>CM016616.1:121337771-124255959 GCA_005393395.2 Gossypium australe
GAGCATGTGTCGATGTACACGGCCATGTGCTTTTGGGTATTAGGGTTTCCGGGCCAATTTTGGTGCTTCACGGCCGTGTCCCTCGGGCACACGGGCATGTGAGTTTGGGGATTAAGGTTTGAGTGATTTGGTGTCACACGGCCTGGCCACACTGCTGTGTGGCTAATTTGGCAATTTAGGGATTCCATACAGACGTGTGTTTTGGAACACATGGCCGTGCCGGGTGGCCATACGGGCTTGTGAGACCTTCACACGACCGAGTCAGTCCTGTATTTGAAATTAGGGCTAATGGACAGAGAGTTACATGGCCTGTTCCCACGGCCATGTCTCTAGTCCAAATGGGCATGTGCTTCAGTCACACAGCCATGTACCACCCTTCCACGGGCGCGTGCCTCAGTCACACGGTCGTGTGCCCTTTTCTCACAAACTTTTGACCTCCCACACGGCCTAGGCATTTCCTACACGTCCAGAGCACACGAGCGTGTGGTCCTAAGACAATTATATTGGTTTGGTGTGCCTTCCTGATCTGAGAATGTGTTGTGCGCTTCAACCCTTGGCTAAGCTTAAACAAGGGTAGTTAAGAATTCTGATCTGGACTTCGGCTTGAGTGTATCTATGTGACTGGCATGTGAAGTGTTTGAATCTGAATATGTGTTGTTGGGTGTGTGTGTGCACATCTGTTCTGTCTGACTGTCTGATATTGTGTCTCTGTTCTGGAGATTGTATGCATACATACATCTGCATAAAATATTTTGGGATGGGATCGTGAAGAGAAGGGAGACCGATTCTGATCTGATCTAGATGTTAAGCTGTAATTTACCGGTATAGCAGTTTATCGCATCGCACTGTACCGTATGTACATTTGCTAAGCTACTTACCCTTATCTGATCTGGCAGTTTAACTGCAAATTCATTGGTATAGCGGTTTTCCGCACTGCATTGTATGGCACATACGTCAGCCTTGCTGCGTATA
The DNA here is from genome assembly GCA_005393395.2 of Gossypium australe. NCBI lineage: Eukaryota > Viridiplantae > Streptophyta > Magnoliopsida > Malvales > Malvaceae > Gossypium > Gossypium australe. Next base: position 121,338,744 of record CM016616.1, read on the forward strand.
TTTATTTGATCTGGTAGTTTAACTACATTCTGATAAGTCATTGTTGCCGAGCGACCCAGGATGACACTATATGGTGTGTAGGGTTGGATGGGCCTACTTGGTCCTAATTGGTGTGTTTGGTTGGATGAGCTTTAACACCTCTTTTGAGGTGTGAGCGGGGAACGGAGAGGAATGTTGGCTGGATGAGTGGGCTTTTATTAGACTGCATTATATCCACATCTTTCTGTGATTTCTGACTGAAAGACTAATTGTCTGTGATCTGTTTTTCTGATTAGCTATTGTGCTGAGACTTCTTTGTGAACCTAATGTGCTCTGATTGTTAAGCTTTGTTTGAACACTAGTTCCGGTGTGATTTCTGATTCTGTATGTGTTTGAATTTCTGTTGCGTTGCTGATGTGATTACCCTATTTTTGTCACTTGATTTGTTTCGAACTCACACTGAGCTCGAGTAGCTCACCCCCTCTTAGTGTTTCCTTTTCAGGTACTCTTTTGAATTCTGACGTTGGGCTTAGTATGCGAAAGTCTTAGATAGTCTCGGAGAAAATTTAGTAAACGTTATATGTTCAGTTTCTGTTTCATCATTCAGAGTTTTGAAATGTAAGGTTTTATAATACCGTGGTATAGATTTCGAGATAAGTTTTAAATTGTTTTAATTCTGCTTATTATACATTAAACTTAATGTATTTTAACAGTCCATATTTTAAATGATTAAATGTTTTATTCGTCGTTATAAATTACTTTGTAAAAATTTACCTATGATCACTTCGGTGATCAATGTGACATCCAAGATTCGGTCTAAACTTTTAGTCCGGGTTTAGGGTGTTACACTACGAATTCCTAATGTTCAAATGGGGCTCGGTAATCATCGTATATCGTTGGATTTACGTCGTTTCATAAGGCAGTAAATTGCATACTAACATATATATTTTGATTTAGTCACAATATAATCACATATTAACATTCAATTTAATAAAAAATATACAGAATACAGTTCATACGAACTTACCAGGCTAAATTGCAGAAATACCAAAGTTTAGGGGCATTTTGATAATTCTCTATTTTCCTCGATTTTCCACCCGATCTTGATATGCAAGGAATGAAACATGGCTGAACCTCACTTCCATAACCATGTCTTCTTTCTCCTTTCAATCCGTGAAAAGACACCAAAATGATGATATAACATTTTGTTTTTTTATTTTATTTTATTTAATAATCAAATTACCATTTTGTCCATTTAATAAATATAAAATTTTCATGCTTTTAGATACCCAAAACCGTCCACTACATTCTTAAATGGTCTAATTACCATTGAAGTCCCTTTTCCTTTAATCAATTAACCATTTAATCACTCTAATCAAATAGTGATCAAATTTTACATCTTTTATGATTTAGTACTTTTAATTAATTAACTATTGAAACGTTAAAATTTTTCAACGAAAATTTAATACCACCTTAATGACACTCCTTAAATATTTATAAAATTATTTACGACTCAATTTATAGAAACAAGGTCCCAATACCTCATTTTCTAAAACTACTTGACCTTAGGGTCTTACCACTTGAACTTAATAAATCGCTTATAAAACAAAAATCATTATATCAGAAACCTTTTCAAAGTCACAATTAACTCGTAAATATTCGTCAGATTTGGTGGCCCCGAAACCATAGTTTTCGACACCACTGAAAAACGGGCTGTTACAATTGCAGCAACAACTAAGTACAGGGGTTATTTGATAATTTTCTCTTCTCCTTGATTTTCCACTCATTCTTGATCTAAAATAATAATTCCATTCAATTCATTAATTCTAACAAAAAAATCAGTTCATTTTTATGCAATTAAGTCCTTCTTGACATTTTTACAAAATTGCCTCCAATATTTTACTTTTATACAATTTAGTCCTTAAGCCTAAAACATGCAAATTAACAATTTTTATTCAATTAATCCCATTCCAGCATTTAAAATAATTAACATAGCTTATAACCCATAATATTGACAATTTACAAAATTACCCTCAAAGTTACAATTTCATCATTTTTAATCATAAATCATGCTAGCCGATTTTTACCTAATCTTATAATGGCCCATATTTATCCACAATTTACAATATTTTTCCTTCAATTTTACCATTTTCATAAACCAATCCCTAAACTTAAAAATCATCAAAAATTACTTAACAAAATACATATATTTAACAACAAAGCTTAATAATCTATCATAAAATTTCAAGAACGCTTCAATTTCATCCATTGTAAAATTCCAAACATTTAATAATTCAACAAATTGACCCTTGGGTTAGCTAGATTAAGCTAATACGAGCCTAAAAACATAAAAAAAAATAGTAAAAACTAGATCAGAAGACATACCATGTAAATCCCCAGACCCGGCCTAGAAGTTAGGCCCAAATTCGGCGTGTTACATCAAAGGCATATTTCACAACGATTTTGCTAAGTTAAATTTTAGGGCCCAAAAGCCCAAAACCCATGACTCTTGTTAAGTAATGATAAAAGCCAATTTTATAGCTTTAAGTATTTCGGAAACCAAGTTTAAGCATAAGAAATTTACTTAAGTTTAATCATTAAGTAAACAATTAAAACATCAAAACCCAAAATTTAAAATCAAATCAAAGTAAGGCCTTATTACATCCAATGAAAGTAAAGCAACTAAAACCATGTCCTTTGAAACAAATAAATAAAAATAAAAATTTAAACATCTTGTAGTGTGGCCATCTCCGAGTTCTCTCCCATGCTGAGCCGTCTATTCAGGATCACCTGAAACATTAAATAAAAGGGTGTGAGTTTCGAAACTCAGTGTATACAGTGCTTGGAAAACAAATCACATACAAATATTCACACTGGGCCTAAGCCCTATCAAAATTGGTGGTCATGGGCCTTAGCCCACAATGACCTCATATCATATCATATCATATCGTATCATATACAAACAAGATAATGCAAAACCCATCACAATAATCCATCCGCTACATACACCATTTCCCTTCCAACCTTATACACACCTGTGGGGATTTCTAAATCAACCCACCCATCCTCTACACACCAATGGTAGCTCGGTTGCGGTACTACCTAACGTTGCAGCAAGGCTGCTAATCATGTAATGGGCTTAAAGCCACCTGTGGATCCATGCCATACGACTATGCAATCCTCAAATCTTCCTGCGTACCACAATTCCCACCCATATGCATCCTAAGCAGAATATCATCTGAATGCATCACACACACGAGTAACATCCACAAACTCATATTCTTCACATAGGGGTATTTTCGTCATTTCACTACCCAGGGGTATTTTCATAATTCTACCCTACAGGGCTATTTTGGTAATTTGGCAAAATAGTGGTATCTTGATAATTTTGCAAAATAGGGGTATTTTGGTACTTTTGCAAAATAGGGGTATTTTAGTAATTTTACAAACATAAGGGTATTTGGTCCCTCTCGGGTTTTAGTTATGAACTTTGGCCCATCAACAAGTCCTCGCGGCTAAAGTGAACAGACACTACGCACCAGGTAGGATTCTAGAGAAGAGGACCGCTTAAGTACCAAGCTCTCCGTAGATCCAATCCTAGACATGCGTAAGTCCGTTGCCATACTCTAACACAGCGACTTGTTCATGGACATGTTTAATTAGATTAGGTCTTATGAAATTTAAGAGTTGTTCAAACTAGGCCTTAAGTCCATAAACCCTAACCTACTTATCTACGTCCCCATAAAGCCCATCAAACCCAAATTACATCTTTATGACCCATTAGCCCAAATCACATCCTTATGGCCTGTTAGGCCCAAAACAATTCCAGATAAAGTATTATGCTTGACAGACTCAGTTCATACACCAAACCAAACAAACTCATCAAGCTTAGCCTTAGGGCCCACCGGGCCCATTTAGCCACTTTCGGCTTTTCGGCATTGCCGATATCGTGTGTGTAGTGTTTGTACACACCTGGTATCCACGCGTACTGCAAACCCCTTAGTCACGAACCTACAATCGACACTACTAACAATTAACCAAGGCTTTAACACATACTTATCAAAAATCGAAACCTCACCGTACCCTTACCGTGTGCCCACGTTCTAGTAGCCCTTCCTTTGCTACTATTTGCGATTATCCTCTAGATCTGCACTCAAACACCTATATCGTCAAAACCAAGTGACCTATATTGTACATAAGTCACCCCTATGAGCTACATTAGTTTCAGCCATTTACTAAACCATGACTGAGTCGAGAACACTTACCCCCTTGTAGCAATCCTTACCCACCACGCTTGCGATTGTTGAGCCTTACCCTTGTTAATACATGTTAATGACAAGGAGGGGTTAGATAGCCCTTCAGCTTTTAACGAAACATACTAAAAATTTCAACTTAAGCACTTACCAAAATCCTCCTTTGATCCTGCGACTTAGATATCTATTGAACAAGATCTGGCTTCAAACGTGACTAGGAGTAGATAACAAATGATTGAGATGGAGAAACAACAACAAGGGTTCGACAAGAGTAGAGATTCAGCTAGGAAAGATGAGAGTAAATTTGGCAATGAAGGGAATTTGGCTTAGCAGAAATTTGGCAAAAAGAGAAGAAACCCTTTGAGGAGGAAAGAATAAAACTAGAGAATGCTAAAAAAAAAACCTTCAAGCATTCGGCCCCTTCTCCTTTTAAAACCACAGACCGAACACTCCCCTCCTTCAGAGTCCCATTCGGCACCACTATATCCACCTCCCAATCCTTATCTTTTCTCCCTTATCTTCACCTTAAATTTCTCTCCTGAACACTCCCCTTTAGAGTCCCCTCCAACGCCACCTCCTTTTGTCCAGGCACAAAAAATAAAACTCCTTAATTTTCCCTTCTTAGGCCTCGAACCCTGGACCTCTTTAACTGACAACCACCCCACCTCATACGTCCCCAAGTGACGCCACTTGCCACTGGACCACAAGCCCATCTTGTGTCCTATTTTCACTCAATCTGCTTAAGAGGCCTTTTGCCTGAGACCAAGGTCCACTAAGCAAGAGAAAATAAATTTTTCCCTATGGTCTCCCCTATCTCTAAGGCTTCAAATAATACCGATAATACCTTAATATTATTATTCTAAGTGCTACTCATACATACCAACCTCAGTGCACAGAAATTTAAAGTTTCGGGATTTTTGGGGCGTTACAACCCAATAGGCCCAAATCTACTTGGACCATGTAACATCCTAGATTAGGGGTTATGCGTTTGTGCATAATTCATGAGTTAGTAGGTTTTGGCAATGTTTGGAAGTGTATTAAGGGTTTTTAAAATTCTAGGATGGAAGAGAAAGCTTAGAAAATTTATTGGTTTCTAAGTAAAAAGGGGAGCTAGGTAAATGAGGCTTGAAAAGAAACTCCGTGTGAAGCATGACACAAGGAACCATGTGGTAAAATGGCATGTTTTATGAATTATGTATGAATGTGTTATGTGAATTCTAGAAATAAGGAAATGTATGGAAATGTAAGGAAATGTAAGGAAATGTATGGAAATGTAAGGAAATGTAAGGAAATGTAAGGAAATGCAAGGAAATGTAAGGAAATGTAAAGAAATGTCTTGTCTTGGAAATGTAGGGAAATGTCCTGAAAATGTATGGAAATGTTAAGTTTAAAAGAGGAAAGTGAACATTTTTGGAAACCTGGAAATGTAAGGAAATGATTCAAAAATAGAAAGTGAACATTTTTGGAAACTTGGAAATGTAAGAAAATGGCAAGTTTACAGAGCCGATCGAAAATTTTAGGAAACTTAGAAATGACCTAGAAATGTCGAATTTTAAAGTTTAAAATAGGAAATTAGGGCAAGGAGGCCTTAAAAGAAAAAGTTGGTAAAATTTGGCACACAAACAGGCTTGGAAAAGTGGCCTAAAGATGTCACTTAGGGCCTATGGAAATGGCGCCATGTGCAAGAGGAATGGGCCTGGGTTCGAGTCACTTGGGTAGCAAATAAATAAGGTTTTATTTTAGCTTCCAGACGGCTGAGGTGGACGGCACATGCTTCTAGAAAAGGAGGTGTTTTATTTTCATAAATATGTGATTAATAAGGTGATAAATAGAAGCTTTTTATTTGGATTATTTCGAAGAGATAATAAAGGAGTTTTATTCGCATAAATATGGGAATAAATAAAGGATTTTCTTTTAAGATAATTGAGGAGATAAATGATGGATTAAACACTTTTTATCTTTTAAATAAAAGAGATAATATTATCAAAAAGAGGAGTGGTGGCCAAGTAAGGGACTCCTAGGCTGATAACTTTGGCTATAAAAGGAGGACAGGAGGGCTACTCATTCACTTTTGCTTCCTCTTTGCCGAAATTTTCCTAGCTCTCTCCCCCTCTCTGCCGAATTTTTCTTTAAGAAAAATCCATCTTTTCTTCTTCTATTTTCTTCTCTGTTTCTACTGTCAAAGCCGAATCTTTGTTTATTCTAAGTAAAGGAGCAACCAACTGCAACATCAAAAGGGTAAGATCTGTGGTCAATCAATTTTTTATTCCTTTTCTTTCTATTGAAATCAAGGTACTAACCCTATTAGCAAATTTGGCCGAAACTTGAAGGGTCTTTCGGGAAATCTAAGGATCTAAGGTAAGATAAATTTATTTGATTAAAGGTTATGATGTATATGTTAGATTAGATCTAACATGAAGATTTCGACAGACATATAGGGCAAGGAATCCTCTTCAGATTTGGAATTTGTATGGTAAGTGATATTCGGCCAAGGCTTAATTTTGGTATTTAGAATTATTTTCCATTGTTTCAAAAGCCGGAAACTGACATGGTTACATGTCTAGTGATAGCCGATTTCAAGGAAAAAGAATACTAGCTAATTTTTGGGACTTGATCATCCAATTCAGCAACAAGGTAAGTAATACAAATCCTACTAGGATTTGGTTTTTAAGCCAAATAGGTTTGTTAATATGTTTTATTGAATGGCCGAATATAGGAGTCAAAGATCTAGATCGGTAGATCGTTCTTCGGGATTTCAAGGAATCTATTAAGCCAATCAGGTGTGTACTCACATTAATTTTCGATACATCATATGGCAATTATTTTTAATATATGAATATGCATAAGAATGTGAATGTGGCTAAGTACCACAAATGTGGTAAGAGTACCCAGGTACGTTTCCTACTTTCGATAGGATTACGAATATGTTATATTGTTAACATGTGAATAATGAGTAACTAAGTATGTTATGCATGATATATGGGGCATTCGGGATATATGTGAAAGGGGAAGAAGGTGTTGACTTCGGTCTCACCAACGGAATATGGTGACTACGGTCACAAAATTTGAATATGGTAACTCCGGTTACATTATCTGAATTTGGTAACTTCGGTTACATTATTTGAATATGGTGTCTAATGTCACAAATTATATGGGCAATGAGCACGTCGACTGCAGCGACTGCCTTCGATGGTGTGTAGCGGATGGAGGGTTGACTTAGTAGTCCCCACGGTGTGACTGGCAGGTACGGGTGGTGTGTAGCGGATGGACCATTAGGTTTGGGTTTGGGTTGCATCATTTATTTTATATGAACATGAACTTGATATGAACTTGTATGCCTGATTTGTTGAATGTTAATGTTGTGTACACATTGAGTCTGTTGACTCACCCCGTTGTGGGAACTATTTTCAGGTGACGAACAGTGACGGACCGGGACGGTAGACCTTGAGGTGGCCATGCATCATTTGAAGAATTTATTTAATTTGGACTTTATTTCTGTTTAGTACCTTTAATTTTATTATTGGGTTTTACTTGATGTAATAAGGCCATAAGGCCCAGTGGATTTTCTTTATTTTGCTTTACTTTTAATTATTATGTTACGAACAATTTTGATTGAAGTTAAGTACAAGAATGATTTCTTTAAAAACAAACCCTAAAAATTATTTTGTCACCTTAATAAAATTGGATTTTTAAATTAATTAAATGGGTTTCTCAACCTAAGCCCAATCCAAAACAATATTTTCCTAAAATTTTACAAATTTTCTCTAAGTAACAAAGAATTTGTAAACCGGTTTACTTAAGGAACATACCAGATCTGGTCCGGGCTCGTGGGCCGGGTGTGGGGTGTTTCAGCCCAAATTTGGGGTGTTACAATTCTACCCTCCTTAAAGAAATTTCATCCTCGAAATTTCCAACTAACTATCAATCGTACTACCCAACTCTCACCACTACGCTTTCACTGCGCACTCTAATTCTAAAAATAAACACTCAATATACTACGGTAGGGTACGCACCATTATTCGCATCTGGAGCGTCTTCGTCCCCTTGGCGACGTGTTGCATAGGCCAAAGCTGGCTGACTCACCTTAGCATAACTTGCACCTCTACCCGGTGCTCCACAACCGCGTTCATTACCATTATCGCCCCTAGCTTGCCCATGGCCACTTGGTGGTTGTTGACCACCCCTCTGAGGCTGGAAATTACCTCTACCATCGCTTCGCTCCTGATCTAGCCTGGGCATTGCCTAACCCTATGCTCCATCGATCCACAGACCAAACATGCTCCCATCCTCCTCCAACATTCGCCAGGATGTCTTCTCCCACATTCAGCACAAAATGGTATTCCGTTATTAACAGCAGCAACAGGGGCCACATCTCTAACCGGCCCATTCACTCTGGCTCTCCTCATGGGCCTCTGTTCGGCTCCCGTAGGTTCCATATTCCGCTTGTTCTTGCCCCTCTCTTTCTCTCAGTTGCGGCGTTTCGTGCTCTTTACCTCCTCTGCTATTTTTTCTTTCTCCACCAAAACTGCAAAATCTCGCTCCCTTTATGGAGATATCAGTACCCTAAGGCTATCCCTTAATCCATCATCGAATTGTATGCACCTTTCATACTCCGTCGCGACTATCCCCTTGGCATGTCGACTGAGGCGCAAAAACTCAGCCTCGTACTCTGCTACTTACTTATCTCCTTGAGTCAGACTCAAAAACTCCTTCCTTCGGGCATCCACATAGGACGCTCCAATGTATTTCCCTTGGAATGCTAATTTAAAGAACTCCCAAGTGATCTGCTCCGGTTGGTTGCCCTCCTTTACAGTCAACCACCACTGATAGACTTCTTCCCTAAGTAGGGATATTGCTCCTTTCAACTTTTGTTCAGTCGTGTAATCCAGGTCGTCCATTATTCTTTCAGTGGCTTCTAACCAATACTCTGCCACATTCGGGGCCACCCCTACTACTCCTTTGAAAATCTCAGCCCCATTAGGTCGGAGTTGCTCCACGATCGACCCACGACTCCCCGTACCATTACTGGGCCCAACGACCCTTTCTAAGATTCTTAACATGGCTTGCGATACGGCATCTTCCGTAGCGGCAGCCCATTCATTTGCTCTTCTTTCAGCTACTGGTGAGGTCGGAGCCTCCCCTACTCCTACGTTGGGCATATGGCCTGACTCGGACGATCCTGCCCTAACACCTCAACGGCCTTTGCCGCGGCCTCTTCCACTTCGTCTAGTTCTCATCGTTGCGTATTTCTGAATTAAGAATTTTATGAAATTAGTATTTAGTTCCACTTGTTTAGGGCACATGTCTTATGTGGGTAACAACAATTTTCTTAAAGTTATTCTGCGGTCGAGAATCCACTACAAGCTTAAGTTCCCTACGGGCTTTAGTCCCTAAAAGCCTATTTTAAGTAGCCCATTATCCTATACAGTTTCTGCAATTTAAACAAATGCAGTGCAAAAAACTTACTTGGCTCGATGTCGAGGGCTCGGTGAACCACACTTCAAGAATCCTACAAAAACTTTTTTTTCAAACCCAAAATCTAATGCCCATTTCACAGCCCGAGCTTTGCAACCTGGCTCTGATACCATTAAATGTAATACCCCAGACTCGGCCTAGAAGTTAGGCCTGAATCCGGTGTGTCACATCAAAGGCATATTTCAAAATGATTTTGTTAAGTTAAATTTTAGGGCCCAAAACCCATGAGTCTTGTTAAGTAATGATAAAAGCCCATTTTATAGCTCTAAGTATTTCGGAAACCAAGTTTAAGCATAAGAAATTTACTTAAGTTTAATCATTAAGTAAACAGTTAAAACATTAAAACCCAAAATTTAAAATCAAATCAAAGTACAAGGCCTCATTACATCCAATGAAAGTAAAGCAACTAAAACCATGTCCTTTGAAACAAATAAATAAAAATAAAAATTTAAACATCTTGTAGTGTGGCCATCTCCGAGTCCTCTCCCATGCCGAGCCGTCTATTCAGGATCACCTGAAACATTAAATAAAAGGGTGTGAGTTTCGAAACTCAACCCTTGGCAATTAAATCACATACAAATATTCACACTGGGCCTAAGCCCTATCAAAATTGGTGGTCTTGGGCCTTAGCCCACAATGACCTCATATCATATCATATCATATCATATCATATCATATACAAACAAGATAATGCAAAACCCATCCCAATAATCCATCCGCTGCACACACCATTTCCCTTCCAACCTTATACACAAATGTGGGGATTTCTAAATCAAGCCAACCATCCTCTACACACAAATGGTAGCCCGGTTGCGATACTACCTAACGTTGCAGCAAGGCTCCTAATCATATAATGGGGTTAAAGCCACCGGTGGATCCATGCCATACGACTATGCGATCCTCAAATCTTCCTCCGTACCATAATTCCCACCCATATGCATCCTAAGCAGAATATCATATGAATGCATCAAAGACACGAGTAACATCCACAAACTCCTATTCGTCACATAGGGGTATTTTCGTCATTTCACTACCCAGGGGTATTTTCGTAATTCTACCCTACAGGGGTATTTTGGTAATTTGGCAAAATAGGGGTATCTTGATAATTTTGCAAAACAGTGGTATTTTGGTAATTTTACAAACATAAGGGTATTTGGTCCCTCTCGGGTTTTAGTTATAAACTTTGGCCCATCAACAAGTCCTTGTGGCTAAAGTGAATAGACACTACGCACCAGGTAGGATTCTAGAGAAGAGGACCGCTTAAGTACCAAGCTCTCTGTAGATCCAATCCTAGACATGCGTATGTCTGTTGCCACACTCTAACATAGCGACTTGTTCATGGACATTTTAATTAGATTAAGTCTTATGAAATTTAAGAGTTTTTCAAACTAGGCCTTTAGTCCATAAACCCTAACATACTTGTCTACGTCCCCATAAAGCCCATCAAACCCAAATTACATCTTTACGGCCCATTAGGCCTAAATCACATCCTTATGGCCCTTTAGGCCCAAAATAGTTCCAGATCAAGTATTATGCTTGACAGACTCAATTCATACACCAAACCAAACAAACTCATCAAACTTAGCCTTAGGGCCCACCGGGCCCATTTAGCCACTTTCGGCTTTTCAGCATTGCCGATATCGTGTGTGTAGTGTTTGTACACACCTGGTATCCACGCGTGCTGCAAACCCCTTAGTCACGAACCTACAATCGACACTACTAATGATTAACCAAGGCTTTAACACATACTTATCAAAAATCAAAACCTTATTGTACCCTTACCATGTGCCCACGTTCTAGTAGCCCTTCCTTTGCTACTATTTGCGATTATCCTCTAGATCTGCACTCAAACACCTATATCGTCAAAACCAAGTGACCCATATTGTACATAAGTCACCCCTATGAGCTACATTAGTTTCAGCCATTTACTAAACCATGACTGAGTCGAGAACACTTACCACCTTGTTAGCAATCCTTACCTACCACGCTTGAGATTGTTGAGCCTTACCCTTGTTAATTCATGTTAACGACAAGGAGGGGTTAGATAGCCCTTCAGCTTTTAGCGAAACACACTAAAAAGTTCAACTTAAGCACTTACCAAAATCCTCCTTTGATCCTGCGGCTTAGATATCTACTGGACAAGATTTGGCTTCCAACGTGACTAGGGGTAGATAACAAATGATTGAGATGGAGAAACAACAACAAGGGTTTGGCAATAGTAGAGATTTAGCTAGGAAAGATAAGAGTAAATTCGACAATGAAGGGAGTTTGGCTTAGCAAAAATTCGGCAAAAAGAGAAGAAATCATTTGAGGGGGAAAGAATAAAACTAGTGAATGCTCAAAAAAACCCTTCAAGCATTCGACCCCTTCTCCTTTTAAATCCACAGACCGAACACTCCCCTCCCTCAGAGTCCCATTCGGCACCACTATATCCACCTCCAAATCCCTATCTTTTCTCCATTATCTTCACCTTAAATTTCTCTCCTGAACACTCCCCTTCAGAGTCCCCTCCAATGCCACCTCCTTTTGTCCAGGCACAAAAAATAAAACTCCTTAATTTTTCCCTCTTAGGCCTCGAACCTTGGACCTCTTTAACTAACAACCACGCCACCTCATACGTCCCCAAGTGACGCCACTTGCCACTGGACCACAAGCCTATCTTGTGTCCTATTTTCACTCAATCTGCTTAAGAGGCCTCTTACCTGAGGCTAGGGTCCACTAAGCAAGAGAAAATAAATTTTTCCCTATGGTCTCCCCTATCTCTAAGGCTTCAGATAATCCCAATAATACCTTAATATTGTTATTCTAAGTGCTACTCATACATACCAACCTCAGTGCACAGAAATTTAAAGTTTCGGGATTTTTGGGGCATTACAACCCAATAGGCCCAAATCTACTAGGCCCAAATTCGGGGCGTTACATACCATGCACCCAAAATTAATTTGGCCTAATGGTTTTCCTCCCCTCACCATACTTATTCGGTTGAAAAAAAAAATAAAGAATGAATAAGATGACCATTTAGTTTAGATTATTTTAGTTTTAATTATTTAATTACTAATATAACTTTAAAGTTCTCAAAATTTACCATGCAACCTATCCATGATTATCCACTCACATTAACTATGGTATAATTTCCATTCAATTCCATTAATTCACCTTTTCAAAGCTAATTGATCCATTTAACTAATAGAATTCAATTTTTGCAACTTTTAAAATTTAGTCCTTTTCAATTAATTAACTATCTAAACATTAAAATTTCTTAACGAAATATTAATACAACCTTAATAACACACCATGGATATTTAATAAAATATTTCTGACTCAGTTTATAGAAATGAGGTCTCGATACCTCATTTTTAAAACCACTAACTTTAGGGTCATACCACTTGAACCTAATTATTCGTTCAAATAGCTTAAATTTCCAGTTTGAAATTTATTTTAATACTATAATTGACTCGTAAATATTAGATAATAATATTTATGAGCTCGCTTATCAGATTTGTGGCCCTGAAACCACTGTTTCTGACACCATAGAAAAACAGGCAATTACTGATAGCTCGACTGGTCCGGTCTAATCGGCTTCACATACCAAGCTCGATTTGACTAGTTTTTGGGTCTTGGTCTCGGTTTTGGACTCCCGAGCTTAATTTATGACCTCAAGTTTAATTTTCATGTTCAATTACCCATTGGGTCAATTGCCTGACTTGAAATTTAATTTCCAAAAATATCATATTAATTTTAATTAATTTGATTAATTAAATTTTTCTTAATCAAAATTAATTTTCCCAAAAATCACTTAGACTTTCCAAATTAAATTTTCAAGAAAATTATTTAATCAAATTCTCCAGTTGAACAATTCCTACGACTGCCCAATTTAATTCCACATCAAATAAATCAACTCAATTAAATTATTTCCAAAGTCATAGAATTTTCATCTAATTCAAAAGCAGTCCGATCGAGCTTTTGGTGAGCTAGCGGAGGGACCAACCAGAAATATACAATTAGGCTCTAATAATTGCAATTATGTCCAAAAGCATCGTTCAGATAATTCACAATTACTTAATCATGGAGTCAATCCACAAGAAGTACCATGATTGAAAACTCCTTATTGTATACTCTTTACGAAAGCAATTCATCCAACTGCTTTATCCAATGACCTCATCATGTGTGTGTTACCCTCACATGATGTCTTCAATTCCTTTGAGTTAAATCCATTCACTCAATACAATCCTATTTATCTCATTATCACCGTTGTGCCTACTTAATGATTAATATACTCACTGTCAATAAATGGCTGTGATAAAATACTCGTTCAAGAATAAGCAACCCATGGCCACGTTCCATATTTATCAACCCATACAATGCCAATGACGCTAACTCTTTAATTAAGCTATGAATTCCACTGTTGGTAGTAAATCCATGCCATACATAAGTCATGTACTCAACATACCGGCTATCGACTCGATCATCTTTAGGGCATAAGCCTCCACTTATATCAAAGTACATGAGTTACATACGCATGGTTAGTGACTAACTCAGGATTTAGGTAACTCACACCATTAATGTCACAATTGAATTACTTCACAAACGGATTCAAAATTAATTCATCTTGGGTTCAGTCCAATGTACCATTCTGCTAATGAATACATCTATGTCTCTACCTGTGGAGTCAACTACTCCAATAGCCAAGACTAGCCATCCCCTCAATTGGAATTGTAAACGACATAATAATCCTTCTTAGTAATTGAATCAAATGCTCACTTTTATTCTTTTTCGGGATTAAGGACTCATTTAGATTATCTACTAAAGTAAGGTGTCTTTCTCGCAATGTAAACATTCTTACAATGCCACTTATCATCAGTTTGAACTTAGACAATCAATGAGCTAATATTTGCTTCTCACAATTTCGGTGTGCATGCAAAATATGAAAGAAATATAAAAGACATAACAGTGAAATGTGAAATTTATTTATTCATCGATCAAATACATAAAAAAAACAATTACATGTTTACTACAATATGGGCACATTTCCCAACAATCTCCCACTTGCCCTAGTGAAGTAAGCGTGTCATGTTTAGCATTCTCATATCCTCGAAGTGTTTATTAAAACTCCTAGTTACAATAGTCTTAGTAAACATATCCATAAGGTTATTTTCAGAAGCTACTTTCACCACATCTATAATTCCTTCAGGTATTGTCTCTTGTATCAAGTGATACTTCTAATCAATGTGTTTCGTCCTCTTGTGACTTCTCATCTCCTTGGCATTAGTTATTGCAACACCGTTATCACAATATAGTGTTATAGATTTTTCCATACCAGGAATGACTTCAAGATTGTTTAAGACCTTTTGAAGCCATATTGCTTCTTTCATTGCCTCAAAAGCAACCATATACTCGGCCTCCATAGTAGAGTCAATAGCGTAAGTTGGTTTACACTTCTCCATACTATGATTCCATGGCTTAGGACGAATACATTTCCCGATGTCGATTTCCTCAAATCTTTACAGGTTTGGAAGTCTGAGTCTGTGTATCCAATAGGAGTAAGGTTCTCCCCCAAAATACACAAGCATATAATCATTGGTTCTTTTAAGATACCTTAATATATGCTTTACAGCTTACCAATGCCTAAGACCAGGATTCCCCTAATATCGACTAATCATTCCTACTATGAAACAGATATTTGGATGTGTACAAAGCACCGCATACATAAGGCTTCCAACTGCTGAAGTATAAGGAACCTTACTCATATGCTTTCTTTCTTCTATTTTCTTAGGACAGTCATCTAAAGAAAGATGAAAACCTGATACAGTTGATTGAGCGTTTGGCTTTGCATTGGTCATTGAAAAACATTCCAGTACCTTATCAATGTATGAAGCTTGTGATAGAATTATCATTTTATTCTTTCGATCCCTAAGGACTCAAATTTCAAGAATATAACTAGCTTCACCCAAGTCCTTCATGCTAAACTTTTGAGCTAACCACAGTTTAATCGATGACAATTCTCCTACATCATTTCCGATAAGTAGAATATCATCGACATACAAAACTAGGAAGACCACTTTTTTTTCCTTTATATGCATATAAACACAAGGTTCATCAGCATTTTGCTTAAACCCAAAAGTCTTGATCGTTTGATTAAATCTTTTATTCCATGAGTGGGTCACTTGCTTAAGTCCAAAAATGGATCTTAGAAGTTTGCAAACTTTCTCCTCCTATCCTTTAACAACATAGCCAGTCGGTTGAACCATATAAATGGTCTCATTAAGATAATCATTCAAGAATGCAATCTTGACATCCATTTGCCAGATCTTGTAATCGAGAGCAACGATAATGGATAAGAGTATACGGATAGACTTGAGCATGGTTACCGGAGAAAAGGTCTCTGTAACAGCCTATTTTTAGTGGTGTCGAAAATAGTGGTTTCAAGACAATAAATCTGATGAGTAAGTTCATATAATTGGTATTAAAATTATACGAGTTAATAGTAAATTTTAAATTGGATTTTGATTTGATGATTTTAAACAACTGAATTGAAAGTTAGTGTAAGTGAATGGGTTCAAAAGTCAAGTGGTTATTGAAAATGAGGTATTAGGACCTCATTTTTGTAACATAAAGCCGTAAATATTTTTATTAAATATTTACAGAGTCATATTATATGTGAATTGAAGTTGGGTCCAGTAATTTTGATAATTTATTGCTTAATTGAAGTAAAGGGATTAAATTGTAAAAGAGGTAAATGCTAATTGGTATAGATTTAAAATAGTCAAAGGACCAAAATGGTGATGAAGCTATGGTCAAAAAGTCCAAGCGGTGGTGGCATGATTAAATCCACTAACTTCTAGGCTATTTTCTAATTTAGTCTTAATTAATTTAGGATTAAATTGAAAATAAACTTGTTTAGTTAAATTTTAATATAATTTAAGGACCAATTGTGTAGTTAGGCCTTCCATAAATGGCTTAATAATAGGAATGATGTGGAATTATCTAGATTTTGGTAAATTACTTTTAGATCCTAATTAATTTAAAACGGACTAAATCGTAAAGATTGGAAAAGATAGTTTTATTAGTTAAAAAGGGTAAATTAAAGGATTAGAATGGTAATTAAGCCATTAATGGCTATAGTGGACGGTTTTGGCTTCTTTTTACTTAAAAATCAAGTGAAATGAAAGGGGTAAAATTATAATTATTTAAATAATTTAAAATTAAATTAAAACAAGATGAATTCTATCATCTTGTACCTTTATTTTTGTTGCTATTGCCGAAACCCTAGAAAAAAAAAAGAAGAAAACCATTTGATCCATAGGTAAGTGTTTGATAACCGTTTTTAGTAATTTTTATGTTTTTGAGCTCGTATTATCTTAATCTAGCTAACTCGATGACTAATTTGTATAACTATCAAATGTTGAAGATTATGCCATTGATGGAATTGAGATGTTTATGAAATTTTATGTCAGATTATTAAGCTTGGTTGTTAGGTAGAACTTTTTTGTAAGGTGATTTTTGATGACTTTAACGTTTAAGGACTAAATTGTTAAAGTGGTAAAGTAGCATGTATTTGAGGTGAAATAATTACAAATATGGACTTTTGGGAGGTCATAGATGGTTCGGCTGAATTGGGTTTTAAGAAAAAAATGGTTAAATTGCATGTTTGGGGCTTAGGGACTAAATTGAATAAAAGTGAAATATTGGGGATAATTTTGTAAAAATTTTAAAGAGGACTTAATTGAATAAAATGAGTTAATTTTACTGTTGGAATTAGTTAATTGGATGAAATATTATTTTTGATCCAGAACGATTGGAAAACCAAGGAAAAGAGAAAATTATCGAATAGTCCTCGCACCTCTATCGTTGCTGCAATTTAGTTAGGTAAGTTCGTTCGGTTTCATGTTAGTATATTTTTATATGTATTATATGAACTTAATTGCATAATGTTGGATTATCTTGATGTGTGTGATTGGAAATGGAAGTAATGAATTGAAATGTCATCGATCACTGATTGAGATATTATGAGCCGTTACTGCAAATCAATCTTGTAAGTTGTGCATTTATTTAAGCTTCTAATAATCTATATATTCTTTGTTAATATAATATTTTTTAATGTTATATTATATACCGAATGAATTTTAGCGAGTGATATCCACTAATATACTGATTGAAGCTCAAATGAGCGTTATTTACTGAATCTACTGAAACGTATGCGCTATAAAGCGATACCTACTGATTCTACTAAAAGTTGATCAAATGGGCATTACTCACTGAATATAACAGTTTGTTACTTCTCAGACGAAGGTTCCAGTTTATGAAAATTTCATTACATAATTTTAAATTGATTACTATGTTTGGTTGGAAAGGCTTGTCGATTTATTAAATGGACTTACTAAGCTCTATTCAAGCTTACCCGTATTTGTTTCATTTTGTAGATTATGTTTTGAGAGCTCGAATTTGGATCAGCACAAGAAATCACACTATCCAAGAAATCATTGGTAGACTTTGATTTTAGTTGGTATATATGGCATGTATTAGGACCCTTTTGTATGTATGATACTGGTTCTTAGTTTTGAACAAGTTTTACTTGAACTTGTGTTGAGTGATTGGAGAACAAATGAAACTAGGCATGTTTTACTAAGATAAGCTTGTTGATCAAGAATGAAAATATTGACATTATGATGAACTATGGTATGAAATGGAAATAGATGTTTTGATGTGTAAACTATAACTTGTATATGCAGCTTGAAAGTGTAATGTCATGAAATGCATTGTGGTGCCAATGATGGCACAGTGGTTAGGTACATAGGTTGAATTGTTTGACATGTTTGAGTATTACTGAAGATGGTTTTTGGCCTATAAATTTGTGTATTTGCATGTGTTTAGGTACCTAAATAAATGGGTGAAAATTTAGCTTGAACTTGGTCATTTTTGGGCTCACACGGCCTAGGACACAGGATGTCACACGACTGTGTGAATCATACAGGTAACCTACATGGGCATGTGCCCAGAGCATGTTTAAAAATGGTATAGGTGCAGTTTTCACATGGGCAGACACACGGCCTGCGACATGCCAAAATAGAGAGTTACACGGTCCATGCACACAGGCGTATGAGGTTGCACACGGACATGTAGGATAGCCACACGGGCTGGGCTCTATCACACGGACTAGACACACGGTCGTGTGACCTCTGATTTAATTTTTTTAATTTTTCCTGAAAGTTCTAATTTGTTTCGATTTGGTCCCTGAATGTTCGTAACTTCTTTTTAGAGCTTCAAAAGCTCAATTAAAAACCCAAAATCGAATGATCTCTTTTATATTGAGTATTACTTGTAATTATGGAATTGAATTGATTATTGAATGTCAATCGTATTAACTGTTCCAGCTCGATTGGTATTATTCGGTATCCTATTTCAGCAACGGAAATGGGATATGTGTGTTGATAGTTTGTAGGTCTTTCTACAATTTTCTCGAGAATTGAACTTGGTGATTCTTTTACGAATCCTGAAAGTTCCTCGAGTACCACTTTACTTCAAGGCTTAAAGTTATACATTAAACTTTCCTCGATGAAAGTAGCGTGAGTTTGATCGTATTATCTTCTAGATTGTAGAATAATTCACTGTAACAGCCCGGTTGTAGTTCAATCAGAACAGTGGTTTCGAAACCTCAAATCTGATGTCAAAAAATTATTTTAATAATATTTTCATTTTTTACAGCGTGTTATTTGATATGTGTGAAAGTTTCGTGAGCTAATTTGGTTAATTTGATAAAAAGGACTTAATCGCGTAAAATGTAAAAGTTGTATTCTACTTGTTAAAGTTGTTTAATTGCTATGATTAATTAAATTAAAAGTCCTTATGATGATATTAAACCATTAGTTGTGTTAATGGACATTAATGGACATGCATTATAAATTTCAATGTTTATTCATTAAGGGTAAATAAGTAAATTGATTAACTAAGTTAATAAAATATTACAAAACACGATTTTGTTCATCCATCTTTTCCATTGCCAAATTTCCAAGGTGAAAAACACCATTTTTATGCATCATATGGTTTGGCACACTCCTAGCTTGATTAAGGTATAGTTTTAGCTCGGTTTTTGATGATTTCTATGTTTTTGTAATCATTGCAGCTCAATCTAGCTAGCTCGTACCTTTAATTTCAAAACTGTTAAAAATTTTGAGAGTTTCCATTGTTGAATCTAAGTGTTCTTTGATATTTAATGTTGAAATATGGAAGCTTGATGATAGTTTTACATGTTTTGTTAAGTGATTTTTTATGAAAATGCATAATAGGGATTAAATTCTGAAAAATGCAAATTGAGTGGTAGAAATGTGAAATAAATGGAAGTTTTGGGCTACTAGAGACATATAAATAATTTGGCCAAGCTTGGGTTTATTGAAATTATGTGAATTTTGTGTTTTGTGAAATAACGATTAAATTGTAAAAGTTGTGAAATACTTGGGGCAAAAGTGTAAAAGTGCTTTAAAGTGTGATATGGACTAAATTGAAAGAATATGTGATTGAATAAGTTAATTTTGAATTCATATAGATCAAGGAAGAAAGAATTTAGATTTAGATAGGGGGAAAAGCAAGGTTATCGAGTAGTCGACCCGATCTGTTATTTCCGTATACGAGGTAAGTTCGTATAACTAAACTTAAATGTGTATGTATTTATTTGATGAATGAAATTGAGATAGTATTTATTCTATTATATAAATGTGGTGATATTAGATTAAATGCAGGGTTTAAGTAAACGAGTTGCTGAATAAGACCATTATGGCAAAAATCGAACAATAAGACCATAACCGGGTTATGGCATGTGAATCAAAGACCACGACAGGGCCTTGGCAATGTATGTGTAAGACCATAGTTAGACTATGGCATTGGAAAATTGACGTACTTATATCGTAAGCATTTATTAACTCGAAGTGATTCGATAAAAAAAATGGTGAGAATAGATATGTATCAGTACAGGTATGTACAGAAATCTGTTCGAATGATGAATTATAAGAAGATGAGAATTTATGAGTTGCTTTATAGTTAAACTTTATGTTATCTCATTGATTGAGGTTTTAATTGCAAATTATGTATCTACTTGGAATTGTTCAGGAATGATGTTGATTATTTCATATATGCATAAAAACTTACTAAGCTTTATAGCTTACTTTCTTTATTCTACTTTTTATTGTAAATCGAAGCTAGCTCGAAACTGGGGATCATCAGGAACTTCATCGCACTATCGGTCATCTATTTAGTACTTTTGAGTTGTGTAAATATGGTATATGGCATGTATAGGCTTGTGCCATTTTGTTATGTTTGATGGATATGTATTTTGGCCATTTGGGTTGGCATAAGATGATGAACATGATGATGTTATAAATGTGAAAATGGTTCTATTTTAAGTTTGGTAAATTGACTTATGTTAAGCGATTGAAGTTGATAATTTGGAAGTTATGTGTTTGTGAATTAATGCTTGATAATGCATGTTTGAAATGAATTAGTAAATTGAAGTGTATATATGAATTAGGTATGTAATTAAATAGCAAGCTATGACCTATTTGTGACTTGTATGGTTGGAGATAGATATAACAAGATTTATGTATTGGTTAATGACTTTTGGCTGCATATTTGTGCCTTGAAATGGTACCAATTGTACTTGTGTAGGTATGTGCAAAAATGGGGTGGCAAATTGGCCTTACAATTGGCCTATTTATGTCCACACAGGCAAAGACACGAACGTGTGTCGCAGCCGTGTATGACACACAGTCATGTTACACGGCCTTGTGTCCCTTGGTGTTGAAATTAAATTGAAGTCAGTATGCTTCACACGGTTTTACACATGGGCGTGTGACTGGCTGTGTGGTACAAGTCAGTATACCCTCCTAAATGGCATATGACCTAGCACACAGGCGTGTGACTTGGCCATGTTGCATAAGTCAGTATACCCTCCTAAATGGCATACGACCTGGCACACGGGTTGGACACATGGGTGTGTGGTTGGTTGTGTGACCCAAGTCAGTATGTATGCCCTGTTTCCACACGCCTGAAACACGGGTGTGTCTGGAGCCGTGTGAGGCTCACGACCTGTTCACACGGGCGTGTGACCCTTGAATGGTTAAAATTTTTCTAAGTTTCCAAAAATTTCTTGAGTTATCGGTTTAGTCTCGAACCACTTCTAAAGCATGTTTAAGGCCTCATAGGCCCTTATAAAGGACAATGTGATTGTGATTAAATGATATTTGAGTATGAATGCATAAATGTTTGATTTATGCATGTTAAATGATATGTATTGATCGGTAATACCTCGTAACCTACTCCTGTGACGGATACGGGTTAGGGATGTTACATTTGTTGGTATCAGAGCTACGGTTTAGTCAATTCTAGGACTAAAGTAGCATGTGTGAGAGTCTAGCTATACATGCCATATATACTCTGCGATAGTGTGATGACTCCTGACAGTTTACATTGTGTTTTCGTATAGTAATGGATCCTGAACGAGTGATAGCTGATGATGTAGAGAGTAATGCGCCTACTCCCGTTCAAGGGACAGCGGCTTCCGAAGCTAGACCCGTGTTTAGTAGTCACGGAGGTGAGGCTAAAGAAGCCTTTTTCCAGATAATGAACGAGTGGTTCACTCAATACGTCTGGACTAATCTGGCTACACAACAACCTCCACCCCCTCCTATTCCCTGAAACTGTACCTGTAGCTCCTCAAGGAGTCGAGCTTTTAAGATTGAATAAGCCTCTAGTGGATAAGATCTGTAAACATGGGGCTGAAGAGTTCAGGGCTAATGTTGATGATGATCCTGAGAGAGCTGAGTTCTGGCTTGAAAATACTATCCGAGTGTTTGATGAACTTTCGTGTACGCCAGCTGAATGCTTAAAGTGTGCTATTTCTCCTCTAAGAGACTCTACATATCATTGGTGGAATACTTTAGTGTCGGTAGTGCTGGGAGAGAGAGTGACCTGGGAATTCTTTCACACCGAGTTCCGGAAGAAATGTGAAGAAGACCATTCCGTAATGTTGGAAATGTGAGTAGTGGTAGAGGTGCGACATGAGATACTGCTGTGAGATCCGAGGCCAGAGCACCTGCTAGAGCCTACGATATCCGCGCTTGTGAAGAAGTGTCATCTCCATATGTTATCACCGGTACTTTCATTCTCTATGATATTAATGTGATTGCATTGATAGATCCAGGATCAACTCATTCTTATATATGTATAAATTTAGTATCTAGTAAGACTTTGCCTGTAGAGTCTACTGAATTTGTTATTAGAGTATCGAACCCCTTAGGCAAATGTGTTTTGGTTGACAAAGTCTGCAAGAATTATTCGTTAATATATCGAGATTTCTATTTTTCGGCTAATCTGATGTTATTGCCATTCAATGAATTTGATGTGATTCTGGGTATAGATTGGCTAACGATGCATGATGCTATAGTGAATTGTAGACTAAAGACAATTGAACTGAAATGTCAGAATAATGAGACTATTAGAATTGAATCGGATGATCTGAATAGTTTGCCAAATGTGATCTTGTCTATGTTAGCTCAGAGATTTGTGAGAAAGGGGTGTGAAGCTTATGAAATTGAGATAGTATTTACTCTATTATATAAATGTGGTGATATTAGATTAAATGCAGGGTTTAAGTAAATGAGTTGCTGAATAAGACCATTATGGCAAAAATAGAATAATGAGACCATAAATGGGTTATGGCATGTGAATGAAAGACCACGACAGGGCCTTGGCAATGTATGTGTAAGACCATAGTTGGACTATGGCATCAGAAAATCGACGTACTTATATCGTAAGCATTTATAAACTCGAAGTGATTTAATAAGCAAAATGGTGAAAATAGATATGTATCAGTACAGGTATGTACAGAAATCTGTTCGAATGATGAATTATAAGAAGATGAGAATTTATGAGTTGCTTTATAGTTAAACTTTATGTTATCTCATTGATTAAGGTTTTAATTGCAAATTATGTATCTACTTGGAATTTTTCATGAATGATTTTGATTATTTCATATATACATACGAACTTATTAAGCTGTATAGCTTACTTTGTTTATTTCCTTCTATGTTTTATAGTAAATCGAAGCTAGCTCAGAACTGGGGATCGTCAGGAACTTCATCACACTATCAGACATCTATATGGTACTTTTGAGTTGTGTAAATATGGTATATGGCATGTATAGGCTTGTGTCATTTTGTTATCTTTGATGGATATGTATTTTGGCCATTTGGGTTGGCATAAGATGATGAACATAATGATGTTATAAATGTGCAAATGGTTCTATTTTGAGTTTGGTAAATTGAATTATGTTAGGTGATTGAAGTTGATAATTTGGAAGTTATGTGTTTGTGAATTAATGCTTGATAATGCATGTTTGAAATGAATTAGTGAATTGAAGTGCATATGTGAATTAGGTATGTAATTAAATAGCAAGCTGTGACCTATTTGTGACTTGCATGGTTGGAGATAGATATAACAAGATTTATGTATTGGTTAATGACTTTTGGCTGCATATTTGTGCCTTTAAATGGTACCAATTGTACTTTGTGTAGGTATGTGCAAAAATGGGGTGGCAAATTGGCCTTACAAATGGCCTATTTTTTTCCACACGGGCAGAGACATGGACGTGTGTCTCAGCCCTGTGAGACACACGGTCATGTTACACAGCCGTGTGTTCCATGGTGTTGAAATTGAATTAAGTCAGTATGCTCCACACGGTCTCACACACGGGCGTGTGACTGGCTGTGTGGTGCAAGTCTATATACCCCCTAAATGGCACACGACCTAGCACACAGGCGTGTGACTTGGTCGTGTTGCATAAGTCAGTATACCCTAGAGGTTTGGCACGGCCTAGCACACGACCTGGCACACGGGTGTGTGTGGCCACTTCGAAGGGCACATGGGCTGGACACACGGGCGTGTGGTTAGCTGTGTGACCCAAGTCAGTATGTATGCCCTATTTCTACATGGCCTGAGACACGGGCGTGTCTGGAGCCGTGTGAAGCACACGGCCTGTTCACATGAGCGTGCGACCCCTGAATGGTTGAAATTTTTCTAAGTTTCCTAAAATTTCCCGAGTTATCGGTTTAGTCCCAAACCACTTCTAAAGCATGTTTAAGGCCGCGTAGGCCCTTATAAGGGACAATGTGATTGTGATTAAATGATATTTGAGTATGAATGCATAAATGTATGAGTTATGTATGTTAAATGATATGTATTGATTGATAATACCTCGTATCCCTACTCCAGTGACGGATACAGGTTAGGGGTGTTACATCCACCCTTTGTTCCTTTCGGATCTGTGCATCCAACTTCTTTACATCCTTATCCAAAACGTGTGTTGGACAATTCCATATTCTAATGTGATTTAGAGCACGTTTCTTTCCATGCCATAGTTCATAAGGTGTCTTACAAGCAAACTTGGTTGGCACATCATTCAGAATATAGCAAGTTGTTTGTATCGCATATTCCCAAAAGGATGTAAGAAGTTATGAGTAGTTTAACATTGAACGAATCATGTCAACCAATATTTTATTCCTTCTCTCAACTACACCATTCTACTGTGGCGTGTCTGACGCAGTCAACTGAGATAAAATCTCATTCTCTATGAAATATCCTAAGAACTCATCAGACAAGTATTCCTCACCTCAGTCAAACTGAAGATTCTTTATGGATAAACTTAATTATTTTTCCACTTCCATGTGAAACTCTCAAAATTTATCAAAGGTTTCACTTTTGCGGTACATTAGATACACATATCCTTATCGAGAATAGTTGTCGATGAAAGTCAGGTAATAATCATAACTTCCTTGGGAACTAATGCTCATGAGACCACATACATCAGTGTGCACATGTTTTAAAGGTTGGTTGGCCCTTGTACCTTTCGCATTAAAAGACCTCTTAGCCATTTTACCTATCAAGCAAGATTCACATTATGGAAGACTAACTTCCTTAAGCATACTTAAAGGACCCTCTTTCATGAGTCTAGTGATTCTTTCTTGGTTAATATGACTAAGTCTTAAGTGTCATAGTTACCTGATTGATTTATACATTCAAAATACTTCAAAATTTCATTAGTTTTCTAATTGTGGGCTTACGATTGTCAAGTTTTAGCATAAAGTTTTACAATGAGATGAGAAACTTCTAAGAAGTATCCCAAAGATCACACCTTAAGGAAAAATATTTTGAATTTTAAGTCATTGCTTTAGATTGAACACCCTATCTATCAACTCGAGTACCACTTGATTCATATTGAGAATTATTAACACTACCAAATTTTATTTTAAAGTTGAGCAAAACTAATTAGCTAAGTGCACTAAAATTAATTAAATAAACTCTCAAACAAATCCTTTTTCTTACAAGCCAAAGGCATGGTTAATTGATTCGTTTAGTGATTGTAGAATGGTCTTTAACTTAAATTAGCTATAGAAATGTTAATCTTAAACTTAATTGGTCTCTCATCTCAATCTAAACTTAAAATTTGCATTACATCTTAGTTCTTACTTATTAACGCAGCATACGTCTAGTCTCTCAACTCACCGACACTTAACAGGGTTAAACCAATTCAATCTCAATCAAGGCATCTTTGTTTTACTTGATCTATGTCTATGCAATAGGTTTTAAGAGCATTGTTTTAGCACAAACAATTGCATAATAATTTTCGATTGAGTCTTAGCTCAATTGGCATAGGCATTGTTACCAATGCAGGAGGACCTGGGTTCGAGTGCGTTAAAATGCATTAGGCTCTTATTTTTGAGGTGGGGAGGAGTTATGGGTAGTTCTAGGCATTGTGTCAAAAAGAACAGATATAATTAGAACCTATAATAAGATTGTTCAAAAAAATTGCATAATGATTCAAATTAAAGCATATCCTACTTTATACAATTATTAAACAACATAATTAACCATCTCAAGATACTTTCCCAACCTTGGAAACAAAAATCTCGTTCAATTCAAAAAAAAAATCAACATGTTCATCCATATAATGGAAAATGAAATTAAAATAAAAAGAGTAAATAAGCTCAACCAATTTACGAAGAAAGCCTTTAAATAGTTTAATTCCAACTTGCCCACTCCAATTCCATGAAAAAATTGAAGAATCCAGCTTGATGAGATTTAGAAATGTGAATTAGAACTGAAATCTAATACAAAAATTTCTAGAAAATAGAAAAATCTAATACAAAGAAAAGTTTAATCCTCTTAGGGAGGTCACAGAAGAGTCTAAGGAAATTTAAAAAATGGCCATAGTCCTCTGAAAATACAGAGAAAATAGTATTGATAGCCAAGCTTTGGCTGTAGGAAAGGACTAGAATATCATCCATTAAAGTGTTGATTAACACACAATTCAACCTTGAGGTGATTCTCCTTTAGTTGCCCATAAGTAATTTCCACTAGAGGAGTTGTTACTAGGCTTGATGTCGCAACATAGACTTACAAATGTCATAATGTTGGCCACTGTTTCACCAATTCTTGATCTTCTGGGCATTGATATCATGATGTGGAATGCCCCTTACATCAGGACATGAGCTGTGAAATATGTTTTCCCCATTTTCCAATTCATGCCCACATAGGGATGTTGTCCACTAAGTTTGATCCAATCTTATTGAGCATCTACCATCCTTACATTCAAAAGATCAAAATTAAACCTATTTAAAACATATTTATTTGAATGCTAAAGTTTAACCTAAAATGCATAAATAACCTATCTTATCACCTAAATAAGCAAAATACTAATTTAACACTGAAATTAAGCAATTTCACCTTAAAACAAGTTAAGACTAGAGTGTAAAGGGCCTTAAAACATGTGACAAATATGCACTCATCAATGGCTTGTTATCTTATTTACCTATGATGATTTAATCATCAATAGAGCTTATTGGACTCACCATCTAATCACAGATGTTCATGATTTCTAGAAATTCTCAAAGTGGTAGTTTCAAAGATTGATCAATAGAGCCTAAAATCTTTGTGGTCGTGCCACAATTGTCTCTAGAGATGATAATTCCTTTATTATTCATTTTTACAGTTTGTCAAACCTTTACTTTAGCCATAGGGAGAACCCTTGGGAACTTGAGGGAACACTTCTGATAATAGTAAAGGGGACTCCTAACACCTCGCCAAACACGGACATGTTCTCAGCAATGCCTATCTGGATATAGATATGGGGTATACTATTTGAATACTTAAGACTATTTATTATGTCTAAATTAGGACATGTTGCTAGAAATCTTATAAAAGTTTACTAAAGGGGCAATCACCCAAGGAATACAATCATAAGGGTTTGTGTAGCAATAAATCCACACACTACAACAAATCTATCGATTAGTGACAAATTTTCATGTGACACCTAAAATAATGTCATTGAATATACTACAAACATGGAAAAAAAAAAACAAATAATTGTCATAGTTAATGATTGATGGTATCTGTTATATGACAATTTCAAATAATGTCACGGGTTTGCAACACTATATGTTTGGTGTCAAATTTTACCTTTAAAAATTTTGGTTGGAAATATTTTTGTGGCATCACGAAAAAATTGTGTAACTATTTTTGTCACCACCAATGTAAATTTTTATTAGTGACAAATTATTATTAATTTTTCTCTAAAGAAAATTTTTTCATATCTTTATTAATTTTGTTTTAAGGAAAATTATTAATAGGATTTGTTCGTGACAATTTGATTTGTCATAAATACATAAAAAGTGACATGCTACTTTTGTAACAAAAAATAGATTTAATGTGACGAACATAGTAATTTGTTAATATTTGTTATTTCTATTATATTTTGTATGAAGATTTAAAAAAATGTCATGGGCTTGTGTTATTTAATGTTTGGCACTAAGATTTGTAAAACAAATTGTGGAAAACTTTTTATTGTCATTTTAAATTTTATTTGACGTTTTGTTTATGTCACTAATTCAAAAAAAAATTATTAATTAATAAATCTTCAAATATTTTGTTTTATGAAAATTTTTTAATTCATGATTAATATTTTATTAGTGACACATTCGGTTTGTCATTACTATGAAGCAAATATAGTGACATGCACTTACATCACTAAAAGTTTATTATTAATGATAATAACATTGTCACCTAAATGTTTAACTTAACAGGTAATTAATTGATACAGGGCTACTGGAGGCTTTAAGATTCTACAAATGAGTTGAGGGTGTGTGAAGTGTCACATTTATTTATATAATTATTTTTTTATTTTTTACTACAGCCTATAATACACTTTATATAAAAAAAAACTCTACTGGTGGTTATCAAATAATTTTCCTTAACTTTATATAACATTATAAGTAATGTCATAATCATTTGTATGAATATATAAACATTATTTATCAGTCACATATATTATTAATTATTGATGAATTTTCTAAGTTATAGTTAAAATAATATCACTAAATATATTACAAACGTGACAAAAATAAATAACCAACATATTTAATGATTGATAGTATATCTTATATGACAATTTTAAAAAACTTTAAAGGTTTACACCACTATATGCTTTGCGACAAAATTGACTTCCAAACAAATTTTGTGGGAAATGTTATTGTAACGTCTCGAAAAATTTTATCGTCACTAATGTTATTGTGACAATGATTCATTGTCACTAATGTAATTCTTATTAGTGATGAATTTTTTTTTCTAAAAGAAATTTTATCTTTATGCGACTATTATTAATATGCTTTTTTGTAATAATTCAGTAAGTTGTTGTTATAATACATAATATATATTAGGAATTATACCTTATTTTATTAAATGACTGTAAGACCCAATTTATGCCCGGGGCCCAATAAAAACAAAACCAAATTAAAAAAAACCAATAATGAAAGTCCAAAACAATCCATCAGGTTTTAATAGCCCAAATTACATTTAACCCGGGCCCAATACCAAACCAAATAAACCAAAACCAAAAAACCCCCAAAACATTGATAAAAATCAAATGACCATTAAATGTCCATTACAGGCCCAGATAAATAAATTCCCAGCAAACCCAATTAGTGGCCCAGATACAAACCTAAAATTTCAGCCCAAAATTTCAGAGCTTAAAAACTAACAAACACTAAGAAACCCTAGAGTTCCCCTAACAGCACCGCGCGCGTGCCTCCACGCGCGCCACCTATGCCTCCACGCACGCTGCAGCCTCCAGCGCATAACCTCCGTACGCCTCGGTCATACCTGCAACAAGGGACAAACAAACGGCAGCACATAATAGCAGAAACGACAGAAAATATATAATGAAAAATTGTATTTTGATTTTCTTTTCTATTCTTTCTTTTTCGGCTATAAAAGACCGAAACAAACTATTGTAAAAGGAGGTTTTTTTTTTATGAAGATCAATACAAAAACAAAAAAAAAGAGATCAGCAAAAGAGAAGGTTGTTTCATCTTTTTATTTTTTCCGAATCTGTTCTATATTTTTTAAAGCTTTCTTTTTCTTTTTCGTTACACAAAAAGGTTCTAAATATATTTATAAAAAAAAAAAAGGGGGAAGGAAAGACTTACCTTTTAACTTCCGACCGCCGTGCGTGGCGGTCGACGACGGCGGCGCCAAGAGTGGGTAATAAACCCTAGCAGAGAAAAAGGAAAGCTCCTGTTTGCTTTTTTTTTTTTTAAGAATGGATAGCAAAAATGAAAGAAAAAAGGAAAACTTACCTTTTATAAGGGAGTGAAACGGCGTCGTTTACGGCCCGTTTAAGTGGCTCCAAAACGGCGCCGTTTAGGTAATTGTTCTTTTAATCCTTCCGCAATTTATCTGTTTTTCAATTAAGTTTTATTTTATTTTAATTTCGCCTGTAAATTGTACTTCGTTTTAATTTAATCCTCCTTTAAACGCAGCACTTAATAGTTTGGGTAAACCGCTTTTTTGGTCCCTTCTATATCACGCGCATGGCGTTTTAATCCTTTTTCGATTTCTTCTTTAAATTATTTTTTAGCTCTCTAATTTTGGTTCTGACTTCAATATGGTCTTTCAATTATTTTATTTAATCATCTGTTTATTTTTTTTTAAAATTATTCTTCTTTTAAAATTAATATTATATATATTTTAAATCATGCAAGATATTATTTGTTTCTCTTTATATATGGTTTCTTTTCTTAAATCTTATATACTTTTATATACATATAATTTATATTAAGATCATTTTATTTTATGTATTTCATATTATTTTATGTATATACTCTCTTTTAAAATCTATATATATATATATATATATATATAATATAAGTGTTCATTTTAAAATCTTATTTTAAATACTTTTATATATCATTATTATTATTTTATATCAAATTTTTATTACGTATACATTATCTCAATTGACACGTATTATTTTATGTATAATATTTGCATATTTATTTTAAAATTTGCTACATTTTACTATGTTTCTTAATTAGTTATATTATCAATTTTTTATTCTTGATTAATAATGTTGATATTTTCAAAATAGAAATTGTGTGATTATTGATTGTGCATGTATTGAATTGTAGATGCATATTATTCTTGTCATCCATTTGTATAAATGTTGTATTCACATATTATTCTTTCATGTTCGATATTATATTTCTGTTTCTCATGATTCAATAAGAGCATTTTGAGTCATTTTTAATCACTTATTTAAAAGTTTCAAAATAAGACAATGCTCGTGTTATAGGTTTCGGGAAAATCGTGCTCTAACTTACTGAGTTCCGATTCTTCCCGTTTAAAACTTAGCAACCGAGTATCCTTTCTCTTTTTAATCAAAATACATAATATTTCAAATAAAAAAAACTTATTCTTGGGGTTTTTGAGATATTGCGCCCTAACTTACTGGGTGTGACATTTTATTATCTCGAGGTAAGATTTAAAAAAAAAGGAACAAAGGCAATATTCCGTATTCGGGAATTTTGAGAAATAGTGCCCTAACTTACTGGGTTGCGATTTTTCATTTGACCCAAATAAGGGAATATCCTTCTTATTTTTTTATACAAGTATTGAATGTCGAAGGATAAATCCAACCTCGAGAATATAAGATGTTATGCCCTAACTTACTGAGTATGGCATTTTATTTCTCCGAGATAGGGAGCTTTGGCATCCGATACGGTTTTGTCCAAATACATATATATACTAAATAAATGGATTGTAATCTAGAATCTTTTCAAATTTTCAGCATTAAGACATTAATTAATCAATTCGGTACCAATTTTGGGCGTTACAGGGGTGCTAACCCTTCCTCGTACGTAACGGACTCCCGAACATGTTTTCTTAGATTTCGTAGACCGAAATTATTGTTTTAATAAAAATGTTTTATTAAAATAATACATCTCAAGGTGATCTAATCACACCTCAAATAAAAGATCAGTGGCGACTCCATTTCCATATTTCTAAAGTCGATCCTGATAAAAAAATGGTTTCGATAATGACTAAAAATATATTTAGTTTTAATAATAAGAAAAATAAGAGTATATTATATTTAATTATCTATACTACTCTTTAAATGTTTGGTTGAGTGGGTGTTACCCATTAATTAGGTTCCAGCTCATTTGGAAAATTATTAAAAAATATTTTTTTATAAATTAATTTGTATTATTATGAGGATGTTTTTATTATTTTTTTATAAATTCATTAAAAACCTAACTTCACGATGAAATTTAAACCAAACAGCATAGTATTTTAATATTCAATTTTATTATTTCAACGTAGGTATCGACTTGATCCCTAGGAAAAAGGTGACAAATTAAGTGATCCTCAGTTACACAACCACACTTGAGCCATGGTTGCTCCTCTACTTCGTAAAGGCATCCCACTTCTCAGCCTTCGGCTGCAATGATACAACCTTCTTCCAACTGGAATTCTATTGTCTCCTCGTCATCCTTGATGCACTCTTGCAGAGCTGGCTAGGCTCGAAGAGGAGGTATCCTCCAAGGAGAAGAGCAGTGTGGTGCCTAGCGTGAGGGACCCGAAGAAGTACCATATGTTGAATGGTCCTGATTACAGGAAAAGGAAGGATAAGGAGGAAGAGATTCTTCGTGACATCTAGCCTATCATTTCACCCGCTAGAGAGATTATTCACTCTAAGAGGTCAGTCTCGCAGCTCTTGTCATTTTCACCAATTATTTTAGGCTCGATTTAAATATCATACATTTGAATCTTTACTGATATGATTTCATATATGTATCGCTTAATTAATACAATATAGTTAGGGATTTAAATAGCGATCGGGTAGCGGAATAGCGGCCACTATATAGAGGTAACGATGCTGTCTGAAATTGCTAATGTTGAAAATAGCGGTGTAAAGTGGAATCACACCAATAGCGGTGGATCACAGTCGTAATTTAACGCGTAACATCCAATTACGGAAATAATGGGCCGCCATTCCTGTTATTGTTCTGTTACAGTAAGATTTAAAAAAAATCCAACTCCTTTAAAACAAATCAACAAAAATATAATTAGACAGAGGGAAATATATTCTTCACCTGCAAAATCAAATAATTTTCAATCAAAAAAGAAAAAAAAAAGCAGTCCAAAATCAACAGAAAAAAGTAGTCCAAAAGCAATAGAAAAATATGAAATTCTTATATTTCACTGTCCAAACTCCAAACCAAACAAAATCACAACACAATCACAAAAATCTCTAAATAAAATCTGACTTGCACTTTCAGAAATTCATAATTTTCAAGTAAGTACCTTAATTTTTTTGTCTTGATTCTTGCTTCTTTTTGTTGTTGCAAATATTGTTGTAACATGAAGTGTGCCCGAGAAGTAGTTGATAGAGATAAGAGCAAAGGAAGGGTATTGGTGTCTTGAATTTGCAGAGATGTTCTTTAGGTTAGGGATGAGAAATTATTTTGGAGAAAGGGAAAGGTTTTGGAAGGATCTGGATTAGTGCTTTGAATATGTAACACCCCTTACCCATATCCGACGCCAGAATAGGGTACGAGGCATTACCGGACTTATTCACAAGCAAACATTCAAAATCGAGATATGAATTTCTACTCAAATTTGAAACTTTTCAAAAACATTCATATCGTCCCTATAACAAGCCTACGAGGCCCAAAACATGCATCAGAAGTGGTTCAAGACTAAACCGAGAACTTTGGAAACTTTTGGAAAACTTAGAAAAATTTTCATGTAAAAGGGGTCACACGCCCGTGTGGGTTCAGGACACACCCGTGCGACCTTATGACATGCCCGTGCTTCAGGCTGTGTTCAAATTAAGGAGCATTCTGTTTATAACGTAATCATCAAATTGAGGTCACACGGCCAAGTCACATGCCCGTGTTGTTAGGTCGTGTGATTGATTAAATTTTCATAATTTTTCATAAAATAGGTGCAGACTTCACACGACCAAAGCACACGCCCGTGTTCGAAGCCATGCCGTCCACACGACTAAGACACACGCCCGTGTCTTTGCCCATGTGGTCATTACTGAGCATTCTGTTTTGTAACAATTAAGGTGCAGGGGACACACGGCCTAAACACATGCCCATGGGTAGACCATGTGTCACACACGGCCTAGACACACGCCCGTGTGTCTACCCGTGTGGGCAAATATAAGGCTATTTACCAAGCCTTTTTACCTCCCTTCCATGCACCAACCTACACAACAAAACATAGCACCAATCCAAACATATACTTTCAACCCAATCAACCATGCACAAGGCATCCACACATCATTTACATGCTATCATTTATCATATACAAACATCACATACTTAACATCTCAGACCATGCAATTTCCCACATTCATGAAAACATTATCATATGCATATATACTTAACCAATATTAGCCAATTTCAATGGCCATTTACAAAATGAATTATCAACTATTGAAGTCATCACTCATGGCCAAATTAATTATGACACATAACAAAAGACCAAGTCCCTATACATGCCATAACTCAAAATATTGAAATCATAAGTACCCAAAATGATAATTTGATAGTGTGAATGGATCACCGACAGTCTTCAATCCTCGAGCTGGCTTGGTGACACTATAAGACAAGGGAAAAAGAAAAGGGAGTAAGCTTGAAAGCTTAGTAAGTTCCTATGCAAATAATAGGCATCATACACAGTTTAACATATATTTAACATAAAGTAAATTAACATAAATGTTATTGTGAATTCATAATCAAGCTTAGCATAGATGTTATTAAAATCTTAACATCATAACTTACTCAATCGAACAATCTGAGGTTTCATCACATATCGAGCTCATTAAGCATGAGTTTTAAGTACTTTCACATCATACCATAGTCTTTCACAACTTAAACTTTGCCGTTAAGTTTCCCGTTTAACCACTTGGAATACTAAAGGATACTCGAGAAATTTCATACACATAGTACTATACCAATGCTATATCCCAGATATGGTCTTACATGGGATTTCATATCGATGCCAATAGCCCAGCTATGATCATACACGAAATCTCATATCGATGCCATATCTCAGATATGGTCTTAAACGTAATCTCAACTAACCCTAATGTCATGATATTTGTATACTATCTATTCCTAAGGTTCAACCGGGATATTTCTCACTTGACGAAACTTTGTCAAATTGCATTCAAAGAGTGAATCACAATTCATGCAATACAAAAGCAATTAAAACATAAATAACAATGCATTATTTACATACGAACTTACCTCGGTACAAAAATAGTAGGAAAGGATTTAATCGTCAAACACCTTATTCTTTCCCCCGATTAAGGTCCGAACTTTGTTTTTCTTGATCAATAATAGAAAATTTAGCTTATTTAATATTCACATTACTCAAATCAGTCCAAAAATCACATTATGGCAAAATTATATTTTTGCCCCTAAACTGACATATTTACAATTTAGTCCCTAGGCTCGTAAATCGAAATACATTCAGTTTCTTTGTTACCCAAGCCTAGCCGAACCATCTACATGCTCATATCAGCCCATATTTTTCATCAAATTAGATTTTTACTACCCATTTTACAACTTTTTTACAAATAAGTCATTTTTAGGTATTTTCATGAAAACTCACTTAGTAAAAGTTGTTTATTACACATCAATCTTTCATTTTCTACCGTAAAACATCAAAACACATGCATGTCTTACATGGTTCAAATTTCAAACATGAACCCCACTTCAAAATAATTGTAGAAATAGAAAGATCGGGTGAATACGACTTAAAAAACGTAAATAGCATTAAAAACGGGGCTAGGATGTACTTACAATCAAGCTTGGAAGTTGAAGAAAACCCTAGATATGGTGTCTTGTAAAATTCGGCACTTGAGGAGAAGATGGAAAAGATTTTAGCTTGATTTTCCCTTGTTATTCTTTTATTTACCAAATGACCAAAATACCCTTCACTTAAAACTTTGAAATTTTATCTCACCATGTCTATTTTTGTCCACTATCTTAACATATGGTCTAATTACCATCTAAGGACCTTCTATTTAAAATTTCATAGCAATTATACACCTCTAGCATGTAGAACTCAACTTTTGCACTTTTTACAATTTAGTCCTTTTGATTAAATTGAGTGCCCAAACGTCAAAATTTTCGAACAAAATTTTCACGAAATCATCCCGTGAAATTGTAGACCATCAAAATATAATAAAAATAAAATTTTCTATGTTAGATTTGTGGTCCCGAAACCACTGTTCCGACTAGGCCCAAAATCGGGCTGTTATAGAATAGATTTTGAAAATATATTTGGGGTTCCCAACGTTTTTTTTCTATTTCTTTCAGGAGGTTATGCATTTATTGATAATATCTGAGGTCTAAGGCTTTTGACTTTTTTTCTACCATTTGTTTTTCTTATTATAGGATTTTGTTTTTAATTTTTTTGCCCTACAACCCATTTTGGGCTTATGGATTCCTATTTGGTTTTTGTTGGGTTTGGGGTTTGTTTTAATTTTTGCTTCTTGGTCTCTAGAATTCACACTGCTTCCTATTCTCTATACCCAACAACCAACTTCTAAAAGCCCCTCAAATCATCCTACAACTAAAATACACACTTTAATAACAATACGGCAGTATGCACCTTTTTCCTCACTATATAGTATATTTATTCAAAAGAATGCAATTTATCTAACCCTAAACTATTTTTAGCAAAAAATTATAAAGAATATTAATACTAAAGCTTTGCATTTAAAAAACTTATAAAATGCTCATAGCGATTTCTTTAGCCCCAATCATAAATATTATGGTTTATACAGTAACTTAGTCTACTATGGAGCAGTTAGTTAGAGTTAATTCGTGAGCTAAGTTGTTAGCTGGTAGCTTAGGCTAGATTGTATTACTTTGTAATTGTTTTTAAGATTTCTTCTCTTTAATAAAAAGTTTTAGCTATATTTAAAAAAAAAAAAGAGGAAGGGGGTAGGGGCTTGAGGGGATTTGAGGAACTTTTTATTTTATTTTTTAGTTTTTGGGTTTTGAGTGATTGGGTAATAATGGATTATGGTGTATTTTTAAAAAAAATTAAATTATGGATTATGCAATAAATTTAATTTTTCAATGTTAGTGATGTTTACTTTTTTTTTGTATTATATTGTTGATAATATAAGTAATGAATTGCTCATATTTCTAAATATAATTTTGTGTTTCTTGTATATAAATAAAAATAAAGCATGCCACCACGTAAAGAGTTCCTGACTAAAGGATTGGAGGTGCACCAAGTAATGATATAGGTTGGCACTTTGGAACTCTAGTGCCAAATACGAAAGGAAATGTCGTATGTAAACTTTGTGGTAAAGTTGTGAAAGGAGGAATAACACGATTTAAAGAGTACATTGCTCATAAAACCGGCAATGTTGCACCATGCCCTAATGTTACTGGTATGTGATACTTTATTATTATTTTTAAATGTTATTGTAAATTTATCAATAAATATTATACATAATTGATAATAATATAAAGTGTGAATTATTTTTATTTTATTAACAGGTGTCATTAGAGAAAGTATGATGAATATACTGAAAGAAAGCAACACAAAGAAAATAGACAAAAAGATGAGAACAAATGAATTGTTATCCCAATTAAGAGGAAAAGAGGATGAACATGAGAAATTCATTGATGAGGTTTTTGCTATAAGGCAAGCAACTCGAGAAAGTACTCAATCACAACATGGGTGGCATAGAAGG
The DNA here is from genome assembly GCA_005393395.2 of Gossypium australe. Taxonomy (NCBI): domain Eukaryota; kingdom Viridiplantae; phylum Streptophyta; class Magnoliopsida; order Malvales; family Malvaceae; genus Gossypium; species Gossypium australe. The sequence continues at coordinate 121,376,562 of CM016616.1, forward strand.
GAAGTACTAGTGGTTGGAGTAACATTTATGAAGATGGGCGATCTTTTCATGGATCATCTAGAGAATATCATGGAGAAAGAACAAGTAAATCCATCCCAAATGAGTCTGAGTTTACCTTAAGGGGAGCTATACCTGAATTGGCTAGAAGCAAAAGCTCAAAGCAACCAAAGATCATTGACTCGTTTTTAAAGACTTTACGTAGGAAAATAGGTGAAGCGGTATCTAAATTTTTAATATATGAACAACTTCCTTTTCAATTAGCAAGCTCTCCATGGTTGTATAACTTAATTCAAGTGTCAATAGAGGTTGGACAAGGTGTAAAGCTCCCAACACCTTATGAGGTTTCAAATGTGTATTTGGAGTTAGAGTATCAATGAGTTTGTGATTGTGTAAATGGACTAAAGACTCATTGGAAAGAATTTGGTGCAACTTTAACGTGTGATGGTTGGACCAACAATTTGAATCAAATGCGCATCATTAATTTCCTTGTTTATTGCAATAAAGGAACCATTTTTGGGAAATTTGTGGATGTTTTGAGTGTTCGTAGTAGAGATGCTAAATTCTACTACACTTTGTTAGATTCAGTTGTAGAAGAAATTAGAGAAAGTTACATTGTCCAAATAGTGACTGATAATGAGGTAGCAATGAAAGCCGCTGGAAAAAAATTAATGTTGAAAAGAAAGCATCTATATTGGACCTCATGTGTAGCTCACTGTTTAGATTTATGCCTTGAAGATATTGGGAAAAAGCCTAGTGTAGCAAAAGTGTTAGATGAGGCAAAGAAAGTGACTTGCTTTATATACAATCACATTTGGACTGTTGATTTGATGAAGAAGTATACACAAGGGAATCAAATACTTCGACCCGCTCTTACTTGATTTGCAACTCATTTCATTCAACTTGAAGAGATAATAAGGCAAAAGCAAGGTCTGAGAGAAATGTTTAATTCAAAGGTCAGTATTTTATAATTAGTTAATATAATTACTTAAATATAGCAACTTTTAATGATTTTATTAGTTCTAAATAATTTAAATTATATTATTTTAAAATTTTTCTTATGAATATATAGGAATTGAAAAAATCAAAATGGGGACAGCAAAAGTCAGGGCCTGCTTATGAAGCCAAAAAATTGTTTTGGAAAAAGATTTTTGGAAAAAAGCTAATGACCTCATAAAAGTTTACGAGCCCCTAGTAAAAGTATTAAGACTTGTGGATGGTGATGAAAAACTAACAATAGGCTTTATTTATGAGGCTATTGATAGAACTAAACGAGCAATTCAACAAGATTGTCGATATTTCACCTAGTACGAAAAGATTATTCACAATAGATGAAATTTTATGCATTTCGACTTGTATTTCAGCTGGTAAGATAAAATGTTTCATATAATTAATAACTATTTTTATATTTTATTATTTTAAGCTTTAAATTATTATTTGATGATATTCTTATAAATTATCCTTAGTTTATTTTCTCAATCCTCAATTTTAATTTGGGGTGAAGCATTCTGAGAATGTACTAATAGAACATTAGAAGGTACAAGATCAGTAATTGAAAGATTAGAACCTTCTCTTGATACTCAAGTCAGAATGGTTAATCAGATTAGATTGAAGTACTATTATTTGTAACTTAGTTACATAATTTGAAATGGAATTATTTTTTTTCATTTTTACTCTATCTTTTATTTATGCAGTTGTTTCTATTTAGAGATAAACATGAGACATTCGGTACTCCACAAGCACAAAGAGCTTGGAAGCAAATAAATCTGGGTAAATAGTTAATTAAATTATTTAATTATATAGTACATTTTAAAGTTATTTTGAAATTTAAATAATATTATGCAGATGAGTGGTGGATAATATACAACACATGTGTTCTTGAGTTATAAAAATTAGCAATTAAAGTGCTTAGTCAAACAACTTCTGTATCAAATTGCGAACAAAATTGGAGCACATTTAGTTATATTCATACCAATGCAAGAAATAGGTTGAAGTATAAAAAACTTAAGAAACTAGTGTCCACTTACTATAATATGAGGCTTCAAATAAGGCATCAAAAAAGAATGAGTATTGATGATATAAACACTAGTTTTAATCCTATCAGCCTTGATCATATCTTTAAAGATGTTGGTCCACTATCAGAATGGCTTCAAGAGAAAGAGAATCCATTGTTGGATGGTGAAAATGTCAGTATGTTGCCTTTCGATACCTCTGATGATGAAATGAATGTTAATCAATCTCAACAACAAAATTTGTCTCATTCAAGTTCTAGTGCAACGCCAAGTTAGAGTGGCAATGGACCCGATGGTGGTGGTTTAAGTCCAATTGATGACGATGATGGACATAGTGGTGATAGAGGTGAAATTAGGTCTTCTAGTCAGTATAGAGGAGAATATGGGGTTGGTACCATATATCAGAATTTGATGGAAATATGCTTCCTGAACCTAGGAGAGATAGAACTGAACCTAGAGCTCCATCAAAAGGAAAAAGGCAAGAAGCATACTTCTGTAGGCTCTTCATCTGGTAGGAGATTGAGTTCTAGTAATCTTTGGTATAGTGATTGTAATAACCAAATTTTGCCCGGGCCCTTTACTAAAACCCAAAATATCCGGGCCCAAATCAAAATAAAAAGGAAATGGCCCAATGTCAAGTGGCCCAAATGGCCCAAAAAAAAAATTAGAAGCTAGGGTTTCTGGAACCCTAGCTCTTGCGCCGCAACCACCCACTGACCACTACCTGCTCCACCGCCGCTTCCCCACTTTCGCTTGCTCCCCATTACCTACAAAGAAAGCCAACGCAACACCACAAGGAAAAAGATTGTAATTTTATTATTGTTATTTGGGCTATAAAGCCATAAAAAAACGAGGTATTCAGGGACTTTTTTTCGGTCTCCTTTTTCGATCAAGAGAATAGAATGCAAAAACTTTCAATCAAAAAACAGTTATAAACATCTAAGAACAAGGATTAATACGAGTTTTGTAACATCCTAGATTAGGGGTTATGCGTTCGTGCGTAATTCATGAGATAGTGGGCTCAGTGGGTGTGTTGGATGTGTTTTGAGGAGTTTTAGGAACCCTAAGATGTATGGAAATGTATGGAAATGTAAGGAAATGCATGGAAATGTATGGAAATGTAAGGAAATGTGTGGAAATGTATGGAAATGTAGGGAAATGTGTTGGAAATGTAAGGAAATGTCTTGTCTTGGAAATGTGAGGAAATGTCCTGGAAATGTAAGGAAATGATTTAGAAATGTTGAGTTTACAGGAGGCAAACGAACATTTTTGGAAACTTGGAAATGTAAGGAAATGATAAGTTTTAAAGTTTAAAAAGAGGAAATTAAGGCAAGGTGGCCTTAAGAAAATTTATGGAGGAAATATGACATGAAATTGGGCTTGTAAAAGTGGCCTGGAAATGCCACTTAAAGGCTTAGCATGTGACGCCACCTACATGTACAGTTGGGCCATGGTTCGAGTCACTTAGGAAGCAAAATAAAGCTTTTATTTTTGCGGCAACAAGAGGAAGAGATGGACGGCTTGGGGAGTCTTTGGGAGGAGTTTAAGATGAGGTTTTATTCTTATTAAAATTCGGCTAAAAGGGGTGATAAATGTGGATATTATTTCTTTTATTTTGATAGATAAGGAAGAGATAAAAGAGGATTATTATTAGTATTATTTTTATTAGGAGATAAGAGATAAATATTGGATTAAGTTTTGTTGATAATTAAAGTGATAATTAAAGGGATAAAGCTATCAAAATAGAAGAGTGGTGGCCAAGTAAGGGACTCTAGCCTAGTAATTTCGGCTATAAAAGGAAGAGTAAGGCTATTCTTCATTCATTCTTTTCTCTTCAAGAAAACCTCTGCCGAAATTCTCTAAAGTTTCTCCTCTTCTCTCTACCGAATTCTCTCTGCCATTATTCTCTTTTTCTCTTTTCTTTCTAATCCCTCTAAAAGCTGAAAGCTTACTAAGATCAAGGCCATAGCCGAATAGTTTGAGACTTCAAGCAAAGGAACTGTCGATATCTAAAGTAAGGGTAAGATCTCATTCGGTTTCATCCTTTTTCTTTTAAGATTTGCCGAAATCTAGGACTAACCCCATTAATATCTTGTTGCCGAAACCTTGAAGAGATCTTTCGGGATTTACTAAGTGTCGACTACAAGGAATGAGAAGTTCTTTTCCCGAAGGTACACTATAAGCCGCGTGTTCCGTAGTTATTCGGTGAGTTTCGGGATTTAAAATCCACAAGGTAGGTGTCTATAACATTCGGCCAAGGCCTATTTTGGATATCTAGATCTATTTCTTACTTTGTTTAAAAGCCGAAAATAACCTATGATGTGACTTAATGTTTGGCCGAATGCAAGAAGGTGTACAACAAAGTTTTTGGGATTTGACTATAGTCAATTCGACACCAAGGTAAGTTTTAGTGTACTAATCCTACTAGGATTTGGATTTATGGCCGAATAGTTCTTTACTAAGTATTAAATGATTGATTAAATGTAGAGATCTAAGATCTAAGGCATTAGATCAAGCTTTTCGGGATTTGGATTGGAAACCCTAAGCGAATCAGGTGTGTACCCCACACTAATTCTTAATAAGTTTATGGCAATATTTAAATATGCATGTATGTTATAAGAATGTGAATATGGCTAAGTACCATGCTATGGTACAAAAGTACTCAGGTACGTTTCCTACTCCTACTAGGATTATGAAATATGTTATGCGTAATATGAGAATAATGATAAGAATGTGAAGGTGCCGATGTGAATGTGACTATGCCTGTGGAAATGTGATTGATTGCCTTAATAACATGTGCATGCATTTATTATTATGCTACTATTACTTGTTGCATATGCATGGGTTGGGATATGAAAGAAGGTACAGGTGTACTTCGAGTACATGGTTTGATATTAGCCTTGAGCTACATCGTGGATTGACGTTGACTGAGGTCACGTCGTGGATTTATTTGCGATTAAGTTCGCGTGGTTTGATGAGTAGCTCTGTGCCTCATCGTGGTTGATATAGGCTATGTGCCATATCGTGGTTGATGAGTGACTATGTGTCCCATCGTGGTTCTGGTGTTAGCTACGGCTACATCGTGGATTGGCGCTGACTGAGGTCGCGTTGTGGATTATTGTGCTTAATTGCACGTGGACGGCATTGATTGCCTTTGGAGTGAAAAGGAGAGGGTGATTTGTTAATCCCCTGGTGTGTGGTAGGCTGGATACGGGGGTGTGTAGAGGATGGACCCTAGGTTGGGTTGGGTGCACTTTGCATATTATATCTGATATGAATATTTAATGTGGAAATGGGCCAAGCCCAGTTGATATGTGGATTATTAAGAAAAGGGCCAAGCCCAGTATATGAATGTGGATCAGTGTGGAAATGGGCTAAGCCCAGTATGTGGAAATTATGTGGTTAACTACCCTATTATAAGAATGTGATATGGTTATGGGCCAAGCCCAATAAGTGAGCACATGTGAATAAGTTGCATTACTATTTGCTATATGGGTTATTATATGGTTTGATATGTATGGTATGCCTAAATCTATTTGGACTTAGTGTTGTGTACACATTGAGTCTGTTGGCTCACCCCGTTGTGGGACTATTTTCAGGTGACGAGCAGTAATGGACCGGGTTCGGCAGAAGCTTAGGGATGGTCATGCACAGCAAGAAATCTATGATTTGGACTTTTATTTTCTTTAAGTACTTTGGTTTTAAATTTGGGTTATATTTGATGTAATAAGGCCTTAGTGAACTATTTTATTTCTGTCTTATTGTTTAATTATATTTACAAATTTTTATTAAGTTAAAGATTAAGTAATTTATTTTTGAAAATACTCTATATGTTTTATCACTTAAAATTTAAAAGGGTTTTCAATATAAAATCGAATTCGTTTTCAACTCAAGCCCAACCCAAAACAATATTTTTTTAAAAAAAAAATTCGCACAAGTTTTTCCTAAGAAGCAAAAGAATTTGAACCGGTTTTCTTGAGGAACATACCAGATCTGGTCAAAGCTCGTGGGCCGGGTTTGGGGGTGTTTCAAGTTTACAGCAACGGAATCGAAGAGAGCAGGAAACAAAGTTTGAAGGTTTACTTCTATTTTATTTCTTTATCTGGAAACTATATACACAAACCCATTTTATTTATTTTTTAAAACAGTTTATATATAATATTTAAAATAAAAAAAAGAGGAAGGTCCACGGTGGGCGCTGATCGGGGTTCGGCCATGGAGAGAGGAACTTGAGAGATTTCTGAAATTTTTTTTTTTGAAAAGAGGTGAAAATGATTTTTTTTGAGGAGGATAGGTGGCTTTTATAGGGTACCAAAACGGCACCGTTTTGGGCTTGAGTCCCATAGCCAAAACGACGTCGTTTAGCATACGACCCGCGCGCACGACCCGACTCGGCCAGAGGATCCGCGTGTTTTGTTGGGAGGGGCTAATTACACATTTAGCCCCTCCGCTATTTTACATTCTTGCAATCGAGTTCTTGTCTTTTTTTTTTTAATTTTCTCCCTTTAATTTTCCCCGTTTCAACTTGGTCCTCATTCGAATGCTACGTTTCAGAGTGTAGGATTATTTGCCATTTTGGTCCTTCTTGGTTGCACGCATGTTACATTTTAGTCCCTACTCCCCTTTCTACTTTAATTTATTGCTATTTTAACCCCTTTAATTTTATTTTGATTCTGATTTAGCCTTTCCTCGCCTGTTTTTGTAATTATACCGTTATTGTTGATGTCATTAACTTTAATATTATTATTATTATTTTATTATTATTATTATTACTATTACTACTACTATCATTATTATTATTATTATTATTATTATTATTATTATTATTATTATTGTTTTGGTTTTAATTTTCTTCGTTGCATTTTCAATATTTTTTAATTTTGTTTTCGTTGTGACATTTTTATGTTTATTCTCGTTTATGTCATTTCATGTAGATTGACAACTTTGGAACGCATTTAAACATTTTTTATTTTTTTTATTTCATAAAAAAGGGTGTCTCACAAAGGTAATATTCGTGAGTTTGGAACTTGGAAGAAATCATGCCCAATCGTGCTGGGTGTGACTTTTTGTTTGACCAAATGAACGGATATCCTTTCAAATTTTGTTCATATTTTTAAATAAGGTAATATTTGTGCGTTTAGGAATTCGAAAAGATCATGCCCAATCGTGCTGGGTGCGATTTTTTTTTGTTTGACTAAACGAACGAATATCTTTTCAAATTTCAATACATGTGCTTGGAGAATCTTGAGGATGATCTTGAATTCGAGGGTTTAGATTACCTTGTCCAATCGTGCTGGATGAGATACTCTATTCCCTCGGAACAAGGGAATCTCAATATCTAACTAAGTTGTTTAAAAACCAAAAAATAAAAATAAAATTTCAAAATCATTTCAAACTTTTCAACATTAGGATATTGATTAATCAATTTGGTACCTATTTTGGGCGTTGCGAGGGTGTTAATCCTTCCTCGTACGTAATCGACTCCCGAACCTATTTTCTCGAATATTCATAGACCAAAAGCACCGTTTTAGTAAACCGAAACATTTTATTAAAACAAAGGTGATCCGATCACACCTAATAAAAGGTCGGTGGTGACTCCCGTTTTTTATTTTCAAAACCCAAGTTTGATTCCCGCCTTTTTCAAAAAAGAGGATGATTTCGACAGTGATTCATCTACTAGCACTAAAGGTTTTTATCCACCCGAACAACCTTTATATTTTCAACCTTCACATGGTTATCCACAACCATATGGTTATTATCCACCATTCCCTAATTATGGTGTGTCATATCAGCCTCAAATGCATCCTCCACCATCAATGTATCACCCACCTCCACCTCTCATGTATCCTCCTCCTCAAATATATTCTCCATATCAATTATATGAAAATCAAAGTGAAAATGTTACTTTTTTGGGATATATTTTTGGACAAAAGCCAAGAGAATCAAGTTAAGAACGTTATTAAAGTGAAGGTGAACGATTTGATCCTCCTTGTCATTCCACTAATTGGTGAAAACTAAATCGTACCACTACCACTATTTGTAAGATATGTTTTTTTTAAAGAAAATTTTTGTTAATATTTTTAATTTTAATGATATTAAAATATTTAAAATATATCTTTTGATAAATGAATAGAGTATATTTTATGAAAAGATAATTAAGGATTGAAACATGTTAACCTATATATGAAAGTAGAATGAGAGTGAGAATAAGTGGTAGGATTTACGAATAATTAATGAGAATCTATACATTTATCTATTCCTTTTTTTACTTTTGCAGCATAGAATGTTTTGATATCTTCACCATCTCCAAAGCTGTCAAGAAATATTGAAGACCTCTCTCATGTATGAATTTTCAATTATTTTATCTATAAAAACTTTCAAACTTATTAAATACGACGAATGTTTTAATATTTCCTCTTTTTTTTTTTTTTACTTTGTTATTAGTTAATATGATATTCTTAGGAAATTCGTAAATAAATATAAGAATAATTAATGATTGTAAAAAGTGTGTTCTCATATTAATAAAAGTTTATAAGTGTTAGAAAACACTCTAAAAATCATTAAAAGTGACTTTTTATAATTATAATTATAATTATTATGTTTTACAATAAGTTGTGTGAATTAAAAAAAAAAAATTTCACGATCGCGATACCCGCAGTGACCGCAATAGCATCTACTATTTCCGCAACCGTGATAAACGCAATGCGACCGAAACCGTGGCCGCACCCGCAATTTAAATCCCTGTTTAATCTTTCACCCTAAACAAGAAAGCAAAAGTAATAAAAGCAACTTGAATTTGTAATGTCTTAAAGTTTAGTCCCATATTTATGCTGATTAACTTGAATTTCTAACAAATGATCAAGCTTGGCATGGTTGCGTCGCAGTTGCTTCTTTTGCGATTAGAGTAGGAACTTGTTAAATCTTTAATGCTTTCAAAAGCATTGCTTTCTATTGCTTGGATGAAAATTATACTTCCTGTTTGTATTTAAAAGAAGTTGTTTAAGTAGGAATGTGGAGTCTAATGGTGTCAGCAAAAGAGCTTTTTAATGTCGCCTAACCATCTTCTTGCCTGCCATTTAAAACACTGCCGCTAAGTTTCCTATATCAGTCTCCGAGGTTTATCTTCTCTTATCAAGGACAGAAGAAGATGAAAGCAGAACTGGGATGTTGTATCCATTGGCTGTAGAGACATTATAATCCAATTTTATATTTTACCCAAATTAGTAATGGAGAGAGAGAACACCATCAAATAAATTGCAGAGAATAATTTTCTGTGTGATTGCGTTATACGTGTGGTAAAATCAAGTAGGTAGACTGTAGCTGCAGATATTTTTACATCTTATGAAAATTCGGGAAACCAAATAAATAAGAAAAACGGAACTCTCTAAATTGTCTTAAATTTTCAATATGTTAAACATCCCTTCTGAGGTTATTATGGAAAATATTCTCCAGAGTGGTAAGCTAGCTACATTTAGAAAAATTACTAATGAAATTAAGTTTTGACATAGAACCTAGAATTTACACCACTAATAGAAAATCAAGCTAACATTTTTGAGATACTTTTTGGATGAAGCAGTTAGTAAGTTGAATCAGTGTGTCTATACAGTGCAACAATGTTAAATATTAGTCAACTTCGTCAATGATTATTCCTTCTAATTATTTTTCTCCTATTCTTAGGTATAACAATGGGGAACGATTAACTGTTGAAGATGAGGAAGCTGTAGTAGAGATGCTTCTTCGTTATCATCCACATTCTGAAGATAAAATTGGATGTGGACTTGATTCTATTATGGTGAGTTTCTGTTGGCATCACCTTTTATTGTGGGTTTCACTGTTTTGGTTGAGTTGCTAGATAATCAAACATATCCTCAAAGTAAAAAAGCTTCAAAGTATTTCCATAGTCAAGTCTGTTCTGTAGACCAATTTGGTGGTTTCATATCTTGATAATATCTATTGTAAACTTAAAAGAACAAAGCTCATTGTTTCTTATGTCCTACTGTCAAAATTTTCTCCTACCTGCATTTGCTTTGAATTTACTCAAATAACTAAATGATAAGCTACCATTCTCTGTTCCTTGTGGTTAAGTGTTGTTTTCCTTCATTGTTGTTGCAGCATCTGGCAAATTCTGTAATTTAGAAGAACAAACTATGGGTTTTCTAATTTATTTTTGGCTCGGTAAGCCTTGATTTAGAAGAATAAATTCCCACTGAATGGAAAGTGGTGCCCTGAGTTTCAATCATGGTTCTACCATGTTTTGGACCTTAGTTCCTTTTGTCGTAGCCATTTTTTGACGAAACGGGAATCGACTTTAAAAATAGGGAGTCGCCACCGATCTTTACTTAGGTGTGATCGGATCACCTTTGTTTTAATAAAACATTTTGATTTACTAAAATAATGTTTTTGGTCTACGAAAATTTGAGAAAACGGGTTCGGGAGTCGGTTACGTGCGAGGAAGGATTAGCACCCTCGCAACGCCCAAAATTGGTACCAAATTAATTAATGATGTCCTAATGTTGAAATCTTGGAAATATTTAGGGAATTTTTTTTTTTTTTGAAAAACCAGAATTCGTTAAATTAGGATTGAATTTCAAGATCATCTCGTTTCAAAGGAATAAAAGTATCATACCCAGCACGATAGGATATGACGCATTTATACTCTGATACCGAGATCATCCTTGATTTTCAAAACCTATGAAAATGGTATTTGGTTATTTAGTTGGACGGAAAATCAACACCCAACACGTTAGGATGTAATCTCCCGACTCCTAAACACACAAATGTCGTCTTGTTTTTCGAATACACGATCTTATAGTTGGCTCAAAATGCATTTTATTGAATCATGAGAAACAGAAATATAATATGAAAGAATAATATGCGAGTACAATAAATGGATGACAAGAATAATAATATACAATTCAAGGTAAAATCGATAATCTCACAACTCTTATTTTGAAAATATTAGCACTTTTAATTAAAGAAATAACGAAAGCTAAAAATATAGCAAAGTGAAAGAATGAATTAAACGTAAATATAGTATATTGAAAAGAATAATAACCAAATAACAGGTATCAATTTGAGTAATATATGTAAGTAAATGAGAGAAACTTAATATAACTTTATATACATATAAAAATAATAATATAAAAACATGTATAGAATACGTAAATATAATCTTGAGACAGGAAATTGTACGCACCGCAGATATATTCATAGAATAATACAAGATACATGCATAAAAGTAGTTTAATATAAACAAAAAGAGTATGTATATAGAACTAATAAAGATAATATGTAAATAAAATAAATAATAGCTAAAACAATTATAAATATATTATGCTGAACATTATTTAAAAGAACAGTTAAAGAAACCGATAAACTGATAAACCGATAATTAACTAAATGATACAAGGATCATATCGAAAATTAGAACAAAATTTGAAGGCTAAAGGACGATAAATCAAAGGTGAAATATAAAAAGGGTCAAATGCAATGCGCATGAATTAATAAGGTCTAGATCAGTGAATACTCCAGTCAATTAAAACGCTGCGTTTGGATAGGACTACATTGCGACTGAACTAAAGAACAGAGGGACTAGACGTGTAAATGTTCCTTTTTAAAGCAGAGAGGCGCGGATCCGGGTCACCAAGCGGGTCGACACACGGATCCTTCCCCTTTAAACGACGTCGTTTTTTGTTTTCCATTTAAAAGCCCATTTTCTTCCCTTTTTTGTTTCGACAGACCCTTCAAAAAACTAAATTCCTTCCCCGATGATCGAGTTCCCTCATTCAACCCAAAACCCTAGCCCTTTTATCATTTGCCTCCGCCGCAATCGCCCTCTTGATGTATCACTATCGCGCCATTGAAGTTGGCGAATAGCAATGCCAGCCTTCCTTAAGCGCGACTCACCTTATTCGATCGCAATCCTAACCTAATCCCGATTGAAGCGGAGCGTACGAAGATCTAGCCTTTTCCTAGTTCTGTTTTCAAACTCTCGATTTCAACGAGGAAGACGACAGATCAAATTAATTAAGGGTAAGCATTTTCTATTATTCCTTGTTCTTCCTTGGCTAACCGAAAGGTGTTGCGAAGGGCGAAGAACGATGTACTAACACCCGATTTAAACACCTCTTCGTTCAAGCCCCGATTGCGACAGAGAGAACGAGGGCGAAACTTCGACGGTAATCTCTTCTCCTACTCCCTTTTTACTTTTTTATATTATTTACTTAAGAGATTCGAGAAAGGAAAAAAAATGATAACAAAACAATCGCAGGTAATCACTGGAAGTAAAAAAAACAACCTTTCTTTCATTTCTTTCGATTTCTGATTGTTCGTACAATGGGGTGTTCTTTTTTTTTTTGGATTGTCTCTATATCCAAAAAAGAGAAAAATTCGACCCCTTTTCATTGATTTTTTCATGGCTTTATAGCCGAAGATATAACAATATAAAACACTATTTCTCCTGCTTCTGTTGCCTGTCTCTTTTTCTGTGTTTGCAGGTCATGGTGGCGTTAGAGGCGCATGGGCAGTGGCACGCCTAGCATGGGCATGGTGGCAGGGGCGTATGGGCACAGGTTGTGGCCGACAGTGACCCGCGCGGGTCACCGAAACGATGCAAGACGCGCGTGCAATGGACACGATGGTAGCGCCGGATAGGGGAACCCTAGGGGTTTTGCTTGGCTAAACCTTTTGGGCCATCTGGGCCTGACTGGTCGTTGGGCTAGTGCAAGGGCTAAAATGGGCCACTCGGGTTTGGGTTGGCTGGGCTAATTTTGTTTGTAGATGGACTGTTATTATTGGACTTTTAATGGCTTTTGTTTTATTTGAATTTTATTTTGGGCCTTTTATATTGGTATTGGGCCGGGCAAAAATTGGTTATTACAGCTGCCCCTCTTTGCTCATTGTCGTGAAACGAGAATAGAGCAAAGACAATAGAAGAACCAATTTTGCCCAGTCTTGGCCAAGCCTTGACTTATTAGTCCTCGTCTTCCTCAAACATCTTCAAACTCTACTGTAACCTGTTGGTTTGATCCACTCCACCGCTGCTTCCGAGAGACATGACCCGTAGCCTCAATTCGCTTTTCCTCAATCTTGCTTATTTTTAACTTGCTCTACCTGGAGAGTTGTAACTTTGATCTACTAATTGCTCCACTAGGACTTCGACGAAATAAATCTGAACTTTTCAAACTGCTTCTTTATTCTCGTAATATGAGTTGACTTTTTATCCCTTTTTTGGATAATCAGAAATTGAAAAATAGAAACTGAAAAACAAAAACTTAGCGTGCGTAACCCGAGGCCCAACTCACTTTTCGCGTTATGAGTTGATTTTAACAGAAATTGAAAAACAGGAATTAAAAATACCTCGGCGTGCGACCCGAGGAATTGACTTTTGCAAACAGAAATTGAAAAACAGAAATTAAAAATACCTCAGCGTGCGACCCGAGGAGTTGCAAACGGAAATTGAAAAGCAGAAATTAAAAATACCTCAGCGCGCGTCCTGAGGAGTTGCAAACGGAAATTAAAAATACCTCGGCGTGCGACCCGAAGAGTTGCAAACGAAAATTAAAAAGCAGAAATTAAAAACACCTCAGCGTGCGACCTGAGGAGTTGCAAACGAAAATTGAAAAACAAAAAGTACCTTGGCATGCGACCCGAGGAGTTGCAAACGAAAATTAAAAAGCAGAAATTAAAAATACCTCAGCGTGCGACTTGAGGAGTTGCAAACGGAAATTGAAAAACAGAAATTAAAAATACCTCGACGTGCGACCCGAGGAGTCGCAAACGGAAATTAAAAAGCAGAAATTAAAAATACCTCAGCGTGCGTCCTGAGGAGTTGCAAACGGAAATTAAAAATACCTCGGCGTGCGACCCGAAGAGTTGCAAACGAAAATTAAAAAGCAGAAATTAAAAATACCTCAGCGTGCGACCTGAGGAGTTGCAAACGGAAATTGAAAAACAAAAATTAAAAGTACCTCGGCGTGCGACCCGAGGAGTCGCAAATGGATATTAAAAAGTAGAAATTAAAAATACCTCAGCGTGCGTCCTGAGGAGTTGCAAACGGAAATTAAAAATACCTCGGCGTGCGCCCTGAAGAGTTGCAAACGAAAATTAAAAAGCAGAAATTAAAAATACCTCAATGTGTGACCTGAGGAGTTGCAAATGGAAATTGAAAAACAGAAATTAAGAATACCTCGGCATGTGGCCCGAGGTTCAACTCACCTCTCAAATTATGAATTGATTTTTTGAAAAACAGTAATTGAAAACGCATCATCTGGTGGAACTTGGATGTTTTCTTTCTCCTTTGTTCGGTACAGCTATCGTCAAAACTTCTTGCTTTACTGGCATACCTGTATGTGTCATGCGTGATGTTATCATGATATGCACGTGTTTGTCTTAAATGCTTTTATGCCTACATGATTATGCCATGCGCCCTGGGTTTGTTTATCATATATCTTTTTCGTTACGGCTTTCATGATGACCTGCATTCATTGCTTCGATTCTTGACTTTCCTCTCAGGTTTTGTACACATCCTCAAGTTTTACGAGTAATCCGTGTTTCTTGTATATCGCCCCTTTTGTTTTTTTTGCCCCCTGTTGAACTTTGTCCTTGTTTTGAGGCTCTTGTACTTACCAAATTCTTATCCAGGTAATGCTCAATATTCCTTTTGTTTAGAGTATGTTATTTCCCTATTTATCATTTAACTGAACCAACTATGAGATGCATGAAACGACAAAGTAGGTATGAAAGGGATACCTTACACCCATATTTATTTCAAAAGTGACAGGCGAAGAAAATTGACAAGGAATAATTCAATAAAGGAAATTTTATAAAAAGGAAAGTAGGTTCAATTGTCGCAAATGCTCTGGATATCTAACGCATGAACTTTTCCACATTTCTTCATCCTGGATCTTTTCGAGCAAAGCTTCTTGTGTAGAAGATTTTGAGCTTCCGAGTCCGCTTCAAATATTAATATCTCGCCATTTGATTCCCTCTTCAAGTCGCTCTTGCTCTTTAAGCCCAAATCTGCTTTCTTAGGACGCCCTTTCGGGTTTTCATCCTAAATCTTTTTGTTTACCAAGACGCCCTTTTCGGGTTTTCATCTTGATCCCTTTTTTTTCAAGACGCCCTTTTCGGGTTTTCGTCATGATGATTTTTCTTTTTTTTTCTCTCTCTCTCTCTTTTTTTTAGGCGTAGTACTTCTTCACGGCATCTGAGTTCACTGGATTTGGTAACTCCTTCTCATCCATCTCAGTGAGAATCAAAGCTCCACCTGAGAACTCTTTACGACGTACGGTCCTTCCCAATTCGGTGCCCATTTTCCTCGGAAGTCTTTTTGTATTGGGAGAATCTTTCTCAGTACGAGTTCTCCTTCGCAAAATTTTCTTAGCTGTACCTTCTTGTCATGGGCGTTGATCATTCTCTTTTGGTACATTTGTCCATGACAAATTGCCTTCAAGCATTTTTTCCTCGATAAGATTTAGCTGGTCGTATCGAGCTTGAACCCAGATTCCTCTAGTTTTGACTCCATTAAGACTCGCAAAGAGGGGATCTCAACTTCAAAGGCAGCACAGATTCCATTCCATAGACCAGAGAGAAAGGAGTTGCCCCCGTAGAGGTCCGCACACACGTGCGATATGCATATAGAGCAAATGGTAACTTCTCGTGCCAGTCTTTATATGTCTCGGTCATTTTCCCAATAATCTTCTTAACATTCTTGTTAGCAACTTCTACCGCTCCGTTCATCTTTGGGCGATAGGGTGAGGAATTATGATGCTTTATTTGAAATTGCTCACACACTTCCTTCATCATCTTGTTGCTCAGATTCAAGGCATTATCTGAGATGATTGTCTCAGGGAAACCGTATCGACATATGATCTCCTTTTTTAAGAACTTGCAAACTGCAATCTTTGTCACATTAGCAAACGAAGCGGCTTTATTTTTTGTGAAGTAATCTATGACCACAAAAATGAATCGATGTCCATTAGAAGCCTTTGGAGAAATTGGCCCTATAACATCCATGCCCCAAATAGAAAAAGGCCACGGAGAAGTCATGACGTGAAGGGGCGAAGGTGCTGCATGAATTTTATCGTCGTAAACTTGACATTTGTGGCACTTTCGCGCGTAACTAATGCAGTCGCTTTCCATTGTCAGCCAGTAATAACCGAGCCTCATAATCTGCCTAGCCATAGTGAAACCATTAGAATGCGTTCCGCAAATTCCTTCATGGACATCTTCAAGTATCTTTCTGGCTTCAATAGTATCCACGCATCTTAGGAGCACTTGATCTTTTCCCCTTTTGTATAGGATGTCCCCATCAAGAACAAATCCCGCTGCCATTCTTCTGATTGTTCTTTTGTCGTTCTCATTTGCTTGCTCGGGATATCTTTGATTCTTGACATATTCTAAGATATCATAGAACCATGGCTGTCCATCTGCCTCTTTTACAATGCTAAAACAATGCGCGGGGGCCTCATATATGCTCATCTGGAGAGGCATTATTTCTGTTTCTTGGTTTGCTTTGAACATTGAAGCCAAGGTGGCCAGGGCATCAGCCAATTGGTTTTCTTCTCGTGGGAAGTAATTAAAAGTCACTTCTTCGAATTCTTTGACCAGTTCTGCAACAAGATCGCAATATTTGACCAACTTCGAGTCTCTCACTTCCCAATCTCCACGGATTTGGTAAATCACCAATGCTGAGTCCCCGGATACCTTTAAGATTTTGATGCCTCGTTCAATAGCTGCGCAAAGTCCCATGATGCAAGCCTCGTATTCCGCTATGTTGTTGGTACAGAAGAAATTTAATCTGGCAATGAATGGGTAATGATTCCCTTCTGATGACACTAAGACTGCTCCAATCCCATGCCCCGATGCATTTGATGCACCATCAAAGCTCATCTTCCATGATTTCTCTTTTGACGACTCACATTCTTTTTCTGTAATGCACATCAAGTCTTCGTCTGGGAAGTCAAATCTTAATGGCTCGTATTCCTCTGTTGTTCGAATCGCTAAGAAGTCAGCTATTGCGCTCCCTTTTATCGACCTTTGGTTCACATAGATGATGTCGTATTCCGATAGTAGGATCTGCCATCGTGCCATTCTTCCTGAGAGTGCAGGTGATTCCATCATGTACTTTATTGGGTCCAGTTTTGAAATTAACCGCGTCGTATGATACAGCATATATTGTCTGAGCCTTCGAACGACCCAGACCAAAGCACAACAGAATTTTTCAATTGACGAATACTTTGCTTCATACTCTGTGAACTTCTTGCTGAGGTAGTAAATTGCCTGTTCTTTTTTTCCGGACTCATCATGTTGCCCCAGGACGCAACCCATTAAGTTTTCGAACACAGTCAGATACAACACTAACGGTCTCTCAAGAGTTGGCGGTACTAGCACTGGAGGGTGAGACAAATACTATTTTATCTTATCGAAAGCCATTTGGCACTCCTCGTTCCATTCTCTAGGATTGTGTTTCCGAAGGAGTCAAAAAATTGGGTCGCACTGGTTGGTAAGTTGAGCAATGAATCGAGCGATGTAGTTCAACCTCCCTAAAAATCCTCTGACTTCTTTTTGTGTGCGCGGAGGCGGTAGTTCTTGTATGGCTTTTATTTTATCCGGATCAACCCCAATACCTCTCTCACTGACTATGAAGCCTAGTAGTTTTCCGGAAGTAGCTCCAAACGTACACTTGGCTGGATTAAGCTTCAGCTGGAACTTTCTTAGTCTTTCGAACAATTTCCTAAGGTTCTCCACATGTTCTCTTCCCCCCCGAGATTTGGCAATCATATCATCGACATAAACTTCTATTTCTTTATGCATCATGTCATGGAACAGCATCACCATAGCTGTCTGATATGTTTCCCCGGCATTCTTTAATCCGAATGGCATCACTTTGTATTAGAATGTTCCCCACATCGTTACGAAGGTAGTTTTCTCCATGTCTTTGGGAGCCATCTTTATTTGATTATAACCCAAAAATCCATCCATGAAAGAAAACAATGAATGTTTTGCTGTGTTATCCACCAATGTATCGATGTGTGGCAAAGGAAAGTTGTCTTTAGGACTTGCTCGATTCAGATCCTGATAGTCTACGCACATTCGCACCTTGCCGTCTTTCTTCGGTACCGGGACTATATTAGCCACCCATTCTGGATATTTAGAGACTTGTAGGAAGCCGGCATCAAATTGTTTCTTGACTTCTTCTTTTATCTTTAAAAGCATTTCAGGCCTCATTCGCCTTAACTTCTGTTGAATAGGTTTGCATTCTGGTTTCAGTGGGAGTCTATGGACCACTACATCCTTGTTCAAACCTGGCATGTCCTGATACGACCATGCGAATACGTCTTCGTACTCATGAAGCAAGGCGATCAAATCATGTTTGGTGTTCTCTGAAATGGAGGTCCCAATCTTTACTTCTTGCCTCTTTTCTTCACTTCCCAAATTTACTGTCTCAATGGATTCTTGATAGGGCAGAATCTGTTTATCTTCTTGTCCTACCATTCTTAGTAAGCCAAGGGACGAGACATAATTTACAGCATTTTCCTCATCTTCGCATTCTTCTAAACAAATAGCTTTCTCGAAATCGATTTTAGGACTTGTAACGGGATTGTTCATGTCGTTGATATCTGAGCACCTGAAAGGTGAAAGGAAAAGAAAACTATAGAGGAGCATCAAGGTATTGGAACCCACAAACATAATGCTATGGCATGATATGAGGTATATGTAAGGAAATACTGTAAGAAGAGGGAGCAATTATGAGGTTAACGAGAATGAAAGGACTGTGACAAAATGCATCTCCATTAATGTTCATTTAAATGATAAAGATCCAACATTAGTTCTTACAAAAGGATCCCACTATTACTTATGGGCCCACAAAAAGAGAGTTAACACTGAGCATTACTCTGGAGAGGACTTAGACACTACAAGAAGATCCACAGTAGTCCAATTGTTCAAAATGAATCCAGGGGGACAAGGGCGTATCATTGAAACTTCTTTACTTGTCAACCACATTTATACTGACTCTCTAAAGACCCTTTTCAGCATGCTTCACAAACTATCTTTCCCTGGTGAGTCTTCAACAACCCACTCTTTAATCATTTCTATTTGAGTGGGGTCATTGTGCTCCATCCTGACCCCACTCTTCTTCCGATCCTGAGCTATCTTCAGTACTACTGTCGTTTGCAATGACGATAGCTTCTGTCCTTCTCCGTAATTGCCTGTCGCGACTCCTTTCTGCTTCTTCCGGTGTGACGGACCTCCATGACTCATGGATCTGCCTATTCCCAAAAGTTTGCCTCGGTGTGTAGTTTTGGTATGGCCCTCCGTCTTGATTGTTAGAAAAGGTCCACCCCATTTGTTGACTGACATAAATAAGGTCCTCAATGCTTATTTCAATTCTATTTTATGCCCATAGCATGAAATCTTTTTGAACAGCATGTTCTTCTGGCAACCACCTCCTGCTGTCAAGGTCATTAAAATTTTCAAACCAAATTGTACAGCTGGCTGAAAACGAGGTGAGGTATTCCACTGCGTTAACCAGCATATCGTGCCTATAGCTGAGCATTTCTTGTTGCCGATGATTAAATTCGTCATTGCCGATCGTTCTTGATCCAGGTAACGGGATGGGCCCGTTCTTCTTACGTGGATAGTGTGATCATGGAACATAGCTTCAGCACTAGAGATTTTAACATTTGCTGGGATGGGCCTTCCTGTTGGCGATGGCATTCTCCCCCTTCTATATGGTCCTAGCCTGTAATTTGGGCTTCGTTGATTGCTGATAGTTTGGCGAACTCTCCTACTGCCTTCTCCAAATTGCCTCATGTAGTTGTTGTCCATTGGTCTGCCGGGCATTCCTTTAACAGATTGGCAAGTCTCGACAGTGAGTCCGTAGTTGAATTAGAGGACCCTTTTTATGTGCTCAAAGACCGCATTTACTCCTATGCTTGTTACGTAATCTGCGAAATTAGTTCCTCTCACCCTAGACTGCCTTATCAAAGAAGCTAATTATCGGCTGACAGTCAGTCTTAAAGGTAACTTCTTTCCTACCCAAGTAGTGAGTCTCAAGGGTTGCTAATGCTCCCAGATTTCTCTTTCTCTTTCTCTCTTTTCTTTTGTTATAAATTCAACTTATTGGGCTCTTTCGATGGTTTTAAGTGCATATGATATGATGTGATATAATGCACATGCATGAAATGCAATGCAAATGAATGCAAAAAGGTGTCAACTCTGATTCAATTCCCCATAGGAAACTTTCTTAGAAAACATACCTCTGCCTCCGCTGCCAAAATTTGCAAGTGTTCGGCTACCTCTCAAATTTGATTTAGGGCCTCTCTCATGAGATAGTCTCTATTTTCAATTTGCTTTTGGGCCTTATATAGCTCCTCCTTCTGTTGCTCCTTACTCTCTTTCAAGTACCCAATATAATTCTGACAATCTTACAGTGCCACTTCTAACTCTTCGGTCTTCTTTTCCATTTCTTCGATTCTACTCAAGCTTGCCTTTAATTCTATCACCGAGTTACGATTTCGATAATGATTTAGGGACCTTTCCAACTCCGCCACTCTAGTCTTCAATTCATTTCTTCTGTTTTGGCCTTCTGACACTTGCTTTTCTAGGATCTCTTTCTGAGCCTTCATTTCTTGAAATTTCCTTTCCCATTGCTCGGCCTTAGCTCTTTCTTCTTGTAACTCTTGTCGCCATTGACCTGAAGTCTTTCCTAGCCCCGCAGTTCTCATCGAGAGACGCATCTTTTTGTAGTCCCTCTTTAGGCTATCCAACTCTTCTTCAGTTTTGCTCTTCCCTTTTCTTACCTTTTCTGCTTGTGATTTTGTATCTCTACATCCAATTTCAAAAGCATCTTCTCCTCCTGCAACTGCTCAATTTTATTCTCAAGCTCTGAACTTCGCTTTACAAAATCTTGCTTTATAATTTCTAATTCCGTTGGTATCATTTGCAAATGTTCCTCTATAGATTGAGCATTATCTGAACTTGGTCTCGGGATATTGTCGTTGATTCTTTTGTTTAGCCACACTTTATACTCAGAAGTCGCCATTTCGCCCACAGTCAACCTCTTCATCTGATGGGTTTGCTTCCAAGCATTCGCAACTTCCTTAATCTTCTTTTTATAACTTTCTCCTGTATAAGAGAATTCACTTCGACCCAACCCATGTGTTGCTGGCACGAACTGTCTAGACTGGTATTGTCTTGCTGCTAGCAAAGGGGCATATTCGATGACTCCCCAAATTCCGGGTAGAGGGACCTAACTAAAGTCTCCGCACCTGTAAAGGATCTCTCCATGCACCATCCATGGAGCTCTCCACTCAATGTGTCCCTCCTGAAGATTCTGAAGAATTGTCCTCCATCCTTCTTCCGTTATATCTTCTCGTCTTGACACGGCCACTTCCTCCTTTATCGGTGAATAATCCCTACGAAAGGGTCGACAAGAGACTCTATCCATCTTCCAAAAGTGCCCATAAAACCATACCATCAATAGCTGTGCGCATCCGATAAACCTTCCTTCTCCCGCTCTTCTGCATGCATTTAATGATCTGAAAGTCTCTGCAAGGATTGTTGGGACAAGTGTAACTTGTTTATCCAGTCGATCGAACAAATCCACCACTGCTTCATCTATGTGTCTTAGGGCTTTTGGGAAGATGACTAGTCCGTAAAGGCTTAAGGTGAAGATATCAACCTTCCTCCTTACATCAGGGTGCATCAAAATTAGATCCCTTAAATTTACCCAAGGAATACATCTCCCTTCGCCTCTCTGTTGAATCTTGGTTGAGATCCACTGTTCACTCATTCTCGTAATTTTCATCAATTTCTTCACCAATGGAGGGACATAGGCAAGCCTAATATAAACCTTGTCAACTTGTATCCCGGGACTACGAAGTAAAGTGGTATATTCTTCTAGTGCTGGCACCAAATCCACTTCCCCAAAAGTGAAGCAACTGTATGCGGAATTCCAAAACTGGACCATAGCCCGAAACAGGTGTTTATCTATCTTAACATCCAATAAGTGAGAGATATCACCATAACGGTGATAGAATATCTGTTTAGCTTCATCTTCCCAATGGGTCCAGATATCTCGCAACTCTTGAAGCTCATTTTGTGTCACGCTAACACGGGTGAAGTCCCTCAGCTCCGACGTATGACCTTCAACTAAGCTATCTCCTTTTTCCAACTGCAAATTTTCTGACCATGCGCGCACAGCCGCATTGTCTTCTACTTTATCAAGAAAGTCGTTTTCCATAGCAAACTTCCTATCTCAGCAACCTAACAGAAATTGACACATCCACTATATGGAATGTCATGCAAGTCAAACAAATCAACACAAGTTAGTATTGCATAATCAAAACAAGTAAAATATCATTAAACACTTATCTAGGTAACTATTTCGACATTCTGCCTAGGGTAGGCTTTAGAGCTTCTATATGTGGTTTGGTTCTAAAGAAGGATACCTGAACCAACAGATTCCTCAATCCTCACCCATTATAGGCTCATATGGGTCGAGTTCAGTTCAGGGGAACACATTTCCCTATGGCCATGCGGAGGTGAAAACCTCACGAAGCACATAGGTACGGATGTGTCCCGGAAGCAATCCACTAGCCCATGCGGAGGTGAAAACCTCACGAAGGCTTAGTTTCTTACTCCACTTAAAGGTGTGACCACAACGGTCATGCAATGTCAATGCAAGTATTATGAGACTCAACAGTATTACAATTATAGCATAAGCAGATGCATCAAGAGAAATATGATTTTTCAAAACAATTTTCTGAGTTTTCAATCACAAGGACAAAATCAATCAATTTATGGCCTGACTCTCGAGGTCCCCAGCGGAGTCGCCAAGCTGTCGTAGCCATTTTTTGACGAAACGGGAATCGACTTTAAAAATAGGGAGTCGCCATCGATCTTTACTTAGGTGTGATCGGATCACCTTTGTTTTAATAAAATATTTTGATTTACTAAAACAGTGTTTTTGGTCTACGAAAATTTGAGAAAATGGGTTCGGGAGTCGGTTACGTGCGAGGAAGGATTAGCACCCTCGCAACGCCCAAAATTGGTACCAAATTAATTAATGATGTCCTAATGTTGAAATCTTGGAAATATTTAGGGTAAAATTTTTTTTTGAAAAACCAGAATTCGTTAAATTAGGATTGAATTTCAAGACCATCTCGTTTCAAAGGAATAAACGTATCATACCCAGCACGTTAGGATATGACGCATTTATACTCTGACACCGAAATCATCCTTGATTTTCAAAACCTATGAAAATGGTATTTGGTTATTTAGTTGGACGGAAAATCAACACCCAACACGTTAGGATGTAATCTCCCGTACTCCTAAACACACAAATGTCGTCTTGTTTTTCGAATACACGATCTTATAGTTGGCTCAAAATGCATTTTATTGAATCATGAGAAACAAAAATATAATATGAAAGAATAATATGCAAGTACAATAAATGGATGACAAGAATAATAATATACAATTCAAGGTAAAATCGATAATCTCACAACTCTTATTTTGAAAATATTAGCACTTTTAATTAAAGAAATAACGAAAGCTAAAAATATAGCAAAGTGAAAGAATGAATTAAACGTAAATATAGTATATTGAAAAGAATAATAAGCAAATAACAGGTATCAATTTGAGTAATATATGTAAGTAAATGAGAGAAACTTAATATAACTTTATATACATATAAAAATAATAATATAAAAACATGTATAGAATACGTAAATATAATCTTGAGACAGGAAATTGTACGCACCGCAGATATATTCATAGAATAATACAAGACACATGCATAAAAGTAGTTTAATATAAACAAAAAGAGTATGTATATAGAACTAATAAAGATAATATGTAAATAAAATAAATAATAGCTAAAACAATTATAAATATATTATGCTGAACATTATTTAAAAGAACAGTTAAAGAAACCGATAAACCGATAAACTGATAATTAACTAAATGATACAAGGATCATATCAAAATTAGAACAAAATTTGAAGGCTAAAGGACGATAACTCAAAGGTGAAATATAAAAAGGGTCAAATGCAATGCGCATGAATTAATAAGGACTAGATCAGTGAATACTCCAGTCAATTAAAACGCTGCGTTTGGATAGGACTACATTGCGACCGAACTAAAGAACAGAGGGACTAGACGTGTAAATGTTCCTTTTTCAAGTAGAGAGGCGCGGATCCGGGTCGCCAAGCGGCACACGGATCCTTCCCCTTTAAACGATGTCATTTTTTGTTTTCCATTTAAAAGACCATTTTCTTCCCTTTTTTGTTTTGACAGACCCTTCAAAAAACTAAATTCCTTCCCCGACGATCGGGTTCCCTCATTCAACCCAAAATCCTAGCCCTTTTATCATTTGCCTCCGCCGCAATCGCCCTCTTGATGTATCACTGTCGCGCCATTGAAGTTGGCGAATAGCAATGCCAGCCTTCCTTAAGCGCGACTCACCTTATTCGATCGCAATCCTAACCTAATCCCGATTGAAGCGGAGCGTACGAAGATCTAGCCTTTTCCTAGTTCTGTTTTCAAACTCTCGATTTCAACGAGGAAGACGACAGATCGGATTAATTAGGGGTAAGCATTTTCTATTATTCCTTGTTCTTCCTTGGTTAACTGAAAGGTGTTACGAAGGGCGAAGAACGATGTACGAACACCCGATTTAAACACCTCTTCGTTCAAGCCCCGATTGCGACGGAGAGAACGAGGGCGAAACTTCGACGGTAATCTCTTCTCCTACTCCCTTTTTACTTTTTTATATTATTTATTTAAGAGATTCGAGAAAGGAAAAAAAATGATAACAAAACAATCGCAGGTAATCACTGGAAGTAAAAAACAACCGTTCTTTCTTTTCTTTCGATTTCTGATTGTTCGTACAATAGGGTGTTCTTTTTTTTTTTTGGATTGTCTCTGTATCCAAAAAAAAAGAAAAATCCGACCCCTTTTCATTGATTTTTTCATGGCTTTATAGCCGAAGATACAACAATATAAAACACTATTTCTCCTGCTTCTGTTGCCTGTCTCTTTTTCTGTGTTTGCAGGTCATGGTGGCAGCAGAGGCGCATGGGCAGTGGCACGCCTAGCATGGGCATGGTGGCAGGGGCACATGGGCACAGGTTGTGGCCGACAGTGACGCGCACGGGTCACTGAAACGACGCAAGACGCGCGTGCAATGGACACAGTGGCAGCGCCGGATAGGGGAACCCTAGGGGTTTTGCTTGGCTAAACCTTTTGGGCCATCTGGGCCTGACTGGTCGTTGGGCTAGTGCAGGGGCTAAAATGGGCCACTCGGGTTTGGGTTGGCTGGGCTAATTTTGTTTGTAGAGGGACTATTATTATTGGACTTTTAATGGCTTTTGTTTTATTTGTATTTTATTTTGGGCCTTTTATATTGGTATTGGGCCAGGCAAAAATTGGTTATTACACCTTTTCTATGAATTTGTCACGTTTTATCCCTTGCTTCTTGCTGACATAATCTCCAGTTATCTCAAATTGTGCTTGAGAAGAATCTTCTTTTTGCCTTCTTGCTCAGGTAACTGGTGAATGCATGCATCATGTATTATTTGCATACTTCTGCCTACATTGCAGCATGGCATTCTCTCTCCCTCTATCCCTCAAGTACCCATTTGACCAACACAATACAAATTAGGTTGCTCAAACTTCCCTGGCACTTAAAAATTGGACTAACACCCCAATTTTTTTCCCTGGAATTTTTCTTATCTATTTAAGAAAAAGAAAACAAAATTTCAGTTTCCTTTTCTTTATTCTAATGTTTTGTTTGGTTACTAATGTAATAATATGAGGAAAATACTTATTTATTACATATGTATTACCATAGTTAGACATAAAATAAAAAATAGTTAGTACAATTTTAAATTTGAAATTAGAAAGATGAGTAAAAACTCTTGTAAAAAAAATTTTTTTTTTAAATTAAGCGAAAAATATTAATTTTTGCTAAAAATAAGTCACGAAAATAGCAAAGCATTACCAATTTAATGAGTTTATGGCTCACTTATATGCTAAAACATGCCTAACAAATAATACTCCTATCAAATGTAGCATAAGTGGTAAAGTTTTCTTACAGATACATACATGTATGTATATCTCTGGTTGTGGTTGTAAGCAATTGTTAGAGACATGGATCAACAATTTGAACGTTTCGACTGATGCATTCTTTCCAATCTGCTATTTTGCTTCTCTTAATCTGCCTGTTAATTTAGCTTTTCTTACTGTTGAAATGAAAGCGGTTTTAATGTTTAGTAGTTATTGTGGTCGGATGCAACTTAGTTAGCACAGTGTTGCCTTCCATATGTAGATCATTATATATTCTATGTATGTCTTTGACATAAATATCTATTGGCTTCAATAATGTGTTTACTCTTCTTCTTTTAAGGTCGATCGACATCCTCAATTTAGATAGATAAAATGTCTCTTTCTTGTTAGAACTGATGGTGAATGGATAGATTTTTCATACCATAAGAGTCTTCGAGGGTACATTCGGGATAAGTACCCATCTCTTGCAGAAAGATTTATTGGAAAGCATTTTAGGCATCGACGCCTTCATGCGAGAAGTTGGCCACAAAACACGAGTTGCTAAGTATAGAAAGGAAACAAATAACCTACTCTTAGTATATTCCAAATTAGAAGAATTTATTTTTCTTTTGTTTTTTGTTTTTTGTATTTCACTTCAAAGTTCTTAATTTTAGTTTCCTATTTTACATGAATATTTTCCAATGTAACCTCATAAATAGAGGGCAATTTATAGTAATAAAATATGACGAATCATTCTAATTACACTGGTAAAAGTACTATGGAGATCCTTGTACTATGAGTGAAATTACATTTTGCCCCCTCTATTGAAAAAAATGGACAAATTACTCCTTCTATATTAGATCAAAGAGTAAATTGGTCTTTTCCATTAAAAAATTCATCCATTTGTAGTATTAAAAACTAGGGTGGTTGACAAAATAATCAAAGAGTGACATATGGTATGCCATGTGTACCTCATACTGATGTATAGGGATCAGCTTTTACCAGTAAAAATGATGAAAAATTTAATATAAGGACCAATTTTCCCTTTAATTTAACATAGAAAGATTCATTTGCTCATAACCAACTTGTAAATATTAATAAATACTATTTACGGATTCACTCGTCTGAATTGTGGTCCTGAAATCACTGTTTTCGATATCGAGAAAAACGAGCTGTTATAGAGCATATTGTATTTAATTATCTATACTATTCTTTAAATGCTTGGTTGAGTGGGTGTTGCCTATCAACTAGGATTCAACTAAGTTGGGAAATTACTTAAAAAATATTTTTATAAAATAAATTGTATTATTTTGAGGATGTTTTTGTCTTCTTCTTTTTTTTATATATAAATTCATTAAAAACCTAAACATAATAAGATTTGAACTTAACACCATAGTATTTTAATCTTCAACTTTATCATTTCAACTAAAATTTTATTTAATTTTTTAATAAATATATTTTTACATGATTTTTTCATTCACATAATAGGAATGCCATAATCTAATATTCTTTAAAGCATTTGGATATAATACTTGTGTTGGATATATTCATATATTAATGTAAAATTCAAATAAAATATTTTCATCCAATATTCTTTCAAAATTCAAATCCATATGGAAAAGGAATTTGGTCCAGCTCTCTCAGCCCAATTTCGTAGCCCATGTTTCAAATAGAACCCATGTTATATGTTAAAAGGAATAGACATTTGCGGACAGCAGGTGCCTAGTATAATTTATGTAATTTATAAAGGTTTAATTCGCGATTTAGTTTTGAGGTATATCTATTTTTTCAGTTTTC
Source organism: Gossypium australe (assembly GCA_005393395.2). Taxonomy (NCBI): domain Eukaryota; kingdom Viridiplantae; phylum Streptophyta; class Magnoliopsida; order Malvales; family Malvaceae; genus Gossypium; species Gossypium australe. The sequence goes on from CM016616.1 coordinate 121,404,422, forward strand.
TATTTAAAATTATTTTGTTTCAATTTAATATTTAAAGTATTAATTTCTTTTTCTTTTTCTTTCCATTTGTAACGAACATTAAAAAAATTTGTTAGACAATTTTGACCAATGAAAAAATGCCACGTGACATATTTTGACCAATAAAAAAAATATCACGTGGTAATTAGGTTTATTTAAAATAAATTTAAAACATGAAAAAAATATCACGTGGCATACTTTGATCGACTGTTGATTGGCGACGTGGCTTAAAACATGCCACGTGTCCTTTTTAATTTTTTTAGTAATATATATTATATTGATTAAAAAATATTAAAAAAATCATATATATATGTTATGAATATCTTATTAAGTGAATGCCTATCAAGATCATGATAAGTTTTGATATATTTTAAATTCTAATAGTCATTAGAAGTAGGTTTCTACTTCAGTTATACTTCTTATGTCTATAAATATAGACTTTGGAGAAGCTTTATAAAATTCCGATTAATCAGCTCCCTCTTTTGCTCTCTCATTTTCTTTGTTCTTTACTCTTTGTCTATTTATTTTATAATAATATAAAAAATTTAAATAAGTTTAAAAATATTTTTTAAAGTTTCTAAAATATATAATTATAAATTTCAAAAAGTTAAAATATATAAAAATTGAAAAATGTTATAAAAATTAAGAAGTATATTTAACTTTCAAGTAATTGGACAAAGACTTCAAATTTTAGTACTTTTTAGAATTTTAGAATTATATATTTTAGAATTTTATAAAAAAATATTTTTAAACCTTTTTTTAAATACCTTTTTACAAATTTTTTATAATTTTTTTTTCAATTTTAACAATTTTTTGTATTAGTATTATTAATTTCAATTAATGTCTTTTCAATTATCATATATGTTTTGTAATTTTTTTTATAATTTATATATTTTTTAGATTTTATATATATTGTACTTACTTTTTATGTTTTATAATTTTTAATGTGTATATAATTTAATAAAGCAATATATTTATTTTTTACGTAAAAACATCACGTGACGCTTTGCAATTGGTTATATGACTTTCTTTTACATCAATAAAAAAATAAACTAAAAAATTATAACAAAGGCATACTTTAAGTATCAATTAGAAGAAAAAAAAAAGTTTAGGTATCAAAGTGGAAAAATGAGTACACTTTAGATGCCAACAATTATTGCTTAAAAAAGAGTATTTATTAATAAAATTAATTTAAGGTAATAAACATTAATTTAGAAGGAAAGGTTGCCCTTCCAGAGCTTATTTCTTTCTTGTTTTAGCGTTGCATAATTTCCCAAGGTTCATTTGAGTGTATCCAAGGTAATTTCAATCAATTTTAAATGCCTATTTTTGTTGTATATAAATGAAATCAATTTTAAATATCTATTTTCTTTTTCTGTTATATCTATTTTAAATATCACACATATTATCTATGTTTTCTCAAATTTATTGCTTTTAATTTGTTATATTTTATTTACTAAAAAATTCGTTCTGAATCTAAATAAATTTGTGTCGGATAATATAAACATTACATATATCATACAAAAAATTACATGTTATTAAATGTTAATCTAAATTTAAAGTGATCTAATATAGTTGTGTTTTATTATTGGACTTTGATTATTAAATGCATTATGATCAAATAATTAATATTTAATTGATGGTGGATTAATTAGAAATTCAAGTTAATGTGCAAAAGTTATCTTCCTATTTATTAAGTTAGAAATTCAATTTTTCATGGTTTCAACAAGTGACATTCGAATCTCATCATATTAAATCAATAAGAATAAATTTGCTATCTTTTTATTTTTGGTGAAAAATAACAACCAATTACATCAAATCAAAATATCAACATCACGAGCTATGTCTTGTTGGAGAACCCCCAACACTTCATTAGGAAGCTTATTGAAAGTCTATAGACTTGACTTCTATGTAAGACGGAGTTTATAGTTTCAATAAGTGACATTCGAGTCTCATCATATAGAATTAATAAGAATAAACTTATTGTCCTATTATTTTTGTATTGAGATTTGACGGGTTTTAACTTTTATTTGGTATTTCGAATAATGTATATTAAAAATTTTAAATTTATGTTGAAAGTTTTGGCATTTATGATTAAGTTTGGTTTTATAAAATTTAGTTTTGAATTTTATTGTAAAAGTTTTTATGGTTGTTTATTCAAGATATTAAAACTATTCAAAGATGAATGTTTTCAATTTTTGATTGTGGTATTTAGATAACTTTTTTTTTCGGTTATTTCATAATTTGTATTGCGATTTGAGATTTTAATTTTGACATTTGATTGTTACGAAACTTTTAAATTTGAATATCGATATAATTTATATATTTTTAAAATAACTTAATTGAAATAATAAATTGTCAAAGTGACTTCTGTTGTTGAAATTGTTTCGGTTTAAATTATAAAAGGTTGTGTGCATGTAACTTAATCCATATTTAACAAAATTACATGTGCAATTATGGTAATAAACATGTGACAATTTTTTAGTTTTACATGTGAATAATAAATCGACCCACAAGAAGATTTATTATTTGACATGCTCTTATTGGCAATATTTGATTACCACACCAAGATATCACTTACAAATTAATATTTTGCTCAAAGATGAAATATTAATGGAGTATTCAGTATCTTGATATGATATTTACCTTTATTCAAATTATTTTGGTTTAAAATTAAAGTCTCGTGTGAGCCTGCTTTGTTTGATTCAGCTATTATTACACTTGCCAACATCACAGCTAGCATTAACTTGATTCCTATTTTAAATGACACCAACTTTAAATCATGGTAAGAGAATCTTATGATTGTTCTCGAAGTCATAGATCTCGACCTTATGTTAAGGACCAATTCTCCTCCACCACTTACAAATGAGAGTACCTCTAATGAAAGGAGGGAGATGGAAAGGTGGGAGAGATAAAACCACGTGTGTATGATGATCATGAAGAGTGTTATTCCAAAAACATTTAGGGGCATTATGTCAAGGGGTGAGCATTCGATCGAATCAAATCAAATTGAATCGAAAATTTTCGAGTTAATCGAGTTTTCGAATCATATTTTATCATCCTAACTTAATTTGAAATTTTCTCGAATCGAGTCGAGTGAGATGGAATTCGAATCGAATATATTTGTTCGAGTTAAATTTTAAAAAATGACTTTAGTGTTGTTTATTTTTATGTAATTTTTCAAAAAAATAATTTTCTTTAATGTTTTTAAACATGATCATACAACAAAAAATTGAAGTAAATAAGTGAATAAATAAATGCAACACAACATCAACCCAAATAACCAACATGAGTCCAGATAAACAACAAAAACAATACAACAAGATTATAATAAAAAAACATAAGTAAAAGTCCAAGTAAACAACATGAGTCGAAGTAAACAACATGTCAACAACATTATTAAAAAAAAAACATAAGCAAAAGTCCAAAAATACAATAGAAACCTACACTAGTCTAAAAAAAGAAAAAAGAACACAACAAAAGTCCAATTAACCAACAAAAATAACAAACCAAACCAAACTAACAACAATAACACATCAGTTCAAAAACCATTATAGAATAGTTTAAGTTTCTTCTTGTGCTTCAAACACCGTTGATAATCTTGAAACATCTAGTAAAAGTATTGAATGAGTTAGTTAAATGATAAAAGTGTTTTCAAAAATAAATTAAATAAACATCCAACTTTATAAACTAATGCTAAGTATATTACCTTCTTGATCTTTGGGTATTTTGGATAAGTCTAGCAAATTTAAAAACAAAAGTGTTAGTTAAATTATAGGAATGCTTACTAATATAAATAACACAAAAGCTTATTTTATAAATTAAAATTTATATATTACCATCTTCCACGGTTTGAAGTTCAACATAATCTTCAAGATTGATGGCATCATTAGATTTCCGAAGCTAATCTTGTGCGCAAACCAAAGCCTCGACCATGAGAGGAGTTAGAGAAATTCTAAAACTATCGAGAACACGTCCACCCGTGCTAAATGCAGTTTCCAAGGCAACTGTTGAGATAGGAATAGCAAGAATATCTCGAACCATTTGTGCAAGAATAGGGAATCTAGGACTGTTCATTTCCACCACAATAGTAAATCAAATGAACTTGAATTGTTTACTTTTTCATCCTCACCCAAATATCTATCCAACTCAAATTTGCTTTCTAGTCCAACTTGTTTCTTCTTCTTAAGGTATTTTTGTTTGGCTAAGCCTGTTTTCATTTCTGACTAATCTATTTCCATTGAACTGCAAAGATTTGTCGAAGAATTAGATCTATCTTCAAATAATTGAATTCTCCCAGCATTAGAAGAATACTCATTGAACAAGTAATGCAATCATTCATTAATCATTTTCATAATGTCATTAGCAACATTAGGAAAAAGCAAGTTGACCCAAAGTCCAAAAAACTCATTTTACATCGCGAATCAAAGATGACTGCCAAGTAAACTAGCATGTTGATCTTCTTTCCTTCACCCCAATAATTATTATACTTATCTCTCATTTTTGAAGTCATAGAAATTATGTCTAGATCTCCACAATCTTGCTACCCATCAAAAAGACAATGCACATCCGTCAATACTTCAAAAAGTGAATGAGAGATACCATGCAAAGATCCGGACACCTTCAATGTAAGATGATAAAAAGGCTCTAATACTTTTATAACTCTTCGAACAATTTCCCAATCATTAAATGTAGGAACTCTATCTTCAGTAGTAAGGTCAAGAAAAAAAAAATGGTAATCAAGTACATATGATTCAAATGCACACTCATATTTTTTGGCCACCTTTAACATCATATATATTGAGTTCCATCTAGTAGGCACATCTAAACAAAATTGAGCCTTACTATCTATCATTTCTTCTTTTACCCGTTGGTTGGATTTTGTCAACCTCGATGGTGATGCTCTTATATACCTCACAGCACCTCTAACTCGATCCACAGACACAGAAGCATCCTTAATATCGTATTGCACAATGAGATTAAGAATGTGTACAACACATCTCATCTGAATAAATTTTCCATTTGTAACAGAAGCATTTCGATGATTCAATTTCTTTCTCAAATATTCAATGGCAACACTATTGGAAAATGCATTATCAACCGTAATAGTGAAAACCCTCTCAATGCTTCAATCTCAAAAATAGTTTTCAATGGCTTGACCTATGCTTTCACCTCTATGACTAGATATTGGGCAAAAATTTATAATTCTTTTTTGCAACCTTCACTCATCATCCACCCAATGTGATGTTAAAACCATGTAAGATATCCTATGCAATGAAGTCCAAGTGTCTGTCTGTAACGCCCCGAATTCTGGGCCTAGAAGTTTTGAGTTTTAAGCGGAGGGACAGTGGGGAGGTTGCACATATGTGTGTGGATGTGCAGTTTAATGTCAGAATGGGCCTATTGGTCTGGTGCTTGAGAGAGTGTTAGGGAACATCATGGTTCCAGGTTCGAGTCTTAGAGTGAACGTTTTGGTAGGTATTTTATTTTATTTTTAGTTAATAATTATAATTATTTATAATTATTAAATTATTAGTTTATGACTAAAGTTGCTTTTATTTTATTTTCAGATTTTCTATTTTGACGTTCTCCTCTCCTCCCCTCCCTTTTGTTTTCTAAATATTTCTCAAAACGGTTGATTGGTGGATTCGAGAATTTTGCGCCTTTGTCGTCTTCTCCGATTGCAAACAGGTGTGGGATTTGAACCTTCTCTACATTATTTTAGTTTTCCAAATGCTCAATTTGACCTATTTTGTGTGTGTGTTCTAACCCTTTGGTTTTGGGTTTTCTGAATGATGGAGGTGAGTGAAATACTCCAATTTCTGATACATGTTGATAAGGTGAAAGTTAGGGACGGTTCTGGTGGCTAAAACAACGGTTTTGGGGCTGTTGTAGGGTGGTTTTGTGATTGCCTCGATGGCCACACGAGTGTGTACTGTGGCACACAATAGTGTGGATTTGGAAACTAGGGTTCTGAGCTAAATTGGGCGCCACACGACCGTGTGGCTGATTTGGGGATTTTATCGAAATTCACACGGTCGTGTCCCTCGAGCACACGGGCGTGTGAGATTGGAAATTAGGGTTTCAGAGTTTTAGTGTCACACGGCCTGGCTACACAGTCGTGTGACTAATTTAGGGATTTAGGGAACCCACACGGGCGTATGTTTCGAAACACACGGGCGTGTGAGACCCTCATACGGCCGTGTCTGCCCTGCACCTTATTTTAGCGAAATTGGATAGTGGGTTACACGGCCTATTCGCACAGCCGTATCCTTGCACCACGCGGGCGTGTGCCCCTGTCACACGGCCATGTGCTACCCTTCACACGGGCGTTTGGGCCCCTATACGACCGGAGCACACGAGCCTGTGGCCCTATCTTGCCAAATAATGATTTTAGGTTAAATTTAAGTGTAATCGCAACTCTGGGTGTTTCAACCCTCGACTGAGCTTTACTGAGGGTAATTATGACTCTGATCTGGGCTTGATATGTGTGTTATTTGTGATTGGTTGTGTGATAAGCTTGATATTGAACTCAAGTTATGAGTGTGCACATGTCTGATTCTGTGACTGACTGATTTTATGTGAGTGTCTGCTTCTGATTAACTGTCTGAAACTGGTATTCTGATCGTGTACATCTAACTGCATACATTCATATGCATACACTGTTTTTGGGTGGGATTTTGAAGAGAAGGAAGATTGACTGAACTGACAACTGATCTGCTGGTTACTAATAGCCCCTATTACCCAGAGGGACGTGGGCAGTCCCAATACCCTGAGGGTCGTAGACTTTACTGATAACAGTATAGAGGATTACCGCATTGCACTGTACCGCATGTACGTTAGCTACACTACGTACCATTGACTGAACTGGCAGTTTCAATGCAACCTATTGGTATAGCGGATTATCGTATTGCACTGTATCACATGTATGTTAGCTACACTACGTACCTCTATCTAATCTGGCAGTTCATATTGCATGTCTGTACCGCGGCTTACCGCATTGCACAATACAGCTTATACGCTAGCTTTGCTGCGTAATATACGTGACTGGCAGTTTATCTACATACTGTTAGTCCCAATACCTGGTGATAAACCGTAATAGTAACATATTTTAAGCCCATATTTAGCATACTTTTGGATGATTTAAGCCTTGAATTGTGTAAATTGGTGCTCTTAATCCTTTGTTTTCATGTTTTATACTCAAAAAAGCACCGGAGAATGAAAAGAATGAGAAACGGGCCCAAAACAGAGTAAATGGGCCATATCACGAAATCAACACGGCCTGGGCCCAAGCTACACGGCCGCGCCTCATCAAACAGACTCAAACACGGCCTGGCCACGATTCACACGGGCGTGTGCCATGGGCGTGTCCCTGACGTGAGAAAGAAGAGTTTCAGTCGGATTAGGGTACTTAGAGGCAAAGAAAGCCATTCCAAAAGCCTATATAAACACCCTAGAGGCCAACCTTCAGGAGGCGTCCTGCTAGGCCAAAGAGCTGAGCCAGAGGGATCAGAATTGTGGAATTTACTCGAAAAAAGCCAGTTGATTCATCTCAAGAAGCCGTATTCATACTCAAGATGAAGGATCTCTCTTCAATTCCTTCAGGGAGTTTTAGAGTTTTTCTTATGTTTTGTTTTATCTTTTCTTTTGAGATGTATTCTTTTATCGTTATGAACTAAACACTCAGATACCTGAGGGGGATGAAACCTAAGATGAATCTTGTTATCGTTTGCTGAACTATATGATAAATGCTTGATTTGTTCTTAATTATGTGTTCTTAATTCTTGTTTTGATATTTCCGTTATATTGATTCAAGTGTGGTGTGCTTAGGTGGAGGAGCAAAAGTCCCTGCCTAAGAGTAGATCCAGCATAATTAAGCGAAGTTGATTGCACGCCTAGACATAGGGTGACGAGATTTTGTTGGATTAGGGTGAAACCTAATATGGGAGTCCATAGATCGAGTTAATGCAATTCTAGGGGTTTTAATTAGAAAAAGATTTCAATTAATCAACCTAGGGTTAGACGTTAGTAGCCTGGACGGAGGTATTAATATAACTTAGGGAATCCTACGGATCAAGTCAAGTGAATAAATCGTCTGGTTCAGAGTTAGATAACAAGTGAAGTCTAGGTGGATTCTTCCTCGGGTATTGTCTTAATCAATTGGTTTTTCCCAAAGTATTTTTCCAAATTCATTCTCTTTGTCTTTGCATCTTTAGCTTAGTTGTTAGTTAATTTTAGATTAGATAAAAATTCCTTTAATTCTTAGGCTAAATTATAAAAAGGAAAGTTAGTATTAGTACTTCAGGTTCTTTTGGGTTCTACAATCCGGTCTTGCCACTGAACTATACTACTGTTCGATAGGTGCTCTTGCCTCAATCGTTGTCATAGTTAGTTTTTAGGCTCGATCATTCTTTTTATAAATTTTTAAGACTCTGACACATGATCAAGTTTTTGGCGCCGTTGCCGGGGAACCAGAATATTAAGAAAGCTCAATTTTTATTACTTTAGCCATATTATATTTTATTTTTGCAATTTATTTTTTATTCTATTTTGAACTTACTAATTTTCCTTCTTTTATTTGTTCCTAGCAGGTACCTCTAGTTTATGACTAGAAGGAACCCGACAGGACCCCTACTTTATGACAGTGATATTGAAGGTACAGTCCGCAGAAATCGTAGAAAGATAATGCGAAGATTAAACTACATACAAGAAGAGCAAGAAGACGAAGTTAATACCACCGAAGAGATGGCTAAGAATAATCTGCTACCTCGAGAGGCAGCCGAACATCATGCTCCTCGAACTATGTATGATTATGCTAAACCTAATTTAACAGGAACTGAGTCAAGTATTGTTAGTCCTACTATTGTTGCAAATAATTTTGAACTGAAACCTAACACTATACAGATGATACAACAGTTTGTTCAGTTTGATGGTTTGCAGGATGAGGATCCTAACACACACTTAGCGAATTTTCTAGAATTCTGTGATACCTTCAAAATAAATGGCGTTTCTGATGATGCCATCCATCTTCGGTTATTTCCTTTCTTTTTGAGGAATAAAGCCAAACATTGGTTGCATTCTCTTCCACGAGGATCAATCACTACATGGGATCAAATGACCGAGAAATTTTTATTAAAATATTTTCCGCCGGCCAAAACGGCCAAGTTAAGGAATGATATCTCTTCTTTTGTGTAGATGGATTTAGAGGCACTCTATGATGCATGGGAGAGATACAAAGATTTGTTGAGGAGGTGCCCACACTACGGGTTACCTTTGTGGCTACAGGTCCAAACTTTCTACAACGGTATGAACTATATGGGCATGGAGAGCGAACTTGTCGAGATCATCTCAGAAAGACCACAAGAAAGCCTACCAAGCAATACCGAGACTAACCCAAAGGAGCTAATTTAAGCCATAACAGCTCAAGATAGTGAAGGGTTAGACGAGCCCAATCTCAGGCAAGAGAATTCGATAGAAGAAGGTAAGGTTGAGGTAAGTAATAAAAAGCCAAAACCGGTAATCAAAGAATACCAACCTTGCATAACATATCCCGAAGCAATAAAGAGAGACGACACAGAAGAACAGTTCGGTAAGTTTCTTAAACTTTTAAAGAAATTACATATTAACTTACCGTTACTTGAAGCTCTTTCGCAGATACCAGATTCAAGGAAATTTTTAAAAGAGCTTCTAACAAACAAGCGGAAGTTAGACGAGGAACCGCATGTGGAACTAAACGCAATGTGCTCGGCAGTCTTGCAAAATAGACTACCACGGAAATTAAAAGATTCAGAGAGTTTTACAATTCCATGCTTAATTGGTAGTTTACCTATTGGTAATGCGTTAGCTGATTTAGGGGCAAGCATAAATGTCTCGCCTTATAAAATGTTTAAACAAATAGGTTTAGGGAAACCTAAACAAACTAGGATGAACATTCAATTAGCTGATAAAACTCTTAGAATTCCTAGGGGTATAATCGAAGATGTACTCGTGAAGGTTGATAAATTCGTATTCCCAGTAGACTTTGTCGTTTTAGACATGGATGAGGACAATAGTATCCCCTTAATTTTAGGAAGACCCTTTTTAGCAACTGCCAGGACTAAAATTGATGTTAGTGCAGGAGAACTTATACTTTGTGTAGATGACGAATCAATCCGTCTTCAAGCTCTCGACTCAGCTAGGATAACGAGTAGTCAAGGTGAGAACATAAATTCTATTAATAACCATTCGGTTAAACCTTCTTTTCAGGAAACACTGCAAAACTACACAACTGAACCTGATCCTAGACCCCGTGCCAACAAAGAAAAAACTCATGAGGAATGAAGGCTTCAGATCGATGAACTAGACAAGTGGAAGACACACTTCAAAGAGAAATTAGGGTTGCACGAAGTAGAACCAAAGCCACTCCAAGGGACAAACAAGTTCAAAATTGGAGATCAGGTACTGTTAGATAAAGCAAACCCTCGAATACCTCCTCCTGACCCTAATACAAATAAAGAAATCTCTTTTAGGGTACTCAGTGTTTTCCCATACGGAACAGTCGAGGTAAGTAGTCCTACATTTGGTACCTTTAAAGTAAACGCTTCTCGACTTGAACTTCACCATGATAGTAGAACTGACAATATGAGAGAGGATCTACAACTCTTTAAACCACCCTGAATATGCGAATGAGAGGTAAGTCTAACTCAAGGCTATAAACGAGCGCTTCTCAGGAGGCAACCCAAGCACTAACTCTATTAACTTTTACATTCCTTTATTTTTATTTTTACTTCTACTTCAGCATCTAATTGTAAGCTAACCAAAAGTGCAACTTTTCTTTCCACACGGCCATAGCCGTGGCCGTGTGGACACCACGAATCTCCGTACTGACATGGCAGAGATGGTACGAGTCAGAACGAATCATATCTTCAAGTCACGGACTCCAACCACCATACCACGGCCGTTCGATATGGTCGTGGCTGACACTGTTAGATCATACACGGGCGTGGCGACCTGAACATGGGCGTGGGTGAAGTAAACGAAGCACAACACGACCGTGTGATACGGTCGTGTGACACAACACGCCTGTAACACCCCAAACCCGGCCCATACGTTTCGATCGAATCTGGTATGCTACGGGTTGTATATTGAAAACTTTAGCTTTGTTGGTTTTGGAAATCGGAACTTTGGTTAGATATTAATTAAATAAATAAATGACATTAGGGGAAAAAGAACCGTGTATGTACTTATTATTATTTTTTTATTTTTAAAAACATGTTCAAGAAAATTTCCATTTTATTGTTTCATGCAATTAAACCTTTGACATAATTCCATAAGTTGTAAGTATTAAAACTATGTAGCGAAATATAAACTATGGGGCCTTATTACATAAATTGTCCCAATATTAAAAAAATAAAATAAAAGAGAACATTGAATTTAAAATGGAGATATATTTCTTTAAATAAAAGTCCTTATGGCCCCTCGAGTCTGTCTCGGCTTCCATGTCCATGATCTACTGCTCATCTGAAAGAGTGGGAAAAATAAAAGGGTGAGTCACCAAGACTCAGTGTATAAATCCCGAAACACACAACGACCTGAGACCCACAAACATATTATGGGCCTCAGCCTATTCATAATGGCAACAAACATAAATACATGCTAAATGATAAATGGTAAATGGTAAATGGCCCAACCCATCCTGAAAGTCCATCCTCTACACACCAACCCGTACCAACCATCACACCTCGGGGATTTCTACAATCAACCCACCAACCACTACACACCATATTGACAGTCGTACTGCCTATTCCCATTAATCAGGAATCATTTAAACGTGGCTTGGCCACCGATCACTATGTGACCTAACATTTATATTCGTGGTTTAACCACCGATCACCAAGTGACCTATCATGCTCTTCCCCTTCATTATCATAATCCCACCCCATGCATACACACATGAAAGATTGGAAACAACATACCATCTTTAAGAAAACAGGCTTTCATATATTTCAATACACTTAGAGATTTCTATGATTACTTACCTGGCATCCTTTGCCTACCCCTTTTTTTTTGGGTTTTATTCGACTGTCTACACAGCCACTTTCCGGCTTTTCAGCCCATAACATATATATATATATATATATATATATTGCAGTTAACTAGTGCGTTAGAGATCTACACACCTGATTACCCTTAGAACGAGACTTTCTAAGTCAACGCTATCCATAGCCAACACAACCGCTATCTGCCTAAGGTGTTGTTCAGAAGCCGGTCCACAACCCTGTGGCCAATCCCGTACTGCTGACACTGCTCGCTTCTTAAACTTAGGAATCGGGTTTTCAGATCTAGCCCCTCCTTTGCCTTGAAATTCCCGGAAAGTGATATGAGATTCAGGGACTAGCGTTTCCGGCTTTTAGATCTAAGAGATCTACTTAACACAAAGAATTCAACTACCCCTTATAGATTCCAGCTTTTTGAGAAGATCAGAAGAAAAAATGATAGGGAGAAGTCTATGTAGATTCGACTTTAGTGAAGAAATCAGCGAAAAGGAATAGGAAGTATTCGGCTATGTAGATGAGAAGAGAGTTCAGGGTTTCGGCTTTTGAAAGAAAAGATGTTGAGAAAAATTGGGAGGTTTCAGCTTTTGAAGAAATCAAAAGAAAAGAAATAGCAGAGAATGACTGAGAGTTTCGGCACAGAGAATGAAGAAAAGAATAGGGTTCAAAACCCGAGACTTTTGGCACTTACCTATCAAAACCCGAAAGTGCCCTTCCTGATAACTAATAGTTAATCAAATAGTTGGGGAAATTTCGGCACCCCTTTGCCATAAAGAAACCGATTTCTTCCCTCCTCTAGGTGATGGAATTTCGGCCAACACCTAGCCTTGCATGTAACATCCTTAAATCGGGGCCTTTGCATTTTATCTGGTTGCATGTAGACAGTATGGATGTCATTCTAGTTTAGGCTATTCTAGGGTCTAGGCATGAGCCAGGGATAGGCCAGAGCCTTAGTGGAAATTTGCGTTTTGGGCACTTAGAAGGGGGGAGCTGATTGAGCTAGGTGTTAAGGGTAGTTGGTGGTAAGTTGTGACACAAGGAGTGCCTTGGTAAAGTGGCAAGGAGGCGCCATTTAAGGCTTAAGGAAGTGACGCCTCATGTGAGTGGATGGAGCCTTGGTTCGAACTGCGGGAATCCCCTTTCTGCTTGTTATTTTTGACGCCAAGACCAGGAGAAGTTGTGCTCAGGATGGACTTTGGTGGATAAGGGTTGAAGGAGTCAACAGATTTGGATGAATGGAAGAGAGAAAAATTAGGAGTTTGAAGTATTCAAATTTGTTTGAATAGGTGATCAGGAGAAAAGTGAAGAGGAAAAAAAGGGATTAAGTTGGGGTGTGTGTTGGCCGAATTTTGTAGTGGCCGAATTTTGTAGTGGCTGAATTTCGGGTTTGAGGGGTAGATGCTGAATGTGGGGTGTTTTGCGTTGTGCTGACGGTACCTAAGGTGTCCAAGTGGGTTCATTTCCTCGTTTTAAGTTTATTTCCTCTCTTTATTTTCTTTTCTTTGGAAACACAACTCTCACCATTACCGAAATTCTCTTGGCACACACTCTCTATAATTCTTCATTCTTTTCCCTTCTTATTCTCTTTGGAAGTCGAAACCTTTTCTTTTCTTGTCTTCGTTTTCTTCTGAGCACCATAGCGTCAATTCAGGATCCTTCGGCATGCACACTCTCCCTCGAAAACAAAATAGCCCTTCCTCATTAATACTAAATTCTGTCAATCCATCACTTGGCCCTACCGGAAACTTCTCCTTCAGCAACTCAGCAGTCTGCTGCTTCTTCTTAACTTGATTGACCCATGAGGGTTTCGCTTGAAGTTCGGCTAATAGACTTCCATGGTCATATAAACTAAGGTGAGCAAACATTTCTCTCAAGTCAGTGATCACCTTACGGCTTAGAGCATCCGCCACCACATTAGCCTTACCCGGGTAATACTCGATCGGGTAGCCATAATCCTTTAACAACTCGATCCACCTCCTCTTCCTTAGATTCAACTCATTCTGAGTCGAAAGGCACTTTAAACTCTTATGATCCGTGTAGATGACAGATTTCTCCCCGTATAAATAATGCAGAAATTCGGAGTTTTCTGGGTCTAGCGGGGTATTTCAAAAGGTTCATGGAGGGGTTTTCTTTGATTGTAGTGCTGTTAACCAAGTTGCTAAGGAAAGGGGTTCCGTTCGTGTGGTCAGACAAGCAACAAGAGAGTTTTGAGAAGTTAAAGAGGATTTTAATGGAAGCACCGGTTTTGATTCAGCCTGAAGTAGGGAATGAGTTTACGGTTTACTGTGATGCGTCGCATACGGGTTTAGGATGTGTGTTGATGCAAGAGGGGAAAGTAGTGGCGTATGCTTCTCGATAATTGAGACCTCATGAAGTGAATTACCCGGCGCATGACTTAGAGTTGGCTGCTGTGGTTTTCACCTTGAAGATTTGGAGACATTACTTGTATGGGGAAAAGTCTATTGTGTACACAGAGCATAAGAGTTTGAAATAGCTCCTTACCCAGAAGGAGTTGAATTTGAGGCAGCGAAGGTGGATTGAGTTGTTAAAGGACTACGACTGCTCAATTGAGTACCATCCGGGTAAAGCCAACGTGGTGGCAGACGCGTTGAGTCGTAAGGTGGTGTCAGACTTAAGAGCAATGTTTGCTCACCTTAGTCTGTATGATGACGGGAGTCTGCTAGCGGAACTACAAATGAAGCCGACATGGGTAAACCAGGTTAAGGAAAAATAATTGGTAGATGAAGTTTTAAGCGCTCGATGTTTTCAAGTGCAGAATGGTGGATTAGAGGGGTATAGCCTAAGCAGCGAGGGAGTGTTGTGTTTCCAGGGGAAGGTTTGCATGCCGAAGGATGTGGAATTGAGACAGAAGATTCTTCTGGAGGCACATAGCAGTCTGTACGCTATGCATCCTGGAGGTAGTAAGATGTACAGAGATTTGCGGGGGCAGTTTTGGTGGCTGGGTCTGAAGCGGGAAGTAAAGGAGTTTATGGGTAAGTGTCTGACGTGCCAGCAAGTCAAAGCCGAACATCAGTTACCTTCGGGTCTGTTGCAACCGGTAAAGATTCCGTAGTGGAAATGAGAAAGGATTACGATGGATTTTGTCAGTGGGCTACCCCTCACGCCTACTAAAAAGGATTCGGTTTGGGTGATTGTTGACCGTTTGACAAAGTCGGCTCATTTTATACCAGTTCGGGTCGATTACTCACTTCAAAGGTTGGCTAAGTTGTATGTGGCAGAAATCGTGAGACTTCATGGAGTTCCGGTGTCGATTATCTCTGATAGGGACCCTAGGTTCACGTCAAGATTTTAGAAAGTGTTGCATCAGGCATTGGGTACAAGGTTGGATTTTAGTACGGTGTTTCATCCTAAATCAGATGGGCAGTCAGAGAGGGTAATTCAGATTTTAGAGGATATGTTGAGGGGTTGTGTTTTGGATTTCAGGGGTAGCTGAGAAGAATTTCTACCGTTGGCAGAGTTCGCGTATAACAATAGTTACCAGGAAAGTATTCAGATGGCAGCATATGAAGCGTTGTATGGACGGAAGTGTCGTACCCCTACGTGTTGGACAGAGTTGGGTGAACGTCAGTTGTTGGGTCCAGAGTTGGTTGCTGAAACAGAGGATAAGGTTCAGCTGAAGGAAGCTTCGGATAGGCAAAAATCCTATGCCGATCTTAAGCGGAAGGATATAGAATTTTCAGTGGGCGACAAAGTTTTCCTGAAGGTGTCGCCGTGGAAGAAGGTGTTGAGATTTGGTCGGAAGGGCAAGTTGAGCCCTAGGTTTATCGGACTTTATAAGGTGTTGAAGCGTGTGGGACCAGTAGCTTATCAGCTCGAGTTACCATCAGAATTGAGTCAGATCCATAACGTGTTTCATGTTTCTATGCTTAGATGATATCGTTCAGACCCGTCTCATGTTGTGCCAGTGGAAGAGATTGAAGTGAGCCCAGATTTGTCTTTTGAGGAGGAGCTAGTGTAGATCTTGGATCGAGATGTTAAAGTCTTGCGTAGGAAATCAGTTCCTTTGGTAAAGGTGTTATGGCAGAATCACGGTATAGAAGAGGCCACGTGGGAGCCAGAGGATGTGATGCGACAGCAATACCCTTAACTCTTTTGACCAGGTAATTTTGAGGCCGAAATTATTTTTAAGGGGGTAGAACTGTAACATCCTTAAATCGGGGCCTTTACATTTTATCTGGTTGTATGTAGACAGTATGGATGTCATGCTAGTTTAGGTTATTCTAGGGTCTAGGCATGAGCCAGGAATAGGCCAGAGCCTTAGTGGAAATTTGCGTTTTGGGTACTTAGAAGGGGGGAGCTGATTGAGCTAGGTGTTTAAGTTGTGACACAAGGAGTGCCTTGGTAAAGTGGCAAGGAGACGCCACTTAAGGCTTAAGGAAGTGACGCCTCATGTGAGTGGATGGAGCCTTGGTTCGAGTTGCGGGAATCCCCTTTCTGCTTGTTATTTTTGACGCCAAGACCAGGAGGAGTTGTGCTCAGGATGGACTTTGGTGGATAAGGGTTGAAGGAGTCAACAGATTTGGATGAATGGAAGAGAGAAAAATTAGGAGTTTGAAGTATTCAAATTTGTTTGAATGGGTGATTAGGAGAAAAGTGAGGAGGAGAAAAAGGGATTGAGTTGGGGTGTGTGTTGGCCGAATTTTGTAGTGGCTAGGAGGTGGTGGAGCATTCAATTTTAGAGTTTGGGAAGGGGTGTGCCGAAACTTACTTTGGTTATAGGACCTAGTGTCATGTTCTTTTGTCCAATTTCGGGTTTGAGGGGTAGATGCCAAATGTGGGGTGTTTTGCCTTGTGCTGACGGTACCTAAGGTGTCCAAGTGGGTTCATTTTCTGATTTTAAGTTTATTTCCTCTCTTTATTTTCTTTTCTTTGGAAACACAACTCTCACCATTGCCGAAATTCTCTTGGCACACACTCTCTATAATTCTTCATTCTTTTCCCTTCTTGTTCTCTTTGGGAGCCGAAACCTTTTCTTTTCTTGTCTTCGTTTTCTTCTGAGCACCGTAGCCGCATCTATTGCCCATTTCTTCTTCTTTCTTTCTTTTGTTTCAAAGCCGAAAACCCCTAACTCCATTATCATCTTCAATCTTTGCACAATAGCCGAATATCCCACCCAAGGTCCCCTTCTCTGATCTTTCTCTACAAACCGAATCTTTGTGGCCTTCTCTTCTTCATCTTTCTTTTGTTCACTTCTGAAAACCGAAAACTCCTAAGATCCTTTGGGGGTTCTTTTTCGACTCTTTCATCTTCCTCTCTGATTTGCCGAATTTTCTCTTCTTCTGTGCTAGTGCTGAATTCTCTTGGGTGTTAATCGGATCTCCTGTTAAGGTTAGTAGCGATTGTTTCTGGATCTTTATCTTTCTCTTTCAGGTTTTCTTGCCAAAGCCGAATGGCTACTTGGCCTTGTGTGTAGCGTTTGGCCGATTATAGGTGGAAGGGTAGATGCATTCTTTTGGAGATCTCTGGGGTTTGGTTGGCCTGTGGATCGCGTCTAAAGCTCGGGGAATTGTCGATCTAGGTAAGAACCTTAGCCTTAGGCGTTAGCCTCTGTTAATTCGTTTGCTCTGATTTAAATCGGGTTAGTGACCAAGGTGTGTTCATGGACTCGAATGCTAGCCAAGCGTTAGGAGGGGTTGGATCGGTGAACCCAGCCCCTAAGTTCAAGAAGAGAGCTGTGTCTGCGGTTCGCAATTGGCCACCTGAGTGTAGGCCAGCATATGGGCAAAAGAGTAGGCAGATAGCGGTAGTGCCTATTAACGAGAGTGTCGACATAGAGGGTATCGTGTTGCGAGTAATCAGGTGTGTAACTCTTACACACTTCATATGTAAATATATTGATACCTATATTATGCGAAAAACTGAAATGTTGGTATGGATTACTGTGTTACCCTTGTGGGTAAAGGCGAGGATGCCGAGTAAGTCTGTTATGGTTGCTAACGTTAATTGTATATTTTGGAATCCACTTGTGCCATTTTGTGTTACACGTGGACATGATCATATCATATTGTAAAACATGTTGTTAATAAAAGGGTATGATGAGAGGAGGGGGAAGATATGATTATCATACTGTCACCAGTGGTTTGGTACCACACAGTGGGTTGGCCCCACTTATCATACTTTGTAACTAAGTCTCCGTGGTTTGGAACCACCAGGGGTTTGGTACCACATATGCTTATCTTTGTGACTCGTCCCAGTGGTTTGGTACCACAGTGGGTTGGCCCCACATAATGTCAAAAGGGATCGTCATCAGTGGTTTGGTACTACAAAGTGGGTTGGCCCCACACATGATTATTTGTGACTTCGGTCACCAGTGGTTTGGAACCACCAGTGGTTTGGTACCACCAGTGGCTTGGTGCCGCAAGAGGGTAGATTTGGGAGACTTGGATGGATACCTAGGATGGTTGGGCTGTATGACATGCATATTTTCATATGAAATTGTGTAAGGGCTTAACACCAGTTGGATGGGGATTTACACACTGAGTCTCAGCGACTCACCCCTTTCATTACCATTTTGCAGGTGACCCCTAGACCGCGGATATGGAGCCGGGATAGACTCAAGGTGGCCATGCTCAATACTTTGGGTTTTATTTTATTATTTACTTTAGACTTTATTTTACTTTACGTTTGGTTTTCAGTTGTAATAAGGCCACTTAAATTTTACTTTGGGATTTCTATTTGGTTAAGTTGCTTTTAAATCTTGTTTTAATACTAAAGGCATGCCTAGCAAGATATGAAATGGATGATTTCCAAAACGTATCAAACCTTCGGGAATTTACAAAATTTTACCATCGGGTGAATAACAAACTGGTATTGGCAACAAAGCAAGCCTATCTTCTTAACAACTAAGTTTCAAAATATTTTAACAATTCACTCAATTCAAACTAAATTCTTTTACAAATATACAAAAGTTTACTTTCTGACTTGAGACAACAACTCGGTTTCATAAACGTCTTCTTCCCGGTGACACGCCAGATTCGGTCGTAGCGTTTTGACCGGGTTTGGGGTGTTACATTGCAGATAACTCCTTGATTCTTTCCTTACCCTCATCTGACTACTCATCCACAGTGTCATGGATAACACTACTTCTTCCTTCCTTTATCAGCACATTATCCACCTTATTATCACATTTAATAAATTCCTAAATTTAAGCATCATTGCCGAGCTCCACTACTACTCTTATAAATGCCAAAAATATTTAAAATAAAAGGTACCAGGCGACTCGAACCTTGGACCTTCAATTGACGCCAACTCCCTTCCCTCTTAATGGTGCCATTTTGCCACTGGGCCACAAGCCCATTTGTGTTTTTAAAACACAGCTAATATCTGTTATGTCCTAGCTTAACAAGCTTTCCACTGAAGTGTTCTAACAAGAATTTTAACTACAGCCTCGGCCCAAACCTGAGCCCAATTTGGACCCCTAACACTTAAATTAACACCTTAAACATATCCCCACACTAAACGCATAGGCCCAATAATTCAGGATGTTACAGTTTTACCCCCTTAAAGGAATTTCGTCCTCGAAATTACCTGGTCAGAAGAGATGGGGGTATTGCTGCCGCATCGCTTCCTCTGGTTCCCACGTAGCCTCCTTAGAACCATGATTCCGCCACAGCACCTTAACCAACGGAACCGTTTTCCTTCGCAACACCTTGACATCACGATCCAGAATATCCACCGGTTCCTCTTCAAAGGATAGATCAGGTCTTACCTCGATTTCCTCCACAGGCACAATGTGAGACGGATCCGAACGGTAATGTCTTAACATAGAGACGTGAAATACATCGTGAATTTAACTTAACTCCAGAGGTAACTCCAGCTGGTAGGCTACTAGTCCTACTCGCTTCAACACCCGGTATGGTTCGATAAATCTGGGACTTAACTTACCCTTCCGTCCAAACCTTAGTACTTTCTTCCAAGGTGATACCTTCAAGAAAACCTTGTCACCCACTACAAATTCGATGTCCCTACGCTTTAAATCAGCATAGGACTTCTGCCTGTCTGACGCTTCCTTTAATCGAGCCCGAATTAACTCAACCTTCTCTTCTGTCTCGGTCACCAACTCCGGACCCAAAATTCGACGTTCCCCTAATTCTGTCCAACAGGTAGGAGTACGACACTTCCGCCCGTACAAAGCTTCATAGGGCACCATTTGAATACTAGACTGGTAGCTGTTGTTATAAGCAAACTCTGCTAAGGGCAAAAATTCTTCCCAACTACCTCCTAAATCAATGACACAGCCTCTCAACATGTCCTCTAAAACCTGAATTACTCGCTCAGACTGTCCATCAGTCTGAGGATGGAACTCTGTACTGAAATCCAACTTCGTACCCAACGCTTGATGCAACGCCTTCCAAAATCATGATGTGAACCTAGGGTCCCTGTCCGATATGATCGATACTGGTACTCCATGCAACCTTACTACCTTCGCTATGTATAGCTTAGCCAACTTTTGCAAAGAGTAATCGACCCATACTGGTATGAAGTGAGCAGACTTCGTCAAACGATCAACAATCACCCAAACCGAATCTTTCTTAATAGGCGTGAGGGGTAGCCCGCTAACAAAGTCCATGGTGATCCTTTCCCACTTCCACTGTGGAATCTTCACCGGCTGCAACAACCCTGACGGTAACTTATGTTCCACCTTAACCTGCTGACAAGTCAAACACCTACTCACAAACTCAGTTACCTCGCGCTTCAGATTCGGCCACCAAAACTATTCTCTCAAATCCCGATACATCTTACTCCCTCCAGGGTGCATAGCGTATGGACTACCATGCGCTTCTTGCAAAATCCTGTGTGTCAATTCAGGATCCTTCGGCATGCACACTCTCCCTCGAAAACATAATAGCCCTTCCTCATTAATACTAAATTCTACCGATCCATCACTTAACCCTACCAGAAACTTCTCCTTTAGCAACTCATCAGTCTGCTGCTTCTTCTTAACCTGATTGACCCATGAGGGTTTCACTTGAAGTTTGGCTAATAGACTTCCATCGTCATATAAACTAAGGTGAGCAAACATTGCTCTCAAGTCAGTGATCACCTTACGGCTTAGAGCATCCGCCACCACTTTAGCCTTACCCGGGTGATACTCGATCGAGTAGTCATAATCCTTTAACAACTCAATCCACCTCCTCTGCCTTAGATTCAACTCCTTCTGAGTCGAAAGGTACTTTAAACTCTTATGAACTGTGTAGATGACAGATTTCTCCCTATAAAAATAATGCCTCCAAATTTTTAAGGCAAACACCACTGCCGCCAACTCCAAATCATGGATGGGATAATTCAATTCATGTGGTCTTAACTGCCGAGATGCATATGCAACAACCTTTCCACCTTGCATTAATACACATCCAAATCCCATGTGTGAAGCATCATAGTAAATCACGAACTCCTTCCCAGCCTCCGGCTGAACCAATACCGGAGCCTCCGTTAAAATTCTTTTCAACTTCTCGAAACTTTCTTGTTGCTTATCAGACCAAACAAACGGAACTCCTTTCCGTAACAGCTTAGTCAACGGAGCCGCCATCAATGAAAATCCTTCAACAAACCTTCAGTAATACCCGGCTAACCCAAGAAAACTCCGAATTTTTGCTACCGATTTAGGCGGCTTCCAATCCAACACCGCTTCAATTTTTCGAGGGTCAACCCTAGTCCCCTCTACAGACACTACGTGCCCTAGAAAAGTAACCTCCTTCAGCCAAAATTCACACTTACTGAATTTGGCATACAACTGCTTCTCCCTTAGAATCTGCAAAACCACTCACAGATGAACATCATGCTCCTCCTTCGACTTTAATAAACCAAGATATCATCTATAAACACCACGGCACACCGATCCAAGTAGGGTTGGAACACTCGGTTCATCATGTCCATAAACGCTGCTGGCGCGTTGGTCAATCCAAATGGCATCACCATGAATTCGTAGTGGCCATAATGGGTTCTAAAAGCCGTCTTATGAGTATCCGCCTCCTTGACCTTAAGTTGATGGTACCCTGACCTCAGATCTATCTTCGAAAAGACTGAGGCCCCCTTCAACTGGTCGAACAAGTCGCCGATCCTCGGCAATAGGTATTTATTCTTGATGGTCAACTTATTCAGCTGGCGATAATCAATGCACATACGCATTGATCCATCCTTCTTCTTAACGAACAACACCGGCGCTCCCCAAGGCGACACACTTGGTCGAATGAACCCTCTATCCAGCAACTCCTGAATCTGCGCTTTCAATTCTACCAACTCCTTCGGAGCCATCCTATACGGAGCAATAGATACTGGCGCTGTTCCTAGAAGAAGATCGATACCAAACTCCATTTCACGATCCGGGGGTAATCCTGGAATCTCTTCTGGGAAAACATCAGGAAATTCTTTCACCATCCTGACGTCCCCAACAGTTAATTCCTTGGCTTCCAGAGCCTGAACAAACATTAGAATTGCCTCACATCCTTTTCTCGCCATCCTTTCTGCTCTTAAGGCGGACACCACATTTGACAAGCAGTTCCCCCTTTCACCTATCACCAACACTTCGCCACCTTCAGGGGTTTTTAACACCATACTCTTGGCTGCACAATCTACATTAGCTTGATACTTCCCCAGCCAATCCATGCCTAGAATTAAATCAAACTCCCCGAACGGTAATTCCATTAGATCTATCTGAAAAACTATCCCCTGCACTTCTAAAGGTACTTCCCGATAAAGCTTGTTTACCACCACAGAATGTCCTAATGGGCTAACTACAGTCATCTCCCTAGAGGAAATCTCAAAATCTACGCTTAAAGTTTCAAACACCCTACTAGAAATATATGAATGCATCGACCCAATGTCAATCAATGCAGTGTAAGGCAAGCGAAAAATTAAAAACGTACCAGTTATAACATCCAGTACGTCAGCCTCCTCTCGACGTCTGACAGCATAGACCAACCCCGGCTGTCTCGCCTCAGTGTTTCCTGCCCCTTGGCCTGGTGCTCCACGACCCCGACCGAAACCATTACCACCTCTGGCTGCACCACGACCTCTTTGTGGCTGCTGACCTCCTCTGCCAGGCTGAGTATTTCCTTGTCTTGTGGGCCCTTCCTTGCCCCGTTGTTACAGACAGTTCCTAACTTGATGGTCCGTAAATCCACACCTAAAGCACTTCCCACTGCCCGCCCAACACTCACCAACATAGAATTTACCACATCGAGCACACTTTTATGTCTGGTTAGCAGCAGCAGGTCTCTCATCCCGTTTCGGCCCATCTGACCTAAATCTCTTCTGGTTACGCCCAACTGACCCTGACGGTCCAACATTCCTCTTATTCCCACTCCTATCTCTATCTTGATTCAGTTTCTCAGTCCGCTTTACCTCTTCGGCTATCTTAGCCTTTTCCACTAGGACAGCAAATTCCCTCTCCCGCTGTGGGGCTATCAAAACACGCAAATCATCCCTCAGACCATCTTGGAACCGGACGCAACATTCATGTTCTGTGGCTACAATCCCTCGGGCATATCGGCTAAGGCGTAAGAATTCAGCTTCATACGCAGCCACCGACCTACTCCCTTGAACCAGATTCAGAAATGCTCTGCGCTGCGCATCCACATAACTCGATCCAATGTATTTACCCTGGAACGCCGTTTTGAAGAAATCCCAAGTAACACAGTCAGCCACTGTACCATCCTTAACCGTGAGCCACCATTGGTATGCTTCGTCCCGCAGGAGAGATACAACCCCTTTTAACTTCTCCTCCGTGAAATCCAGATCATCCATTATGCGTTCCACCGCCTCCAACCAATACTCAGCTGAACTCAGGGCTATACCAGAAATTCCCCTAAACACTTCTGCCCCATTAGCTCTAAGTCGCTCTGGCACAGATTTCCTGGCTCCTGTGCCCATGCCTGCCCCAGCAACCCTCTCTAAAACCCTTAACATCGCCTGAGATACCGCGTCATCTCCGGCAGTCTGGTCCTGAAATTTCTCCTTCGCAGCTGGTGGTACCGGCATCTCGTTTCCCGATCCATGGCCAGATCCCACTGGTTCTGACACCGTCATCCTACCTCTACCGCGACCTCACGGCGGATGTCCTCGACCCCTTGTACTCGTTCTACTGATTTGCGTTTATCTGATTAGAAATTTTATGAATTATTAGTTTTCTTCCACTGATTAACCACGAACAGTCTTATGAATAGTAGTTTTAAGAGTAGTTCTTTCGGATTCGCAATTGTATCTACAATTCAGTCTCAAGTCTGCATCTCCTAGTTCTAGGAAGCACATACATTCAATTATCAAACATCAACATACAAGTAGCATCCACGAACTTGCATTCATCATGTAGGGGTATCTTCGTCAATTCACTACCCAGGGGTATTTTCGTAGTTTTGCCCTACAGGGTATTTTCCAAAATAGAGTATCTTGGTGATTTTTTTTCGAATTGGAGGTACTTTGGTACATTTTGTTTTTTTTTTTTTTATAAAACAAAGGTATTTTGGAAAACAAGTTTTTTTTTTCCTTTTTTTATTTTTTTAAACGAGGATGTTTTGGTAATTTCCTCAAAATGGGGTATCTTGGGGTTTTTTTTCGAAATCAAGATATTTTAATGTTGTTGTTTTTTTAGCAGGGGTACTTTGGAAAATTTAATTTCGCAAACCGGGTTACTCTTGTAAATCTAGGGGTTTTCGGGTAAATTTGCAGAGCATGAATATTTTATAAAATCACGGTTGGTTTGGGAATTTTCACAAATCAAGAGTATTTCGGAAATTTTACAAAACCAAGGGGTATTTTTGGTAATTTTGTAAAATAGGGTGGCTGGTCCCTTTCGGGTTTTAATTATAAATTTTGGCCCGTCAACAAGTCCTCATGGCTAATGTGAACAGTCACTACGCACCAAGTAGGATTTCAGCGAAGAGGAGGTGAGTCACTAGGACTGCTTAAATACCAAGCTCTCCCTGAATCCAATTCTAGACATGCGTATGCCTGTTGCCACACCCTAATCTCGCG
Source organism: Gossypium australe (assembly GCA_005393395.2). Taxonomy (NCBI): domain Eukaryota; kingdom Viridiplantae; phylum Streptophyta; class Magnoliopsida; order Malvales; family Malvaceae; genus Gossypium; species Gossypium australe. Next base: position 121,429,465 of record CM016616.1, read on the forward strand.
ACTTGTTTACAGGTTTGTTTGGTTGGATTAAATCTTATGAATTTAGAGAGTTGTTTAAACTAAGCCTAAAGTCCTTCAATGTCTAATATACTAGCCTACGTCCATCAAACCCATCAACCGAACATGCATATCACATCAGGAGTTAGAATACTTACCTGCGTGGATCGGGTGCAGGTAGACTCGAAGGCCATATCTTCATCCAAAACATTTTTCTCAAATTCACATCAAATTTTCAAAACACTACTAGACCCATTTCACAGCCCGAGTTTTGAACCGGGCTCTGAGACCAAAATGTAACACCCCAAACCCGGCCCATACGTTTCGACCGAATCTGGTATGCTACGGGTTGTATATTGAAAACTTTAGCTTTGTTGGTTTTGGAAATCGGAACTTTGGTTAGATATTAATTAAATAAATAAATGACATTAGGGGAAAAAGAACCGTGTATGTACTTATTATTATTATTTTTATTTTTAAAAACATGTTCAAGAAAATTTTCATTTTATTGTTTCATGCAATTAAACCTTTGACATAATTCCATAAGTTACAAGTATTAAAACTATGTAGCAAAATATAAACTATGGGGCCTTATTACATAAATTGTCCCAAAATTAAAAAAAAATAAAATAAAAGAGAACATTGAATTTAAAATGGAGATATATTTCTTTAAATAAAAGTCCTTATGGCCCCTCGAGTCTGTCTCGGCTTCCGTGTCCACGATCTACTGCTCATCTGAAAGAGTGGGAAAAATAAAAGGGTGAGTCACCAAGACTCAGTGTATAAATCTCGAAACACACAACGACCTGAGACCCACAAACACATTATGGGCCTCGGCCCATTCATAATGGCAACAAACATAAATACATGCTAAATGATAAATGGTAAATGGTAAATGGTAAATGGCCCAACCCATCCTGAAAGTCCATCCTCTACACACCAACCCGTACCAACCACCACACCTCGGGGATTTCTACAACCAACCCACCAACCGCTACACACCATATCGACAGCCGTACTGCCTATTCCCATTAATCAGGAATCATTTAAACGTGGCTTGGCCACCGATCACTATGTGACCTAACATTTATATTTGTGGTTTAACCACTGATCACCAAGTGACCTATCATGCTCTTCCCCTTCATTATCATAATCCCACCCCATGCTTACACACATGAAAGATTGAAAACAACATACCATCTTTAAGAAAACAGGCTTTCATATATTTCAATACACATAGAGATTTCTATGATTACGTACCTGGCATCCTTTGCCTACCCCTTTTTTTGGGTTTTATTCGACTGTCTACACAGCCACTTTCCAGCTTTTCAGCCCATAACATATATATATATATATATTGCAGTTAACTAGTGTGTTAGAGATCTACACACCTGATTATCGTTAGAACGAGACTTTTTAAGTCAACGCTATCCATAGCCAATACAACCGCTATCTGCCTAAAGTGTTGTTCAGAAGCCGGTCCACAACCCAGTGGCCAATCCCGTACTGCTGACACTGCTTGCTTCTTAAACTTAGGAATCGGGTTTTCAGATCTAGCCCCTCCTTTGCCTTGAAATTCCCGAAAAGTGATATAGATTCAGGGACTAGCATTTCTGGCTTTTAGATCTAAGAGATCTACTTAACACAAAGAATTCGACTACCCCTTAGAGATTCCGACTTTTTGAGAAGATCAGAAGAAAAGATGATAGGGAGAAGTCTATGTAGATTCGGCTTTAGTGAAGAAATCGACAAAAAGGAATAGGAAGTATTTGGCTATGTAGATGAGAAGAGAGTTCAGGGTTTTGGCTTTTGAAAGAAAAGATGTTGAGAAAAATTGGGAGGTTTCGGCTTTTGAAGAAATCAAAAGAAAAGAAATTGCAGAGAATGACTGGGAGTTTCGGTACAGAGAATGAAGAAAAGAATAGGGTTCAAATGCCGAAATTAAAGAGATACCACCCCTAGAGACTTTCGGCACTTACCTATCAAAACCCGAAAGTGCCCTTCCTGATAACTAACAGTTAATCAAATAGTTGGGGAAATTTCGGCACCCCTTTGCCATAAAGAAACTGATTTCTTCCCTCCTCTAGGTGATGGAATTTCGGCAACACCTAGCCTTGCAGATAACTCCTTGATTCTTTCCTTATCCTCATCTGACTACTCATCCACAGTGTCATGGATAACACTACCTCTTCCTTCCTTTATCAGCACATTATCCACCTTATTATCACATTTAATAAATTCCTAAATTTAAACATCATTGCCGAACTCCACTACTACTATTATAAATGCCGAAAATATTTAAAATAAAAGGTACCAGGCGACTCAAACCTTGGACCTTTAATTGACGCCAACTCTCTTCCCTCTTAGTGGTGCCATTTTGCCACTGGGCCACAAGCCCATTTGTGTTTTTAAATCACTACTAATATCTGTTATGCCCTAGCTTAACAAGCTTTCCACTGAAGTGTTCTAACAAGAATTTTAACTACAGCCTCGGCCCAAACCTGAGCCCAATTTGGACCCCTAACACTTAAATTAACACCTTAAACATATCCCTGCACTAAACGCATAGGCCCAATAATTCAAGATGTTACAACGCCTATGGTACACGGGCGTGGGGACGTATCAGACCTGAAAATTCTATTTAAAAACCCCTCTCTTCTTACCTACCCTTATCTCCTTTCTTCCATCCCATTCTTCAGATCTCTCCCTCCCCATACTTTTCTTCTTTAGTTATTCCCCAAACCCTTGAGCTACACCACATCTATGTCAAAGAAGCGGAAGGATCCAAGCACGGTCTCCCTAAGGAAGATCGATCTACATAAGTTCATGCCGGCTGCTTCATATACTCGACAAGCCAAGGGTCTTTGAGGCCATTTAATTCTTCTTCTTCTTTACTCTTCTTCTTTATTTTCCTTCTCTTTGACACTCTTATGCTTAAATTATTTTATTTTAGTTTAGTTTCTTGGTTTTAGGTTCTAAAGGCTGCTAGGGAATCACACCTCGACCATGACCACTATCCTACTACAGCCTTAGAAATCACACCCACTTCATGAACCATCTAACAATAAGGACTTTTCAGTACATTCATATTTTCTTTTAGTTTTATTTCAATTTTTACACTATTTCACTTTATCTTTCTTATCTTTAAATACATAATTAGTTTATTTTAAATGTATCTTAATATTTCCTGGCTATTTTTTCACGAGCTTCCCAATTTCTTCATCTAGCGCAGAGCTCGATAGTAGCCACCACACCACGGGACTCCCAACTCAAGTAAACCATCCAAATTCAGGAAGTTTCACCTCTCCCTTTCTCTTAAATCTCATATATATCTTTGTACATTGAGGGCAATGTACATCTTAAGTGTGGGGGGGTGAATATTTATTTCGAGAAAGTGCCTAACTTTCTGCATTATTCTCAAATCCCTGAATGATATCTTGTCTTTAAGTAATTTTCTCACATTATAAACACCCTAGAGGCCAACCTTCAAGGGGCGTCCTGCTAGGCCAAAGAGCCGAGCCAGAGGGGTCAGAATTGTGGAATTTACTCAAAAAAGCCAGTTGATTCATCTCAAGAAGCCGTATTCATACTCAAGATGGAGGATCTCTCTTCAATTCCTTCAGGGAGTTTTAGAGTTTTTCTTATGTTTTGTTTTATCTTTTCTTTTGAGATGTATTCTTTTATCGTTATGAACTAAACCCTCAGATACCTGAGGGGGATGAAACCTAAGATGAATCTTGTTATCGTTTGCTGAACTATATAATAAATACTTGATTTGTTCTTAATTCTTGTTTTGATATTTCTGGGATATTGATTCAAGTGTGATGTGCTTAGGTGTAGGAGCAAAAGTCCCTGCCTAAGAGTAGATCCAGCATAATTAAGCGGAGTTGATCGCGCGCCTAGACATAGGGTGACGAGATTTTGCCGGATTAGGGTGAAACCTAATATGGGAGTCCATAGATCGAGTTAATGCAATTCTAGGGGTTTTAATTAGAAAGAGATTTCAATTAATCAACCTAGGGTTAGACATTAGTAGCCTTGATGGAGGTATTAATTTAACTTAGGGAATCCTACGGATCAAGTCAAGTGAATAAATCGTCTGGTTCAGAGTTAGATAACAAGTAAAGTCTAGGTGGTTTCTTCCTCGGGTATTGTCTTAATCAATTGGTTTTTCCCAAAGTATTTTTCTAAATTCATTCTCTTTGTCTTTACATCTTTACCTTAGTTGTTAGTTAATTTTAGATTAGATAAAAATTCCTTTAATTCATAGGCTAAATAATAAAAACGAAAGTTAGTATTAGTACTTTAGGTTCCTTTGGGTTCGACAATTCGATCTTGCCACTAAACTATACTACTGTTCGATAGGTGCGCTTGCCTCAATCGTTGTCATAGTTAGTTTCTAGGCTCGATCAATCTTTTTATAAATTTTTAAGACTCTGACACACGATCACCTGGAAGGTCGTGGGCAATGCTGATGGCCATTGTTGCCGGGCAACCTGGGATGACATCATATGGAGTGTAGGGTTGGATGGGCTTTTCGAGGTCCTATATGGAGTGATTGGTTGGATGAGCTTAATAGCTCTATTGAGGAGTGATGGGGGACGGAGAGGAGTGTTGGCTGGATGGGTGGGTTTTCTTTAACTCAACTGCATTCATATGCATCTTATTGACTGTTTTGTGAGTGCGACTGACTATTTTACGGTTTGACTGAAAAGCATTTATGACACTATGAAATTGTTAAACTCTGATTGTATCTGACTGAATGAATTTAAAATAGTGACTATTGAGAGTTTTGTTACTGGACGGTGTAGTATTTGCGAATGTGTATTTGAGTGTGATTTTAATAAACTCTAACTATTGTTGTTTCCCGATACGTCCATTTTAAACGTACCAACTGTTTTTGTACAACTTTGTAAGTATGTTCCGTTTCAAAACTACTACTGGTTTTCTGTGTTTGATTTCGTAGTTAATTGGTTTTCGACACACACTGAGCTCGAGTAGCTCACCCCCTCTTCTGTTTTCCCTTTTAGGTACATTTCAAAGTTTTGGATGCTGGACTTTGTACGCGGAGGTCTCAGATAGGCTTATGGACAACAATTGTGCGCTTTTTGTTTAATGATACTATCTTGGTATTTGTTTATTTTTGAACTGTATGGTTTACAAATTGTACATTTATTCTTGTTAAACTTGTGAATGAAATTTTAACGATTGAGCATTTTGTTTGGTTTTAAAAATAGAAATTTTTGAACGACTTGTTTTTGTAGAAATTTTCTCGCGATCACTTCGGTGATCAATGTAACATCCCAGATTCGGTCTAGACTTATAGGCCGGGTTTGGGGTGTTACACTGTCGTCAAAAAAACTCTACTTATATCTTTTTCAAAACAATTCTTCATCACACTCTTCATGGAGTTAAATAAATCAAGACAATCCCTTCTAATTGCCCAACGAGATAGAAGACTGAACCATGGGCATGCTACAGAAAGAAAGTATTTGAAACCCTCTCCCTCTACAATTTTAAAAGGTAACCTTCACAAATGCTAGTTTTGATTTCTTCGGATTAGAAGTATTACCTCGAGGTCTTTTTAGGCATGTTTTCAAATGGTTATTCAAATTCGTTGTAGAACCCTAAGTTGATTCCATGGTGTAAGTAACATCACATGCATTGCACCTTGCTCTCTTCTCCCCCTCTTCAGTCACAAATTTGGTGAAATGGTTCCAACAAGTTCCCTAGGAGTAATCTGTTTTCAAACATTTTCCTTGGTTGTTGTTTGATCATCTATACTTGGAGAAGAATTTTGTGAACTTTAAGTTGAACCCTCTCGCTTTGGATCACTCATCTACAAGTAAAAATTTGTTGCAATCACTAACCATGACCAATAATTGATTTAAAATTAAAGTTAATAAATTGGTTAAATTAAAAATTAATTAATATAATAGTACAATAGCATAAATTAAACAAAATAAAAAGAATAAGATGGAAATTTCAGTTAAAAATGGGTCTTATTACTTTTAGAAAACTTTGAATAAAAATACTAGGATTTTTAATTATGCTTTAATTCATTTTCTGAAAATATAAAATATAATATTTGTCAATTTCGCTATCAACTTTGGCATTAATTGCCAACTTAAATATGAGCATTTAAAAAATATTCACTAAATTATATGTGAATAGAAAGAACCATGTTAGATCAAAGCTAAAATTTAACGCCAAAACTAATAGCTATACGATGAAATGACTTGATTGAACAAATAATTTAATTTAAGGATTCAATTGAAATATTTTAAAATTTAAGAACTGAATTAAAATTTAACTCGTGACTTGTAATTAACCCTGAATTTAAGAAATAAATTGATGCTACATGAAAGGAAAATTGAAGCCTAGTTTTCTTGAGATCTAATCTACCAAAAAGATTTATTATTAAAAGATTTGGGTGTCTATTAAACTACATATTAAACTTTAAAGTTAGTTAACAACATAACATGGTATTTAAAAAAGTCTGGTTGAGTGTTGTTTTATTTATAAGGCTAATTAATATTTTATTTATAATTTAAATATGATAATCCAATATTTTATTCATCATTTAATATTATTTTATCGAATTGTATTAGCAAAATCCTTTAAAAAGAAGTACATTTTATGCATTTGTTCTCTATTAATAATAATATTACATTATTACTAATATCATATTATTACAGTTACTAATATACATTATTACTTTGGGAAATTAATTGGCTAACATTTTTTCTCTATTAATATTACATTATTACTAATATTATATTAGGTCATGCTTACTACTTAGTTATTAATAATAAAAAAACAAATTTACATCTTTCAAAAAAAAAACTTTGAAGTTTGAATAAAGTGGTTATTTTTAATTATTTTAAAAGTGTAATTAAAGGTTTCATTTGACTTGGGAGTGGGGAGGTATCATTTTTAATTATTTTAAAGTAAAAAATGACTTTACCAGGAGATTTCAGTATCTGCACTCAAATAAGTTAAATTCTTTCATTTTAAAAAATTAACCAGATGATGATTGTGCCCCATTCTAAAACAGCAAACAGGTAAGCGGAAAAGGAAAAAAATAGTGTTTAAAGATAAAAAAATATTTCGAAAAAACAACCATCGTGCATTTAAACAGAGATGAAAATAGAGCGAAAATCATTCAATAATTAAAAAATGTTTCAAGACAAACCTTAAAGATGCAAAAAATTTGAGCTTAAAATGGAAGAGAACAGACTACAGAGCGCCACGGTTAGAAGGAACAACAACTCGATTTGGAGGTAAGGATTTTGATTTGAATGTTTGAATGAACTAATAATTAAGAAGAAGAAGAAGAAGAAGGAAGAAGGGTTTATTTTAGGGGTTTTAAGAAAAATAGATTTTAAGGTTTGAATTGAATGGAAATTGAGAGAAAAAGAAAAATAATTTGGGGTTTGGACGATGGAATTTGTTGGGGGTTTGATTTGGGGGAGGAATTGGGATTTGGGAAAATAAACCTTTAGGCAGACGAGCTTGGGGAAATGGGATAAAATAAAATGTTTGGGCTTGGGGGAATTCGGTTAAATTAATTAAGCAAAAGCTTAAAATTTAAAAAAATAAAAAAATATAGTTTATATTCGGTTTATTCGAATTATTCGAGTTGACTCGATTAACTCGATTTGAATAATTCGAATTTTTTTTCAATTTTTTCGAATCGAATCGAATTTTGCTCATCCCTAATTATGTCTGATAAGATTATCATGGCTAAGTAATTCTTGACTAACATTGAAAAGATGTTTGTCAAGAATGAAAAGGCTAAAATTTGCACACACTTGACAAATCTAATGTAATAGCCCATTTTTAGATCAAATCGAAATAGTGGTTTCGGGACCACAAATCCGAGGCTAAAATATTTATTTTATTATTTTATTGAAGTTTACAACATGATAGAATTATTGTGTGAAAGTTTCGTAAAGAAATTTTACTGTTTGAATGGTTAATTGGAGTAAAAGGACTAAATCGTGTAAAGCGGAAAACTTGTGTTCTATTAGCTAAAAGTATCTAATAGTTATAGAACCTTAAAGTTAAGGTCCTTATGTTTAAATTAGACCATTAACATGATAGTGGATGATAATGGCTTGGTAAATTTGAAATTTTTAATGTTCATTAAGGCTAATTTAGTAATTTGGTTAATAAGGTTAATTATAATAAAACAAAACAAAATTTCCATCCATTATCATCTTCTTTAACCGAAAATTTAAGGGAGAAAAGACATTGTTAGGTTTGATATTCGGCCAAGCTTCTCTTGCTCATTTAGGTACGATTTTTGTTCGGTTTTTAATGATTTTTACGTTTTTGAGATCGTTGCTTCGTATTCTAGCTAGCTCGTACCTTAGATTTTCAAACTGTTAAAGATTTATCATGTTGCCATTGTTGAATGCTTGAATAATTTGATGGTTGATGATAGATTTTGAATAACTGTTGATAGATAAACTAGTTTTGTAAAGTGATTTTTGACAAAAATGTCAAAAAGGGATTAATTTGTGAAAATGTAAAATTAGGTGGGTAAAAATGTGAAATAATAAAAGATATGGGATGATAGAAGTCCCTATGAAATTCGGCTAGCATGTATTTGGATTGAATTGCTTGAATTTGTATTTTTGTGAAAAAAAGACTAATTTGTAAAAATGTAAAAGTTTAGGGGCAAATGTATAAAATAGCCCTAATATGTGTTTTGGACTAAATTGCATAAATAGTTGATTAAATAATCTGATTTTGATAATATATAGATCAGGATAAACTGAGATTGGGTTTAGATCTGGGAAAAGGAAAAGTAGACGATTAGTCGATAGCTTCCATCCGAGCAACTCGAGGTAAGTTCTTATAATTGAAATCAAACTTTAAATACTTGTATTTATTTGAGATATATGTTTACAATTGAGTATTTGATACACTTAAGAGTACAAATCCTTAATTGACATAGAATGATTATTACCAAGTGTAACATCCTAAATTTTTGGGCCTATGCGCTTAATGGGTGAAAATGAGTAATGAGTTAATTTAACTGTTAGGGGTCCAAATTGGGCTCAGAATGTGGTCAAGCCCTTGGTGAAATTTTTATTTGGGCACTATAGAGTTTTAAAAGGTTGTATCTGTGTTTAAATGATCAAAATGGGCTTGTGGCCTAGTGGTCAGTGGCGCCACTTAGGGAGCAAGGAGGTGACGCCACAACAAGGGAGATAGGGGCTCAAAATTGAAGTTTCATGGAGCCCAATTCTTTTAATTTAAGTTAGCTAATTTTCGGCATTTGGGTTAAGTGGAGTGGATGGCAACAAGGCTCAAAAATAGGAGGATTTATATGAATAGGATAATGCATATATTATAGTTGATAGTATGGAAGATAAAAGGAGAAAAGATAGGAGCTATCTGCAAGGCTAGCTGTTGGCCCAAATTCCATCACCTAGAGGAGTAAAGAATTCGGCTACTTCATGGAAAAGGGGTGCCGAATTTTCCCTTTTTATTAGCCTGATGTTTAGTTATCAGGAAGGGTACTTTCGGGTTTTTGATAGGAGTGCCGAAATTTCTATAAATAGGGGGGATATCTCATTGCTTTTGGCATTTAAACCCTAATTTCCTCTTCATTCTTTGTGTCGAAATTCTTAGTCTCTCCCTCTACAATTTCTTTTCTTTAATTTCTTCAAAAGCCGAAATCTCTCCCTTCACTCTCTTTTCCATTCTTTTCCTCTTGTGTCGATTTCTCTAAAAAGTCGAAATCTCCATAGTTTTTCTCTATTCATCCCATTTGTGAGTTAGTTCTATTCTTCCAGCATTTAAATCTTTTTCTTTGGCATTGTCGAATCTTCTCTCTAGTGCTAGCCGAATCCCTTGTGTTAAGGTAAGTGTAGACTTCTGTTAGTTTCTCACGTTTTATTTCGGTTTTTGAAAGGCAAAAGCCGAAAAGCTAATAGTTTAATGGTTCTATGTTGGGCGGCATTCCGGGATTTGAAGGAAACTTGGTCGTCTAGATCTAAAAGTCAAAAATTGTTAGTCTCCAATTTCGGGATTTTAAGGTAAGGAGATTTTCCCTAGATTTTTACTAGATTCGTTCATTGTATACAAGATCTTAACTTTATGATGAGGATTAACGATCATATATTGTGATAGTAGTTCTGACAAGGACTTGTGATGGAATTAAATATGGATCAGGCAAAGGAGAGAATCCCTAAGTTTAAGAAACAAGCGGTATCTGCCGTTCGAGATTGGCCACTTGGTTGGACCGGCTTCTGAACAACACCTTAGGCAGATAGCAGTGGTGTTGGCTACGGATAGCGTCAACTTAGAGGGTCTCGTTCTAACGGTAATCAGGTGTGTAGATCCTTATCACATAAGTTTTATTTTGTATACCTGTTAGGGGCTGAAAAGCCAGAAAATGAGGCTGTATGAACAGTCGTGTGTAGATTTCTAACACACTAATAATCTGTATGAATATATGTATGTTTATGTTATGGGCTAAAAAGCTGGAAAGTGGCTGTGTAGACAGTCGAATGAAACCCAAAAAGGGTTAGGCAAGGAATGCCAGGTACGTAATCATAGAACTTCTCTATGTGTTTCGATGTATGAGAACGACTGTAATCTCTTAGGTAATAGATTGTTTGATTTTGCATGAATGTATGCATAGGATGGGTTTGATATGAAAAGGGGAAGAGCATGATTGGTCACATGGTGATCGGTGGTAGAAAACCCACCTAATGAAATGTTAGATCACATGGTGATCAGTGGTAGAAAAGCTACCTAATGAAATGTTAGATCACATGGTGATCGGTGGTAGAAAACCCACGAAATGAAATGTTAGGTCACTTGGTGATCGGTGGTAGAAAACCCACGTTAAAATTCCTGATTGATAAGGAGTAGGCAGTATGACTATCGATATGGTGTGTAGCGGTTGGTGGGTTGATTGTAGAAATCCCCAAGGTGTGATGGTTGGTACGGGTTGGTGTGTAGAGGATGGAATTCTAGGATGGGTTGGGCTTTGCATCATTTATTATCTGTCATGTGATTATGATTGTTGCCATTATGTATGGGCCAGGGCTCATAATGTGTTTGTGGGCCCAAGCCTTTTATGTGTTTTCGGGATTTACACACTGAGTCTTGGTGACTCACCCTATTATTTTTCCCTAACTTTTCAGATGAGCAGTAGATCGTAGACATGGGAGCTGAGACGGACTCGAGGGGCCATCAAGTCTTTTTTATTTTCATAGATTATTTTTGGTTTTCCTTTTAAGTTTTATTTTGGGAATATTTAGGTAATAAGGCCACATAGTTTATATTCATCTAAGTAGTTTTTATTATTTGCAACTCCTGAAATTATGTTAATGGTTTAATTATACAGAATAATAATAATACAAGGTTTTCTTTTCAAACGTCACTTGTTTATTCAAATATTGTCTAATTAACTTATGATTTCCAAAAACCAACAAAGCAAAAGTTTTCAATGTACAACCCGTAGCATACTAGATCTGGTCGAAACTTATGGGCCGGGTTTGGGGTGTTACACCAAGCCCTATTTGAACCGTATAAATTCGTAGGATACAAGTGACATGTCATTAGGGTTATCATTTTGGTCGAGCTCCTACATTTGTTGCGGACTCACCACAGCTCGTATGAGCTTACCGATATATCAGCTCGTATGAGCTTACCGATATATCAGATCGTAAGAGCTTACTATTTTCAGCTCGTCAGAGCTTACCATTGCAGCTCAATAGAGCTTATTGCCCATCAGCTCAAGAGGAGCGTACCGATCATTGATAATAAATTGACGGATTACTGATGTATATCACCCGAGTATCCTTTGAAGTTCTAATAGGTTCAATGGGCATAAATTCTATTTATACGAATGAAGTACTGTTTATACGATTGAGTTACTGTTATCGAATGAATTACTGTTTATATTATGGATCGTTGATTATATGAATGTGAATGAATCGAAATATGTGTTTTATACGTTACATGAATTTAGTATGAAATTGGGATAAAGGTTGAATATATTTACTTATGAGACTAACACATTGATGAATGCTTGTGTTTAGGCATTTGGCAAGTGAATTTGATTTACTTTGCTTAATGGTTTATATTTTGTAACAAAGTGTAAGATTGTTTTTATATTATACGGGCTTACTAAGCTATAAAGCTTACTTTGTTTCTTTTTCGTGTATTATAGTGGTTCGATAGCTCGCTCGATGTAGACAAAGTCGGAGTTATGCATCACACTATCCAGTTGCCGATTGGTACTTTTGAATTAGTGGATTATGGCATGTATAGGCTAGTTATAAAATGATAGTTATTATAATGACCCGAATTTGGGCCTAGTAGAATTGGGCCCAATGGGCCTTGGGCGTAGGAGTGTTTAAAATTTTTGAGAATAAGAGAACAACATTATTTCAAGTTGGACTTATTGGGAAGGTGATTTTGGAAATTTACGGGGTTCTAGGAAGTTCCGGGTTCAAGTTAGGCTATAGGAAAATTTTTGTGTTTAAGCACTTTAAGGAGAGAAGGTAAGTGGCATCAAGGTTTAAGGAAATAAGTGCTTATTTTGCTGGCATAAATGAGCATATGGCAAGGAGGTTATGGCGTCAAGTGGAGAACATGGAGGGAAGGGGTTCAAATCCCACCAAGTGTAAAATTTTTGATTAAATTTTTGTACTCCTATCCCAAGTGTCGGCCATGGTTGTAATTATGGTAAGGGAGACTTTTTATTGATGGAAAGGAGGCTAAGGAATATGGTAAGGAGGAAGATAAGGGAAAAATAAGGAAAGAAATGAAAGAAAAGGAAAGAAAAGGGAACATGTTGGCTTATAATGGGGAAGATGTTTTGGAAAGTATTTTTGGTCAACCAAGACCTTTTTGGTGCTAGGAATACACGATATAGGGAGGGGAAAACTTGGTAGCCGAATTTCCTTTAGGCATTTTGCAATTTCGGTGCTTGAAAGGCTTGTTCCTTTTTAGCATATTTGGTGTTTCTCTTCCAATTCTTTTCCCTTTGTATGCCGAAACTCTAAAGCCAAATTGAGCACTTCTTTTTCTCTTGTTTCGGCCGAAAAACACTAGCCATTTGTTCATCTTTATTTTCCTTTATTTTGTTGTAACCTCAAACCACTCTTGTTCATTTTTTCTTTGATAGTCGAACCTCTCTAATACTTTTTTGACCATCACCTCATTTCTTCTTCACCATTTTCTCAACCATTCTCCTTTTCTCTTAAAGCAATATTGCTTGAAGCCGAATTTTCTTGCTTATTTTCTCTCCATAGCCGAACTTTTTAAATCTTCATACATTCTTCATTATTTCTTTCTCGTTCGTATTGACACTATCTTCTTGATCGAATCGGTAAGTAATACTCTTCTTTTCAATTTCCTTTCTTCATGTCGAATATGTGCCCTTGTCATGGAATGGTTTTCTTAACCGAAAACATCATTTCTTCTACTCTCTCAAAACGCGTTCAACTCTTTTTTCGTAGTGTTCTAGTGGATGGCCGAATACCACATCTTAGCCGAATCATTTCTAGCCTTGCGCCCAATCGATAGAAGTGGATCTATTATCGTCAAGGTAAGGGATTTCTTTAAGTTCATCTCGATATATCTCAATATTTGGTTATTCTGCTAAAACGGATTGATGATTATGTATAAACGCTTATTCTAGGGACCATATTGATCGTTTTTATTCACTTGTGAATTCTACGGAAATAGTGGTAAGCCGAACCTTTTTCCTTAGACAATCGATTTATATCATCGTAATATCGTTTTGATTAAGACTTTTTCCAATGGAGGCAAGTGGTACCGATTCGAAAGGAAAAGCGATTGGAGAACTCAAAAGGAGTGGATTTGCGATTCCTACTCCTAAGTTCAAGCGTAGAGCAGTATCGACTATTCAAGATTTCCCACTGGGTTGTGGACCATCATCCGGTGAGAATAGACAAATCGTGGTCGTACACGATTCTAAGGGTAAGAACTTTATTAGATTGTTAGATTTAAATATTTGGATTAAGAAAAACCTCGTTTGTTGGTTAATCGAGTGTAATGGTGTTTTAGGTGCCGACGATCAAGAAGGATTAATCCTTATCGTAATCAGGTGTGTAATCTCATATCGAAACCCCGTAAAGTTGTGATTTAGCATCATATTAGAAATATCGATTGATGTTGCCTAAAAACTTAATATCGGTAAAATAGTATGAATCAAGTATTTTGCCTAAATATCGTAAATACTAAGATTTGTCAAAATCGGGGTTAATTTGTAAAATTTACGAAAATGCCCTTATGGGCTAAATTACGAAAATACCCTCAATGCATCGTTTTTGACAAAATGCCTTAACGGGCTGGATTGCTTAATTACCTTTAAAAGTGTTGACTTACGAAAATGCCCCTATGGGCCGATTTACCAAAATGCCCCTATGAGCCGATTTACCAAAATACCCCTATGGGCCAATTTGCTAGAATGCCTTAGTGGGCCGAATTACAAAGTTCTATAATTGGCTGATTTACCGTAATAAATTACTAGATTAATGATTGTTGTTTATATATGTGGATATTATGCTTTATTATGTATGTTGCTTTTACATATTTTACATGGGTTGGGAAAAAATGTTGAAGAGAAGTGTAGCCTGGTGGTATTGCCAAAAAAATGTTTATTATTATGTTTCATTATGATTTCGGTGGCTTGGCCACAATAAAAAATATTATAAATGGCAACTTGCCTGCGTTTTGGTGTGAGCGGCGGGGTGGGTTGACTTGATCCCCACAGATGTGATTGGCTGGTCGGGGGTGTGATGGATGGATGGGTTGGGTTGCATACATTGCACATATATATATTTTGTTATGTAAATGGGCTTAGGCCCAAGTTATTACTAAACGGGTTCAGACCAGTGGATGACGGTAAGGGGATTATACACTGAGTTCTAGTAACTCACCCCTTTTCCTTAAACCCTTGCAGGTAAGGCTCACTAATGTGGATTTGGGCCATGGATGACTCCGTAGAGGCCATACTTCAGAAATGGTGTTTTTGAACTTTAGCTTTCTATTTCCGTTCACTTTATTACTTCTACTATTTTGGGTTTTTATGTTGTAATAAGGCCTCTGGAATATCTTATTTTTGCTTTATGTTTGACGTACTTATTATCTTGCTTGAATTATTTTAAATGGGAATTTTTCTAAAAACCTTAAATAAAGGTTTTCCAAAATTGCTTAACAAATGGATTTCATAACAAACTTTTACAAATATTTTAACTTGAAAATTTTCTCTCGAATTATCAACGATATTTTCAAAAGTCACGGTTTATAAGATCTCTAGTTCAAATTATCGATTTATCAATCAACCTTCGAGATTAGTAGTATTTTATCATATGTTTCAAATCAAATTTGTTTTCTTAATTATAAAAAAAATAATACCTATTTTAGTACGAATAAAAAGGATTTAACACGTTTTTCTCATGTGACATGTCAGATCCAGTCATAACGCATGGGCCGAGTTTGGGGTGTTATAGTTATGGTCACTTGAACTAGTAATTTTGGTACATGTTATGGTGTAAGTTTAAGCCATGTGATTTGACTTAATTTGGTATAATGTTTTGATTATGTATGAGTTTATAAATATGGTATGTTTTGGCAAGTAGTAGATAGAATGGAAATATGCAATTGATGACTTGATTTGAATTAGTCACATGAATGAACAATGCATGATATTATTTAGGTATTTGAATGCTATGTTGATATAGTATAAAATGTGTTTGAAATGTCATAGATTGGCTACCAATTGAGTTGTAAAATGTTGTAATTTATGCTTGTATATGTAAGTAAAAATAGGGTGACAAAATGGCTAAACAAATGGCCTATTTTTGTCCACACGGGCAGAGACATGGGCGTATGTCTCAGCCGTGCACGACACACAGTTATGTTGCACGATCGTGTGTCCCCTGGTGTTGGAATTAAAGTGAAGTCAGTATGCTCCACACGGTCTCACACACGGGCGTGTGACTGGCCGTGTGGCACAAGTCAGTATACCCCTCTAAATGGCACACAGCCTAGCACACGGGCATGTGACTTGGCCGTGTTGCATAAGTCAGTATACCCTACAGGTTTGGCACGGCCTTGTACATGGCCTGGCAGACAGGCGTGTGTGGCTATTTCGAAGAGCACACGGGCTAGACATACGGGTGTGTGGTCATCTGTGTGACCCAAGTCAGTATGTATGTCCTGTTTCCACTGGGCCTGAGACACGGTCGTGTTTGGAGCCGTGTGAGGCACACGGCCTGTTCACACAGGTGTGTGACCCCTGTATAGATAAGAAAATTTTTAATTTTTCCAAAAATTTTGTACGTTATCGGTTTAGTCTCGAACCACTTCTAAAGCATGTTTAAGGCCTCGTAGGATCTTATAAGGGACAATCTGATTGTGTTGAATGGTATTTGAGTATGAATGCATAGATGTATGAGCATTGTATGTTAAATGACGTGCAATGATCGGTAATACCTCGTAACCCTACTTCGGCGACGGATATGGGTTAGGGGTGTTACATCTAACTTCAATGAGGTATAAAGGAAAAAGTAATATCAGAGAGTACATTACGAAAATGTCTCATCTTGCTTCAAAGTTGAAAGTAGTTAAGTCTATAACTCTCTGACAGGTTGCTAGTGCATCTGGTTTTTAATCTCGTCTGCCATAGTTTAGCCCATTTAAGATCAACTATAACTGGCAAAAAGATACGTGGTCTCTGAATAAGCTCCTCTCACACTATGTTCAAGAAGACGAAAGGTTGAAGCAATCATTTAGTCGCTGTCTTGAAGGATAAGAAGGACAAAAAGATAAAAGAATATTAAGGAAATTGTAGATACGATACCAAAAAAGAAATAACAAAAGGAACCAACTAAAGATGGTTGTTTCTTTTGTGGTGCAACATGTTACCAAAAGAAGAATTATACCAATTATCGTGCTTGGCATGTTAAGAAAGGCACAGTTCTTTATTTTGTTTGTTTTGAGGTTAATTTGACTTCGATAGTTAGACACACATGGTGGATAGATTTTAGTACAATAACTCACATCAGTATCTCTATGCCGCGTTGTGAAAATTGCTGTAACACCCCAAACCCGGCCCAAACGCTACAACTGGATCTGGTATGTCACTTAAGTGATTTTATAAAACATGTAGCACTTAAGAAAACAATTGTCAGGTTTAAATACTAAAACTGAAAACTTAGGGATTTATTAGTAAGTATAAAATATAAAATTATAAAGTACATTAGTGGACCTTAAATTACAAGCCCAATAATTATCCATGTCTTAAAGTATTTTAAACATAAAAAAAAAACTTAAAGCCCAACAATAGAAGCCCAACATAAAACCCAAAACTTAAGTACGAGTCTAGTGGACCAAGGCCTTATTACAACAAAATTTAAAAATCATTAATAAAAAAATATAATCCATTAAATTAAAAGCCTCTTTGTTGGATCCAATAGCTCTTATGCATGGCCACCTCGCGTTCCTCTCTGGCCCTGTCCGTTGCACTAAGTGTCACCTGAGATAGTTAAAATAAAATGGTGAGTCGCGAGACTCAGTGTGCAACCCTCATGCACCACTAGATTTGGGCCTTAAGCCCATAAAATAGATTAAACAGTTTAACACATATAATAACAAGAACTAATATACAAGCCCAACCCAAAACCTAGATGTCCATCCGCTACACGCCCCCGTACCAACCAAGCACACCATTAGGGATTTCTACAATCGACCCACACCGATACACGCCTTGATGGCAGTCTTGCTGCTCATCATCAGATCATGGCCGTAGCCAATTAGACAGATCACGGCAAAGTCGCTACACAGATCACGGCAAAGCCGCTACACAGATCACGGTAAAATACCGCTACAACGTATAACTTCCTCCTTTATCAAACCCAACCCATGCAATCACAGAAAGTCAATTTACTTATATCATATAATCAAAACATTTACTGACCTGGTGATTTGCTTTTACCCTTTTTGGCTTCCATCATTAAACCAAGATTTCGGCATTTATTGTAACATATAAAACTTATAAACATGTACATATTAATTAGATCTAGATGGTGGGGAAGTGTTACACACCTGATATCGCGAAATCCAACATCCTAGTCGATAACCTTGTTATCCGGATCTACTACCCTCAGTGTAAAGTCTTGCTCAAAAATCGGAAAAACACACAAAGATCTAGCCCCTTCAACAACCAGCTAAGATTAAACAAATCCAAAATCACACATTAAAATTAATAAATCTCTTACCTTGAAATCTCGAAAATAACCCCACTCAAAGGTTACTGAACCTTGACTTACAGATCTAAGCGTTAAACTTCTCTTCAGATCCCAAAATGCCGGAGGAATAAGAAAAACCTTTGATTAGTCACTACATAGCCATTCGGCTAGAAACCTTGAAAAGCCGGAGAAATATTAGAAACTTAGAATCGACACATACCTATTGATTCCTTAAAAATTTTGGCCAGGTAGGTACCTCAGAATGATTTCGGCACACATACAGAAGACTAGATCTCGCGTTTTCGGCTTTTACGTAACTTCGGGAAAAAGAGGATGAATCTTTGAAGATTCGGCTATGAAAGGAAGAAATATGGGCAAGAAGAATTTAGCTTAAGTGTTTGAAAAGAATGATAAAAGAGTTGTCAGAGAATTCGGCCTAATAGAGGAAGAAAAGAAAGAAAAATTTCAGAGGAAGGAACAAGTGAAGATTTCGGCAGAGGAAAGAAAAAGATGAAGAGATCTTGTTAGCAGAATTTCAGCTTCTACAAAAGCCTATACTAAACCGATTCTTCCCCCCTTGTAGTTGAGTTTCGGCCAACTCTGCAACCCAAGAGATAACTCACATCGTTATCCCTTATCTCCTTAAAAATAGCTCTATTTCCTCTCCTCCTATTATCATCATTAATAATCAAAATAAAAGAATTAATTCCCCTATTTTGAAGCTAGTGTGCCGTCGCCCCTTCCCTCCTAAGTGCCGAATTTTTAACCCAAAACTTGGGCCCTAAGTAGCCCTCACTTGGCCCAATCCTTCCCTTAATGACGCCACCTATATGCTCCCCTTACAACAC
This sequence comes from Gossypium australe, assembly GCA_005393395.2. NCBI lineage: Eukaryota > Viridiplantae > Streptophyta > Magnoliopsida > Malvales > Malvaceae > Gossypium > Gossypium australe. The sequence continues at coordinate 121,448,561 of CM016616.1, forward strand.
TTCCAAATTTTTGGGCCACAAGCCCATCTTGCAATTTAAACACAAATATCTATTCAACTAATTTTCTATAGCTCTTTATCAAAACCAACCCAAGTTTTAGCCCAAGCCTGAGCCCCCTTTTTGTACCTCAAGGCCTCAAATTAACATTTTAAGCGAGCACCACATAAAATGCACAAGCCCTTAAATTTAGGGTGTTACAATTTTACCCCCCTTAAAATAAATTTCGTCCTCGAAATTTACCTGATCAAAAGAGATGGGGATACTGCTGTCGCATAACATCCTCTGGCTCCCATGTCGTCTCTTCTGCGTCGTGATTTCACCACAGAACTTTGACCAAAGGGACGGACTTCCTTCTCAACACTTTTACATTTCTATCCAAGATTTGCACTGGCTCCTCCTCAAAAGACAAGTCTGGCCTTACTTTAATCTCTTCTACCGGCACTATATGCGATGGATCAGATCGATAACGTCTCAGCATCGAGACATGAAATACGTCATGTATCTGTTCTAACTCTGAAGGCAACTCCAAACGATAAGCCACTGGGCCCACACGTTCTAACACCCGATAAGGCCCAATAAACCGAGGACATAGCTTACCCTTTCGTCCAAACCTCATTACCTTTTTCCATGGAGAAACCTTCAAAAAAACTTGGTCTCCTACTGCGAATTCCACCTTCTTCCGCTTTAGATCCGCATAAGATTTCTGCCGATCAGACGCTTCTTTGAATCGAGCCCGTATTAACTTAACTTTTTCCTCCGTTTCTGAAACTAGTTCTGGACCCAATACCTGACGTTCACCCAACTCCACCCAACAAGTTGGAGTGCGACATCTCCTTCCATATAATGCTTCATACGGTGCCATTTGAATACTAGCTTGATAGCTATTATTGTACGCGAATTCAGCCAAGGGTAAATACTCCTCCAGGATGCATAGCATAAGGGCTATTATGCGTTTCCTGAAGAATCATCTGTCTTAACCCCTCATCTTTTGGCATACAAACCTTTCCACGGAAACATAAAACCCCATCATTGTTCAGACTGTAGTCCTCTACTTCACCCTTCTGCACTTGTTGGATTTGAGTACCTAAGACATCATCCACAAGTTGCTTCTCCTTGATTTGACTTGTCCACGTAGGTCTTACTTGTAGTTCAGCTACCAACCTACCATCCTCATACAGGCTAAGATGTGCGAACATTGCTCTTAAATCTGTTATCGCCTTCCTACTCAATGCATCCGCCACCACGTTAGCCTTGCCCGGGTGGTACTCAATCGAGCAGTCATAGTCCTTTAACAGCTCGATCCACCTTCTCTACCTTAGGTTCAACTCCTTCTGAGTAAGGAGATACTTCAGACTTTTATGGTCAGTATAAATAATTGACTTTTCCCCATACAAGTAGTGTCTCCAAATCTTCAGGGTGAACACTACTAGCGCCAACTCCAGATCATGCGTAGGATAGTTTAGCTCATGTGGTCTTAACTGTCGAGACGCATATGCCACCACTTTTCCATCTTGCATCAACACACACCCTAAACCTGTGTGTGACGCATCACAGTAAACGGTAAATTCTTTTCCTACCTCTGGCTGAATTAACACCGGCACTTCCGTTAAAATTCTCTTCAGCTTCTCAAAGCTCTCCTGTTGTTTGTCAGTCCACACAACTGATACTCCCTTCCTCAACAACTTAGTTAAAGTTGCCGCTATTGAAGAGAACCCCTCAACGAACCTTCGATAATACCCTACTAATCCTAAGAAACTTCATATTTCTACCACAGACTTCGGCGACTTCCAATCTAAAACAGCTTCTATCTTCCGCGGGTCCACCCTAATTCCCTCTGCAGAAACTACATGCCCTAAGAAAGTCACTTTCTTCAGCCAGAACTCACACTTACTGAACTTTGCGTACAACTACTTCTCCCTCAGAATTTGCAACACCACACAAAGATGTGCATCATGCTCCTCTTTAGACTTGGAATATACTAGGATATCATCGATGAATACTACGACGAACCGGTCAAGGTATGGCTGAAATACCCTGTTCATCATATCCATAAAGGCGGCTGGTGCGTTCGTCAACCCGAACGGCATCACCAAGAACTTATAATGACCGTACCGAGTTCGAAACGCCGTCTTATGAATATCTCCTTCTTTAACCCTTAATTGATGATATCCCGACCCTAAATCAATCTTAGAAAAGACTGAAGCTCCTTTGAGCTGGTCGAACAAATCGTCGATTCTCTGTAATGGGTACTTATTCTTAATCGTCAACTTATTTAGTTGATGATAGTCTACGTACATACGCATGGATCCGTCCTTCTTTTTCACGAATAGAACCGGCGCTCCCTATGGAGACACACTTGGTCGAATAAACCCACGATCCAACAGTTCCTGAATCTGAGCCTTGAGCTCCACCAACTCCTTCGGCGCCATCTGATAAGGAGCAATGGATACCGGAGCCGTACCCGGGAGTAGTTCTATTCCAAACTCCACCTCGTGATCAGGGGGTAATCTTGGAAACTCCTCCGGAAATACATCCACGAAATCCTTGACTGTTCGAACCTCATCGACAGTCACCTCTTTAGCATCCAAAGCACTAATAAAAGCTAAAAAGGCATTACATCCCTTCCGAATCATCTTAACAGCTTTCAAGGCCGATACTATGTTGGACAAATAGTTCATTCTTTCTCCTAACACAACCACCTCCCCGCCTTCTGGGGTACTTAACACCATGCGCTTAGACCCACAATCCAACTTAGCACGATGCTTTGTCAGCTAGTCCATTCTTAGGATAAGATCGAACTCTCCAAATGGTAATTCCATTAAGTCTGCCGGAAACACTACCCCTTGAGTCTCTAACGGTACATCCTTAAATAGCTTGTCCACTACCCTAGATTGTCCTAGGGGACTAACCACAGTCATCTTCCTAGTAGTTGTTTCAGAATCTATACTTAAGGTCTCAGATATCGAACATGCAACATAGGAGTCGGTTAACCCAATATCAATCAAAGCATGAAAATGGCTGTCAGTTATAAGAAACGTACCGGTTATGACATCCGGTGCGTCACCATCCTCCTGTCGACGAACTGCATAAACTAGACCCGACTGCCTTGCATCTACAATACCGGCACCTCTACCTGGTGCTCCACGACCTCGACCAGATCCATTTCCTCCTCTGGCTGCACCACGACCCCTTGGTCCAGGCTGATCACCTCTCCTAGCCTGATCAGAACCTCGACTAGCCGGCTGTACTCGATCCATCTGAGGACAATCCTTAATCAAATGTTCTTTGGATCCACACCTAAAGCATCCACCTGTTTTCATTCTGCACTCCCCATAATGCGTTCTCCCACATGTAGAACATGCTCGATTCTGGCCCGTCGGAGCACGAGCTGGCCCATCAGTCCTAGGCTTTTTTTGAAAATTCCCAGATGCTCTTGATGGCCCAAAAATTCTCTTACTCTTACCCCGATCCTTATCTTTTTCTTGTCTCTCAACCCGTTTCACTTCCTCAGCTATTTTAACCTTATCCACCAAAATCGCAAAAACTCTCTCTCACTGCGGTGCTATCAGAACCCTTAACTTATTTCGTAGCCCATCCTCGAACTGAACACAGCGTTCATACTCCGTTGCTACCATTCCCCGAGCGTAGCGGCTCAAACGTAGAAACTCTGCCTCATATTCAGCCACAGTCTTACTTCCCTGTACCATGTTCAAGAATGCTTTCCTTTGTGCATCAATATAGCTGGCCCAAACATACTTTCCCTGGAATGACTCCTTAAAGAAATACCAGTCAATCAGATCTGCAGCAGTACCTTCTTTCACCGTGAGCCACCACTGGTAAGCCTCGTCTCGAAGAAGAGACATGACCCCTTTCAACTTCTTCTCCATCGTAAAATCTAAGTCATCCATTATACGCTCAGTCGCTTCCATCCAATACTCAGCTGTGTTAGGGGCTACACCAGAAACTCCCCTAAACACTTCTGTCCCATTGGCCTTAAGCTGCTCCGACACAGATTTCCGGGCTCTTGTGCCCATGCCTACTCCAGCAACTCTCTCAAAGACTCGCAACATCGCCTGAGATACAGCATCATCTCCGGTCGCCTAATCTCATAACTCTCCCTCCACAGCTGGAGGATTCAGCATTTCGTTTCCTGACCCGTGGCCAGACCCTGCTGGCTCAGACAAGGTCATCCTACCCCTACCGCGTCCACGCGGTGGACGTCCTCGACCCCTTGTACTCATTCTTCCAATTTGCGTTTATCTGATTAAGAATTTTATGAATCATTAATTCTTTCCACTGATTTATCGCGAACAATTTTATGGATAATAGTTTTAAAAAATAGTTCTTTCGAATTCATACTCATAATACAGTCTCAAGTTCATACATTCAATCATCAACATCCATGAACTCACGTTCATTACAGAAAGGTGGTGTTGTTGTTGTTGTTTTCCACTACCTAGGGGTATTTTCGTAATTTTATCCTATAGGGGTATTTTCGTAATTTTTCAAAATAGGGTCCTTGGTATTTTGGTGAAATAAGGGTATTTTGGTAATTTTGCAATCCCGGGAGTATTTCAGTAATTTGGAAATCTGGGGGTATTTCGGTAATTTTGAAATTCGGGGGTATTTCGGTAATTTGGAAATCCAGGGGTATTTTGGTAATTTTACAAACTAGGGGTATTTTGGTCATTTTGCAAACGAGGGTAGTTTGGTAATTTTTCAAACTTTGATGTTGTTTATTTTTTTTAACAGGGGTACTTTTGGTGAAATCTAGTTTCATGGTCTGGGTTATTCTTGTAAACGTGAGATTTTCGGGTAAAGTTTTCAAATCATGGTTGATTGGAAATTTTTCATAAATCAAAGGTACTTTGAGAATTTTTACAAAACTTGGTGATTTTTTTTTCAAGAGGATGGCTGGTCCCTTTCGGGTTTTAATCATAAGGTTTAGCCCATCAATAAGTTCTCGTAACTAGGGTGAATAGTCACTACGCACCAGGTAAGATTCCAGTGAAGAGGAGGTGAGTCGCTAGGACTGCTTAAATACCATGCTCTCCCTGAATCTTTTCCTAGACATGCGTATGTCTATTGCCACACCCTAACTCAGCTAAGGTGAACAGTCACTACGCGCCAGGTAGGATTCCAGTGAAGAGGAGGTGAGTCACTAGGACTACTTAAATACCAGGCTCTTCCGAATCCAATCCTAGACATGCGTATGCCTGTTGCCACACCCAAGCCTTGCAACTTATTTACGGGTTTGTTTAGTGAATTTAAGTCTTATGAAATTTAAGAAGTGGTTTAAGCTAGGCCTAAAGTCCATCAAATTCTAATCTAATTAATCTACGTCCCAATAAGCCCATTAAGCCCACATAAATATATCACACAATGGTTCAGAATACTTATCTGTCGGACTTGGGCCGGAGACGCAGGTGCCATGATGAGCTAACAAACCTGTAATCCTTTAAAAACATATATGTTTCAAAAGCCCATTTTCAGAAAACGTTTTGAGCCCAAAAACCCCAGAGCCGAGTTTTGAACCGGGCTCTGATACCAATTTGTAACACCCCAAACCCGGCCCAAACGCTACAACCGGATCTGGTATGTCACTTAAGTGATTTTATAAAACATGTAGCACTTAAGAAAACAATTGTCAGGTTTAAATACTAAAACTGAAAACTTAGGGATTTATTAGTAAGTATAAAATATAAAATTATAAAGTGCATTGGTGGACCTTAAATTACAAGCCCAATAATTATCCATGTCTTAACGTATTTTAAACATAAAAAAAAAACTTAAAGCCCAACAATAGAAGCCCAACATAAAACCCAAAACTTAAGTACGAGTCTAGTGGCCCAAGGCCTTATTACAACGAAATTTAAAATTCATTAATAAAAAAATATAATCCATTAAATTAAAAGCCTCTTTGTTGGATCCAATAGCTCTTATGCATGGCCACCTCGCGTTCCTCTCTGGCCCGGTCCGTTGCACTAAGTGTCACCTGAGATAGTTAAAATAAAAGGCTGAGTCGCGAGACTCAGTGTGCAACCCTCATGCACCACTAGATTTGGGCCTTAAGCCCATAAAACAGATTAAACAGTTTAACACATATAATAACAAGAACTAATATGCAAGCCCAACCCAAAACCTAGATGTCCATCCGCTACACGCCCCCGTACCAGCCAAGCACACCATTGGGGATTTCTACAATCGACCCACACCGCTACATGCCTTGATGGCAGTCTTGCTGCTCATCATCAGATCATGGCCGTAGCCACTTGGACAGATCACGGCAAAGCCGCTACACAGATCATGGTAAAATACCGCTACAACGTATAACTTCCTCCTTTATCAAACCCAACCTATGCAATCACAGAAAGTCAATTTACTTATATCATATAATCAAAAAATTTACTGACCTAGTGATTTGCATTTACCCTTTTTAGCTTCCATCATTAAATCGAGATTTCGGCATTTATTATAAACATGTACATATTAATTAGATCTAGATGGTGGGGAAGTGTTACACACCTGATATCGCGAAATCCAATATCCTAGTCGATAACCTTGTTATCCGAATCTACTACCCTCAGTGTAAAGTCTTGCTCAAAAACTGGAAAAACACACAAAGATCTAGCCCCTTCAACAATCGGCTAAGATTAAACAAATCCCAAATCACACATTAAAATTAATAAATCGCTTACCTTGAAATCCCGAAAATAACCCCACTCAAAGGTTACTGAACCTTGACTTACAGATCTAAGTGTTAAACTTCTCTTCAGATCCCAAAATGCCGGAGGAATAAGAAAAACCTTTGATTAGTCACTACATAGCCATTCGGCTAGAAACCTTGAAAAGCCGGAGAAATATTAGAAACTTAGAATCGACACATACCTATTGATTCCTTAAAAATTTCGGCACAGGTAGGTACCTCAAAATGATTTCGGCACACATACAGAAGACTAGATCTCGCGTTTTCAGCTTTTATGTAACTTCGGGAAAAAGAGGATGAATCCTTGAAGATTCGGCTATGAAAGGAAGAAATATGGGCAAGGAGAATTCAGCTTAAGGGTTTGAAAAAAATGAGAAAAGAGTTGTCAGAGAATTCGGCCTAATAGAGGAAGAAAAGAAAGAAAAATTTCAGAGGAAGGAACAAGTGAAGATTTCGGCAGAGGAAAGAAAAAGATGAAGAGATCTTGTTAGCAGAATTTCGGCTTCTACAAAAGCCTATACTAAACCGATTCTTCCCCCCTTGTAGTTGAGTTTTGGCCAACCCTGCAACCCAAGAGATAACTCACATCGTTATCCCTTATCTCCTTAAAAATAGCCCTATTTCCTCTCCTCCTATTATCATCATTTAATAATCAAAAGAAAAGAATTAATTCCCCTATTTTGTAGCTAGTGTGTCGTCCCCCCTTCCCTCCTAAGGGCCGAATTTTTAACCCAAAACTTGGGCCCTAAGTAGCCCTCACTTGGCCCAATCCTTCCCTTAATGACGCCACCTATATGCTCCCCTTACAACACTTCCAAATTTTTGGGCCACAAGCCCACCTTGCAATTTAAACACAAATATCTATTCGATTAATTTTCTATAGCTCTTTATCAAAACCAACCCAGGTTTTAGCCCAAGCCTGAGCCCCCTTTTTGTACCTCAAGGTCTTAAATTAACATTTTAAGCGAGCACCACATAAAATGCACAAGCCCTTAAATTTAAGGTGTTACAATTACAAAGACCAAATTATGGTGAAAGATACTATAACGCCACAAAATTTCTAATTTTATTATTGTGAAAATATGATACAAATATCTGTCAGCTTTAGTTGTTATGTGTTCTGGGAGTGTTTAGGAGGTCCCAAGTTCAAGCCTTTGCTTGGGCAAATTTTGGTATTTTGAATGAATTAGGCCTTACTCTTGTTCAGAAGGATTTTATTTGATTGTTGGTAAAAATATATCAGAATGGGCTTGCTGGTCTGGTGGTTAAGTGGAGTGTTAGTGTGCAGGAGGTCCTGTGTTTAAGTCCCTGCGCAAGCAGGGGAATTAATTTTTGTTTGAGGCATGTGGCGTGGTGGAGTTCAAATTAAACTGGACTGCTGAGTAGTTGTGTTTTAGTGGGTTAATAGGGAGTGTTTCTAAGAGATAATTGGGGAGAAGTTATCAAAATAAGATTTTCTTCTTATCAGTTTTCTATTTTCTTTTTTCCAAACAAATTTTCTGACGTTAGACTTTTGTTTCTCTACCGTTTCTTCTCCCTTCTTTTTCACTTTTGGTTTTTGTTTCCCTTTGGCCGAATCTTGTTTCTTTTCTTTCCCCTCTCTTTTCGTTTCTGTATTTTTTGCGAGTCATCTCTTTGGGTGCAACTTTCGACTTCATCTGTTTCGGTAAGTGGATTTTTTCCCCCTTAGTTATCGTATTTCGATTAGGCAATTAACAAAGGGTTCGTTTTACTCTCGTTTAGGTTCTGTTCAAAGGTTTTTAAGCGGATATTCCAGTGTGTGGAGACAACTGGTTATCAAATTCGTCGCGGTAAGTTTTTGAGTCGTCGTTGGTTTAGTTTCTCAAGTTTTATGTTGGGGATATTTGGTTTGATAACAAATCAAGTGATTAATTATGAGATATATTGGTCAAATATAGGTTTTTGAAGGCTCGGGTTACTTTGCACAGCGAATCGATACCAGGTGTGTACCCGAACTCTGAAAACGGGATTCGACGAAAAGCCAAAATTTCTTGCTGTCAAAAATAAGAGAAGTAAGAGAAAATGATGCAAAAAATTGTAGAGAAAGGAAATAAGGGTGTTATAAACTTGGAAATCAACATTCTGCACTAAAATAGTTTTGGACAGCAGCAGTAGTCTAACTTTGAAAAATCATAAAAAATAGTGGGAATTGAGTTAGAGGTTGAATAAAATATAAAATTAAATTTTGTTGAGTTTAGTTTTTCATGGAAGAAACCGTGTAAGCAATGGAATTGTAAATCATGAGATATAATAAATTTTGTGAGATAAGGTCAGAATGATTTCGGGTTCCCCTATTCTAACTTAGGAAAATCATCAAAAATTGTAAAAAAATAATTAGGGGATTAAATTTATATGTTTAAATCTTTAATGAGTCTATTTTCAAGAGAAACAAACAGAAACATCATCTAAATTTCGTACTAAGAGATAAATAATTTTTAGTAAGGAAAGGATGAAGATATCAAACAGCAGAATAGGGATAACTTTAAAGATTTTACTATTCTTATTTGATAAACTATTGTCGAAACCATTTTTAAAGTTTTTATAAAAACGGGGGTCGAATTTAAAAAAATAAAAACGGGAGTCGCCACCAATCCCTTTTTGCTTAGGTGTGATTGGATCACCTTATAAAATGTTTTTTTAAAACATTAATTTTGGCCTACGAAATTCAAGAAAACGGGTTTAAGAGTCGGTTACGTATGAGGAAGGATTAGCACCCTCGTAACGCCCAAAATTGGTACCTAATTGATAAAATCATGTCCTAATGTTGAAAATTTGAAAAATTTTAAAATATAATCCTTTTATTAGAAAGAAAACCAAGACTTACCTATCTCAATGAAATAAAATGTTATACCAGTAAGTTAGGATATAACATCTCATGGCTTTGAAACTAGGCTCACCTTTATTTAGAAAATTCTTACCTCTAGACAAAAAACATCATATCCAATAAGTTAGGATATAACGTTTTGAATTCCCAAGAATAAGTTTTGATTTGGAAATTTATAAATTTCAATTTTAAAAGAAAAGGGATACTTAATATTTTAAGTTCAACGATAAAAATTGAAACCCAGTGAGTTAAGGCACAATTTTTCTCGAAGCTCCTAAATATTAGATATCACCGTATTTTTAAAACTATTTGAATAAATGCATCAATTCAAAAGGTGTTTTTATAAAACAATGGTTTGAGTAAGATATTACATTGATACATTATGATGTACATACTTAATAGCAATTTACCATAACTACAAATTATATTAACAATTACTACTAATGAATAATTAAAGAATAATATAACATGAATAAACAGATAAAAGAACTATGCTAAAGTAATAATAAACGAATGAAAGAAAATAAATAGATAAATATGAAATATAAAATAAGCAGTGAAATATATAAAAAAAATATTCAAGAAATGAATTCTAAATTCCATAAACAAGATCAAATGAAAATAAGTAAATGGTATATTTAAACGCTGAATGAATATTATGACACAAAAAAAGAAGGAATATGTCAATTTCGAAAACGATCTAATATATATAATATGATTTTTTAAATAAATAATATAAAAACTTAGAGTATATGAAAATATAAAGATATTTACAATTTAATAATTTAATGCATAAAATTATAAATAATAATATATGATAAAAACGATTATAAGTAAATATTATATAAAAATTTAAAATATAAATATATATAATACAATAATCATAAAAATTAAATATATATATAATATAAAAAATATATGTTATAATATAAATGAATTTTATACAAAAAATAAAATTTTAAAAGTAATATATGATATAATATAATAATATATAATATACAAGATTTTGAAAATGTATAATAACTAATATATAAATTATAAAATAATATGTAATATATAAATAATATTAAACTAAATAAAATAATAAATAGTAATAATTTAATATATATATATATATAAATAACACATATTTAAGAAAGATAATACCTAAAAAAACTTTAAACTATTAATAAATTAATATACAAATAGTAAAAAGTAATATAGAAATTTTTTATATGATAAAATAATTTAATACAATGTTAAAATAATTTAAAATAAAAATAAAATAAAAAGGTTTCAAAAATAAACAAAGAAACATGGGTTAAATAGCAATAAAAATAGAAATAAAATGACTAAATCAAAACGCGTGTTAAACCACAGGGGCTTATTGGGCAATTATGCCTTCTTTCCAAAACAATGTCGTTCTGATTTTGGCCTTTAAGCAGCCCGAGGACTCAATTGAAACAAAAATAGACTTTCAGGGCTAATTTAAAAAATAAAAAATATTAAATTGGACAAAATTAAAACCAATAAAATTACAGAGGGACTAAAATGGTAAATTTCCCTTTTTATAAAAACACGCGGATCCTCCTCGGGTTTTCAGGTCAACGCGCGGATCCTCCCTTAAAACGACGTCGTTTTATGCTTATTATATTAAGCAAAAAAGGCGTCGTTTTCATCTTGCTATATAAGTCAATTTTAATAAAAAAAAATCATTCTAATCTATTAAAAAAAAACTTCGAAAAATTCTCTAAAGCCCTTCATCCTCTCGTCTGGGCTCGAATCGTCAGACTTCCAAGCCACCGCCTCCACGCACTTCAAGCGCCATCGTCGGCGCCGCTCGATACGGCGACCGAAGGTTAAAAACCTCCTCTTTTCAGCTCGAGTCAAAAGGTAATCCCTTTTTTATAATTTTTAAACAGTATTCATATGTAAAAATGCATAGATTGAAAATAAAAAAAATAAAAACCAAACGAGATCACTGAGAAAATGACCTCTGCAACCAAGTTTTCGTATTTTATTTCTCTGTATTTTGTGAATATTTGCGTGTTTTCCCTGTGTGTCCGTTTCGCAGATTATTTTGGGGTTTTTATAACCCAAAAAATGAAAAAAAGGAAATACACCGATTCTGTCATATTTGCTGCTGTATTTCTTTCCTTTTTGTAGGTGAGAAGAGAAGATCGTGGCGGCGATAGGGTGATTCGCGCAAACTTCGGCGTGACTAGTGACTTGGGCGGGAGGAAGGGGCTGCTTGCGGCGTGAGGATTCCCTAGGTTTCAGAAACCCTTGTTTCTGATTTAGTTTCGGGCCTTTTGTGCCCCGTAGGTCAGTTGGGTTAGGTTTGTTTTGGGTGTAATTGGGTTTGGGCATTAGTTTGGGTCCATTCGGTTATTGGGCTAATGGTGTAATGGGGTTAATGGTTTTGGGCCATTGGGTCATCTGTTTGTAAATGGACTGTAATTATTTAGACTTTGGTTTATTTATTTTTTATTTTTCTGTTTTTTATTCTGGTTTGTTTTTATTTACACATGCCCGGGCAAAATGGGCTTATTACAGTTGCCCCTGTTTGCTCATTCTCGTGTAACGAGAATAGAGCAAAAACTATAAAAGGCCCAATTTTGCCCGGTCTTTGTCGAGCCTTGACTTCTTGGTCCTTGTCCTCTTCAAATGGCTTCCAACTCAACTGCACCTTCAACGGTATTGGAACTTCATCTTGATTTCAATAAGTCTGATGGCTTCAATCTGCTTCACTGCAACTTCAGGAAAGTAGTATCCGCTATCTTTTAATCTGCTCCACTGCAAGTTCATGGAGATCAGACTAGTATCTTCGATCCGCTTCACTGCAATCTCAGGAAGACAAGATCTGTTGTCTTTTAGCCTGCTCTACTACAAACTCAAAGAGGTAAGGCTGATGTCTTTGATCTGCTTCACTGCAACTTCAGGAACGCCAAATCTGCTATTTTAATCTGCTCCACTGCAAACTCAGGGAGACCAAACTATTGTCCTCGATCTTACTCCACTACAACTTCAGGGAGACAAGACTGATGTCTTCGATCTGTTTCACTGCAACTTCAGGAATGCCAGATCTGTTTTCTTCAGTTTGCTCCACTGCAACTTTAGGGAGGTCAAGCTGATGTCTTATCTTTTTCTTGCAACTTCAGGAAGGTAAGTCCTGTTGTCTTTAGTCTGCTCCGTTGCAACTTCAGAGAGACAAGACTAATGTCTTCGATCTGCTTCACTGCAAATTCAGGAATGCTAGATCTGATGTCTTTTAGCTTGCTCTACTGCAAACTCAGAGAGCTAAAGCTAACGTATTCGATCTTCTTCCTACAACTTCAAGAAGGTAAGATCTGTTATCTTCAGTCTACTCTACTGCAACTTCAGGAAGACAAGGCTAAAACTGACCATTTACCCTACTACATCGTCCTATGACCTGTAGAATGGGTATATGCTTATGCCAAATGATTAGGATGCCATGATCGAAATGAGTCAAATGCTCCTATTCAAACATGCTATAATATGTGAATGCAAAAATGATATGAGTATGATTCCTACTAAAGGTGTTATCACTCATTTATCCGTCAAGGTTTCATCTTTGTTCCCCTTGAAGTATCATTTTCTTGCTCAAATAATTTGCCCCGTGGAAATTTTAGGGCCCATTCCTCTTAAACCTTGGGGACACGGAGTGTATATCACCTTCAAATCATCCCCCAGGAATAGCAACTTTTTCTGTCCGTCCTTACTGCAATTTTAAGGATATAGGACTTGTTTCAACTTCAATTCATTCCACCACAATTTAGGGTTTTTGAATCTTTTCCCGCCAAATTAGTCTGTCATACCATTCTCTAAATGACCCGATGACATTGTTTATCTTCGTCACCACCACTCAATTGGATAAAGAATTCAGAGAAATAATCTCCATCTAGACTTTCTTTCTCAAATATCTACGTACATGGAAATTCTGAATAGTTATCCTGTATTGGTTTCTTATTTTATCTAGAAATTTCCAAAGTAATATGTAGACCTTCTTTTGTGAAATTATTAGTTTAGCAATCATTATTTCAATGCAACATGCTTATGAATAATGAGTAACAAATAAATTGATTTCAAGGAGAGTTAAAAGAATTATAAAAAATACAAAGGAAATTAACTAGGAACATATCTTTGAGAAGAAAAAGAATCCAAAGATAGTAAAATGAATGGGACAAAGATCAGATGCCCCAGATATCACAGATTGGGCTTCTATATACAAACTTCATGAAGACTGCTTTGAGCTTATCATGTGTTTAGAAGACCCAAAGTACTTTGTTGATGCCCTGATATGCAACATACTTCATTTCTTGTTGATTCAAGTATAGCAAGATCACTGTGTGCACATTCAGAATTTGAGCCACCCTTTTCAGGTTTTCAACTCAAAACCCATTTGGTCTCAATGCGCCCTTTGCGGGTTTTCACCCTGGCCTCTCCCTTTTTTTTTAGAAGACTCAAAGCGCCTTTTTGTGGGTTTTCGCATTGGCCTCTTCTCCCTTTTAAGCAAAATACTTTTTGACTGAATCCGACTTCACAGGATTGGGTAAGCTTTTCCCATCCATTTCGGTCAAAATCAGTGCGCCTCCAGAGAAAGCTTTCTTTTCCACATATGGTCCTTCCCAATTCAGTATCCATTTTCCTCTGAAATCCTTTTGTATGGGAAGGATATTTTTTAGTACAAGGTCCCCCTCATGAAACTCTCTTGGGCGAACTTTTTTATCATAGGCTCGCATCATTCATTTTTAGTACATCTGACCGTGACGAATAGCCATTAGCCTATTTTATTCAATTAAATTCATTTGATCATATCGAGCCTAGATCCATTCAACTTCATCCAACTTTATTTCTGACAAAACTCGAAGAGAAGGTATTTCCACTTCAATAGGTAGAACTGCCTGCATCCCATAGACCAATGAGAAAGGAGTTGCCCCAGTAGAAGTTCTGACGGACGTCCGATAAGTATAGAGTGCAAACGGTAGTTTCTCATGCCAATCCTTATAAGTCTTGGTCATTTTTCCTACTATCTTCTTGATGTTTTTATTGGCCGCTTCCACTGCCCCATTCATTTTTGGATGATACGGAGACGAGTTGTGGTGTTTGATGTTGAATTAACTACAAACTTCTGCTATCGTGATGTTGTTCAAGTTTAGTGCATTGTCTGATATGATCCTCTCGGGCATTCCATATCGACAAATGATCTCTTTCTTCAAGAATCGACTAACTGCTGACTAGGTAACGCTAGCGTATGAAGCAGCCTCTACCCATTTCGTGAAGTAGTCAATTACCGCAAAGATGAATTGATGCCCATTCGAAGCTTTCGGTGAGATTGGTCTAATAACATCCATGCCCCACATGGAAAAAGGCCATGGGGAAGTCATAACATGCAAAGGTGACGGAGGCACATGAATTTTGTCTCCATAAATTTGGCATTTATGACATTTCTTGGCATAGTTGATACAATCTCCTTCCATGGTGGACCAATAATGTCCAAATCTCATTATCTGCCTGGCCATCGTGAATCCATTAGCGTGTGTTCCACAAACGCCCTCATGAACTTCCTCTAGGATTTTCCTAGCTTCAACAGCATCAACGCATCTCAATAATACTTGATCTTTTCTCTTTTTGTACAAGATATCCCTATCTAAAACATAGTCAGAGGCCAATCTTCTTAATATCCTTTTCTCATTCTCAGTTGCATGCTCCGGGTATTCACGATTTTTTACGTATCGCAATACATCATGATACCAAGGGTGGTCATCTCTTTCCTCCTCTTCCATGTTATATCAATGAGCTGGAACTTTGAAAATACTCATCTGAATAGGTCTCATATTGTCCGGATTGTTTACTTTGATCATAAAAGCCAGGGTTGCCAAAGCATCCGCCATCTGGTTTTCATCACATGGGAGATAATTAAAAGTAATGTCATCAAACTCCTCAATCAATCCCAGAACTATTTTTCGGTAATCAATTAGTTTGGGATCTCTTGTCTCCCACTCTCCTTTAAGCTGGTAGATTACTAAGGCAGAATCTCCATATACTTCTAATATTCTGATCTTACGCTCTACAACTGCTCGAATTCCCATGATGCATGCTTCATATTCTGCCATGTTGTTCGTGTAATCATAATCCAATTTGCATGTGAATGGATAATGATCACCACTAGGGGATACCAAGATTGCCCCAATTCCATTTCCCACAGCATTTGATCCCCCATCAAAATTTAGCTTCCACGAGCATTCTTCAGTATTTGCCACATATATCAACTCTTCATTGGGGAAATCAAAGCTCAAAGGTTCATAATCCTCTAAAGCTCTGCTAGCTAGAAATTCTGCTATTGCGCTCCCTTTTATAGCCTTTTGGTTCACATAGACTATATCGAATTTAGACAGCAGAATTTGCCACCTTGCCATCCTTCCATTCAAAGCAGTTGACTCCATCATATATTTTAATGGATCAAGCTTCGAAATTAACCAGGTTGTATGATATAGCATGTACTGCCTCAATCTCCGAGTTGTCCAAATCAAGGCGAAACACAATTTTTCAATCGACGAATACCTCATTTCACATTCAGTGAACTTTTTACTGAGATAATATATCGCATTTTCTTTTCTTCCTGACTCATCATGTTGGCCAAGCACACATCCCATGGAGTTATTGAACACCGTCAAGTACAGTATCAATGGTTTATCTGGATTAGGCGGAGATAGTACTGGCGCATTTGACAGATATTGTTTGTCTTTGTCGAAAGCTCTCTGGCATTCCTCGTCCCATACACCTTGGTTGTGTTTCTTGAGAAGACGACATACGGGATCACATTTCTCGGTTAATTTTGAAATAAACTGAGCAATATAATTTAATCTTCCAAGAAAGCCTCGAACTTCCTTTTGAGTGCATGGTGGAGGCAATTCTTGTATTACTTTGACCTTATTTGAGTCAACTTTGATTCCTCTCTTGCTGACCACAAAACCCAATAATTTCCCTGACCAGACTCCAAAAGTACACTTTGCTGAGTTGAGCTTCAATTGAAATTTTCTCAATCTTAAAAATATCTTCTTCAAAACTTCAATGTGCTCCTTTTCTGTTCGAGATTTGGCGATCATGTCATCAACATATACTTCAATCTCTTTATGCACCATGTCAAGGAATAAGGTTACCATGGCCTTTTGATATGTTGCCCCTACATTCTTTAACCCGAATAGCATCACCTTATTACAGAAAGTACCCCTCAATGTTATGAAAGTAGTTTTCTCCATATCCTTTGGGTGCATCTTGATCTGATTGTATCTTGAAAAACCATCCATGAAAGTAAACAATGAGTATGCCGCCATATTATCCACCAGTGTGTCAATATGAGGCAAAGGGAAATTGTTCTTTGGGCTGGCTTTATTTAAGTCTCTGTAGTCTACACACATCCGGACCTTTCCATCCTTTTTAGGGACAGGAACAATGTTGGCAACCCACTCTGAGTATTTGATCACTTGTAGAAAACCAGCATCAAACTGTTTCTTGACTTCCTCCTTTATTTTCAATACCACATCAGGCCTCATCTTTCGTAACTTTTGCTGAACTGGCTTGCACTCTTTTCTTATGGGAAGGCGATGTACTACAATATCAGTGCTTAGCCCAGGCATATCTTGGTATGACCATGCAAAGACGTCCTTGAATTCCCGTAGTAACTCAACAAGGTCTTGTTTCGTCTCTTCGACTATGCGCGTTCCAATTTTCACAACCTTTCCTTCCTCTAAGACTATGTTCTCTACCTCTTATTCATGGGGTAAAATTTGTTTCTCCTCTTGCTTTGCCATTCTTAACAAATCTGGAGACAAGTCACAATCTCTGTCACCTTCAAAATCCTGAGATTCCTCTAAACACATGTCTTGCTCAAAATGGACCTCTGGATCTGTAGTATCGTTGCTCATGTCATTGATATCTAGGGACCTGTGGTAGGCACAAAAGAATATACAAAGAACAAATGAATTCGAGGACAACTATTTATATGGTATGAATGAGAATAAAAATTTAGAATGAAATTAGAAGATCAAAAGAATGAAAAAATATTTGCCAAAATTGATCATTAAAGATGTATTTTATTGAAATAAAAGATGTCTGAACACGAGCCTATTTCACAAAAGAAATCCTATTGTTCCTAGGCTTAAAAACAACAAGTGCGTTCTGTGTAATCTCTAAAAACTACATGAAGTTCCCCTGTAGTCCAGTTGTTCAAAACGCTTCCAGGTTCATAAGGGCGAATGCCCGACAGGTTTCTTTGCACAGTTTCTTCCTCGTGTATGGCATTGATGTGAGAATTTTCATTTTCCAACAACCCTCTCTCAGGGTGAATTATCCCTCCGGATACAAAGGTCTGGGATATGTAGGGGAATGTCATTGATTCCCACTTGACTTCTTCCCCATTCAACCCTGCCCTTCTTCTCTATTTCCCTCTTCCTCTGTCTAGCATCTGGCCTGAAACCCAAGCCAAAACGATCTCTTTTCTCTTTCAGCATTGGCACTTGAATCTTTCCTTGAAGATGTCTACCTAGTCATTTTCCCGATAAAGCTTCTTTCCCCATCATCATTTGCAGGCTCATTCTCGTGGTCCTGGATATTTTAAGCACTAGAACCTCATTTCCTTCCAATATGAATGTGGCATTCATGAACTCTAAAGATCAAAAGGAACACTTAGTGGCCTCCTCATTTTCCTCTAAGTATGGCGCGCCATTGGTAATGGTTGCCATGATGTCCTCTTTTACATTTACAGCCACTAGCCGACCTTCTATTACCAATTTCAACTTTTGGTGCAAGGATGAGGGCACTGCCCCTGTCGAATGAATCCAGGGCCTTCCTAATAAGCAATTGTAATAGGGCTTAATATCCATCACCAAAAAGTCCACCTTATATGTGTTCAGTCCAATCAACAACGGTATATCAATTCTCCCCATCACTCTTCTTTCAGTGCCATCAAATGCTCTCACTATGTTCTGGCATGTCTTCATGTGAGAACTGTCTATAGGCAATCTTTTCAGTGTAGACAATGGAAAAACATTCAAAGACAATCCATTATCGATTAGCACGCACGGTAGAGTATATCCTTTACAACGAGTAGTGATGTTCAAAGCCTTAGTCGATCCCATGCCCCCAGGTGGAATTTCATCGTCACTGAAGTAGATAAAGTTGTCAGCACTTATGTTACTAACCAGACGATCAAGTTTGTTGAAGGATATATCTTTGGTAACGTAAGTCTCATTCAACACTCTCATCAATGCCTCACGATGCACCTCTGAACTTAAAAACAAGGCTGACACTGATATGCGAGCCGGTTGTTTGCGCAGTTGTTCTACCACACTGTATTCACTATGCTTTAAGAATTTCAGAAATTCTTTAGCCTCTTCTTCTTTCACTGGCTCATTGATAAGTGCCCCAGGTCCTTTCTCTTGTTCAACTGACAAGGTCTTCGATTTTACTGGTTCTGTTCTAGCGTTCCTTGAGTCGTAACGCTTTCTACTACGTGTGTAAAATCCTTCATTTTAAACCTCCTGAGAAGTGCTAGCTGAGTTTTCCACTCCCGGTGTCGTCACATTATAGTCGTAATTCCATGGTACCATATTGTTATCCTTATAAGGAAAGGAAATAGGTTTCTGGATTATGAACTTAGGTGCGATTTGTGCTCCGCTTTCCGTGCTTCTTGGTCAGGAAATGATGATCCTTGGATAATTGACTTTTTGGTTTGTCAACTCTCCTTCCGTCACACATATGTTTCCCTTCTCTGAGCCTTCTGCATAAAATTCTAATTCCTTATTGTCCATAAGGCTTCCTGAACTCAACACATTTCTGGATCTCATACCCTTCTGCTTTGTGGAACCCGCAGTAGTTCCTTACTTCTTCACATTCTTCTATAGAATCTGATTCTATCAATCCTCTTCTAACCATTTCTCTCCAAATTATTCTCAACGGGGTTTTCACTTCTGAGATATCCTCCTTGATCTTTCTCACAACTTTCTCACCGATCGCATTTATCTCCTTATCCCCATGGTTAGGTAATGGGTTCTCCGCACTAGGTGTATCATTGAACTTCAAAATCCCTATCTTGATGAGTCTCTCTACTACCTTTTTGAAGGCAGTGCAGTTTTCTATTGAATGCCCCAATATTCTCGCATGGTAATCACATTGAGTGTTTGAGTCATACCATTTAGGTTATGGGGGTTGTAACGGCTTTAGCTAAAATGGGGACACCACATGTGCATCAAATAAACCTTGATATAGCTCCTTATACGTTATTGGGATTAGCATAAATTGGATCTTTTCAATGTTTTACCTTGCGCCGAATTCCTGTCTTGTCGACCCTTGTTGCCCAACTGTAATTACCTTTGGTTGACTAACAGTAATTGCCTTCGAGTACCCATTGTTGTATGTACTCGTATTGTTTACCTCATTATCCTTTTTCATAGGAGCAGACCATTTAGTGGTTTCTCCCGCTTCAATCTTGCCACCCCTCATGGCATTTTCAATCATTTCTCCTGGCATCACTATATCCGCAAAGCTCTTGGTGGTGTTTCCTATCATGCGGATGATGAATGGAGCCTTCAAGGTATTGATAAAAAGTATTGTAGTTTCTTTTTCTAGGAGTGGTGGCTGAACTTGCATAACAACCTCCCTCCATCTTTGCGCATATTGCCTGAAGCTTTCATTTGACTTCTTTTCCATATTCTGCAGCATGATTCTATCAGGCATCATGTCTGTGACAGGATTGTATTGCTTCATGAAGGCTTGGGCTAGGTCTCTTCGGGAGCTAATCTTGGCACGGCTGAGTTGATTGTACCACCTGTATGCTACCCCCACCAAACTGTCTTGGAAACAATGAATCAAGAGTTGGTCGTTATTAACATAGCCAGTCATCTGTCTACAAAACATAGTGATATGGGCTTCAGGGCAGCTAGTCCCATTGTACTTCTCAAATTCTGGCATTTTGAACTTATGAGGAAACACTAAGTTTGGAACCAAGCTCAGGTCTTTAGCATCAATTCCATGATGATTATCAGCATTTTCTAAAGCCTTGAACTTCACTTCCAACCATCTACAACGATCTTCCAACTGCCTTGAGGATTTAATTCTTATCCCCTCCTTTTCTGCTATATCTAAGTCAGGGATAACAGGATTAGCAGGGTTATCTCCTGGGTTGGATCCTGTGCCAACTTGGAAATTCATGGGCACTCCAGTGTCAGCTTGCCCCTGTTGAGGCCTAATCGTGACAGGTGGCCTTCGGGGATACTCTTCAGGTTGTACATGCGATCGGGTGAAACCCCGAGGAAAGTCCTCATTATCTTCAGCATTAACTATGGGACCCTTTCCTTTGTCCATCGCCTCGTTCAACATCTGGGCCATTTGAGCCATCATATTCCTTTGAGCTTCCAACATTTGGTCTCTCATTTCTTGTTGGAGCTTTGTTAATTGCTCTTGCATCTGGTCTTGCATGTCTCTCTGGAATTGTTCAAGTCTTTGATCCATTTTCTTTGTTTTGGCACGTATACCGTAATAGTGTTTAGTTTCCATATTTTCTTTCTCTCTCTCTTCTTCATCTCTGATAATTTCAACTAATTAGGCTTTCTCTATGGACTTAAATGCACATGATATGATGTAATGCAAATGTATGAATGCAAGGAGGCATCGATTCAGATTCAACTTCATTTTAGAAAACTTTATTAGAAAACAAAATCCTTTACATAAAATGGATTACAAATATGTTTTCTCCCTAAGGCCCAAAGTTTTGATTTTCCTAAATAACAAGGCTAACTCTTGACCACGATCTGACTGTAGCTCATACTTCATGCTCAATGTATTAGCCTGTACTGCGAAAGTCTGTAGGTGATCAGCTACCTCTCGAATCTGAACTATTGCTTCACCCATGAGATAATCCCGATTTTTAACTTGGTCATAGGAATGGTAGAGCTCTTCCTTCCAATGCCCTTCTCTTGCTTCAAGCTGCTCGATCTGGAGTTCACAATTCTGCAATGCCGATTTTAATCTTTCAATCTTGCCCTTCATTTCTTCAATCTTGTTCAGACTTGACTTCATCTCGTTTGCAAAATTACGGCTTCGATGGTGGTGAAGAGACCATTCCAATTCAGCCACTCTAGCTTTTAATTCTCTCTTTTCATTTCGACTTTCTACCAAACTCTTCTCTAAAGCCTCGTTTCGCGCTTGCATTTCTTGAAACTTCCTCTCCCAATGGTCAGTTTTGGCCTTTTCCTCTTGAACCTCCTGTTGCCACTATTCTGAAGTCTTCCCTAATCCAGCATTTTTCATCGATAGACGTAGCTTCTTATATTCCGTCTTTAAACTATCTCGATCGTCCTCAATCTTCCTTTTCTCCTTTTTTAACTTTTTGGTCTCTAGTTTCTGAACATCCACATCTAAGCTTAGGTACATTTTTTCCTCTTCCAACTTCTCTATTCTCTTTCCGAGCTCTGAATTCCTTCTTTCAAAATCTTGTTTTATAATCTTTAATTCTGATGGGACCACTCGTAAGTACTCTTCGATCGATCAAGCGCCTTCTAGACTTGGCATAGGGATATAATCATTAACTCTTCTACTCCACTATCCACTATACTCTGGGGTCGTCATTGGGCTTACGTCCACTCTCTTCATGTGACGAGTCTGATTCCAAGCATTAGAAATCTCCTTAACCCTTTTCTTACAGCTATCTCCTTTATACGAAAAATCACTTTGAGCTAATCCATGTGTAGCCGGTACAATCTGCCTTGATCTGTATTGCCTTAGTACGAGCAAGGGCGCATAACCAATGGCTCCCCAAATTCCAAGTAGAAGGACCCAATCAAAACTCTCATACTGATACAGAACTTCATTAGGAACCATCCAAAGAGCTCTCCACTCAACATCTTCTTCTCGAAGATTTCGTAGAAGCGCTATCCAGTTCTCTTCAGATATGTTGTCTCTCCTTGGTGTAGCCACTATATCTTTTAATGGAGAGTAATTTTCTGAAAAGACCCAATAAGAAACCTTATCCACCCTCCATAAATGACTATGGAACCAAGCCAACAACAACTGGGCACATCCTATAAATCTGCCTTCCCTAGCTTTCCTACATGCACTCAATGATCGAAATGTCTCCGCCAAGATCGCAGGAACAGGTGTGACTTGTTTGTCAAGTCAATTAAAAAGATCTGAGACTGCTCCATCCACTGTAACGACCTGAAATTGGGCCTAGTAGGAACGGGCCCATTGGGCCTTGAGCGTAGAAGCGTTTTAAAATTTTGAGAACAAGAGAACGTCATTATTTCAAGTGGGACTTATTAGGAAGGTGATTTTGGAAAGTTACGGGGTTCTAGGAAGTTCTGGGTTCAAATTGGGCCTTAGCAAATTTTTTATGTTTAAGCACTTTAAGGAGAAAAGTTAAATGGCATCAAGACTTAAGGAAATAAGTGTGCATTTTGCTAGCACAAGGAGTTTGTTGGTAAAGGTGGAAAGTGGTGTGTGGAGTGTACTAATGGTCGGAGGTTCGAATCTCATCTATTGCAAACTTTTGGACTTATTTTTGTGCTTCTCTTCCATGTGTCGGCCCTGGCTTTATTATGGTAAGGAAGACTTTTTAACTTTTGGAAAGATGGCTAAGGATTATGGTAAGGAGAAAGACTAGGGAAAAATAGGGAAAGAAATGGAGGAAAATGGTAAGAGAGGGGAACATGTTGGCCTATTATGTGGTGGATGTTTTGGAAAGCATTTTGGGGTCAACACTCATCTTTTGGTAAAGATGATACATGGTTTTGTTAGGGGAAAACTTGGTAGCCGAATTTCCTATAGTCTTTGGCAAAACTTTGGTGTTGGTAAGGCTCGCTTCTTTTAGCATTTTTAGTGTTTCTTTTTCAATCCTTTCTCTTTGCTTGCCGAAATTCCAAAGCCATTTCTTCACCTTATTTTCTCTTGTTTTGGCCTAAACACTCTATCCATTGATCATCTTGTTCCCTTGTTGTACCGTAACCTTCAATCCATCTTTGTTCAATCTTCCTTTGTTGCCGAAACTTTCATCTCTTGGCTAAGCCGAACTTAGCCACTTGTTCTTATTTTTAAACTCCTCTTGTTCTCTTTTGGATAAGGGCCAAATCAAGCCATTCTTTGCTGATACTTATCATTCTCATAACCTTGGTTTCGGAAGTTGATCGGTAAAATATCAACTTCTTGCTCTTGTGGAAGGGCCGAATATTGGATGAAGGCTAACCCCTTTGGTACATCACTTATTTACTTTAGGAATTCGTTGCAATAGCCAAGGTGCAAGGCCGGATTTTAGAACCTAATAGGGAAGGATCACGATTGTGGGGGCAACGAAGAGTGGTTCTTTAGGAAATCCAAATCAAGTGTGTAATCCTGTACCCTTCCGAATACATGTTTGAAATGGTGTGTAATCTATATCTCTCTGAAAGTTTGCATGAAATGTACTGTGATTCAGTCAAAATACCGAAGAAAACTGGAAACCGGCATATGTGACCACTTAGGCGTACGTATGTTCGTAGTAGTAACCATAGTTTGCAATGAAACATTTTTTGGTTAACAGCAGTGACATGATTTTGAAAAATCACGAAAAATAGGAGAAAGAAAATTAGAAAGTGAATAATATATAGAATGAAAGCTTACCGTGTCTATTTTTATATGAAAGAAACGGAGAAGGAAAAGGAATTTTATATTCTGTGATATGTTAATTTTAGTGAGACTGGTTCTGATTGACTTCGTGGTTCCTTGTTCTGTCTTGGAAAAATCGTTTAAAATTGTAAAAAGTGAATTATGAGTTATAATTTATATGTATAGATTCGTTAGTGAGCCTATTTTCAGTTGAAATAAGTGGGAGCAACATATGAAAACTGTACAGTGAGATATTTGGGTTTAGGGTAGGAGAAGTCAGAACTGTTGGACAGTGAAATAAGGGAAACTTTGAGGAATAAACTGTACTAAATGGCTAAGCCAAAAATTCTGAAAATATTTTAGTAAGAAGATATATGAGTCTAGTTTCAAGAAAAATTTACGGATCTAAATTTCAAGTTTTCTAACTCGAGTTATAGTCAATTTAATCAGTATTATGCAGATGGACAGTTTCAATTTTTAATGCCCTAATGGGCCGACTTGCTAGAATGCCCCTAATGGGCCGAATTACGAAAATGCCCCTAATGGACCGATTTGATAGATTGCCCTAAAGGACCGATTTTGCAAAGTGTTATAATGGGCCGAATTTTTGTAATGAATCTCTGAATTAATGATTATTGTTTATATTTGTAAATATCATGATTTACTATGTATGTTGTATTTATATAATTTTGCATGGGATGGGAAAATGTTGAAGAGAAGTGATTCCGGTGGCACTGCCACAAAAATGTTTGTTAATATGATTCACTATGATTCTGGTGGCCACCATCAAAATATGTTATAAATGGCAAAATGCCTGCGTTTGGTGTGTTTGGTGGGGTGGGTTGACTTGATCCCCACAGGTGTGATGGGATGGTACGGGTGGTGTGTAGCGGATGGTTTACTAGGATGGGTTCGGCTGCATTCATTGCATATATGTATATTCTGTTATTTAAATGGGCTTCGGCCCAAGATTATGCTTTATGGGCTCAGACCCAAGTTTTTGCTAAATGGGTTCAGACCTAGTGGATGACAGAAAGGGGATTATACACTGAGTTCTTGTAACTCATCCACTTTCTTTTCTTAATCCCTGTAGGTAACGCTCAGTGACGAGGACTTGGGGCCATGGATGACTCGGTGGAGGCCATACTTCATAAATGATGTTTGCAAACATTAGTAAACTACTTTTCCGTATTATTTCATTACCTTTAATATTTCGGGTTTTAAAGTTGTAATAAGGCCTCTGGGATAAACTTTAATTTGCTTTATGTTTGGACATATTTATGATTTTGCTTTAAATATTTTTAAATGGGGATTTTCTAAAAGCATAACCAACGATTTTCCAAAATAGATTAACAAATGGATTTCAAAACAAACTTTTACAAATAAGTTAACACGGAAATTATCTTTCAAATTATCAATGAAATTTTCAAAAGACTCGGATTCTATTTGAAATTTTCAACGTCATTTTCAAAAGTCATGGTTTTTAAAGTTCACTACCCCGATTTTTGACTCATCAATCAACCATTCAAGAATAGCTGTATATTATCAAATATTTACATGCAAAACTTGTTTATTTAAACACAACCAAGTAACGCCTATTTTAGTAAGAATCATATGATGTTTTACACTTTCTTCATGTGACATACCAAATCCGCTCGTAACGCATGGGCCGGGTTTGGGGTGTTACATCCACATATCCCAATCCCTAGGGAAGATCACTAATCCATATATACTCAAAGCAAATACATCGACTCTCTTTTTCATATCAGGATGTACTAAAATCAAATCCTTCAAAGCTTTCCATGAGATGCACTTATACTCACCTTTTCGCTTGATTCTGGCTGTGACTCATTGTTCACTCATCCCTGTAATATTCATCAATTTCCTCCAAAAGTTTGGAACACTAGGAGCCCTTGAGTAAGCCTTATCAACTTGAATCTTGGGACAACGCAATAGAACTGTATACTCCTCCACTGTAGGCACCAAATCAACCCTTCCGAAAGTAAAGCAACTGTACGTAGAGTTCTAATATTGGGTGATGGCCCGGAACACATGTTCATCTACCTTAACGTCCAGCAAGTACGGCAAAACCCCATAGCGATAGTAAAACAATTGCTTACTCTCGTCATTCCACCGGCCCCATATTTTTCTTAATTCCTGAAGATTATTTTGCGTCACACTGATATGAGTGTAGTCCCATAGTTCTGATTTGTACCCTTCAGTTAGGCCATCTCCTTTTTCTAATTGTGTTTGCTCTGACCACCTACGGATGGCTGCATTGTCTTCCACTTTATCAAGGAATTCGTTCTCCATGACCAGCTTTCTAATTTAGTAACTGACTGTAACACCCTGGTTTATGGGTTATGCATTTAGTGCATAACTCAGGGGTTGGCATGCTTCAGTGTGTGGTTGGGTGAGTTTTAGGGGTCTTGAGAACCCTAGATGGTAGTGTGATGCCATAGGAAGTTTTTGATTTTTAGTGCCAAGTAGGGGAGCTTGGATATTGGAGGTCTTAAGAGAAATATTTGGGTGGTTTTGACTCAAGAATTTCTTTGGAAAAGTGGCAGGGAGGCGCCACATAAGGCATGGAGAGGTGACGCCTCAAGGGTGCTAAGGGGTCTCAGGTTCGAGCTGCAAGGGCAGCACTTTGGTTTGTTTTTGCGTCATGAGCAAGGGGGAAGAGTTGGTTTCAGTTTTGGCATCTTAAAAGAAGGATTTGACTTGTTCAAATCATTTTAAATGGGTGGCTAGGAGGAGAGATGAATTGGATTAAGTTTGAATTAGTTTGAAAGATGGATGTAGAGTGATTTTAGGAAGGAATCAAGGGTTTGAGTTGGGGGAGAAGGTGTTGGACAACTAAGGGATTTCTTGTTTGACTTTTTCGGGCATGAAGGTTTAGGGGGATGGCCGAATGCTATATAAAGGGTGTGAGTTCCTTCTTGCCGAATTTTAGCTTCCTCTTTTAAAGCCTACACTCTTTTTCTTCTCACACTCTAAAAGTTCACTTTGGCCGAAACTTCAAGCCACTTTTCCTTCTATTTTTTTCTTCTTCATCTCAGTGGTTCCTAAATTGAAATCCCTGTCCTTTTCTTGTTGCCGTTTGAACCCCACCAACATTCCGTTTGTTTCTTCAAAGCCGAATAGTCTCCCTCTCTGGCCGAATCTTCTTGTGCCGATTTCTCCTTTCTTCTTTGTACCACATTTCTTTCGTTTCTACTTCTAGACACTAGCCGAATTCCCTTCTCCCTATTTTTGTAGCATTGGCCGAATATTAGAACTAGTATAGACCTCTTCGGGAGTGCTGTTGTAATCGTTTGGTGGTAGTACTCTGGATTTTTGAAGTATTCAGTCAAACCTCCTTTTGTTAGCAGTCGACTTGGTAAGTGGTTTTGGTAAGCAATATTTAGTAAGACTAAATACTTAGTTTATTGGTTTGGAGGTTTAACCGGTTTATCTGATTAAATGTGTTGATGGAGGCAAGTTCCAGTCAAGGTGGGCAAGGGAAAGTCCCTATCCCGAAGTTCAAAAAGAGAGCTGTCTCGGTAGTTCGAGATTGGCCACCGGGGTGTGGGCCAGCAGCAGGTGATAGCTATAGGCAAATGGCAGTTGTTTCGCTAAGCGATAGCGTAGGGATCGAAAGTTTAGAGCTGCAAGTGTTAAGGTGCGTAATCATCGCACTAGTTCCTTCGATTAATTGCTTGCTAATGCTTATGTATATGAATGATGTGGGGTTTAGGTGGTGAATACCCTTGTTTTGGGTAGTCGGATATCAGGTGGGTACGTTTGGGATATTATGTTATTGTGATGTATATATATATATATGATGTGGTGATGATATGAGATGTATACTCATTTTATATGATGACTTAACATGTAGCATTTACATATTTGCATGGGACTTGGGTTTGATTCAATGAAGGAAGAGGGTACATATGATGTACGTGGTCTAATGTTAGCCTCAGCTACATTAGCGCTTGATGGTTAGATGTGTGCAACCTCAAGGGAGGTGTTGGCTAGGTGCCCATCTCGGTGGTTGATGGCTGTGTGCATCACCGTAGACGGATTATGATATTGGGATCACTTTGGTTGATCGGTGGCTCAGCCACGGCCTTGAGCAGCGAGCTTGCCAAGGTAAGATGTTGTGGATCACGATGTGATCAGTGGTGGATTAGCCACAGCCTTAGGCAGGGGGTCTGCTAAGGTTGGTGTTACGGTTGGAAGGTAGGTTGGGCTGAGATGCATAATTGCATGATTTGCTATGAGAATAGTATGGTATTGGGCCAAGCCCATACGTGTGGAACATGTGAAATGATTATGCACTGAGTCGGTGGACTCACCCTGTCTTTCTTAACCATTTCAGGTGACTCATGAGTCGGACCGGGTTCGGAGAGGATGCAAGGTGGCCCATGTCGAAGAAGATGTTTTAGTTATTTTTAATTTTAAGTATTTCGTTCAAATAATGGTTGTAATAAGGGCCTTTTAATTATTTTTCGTATCATTTTAATTATGGTTTGACTGAATTAAATTACTATGTGAAGTTGGGCTATTTTAGCAACCTACTTATGCAAGATATGTTTAATAAAGTTTTTAATTCAGACATTTTATAATAACAAAGTTTTACTCATAAGTTTAAATGGACATGGTCTTTCAAAAGTCAACAAACTATAATGATTTATTCTAAGTCAAAAAAATTTTCAATCGTCTTTCCGCAGTGACATAACCAGATCCGGTCAAGGCTCGTGGGCCGGGTTTGGGGATGTTACAAATTGGTATCAGAGCCCGGTTCAAAACTCGGCTTTGAGGGTTTTGGGCCCGAAACAGTTTCAAAAATGGGCTTTTCAAAAATATGGGTTTTTAGGAAATATTTTTCAGGTTTATTCTGGCATGGCACTTGTACCTCCGACCCGAAGTCCACCAGGTAAGTACTTCGGACTTTTGAAGTGATTTGTATATATGAATTGTAATGGGTTTATTTGGGCTCGTAGATTAGAATATTAAGGCTATTGGACCTTAGGATTAGTTTACTCAAACATATGCATAAGACTTAAAGACTATTAAACAAACCTGTGAAGTTAGTCGCCGGGTTAAGGTGTGGCAACCAGAGTACGCATGTCTAGGAGTGGTATTCAGTAAGAGCTTGGTATTTAAGCAGTCCTAGCGACTCACCTCCTCTTTACTCGAATCCTACCTGGTGCGTAGCTATGGTTCACCTTAACCAAGAAGACTTGTTCATAGGCTAAACCGATTACTAAAACCCGAAAGGGATTTGCCTTGCTGTTTTAAAACCCTTAGTTTTAAAATTTTCAAACTTACCCCTTTGGTTTGTAAACTCTAAATCTGATTTTGAAAGACGTTTTCTCAAGTTGCAAAATTTCAAAATGCCCTAGTGGTAAAATTACAAAAATGCCCCTGTATTATAAAATTTCCATACCACCCCCAACTTTTGATAAAATGATTTTTACTTTGTGCAATACCAAAATCTTGAGTTTTCAAAATATTAAGATACCCTGATTGTGGAAATTTACGAAAATACCCATGGTTGATAAAATTACCCAAAACGCCCTTGGGTTTCTAAATTTTTAGATTTCTCTCGACTTTTACTGAAATATTCCTATTTTACCAAATATCAGAAAATCCTATTTTGTGAAATATTGTGATATTCCGATTTGGAGAATTTACGAAAATGCCCATGATTTCCAAAATTACTGAGATAACTCCAATTTCTGTAATTTTTGCAACATCTTTGTTTCGAGAAACAAATTTTCAAGATGACCCTGAGATTTTGTAAATATCTTTAATTCGAAACCTATTTTCAAAATTGACTCTGACTTATTACCGAAATACCCCTATAGGAAAATGACGAAATTACCCCTGGGTTGGAAATGCTCTAGAAGGTGACGTGGATGAATGAATGTGTCTTTAGTGAAGAATGTGAATGTTTGACTTAGAATAGAAAACTTTAGATAAAACTTTGATTGATCGAAAGAACCACTCTCGGAAACTTCTTTTCATAAAATTTTGCTCGTGGTTAATCAATGGAACAAAATGTCTAATGCATAAAAATTTCTTAAATCAGACTAAACCGAGGCGCTAGATATGAGTTCTAGGGGGCGTGGTCGCAATTCTTGTGGACGTGGTAGAGGCAGGATGTCAGTATCGGACCGGTTGGGTATGGCCATGGGTCAGAGAGTGATGCGCCGCCACCACCAGCTGTTGAGGTTGAACATCAGGATCAGACAGGAGGAGACGACGCAGTATCGCAGGCTATGCTGCGGGTGCTCGAGCGAGTGGCAGGAGCTAATGTAGGCAGTGGGACTCGGAAGTCAATACCCGAAAGGCTTAGGGCGAATGGAGCCGAAGTCTTCAGAGGAGTGTCTGGGGTAGCTCCGAATGTGGCAGAGTACTGGCTAGAGGCAGTGGAAAGGATTATGGATGACCTAGACTTAACTGCAGAGGAGAAGCTTAAGGGTGCTGTTTTGTTGCTGCGGGATGAGGCCTACCAGTGGTGGCTCACTGTTAAGGAAAGTGCACCTGCCGATCGAGTGGATTGGGGTTACTTCAAGATCAAATTCGAGGGGAAGTATGTCAGAGCGAGCTATGTGGACGCTCAGAGGAAGGCGTTCCTCAATTTGGTGCAAGGAGGCAAGTCAATAGCGGAGTACGAGGCTGAGTTTCTGCGGTTGAGCTGGTATGCTCGGGGTATTGTGGCTACTGATTATGAGAGATGCGTCAGATTTGAAGATGGGCTGCGGGATGAGCTGCGGGTTTTGATTGCTCCGCAACGAGAAAGAGACTTCGCCATTTTAGTGGAGAAAGCTCGGATAGCTGAAGAGGTCAAGAGGACTGAGAGGCAGAATAGAGATAGAGATAGAAACCGGGATAAGAGGAGTTCGGGTCCGTCTGAATCGTTTGAGAGATCTCAGAAAAGACCGAGAGTTGAGACTCCTGTTCGTATTTCTAAGCCAGTTGCTGGGAAGCCAGATTGTCCATGTGCTCGGTGTGGAAGGTATCATGTTGGCGAGTGCTGGAATCGGGATCGAGAATGCTTCAGATGCAAGTCTAAGTCTCATCTGATTAAGGATTGTCCTCAGGATCCGAATAGGGTTCAGGCAGTAGGCCAAGGTTATGTGCAACCAGGCAGAGGTGGTTAGCAGGCGACAAGGGGTCGTGGTCCGAACCATGGAGGGAATGGTTCCGGCCGAGGTCGTGGAATGTTAGGCCGAGGTAGTGGTGACACTGAGGCAAGATGGCCAAGTCTGGTTTATGCAGTTCGTCGGAGGGAGGATAATGATGTGCCTGATGTATCAGCGGGTAAGGTTCTTATGTTGGAATATTCTTTGTTGTTTTGTTCGTTTTGGTGGCAGTTTGTTTTGTTACTCGTAAAGTATCTAGAACCTTGAGTATGATAGATACTGTGCCTAGAAATATGATAGCTCTTTAAGATCAGAGTGCGCAGCAATAGCGTAGTATGGTGTTAGTTTAGCCAAGTAATTTCGAGGACGAAATTATTTTAAGGAGGGTAGAATTGTAACACCCTGGTTTAGGGGTTATGCATTTAGTGCATAACTCAGGGGTTGGCATGCTTCAGTGTGTGGTTGGGTGAGTTTTAGGGGTCTTGAGAACCCTAGATGGTAGTGTGATGCCTTAGGAAGTTTTTGATTTTTAGTGCTAAGTAGGGGAGCTTGGCTATTGGAGGTCTTAAGAGAAATATTTGGGAGGTTTTGACTCAAGAATTTCTTTGGAAGAGTGGCAGGGAGGCGCCACATAAGGCATGGAGAGGTGACGCCTCAAGGGTGCTAAGGGGTCTCAGGTTCGAGCTGCAAGGGCAGCACTTTGGTTTGTTTTTGCGTCATGAGCAAGGGGGAAGAGTTGGTTTCAGTTTTGGCATTTTAAAAGAAGGATTTTACTTGTTCAAATCATTTTAAATGGGTGGCTAGGAGGAGAGATGAATTGGATTAAGTTTGAATTAGTTTGAAAGATGGGTGTAGAGTGATTTTAGGAAGGAATCAAGGGTTTGAGTTGGGGGAGAAGGTGTTGGACGGCTAAGGGATTTCTTGTTTGACTTTTTCGACCGTGAAGGTTTAGGGGGATGGCCGAATGCTATATAAAGGGTGTGAGCTTCCTTCTTGCCGAATTTTAGCTTCCTCTTCTAAAGCCTACACTCTTTTTCCTCTCACACTCTAAAAGTTCACTTTGGCCGAAACTTCAAGCCACTTTTCCTTCCATTTTTTTCTTCTTCATCTCAGTGGTTCCTAAACCGAAATCCCTGTCCTTTTCTTGTTGCCGTTTGAGCCCCACCAACATTCCATTTATTTCTTCAAAGCCGAATAGTCTCCCTCTCTGGCCGAATCTTCTTGTGCCGATTTCTCCTTTCTTCTTTGTACCACATTTCTTTCGTTTCTACTTCTAGACTCTAGCCGAATTCCCTTCTCCCTATTTTTGTAGCATTGGCCGAATATTAGAACTAGTATAGACCTCTTCGGGAGTGCTGTTGTAATCGTTTGGTGGTAGTACTCTGGATTTTTGAAGTATTCAGTCAAGCCTCCTTTTGTTAGCAGTCGACTTGGTAAGTGGTTTTGGTAAGCAATATTTAGTAAGACTAAATACTTAGTTTATTGGTTTGGAGGTTTAACCGGTTTATCTGATCAAGTGTGTTGATGGAGGCAAGTTCCAGTCAAGGTGGGCAAGGGAAAGTCCCTATCCCGAAGTTCAAAAAGAGAGCTGTCTCGGTAGTTCGAGATTGGCCACCGGGGTGTGGGCCAGCGGCAGGTGATAGCTATAGGCAAATAGCAGTTGTTTCGCTAAGCGATAGCGTAGGGATCGAAAGTTTAGAACTGCAAGTGTTAAGGTGCATAATCATCGCACTAGTTCCTTCGGTTAATTGCTTGCTAATGCTTATGTATATGAATGATGTGGGGTTTAGGTGGTGAATACCCTTGTTTTGGGTAGTCGGATATCAGGTGGGTACGTTTGGGATATTATGTTATTGTGATGTATATATATATATGATGTGGTGATGATATGAGATGTATACTCATTTTATATGATGACTTAACATGTAGCATTTACATATTTGCATGGGACTTGGGTTTGATTCAATGAAGGAGGAGGGTACATATGATGTACGTGGTCTAATGTTAGCCTCGGCTACATTAGCGCTTGATGGTTAGCTGTGTGCAACCTCAAGGGAGGTGTTGGCTAGGTGCCCATCTCGGCGGTTGATGGCTGTGTGCATCACCGTAGACGGATTATGATATTGGGATCACTTTGATTGATCGGTGGCTCAGCCACGGCCTTGAGCAGCGAGCTTGCCAAGGTAAGATGTTGTGGATCACGATGTGATCAGTGGTGGATTAGCCACGGCCTTAGGCAGGGGGTCTGCTAAGGTTGGTGTTACGGTTGGAAGGTAGGTTGGGCTGAGATGCATAATTGCATGATTTGCTATCAGAATAGTATGGTATTGGGCCAAGCCCATACGTGTGGAACATGTGAAATGATTATGCACTGAGTCGGTGGACTCACCCTATCTTTCTTAACCATTTCAGGTGACTCATGAGTCGGACCGGGTTCGGAGAGGATGCAAGGTGGCCCATGCGGAAGAAGATGTTTTAGTTATTTTTAATTTTAAGTATTTCGTTCAAATAATGGTTGTAATAAGGGCCTTTTAATTATTTTTCGTATCATTTTAATTATGGTTTGACTGAATTAAATTACTATGTGAAGTTGGGATATTTTAGCAACCTACTTATGCAAGATATGTTTAATAAAGTTTTTAATTCAGACATTTTATAATAACAAAGTTTTACTCATAAGTTTAAATGGACATGGTCTTTCAAAAGTCAACAAACTATAATGATTTATTCTAAGTCAAAAAAATTTTCAACCGTCTTTCCGCAGTGACATAACCAGATCCGGTCAAGGCTCGTGGGCCGGGTTTGGGGATGTTACACTGACCGTGAATCGATTCCTCTTAAAATATGAAATGACATGCAACAAAATAAAACACAATCAATTAGTAACATGAAGTAAAACATAAAGCAAATAATCAAATGCATATCTAGGTGATTGCTAAGGTTTGGTACAGTTCTACCTAGGGTAAGCCCTTAGGTTTTCTACATGTGTTTAGCTCTAAAGTTGAGGTATCTGAACCAGCAGATTCCTCGATCCGCACCCATTATAGGCTCATATGGACCGAGTTCAGTTCAGGGGAATACATTTCCCTATGGCTGCACGGAGATGAAAATCTCACGAAGACAGGTACGGATGCATCCCGAAAGCGATTCACTATCCTGCACGGAGGTGAAAATCTCACGAAGGAGTAGCTTCTCACTACCACTTAAAAGGATATGAACACAACAGTCATGAAATGCAATGCAGAGATATTTTATGAAATTAAAACCACATGCAATAAAAAGGATCATAGTTTTTAAATTAGATTTTTAAATTTGGACAAAAGGACATGAAATTATTAATTTTACGGCTTGACTCTTTTATTGGTCCCTAGTGGAGTCGCCAAGCTGTCGAAACCATTTTTAAAGTTTTTATAAAAACGGGGGTCGACTTTAAAAAATAAAAATGGGAGTTGCCACCAATCCCTTTTTGCTTAGGTGTGATTGGATCACCTTATAAAACATTTTTTTTTAAAAAAAATTAATTTTGGCCTACGAAATTCAAGAAAACGGGTTCGGGAGTTGGTTACGTACGAGGAAGGATTAGCACCCTCGTAACGCCCAAAATTGGTACCTAATTGATAAAATCATGTCCTAATGTTGAAATTTTGAAAAATTTTAAAATATGATCCTTTTATTAGAAAGAAAACCAAGACTTACCTATCTCAATAAAATAAAATGTTATACCCAGTAAGTTAGGATATAACATCTCATGGCTTCGAAACTAGGCTCACCTTTATTTAGAAAATTCTTACCATTAGACACAAAACATCATATCCAATAAGTTAGGATATAACGTTTTGAATTCCCGAGAATAAGTTTTGATTTGGAAATTTATAAATTTTAATTTTAAAAGAAAATGGATACTTAATATTTTATGTTCAACGATAAAAATCGAAACCCAGTGAGTTAGGGCACAATTTTTCTCGAAGTCCCTAAATATTAGATATCACCGTATTGTTAAAACTATTTGAATAAAATGCATCAATTCAAAAGGTGTTTTTATAAAACAATAGCTTGAGTAATATATTACATTGATACATTATGATGTACATACTTAATAACAATTTACCATAACTAGAAATCATATTAACAATTACTACTAATGAATAATTAAAGAATAATATAACATGAATAAACAGATAAAAGAACTATGCTAAAACAATAATAAACGAATGAAAGAAAATAAATAGATAAATATGAAATATAAAATAAGCAATGAAATATATAAAAAAAATATTCAAGAAATGAATTCTAAATTCCATAAACAAGATCAAATGAAAATAAGTAAATGGTATATTTAAATGCTGAATGAATATTATGACACACACAAAAAAAAGGAATATGTCAATTTCAAAAATGATCTAATATATATAATATGATATTTTAAATAAATAATATAAAAACTTAGAGTATATGAAAATATAAAGATATTTACAATTTAATAATTTAATGCATAAAAATATAAATAATAATATATGATAAAAACGATTATAAGTAAACATTATATAAAAATTTAAAATATAAATATATATAATAAAGCAATCATAAAAATTAAATATATAATATAAACAATATAAACAATATATGTTATAATATAAATAAATTTTATACAAAAAATAAAATTTTTAAAGTAATAAATGATATAATATAATACTATATAATATACAAGATTTTGAAAATGTATAATATAATAACTAATATATAAACTATAAAATAATATGTAATATATAGATAATATTAAACTATACAAAATAAAAAATAGTAATAATTTAATATATATATATAAATAATACATATTTAAGAAAGATAATACCTAAAAAACTTTATACTATTAATAAATTAATATACAAATAGTAAAAAGTAATATAGAAATTTTTTATATGATAAAATAATTTAATACAATGTTAAAATAATTTAAAATAAAAATAAAATAAAAAGGTTTCAAAAATAAACAAAGAAACAGGGGTTAAATAGCAATAAAAATAGATATAAAAGGACTAAATCAAAACGCGTGTTAAACCACAGGGACTTATTGGGCAATTATGCCTTCTTTCTAAAACAACGTCGTTCTGATTTTGGCCTTTAAGCAGCCCGAGGACTCAATTGAAAGAAAAATAGACTTTCAGGGCTAATTTAAAAAATAAAAAAATGTTAAATTGGACGAAATTAAAACTAATAAAATTGCGGGGGGACTAAAATGGTAAATTTCCCTTTTTACAAAAACACGCGGATCCTCCCCGAGTTTTCGGGCAACGCGCGGATCCTCCTTTAAAACGACGTCGTTTTAGCGTCATTTTCATCTTGCTATATAAGTCAATTTTAATAATAATAATAAATCATTCTAATCTATTCAAAAAAAAAAAATTCAAAAAATTCTCTGAAGCCCTTCATCCTCTCGTCTGGGCTCCGATCGTCAGACTTCGGAGCCACCGCCCCCACGCGCCTCACGCACCATCGTGGGCGCTGCCCGATACGGCGACCGGAGGTTAAAAACCTCCTCTTTTCAGCGCGAGTCGAAAGGTAATCCCTTTTTTATATTTTTTAAACAGTATTCATATGTAAAAATGCATAGATTGAAAAAAAAAAATAAAAACCGAACGAAAGCACTAAGAAAATCACCTCTGCAACCAAGTTTTCGTATTTTATTTCTCTGTATTTTGTGAATATTTGCATGTTTTTTCTGTGTCTCCATTTTACAGATTATTTTGGGGTTTTTATAACCTGAAAAAAAATTAAAAAAAGGAAATACACCGATTCTATCATAGTTGCTGCTGCATTTCTTTCCTTTTTGCAGGTGAAAAGCGGAGATCGTGGCGGCGATAGGGTGATTTGGCAAACTTCGGCGCAACTGGTGTCTTGGGCGTGAGGAAGGGGCTGCTTGCGGTGCGAGGATTCCCTAGGGTTTCAGAAACCCTTGTTTCTGATTTAGTTTCGGGCCTTTTGGGCCCCATAGGTCAATTGGGTTAGGTCTGTTTTGGGTGTAATTGGGTTTGGGCATTAGTTTGGGTCCATTCGGTTATTGGGCTAATGGTGTAATGGGGTTAATGGTTTTGGGCCACTGGGTCATCTGTTTGTAAATGGACTGTAATTATTTAGACTTTAGTTTATTTATTTTTTATTTTTCTATTTTTTATTATGGTTTGTTTTTATTTACACGGGCCCAGGCAAAATGGGCTTATTCCAACTATAAATTCTGAAAATTTTATGGTAGGAAGGTATTTAAGTCTAGTTTTAAAAACATCAAGCGAACCTTAATTTGGAATTTTGTAGCTCAAGATATCAATAATTTACTGATAATGACTCAAGTAGATAGTTTTGGATGAACATATAAGTAAATAGTGAAAACATATATGAGTATTGAGCTAGCATGGGTTATTTAAAAATGGATCACATGGTCAAGGCCAATTTTGCAACAATCCGATTTTGGCCCTAATCGGAACGGTGGTTAGGGACCACGAATCCGAGTTAGAAAAATATTTTTATATTATATTTGATGTCTATGATATATGTTTGAGCATGTGTTAAAATATCGTGGGTTAATTTGTCTTTTACTATGTTCATTTTAAGAAAGAGGACTAAATTGCAAAAGTGGTAAAAGTAGCCTTTATTTAAATTGGGTGGTTAGATTGACTTGTCTTCTTTATTATGTGGATTTAAGTTGCAAATTATCCATTTGGTATGTTAGTGGACAGCACAATGCTTCCTCTATGTATTTATTTATTAGTTTTATATGTTAAACGATAAAAATAATGCATAAAATATATTATAAACATATTATAATGAAAACATAAAAGAAAAAGTGGCATGTTCATATTTTATTTTTTCTTGTTATCACCGAAACTAAAGAAGAGAAGAAAGAACTTAAGCTCTCAAATATTCGGCCCTTTGCAAGCTTGATTAGGTATGTGATTGAATTCGGTTTTTGTTAATTTTTACGTTTTTGAGATCGTTGCTTCGAATACTATCCGACCCATGTTAGAATTTTTTATTTTGATGTATGTGTGATGTTCGGCCATGGATGGAAATTTGTGTTTGCGATGGCTGATGACTTTAAATAAAATATATGTGTTAGATTATTAAACTTTGTATTAGAAATTTTGATTAAATTGAGTACTTAGGACTAAATTTCAAAAATGGTGAATTGAAGGGCTAGATTGTGAAATTTGTGAAATATGGAGTCTTGTATAAGCCTAGTGAGCATTCGGCCCTAGCTTAATATATGCAAATTTAGCATATTGTGTGTTTTGTGAAAAGTTGGATTAATTTGTAAAAGTGCAAAATGTTAGGGATAGAATTGGTAAATTGTTCAATTATGTGTTTTGGGCTAAAATGAATGAAATTCTATTTGAATAAGCTCATTTTGAAATGATTAGATCAAAAACAAAAAGAAACGAGATTGGATCGGGGAAAAGCTAAGTTGAACAAATAGCCGGAAAACCTAAACCGTCAATTTTTGAGGTAAGTTTATAAGCAATTGGGTTGATTTGAAATTTTTTATTTAATCTATATTAATGTGATTAAGTTAAATAGAATGAAGCTTGTTAAATTACCTAAAGCCGAATGTAGTATTGGGCAAGATATGTGATAGCCGAATGTTTGGTTGACTTATATATGAAATTTGATGTATTTGAGTTGAATGAGTACTTATAGAGTGAGGAGTAGTTAAATGTGTAATTTGTGTTAAGAGATGGGTTTATTCGAATATAAGACTATATGTGTTTATTGATTATGGCCGAATGTGATAGTAAGTTATAGGATGAATGGCTTGATTCGATCATGTGTAAATATGTGTGTTCATATGGGTATAATGTCAATTTATATGTCGATATGAGAGATGAAAAGATCGGATTAATGGGCACTAAGTATATGAACTCATACACCGAGCACTAAGTGTGCAAAATCAGTCGTCTGGCACTAAGTGTGCCTAAAATGAGTAATGGCACTAAGTGTGCGATACATTACGAGTAATGGCACTAAGTGTGCGATACATTACGAGAAAATTTGCACTAAGTGTGCACTTTATCAAAGTAACAACACTAAGTGTGCGATACATTACATAAACTGCACTAAGTGTGCTGGTTACGAATCTTTCAAGGAAATCCATTTGTGAATTTTGTTAAATGAGACAAACTAAACAGGTAAGTGATTTATAATTGTAGGATGAATTGGTACTAATAAGGTAAGCTATTCTACTTTAAGAAATTAATGAAATGAGATGTGATTATTAGATTTAAATTATGTTCGGGATGAAATAATTATGCTTGGTATCAAATGAAATATAATGTGGTATGCATGAATATTCAGTTGTGAGACTTATAGGTATGGTATTTATGGAATGATGCTAAGATATGTATATATATACTTGCGGTTATAATTCATTATTGGTCATGTGGGCTAATTTAGTTTGTGCAATGTTTAATTGTATATTATACCATTGCTTATGACTTACTAAGCTATATTAGCTTATCGTATGTGTTTATTTGACTATTTTATAGATTTTGAAGTCTAAGTTCGAGCTGGGGATTATCGTCAAAGTCAATCACACTATCATCTACTTTTGGTACCCTTTTTATGAATTTAACTTTTGGAACTATGGCATGTATAAGCTATATAGTTTAAATCTTTTGAGTTATTATGAATTTGATGTATAAATTGCCATGCGAAAATGGCATACTACTATGTTTTGGGTTGGTTTAAAATTATCAAGCATGATTATAATGTTTAGGTATGTACGGTTTTGTGGTAAGCATTTTTGATAGTTTATACCATGATGTTATAAATATGTATCATGTACGAATGCATGAATATGATTTTGAGTAATGCATTTAGTATATTACGGTAATTGGATGAACTTACGTACAATTATATGTATGTACCGTATGTCAAGTTAGGAAATGACAAATTCATGCAATATATGTATAAGCTAACTTTCGTTTGGATCATTTAAAAGTTGTATATGTAATAAGCTATATGAAAGTGGTTAGAGTATTATGTTTAATCTTGTTATATATTAAGTTATTGGTGAAATGATTGAGTATTTGGTTTTGATGATTCGGCTTGGTATATGTACATATATGATATGAGGCATAACTTGTATGGTTGGTATCTTGATCGTATGCTTACTTGGTTTCACCGTAAAGGATTCATGATTTAGCTCATATTAGTAAGTTTAAATCATAGGATGAATGTTTATGAGATTTTCCTTATAAACTAGCTAAGGAGTATGAATGAGTATGTGCATATACTATAGTGGTTAATGTAATGAGTTAGTCGAGTACAAATAAGTTGATATGTTATATGGACTTACTATTATGCTATTAATTTGTTTAGTCTTTAATAAATATGTTATATGTTTAAAATGAATTTGATTGAACTCTGAGTTAGTATTTCTTTATTAGTTAACAAAATGTTATTTATATATAGATAATTGCGAATAAGATCTATGTGATTATGTGATTGTATGAAAGATGTGTTTCCTTTGATAACACCTTGTAACCCTAATCTGGCGATAGATATGGGTTAGGGGTGTTACAAATTTGGGCTGAGTGGGCCACACGGGCAGATCACATGGGCATGTCGGCCCATTTTTACTGAAATGTTTCTAAGGTTGCACGGGTCACCCAAGTCGATTGTGAACCTACTGTAAGGTCGGTAAACGCTACTTAGACCCCTAAATGTGTGAAATTGACTGAGTGATATCTGTACTGGGCATGTTAATATCTGAACTGAATATATGTACTAAAATTGCATAATAGCATGTCATCCATTGTGTGTTGCACTGCATTGGGTTGGGGGTTGTTATTCGAAGGAAGTGTACTGAAAGACTTTAAGCCTAATTTACTGGCAAATTGTAACATCCCAAACCCGGCCTAGAAGTTAGGCCCGAATCTGGAGTGTCACAAAAAAAACTCGTTTGAAAATTACAGCCTCTTTGTTAAAACCATAACGCTTAAGCAATTATGTCTACATGAAAACATAATTATCTTTAATAAACCTTTTCGGTTGCGAAAGCATATTTGAAATGAACGATTTACGAAAATGTGACGTTTGAAATAGAGTTGCAAAAGCATTTTGAAACATTGCGGAAACGTAGATAAAATACAAGTATTTTTGAGAGATTGATTGATGAATCACAATCAAGGAATTGAACTTTAAATCCGTGACTTTTGAAAATGTAGTTAATAATTTGAAAGAAAGTTCGAGTTAAATCATATTTATAAAAGTTTATTTTGAAATCCATTTGTTAATCAATTTCGAAAAACCTTTATTTACGTTTTTAGAAAAATTCTCGTTTTAAACAATTTAAGAAAAATAGTAAAAACCTCCCAACCATAAAGCAAAAATAAAAATAGTTCAGAGGCCTTATTACAACTTAAACCAAAATAGCAAAATAATAAAATAAACGGAAATAGAAATTAAAAATTCAATAACACCATTTCTGAAGTATGACCTCCACCGAGTCATCCATGGCCCAAGTCCACGTTACTGAGCATCACCTACAGGGATTAAGAAAAGAAGGGGTGAGTTATAAGAACTCAGTGTAAAATCCCCTTACCATCATCCATTGGGCCGGAACACACATAGCAATATTTTGGGCCTAAGCCCATTTACAATCATAGCATAATATCATATATATAACATGCATGTGTTATGCAATTTCCCAACCAAACCTATTTTTTCCATCCGCTACACACCACCCGTACCAACCAGCACACCTGTGGGGATCAAGTCAACCCACCCCGCCAACACACCAATCGCAGGCATAAAGCAAATTAAAATATTTGTGGCAGAGCCACCGAACAAGATTGTGACAGAGTCACCGAACTAGAGGCTTTAAGCCATTTAAAATATTTTCTGACAGAGCCACTGAACTAGATTTTTGGCAACATACCTTTCTTCTCTTCGTCGATTATCCCAACCCATGCAGTCATGTATATATATAATGCATAACAATATATTCATAAGGTAAATTTCAACAAAAATCCCATATTACAAATTATTATTTTGGCCCATTAGTCAAAATAGTATTTTAGCCCATTTAACGATCTAGCAATTTTGGCCTATATATCGATCTAGCAGTTTTGGCCCATAT
Source organism: Gossypium australe (assembly GCA_005393395.2). NCBI lineage: Eukaryota > Viridiplantae > Streptophyta > Magnoliopsida > Malvales > Malvaceae > Gossypium > Gossypium australe. The sequence goes on from CM016616.1 coordinate 121,491,013, forward strand.
ATCGATCTAGCAGTTTTGGCCCATATATCGATCTAGCAGTTTTGGCCCATATATCGATCTAGCAGTTTTGGCCCATAAAGGGTATTTTCGTAATTCGGTCTATAGGGACATTTCATAATTCGGCCCATTAGGGGCATTTTCGTAACTTGACCCATAAGGGCATTTTCATAATTCGGTAATCGTACCCACTAAGGGTAATTCGATAATTTACCCTCTAAGGGTATGATGGTAATTTCACAACCTAGGCTTAATTACTAATTTGGGGCATAAAAATCGAAACTGTCCAACTGCATCATACTGACTAAATTGACCATAACTCGAGTTAGGAAACTCGAAATCTAAATTCGTAAACTTTCCTCGAAACTAGACTCATATATGTTTCTCCTATAGTTTTTCCAGAATTTTTAACTTAACCATTTAGTACAGTTAATTCCTTGAAGTTTCCCTTATTTCACTGTCCAATAATTCTGACCTCTCTTATCTTAATCACAAATATCTTACTGTAAGCTTTTCATCTACTGCTTCCACTTGTTTCTATTGAAAGTGGGTTCACTAAGGAATCCATACATATCAATCATAACTCTTAATTCACTTTGTACAATTTTATACGATTTTTCCAAGTTAGAACAGAATACCCCGAAGTCATTCAGAACCAGTCTCACTAAAATTAACATATCTCAGAATATAAAATTCCTTTTCCTTCTCCGTTTCTTCCATATTAAAAAAGACACAATAAGATTTAATCTGATATCTTACTCACTTTGTAATTCCTTTTATCCTATTTTTTGTGGTTTTTCAAATACACACCACTGTTTCTGATCGAAACTGTTTTACTGCAAAACATGATTACTACTACGAGCATACGGACGTCCGAATGATCACGGATGCCAGTTATCGATTTTCTTCGATATTTCTACCGAATCACAGAATATTTCATGTAAATTTTCAGAGAGATGTGAGATTTACTCACCAATTCAAACATATTTTCGGAAGGGTACGAGATTACACACCTTGATTACGAGTTGTGCTTTCTACCGATTTCAACACCACGACTGTAATCTCCCTCGATGCACCAAGAATCAATCCTTAATCGATTATAATCCCGTTTCTCACAATCGTCCTATGACTAGAGATGATTAGGCGATGTGGTGGTATTCGGCAGAAGGGATTTGCAAAAAGAGTTAACCCGAAAAGCTTAAAGAAAAGTGCACAAAATTGAAAAATGCCAAGAAGAACCTAAAGAAATTTTTGGCACTCTACCTCCCCCAAGACCGAATATGTAGACACCACTCCCTAGCCAAATTTCACCTCCCACAAGCTCCCATATTCGGCCAACTAACACCACTCCCACCAATCCCTTGATTTTCTCCCCATTTTGCTCCACCATTTAAACATCAACATAAAAAATCAAATCCTAGCACAAATGCTCCTTAATTTGCCTTGGAAAATTGGTTGTCCAACTATGGAAGAAATGATTCCCACGTGGCTACAATAAGCATGGCATATGTTATTTAATTCTATTTGTGCACATGAGAAATTGGCCATGTTTTCTTTTTGGTGTGCCGTCCACTTAAATTGTAAACCCAAGCATGTGAGCAATACCATTAATCATTCTTTATTTTCCATGATAGAATGTCCCCCCTTAAAATATCAAAGTCAACAGCCCATCATGGGTTGTTGTGGCCGAATATCCCCATGTATCAAGCTTCCATGCCATCCAAAAAAAAATAAAACAAATGTTCCATTAAGCACCACATCCCATAATGTTCCAACATGCACATGGATATTTTAAATGTTTGTGCCTTTTATCATGCTTTTGTTATCTCAATTGCCGTCCATGCATTTTGCCCATCACTGCTTGTCTTTCAATTATTTATTCCTTGCTCCCAAAGCCTTGTCGTCCATAAGCACCTACACTTAATAAATTTGGCACATTAGTTTAGTTCAAATTTAAAAATTGTCTTGAGCTCAATCAAATTAGTTAAAAAGAGGTGGCCATATTATTTATTCCCATGCCGTCCATCCACTTTGAAAACCATTTGCTCCCCAATTTCCTCTCTATCACCCATTCCACCTACTCTAATTCCACCTCTTCTCTTCTTTGAGCACAAAAATAAAACTCCCTTATGTTGCATGTGGGATTCAAACCTCTCCCCTCCTATTCTGCCAATGACGCCACAGTAACCACACCACACACTCCACTTGTGTCTCTAAAACACATACAATTTTACTTAAGTCCTACTATCAGTAGCCCTCTCCACTAATGAGCCCAAAAATGAAAACTCTTCCTATGGCCTAACTTGAACCCGAGACTTCATAAAAACCTCGTAACTCTCCAAAATCACCTTCCTAATAAGTCCAACTTGAAATAATGCCGTTCTCAATTTCCCATAAATTTTAAAACGTTTATACGATCAAGGTCCAATGGGCCCAATAGGTCCAATTCTACTAGGCCCAATTTTTGGATGTTACAATTCTACCTTCTTTAAAGAAAATTTCGTCCTTGAAATTTCCAATCAACTACTAAACGTACCGCTCAAATCACATCACTATGCTTTCGCTGCGCACTCTGATCTTAATAACAGTAATGTACTTTTAACATAATCTTGAATCCTTTTTCACAACCAAACATCTAACCACAGAAGCAAGCAATCATCTACCACTTATACTTAAAATTATTCTACACTCAATCATCACATCCAACCAAAACATACCTGACTTGATGGTGATAAAACAATCCCGAGCCTTATGCTCCTTAGACCCGCATCTCATACATGCTCCTAACCTCCTCCAGCATTCTCCCGGATGACGCCTTCTATAATAATCGCAAACCGAAAAGTTTGGATGTGCATTGACATGCTTTACGGAATGGCACTGCGACCCAAAAGAATCACGACCTCTTTTCTTCTTACAGTCCACACACTCAACTCGAAGTGCTTCACTGATTCTTTTAACCTCCTCCAATACTTCTTTAACTATCTGAGTTAGCTCATCAACCCCAGCTCGATCATGAGATCCCGTCTCAACCACTGGCGACGCCAGCGCCTCCCTTTCGGAAACATGCCCCGATGGTGAAGATCTAGCCTTAGCACCTTGGCCTCTACCACGTCCACATCTATCGCGTCCATGTCTTCTAGCATTCATGTTCACTAATGTCGACTTAATCTTATTACGAGTTTTATGAATCAGCATACTATTCGATGTTTATTAAACAATGTCATATGGAGTATAAGAGTTGAAGTGGTTTTCGCAAAACGTATCCTAAAGTCTCAATCTCTATAGTCTTAGCTCTTATAACTAACAGTTTTAGTGTAATACCACTAACTCTAGTAGTTTTCTCTCTTATAGACATTTCATCATTTAATCAAACATAAAGTAAGTGGACTTACGGATTTGGTGCCGAAGACTCTGTATGCCATACTTCTAATAACGGTATATATTTTCTAAATCATATTTTAAACTGATTTGGAAAACTTTTCAAACCCATTCCACAGCCGAGTTTTTCAAACTAAGCTCTGGTACCATTTAATGTAACATCCCAAACTCGACCTAGAAGTTAGGCCCGAATCTGGCGTGTCACAAAAAAAACTCGTTTGAAAATTACAGCCTCTTTGTTAAAACCATAACACTTAAGCAATTATGTCTACGTGAAAACATAATTATCTTTAATAAACCTTTTCGGTTGCGAAAGTATATTTGAAATGAACGATTTACGAAAATGTGACGTTTGAAATAGAATTGCAAAAGCATTTTGAAACATTGAGGAAACGTAGATAAAATACAAGTATTTTTGAGAGATTGATTGATGAATCACAATCAAGGAATTGAACTTTAAATCCGTGACTTTTGAAAATGTCGTTAATAATTTGAAAGAAAGTTCGAGTTAAATCATATTTATAAAAGTTTATATTGAAATTCATTTGTTAATCAATTTCGGAAAACCTTTATTTACATTTTTAGAAAAATTCTCGTTTTAAACAATTTAAGAAAAATAATAAAAACCTCCCAACCATAAAGCAAAAATAAAAATAGTTCAGAGGCCTTATTACAACTTAAACCAAAATAGCAAAATAATAAAATAAACGGAAATAGAAATTAAAAATTCAATAACACCATTTCTGAAGTATGGCCTCCACCGAGTCATCCATGGCCCAAGTCCACGTTACTGAGCATCATCTACAGGGATTAAGAAAAGAATGGGTGAGTTACAAGAACTCAGTGTATAATCCCCTTACCATCATCCATTGGGCCAGAACACACATAGCAATATTTTGGGCCTAAGCCCATTTACAATCATAGCATAATATCATATATATAACATGCATGTGTTATGCAATTTCCCAACCAAACCTATTTTTTCCATCCGCTACACACCACCTGTACCAACCAGCACACCTGTGGGGATCAAGTCAACCCACCCCGCCAGCACACCAATCGCAGGCATAAAGCAAATTAAAATATTTGTGGCAGAGCCACCGAACTAGATTGTGACAGAGTCACCGAACTAGAGGCTTTAAGCCATTAAAAATATTTGTGGCAGAGCCATCGAACTAGATTTTTGGCAATAGGCCTTTCTTCTCTTCGTCGATTATCCCAACCCATGCAGTCATGTATATATATATAATGCATAACAATATATTCATAAGGTAAATTTCAACAAAAATACCATATTACAAATTATCAATTTGGCCCATTAGTCAAAATAGCATTTTAGCCCATTTAACGATCTAGCAATTTTGGCCCATATATCGATCTAGCAGTTTTGGCCCATACATCGATCTAGCAGTTTTGGCCCATATATCGATCTAGCAGTTTTGGCCCATATATCAACATATCACATTTGGCCCATAAAGGGTATTTTCGTAATTCGATCCATAGGGACATTTCGTAATTCGGCCCATTAGGGGAATTTTCGTAACTTGACCCGTAAGGGCATTTTCATAATTCGGTAATCGTACCCACTAAGGGTAATTCGGTAATTTACCCTCTAAGGGTATGATGGTAATTTCGTAACCTAGGCTTAATTACTAATTTGGGGCATAAAAATTGAAACTGTCCAACTGCATCATACTGACTAAATTGACCATAACTCGAGTTAGGAAACTCGAAATCTAAATCCGTAAATTTTCCTCGAAACTAGACTCATATATATTTCTCCTATAGTTTTTCCAGAATTTTTAACTTAACCATTTAGTACAGTTAATTCCTTGAAGTTTCCCTTGTTTCACTGTCCAATGATTCTGACCTCTCTTAACTTAATCACAAATATCTTACTGTACGCTTTTCATCTACTGCTCCCACTTGTTTCTATTGAAAATAGGTTCACTAAGGAATCCATACATATCAATCATAACTCTTAATTCACTTTGTACAATTTTATACAATTTTATACAGAATACCCCGAAGTCATTCAGAACCAGTCTCACTAAAATTAATATATCTCAGAATATAAAATTCATTTTCCTTCGCTGTTTCTTCCATATTAAAATAGACAGAGTAAGATTTAATTTGATATCTTAGTCACTTCATATTTCCTTTTATCCTATTTTTAGTGATTTTTCAAATACACATCACTGTTTCTGACCGAAACTGTTTTAGTACAAAATATGACTGCTACTACGAGCATACGCACGTCCGAATGATCACGGATGCCGGTTATTGATTTTCTTTGGTATTTCTACCGAATCACAGAATATTTCATGTAAATTTTCAGAGAGATGTGAGATTTACTAACCAATTCAAACATATTTTTGGAAGGGTAAGGGATTACACACCTTGATTACGAGTTACGCTTTCTACCGATTTCAACACCACGACTGTGATCTCCCTCGATGCACCAAGAATCGATCCTTAATCGATTATAATCCCGTTTCTCACAATCGTCCTATGACTAGAGATGATTAGGCGATGTGGTGGTATTCGGCAGAAGGGATTTGCAAAAAGAGTTAACCCGAAAAGCTTAAAGAAAAGTGCACAAAATTGAAAAATGCCAAGAAGAACCTAAAGAAATTTTTCGCACCCTACCTCCCCCAAGACCGAATATGTAGACACCACTCCCTAGCCAAATTTCACCTCCCACAAGCTCCCATATTCGGCCAACTAACACCACTCCCACCAATCCCTTGATTTTCTCCCCTTTTTGCTCCACCATTTAAACATCAACATAAAAAATCAAATCCTAGCACAAATGCTCCTTAATTTTCCGTGGAAAATTGGTTGTCCAACTGTGGAAGAAATGATTCCCACGTGGCTACAATAAGCATGGCATATGTTATTTAATTCTATTTCTGCACATGAGAAATTGGCCATGTTTTTTTTTTGGTGTGCCGTCCACTTAAATTGTAAACCCAAGCATGTGAGCAATACCATTAATCATTCTTTATTTTCCAAGATAGAATGTCCCCCCTTAAAGTATCAAAGTCAACAGCCCATAGGTTGTTGTGGCCGAATATCCCCATAATGTTCCAACATGCACATGGATATTTTAAATGTTTGTGCCTTTTATCATGCTTTTGTTATCTCAATTGCCGTCCATGCATTTTGCCCATCATTGCTTGTCTTTCAATTATTTATTCCTTGCTCCCAAAGCCTTGCCGTCCATAAGTACCTACACTTAATAAATTTGGCACATTAGTTTAGTTCAAATTTAAAAATTGTCTTGAGCTCAATCAAATTAGTTAAAAAGAGGTGGCCATATTATTTATTCCCATGCCGTCCATCCACTTTGAAAACCATTTGCTCCCCAATTTCCTCTCTATCACCCATTCCACCTACTCCAATTCCACCTCTTCTCTTCTTTGAGCACAAAAATAAAACTCCCTTATGTTGCATGTGGGATTCAAACCTCTTCCCTCCTATTCTGCCAATGACGCCACAGTAACCACACCACACACTCCACTTGTGTGTCTTAAACACATACAATTTTACTTAAGTCCTACTATCAGTAGCCCTCTCCACTAATGAGCCCAAAAATGAAAATTCTTCCTATGGCCTAACTTGAACCCGAGACTTCATAAAAACCTCGTAACTCTCCAAAATCACCTTCCTAATAAGTCCAACTTGAAATAATGCCGTTCTCAATTTCCCATAAATTTTAAAACGTTTATACGCTCAAGGTCCAATGGGCCCAAGAGGTCCATTTCTACTAGGCCCAATTTTGGGATGTTACACAAATGAGCTGCAAACTACTGTATTGTGCCGCATTCGGTACTACTTGGAGCATAAGGTTGGGTGGATTAATTATATCCCCACATGGAGTGTAGGGTTGGACGGAGATGGTGTGTAGAGGCTGGTTGGGTAGGATTTTTCTACTGCATAACTGTTAATGCTACTGATACTGTGATAGGCTAAGGCCCTACTGCATTTTTGACACTGTACTGAGATGGGCTAAGGCCCAAACTGTCATTGATACTGAAAAGGGCTTAGGCCCAAGACTGTTCAACTATGTACTGTGAATACTGATTTTTTGTTTGTTTTTGCGGGATTACGCACTGAGTTTACGTAAACTCACCCTTTTTGTTTAATGTGCATAGGTGATCCCAGACTTAGAAGGATCGGTGCGACGGAGGACTCAGCAGTGACCACAGAAATTTTTGGACTTCATGGTTTTCAATTTACGATTTATGATTTGATTATTATTGATTATTTGGGTTGTAATTTAAGGACCCTCTGGGATTTTGGTTTTAAATTTTGGGTTTTATTTATTTATTTTACTTTATGGATTTATACCTGCTGGTCGTAGGAAATTCGATTTTCAAAAAGTTAAAGTAATTTCTAAAAGCATGATCAGCTAGACTGTTTCATTAAAGCTTCTGCAACGAGGGATGTTTCGAAACGAATGTTTTAAATGAATAAAGATGACTTCCTAAGTTCTAACAAAGGTTTACTAAAGATAATAACATAGGATGTTTTCATCATAACAACGAGGTTTCAAAAACACTATCGTGTGACATTGCCAGATACGGCCATAACGTCTAGGCCGGGTTTGGGGTGTTACAGATACATCTATATAGGCAATGGTCATTCAGTATAAATTGAAGCAATAGGAACTTTAGATTATTGTTGAGACTTGAATTTTATTTGGATTTGAATGAGACTTTTATTGTAGAGTATTTTAGGTGGAATTTGATTTATATTTCAGCAATGGGTAAATTGTACCAACATCCACTCAAATTTGATCTCAATAACAAAACAATCACTCAACTATCAACTCAGTCACTTAACTTTCAAAAAATAACAAATCAGTCACTAACATTATCGAAAAGTGTCAAATTAGTCAACCACTAGCATTTTTCATTACAGGCCTAAGGGGACAGGTGACGTGGTCAATTAACTTGCCACAATGGAAACCCAAAATAATAACCAAACAAAACAGTAAAAGAAGAAGAAAAAGAAGAAGAAGACGAGAAGAAATGGAGATGCCGAAACAAGAAAAACCATTAGAGATCCAAACTTTTCCTTCCTCACCGTTTATTCACCCCTTCCAACTTCCTGTCATTTAACTTGGTGAAGAAGAGCTTCCAATCGATTTGTAAATTTCCTTAATGATTTATAGATTTCCTTAACGATGTTTTATCTGTGAATTAGCCTCAATTTTATAGATTTTCTTAACAATTTCTAGATCTAAGGTTGGGTTCTATTAGAAATTGGGACTTTTATAGATTTCCTCTCTCTTTTTTTGGGTTGAGTCGTTACAATCAGTTGAAGAGGCAGGGGTCCTTGTTTTCGTGTGGACGAGCTCTGGTTATTATAGGAGAAGAATACCTAAACTTCTCTCTTTCCTTTTACTTTCTCTTCTTTCTTGTGCCTTCATATTGGCTCATCATTTCTTTAGCTTTTCATTTTCTTTATCTCATCTTTGTAAGCTCTTCTTTTTCTTTTCATGGGTTTCGATTAGTTGCCTCTATTTTTTTGGCTCATTTTTTATACGTCTTGACTTCTCTTACATGTTTTTTAGAAGATTCTTTTGGTGTACAAAATGACGACATTGCTGGTGATTAGGATATAAATGCTCTTCTTTGTTCTTCAATCTCTAATGGTTAATAGTTAGTACTTTTTTTCTTTTTTGCACATTCTTGGTATAATCGAACAACCTATCATATTAGGAAATTGGCTTTTCTTCTTCTTCTTCTTCTTCTTCTTCTTCTTCTTCTTCTTCCCAACTAGGGTTCTTAAATGGGGTTTTTTAAATGACAACAAACCCTCCAACGTGGCTAGTTAAATGACAAGTCACTTTTTCATTACGTTAGCAACAAAAAATAGTTAGTAGGATTGATTTGTTATTTTTTGAAAGTTGGGTGACTGAGTGAAAGCTAAGTAACTATTTTATTATAGAGATCAAAGTTGAATGACTGTTGGTGTAATTTACCCTTTCAACTTTGACAAATTTGGTTATCCTTGTTCATTTAAAATAGAAAAATTTAGTCTTTTTCCTAATTCAAATTTGCTTGCCTCTAATTATTTATTAGGTTATGATAATCTATATTTACTTGATACTATTGCTTCATTTAATGAATCATCGTCTACCATCGTAATATGTAAGAAACACAGATTAACACGTAAGAATTCGACTTCATTGCGGCATAAAATATTAGGTTATGTCTCTGAAAGGAGAATTGAGAACTTATGTTTGATCATATTCTTGATCCATTTTATTTTTTTAGAAACTTTGAAATATCTAAGTTGTTATAAATTTTATGATGTTGAAAAAATTCGGTCTAGAAATCAATTTTGTTGCATAGTAGAAAATTAAAATTTTTTAAAAGCTGAGTGGTTGGAAATATTAGTACATGTGTTTTGGGTTAGGCGCTTTATTCGTTTCTTGGGTTTTGACAAAAATGATCTCAACTATTCTTGAACTTCGGTTTCCTTAGAGTGTGAGATCTTATTTCACAAACTCATTACACAAAATGAAAACTTTATTAATATTCAGTGGGAATATTAATACATCTTAAAGTCTAGAAATCGGAAAGACAAACTTTCTCAAAATATGAAATTTATTTGGGAAAATAAATAGCACTAGATTTTGACAGAGTGTCAACACTTGAGTGGTGTATGTTTGACCTAACCAATGGTCTCTATTTATTGAGAAAAACACAAGAGTCTCAGTTGAAAAAAGGTTAAATAAATAATATTATTTTAATTGGAAGAACACAAGTATTCCCTTTTAGGAATACCTAGGGGCGAGAACGGAACACCTAGTCTCTAGGACTAAGGTTGCCACCATCTTGTTATCAGATGGGACCTAGTTCAGTCTCTCGTATTATGTACAATTATATGTGTTATCTGATCTTTAAACTAACTCATATAAATTTACTAACCTAATAATTATATTTCTATCTCCAAAAATAATTTATTTAATTAATAAATTTAATTAATTTCTTAATTAAATAATTTTCTCAATCCAATTCTAATTTTGTTAAAGTCATGATCACTTTACCATACTAGAATCTATGATTAAATAAATTTAATTTTCTTGTTCACTAAAATTGTGATGAAAAATTAATTTAATTTCTAATTCAAACTTCAATTATTTAATTATAATAAATTAAATAATAATTCAAAAATAATAATTTAATCTTTAAGTCATCTACTGCATATGGTGTGGAAACACATTTACAGTAAATAGTGATATATGCAATCTATTTCTCTAATTCGTCGTTTTCATTCATTCATCATATCAATTCAATTAAAAACCATTCAAAATTGTATTGAGCTAATGAAAGGGCTAATTAGATATATATATATATATATATATATATATATATATATATAGTTAAAACTCAAATAATTTGTAAACTTTCAAACCCTTAAGTTTGAAACTGTGATGCCCTATACCCGACCAAATTTACCTAATCTAAATGTAGGATGTCACCATATTAATACACTAAACTGAAATTATTAAAACGCGATGTAAAGAACCAAAGATTATATGCTTGTGGCGAAAAATTCTGTCATTTTATTTTCTAAAAAAATTTGTAATTTTAATTACCTATCTCATTATATATATATTTTTTATAATTGTTTATAATATTTATATTATGTAATATTATAATTGTGATATATATATATATATATATATATATAAGATGATCTACAGTTGATCGTTTTAAAAAATAAGAAGTGTGGTAATGAGAAAATACATGTATTGTATTATTCCATTCACTTATTTAGGTTATTCGATAACTATGAGAAGTGTGGTAATGAGACAATGCATGTCTAGGATTGGCTCTGACTAGGAAAGACTTGGTTTTTAAGTGGTCAAATTTGGCTCACCTCCCTTTCCGAAGGCCTTACCTGGTGCACAGTTCACATTCACTTTTCAGATTTTCCCTTAAAAAAAAACCGTGGAGAATCAAAATTGTTTATTTTTATGATTGATTGATTCTTATGAATGAATGTGAATATTATAAAATTTTCATAGCATGCCATGCATATATTGGAAGCATGCCATTTAGATTAGGTAAGAATGCCACTAGGACTATTGTACGATCATTCTTGAAATTTGGGATAAAAACCTTGCATGTTTTTAAAATATTGGGTGGGAGAAGGTCCTTAAATAAGACCTATGGTTTCCATTGATAGTCCCTAAGTGATAGCATGATAAAGTTTCGAGTTAGTTCCTACCCTGGCTGCACCCCAAGATAAACTTTGTCATGTGGGTTCACTAGATGGGATTTCCTTTTAAGGACAACTAGTCATGCATTATTTTCAGAGAGATTGTTCCAAGATGACTTACAAATTAGAGTATGTTCATGATGGGTGTTGAGTCAATGATTACACACTCAAGATCATCTCTTATTAAATAGTTTCCTAAGAAACGATATTTAAGCTAGAGATGATGACCAAACGTTAAACGATCATTAGTTCGTGTGGAGTCTTGAGAATTAAGATTCACGAACTGATTGGATGTAATCCATGTTCTTACTAATTAATCATGGGACCCCAAGGCAACATGGTTGATGGGTGTAAGAATTATTGTAGAACCGAAAAAATATTTTTTTAAGACTTTAATACAAGAAGCATGCATCCTATTGCATTCTTGATATGTTGCTGAAATGAAAAATATTTGCTTAATACAAAGATAGTAATTAGTTAATCTTTTTTATTTTTAGTTCAAATATGTCTCCTACTCCTCTTATTAGCATTCTTACTGAGAATAAATTAAATAGGGATAACTTTTGAGAATGGAAATAGAACTTGCTGATAGTTCTCAGTTGTGAGAAACACAAATTCATTCTTAACGAAACATGCCCTCCTAAAGCTTAGCCCAAAGCGAGAAATCACTGGAGAGATTCTGAATCGATTGCTCGATGTTATATGTTAGAGAGCATGAGTAGCGTGTGGCAAAAGCAACACAAGAATTTTTATATTGCAAAAAAATTTGGAGAATTTACTCGGAGGCCAAGTTGTATTAGCTCGACAATCTGCTATTACAAATTTGATGAATTCTTAATAGAAAACTAGCACACTGGTAAAAAAACATATGCTTAAGCTTATGGGATTCTTTGCGGAAGTTAAGGAAAATAGGACTAAACTAGACATGAACACTCAAATTGAAATAGTGTTCAAATTCTTAACCAAGGAATTTGTTGGTTTTAGGGCCGCTTACAACTTGGGGAATAAAACATTTACCTTGACTCAACTTGTGAAGGAATTACAATCCTATGAGTTGATGCTGAATGGCGGTAAATCAGTTCAGGAGAACTGAGGCAAACTTAGCTGTGGGCCTCTCATCCTCTAAGGGGAAGTAAAAAGCTAAGGGAAAAAAAAGAAACTGAATAAATCTTCAGTTCCACCTCGTGTGGATAGGAAGAAGGCTAAGAAGTCGAAAGATCCCAAAAAGATCAAGCGTTTTTTCTACAACAGGAAAGGGCATTTTAGATCAAACTACAAAGAGTATTTGGATTACCTAGCCAAAAAGGACAAAGGTATTGTAACAACTCGATTTAGGGGTTAGTCAGAACAGTGGTTTCGGAACCACTAATCCAAGGTCGGAGAAAATTATTTTCATGTTATTTTATAAGTTAAAGCATGATTATATAAGTGCATGAAAATTTTGGTGCTTTAATTTTAGCGATTTCATGCTTAATCTCAAAAAAGAACTAAATTTCATAAAGTGTAAAAGTTTAAAATTTCCAGCTAAGGGTGCCAAATAGCTATGGAATATTAATTGGAGGTCTTTAAATAACAATTAGCCCCTTAAATAAAGGTTGGCCGGTCATAGGGGTCAAGAAAGTAAAAAATTTGGTTAATTAGGTAGATTAGGTGGACTAAATTGGGATTTATATTAAAATAAAGAAAGGATATCATTTCTTCTTCACTCCTCCACCGAAAAACACAAGCAAAATAGGGGTTTTAAAGCTTAAAAATTTCAACAACCTCTTCTCCCTTCAAGTAAGTGATTTTAATGGTTTTTCTTGATGATAGTTGTACTTTTGGAAGCTCTAAAGCTTAAGCTTTCTAAAAAGGGGACTATTTTGTAAAATGGTGAAGAGTTTAGAGTTTTTCCATGAGAGATTTTAAGTTATTTGCTGCATTTTTATGGAAGAAAATGAGTCTTAGTTGTTAAACGAACAACTTTTGTGAAAGGTGTTACCATGAAAACACCTAAAAGGACCTTTTTGTAAAGGTTGTAAAATATGTAGTAAATGTGTAAAATGTTGAGTTTTGATGGTAGTCACAAGATAAATAAATGTTCACCTAGGCTCGTTAAAGAGAGAAATTTGATTAGAATTGATTTTTGAGCCTAGGGGTAAAATGGTCATTTTGTAAAAGTCTAAGGGCAAAATAGAAATTTTACCAAAGCGTGATTAATGAAATGCATTTATTAATGTGATAATTAAATGAGCTAATTTGCTATTATAGATCAAGAAGAACCAAGAATTAACCTCGACCGGGGAAAGAACAAAGTATCGGACTAGATCGACAATCTAGCCTATTTTGAAATTGAGGTAAGTTTGTATGTGATAAATTCAACATTTATGCTAGTATGTTTGATATTGTAACGATACATGATATTCTATGAAATTGAGTAATGGTTTTGAATGAGATAGATGATAAAAGTTGAGATGTTGAAGTCCCGATGGGACTATAATATATGTGAGATTACTATCATCGAGACATGAGATGGATAATGATAAGGTCCCGTGTAAGACCATGTCGGGGACATGGCCTCGACATCGAATTGAGATCCCGTATAAGACCATATCTGGGATATGGCTTCGGTATTGAATATGAGAATCCTATAAGACCATATCCGAGATATGGCATCGATACCTGATGTGAGATTCCATGTAAGACCATATCTGGGATATGGCACCGGCACTCAGAAGTGGCCGTATGTAAGACCACATCTGGAATGTGGCATTGGCTTCGTATTTATGAAATGACGATGAATATGCATCTTTGAATATCCCTAGTGATTTAAGGGGGATAAATAAATAAGCTTGGGGATAGAAACGAGATTTGGTACTAAAGCCATATGATTGAGTGAATACAGGTACTTGTGAGTAATTCACGAGAACTGTTTACGATATGTGGCATGATATGTGCTAGATAAGAACAAGTACGAGTAAGTTATGGCAAAGTGCTTAAGACTTTGGATAATTATCATCTATTGCCATGGATTGCTGTCATTATGAGCTTATTGTTGCTATTTATTTTCATGCAAACTTACTAAGCTTTATGCTTACCCCTCTCATTTCCCTTTTCCTTGTAGTATTACCAAGATAACTTGAGGATCGTGGGACGTTAGAGTTCGAAAATCACACTATTGACATCTCTTTGGTATAACAAAGTTAGATTTATTTTGAGTATGGCGTGTACAGGACTTGGGTATTTTGTTATGTCATATTAGTGAGCCAAAGTGTTGGCTATTTCTGTTATCAAATTCATTTTGTAAATGGTCATTTGAAATTGGGCCAATACTTGACAGGTTTATATATATTCATTGATGATGAATCATGAAGTTTATGCTTGTGTGGATGCTTTGATTTGAGTTCTTGGAATTGCCTTAGGGTCATGAGTTATGTTGAATTGAGTTGGAATAAGTATGATTGCTATGTAGGGTGACATTTGGCTTGGAATATAGCCTTTCTAATGTCCACACAGGTAGACACAAAGGTGTTTGTCTAGGCCATATGTGACACACGGTCAGCCCCATGTGCTTGTTGATCGGCCGTGTGTCCCCTTTCATGCTAGATTTACAAGTTAGTATGCTCAGTAGTAAACACACGGGTAGAGACACGACCATGTGTCTCTGCTGTGTGGGAGGCACGGCCATGGACATTGGCGTGTGCCTAGGCCGTGTGAAGTCTGCACTAAAAAGTCTGGAATTTAATTCGACACACGGTCTAAGGACACGTGCGTGTGCCTTGGCCATGTGACCATAGTGAGGTGATGACGTCATAAACAGAATGCCATGGTTTTGGCACACGGGCTAAGACACGATCGTGTCAAGGCTGTGTGAGGGACACGAGCGTGTGTCCGACCGTGTGAAAACCCCTGTAGGTTTGAATTAGGAAATAAATTCCACACTAGCTAGGGACTTGGGTGTGTGTGACCACACGGCCTTCCCACACGGGCGTGTCCCATTTCACACTGGTATGTGGCCCCTGTTTAGACAAAAAAAAATTAAGTGCTCAAAAGTTCCCGGTTTGATCCTGAGACCCTCCGTTTGCATGTTTAAGGCCTCGTAGGTCCGTAATGAGGATATTTTACATGTGAATGGGAAGTTTAAAGTTGGAATGAAATTTTATAGCCCAAAGTTGTATGTTGAAATGAGATAAGTCTGGTAATGCCTCATACTCGGTTCCGGAGTCGAATACGGGTAAGGGGTGTTACATTTAGTGGTATTAGAGCTACGGTTTAGTCGATTCTCGGACTAACGTAGTGGGAGTATGAGTCTAACTATACATGCCATATGTAAGATTAATTGTGTAATGATAGTGTGACGGCTCCTGACGATTTGAATTATGTTTTTATATAGTAAATGGATCCTGATCCCGATCGAGTTGCAGCTGATGATGCTGCGAGTAATGTGTCGGCTCCCACACAAGTGACCGCGTAAGTAAAGAGTAGACTCGAGACTATGGGTCAAGGAGAAGAGGCTCGAGAAGCCTTTCTCCAGATGATGAGCAATTGGTACACTGAGTACATTAGAGCAAATCTTAATGCTCAACCCCCTCCACCCCTACCTATTCCTCAACTCGTTGCTGTAGCTTCTCAAGTGGTTGAGGTGGTAAGAAGAGATATGCCTTCGGTCGGTAAGATCCAGAAACAAAGAGTAGAGGAATTTTGGGCTAGTAAAGACGATGACCCGGAGAAGGCAGAATTCTGGCTGGAGAATACCATCAGGGTATTCGATGAGTTGTCATGCACACCTGAAGAGTGCATGAAGTGTGTAGGTGGAACACGAACGAGAAATTCGGCCTACCAGTGGTGGAACACCCTTGTGTCGGTGGTACCAAGGGAGAGAGTAAACTGGAAGTTCTTCCAAGAGGAATTCTGGAAGAAGTATATTAGTTAAAGATTCATCGACCAGAAAAGAAAAGAGTTCTTAGAGCTAAAGCAGGGTCGAATGACGGTGACCGAATACGAATTCGTAAGGCTCAGTAAGTATGCCTGGGAGTGTGTGTCTACCAAGGCTATTATGTGCAAAAGGTTTGAGGATGGGTTAAATGAAGATATTCGTTTATATGTTGGAGTCCTTGAACTAAAAGATTTCGTGGTGTTAGTAGATAGAGCCTGTAAGGCTGAAGAGTTGGTCAAAGAGAAAAAGAAAGCTGAGATTGAGTCTCGCGACTCGAAGAAGAGACAAATGGGCAAGTTATTCCAATCTTTATCCAAGAAGTCAAGAGATTTCACTGCCCGGTCAGCCACCTCAGCTGGATTTTCAAGTAGAAGTAGAGGTAAACAGTTTTCGGGGTCTAAAGCTCAGACCACATCAGTTGCTAGTGTTAGCAACAATCGATCGAGTAGACCGGAATGCCCGCAATGTGGTAGACGTCATTCCGGTGAGTGCAGAGCAAGCGAGAAGGCTTGTTTCAAGTGTGAGTCTCTAGACCAGTTTATCAGAGATTGCCTTGAGGCGGGTGAAAAGAGAAACCTTAGAATGCAAGACCGAAAAGTAATGCTAGAGGAAGACCACAGAGCAACCCGGGAAACGAGATGAGTGGCAAGAATTCATCTAGAGAGCAAACTGTGAGAGTTGAGGGTAGAGCACTGGCGAGAACATATGCCATTCGTGCTCGCGAAGAGGCGTCCTCCCCCGACGTGATCACGGGTACATTTTCTCTCTATGATATTTATATTGTAGCTTTAATTGATCTGGGATCTACCCACTCATATATTTGCATGAAATTAGTCTCTAGCATGAACATGGCTATAGAGTCTACTGAATTTGTAATAAGAGTGTCAAATCCCCTAGGCAAATATGTATTGGTTGATAGAGTATGTAAAGACTGCCCTTTGATGATTAAGGGTCATTGTTTTCCTGCTAATCTCATGTTATTACCGTTTGACGAGTTTGATGTCATCCTTGGGATGGATTGGTTAGTTACTCATGATGTGATTGTGAATTGTGGAAAGAAGTTTATTGAGTTAAAATGTGAAAGAGGGGTTCTTATTCGTGTTGAATCAGATAAGCAAGACAGATCACCAGTAGTGATATATTCCTTGTTGACTCAGAAGCATTTAAGAAAGAGGTACGAAGCTTACCTTGCCTTTGTGATGAATGCTAAAGAAACTAAGTTGAAAATTGAGTCGGTACCCATAGTATGCGAGTATCTAGATGTTTTCCCGAAGAAATTGCCAGGATTACCCCCGGTTAGGGAGATTGAATTTGGGATTGAGTTAGCTCTGGGTACTGCCCCCATTTCTATTGCTCCATATAGAATGGCTCCTACCGAGCTAAAAGAACTGAAAGCACAGTTGCAAGAACTAACGGATAAAGGTTTCGTGAGGCCGAATTTTTCTCCGTGGGGTGTTCCTGTACTATTTGTAAGGAAGAAGGATGGTTCTATGATGTTATGCATGGATTATCGGCAACTTAACAAGGTAACTGTGAAGAACAAGTACCAATTGCCAAGAAACAATGATTTGTTTGATCAATTGAAGGGAGCCATTGTATTTTCCAAAATAGACTTGAGGTCTGGAAATTATCAGTTGAGAGTCAAGGACTCGGATGTACCATAAACCGCATTTAGGACTAGGTATAGCCACTATGAATTTTTGGTCATGCCTTTTGGTTTAACAAATGCCCCAGCTGTTTTCATGGACTTGATGAATCGCATTTTTCGGCCATATTTGGATAAATTTGTCGTGGTCTTCATTGATGATCTACTGATCTACTCTCGAGATGAGAACGAACATGCCAAGCATTTGAGAAAGGTTCTATAAATTTTGAGAGATAAACAATTATATGCCAAGTTCAACAATAGTTAATTTTGGCTTAAGAAAGTTGGATTTTTGGGGCACATTGTCTCGGAAGATGGAATTAGAGTCGACCCGAGTAAGATTTCAGCAATTGTTGAATGGAAACCGCCAAGGAGCGTAACTGAAGTGAGGAGTTTTCTGGGTCTAGCCGGCTATTATAGGTGTTTTGTCAAGTGGTTCTCCATGATAGCTACTCCGATGTGAAGTTTGATTGGACAGAAAACTGCCAACAGACTTTTGAGAAACTAAAGGCGTTGTTGATTGAGGCTCCTATTTTGGTGCAACTTGAGCTGGAAAGAGAATTTGTGGTTTACAGTGATGCATCCATGAATGGATTGGGTTGTGTACTTATGCAAGAGAGCAAGGTGATTGCATATGCCTCTAGACAATTAAAGCCGCAAGTGAGGAATTACCCAATCCATGATTTAGAGTTGGCTGCCATTGTGTTTGCATTAAAAATATGGAGACACCATTTATATGGTGAAAGGTGTTGGATATTCACCGATCACAAAACCCTAAAATACTTGATGACTCAAAAGAATTTGAATTTGAGGCAACAAAGATGGTTAGAGCTGATCAAGGATTATGAGTTAGTGATTGACTACCATCCGGGAAAGGCGAACGTGGTCGCCGATGCTTTGAGCAGAAAATCCTTGTTTGCACTGAGAGCCATGAATACACAGATGGCTTTGTTGGATGATGGTTTTATTTTAGCCGAGTTGAGGGCTAGACCATTTTTTCTTCAAGAGATTTGTGGAGCTCAGAAAGATGACAGCAACATACAAGCCAAAAGAGTTCTATGTGAGTAAATGTTGAGTCAGAATTTTGGGTAAGTCCTGACAGATTTTGATGTTTCGAGATAGGGTCTGTGTACCCAGAAATGATGAATTTATTCGAAAGATTTTGCATAAGCACATAGCGGATGTTTAACTGTGCACCCAGGCAGCACGAAGATGTACGATGACTTGAGGAAGTGGTATTGGTAGCCAAGTATGAAGAAAGACATTTCTGAGTTTGTATCGAGATGCTTGATTTGCCAACAAATGAAGGCTAAACACCAAGTACCTTCGGGTCTACTTCAGCCTATTATGGTTCCCGAGTGGAAGTGTGTAACACCCCAAACCCAGCCCATACGTTTCGACCAGATCTGGTATGCTACGGGTTGAACGTTAAAATCTTTTGCTAAGTTGGTTTTGGAAATCGTAAGTTAATTAGAAAATATTTGAATAAATAAGTGACATTTGAAAAGAAACCTTGTATTATTAATATTAGGTATAAATAAACCCCTGACATAAATTCATAAGTTGCAAATATTAAAAAAACTACTTAGGCAAATATAAACTATGGGGCCTTATTACCTAAATTTTCCCAAAATAAAACTTAAAGGAAAAATCGAAAATAATCTATAGAAATAAAAACTTGATGGCCCTTCAAGTTCGTCTCGGCTCCCATGTCCACGATCTACTGCTCATCTAAAAAGTTAGGGAAAAATACTAGGGTGAGTCACCAAGACTCAGTGTGTAAATCCCGAAAACACATAAAAGGCTTGGGCCCACAAACACATTATGAGCCCTGGCCCATACACAATGGCAACAATCATAATCACATGATAGATAATAAATGATGCAAAGCCCAACCCATCCTAGAATTCCATCCTCTACACACCAACCCGTACCAACCATCACACCTTGGAGATTTCTACAATCAACCCTCCATCCGCTACACACCAAAACGGCAGCCGTACTACCTATTCCTATCAATCAGGAATTTTAACGTGGGTTTTCTACCACCGATCACCAAGTGACCTAACATTTCATTTCGTGGGTTTTCTACCACCGATCACCATGTGATCTAACATTTCATTAGGTGGGTTTTCTACCACTGATCACCATGTGATCTAACATTTCATTAGGTGGGTTTTCTACCACCAATTACCATGTGACCAATCATGCTCTTCCCTTTTCATATCAAACCCATCCCATGCATACATTCATGCAAAATCAAACAATCTACTACCTAAGAGATTACAGTCTTTCGCATACATCGATACACATAGAGAAGTTCTATGATTACGTACCTGGCATTCCTTGCCTAACCCTTTTTGGGTTTCATTCGACTGTCTACACAGCCACTTTTCGGCTTTTTAGCCCATAACATAAACATACATATATTCATACAGATTATTAGTGTGTTAGAGATCTACACAAGACTGTTCATACAGCCTCATTTTCCAGCTTTTCAGCCCCTAACAGGTATAATACAAAATAAAACTTATGTGATAAGGATCTACACACGGCTGTTCATACAGCCTCATTTTCTGGCTTTTCAGCCCCTAACAGGTATAATACAAAATAAAACTTATGTGATAAGGATCTACACACGACTGTTCATACAACCTCATTTTCCGGCTTTTTAGCCCCTAACAGGTATAATACAAAATAAAACTTATGTGATAAGGATCTACACACCTGATTACCGTTAGAACGAGACTTTCTAAGT
The DNA here is from genome assembly GCA_005393395.2 of Gossypium australe. Classification (NCBI taxonomy): domain Eukaryota; kingdom Viridiplantae; phylum Streptophyta; class Magnoliopsida; order Malvales; family Malvaceae; genus Gossypium; species Gossypium australe. Next base: position 121,511,947 of record CM016616.1, read on the forward strand.
CAACGCTATCCGTAGCCAACACAGCTGCTATCTACCCTATGTGTTGTTTAGAGGCTTGAAATCCCGAAAAGTGATATGAGATTCAGGAACTAGTGTTTCCGGCTTTTAGATCTAAGAGATCTACTTACTAGAGAAGATTCGGCTACTCCTAGAGGATTCCGGCTTTTTGCAAAAATCAGAAAGAGAAGATGATTCGAAGAAATCTATAGAGATTCGGCTTTTAAATAAAGAAGAGAAAAGAATAATGGAGTTTTCGGCTTTCGGCTTTTTAGAAGAAATAAGAGAAGAGAATAATGGATTTTTCGTCTTTTAGAAGAAAGAAGAGAATAATGGAGTTTTCGGCTTTCGGGTTTTTAGAAGAAAGAAGAGAAGAGAATAATGGAGTTTTCAGCTTTTAGAAGAAAGAAGAGAATAATGGAGTTTTCGGCTTTCGACTTTTTAGAAGAAAGAAGAGAAAGAAAAGATGGAAACCCTAAATGCCGAAAAATAAAGAAGAGAACCCTCCCTATTTATAGAAATTTCGGCACTTACCTATGAAAAACCAAAAGTGCCCTTCCTGATAACTAAAAATTAAGCAAATAAAAAGGGAAAATTCGGCACCCCTTTGCCATAAAGAAACCAATTTCTTTACTCCTCTAGGTGATGGAATTTCGGCCAACACCTAGCCTTACAGATAGCTCCTATCTTTTCTCCTTTTATCTTCCATATTATCAACTATAATATCTACATTATCCTATTCATATAAATCCTCCTATTTTTGAGCCTTGTTGCCATCCACTCCACCTAACCCAAATGCCGAAAATTAGCTAACTTAAATTAAAAGAATTGGGCTCCATGAAACTTAAATTTGGGCCCCTTATTCCCTTGTGTGGTGTCACCTCCTAATATTGGGCCACAAGCCCACTTTGGTATTTTAAACACAGATACTACCTTTTAAACCCTATAATGCCCAAACAGATAATTTTAATCAAGGCCTCTACCTAAGCCTGAGCCCAATTTGGACCCCTAACAGTTAAATTAACACATTACACATGTTCTTCCATTAAACGCATAGGCCCAAAAATTCAGGATGTTACAAAGTGGGACCGCATCACTATGGACTTCGTGATGGGTTTATCATTGTCACCAAAGAGGAAAGCTGTTGTGTGGGTTGTAGTCGATAGACTTACAAAGTTAGCCCATTTCATACCAGTACGAGTTGATTATTCTCTTGATAAGTTAGCGGATTTATATGTGTCAGAGATAGTAAGATTTCATGGACTACCGTTATCGATTATTTCGGATAGAGATCCAAGATTCACGTTACGATTTTGGAAGAAGTTGCAAGAGGCTTTAGGCACAAAATTGAGTTTTAGTACAGCTTTCCATCCGCAAATCGACGGGCAATAGGAGAGAGTGATACAGATACTTGAAGACATGCTTCGATGTTGCGTTTTGGAATTCCAAGGTAATTGGGAAAAATACTTACCGTTGGTGGAATTCGCCTACACCAACAATTTTTAGTCAAGTTTGAAAGTGGCACCTTATGAGACATTATACAGGCGTAAGTGCCTAACACTCTTTTATTGGACAGAACTCAGAGAGAATCAGTTTTCACAGGGTTGATTTGGTCAGGGAAACTGAAGAGAAAGTAAAGGCGATACGTGAATGTATAAAAGCGGCCTCAGATAGACAAAAGTCTTATTCAGATTTAAAATGGAAAGAGATTGAATTCCAAGTAGGTGATAAAGTGTTTTTGAAAGTATAACCATAGAGAAAAGTCATCAAATTTGGCCGAAAAGACAAGTTGAGTCCCCGTTTTATCAGGCGATACAAAATTACCGAGTGGATATGACCGGTAGCTTATCATTTGGCCTTGCCGCCTGAGCTAGAAAAGATTCATGATGTCTTTCACGTATTCATGTTACGACGATACCGTTCGGACCATTCACATGTGATATACCAACAGAAGTAGAAGTTCAACCGGACTTGACTTATGATGAAAAGCCAGTTAATATTTTGGCACAATAGGTCAAACAGTTGAGAAACAAAAGTATAGCCCTTGTGAAAGTGCTATGGCAGAGACATGGAATAGAAGAGGCTACATGGGAGCCCGAGGAGGCTATGAGAAACCAGTATCCCAACCTTTTCACCGGTAAGATTTTTGATGACGAAAATCCTTAAGGGGGAGAAATGTAACAGCCCGATTTAGGGCCTAGTCAGAATAGTAGTTTTAAAACCACTAATCCGAGGTTGGAGAAAATTATTTTCATGTTATTTTATGAGTTAGATCATGATTATATAAGTGCATGAAAATTTTGATCCTTTAATTTTAGCGATTTCATGCTTAATCACGAAAAAGGACTAAATCGCATAAAGTGCAAAAGTTTAAAACTTCTAGCTAAGGGTGCCAAATAGCTATGGAATATTAATTGGAGGTTTTTAAAGGGCAATTAGCCCATTAAATAAAGGTTGGCCGGCCATAGGGGACAAAAAAGTAAAAAATTTGGTCAAGTAAGTGGATTAGGTGGACTAAATTGGGATTTTATATTAAAATAAAGAAAGAAAAGATATCATCTTTTCTTCTTCATTCCTCCACCGAAAACACAAGAAAAATGGGGGTTTTAAAGCTCAAAAATTTCAGCAAACTCTTCACCCTACAAGTAAGTGATTTTAATGGTTTTTCTTGATGATAGTTGTACTTTTGGAACCCTTAAAACTTAAGCTTTCTAAAGAGAAGACTATTTTGTAAAATGGTGAAGAGCTTAGAGTTTTTCCATGAGAGCTTTTAAGTTGTTTGCTGCATTTTTAAGGAAGAAAATGGGTCTTAGTTGTTAAATGAATAACTTTTGTGAAAGGTGTTACCATGAAAACACCTAAAAGGACCTTTTTGTAAAGGTTGTGAAATATGTAGTAAATGTGTGAAATGTTGAGTTTTGATGGTATTCACAAGAGAAATAAATGTTCACCTAGGCTCGTTAAAGAGAGAAATTTGATTAGAATTAATTTCCGAGCCTATAGGTAAAATGGTCATTTTGCAAAAGTCTAAGGGTAAAATAGTAATTTTGCCAAAGCATGATTAATGAAATTCATTTATTAATGTGATAATTAAATGAGCTAATTTGCTATTATAGATCAAGAAGAACCAAAAATTAACCTCGACCAGGGAAAGAACAAAGTATCGGACTAGATCAACAATCTAGCCTATTTTGAAATCGAGGTAAGTTTGTATGTGATAAATTCAGCATTTATGCTAGTATGTTTGATATTGTAACGATACATGATATTCTATGAAATTGAGTAATGGTGTTGAATGAGATAGATGATAAAAGTTGAGATGTTGAAAAACCGATGGAACTATAATATATGTGAGATTACTATCACCGAGACATGAGATGGATAATGATAAGGTCCCGTGTAAGACCATGTCAGGGACATGGCCTCGGCACCGAATTGAGATCCCGTATAAGACCATATCTTGGATATGGCTTCGGTATCGAATATAAGAATCGTATAAGACCATATCCGGGATATGGCATCGATACTTGATGTGAGATTCTGTGTAAGACCATATCCGATATATGGCATTGGCACTCAAAAGCGACCCCATGTAAGAGCACATTTGGGATGTAGCATTGGCTTTGTATTTATGTAATGACGATGAATATGCATCTTTGAATATCCCTAGTGATTTAAGGGGGATAAATAGATAAGATTGGAGATAGAAACGAGATTTGGTACTAAAGCCATGTGATTGAGTGAATACAGGTACCCGTGAGTAATTCACGAGGAATGTTTACAATATGTGGCATGATATGTGCTAGATAGAACAAGTACGAGTAAGTTATGGCAAAGTGCTTAAAACTTTGGATAGTTATCTATTGCCATGGATTGATGTCATTATGAGCTTATTGTTGCTATTTATTTTCATGGAAACTTACTAAGCTTTATGCTTACCCCTCTCATTTCCCTTTTTCTTGTAGTATTGCCAAGATAACTCGAGGATCGTGGGACGTCGGAGTTCGGAAATCACACTATCGACATCTCTTTGGTATAACAAAGTTAGATTTATTTTGAGTATGGCATGTACAGGACTTGGGTATTTTGTTATGCCATATTAGTGAGCCAAAGTGTTGGCTATTTATGTTATCAAATTCATTTTGTAAATGGTCATTTGAAATTGGGCCAATACTTGACAAATTTATATATATTCATTGATGATGAATCATGAAGTTTATGCTTGTGTGGATGCTTTGATTTGAGTTCTTGGAAGTACCTTAGGGTCATGAATTATAGTGAATTGAGTTGGTATAAGTATGATTGTTATGTAGGGTGGCATTTGGCTTGGAATATAGCCTTTCTAATGTCCATATGGGTAGACACACGGGCGTGTGTCTAGAACGTGTGTGACACACGTTCAGCAACATGGACGTGTTGATCGGCCATGTGTCCCATTGCATGCTAGATTTCCAAGTCAGTATGCTCAATAGTAAACACACGGGCAGAGACACGACCGTGTGTCTCAGCCATGTGGGAGGCATAGCCATGGACATGGGCGTGTGCCCAGGCTGTGTGAAGTCTGTACCAAAAATTTAGAATTTAATTTGACAGACGGTCTAAGGACACAGGCGTGTGCCTTGGCTGTGTGACCGTAGTGAGGTGATGACATCATAAACAGAATGCCATGGTTTTGGCAGACGGGCTAAGACACGAACATGTCAAGGCCGTGTGAGGGACACGGGCCAGGGACACAGGTGTGTGTCTGGCCGTGTGGAAACCCCTGTAGGTTTGAATTAGGAAATAAATTCCGCAGGGGCTAAGGACATGGGCATGTGTGACCACACGGCCTACCCACACAAGCGTGTCCTATTTCACACAGGTGTGTGGCCCCTGTTTAGACAAAAAAATTAAGTGCTAAAAGTTCCCGGTTTGATCCTAAGACCCTGCGTTTGCATGTTTAAGGCCTCGTAGGCCCATAATGAGGATATTTTACGTGTGAATGGGAAGTTTAAAGTTGGAATGAAATTTTATAGCCCAAAGTTGTATGTTCAAATGAGATAAGTCTGGTAATGCCTTGTACCCGGTTCCAGCGTCGAATACGGGAAAGGGGTGTTACAGGTATGGAACTCTTTGTAGTTGAAGCTTACTCAATGGAAGAATCAATTGACAATTGGGTTATTGATTCTAGAGCCACTAACCATGTGTGCGTTTCTTTACAAGAGTTTAGCAAAACGAGAAGTCTGTGTGACAAAAGCCTCTCGTTGTGGACCAGAGATGGGTGCTATGTTTCAGCCGAAGCAGTGGGAGAAGTTATTTTACACTATGATGATTTTAAGAAGATTGTTTTAAAGAACGTATTTTATGTACCTCATTGTAAGAGGAATTTAATTTCTGTAGCATGTTTATTTTATGGCTGTTATACTATGACATTTTATAAAAGGATTATTATTCACATAAATCGTTCTTTAATTTGTAATGAATAGATGGAAAACAATCTCTATTTTATCAAACCAAATAACTACTTGATGCTTCAAACTGAAATAGTGAATAAAAAGCTTAAGACTTCTCACTTTAATGAGGGGTACCTATGGCACTTAAGACTTGGTCATATTAACCAATAAAAAATCATTAGACTCGTGAAAGATTGTCCCTTAAGTATGCTTAAGAAAGTTAGTCTTCCACAATGTGAATCTTGCTTGGAAGGAAAGTTAGTCTTCCACAATGTGAATCTTGCTTGGAAGGTAAAATGACTAAGAGGTCTTTTAATACGAAAGGTGCAAAGGCCAACCAAACTTTAGAACTTGTGCACATTGATGTATGTGGTCCCATGAGCATCAGTGCCCAAGAAAGTTACGATTATCACGTGACTTTCATCGATGACAGTTCTCGATATGGATATGTGTAACTGCCCGGTTTTAGTCAAATAGGAACAGTGGTTTAGGGACCAAAAATCTGAGGTCAAAATATTTATTTTATTATTATTTTAATATTTACAGCATGATTGAGTGATTGTGTGAAAATTTTGTAAAGAAATTTTATCGTTTGAATGGTCTATTTGATAAAAAGGACTAAATCGCTTAAAGTGTAAAATGCATGTTCTATTAGTTAAATGTGTCTATTAGCTATGGAACATTAAATTGGAGGTCCTTATGTTGTAAGTAGACCATTAAAATGGTGGGTGGACAATTATGGGCATATATTATGTGATTTTTTTGTTTTATAACTAAGGTTAATTTTGGTATTTAGTTATTAAGTTATAATAAATAAAAACAAAATCATAAAATGGTGTTCATCTTTCATATACAACCAAAATTGAGAGAATAAAAAGAAGCCATTATTGAGCTCGGTTCGGCCAACCTTATTTTATCAATTGAAAGTCCGTTTTTGTCCCATTTTTAATGATTTCTATGTTTTTGAGACAGTTACAACTAGTACTAGCTAGCCTAGGGACTATTACTAGCTAGCCTAGGGACTATTTTGTAAAACTGTTAAAGATTTTGAATGATTCCATTGATGAATATGTGTGTGTTTTGATGTTTGATGATAGATTATGAATATTTTATATGAATTATACAAGTTTTGTTAAGTGATTTTGAGTAAAAATGCAAAATAGGGATTTACTTGTGGAAATGTGAAAATTTGTGGTCAAAATGTGAAATAAATGGAAAATATAGGCTGCTAGGGGTATAATGGTAATTCAGCTAGCATGGGTTTATTTTGAATTTCATTAATTTGTGATTTTATGAAATAAAGACTAAATTGTGAAAAATGTGAAAGTTTAGGGGCAAATGTGTAAAATAGCCCTAATGTATAAATTGGACTAAATTGAATAAATGGAAGGTTAAATGAGCTAATTTTGATAAAAAAATAGATAAAAAAGCAGAATACAAACTTAGATCGAGGAAAGAATAAGATATTGGATTAGTCGATCGTGTCGTCGTTTTCACATCTGAGGTAAGTTCGTATATAATACGCATTGTTATAGTTATGCTTTAAATTCTTTGATATTGCATAAATTGTATATACGAGACTACAGTCATGTTTGATGACAGTTTGGTTATGTATGGCACTTAGTGTGCGATTCGAGATAGCTTCGACTATGTATGGCACTTAGTGTACGAGATTAAAATAGCTTCAGCTATGTATTGGCACTTAGTGTGCGAGGATTCGGGTATTCGACATCATTCTGTTTGGGTATGAGTTTGTTACAGATTGGTTCAGGTATGTATATGAATCATACGAGCTTAAAATCGAAGAAGTTATGAAGTGTGCATATAAGCATATGACTAAGCATGTGGAATGTTTGTTAGTATTTATGAATTACAAGCTAACAAGTTCAAATTGATGATTTGTGTATTTAGGATTAGTTGAGTTTATTTCATACGAGCTTACTAAGCTATACTTACTTTGTTCGTTTTTCCTATGTTTTGTAGTGTTATCAAAGCTAGCTCGTATTCGAGGATCATCGAAGATGGTTTCACACTATCCACCTTTCACTCGGTGCCTATGAACTTGGTATTTTAAGTATATGGCATATATAGGGACTATGGTCATGTTGGTTATGATTTGGTAGTGAGTTTTGCCATTTGAGATGGCTTGTAAATGTATATGTTTTGGTTTGTAAATATAGCCATGAGATTTGGCTTAATTTGGTGGATTTAGTTATGTGCTTATATATGCATATATGGTTGATATTTGAGTTCTTGGATGGATATGTGAATGACCTATAATATGAGGTTTGTGGAATTGGCATCATGCTTGTGAATTAGTACAAAATTATGTATGTAGGTGAAGGTTTAACTAGTTGATTGGTATATGTATTTTGGTATGTTTTGGTGGAGTAAAATTTGAGGTATAAGCATATTGGTTGCTAGTATTGAAAATCATATGAATTAGCCTTGATTGTGGATAAATTGGATGTTTATTTATAGTATGGATTGGTTTCATTTTGGTTGTTTAGGTGAGCATAAGTGTGGGTGGCAAATTGGCTTGGTAAGTAGCCTATTTTTGCCCACACGGGTAGAGACACGGGCGTGTGTCTTAGCCGTGTGTGACACACGGTTATGTTACACGGCCTTATGTCCCCTGGTGTTGAAATTAAAACCAAGTTAGTATGTTTCACACGGCCTCACACACGGGCGTGTGAATTGGCCGTGTGGCATAAGTCAGTATACCCTACAAGATTGACACGGCCTGTAACAGTCACGGTTTATACCCTAGTCGGAACAGTGGTTTCAGGACCACAAATCCGAGTTTGTATAATATTTTAATATTATATTTTGTGTCTTTGATATGTGGTTAAGCATGTGCTAAATTTCCGTAAGTTAATTTGTCTGTCTGTGTGTTTAATTTGACAAAAAGATTTAACTGCATTAAATGTGAAATTTGCATGTTTTATGAAAGGGTGCTTATTTGTTATGTTTTTTTAAGAGTAAGGACTCGTGTGGCAAATAAGCCAAAAACATGGTTAGTGGATGGCAACATGTATATATATTATGTTTTTATATATATTATTATAAGTTATGTTAATATTATTATATTATAAGAGTTTATAATAAAAACAAAGGCATTAATAAAGCCATTATTAGTCCATTTTGCCGAAAACATAAAAGGAAGAGTAAGAACAAAAGCTTCAAGGGTTTCGGCACTCATTAAGCAAAATTTAGGTATGTTTTGACTTTAAATTTTGATGATTTTTATGTTTTTGAGTTTGTTGCTTAGTCTACTATCAAGCCCATGTCTCAATTTGATGAATTAATGTTGTTCATGAGAAATGCCATTGATGCTATCTTGAGCTTTGTGATGATTTATGGTGTTAAATGAAAGATTTGAGCTAGATGAACATACTTTGTTCTTGAATTTTTGATGAATTTAGCTAATTAAGGCTAAATTGAGAAAGTAGTAATTTGAGGGACTAAATTATGAATTTGATAAAGAATATGGGCTTGTATGAGATGTAGGAACATTCGGCTAAGCATGAGTATGGGTTGATTTTGTGAATTTGATGTTTTGAGAAAAATGGACTAAATTGATAAATTGTGCAAATATGAGGGTTAATTTGCAAATAGCCCTAAATGTGTGTCCTTGGATTGAATTAAACGAGTTAGTGAATAAAAGGGTTAATTCTGAATATGTATAGATCAAGAACCGAGGAAAACAGACTTAGATCGCGGGAAAGTGAAAGTAACCGAGTAGCCGTTTCCATTCCGATAGATCGAATCCGAGGTGAGTCACTATGCAAATAAACGTACTTGTATGAAATTGTAATTGTTCATATGAGTAATGTTGATAACAGATGCTTATGAGAGGTTATGCATATGAATTCTGCGATAAGTTCGATATAGTGACAATGTCCGAGAAGTCCCGTACAAACCTAGGAATAGATAGGATTAGCTATGTCATCACATAGGTATCTGTTCCGTTTTATCATGTAAAACCACGTCAGGGACGTTGGCGTTGATTTGAGACTCGTATAAGACCACGTATGGGACGTTGGCATCGATATGAGCTTTACGTGTAAGACTACATCTGGAAAGTTGGCATCAATATGAGCTTTACGTGTAAGACCACGTCTGGGACGTTGGCATCGATATGAGCTTTACGTGTACCTCGTCTGAGACGTTGGCATCGATATGAGCTTCATGTGTAAGACCATGTCTGGGACATCAGCATCGTATTGATTCGTGTAAGACCCTGTCTGGGATAGTGGCATCGATATCTGACTGCATGTAATACCTGGTTAGGGACGTTGGCATTGTACGACCAATTCGAGCTTTCTGAGTATCCTACTAGATTCCTAATGGTTCAACGGGCAATTCTGTGATACAAATTACAAATCTGAGCGATGATCAATTAAGTGAATGATTATCAGTTTCAGGTATGTTTCATATATACATTAAGTGTGTATAAAAAGGTAAGTACCTAAGTAAGTTTGATTTGAGGAAATGTACAATTGATAATGAGAATGTGAATGAGATACAAGTATAGTTATGTAAGAGTTATGTATATATATATATATGTGATTCTTGAATTGGTGAATGTGGCAAATATGACCAAGGATATGGTTTAATGTATATATGAGAGAAATACACCATGAATATGAATTGTGCCAATATTTCCATATGCTTAAATGGTTTATATGTTAAGTTTATTTGTGTTATGACTTACTAAGCTTTTGAAAAGCTTATTTTGTGTGTGTTTTCTCTGTTTTATAGATCGTCAAAGCTACTGAAGGCTCGGGACCGTCAAGGATCATCATCACACTATTTTACTTATTTTGGTATATTATAAAAACGTATATAGCTAGATATGGCATGTATAGGCTAGTTATTTGGATAGTTATGAGATGTGAACTTAGCCATGAGAATTGGCTAGTTATAAGATGGTATTTTGCTATGGTGAATATGATATATGTTATATGTTTTGGTTTGATTAGATGATATTAAAAGTGGTAATATTTTGGGTAAGTATTTGGATTAATTATGCTTGCATTATTTATGTTTTAGTCTTCTAAATTGGCATAGTTGAAATTAGTATTGAATGTATTGATAGAATGGTTGTTTTGGTATGTTATTGGTTGTTTAGTAGGCATGAGATGTGTTGGTAATATTGCTTGTAGGTAAGACCCAAGTGGGTGGCATTTTGGCCTTGAAAATGGCCTATAATGTCACACGGTTGTGGCACACGGGCGTGCCTTGTGACCGTGGGGTAAAGTCTGTAGCTAGCATATGAGAACACGGTTGTGGCACACGGGCGTGCCTAGTGACCGTTGGGGCCAAGTCAGTATAGTCCACGGCCAGGGTACACAGGCGTGCTTGGAGGCCGTGGAAGTATAGTCAGAATAGACCACGGGGAGGACACACGGGTGTGTCTAATAGCCGTGGGAGGCACATGGCCTGCCCACACGGGCGTGTAACCCCTGAAACCTAGAAAAGTTTTAATTTTCCATGAAATTTTGTATGTGTTTTGATTTAGTCCTGACTTGGTTTATAAGCATATTTAAGGTCTCGTAGACCGTATTAAGGGACATTGTGTTCGAGAATGATGAATGAATGTATGAATTTCTGTAAATGCTTTCCGATCTGTCTGGTAACGCTCCTAGCCCTAATCCGGCGATGGACACAGGATAGGGGTGTTACATTTGGTTGGTATCAAAGCTACGGTTTAGCTGATTCTCAGACTAACGTAGCGTGTCAGAGTCTTGATATACATGCCATATATTTTAACTGTGATAGTGTGATGAATCCTGACGTGTAAAAATGTGATTTTCGTATAGTAATGGATCCCGAAAGATTCGTAGCTGACGACGTAGAAAGTAATGCGCCTGCTCCCGCGCAAGGGACAGCGCATTCTGATTCGAGACCGACTACGAGCGGTCAAGAGGGAGAAGCTAAACAAGCTTTCTTCCAGATGATGAGTGAGTGGTTCACTCAGTTTGTAAAGAATAACCTGACTATTTCGCAACCCCCGCCCCCGATTAATCCTCCTTAGACATCTGATATACCTCCGACTGCAAATCTGAATCCATGGAATAAGCCTCCGGTTGACAAGATCCGTAAGTATGGGGTCGAAGAATTCCGGGCTACTAATGATGATGATGCTGAAAAGGTCGAGTTCTGGATTGAAAATACTATCCAGGTATTTGACGAAAATGTCTCTGACTCCGGAAGAATGCATAAAGTGTGTTGTATCAGCACTCCGAGATGCAGCTTATCAATGATGGAAAACCCTTATTTCTGTTGTTCCGAAAGAGCGAATTACATGGGACTTCTTTCAGAGCGAGTTTCGAAAGAAATATATCAGTGAAAGATTCGTCGATCAGAAATGAAAAGAATTTCTGGAACTAAAACAGGGCCGAATGACTGTTTCAGAATATGAACAAAAGTTCGTAAAATTGAGTCAGTATGCTCGAGAATGTGTATCTTCTGAAGCTATAATGTGCAAAAAATTTGAAGATGGACTTAATGAAGATATCCATTTGCTGGTTGGTATCTTAGAAATAAAAGGGTTTGTTGTACTCATCGATCGTGCATGTAAAGTTGAGGCACTCAGGAAAGATAAAAGAAAAGCTGAGTCTGAAGCTCGAGATATAAGAAAGAGATTTCAGAGTAAATCATTTCAGTCTGTTCCGAAAAGATTCAGAGATGATCAAAGTTGTTCCAAAAATAATGTGGGACATTTGAACAGGAATCAATCTAGACCGCAAATGAGTTCTAAAACTCCAGTAACTTCAGTAACCAGTGTTGGTAATGTTCGATCTGAGAAACATGAATGTAAACATTGCGGAAAAAGGCATCCGGGAAGTTGTAGACTTAATGATAGAGCTTGCTTCAGATGTGGGTCACTTGACCATTTTATATTTGATTATCCTGAATCTGTTGAGCCAGAGACTGTTCAGAATTTGAGATTTTATAATGCACCTGTGAGAGGTAAACCTTCGAAGAATGCGAGAAATGTCAGTGGTAGTTAGAGAACTACGAGAGACAATATTGTCAGATCTGAAGCTAGAGCGCCTGCCAGAGCATATGCTATTCGAGCTCGCGAGAAAGCTACATCACCTGATGTGATAACTGGTACTTTTACACTTTATGATACTTCTGTGATTGCATTGATAGACCCTGGTTCTACGCATTCATATATATGCATGAATTTAGTATTCAGTAAGACTTTACCTGTAGAGTCTACTGAGTTTGTTATAAAAGTATCGAACCCCTTAGGTAAAAGTGTCCTTGTTGACAAAGTATGCAAGAACTATCTGTTAATGTTTCGAGATATCTGTTTTCCTGCTTATCTGATGCTTTTGCCATTTGATGAGTTCAATATCATTTTGGGTATGGACTGGTTATTTTTGCATGATGTTGTTGTGAATTGTAAAAGAAAGACTATTGACTTAATGTGTCCGAATAATGAGATTGTACGGGTTGAGTCTGATGATTTGAATGGGTTGCATGCTGTGATATCTGTTTTGAAAGCTCAAAGTTATGTGAAAAAGGGTTATGAGGCATATTTTGCTTATGTAATTGATTCGAAAGTGTACGAAAAGAAATTTGAATTAGTACCTATTGTCTGTGAGTTTTCTGATGTGTTTCTTGAAGAGTTACCGGGTTTACCTCTGATTCGTGAAGTCGAGTTTGGTATTGAATTGTTGCTTGGTACTACACCTATTTTGATAGCTCCGTATAGAATGGCACCAATAGAATTGAAAGAGTTAAAGTCACATTTGCAAGAGTTGACCGATAGAGGATTCGCTAGACCGAGTTTTTTGCCTTAGGGTGCTCCTGTTCTATTTGTGAAAAAGAAAGATGGCACGATGAGAATGTGTATCGATTATCGTCAGTTGAATAAGGTGAAAAATAAAGAATAAATATTCGTTGCCCAGAATCGATGACTTATTTGATCAGTTGAAAGGGGCTACTGTATTTTCCAAGATTGATATGAGATCGGGATACTACCAGTTGATAGTAAAAGATTCAGATATTTTGAATACTGTTTTCAGAACAAGGTACGTACATTATGAATTTTTAGCTATGCCATTTGGACTAACCAATGCTCCTGCTGTTTTTATGGATCTGATGAACAGAATTTTCAAACCGTACCTAGATCGATTTGTGGTAGTGTTCATAGATGACATTTTGATTTATTCAAGTGATGAAAATGAGCATGCTGAACATTTGAGAATTGTGTTGCAAACTCTAAGAGAAAAGCAATTATATGCGAAATTTAGCAAATGTGATTTTTGGTTACACGAGGTTAGTTTTCTGGGGCATATTGTGTCAACTTCTGGAATCTGAATGGATCCAAGTAAGATTTCTATTATTCTGGATTGGAAACCTCCGAGGAATGTATCTGAAGTCCGTAGATTTCTGGGACTAGCTGGTTATTACCGCAGATTTGTAAAAGGCTTTTCGACAATAGCTACTCCGTTGACTAGGTTACTTTAGAAGGATGCTATATTTGAATGGTCGGATAAATGCCAGAAAAGTTTTGATCAGTTGAAAACTCTGTTAACAGAAGCTCCAGTGTTAATACAGCCAGATTCAGATAAAGAGTTTGTTGTATACAGTGATGCTTCGTTAAATGGTCTGGGATGTGTTTTGATGCAAGAAGGCAAAGTTGTAGCTTATGCCTCGAGACAATTGAAGCCTCATGAAAAGAATTATCCGACACACGACCTTGAGCTTGCTGCGATTGTGTTTGCACTTAAGATTTGGCGCCATTATCTGTATTGTGAAAAATGTCATGTGTTTTCAGATCATAAAAGTCTGAAATATCTGATGACTCAGAAAGATTTGAATCTGCGTCAAAGAAGATGGTTAGAGCTGTTAAAAGATTATGAGCTTATGATAGATTATCATCCGAGTAAAGCAAATGTTGTTGCTGATGCATTGAGTAGAAAATTATTGTCTGCACTACGTGCTTTGAATGCTCAGTTAAATTTGTCTGAGGATAGTTCTGTGTTAGCTGAGTTAAAAGCGAAACCATTGTTTATACAACAGATATGTGATGCTCAGAAATCTGATAATGAATTACTAGCGAAACAAGCTCAGTGTGAAGTGAATTTCGAATCTGAATTTCAAATTGTTAATGATTGTTTGAGATTCCGGGATCATATCTGTGTTCCGAGAAATCCAGAATTGATTCAGTTGATTTTGAGTGAAGCTCATAATAGTAGTTTATCTGTTCATCCGGAAAGTACTAAAATGTATCACGATTTGAAACGACACTACTGGTGGTCTGGTATGAAATGGGACATTTCTGACTTTTTTTTGAAATGTTTAATTTGTCAGCAAGTAAAAGCTGAACATCAAGTTCCGTCTGGTTTGCTACAACCAATTCTGATTCCCTAATAGAAATGGGATAGAGTGACGATGGATTTTGTTTGTAGTTTGCCCTTAACTTCGAGAAAGAAAGATGCTATATGGGCCATAGTTGATAGATTAACGAAAGTTGCCCATTTTATTCCGGTAAGATCCAATTATTCACTTGACAGATTAGCTGAGCTTTATATTTCTGAGATTGTTAGATTGCACAGGGTGCCACTATCCATTGTGTCAGATAGAGATCCGATGTTTACATCGAGGTTCTGGAAGAAATTTCAAGAAGCTTTAGGTACGAAACTGCATTTCAGTACAGCTTTTCATCCGCAAACAGATGGTCAATCCGAACGGATCATCCAGATTCTTGAAGATATGTTAAGGTGTTGTATACTTGAGTTTAACGGTACGTGGGAATAATACCTACCTTTGATTGAATTTGCATACAACAATAGTTTTCAGTCAAGTATCAAAATGGCACCTTATGAAGCTTTGTACGGACGTAAATGTCGTACACCTCTGTATTGGACTGAACTCAGTGAAAATAAGCTTCACGGGGTTGATTTGATAAAAGACACAGAATAGAAAGTGAAACTGATCCGAGATTATTTGCAAGCAACATCTGATTGTCAGAAGTCTTATGCAGACTTGAAACGGAAAGATATAGAATTTGAGATTAGCGACAAAGTATTTCTGAAAGTGTCCCTGTGGAAGAAAGTGCTTCGATTCTGATGTAAAGGCAAGTTAAGCCCGAGGTTCATTGGACCGTATGGGATCATTGAACGAGTTGGGCCTATTGCATATAGACTTAGTTTACCCTCTGAATTAGAAAAGATCCATAACGAATTTCATGTCTCGATGCTCCGTAGAAATTGATCTGACTCATCACATGTGATTGCCCCATCTGAAATTGAAATCCGATCAGATATGACATATGAAGAGGAACCAGTCCATATCTTAGCTCGTGAAGTGAAAGAGTTGAGAAACAAGAAAATTCTGTTAGTACTGTGGAATTGACATGGAATAGAAGAGGCTATGTGGGAGCCTGAGGACTCAATGACACAACAATATCCGACTCTATTTAACGGTAAATTTTTCGGGGACGAAAATCCCTAAGGGGGAGAATTGCAACAGTCTGGTTTATACCCTAGTCGGAACAGTGGTTTCGAGACCACAAATCTGAGTTCGTATAATATTTTAATACTATATTTTGTGTCTTCGATATGTGATTAAGCATGTGCTAAATTTCCGTAAGTTAATTTGTTCATCTGTGTGTTTAATTTGACAAAAGGATTGAATTGCATTAAGTGTGAAATTTGCATGTTTTATGAAAGGGTGCTTATTTGTTATGTTTTTTTAAGAGTAAGGACTCATGTGGCAAATAAGCCAAAAACATGGTTAGTGGATGGCAACATGTATATATATTATGTTTTTATATATATTATTATTATAAGTTATGATAATATTATTATATTATAAGAGTTTATAATAAAAACAAAGGTACTAATAAAGCCATTATTATTCCATTTTGCCGAAAACACAAAAGAAAGAGTAAGAACAAAAGCTTCAAGGGTTTTGACACTCATAAAGCAAAATTTAGGTATGTTTTGACTTTAAATTTTGATGATTTTTATGTTTTTGAGTTTGTTACTTAGTCTACTATCAAGCCCATGTCTCAATTTGATGAATTAATGTTGTTCATGAGAAATGCCGTTGATGCTATGTTGAGCTTTGTGATGATTTATGGTGTTAAATGAAAGATTTGAGCTAGATGAACATACTTTGTTCTTGAATTTTTGATGAATTTAGCTAATTAGGGCTAAATTGAGAAAGTAGCAATCTGAGGGACTAAATTGCAAATTTGATGAAGAATATGGGCTTGTATGAGATGTAGGAACATTTGACTAAGCATGAGTATGGGTTGATTTTGTGAATTTGATGTTTTGAGAAAAATGGACTAAATTGATAAATTATGCAAATATGAGGGCTAATTTGCAAATAGCCCTAAATGTGTGTCCTTGGATTGAATTAAATGAGTTAGTGAATAAAAGGGTTAATTTTGAATATGTATCGATCAAGAACCGAGGAAAACGGACTTAGATCGCGGGAAAGCGAAAGTAACCGAGTAGTCGTTTTCATTCCATTAGATCGAATCCGAGGTAACTCACTACGCAAATAAACATACTTGTATGAAAGTGTAATTGTTCATATGACTAATGTTGATAACAGATGCTTAAGAGAGGTTATGCATATGAATTCTGAGATAAGTTCGATATAGTGACAATGTCTGAGAAGTCCCGTACGAACCTAGGAATAGATAGGATTAGCTATGTCATGACATAGGTATCTGTTCCGTTTTATCATTTAAGACCACGTCAGGGACGTTGGCATTGATTTGAGACTCGTATAAGACCACGTCTGGGACATTGGCATCGATATGAGCTTTACGTGTAAGACCCCGTCTGGGACGTTGGCATCAATATGAACTTTACGTGTAAGACCACGTCTGGGACGTTGGCATCGATATGAGCTTTACATGTAAGACCACGTCTGGGACGTTGGCATCGATATGAGCTTTACATGTAAGACCACGTTTGGGACGTTGGCATCGATATGAACTTTACGTGTAAGACCATGTCTGGGACATCGGCATTGTATTGATTCGTGTAAGACCATGTCTGGGACAGTGGCATCGATATCTGACTGCATGTAATACCTCGTAAGGGACTTTGGCATTGTACGACCAATTAGAGCTTTCTGAGTATCCTACTAGATTCCTAATGGTTCAACAGGCAAGACTGTGATACAAATTACAAATCCGAGCGATGATCAATTAAGTGAAAGATTATTCGTTTCAGGTACGCTTCGTATATACACTAAGTGTGTATAAAAAAGGTAAGTACCTAAGTGAGTTTGATTTGCGGAAATGTACAATTGATTATGAGAATATGAATGAGATACAAGTATAGTTATGTAAGAGTTATGTATATATATATATATATGTGATTCTTGAATTGGTGAATGTGGCAAATATGACCAAGGATATGGTTTAATGTATATATGAGAGAAATACACCATGAATATGAATTGTGCCAATATTTCCATATGCTTAAATAGTTTATATGTTAAGTTTATTTGTGTTATGACTTACTAAGCTTTTGAAAAGCTTACTCTGTGTGTGTTTTCTCTGTTTTATAGATTGTCAAAGCTACTAAAGGCTAGAGACCGTCGAGGATCATCATCACACTGCTTTACTTATTTTGGTACATTATAGAAACGTATATAGCTAGATATGGCATGTATAGGCTAGTTATTTGGATAGTTATGAGATGTGAACTTAGCCATGAGAATTGGCTAGTTATAAGATTGTATTTTGCCATGATGAATATGATATATGTTATATGTTTTGGTTTGATTAGATGACATTAAAAGTGGTAATATTTTGGGTAAGTATTTGGATTAATTATGCTTGTATTATCTATGTTTTAGTCTTGTAAATTGGCATAATTGAAATTAGTATTGAATGTATTGATAGAATGGTTGTTTTAGTATGTTATTAGTTGTTTAGTAGGCATGAGATGTGTTGGTAATATTGCTTGTAGGTAACACCCAAGTGGGTGGCATTTTGGCCATGAAAATGGCCTATAATGTCACACGGTTGTGGCACACGGGCATGCCTTGTGACCGTGGGGTAAAGTATGTAGCTAGCATATGAGAACACGATTGTGGCACACGGGCATGCCTAGTGACCGTGGTGGCCAAGTCAGTATAGTCCACGGCCAGGGTACACGGGCGTGCTTGGAGGCCGTGGAAGTATAGTCAGAATAGACCACAGCAAGGACACACGGGTGTGTCTAATAGCCGTGAGAGGCACACGGCCTGCCCACACGGGCGTGTAAACCCTAAAACCTCGAAAAGTTTTAATTTTCCATAAAATTTTGTATGTGTTTCGATTTAGTCCTGACTCGGTTTATAAGCATATTTAAGGTCTCGTAGACCATATTAAGGGACATTATGTTCGAGAATGATGAACGAATGTATGAATTTCTGTAAATGCTTTCTGATCTGTCTGGTAATGCTCCTAACCCTAATCCGGCGACGGACACGGGATAGGGGTGTTACACGGCCTAGCACATGGCCTGGTACACGGGCGTGTGTGTTGGCCATGTGACCCAAGTTAGAGAACTACACGGGGTTTGACACGGGCTGGGACACGGCAGTGTGCTTCCATTTCGAATGTCCACACGGCCTGTGACAGGGTCGTGTCTAATGGCCGTGTGCACAAGGCCTAGCCACATGGGCGTGCGTCCCCTATTTTGAGAAAAATTTTATAAGTGTTGCAAAATTTCTCGAGTTGTCGATTTAGTCCCAAACTACTCCCAATGAATGTTTAGGGCCTCGTAGGCTCGTATTAGGGACAAAGTGATTGAGGTTGAATGATGATTGCATGTATTGATTAAATGTATGAGAAAAGATGTTTATATGTGGTGTATGTCTGGTAATACTCTGTAACCCTATTCCAGCGTTGAATACGGGTGAAGGGTGTTATATTTATTGGTATCAGAGCTACGGTTTAGTCGATTCTAGGACTAACGTTGCGTGTGTAAGAGTCTAGCTATACATGCCATATATAAACTGTGATAGTGTGATGACTCCTGATATTTAAAATGTGTTTTCATATAGTAAGTGGATCCCAATCGAGCTGTAGCTGATGAGGTTGAAAGTAAAGTGCCCGCTCCCACTCAAGGGACATCACCGTCTGATTCTAGACCCCTAACGGGCAGCCAGGGAGGAGAGGCTAAAGAAGCCTTCTTCCAAATGATGAGCGAGTGGTTCACACAATATATCCAGACTAATCCGACTGCTCAACAACCTCCACCCCCTCCTAATCCTCAACCAGTTCTAGTAGCTCCTCAAGCGTTTAAGATTGAATAAGCTCCAGTTGATAAGATCCGTAAACACGGGATGAAGAGTTCAGAGCTAATGTTGATGATGATCCTGAGAGAGCTGAGTTTTGGCTTGAAAATAAGATTTGAGTGTTTGATGAGCTTTCTTGCACACCTGTTGAATGTTTAAAATGAGCTATATCACTTCTAAGAGACACCGCGTATCAGTAGTGGAATACGTATCGGTGGTGCCGAGAGAAAGAGTCACCTGGGAGTCCTTTCAGACCGAGTTCCAGAAGAAATACATAAGCCAACGTTTTCTGGATCAAAAGCATAAAGAGTTTCTAGACTTGAAATAGGGCTGGATGACTGTGACTGAGTACAAAAGAGAATTTTTGCGATTGAGCAAGTATGCTCGAGAATATTTTTCCACCAAAGAAATCATGTGCAAGCAATTTGTAGATGGGTTGAATGAAGACATTAAACTCCTAGTTGGAATTTTAAAACTAAAGGAATTTGTTGTTTTAGTCGACAGAGCCTGAAAAGCTGAGGAAGAGATCGATGAGTAAACCTTATCATTCCTCATTGAAGAAATCCAAAGATTATTATAATCGATCAATGACTTCAGGAGGAAATTCCAATAGAGATCGTGGAAAGCAATACACCAGTCCTAAAGCTCAAGCCACATCAGTGTCGAGTGTTGGTAATGTGAAAGACATTAAACCCGACTGTTAACAATGTGGAAGACGACATTTTGGAGATTGCTGGGCAAAAAATAATAATAGAGCTTGTTACAGTTGGGGTTCGTGAGATCATTTTATTCGAGATTGTCCTGAGTTAAATGAAAAAGATAAATCTTAGAATGCAAGATCAAGCAATACAACTATTAGAGGGATGCCACCAAGAAATGCGGGAAATGTGAGTGGTAATCGTGGTACAACGAGAGATTCTATAGAGAGATCGGAGACCAAAGTACCTATTAGAGCTTATGCTAATTGCGCTCGCGAAGATACGTCATCACCAGATGTTATTATCGATACATTTTACTGTTTTCTAGCTGACTTGATGCTTTTACCATTTGATGAGTTTGATGTGATTCTGGATATGGATTGGTTGACTTTGTATGATGCCGTTGTGAACTGTAGACGAAAGATTATAGAATTGAAGGGTCAGACTAATGAAATTCTTAGGACTGAATCTGATGAGTCAGGTGGATTGCCTATAGTGATTTCGTCGATGTTGGCTCAGAGATATGTGAGAAAGGGTTGTGACGCGTACCTAGAATATGTTTTAGAAACCAAAGTGTCTGAAAAGAAGATTGAATCGATGCCTGTAGTTTGTGAGTTCCCGGATATGTTTCCAGAAGAATTGCTTGGGTTGCCACTGGTCAGAAAGGTTGAGTTTGCTATTGAACTGGTACCAGGAACATCTCTGATATTTATAGCTCCGTATAGAATGGCTCCGACAGAGCTGAAAGAGTTGAAAGTTCAGTTGCAAGAGTTAACGGATAGAGGTTTTGCACGACCGAATTTTTCGCCCTAGGGTGCTCTGATATTGTTTGTTAAGAAGAAAGACGGCTAAATGAGAATGTGTATTAATTATCGTTAGTTCAACAAGGTTACAATAAAGAACAAGTATATGTTGCCGAGAATAGATGATTTGTTTGATCATTTGAAAGGTGCAACAGTGTTTTCAAATATTGATTTGAGATTTAGTTATTATCAATTGTGAGTTAAAGACTCAGATGTGCTGAAAACTGCATTCAGAACGAGGTATGGACATTATGAATTCCTTGTTATGCCTTTTAGACTAACTAATGCTCCTGCCATTTTTATGGATTTGATGAATCAGATCTTTAGATTGTATTTAGACAGATTTGTTGTTGTGTTCATTGATGACATTCTGATCTATTCTCGAGATGAGTCTAAGTATGCCAAGCATTTGGGGATTGTGTTGCAGACCTTGAGAGATAAGCAACTGTATGCTAAATTCAGCAAATGTGAGTTTTGGCTCCGGGAAGTTGGATTTTTGGGGCATATTATTTCTACGGAAGGTATAAGAGTTGATCCGAGCAATATTTCTACAGGTATTGACTAGAAACCACTTAGAAATGTACCTAAGGTCAGAAGCTTTCTGGGATTGGCTGGTTACTATTGACGTTTCATTAAAGCGTTTTCAATGATTGCTACACCGATGACCAGATTGTTATAGAAAGATGTAAAGTTTAAATGGTCTGAAAAATGTCAACAGAGTTTCGATCAATTGAAAGCATTGTTGACTGAGGCACCAGTGTTGGTTCAACCGGAATCGGGTAAAGAATTTGTGATTTACAGTGACGCGTCATTGAACAGTTTGGGTTGCGTGTTGATGCAAGAGGGAAAAGTTATAACTTATGCCTCCAGACAGTTGAAATCGCATGAAAAGAACTATTCGACGCATGATTTAGAGTTGGCCGCTATAGTTTTTGCATTGAAAATTTGGCGTCATCATTTGTACGTTGAAAAATGCCACATCTTTACTGATTATAAAAGCTTAAAGTATATAATGACTTAAAAGGATTTGAATTTGCGACAACGTAGATGACTCGAGTTATTGAAAGATTATCACTCGGGAAAAGCAAATGTAGTCGCGGATGCTTTGAGTAAAAAATCGTTGTTTACCTTGAGAGCAACGAATACCTAGTTGACATTATCTGATGATGGTTCCATTTTAGCTGAGTTAAAAGCTAAACCAGTGTTTCTTCAGCAAATTTGTGAAGCTCAGAAAGGTAATAGTGAATCGCAAGCTAAAAGAGTGCAATGCAAGTCGACTAGTGATTCAGACTACCAAATTAGATCCGATGATTGTTTGATGTTTCAAGATAGAATCTGCGTACCGAAAAATCCGAAGTTGATTCAGAAAATTTTACACGAGGCACATAGTGGTTATTTATCTGTTCATCCTAGAAGTGCTAAAATGTACAATGCTTTGAAACAAATAAATTGGTAGTCGGGTATGAAACGAGGCATTTCTGAATTTGTAGCGAGATGTTTATGTGTCGGCAAGTTAAAGCTGAACATCAAGTGTCATCGGGTTTACTTCAGCCTGTGAAGATACCAGAGTGGAAATGGGACAGAGTTACGAAAGATTTCATATCGGGGTTGCCTTTGTCTCCGAAAAGAAAGATGCTATTTGGGTTGTCGTTGATCGATTAACGAAATTAGCACATTTCATCTCGGTACATACTGACTATTCAATTGATAGATTTGTTGAATTGTACATTGCTGAAATTGTTAGATTGCACGGGGTGCCAGTTTCAATTATTTTGGATAGATATCCGGGATTTACGTCGCGGTTTTGGAAGAAATTGCAATAAGCTCTGGGTACGAAATTGAATTTCAGTACAACTTTTCATCTGTAAACTGATAGTCAGTCTGAGAGTAATTCAGATTCTTAAAGATATGCTCCGATGTTTTATTTTAGAGTTCGAAGGAAACTAGGAGAAATATCTGCCGCTGGTTGAATTTGCGTATAACAACAGCTTTCAATCGAGTATAAAGATGGCACCGTACGAAGCTTTGTATGGTTGCAAATGCCGAACTCTATTGTACTGGACCGAGCTTAATGGGAAACAAATTTACGGGGTTGATTTGGTTAGAGAAACTGAAGAGAAAGTGAAAGTAATTCGCAATTGTTTGAAAGTAGGTTTAGATCGTCAGAAATCGTACGCAGATTTGAAACGAAAAGACCTTGAATTTCTAAACGATGACAAAGTATTTTTAAAAGTATCTCCGTGGAAGAAAATCCTTCATTGCGGTCGTAAAGACAAATTTAGTCCGAGATTCATTGGGTCGTATGAGATCATCGAAAAAATAGGTCCAGTGGCATATCGGCTAGCTTTACCGACTGAGTTAGAGAAGATCCACAATGTTATTCATGTTTCGATGTTGCATCGATATCGATCAAATCCCTCACATGTGATTTCTCTGTCAGAGATTGAGATTCAACCTAATATGACGTACAACGAACTACCGATCAGAATTATAGCTCAAGAGATTAAAGAGTTAAGAAATGAAAGCATAGCTTTATTGAAAGTTTTTTGACAATGACACGAAGTCGAAGAGGCTACGTGGGAGCCCGAGGAAGCTATGAGAAAACAGTACCCTAACCTATTCACTGGTACGATTTTTGGGGATGAAAATCACTAAGGGGGAGAATTGTAACAACCCTTATTAATCAAATCAGAACAATGGTTTTGGGACCACAAATTCAAGGTCAAAATATTTATTTTATTATTATTTTAATGTTTACAACATGATTGAGTGCTTGTGTGAAAATTTTGTTAAGAAATTTTATCGTTTGAATGGTCTATTTGATAAAAAGGATTAAATTGCGTAAAGTGTAAAATGCATGTTCTATTAGTTAAATATGTCTATTACCTATGGAACATTAAAGTGAAGGTCCTTATGTTGTAATTAGACCATTAAAATGGTGGGTTGACAATTATGGGCATATATTATGTGATTTTTATGTTTTATAACCAAGGTTAATTTTGGTATTTAGTTATTAAGTTATAATAAATAAAAACAAAATCATAAAATGGTGTTCACCTTTCATCTACAACCAAAATTGAAAGAAGAAAAAGAAGCCATTGTTGAGCTAGGTTTGTCCAACCTTATTTTGTCAATCATAAGTCCGTTTTTGTCCCATTTTTAATGATTTCTATGTTTTTGAGATCATTGCAACTAGTATTAGCTAGCCTAGGGACTATTTTGTAAAACTGTTAAAGATTTTGAATGATGCCATTGATGAGTATATGTGTGTTTTGATGTTTGATGATAGATTATGAATATTTTATATGAATTATACAAGTTTTGTTAAGTGATTTTGAGTAAAAATGCAAAGTAGGGATTTACTTGTGGAAATGTGAAAATTTGTGGTCAAAATGTGAAATAAATGGAAAATATGAGCTGCTAGGGGTATAATGGTAATTCGGATAGCATGGGTTTATTTTGAATTTCATTAATTTGTGATTTTAATAAATAAAGACTAAATTGTGAAAAATGTGAAAGTGTAGAGGCAAATGTGTAAAATAGCCCTAATGTATAAATTGGACTAAATTTAATAAATGGATGATTAAATGAGCTAAATTTGATATTATATAATCAAGAAAAGCAGAATACGGGCTTAGATCGAGGAAAGAACAAGATATTGGATTACTTGACCGTGTCGTCGTTTTCACATCAGAGGTAAGTACGTATGTAATAAACATTGTTATAATTATACTTGAAATGCTTTGATATTGCATAAATTGTATCTACGAGACTACAGTCATGTTTGACGACAATTCGGTTATTATGGCACTTAGTATGCAATTCGAGATAGCTTCGGCTATGTATGGCACTTAGTGTGCGAGAATTCGGGTATTCGACATCGTTCTGTTTGGGTATGAGTTTGTTACGGATTGGCTCAGGTATGTATATGAATCACACGAGCTTAAAATCGAAGAAGTTATGAAGTGTGCATAAAAGCATATGATTAAGCATGTGGAAGGTTTGTTAGTATTTATGAATTACAAGATAACAAGTTCAAATTGATGATTTGTGTATTTATGATTAGTTGAGTTTATTTCATACAAGCTTACTAAGCTATAAAGCTTACTTTGTTCATTTTCTCCCATGTCTTGTAGTGTTATCAAAGCTAGCTCGCATTCGAGGATCGTCAGAGATCGTTTCACACTGTCCACCTTTCACTCGGTACCTATGAACTTGGTATTTTAAGTATATGCCATGTATAGGAACTATGGTCATGTTAATTATGATTTGGTAGTGAGTTTTGCCATTTGAGATAGCTTGTAATTGAATATGTTTTGGTTTGTAAATATAGCCATGAGATTTGGCTTAATTTGGTGGATTTAGTTATATGCTTATATATGCATATATGGTTGATATTTGAGTTCTTGGATGGATATGTGAATTACCTATAATATGAGGTTTGTGGAATTGGCGTCATGCTTGTGAATTGGTACAAAATGATGCATGTAGGTAAAGGTTTAACTAGTTGATTGGTATATGGGGTTGTCCAGCACACGTTCTAGATAAGGATGCAAAGAAGTTGGATGCATGGTTAGAACTGTGCATATTTGTAGGATATCCGAAACAAACAAATGGTGGATTATTTTACAATCCAAAAGATAATACGATCAAAGTTTCTACTCATGCTATTTTCCTCAAGGAAAGCTACATGGATAACTTTAAGCCTCAAAGTAAAGTGGTACTCAAGGAACTTTCGGGAGTGTAGTACAATCACCAAGTTCAATTGTAACACCCCTCACCCGTATTCAACATCAGAATAGGGTTACGGAGCATTACCAAACATATAATACAATTCACATACATTTCACATACATTTCACATACATTTTCAAATTTCATATAATGATCAATCAATAACATTCATATCGTCCCTTATACGAGCCTACGAGGCCTTAAACATGCATTGAGAGTGGTTTGGGATTAAACCGATAACTTGGAAAATTTTTCAGCACTTATAAATTTTTCTCCCAATATAGGGGACACACGCCTGTGTGACTAGGCCGTGTGT
Organism: Gossypium australe; assembly: GCA_005393395.2. Lineage (NCBI taxonomy): Eukaryota > Viridiplantae > Streptophyta > Magnoliopsida > Malvales > Malvaceae > Gossypium > Gossypium australe. The sequence continues at coordinate 121,538,206 of CM016616.1, forward strand.
CTCACACGACCACCAGACACGACTGTGTCACAGGCCATGTGGACATTCGAAATGGGAACACATGGCTGTGTCCCCGCCTGTGTCCTACCCCGTATCCAAACAAGTGAGTTTACAGACTTGGGTCACATGGCCAGCCACAAGCCTGTGTGTCTAGCCTGTGTGCCCTTCGAAGTGGCCATACATGCCCGTGTGCTAGGCCATGTGCCAATTAGGTGGTATACTGACTTGTGCCACACGGCCGATCAGACGCCCGGGTGTGAGACCGTGTGGAGCATCTTGACTTCATTTCAATTTCAACACCAGGGGACACACAGCCGTGTAACTTGACTGTGTGTCATACACAGCTGAGACACACGCCCGTATGGACAAAAATAGGCTATTTACCAAGCCATTTTGCCACCCATTTTACACATACCTAAACAAGCTCAAATGGTACCAAATCATAGCATAAATAACATTCAATTCAGCCACAATCAAGACTAATCCATACCATTTTCAATACCAACATTCAACATGCTTATAACCTCAAACATTACTCCATCAAAACATACCAATTCAACTAACTATACCTTTACTACACAAACATTATTTTAAACCAATTCACAAACATAATTCACATCTAATATCAACCATATATTCACATATATGCACATAACCAAAATTCCCCAAATTAAGCCAACTCTCATGACTATATTTACAAGCCAAAACTTAAAATTTTACAATCCAATACAAATAGCCAATATCCATACCAAAAATATAACCAAAAATGACTTAAAATCCCTATACATGCCATATGACCAAACCATAAGTTCAAAAGTACCAAAGGAAAGATTGGATAGTATAAAGATGTCTCTAACGATCGTTGAATCTAAGCTAACTTTAAATTCACTATAAAACACGGGAAAAATAAACAAATTAAGCTTTATAGCTTAGTAAGCTCGTATGAATCAAACTCAATAAATCATATTACAGAAATCAACAACTTGAACTATTTAACATGTAATTCATGGTAACAACAAGCTTTCCATATGCTTAAACATGTACTTATATGCAAATTCATAACTCTTCCAATTGAAGTTTATACTTTCCGTGTACATACCTATACAAACTTGTAACCAACTCATACCTATTCGAAATATTGTCGAATACTCGATATCTCGCACACTAAGTGCCATTACTTAGCCAAATCTATTTTAATCTCGCACACTAAGTGTCATACATAGTTGAAGCTATCTAGATATCGCATACTAAGTGCCATACGTAATCGGAGCTATCTCAAATCGCACACCAAGTGCCATACATAGTCGAAGCTATCTCGATCTCACACACTAAGTGCCGATACATAGTCGAACCTTCGTCAAATATTTTTGTACAATTGTATTCATCAACAATTCAATATAAAACATTAAATCTAAATTATCATAATGCTTATTAACATACAAACTTACCTCGTATGTGAAAATGGCGAATCTAGTCGATTAGTCGATAACGTTATCTTTTCCCCGATCCAAGTCTGTATTTCACTTTTCTTGATCTAAAAATATTCAAAATTAACTTATTTAATAATCTATTCATTCAATTTAGTCCAAAACAATTTTAAGGCAAATTTACACTTTTTCCCCTAAACTTTCACATTTTTACAATTTAGTCCTTATTCAATAAAATCACAAATTAGTAAAATTCAAAATGAACCCATGGTAGGCGAATTACCATTATACCCCTAGCAGCCCATATTTTTCATTTATTCCATATTCTAACCACAAAATTTCAACATTTCTCAATTTAATCCATATTTTACATTTTCACTAAAAATCATTTAACAAAACTTGTAATACTCATTAAAAAAATATTCATAATCTATCATCAAACATCAAAAATCATACATAATCATCAATGGCATCATTCAAAATCTTTAACACTTTTGCAAATTAGTCCCTGGGCTAGCTAGTACTAGTTGCAACGATCTCAAAAATGTAGAACTCATTAAAAACGACACTAAAACCATACCTAATTAAGCATAAATGTCTTGGTCAAACACTAGCTTCCTTTCTCCTTATGAAAATAGGTTCTTAATGTTTTTGGAAGAAGATGAATGAAATTAATGGCATTTGTTTTAATTAATTCACCTTTAATCACCAATTTACACAATTAACCTTTAATAACTTTAATATTCACAGAAATACCAAGCCACTAACTTACACTAACTCCATTTTGGGCTAATTAAGACTTAAGGACATTTACTTTAAGGATCCATAGCTATTTGACACCTTTAACTATTAGAACACTACTTTTGCACTTTACGTGATTTAGTCTTTTTTCTCAAACTGACCATTTAAATGATAAAATTTCTTAACGAAATTTTCACACAATCATTCAATCATGCTGTAAACATTAAAATATTAATAAAATAAATATTTTGACCTCTGATTTGTGGTCAAAAACCATTGTTTCGGTTTGACCAAAAACAGGTTGTTACATCAATTATGAAGAAAATTGTATAAAGACCTGCAAATTATCAACAACATAGGGGAATTCATCATAATGGGAGAGTTTTTAAGAAACCAGAATTCTTCACCTATGATGGTAATGTTTATAATTTGAAAGCCAATCATGAGGATGATGATCCACTCACTTACGAGAAAGCTATGCAGGACATTGATTCCAAGCTCTAGAAATATGCCATAGATGCCGAGATGAATTCTATGAAATCCAATACGGTGTGGGAACTTGTAGACTTACCAGTTGAAATTAAACCCATAGGGTATAAGTGGATCTACAAGAAGAAGAAAAATGTAGAAGGGAAAGTGGTAACACACAAAGCTAGACTTGTAGGGAAAGGCTACACACAGAAAGAAGGCATTGATTGCAATGAGACATTCTCTCTGATAGCCATGCTCAAGTCTATCTGCATACTCTTATCCATTATCGTTGCTCTCGATTACGAGATCTGGAAAATGGATGTCAAGACAACATTCTTGAATGGCTATCTTGATGAGACCATTTACATGGCTCAACCCACTGATTATGTTGTTAAAGGAAAGGAGCAGAAAATTTGCAAACTGCTAAGATCCATTTATGGACTTAAGTAGGCGTCCTGCTCATGGAATAAAAGATTTGAGCAAATGATCAAGACTTTTGGATTTGAGAAAAATGTTTATGGACCTTGTGTTTATAAACGCATAAAGAAAAAAATGTAGTCTTCCTCGTTTCATATGTCAATAATATTCTACTTATCGAAAATGATGTAACAGTATTTTCATTGATTAAATTGTGGTTAGCTCAAAATTTTAGCATGAAGGACTTGGGTGAAGCTATTTATATTCTTGGAATTTGAATCATTAGGGATTGAAAGAATAAAATGATATCACTATCTCAAGTTTCATATATCGATAAGGTACTGGGACGTTTTGCAATGATCGATGCAAAGCCAAACGTTCACCCGTGTAGCAGCCCGATTTAGGGGCTAGTCAGAACAGTGGTTTCGGAACCACTAATCCGAGGTCAGAGAAAATTATTTTCATGTTATTTTATGAGTTAGAGCATGATTATACAAATGCATGAAAATTTTGGTGCTTTAATTTTAGCGATTTCATGCTTAATCGCGACAAAGGACTAAATCGCATAAAGTGCGAAAGTTTAAATTCCAAGCTAAAGGTGCCAAATAACTGTGGATTATTAATTGGAGGTCTTTAAAGGGAAATTATCCCTTTAAATAAAGGTTGGCCGGCCATAGGGGACAAGAAAGTAAAAAATTTGGTCAAGTAGGTAGACTAAATTGGGATTTTATATTAAAATAAAGGAAGAAAAGATATCATCTTTTCTTCTTCATTCCTCCATCGAAAAACACAAGCAAAATAGGTGTTTTAAAGCTCAAAAATTTCAGCAAACTCTTCTCCCTACAAGTAAGTGATTTTAATGGTTTTTCTTTATGATAGTTGTACTTTTGGAACCCCTAAAGCTTAAGCTTTCTAAAGAGGGGACTATTTTGTAAAATGGTGAAGAGTTTAGAGTTTTTCCATGAGAGCTTTTAAGTTGTTTGCTGCATTTTTATAGAAGAAAATGGGTCTTAGTTGTTAAATGAACAACTTTTGTGAAATGTGTTACCATGAAAACACCTAAAAGGACCTTTTTGTAAGGGTTGTAAAATATGTAGTAAATGTGTGAAATGTTGAGTTTTGATGGTAGTCATAAGAGAAATAAATGTTCACCTAGTGTAACATCCCAAAAATTAGGGGTTGTGGTTTTTACTTAATTTCATGTTGTGCTTGATCGGCTAGCTATTTGAGTGTGTTTGGGGGTTCTAAGGAGGCCTAGGTTCGAGCCTAAGCTTTGGAAAAATTTTAGTTTTTGGCCCTTAAGTGGAGAGGGCTATGGGCAGTAGGACTTAAATATATTTGTGTGCATTTAGGAGTCACAAGTTGAGCATGTGGCTTGGTGGTATGACGTCAATTGGAGATCAAGGAAGGGAGGGGTTTGAATCCCACAAAGTGCATTTTGAGGCTTTTATTTTGTGGCTTGAGAGTGGAAGAGGTAGAGTTTGGATAAAACTCTACAGAGGAGGTTGAAGACTTCGTCTACAAGTTTGGATGGGAGGCTAGGAGTGAGTGAAGGAGAAGATAGTGGAGAAAATCAAGGGATGGATGTGTGTGGGAGTGTAGGCCGAATGTGGGGAAGGTTGTGATAGGGAATTTTGGCCAAGGGTGGTCATTTGGGAGTGCATATTTGGTTTTGAGAGGGGGGAGTGCCGAATTTTCTCTGGTTTTCTTTTGGGAGTATTTGCATTTTGGTATTTTCTCTAGCATTTCGGGTCTTTTCCTTCTCAATTCACCTTTGCCGAATTCTCAGTTTCTTTCTTTCACTTCTCGCTCTGTGGTTCAAGTCTTCCTCTTTTCCTTCTCTTTTGCCACTTGCCGATTGGTAGGCTCCCCTCTTGTAATTCCTCTTGTTCGTTTCATCTTTACTTTGCTGCCAAATCTCTTTTCCTCGTTCGATTCTTCTTTGGCCGAATGTAACAACTTCTTTTCCTCTTATTTCTTTCCCTCTCTTTTCAAGCTAGCGGATTGTGTGGGCCGGATCTATTTCCGTGCTTTGTTCTAATATTTCTGAATCTCTTCAAAATTACGGTAAGTGGGTACTCTAGCCGAATCTTGGTCGATTTCTCTTCTATACTTGGTTCTATATTTCGCAAGCCGAAAGGTTGTTTCTCTAGTTGCCTTGGAATAACGTTCTAACATGTTCTTTATCGCTAGGGACTCGTTTCCTTAATCAAGAGGTGTAGGCCGAATACTCTCCCATTGCAAGGAGTCTTTCATTCTCTAGTAAGTAAAGTCAATAGGTAAAGTATTTCAATATTTTGGATTACTAAGGAAGGAGAGTAACTATTGGTCAATTATTATTTTAGGTGCCTCGGAAAGTGTCTCGAACCGTAATCCATAACAGGTGTGTAATCTCACACCTTTGTTTATTCTGTTAGTTCAATGTTCTGTGAATCGGCTAAAAACTGAAATACCGAAAAAGCCGGAATATCGGCATCTGAGATCACTCGAGCGTGCGAGCGCTCGTAGAGATAAACCGAGTCACTAGTGTTGATGATAGAATGTTGGGAGTGTCACGAACTCTCTCGTGGGATTGAGGCTATAATGGGCCTTGTTGAGCCGAAGTTGGCTAAGCGGGCCCAATGGGTTAATAGGCCCACATGAGCGAAATTTATGGTAAGTGTCAGATGATAGATGCGGCTGCGAAGTTCGTAGAACCAAGACCGAAAATGAGCTAAATGGGCCACCCGAGCGTGTGGGCCCGTTTGGGCTAATATTGGACTTTAGGCCCAATTGCACCATTTTGACTAAAAACGGAACCTATGTCGCTCGAGGCGACAGTTGGCCTCCAAAAAGGCCGTTTGGGGAGAGGGTAAATTACTGAAATACCCTTAGTGGGTAAATTACCGAAATACCCTTAGTGGGTAAATTATCGAAATGCCCTAGATGGGTTAAAAAAATTACCGAAATACCCCTGAGGGGTGAAATTACCGTTTTACCCTTAAACGAAAAAATGTCTGTTATACCCTTAGTGGTAGTTTAATATTGTTTATGTGATTTTTATATATTTGTATATGATCGTAAAACACTGCATACATACCATATTGCATTGGGTTGGTTTTTTTTTAGTTGGAGAAAGTATCATTATAGTGGCATCGCCAGTGGCACAGTCACATATACCGTTATTAACAGCTAGGTTGCACCATTGGAGAGTTTGGCTGGGTGGATCGACATGGTCCCCACATGGAGAGCTTGGTGGTTAAGGGTTAGGTTACATGTATGTTTGCATTTAACATGATTTAGGGCATAGGCTCAGATCGATACCGTATAGGCTCGGGCCCAGATTGTAACCATAATGGGGAATTACACATTGAGTTCTCGTAACTCACCCCTTTCTTTTAACTGTGCAGGTAATTCCCAGCCTTAGAAGATTTGGAGCTGCGGAGGACTCGGAGGTGGCCACACGTCGGATTTGATTTAAAATTTAACTTAGAAATTTTGGTTTAATTTAGTTTATTTTAAACTATTGGGTTAATAATTTTTGTAATAAGGCCATTGGGCTTTTCTTTTTAAACTTTTATTTGGTATTTCTTTAAATTACAAACTGCTGGTTTGTTAAACACGGGTTTTTAACACTATAACCACTGTTTTCAAAATATCACGTATTCGCAAATGTTTGGACCAAACTTCCGCAACAAACAAGGGTTTAAAAATAATAATGTTTTTGCAAGGGAATGATTTTGAGCAAATTGTGATTTGTTAATAAGCAACGAAAATCGGGATTTTAAAAGATAGAAAGTTTTCGGTTCGTAGAAGGGTTTTTTTTCATTGAACATATAGTTTTCAAATAGTACTTGATGTGGCACGTTAGATCCAGTCATAACGTCTAGGTCGGGTTTGGAGTGTTACACCTAGGCTCGTTAAAGAGAGAAATTTGATTAAAATTGATTTCCGAGCTTAGGGGTAAAATGGTCATTTTGTAAAAGTCTAAGGGCAAAATAGTAATTTTTCCAAAGCATGATTATTGAAATGCATTTATTAATGTGATAATTAAATGAGCTAATTTGCTATTATAGATCAAGAAGAACCAAGAATTAACCTCGACTAGGGAAAGAACAAAGTATCGAACTAGATCGACAATCTAGCCTATTTTGAAATCGAGGTAAGTTTGTATGTGATAAATTCAACATTTATGCTAGTATGTTTGATATTGTAACGATACATGATATTCTATGAAATTGAGTAATGGTGTTGAATGAGATAGATGATAAAAGTTGAGATGTTGAAGTCCCGATGGGACTATAATATATGTAAGATTACTATCATCGAGACATGAGATGGATAATGATAAGGTCTCGTGTAAGACCATGTCGGGGACATGGCCTCGACACCAAATTGAGATCCCGTATAAGACCATATCTGGGATATGACTTCGGTATTGAATATGATGAAAATCGTATAAGACCATTTCCGGGATATGGTATCAATACTTGATGTGAGATTCCATGTAAGACCATATCCGGGATATGGCATCGGCACTCAGAAGTGACCCCATGTAAGACCACATCTGGGATGTGTCATTGGCTTCGTATTTATGTAATGACGATGAATATGCATCTTTGAATATCCCTAGTGATTTAAAGGGATAAATAGATAAGCTTGGAGATAGAAATGAGATTTAGTACTAAAGCCATGTGATTGAGTGAATACAGGTACCCGTGAGTAATTCATGAGGAATGTTTAGGATATGTGGCATGATATGTTCTAGATAAGAACAAGTACAATATTGCCAAGATAACTCGAGGATCGTGGGACGTCAGAGTTCGGAAATCACACTATCGACATCCCTTTGGTATAATAAAGTTAGATTTATTTTGAGTATGGCATGTACAGGACTTGGTTATTTTGTTATGTCATATTAGTTATCCAAAGTGATGGTTAATTATGTTATCAAATTCATTTAGTAAATGGTCATTGAAATTTGGCCAATACTTGACAGGTTTATATATATTCATTGATGATGAATCATGAAGTTTATGCTTGTGTGGATGCTTTGATTTGAGTTCTTGGAAGTGCCTTAGGGTCATGAGTTATGTTGAATTGAGTTGGTATAAGTATGATTGCTATGTAGGGTGGCATTTGGCTTGGAATTTAGCCTTTTTAATGTTCACACGGGTAGACACATGGGCGTGTGTCTAGGCCGTGTGTGACGCACGATCAGCCCCATGGGCATGTTGATCAGCCATGTGTCCCCTTGCATGCTAGATTTACAAGTCAGTATGCTCAGTAGTAAACACACAGGCAGAGACACGGCCATGTGTCTCAGCCGTGTGGGAGGCACGGCCATGGACATGGGCGTGTGCCCAGGCCGTGTGAAGTCTGCACCTAAAATTTGGAATTTAATTTGACACACGGTCTAAGGACACGCGGGCTAAGACACAACTGTGTCGAGGCTGTGTGAGGGACATGGGCGTGTGTCCAGCCATGTGAAAACCATTGAAGGTTCAAATTAGGAAATAAATTCCACACGGGCTAGGGACATAGGCGTGTGTGACCACACGGCCTGTCCATACGGGCGTGTCCTATGTCACACGGGCGTGTGACCCTTGTTTAGAAAAAAAATTTTAATGCTCAAAAGTTCTCGATTTGATCCCGAGACCCTCCGTTTACATGTTTAAGGCGTCGTAGGCCCATAATGATGATATTTTACATGTGAATCGGAAGTTGTATGTTCAAGTGATATAAGTCTGGTAATGCCTCGTACCCGGTTCCAGTGTTGAATACGGGTAAGGGGTGTTACAAGCTGACTGCATCAAGTTTTCATCTTTCTTTAGATGGCTATCTTAAGACAACGGAAGAAAGATAGCACATGAGTAAGGTTCCATATGCTTTTGTAGTTGGAATCCTTATGTATGTGATACTTTGCACACGTGCAGATATCGGTTTAGCAGTAAGAATGGTTATTTGATATCAAGCAAATCCAGGTATCAGGCATTGGCAAGCTGTAAAGCATATATTAAGGTATATTAAAAGAACTAGTGATTGTATGTTTGTGTATTATGGGGAGAACCTTACTACTGTTGGATACATAGGGTTAGACTTCCAAACCAGTAAAGATTCAAGGAAATTGGCATCAAAAAATATTTTCGTTCTAGGCCGTGGAGCCATGATATGAAGAAGTGTAAAACAAACTTGCACTGCTGACTCTACTATGGAGGCCGAGTATGTGGCTGCTTCTGAGGCAACGAAAGAAGCAATATGGCTTCGAAAGTTCTTAATCAGTCTTGAAGTCTTTCCTAGTACAGAAAAAGTTATAACAATGTATTGTGATAACTGTGCTGTAATAGCTAATACCAAGGAAATGAGAAGTCACAAAAGAATGACACACATTGATCGGAAGTATCACTTGATACGAGATGTAACAGCCCGATTTTGGGTCTAGTCGGAAAAGTGGTTTCGGGACTACAAATTCGACGCAGTAAAATTTATTTTTATTATATTTTTATGGTCTACAGTTTTATGGAATGATTTCGTGAACATTTCGTTCGAAAATTTTGACGTTTGAGCACTCAATTTAGCTAGAAGGACTAAATTGTAATAAATGCAAAATGTGTGTTCTAGAAGCTAAAGGTGTTTAAATTCTATGAGATTTAAATTAGAGGTCCTTAAATAGTAATTAAACCATTATACTTTAGTATAGACAAAAATGGACATGGATAGGTGAAATTTTGAAGTTTTTCATTAAGGGCATTTTAGTCATTTGGTTAATAAAGACTAAATTTAACAAATAAAAGATGTTCATCTTTCTATTTTCATCCCCCCATGGCCGAATGTCCCAAAGGAAACCCTAGCTAGGGTTTGCCAAGCTTCCAAGCTCGATTGTAAGTACGTTCTTGTCTCGTTTTTAACAATTTTTGTTTTTTTGAGATAGTTGTAGCTTGATTTACCTATTTCAAGGACTAATTTGACGGAAAGGTGCAGTTTAAAATTTCACCCATGTTGAACATGTATGTATTTTGATGTTTGATGGTAGAAAATGCATGTTTGTTGTTTGTTAAACGACTTTTGCTAAGCGATTTTCAGTAAAAATGTCAAAAAGGACTTATTTGTAAAAGTCTATAAAATGAGTAGAAAATGTGAATAAATGGAAAATGTGGGCTGTTATGAGTATTAAAATGGTTCGGCTGGGCTTGGGTTTTGAAGAAATTGAATGAAATTCATTTTACGAGCCCGGGGACTAAAGTGTAAAATGTCCAAAGTTTACGGGCAAAATGTAATTTTGCCATAATGTGACTTTTGGGTTGAAATGAATGATGTGATGATTAAATGAGATGAATTTGGTATTATAGATCAATAAAAACGAAGTTCGAGTCTAGATCGGGGGAAAACCAAAGTGTTTGACGATTAGGTCCATTTCCGCTTTTTTGTATCGAGGTAAGTTCGTATGTAAATAATGCATTGTTATATTTATGTTTTAAATGCTTTAATATTGTATGAATTGTGATTGAATCTTGAGACATATTCAACAAATTTTCGACAAACGAGAAACCTCGATTGAACCTTAGGAATAGAATAGGATACGAGTGACATGTCACTAGGAACCCATGTGTATACGCGATTATGTGATCCGGGTGCTGGTCTTGTACGTCCTACCAGTGGCTGGGTACTCCAGAATGTGTTGCGGATACCTATATGTATTATGAGATATGAGGTAGCTTTAGCTACATATATGGCACTTATGTGCAACATTTTCGAGTATCCGTTAATATTCCGAGTGTTTAACGAGAATGTCAAAGTTGTGAAAGGATATGGCTATGATGCGAGTTGGTATAGGTATGTACGAAAAACTCAAAGAAAATGGATTCGATATATAATGAACTATTCATAAGGATGTGATTGAATAAATTATGCTCATGAAGTTTAATGACATTTATGTTGATATATGTTATGTTATTCATATGATAAACTATTGGTAAGACTGTGATTGAGTAAGTTGTACTCATGAAGTTTAATGACATTTATGTTGATATATGTTATGTTATTCATATGATGGCTATTGGTGAGAATGTGATTGAGTAAGTTGTGTTTATGAAGTCTTAACGACATTTATGTTAATATATGTTAAGTTATTTATATGTCAAATGTATGAATAATGTTTTGTATTATTTTCATATGAACTTACTAAGCTATATAGCTTACCCCCTTTCTTTCCCTTATCTTATAGTGTTACCAAGCTAGCTCGGGATCAGAGATCGTCGGAGTTCGCATCACACTATCAAACGATTATTTTGGGTAACAATTAGCTTAACATTTTGAGTATGTGGCATGTATAGGGACTTGGTCATTTTGTTATATGTGTCATTGTGATTGTAGCCAATGTGTTGGCTTATGATTGTCACAGGCTTGTTTTGATTATTTGACCATGTAGATTGGCTTATTTGGGCTATCACAGTTGTAAGACTAAGTATATATTTATATATGTGCCAATGTCCTTGGTGATATGGTCTTGGTACGATTAGTGAATGATGAAAAGGTGATTTATGACATGAATGTAAAATGTTTGGCCATGTGGTCTATTGATGAGATGATAAAGTGGTGTACAATTAGGTATCTTGAAAGTAGTTAATTGTGGCTTAATAAATGTTGTGAGTATGATGGATGTTGATATTGTGTTGGCATGTGTTGGTCATAATTGTGGATGTTTTGATTGCCTAAGTATGTTATGTTTTGTGCTTTCAATTGGTGTAAGTGTATGTGTGAATAAGGGTGGCAAATGGCTTGGTAAATAGCCTTTACTTTGTCCACACGGGTAGACACACGGGCGTGTGTCTAGGCCATGTGTGACACACCGTCTGCCCCATGGGCATGTGTTCCGACCGTGTGTCCCCTACACCTTAATTTTAAAAAATAGAATGTCCAGAATTGTTCACACAGGCGTGTGTCTCAGCCGTGTGTGCTACACGGCCTAGCACACGGGCGTGTGGCACAGCCGTGCGGTGCAAGTCAGAGATCTACCTAGTTTTGAACACGGCCTGCAGCAAGAGCATGTCCCTTGGACCACACGAGCGTGTGAGCCCTGCACTTTGAAAAATTTTGGAATTTTGCGAAAAATTTCTTGAGTTCTCAGTTTAGTCCCGAACCACTTCCAATACATGTTTTGGGCCTCGTAGGCTCATCTTAGGGACTTTATGATTGAATACAAGTGGTTTTAATTTGGACGCAACTTTTATGTCTTGGAATTTCGTGAATACTTGAGTGGTAGGTCCAGTAATGCCTTGTACCCTGTTTCGGCATTGAATACGGGTAAGAGGTGTTACAAGAAAGGTAGTAGCCAAAGGAATTGTAGATGTGATGAAAGTAGATTCTGAAGATTACCTTGTGGATCCATTTACTAAAATTCTTGTAACTAGGAGTTTTAACAAACACGTCGAGGATATGGGAATGAGAAACATGATATATTTACTTCACTAGGGCAAGTAGGAGATTGTTGGCAAATTTTCCCATATTGTAGTAAACATGTAACTGTTTCCTATTTATTTGAACGATGAATAAATAAATAAATTTAGTTTCAGATTTCACTATTATGTCTATTTTATTTCTGTCTTTTATATTTTACATGCATAGCAAAATTATGATAAGCAAATATTAGCTCATTGATTGTTTAAGTTCAAACTGAATATAAGTGGCATTATAAGAACTATTACATTGCGATAAAGACAATTTACTTTAGTAGATAATCTAAATAAGTCCGTAATCCTGTAAAAGAATCGAAGTGAGCATTTGATTCAAATACTGAGAAGGTTTATTATGTTGTCTATAATTCCAATTGGAGAGATGGCTAGTCTTGGATATCAAAGTAGTTGACTCCACGTGTAGAGACATAGATGTATTCATTGGTAGAATGATACATTGGACTGAACCCAATATGAATTAATTCTAAACCCGTTTGTGAATTAATTCACTTGTGTCGTTCATCATGTGATTTATCTAAATCCTGAGTTAGTCACCGACCACGCATATGCAACTCATGTGCTTTGATATAAATGGAGGCTTCTGCTCTAAAAATGATCGAGCCCATAGTCGGTATGTTGGGTACATGACTTGTGTATGGCATGACTATACTAGCAATAGTGTAATTCTTAGCTCAATTAAAGAGTTAATGATATCCTCCCATTGGCATTGTGTAGATGGATAAATATGGAACATGACCACGGGTTGCTAGTTCTCGAACGAGCAATTTATCACAGTCATTTGTTGACAGTAATCATATTAATCATTAAGAAGATACAATGGTGACAATGAGATAAAATAAGATTGTATTGAGTGAACAGATTTAACTCAAACGAATCAGGGATATCACATAAGGGTAACACACACATGACGAGATCATTGGACAAAACAGTTGAATAAATTGCATTCGTAAATATTATACAATAAGGAGTTTTCAATCATGGTACTTCTTGTATACAGCTCCAGGATTAAGTAATCATGAATTATCTGAACGATGCTTTTAGACATAATAGCAATTAGTAAAGCCTAATTGTATATGTCTGATTGGTCCCTTCGCTAGCTCAACAAAAGCTCTATCGGACTGCATTTAAATCAGAAGCAAATTCTACGACTTTAGAAATAATTTAATTGAGACGATTTCTTCGATGTGGAATTAAATTAGGCGGTTGTAAGAATTGCTCAACTAGAGAATTTGATTAAAGAATTTTCTTGAAAACTTAATTTGAAAAATCTAAGTATTTTTGGAAAAATTAATTTTGATCAAGTAAAATTAAATTAATCAAATTAACTAAAATTGATATGATATTTTTGAAAATTAATTTTCATGTCAGACAATTGGTCCAATGGGTAATTAAACTTGAAAATTGGACCCTGATTTGTAAATTGGGCTCGAGAGCCCAAAATCGAGACCAAGACCCAAAAACTGGTAGAACCGAGCCTAGTATGTGGAACTGGGCTGACAGTCTAACCAGCTGCTATACCGGACCAAACGGGTTGTCAAAGACACGGGCCGAACCGACTCGAACTGCTGTAAGGGTGTCGCACCTGCATCATCAGACACGGTGGTGCCGACACTGCGACGGCTACGTCCCGGTGGCCGGCAACAGTGGAAGTGTTACACTCCTACTGAGACTCTGCCAGAGAATTTCATTTCAGATTAACTATTCCAAAAATAATATTATTTTAATAGTTTAATATAAAATTTAATTTAATATTTATCCTAATAGTATTTTATTAATTTAATATTAAAGTGATTATCTTAATATTAAATTTAATTTAATGTTTATCTTGATAAATATTATATAAATTTAATATTAAAGTGATTAAATTTAAAGAGAGCATTGGGTAATTATTTTTCACACCCTTGAATTCAAGAGAAAATTGTAGAGAGAAAATTCTCTAAAGAGATTATTTTAGAAAATTTCTAGAGATATTTTTCTGTTTTACAACTTGACCCAAAATTTTAAAGAAATTGCGAAATTATCCCACTAGTAATTTTTGTGAAATATTTTCTGGTTCCAAGCGAGCCCACACTCGGCCAACGTGAGCTTGAGGATAGTGGAGAAGACTACTCGATCTAAGCATTCATCCTAGACGAATTGAAAATGTACAATTTTGATTAAGTGTTTATTACTTTAGATATCACAATCAAGATTTTGTTTTGGAAAAAAAAATTCAAACTCTATTTTCCCTAAACTTTGATTAAGTGTTTATTACGTAATTTCAAGGAGAAGAGACTGGCAGCTCCGATCTACTCCGCTGCAACTTCAAGGACATAAGAATTGGTATTTTCAACCTGCTCCACTGCAACTTTAGGGATATAAGGTTTGTGTATTTTTATCCTGCTCCACTACAACTTCAGGGAGATAAGGATTGTGGCTTCAATTTGCTCCACTGCAACTTTAGAAAGATAAGATCTGCCATAATTTGTAGCTTTAATCTGTTCCACTGCAACATCAGGGAAATAAGATTCGCTGTCTTCAGTCTAGTCCGCTGCAACTTCAGGGAGATAAGAATTGGTAATTTCAACCTGCTCCACTGCAGCTTTAGTGAGATAAGGTTTGTGTATTTTTATCCTGTTCCACTGTAACTTCAGGGAGATAAGGATTGTGGCTTCAATCTGCTCCACTGCAACTTCAAGAAGATAAGATCTGCCATAATTTGTAGCTTTAATCTGTTCCCCTGTAACGTCAGGGAAATAAGATTCGCTGTCTTCCGTCTGCTCCGCTGCAACTTCAGGGAGATAAGACTTGTGGCTCCTATCTGCTCCATTACAACTTCAGGAGGATAAGATCCGCTATCTTTGATCTACTCTACTGCAACTTTAAGAAGATAAGATCTACGACTTCAATCTACTCCACTGCTACTTCAGGGAGATGAGATTTGTGGATTCACCGATCTTGCTACACCGTCCTCTGGGGGACATGACCCGTAGAATCGATTTTATAGGCCTATGCTTATGCCAAATGATTAGGATGCCATGATCAGAATGAACCAAATGCTCCTAACTAGCTGTATTATGAATGATATTTGCATGAATGCAGAATATCATGAGAATGATCCCTTTTTAATGTCTGGGTTGTCATTTGCTCGTTGTTCCTCAAGGTTGTATTACTAACGTAATATCCTGTCTTCTTGTTCAGCTGATATCTTTGACAGAAAATCCAAAGAAATAGTCACAATTTAGACTCTTCTTTCTCAAATATTTCCATCCCTTAGGCTTGGTGAGTTCTAAATAATAGTCTTGTTTCAGGTTCTTATACTATTTAAAAGCTTCCAGAGTAATACGCAAAACTTTTTTTGTGAAAGTATTATTAGTCCATTAATCGTTATTTCAATGCAAAATGCTTGAAAAGGATCATAATGATGGACAAAACTAAAATTTATCAGGAACAAAATCTGAAAAGAATGGATTAATTAAAGAAACCAAATATTGCTGGAATACAAGATAGGTAAGGAGACAAATAAGTGCCCTAGATATCGCAGTCTGAGCTTCTCTGTACGAACTTCTTGAGGACCATTTTGAGCTCAACATGTGTTGTACAAGATCTTGAGTACTTTGTCGATGCCCCAAGATGTAGCATACCCTCTCCCCGTTAATTCAGGTATAGCAAGACTACTGCATGCCCCACCTTCGATCAAAATTTCAATTGCCCTTTCACGGGTTTTCAATTCAAAAACCCCTCTGGTCTCAAGGCGCCCTTTGTGGGTTTTCACCTTGGCCTCTCCTTTTTCTCTTCCTTTCCTTTCCTTCATTTTTTTAAGTGAAGTACTTCTTGACTGAGTCTAAATTCACTGGATTAGGCAATGTCTTGCCATCCATTTCAGTTAATATCAGCGCTCCTCCAGAAAAGACCTTCTTTAACACGTAAGGTCTTTCCCAGTTTGGCATCCATTTTCCTCTGAAATCCTTTTGTAGGAGTAGGATCTTCTTCAATACCAAGTCTCCCTTATGGAATTCTTTGGGGCGAACCTTTTTGTTGTAAGTTTGCATCATTCGTTTTTGGTACATTTGACCATGACGGATAGCTTTCAGCCTTTTCTCTTCGATCAAATTTAGCTGATCATATTGGGATTGGATCCATTCTACTTCATCCAGCTTCAGCTCTGACAAGACTCGAAGGGAAGGAATCTCAACTTTGATGGGTAACACTGCCTCTATTCTATAGACCAATGAGAAAGGAGTTGCCCTAGTAGAGATCCTGTCTAACGTTTGATAAGCATATAGAGCAAATGTAACTTCTCATGCCAATCTTTATAAGTCTCAGTCATCTTTCCCACAATCTTTTTGATATTCTTATTAGCCGCCTCGACTACACCATTCATTTTTGGGGAATATGGTGACGAGTTATGGTGTTTAATTTTGTACTGACTGTAGACCTCTACTATCGTGCTGTTGTTCAAGTTCAATGCATTGTTTGATATGATCATTTCTGGCATTCCATACTGGTATATGATCTCCCTCTTTAAGAACTTGCTGACTGTCGATTTGGTGACATTGGCATATGAAGCAGCCTCTACCCACTTGGTGAAGTAATCAATGACCACAAAGATGAATCGATGCCCATTAGATACTTTTGGTGAGATTGGTCCACTAACGTCCATGCCCTACATAGAGAAAGGCCGTGGAGAAGTCATAACATGAAGAGGTGAAGGAGGCACATGAATCTTGTCCCCATAAATTTGGCACTTATGACACTTCTTGGCATAATTGATGCAATCCCCTTCCATGGTAGACCAATAATACCAGAATTTCATGATTTGCCTGGCCATTGTAAAACCATTAGCATGTGTTCCGTAGACACCCTCATGGACTTCTTCTAGGATTTTCTTAGCCTCAACCGCATCCACACATCTTAATAACACCTAATCATTTCTTCTTTTGTATAGGATATTTCCATCTAAGATGTAATCACTGGCCAATCTTCTCAAAGTCCTTTTATCATTCTCAGTTGCTTGATCAGGGTATTCGCGATTCTTCCCATATCGCAGTATATCGTGATACCAAGGATGATCATCTTTTTCTTCATCTTCATTGATGTTGTAGCAATGATCCAGAGCCTTGTAAATACTCATTTGGATAGGCTTCACATCCTCTTGTTTATTTACTCTGATCATAGAAGCTAATGTAGCCAAACCGTCAGCCATCTGGTTTTCATCTCTCGGAAGGTAACAGAAGGTGATATCATCAAACTCCTCAATTAATTCCAGAACTAGCTTTCGATAGTTGATCAATTTGGGGTCCCTTGTTTCCCATTCTCCTTTGAGTTGATAGATCACTAGTGCAGAATCCTCCTATACCTCTAGCACTTTAATTTTGTGTTCTATGACCGCACGGATTCCCATGATACATGCTTTGTACTCTGCCATATTATTTGTGCAATCAAAATCCAATTTGCAAGTAAATGGATAATGATCTCCATTTGGGGATATCAGAACTACCCCAATTCTGTTACCAATAGCATTTGATGCTACGTCGAAGTTCAGTTTCCAAGGACGATCTTCTGGAGCGTCTTCTTTAGTAGTTGCCACAAACATTAGATCTTCATTAGGGAAATTGAAATTCAAAAGCTCGTAATCTTCTAGAGCTCTACTGGCTAGAAAATTTGCTATTGCACTCCCTTTCATAGCCTTCTGGTTTACATAGACTATGTCAAATTCGGAAAGCAGAATTTTCCATCTGGCCATCCTTCCATTCAAAGCAGTCGACTCCATCATATATTTTAGAGGGTCTAGTTTCGAGATTAGCCAAGTCGTATGGTACAACATGTACTGCCTCAATCTCCGAGTTGTCCTGATCAAGGCGTAACATAACTTCTCAATTGGCGAATATCTCATTTCACACTCAATGAATTTCTTACTGAGGTAGTATACCACCCTTTCTTTCTTTCCTGTCTCATCGTGTTGGCCAAGCACACATCCCATAGAATGTAAAATACAATATAAGTGGCCTGTCTGGACTTGGTGGTGAAAGCACTAGGGTATTGGACAGGTACTGTTTTACCTTGTCAAAAGTTTTCTGGCATTTATCATCCCATACGCCTGGATTGTGTTTCTTAAGGAGACGAAATATGGGGTCACATTTCTCAGTTAGTTGTGAAATGAACCGGGCAATGTAATTTAGTCTTCCTAAGAAGCCTCGAACTTCCTTTTGAGTGTGTGGTGGAGGCAATTCTTGTATAGCCTTGACTTTTTCTGGGTCGATTTCGATTCCCTTTTCACTGACTACGAAACCTAGCAGTTTTCCTGACCTAGCCCCGAAAGTACATTTTGTTGGATTGAGCTTTAGCTAAAATTTTCTCAACCTTAAGAATAATTTCCTCAAAACTTGCACGTGCTCCTTTTCTATTCGGGATTTTGCAATCATATCGTAGACGTAAACCTCGATTTCCTTGTGCATCATGTCATGAAACAAGGTTACCATGGCTCTTTGATACATTGCTCCCGCATTTTTTAATCCAAATGGCATCACCTTATAGCAAAATGTTCCCCACAGGGTTATGAATGTGGTTTTTTCCATGTCTTCAGGATGCATCTTTATCTGATTGTATCCAGAGAAGCCATCTATGAAGGAGAACAGTGAGTAGTCTGCCGTATTATCCACTAAAGTAACAATATAAGGAAATGGGAAATTGTCTTTGGGGCTAGCCTTGTTTAAGTCTCTGTAATCTACACACACTCGTACCTTTCTGCCTTTCTTAGGGACGGGGACAATATTGGCTACCCACTCTGAGTATTTAACCACTTGTAAGAACCCAGCATCAAATTGCTTTTTAACCCCTTCTTTTATTTTTATCACAACATCGGTCCTCATCCTTCAGAGCTTCTGCTGAAGTGGTTTGCACTCTTCTTTTATGAGGAGGCGGTATCCCACAATATCAGTGCTTAACCTGGGCATATCTTGGTATGACCATGCAAAGACATCTTTGAATTCTTGAAGTAACTCAATGAGGTCTCGTTTTGTTTCTCCAACTATACAAGTTACAATTTTCACTTCTTTTCCTTCTTCCAAGATTACAATCTCTACTGTCTCTTTGTGAGGTAGAATTTGTTTCTCTTCTTGTTCTACCATTCTTAACAAATTCAGAGATAGGTTATAGTCTCTGTCGTCTTCAAAATCCTGAGATCCCTCTAGACACATGTCACGCTCAAAAAGAGATTCTGGGTCAGTAGCAGCGTCGCTCATGTTATTGATATCTGGAGACCAGTTGTAAGCACGAAGGAATATCCAAAGAACAAATGAATCTAAGAATAGCTATTTGTATGGTTATGAATGAAATGAAAGAATAAAAGAATGTTTGCTTAGAGTGATACACAAACAATGCATTTTTTATTGAAATAAAGATGTTGGACATGAGCCTATTTCACAAAAGGATTCTTATTGCTTCTAAGCTTAAAGCAACAAGCGTGTTTTGAACATTACTCTGAATCAACTCTAAAAACTACAGGAATCTCTTCCGCAGTCCAGTTGTTCAGAACACTTCCCGCTCATAAGGGTGGATGCCCAATAAGTTTTCTTCCACCATTTCCTCTTCAGATATGGCGTTAATGCTCAGATTTCCCATCATATCTTCAGCAATTTCTTTTCTTGTCATCTTCCATTCAAGGTGAATAATTTCGCCTGACACGAACGTTCTGGATATATGGGGGAAGGTCATTGGTTCCCATTTGACCTCTACCTCACTTAATCGCACTCTTCTTCTCTCTTGCTTCTTCTCCAACTCTTTCTTCCTTTACTTCGCATCTGGCTTATACCGTTGGTCAGTCAAGATTGGTACTTCGACCCGTCCATGGAGGTATTTTCCGAGTCCCCTTCCAGGCAATGCTCCTTTTCCCACTGTCAGTTGTAAGTTCATCCTCGTAGCTTTGGATATTTTGGGCATTGGGATCTTGCTTCCCTCGACGATGAAGGTTACGTTCTCAAACTCCAACAATTGAAAGGAACATTCTATCGGTTCACCATCAGCCTCTATGTATGGCGCATTACTGGTAATGGACGCAATAATGTCTTCTTTCGCGTTTATCGTTACCAATCGGCCCTCCGTTACCAACTTTAGCTTTTGGTGTAGTGATGATGGTACCACCACTACTGAATGAATCTAAGGCCTTCCTAATAGGCAATTGTAAGAAGGCTTGATGTCCATCACTAAGAAGTCTACCTTGTATATGTTTGGACCGATCAAGAGAGGTATCTCAATCCTTCCCATTACTTTCCTCTCGGTGCCGTGGAATGCTCTCACTAGGTTTTGGCATGTCTTCATGTGAGAGCTGTCAACAGGCAACATGTTTAATGTGGATAAGGTAATACATTCAGTGCTAATCCATTGTCAATCAGTAACCCTGATAATGTATACCTCTTGCAGGGGGTGGTGATGTGCAGAGCCTTGGTGGATCCCATGCACCTAGGCGGTATTTCATCGTCATTAAAAAAGATGAAATTATTGGCGCTTTTGTTGTTGACCAAGGATTTCCCTTTTACAGGTTCAGTTTTTGTATTTGGGGCATCATAATGTCTTCCGCTACGTATATAGAAACCCACATCTTGACCTTCCTCTGGCGTGCTGAACGAGCCCACCTCTCCCGGGATTGTCACATTGCAGTTGTAGTTCCAAGGTACCCTTTTGCTTTCTTTATAAGGAAAAGAAACAGATTTCTGGATTACAACTCTTGGTGCAATCTTTGCTCTGGCTTCATTGATTCTTGGTCGTGAGATGATTACCACCGGGTGGTTGGCCTCATAGACCTTCTCTGTCGACCCTCCATCTAAGACGCACACCTCTTTTCCTTTAGTACACTCAAAGAACTCAAGCTCCTTGTTGTCCATTAGACCTAGTACTAAGGCCCTGAATTCACTACATTTCTGAATCTCATGATCTTCCTCATCATGGAACTCACAATAGTTCCTTGCTTCTCAGGATCTGTCCCTCGAGTCTTGTGTGATTAACCCTCTTTCCACCATTTTCTTCCAAACTTCTCTCAACGGGGTTTTCACTTCTATAATATTCACCTTGATTTTCTTCCCCGCATTCTCGACTATCACATTTACCCCCTTATCAACATGGTTAGGTAACAGATTTTCTGCACCAGATAGATCATCGAATTTTACAATGCCCATTTTGATGAGCCTTTCGACTAGCTTTTTGAAAGCGGTGCAGTTTTTTATCGAGTGTCCCGTGATTCTCGCATGGTATTCGGATTAGGCATTTGCGTCGTATCATTTTGGGTATGGGGATTGCATTGGTTTTAGGTAGAAATTGGATACAATATGTGCATCAAATAAACTTTGGTACAACCCCCTATACGTCATTAGAATAGGCGTAAACTAGAGTTTCTCCGTATTTTACCGTGTGTCGAACTCTTGTCTTGGAGGGCCTTGATGGCCAGTGGCTACCGTTCTCAGTTGGTTCACAGTGATTAGTTTTGAATAACCCCTATTATACGTGCTCACATTATTCACCTCGTTTTCTCTTTTTCTATGGGCCAACCTCTTTGTGTTTTCCCCGGCCTCTATTTTTCCACACCTTATTGCATTCTCTATCATTTTGCCAGACATCACTATGTCCGAAAAACTCTTAGTTGCACTTCCCAGCATGTGATTGATTAAAGGAACCTTCAGGGTATTACTGAAGAGCATGGTTCTTTCTTTTTCTAGCAATGGCGGTTGGACTTGCGTGGCGAATTCCTCCATCTTTGAGCATATTGCCTGAAACTTTCATTTGGCTTTTTCTCCATATTTTGTAACATGATTCTGTCAGGCGCCATATCTGTCACGTGGCCATATTGTTTCATGAAGGCCTGTACCAAGTCCTTCCACGAATTAATTTGGGCACGATTTAGCTGATTATACCATTTGGCCGCAACCCCAGTCAAGCTGTCTTGGAAACAGTGAATCAATAACTAATTATTACCGGCATATCCGGTCATCCTCCGACAGAACATTGTAATGTGAGCCTTAGGGCTGCTGGTCCCCTTATATTTTTCAAACTCCGGCATTTTGAACTTTGAGGGGGCACTAGATCTGGGACCAAGCTCAATTCCCTAGCATCAATTCCACAATGGTAATCAGCGCTTTCCAACGCCTTAATTTTTTTTCTATCCATTTGCATCAGTCTTCCAGTTGCTTTGGGAGCTCTACTCTCGCCTTTCCCATTTCCGCTATATCATCAAGGTCGGGGATAACGGAATTTGTTGGATTGTCTCGGGGGTTGGAACCTGAACCCGTAGGGAAGTTTATCAGTGTCGAAGTACCGGTCTGATATTGGGATTTGATGTTGACGGACACCCTTTGTGCTTGTGCTTGGGTGTTCGTTCGGGTGAAGCCTGGAGGATAAGTAGGGTCCCTATTGTCGTCTCCTGTATTGATCACAGGGCTCTTTCCTTTTTCTAGCCCCCTAGCCAGCAACTGCGTTAACTGGCTCATCATGCTTCTCTGGGATTCTAGCATCTGATCCCTCATATCCTGTTGAATTTTGGCCAACTGTTCTTACATCTGTATTTATAGTTGATCCTGCATCTCTCTTTGCATTTGTTCCAATCTTTCCAACCTTTGGTCCATGGCTTCAGTCTTTCTTCGTGTACCATAATGATATTCCAGGGTAATTTCCATGATTTTAGAGTCTCTTTGTGAGTTTTAGTGCACATGATGTAATGCAATGCTAATGCGTGAATGCAATGAATGCAAAAAGAAAAAGGCATTGATTCTAATTCAATTTCATTAGAATAACTTTTCTAGAAAACAAATTTCTTTACATAAAATGGATTACATATATGGCTTTGCCCTAATGCTTAAGATCTTGACTTGCTTAAGAAGCCAAGCTAACTCTCGGCTTCGATCTAACTCTGACTTATATTTCAAACTCAGTACATCAGCCTGGACTGCCAAGGTAGCCACCTCTCGCACTTGAGCCAAAGATTCACCCATGACGTAATCCCTATCCCTGATCTGGTCTTGAGATCGATGAAGTTGCTCTTTCCACCGTTCATTATTTGCAGCGTGGTTTCAAGTTCTTCTATCCTCCCTTTTAGTTCCTCAATCTTGTTTAGGCTGGCCCTTAATTCGATCACGGAGTTGAGACTACGATGCTGATCTAGTGACTTTTCTAATTCTGCCACTCGAGCTCTTAACTTCTCATTTTCATTTTGGCTCTCAAATAAACTCTTTTTTAAAACGTCCTCTCGTACCTGAGTATCATGGAACTTCTTCTCCCATTGATTAGCTCTAGACATTTCTTCTTGGATTTCTTTCCACCATTGCTCAGACGTTTTACCCAAACCAGCAGTTCTCATTGACATACTGCTTCTTGTAATCCATTTTCAAACTGTCCAAATCTTCTTCGACCTTATTTTTTTCCTTTCATCAATTTCTCGGCTTCTAGTTTTTGGACATCGACATCTAGCCCCAGCTGCATCTTCTCCTCCTCCAATTGCTTGATCCTTTTTCCTATTTTTTGAACTTTTCTTCACAAAATCCTGTTTGATGATCTCTAGTTCAGACGGGACCACCTGCAAGTGTTCTTCTATTTATCGGATGTTTTCTTGATTTGACGTAGAGATGTTGTCATTGATTCTCTGACCCCACCACCGGTCATACTCAGGGGTAGTCATTGGATTAGCAGCAAACCTTTCATCCTATAAGTTTGGTTCCAGGCATTCGTTATCTCCCTTGTATACGAACTCACACTGAGCTAACCCTTGTGTTGCTGGCGTGAACTGTCTTAACCTGTATTGCCTTAACAAGAGTAGAAGAGCATATACGACAGCTCCCCATATCCCAAGCAGGGGAACCCAATCAAACGTTCAAGCCACAAAATACCAATATAATCCTTTGATAGTGTGTAACGAACTCCGACGTCCTTGCGATCCCCGAGTTGGCTTGTAATACTATAAAAAAAAAGAAAAAGGAATGGGAGTAAGCATAAAGCTTAGTAAGTTTACATGTAAATAAATAACAACATTCTTAATGAATTATCTTAATCTTTCTTTACCAAGATTATTTAAGACTTTAATTTAATATACTTAGGTCTTAAATTCTTACCGGTACCTTTTTAGCTTGAACTTGTCTTACCTTTCCTTTGGTATACTCTTTGAATTTTCCCATTGAACCACTTGGAATACTAAGGATAAGCGGGTACCTTTCCTCATGAAACTTAACCATTGCAATGTCTTGACATGGTCTTACGTGGTATCTTTGCCTTATGAACTCACCAGTGCCATGCCTTGGCATGGTCTTACATGGGACCTTTTCCTTATAGAAACTTATCAATGCCATGTCTTGACATGGTCTTACATGATTTCCTTAAACCCTAATGTCATGACATTTGTATCCTACACATTCTTAAGGTTCAACCAGAACTTTCTGAAATAGCTTTTCCTTCAATTCATACTTGAGTCTTTAAATAATAAATTTACAGAATAAATATGTAAATGCCGAAATTTAATAGTATTAAATGAACTTACCTCGAAACAAAATACGATAAACTATATCGATTTAGTCCACTATCTTTTTCTTTCCCCGATCTAACTTTGAATTTGGTTCCTCTTGATCTATAATAGCAAATTTATCTTATTTAATACTCACATTTATTAAAACAGCCCTTAACTCTAACTTTGGAAAAATTACAATTTTGCCCCTAAACTTTTACATATTTACACATTTGCCCCAAAGCTCGGAAATTAAAATTTATCCCTTATTCTTATGTTTTATGACATACTGATCATTTTTCCCTTCTATGACAACATCAAATTCTCACTGTAACATATACTTATGAACATTAGGTATTTTTACCGATTAAGCTGTTTTACTCGTTTTCACTTAAAATCACTTAGCAAAAGTTGTTTAACATAATTTCAAACTTCATATTCCATCATAAAAAATCAAAATAAACACATTTCACTTATGGGTATTTTTCCAAATATGAACCCTAGCATGAATTATTGATAAAATAAGCTAAACCGAGCTACCGGGGCTTCAAAAATGTAAAGAACATTAAAAACGGGGCTTGGAATCACTTCCTATGGAGCTTGGAAGCTTGAAACAAACCCTAGCTATGGTGAACCCTTAAAAATTCGGCCTAATGAAGAAGATGAGCACATTTTGCCATCTTTTTCCCTTTTAATTTCTTTTTCTTACCAAATGACTAAATTACCCTTCATTAAAAACTTTGGTTCTTTCTACCTATATATGTCCATTTTTGTCCATGAAAACCTAATGGTATAATTACCATTTAAAGACCTCTACTTCAATTATGCTCTTCAATTAAATCTTTTAACACCTAAAACTCATATTTATCAACTTTTGCACTTAAGTCTTAATAGGCAAATTAGACATGCAATTCATGAAATTTTCTATCGATATTCTAACACATGCATCTAATCACTCAATAAATCATAATAATTAATCGTAATAAACTTTTCTATCTCGGATTCGTGTTTCACAACCACTGTTCCGTTTAGGCCCTATTTTGGGATGTTACATTTCTCCCCATTTTAAGGATTTTCGTCCCCGAAAATCTTACCTGTGAAGAGATTTGGGTATTGTTTTCGCATAGTCTGTTCGGGCTCCCATGTAGCCTCATCTATCCCATGCCTATTCCATAATACTTTCACAAGTGCAATAATTTTTTTCCTTAATTGCTTAACCTCTCGAGCTAGAATTTTTACCGGTTCCTCACCGTAAGTCATATCTGGCTGAATCTCAACCTCTGTCTGCAAAATTATATGTAATGGATCTGAACGATAACGATGTAGCATAGACACATGGAACACATTATGAATCTTTTCTAACTCACTCGGCAAAGCTAACCGATATGCCAATGGCCCAACTCTCTCAATCACCTCAAACGGTCCAATAAAACGGGGACTTAATTTGCCTTTCTTGCCAAATCTGAGAAGTTTCTTCCACAGGGATACTTTCAAGAATACCCTATCACCAACTTGAAATTCAATTTCTTTTCTTTTCAAATCTGCATAGGATTTCTGCCTATCTGAAGCTGCTTTCAAGCAATCTCTGATGACTTTTACTTTCTCTTCTATTTCTCTGACTAGATCAACCCCGTAATTCTGATTTTCCTTAAGCTCTGTACAATACAAAGGTGTACGACATTTAAGTCCATACAAAGCTTCATAAGGTGCCATCTTTAGACTTGATTGATAACTATTATTGTAGGCAAACCCTATTAACGGCAAATATTTCTCCCAACTACCTTGAAATTTCAATACACAACATCTAAGCATATCTTCGAGTACCTGAATAACTCTCTCTGACTGACCATCAGTCTGAGGATGGAAAGCTGTACTAAAACTCAACTTTTTACCTAAAGATTCCTGCAATTTCTTCCAAAATCGTAAAGTAAATCTCGTATCTCTATCTGAGATAATCGATAACGGTACTCCATGTAGTCTAACTATCTCTCAAATATACAACTCGACCAACTTGTCAAGTGAATAATCCATACGAACTGGAATAAAATGAGCCGACTTCGTTAACTTATCAATCACAACCCATACTGCATCTTTCTTTCTCGGTGTCAAAGGTAATCCTGTCACAAAATCCATAGTAACTTGGTCCCATTTCCACTCGGGAACTAATACAGGCTGCAATAAACCTGAAGGTACCTGATGTTTGGCTTTTACCTGCTGACAGATCAAACATCTAGAAACAAACTCTGAAATATCTCTTTTCATTCCTGTCTACCAATAGACAGAGAACTACTATGTGCTTCCTATAAGACTTTCCAAATAAGTTCATCATTCTTGGGTACACATACTCTATCTCTGAACATCAAACAACCGTCAGAACCAATCTGAAAATCAGGCTCCACACCTGACTCGCACTGAACTCTTTTGGCTTGCAACTCACTGTCATCCTTCTGAGCTTCACAAATTTCTTCAAGAAACATCGGTTTAGCTCTCAACTCAGCTAAAATAGAACCATCATCTGATAAGACCAAACTAGTGTGCAAAGCTCTAAATGCAAATAACGATTTTCTACTCAAAGCATCAGTAACAACGTTTGCCTTACTCAGGTGATAATCGATCACTAGCTCATAATCTTTAATCGACTCTAGCCATCTTCTTTGCCTCAAGTTCAGATCTTTCTGAGTCATCAAGTATTTCAAACTTTTATGATCAGTGAATATTCGACATTTCTCGCCATACAAGTGATGTCTCCAAATTTTTAATGCAAATACAATAGCAGCTAGCTCTAAATCATGTGTTAGATAATTTCTCTCATGTGGCTTTAACTGTCTAGAGGCATAAGCAATTACGCTTCCTTCCTACATAAGTACACACCTAGTCCATTCAAGGATGCATCACTATAAATCACAAACTCTTTACCCGGTTCTGGTTGTACTAAAACAGGAGCTTCAGTCAACAACGCCTGTAACTTGTCGAAACTCTGCTGGCACTTCTCAGTCCATTCAAACTTGACATCTTTCTATAGTAATCTTGTCAATGGAGTAGCTATCATGGAAAATCCCTCTACAAATCGCCTATAATAACCGGCAAGACCAAGAAAACTTCTGACCTCTGATACATTCCTGGGAAGCTTCCAACCAACAATGGCTGAAATCTTACTCAGATCAACTTTAATACCTTCACCTGAAACAATATGTCCAAGAAAACAAGCTTCCCGTAACCAGAACTCACTTTTACTAAACTTGGCATAAAGCTGATTATCTCTCAAAATCTGTAAAACTGTTCTCAAATGTTATGCATGCTCAGTCTCATCATGAGAATAAATCAAGATGTCATCAATGAACAAAACTACAAACTTGTCCAAATAAGGTCTAAAAATTCGGTTCATTAAATCCATAAAAATGATAGGAGCATTGGTTAAGCCAAATGGCATCATAAGAAACTCATAGTGACCATACCTAGTTCGAAAAGCAGTTTTTGAATTATCTGACTCTTTAACTCGCAACTGATAATATCCGAATCTCAAATCTATCTTAGAGAACACAGTGGCTCCTTTCAGTTGATCAAACAAATCATCTATTCTAGGCAATGGATATTTGTTCTTGATGGTTACCTTGTTAAGCTGCCGATAGTCTATGCACAATCTCATGGAACCGTCCTTCTTTTTCACAAATAAAACTGGTGCGCCCCATGGTGAATAACTAGGTCTTACAAAGCCTTTATCAGTTAATTCTTGTAGTTGAGCTTTCAATTCTTTCAATTCTATCAAAGCCATTCTATAAGGAGCAATAGAAATAGGTGTGGTACCTGGAATCAATTCAATACCAAACTCAACTTCTCTGATAGGAGGCAAACCTGGTAGCTCTTCCGAGAACACATCAGGAAACTCATTTACCACAGGCACTGATTCAATTTTCAACTCTGGATCTCTAGTATTCAACACAAAAGCAAGATAAGCTTTACATCCTTTCCTCAAACATTTCTGAGCAGACATAACAGAAATCATGGAAATTGAACTACCTGACTCATCTGAATTAACCCGAAGTATCTCACCATTTTCACATTTCAACTCAATGAATTTCTTTCCACAATTCACTATCGCATCATGTGCAGTTAACCAATCCATACCAAGAATCACATCAAACTCATCAAACAACAATAGCATGTGATCGGTCGAAAAACAGTAACCTCTAATCATCAAAGGGCAATTTCTACATACTTTGTTTACTAACACATACTGACCTAATGGATTCGATACTTTAATCACAAATTCCATAAACTCTATGGGCATGTTCATACTAGGCATCAATTTCATACAAACATAGGAATGGGTTGAACCCGGATCAATCAAAGCAATAACAGTAACATCATGAAGAGAAAATGTACCCGTAATTATGTTGGGGGAGGATGCCTCTTCACGAGCACGGATAGCATAAGTCCTTGCGGGTGCTCTAACTTCTGATCTCGTTGCTGTATCTCTAAATGTACCTCTACCTACCCCTACTCCGGGACTTCTTTGAGATCTACCTCTAACGGGGACATTGTCTGATCTTGCACTCGATATTACTTCTCTTTTAACCATTCCGGGACACTCCCGAATGAAATGATCCGGTGCACCACATTGGAAACAGCCAATCTTAGTTGCTCGACATGGACCTGGATGACGTCGACCACATTGAGGACATTCAGGTCTATCAGGCTGAATACTGCCAACACTCGCAATGAAGTG
Organism: Gossypium australe; assembly: GCA_005393395.2. NCBI lineage: Eukaryota > Viridiplantae > Streptophyta > Magnoliopsida > Malvales > Malvaceae > Gossypium > Gossypium australe. Next base: position 121,567,897 of record CM016616.1, read on the forward strand.
GTTTGAGCTTTTGGATCCATAAATCTTCTACCTCTGTTTCGGCTAGAATACCCGGTTGAAAAATTAGATCTCGTAGAAAACTCTCTAGGCCTCTTGGATATAGACTGAAACGACTTGCTCATTTGTCTTTTCTTCATATCTTGCACTTCAATTTCAACTTTACCCTTTCTTTTTAACAACTCCTCTGCCTTACAGGCTCAGTCAACTAAAACAACAAACTCCTTTATCTCTAGAACACCAACTGACAGTTGGATATCATCATTGAGCCCATCCTCAAATCTTTTACACATGATAGCCTCTGTAGACACACACTCTCGAGCATAATTGCTGAGTCAGATAAATTCACGTTCATACTTATTCACAGTCATCTTACCCTGTTTTAATTCAAGGAACTCTTTTCTTTTCTGGTCAATAAACCTCTGGCTGATGTACTTCTTACGGAACTCCTCTTGAAAGATGTAACATCCTGAAATTGGGCCTAGAAGAATTGGGCCCAATGGGCCTTGAGTATAGTAGCGTTTAAATTTTTGGAGAACAAGAGATCGGCTTAAATACAATTTGGACTTATTAGATAAGTGATTTTGGAAGCTTAGAGGGCTTCTTTGAAGTCCCGGGATCGAACTTTGGCTTTGGGGAAATTTTGGTTTTAGGTGAAAAAAACCCTGGAAGTTGGCAGGTAGGCCTTAAAAATAAAATGTGGAGGAAAATGACACAAGTGGAGTGTGTGGTGTAGTGGCAAAGTGACGCCACATAAGAGACAAGGGGGTGACGCCACAAGGAAGGAAGAAGGTCCAAGGTTCAAGTCTTGGCTTTTGCATTTTGGTTTTCTTTTTACTTGGACCTTAGAATTTGGCTATAGGTTTAAATTTAGTTGCGCATGGTTTAAGACACAAGAGGAGCTTATGGCCAAGTGGTTAGCGGCGTGGATTATGTTGCAAGGGAGCTTGGGTTCAAATCTCATGAGAAGCAAGGGAGTATTTATTTTGCGGATTGGACGGCAAGAGTTTCAGTTGAATTTAAACTCTACTGACGAAGGGATCCCACATTAGAAAGATACAAAGAAGAAGGGTGAAGAGCTAGCTATATAAAGAGCATTCCAGGAGGAGAGTTAACATACCTGGTTGACGTTGGGCAAAGGAGTGCTCGGAGCGCGGTTTAGCAGCTTCAGATTCCTATCAGGTGTGTAACTCTCTCTACCCTAGTTGTAGAGCGGCAAATGCCGAAGTGCCGGTCACAGCAATAGTAGCCACACGAGCGTGCGAGCGGGAGCTTCGACACGATAGTTGAGGCCATCAGTAGTATTCTTGTGGGTTGAGGTTGCTTAGGGCCGCGATGGGCCGAAGTGGGCCAAGGGCCCGTGGGCCCAATTGAATAAATTGTATGATAGTGTAGTATAAAGTGAACTAGACTAGGTGGAACTTATATACGTGGCTAGATTTGTTTTAGGTGGGCCACACGAGCGTGTAGGCCTGAATAGGCCAAAATTGGGTTTTAGGCCCAATAGTCCGGTACAACCGGAAATGGTAGCTGAGTCGCTCGGGGCGACATTAGGCCTTCTGAAAGGCCATTGCAGGTGTGAAATTACTGATATACCCTTGGAAGGGTAAAGTACCAAAATACCCCTAAAAGGTAAATTATGAAAATGCCCTTGGTGGGTAAATTACGAAATGCCCTTGGTAGGTAAAATTACGGATATACCCTTAGAGGTTGATTAGCGTGATTATGTTGTTTATGTCTATCTGATTATGATGGTAATTCATGTTATACTTATATTTGATATATGTTAGCATACATGACATACTGCATACACGAATTATTATGTCATATTGCATGGGTATGATGAGAGGAGGGGGAAGATATGATTATTTGTGACTTTGGGTCACCAGTGGTTTGGCACCACCAGTGGTTTGGTACCACATATGATTATTTATGACTTTGGGTCACCAGTGGTTTGGCACCACCAGTGGTTTGGTACCACAAATGTTATCTTCGTGACTCGTCCCAGTGGTCTGGCACCACAGTGGGTTGGCGCCACATATTATATTAAAAGGGATTGTCACCAGTGGTTTGGCACCACAGCGGGTTGGCCCCACATATGATTATCTGTGACTTTGGGTCACCAGTGGTTTGGCACCACCAGTGGTTTGGTACCACATATGTTTATTTGTGACTTTGGGTCACCAGTGGTTTGGCACCACCAGTGGTTTGGTACCACATATGTTTATTTGTGACTTTGGGTCACCAGTGGTTTGGCACCACCAGTGGTTTTGTACCACACGGGGTAGAATCAGGAGTTTCGGATGGTTAGGTTTTTGGGTTGCATGACATACATACTTGTTTATGAACTGTGTAAGGGCTTGTTATCTCCGGGATGGGGAGTTGCACACTGAGTCTCGGTGACTCACCCCTTCCTTTACATTTTGCAGATAATTCCTAGATCGCGAATATGGAGCCGGGATGGACTCGAGGTGGCCATGCTCAATAGTTGGCTTCATTTTAAACGGTTAAATTTCGGTTTTACTTTGTTTTAAATTTTAGGGTTTTGGTTCTGTAATAAGGCCATCTATATTTTGCTTTGGGTTTAATTATTTATTAGAATTTGTGTTAAATATTAAAGCATGACTAACAAGTAAAGAAATTATAAAATGAATGTTTTCACAACCTTAATAAATTTCAAGATTTTTCCTAAACTTTACCATCGGGTAAATAAGTGAACTTGTAACAACGATAAGTCAACTCGATTCTTTTTAAAACAAACTATGAGATGATTTTAATAAACTACTTAACGCAACTTTGGTTTTCATAAGATTAAGTGTTTTCTTCGCAAATTGACTCAACAGACTTGTCTTCCAAAAATGTTTTACCCTGTGACATACCAGATTCGATCGTAGCGTTTTGACCGGGTTTGGGTGTTACAAAAGAAATCCCAAGTAACTCTTTCTTTAGGTACTACTGACACAAGTGTCTTCCACCACTGGTAGGCTGAATCTCTAAGAAGTGACACTACATATTTAATACACTCTTCCGGTGTGCAGGATAACTCATCAAAGACTCTGATAGTGTTCTCGAGCCAAAATTCAGCTTTCTCTGCATCATCATCTTTGGTAGCCCGAAACTCTTCGGCCCCTTATTTTCAGATCTTGTCAACGGGTGGCTTCTCTCTTCTAACTGCATCTGTAACTAGGGAAGCTACATGGGTAGTCTGAGGATCATGAGGGGGGGAGGTCTAACAGCCGGGTTCGTACGAACGAACTCAGTAAACCATTCATTCATAGCCTGGAAGAAGGCTTCTCGAGCCCCTCCTCCCTAACTAACTGCAACGGGCCTTTCACTACTATCCGATGGCACCGTCTCTTCAGCGGGAGTGGGTGCATTACTCTCTACATCATCTGCACCAGCTCGTTGGGGATACATAACTATAAAAGAAAAACATTTTAAAATCGTCAAGAGTCGTCACACTATCAAAATATAAGTATGGCATTTATAGATAGACTCTTACTCATACTGAATATTTCAAGAACTGACTAAACTCTTGCTCTGATACCGATAAATGTAACACCCCTTACCCGAGACCATTTTCGGAGTTGAGCACAAGGCATTACTAGACTTAACTTACTAGTTCGGGGCATAAAAATTGAAACTGTCCATTTGCGTCATGTTCACTATATTGACTATAACTCGAGTTATGAAACTCGAAATTTAGATACGTAAATTTTCCCTGAAACTAGACTCATATATCTTCTTACTATAATTTTACCATAATTTTTGGTGTGGCCAATTAGTACAGTTTATTAGTTAAAGTCTCCCCCGTTACACAGTTTGACAGTTCTGACCCCTCTACAAAAAAATCAATTATCTCATAATATACAACTTTTTTTCCTACACCATTTCCTTCATATAAAAATAGACTCAATAAGCTTTAATTCTATCTCTCATTCACACCATAATTCCATTTATACTATTTTTAGTGATTTTTCAAAATCACGTCACAGTTGCTGTCCAAAACTGTTCCCCTGCAGATTTTTTACCCTTTCATAATTTCTTTGTAAAAACTATCATCTAGACATACATAACATCCAAAACATGTTCTTAATTAACCATTTTAATGGCTAATCATTATCAAGCATTTACAAGCCAATATTAAGGCATATCATAAGGACATACACACAAAATGGCTAAGTCCCTATACATGCCATAACTTAAAACGTTCAAGTCACAAAATACCAATATAATCCTTTGATAGTGTGTAACGAACTCCGACGTCCTTGCTATCCCCGAGTTGGCTTGTAATTCTATAAAAAAAAAAGAAAAAGGAATGGGAGTAAGCATAAAGCTTACTAACTTTACAGGTAAATAAATAACAACATTCTTAATGAATTATCTTAATCTTTCTTTACCAAGATTATTTAAGCCTTTAATTTAATATACTTAGGTCTTCAATTCTTACCTGTACCTTTTTAGCTTGAACTTGTCTTACCTTTCCTTTGGTATACTCTTTGAATTTTCCCGTTGAACCACTTGGAATACTAAGGATACACGAGTACCTTTCCGTATGAAACTTAACCATTGCCATGTCTTGACATGGTCTTACGTGGTATCCTTGCCTTATGAACTCACCAATGCCATGCCTTGGCATGGTCTTACCTGGGACCTTTGCCTTATAAACTCACCAATGCCAAGCCTTGGCATGGTCTTACATGGGACCTTTTCCTTATAGAAACTTATCAATGCCATGTCTTGACATGGTCTTACATGATTTCCTTAAACCCTAATGTCATGACATTTGTATCCTACACATTCCTAAGGTTCAACCAGAACTTTCTGAAATAGCTTTTCCGTCAATTCGTACTTGAGTCTTTAAATAATAAATTTACAGAATAAATATGTAAATGCTGGAATTTAATAGTATTAAATGTAAAATAATAGAATATTGCATTTATTTACCGCAAACTTACCTCGAAACAAAATACGATAAACTATATCGATTTAGTCCACTATCTTTTTCTTTCCCCAATCTAACTCCAAATTTCGTTCCTCTTGATCTATAATATCAAATTTAGCTTATTTAATACTCATATTAATTAAAACAGCCCTTAACTCTAACTTTGGCAAAATTACAATTTTACCCCTAAACATTTACATATTTACAATTTGCCCCAAAGCTCGGAAATTAAAATTTATCCCTTATTCTTATGTTTTATGACATTCTGATCATTTTTCCCTTCTATGACAACATCAAATTCTCACTCTAACATATACTTTTGAACATTAGGTATTTTTACCAATTAAGCCGTTTTATTCGTTTTCACTTAAAATCACTTAGCAAAAGTTGTTTAACATAATTTCAAACTTCATATTCTATCATAAAGCATCGAATAAACACATTTCACCTATCGGTATTTTTCCAAATATGAACCCTAGCATGAATTATTGATAGAGTAAGCTAAACCGAGCTACCGGGGCTTCAAAAATGTAAAGAACATTAAAAACGGGGCTTGGAATCACTTACTATGGAGCTTGGAAGCTTGAAACAAACCCTAGCTATGGTGAACCCTTGAAAATTCGGCCTAATGACGAAGATGAGCACATTTTGCCATCTTTTTCCCTTTTAATTTCTTTTTATTACCAAATGACTAAATTACCCTTCATTGAAAACTTTGGTTCTTTCTACCTATATATGTCCATTTTTGTCCATGAAAACCTAATGCTATAATTACCATTTAAAGACCTCTACCTCAATTATGCTCTTCAATTAAATCCTTTAACACCTAAAACTCATATTTATCAACTTTTGCAATTAAGTCCTAATAGGCAAATTAGACATGCAATTCATGAAATTTTCTATCGATATTCTAATACATGCATCTAATCACTCAATAAATCATAATAATTAATCGTAATAAACTTTTCTATCTCGAATTTGTGGTTTCGCAACCACTGTTCCGTCTAGGCCCTATTTCGGGATGTTACAGCGAGGGCTCGAAATAAGTGCTTGTCCAACTTCACATCGAGCCGATAGGGCAAATCTCCATAGTTACAGTAAAGCAACTGCTTGACCTCATCATTCCACTGGTCCTATATCTCCTTTAATTCTTGAAGATTATTCTGAGTCACGCTGATATGGGAGAAATCCCACAACTCTGATGCGTATCCCTCGATCAGACTATCACCTTTCTCTTGTTGCATTGTCTCAGCCCAAATCCGGACGGCCGCATTATTCTCCACTTTATCAAGAAACCCCTTTTCCATGATAAGTTATCTATTTAGGAATCGAATGTGAATCAACACCTTTTTTGAAAATGCCATGCAATTACGGTCAAAGCAAGTCAGTACTTAATACACCGTTTAAAGTAAGCAAAGAATAATAAGTAAAGCACCTACTCGGGTGACCACTGGGGTTTGGCGCGGCTCTACCTAAGGTGGGCTTTTAAGGCTCGCTATATGGGGTTTGGTTCTAGAGTAAAGGTACCTGAACTGATAGATTCCTCGATCCTCACCCATTATAGGCTCATGCGGGCTGAGTTCAGTTAAGGGGAATACATTTCCCTATGGCTATACGGAGTTGAAAATTTGACGAAGACATAGGTATGGATGTATCCCGAAAGTGATCAACTATCCTATACGGAGGTGAAGACCTCACGAAGGAATAACTTCTCGCTCCCACTTAAAAGGGGTACAATCGAGTGAGTATGCATTATGATGCGCGAAAGTATACTAAGAGACTCGAACCAAAAGCAAACATCTCAAAGGACGCAAACCACGAAAATGAAATGAAAAAATCGTAATTTTAAATTGGATTTCTAATTTTTGACAAAATGACAGAAAATAATCAATTTACGGCTTGACTCTCGTGTTAGTTCCCAGTAGAGTCGCCAAGCTGTCGAAGCCATTTTTTTGAAAAAAAAGGGGTCGACTTATTTTTTAAAAAAACGAAAATGGAGTCGCAACCAATTTTTTTTTTATGAAGTGTGATCGGTTCACTTTGCAATTTGATCATTTTAATAAACGGTTTGATTTATTAAAACAATGATTTTTGGTCTACAAAATTCAGAAAACGAGGTCGGGAGTCAATTACGTACGAGGAAGGATTAGCACCCTCGTAACGCCCAAAATTGGTACTTAATTGATTAATTAATGTCTTAATGTCGAATGTTAAAAATTTGAAAAGAATTAAAAAAAAAGATCCCTTTTTTGTTAATGTTAATTAAAAAAACGCTTGGATTAAATTGAAACGAGCATCAAAGGCCCATTTGTCTCGAGATAATAAAATGCGACATCCCGTAAGTTAGGATGTGACATTTGAACCCTCGAGAACAAGTTTTCCTTTAATTTTATTGAAACTTCGTGTAATTTGAAATCTAAAAGTATATTTGGCTATTTAGGTTTAACGAGAAAACTGAAACCTCGTAAGTTAGGGTGCGATTTTGCGAATTTCTCAAAACGTGAAATATGGCCTTATTTTGAAGAATTTTCACTTTTTTGAACTTTGGTAAAAATTAATGTAATATTTAAAATATACACTTAGTCGGGTATAACATGTAGCTAAACGTAAAACTCATGTTTTTCAAATGATGATGCGATACAAATTGCTAGTAATAAAGATATAGTATGCATATTAGAACAATAATAATGATGATGACAATAATATAAAATACTAATAATAATAACAAAACTAGCAATAATAATAATGATAACCATGATAATGAAAGCATAAATTGCACCATAAATTAAAAAACACCAAATAAGAAAAATACAATATAAATAAGTAAATAAGTAAAATAAAGTAGAAATAAATAAAAAGTATACAAAGAGTCCAAATTAAATAAATAAGGACTTGATTGCCGTTAAAATGAAATTTAGGATCTACATTTAAATAAAATAAATGCAAAGACAGAAAAAGGATTAAATTGAAACTTAAATAAAATTTGGGGGTGAAATCAAATGAAAAAAAAAAAGGAATAATGGACTAAACCGTAACGTGCTAAAAATACTGAGGGACGAAAGGGAAAATATCCCTACCCCTTTTATGTGTAGCGTTTTGACGTTGACCAAAATGCAATAAAAAGAAAATTTTGCGGCCAGATTAAAAGAATAAAAATAATAAAAAGCAATCAAAGACCAAATCGCAATGCATCGCAAAAGCGGAGGAGTTGCACGCGTAAATAGCCCATTCACCGGCAAAACACGCGGATCCTTAGGGCAAGTGGGTCAGATTTCGGGTCATAGGCTAAACGACGACGTTTCAAGCAGGGACCCTTTTGCAAAATAAAACGAAACTAAAAGGCTGAATTTAAAAATGAAAGGGGACCGAATCGAAAACATCTGCAAAAGTGGAAGGGCCATCTGCAGAAATACACAAATATCAAAAAAACGCGCAGATCCCCTAGGATGGGTCGGGTCAAAATTCGGGTTTAAGTAAAACGATGTCATTTTGGGGCTATTGAGACCAGCCCTAAAACGGTGTCGTTTCGCCAAGCTATAAAAGCAAAATTATTGAGAAAAAAATCATTTGTTCCGTTTTTTTTTTAAAAAAAAAGGTTCTTTCCCTCATTTTCTCTCTAAAAAAAACCCTAGACTGGCCATAGAGCACCACCGCGCCTCTGCCACACCTCCGCCGTGCCTCCGCCTTGGACGGTGGCAGAGATGCGCCAAAATCAACCCCTTTAGATCCTTTTCAAACCTATTTTCCCTTTACAAACCCGATTTGGGTGTTTTTAAACCAAAAAAAATGAAAATGAGAAGAGAAAAATAAAAAAAGGGCTTTCGGTCTCACTGTTTCCCCTTTCAAACCCTCATTGGAAACCTAACGGGTTTCAAGATGTCCAGGAGTCGGCCATAGCCTTCGACAGCAACGAGAAAGCAAAACCACGGTAAGTTTTTATTATTTATTTCTTTTATTTCGAATAATAAAATAAAAAGAGCACATTTTTTTATTCTTGAATCTGTTTCAAATTTCTTTTGTTGATGTATTTGATTTCTCGTGTGTGTAAAAAATACATTGTGGTTGTTCATGGCTTTTATAGCCTAATGGATACAACATCTGGCTCCTTTTTTACTCTTGTTTTCTACTGCCTTTCTACTGTCTGTCCTTCTTTTTTGTCTTATCTGTAGGTACGGGGCGGAGGTTGGACGTGCTACGGAGGCACGTGGGTGCGTTGACATGGAGGCACGAGGGGGAGCAGCGACGGCTAGCAGCTAGGGTTCCTTGTTTGCTGAAGATAGGTTTAGGTTTGGGCCCTTTTGGGCAAGGGTTGGTTTGGGTTTGGTTTAATTTAGGCTTGGATTGTAAAATGGGTTAGGTATGATTTTGGTTACTTGGGCTTTTGATGTGAATGGACTTTGGACTGTTGACATTATTTGTTTTGGTTTTAATTTTAGCTTATTGTTTCTTGTTTGGGCCCCAGGCAAAATAGGCCCATTATAGCATGTATAGGTTAAATTGGTCATATTGGCATGTAAATGTAAATGACTATTGTAATCTAGCCATTGGAATGGCTAGTGATGATTATGTTTTGGTATTTGTATTGTAACACCCCAAACCCGGCCCAAAACACCACGGTCGAATACGGAATGTTACTGGGAAAAACGTTTGAAAAGAATTTGATCTAAGGGTGAAAACACATGTTGGGTTTAAAATCTTTTTCTTAGTTTATAAAAGATAACTTGTTTACAACATGTTTGTCGTTTTGAAAGTAGGTTGCCGAAGAGAATAAAAAAACTTGGAAAGTCGTGTGTAGTTTAAATCATTGTGCGTTTCAAAATTTAAGAAAAATCGAGTGGTTACGAGTATCCTGTTTTAAAACTTTAATTTAAGTCTTTAAGTTGTAAATTGTCTCCAAAATCATTTCCAGTGATTAATTCGATAGTCAATCTAACTTAAAACATAATAGAAATCCCCAAATACTTAAAATGGCCTTATTACAATAAAAATTATCCCAATAGTAAATAAGAATTTAAAATGCAAGTGTAAATAAATCATCTTCTGCATGGCCACCTCGAATCCACTCCAGCCCAGTCCAAGCATCATGTATCACCTGCATTGTTTTTAGAAAAATAGAGTGAGTCAAACCGACTTAATGTGCAATTATCTCACATGTCTCCACAAATGGGCTTGGCCCTCAACCACACAAATCCCCATACCACACATGATTATGCAAAATGAACCCCAACCCAACCTAGTGTCCATCCGCTACACACCACCGTATCCTGCCACACACACCAAGGGATTACTAAATCGACCCTCCAACTGCTACACACCTCTTTGGCAGTCAAGCTGCTCAAAGTTAATACAACGTGGCATAGCCACCGATCACCATGTGACCAAATATAACGTGGCCTAGCCACCGATCACTATGTGACCAAATATAACGTGGCCTAGCCACCGATCACTATGTGACCAAATATCGATATCCACGATGTGACTCAAGGTCATCATCAATCCACGATGAAGCACGAAGCTATCATCAATCCACGATGTGGTACATAGCCAACACCAATCCAAGATGAGGCACATAGCCATCACCAATCCACCATGTAGCTCAAGGCTAACATCAAACCACGTACATAAATGTACACCCTGTCCTCCATTAATCATATCCCGATCCCCATGCACATACATTATTTTATGATAAAATGACAGTATAACTATTATGAACATATCAACATGCATACACCACATGCTTACACATATATCATCCAAGATTTGATATCAACAGTTACTAACCTGATTAACAGATTACCCACCATGGGTAGCCACACCACCACAGCCGTTATTCCCGGCTACCATACATACCACATACATATAATAATAAAATAGAGGAACAGTGCAATAACTACACACCTGATAACTCGAAGCACTAGACTCTCAATTTCCCTAACGTCCTCACTCGAAGAGACTACAGCGATCTGCTTGTCTCTTTCCGACGCTGGCCCACACCCTGGTGGCCAATCCCAAACCGCAGAAACCGAACATTTATTGAACTTAGGGGTAGGGACAACCCCTTTCTCTCCTTGACTAGTACTCGCATCCATCAATAATATCTTTGTCAGAGAACCCCGTTAAGAAATCGAATCAATCCATACGAAAACTAAATATCATCAAAATCGAAATATCTTACCAAAGTAGATCCAAAACCCGAAGGTTCTCACTTGATTTTGAGAGTTGTCGAAATCCCTACATTGGCCATGTTGGAATCGGCCCTAACATTAAATGGTCAAAAGAATGGCCTTTGGCAGAACCTGAGTATCATCTTACCCTAATCGATCAAATCCCGAAAGATCACCACTCCCTTAACGCTAACTTCAAGCAGAAGACCCGAAATCACCCTCTAAAGATTCGGCCACACCACAGAAATGGAGTTAGACTTCTAACTTTCGGCAACCAAAAAGAGAAAGAAGAGAATCGAATAGAAGAGAACCCTTACCCACTATTAGAATCGATTGGAACAGATCTCGACAGAGAATGAACGACCACTCCACCTACCCAGGCTCTGACAGATTTGGCTAAGAGATATAACCGGAGAAATAATGTAATAGAAGAAGAAAGAAAGGGTGAATGGGAGATTCGGCCACAGTGTAGAATAGTGTATTCGGCTATAGAAGACAAGTAAATCGGTGAAGAGAAGAAGAAAGAAGTGGGGGTTTATGGTGTTTCAGTCAAATGGAGAATAGTGAGGAAAAGGTGAAAGCAAATGACCTTAATGGTCTCCCAAGATTCGGCTACTAGACAAAAAGAGATTGAGAAAAGAAATTACGTGAAGTTTAATAGGATATTCGACTCTTGAAGTTGGAAGAAGGCAAAAGAAGGTAAAAGAAACTCAAAGAATCGGCAAGACACACCAAAAGAAAATAAATGCACAGATGGCTATTTCCTGACACTTTCAGCAGAGGCTCAGAGAAAAGAAAGGGAATCAAAAGATGCACATACAAAACCGAAGAGAGGACGTGCTCTCAAGAATTTTTGGCACACACATACCCCACCCTCCAAAGCCCCATATTCGGCCAACTCTTCCCCTCTCTCCCAAATCCCTTCTTTTTCGCCTATTTTTCCTCTTCACCTCTCATTCAAACTCATTTGAATGAGTCAACCTCCTCAAATAACTCTCCACCCCTTTAACCGAATATCTTGACCAAGTCCACCCTCATCTCTTCAGAATCTGATTGTCGTCCAACTCTCCCTCCCCCTTGATGCAAAAAGCAACCCCAAAATGCTTCCTCTGCAGCTCGAACCTCCTCCCCCCTTGACACTCCTTGAGACGCACACTCCCCCCTTGCTCCTAGGCGTTACCTTGGCACTCCACCACCCCTTTTCTTGTGTCATAAACCCCACACTAATTTCCTTAAGGCTTAGCTCCCTTAGCTCCCCTAAAGGCTTAAAGTCAAATATTTACCTAAGTCCTCTACCTACACCGCAAGGTTCCCGAAGCCCCCAAACATATACAAACAGCACACAAAACACACCACCACGTGAATAAGAATTAAAACGCATAACCCCTAAATCCCGGATATTACATGTATATATGTATTAAGTTTATTCTATGGACATGACATAAGTGTTTATTATTGATTGACTGAGAAAGGTTAAATGAGTATGCTTATAAAAGGTAAGATTAAAAGCATGAATTCATGTAACAATGTATCATATTAGATGTTATAAATTTCTTGAAGTCAATGCTCGGATTGGTTGGTGTTTGGATGTAAGTTTGGTGCAGGAATTTAGTAAAAATTTTGGGTGAGAAATGAAGCTAGAAATGGCTTTATTTTGTCCACACGGGTGTGTGTCTAGACCGTGTGTGACACACGGCCTGGTACATGGGCGTGTGGTTAGGCCGTGTGTCCCCTGTATCTTAAATTCTAGAAAACATAATGCTCAGAATTGAGCCCACGAGCAGAGACACGGGCGTGTGTCTCAGCCACGTGTACTACACGGCCTAGAACATGGGCGTGTGTCTTGACTGTGTGAAATTGGCACCTAATTTCAAAGAATTTAATTAACCACACGGCCTAGCACAGGGCGTGTCGCTGGTCATGTGGCATAAGTCAGAGAGCTATGTGATTTCGAACACGGCCTGTAAAAGGGGCATGTCCTAGGGTCATACAGGCGTGTCCCTTGGACCACACGGGCGTGTGAGCCATGTAACTTGGAAAAATTTTGAAATTTCACAAAAAAAAATTAGAGTTCCTGATTAAGTCCCGATTCGATTCTAAAGCTCATATTGGGCCTCGAGGGTCCTTTTAAGGAACGTTACGAATAATTTCAGAAAGTGAATAATAATTGTTGTAAATTATTTGAAAATGTTCTAAAAGTTCTAATAATACTCCGTAACCTTTTTTCGACGACGTATACAGGTTATGGGTGTTACATTTAGTGGTATCAAAGCTACGATTTAGTCGATTCTCGGACTGAACGTAGCATATGAGGAGTCTAGAAATACATGCCATTATATAACCTGTGATAGTGTGATATCTCCCGACTCTGATGAAAATTATTTTACAAATAGACAGAGATGCTTTCCAACCGAGCAAATTTCGATACTACCGAAAGTGATACTCACGTGTCTGAGTAAAAATGTTACTTATGATGAAACAAGACTCATAAAGGTATGGAATAAATACTTTATAATGGACATGTTAATGATAAATGTTAAGTGATATGTATGTATTTATGAAAGTCAAATTTTGAGGCTTTACGATCTCCACCCCCTCACCAGTACAGTTTTATACAATGAAATTCACAAGATTTATATTGATTAAGTTCATGAGTGTGAAAGAAGAGTTCAAAGGCTAAATGATTAATAATGTAGTCAGAATTGAGAATGGGTTAGTAAGTAAAGACGGTTTTAAAAGAGATATCAGATTTTTCTGAAGATATTTTTGAATATGTGATGTCATTGTTAAGGAAGAAGTTATTCATGAGTAACCGACTTATTCAAGAATGATATTTACAAAACGGATTAGCCAAAATTTTCTTCCGAATTGACTCTTTCAGTGAACTGAATAATGTAAGACTATTGATGACTTTATTAGTCAGTGGAAAAGTGATAAAATTGCAAAGATATTTAAATGTAGCTGTTATAATCGGGTATATTACGACTATCTCTTCTGAGTACTCTATAAGTTCTGCTATTCTCAAAGGCATATGAAATTGTTCATGTTCAGATGCAATACTTATCATATTGGAAGGCTGACTAATTATATTAGATGGAATTATTGTAAGTCTGATTGATTCATGAGCGGTATTGCTCTATCATACTTGGGTTTTTTAATTTATCGTGATTGATATAAGATTTGATGATAAGGTTCATATGATATCATTTTTTACTTCTACTGATTGAAGCCCTAAATTACGAATATGCAAATTATATTGTCTTTATCACAGTTGTTTCTACTAAGTATGCGTGATATTACTCTTCTGAATTTTCTCTGAGATATCATTAATCTCTTTATTATTTGAACATGGTTTATCTGTGAAAGATATTCATCGGTTGGAGGTAATTACATTTATTACCATTATAAATATTAACTCGATCATGAAGTCTGTTGATAGAGATCACAGATTATAGAAAATGTATTACTCCATTGGTTATTATTAGGGCCACTTTTGGTTTTCCTATTCTAATTTGAGGTATGCTATTGATATTGAAGTGTTGCTTTATCTATACGGTTGAAATGTCGGTCATATATTCACCGATCATAAAAATTTGAAGTATCTGATGTTGATAAAATATTTGACTTTGAGATAGCGTATATGGCTTGAATTGTTGAAAGATTATGATTTGATAATTGTATATCACTTGGAAAGGACGAATGTGGTTGCAGATATTCTGAGTAGACAATTTATGTTTGCTTTGCAAGCCATGGATACAGATTGAAATTGCCTGATAATAACTTAATTTTAGTTGAGTATAGAGCTAATACGATGATTCTACAACAAATCAGTGAAACTCAGAAAAGTGATAATGAGTTGTAAGTTAAATGAGTATAGTGTGAATTAATTTCTGATTCAGAATTTCAAAATAGATTTGATAATTTTCTGTTATTCAGAGGCAGAGTCTGTGTACTCAAGACTTTGGAGCAAGTACAGAAAATTTTACATGACTAACCACAGTGGTACTATGTCTGTTTATCTGGAGAATGATAAAATGCATAACTATTTGAGAAAGATGTATTAGTATCCCAGAATGAAATCTGGTATTTCTGAATCTGTATTTAAATATTGGATGTATCAGCAAGATAAAGATGATATTTTAAGGATGGTTATAGTCAACGACGATACTGAAATGGAAATGGGACAAAGTTACTATGAATTTTATTTCGGGATTATCCCTGTTTATGAAAAAGAAAGATACTATTTGCGTAATTATTGATTGTTTGATGAAGCCTGCACATTTTATCCTGGTATGAATGGATTTTTCACTTAATAGATTGTTTGAATTATCTGTTTTTTAAATTGTCAGATTATATGATGTGCTAGTTTCTGTTATTCCTGATAGAGATCTACAGTTCATATTCTGATTCTGAAACAATTTACAAGAAGCTCTGGGTATACAGTGACATTGTAGTACCGCATATCATTCTCAGACAGATGATCAATCTGAACATATGATTCAGATTTTTGAAGATATGTTTCGGTGCTGTATTTTAGAATTCAAAGGCAATTGAAAAAGAAATATTTTTCGTTAGTTGAATTCATATATAGTAACAGTTAACATTCAAGTATAAAAATTTTACCGTACGAGGCTTTATATGGTCAAAATGTAAAACTCCGGTGTTTTGGACAGAGCTAAATGAGAAAAGATACATGTAGTTGGTTTGATTCATTGAAACCAAAGAAAGGTGAAAGTGATCAGACACAGTATAAAAGCAATATTTGATCGTTAGAAATCTGATGTGAATATAAAGTGAAAAGAAATAGAGTTTCAAATTGGCGACAAAATATTTTTGAAAGTTTTGCCATGGAATAAAGTTCTCTGGTTTGGTCGTAAAGGCAAATTAAGTCCGCGGTTTATCGGGTCATATAAGATCATTGAAAAGAATCAGACCTGTTGCATGTTGATTAGTATTATTATCAGAGATCGACAGAATTCACAATGCTTTTCATGTGTATATGTGTTACGATAGTATCGATCAGAACCATCATCTGTTATTTCTCTAATAGATATTGAAATTCAGCTTGACATAACTTACAGTGAGTGACTGGTTGAAAATTTGGCAGGTGAAGTGAAAGAAACGAAAAATATAAAGGTAGCTTTAGTGAAAGTTCTTTGACAGTGATACGATATAGAGAAAGCTACTTGGGAACCGAAAGAAATCATGAGAAAGTAATATCTGAACCTCTTTACCGGTAAGATATCGAGGACAAAAATTCTTAAGGGGGAGAGTTGTAACAACCCAATTTTTGATAAAATCGGAACAGTGGTTTCGGGACCACAGATCCGAGCTCGAAAAGAAAAATTATTTTAATACTATTTTATGATATACAGTATGATCATAATATTGTGTGAAAATTTCGTAAAGAAATTTTATCGATTACATGTTTAATTTGATAAATGACTAAATCGCGTAAAGTGCAAAAGTTGTGTTCTAATAGCCAAAGGGATTAAATATCTATAGAACTTTAAATTGGAGGTCCTTATATGGTAATTAGACCATTAATGAAAAGTTAGTAGATATTTTTGGATGATTTATCCATGGAAAATTAGAAAAAGGCTAAGGACTAAATTGGAAAGTGGTAAAATTAAAAGATGATAAATAATTAAATAGAAATAAAAATCATTTTATATCATCTTCTTCCCCAAATATTCTATGGAAACCTTAGGAAAGAGAAAGCAAGCTTTCTTGGCCAAATTGGATAAGTTTTCTTGTCCCGTGTTTAGTAATTTTGATATTTTTGAAATCGGGATAGCTTAATCTATATATTTGGGGGATCAATTTGAAAAGTTATCAAAGTATGGAAATTAGATTATGGATGAATATGCTGAAAATCTGAAATTTATGGTAGAAAATGAAAGGTTGTTGATAGATAAACAACTTTTACAAAGTGATTTTAGATGAAAACATGATTTAGGGACTAAAATGTAAAGTTGTGAAAATCGAAGAAAAATTCTAAATTTTATAGAATATATGTGCTGTAAATTTTATAGTGAAATTTTGGTTAGGCTTGGAATAGGGGGTAAATTGCATAAATTTCATTTTTCGAGCTTAGGGACGAAATTGGAATTTATAGAAAAGGTAGGGCAAAATGGTAATTTTGCCTAGGATGTAAATTGGGTCCACTTGAATATGAAATGTGATAAATTGATGTTAAATTTACTCGTATAGATCCAGATGACCAAATTCGGAGCTAGAATAAGGAAAAGAGGAAAATGTTGGATTAGTAGATTTTATGTACACGAACATTTGTCAAGGTAAGTTCGTGTAACTAAATTGCGTATATTTATATGCTTGAAATAAATGTTGTGTTTGTTAATTGTATAAACATTGTATATAATTGACATTGAACAAACTTCTGACAAAGCCCGATCAATAATAATGCCCGATAAATGATAAATGATAAATGATAAAAATGTTACTTATATGCTGGAAATGAATGTGGAATGCGTTTATTTGAAATGTATGAAGGTTATAGATGGATGAAATAATCGCAAGACTGATAATGCTTGAAAAATGTTAAATCTCATTTGAATAAATGAAAAATCGATGGATATGTGATTTCCCAAAATGAATGAGGTCCTGCGTTTGTACGGACTGGTAATCGTGATAAAAGTCCTCTCGAGCATATGTTATGGATTGGACTTAGTGATCGTCGGAATCAGAGTCTTAAATTTATAAAGAGAATGATCGAACCTAGAAACTAACTCTGACAATGGTTGTAAAGCAAGCGCACCTATCGAACAATAGTATAGCTTAGGCAAGATCGGAATATCGAATCCCAAAGGAACCAAAAGTACTAATACTAACTCTCTTTCTATTATTTAGCCTAAGAATTAAGTGAATGGTTATCTAATCTAAATTTAACTATCAACTCAACTAAAGACGCAAAGACAAAAAGAGAATGAATTGAGGAAAAATAACTTAGAAGAAAAACCAATTGATTAAGACGATACCCTTAGGAAGAATCCACCTAGACTTCTCTTGTTATCTAACACTGAACCAGACGATTTATTCACTTGACTTGATCCGTAAGATTCCCTAAGCTATATTAAACCCTCTCTCAAAGCGAATAACATCTAACCCTAGGTTGATTAATTGAAATCTCTTTCTAATTAAAACCCCTAGAATCGTATTAACTCGATCTATGGACTCCCACATTAGGTTTCACCCTAATCTGGCAAAATCTCGTCACCCTATCTCTAGGTGTGCGATCAACTCTGCTTAATTATGCTAGATCTACTCTTAAGATTGGACTTTTGCTCCACCACCTAAGCACATCATACTTGAATTAATATCCCGGAAATATCAACACAAGAATTAAGCACACATAATTAAGAACAAGCCAAATATTTATCATATAGTTCAGAAAACAATAACAAGATCTGTCTTAGGTTTCATCCCCCTCAGGTATCTGAAAGGTTTAGTTCATAATAATAAAAGAGAACATCTCAGAAGAAAAGATAAAACAAAACATAAGAAATCCTTAAAACTCCCTGAAGGAATTCAAGGAGAGATCTGCCGTCTTGAGTAGAATTCTGACTTCTTGAGATGGATCAACTTGCTATCTTCGAGTAATTCTCCACAAATCTGACCTTTCTGGCTTGGCTCCTTGGCCTAGCTAACCGCCTTCTTTCAGGTAACACTTATGGGGTTTATATAGGCTTTCGAAATATGTTTCTTCACCCCTAAGTATCCAAATCCGAATGAAATTGCTCTTTGCCACGACAGGGACACGGCCTTGGCACACGCCCGTGTTCCTAGTGGTCAGGCCGTGTTTGAACTTCTTTAATGAGGCACTGCCGTGTAAGTCGAGATCAGGCCGCGTTCTAGTAGATGGGTGTGGCACGGCCGTGTGGGCTTAAGTCCAAGTCATGTCGATTTTTTCTTTGGCCCAATTTGGTTCGTTTTAGGCCCGTTTCTCTTTCTTTTCATCCTTGGGTGCTTTCCTAAATATAAAACATGAAAAAAAGGATTAAGAGCACCTTTTTACATAAATCGAGGCTTAATTCATCCAAAAGCATATAAATGCGGGCTTAAAATATGTTACTTTTACGGTTTATCTAATACCCCCTCACTTAAGCTTTTCCTTATCCTCAAGCAAAATTCTCAACTTACAATTAAAACGAACTTTCCATGATTCATAATTCTTACCGACAATGTCTCATCATAATTCATAAATAATTTATATATGGATAATTTAACTCAAAGAGTCCTAAAGATTCAAACAATCAAAGTCATACATTTGTAGCACAAAAACGTAGGTGTCTCCCCTTACCTGAATAATTACCTTTAATTCAAAACCTATAAGGACTGACATCCTCACAAAAGATTCACTCAAATCACTCGAGGTGTTTAAGGTTCAAAATTAAGCACTCAAAAGTCGAACCTAAAAAGTTAATCCAATAGGCTTGCCTGAAAATCAAATCTCCACCACTGTAAAATGAGATGATAAATGGATCAAAAGGTCTTTAACAGGGTTGTAATGGGGCTTCGGTTAAGGGTATGGATATAGGCTGAATTAGAAGGTTATAATCGAGACTGACCTGACAAATTACCTAACTAGGAATATTGAGATGATAATAAATAATTGCATCAACTAAAAATAATAACCCTAATAATACGAGCTTTTTCTTTTGATAACTAAATTTTAACTGTATAAGCTCTCTTTTCATAATACTAATACTGAATAAACTTCGATTTTTTTTTTAAGAACAAGTTAAATATTACATAATAAGGAATGAATCTATTACTTAAAATAAAGATAATAGCTAGACAACAAATCAAATCAAATCAAATCTCGATGTAAGGGTAGTCAAAAGGAATGGTGATAACAAATACAAAAGGCTTTGGGTTAACATTAGCAGGTGAGTCAATAAAAAGGGTTATTAGGATCAACGGGGTTCACTGGGGTTAATTATGAAGGTAGGATTTTAGTGGAGTAAGTGGGTTAAACCCTAGGTGCCTTTATCATCTTGGTATATCAAATCATAGGTGTGGTCTCAACATGTATAATCGAGGCAAGTTCTAGAATAACAGTTCAAAGTTTGACACACTCATAATCAATAATGTGGGCATGAAAAAGAATATATGCTTTAATAGGCTCAAAATCTCACAAAAATTATGGGTGTTTTGACATCAACCTTGTAAATTTTAAACTTCAAGATAACATTCAGATTCAGGTAGACAACCTACAAAAATTTCAATTCTAAAAAATAGACTTATCATGCTTGATTCTCTAATATTCTTCTAATTTAATCATCAATGCACAATTAACAATAACTTACTCAAAAACATGTCAATAAAAATCATAATTCATCAGAAATTTCACCCTAATTAGTAATATGAGAAAATTGATTAAAAATAAGACTAATTTCAGGAATTTGAGAATAATGAAGAAAGTTAGGCCGAATATGAGAATAATGCAAAAAGTTAGGCACTTTCTTCAACTAAATATTCCCCCCCACACACTTAAGATGTACATTGCCCTCAATGTACAAGCATAGATATTCAATTTAAGAGAGAGGGAGAGGTGAAACTTCCTGAATTTGGATGGTTTCCCGGAGTTTGAAGTCGATAGAGGTGGTGGCTGCTACTGAGCTCTGTGCTAGATGAAGAAATTAGGGAGCTCGTAGAAAGTTAGCCAGGAGTTATTAAGGCACATTTAAAATAAACTAAATATATAAATAAATATAAGAAAGATAAAGAAAAAGAGACTAAGAAGTAAAATAAACTAAGACTAGAAGATAAAAGGGCTTGAGAATGCTTATTGGTAGATGGTTCGTGAGGTGGGTGTGACTTCTAAGGCGATGGAGGTGCTGGTGGTGGTCGTGGTCGTGGTTCCCAAGGTCTGATTCCCTAGCAGCCTGAAGAACCTAACACTAAGAAACCTTGGCTTGTTGTTTAGATGAAGCGGCCAACATGAACTTATGTATATCGATCTCCCTAAGGAGACTACGCTTGCTTTTTTCCGCTTCTTTGTCATGGCTTTGGTGTGGCTCAAGGGTTTAGAGATTTGTTATGGAGAGGCGAATGTGAGAAAAGGGGGTAAGAAAGGAAGTGGGAAGTGGATGAGAAGGATGGGGAGGGTGTTGGTGTTTAAATAGAGGCTCAATTCTGGTACTTTCCCACGCCCGTGGACCGAGGGCGTGTCGTTTCACACGGCCACCTTGCACGACCGTGTGTCTAGGCGTGTTGATTCTCCATGCCCATTTTTCAGACAGCCACGACCGTTCTTGATAAATCAGTGTCGTCCACAGTAGCGTTGCACGGTCGTGGGCTTTTTTCGGTGCCCATGTTGGTTTTCTCAGGATAGACCACGGCCGCTTCTCACGGCCGTGGTCTTTTTATCGTAGCCCGTGTGGGGGAAAATTTTTCTTCTTCTTTTCACACGTCTACCTACACGCTTGTTTTCTATCCCATGGAGACCACACGGCCACGGGCACGCCCGTGTGTAAGGCCGTGTGGTATGAAACCTGCACTTTCCTGCATCAGTTAGTTTGAAAAAATAAAATGTGAAAATTAATGTGGTTAGTGGAGGTAGTGCTCGGGTTGCCTCCTGAGAAGCGCTCATTTAAAGTCTTAAGCTAGACTTACCCTGTTTTCATTTCTAAAAGAAGGTTCACAGAGCTGAAGCTCCTCTCTTAATTCCTTGAAATCCTCGCCATTATAAATTTTCAATCGATGGCCATTTACCTTGAATGTTCCTTGAGTTGGATGGGTTACCTCGACTGTGCCGTAAGGGAAAATAGATTGACCACCTTGATTTCAGCTTTCCAGGAAATAATTTAAGCCTTGAATTATACAGCAGGACTAAGTCTCCTACTTCAAATTGCTTTGATTGTTTTAAACGAGCATCATGGCGTCGTTTTGTTGCCTCCTTATATATTCGTGAATTCTCATAGGCCTCAGTTCGCCATTCATTCAATTCGTTTAACTGCATCATCTGTTTCTCACCTGCAGTTTTGAGATCATAATTCAAGAATTTTATCGCCCAATACGCTTTGTGTTCTAACTCAAATGGTAGATGACAACTCTTTCCGTAAACGAGTTTATACGGGGATGTCCCTAGAGGGGTTTTAAATGCTGTTCTGTAGGCCCATAAAGCATCATCTACCTTTACTGCCCAATCCTTCCTATTTGATTCAACCGTTTTCCCTAGGATTCGCTTATGTAACATCCTGATTTAGGGGCTATGCATTTGATGTGTTTTTGTGTGTATGCTTTGTGTAATGTGTTTGTTTAGGGTGTATGGGAGTCTAGGAAAGGCCTGGGGAAAAGCCGGAGCCCTGGCTAAAATTTTCTTTTTTAAGTACTTTAGTGGAGGAGCTAGCTGGAATAGGACTTAAGGGATTATGTTCGTGTTAGGTTCACACAAGAAAAGGAGTGGCAGAGTGGAAAAGAGGCGCCACTTAAGATGCTGGTAAGTGACGCCACAGGGAGTAGGAGAGGGAGCAGGTTCAAGTCACAGGGAGCTCATTTTGGGAGTTCTTTTTGGCGTCAGGGAGAGCAGAGGCAGAATTCGACTGGAACACCTCAGGATAGAGGAGTGGACTGAGTCAAATAATTTGATTGAATGGCAGAGAGGAAAAAGTGGAGTTTGAAGTGTTCAAAATATTTCAACCGGGTGATCAGGAGGAATTTGAGGAGAAACGAAAGGGATGGGCATTGTGAGCTTGGTGTTGGTCGAATTTCAAACTCATAGTAGAGGGGGGAATCGGTTTTGTTTGGTTAGGGTGTGCCGAATTTCTACTTTGGAAACATAGGCTTTTTGTTCTCAAAAAGAGTGCATTTTCGGCTTTTGGGTTGGTAAGTGCCGAAAATTTTGAATAGTCAAGTGAGAGTTCTCTTCCCATTTTTGGCATTTGAGGTTTTCTTTCATTCTCATCTTCATTTTCTGCTAAAGCCGAACTTACTCAAGTCTTGCCAAAAATTTTACTTCTTTACCATTCCTACCACTTCTTTTCCTTTCATTTTTATTCTTCTTCTCTCAATTGTTTCTTTCTCAAAAGCTGAAACCCCTAACCCCATTCTCATCTCCATTTCTATGCTATAGCCGAATGTCCCTTGTCTATAGTTCTCTTCTCTGATTTCTTCTACAAGCTGAATCTTCCTAGCCTTCTCTTTTTCATCTTTTCTTTTGATCTCTACTAAAATCGAAAACTCCTAAGTCCCATTTGTAGTTCTTTTATTTTATTTTTCGGCACTTTCATCTTCTTCCCTGTCATTGCCGAATTCTCTTTTAAGCGATAGCTGAATCTCCTGTGTTAAGGTAAGTGGCGACTTCTTTTAACTCTTTATTATCTCTTTTGGTTTTTGGAAGCCAAAGCCGAATGGCTAATTGGCTTGGTAAGGCCATAGTTCGATTTTTTATTCTTATTGTTTCTTGTGTTCTCTTTGGGGCACTATTTCGGGAATTGAAGAAAATTCAAATCATCTAAATCCCTAAGCCGGAAACTATTAATCTCTAAACCCTATCTCTCTTTTCGAGATTTCAAGGTAAGGGTGTTCTCTTTAGATTTTGTTTAGGCTCGTTATCGTATTCATTACCTTAACCCTATATTATGGTTTAACAACCATATTTCATCATGGTAGCATCTGACAAGATCATTTGATGGAATCCAATACCGATCAAACAAAGGAGGGGGTTGGACCCGTAAACCCAGCCCCTAAGTTTAAGAAGCGAGCGGTGTCAGCAGTCCGAGATTGGCCACCGGGTTGTGGACCAGCTTCAGAGCAGAGTCGTAGGCAGATAGCAGTTGTTTCTGCTATCGATAGTGTCGACGTAGAGAGTATTGTTTTGCGTGTTACAGGTGTGTAAACCCTCACACACTTTATTTCTTTTAGCTGTATTATTCATTGTATGGGCTGAAAAGCTGGAGAAGGCTGTGTATACAGTCGAAATACCCTTATGGGTAAGGCAGGGAATGCCAGGTATGTATCTGTGATGATTCAATATGAGGTTGGATGTATGTGATATTTTAATGCCTTGTTAATAGCATGTTACATTTATTATGTTGTGCATGGGATGTGGGAATGAGGATAAAGGGGAAATGATAAGGTCACATAGTGATCGGTGGCTCTGCCATAAATGATTTATGAGGTCACATAGTGATCGGTGGCTAAGCCACAGTGGATTTTAAGGTCACATAGTGATTGTTGTTAAAACCGGCAGCATGACTGTCGAGACGACGTGTAGCGGGTGGAGGGTTGATTGTAGAAATCCCCACGGTGTGATGGTTGGTACGGGATGGCGTGTAGAGGATGGAAAATGCTAGGTTGGGCTGGGCTTGATGTATTCTTGTAGTTGTATGATATCATGTATGGGCTAAATATGTGATGGTAGGCCGTGGGCCGTGTTGTGTGTTTTAATTGTTTTACACACTGAGTCTCTGTGACTCACCCTTTTCCTAACTTCTTCAGGTAATCAGTAGACCGTGGATCTGGGAGCCGTGGCGGACTCGTGGAGGCCATAAAGTCTTTTTCATTTTGCAAACTTTTTACTGCTGAAATTTAATTTTACTTGGGGGATTTTTGTTATAATAAGGCCTTCCTAAATTGATGTTTGGGTTTTGATTTTATCTGTTTATCGTTTATTAAAACTTGACACTATGCAAATTTGAACAGAAATTAAAAACATGGGATTTTTAGAAGACGAGTAACTCAAAGCATACGGTTTCTTTCAAGCATCACTGAACATAATGAATATTTGATTAACACGAGTTCAAATTTTCTTAAACTATCAAATCATTGTTTTCACAACATCGCTTTAACCGGGAAAAATTTTCAAATCTATGGTTTTTTCTTAAAACAATCAAAACTTCGTTTTTACTTCACCTTGTAACATACCAGATCCGGTCGTAACATTTTGGCCGGGTTTGGGGTGTTACAATTTTGGTATTAGAGCCTAGGTTGCAAAAATCGGGCTGTGAAAATGGGTTCAATGATGTTTTATTCAGTTGGTTTAAATGATTTTTGGGAATGTTTTGGTTGGAATATGGCATCCGAGTCTACCGGCACCCGATCCACCCAGGTAAGTATTCTAACTATTTGATGGTGTATGTATAGAATGATTGTTAGCATGGAAAAAATATATACTTGTTAGTCTTAGAAATTCAAACTTTAGAGACGGAAAACCTCTAGGTTGTGATGTGTTCTGCGGAAACTACACTCTAAAGATATTTCTCATAAAATAGCTCGGTATTAAACAGTGAAAAATACTAACTCATAAAACTTCTAATCAGATTAAAACGCGACGGTAGTCATGAGTACTAGGGGACGTGGACGTAATGTGCTTGGACGTGGTAGAGGTAGGATTACTGTGTCGGAACTAGTAGGGTCTGGTCATGGCTAAGGAAATGAGGTGCCGCTACCGCCAGCTGCGGAAGCAGAGTTTCAGGACCAAACGGGTGGAGACGATGCGGTGTCTCAGGCGATGTTACGGGTTTTGGAAAAAGTTCCTGGGGTAGGCTTGGGTACAGGGACTCAGAAATCTGTGTTAGAACGACTTCGAGCTAATGGAGCGGAAATGTTTAGGGGAGTTTTTGGCGTAGCCCCTAATGCAGCTGAGTATTGGCTGGAGGCCGTTAGCGTATAATGGATGACCTCGATTTCATGGAGGAGGAAAAGTTGAAAGGAGTTGTGCCTCTTCTACAAGATGAGGCGTATCAATGGTGGCTTACGGCCAAGGATGGTACTATGGCTGACCGCATTACCTGGGATTTCTTCAAGTTGTCATTCCAGAGTAAGTACATTGGGTCGAGTTATGTGGATGCGCAGCGAAGGGCATTTTTGAATCTAGTTCAGGGGAGCAAGTCGGTGGCTGAGTATAAGGCAGAATTCTTATGCCTTAGCCGTTATGTCCGTGAAATAGTGGCCACAGATCATGAGCGTTGTGTTCGGTTCGAAGATGGGTTGAGAGATGATCTGCATGTGCTGATAGCTCCACAGCGAGAAAGGGAATTTACTGTTGTGGTGCAAAAGGCTAAGATAGCCGAGGAAGTGAAGCGGTCGGAAAAGTAGAACCGAGATAGAGATAGAGGTAGTAATAAAAGGAATTTTGGATCGTTAGGGTCAGCTGGGCATTTTCAGAAAAGACCTAGGATGGATGGGCCAAGTCGGGTTGTGAGACCTGTTGTTGATAGGCAGCCTCAGAGTTGTGATCGATGTGGTAAATTCCATTTAGGGGAGTGTTGGACAAGTAAAAAAAGATGTTTCAGGTGTGGATCTGCTGATCATCAGATTAGGGACTGTCCACAGGAGCGGGACGGTGCTAGGCCAGGAAGTCAGGGTTATGCTCAGCCGGGTAGAGGAGGTCAGCAGCTGCAGAGAGGTCGTGGTCCAGCCAGAGGGGGTAATAGTATTGGTCGAGGCCGTGGAACACCAGGCAGAGGTGCCGGGAACACTGATGCGAGGCAGCCGGGGTTAGTCTATGTAGCTAGACACTGAGAAGAGGGTGATGCACCGGACGTCATAACCAGTACATTTCTTATTTATGGGTTGCCTTATACTATTTTGATTGGTATCGGGTCGACACATTCTTATGTTGCTAGTGTGGTATTTGGAACTTTAAGTTTAGACTCTGAGATTACCCCTAGGGAGATGACTGTACTTAGCCCGCTAGGACAAACTGTAGTGGTAAACAAACTTTATAGGGATGTACCTCTAGAAGTGCAAGGGGTAGTGTTTCCAGCTGATTTGATAGAGCTGCCATTCGAGGAGTTTGATTTAATCTTAGGCATGGACTAACTGGTAAAGTATCAAGCAAATTTGGATTGTGCAGCCAAGCGCATGGTGTTAAAAACTCTCGAGGGTGTAGAAGTGGTGGTAATAGGTGAGAGGGGAATTACCTATCTAATGTGGTGTTCGTCTTAAAAGCTGAGAGAATGGTGAGGAAAGGATGTGAGGCGTTTATAGCTTATGTTGCGCTTTGGAAGCCAAGGAATCAACTGTGGAGGATGTTCGAATAGTGAAGGAATTTCCTGATGTTTTTTCAGAAGAGCTTCCGGGGTTGCCTCCCAATCGCGACGTGGAGTTTGGTATTAATCTTCTACAGGGAACAGCGCCTGTGTCCATCGCACCATATAGGATGGCGCCAAAGGAGTTGAAGGGGTTGAAAGTGCAGATTCAGGAACTGTTAGACCGGGGTTTTATTCGACCGAGTGTATCGCCTTGGGGAGCACCGGTGCTATTCGTTAAGAAGAAGGATGGATCAATGCGTATGTGCATTGATTATCGTCAGTTAAACAAGTTGACGATCAAGAACAAATACCCGTTGCCGAGGATTGATGACTTGTTCGATCAATTGAAGGGGGTGTCAGTTTTCTCAAAGATAGATTTGAGGTTAGGGTATCACCAGCTTAAGGTCAAGGAAGTGGATATCCATAAGACGGCTTTCAAGACTCGCTATGGCCATTACGAATTCCTGGTAATGCCGTTCGGGTTGACCAATGCACCAGCAGCGTTTATGGACATGATGAATCGGGTTTTCCAACCCTATCTGGATCGATTTGTTGTGGTATTTATAGACCATATCCTGGACTATTCAAGATCGGAAGAGGAGCATGATTCGCATCTTCGAGTGGTTTTACAAATCCTGAGGGAGAAGCAGTTGTTCGCCAAATTCAGTAAGTGTGAATTCTGGCTAAGGGAAGTTACCTTTTTGGGCCATGTAGTGTCTGTTGAGGGGATTAAGGTTGATCCTCGGAAAATCGAGGTTGTGTTGGAGTGGAAGCCACCTAAGTCTGTGGCAGAAATCAGGAGTTTTCTTGGTGTGGCTGGGTACTATAGAAGGTTTGTGGAAGGGTTCTCATTAATTGCAGCACCTCTAACCAAGCTATTGAGGAAAAGGGTACCTTTTGTTTGGTCTGATAAGCAGCAGGATAGTTTTGAAAGGCTGAAAAGGATTTTGACGGAGGCTCCGGTGTTGATACAGCCTGAGGCTGGGAAAGAGTTTGCGGTTTATTGTGAAGCATCGCACACAGGCTTAGGATGTGTATTGATGCAGGATGGGAAAGTGGTAGCGTATGCATCTCGGCAGTTGAGACCGCATGAGTTAAATTACCCCACGCACAATTTGGAATTAGCGGCAGTGGTGTTTGCTCTGAAGAGTTGGGGGCATTATCTGTATGGGGAGAAGTCTGTTATTTATACAGATCATAAGAGCCTAAAATATCTCCTTACCCAGAAGGAGTTAAACTTAAGGCAGCGAAGGTGGATCGAATTGTTAAAGGATTACAACTGCTCAATCGAGTACCATCCAGGTAAGGCTAACGTGGTGGCGGATGCATTAAGTCGTAGGGTGATCTCTGACTTGAGAGCAATGTTTGCTCACCTCAGCTTATACAATGATGGGAGTATCTTAGCTGAACTGCAAGTGAAACCTTCTTGGGTCAATCAGATTAAAGAGAAGTAGTGGGCCGATGAGTTGTTGAAGTCAAAATTGCAATTGGGATCAGATGATGGGACCACGGAATTCAGTATGAATAAGGATGGAGTAGTGTGTTTTTGAGGGAAAACTTGCATGCCG
Organism: Gossypium australe; assembly: GCA_005393395.2. Lineage (NCBI taxonomy): Eukaryota > Viridiplantae > Streptophyta > Magnoliopsida > Malvales > Malvaceae > Gossypium > Gossypium australe. The sequence continues at coordinate 121,596,572 of CM016616.1, forward strand.
AGGGATCCTGAGTTAAGGGGTAAGATTTTACAGGAAGCACATAGCAGCCCATACGCTATGCATCCTGGGAGAAGTAAGATGTATCGAGATCTGTGAGAGCAATTTTGGTGGCCGGGGTTGAAGCGAGAAGTAACCAAATTTGTGAGTAAGTGCTTGACGTGTCAGTAGGTAAAAGCAGAACATCAATTGCCTTCGGGGTTGTTACAGCCTATAAAGATTCCGTAGTGGAAGTGGGAAAGGATCACGATGGATTTTGTTAGTGGGCTACCACTTACGCGTACCAAGAAGGATTCAGTTTGGGTAATAGTTGATCGTTTGACGAAGTCTGCTCATTTCATACCAGTTCGGGTTGACTACTCTCTACAGAAACTGGCTAAGTTGTATATAGCAGAGATTGTGAGGTTGCACGGGGTACCAGTGTCTATCATCTCAGACAGGGATCCTAGGTTTACGTCGACATTTTGGAGGGCGTTGCATCAAGCATTGGGTACAAAGTTAGATTTCAGTATAGCGTTTCATCTGCAATCTGATGGAAAATCAGAGAGGGTAATTCAGATCTTAGAAGACATGTTGAGGGGCTGTGTCTTAGACTTCAGAGGTAGTTGGGAAGAATTTCTACCGTTAGCAGAATTCGCGTATAACAATAGTTACCAATCGAGTATACAGATGGCACCATATGAAGCGTTATATGGTCGGAAGTGTCGTACCCCTACGTGTTGGACAGAGTTAGGCGAGCGTCAGTTGTTGGGTCCAGAATTGGTTTCAGAAATGGAAGATAGGGTTAAGTTAATTCGGACTCGTTTAAAGGAAGCGTCGGACAGGCAGAAATCCTATGCTAATCTAAAATACAAAGATATAGAAGTTGAGGTGGGTGACCAGGTGTTCTTAAAGGTTTCATCGTGGAAGAAGGTACTAAGGTTCGGACAGAAGGGTAAGCTAAGCCCCAGGTTCATTGGGCCTTATCGGGAGTTGAAGCGTGTGGGACCAGTAGCCTATCAGCTCGAGCTACCTTCGGAGTTGAGCCAGATCCACGATGTGTTTCACGTTTCAATGCTAAGACGCTATCGTTCAGATCCATCTCACGTGGTTTCAGTAGAAGAAATCGAAGTAAGGTATGATCTATCCTTTGAAGAGGAACTAGTTTGGATTTTGGATCGTGATGTCAAAGTGTTACGCAGGAAGATAGTTCCGTTAGTTAAGATTTTGTGGCGTAATCACGGTTCTGAGGAAGCTATGTGGGAACCAGAAGAAGCGATGCGACAGCAATACCCTCATCTCTTTTGACCAGGTAATTTCGAGGTCGAAATTTTCTTAAGGGGGTAGAACTGTAACATCCTGATTTAGGGGCTATGCATTTGATGTGCTTTTGTGTGTATGCTTTGTGTAATGTGTTTGTTTAGGGTGTGTGGGAGTCTAGGAAAGGTCGGGGAAAAGCCAGAGCCCTGGCTAAAATTTTCTTTTTTAAGTACTTTAGTGGAGGAGCTAGCTGGAATAGGACTTAAGGGATTATGTTGGTGTTTGGTTGACACAAGAAAAGGAGTGGCAAAGTGACAAGGAGGCGCCACTTAAGATGATGGTAAGTTGCACCACAGGGAGTAGGAGAGGGAGCAGGTTCAAGTCACAAGGAGCTCATTTTGGGAGTTCTTTTTGGCGTCAGGGAGAGTAGAGGCATAATTCGACTGGGACACTTCAGGATAGGGGAGTGGACTGAGTCAAATAATTTGATTGAATGGCAGAGAGGAAAAAGTGGAGTTTGAAGTGTTCAAAATATTTCAAACGGGTGATCAGGAGGAATTTGAGGAGAAAAGAAAGGGATGGGCATTATGAGCTTGGTATTGGCCAAATTTCAAACTCATAGTAGAGGGGGGAATCGGTTTTGTTTGGTTAGGGTGTGCCGAATTTCTACTTTGGAAACATAGGCTTTTTGTTCTCAAAAAGAGTGCATTTTCGACTTTTGGGCTGGTAAGTGCCGAAAATTTTGAATAGTCAAGTGAGAGTTCTCTTCCCATTTTCGGCATTTGAGGTTTTCTTTCATTCTCTTCTTCATTTTCTGCTAAAGCAGAACTTACTCAAGTCTTGCCGAAAATTCTTCTTCTTTACCATTCCTACCACTTCTTTCCCTTTCATTTTTATTCTTCTTCTCTCAATTGTTTCTTTCTCAAAAGCCGAAACCCCTAACCCCATTCTCATCTCCATTTCTATGCTATAACCGAATGTCCCTTGTCCATAGTTCTCTTCTCTGATTTCTTCTACAAGCCGAATTTTCCTAGCCTTCTCTTTTTCATCTTTTCTTTTGATCTCTGCTAAAACCGAAAACTCCTAAGTCCTATTTATAGTTCTTTTATTTTATTTTTCGACTCTTTCATCTTCTTCCCTGTCATTGCCGAATTCTCTTTTAAGCGATAGCCGAATCTCCTGTGTTAAGGTAAGTGGCGACTTCTTTTAACTCTTTATTATCTCTTTCGGTTTTTGGAAGCCAAAGCCGAATGGCTTATTGGCTTGGTAAGGCCATCGTTGGATTTTTTATTCTTATTGTTTCTTGTGTTCTCTTTGGGGCACTATTTCGGGAATTGAAGAAAATTCAAATCATCTAAATCCCTAACCCGGAAACTATTAATCTCTGAACCCTATCTCTCGTTTCGTGATTTCAAGGTAAGGGTGTTCTCTTTAGATTTTGTTTTGGCTCGTTATCGTATTCATTACCTTAACCCTATATTGTGGTTTAACAACCATATTTCATTATAGTAGCATCTGACAAGATCTTTTGATGGAATCCAATACCAATCAGGCAAAGGAGGGGGTTGGACCCGTAAACCCAGCCCCTAAGTTTAAGAAGCGAGCGGTGTCAGCAGTCCGAGATTGGCCACCGAGTTGTGGACAGGCTTCAGAGCAGAGTCGTAGGCAGATAGCAGTTGTTTCTGCTATCGATAGTGTCGACATAGAGAGTATTGTTTTGCGTGTTACCAGGTGTGTAAACCCTCACACACTTTATTTATTTTACCTGTATTATTAATTGTATGGGCTGAAAAGCTGGAGAAGGCTGTGTATACAGTCGAAATACCTTTATGGGTAAGGCAGGGAGTGCCAGGTACATATCAGTGATGATTCAATATGAGGTTGGATGTATGTGATATTTTAATGCCTTGTTAATAGCATGTTACATTTATTATGACATATATGTTGTGCATGGGATGTGGGAATGAGGATAAAGGGGAAGTGATAAGGCCATATAGTGATCGGTGGCTCTGCCACAAATGATGTATGAGGTCACATAGTGATCGGTGGCTAAGCCACAGTGGATTTTAAGGTCACATAGTGATCGTTGTTAAAACCGGCAGCATGACTGTCGAGACGGCATGTAGCGGATGGAGGGTTGATTGTAGAAATCCCCACGGTGTGATGGTTGGTACGGGATGGCGTGTAGAGGATGGAAAATGCTTGGTTGGGCTGGGCTTCATGCATTCATGTAGTTGTATGATATCATGTATGGGCTAAATATGTGATGGTAGGCTATGGTCCGTGTTGTGTGTTTTAATTGTTTTACACACTGAGTCTCTGTGACTCACCTTTTTCCTAACTTCTTCAGGTAATCAGTAGACCATGGATCTGGGAGCCGAGGCTGACTCGTGGAGGCCATAAAGTCTTTTTCTTTTCGCAAACTTTTTACTGCTGAAATTTAATTTTACTTGGGGGATTTTTGTTGTAGGGTTTTGATTTTATCTGTTTATCGTTTATTAAAACTTGACACTATGCAAATTTGAACATGAAATTAAGAAACATGGGATTTTCAGAAGACGAGTAACTCAAAGCATACGGTTTCTTTCAAGTATCACTGAACATAATGAATATTTAATTAACACGAATTCAAATTTTCTTAAACTATCAAATCATTGTTTTCAAAACATCGCTTTAATCGGGAAAAATTTTCAAATCTACGGTTTTTTTAAAACAATCAAAACTTCGTTTTTACTTCACCTTTTAACATACCAGATCCGGTCGTAACATTTTGGCCGAGTTTGGGGTGTTACAGCTTAAGCTCTCGATTTGCCACTTCCACTTGCCCACTGGTTTGGGGATGATAAGGGGTAGCTGTTCTGTGGTGTACTCCATATTTTCTTAAGACTTTTTGAAATTGAGTATTGCGAAAGTGAGTACCCCTATCGTTGATGATTGCTCTGGGTGTTCCGAAACAAAAGAAAAGTTTCTTAAGAAACTTTACTACAGCTCTAGCATCGTTAGTAGGTAAGGCTTGGGCTTCCACCCATTTTGACATGTAATCGACCGCTACTAAGATGTATTTATTTCCAAATGAACCAGGGAACAGATCCATAAAGTCAATACCCCATACATCAAATATTTCACATGATAACATATATGTTTGAGGCATTTCATCGCGTTTAGAAATATTACCTGATCTTTGACATTTATCACATGAAGTGGCATACCTGTTGGCATCTTTGAAAAGAGTTGGCCAATAAAATCCAGATTCGAGTATTTTGTGTGCTGTCTTGATCCTGCTGTAATGTCCTCCTGAAGGTCCAGAATGGCAGTGTTCCAGGATTTTACTTGCTTCACCCTTGTAACGCATCTCCAAATTACTTGATCTGCACATATGCGGAAAAGAAAAGGGTCTTCCCAAAAATAGTTTTTCACATTAGCAAAGAATCGTTTCTTTTGATGATGTGTTAACCTTTTTGGTAAGATGTTAGTAGCTAAATAATTCGCAGTGTCTGCAAACCATGGTACGTCGAAGATGGTTATAGAAAAGAGTTGTTCTTCAGGGAACGAGTCATTTATCTCACTTTCGTCAAGCTCTTCGATATGTGGGTTTTCAAGTCTGGAGAGGTGATCTGCTGCAAGGTTTTTAGCTCCCTTTTTATCCTGTATTTCCACATCAAATTCCTGTAAGAGTAAGATCCAACGTATGAGTCGAGGTTCTGCATCAGGTTTAGTTAAGAGATAACGAAGAGCTGAATGATCAGTGTAAACAACAACTTTAGATAATATTAAATATTGCCTAAATTTTTCAAAAGTAAAAACTACAGCTAGCAATTCTTTCTCTGTGGTGGTATAGTTTTCTTGTGCAGGTGTCAATGTTCTGCTAGCATAATAAATTGGCTGAAAATGCTTATCTCTTCGTTGTCCTAGAACTGCACCTACTGCAAAATCACTCGCATCACACATTAGTTCAAAGGGTAAATTCCAATCAGGTGCAATTATAATCAGGGCATTTATTAGTTTATCCTTGAGGACATTGAATGCATCTAAACATTCCTGATCGAAATTGAAAGGAACATCTTTTTCTAGTAATTTTGTTAAAGGCTTTGCTATTTTAGAAAAATCCTTAATGAATCTTCTGTAAAATCCAGCATGTCCTAAAAAGCTTCTAATAGCCTTAACTGAACTAGGGGGAGGTAATTTTTCTATGGTTTTAATCTTTTCTTTATCTACCTCAATCCCTTACTAGAAATCTTATGTCCTAGCACAATCCCTTCTCTAACCATAAAGTGACATTTTTCCCAATTCAAGACAAGATTCGTCTCTTCACATCTTATTAGAACTCGTTCTAAATTTTTAAAGCAAAGGTGGAAAGAATTACCGAACACCGAGAAGTCGTCCATAAATACCTCCATAATGTCTTCCACAAGTTCATCAAAGATGGCCAACATGCAGCGTTGAAAAGTAGTAGGAGCATTACATAATCCAAAAGGCATTCTATGATAAGCAAACGTACCGTGTGGACATGTAAATCTTGTCTTTTCTTGATCTTCAGGAGCTATGGGGATTTGGAAGTAGCCGGAGAGTCCGTCCAAGAAGCAGTAGTACATATGCCTAGACAACCTTTCTAACATCTGATCAATAAAGGGTAAAGGGAAGTGATCTTTTCTGGTGGCGTCATTCAGCTTCCTATAGTCTTTACAGACTCTCCAACCTGTAACTGTTCTTGTAGGAATCAACTCATTCTTTTCGTTGGGCACCACAGTCATGCCTCCTTTCTTTGGAACTACCTATACAGGACTTACCCAAGTGCTGTCAGAAATAGGATAAATTATTCCTGAATCTAGAAGTTTAATTACCTCGGCTTTGACCACTTCTTTCATATTGGGGTTTAACTGTCTCTGAGGTTGCACACATGGTTTATACTCATCTTCCATTAAAATTTTGTGGGTGCAAAATGATGGGCTTATTCCTTTGATGTCCTACATTTTCCATGCTATGGCATTTTTATGCTTCCTTAGTACCTTTAGCAGATCTTCTTTCTCCTTGGGTCCTAGTTCTGAAGAGATGATTACCGAAAGTGTAGAATTTTCCCCTAGGAATGCGTATTCTAAATGTTTTGGCAATTGTTTCAGTTCTAACTTGGGTGGCTCATCAATAGAGTTTTTTTGTTTTAGTTCGTCATTGATCTCAATGTCCTCTATTTCCGTCTGTCTAGAGGATGATGTATTGGAATTCACTTCATTGATATCGTCATCTTTCCCCTCACCTTGTGAAAGACACAGTCTCATTGTGTCACTGTGCATGATTTCTTGCAAAGATTCTTGAAAAATGTGATCAGTGGCATCAACAAAGTAACAAGAATCATCTTGTTCTCTAGAATATCGCATTGCATCATAAATTTGGAACACAATTTCTTCATCTCCTACCCTTAGTGCAAGTTTACCATCACCAACATTAATTACAGCCCTAGCAGTAGCTAGAAAGGGTCGCCCCAAAATTAAAGGTACCTCTACATCCTCATTCATGTCAAGCACAACAAAATCAACGGGAAATATAAATTTATCTATTTTTACCAGAACATCTTCAAAAATTCCCCTAGGATACTTAACAGATCTGTCAGCTAACTGAATACTCATCCTAGTTGGTGTTGGTTCCCCAAAACCAAGTTGCTTAAACATTTTATAAGGCATTAAATTAATGTTGGCACCTAAATCAGCTAATGCTTTTTCTATACTCAAACTACCAATTAAACAGGGAATAGTAAACTTCCTGGATCTTTCAATTTGGTTGGCAACTTGTTTTGAATGATAGTTGAGCATTCTGCATTAAGTTCCACTGTTGAAATTTCCTCGAACTTTCTTTTATTTGTTAGAAGCTCTTTTAAAAATTTTGCATATGTTGGCATCTGCGAAATAGCTTCAAGAAAAGGTAAGCTAATATGTACCTGATTGAAAAGTTCAAGAAATTTACCATATTATGCGTCTAAGTGGTCTTTCTTCAACTTCGCTGAATACGAGATTGTTGGTTTAATTTCCTCACGGGTCGGTTTTATCTTTGCCTTATCGGGTTCATGTGGTACCTCCTTCTTTGTTTTGATTAACTCCTTTCCACTTCTCAGTGTCACTACCTGGACCTACTCTTTTTCCCTAGTTAGGATTTCTAATCGTATTTCAGAAGTTAACCTGGTAAGTTGCCTGATCTGATCCTTGAATTCCTGTGACAATGCTTCAAGTTTTGCTTCTAATTTTTGGAAACGTGTTTCTGTGGCTGTTATAAAATTTGTTAGCACCTCTTCAAAGTTTGGCTCCTTTTCCTGTGGTTAGGGCTGTTGTTGGAAGTTTTGTCATGGTTGTTGCCTTTGATTTCTTTGACCGCCCCATGAGAAATTGGGGTGGTTCTTCCAACTTGGATTATAAGTATTACTATAAGGTTTATTGTTAGATCGGAAATTATTACCCATATAAATCATTTGTTCTCTCTCCATGCCCTATCCGTAGGGTGGGTACTCAGGATTCACCACTCCTTCACTTACGTCGCACTGCATAACTGGATGTGCCTGTGAAGAACCATAGAAACTATCAAATTTTTTATGTAACAATTCTACCTGATTTGATAGCACGGTCACTGCATCAATGTTGAAAACTCCGGCTGCTTTAGCTGGCCTTGTCCTTGTAACTTGCCACTGATAGTTATTCGGTGACATCTCCTCCATAAACTCGTAGGCTACTTCAGGAGTGTAACACCCCAAACCCGGCCCAAACGCTACGACCAGATCTGGTATGCTACGGGTTGAAATGTTAAAAACTTCACTTTGAAGGGGATTTGAAATCTCGGTTTGTTTATGTAAGAATTCGTTAAATAAGTGTTACTTGAAGAAAACCTTTGTAGTATTTTTTTTTAAAAATTATCTTTGCGTTAAGCGAGTTTGAAATTTCCATCTCATTACTTATAATAATTAAGTCTTTAAAAATAAATTTGAAATATAAACATTAACACGTATAAATTGATAACCTAAGATATGGAGGCCTTATTACATAAATAGTCCCAAAATTTAAACGTAAAGAAAAACCAGAAATAGTTCATGAAAATAAAAAGACTTGATGGCCCCTCGAGTTCGCCTCGGCTCCCATGTCCACGATCTACTGCTCGTCTGAAAAGTCAGGGAAAATAAAGGGGTGAGTCACCAAGACTCAGTGTGCAAATCCTGAAAACACATTAAAGGCTTGGGGCCCACAAACACATTATGGGCCTTAGCCCACACACAATGGCAACAAAATATTTACATGCAACATGGCCCAACCCAAACCTAATAGTCCATCCTCTACACACCAGCTCGTACCAACCAACACACCTCGGGGATTTCTACAATCAACCCACCAACCGCTACATACCATATCGACAGCCATGCTGCCTATTCCTAACAGTCAGGAATAAATTTAACGTGGCTTAGCCACTGATCACTATTGTGACCTAACTTTATAATTCGTGGTTTAACCACCGATCACCAAGTGACCTATTAACATGCTCTTCCCCTTCATCATATCAACCCCATCCTATGCATACATACATGCAGAATCGAAACAATATACTACCTAAAAGTTCACAGTCTATCACATACATCGATACACATAGAGAAGTTTCTATGATTACGTACCTGGCATCCCTTGCCTACCCTTTTTAGGTAATTCGACTGTCTATACAGCCTTTTTCTGGCTTTTAGCCCATAACATATATTTAGTACAGATTAATTAGTGTGTTAGAGATCTACACACCTGATTACCGACAAGACGAGACCTTCTATGTCGACACTATCAGAAGTCGATACGACTGCTAACTACCTAAAATTTTGTTCTGAAGCCGGTCCACAACCCGGTGGCCAATCCCGAACTGCTGACACTGCTCATTTCTTAAACTTAGGGATTGGTTTTCCAGATCCAATCCCCTCCTTCGCCTGATTATTTGATCCCATTAAAAGACCTTATCATAACATATGGTTAAGATCACAATTACGATAGCGACTCTAAAGAGAACCCCTTACCTTGAAATCCCGAAAAAAGAGATATGAGGTTCAGAGACTAACGGTTCTGGCTTTTAGATCTAAGCGATCTACTTCAATTCTCGAATGTCGCCCAACACGTAAACACAAGAAACCAACAATCCATTAGCCTTTCGGCTTTGTCTTCTAAAAACTGAAAGAGAAAAAGAATATATCAGAAGAAATACCTTTACAGAAAATTCAGCAACTCCTAGAAGATTTCGGCTTTTGAGAAGATCAAAAAGAAAAGATGATCTCAAGAGATCTATAAAGTTTCGGCTTTTGAGAAGGTCAAAAAGAAAATATGATCTCAAGAGATCTATGAAGTTTCGGCTTTTGAGAAGGTCAAAAAGAAAAGATGATCTCAAGAGATCTATAAAGTTTCGACTTTTGAGAAGGAAATGATTGAGAGAAAAGAGTAATATCAAATGTAAAGAAGTGATAGGAACGGTATAGGAAAAAGAAGAATTTTGACAAGGCTAGGGCAGATTCGACTATAGCAGACAAATGTGAAAAGAAAGAATGCTTAAGGGAGTTTTCGGCTTTTATTTAGAAAAGGAGGAAAAGAGAGAAGGTGAAAACCCTAAATGCCGAAAATAAAGAAGAGAATGGGAAAATAAAACCCTAATGCCAATTTAAATTAAAATAGTTGAGCTTCATGCAACTTGAATTTGGGCCTCCTCAGTTGATGCCACTTCCCTGCTTTTAAGTGGCGCCACTGGGCCACAAGCCCATTTGTATTTTAAAACACAGATAACATCTTTTAAGCCCTATCTTACCAGGCTTTCCACTAGAGTGTCCAACTAAAAAATTCGATTAAGGCCTCTGCCCAACCCTGAGCCCATTTTGGACCCCCAACACTCACATTAAACATAACCACACATTAAATGCATAGCCCCACAATTTCAGGATGTTACAAGGAGTTTTGTTGTTCAGGGTTCCACCGGCAGCTGAATCGATTAGCTACCTTGTTGAAGGGTTCACACCATTGTAAAAAGTTTGGACCTGTAGCCAAAATGGCAATCCGTGGTGTGGGCACCTCCTAAAAGATCCTTATATCTCTCCCATGCGTCGTATAATGTCTCTGAATCTATCTGCACAAAAGAAGAGATATCATTCCTTAATTTGGCCGATTTGGCCGGTGGAAAATATTTTAATAAAAATTTTTCGGTCATTTGATCCCATGTAGTGATTGATCCTCGTGGAAGAGAATGTAACCACTTCTTGGCTTTATTTCTCAAGGAAAAGGGAAATAACCGAAGACGGATGGCATCATCAGAAACACCATTTATTTTGAAGGTTTCGTAAAATTCTAGGAAATTTGCTAAGTGTGTGTTAGGATCCTCATCCTGCAAACTATCAAACTGAACAAACTGTTGTATCATCTGTATAGTGTTAGGTTTCAGTTCAAAATTATTTGCAGCAATAGTAGGCCTAACAATACTAGATTCAGTTCCTGTTAAACTAGGTTTAGCATAATCATACATAGTACGTGGAGCATGATGTTCGGCCATCTCTGGAGGTGGCGGATTATTTTTAGCCATCTCTTCTATGGTATTTAGTTCGGCTTCTTGCTCTTCGTCTATGTAGTTTAGGCTTCACCTTATCTCTCTGCGATTTCTACGAATGGTACCTTCAATATCACTGTCGTAAAGTAGAGGTCCTGTCGGGTTCCTTCTAGTCATAAACTAGAGGTACCTGAAAGGGACAAAAGAAAAAAAATTTAGAAAAAATAAAATTACAAAAATAAAAATAAATAGTAAATATGGCTAAAGTAATAAAAATTAAGCTTTCTTAATATTTCAGTTCCCCGGAAACGGCGCCAAAAACTTGATCGTTAGAATCAGAGTCTTAAATTTATAAAGAGAATGATCGAACCTAGAAACTAACTCTGACAATGATTTCTAAGGAAAGCACACCTATCGAACAGTAGTATAGCTTAGGCAAGACCGGAATATCGAATCCCAAAGGAACCAAAAGTACTAATACTAACTCTCTTTCTATTATTTAGCCTAAGAATTAAGTGAATGGTTATCTAATCTAAATTTAACTATCAACTAAACTAAAGACACAAAGACAAAAAGAAAATGAATTGAGGAAAAATAACTTAGAAGAAAAACCAATTTATTAAGACGATACCCTTAGGAAGAATCCACCTAGACTTCTCTTGTTATCTAACACTGAACCAGATGATTTATTCACTTGACTTGATCTGTAAGATTCCCTAAGTTATATTAAACCCTCTCTCAAAGCTAATAACATCTAACCCTAGGTTGATTAATTGAAATCTCTTTCTAATTAAACCTCTAGAATCGCATTAACTCAATCTATGGACTCCCATATTAGGTTTCACCCTAATCCGGCAAAATCTCGTCACCCTATCTCTAGGGTGCGATCAACTCCGCTTAATTATGCTAGATCTACTCTTAAGCAGGGACTTTTGCTCCACCACCTAAACACATCATACTTGAATTAATATCCCAGAAATATCAACACAAGAATTAAGCACACATAATTAATAACAAGTCAAATATTTATCATATAGTTCAGAAAACAATAACAAGATCTATCTTAGGTTTCATCCCCCTCAAGTATCTGAAGGGTTTAGCTCATAATAATAAAAGAGAACATCTCAGAAGAAAAGATAAAACAAAACATCAGAAATCCCTAAAACTCCCTGAAAGAATTGAAGGAGAGATCCGCCGTCTTGAGTAGAATTCCGACTTCTTGAGATGGATCAACTGGCTATCTTTGAGTAATTCTCCACAAATCTGACATTTCTAGCTCGGCTCCTTGGCCTAGCTAACCGCCTTCTTTCAAGTAACACTTAGGGGGTTTATATAGGCTTTCGAAATATGTTTCTTCGCCCCTAAGTATCCAAATCCGAATGAAATTGCTCTTTGCCACGACAGGGACACGGCCTTGGCACATGCCCGTGTGACTAGTGGTCAGGCCGTGTTCGGACTTCTTTAATGAGGCACGGCTGTGTAAGTCGAGATCAGGCCGTGTTCTAGTAGATGGGCGTGGCACGGCCATGTAGGCTTAAGTCCAGGCCGTGTCGATTTCCTCTTTGGCCCAATTTGGTTCGTTTTAGGCCCGTTTCTCGTTCTTTTCATCCTCGGTTGCTTTCCTGAATATAAAACATGAAAACAAAGGATTAAGAGAACCTTTTTACATAAATCGAGGCTTAATTCATCCAAAAGCATACTAAATGCTGGCTTAAAATATGTTACTTTTACGGTTTATCACTTAGCTCGGACGGGTAATCCAGAACAAACTTTTTAGAGCATGTGTCATAAAAAGGATTTAGCCTGGACTGGTAATCTTGTTGTAGACATGTGTGGCTCGAGAGTGTACTCTCTAGAATAGTACCTTATGGGTACCATTGGACATGAATGGACAGATACCAATTTGTACACCTCGAGTGTACTATCTGTGTATCCATCGATATTCTGAATCATTTCAACGGGTAAAAATCCTGACATGAGAATATATGAATAAGAAATGAGTTATTATACATATTTATCTAAAATACATGAAAATGACGATACATGATGATTGATATATAGTAATATGGGAAGATGATCTTTGTACATGAAATTTATTTGATGAGTATGTTCATCCTTGATTATAGATTTGTACACCTTGAGTGTGGTATTCGTGACCTTGATATTTCTAATGATATGAGTAAAGTTCTGACATGATATAATCTGAACTTGAGATGAACTATTATGAAATTATACTTGTAATATAAAGAGATGATTTTATACATGTTAAATGAATACATGTGGAAAGCATATGTGCCTGGAAACATGATTGTTGTTGAGCCCAAATATGTTTGATGTTATTATGGAATATATGACTAACAAGGGAAATGAGGATATGTGTAGGGCTTGAGGTCAAATTGATTGAATATGCCTTGCATAGTTACCTCAAAATAGAATAAATGGTAAGTTAAGTACCATGTTATACGAGCTTACTAAGCATTTTATGCTTACTTAGTATTATTTCCCTGTTTAATAGTAAATCAGAAGCTCGTTGGATTGGAAGCTTGGTGGAGATCACTCACACTACCCATCGCCCTATTTCGATTCATATGGTAAATCAATTATAATTATAATGGCATGTATAGGTTAAATTGGCCATATTGGCATGTAAATGTAAATGATTATTGTAATCTAAACATTGGAATGGCTAGTGATGATTATGTTTTGGTATATGTATATATGTATTAAGTTTATTCTATGGAGATGACATAAGTGTTTATTATTGGTTGATTGAGAAAGGTTAAATGAGTATGCTTATAAAATGTAAGATTAAAAGCATGAATGCATGTAACAATATATCATATTAGATGTTATAAATTGCTTAACTTCAATGCTTGGATTGTTTGGTGTTTAGATGTAAGTTTGGTTCAGGAACTTAGTAAAAATTTTGGGTGAGAAATGAAGCTAGAAATGGCTTTATTTTGTCCACACGGGCGTGTGTCTAGACTGTGTGACATACGGCCTGGTACATGGGCGTGTGGTTAGGCCATGTGTCCCTTGTATCTTAAATTCAAGAAAATAGAATGCTCAAAATTGAGCACACGGGCAAAGACATGGGCATGTGTCTCAGCCATGTTTACCTTACTTCTATTCGAAAACCCTCCTGAAGTAGCTGATCAGGTAGGGAAATCTCTCGACTTCTTGGATGGAGATTGAAACGACTTGTTCATTTGTCTTTTTCTTGAGTCACGACACTCTATTTCATCTTTTCTTTTCTCTTTAACCAACTCTTTGGATTTACAAGCTCGGCCCACTAACACAACAAATTCTTTCAACTCGAGGACAACAATAAATAATTTGATATCTTCATTTAATCCATCCTCAAACTGTTTACACATAATGGCTTCAATGGATACACATTCTCGAGTGTATTTACTGAGTCTTACAAACTCACACTCATACTCAGTTATTGTCACCTTACCTTGCTTCAGTTCAAGGAATACCTTTCTTTTCTAATCGATAAACCTCATGCTAATGTATTTCTTCCTAAACTCTTCTTGGAAAAACTTTCGTGTGATCCTTTCCCTTGGTACAACCAACACAAGAGTATTCGACCACTGATAAGAGGAATCTCTCAAAAGAGACACTACACATTTCATGCACTCTTCAAGTGTACAAGATAACTCATCAAATATCCTGATGGTATTTTCAAGCCAGAACTCTGGTCTTTCTGGATCATCATCTTTACTACCTCGAAATTCCTCGACTCCTTGTTTCCAGATTCTATCGACCAGAGGCTTTTCTCTTCTTACCACTTCTACCACTTGGGGAGCTACAGGGGTAGGCTGAGGAATAGGTGGGGGTAGATGGGGTTGTGTATTCGGGTTTGCACGAACGAACTCCGTATACCATGCATTCATCATGTAGAGAAAGGCTTCCCTAGCCTCTTCTCCTCCTCTCTGACTCACGGTCATTGGTCTATTCTCATTTTCATTCGACACCATCCCTTCAGCGGGAGCCGGCGCTTTACTTTCTACATCATCCGCCACAGATCTATCGGGATCCATTTACTATATAAAAACACAATTTAAATCGTCAGGAGTCGTCACACTATCATAATGTAAGTACTCATGTGTATGGCATGTATAGCTAGACTTATGGATACGCTACTGATAAACTGTAATTATAACATATTTTAATCCCACATTTAGCTTGTTTTTGGATGACTTATCCCCAATTTATGTAAAAAGGTCTCTTAATCCTTTCTTTTCATGTTTTATACTCAGGAAAGCACCCAAGGATGAAAATAACGAGAAACGGGCTTAAAATGGACCAAATTGGGCCAAGAGAGAAATAGACACGGCCTGGCCCAAAGTTAACACGGCCGTGCCTCATTAAAAGTCCGAGCACGGCCTGGCAATGATCCACACGGGCGTGTGCCATGGTCGTGTCCCTGTCGCTGGAAAGAGCAATTTCATTCGGGAAAGGATACTTGGAGGCAAAGAAACACATTCCAAAGCCTATTCAAACACCCTAGTAGGAATTTTACTTAAATTAGGAAACTTAGGGGCCAAGTAAGGCATCTCACAGTCTATATAAACACCCAATGGGGTAACTTGAAGGGGGAGTTCGGTAGAAGCCGAAGGCGTCAAAGCTAGGCCAATGAGCCAAGCCGAGAAGGTCAGAGTTAGGGAATAACACGAGGATAGCCAGTTGATCCATCCCAAGAAGCTGGAGTTATACTCAAAACAGCGGAATTCTCCTTCAATTCCTTCAGAGGGTTTTAGGATTTTCTTATGTTTTGTTTTATCTTTTCTCTTGAGATGTTCTTTTTATTTATTATGAACTAAACCCCTCAGATACCTGAAGAGGATGAAACCTAGATGAATCTTGTTATGTGATTTCCGAATTATATGATAAATACTTAGTTTGTTCTTAATTATGTTGCTTAATCCAAATCTGATGTGCTTAGGTGGAGGATGAATAGACCCTGACTAAGAGTAGATCTAGCATAATTAAGTGGAGTTGATCGAACGCCTAGAGATAGGGTTACGAGATTTTGTCGGATTAGGGTGAAACCTAATATGGGAGTCCATTGATCGATTTACTGCTATTCTAGGGGGTTATTATAAGCAAACGAGAGTTCCACTAATTAACCTAGGGTTAGACGTTATTCGCCTCGAGAGAGGGTTTAATATAGGTTAGGGAGTCCTACGGATCAAGCTAAGTGAAGAAATCATATGGTTTGGGGTTAAATAACAAGTGAAGTCTAGATGGATTCTTCCTGAGGGTATCGTCGTGATCAATTGAGTTTTTCTTCAAGTTATTTTCCAAATCGTTCTTTTCGTCTTTGTGTCCTTAGCTTAGTCTTCGTCAATTTAGTTTAAAAGCAACTTCACTCCGTTTTTAAGGCTAAATAATAAAAAGAAAGTTAGTATTAGTACTTTTAGTTCCTTTGGGTTCGATAATCCGGCCTTGCCTAAGTTATACTACTGTTCGATTGGTACACTTGCCTTTAATCGTTGTCAGAGTTAGTCTCCAGGTTCGATCATTCTTTTATAAATTTTAAAACTCTGATTTCAGCGATCAGCTACGTTAGTGTGAGAATCGACTAACTGTAGCTTTGATACCACTAAATCTAACACCCCTTATCCGAGATTAACACCGGAACTGGATACGAGGCATTACCTAACTTAACTTACTTAAACATAAAACATTGGGCTATAAAATTTCATTTCAACTTAAAACTTCTTATTCATAAACATAACATCCTTATAATGGGCCTAAACATACATACGGAAGGTTTTAGAATTAAACTGGAAACTTTTGTGCTCTTAGAAAATTTTTGCCTAAACAGGGCCACACGCTCATGTGGAATGGAACACGCCCGTGTGGGCAAGCCATGTGGTCACTCATTGTAACACTCATTTCCCGTATTCCACTTCGGAACCGGGTATGAGGCATTACCAGACTCGACTTGCTCGTACACATAACTTTGGGCTCTAAAACAAATCCATTCCCAACTTAAAACTTCTCATTCAAATGCATAACATCCTTATCATGGGCCTATGAGGCCTTAAACATACCTTCGGAAGGTCTCGGAATTAAACCGGAAACTTCTACGCTCTTAGAAAAATTTTACCTAAATAGGGGCCACACGCCCGTGTGGACAGGAAGTGTGGTCACACACGCCCATGTCCCTAGCCTGTGTGTAATTTATTTCCTAATTTGAACCTTCAGGGGTTTTCACACGGCCAGACACACGTCTGTGTCCCTGGCCCGTGTCCCTCACACGGCCTCGACATGCCCGTGTCATAGCCCTTCTGTCAAAACCATGGCATTCTGTTTATGACATCATCACTTCACTATGGTCACTCGGCTAAGGCACACGCCCGTGTCCTTAGATTATGTGTCAAATTAAATTCCAAATTTTAGGTGCAGACTTCACATGACCTAGGCACATGCCCATGTCTATAGTCGTGCCTCTTACACGGCTGAGACACATGGCCGTGTCTCTGCCCGTATGTTTATTACTGAGCATACTGACTTGTAAATCTAGCATGCAAGGGGACACATGGCAGATTAACACCCCCATGGGGCTGACCGTGTGTCACACACGGCCTAGACACACACCCATGTGTCTACCCGTGTGGACATTAAAAAGGCTATATTCCATGCCAAATGCCACCCTAAATAGCAACCATACTTATATTATCTCATTTCAACATAACTCATGACTCTAAGGCACTTCTAAGAACTCAAACCAAAGCATCCACACAGGCATAAACTTCATGATTCATCATCAATGAATGTATATAAACTTGTCAAGTATTGGCCCAATTTCAAAGACCATTTACAAAATGAATTTGATAACATAAATAGCCAACACTTTGGTTAACTAATATGACATAACAAAATACCCAAGTCCTATATATGCCATACTCAAAATAAATCTAACTTTGTTATACCAAAGAGATGTCGATAGTGTGATTTCTGAACTCTAACGTCCCACGATCCTCGAGTTATCTTAGCAATACTATAAGGAAAAGGGAAATGAGAGGGGTAAGCATAAAGCTTAGAAAGTTTGCATGAAAATAAATAGCAACAATAAGCTCATAATGACATCAATTCATAGCATTAGATAACTACTCAAAATCTTAAGCACTTTGCCATAACTTACTCGTACTTGTTCTTATCTAGCACATACCATGCCACATATTGTAAACATTTCTCGTGAATTACTCACGGGTACCTATATTCACATAACTTTAGTACTAATCTCATTTCTGTCTCTAAGCTTATCTATTCCATCCACTAAATCACTAGGGATATTCAAAGACGCATATTCATCGTCATTACATAAACATGAATCCAATGCCACATCCCAGATGTGGTGTTACATGGGGTCACCTTTAAGTGCCGATGCCATATCCCGAATATGGTCTTATACGGAGTCTCACTTCAAGTATCGTTGCCATATCTCAGATATGGTCTTATATGATTCTCATACCCAATACCGAAGCCATATCCCCGATATGGTCTTATACGAAATCTCAATTCGGTGCCGAGGCCATGTCCTCAACGTGGTCGGGGCCCTATCCATCTCATGTCTCGGTGATAGTAATTTCACATTTATTATAGTCCCGTTGGGACTTCAACATCTCAACTTTTATCATCTTTCTCATTCAGCACCAATTACTCAATTTTATAGAATATCATGCATCATTATAATATCAAACATTCTCAAATATGCTAACATAAATGTTGAATTTATCACGTACAAACTTACCTCGATTTCAAAACAAGCTAGATCGTCGATCTAGTCCAATACTTTGTTCTTTCCCCGATCGAGGTTAATTCTTGGTTCTTCTTGATCTATAATATCAAATTAGCTCATTTAATTATCACATTAACAAATGCATTTCAATAATCATGCTTTGGCAAAATTACTATTTTGCCCTTAGACTTTTGCAAAATCACCATTTTACCCCTAGGCTCGGAAATCAATTCTAATCAAATTTCTCTCTTTAACGAGCCTAGGCGAACATTTATTTCTCTTATGACTACCATCAAAACTCAACATTTCACACATTTACAACATATTTTACAATCTTTACAAAAAGCTCCTTTTAGGTGTTTTCATGGTAACACCTTTTACAAAAGTTGTTCATTTAACAACTAAGACCCGTTTTCTTCCATAAAAATGCAGCAAACAACTTAAAGCTCTCATGACAAAACTCTAAACTCTTCACCATTTTACAAAATAGTTCCCTCTTTAGAAAGCTCAAGCTTTAGGGGTTCCAAAAGTACAACTATCATCAAGAAAACCCATTAAAATCACTTACTTGTAGGAGAAGAGTTTGATGAAATTTTTGAGCTTTAAAACCCCTATTTTTCTTCTATTTTTCGGTGGAGGAATGAAGAAGAAAAGATGATATTTTTTCTTTCTTTATTTTAATATAAAATTTCAATTTAGTCCACCTAATCCACCTACTTGACCAAATTTTTGACTTTCTTGTCCCCTACGGCCGGCCAACCTTTATTTAAGGGGCTAATTGCCCTTTAAAGACCTCCAATTAATAATCCATAGCTATTTGGCACCCTTAGCTTGAAATTTTAAACTTTCGCACTTTATGCGATTTAGTCCTTTTTCGCGATTAAGCATGAAATCACTAAAATTAAAGCACCAAAATTTTCATGCACTTATATAATCATGCTCTAACTCATAAAATAACATGAAAAATATTTTCTCCGACCTCAGATTAGTGGTTTCGAAACCACTGTTCCGACTAGCCCATAAATCGGGCTGTTACGCACATGCCCATGTTCCTAGCCCTTATAGGATTTATTTTTCATTTCGAACCTATAAGGGTTTTCACACGACCGGACATACGCCCATGTCCATAGCCCGTGTCCCTCACACGGCCTAAACACGCCCGTGTCCTCACCCGTGTGTGAAAACCTTAGCATTCTGTTTATGACGTCAACAACTCTTAAGGGGCATACGGCCTAGTCACACGCCCGTGTGCTGGCCCCTGTGACGAATCGAATTCTCGTAATTTGATACAGGGGACACACGGCCTATCAACACACCCATGGGGCTGACCGTGTGTCACATACGGCCTAGAAACACGCCCGTGTGTCTATCCGTGTGGACAATTAGAAGGCTATTTTCCAAGCCAATTGCCACCCTGAAACATAAACACACAAGCAATACATAACATGGCAATAATACACACTGAAGAATCGTTAATCATCATTCATACATTCCACATTTTACTCCATCATTTGCATGAACTTTCACTTCATGAAACTCATCATCATTAAAATATGAAACTTGATAAATATTGGCCAATTCCCAATGGCCATTTACAAAATGAGTGTATAACATTAGTAGCCAACAATTTGACTTTTAGATATGACATAACACAAAATGACCAAGTTCTATACATGCCATACTCAAAATAATTCAACTTTACTATACCAAAAAAATGATTGATAGTGTGATTCGAACTCCGACATTCTACGATCCCCGAGCTAACTTGGTGATACTACAAGGAAAAGGGAAAAGAAAGGGGTAAGCATATAGCTTAGTAAGTTTGCATGAATTAAAATAGCAACATTAGTACTCATGATAAAATTCATTCATCTCATAGAACAATAACAACACAAGTTCTCAAGTACTTTGACATATTTACTCATACTTACGCTTACCCATCACATATCACATTACGATTTCATAACTCGTATTTTTCTCATGGTACTTGTATCACTTCATCACATAATTTAGCACTTATGCTATCTTGAACATAAACTTAAATCATTATCATCCTTAACTTAAATGTAACTCTTTGTCATCTTTGTATAACTTAGCTCTTTAACATCTTTACATAACTTAGCTCTTTTGCCCGTTGAGCTACTCAGAATATCAGAGGATACTCAATCTCATCATACATGTATCACAATGCCAATGCCATATCCCAGATATGGTCTTACATGGGATCACCTCTTGATGCCGATGCCATATCCCAGATATGGTCTTACACGGGACCTCTTAGCTCGATGCCGATGCCATGTCCCAGACATGGTCTTACACGAGATCTTCCTTTGGCGCCGAAGCCATGTCCCAAACATGGTCTTATACAAGACCTTTCTTATTCAGTGCCGATGCCATGTCCCAGACATGGTCTTATACGAGACCTACATTCGGTGCCGATTCCATGTCCCAAACATGGTCTTATACAGAACCTTCCTTATCTCATGTTGTGACATAGGTATCCTCGTTATTCCGAATCTTCAACCAGGACTTCAACTTGACATATTCTCATCATTTTCTCATCGAGGCATCATTAGTTGATTTTCATAGATATGATATTCTTTGTCATAATATCAAGCAATTTAAAATAAAAAAAAACTATGAAGCTTTAATTTCACACAAACTTACCTCGATACTCAAAATAGGTGTAAATGTTCGATTTAGTCCACAACTTTGTTCTTGCCTCAATTTCGATCCGGGCTTCGTGTTTCTTGATCTATAATAAAAATTTCACTTTTTTAATACTCACATTGACTAAATTGACTCATGAATCATACTTAGGCAAAATTACAATTTTACCCCTAAACTTTCACATAATTACACTTTTGCCCCTAGGCTCGTAAAATGATTTTTATTCAACTTTCTTGTATTTTAAGCCTAGCCAGATTATTTTCCTAACTACAACAACTCCCAATTTCCACTATTTCACTCATGTATGACCATTTTTATAACTTTTACAATTTGGTCCTTTTATGCATTTTTCATGAAAATCACTTAGAAAAATATGTTTATCATACATCAAACTTTCATATTCTTCCATAAAACATCAAAATACATGCATGTCATACATGGGTAAATTTTTGAACCTAAACCCTAGCTCAAAATATAGCTAGAAATAGCTAAATCGAGCTACAAGGATATCAAAACGACGAAGAACATTAAAAACTAGGCTAGGAGTGTAACACTCCTTGCCCGTATCCGAACCGAAACAGGGTTCGAGGCATTACATAGCTAATCTTGCTTAAACATATAAAATGGGGTTATAAAATTTCGTTTAACTCTATCGCTCACACATATCCGGCCTAGAAGGCCCTAAATATACTTCTGAGAAGTATCAAAATTTATCTGGGAACTTTCACGAGTTCGATAAACTTTTTAATAAAACATGGGCCACACACCCGTGTAGGCCTAGGGACACGCCCGTGTGCCCCTAAGGCATGCCCGTGTTTCCCACCCGTGGTCGACACTAACTAATTTCACACGACCTTGACACGCCCGTGTCACTACCCCGTGTGCCAAACCTTGGCATTCTGACTTATCCACACGGCCTATACACACGCCAGTGTACCCCAGTCGTGTGGTAATTCAAAATCCCAAGTGCAAGATGCTGACTTCACACGTCTTGGGTGCACGCCCATGTGCTAGTCGTGCCTCCCACATGGCCTAGACCCATGCTCGTGCGTCTAGATAAGTGAGCAATTAGCAGGCTATATACCAAGCCCTTGCTACCTTACAATGCACAGATACCTACTTCTACTCAAATAATACAATTCCTATCCCAAAAGCAAGTCTAAGGACTCATTTCCAACATGAAAGATCGTTAAAGGGACATACACTGATGGAACGCCGGTACCCCATGGCGCAGCAGAATAAAATTAGATCCGGCGATCCAAATCATGGATCCATGTGTGAGGAACGAATCGGGGTGAAATAAAGGTTTCGGAATTACCAAAACTTCAATCTGAGTAGATAGCGACGCCTTGGCAACAAGAGTTTTGATCTACTGTCGAATCAAGCCTCAACCTTTTCCGATGTCGGCCTCTACGTAATCCACCCGGTTTGACTATGAACGGAAGAAATCTCCAAAACTGTTTTGGAGGCTTATTTGCTTGACGGCTGCTAGACCTAACAAGCAATCACTTAGGGTTTTCATATTTTGTTTTGGCTCCTTTTAATACCTTTTATAATGGGTGCCTTTCTCATTGGGCCTTTTATAATAGGTATCCTCTTAATTGGGCCTTTTATAATTGGTATGTCTTGAATGTATTACAAGATTAAATAAATACAATAAAGTTTTTAACCGAAAATTATAATTACATTAACTATATCTGAAAATTATAATTACATTAATTATAATAAGGATTCCGGTAAACTATATTTATTTAAATTTATATATGAATCAAATTCATATATTAATAAAATTATGTTATCATTATGTGTACAACATCCTTGTACATATAATATGTTCAATATTTGATTGCCCAATTAAATTAATTCTTTAATTAATTTAATTTATGTGACAACCAAGCACAATACCAACTATATTTTATTCCGTTCATTTCAACCATAGGGTGTGACCCTGTAGGTTCTTGCAACGTTAGCAGTAATACTAGAACGATTCTATTGTCACAGATAATGAGTGGCATCTAGCAATGCATCATTGCTACCTAAGTTACAAGAAGTCATGATTCGACATAACCTTTCGTGATTAACCTTTCATGCATTAATCTTTAAGCCCTTTATCTCTGGAACAGATACAAGTCATGGGATAGTCACACTTGCATAATCCATCCCATGTTTCTTGATATCTTGAGTAGACTATGATATACAAATTAGTATGACATCTCATAACAACTTATTTGAGCATGGCCATGCATTTCTAGTCTCACTCAATCAAGTGGCCTAAGATATTACTCCTATTATGTAGGAGGGACTTATCCTTTATTGATCAACCATATCCCTCTACATAGATTGTGGTATATCCAACATCAGCCTTTATAGAACAACCTGTTACGGTGTACGTTTGACTGTATCAAAATATACAACTCACGATGCTGGGATAATAATGATCTCAAGTCTGAGGATCATATACATATTAATCACTATGAGTAATGTTGTGACAATTACATAATAATCCAAGAAACATACTTATAGTGGGTCAATCCAATATGTTGTTCTCTAACACACATATTCATGCATTGATTTTGAAACTCCATATCAATGACAACTCTTTATCATCAATCAACTACATGTTAGTCTTAATGCATTATTATTGTCCTAGTCAACAATAATACTCGACTAAGGATCTTTTAAGAATAATCATATTATTCTCAGGACATTATTATAAAACAGTTTATCTATACACACAGAAAGAAAAACTGAAATAATAATGACAACGCTTTATATTAATAAACATGGTAAATTAAGTATGTTATTACAACCATCTCATGATTGATCTTTGGGCATACTCTTACATACACTTCATGAATTTCATCTTCATTGAATAAAATAGTTTGCCAGGTATTTGCCCTACTCATAAGGCCATTTACAGAATGACTTACATAGCCAACACTTTGACTAACAATTACAACTTAACAAAATACTCCAATCCTATACATGTCATACTCAAAATAAGTCCGAAATTGTTATACCAAAGTGTTGTCGATAGTGTGATTTCCAAACTCCTACAGCCACGACCCTCGAGTTTCCTTGGCAATACTACAAGAAAGAAGAGCAATGAAAAAGGGGTAAGCATAAAGCTTAGTAAGTTGCATGGAAATAAATAGCAATAATAATGCTCATAAAATGATCTATCCACGGTATTAGCTAACCGCACACAAGTCAAGGCTTCTTGTCAATACTTACTTCTAATTGCCTTTATCTAACACATACCATGCCACGTGTCGAAACTGATTCTTCGTGACTCATTCACGAGTACCTATATTCACTCATTCACATGACTTAAATATCCTTCACATTTTTACTTCTAAATTCATCTACTTATCCCACTACTCACAAGGGATAGTCAAAGACGTGTGTTTATCATCACTACTGTAAGTATAAAGCCATTGCCACATCCTCGAGGTAGTCTTACATGGAGTTTCCCCTAGATGCCAATGCCATATCCCGAACATGGTCTTATATGGGATTACCTCTAGGTGCCAATGCCATATCCCGAATATGGTCTTATATGGGATTACCCATCATGTATCGATGCCATATCCCAGATATGGTCTTATACAATTTCCATATTCATTACCGAAGCCATATCCCAAATATGGTCTTATACGGGATTTCAACTCGATGTCGAGGCCATGTCCCGGACATGGTCTTATACGGGACCTTATTTATTTCACATTTCAATGATAGCATTTCTATAATCAATATGGCCCATTATGACTCCAACATCTCATTCACATTAACTACTCAATTTAGTAATGCATCATGCTTCAATATAATGTCAAGCATTTCTCAACATGCTAATAGGAATGTTGTTTAAATCACATACAACTTACATCGTTTTTCCAAAATGAGCTAGTTTTCGATTCAATCCAAGACTTTATTCTTTCCCCGATCGAGGCAGATTCTCGACTCTTCTTGCTCTATAATAGTAAATTAGCTCATTTTAATCACTACATTAATAAAAGCATTTCAAACATCATGCTTGGGCAAAATTACTAATTTGCCCTTAGACTTTGGAAAAATGACCATTTTGCCCCTAGGCTCGGAAATAAATTCTAATCACGTTTCTACCTTCAACAAGCCTAGGTAAACATTTAATGCTCTTAAAGCTATCGTCAAGAATCAATATTTCACATACTTACTACAAACTTTGTAACCTTTTCATTAAGGTCCCATTTGGTGTTTTCATGCTAACACATTTCACAAAAGTTATTCATCTAACAACTAGGACTCAATTTCTTCCAAAAAAATGCAGCAAATAAAAATGGAGGCTCTCATGGTAAAACTCTAAACTCTTCACCATATTGCACATTAATCCCCTCATATGAAAGCTTAAGCTTTAGGGGTCTCAAAAGTACAATTTTCATCAAGAAATATCATTAAAATCACTTACTTGAAAAGAAAGAAGCTTGCTAAAAATTTGAGCTCTCAAACCCCTTAGTTTGCTGCCAATTTTTGGTGGAGAAGAATAGAGAAAAAGATGATATCTTCTTTTTCTTTATTTTAATATAAAACATCATTTCAGTCCACCTACTATCAACAACTTTGACCAATTTTTGACACAATTATCTCCTATGGCTGGCCCTGCTATCTCTAGGGGTCTAATTGCCTTTTAAAGACCTCCAATTAATAATCTATGGCTATTTGGCACCTTTAGCTTATAGAATGGAACTTTCGCACTTTAAGCGATTTAGTCCTTTTTCACGATTAAACACGAAATCGCTAAAATTAAAGCACCAAAATTTTCATGCATGTGTACTATCATGTTCTAACTCATAATATAACATGAAAATAAATTCTCAAATCTTGAATTAATGTTCCCGAGAACACTATTCCGGCTAGCCCCTAAATCGGGTCGTTACAAGGAGGTACTTACTATCAAGCTTGAAAGATGAACAAACCCTAGCTATGTCTTCCTTAGTGATTTTTGGCCATGGCAGAAGAAGATGAACACAATTTTGACTTTTTTCCCTTTTTAATCTTTAATTTACGAAATGACAAAAATACCCTTAAGGCCTCTTTCTTAAGATTTTTCCTTCTCATGCCCATTTTTGTCTATCTTAACATGTAATGGTCTAATTGCAAAATAAGGACCTCTAGTAATTTTTATAACTCTATTTCATACTTCAATCTTCTAGAATCTCATATTTTCTAATCTTTGCAATTTAGTCCTAATGGACAATTGATCGCTGAAATCAGAGCTTTAAAATTTATAAAACGAATGATCAAACCTGGAAACTAACTCTGACAACGATTCAAGGCAAGTGTACCTATCAAACAATAGTATAGCTTAGGCAAGACCTGACTGTCGAACCCAAAGGAACTAAAAGTACTAATACTAACTTTTCTTTTTATTATTTAGCCTAAAATAAAATGAAGTTGCTTTAAATCTAAATTAACGACTACTAAGCTAAAGATGCAAAGACAAAAAGAACGAATTGGGAAATAACTAGAAGAAAAACTCAGTTGATCACAATGATACCCTCAGGAAGAATCCACCTAGACTTCACTTGTTATCTAACATTGAACCATACGATCTATTTCACTTAGTTTAATCCGTAGGATTCCCTAACGTATATTAAACCCTCTATCAAGGCGAATAATGTCTAACCCTAGGTTAATTAGTGGAACTCTCGTTCTCTTATAATAACCCCCTAGAATAGCAGTAAATCGATCTATGGACTCCCATATTAGGTTTCACCCTAATCCGGTAAAATCTCGTCACCCTATCTCTAGGCGTGCGATCAACTCCGCTTAATTATGCTAGATCTTCTCTTAAGTAGGGTCTATTCCTCCTCCACCTAAACACATCAAACTTGAATCAATATCCGCAAAATATTAACTCAAGAATTAAGCACACATAATTAAGAACAAACTAAGTATTTATCATAAAATTCAGAAAACAATAACAAGATTCATGTAGGTTTCATTCCCTTCAGGCATCTGAAGGGTTTAGTTCATAACAAATAAATAAAACATCTCAAGAGAAAAGATAAAACAAAACATAAGAAATCCCTAAAACTCCCTGAAGGAATTGAAGGAGAAATCCGCCGTCTTGAGTAGAATTCTGACTTCTTGGGATGGATCAACTGGCTAACTTCGAGTGATTCCCACAAATCTGACCTTCTCGGGCTGGCTCCTTGGCCTCGCTAACCGCCTCCCAAAGGTGGTACTTAGGGGGTTATTTATAGGCTCTTGGAATGCGATTCTTTCTCCCTAAGTATCCTTTTCGACTGAAATTGCCTAAAGCCACGACAGGGGCACGGCCATGTCACACGCCCGTGTGACTCGTCTTCAAGCCGTGTTCGGATTTCTAAGTTGAAGCACGGCCATGTAGATCGAGGGTGAGGCCGTGTTCTAGATGCTTGACAAGGCACGACCGTGTGCTCTTTGGGCCAGGCTGTGTCGATTTTGTGATATGGCCCATTTATTCCGTTTTTGGGCCCGTTTTATATTCTTTTCATCCTCGGGTGCTTTCCTGGGTATAAGACATGAAAAGAAAGGATTAAGAGCACCTTTTTACATAAATTGAGGAATAAATCATCCAAAAACAAGCTAAATGTGGAATTGAAATATGTTATAATTACGGTTTATCAAATACCCCCACACTTAAGCTTTTGCTTGTCCTAAAGCAAAATTCTCAACATACAATTAAAACAAACTTTCCATAATTCACAATTCCTACTAACAATGCCTTATCATAATTCATAGATAATTTATACATGGATAATTCAATTCAAAGAGTCCTAAAGATTCAAACAATGATAAGTCATTCATTTGTAATTCGAAAATGTAGGTGTCTCCCCTTTTCTGGATAATTACCTTTAATTCGAAATTGACAAGAATTGACATCCTCACTAAAAGATTCACTCAAATCACTCAAAGTGTTTGAGGTTCATAAAAAAGAAGCACTCATACATCGAACCTGAAAAGTTAATCACATATGCTTGCCTGAAAATCAAATCTCCACCACTGTAAAATGAGATGATAAATAGATCAAAAGGTCTTTGTTAGGGTTGTAACGGGGCTTAGGTTAAGGGTATGGATCAAGGCTGAATTAGAAGGTTAGAATCGAGATTGACCTGAGAAATTACCTAACTAGAAATACGAACTAATGATAAGTAATTGCATCAAATGAAAATTTGTAATACTAATACTCTAATACGAGCTTTTTCTTCAAGACTTGAAATTTACATGCATAAGCTCACCTAACTAATAATGAATATACTTCATTTGTTTTTAAGAACAAACTGTTATAATAATAAGAAGAACTTTTACGATTGAAATATAGAACATAGTTAGGAAACTGATCAAAATCAAATCTCGACAAAAAGGGTAGTTTAAAAAGGAATGGTGATAACAAATACAAAGGGTTTTTGGGTTATTAATAGGTGAGTCAATAAAAGGGGTTGTTAGGATCAACGGGGTTCACTAGGGATTAATTTATGGAGGTAAGCTATTTAGTGGAGTGAGTGGGTTAAAACCTAGGTGCCTTTATCATCTCTATATATCAAATCATGAATGTGGTCTCAACATGTATAAACGAGGCAAGTTATAGAACAACAGTTCAAAGTTGACATACTCATAATGAAAAAGTGAGCACAAACAAGAATATATGCTCTATAAGGCTCAAAATCTCACAAAAATTATGGGTGTTTTGACATCAATCTCATAAATTCAAATTTCAAAGCAATATTCAAATTTAGGTTAACAACCTAGCAAAAAAAAATTTATTCTGAAAAATAGACTTAATCTACAACATGTCAATAACAATCAGAAATTTCATCCTAATTAGTAATATGAAAATTTTACTTAAAAACAAGACTAAATTCAGGGATTTGAGAATAATGAAAAAAGTTTGGCTGGATTTGAGAATAATGCAGAAAGTTAGGCCCTTTTTTAGATAAATATTCACCCCCCCCCCCGCACTTAATATGTACATTGCCCTCAATGTACAAAGATAGGTATAACATTTATGGGATAAATCAAAAGAGAAGGGGAAAGAATACTCCCTGAATTTTGGATGGTGTCCTTGGAGGATGGTAGAGGTCGTGGTGTGTATGTTTGAAGAGGTCGGTCTGGATGATGAACCTGTGCTAGATGAAGAAATTGGGGAGCTCGTAGAGGATTAGCCAGGGATTATTAAAACACAATTAAAATAAACTAATTATTTAAGTAAAGAAAAGTAAGCTAAAGGGAAGGAGACTAAGAAGGAAAATAAAAGTAAAAGAAAAAGTGGATGAACCGAAGAGTCCTTATTGATGGATGGTTCGCGAGGTGGGTGTGACTTCTAGGGTTGCAGAGGCGCTGGTGGTGGCGGAAGTGGCGTGATTCCCTAGCAGCCTGGCGAACCTGACACTAAGAAACTAAAATAAGTTAAACTAAACTAAGTATAAGTTTGTCAAAGAGAAGGAAATTGAAGCAAAAGAGAAAAGAAAAATAAAAACTAATTGGTTTCAAAGACCCTTGGCTTGGTGAGTAGAGGAAGTTGTCGGCATGAACTCATGTTGATCGTTCTTCTTTGAGAAGACTATGGTTGGCCTTTTTCGCTTCTTCAACATGATGTTGGATGGATCAAGGATCTAGAGATTTATTATAAAGAGGAAAAAGTCTGAGAGGGAGAAGGGAGAAAAGAAAAGAATGAAGAAATCAGATGGGGAGAAGGGGAAGGGCTGTGGGGTTTAAATAGGATTTCAAATCTGGCACGTTCCCACGCCCGTGGACCAGGGGCGTGTTGATTTACACTACCGTCTCGCACGGTCGTGTGTTTGTGCGTGCTGTATCTCCCTGGCCGTTCTTCTGCTAACCACGCCCGTGTATGTGAAGTCAGTATGTTAGCACGGTTGGGAGGCACGGGCGTGTTTTGCCCGTGGTCGACTAGTCAATAAACTTGCATGGTTGTAAGACACGGGCGTGTTCTGCCCGTCGTGTGCAAGTCAGTAGCTTCACACGGTCGAGAGGCACGGGCGTGCCACTTTTACGGAGCCCGTGGTGTGGTGGTTGGATCCGTGACATTGAAAAGTGGTTGGGACTGATTTGCACGGCCTCTGATAAGTCAGTACGGAGATTCTAGTGGTCCACATGGTCACGGACACGGCCGTGTGTAAGACCGTGTGGCCTTGAAATTCTGCACTTTTGGTTAGTTTTAAAAGGAAACAAAGAAGGAAAGTAAAGAAACTGAAAATAAATTTGAAAGTAAATAATGTTAATGCTCGGGTTGCCTCCCGAGAAGCGCTCGTTTATGGTCTTAAGCTAGACTTTCCTCGA
The DNA here is from genome assembly GCA_005393395.2 of Gossypium australe. Classification (NCBI taxonomy): domain Eukaryota; kingdom Viridiplantae; phylum Streptophyta; class Magnoliopsida; order Malvales; family Malvaceae; genus Gossypium; species Gossypium australe. The sequence continues at coordinate 121,627,080 of CM016616.1, forward strand.
AAGAAAAAAAAATCAGGGAGATTTAAAGGTTTGAATATCTTCCCTCGTACTTACAGTTCTATTTTCTTCACAAAGTTCAAGTCGAGAAGCGTTTACCTTAAAAGTACCCTATGTTGGATTGCTTACCTCGACTGTTCCATGGGGGAAGATATCGTGTACCTTTAAAGGAATTTCCATGCTTACGTTCAGGTCTGATGTGGTGATGCAAGGATCAGCTTTGTCTAACAGCACCTGGTCTCCTATTTTGAAGTGATTTGATGTTCCTACGAGTTCTTCAGGTGGTTCCTTCTATTTTGCTTTGTGTGGTTCCGGTTCTTCTTTGACGTGTGTCTTCTGCTCTTCTAATTTGTCGACCCTAAGGCTTTGTTCCTTATGTAATTCATCTTTGTTGGTTTGGGCTCTAAGATTTGGCTCAGGGTTGTATTCCTGTGGTGTTTCCTGTGACGAAAGTTGAACAATTTGATTATCAAATGAAGTGACTTTCTTACCTTCATCGACTGTTGTCCTGGTCGGGTCAAGAGCTTGGAGACTGAGTGATTCGTCACCTACGCAAAGAATGAGTTCGCCTGTGGCAACATCAATTTTAGTTTTGGCAGTTGCTAGAAAAGGTCTTCCTAAAATTAAGGGGATTGAACTATCCTCATCCATGTCTAAGACAACAAAATCTACTAGGAAAAAAAATTTGCCGATTTTGACAAGAACATTTTCGATCATGCCCCTAGGAATTCTAACCGTTTTATCAGCTAATTGAATGCTCATCCTAATTTGTTTGGGCTTCCCTAGACCTAGTCGTTTAAATAATGTATAAGGCATGACATTTATGCTTGCCCCTAAATCAGCTAACGCATTATCAATAGTTAAACTACCAATTAAACATGGAATAGTAAAACTCCCTGGATCTTTTAGCTTTCGCATTAGTTTATTCTGTAACATTGCTGAGCATGCTGCGTTTAATTCCACATGGTGCTCTTCATCTATTTTGCATTTGTTTGTCAAGAGCTATCTTAGGAATTTCCTCGAGTCTAGCATCTGAAACAGAGCTTCAAGAAGAGGTAAGTTAATATGCAATTTCTTTAAAAGTTTAAGAAACTTACCGAACTGTTCTTCTGAATCGTCTCTTTTCGTTTCTTCGGGATAAGGTATACGAGGTTGGTACTCTTTGATTACCGATTTCGACTTTTCTTGCGTTACCTCTATTTTACCTTCGTCTACCTCTTGGTTCGGTTCGTCTAACCCTTTGCTATCATGATCTGTGATGGCTTGAATTTGCTCCTTAGGGTTAATCTCGGTGTTACTTGGTAGACGTCCTTGCGGTCGTTCAGTCATTAGCTTCGCGAGTTGCTCGACTGCATTGGTGACTTCCTTGACTGACTTAGTAAGTTCCCCGACTCGTTTCTCGTTGTCTTTAATTGTTCTCTCAGTTTCATAGAAACGATTTTCCGTGTTTGCCATAAATTTTGATAGCATCTCTTCGAGGTTTGGCTTCTTCTCTTGTGGATAAGGTTGATTTTGGAAGTTTTGAGGAGGTTGTTGCTTTTGATTTCCTTGATTTCTTTGACCTCCCCACAAAAAATTTGGGTGGTTCCTCCAACCTGGATTATAAGTATTACTATAAGGATTATTATTGGATCTGAAATTATTACCTATATAGTTCATTTGTTCGCTCTCTGCATCTGGTTGGTAGGATGGGTACTCAGGATTCGCCACGGTTCCACTTGCATCACACTGCATGACTGGATGTGCCTGCGAAGAACACAAACTATCAATCTTTTTATTCATCATCTCTACCTGTGTTGATAGTATGGTTATCGCATCGAGGTTGTAAACTCTGGCTGATTTTGTCAGTTTCGTCCTTGTCACGTGCCACTGATAGTTATTCAGTGACATGTCTTCAATGAATTCGTAGGTTGCTTCAGGAGTTCTATTGTTAAGGGTTCCACCGGCGGCTGAATCGATTAGTTGTCTCGTTGAGGGGTTTACACCGTTATAGAATGTTTGGACTTGTAGCCACAAGGGTAGATCGTGGTTTGGACACCTTCTCAAGAGATCCTTGTATCTTTCCCATGCGTCGTATAATGTCTCTAGATCCATCTGCAAAATAGAAGATATATCATTCCGTAATTTGGCCGTTTTGGCCGGTGGGAAATATTTCAATAAAAAGTTTTCGGTCATCTGTTCCCATGTAGTGATTGACCCTCGTGGTAACGAGTTTAACCACTGTTTGGATTTATTCCTTAATGAAAAAGGGAATAACTGAAGACGTATGGCATCATCAGAAACACCATTTATTTTGAAGGTATCACAGAACTCTAAAAAATTAGCTATATGTATGTTTGGATCTTCGTCCTGCAAACCATCAAATTGAACAAACTGTTGAATCATATGTATTGTGTTAGGCTTTAATTCAAAATTATTAGCAGCAATAGTAGGCCTAACAATACTCGATTCTGCTCCTGTTAAATGCGGTTTAGCATAATCAAACATAGTACGTGGTCCCACATCATGTGGTGGTGGGTTATTCTCGTCTATCCCTTCAGTAGGATTAGATCTGCCTCCTTGATCTTCCTCCGTGTAATTTAGGGCTCGTCTGATTTCTCTGCGAGTCCTATGAATGGTAGCTTCAATTTCACTATCATATACCAAAGGTCCTCTCGGGTTCCTTCTAGTCATAAACTAGAGGTACCTGCTGAGAAAAGAAAAAGAAGGAAAATTTAGCAAAAATTAAAATTTAACCAAAAAATAAAAATAAAAGTCAATTGCAAAAAAATAAAAAAAATAATGGGTAAAGTAATAAAAATATAGCGTTCCTAATATTTAAGTTCCTCGGCAACGGCGCCAAAAACTTGATCGCTGAAATCGGAGCTTTAAAATTTATAAAACGAATGATCAAACCTAGAAACTAACTCTGACAACGATTAAAGGCAAGTGTACCTATCGAGCAGTAGTATAGCTTAGGCAAGACCGGATTGTCGAACCCAAAGGAACTAAAAGTACTAATACTAACTTTTCTTTTTATTATTTAGCCTAAAATAAAATGAAGTTGCTTTAAATCTAAATTAACGACTACTAAGCTAAAGACGCAAAGACAAAAAGAACGAATTGGGAAAAAACTAGAAGAAAAACTCAATTGACCACGACGATACCCTCAGGAAGAATCCACCTAGACTTCACTTGTTATCTAACACTGAACCATACGATTTATTTCACTTAGTTTGATCCGTAGGATTCCCTAACGTATATTAAACCCTCTCTCAAGGCGAATAATGTCTAACCCTAGGTTAATTAGTGGAACTCTCATTCTCTTATAATAACCCCCTAGAATAGCAGTAAATCGATCTATGGACTCCCATATTAGGCGTGCGATCAACTCCTCTTAATTATGCTAGATCTTCTCTTAAGCAGGGCCTATTCCTCCTCCACCTAAGCACATAAAACTTGAATCAATATCCGCGAAATATTAACTCAAGAATTAAGCACACATAATTAAGAACAAACTAAGTATTTATCATATAATTCAGAAAACAATAACAAGATTCATCTAGGTTTCATCCCCTTCAGGTATCTAAAGGGTTTAGTTCATAACAAATAAATAAAACATCTTAAGAGAAAAGATAAAACAAAACATAAGAAATCCCTAAAACTCCCTGAAGGAATTGAAGGAGAAATCCGTTGTCTTAAGTAGAATTTCGGCTTCTTGGGATGGATCAACTGGCTAACTTCGAGTGATTCCCACAAATCTGACCTTCTCGGCTTGGCTCCTTCGCCTCGCTAATCGCCCCCCAAACATGGTACTTAGGGGGTTATTTATAGGCTCTTGGATTACGATTCTTTCTCCCTAAGTATCCTTTTCCGACTGAAATAGTCTAAAGCCACGACAGGGGTACGACCATGTCACACGCCCGTGTGACTCTTCTTCAAGCCGTGTTCGGATTTCTAAGTTGAGGCAGGGCCGTGTAGATCGGGGGTGAGGTCGTGCTCTAGATGCTTGACAAGGCACGGCCGTGTGCTCTTTGGGCCAGACCGTGTCGATTTCGTGATATGACCCATTTATTCCGTTTTGGGCCCGTTTTATGTTCTTTTCATCCTCGGGTGCTTTCCTGGGTATAAGACATGAAAAGAAAGGATTAAGAGCACCTTTTTACATAAAGGAATAAATCATCCAAAAACAAGCTAAATGTGCAATTGAAATATGTTATAATTACGGTTTATCAACAATTTAATCATTAATAAATAAAATTTCCTCATGAAATTTGCACACAATAATGCAAACACATTATAAGCCTCATAAAAATAATAAAACACATATTTCTACTTCGGATTTGTGGTCTTGCAACCACTATTCCAATTAGGCCCTAAATCAGGTTGTTACAATTCTCCCCCTTAGGGATTTTTGTCCCCGAAAATCTTACCAGTAAAAAGGTTTGGGTACTGGTTTCTCATAGCCTCCTCGGGCTCCCATGTAGCCTCTTCTACCCCATGTCTTTGCCACAATACTTTCACAAGAGCTATACTTTTATTTCTTAGCTGTTTGACTTCCTGTACTAGAATTTTAACCGGTTCTTCGCCATAAGTCATGTCGGGTTGAATTTCAACCTCTGTCGGTGTAATCACATGTGAAGGATCTGATCGGTATAGACGTAACATAGACACGTGAAACACATCATGAATCTTTTCTAATTCAGACGGTAAAGCCAATCGATAGGCTACCGGCCCTATCCTCCCGATGATCTCATATGGTCTGATAAAACGCGAACTCAATTTGCCTTTCCGGCCAAATCTGAGAACTTTCTTCCTTGGTGGCACTTTCAAGAACACCTTATCACCAACTTGAAATTCGATCTCTTTTCGTTTCAAGTCTGAGTAAGACATTTGTCTATCAGAAGCAGCTTTTAAACAATCACGGATAATTTTTACCTTCTCTTCGATTTCTCTAACCAGATCGACCCCATGAATCTAATTTTCCTTGAGTTCAGTCCAATATAAAGGCATTCGACACTTATGCCCATACAAAGCCTCATAAGGCGCCATTTTCAAGCTCGACTGAAAACTATTGTTGTAGGCAAGCTCTACCAACAGTAGATACTTTTCCCAGCTGCCTTGAAATTCAAGAACACAACACCGGAGCATATCTTCAAGTATCTGTATTAATATCTCCAACTGCCCGTCGGTTTATGGGTGAAAAGTCGTACTAAAACTCAGCTTTGTGCCCAAAGCTTCTTGCAACTTTTTCCAAAATCGAGGCGTGAATCTCGAATCTCTATCCGATATAATCGACAAAGGCACTCCATGTAGTCTTACAATCTCTGAAAAATACAAGTCTGCTAACTTATCAAGTGAATAATCGACACGTACAGGTATGAAATGGGCCAACTTCGTAAGTCTATCTACCATAACCCATACGGCATCTTTCTTGCTCGGTGTCAAAGGCAAACCCGTTACAAAGTCCATAGTAACACGATCCCATTTCCACTCGGGAACCATAATAGGTTGAAGCAAACCCGAAGGTACTTGGTGTTCAGCTTTCACTTGCTAACAAATCAAGCATTTCGACACAAACTCCGAGATGTCTTTCTTCATACTCGGCCACCAATATTATCTCTTCAAGTCATTATACATTTTTGTGTTGCCTGGATGTACAGATAGACATCCGCTATGTGCCTCGTGTAATATCTTTCGAATAAGCTCATCATTCCTCGGTACACAGACTCTGTCTCTGAACATCAAACATCCATCGGGATTAATCTAAAAGTTGGACTCAACACCCGACTCACACTAAACTCTTTTGACTTGCAAGTCGCTGTCATCTTTCTCAGCTTCACAAATCTCTTGGAGAAACATCGGTCTAGCCCTCAACTCAGCTAGAATAGAACAATCCTCTGACAAAGTCACCTGAGTATTCAAAGCCCTTAATGCAACTAAGGATTTCCTACTCAAAGCATCGGCGACTACATTCGCTTTTCCCGGGTGGTAGTCAATCACTAACTCATAATCCTTCATCAACTCTAGCCATCTTTGTTGCCTTAAGTTCAATTCCTTTTGAGTCATCAAGTACTTTAGGCTTTTACGATCGGTGAATATCCGACATCTTTCACCATACAAATGGTGTCTCCATATCTTCAATGTAAACACAATGGCAGCCAACTCTAAATCATGTGTTGGGTAATTCTTCTCGTGTGGCTTTAACTGTCTAGAAGCATACGCTATCACCTTGCCCTCTTGCATAAGCACACAGCCCAACCCATTCAAGGATGCATCACCATAAATCACAAATTCTTTTCACGATTCAGGTTGCACTAGAACTGGAGCCTCAGTCAATAATGCCTTTAGTTGCTCGAAACTCTATTGGCACTTTTCTATCCATTCAAACTTCACCTCTTTTTGTAATAACCTCGTCATAGGTGTAGCTATCATAAAGAATCCCTTGACAAACCGTCTGTAATAGCCAGCTAGGCCCAGAAAACTTCTAACTTCAAATACATTTTTCAACGGGTTCCATTCAACGATAGCTGAAATCTTGCTTGGGTCGACTCGGATTCTATCTCCCGAGACAATGTGCCCCAAAAATCCAACCTCTTTGAGCCAAAATTCACTTTTTCTAAACTTGGCATACAACTGATTACATCGTAAAATTTACAAAACCGTCCTCAAGTGTCTGGCATGCTCATGCTCATCCCGAGAATATATCAATATGTCATCAATAAAAACTACAACAAACTTATCCAAGTATGGCCGAAATATACAGTTCATTAAATCCATAAACACAATAGGGGCATTTGTTAAACCAAAAGGCATAACTAAAAATTCGTAGTGCTCGTACCTCGTCTGGAATGCAGTTTTCAGCACATCTGAGTCTTTTACTCTCAACTGGTAATATCCCAACCTCAAGTCTATCTTGGAAAACACGGTGGCTCCCTTCAATTGATCGAACAGGTCATCTATCCTTGGCAATGGGTAATTGTTCTTCACGGTTACCTTATTAAGCTGCCAATAATCTATACATAATCTCATGGAACCATCTTTCTTTTTCAAAAATAATACTGGAGCACCCTACGGAGAATAACTTGGTCTTGCAAAACCTTTGTCCGTCAACTCTTGCAACTATGCCTTCAATTCCTTCAACTCAGTTGGAGCCATTTTGTATGGAACAATTGATATAGGTGCAATACCAGGAGTTAACTCAATGCCAAATTCAACCTCTCTAACCGGAGGCAACCCTGGCAATTCTTCTAGGAACACATCTGGGTACTCACACACTATCGGCACTGATTCAATCTTTAACTCAGTTTCCTTGGCATTCATCACAAAGACAAGATAGACTTTATACCCTTTTCTTACACATTTCTGGGCAGTTATATGAGAAATCACTATAGGCGATCTATCCTGTTCATCTGATTCAACACGAAGAGTGTCCCCATTTTCACATCTCAATTCAATGTATTTCTTTCCACAATTTACTGTCACATCATGAGTCGTTAACCAGTCCATACCAAGAATTATATCGAATTCATCAAATGGCAATAGCATGAGATTTGCCTTAAAATAATGACCTATAATCATCAATGGGCAATCTTTGCACACCTTATCAACTAATACACTTTTGCCTAAAGAATTGGACACTTTTATCACCAACTCTGTAGACTCTATAGGCATGCTCATACTAGATACTAATTTCATGCAAATATAAGAGTGGGTAGATCCCGGATCAATTAAAGCAACAAAATTAGTATCATGGAGAGAAAATGTACCCCAAATTACATCAGGGGATGACAACTATTCGTGAGCGCGGATGGCATAAGTCCTCATAGGCGCCCTACCCTCAGATCTCGCAGGCTGCTATCTAGGTGTACTTTTACTACTCGTTCCACTTCCCGGTTTTCTCTGTTGTCTCTCGCTAGTAGTGCTTCCTGATCCTGCACTCTGAATTTTCTCTTTCTCAACCATCTCAATGCATTCTCTGATAAAATGATCTTGGGAACCACAATTGAAACAGGCTCTCTCATGTGCTCGACACTAACCGGGATGTCGTCTGCCACATTGTAGGCATCTAGGCTATTAGGTCGAGTGTTCCCAACACTAGCAACTGAAGTAGTCTAAGCTTTAATCCCCGAGTACTGTTTACTCTTACTTCTATTCGAAAACACAGTTGAAGTAGTTGATCGGGTGGGGAAATCTCTTGACTTCTTGGATGAAGATTGAAATGACTTGTTCATTTATCTATTTCTTAAGTCACGAGACTCCATTTCAGCTTTTCTTTTCTCTTTAACCAACTCTTCAGCTTTACAAGCCCGATCCACTAACACAACAAATTCTTTCAACTCGAGGACACCAACAAATAATCTGATATCTTCGTTTAATCCGTCCTCAAACCGTTTACAATTAATGGCTTTAGTGGATACACATTCTCGAGCGTATTTGCTGAGTCTTACAAATTCACGCTTATAATTAGTTACTGTCATCTTACCTTGTTTCAGTTCAAGGAATTCCTTTCTTTTCTGATCGATAAACCTCTGGCTAATGTACTTCTTCCGGAACTCTTCTTGGAAAAACTCCCGTATGATCATTTCCTTTGGTACAACCGACACAAGAGTATTTCACCACTGATAATCGGAATCTCTCAAAAGAGACTACACATTTCATGCATTCTTCAGGTGTGCAAGATAACTCATCAAATACCCTGATGGTATTTTCAAGCCAGAACTCTGCTCTTTCCGGATCATCATCTTTACTAGCTCAAAATTCCTCGGCTCCTTATTTCTGGATTCTACCGACCAGAGGCTTTTCTCTTCTTACCACTTCTACCACTTGGGGAGCTACAGGGGTAGGCTGAAGAATAGGTGGGGGTAGAGGGGGTTGTGTATTCGGGTTCGCCAAACGAACTCCGTATACCATGCATTCATCATGTGGAGAATGGCTTCCCTAGCCTCTTCTCCTCCTCTCTGATTCATGGTCGTTGGCCTATTCTCATTTTCATTCGGCACCGTCCCTTCAGCGGGAGCTGGCACGTTACTTTCTACATCATCCGCCATAGCTCTATCGGGATCCATTTACTATATAAAAACACAATTTAAATCCTCAGGAGTCGTCACACTATCATAATGTAAGTACTCATGTGTATGGCATGTATAGCTAGACTCATGCATACGCTATGTTAGTCCGAGAATCGACTAAACCGTAGCTTTGATACCACTAAATGTAACACCCCTTATTCGTGATCAACACCGAAACCGAATACTAGGCATTACCTAACTTAACTTACTTAAACATACAACACTGGGCTATAAAATCTCATTTCAACTTAAAATTTCTTATTCATAAACATAACATCCTTATAATGGGCCTAAACATACATACGGAAGGTTTTGGAATTAAACCGGAAACTTTTTGTGCTCTTACAAATTTTTTGCCTAAACAGGGCCACACGCCCGTGTGGAATGGAACACGCTTGTGTGGGCAGGGTGTGTGCTCACACACCCCCATGTTCCTAGCCCGTGTAGGATTTATTTTTCATTTTGAACCTACAGGGGTTTTCACACAGTCAGACACACGCCCATGTCCATAGTCCGTGTCCCTCACACGGCCTAGACATGCCCGTGTCCTCACCCGTGTGTGAAAACCATAGCATTCTGTTTATGACGTGTAACACCCCAAACCCAGCCCATTCGCTATGACCGAATTTGAAATGCCACTGCGGAAAACGTTTGAAAAACTTTTGACTTAGAGTTAAAAACATAAAATTTTGTTGTCTTTACTAAAACATTGTGTAATTAAAGTTCCAAATAAAATCAAGTTGTTTAAAATAAAACATTTTCAAATAATAATATAATCGACAATCCAACTTAAAACATAATAAAAGTCCTTAAATACTTAAAGTGGCCCTTATTATAATAAATAACCTTTCATAAGAAAAATGTGTAAAACAAATAAATTTATCTTCTGCATGGGTCACCTCGTATCCACTCCCAACCCGGTCCAAGCTTTATGCATCACCTGAAAGGTTTGAGAAAAATAGGGTGAGTCAAACAGACTCAGTGCATAGTTATTTCACATGCCTCCACACATGGGCTTAGCCCACATCCACACATCAATCACATATCAGATGATAAGGCAATATATACACATAATTTCACATGTTGGGCTTGGCCCATATCCACATTGATCCACATAATTAGTCATGCAAAATGCATAAATATGCAACATGAAGCCCAACCCAACCTAGAGTCCATCCGTTACTCCTACCTTAGCAGACTCCCTGCCCAAGGCCGTGGCTAATCCACCGATCAAATAATGATCCTCATATCTTACCTTGGCAGACTTGCTGCCCAAGGCCGTGGCTAAGCCACCGATCACATAGTGATCCACATATCTTACCTTGACAGGCTTGCTGCCCAAGGCCGTGGCTAAGCCACCGATCACATAGTGATCCACATATCTGTATCCACGAGGTGACTCGAGGTCATCCTCAATCTACGGTGATGCACACAGCTATCATCCGCCGAGATGGGCACCTAGCCAACACCTCCCTTCATGAAGCACATAGCCACCATCAAGCGCCAATGTAGCACAAGGCTAACATCAGACCACGTACATAAAGTACACCCTTTCCTTCGATAGTCACATCCCAAATCCCATGCATATATGTGTATCATGGCAACATATCACTTGTACAATAATGAATCACATGCCATCACATTTCATATATTCATCAATGATCATTTAATATCGTAAATCACTAACCTGAGTATTCGATCACCCACCACGGGTATTCACAGTCTTAGCCCTTAATTCGGCTACCATTAACATCATATCACATATACATAATTATAACACATACACACAATCAAGAGACAGTGCGATAACTACGCACCTTGTAAACACGATGAACGATAGAATACTCAAGATTTCTGGCTTTTGCTTACAACACCGACAGCACCTACATATCACTATATGAGAAATCGCTTAACACTAAAAAGATATGGCCTTTGGCCAAATATCATGCTTGCTTACCTTGGATTATTCAAATCCCGAACGATCTCCCCCTAAATGTTGACTACAGAGAAACCCCAAAACTTCCTTCAAGATTCGGCCAAAGATAATAAAAGGGATTAGATTCCTAGATTCGGCTAATACAAAAGAAAATAAAGAAAATGATTGATAGATAATCCTTACCCGTAACACGAAGATTGATTCACCCTTACTTGAACTATAAAGGGATTTGACCTTACAATTAAAAAGAAAAGAAATGGTGATTTCGGCTTTAACAAAAGAGAAGAGAAAAGATGATGGTAAAATAGAGGATGGTTTCGGCTAAGAGAAAGAAGGAGAAAAGAGAAAGAAAAAGAAAAAGAAAATATGAGATATGCCCTTGGTGCTAGGATGATTTCGGCACTAGAGAGGAAGAAAAGAAATGAGAAATGTCTTCTAAACTTTTTGGTGTTTTCGGCAATAGAGGAAAATAAATTTGAGAGAATTGGCACCTAAACCAAAATGACCAAAAAAATGATAGCCACTCAAGTCAAAACTTACACCTATTGTAAATGACCAATTCGGCTAAGAAGAAAAATTTGGAGAAAAGGGAAAAGATGCACAAATTGTTAAAATTTTGGCCAACTATCACCCCCTAATCCCATACCACATTCGGCCAACTCACATGCCAACATAATCCCCCTTTTTCCTCCTCATTTCTTCCCTATCATCCCCTTAATCACTATCACAATTAAACCAACCCCCTTAGCCCCTTATGCCGTCTAGGTTCATGGTCAAATGACCATGGAAAAACTTCCAAAACATCCCCCACTCATCAAGCCTTTTGTCCCCTAAACCTTCCATAACATCTTGATTCCCTACCTTAACTACTAACTTGCCTTTTCCCTTTGGTCTACTATCCATAAATGATAAAGTCCAAACTTATCTTAATTATAGTTGACCAACACATGCCATACACATGCAAAAATAAAAAGTCCTCTTAAAGTCATCCATGGGATTCAAACCTCTTCCCTCATACAATTACTCATGCGCCAACACCACTTTACTACTTGCTCACTTATGCTAACATTAAACACTTAAATTAACTTAAGCATCATAATCACTTGATCCACTTCACTAAATTATCCATACTAAAAATTATTCTAAACCAATTAATTCCAAGCCTTCACAAGACTATATTAAGCACACAATAAAATCATACCTGAATTAACACAAGCAACAATATGATACTCAAATTTTTCCTAAAGCCCAAGGCCCAATCGGCCCAATCCTACTAGGCCCAATTTCGGGATATTACAAGACGTCAGCAACTCTTAAGGGGCACACGGCCTAGTCACACACCCGTGTGCTGGCCCGTATGACGAATCGAATTCTCACAATTTGATACGGGGGACACACGGCCTATCAACACACTCACGGGGCTGACCATGTGTCACATACAGCCTAGACACATGCCTGTGTGTCTACCCGTGTGCACAATTAGAAGGCTATTTCCAAGCCAATTGCCACCCTGAAACATAAACACACATATACCAACACAAGCAACACATAACATGACAATAATACACTATGAAGAACCGTTAATCATCAATCATACATTTCACATTTTACTCCATCATTTGCATGAACTTTCACTTCATAAAACTCATCATCGTTAAAATCTGAAACTTGACAAATATTGGCCAATTCCCAATGGCCATCTAAAAAATGAGTGTATAACATAAGTAGCCAACACTTTGACTTTCAGATATGACATAACACAAAATGACCAAGTTCTATACATGCCATACTCAAAATAATTCAACTTTACTATACCAAAAGAATGATTGATATTGTGATCCGAGCTCCGATGTTCTACGATCCCTGAGCTAACTTGGCAATACTACAAGGAAAAGGGAAAAAAAAGGGGTAAGCATATAGCTTAGTAAGTTTGCAGGAACTAAAATAGCAACATAAGTACTCATGATAAAATTCATTCATCTCATAGAATAATAACAACATAAGTTCTCAAGTACTTTGACATACTTACTCATACTTACGCGTACCCATCATATATCACATTACGATTTCATAACTCGTATTTTTCTCATGGTTTCTGTATCACTTCATCACATAATTTAGCACTTAAGCTATCTTGAACATAAAATTAAATCATTATCATCCTTAACTTAAATGTAACTCTTTGTCATCTTTGTATCTCTTTATCATCTTTACATAACTTAGTTCTTTTGCCCGTTGAACTACTCGGAATAACAGAGGATACTCAATCTCATCATACATGTATCACGATGCCAATGTCATATCCCAGATATGGTCTTACATGGGATCACCACTTGATGCCGATGCCATATCCCAGATATGGTCTTACAATGAACCTCTTAGCTCGATGTCGATGCCATGTCCCAGTCATGGTCTTACACGAGATCTTCCTTTGGCACCGAAGCCATGTCCCAGACATGGTCTTATACAAGACCTTCCTTATTCGGTGTCGACGCCATGTCCCAAACATGGTCTTATACAGGACCTACATTCGGTGCCGATGCCATGTCCCAGGCATGGTCTTATACGGGACCTTCCTTATCTCATGTTGTGACATAAGTATCCTCGTTATTTCGAATCTTCAACCGAGACTTCAACTTGACATATTCTCATCATTTTCTCATCGAGGCATCATTAGTCGACTTTATAGATATGATTTTCTTTGTCATAATATCAAGCAATTTAAAATATAAAATACTATGAAGCTTTAATTTCACACAAACTTACCTCGATACTCAAAATAGGTGTAAATGTTCGATTTAGTCCACAACGTTATTCTTACCTCGAATTCAGTCCGGGCATCGTGTTTCTTGATTTATAATAACAATTTCACTTGTTTAATACTCACATTGACTAAATTGACTCATGAATCATACTTAGGCAAAATTACAATTCTGCCCCTAAAATTTTACATAATTACACTTTGCCCCTAAGCTTGTAAAATGATTTTTATTCAACTTTCTTGTATTTTAAGCCTAGCCGAATTATTTTCTTAACTACAACAGCTCCCAATTTCCACTATTTCACTCATGTATGACCATTTTTATAACTTTTACAATTTGGTCCTTTTATGCATTTTTCATGAAAATCACTTAGAAAAATATGTTTATCATACATTAAACTTTCATATTCTTCCATAAAATATCAAAATACATGCATGTTATACATGGGTAAATTTTTTAACATAAACCCTAGCTCAAAATATAGCTAGAAATAGCTAAATAGAGCTACGAGGATCTCAAAAATACAAAGAACATTAAAAACAGGGCTAAGGGGTACTTACTATCAAGCTTAAATGATGAACAAACCCTAGCTATGTCTTCCTTAGTGTTTTTCAACCATGAGAGAAGATGATGAACACAATTTTGACTTTGTTTTCCCTTTTTAAACTTTTATTTACCAAATGACAAATACCCTTAAGGCCTCTTTCTTAAGATTTTTCCTTCCCATTCCCATTTTTGTCCATCTTAACATGTAATGCTCTAATTGCTAAATAAGGACCTCTAGTAACTTTTATAACTCTATTTCATACTTAAATCTTCTAGAATCTCATATTTTCTAATCTTTGCAATTTAGTCCTAATGGACAATTTAATCACTAATAAATAAAATTTTCTCATAAACTTTTTACACAATCATGCAAACACATCATAAGCCTCATAAAAATCATAAAACACATATTTCTACTTCAAATTTGTGGTCTCGCAACCAATATTTCGACTAGGCCCTAAATCAAGCTGTTACAGTGATGTAATCTCCGACGATCCCTGAATCCGAGCTAGCTTTGAAATCTCTATAAAACATGGGAAAAATAAACCAAGTAAGCTTCATCACTTAGTAAGTTCGTACGAAATATACTCAACAAATCATAATACACAAATCATCAATTTTAACTATTTAACATATAATTCATGATAACAACAAACCTTCCATATGCTTAATCATATGCTTATATGCAAATTCATAACTTCTTCTATTTGAATCTCATACTGTACATGTACATACCTGTACAAATTCGTAATGAAATCATACCTTTTCGAAATACTGTCGAATACTTGATATCTAGCACACTAAGTGCCTATACGTAGCCGAAGCTATTATAATCTCGCACACTAAGTGCCTTGCATAGCCAAAGCTATCTCGGTCTCGCACACTAAGTGCCACATATAGCCGAAGCTATTCCGAATCGCACACTAACAGCCATATATAGCCGAAGCTATCTCGAATCGCACACTAAGTGCCATATATATATATCCAAATCGTCGTCAAACATGACTATAATCTCATATACACAATTTATGCAATATCAAAGCATTTAAAGCATAATTGTAACAATGCTTATTACACACGAACTTACTTCGGATGTTAAAACGGCGAATCGAGTCAACTATTCGGTCACTTTATTCTTTCCCCGATCTAAGTCCGTATTTCTCCTTTCTTGATCTAAATATATTCTTATTTAATCATCTATTTATTCAATTCAATCCAAAATACACATTTGAGCTAATTTACACATTAGCCCCTAAACTTTCACATTTTTACAATTTAGTCCTTAATTCACAAAATCACAAATTAATGAAATTATCAAAATACCCATGCTTAGTCGAATTACAATTATACCCCTAGTAGCCCATATTTTTCATTTATTTCACATTTTAACCACTAACTTTACACATTTCTCAATTCAATCCCTATTTTGCATTTTCACTAAAAATCACTTAACAAAACTTGTATATCTATCAACAAGCATTCATAATCTATCAAGAAACTTCAAAATACACATGTATTCATCAATGGAATCATTCAAAATCTTTAACAATTTTGCAAATTAGACCATGGGCTAGCTAGATCTAGTTGCAATGATCTCAAAAATATAGAAATCATTAAAAACGGGACAAAAATCGTAGACAAATGAAACCCTAAATTTTTTGCCTTTCTTCTCTTCAATTCATGGAAATGAAGAAGATGGACATCAAATTTGATTTTTGTTTTATTTATTTTAAGTTTATTATACTAATTACTATTTTAACCTTAATGATAATTCATTAATATCATTCAAATGATGTCCATCTATGTCCACTTATTATTCAATTGGTCTATTTACAACATAAGAACCTCCACTTTAATATTCCATAGCTATTTAATACCTTTAACTATTAGAACATCACTTTTGCACTTTACGCGATTTAGTCCTTTTTATCAAATTGACCAATCAAACGATAAAATTTCTAAACGAAACTTTCACACAATCATATATTCATATTGTAAACCTTAAAATCATAATAAAATAAATATTTTGACCTCATATTTGTGGTCCCAAAATCACTGTTCTGATTTGACCAAAAACGAGTTGTTACAACTCTCCCCCCTTAGGGATTTTCGTCCCCGAAATTCTTACCAGTGAATAGGTTAGGGTACTATTTTCTCATAGCTTCCTCGGGCTCCCACGTAACCTCTTCAACTCCGTAACGTTGCCACAAGACTTTCACTAAAGCTATGCGTTTATTTCTCAACTCTTTGATCTCTCGAGCCAAAATTCTGATCGGGTCTTCGCTATACGTCATATCAAGCTCGATCTCAATCTCTGACAGAGAAATCACATGTGAGGAATCCGATCAATATTGATGCAACATCAATACGTGAAACACATTATGGATCTTTTCTAACTCTAATGGTAAAGCTAGTCGATATGCCACTGGCCCTATTCTTTCAATGATCTCGTACGGCCAGATGAAACGCGGACTCAACTTGCCTTTCTGACCAAATCTAAGGATTTTCTTCCACAGAGATACTTTCCAAAACATTTTGTCACCGATTTGAAATTCAATATCTTTTCGCTTCAAATCCGCATACGATTTTTGACGATTTAAAGCTACTTTCAAACAGTCACGAATTACTTTCACTTTCTCTTCGATTTCTCTAATCAAATCAACCCTGTGAATTTGTTTCTCGCTAAGTTCAGTCCAGTACAATGGAGTTCGACATTTACGACCATACAAAGCTTCATACGATGCCATCTTTATACTCGATTGAAAACAGTTATTATACGCAAATTCAACCAGCGACAAATATTTCTCCCAATTGCCTTCAAATTCTAATACACAACATCTGAGCATTTCTTCAAGGATTTGAATTACTCGTTCAGACTATCCGTCAGTTTGCGAATGAAAAGTTGTACTAAAATTCAACTTTTTACCTAGAGCCTCTTGCAATTTCTTCCAAAATCACAATGTGAACCATTGGATCTCTATCTGATATAATCAAAACTGGCACTCCATGCAATCTAACGATATCAGCAATGTACAATTAAGCTAATCTATCGAGTGAATAGTCAGTACGTACCGGGATGAAATGTGCTGATTTCGTTAATCGATCAACGACAACCTAAATAGCATCTTTCTTTTTCGAAGATAAAGGCAATCCTGTTACGAAGTCCATTGTAACTCTGTCCCATTTCCACTCTGGTATCATCACAGGTTGAAGTAAACCCGAAGGTACTTGATGTTCAGCTTTAACTTGCTGACACACTAAACATCTCGCTACAAATTCAGAAATGTCTCGTTTCATACTCGACCACAAATACAGTTGTTTCAAATCATTGTACATTTTAGTATTTCCAGGATAAAAGGATAAACAACCGCTATGTCCCTTGTATAAAATTTTCTGAATCAACTCTAGATTTTTCGGTACACAGATTCTATCTCGGAACATCAAACAATCATCGGATCCGATTTGGTACTCTAGATCACTAGTCGACTCGCATTGCACTCTTTTAGTTTGCAAATCACTATCACATTTCTGAGCTTTGCAAATTTGCTAAAGAAATACTGGTTTAGTTTTTAACTCAGCTACAATCGAACCATCATCAGATAATGTCAACTGTGTGTTCATTGCTCTCAAAGCAAACAACAATTTTCTACTTAAAGTATCAGCGAATACATTCACTTTCCCCGGGTGATAATCAATCACTAACTCGTAATCTTTCAATAGCTCGAGCCTTCTCCGTTGTCGCAAATTCAAATCTTTCTAAGTCATAATATACTTTAAACTTTTATGATTGGTAAAGATGTGGCATTTTTTTACCGTACAAATGATGACGCCAAATTTTCAATGTGAAAACTATAGCGACCAACTCTAAATCATGCGTCGGAGAATTCTTTTCATGCGGCTTCAACTGTCTGGAAGCATAAGCTTTTACATTTCCTTCTTCCATCAATATGCAGCCCAAATCGTTCAATGACGTGTCGCTGTAAATCACAAATTCTTTACCCGACTCAGGTTTAACCAACACCAATGCCTCAGTTAACAATGCTCTCAATTGATCGAAGCTTTGATGACATTTTTTGGACCATTCAAACTTTACATTTTTCCGTAGCAAACTGGTCATCGATGTAGCAATCATCGAGAACCCTTTTAAAAATGTCGATAGTAACTAGCCAATCCTAGAAAGTTTCTAACCTCGGATACATTTCTAGGTTGTTTCCAGTCAATCATTGCAGAAATCTTGCTCGAATCAACTCGAATGCCATCCACCGAGACTATATGTCCCAAAAATCTGACTTTTCGTAGCCAAAACTCACATTTGCTGAATTTAGCATACAGTTGCTTATCTCTCAAGGTCTGCAACACAATCATCAAATGCTCGGTATGCTCAAACACATCTTGCGAATAGATCAGAATGTCGTCAATGAACACAACAAAAAATCTATCTAAATACGGTCTAAATATTTGATTCATCAAATCCATGAAAATGGCAGGAGCATTAGTTAATCTAAAAGGCATAACAAGGAATTCATAATGTCCATACCTCGTTCTGAACGCAGTTTTCGACACATCTGAGTCTTTAACTCGCAACTGATAATAACCAGATCACAAATCAATCTTTGAAAACACTGTTGCACCTTTCAACTGATCAAACAAATAATCTATTCTCTGTAACAGATACTTATAATTTATTGTAACCTTGTTGAGCTGACGATAATCAATACACATTCTCATAGACCAGTCTTTCTTTTTAACAAATAATACTGGTGCACCCCAGGGTGAAAAGCTTGGTCGTGCAAAACCTCTATCTATTAATTCTTGCAACTAAGCTTTCAATTCTTTCAACTCTGTCGGAGCCATTCTATACAGAGTTATAGATATCGGTGAAGTTTTCGGTACTAGTTTAATAGCAAACTCAACCTCTCTGACTGGTGGCAACCCCAACAATTCTTCTGGAAATACATCCAGATAGTCACAAACTACAAGCACTGACTCAATCTGCTTTTCAGACACTTTTGTATCCAAAATATAAGCAAGATAAGCTTCACAACCTTTTCTCATACAATTATGAGCTGACATAGATGAAATCACAACAAGCAATTCATTCGATTCATTTGTTTCAATCCGAAGAATTTCATTATTCTGACACTTCAATTCTATAATCTTTCATCTATAGTTCACAACAGCATCATGTAGAGTCAACCAATCCATTCCCAGAATTACATTGAATTCATCAAAAGGAAAAAGCATCAAATCAGTCGGAAAATAGTAACCCCGAGTCATTAAAGGGCAGTTCTTGCATACTTATCAACTACTACATACTTGCCTAAAGGGTTCGATACTTTAATCACAAACTCAGTAGACTCAACAGGCAAACTCTTATTAGACACCAAATTCATACATATATACGAATGAGTCGATCCAGGATCAATCAATGCAATAACATTAGTGTCGTAAAGAGAAAATGTACCGGTAATGACATCTAGTGATGACACATCTTCGCGAGCGTGAATAGTGTAAGCTCTAACAGGTACTCCCTCAGATCTCACTAGAGAATCTCTCATTGTACCAAGATTACCACTTGCATTTCCCGCATTTCTTGGCTACCTCCCTCGAGTAGCTATATTGCTTGATCGTGCATTCTGAGATTTATCTTTTTCATTTATCTCGAGACAATCTCTAATAAAATGGTCTTGTGAACAACAACTGTAACAAGCTCTGTTATTATTTTTCACCCAGCAATCTCCAAAATGCCATCTTCCATACTGTTGACACTCGGGCTTGATATCTTTTACGTTGCCAACACTTAATACTGATGTAGCTTGAGCTTTAAGATTGGTGTATTGTTTTCCGCGATCTCCATTGGAATATCCCACTGAAGTGGTCGATCGGTTAAAATAATCTCTGGATTTCTTCGACGAGGAATGATACTGTTTACTCATCGATCTCTTCCTCGAATCTCTTGCCTCTGAATCAGCCTTTCTCTTTTCTTTGCTAAGTTCTTCAGCTTTGCAAGCTCTGTCAACCAAAACAACAAATTCTTTCAATTCCAAAATTCCAACCAGAAGTTTAATATCCTCGTTCAACCCATCCACGAACCGCTTGCACATGATTTATTCAGTAGAAACATATTCCCGAGCATACTTACTTAACCTCACAAATTCTCTTTCATACTCTATCATGGCCATTCAGTCCTGTTTCAACTCTAGAAACTCTTTATCATTTTGATCAAGGAACAGCTGACTTATATATTTCTTTCATAACTCCGTCTGAAAGAATTCCCAGGTGACTCTCTCCCTCGGTACCACTGATACTAATGTAGTCCACCATTGGTATGTGGTGTCTCTCAGAAGGGAAATAGCACACTTTAAACATTCAGCCGCTGTACAAGAAAGTCCATCAAACACTCGGATCATATTTTCAAGCCAAAACTCGGCTCTCTAAGGGTCATCATCAACATTAGCTCTGAACTCTTCAGCCCCATGTTTACAGATCTTATCAACTGGAGGCTTATTCAATCTTAAAAGCTCAACTCCTTGAAGAGCTACGGGTACAGGTTGGGAATTAGGAGAGGGTGGAGGTTGTTGAGTAGCCGAGTTAGTTCGGATATACTGCATGAACCATTCATTCATCATTTGGAAGAAGGCTTCTTTAGCCTCCCCTCCCTGGCTACCCGTTACAGGTCTAGAATCAGACGACGCTATCCCTTGAGTGGGAGTAAGCGCATTACTTTCAACCTCATCAGCTATAGCTCGATTGGGATCCATTTGCTATATGAATACACATTTTCAAATGTTAGGAGTCATCACACTATCACAGTTTATATATGGCATGTATAGCTAGACTCTCACACATGCTACGTTAGTCCTAGAATAGACTAAACCGTAGCTCTGGTACCAATAAATGTAACACCCCTCACCCGTATTCACTATCAGAATAGGGTTACGAAGCATTACCAGACTTACAACACTTTTAAACATACATTTCATATATAATTTATCAATTCAAATACAATTCAATCACAATCAATCATAGTGTCCCTTAAACGAGCCTACGAGGCCCTAAACATGCATTGGCGGTGGTTCGGGACTAAACCAAAAACTTGGGAAATTTTTCAACACTTAATATTATTTTTTCAAAACAGGGGACACATGTCCGTGTGGTCAGGCCGTGTGGACATTCGAATTGGGAGCACATGGCCGTGTTCCAGCCCGTGTCCTACCCCGTCTCCAAACAAGTGAGCTTACTGACTTGGGTCACATGGCCAACCACACGCCCGTGTGTCTAGCCCGTGTGCCCTCCGAAGTGGCCACACACGCCCGTGTGCCAGGCCATGTGCTAGGCCGTGCCAAACCTGTAGGATATTATGCAACACGGCCATGTCACACGCCCGTGTGCTAGGCCGTGTGCAAATTAGGGGGCATACTACCTTGTGTCACATGGCCAATCACATGCCCGTGTCTAAGACCGTGTGGAGCATATTGACTTCATTTAAATTTTAACACCATGGGACACACAGCCGTGTAACATGACCATGTGTCACACACAGTTGAGACACATGCCCATGTCCCTGCCCATGTGGATAAAAATAGGCTATTTACAAAGCCATTTTGCCACCTTATTTTGTGTACACTTACACCACAATTCAATGACACCAACACCAAGCATAATAGGCATTAAAATCACTTCAACCAAATATCATTTAAACCATTTCGACACCATCAATATACAAGACACAATATTCTAATTTATCATCTAAATCATATCACATATCATCTACTTCAAACATCAAAGATGACCAAACCCAAATGTATATTATTTGGCCTAATTTCACAAGCATACCAATATTCACAAATCATCCAGTTAACACTCATAATTCCTGTTACCATCAATCATCACAACCAACCTAATAAACACAAGACATAAGCATATATATATATATATATATATATATATATACACACAGGATTCAAACATACCAAATATACCAAAATTAAGCCATCACCCATAGCTATATATAGAAACCAAGATATAAAAATTTACAATGCCAAATCATTTGGCCAACATCATTACCAAAACATAATCAACATGACTTAAAGTTCCTATACATGCCATATGAACAAATAAAAAGTTCAAAAGTACCAAAGTGATGGTTGGATAGTGTGATGTAATCTCCGACGATCCCCGAATCCGAGCTAGCTTTGAAATCTCTATAAAACATGGGAAAAATAAACCAAGTAAGCTTCATCACTTAGTAAGTTCGTACGAAATATACTCAACAAATCATAATACAGAAATCATCAATTTTAACTATTTAACATATAATTCATGATAACAACAAACCTTCCATATGCTTAATCATATGCTTATATGCAAATTCATAACTTCTTCTATTTGAATCTCATACTTTACATGTACATACCTGTACAAATTCGTAACGAACTCATACCTTTTCGGAATACTGTTGAATACTTGATATTTGGCATATTAAGTGCCTATACGTAGCCGAAGCTATTATAATCTCGCACACTAAGTGCCTTACATAGTCGAAGCTATCTCGATCTCTCACACTAAGTGCCATATATAGCCGAAGCTATTTCGAATCACACACTAAGTGCCTTATATAGCCGAAGCTATCTCGAATCGTACACTAAGTGCCATATATATATTTGAATCGTCGTCAAACATGACTATAATCCCATATACATAATTTATGCAATATCAAAGCATTTAAAGCATAATTGTAACAATGCTTATTACATACGAACTTACTTCAGATGTTAAAACGGCGAATTGAATCAACTATTCTGTAACTCTATTCTTTCCCCGATCTAAATTCGTATTTCTCCTTTCTTGATCTAAATATATTCAAAATTGACTTATTTAATCATATATTTATTCAATTCAATCCAAAATATACATTTGAGCTAATTTACACATTAACCCCTAAACTTTCACATTTTTACAATTTAGTCCTTAATACACAAACAAATTAATGAAATTATCAAAATACCCATGCTTAGACGAATTACCATTATACCCCTAGCAGCCCATATTTGTATATCTATCAACAAGCATTCATAATCTATCAAGAAACTTCAAAATACACATGTATTCATCAATGGCATCATTCAAAATCTTTAACAGTTTTGCAAACCAGTCCCTAGGCTAGCTAGACCTAGTTGCAACGATATCAAAAACATAGAAATCATTAAAAACGGGACAAAAATCGTACCTTAATTGATAGAAATGAAAATGTCGAATGAAACCCTAAAAATTTTTCCTTTCTTCTCTTCAATTCACAGCAATGAAGAAGATGGACATCAAATTTGATTTTTGTTTTATTTATTTTAAGTTTATTATACTAATATCTATTTTAACCTTAATGATAATTAATTAATATCATTCAAATTATGTCCATCTATGTCCATTTATTATTCAAATGGTCTATTTACAACATAAGGACCTCCACTTTAATATTCCATAGCTATTTAATACCTTTAACTATTAGAACATCATTTTTGCACTTTACGTGATTTAGTCCTTTTTATCAAATTGACCAATCAAACGATAAAATTTCTAAATGAAACTTTCACACAATCATATATTCATACTGTAAACCTTAAAATAATAATAAAATAAATATTTTGACCTCAGATTTGTGGTCCCAAAACCACTGGTCTAATTTGACCAAAAACGGGTGTAACATCCCGAAATTGGGCCTAGTAGGATTGGGCCTTGGGTTTTAGGAAAATTTATGAATATCATTTTGTTACTTGTGTTAGCTCGGGTATAATTTTTATTGTAGGCTTAGTATAGTTTTGTGAAGGTTTGGATTTAGTTATGAAGCTAGAATAATTCTTAGTATTGTATATTTAGTAAAGTGGATTAGGTGAACTTGACACTTAAGTTAATTTAAGTGTTAAATTTAGCACATGAGGAGTTAGTGGCAAAGTGGTTATGGCATTTGAATGGGTAGCTTGAGGATAGAGGTTCGAGTAGCATGATGAGCATTTTGAAGACTTTATTTTTATGCACCTTACATTAAGTGTTGGTCAACTATAATTAAGATAAGTTTGGACTTTATCATTTATGGATAGTAGACCAAAGGGAAAAGGTAAGTTAGTAGTTATGGTAAGGAATCAAGTTGTTATGGAAGGTTTGGGGGACAAGAGGCTTGAAGAGTGGGTGTTGTTTTGGAAGCTTTTTCATGGTCATTTGACCATGAACCTAGACGGCATAAGGGGCTAAGGGAGTGGTTTAATTGTGTTGGAAATTATGGGGTTGATAGGGAAGAATTAAGGAGGAAAAAGGGGGATTGTGTAGGCTATTGTGTTGGCCGAATTTTGGTATGGGATTAGGGAGGTTTTAGTTGACCAAAAAGTTGTCAATTTGTGCATTTTTCCTTTGTCCCATATTTTTTTTCTCTTAGCCGAATTTGTCTATTGGCATTTGGCAAAAACTTTGCTTTGTTTGGCCTTTGCATTTGACCAAATAGGTACTTTTATTTCTTCTTTTCCTCTCAAAGTTTTATTTTCTTTTGGAACCAAAATATTGTCACTTTTGAGGACACCTTTTCTTCCTCTCTAGTGCCGAACCCATCTTTCACCAAAAGCATTCTCTCTCATTTTCTTTTTCTTTTCCATTCTATTTCTCTTTTCTCTTTCCCTCTCATAGCCGAAACTATCCTATATCTTTTCATCATTTTTCTTTCTTTTCTTTCTTTTGTTAAAGCCGAAATCATCATTCCTTTTCTTTTAAGTTGTTAAGGCCGAATTTCTTTATAGTTCAAATAAGAGTTAATCAATCATCGTGTTCGGGTAAGGCTTTTCTATCAATGGTTTCTTCTTTATTTTCTTTGGATTAATCGATTTTAGGAATCTAATTCGCTTATTTCTCCGTGGCTAAACCTTTGAAGGAAGATTTTCGGGGTTTTCTCGTAGTCAACGTTTAGGGAGAAATCGTTCGAGTTTTGGATAATCCAAGGTAAGGGATAATGATATTCGGCCAAAGGCCATATCTTTTTAGTGAAAACCGATTTCTCACATAGTGTTATGTAGGTTCTGTCGACGTGTAGGCAAGAGTCGGAAATCCTAAAGTTCTATCGCTCTTTGTGTTTGCAAGGTGTGTAACTTATACTAAAATTCTAATTGATTAATAGCTTTATTAATATAGATGTGTTTATAAAGAAATATAAATGATTATGGCTTTGGGTACCATTCAATGGTATGGTGAATTGAGGTACGTTAATCCTTCATACTATGTATGATTTTAATATGAAACATATTAGATATTTGATTATGATTTTGGGATAATGTACAAGACATGATATTTGCAACGATAATAATGCTATATGCGTAATATGAAATGTGTCCGATTCCGATATGATTATGAGATTTATGGCATGATATTGAAATAATATGTTATTGCATGGGCATACGGGTAATATTGAAAGGGGAAGTGTTCTGGTGGTTTTACCACATTATCCGGTGACTTCAGTCACGATATTATGAATCCGGTGACTTCGGTCACGATATTATGAATCCGGTGACTTCGGTCACATACTATGAATCCGGTGACTCCGTCACGATTATCTGGTGGCTATGCCACGATTATAAGGGTGATGTGCATGTTGACTACAGCAACTGCCTTCGATGGTGTGTAGCGGATGGAGGGTCGATTTAGTAATCCCCACGGTGTGATTGGTAGGTACGGGTGGTGTGTAGCGGATGGATATCTAAGTTGGGTTCGGGATTGCATTTCATTTTATATGTACAAGTGAATTGATAAATTATTATTTGCTATATTATGGGCTTTATTGCTATGATCGATTGGACTTTTAGTGTATTGTTACACATTGAGTCTGTTGACTCACCCCTCGTGGGATATCTTTTCAGGTGATGCTCGGACCGGGTTGGAGTGGATACGAGGTGGCCCATGCAAAAGAGGATTTTCTTTATACAATTTATGTTTCAGTATTTTAAGTATTTAATTATTGTAATAAGGGCCATTTTAAGTATTTAAGGATTTTTATTATGTTTTAAGTTAAATTGTCGATTACATTATTATTTGAAAATATTTTATTTTAAACAACTTAATTTTTATTTGGAACTTTAATTACACAATGTTTTAAGTTAAATTGTCGATTACATTATTATTTGAAAATGTTTTATTTTAAACAACAAAATTTTTATGTTTTTAACTCTAAGTCAAAAGTTTTTCAAATGTTTTCCGTAGTGGCATTTCAAATTCGGTCATAGCGAATGGGCCAGGTTTGGGGTGTTACAACGGGTTGTTACATTTTCTGTTTTCAAATTTTCGATGTAGGAACCCCAAATTAAAGAAGCACTACATTTACGAGCAAAGAAGGAAGCACCCATCATAAGACTACGGCAATGTCATGATCAATCGGGTAATTTATTTCCTTATCTATTAAGGGTGACACATTAGGGACAATATGCTATCTAAAATGTGGGGGGTAACATAGGAAATTTTGTTTTATTTTGATTTTATGTTTTTTATTTTATTGTCAAAGTGTGCTTGAGCTTGTAGAAATACAAATGATTGGTTAGAAGCGTGTATATAGGTTGATTGTATTTACGATAAATTTGACATAATAGTAAATGATTTTAAATGTTCAGTTATTAGACTAATAAGTTTTATATATTACATTATAAATAGGCATTAAGTAATTGAATGTACCAAATGACATAGAAAAGATAGGAAAATAAGCATGGTAGTATGTATGATAAACGGTTAAAGTTGTGATTACTTGATTGATTAAATTTATGAATATTGAGGTACGTAGGGATGACCTAAGGCATTGTTTGGTACAACCTAGAGCCAAAAAGCTAACCCTATTCATCAATCCTTAGTACCTATTTTTTTATCCAAAAAAACACTTTGTGATGAGCCTTCATACAAAACCCGAGCCAAAATATAATTTTGTACTTACCCTTTTTCTTTGGTCCCGAAATTGTACGAATTTAGACATCTGGACATACGTATTGAGGGATAGGTAGATACATCATGGCGGATTTTGTAAAAAACAGAGTGAAATAGGAAGAAGCGGTGTGATATAATGATTATAGGTTTAGCCAAAATGTGACAATAAGAGAAAAATTCAGAAAAAAAAAAAAGAGTCAAAACGAGTAAAAAAGTATATTTGAGCAATGAAAAATAAAAGCATTGTGAGTGAGATGTATTGAAGTCAAATGTGACAAAGTCACAAGTTAAAAAAAAAACTTAGTCAATAATGCACAAAAAGTCATGAGTTAACCATAGTTACTTTGTCATGTTGTGACTTCCTACGTAAAGAAATAAAGAAGGTGAGAAAAAGAGAAATAAGGCATTGAGCGGGTAAGGGTCATTAAGGGGGAGAATAAGGAATAATACGATGTGTCAAACTACTTTCGTGCTTGAAACTATTTTGATGCTTCCTCTTCTTAAATTTCATATCTGTCCTAAGCCTCAGAACATTACAAGCCGAAAAGCCCTATGTGATCTAGGTAAATCTATTCATGAATGGACATTATATCAAGTAATTGCAATAATGATTGTTTTTATTCAGTTAGGATAATCAAATTATCTATTTAATTTATCGATGGACCCCTATATTTGAGGACCTTAATTTTTATATGCTTTGTAATATACAAAACTTAAGTGTTTGATACTAAGAGTGGTGAGTCAATTATATATCATGCTAGAATTACGTGTATGTATGATTTTTCCAAGCTATGTGTTCCAAAACTAGTCTTTGTAGCATACTTGTTCAATGGTCATCTTTTATTTGCGTTTTTGTCTTTCTTTGCTTGAGGACAAGCAATGACTTAAGTGTGGGGGAGTTTGATCTGTCACAATTTGTTGTAGCAGATTAAACTAGTTTTCATACTTAAGGAGCTTGAATACGAGTAATTTTATTTTGTTTTATTTAGTTTTTCTATTTTAGTTTTAATTAAATAAAAAGTGTGATTTGAGCTGATTTTATGACCTTAGGGGCCGAATGACACCTAAGGGAGGACTAACATATGTATCGAGTGTGCAGAACACTATTCGGAGGCAAGGGAACTCAAGACTGATCACTGTGTTGCAACACAGAGGGTTGACGTCGCAACACAATGAGCAGAATGCCAAAATTGCCATACTGCCTTCGGTGTTGCGACATAGCTAGTGGATGTCATGACATCGGCCCTGTATGTGAAACAATTACGAGTTGAGGGTGTTTTGGTCCACACAATGAAAATTAACAAAGAAAAGTCAGCTGAACTAGGGTTAAGGACGACAACCAACCCTAACACTATAAATAGGCTTATTAAACAATTGAGAAAGCATCTTTTCTCTACTTAGACATTTTTCCGTTTTTAGGTTCTTTTGTATTTAGGATTTATTTTCTAGTTTATTTTCATTCGTGTTCTTCGAGGAATCTGATTTGTGGATTCAACACAACTCTTTGTGGATCTACACTTCACTCAAATATAATTTGAGATTCTTCTTAAACTTTTTATCTTGATATGTTCTTTATACTTATTAATTTTATCAAGTTTATATTGTTTATGGGATCTATGAGGAACTAATCCTCTTTTGAGGGATTAGCAAGTGGATGTGTGATTAATTAATTTCTGTGTAGGGTTTCTTAGCGGATCAACTGTTTGGGATAGAACTTAAAACCTAGGTTGACAACCCTAGCAAGTCATTTAGGTGGGAATTAACCCAAAATTGGTATTGTCTATCTATGAACCCCTTACCCCCAAACCGGTCTGGATTGTGAGGTCGAGAGATAAGTAGTTCTTGTCGACTTGTTAGTTTAGTGGAAGATCGAGAGATCATGCTAGGGTAACGACTAGTTGATTGAGTAGAGACCCGAGATAAGAATTAATTATGACCACCAAAGCGAGCTAATCACCCATGCTTAGATTTGATTAAGTCACATATTAGTTTTACAGTTTTTAGTACTTTATGAACTTTTTTTATCTTCTTATAAAATCCAATTCTTTTTATTTATTGTTTTATCGTACTATAATTTATTTAAATTCCTAGTTAGCTCTATTTACGTTTAGGTTATTATTAATTTAGTACTCGCCTCCCTTGGGTGCAAACTTCGGAGTATTCACCTACTTTGTTGTAAACTAAATTATAACCTAACTCGTATACTTATAGACATCGCCTCAATTCCTTATCTTTAATAGTATTATTTACACTCCTGACATTGGTACATCAAGAGGTGGTCACCCTTAAGTTTGAAAATGTGGAAAGAGACGTTCTTAAAGGATTAAACTGGTAGTTTAGAAATTATTCTAGTCTAGTAATTTGATTATGGTAATGTGTATCACGGAGAGTTACTCCCAAAAGAACTTGTCAGTAAGCATAAAGCCTTAAAAGCCCTTCATGATGATATACTACAAAATTTGGTCATAGCTTGCCCTCTTTTTGATACACCCTTTCTAAAATTTTCTATCTACGTATTGTATCATTAGCTTCAACTTAAAAAACTTGAATTTACCAATATTTATAATATCAATATTTTTAATTAAAAATAATTTTAAATAATTTTATAAATTTTTAGATATTTTGGTAAAAAAATAATTTTGACAAGGTCTTAGAAAAATTGATTAATCCTAAAAAATTTTGGTTTTTTTACCCTAGAATTTCCCCTCCTTTGAACCTTAGTATTGAAGTGCTACAATAATAAAACCTTCGTGATTTTCTCCTGCATTTAATTGGTTGCAAAACCAATAATTAATAGATTTACCTTCGAAATTTAAAATATTTTAGGTTCAAAATTCATAATTATTCATCAAAATTATTATTATCCATTAAATTAATAATTTAATATTTAAAAACTCCAACTTCATTTACATTCTAAATTCATAAATCTCATATAATATAAAATATGTTTATCATAATTATCTATTAAAATATTCACAATTTTCCCATTGTTTAGTAATTGCATGACTATTAATAATTTAAACATGATTACTCTTTTCAAATATATTTTTAAATGAATAATTTAAAAAAAAATACTTATCAGAATAAAATTAGGAATTTTTAACTATTTTAAATTAAAATATTTAGACATATTAAAAACCTAGTTTGCATCCCATGTGATGCACAGATTTATTATATTAAATAATATAAAAATATAATTTAAAGTTTATATAAAAATAGATTTAACCTAATAAAATAATTGATAACTAAGATTGTAAGAAATAAAAAAAATCATAGAAAAGTTTTAACAATATTTAAAAATCTTTATACTTTATATTAAACAGTTTAAAGTTAATAAGAAATATTTTTGTACCTTAAAACATAAGAACTATTTTTTTATTATGTTTTAAAAACCTTGTAATTTTACATATTTTTAATTAAAATATTATACGTAATATATTAATAGTAATAACGTAATATTATTCCTCTAGAAATTAATTAAATATTAAAAATATTTGTTTGAAAGAAATTAAAAAGATATTTTAGTTTATACATAAGGGTACGAAAACTATTGTGTACGAAAAAAAAAAAGTAAAAAGAAAAAAAATTGGCTTGAGCCGGTCCAAGTTGGTCACGTCCTGAAACAAGGCGTCGCATCGACTCGATCCCTAGGAAAAAGGCGACGAATTAAGTGATCCTCAGTTACGCCCCCGCATTTGAGCCATGGCTGCTCCTCTGCTTCGTCAAGGCATCCCACTGCTCCGCCTTCGGCTGCAACGATACAACCTTCTTGCAGCTGGAATCCCATCGTCTCCTCGTCGTCCTTGGTGCGCTGCTGCAGAGTCGACTGGGCTCGAAGAGGAGGTGTCCTCCGCGGAGAAGAGCAGTGCGGTGCCTACCGTGAGGGACCCGAAGAAGTACCATATGTTGGATGATCCTGATTACAGGAAATGGAAGGATAAGGAGGAAGAGGTTCTTCGTGACATCCAGCCTATCATTTCGCTCGCTAGAGAGATTCTTCACTCTAATAGGTCAGTCTCACAGCTCTTGTCATTTTCACCAGTTATTTTAGGCTTCATTTTCATATCATACATTTGAATCTTTACTGATATGATTTCATATATGTATCGCTTAATTAATACAATATAGTTAATCTTTCACCCTAAACCCTAAACAAGAAAGCAAAAGTAATAAAAGCAACTTGAATTTCTAATGTCTTAAAAGTTTAGTCCCATATTTATGCTCATTAACTTGAATTTCTAACAAATGATCAAGCATGGCATGGTTGCGCTGCAGTTGCTTCTTTTGCGATTAGAGTGGGAACTTGTTCAATCTTGTGGATAAATCTTTAATGCTTTCAAAAACTTTGCTTTCTATTGCTTGGATGAAAATTATACTTCCTGTTTGTATTTAAAAAAAGTTGTTTAAGTAGGAATGTGGAGTCTAATGGTGTCAGCAAAAGAGCTTTTTAATGTCGCCTAACCATCTTCTTGCCTGCCATTCAAAACACTGCCGCTAAGTTTCCTATATCAGTCTCCGAGGTTATCTTCTCTTATCAAGGACAGAAGAAGATGAAAGCAGAACTGGGATGTTGTATCCATTGGCTGTAGAGACATTATAATCCAATTTTATATTTTACCCAAATTAGTAATGGAGAGAGAGAACACCATCAAATAAATTGCAGAGAATAATTTTCTGTGTGATTGCGTTATACATGTGCTAGAATCAAGTAGGTAGACTGTAGCTGCAGATATTTTTACATCTTATGAAAATTCGGGAAACCAAATAAATAAGCAAAAACGGAACTCTCTAAATTGTCTTAAATTTTCAATATATTAAACATCCCTTCTGAGGTTATTATGGAAAATATTCTCCAGAGTGGTAAGCTAGCTACATTTAGAAAATTTATTAATGAAATTAAGTTTTGACATAGAACCTATGATTTACACCACTAATAGAAAATCAAGCTAACATTTTTTAGATACTTTTTGGATGAAGCAGTTAATAAGTTTAATCAGTGTCTATACAGTGCAACAATGTTAAATATTAGTCAACTTCGTCAATGATTCTTCCTTCTAATTATTTTCCTCCTATTCTTAGGTATAAGGATGGGGAACGATTAACTGTTGCAGATGAGTAAGCTGTAGTAGAGATGCTTCTTCGTTATCATCCACATTCTGAAGATAAAATTGGATATGGACTTGAATCTATTATGGTGAGATTCTGTTGGCATTACCTTTTATTGTGGGTTCAACTGTTTTGGTTTGAGTTGCTAGATAATCAAACATATCTTCTGGGTAAAAAAATTCAAATTATTTCCCTAGTCAAGTCTGTTCTGTAAACCAATTTGGTGTTTTCATATCTGGATAATATCTATTGTAAACTTAAAAGAACAAAGCTCATTGTTTCTTATCTCCTACTGTCAAAATTTTCTCCTACCTGCATTTGCATTGAATTTACTCAAATAACTAAATGATAAGCTACCATTCTCTGCTCCTTGTGGTTAAATGTTGTTTTCCTTAATTGCTATTGCAGCATCTGGCAAATTGCGTAATTTAGAAGAACAAACTATGGGTTTTCTAATTTATTTTTGGCTCGGTAAGCCTTGATTTAGAAGAATACATTCCCACTGAATGGAAAGTGGTGCCCTGAGTTTCAATCATGGTTCTACCATGTTTTGGACCTTAGTTCCTTTTCTATGAATTTGTCACGTTTTATCCCTTGCTTCTTGCTGATATAATCTCCAGTTATCTCAAATTGTGCTTGAGAAGAATCTCCTTTTGGCCTTCTTGCTCAGGGCACTGGTGAATGCATGCATCATGTATTATTTGCATACTTTTGCCTACATGGCAGCATGACATTCTCTCTCCCTCCCTCCCTCTCTCTCTCAAGTACCCATTTGACCAACACAATACAAATTAGGTTGCTCAGACTTCCCTTGCACTTAAAAATTGGACTAACACCCCAATTTTTTTCCTCTATCAAGATTGGAATTTTTCTCATCTATTTAAGAAAAAAACAAAATTTCAGTTCCCTTTTCTTTATTCTAATGCCTTGTTTGGTTACTAATTTAATAACATGAGGAAAATGCTTATCTATTACATATGTATTACAATAGTTGGACATAAAATAAAAAATAGTTAGTACAATTTTAAATTTGAAATTAGAAAGATGAGTAAAAACTCTTGTAAAAAAATAAGAATTTTTCAAAATAAGCGAAAAATATTAATTTTTGCTTAAAATAAGTCATGAAAATAGCTAAACATTACCAATTTAATGAGTTTATGGCTCACTCATATACTATGCATAACAAATAGTACTCCTATCAATCGTAGCATAAGTGGTAAAGTCTTCTTACAGATACATACATGTATGTATATCTCTGTTTGTGGTTGTAAGCAACTGTTGGAACATGGATCAACAATTTGAACCTTTCGACTGATGCATTCTTTCCTCTATTTTTAAGGCATTGAATCTGCTATTTTGCTTCTCTTAATCTGCCTGTTAATTTGGCTTTTCTTACTGTTGAATTCAACAGTGGTTTTAATGTTTAGTAGCTATTGTGGTTGGATGCAACTTAGTTAGCACAGTGTTGCCTTCCATATGTGGATCATTATATATTCTATGTATGTCTTTGACATAAATTTCTATTGGCTTCAATAATGTGCTTACTCTCCTTCTTTTAAGGTCGATCGACATCCTTAATTTAGATGGACAAGATGTCTCTTTGTTGTTAGAACTGATGGTGGATGGATAGATTTCTCATACCATAAGTATCTTCGAGCGTACATTCGAGATAAGTACCCATCCCTTGCAGAAAGATTTATTGGAGAGCATTTTAGGCATCGACGCCTTTATGTGAAAAGTTGGCCACAAGACGCTAAAGTTGCTAAGTATAGAAAGGAAAACAAATAACCTACTCTTAATATATTCCTAATTAGAAGAATTTATTTTTCTTTTGTTTTTTTTGTTTTTTTGTATTTCACTTCAAAGTTCTTAATTTTAGTTTCCTATTTTACATGAATATTTTCCAATGTAACCTCATAAATAGAGGGCAATTTATAGTAATAAAAGAAGACAAATCATTCTAATTACATAGGTTAAAAGACTGGCAAAAGTACCATAGAGGCCTCTGTACTAGGAGTGAAATTGCAGTTTGCCCCCTCTGCTGAAAAAATGAACAAATTACTCCCAATACATTAGATCAAAGAGCAAACTGGTCTTTTGCATTAAAAAATTTATCCATTTGTACTATTAAAAACTGGTGTGGCTGATAGAATAATCGGAGAGTGACATGCGGTGTGCCATGTATACGTCATACTGATGTATAGGGATTAGTTTTTATCAGTAAAAATGATCGAAGTTTCTAACATAAGGATCAATTTGCCCTTTAATTTAACATAGAGAAATTAATTTGTACTTTTTTTAGTAGAGGGGCAAAATACAATCTAACTTTTAGTACAAGCCTCTACGGTACTCATGCCTCTAAGGTACTCTTACCATTTAAGACTTTCTCTTCCTAATATTGAATTGCTCAGTGCCAACCCATGTTTAAAGTTTTCATTTTGGTATTGAGATTGTCAAGTTTTGTGACTGACCTATAATTTTCAATGTAATAGATGGTTCTTGACAAACACTCAGGTTAGCTATAAATGAGGACAAAGAGAAAAAGGTGATTGAATAGAGCCTCCCTTTGTTGACTTGCATCTTTCCCCTCTGTGAATGATTTGTTTATCATATTACAAAACTTTTCTTGAGATCCTTTTACTTAGTTGTGGGCTTTACATAAACTTAGGATGATTGATTATGAGTTCACTTTAAGACAACAGAGTGGAATACCTGCGGGCTTAGGCAGCAATACACAAGTTCGGTCGTTCTTCCTACTGTTTACGATGATGGGCACAATCACCAAACTCTGCTTTAGTGGTTGAAGGCCTGAAACTGAACATTTCTGTGAGTCAGAGCAGTCAAGCTCAGTTGGTCCGCTTGTCCAGTTGTTAAATGTTACTAGTCAAAATGGTAGATAACTCCATTCCCTGACTCTTGCAAGAATGTATATGAGTTGTTATAAAAGACAAAAGACACATTTTCTTTCTTTACATGTAGGTGTTTTGGATGGTCAAATCTCCCACAGTTGAAACAAGAGAGTAAAAATCCCTGTAGTCAAGTATAGCATGTGCTATAGCTTTTGAATATTTGAAGTAGCTCAAGTTTATGTATAGAATGCGGCATTTTATTCAATAGTTTCAACTTTGCGCTGTCTTTTTCTATTTGAAATTGTATTATCAATGCCTTGATATGAAATTGAAGGTGGGCTTTGGAAGGAACATAGTCCTATCTCCTCACCAAGTGTGGAACTGGGTCCTATTAGCAATAGAGTTGGCAAAGACTAAGAGTTTGAAGGAAATTTCTGTTAATAAGAGAAGTGGTAAATGCTAGAATTAGGGCTCAATCTTTAGAGATTCTTCAAGAGTCAAACCTTTCAAAATAGTCAAATAAGAGCCTACCCTTTATAGAAGTGTTTAAATAAAGGTTTTCATGCACTTCAATCTAATTTGTAGAAAAAAAAATTAGTAAGTGCTAATGTCTTTAGAATAAAACATATAATACCTAAATCAAATATTACTTGAAAGAAAAAAAAGTATTAAAACATAATTTAAAATTTGATATACGATATTTGAGAAGTTCTGATTTGAGCTCTTTTGAAAAAGTTTGATTCTTATTTAAACACTTTTCAAAAAGTTAAAATCTTATCTGATAATTTTAAAAGATTTAACATTTATTTGAACACTTCTATAAAGATTAAGCTGTTGCATTTGAGCATTTACCCTAAGAAAAAGTAATGGATTGTAATGCTATTGGTAATTACAGTTTGCGAAATGACTCCCATGTTTTTGCGTCTTGTACAGATATGGTACTTGGTGGATTTGTAATGTGAATGATGAAGTGTACTAAGTACCATGATGTATGGTTGAGTGGAATGCAAAGCTATAGGTTGAATCATGATTAGGAGACAAGCATGATGATTAGACTGAGACTAGTCTTATGGTCAGTGGGTGGACCGGCAACTACTGTAGGAGGGTCCACTGCACAGCTGGATGAACAAAATCAATTGCTCCCCCTGTTTGTATAATTTGCTCCAACACTATCTTGGGGAAGCGGATCAAAGATTTTCCATTAAAGAGCCGTGAATTATGTGATACTCAGCCTGGTCTTATCAGTACAGTTTTAGTCCAGTAATGCATTTTATTTGAGACTGAGGGACCGAAGATTTTTTTAATTTTATAAAAAATTTATTTTTTAAGTTTGGTGTGGTCTTGTCTGACTTTTGACCACGCTTCTAGAAATATTGGTCCATAAAGAAAACGAAAAAAAATAAATTTTAAATGTTTGATTGGAATTTTTTAAAAAAAAGAAAAGAAAGTAAAACATGATAAATTAATCATTAAATTCTTCCAAAATCTTTAATATGGTATATGGTAAAAGTATAGCTCCATTTATACGTATGTAAGTGTGGGTGGTGGAGACCAACACAACTCCATTATTTCAACCACTTTCCTTCTGTCTGTGTCTTACCCTCACCTGCTTGCACTAACCCCCTACCACTCACTCTTTTTACCTTTTATTCTTCTTCTCTTAAATCAGTAGCTTAATTCCTCGGAGATCGAGCCCGTAAAGAAGTCGTAGTAGGAGTAGGACAAAAGCAAAGCAAAGAAAGCAACGTATGAAGGGTGCAAAACCTCTACTTGCGTCTCCTCCTTCAACAATACCGCCTAAAGCAATGGATTCCCATCATATAAAGACACAAAAATACATCTTTGTCTATATGTATTTTTGGAGATGGAGTTGATAAATTTTTGGGACTTTATCACATAAAAAACCTAAAATTGTTTCTCAAGCAAAGTATCAAAGATGCCCCCTGCTAGTGTGAATTGGGTCAAATTGTAAACAATTCATTCTATGTTTGTTAGGCAAAATCTCTAAGGCTCTGCTTAGTAGAGTGAAAAAAATTTGGAAAAATGAAAAATTAAATTGGTCTAGAGAAATATAAGTTTTTTTCATAAATTTGCGTGATAGGAATAATGAAATAACTTAAAAAAATAATGTTTTTATCAATTATTTGGTAGAGTTAAAAAATAAGAAGAAAGAAAATAAAATTTTAAAAATTATATCATTTTAAAGTAATATACATTACTCCCTCATTTTCTTTTCTTTTATCATCGTCTTAATTTGAAATAATTAATTTTTATGTGTTAGGATAGAAAATCATTATCTCTTTTTTTTTAATTTTTTTTATCTAGTACACTAGATTTATTTTTCAGTCAACTTTTCCACTTCATTATTTGATTTTTTTTTCATTCAACTCCATTTTAAATTTAATTGAAAAGAAAAAAAAAAGAATTAAACGTGTTTCAATGCTGGTGTTTTTCATAGTGTCGAAGAAACATAAAGAAAATACAGAAAATGAATGTAAGGTTTTAATTTTTTCTTCTATCCTCCAATCAACATTACTTATTTTGAACGTTCTAATGTGTTTTTGGACGATGACATTAAATTCCTGCTCAAAAAGCAATTTATTAATTATTATTATTTAGTATAGTTATGAAAATTTTTTACATCAAACTTTCTCACATGTTATATTTATTTATTAGATACAATTTAAGGGTACATGATAAAATTTTAACTCCATTTGTAGAGTTAAAAATTGTCATTGTTAATATACTAAATACTTATTCATAACAACTAGATTTTGTTACATATGCTATACAAGTGGATGAAAAAAATTAATATTTAAACTATACGTATATAAAAATTAATCAAAAATTGAGTTATAAGTAAAATGGTAAATTGTTTATATTAAGCTTTCTTTAGGGTTTGGATTCAAACTTTAAACATTGCATTTTTATTTGTTTTATTTAATCATTGATATAAAAATAATAAAATATGAAAACAACATTATATTAATAGTCAATCTTGTAACCAACATGTGTTAGGTGCGGCATATTGCACTTTCAAAGGAGAACGTAGGTTCAAGTCTTAGAGATAACATTATTAGGAGGGGCAGTCATAAACCCCAAACATAGATTAAAAAACAGATATGAAGAATACGAAGAAATATTCAATCTTTTATTAAGTTAATTGCCACAATAACTCAACCACGAAAGTGTTCCGGATGTACTCCATAAGCATGCAAAGGGTTTTGAGTGAGACGCTTTTATCAATTTGTTAAAAAAAAAGGGATTCATGATTTATGAAGCGTACGACAGGGCATAAAGTGCGTTGAAATTTTTGGATAATAGAGGGTGACAACACTGCCTTTGCTTTACATTTTTGTGTTTTGTGTTTTTGGGCTTCAAGTGTTTGTTTTCTCCCACTCCATCATTTTTTATTTCACACAATGAAAATGAAAAAAGATAAGAGAAAGTGGAAGCCATTACTTACTTCATGTCTTCTTCCTTTCATTTGAGAAGAGAATTAAATATGGGTAGTATTCATAGTTTGGGTCAAAGGTGCATAGAATGTATTAGTTTCAACCAACAAAATTAGCTTAAACTATTAGTTTCAACCAACAAAATTAGCTTAAACTAGTATTATGAGATTACCACTTATTTTTTTAGATGGCTTTATATTACTCAAGGTAATATTTGCAACGATTTTACCACATTCTTCATTGCTTTAGACTCAATGAAAACACACTATCTGATTAAACTCTTCAAATATTTTTATATATTCTCTCACCTAGCATATCAATTACATTATATTAACTCATTATAATCATAGTTACTTTTACTCTTAATTAATATCTTTTTCATCCATATTTATGATCAAAGAAAGTTTACTACAATGTACTTTTAGATAATCTTATATTACGTCAGTAAGAAAATAAAATCTTGCATTCCAATAAAATAAACTAAACAAGATAATGAGGCATACCAATAATATACTAATGAGGTGTTTGGTTCACAAGATATGAGATTATTTTTGGTAATAGGATTACCAGAATTTAAGATTATTTAGCATATAACAAGATTCTTATTATCATGGTAACGTGAAATTCCGTGAACTAAACATCCTCTAAGTAATCTTACATTCCAATAATATTCTTTTGTATAATATTAGTCATAGATTCTTTCTACTTTTAGTGTGGGACATTCCCTTATAACAATAATCTAATATGAAGTCGAGTCGTCAACATTTAGTAAGATTTAATATTCATTTGAAGTTGAGTCAGAGACTACAAATTTTGATGATGATTTGAGAGAATTCAAAATTTCAAAGAATACAGAGAATTATAACATATTTTAACTTATTAGTATGAATCTTTAGAGGTGTGATTCCCATACAAACTTGAATCTTAGAATTGGATATTAAAAGTAAATTTGAAGCATCCATTTATAAACCTGAAACTTGATATAGCTTGTTACCATTACAGGTTAAATTGTTTTGGGCAGTGAACCATCAAGTTTTAATAACGTGTGAAGAACAATCCTTTTTTTCCATTGATTTTCTCTCACTTGAAAATTGAATAAAAAATTCAAATTTACATATTAATATTTTCCTTTTTTATTTTAGCATTTTAACTTATTTCTGAAAACCTCTACCACGTATTAGTAATCTTACTCCTTCGCAGCCAATAAAGTTGACTTTTTAAGATTGTATTTTTATTATATTTTAATTATAAAATTATTTTTGAAAACCTCAAGCCTCCGCGATGTATTAGTGGTCTTTTAAAGTGTTGAACCCATTGGTGTTGGCTTTTTAAGGCTGTCTTTTTATTATATTTTTATTATAAAATTATTTTCTATGAATTCAAGATGGAATAATTTTTGGATTCACATCTTAATTAGTTGATTTTTCATGGGGTTCGTTTTTTTAAGATTTATTTATTTATTCAACATTTAAAAAAAACTAAAGTTAAATGTGTTATTTGCAAAATTAATATTTGAATTTTAGTCCAAACTCAAGTTAGTGTTGGATCTAAACAAGTTTTGATGTTTTCAAATTTGAATTACTTCAATTTTTTATCATTTCGGGCTTACTTAAAAAATAAAAATAAAAACTCGACTTGATTTAAACATGAAATGAAACTAAACTCAAAATAATTCAAAATGAAATGTTGTAACAGCCCATTGTGTCATAAGTATTAATTCAGTGGTGTCAGAAACAGTGGTTTCGGGACCATAATTTCGATGTGTCAGTCCATTAGTATTAATTATTTAATACTTACAAGGTCATTAGTGTCATATTAAATTTTGGTTAAGAAATTTTATTGGTTAGATAGTTAATTAATTATAAAGGATTAAACTGTAAAAGCTTGAAAAGTTAGTTGTACCATATAAGATGTTAGTGGACAAATATGGACTCAATTTGGTTAGTTGTTAAGTTATTATTAAAAGGGTAAATTAGTAAATTGGAAATTAAAATAACATTTAAGTAAAAACAAACAAATTTCATTATCCTTCTTTGTTCTTGGCCGAAAATAGAAGAAGAGAAGAGTCATTGTCTAAGCTTGAGTATTCGGCATTTTAGATCTTTGCATGTAAGTATATTTCCATCCGTTTTTCATGAATTTTGTGTTTTTGGGATTGTTTTAGCTTAACCTAACTAGCCCGGGGGTTAAATTGTAAAACTGTTAAATAGTTGGGAAGATGTCATTGATGGTTTTGGTGTGTTTATGAAGTTTAATGGTTAAAGATGATGTTTGGATGTTAAATAGAAAGATTTTGTTAAGAAATTTTTCAGGATTTTAAGTTTAGGGATTTATTTGAATAAATTACATTATACATTATTTTCTTGTGATATTTTTAGCGTGCGAAGAAATTTGGATAGTTATAAATTCATTTTAATAGATATAAAAGTTTAATTATGTGAAAATAATGTTGTTTTAGTCTAGGGACCTTAATAAAGTGTAAAATTGTACATAAGAAGTCATATGTATTAAATTGAATAATATATGAAATTGAGGCTAATAATTGAAATGAACTATATTATATATCAAGAACAAGTAGATAACCGAGGAAATGGAAAAGTTGCAGAATAGTCCCTGAACTTTTGTTGTTTCTACAATCTAGCCCTAGTAAGTTCGTAAGGTTTAATTTTGTATAATCTAAATATTTTATTATTTATGAATTGAAATTGTTAAATGTCTGGAGAGTGTTGAATTGTGTTAAGTGGATTCATTTGAGAAAGTAATTATATTAAGTGTTGATATTCGATAAATAATTAAGTCGATGAACATAGGATAGTATACGGTTGGCATGCCAATAGGTTATATCGCGCGTTGTAAGGGATTGATTGGTGTGGAGATGATGATTTCTGATTTATTCTTGTTTACTGAATATACCGAAGTTCAGCATTTGTTGCGGACTATCGTGTTATATTACAGTAATTCAGGTGTGTTTCCCGGGGCGAATGTAAAGCATTCGGGCTTGGCACTCAGTGTCGAGGTGTGTTTCTGAGGGCGGATGTAAAGCCTTCGGGCTTGGCACTTGGTGCCCAAGTGTGTTCTCGGAGGATTAACTCATTTGAGCGATTTGGTGTGTTTTGGATGGTAAATCGTGTATCCAAATCTGTTATAACGTTCATCAGGCATATATTCAATGGTATAATGTAATTGATTAGATTGTATCATTTGCATTTAAGTATAAAGCTCACTTGTGACTTGATTGTGGTTGATAGGATTTTGGTTTATTTCCTGTATTATGTAATTGATATGCTTATTCAGTAAGTTTATTATTTTAACCGTCAAACTTACTAAGCTCAATAAGTTTACTTGATTCTTTTCTCTTATTTCCTTGTAGATATATTTTTATGAAGACGGGCGATTGGATCGACTCAAAGAATCACACTATCTAGATATCTTTTGGTAGTTTTTGGACGTTTACTTTTGGCTTATATCACATGTAATAGGTGAAATGGTATAAGTTTTAATTGTGCCATATTTGTGGTAATGGTTAAATTGATTAAATGATGTTTATGTTTTGTAATAGCTATACGTGATCATGTTTTAGACATTGTATGGTTATGGTATTGTGACGTGTCCCTCATCCTAGCAGCTGAATTGCCGTATACTATTTGGTCACTTGGTATAAATCTTATATAGATGGTTATGTTATGGTACATTTGAATGTGAATGGATGAGTAGAGTAATGATAAGTTTTGACTTGAATGTAAGGTAGTTTATAAGCTTAAGTGTAATCAAGTGATATATGCTTGTGACATGATAAGATAACTTTAATTTTGGATTGTTTAGGTATTAAAATTGTGGTGTCAATAAAGGCACATTGGATAGGCACTTAGGATGAATGTTTTGGCATATTTTAGGCACTTAGGATGAATTGGTTGGTTTTGATTTGGTTTGATATATAAGTTTTGGATGAAAATGTGCCTTGTTTTTGCAAATTTTTTAATGTACATAAGGCCTGAGACACGAGCTGTCACACGGCCTTGTGACACACACAGCCTACTCACACAGCTCTATGCCTTGTTTATTTTCAATGCAGGCTGGTCCACACGGGCAAAGAGAGTTACAAGGCCTGGCGACATAACCGTGTGACCTTTAACCACACGGGCACAGAGAGTTACATGGCCTGGCCACATGGCCGTGTAACCTTATTTTACATGGGCATAGTTAGTTTCACGGGCCAGTAACATACCAAAAATTAGCTTAGAAGAAATTGCATTTTGAAACCAAAAGAGGCCATCCCTCGATTTGAGTTTAAACTTTAGGAATTCTTGACAAGTAAATTGGTTTGGTTCAGTGGTCAAGTATTATGGGTATATGTGTGAGGTTTTGGGTTCAAATCCTGTTTCTGGAAATTTTGTCATTTTGCTTAAACCCTTACCTTTAAATGTTGGTTTATAAGTTAAACTCAATCAATTGATAGTAAGAATGAGCCTACTAGTTCAATGGTTAAGTATCTGTATACCCTTTGGTCTTGTGTTCGAGTCTCGAAAAAAACTACAGTGATATTTTTTACTGAACTACCTTGTGGGGTAGTTTATTTTAATTGATTAAACTTTCCCAAAACAAAAACTTCCTTATCTTTTCACATGGTTTCATTTTTTTTCTAATGTTACCCTTTTGCTTCCTTCTTCATTGATTCGGTTTCACCGTTTCAAGTTCCTTTCTTTTTATGCTATGTTACGTTACACTGATTCTGTACGGGGTCTGACTTCTCCTTTCTAGTTCGATTTGTTGGCCGGTAAGTTCGATTTAAAGGTTTGGTGTCAAAGGTTCTTTGACGTAACTTCGATTTTGGAATGTTAGTTTTTAACAACTTGATTGCGAGTTAACTGTTTGTTGGACAATTATTGGTCGTTTAGGGACGGGAACTCATCCTTGTTGTTTCTGCTTCGAATCTGTATCATGTGCATACTGAAAACCCTTGTTTTTGTGAATTTCAGACACTGGAAAATGTGACTGTTGAAGCCCCACGGCCAGGGACATGGGCGTTTGCATAGGTCGTGTAAGCCACATGACTGTGTGTCAGGCTGTGTGGCTGGCCATGTAACTCACTGTTCATTGAATTTGAGCCATAAGGGCAAGGGACATGGGCTTGTGTCCAGGTCATGTGTGGCCATGATAATGTAGGGTTCACAAGGGCAAATGACACGGACATGTGTCTAGGCCGTGTAACTCACTGTTTATGATTTAGGACCACACGGCTAGGGACATGGGCATGTGCCCAGGTCGTGTAAGCCACACGGTTAAGGACATGAGCGTGTGTCCATGCCGTATAACACACTGTTTGTGAATTAAGACCACACGGGCAAGTGACACGGGCGTGTGCTAGACAGTGTGGAGTCACATGGGCCAGTTCTCTAGGCCGTGTAAA
Organism: Gossypium australe; assembly: GCA_005393395.2. Taxonomy (NCBI): domain Eukaryota; kingdom Viridiplantae; phylum Streptophyta; class Magnoliopsida; order Malvales; family Malvaceae; genus Gossypium; species Gossypium australe. The sequence continues at coordinate 121,671,127 of CM016616.1, forward strand.
ACCACACGGGTGTGTGAAGCTATATTTAAATTTTTTCCCTAGGGCTATAAGTGTCGTCCGAAATAGGCGCAGACCTACTGTAAGGTCCGTACAATCTGAATTAGGTTTTATAACTTGATATCTGATTATCTGATAATGAACAACTTGTGATCTGTACGTATATATGTTATGTTTGAATCTAAATGAGTAGGATCTGTCAAAACGTAATGTGATATTGTCTATGTCTGCGAATTATCCAGGTATGATGTGTATGTGTTAAGTTTGCGGGTATGCCTTTGCATTATTCTGTTGATGGAGAACATACGATATATGAATATGTTAGATCGATTGTTACTGATTCTATTTTATAATCATGCACGTGACTTTATAACAGATCTGATAAGATCTGTTATGGTTCGAAAAGTCTGTTTTACAAAACATGGATTCTCATGTTTACTAATTTTGTTATTAAAAGATAACATGTCTTACATGCTCATTACTTCGATTCTGCATATGCATGCCATGACATAATGCATAGGACTTGGATTGATGTAAAAGGAGGAAGATTTTGTACTGGCAGTTAATGATCTGCGTAATTAGTGGCTTGACCACAAATATTTGATTGGTAGTTTAACTGCATATTAATGAGCCATCGTTGCCGGGAAACCCGGGATGACTTTGTGGTGTGTTTTGGATGGATGAATTCGGGGAAGAACTCTATTTTGGTGTGTAACGGAGTTTGGGAAGACTGTTTTTGATAAATCTACATTTTGATCTGTTTGAATTGCGTCGTTCTGTTCTATTTTGTTTTGCTTTGTTCTATTGTATTACCTCTGTTGAAATCTCTATGATACTCCAGATCTAGTCTGTACTGGTTATACAACTGTTATCAAATGCTTGCATTACTACGATTTATATATTACGCTCTATGTATTTGTATTTGAGTTTGGTTATACGCGATGCTTGGTGACTCACCCATTTGTCTTACTTTTATCTGTCAGGAAAACATCTGATTTAGGATAGGACGACGTACAGGAGATCGAATTGTTTTGCACTGAGATAACTACAATTTAATCCTTTGGATTAGTAATCTGTTTTGAACTTGTCTTATTTTTCTTTTTATAATCTCGTCAGTATCTGCCAAGTCTAAAACGAAACTATAAAACCATCTAAATCGACTAAAATGAATTTCTGGTTTTCAAAGTTAAAACTCTGAAAAGAAGTACGTTTTTACTACGTTGCTGTAACTCGTCTAGATTTGACTTAAACTTCTAGGCCGAGTTTGGGGTGTTACAGGGCGTGTGAAATAGCCACATGACCATATTCTAAGCCACACGATCTAGGCTTTGTCACACGGCTGTGTGACCCTTGTTTTCAATGATTTTCAAATTTTTCATATTTTTCTGTCTTGTTTCAAAATGACCCCTGATTGTTTTCAAATTATTTTTAGGATCGCGTAGGCTTGGTTTAACCTTAAATGTATTTCTACCTTGATTTATATGGTTTATTGAATGATAAGATAAATTGTATAATCGTTTCTATTTACATTTAAATGTTTCGAATTGCACTGTAATACTTCGTAACCCTAATTCGACGACAGAGATGGGTTAAGGGTGTTACAAATGCATTTTGATTTGATCAATACTCTTAAGATTTTTTTTTACGTGTAATTTAAATGGATCAATGATTGTAGTATTAATGTAATAATTCATTCGATTACATTAGCAATTAGAGGAATGTAAAATTGATCAAAGCTCTTAAAATTACTAGTACACCATGAGTCATTACATTCGTACATAAATTAATCTAATCAAATTTACAACTATATGATTAATTGTTTAATTCTTTCAATTAGGCTCATAATTAGAAAAATGTGTATGTACATAATGTCATTACACTAGTATATAAACACTTCAATTGGATCATACACTAGTATATAAACACTTCAATTGGATCATTGAATGTACGATGAATTATAATTCGATTATGTTCGTATAATTAATGATTGTATGATTAATAGTATGATTCATGTGATTACATTATACATAGTTCAATTCAATCGAATATATGATTATATGATTAATATTATAATTCATTTGATTACATTCATAATTTGGTAAATGCAACTGCATACAATGTCATTAGGCTTCTATAGAAACGATTCAATTGGATTGTTGAATGTACGACTAATTATAATTCATTTGATTAAGTTTGTATAATTAATAATTATATGATTAATAGTAGAAGTGGCAATAGAACGGGTCTGGGTGGGTTCAAGTTGGATTATTTCGGGTTTGAGTCTTTTCAAGTTCAAATTATTTTGAGTTTGACCTCGAGTATGGATTTGTTTTACATTCAATGTAATTATATATCCACATAATGCAAATGTTTACATCTCAATCAATGTTTTCAGAATCGGGCTGAACAAATCGATCAAACCGACTGTCAGCTGGTACACCAATTTGGAACAAAGTAAAAATTTGATTGACCACGAATCGAATGGATCAATTGAATCGGATTTTATATTTTTAAATAATTATTTTGTTTTTTTATGAATTTTTAATAATTCATAATAATTATTGAACCAAATATTGGTTGTCTGGCCTGTTCGACCATTGATTTAGTTTGAAAAATATTAACCTCAATATAAATTATTAGTTTATTATATATTAAACAATTTCCTAATGAAACATTTAAATTTATATTTTCATTAAAATTAATATCTATTATTGTTAGTTGTTAGCATAAATTAATTTATTATATAAATTTAGTGTGTTAAATAATTTTATTATGTAATATAACATATTACAAATTAATTAAGTTGATTTTTAAAATAATTGAATAAATAAAATTGATTCTTAAAAGTTTGGAAAAAAATAACAATTAGGCTAAAACCTAATAATTTGGAAAAAAAAAAAGGAAAGAAAAAGAGAAAAAGAAAAGAAAAGAAAAATTACTAGATATATAATGATATAGGTTCGGGTTCCTAACATAGTTGCATTTAATATATATGTAATGATTTAGGTTAAAATATGAACTATGGGTTGAATAAGTAGTAAGTAGGAATATACTTAATATTTGGTTAGAAGTAAAAAAATTAAACAATGTGGTTTCATTGTTAATGATGAAACAATGATTTATTAATGGTACTCTCTCATTAATGTGAAAATTGTTAATATATTTGTTTTGTTGTGATAAAATTTTGTTTCCCTCTCACCCAGTTGTCAATTTTTATGCATTTTCCTCTGCAACACAAAACTGTTTGACAGCCTTTTTTCAGAGCTACCATAAATGATATTCCTCTATCTTCCCCACACAAATCAAATAAAAGAAAAGCAAATGCCCACAACCTTCATTCTTCACCCAGCCATTGAGAGTTCCAAAACCTAAAATCAACTCCAGCTCATCATAATTATTTTATATTTAAATTCAAAAAAATCAACTAAATCTATCCAAAATGGTAAATGCTCTATGTTCACACCACCTATTTCTTTTTTATTATAGAAAATTGCTCAAACCTAATTACTAAGATTCAAATATTAAATTATTTTAAGAAATTAAATTAATAAAAAACTATTTAAATTCTAAAGACTAGTTGGCAAAAAAGAAGAAAAATCTAGGAACTAATAGTTTGGAGCAGTGCATCAGAGGTTATTTTCTTGTCTCGTGGATTGTGTACATTGGCATCCTTTCACCCTTTTTTATTTATCTCACTTTATTTATTCTACATATTGCAAATATAAATGATTAAAACTCCATAAAAGATAATTATAAAAAGTTAATTTCCTATATTATTATAAATGTTTATCACAACAAAATTAACAATCATGATATAAATTTGTAACGTGAAATATGAATGGGGTCCAATTGCAGAGAGTGAAGGTAAAGAATGTCACGTGTCCAGTAAATGCGTTGCATGGGCCATGATTCAGGTCTGGGACTGGGTCGAGTTTCCCTTGTTAAATTACAAAACTTTTCTTCCTCCGACTCCCCACTACTTAAGTTGTACTAAGTATTACCCCCATCCTTTGATGCTGAGCAGAGCAGACATTAGAGCCTACCCATCCCTCAAAACAAATACTCGTCCGTAGCCTACTGCTCACCCCCTCAGAGAGATGCCTCTGCCTCTGTCTTCTGGCCTCTCTTTCTTCTTCTTCTTCATCTTCTTCTCTGTTCTATAATGGAAGCAAAGATCTGAATAGGAGTGGTGGTGTTTTTTCTTTTTTGGTGGAACAAATGGCTTTCAATCATCAACACTCTTCATTTGTTCTCGATGCTCTTTATTGTTCAGAAGAAAACTGGGAGGAGAATGAAGATGAGCGTTGCTTCAATAATGGGATTAATGATAATGATAATCAATTAAACCCTTTTCCGATCTTGTTAGAACAAGATTTGTTCTGGGAAGATGATGAGCTTTCTTCTTTATTTACAAAGGAAGAACGAAATCAACTGTACGATAGTCTTCAAACCAATGGGAATCTAGCTGGGGCTCGCCGTGAAGCTGTGGAATGGGTGTTGAAAGTCAGTGCTCACTATTCCTTCTCTGCTCTCACTGCTCTTCTAGCTGTCAACTATCTCGATAGGTTCTTGTTTAGCTTCCGGTTCCAAAGTGAGAAGCCATGGATGACTCAACTAGCTGCTGTTGCTTGTCTTTCTCTTGCAGCCAAAGTGGAGGAAACCCAAGTGCCTCTCCTACTGGATTTACAAGTACATATGTTTGGTTAATAGCCAAGTTTGTTGTCATTCTATTCATTTGCTTGGTCTCATATATGTTGATCTGTTCAGGTGGAGGAGACCAGATATGTGTTTGAGGCCAAAACTATCCAAAGAATGGAGATTTTGGTGCTCTCTTCCCTTCAATGGAAGATGAACCCTGTTACCCCATTTTCATTCCTTGATTACATTGCCAGGAGGCTTGGATTAAAGGACCATCTCTGCTGGGAATTTCTTAGGAGATGCCACCGCATTCTGCTCTCTCTCATTTCAGGTTAATTGGATGCACTCTGTAATCTGTTGCCTCAAATTTTCATCTTTTTATTCTCAAATTCTTTTATTAAATTCCATGGGCAGATTCTAGGTTCATGTGCTACCTTCCTTCTGTAATGGCCACTGCTACAATGCTGCATGTTGTGGATAGTGTAGAGCCTAATCTTAGAGTAGAATACCACAACCAGTTATTAAGCATCCTGGGAATTGACAAGGTATTGTCCATCTCCAATTTTTCTAAAATTTCTCTATGCAAAATTCAGCCTGATCCTAATTTTCCAAATTCAACTTGTAAAGCAGGAGAAGGTAAATGAATGCTGTGAGTTGATAATGGAATGGGCAACAACAAGAGTAGAAGGCAACCAATCAAACAAGCGCAGGTTTAGTTCCATCCCAGGGAGCCCAAATGGGGTAATGGATGTCTCGTTTAGTTCCGATAGCTCAAACGATTCCTGGGCTGTGGCATCATCCGCATCAGTGTCTTCATCACCTGAGCCTCTGTCCAAGAAGACCAGAACTCAACAAGACCAGCTTCTGGAAAGGCTATCCCACCATGCTCCTTCAGATTTTCTCACCATTCCTCACTGAATTCCCTCTTTTAAATAATTAGTCCTTGTAATAATATTGCTGTTCTTTTTCCATGATGCAAAGTTAAATTGCTTACCATCTCTGCATCTTGAATCGATTGGTGAGGAAATCTAGAATCAGAGATGGTTTGCATTTTATCCGGAAATTAAATCAAGTAAAGAAAACCAAACAAATATGAAATGCAGAGTCCATGCATTAATGCTTAGGCTTTTTTTTGTTCTACTTCTATGAACATAATGTTAATTTCAGTACTTCGTTTTAATATATAATTTAGAAAAGAAAGAAAAAGGGTCTCCTTGTTTTTTATTTCTTACACAAGATTGAAATACATACGAAGGGTATGCATGCAGGTATGTATGTACGTATGTATGTATATATTTGTAGGTATGTGTATTTAAATGTAAACGCAGTGGCGGAATGGAATAGAAGAGCGGGAGGGTTGAAAGTACACACACATAAGAAGAAGAATTTTTGTTTGCATGTGAAGAGAGGAACATGTTGTCGGCCACTGGCGAGTTTAGAGTAAATTTCGTGACTATAATTTTGGGTGTTTGACCTCGTTGGAAGAGCCCTTTTTCGTTTGAAAATTTTAGCCCCCCCTGGTGGTCACCAACTTACTGAACCTGGAGTCAGCCAACAGCTGTAAACACCGTCCATCCTCCTATATCCTAGTATAAAATTAAAAATACCATAGTCTCACCCATTTTACTTTACATTTCCTTTCTTGGGTTTTTGTCTTAAACAGTAATCACTACAACTAATGGATATTTTGTGATTTCAATTTTTTTGGTAAAAATATTATGGAAAACTATTTATTAAAATTTAGACTGTATTTTGGTTTATCCATTTAAAAAGTTAGATAAATTAATTTTTATATTTTAAATAAAAAAGTAAATTAGTTATTTTTTTAAAAAAATTCATCTTTTTACTATTAAAAACTAGTACAATTGACAAAATAACTAAATAGTGACACCTCATATGTCATGTATATCTTATTAGCATACAAAAACTAATTTTTAACAATAAAAATGAAATAAATTTTTAATAAATAATCAATTTAGTATAAAAACTAAAATATACTCTAAATTTTAATTTAAGGACTTCCATAATAACCTTCTATTAGAAATTATTGCATTGACTTGGGATGGAGTAGAATTGTAGATTAAGGTGATTTGAATCAGGTTTTGGTCAGCAAATGGAAGTGATGTAAGGTCTGGGATCTCGACCACTCACCTAAACCATAAGGTTTCAAATGCCAAATATCCTCAAAGCTGAAGTCAATGAGAGACAGCTCACTCTTTTCACAATGAAATGCATGCACAAGTTAACTAGGCTCAATTCTGTATTTTGGCTTCTGAATTTAATAGCACCTCCAAATTATATATATATATATATTAATTTGATAGTTGAGTTGTTTTTTTCTATTTACTATTTTTGGTACTTTTTGTAACTTTATTAAATTTGATAGTGTCATATTTCAAAATTTTGATACGTGACAATTTTCTCTTGAAAATTTTTAAAATGAAGAAAGTATTTTAAAAAATTATTAAAAGAGTTTCAACAAAGTATATGCAAATTTAAAAAAAAAAAAAAAAAAAAACCTAACTCATTGTTCCCAAAGACAGAAAAACCAAAACAATGGCTAGTATTCGGATTTCAAGCATAAAAAATAAAGAAAATTTACTTCCACAATGTAGAACTAGAACTTTAGTTGCAAAATTGTTGTTTATCAAGCTTATCAATCTTCTTTCCCAAAGTGGAAGCCTTCAGCTCAGTTAAGAAACCTTGATTTGAAATTGAGGGGGGAGTTGGAGGAGATTTTGTATCATGAGGAATTATTTTGGCAACAAAATTCACGTTGTTAGTGGATTCAAGATGGGGACAGAAATACTAGGTGCTTCCATGGTTAGACCACCGTTCGGCATTGAAAAAGCAACATTGATGCTTTGATTTTAGATAATGGTGAATGGTGCAATGACGAAGATATGTTGAAAGTTGCTCCTATCCATTTTTTCTACTCTTTGTACTCAATTGAGAGATTTGTGGTGGGTAACTATTCGCTTTGAGGTTGCTTTCCAAATATTAATGTTGGGCATCTAGAGGTCTTAAATAACACTGTTACCTTAAAGGAGGTGAAACAAGCTCTCTATTAGATGAGTCCATTGAAGGCTCTTGGGATTAATAGCTTTTCTGCACAATTCTACCATAATAATTGGGAAGTGGTCAGTGAATATATTTATCAGATGGTTTATGATATGTTTTGTGGCAACAAGTTGCCTATTGGTCTAACTAGAACGCTTCTTGTACTTATTCCTAAAGTACTAGATTTCGTGTACATCTCTCAGTTTTAGTCGACCAGTTTATGTTATGTGCTTTACAAGGTGCTCTAGAAAATGATTGTTAATTGGCTTCGTAAGGTTCTCACAGGTATTATAGCCCCCCAATCAGGTGAGTTTTATGACGGGGAGGAATACCAATGATAACATCATTTTAGCTTAGGAGATGCCCTAGAAAATGATTATTAATCAAACTATCTAAGAATGGTCCTCTCCTCTCCCACATTTTCTTTATAGATGACTTGGTTCTCATTTTCAAAGTTGATTTGGATTAAGCGAGGGTTGTTCTTAACACTCTCAACATGTTTAGCCAATTTTTGAGCCACAAAATTAATGCGTCTAAAACACAAAATTTCTTTTGTCGTAATACAAAGGAGTTAGCAATACAGATCAACAGAAAGCTTAGGTTTCAGAGGATCTTAGGCTTGGAGAAGTACCTTGGAGTGCTTCTTTTTCGTGAATTAAAAAAGGAGACATATAATTCTATTGTTGAAAAAGTATGTAATCATCTCAACGGATTGGACACGAGACTTTTCTTATTGGTGGGTCGTATCACTTTAGCAAGATCGATGTTACTCTCAATCTCGAATTATTTTATGCAGTTGATTTTGCTTCCTTAGCTATCTGCAAAGAAATTGAAAAGATTGTTAGAAACTTTGTATGAGGATCGATAGGTAAAGCTAAGAAGCTTGCCTTTGTTAATTGGGAGTAGTGTTGTCAACCTTTATCTAATAGTGGCCTTAGTCTTCGAAAGCTTAAAAAATTAGAACATGGCTTTTATGTTCAAATTGGGTTTTAAAATTCTGACTGATACGAGTGCATATTTGTTGAAGGTTCTAAGAGTAAGGTATAAAGTTAAAGACCATTGCTCGGTTTCCATTACTCACAAGAACTGCTCCTTTATTTGGAAATCCATATCAAGATATGAGAAGATTTAGAAAGTTGTTTTATTATGGCCAGTTGGTGTTGACTGCTGCATAAATTTTTGGAAGAATAATTGGATCAACAAACTTGTTTCGTTAGTGAGATTCCACATGAATGATGAAGCGGGCAACATCGGTTCGTGAGATGGTAAATGAGGGGGGAATTAGAAGTGGGAATTATTTGCTATATGATTGTCATATTCGATTGTTTTTCATATAAATAAGATATGTCCACCAAAAGATAACATTAGACCTAATAAGGTTATTTAGAGGTAGAATAGGAGCGACCATTTCTCAACTTCTGAAGCTCACAAGTTTATTGCGGCTACAAATCATTTTCATGAAGACAAAATTTGAAGAGTTGCATGAAAGTTATTGTGTCCTCAATAGGTTCAGTCTTACTACTGCATGGTATATTTTTTAAAAATGTGAAAAGATGTCGTTAAGGTATGGAGGATAATCCTTATTGCACATTTTTTGGGAATCTCATTGAAACAACCCTTCACGCACTCAAGGATTGTCAGGTGGTGAAAATAGTTTGGAAGCAACTTATCTCCTCACATACAGTCAATAGGTTCTTCTCGCCTCCATTCAATGAGTGGTTACTGGAGAACATTCTCAATAGGAATGACATTAACCAAGATAGCATGGATTGGGGAATCCTTTTTGTGGTCATTTGTTGGTGGAATTGGACGCAACAAAATGCCTTCATTTTCAGGAATGATAATTGTAATTCTTATGAGATTATTGCTCAGACTAAAGCATAGACCATAAACATTGGTATATTAAAGGTGGTGATAATTTTAGAATGAACTCACATGTTCTATAATCAGATAGAGTTTGGCGAAATGTGGTTGGATTAAATTGAATGCGGATGATGCTATCCAATGAAATAATCATAGAGATACGGTAGGTCGATTACTTCAGAATCATATTGTAAAATGGTTGTTGGGTTATAATATGAAATGTTGGTTGTACTAGCTTCGATAATGCAGAAATATGGGCAATCACAAATGGTCTTTTCTTCATTTAGGAGCTGGGATATAGAAAGGTCATGGTTGAGAGTGACAATAATGATATGGTGTAGATGCTAAAAACATGTACAAATGTCTCAAGCAACCAACCACTGGTGCGAAGTGTAACACCTTATACCCAACCCGATTTGCTGGATCCAAATATAGGATGTCACAATACTTACATACTTAAAAAAAATTTCAACTTATGAAAACCCTACTGGATGTACTTCTTATTTATTTATAATCTTTTCTAAGTCAAAAGATTTGAATGAAATGTTTATAGTGTATAATAGAACTCTTAAAAGCAATATAAAACATTGCAAATTAAATATTTGATAAGGTAGATATATTCGTGGCGTACCACCGTTCGTATTTGATTGGATAGTTTTATAACTTCGCATGCTTTACGTTTTAGTATTTTTGCTAATTAGCTAGTTAATTAGTTTAATTAAACTCAAATTCGTTGTCTGTCTTACAATTCTATCTAGCGAGTAGTTGTTTATGTAACAGTCCGATTTAGGCGCTAGTTGGATTAGCGGTTTCGGAACCACTAACCTGAGGTAGGAGAAAATTATTTTAAAATTAGTTTATATGTTATAGCATGATTATATGAGCGCATGAAAATTTTGGTGCATTAGTTTTAGTGATTTCATGCTTAATTTTGAAAAAGGACTAAATCACATAAAGTGCGAAAGTTTTGTTCTACAAGCTAAAGGTGTCAAATAGCTATAAAATATTAAATTTGAGGTCCCTAATGTGTAATTAGGCCCTTAGGAATGTGTTGGCCGGCCATAGGGGACAAAGAAATGAAAATTTGGTCAAAGTAGGTGGTATTATGTGACTTAATGGATGAAATAAAATAAAATAAAGAGAAAAGATATCATCTTTTCATCTTCTTCATACTACCACCGAAATTTTCAGCAAAGAGGGGCTTTGGAAAGCTTGAAAATTTTCAGCAACTTAAACCTTTGCAAGTAAGTGTTTTTTATGGCCATTTTTTTTATAATTTTTGTACTTTTGGAACCCTTGTAGCTTAAGCTAGCTAATGAGACGACTATTTTGCAAAATAGTTGAAAGTCTAGGGTTTTGCATGAGAACATTAGTGTTGTTTTCTGAATTTTTATGGAAGAAAATGAAACTTGGTTGTTAAATAAACAACTTTTATGAAAGGAGTTTCCATGAAAACACTTAAAATTGACTTTTTTGTAAAGGTTGTAAAATAGGTGGTAAATATATGAAATAATTGAATTTGTGAGTTGCTATAAGCTTAAAGTAGATTCGGCTAAACTTGGTTAATGAGGAAATTTGATGAAAATCATTGTACGAGCCTAGGGGCAAAATCGTAATTTTGTGAAAGTTTAGGGGTAAAACGATACTTTTGCCAAAGTAGGAATTTTGGAATGTCTTGATTAATGTGGTGATTAAATTAGTAAATTTTATCATTATAGATCAAGAAAAATGGAGTCCAGACTTAAACCGGGGGAAAAGCAAATTATTGGACTAAATCGAACAAATTACCCATATTTTGTATATCGAGGTAAGTTGTATGTAAATAATACAACTTTATTGTTATTATGCATTGAAAAATTAATATTGCATAAAATGTTTAATTATTGCTATGATTACGCATGATGAAAGTTGATATGAAATACTCCTGGTTAAACCTTAGGAATAGATTGGATATCCAAGCCATGACATTTGAGTGATATGTGCTCTAGTGTAAGACCATGTTTGGGACATGGCATTGGCGTTGATATGTGCGCTAGTGTAAGACCATGTCTGGGACATGGCATCGGCGTTGATATGTGCTCTAGTGTAAGACCATGTCTGGGACATGGCATCGGCGTTGATATGTGCACTAGTGTAAGACCATGTCTGGGACATGGCGTCATCCACATTATGGAAGATAGTGTAAGACCATGTATGGAATATGGCATCGGCGATGATATGTGTGCTAGTGTAAGACCATGTCTGGGACATGGCATCGGCATTTCACCCTCTTGTGTGAGGCTTGTCGGGTATCCTTTGGTATTCCAACTGGTTCAATGAGTAAAATAAAGCTTGTGACAAAAGTGAAGAAAGTTACGACTATATTGTAAGTGATACAGGTACCTACATGAGATTTGTGAGAAATGAGCTCGATTTATGTTGTATGATTAGTAAGGATGGAAAGGAGTAAGTTATGCCTTCAAACATTTGGGAATTTTGTGTAAGCTGTAATATATTATGAGTATGATAATGTGTGGTAATTATTGTAAATTGTTTACATGCGACTTACTAAGCTTTGTGCTTACTCCCTTTCTTTTCCATTTTCTTCTAGTAACGCCAAGCTAGCTCGGGGATAAAAGAACTTCAGAGGCTCAATCACACTATTAATTGAAACATTTGGTAAAATTAGATTTATCATTTTGAGTATGACATGTATAGGGACTTAGTCTTTTATTAAGTGTCATATTGTTTTGGCTAAAAGTGTTGGTTTGTTCTGAAGATGAATTCATTTTGTATAAGACCATAGTTAGTGGCTCATATTTGTTATTGATATATGAAAATGATAATGTTTTTCATGAATGTGCAAATTGCATGGTTGAGTATTAGTTATACTAATGAATGAATGAGTAGGTTATTTGATGTGGCTTAAGTTGGTGCAAGGGTGGCAGAAAGAGCTTGGTAAATAGCCTTGTTATTGTCCACACGGATAGACGCACGGGCGTGTGTTTAGGCCGTGTATGACACATGGTCTGCCCCACAGGCGTGTAGTCCGATCGTGTGTCCCTCTGCACCTTAAGTTAGCAAAACAGAATGCCCAGTGGTAACCACACTGTTTGAGACACGGCCATGTGTCTCGATCGTGTGGAAGACACGGCCACAGAACATAGGCATGTGCCTAGGCCGTGTGGAGTCTGCACTTGAATCTAGGAATTTAATTCGCCACATGGCCTGAGGACATGGGCGTGTGCCTGGGCCGTGTGACCTTATTGGGTTGCTGACGTCAGAAACAGAATGTCAAGGTTTTTGCACACGGGCCGAGACACGGGCGTGCCAAGGCTGTGTGAGGGACACGGGCCATTGACACGGGTGTGTGCCAGGCTGTGTGAAAACCCCTATAGGTTCAAATTAAGAAATAAATCCACAAAGGCTCGGGACACGGGGGTGTCTCTATATGCTTAGGCCGTGTGAGTTACACGGTCCTTTAGCATGGCCATGTTATTTGGTCATACGCGCGCGTGCCTCTGTTTTTAGTGACATTTTCCAAAGTTTTCTAAAGAACTCGGTTTGGTCCCGAACTATTTCTAAAGTGTGTTTTGGGCCTCGTAAGCCCATATAAAGGATGTTATAAGAAAGTTTGAAAAGTTTTAAATTTGAACAAACTTTTATGACTTGGAAATGAATGCTAGTATGTGTTTTAGTGAGGTAATACCTCGTACCCTGTACCGGCGTCAGTTGCGGGTAATGGGTGTTACAGTTTAGACTTTTTATTTGAATGTTTGTAGCTAGAATTCACTCAATCGCGAACTCCTGTAGGTTCAATCATTGGATTACTCTTATACCCCATTGTACGAATTATATTACAACTGACTTGTCACACTTGCAGGCACCGCACGTAGTTATTTTGATTTAATTGTTGTATTGGTGTTGATTTTTGCTCAACTAAGGTGTTCGCGCGTCGGAGGCTGGCAAGCAGTCAACACTTCATTAGATAGTTTTCTAGAGCATTGTGTATTCATGGGAATGAATCAATAGTTTTCCAAAGCATCGGGCGTCCGTATCGCTAGCTCTTGAGCACTAGGTGTCTGTGAGCGTATATCGATATAGTAATCCATGTATTTGTCCTTGAGTCCGCATCCGGTTAATAGGGGCTAAACAAAGTATGATCATTATAAACAAGTATAAAAATGGAATGTGATATGATAAAGAAAGTAGAAAATTAATTCATTTAATATGTACAATAACAAGAATGAGAAATGAAAAGCATGTGAAAGATCATATATATTATGAGTTAAGAGCCCTAAGGTCTAGTTGATAAATTATTTAATAATACATGGTTACTATTTTATGTCATAATAAAGAAACTAATGATGTGTTTATAGTTCTTAAATGTCATGTCTATTCCTTTAATTGTATGTACATATATGTTATGTTTGAAATCAAATTACGGTAGCACCACTAAGTATCCAATGCTTAGCGTGCAAACATGTTTGTTTTGTACGTAGGTATTAGGTGAAGATAGATCTTGTTTGTACAGCTCAAAGGCATACATCTCATCTCACCAAAGTCCCTATCACATTTCTTGAAATTTCATTAGTAATGGCATATACCTAAGTCTAAACAACTAGAAGAGTCTTGTATGGTGTATTAAGTACTTGCATTATAGGTCAAATGGAATGAATTAATGGTTAAATATTTCACTCCCGAATATCTTTAAGGACTTAAATTTAGAATAATTTTAGGATCTAGTTGAATACATGGTAAGTTGGTGGAACTTTACTAGGAATTTTGGGAAAATTTGTGTCTGATGGGTAAATAGTTGAGTTCTAATTAATATGGTTAGGATGGAACCAGTTGGTTCCATAGTGGGTAACATAATGATTTTCGGTAATTGGCTAGAAGGGTTTGGGAGACCTTATATAATAGTTATATGTTCTGGTGAAAGAGGACGTATTGGCAAGAGAGAAAAATCCTTTTTAATTCAGTCTATAATTTTTTTTCTTTTATTTGCTTTGCCTTCTTCAGTTGCTTCAGAAAAGAAGAAAATTTAGGAGAGCTTTGCATGGAGTCATAGTTGTGAGAAATGGAGGCTAGAAGTAGAGAAATCAAGTATCTGGTAAGCTCTCTTATCATTCTTTACACGAGGATTCGAGAAAAGGGAAAATAAAGGCTCTTAAAAAGTTTTTATAAATTGGGTTTTGGGTTTTAAGATTTAATAACTTTGATTTAATAGATAATCGGTTGTCATGCTTAGATACCAAGGTTCTAGCATAGGGAACAAACTAAGCTGACAAGGGGAAATGATTTAAGATGAGTTTCTGCACTCTGTATTGGGTAAGGATAAAGTTAAGTTGTTAAATGAATTGTGTTGTGATTATTCAGGGTTATTTGAGTTTGTCATTGTATACAAATGTAGTGATGGATTATGTTGTGAATGTATAATCTGGTACAAGTATGTAAGTTTCGTATGTGTGATTATTGAATGTTAAATGAATATTGTGTGTGTTGAAAATATGGTGTACTTAGTGTTATGTATTAAGTATTTTGATTGCATGATATGTATGATTATCTTGTATGCAGAGACTAAAGGTACTTAATTTACCAGGTTAGATAGAGTAGTAATGGTGAAATAGAGGAATGGGTAGATAGATAGGGAAATGGAATTTCCATTAGATTCTGCAATCCCATGTTGCTAGGTGCAAATGACGTGCGAAGCTCCGAGCCTTACAGAGGGGACACTATGGTGTTCGATCATCAAGGTTAGATATGAGACAAAATGATATCGACTGGCTCGTTAGAGTAAAATTGTGACGACAATTATTGATTGGTCCTTCGGGACGACACCGTGACGACAGTTTACAGGCTCTCTGGGATGACATCGTGACAATGGTAAGGTCTTACAGGGCGACACCTCTAAAGAGGTATAATGTGTAAGACCATAACTCGACTATGGCAACTAGTAGAGCGTGCTAGGACGTTAAACATGGCGTTATAAGGTGCAAGACCATAGCTCAGTTATGGCAACCAAAGTAATACGTCAGGACAATAAACACCGGGTAGTCTGCCAGGAAATAAATCATGGGGTTACACATGTGAGTCCGCAAATTAGTATACCAAGATACCCACCAAGATACAAAGTAGAAGTCACGGTGTGACATGTGTGACAAGTCACAAGATTGAATGAACTTGGTGCATTTAGGAAACACAGACTAACGAGATAATTAGAGAATTTGCCAAAGGCGATGATAAGTGAAAACTAATGAGACGTTTCAACCTAGTTATGTGTGAAATGAGGGAGGGACTCCTTAGATAATGAGATAAATGTAAGGTACACCATGAAGACTCTGCCAGGGAAGCCGAGAATTTCACATTGTTCAAGTAGTTATCGAATAGGCTGTAAAAGGACACAGTCTTAATTTGTAAATTGACAAAGAGGTAGCCAAAAGTTTGGGTAGATCGACAAAAGTCTTCATGGAAGTAAATGCTGGCTCAAGGATGAATAATCAATAAAGTTTGCCAGAGAGTAGAGAAAAGCGGAAGTCTATCAGGAACATGAAAAATGGTAAAGATCTTAATGATCTACCAAGGGTAGAAACCGTATCAAAATGCCCAAGTAAGAGGTAGTAAGACAGGAAGTACTTGTCTAATGGAGCATCTTAAAGGAATGAATTGAAAGAGTGAGTATTATCAGAATACGTTGGGGGCATTAGTTCACCAAGGAAAAGAGGATATTAAGAAGAGAACTTGCTCTGGTAAGGACTCGTAGTTACGATAATTATTTGGGTAAATGCCCATCGTCTCCAGTTAAAAGTAGTGAATATGAGTATTATGGATGTGGAACAACGATAAGTGGGGATAATACTTGTAAGAAGACATGGTTATTACCATATAAAGGTTTATGTTTGCCAATAAATGGTTCGGAGAGAATAAGGCATTGGCCTTGCGAACTGATTTCTTGAATTCTTTTACAAAATTTAGGAAGTTAAATTCTAAGCCAGAAATCTCAGTTTCTTAAGATTTACACAATCTTACATGAATGTTATGTACAGATCTCACTAAGTCCTTTGGAACTTATGAAATTTACTGCTTGGGTGTAGGGTAGATAAATATTTTATAATCTGAAAAGGGACCAAGCCAAACCCCACTAGTGTTGGAGATGGGCGGAGAGGATGATCCAAGTATATAGAGAAACATCCTTAGAGGCTACGCCTTAGGGATATAGTCCGTTCTACTTGTATTATAGTCTTATTATAAAATTGTAAATGTCCGTTAACTTATTAAGAAAAGAAGCTATAAGAATTAAATTACATAATGTACAGGTTAGAATAGAAGTCAAACTTTAAAATCTGATAGTGCTTAGGTCTGTAAATCAATTAGGTTTGAAACATTGTTAAATTATTCTGGTTAATGTGACATTCGGTACTTGGCCTTATCAGTCGGGTCGGGTATAGGGTGTTACAAAATATGATGTTTATATAGGGTCTAAATGTTGAGTATGCTACTTGATGATTAATGGCTAGTTGAAGATGTTCCATGGTAGTAAATGCTTAAGTTTGACTATACTTGTAATACACTGATGATCACATGTCATGATATTGTTTAGAAGGGAGTTTAAAAAGTTTCAAACTTGATTTTTGAGTACAAAAAGTTCAGGTTTTGAAATGGTGAAGTTATGGGTCAATATAGGTGAGTTTTGAGGTGATTTTTAAGTCCATGCATAGTTGTATGATACAAGAGGCAAATTGTTTCAATGAAAGTAAGTGAATGAGCAAAATTGGTACCGATACATCTATGGAAAAATAGGATCCCTCATCTATTTTGAATTGTTTCAACCCCTGGAGACTCATACTTGTTCCCAATCATCTCCGAACACTTAGGAATTGTTTTAAAATACTCTTAAATCAATTTTAAAGTTTTAACAATGAATTTAATTATTTGAAATGGTTTGTTTTTAAAATTTCTTATCTTTGGTTTCTTATTAGATTCAAGGTATAAGGTTAGTTTGAGTTGCTCCAGCAATGAATGTGATATCTCGCATTTGTTGGTGCATAGGGATAAAAATAAAATTATGAGAAATTAACGAAGGCTCCGAAGCGTGTATCAATGTCACATTCTTTAAGGTTCTATTCGCCCTCACCTATATATTAGTGTGCAAAAAAGTTACTAGAAAATGAACCTCAAGAATACAAAGAAGCCCAATGACTGTTGACGTTTCGCACTGACACAAACAGTCTACTTAGCATTAAGCAGAGTATAGCAAGAATATCAATTTCTATAAAGAACATCTACAATAATTCTTTATAAACTAATATAGGAATATTAAAATATGTAAGAGAGTAGAAAGAAACTTTTGTTTCTCAACTTTTGATATGTTTTTGGTGTAACAAACAAATGAATTTTAAATCCTATTTATAAGAGTTCTCATGTCTCTTCATAGATACGGGACATAAGTATCCAAATAGATAGTCATATCTTTTAACCATAACATAATTATTCAATAGATATTTAATTGAATAATTATGACTCTTTTTTATTAATAAAGTGATATAACTTTTGATAACATAAGACATAACTCTTCACTATGAATAGTGACAACTCTTGGATAATAACCAAGTGGCATAACTTTTGACCAATTGCAACTTTTCAATTATAACTATTGGCATAAGTTTATTTTTATCCCTACGCACCAACAATTTTAAGGTTCTAATTTCACAAATTTTGATAAATTAATGAACATGTGTTTGTTTATCGCACATTCACATGACACTACATGCAAGGTACTATGAGGATGGCTATAAACAAATTTGGTTGCATCGAGGTCAATGATCTTGTCAAATTTTAATTTAGAAGAAATGTTTATCGCAAGGAAATGTATGTCCAATTTGTTGTTTTACTCGTGGTGCATGGATTGAATTTCAATAATTAAGTATTACGTAAAAATTATGATTGTCTCATGGGTTATTTATTTGATGGAAATTAAATACAAGTTTATCATATGCATGATCTTTTTAACATGCATAATTGTGATTAATATAGAATTATATAATATATGATATGCCTATACAACAATCATGAAATAAAGAAAAAAGATGAATGGAATGAAAATGCATGGTTGGGAAAGGATATATTAATGGGTCAAAGAAATACTTTTGTTTTTAATGGTAATGACGTGCATTCAGACTCGATGGTTGACTCAAATGTGGGGTGTTACAAGCGCCACTTATGTGTTAAGCCAAATTAGCACTTACAACTCATGGTTAATTCTTGAACTTGGAGAAACAATTTATCCCAATTAGCAATGGTCTGGCTAGTGCCTTCATTAATTAACCATAATCAAGATAAGATAGGATATGTCTCCAATATCACTAGAAGTGGTAAATCCTCTTTGGATCACTCGTTCATCTTCATACGATTTTTGCAAGGCTAAAACATCATACCTTAAGTAGCTATCATTGGGGACTTATTTTGTGTTGAATTAAAGCATAACGTTACTTATATAATTTGACATGGTATCTCAGGTCAGAGGCCTATTGCATGGTGTTCATGCAAGAACTTATTCTAAGAGTTTTAAATGACTCTACCTAGTTGTGTTCTCACAACGGGTCATGTTTGATAAACTTGTTTCCAAAACAAGCACTGATTTTATCCTCAAGTATCTCACACATTTCAACTTATAGAATTAGTTGCATACATCCAATGCATGAAGGCATAACATATGCCAGTTTCTAACACATTACCAATGTCTTTAACGCATAAGGATTTCTTAATTGCAAATTGTTTGTAATTCCTTTGCAATGCCATATTTATTCTATGAGTTTTGTCTTATTAGTATTTTTTTGGTGAAATGTCTTATTAGTATTCTGAGCAACTTAATAAGTTAGTGGCTTTTTTACATATATAATATAAAAAACTTTAAAAATATCTAAAATGGTATATCAGCTGAATTATTTACGAAAATGGTATACCAAAAGTGGTGGAGGGTGGTGCATAGGCGACACCACCCCTATTTTCTCACACTCGTCAGATTCAGTTAAAAAAACAAAAAAAAAATTAATGGTGCAGCCTTGTTGATAGGCGGCACTAAAAAACTCGAATACCCAACCCGAGTACAAATACAAAACAAAATACAAAATGAAAAAAAAAGGAAAACTGAAAAATTAGGGTGAAGGCTATGTGTCAGGCGACACTGGTGAAGCCCTCTTGATAGGTGGCATTGGTGTCAGCCTTGACTCTCTGTGACTGCTATGTCGTGATGGGATGAGACCCTTAAGGGTCTCGTGAAATTGGGGTTGGGAGGACCTTAAAATCATGGTTCCCCAAAGTGAAAAAAAATTGATCAAAACAGGGGAGAATGAGAAAAAGAAAAAGCAAAAAAAAAAAAGAAAGAAAAAGATAAGGTTAGCAGAATAGAGAAGAGAAGATTGAAGAGAAAGAAAGGAGGACCGAAAAAAAAAGATTTTTTGTTAGGGATTTGGGGTTTGAAGAAAAGGGTTTTGTTAAAGTTTAATGTTTGAATAAAAAGAGGGAGTAAAAGTTTTTATTAGGGTCTGGAAAAAAAGAGAGATTAGGGGATTTGTTTAGGGTTAAAAAGGTTTTAGAAGATTTTGTTTAGCGTTTAAAAATGGTAAAAAAGATTTAAAAATAAGATTTCATTTAGGGCTTTTACATAAAAGATTGAAAAAGGTAATTTTTTAGTATTTATAAATTATTTATTTAGTTTAATTTTTATTGTGATTTATAAGTTATAAATGTTATTTTTTTATTGTTTTTGAATTATTTGACAACTTTTTTATTTATTGGGTTTTTTTTTGAATTATTTGACAAATGGTTTTTTATTGAGATTTTGAAAATTTTTTTAATTATTTGTGCAAGGTACTATTTTTGTAAGAAATGAAGGTTGTTTGAAAGAAAGTGTGCATGTATGTTTCTGTTATATTTTTTTTATGGGTATGCTTTTTTTTTTGTTTATTATTAGATGCAGATAAGAACATATAGTCCAATTAGGTTTATTTTGTTTTGATAGTTTCTGTTATTTTAACATAATTTTTTTATGTAGGTAAAAGATGGGATCATTGAGCTAGAACTTATGAGATATTTTTATTTTGTTAATTACTGAACCAATATAAATAAATTAATTATATACTAAAAAATGTAATGTGGACAAAAATGTTTACTATTTTTGTAATGATATTATTGTACTATATTTATCGTAATATTTATTGTATTGCATTTAGATGTTTTGATAACTATTTAAAATGGATCACTTTAGAAATTAATTATCGAAATGTGTTATTCACAACTTCGTGTTAGGGTGTAACATTTCTGTTATTTAATAATATTTTTTTCTATTAGTGGGATAAAAATGAAAAGATACAAATTAATTACCGAAATGTGTTTTTTCAACAAACTAATTGAACTCATTTTTTTTAAATTGCAGATATCTAAATGGGTTCTTTGATTAATGAGGATGATCACATATCAAACACGGTTAATGAGATGATAATAAAATTGTTATTTGTTATTCACAGGTCTCCTTATAAAAAGTTCCATGTCATTTACGAAATTAAATTAAATTATATTAAATATTTTGTAATTTAATAGTGTCAGGGCCCGTATCACGCATTAAGGAGTTGTGTGAATGGTTTAGGATATCTGTCGAATGAACGACTAATGTCATACTTGGAGTCAGTCGGACTCGGATTAGCGATGTTGATTCGGACGTTTGATTTGCGATACAACTTAATATCCGTTTTGGTTGAGCGGTGGTGCCTGGAGACCCACACTTTTCTTTTGCCATGTAGGGAGTGCACCATCACTCTAGAGGATGTTACACTGCAAATCGGGCTCCCAATCGACGGGAGTGCGTTAATGGGCGTAAGTATAATCTTTAAGTCAGCTGCCCTTTTCTATAACCTACTGGGAGTCTCGCTCTGTGATTCTGAGTCGAAATTTACAGGTTTAAGGTTTTCATAACTGAAGGTCAATTTCAAGCATTTACTGATTAGTGTCACTGATGAGGAGGTCATGTGCACCGCTCGAGCGTACATTATGCACATTATATGAGGTGTACTTTTTCCTAATGCAAACAACAACAAGGTCCATTTAATGTACTTGCCCCTATTAACTGATTTGCATAATGTCTGTTCGTATATTTGGGGTTTCGCAGTACTAGTTATGTTGTATTGCGAGCTTTGTCGAACGAAAAAGCTCTTTTCCATGGACATAGGCAGATGCCTCATATTGCTGCAGTCTTGAGTGCTTTACCGGATGTCATTCTTGGCATCAGTTAGTCACCAAGCATATGTATTTCCACTCATGAATATGTGACAATTTTACCCATTATAGCAATTATTTGACATTTTTTTAACGATATTATTCTAACAAGTTTTTTTTGTTTTCATAGATGGAGTACTAATCGGAATATTGGGAGGTCATACATGGTTTTAATATACCGTCTGATTATTGAGACACATGTCAGGGGAGGGATAAACTATTCCAATATTCGTGACATGTAATTATTTTATCTATCTTACTCGAACCGTATTAATATAACCATGTTATTAATTGTGCAGTTCATCTTGGTGCCCTATTCCTTCCCGGAAACTTTGGTTGTTATTCCATCGTCTTCCCACATCCACTCACATATGTGGTGCATTAACACACCTATTATCAATTTCTAGATAGTGGAGTGGTATAACGGGGATCGAGTACTCTAGCAGTTGCAGTTTCATTTGTGGAAGATCCACGGGATTAACAAGAGGGGAAAATAAGGAAATAATTGGGTGGTAGTGCATCAACAATATATAGCAGTGTGGAATAATCGAATGGGGCGGAGACCTCAGATGGATTTTTCTTTCGATTTGTAGCCCTCATTAGAGTACATACAATGGTACTCTGATATGGGGTTTCCACGACTTAAGTAACTAGCCCATCCCCTTCCACATCCGCCTCTTGCACTTAAGCCAGAGCCCTCGCTTAAACCCGAGCCGACACCTGACCCCAAACGGTCTCATATAGAGTCTGGGGTTAGGTTTTATCATTCAGACTTGGGGGTCGATGACTATTTCCCAGGCTCATCAAGCTATGGATATCATTCAGAGTTTCCCGGATCCAATTTTGATATACATGATCCAATATCATCCATGATGTTTGATATCTTCCTGCGTAAACGTTTGGGGCATACAACTTTTCTACTATGTTTAGCACACCTCCAGGTTCGGGTAAGGATAACGTTGATCATCGAAAGCACCTGCAATGTGAACGTCGACCACCATAATGATTTACCCCTAGGACCCCACACCATCAAACTATCAATTTTAGAGGTTTCAATAATTTCAATGGTCAAGTTTGTAATTCTAAATGAGATGTGTTGGAACAAACTTGGTGTTTAAATTTAAATGAGATGGTGTCTAATATATAAATTATTGTCTTACATACATGCAAAACATACATGTAGAAATATACATTGCATCAAACTTGGAACAAACTTTGTAATTTAAATTAGATTTATTGGAACAAACTTGGAACAAACTTTTTAATTCCAATTAGATTCATTGGAACAAACTTGGAATAAAATTTGTTATATAAATTAGATGCACTGGAGTACATTAGCTCAATTTCCACCCGACCATGACGATTGACTAATATGGTAAGTTTACTGTGGGCATTTACTCTAATTTTTCCCAGCTAATATGCACATGCCACAAAGCTTCCCCTCAATTTTCTCCCTAATGTCCATTTCATTATGGATTCTGGCACTTACGGACAACCTTTCATATTCCTACACAACCTTTTGTTCAGGACAAGCTCGAAAGTCATCATAAACACCTCCCATGTAGATAGATCAGGCAGGAAGGGGAACTCGTTTTCCCAGATACACAACGTGTCCTAGACACCTCAGTGATAAACTGTTTAACATTAAGCACTGGCTGCCACGACATGCGCATAGAGATAATGAAGTGTCTAAAATCTTCTACAATCGCATAATCTATTTTGGAGATCAACTCCGTAGGACCTAGGTGGGATACCAGGTCGACAACCAATGGTCTCTGTAACTCGAAACATTTCAAACTGTCGTGAATATATTTCTACATTCATCAACCTCACCCTTCAATGGTTCGCATCTATTACATCCTTGACCTCTTCGACAAACATGTGTCCTGCCTATTTCTGGTTGACTTGTTTCAGTCCCATTCTTGATATCAAGGTAACCAGCCTGTAGAACGTAGCTGAGAACATAGATGAAATCGGAAGATGTCATGTTTTCCTCAACATTAAGTTAACTGCTTGTACCAGGTTGGTAGTCATCTGACCATATTGAAACCCGTCATCAAAACTTTGAGCCCATTGCCATAGCTCCATGGTACCTAACCACTTTCGAAAAGGAGTGTTTGTTTACCTTGCATGTCACCCTCAAGTATGATTATCCTTTGCTGGAAAAGGTGAGGCTCTAACTTGTACGCTGTGTATGTATTAAGAAAAGACAAGTTACACACTCGAATTAATTTGTTCTAGTATTGAAAACATTAAAACATATATTAAAACTAAATTTTAACCATTTTCACAACTTGTCTCTGCCAATCTACATTCTTGTACTCTTAGTGAAAGTTAGTTGCAATGTGTCAGATACAATAAATGGATCTCTATGGTACACCGGAACACCTAATGGTGACAATTATTCCCTTCCCTCTATCGAAAATGATGCAAATATTATCGTCACTAATAACATACTTTCGCAAGTTTGTGAGGAACAATTCCCATGATTCCATGTTTTTCTTGCCCACAATGACAAATGCTATCGGAAGCACGTTCTTATTCCTGTTTTAAGCTACCACGATAAGTAGGATATGGATATATTTCCTGTATAGCTAGGTCCCATCTACCTGTACAAGCGGCTTGCAGTTGGGAAATACCCGCACACATATGAAAATTGATTATTCATCTTCAATACTGGATCTGTTAAAAAAGAAATAAAAATTTTCAATACAATTTCAAAAAAAAATTACTATAATGTAAAAAAAAATGAATTTCATATCTACTAACCTTGTTAATTCTTCTCTGTCTGTTTACTCTTCTTCTATAGAATTTTTTTTTTTTTTGCTGTTCTTGAATTCTCAATTTTTCCCTAAATACTGTTTAAATACTTGATAGGGTAGAACTGGTGCCGCCTACAAGACTGGCACCACTGGTGCCACTTCTGATTTGGTGTCGCCTTTTCCATGAGCACCACCACCCAAACCCGTATTTAACCCATGTATTGAAACTGTATATGAATAATACTTTGGTGCCGCCTATCAACAAGGCCGCACTATTAAAAAATGGTTTTTTTAACAAAATCCAACAAGTGTCAGAAAATAGGGGTGGTGCCGCCTATGCACCACCCTCCATCACCCCTGGTATACCATTTTTGTAAATAATTCAACTGATATACCATTTTAGATATTTTTAAATTTTTTTATATTATATATATATAAAATCCTAAGTTAGTCATACTAACACAAAGGAAAACCTTCATAATACTACTTGTTATGTTGTTTTGTTTTTTTAACTCATATATTCCAAGTGCAATCCAATTGCCACTAGGCATAAATTCTATTATTAATATTGTGTGTCATCTAAAATGTGATATGATATTAACATCATTCAATCATTGGTCTCTAATGACTAGGTGACTAAAATTGTTGTAAGATCAAAATTGATAATTTCAATAGTTGGGTGACCGAGTCTAATCCTATTGAATAGTTGAATGAATACTTGCATAATTTATTCAAAACATATGATAAGTCGCATAATTAAATATAAATAATTATAAAATAGTATATATTTTATAAAAATATAAAAATATATTATCTTTTTAGTATTCTTCATGTCCATTATGCATTCCATGTTCAGAGGTTCGTGATTACCTCTCCTAATAATGTCGATTCCAAGGTTCAAGCCAACATCTCCCTTAGAATGCAATGCGTATTAGCATTACACCCTACACTTGTTGAAATACTGATGGTATTTATAAAATATGTAATTTTATATAAATGTGTCTGGCATTTATAAAATATGTAATTGCTGCCAATGCTCGAGACTCAATTGACATTAGTGTCGTAACCATTTTTGAAAAACGGGAATCGACTTTGGTTTTGAAAACAAAAAGGGGAGTCGCCACCGATCTTTTTTGGTGTGATCGGGTCACCTTTACTTTAATAAAATATTCTGATTTACTAAAATGGCATTTTTGGTCTACGAAACTTGAGAAAACGGGTTCGGGAGTCGGTTACTTGCAAGGAAGGGTTAGCACCCTTGCAACGCCCAAAGTTGGTACCAAATTGATTGATCAATGTCCTAATGTGGAAAACTTGAAAATATCTAAGGTAAAAATTTAAAAAAAAGAAGAATTCGTTAAATCAGGATTGAATCTCAAGATTATCTCGTTTCAAAGGAATGAAAGTATCACATCCAGCACGTTAGGACATGACACCTTTATACCCCGACATTGAGATCATCTTTGATTTTCAAGGCATGCAATTAAAGAAGGGTATTTAATTACCTGGTCGGGTAGAAAATTGACAACCAGTACGTTAGGGCATCATTTTCTGACTTTCCAGACACACAAACATTGCCTTATTTAAGAAACGAAGTTTTATATCAGGTTTAAAATGCATTTAAATAAAATAGTTAATAAAAACTAGAATATGTTTGAATTTGAAGCGTAACAGTAATAGAATGTATTAACAACAGATCGTAAAATGCGAGTATTTTTAAAGAGAGCTAGTTTATTAAACCCTTGAATTTCAAGATTAGCTCGTTCCGAAAGAACAAAAATGTCACATCCAGTATGTTAGGATATGACACCTTTATACCTCAATACCGAGATCATCTTTGATCTTCAAAATGTATGAAAGGGTATTTGGTTATCTAGTCGAACGAAAAATCGACACCCAACACGTTAGGATGTAATTTTTCGTACTTCTAAACATACAAATATTGCCTCGTTTTTTGAAGATTTTTATTTTAAAATGATAGCGAGTAGAGTACTTGAATGGCATGAGTTATTGTTTGGATTAAAAACGATAATCTAAGTTGAATAAATACGTGGGGGTTTAATGTACAATGACATGACATAAAATAAAGATATACCGATGAACATGGAACAGTAGTATATGAGCACAAAATTATACAATGGACAACAATTATATGACAATATGAATAAACAAATCATGATACATGCAATGACAATAATCTCACACTACACAATATCTAAATATTAGTACTAATAATTGAGGAACAATGAAGTAAATGATATAAGACATTTTAAAATGAGTAATAAGGCAATTTCAAATAAATAAAACAAAAAAAATTAAAATATATACTGCAAAAAAAACAATTTAAAGTGGCATATAATACTTTAGAACGATTAATATACAAATCAATTTAAAATAAAGTAAGATAACCTAGAGTAAATAATATACATACGCAACAACTTAAAATAACGAATAAAAAATGCCTAAAGTAAGTCGAATATAAAAGTAATTTAAAGCTATGGTGTACACTTTAAAAATAAAAAAATGGCTTTAAAAAATAAGAGCGATGCCCGTAAAAGGATTTTTTGCTTTTTTAAATAAACAGTATATGGAAGAACTTGGAAGTGAACAATATATATATATATATATATATATATATATAAGGTTTTAGAGGACAAACAGTATATATACATATATTGATAATGACAAATCCATTCAAAAGTTAAATATAAAAAGTTTTAAAGAAATAAAGAAACAACAAATTTGTGAAGATGAATTAAAATCAAACAAATATGGACTAAATTGGGACCGAAATACTATTTAAGGCAAAATCTGTGAATACATAAATGAATAGGGACCAATATGGAAAGGTGCTAATTGCATGAGGACCAAACGGGGAATTATCCCTGTCCATCAAGACGCCAACCTTAGTGAGGATTGAATCGCAATCGATATAAAACAACAGGGCGAAATTCAAACAGAAAAAAGGCAAGCCAGGGTCTGAAGCGAAACACAAATCCCACCCCACCAAATGACGTCGTTTTGTTTAAAACTTAAAACCCTACTTTTAATCTGTTTCAATTCATTCTCATTTCAGAAAAAAAAACTAAAAAATTTTAAAGCTTCTCCCCCTTTCTTTCGAAAACTGAAAAAACCTCTCTCTCTCCCCATCTCAGTTTGACGATTGGACTCCATTTCTGCCGCCTATCGCACCACCGTGCCACCATTGTATCGGTGGCCGGTGGTGCCCTCAAATCGGACCTTTTGATCCTCCTTCGAAGCCTTTATTTCTTTTGGACGGAAATCGAACGGAATCCTAAGGGGTCTACGTGGTTTCGACACTCACGGAGGTGACCTTCGGCGACTGTGTGAATCGATTCAGGTGGGGTTTTCTTCGCTTTCTTTTTTGATTTTGTTTGCAAAGGTTTAGGAATAATGAAAATGGCAGTAAAATAATAGAAAACAGAATGAGATCCCTTTAAATCTTTGCTTCTCGGTTTCTGATTTGGTTGTATGCCTATGTCCCTTTTTGATTTTGTTTATAAAGGTTCGAAAAATAGAAAGGAAAAATCAATCGACAGTAAGTAAAACAAAGGGAGATTAACCTTCAAAGCGTTGCTTTTGATTTTCAGTGTTCGTAGCGAAGACGAAAAAAACAATCTTTCAATATCTTGTATTTTGTTTTTGCTAGTAATGCCTGGAAAAAAACCCTCCATTTTACATTGTTTCCCTTCGGTTTATATAACCGATTATACAGGTGCCATTTTTAATTTATTTTAGCCTCGCTCTCTGTTGTTTTTTTTTGTTGTTTTCTTCTTTGCAGGTGATGGGCGATGGCATGCGGGTGTTGCTCGTAATCGATGTGAAAGCGTGCTTGGGGTCAGACGAGCAGAGGCGTGGTGGCTACTGATTGGCGCGTATGGTAGACGACGCGCGTGGTGTCCACGGAGGGAGGCCAAAGGCTGGCGGCGCTTTAGGGCACTAGGTTTTTTCTTACTGTTGTTTTTCTTTTCTGTTAATGGGTTAGGGTAGATTGGGCCATTCGGGTTTGGGCTGGTGTAAAGGGATTTATAACTGGGCTTCATTGGTTATGTATTTGGACTATTATTGGACTCTCTTTTTATTATTGGTTTTGTTGTTTTATTTGGTTTTATTATTTGATGGGCTCGGGCAAATTTGGTTATTACAGCTGCCCCTCTTTGCTTATTGTCGTGAAACGGGAATAAAGCAAAGAAAATAAAAGAGCCAATTTTGCCCGGTCTTGGCCAAGCCTTGACTTACTGGTCCTTGTCTTCCTCAAACATCTTCAAACTCTACTGTAACCTGTTGCTTTGATCCATTCTGCCACTGCTTCCGCGAGATGACCCATAGCTTCAATTCGCTTTTCCTCAATCTTCCAAGGGATGGGATTTGCTTGCTCTGATGTGATTTCCCGACACAAAGAGATTTGTAGCTTCGATCTACTAATTGCTCCACTAGGACTTCAATGAAATAAATCTGAACCTTTCAAACTGCTTCCTTATTCTCGCAATATGAGTTGACCTTTTCTTTCTTTCTTTTTTTTTGTTTTTTTTGTTTTTTTTGAAAAACAGAAATTGAAAAACAGAAATTAAGAATACCTCAGCGTGCGTAACCCGAGGCCCAACTCACTTTCGTATTATGAGTTAATTTTTGAACAGGAATTGAGAGACAGAAACTAAAAATACCTCAGCGTGCGTAACCCGAGGCCCAACTCACTTTTCGCTTAGGAATGCAAGATCTGTTATGCTCGATTTGCTTCGCTTAGGAAGGCAAAATCTGCTTTTCGATTTGCTTCGCTTAGGAAGGCTAGATCTGTTATGCTCGATTTGCTTCGCTTAGGAAGGCAAAATCTGCTTTTCGATTTGCTTCGTTTAGGAAGGCAAAATCTGTCATGCTCGATTTGCTTCGCTTAGGAAGGCAAAATCTGCTTTTCGATTTGCTTCGCTTAGGAAGGCAAAATCTGCTTTTCGATTTGCTTCGCTTAGGAAGGCAAAATCTGCTTTTCGATCTGTTTCGCTTAGGAAGGCAAAATCTGTTATGCTCGGTCTGCTTCACTTAGGAAGGCAAAACCTGCTTTTCGATTTGCTTCGCTTAGGAAGGCAAGATCTGTTATGCTCGATCTACTTCGCTTAGGAAGGCAAGATCGATCTGCTCCTCTCGTATTATGAGTTAATTTTTTATCAGAAATTGAAAAACACCTCAGGGTGTGACCTGAGGCTCAACTCACCTCTCGTATTATGAGTTGATATTTAAAAAATAAAAATAAAAATTGAAAAACAGAAATTGAAAATACCTCAGCGTGCGACCTGAGGAGTTGATTTTTTTGAAAAATAGAAAATAAAAATTGAAAATACCTCAGCGTGTGTCCCGAGGCTCAACTCACCTCTCGTATTATAAGTTGATATTTTAAAGAATGAAAATTGAAAAACACCTCAACGTGTGACCTGAGGCTCAACTCACCTCTCGTATTATGAGTTGATATTTGAACAGAAATTGAAAAACACCTCAGCGTGTGACCTGAGGCTCAACTCACCTCTCGCATTATGAGTTGATATTTTTGAAAAATAGTAATTGAAAACGTGCCATCTGGTGGAACTCGGATGTCTTCTTTCTCCTTGGTTTGGTACAGTTATCGTTAAAACTTCATGCTCTACTGGTGTACCTGTATGTGTCATGTGTGATGTTATCATGATATGCACGTGTTTGTCTTAAATGCTTTTATGCCTACATGATTATGCCATGCGCCCTGGGTTGGTTTGTCATGTATCCCTTTTTCGTCACAACTTTCATGATGACCTGTATTCATTGCTTCGATTCTTGACGTTTCTTTCAGGTTTTGTACCCGTCCTCAAGCTTTACGAGTAATCTGCATTTCTCGTATATCACCCTTTTGCCCCACTGTAGCTTCATGGTTCATCTCATTGTGACCTGGGGGTATATGATTTGAATATCCTGCATTCATCCCATTGCGACTCTAAAACATAGGATTTGTCTCTTCTTCAACCCACCCCCTTGTTATTCAAAGGTACAGGATTTGTATCAGCTTCCTTCTAACGATCACTCTTTAGGTGACCCAACCAGATGTATATGCATGATGCTCGCATGAATACAGAATATCATTTCCTTTCGAGAATGATTCTGGTTTTGCACTTGGGTTAACAATGCCTATTTTCCGTCAGGATTGTGTCACTGACGCGGTACTTTGTCATTTTGTTCAATCACCGTTTTTGATAAAAATCCGAAGTGATAACCTTAATTTGGATTCAGATATTTCCAACCCTTAAGCTTGGTGAATCTTAAGCAATACTCCTGTTTCAGATCCTGTATTGTTTAGATGTTTCCAGAGTAATATGTGAAACTCCTTTCATGAAAGTATTATTAGTCCAGTAATCGTTATTTCAATGCAAAATGCTCAAAAAGGACCATAATGATGGATGAAATGGAAATTTATTGGGAGTATAGTTCGAAACAAACCAGTTAATCAAAGCTAGCAAATGCAATGAAGAAGCAAGTTTATTTAGAGTGTGCTTTGAAAATACAAAGATAGCAGACTAAAAATGGGTAAAATGGAAACTAGGTGCCCCAGATATCGCAGCTTGAGCTTCTCTGTTCAAACTTCTTGAGGACCATTCTAAACTCAATATGTGTTTAGAGGATCCGAAGTACTTTGTCGATGCCCCAAGGCGTAACATTCCTCTTCATTGTTACTTCAAACGTAGCAAGACTACAGTATGCCCTATTTTTTATCAAAATTTGAGCTGCCCTTTTCGGGTTTTCAACTCAAACCCACCTTGGTCTCAAAGCGCCCTTTGCGGGTTTTTGCCTTTGGCCTCTCCTTTTTCTTTCTTCTCTTTTGATGAGAATTTTTTTGTTTTTTTTGTTTTTTTTTATTTTGATTCCCCTTTCTAGGTCGAATCTAAATTCACCGAATTGGACAGGTCCTTGCCATCCATCTCTGTCAATATTCATGCTTCCATAGAACAGGCCTTCTTTGCTGCATGAGGTCCTTCCTAGTTTGACATTTACTTTCTTCTGAAGTCTCTTTTGTGTGAGATAATTTTTTCTTTCAAAGCCCTATCATGAAATTTTCTAAGGCGATCCTTTTTGTTGTAAACTCGCTTCATCTGATCGTGACAGATATCTCTCAACATTTTCTTTTCAAATTCACTTGATCACATCGAGATTGGATCCATTTCACCTCATCCAATTTGGCTCGGCCTGTGCCTGGGGAAAAGAGGATTTTGACTTCACTAGGCAAAACCTAGTGAGGAAAGCTTTGTCCCAGCAGAGGTCCTGGCCAAAGTTTAGTGAGCATAAAAGGGTAAACGTAACTTCTATATGCTAACATTCACAAGTTTAGGTCATCTTCCTAACAATCTTTGTTTTGTTGCCCCCCATTTTGTTTACACTATGACGTGGCATTTGATCTTTGAAAAGACCGCAAACTTTTGACATTGTGCGGTTAAATATGATCTTTTCGCCTTTTCTGTTAATATTTTTTCTTTTTTCCCTTTTTGGTCTAATGACTATCGACTTTGTAATATTGGCATATGAAGCGACCCTCACCCTCTTAGTGAAGAGATCGACACCCAAAAAAATGAATCGATGCGGACCAGAAGCTTTCGAGGAGATTGGCTTGATAACGTCCATGCCCCATGTGTAGAAAAAAGAAAAGGCACATAAGTTCTGTCCTCCTCGATTTGGCGTTTGATGCAATTTCCTTTCTGGGTAGACCAGTAGCTCGAACCTCTTGATTGGCTTAGTCAAGGTAGAACCATCAGCATGTAATCTTCAAATGTCCTTATGGACTTTTTCTGTGACTTCCTTAGCTTTGACAGCATACTCGTGCCTTAGTAGTCCCGGCGTGTCTTAACGTGATCATACGAAAATATCTTTGAACTATTAGAGATAACTCTATGATTCCTTGCCTTGTTCCTGCGGCAAGCTAAGCTTCCATCTTCATCTCCCTTGTAGTGTTTGCTGACGCTTCCTAAGATGGGATCTACCATTCTTGACAATTTAGGAAATAAGTTGTGACCTCTGTCATCTCCCCAGTCTTCCAATCCCTTTAGACCCATATCTCGTTAAAAAGAGAGTCGGTAATAGCGTCGCTCATGTCATTGGTATCTGGGGGACCCATTGTGGGCATGAAGGTAGAAAATTAAAAGTATGATATGAAAATGAAACGATGTAGAGTATGAAATGCGAGGAGTGAAAATAAAGAAGCATTTTATTGAAATAACAATTCTGGAAACAAGCCCATTTCACGAAAGGACTCTTGTTGCCTCTAGGCTTAAAGCAACAAGCATGTTTTGAATATTACTCCAGATTAACTAAAAATGCAGGTTTCTTCCACAGTCCTATTGTTCAAAACACTCCCAAGTGTGTAAGGCTCCGGAAAGCTTTATGCCCCCGTTTTCCCTTCGAATGTGTCATTGGCATTCTGACTTCTCGATTTCTAGGCCTCTGATAACTTCTTTAAGGACTCCCCCCTCCTTCAATCATCCCAAATTATTGCTCCGGTCGACTCATCGAACTTCAAAACCCTTATTTTAATAAGCCTCTCTACCAATTTCTTAAATGCGATGCAGTTATCGGTTGAGTGACCCGTTATTCCCGCGTGATACTCGCATTGAGCATTCAAATCATACCATTTAGGGTATGGGGGTTGCACTGGTTTCATGTAGTGAGGAGCCACCCTATGTGTATCAAATAGGCTTTGATATAACTCCCCATATGTCATTGGAATTGGTGTAAACTGGAGACGCTTTGCATTGGATTCTTGACTTGATGATCCCTGATGACCAGTGATCACAGCCCTCTGTTGACCTGCAGAGACTGACTTGGAAAGCTTGCTCAAGTTGTTCACGTCATTTTCCATATTTCTCGAGCTTGACCTTTTGACACTTTCTCTTGCATCTATTTTTCCACTCTTTATGGTATTCTCAATGAGTTCCCCAGACATTACGATATCGGCGAAGTCTTTTATGGTGTTTCCCACCAGTTTGTCATAAAATGGTGCTTTCAAAATGTTGATAAAGAGGACCGTTATCTCAGTTTTAGTCAGTGGGGGTTCTACTTGGGCTGAGATATCCCTCCACCTTTGAGCATATTGTCTAAAAGTCTCTGTTGGCTTCTTTTCCATCATTTGCAATGTTAGTCGATCGGGCACCATGTCAGAGACATGCTTGTATTGTTCACAATGCTGATTCTAGGTCCTTCCATGATCGGATCCTCTCTTTGCTGAGTTGATTATACCATTGGAGGGCTGATCCGACCAAGCTATCTTGAAAACAGTGTATTAACAATTTGTCTTCATTCACATAACCAGCCATCTTCCGACAAAACATGATAAGATGCGCCTTTGGACATCTCGCTCCATCATATTTTTCAAAATCTGGCGCTTTAAACTTCGGAGGCAGGACCAGATCGGGAACCAAACTGAGCTCTTTGGCGCTCAGTGCAGAGAAGACTCCAGTACCTTCTATCACCTTGAGTCTTTCTTCCAGACTCTTATATTTGTCCTGAGCATCATGATCATTCATTCTCAGCTTGGCTATTTCTATCGGATCATCCAAATCTGGGACGATTGGATCAGCAGGATTAGCTCCGGGGTTTGATACAAATATTCTTTGCCCTAGATGAACAGGTGGTACAGGTGGTTGTTCTGGGCCCGTAGATTCCTTTTGAGGCCAACCTTCGTGCATTGCATGGGCGTGAGGTGGAGTGAATCTTGGGGGAGGGAACGGGCCCTGATTAACTCTCGAGTGGGGTTCTGTAATATCGGGACTCTGCGCGGGTCATTTTCTTTTGACTAGAGCTGTCATCATTTCCATCATTTTGGCCATTTGATCCTTTTGCTCTAGCAATTCCTCTCGGGATCTTACTACCAGATCTCTTGCTTCCTGTTGCGACTTAGCCATAAGCTCTTGCAACTCTCTTTGGATCCTTTTCATTCTTTCGATTCTTTCGTTGAGTTCTGCATCCATAGCTCTAGCTCTTAGCCGTGTCCTATAAGGATAACGTGATTTCAGATTTGTAGTGTCGCAACTTTAAGTTATACGGTTTTAGCCTTAGTGAATGATTAGGGTGATATGATACTACTGCGTGTAATGCAATGCAAATGCATTATATGGATGCAAAAAGGTGTCAACTCTGATTCAATTCCCCATAGGAAACTTTCTTAGAAAACAAAGCTCTTTACATAAAACAGATTACAGATATAGTTTGGCCTTAGCGCCTAGATCCCTAATCTTTCGGAGTAACGAAGCCAACTCCTGTCCTTGGCCTGTCCGTGACTCATGCCGCATACTTAATACCTCCGCCTCTGCTACCAAAATTTGCAAGTGCTCGGCCACCTCTCGAATCTGATTTATGGCCTCTCTCATGAGATGGTCCCTATTTTCAATTTGCTTTTGGGCCTTATGTAACTCCTCCTTCTGTTGCTCCTTACTCTCTTTCAAGTACCTAATATAATCCTGACAACCCCGCAGTGCCCTTTCTAGCTCTTCAGTTTTCTTTTCCATTTCTTCGATTCTACCCAAGCTTGCCTTTAATTCTATCACCGAGTTGTGATTTTGATAATGATTTAAGGACCTTTCCAACTCCGCCACTCTAGTCTTCAATTCATTTCTTCCGTTTTGGCCTTCTGACACTTGCTTTTCTAGGATCTCCTTCTGAGCCTTCATTTCTTGAAATTTCCTTTCCCATTGCTCCGCCTTAGCTCTTTCTTCTTGTAACTCTTGTCGCCATTGACCTGAAGTCTTTCCTAGTCCCGCAATTCTCATCGAGAGACGCATCTTTTTGTAGTCCCCCTTTAGGCTATCCAACTCTTCTTCAACTTTGCTCTTCCCTTTTCTTATCTTTTCTGCTTCTGATTTCTGTATCTCTACACCCAATTTCAAAAGCATCTTCTCCTCCTCCAACTGCTCAATTTTCTTCTCGAGCTCTGACCTCCTCTGCACAAAATCTTGCTTTATAATTTCTAATTCTGTTGGTATCATTTGCAAACGTTCCTCCATAGATTGAGCATTATCTGAACTTGGTCCCGGGGTATTATCGTTGATTCTTTTGTTTAGCCACACTTTATACTCGGAAGTCACCGTTTCGTTCCCAGTCAACCTCTTCATCCGATGGGTTTGCTTCCAAGCATTCGCAACTTCCTTAATCTTCTTTTTATAACTCTCTCCTGCATAAGAGAATTCGCTTCGATCCAACCCCTGTGTTGCTGGCACGAACTGTCTAGACTGGTATTGTCTTGCTGCTAGCAGAGGGGCATATCCGATGACTCCTCAAATTCCGGGTAGAGGGACCCGATTAAAGTCTCTGCGTCTGTAAAGGATCTCTCCGGGCACCATCCATGGAGCTCTCCACTCAATGTCTCCCTCCTGAAGATTCTGAAGAATTGTCCTCCATCCTTCTTCCGTTATATCTTCTCGTCTTGACACGGCCACTGCCTCCTTTATCGGTGAATAATCCTTATAAAAGGGTCGATAAGAGACTTTATACATCTTCCAAAAATGCCCATAAAACCATACCATTAATAGTTGTGCACATCCGATAAACTTTCCTTCTCCCGCTCTTCTACATGCATTTAATGATCTGAAAGTCTCTGCAAGAATTGCTGGGACAGGTGTAACTTGTTTATCCAATCGATCGAACAAATCCACCACTGCTTCATCTATGTGTCTTAGGGCTTTTGGGAAGATGACTAATCCGTAGAGGCTTAAGGCGAAGATATCAACCTTCCTCCTTACATCAGGGTGCATCAGAATCAGATCCCTTAAATTTACCCAAGGAATACATCTCCCTTCACCTTTCTGTTGAATCTTGGTTGAGATCTACTGTTCACTTATTCCCGTAATTTTCATCAATTTCTTCGCAAAAGGAGGGACATAGGCAGGCCTAATATAAACCTTGTCAACTTGTATCCCAGGACTACGAAGTAACGTGGTATATTCTTCTACTGTTGGGACCAAATCCACTTTCCTAAAAGTGTAGCAACTGTATGCGGAATTCCAAAACTGGACCATAGCCCGAAATAGGTGTTTATCTATCTTAACATCTAATAAGTGAGAGATATCACCATAACGGTGGTAGAATATCTGTTTAGCTTCATCTTCCCAATGGGTCCAGATATCTCGCAACTCTTGGAGCTCATTTTGTGTCACGTAACACGGGTGAAGTCCCTCAGCTCTGACGTATGACCTTCAACTAAGCTATCTCCTTTTTCCAACTGCAACTTTTCTGACCATGCGCACACGGCCGCATTGTCCTCTACTTTACCAAGAAAGTCGTTTTCCATAGCAAACTTCCTATCTCAGCAACCGAACAGAAATTGACACCCCTACTATATGGAATGTCATGCAAATTAAACAAATCAACAAAAGTTAGTATTGCATAATTAAAACAAGTAAAATATCATTAAACACTTATCTGGGTAACTATTTCGATATTCTGCCTAGGGTAGGCTCTAGGGCTTCTATATGGGGTTCGGTTCTAAAGAAGGATACCTGAACCAGCAGATTCCTCAATCCTCACCCATTATAGGCTCATACGGACCGAGTTCGGTTCAGGGGGATACATTTCCCTATGGCCATGCGGAGGTGAAAACCTCACGAAGCACATAGGTACGGATGTATCCCGAAACCAATCCACTAGCCCATGCGGAGGTGAAAACCTCACGAAGGCTTAGTTTCTTACTCCACTTACAGGTGTGACCATAACGGTCATGCAATGTAAATGCAATTATTATGAGACTCGACATTATTGCAGTTATAGCACAAACGGATGTATCAAAAGAAACATGATTTTTCAAAACAAATTTCCAAATTTTAATCAAAAGGATAGAAATCAATCAATTTATGGCCTGACTCTCGAGGTCCCCAGCGGAGTCGCCAAGCTGTCGTAACCATTTTTAAAAAACGGGAATCGACTTTGGTTTCGAAAACAAAAATGGGAGTCGCCACCGATCTTTTTTGGTGTGATCGGGTCACCTTTTTTTAATAAAATATTTTGATTTACTAAAATGGCATTTTTGGTCTACGATACTCGAGAAAACGGGTTCGGGAGTCGGTTACGTGCAAGGAAGGGTTAGCACCCTTGCAACGCCCAAAGTTGGTACCAAATTGATTGATCAATGTCCTAAAGTGGAAAACTTGAAAATATCTAAGGTAAAAATTTAAAAAAAGAAGAATTCGTTAAATCGGGATTGAATATCAAGATTATCTCGTTTCAAAGGAATGAAAGTATCACATCCAGCACGTTAGGACATGACACCTTTATACCCCGACACTGAGATCATCTTTGATCTTCAAGGCATGCAATTAAAGAAGGGTATTTGATTACCTGGTCGGGTAGAAAATTGACAACCAGTACGTTAGGGCATCATTTTTTGACTTTCCAGACGCACAAACATTGCCTTATTTAAGAAACGAAGTTTTATATCAGGTTTAAAATGCATTTAAATAAAATAGTTAATAAAAACTAGAATATGTTTGAATTTGAAGCGTAACAGTAATATAATATATTAACAACAGGCCGTAAAATGCGAGTATTTTTAAAGAGAGCTAGTTTATTAAACCCTTGAATTTCAAGATTAGCTCTTTCCAAAAGAACAAAAATGTCACATCCAGTACGTTAGGATATGACACCTTTATACCTCAATACCGAGATCATCTTTGATCTTCAAAATGTATGAAAGGGTATTTGGTTATCTAGTCGAACGAAAAATCGACACCCAACACGTTAGGATGTAATTTTTCGTACTTCTAAACATACAAATATTGCCTCGTTTTTTGAAGATTTTTATTTTAAAATGATAGCGAGTAGAGTACTTGAATGGCATGAGTTATTGTTTGGATTAAAAACGACGATCTAAGTTGAATAAATACGTGGGGGTTTAATGTATACAATGAGATGACATAAAATAAAGATATACCGATGAACATGGAACAATAGTATATGAGCACAAAATTATACAATGGACAACAATTATATGACAATATGAATAAACAAATCATGATACATGCAATGACAATAATCTCACACTACACAATATCTAAATATTAGTACTAATAATTGAGGAACAATGAAGTAAATGATATAAGACATTTTAAAATGAGTAATAAGGCAATTTCAAATAAATATAACAAAAAAAAAATTAAAATATATACTGCAAAAAAAACAATTTAAAGTGGCATATAATACTTTAGAACGATTAATATACAAATCAATTTAAAATAAAGTAAGGTAACTTAGTGTAAATAATGTACATACGCAACAACTTAAAATAACGAATAAAAAATGCCTAAAGTAAGTCGAATATAAAAGTAATTTAAAGCTATGGTGTACACTATAAAAATAAAAAAATGGCTTTAAAAAATAAGAGTGATGCCCGTAAAAGGATTTTTTGCTTTTTTAAATAAACAGTATATGGAAGAACTTGGAAGTGAACAATATATATATAAAAGGTTTTAGAGGACAAACAGTATATATATACATATATTGATAATGACAAAACCATTCAAAAGTTAAATATAAAAAGTTTTAAAGAAATAAGGAAACAACAAATTTGTGAAAATGAATTAAAATCAAACAAATATGGACTAAATTGGGACCGAAATACTATTTAAGGTAAAATCTGTGAATACATAAATGAATAGGGACCAACATGGAAAGGTGTTAATTGCATGAGGACCAAACGGGGAATTATCCATGTCCATCAAGACGGGCAACCTTAGTGAGGATTGAATCGCAATCGATATAAAACAACAGGGTGAAATTCAAACAGAAAAAAGGCAAGCCAGGGTCTGATCGAATAGCACTACGAAGGGGAATGTCCTATCGCATAAATTACCCATTTAGAGCGAAACACAAATCCCACCCCACCAAATGACGTCGTTTTGTTTAAAACTTAAAACCCTACTTTTAATCTGTTTCAATTCATTCTTATTTCGGAAAAAAAAACTAAAAAATTTTAAAGCTTCTCCCCCTTTCTTTCGAAAACTGAAAAAACCTCTCTCTCTCCCCATCTCAGTTTGACGATTGGACTCCATTTCTGCCGCTTATCGCACCACCGTGCCACCATCGTATCGGTGGCCGGTGGTGCCCTCAAATCGGACCTTTTGGTCCTCCTTCGAAGCCTTTATTTCTTTTGGATGGAAATCGAACGGAATCCTAAGGGGTCTACGTGGTTTCGGCACTCACGGAGGTGACCTCCAGCGACTGTGCGAATCGATTCAGGTGGGGTTTTCTTCGCTTTCTTTTTTGATTTTGTTCGCAAAGGTTTAGGAATAATGAAAATGACAGTAAAATAATAGAAAATAGAATGAGATCCCTTTAAATCTTTGCTTCTCGATTTCTGATTTGGTTGTATGACTCTGTCCCTTTTTGATTTTGTTTATAAAGGTTCGAAAAATAGAAAGGAAAAATCAATAGACAGTAAGTAAAACAAAGGGAGATTAACCTTCAAAGCGTTGCTTTCGATTTTCAGTGTTCGTAGTGAAGACGAAAAAAACAATCTTTCAATATCTTGTATTTTGTATTTGCTAGTAATGCCTGGAAAAAAACCCCCCATTTTACATTGTTTCCCTTCGGTTTATATAACCGATTATACAGGTGCCATTTTTAATTTATTTTAGCCTCGCTCTCTGTTGTTTTTTTTGTTGTTTTCTTCTTTGCAGGTGATGGGCGATGGCATGCGGGTGTTGCTCGTAATCGGTGCGGAAGCGTGCTTGGGGTCAGACGAGCAGAGGCGTGGTGGCTACTGATTGGCGCGTATGGTAGACGACGCGCGTGGTGTCCACGGAGGGAGGCCAAAGGCTGGCGGCACTTTAGGGCACTAGGTTTTTTCTTACTGTTGTTTTTCTTTTCTGTTAATGGGTTAGGGTAGATTGGGCCATTCGGGTTTGGGCTGGTGTAAAGGGATTTGTAACTGGGCTTCATTGGTTATGTATTTGGACTATTATTGGACTCTCTTTTTATTATTGGTTTTGTTGTTTTATTTGATTTTATTATTTGATGGGCCCGGGAAAATTTGGTTATTACAATTAGCATTGTTACTAGTCCAAGAGAACATGGGTTTGAATATGCTGAAATGCATTATCCTCCTATTGACGGGTTGATGAGAAGCTATGAGTAGTTCTAGGTATTGAATAAAAAAGAGCACATATGATAAGAACTTATAATAATATTAATATTAAAAAAATTTATATGTTTTTATTTTAATTTTACATCAAAATATCTGATAAAATTTTATTAAGAAATATTATAATATTCATATGTCAAATTATTTATGTGTAAATATTCACTTTCTATTCATAGTATGGTTTTATATTTATTTGTATTTTAAATTTAAATTTAAAATTTTATATTACTATAGTGTGATAAAAATTAAGTTAATATAGGTCATTGCTTTTGGTGGTCAATAATTACCTCTATCTTTCTTTATCAACAACCAATATGGCTAATCGATCATACTTCAAAGTTGTTGAAGATGTAGAAAAGACAGCAGCAAGCACTACCCCTTTAAAATAAAGGACAATCATGGCTTGAGGTTTTATTTTACTTATTATGCGATCCAAATTCAATTCATATTAAGTAGTGGGGGATTTTGCATTAATAATAAGAAAATTGGGTGAAAATAAATTATTTACGAGAATATGTCTTTTTGAACAGTAAAATATGGTGTTATTAATGTATCAAGCGATATCAGTTATAAAAAAATATTTTAATAAAAATATATAAAATAATAAAGAATAGTTTATCCTAATGTTTTTATATCAATTGTTTTCAAAAATTTATCAATTTGATCATTATTTTAAATATTCAAAAAATTATAATTATAAAATATTAAAAAATATATAATTATGAAAGTAAAATAATTAAGTCATTTTTATTAAATAAAATAAAAATATAAAAAATATAAAAACTATAAAATATAAATATAAAAATAATAAAATATAAATTTATTTTAAAAATATAAAGTAAAATAAAGTAAAAATAGCTTGAAAAAGGAGCCACCCCCTGGCGACACCCCTTTTAAATTAAAATGTTATTTTTTATTTATTTTTATTAAAATATTATTTTTATGGGTGATGTCGTCTAATATATTAGTGACATTGTCTTTTACTGTTGAAAACGATTCAGTCTCGTAAATAATGTCACACCCCAAAATTACAAATCCAATTGAGAGTGAGATAATGTATGATATTTTTGTTTTGGGCGCACCATGATAGTTTGATCTGCCACTTGACTGGTTGGTTGGCTAGTTAGGGTATTAGGCAAACTAGCGTTTGAGCAAATGTCCGTTGGGAAATAGTTTCAAGATGTTTTCAAGTTAAGAAAGATTACGCCCAATAGAGCACATGCCTACGAATGAGTGCGCCTTAGAGTTGTGTTTGAACAGTAAGAGACTGTCAAGTGTGAGGGGAAACTGTAGGAGACTTAATTGTCCTTAAGACCACGCCAAACGAAAGTCTCCACCAAGATGTAATACACCCAATTTGTATGAGTACCGTTCAATTGGATCTCATATCGGGTTTGGAGTTGTTGGGATTTTGCAGCAATAGAAGGCAGAGATCAAAGTAAAAAGCAGAGTAGCAAAATGAATGAAAGATTTCTTGTACTCAATATCCAACAAACTAAATAAATAATCATAAGCAGCATGGTTGGTCATTTCTCAACAGGAGTAAATTAGATTGATTTGACCTTCCTATGATTGGTCAACAATAAGGTTAACCTTCGCCAAATTTTATTTTACCTACCCTGAATTTGGTATGGAAATCAGGGGACTAAGGTATATTTATGGGAAGGGGACACTTCAAATGGTTTTTCGCTATCTGCTTAATGTTCAGGTCCTTCTTCCCAACCTCAGCACTTTCTTCTTCGTTAAGATCAAATAAAGATCTAGTTTAATCAGTGGATGATTATGTATTCTATTGTTGCTGCTGGATTGGGAAAGACTGTAGAAACAGAAGCTCTAGGCCGAGGTAAAGATGAGTCTCTGGTGAGTGTTTAAACCTGACTCCTACATGTCATGAAATTATGTGTCTATGTGTGGCTGAGAGACATCTACAAATACATAAATAAGGTGAACAATGTGTGACATGATATGACGTTTTGTTATATAAGATGTTGTCGGCGTGTGTAGAGTCATTGCCTAATACTTTCCTGTTATGTGATTCCAATACTTGACAATTCTGGGTTATGTAAAAAGGTGAGAAAAAGATCCGTTTGTGTTGCCTTCGGTAGGGCAGATATATTACTAACTGGACAGGCAAATCACTATGAAACTGGAGATTTGTTGTGCAGCCTCCAATAGTGCAGGTATATTGTTAACCGAACTGGCAAATCACGAAATA
Organism: Gossypium australe; assembly: GCA_005393395.2. Taxonomy (NCBI): domain Eukaryota; kingdom Viridiplantae; phylum Streptophyta; class Magnoliopsida; order Malvales; family Malvaceae; genus Gossypium; species Gossypium australe. Next base: position 121,714,058 of record CM016616.1, read on the forward strand.
AATCTGTGGAAAGTCCATGGCCCTGGCATCATATGATAATATGCCAATAGGGCGTGAAGGTATGAGACCATGTGGGAGAAGCCCCATGGCATCCATAGAGATGGTCCACCAGGATAATAAACACGAATTTCTAAAAAGCCTTTGTGGCGAATTCTCTAAAAAGCCTTTTTGAAAATTCTTTGGAAAACTCTTTGTGGAGAATTCTCTAAAAGGCCTTTATGGTGAATTTTTTGGAAAGCTTTTATGGAAAATTCTTTGGAAAAGCCTTTGTGACAAATTTTTTGGAAAGCCTTTGCGGTGAATCTTCTAGAAAGCCTTTGTAGTGAATTCTCTAGAAAATTCGTAGAGTGAATTCTGTAATGATCAAGTGCTGAGATGCTAGTTTGCCTTGAGTGAGATCTGGGTATGCTTGTGAGACATTTTTGATAGAATTCTCGATAGATTAACCAACTGATGAATCCGCCTTAGTGATCAACCATGACGAGGAACTTCTTAGGTCCTGCTAAACCTGGAATTTCTTAGGTCCTGCATTAATGTTATCTAGAACTCTATTGCGTGTATTGAAATGTTGTGTTCTTCTAAGCAAGTATGGTTGTTTGGACTGATTTGAAGATACGATGTAACTGGTGCTCTGGCAATCGATGATTTTTGTAAGGGAATCCGCCAAGAGTAGTATCCACTAGGTATCATTCTGAGAAGCGTACCTAACTACAAATAGCAAAGAAATCGTGTAATGAGATTCGAAATATTGTGTAAAGTCTGAGATTTGCTAGTCAAGTGAAATGAGTATAAAACAATTAAGTGTAGAGATTGATGTAGGGTTATCCGCCAATGTCTGAGAGGGAACTTAAACCCTTGAGTTAAAAGAACCTACATTTCCGTAAAAAGGTAAATATGAGTGAGACTCACTAAGTTCCTTAGAAACTTATGTGCGTGTTTTGGTTTGCTGGACTGTGAGTTGAGCCTGTACGCTAGGAGGGACCAAGTTAGGAATGCGCAAGGAAAATAGATCGAGGCAATATTATGCATACAGAGGGACATTATGGAAATATATTTTTCAAATGATAAATAGTAATACCCGCTACAAATATGTCTATCTATTTAAGCAATTTGTTGTAATGTTTTATTTTACCTTTAAAAGTTTTGTAATAAACGATAAATGTATTATTCAAATTTATTGTCTTAGAAAGGATTTCAAATAAATAAGAGGTACATTCAATATGATTTTCGTTGATTGAAAATTTTAGCTAAATAATTAAGTATTGTGATGTCTTATACTTGGATCTGATAAATTAGATCGGATATATGGTGTTACAAATAATTAGCTTTCCATCCCATTTTCATAATTATTTTTTTCATATTATTGATGTAAAAAATACTAAGTAGTCACATTTTGAATAAAATAACATGATGAAAATACTTGAAATTTAGTGGAATAATATTATGTTAGTCTCAAGTAATTTTAAATTTGAAGGTGTAATGTAATATTTTAAAATAACATTTTTTTATTTTAGTTTTAAAATTTACTTGGGTAAAATTTTCGGAATATATGAAGTGATCTCAACATCACCTCCTCCTTAATTAAGTAATCTTACATTCTTATGGCAATATTAGATTTTTGACAAATTTTACTTTCATTTTTTAATGGCTTCATTTTATTTAAAACAAAATAAAATAATAATAACTGATCAATTAATTATATGTTTTTTTTATATATTTCTAAGTAACATTTCAACTATATTTATTATTATTATAAGTTGAGGAAAATTAATATTGTGAATGTTATATTATATTTTATCTATTTCATTTTGAAACGTTATATTTGTAGTAATTTCTTTATTCATTTTTTAAATTTGTGATCAAATTTATTCTTAAATCATAACAAAAAACATAATTTAATATATATATTCTTTCTTTTTCTCTTTCATTTATATAAAAAGAAGCCCTCATTACTTCAATTTCATTCTCAATTTCAATCTATTCATTTGAAAAAGAAGATATGAAATTAAATTACTAGAGAAATAAATAAATTAATTGGAAAATAAAATACTATAATATTAAATTTTTGTGTAGCAAATAAAAAAAGTATAAAAATATTTTATAAAGAGAATTTAGTAAAAATGTTTTTAGATAATACTATATTTTGTCAACCAAATAATAAAATATTACATTCCAACCAAATAAGATACTTAGTAATATAGTAAGTAATCTTATATCCCGATAATCAATTACCAAAGATAATCTTACCTTTTGTAAGCCAAACACCTCCTAATAATACTCATCATCACATGTAGGGTTGAGTAAGAGAAATCAGTAAATTGAAAATCGACCCAAAACGAGGTGCTTGGGTGATTTATGTAATACAAATTATAAAAATTGTAATTACCTAAATCAAATCAAGTGCTATTTTTATTTAATTTATACTTAATTTTAATTGTTTATCATGTAAAAATAAATATTTTTATATTTAAAATAGTAAAAATAATTTAATTTTTTTATATATAAAAATATTTTTTAGAAAAAAAAAGTAACATATAAAAGTTATTGATTATTTTTATGGGTGAGTATTTGGTACACTGGCAATATAGTTTTTTTATTCAACAAGCAATCTTAAAAAAATTGACAGTTATCTCTCTCTCTCTCTCTTTTTTTTAATATTTTACTATTGTAATGCCCCAAAAATTTAAATGTTTGACTGATGGTTCCTATTGTACTTAAATTTTTGTATTTGTGGCTTTGTGCTCTGTGTATTTGTTTGAGGTCAGGAGTTTGAGTCGTGCCTTTCGAAAGTTTTGCTATTAACTTGAGTTTAATTTGCGCAATTCTGTGTCAAGAACAAGTCTGTTGGTTCAATGGTTAAACTTCTATGTACCCTTTGGTCTTGTGTTTGAGTTTTTGTGTATGTGTTAAGGAAATGTTTTTGCTACCTAGTGAAGTTTGTTAGTTTTTATTTAATTTTAAAAATGGTTTCACGTTAGTTCTTTTCTTCTTCCTCTTTTATTTTCTTTCTTTTACTTCCTTGTTCTTTTTCTTTTTGCTTGTTTTCATAACAGTACTTGGCCGAGTTGAGAATTCTAGTTTGTCGTTGCATTGATTGAGAGGTAAATTCATAAGTTCTATCGTTGAATTTTCGTTAACTCTCGCTATTATTCATTTTTGTAAAACGTTGATTTTCAGATGATTTTGCCAAAATTCTTTGTCTATATGTTCAATTGTTGTTCGTTAGGAGGAGGTCTCGTGGATAGCATTTCCCCCAATGTCTGCAACTCGTGATTTGGTTGTCTTGTACGAATGTATTGTTGTTGTTCATTTGGAAGTTTGTGTCGAAATCTTCAACGAGTTTCAGTTTTGTGCTCTAGTCAAGCGTTTGTTGAGTTAATTGAGTGATTGAATATTGTTTTTAGGCTTTAGGAGTCTCGGGATTTGCCCTTGCACAGACACAACCATCAGGTGGCTACCGAAAACCCCTTCTTCTTCGAGTTTTAGTCGTCGAAAAATGGGACTGTAAATGCTACACGGCAGTGTGGTAGGTTGTGTGAGCCACATGGTTGTGTGCCAGGCCATGTGGTAGGCCGTGTAACTCACTGTTCACAAATTAGAGACACACAAACTAAGAACACGGGCGTGTGTCCAAATCATGTGTGAAAATGTCTTATGCAAGGTTCACACGGGCCAATGAGACGAGCATGTGTCCAGGCCGTGTAACACACTGTTTGTGCATTAGGACCACACGGACAAGTGACACGGATGTGTGTCAGGCCGTGTGGAGCCACACGGGCTAGTTATCTGGGTCGTGTGAAACCATACTGGTGTGTGGACAAAAAATGTGGAATTTCTTTCTCAGGCCACAAGCATCATTTGAAATGAATGCAGGCCTTCTATGGGATCCGTATGATGTGACTTAAGCTGTATAAATTACTATTTTGTGTTCTAAGACTGAATACTGGAAATCTGTATGTGTGTATTGCGTAATATGTCTGCTAATGATATTAATTATTTTGTACGAACATGAAATGTATCTGGACAGTCGTGTAGGCCTCTGTATTAGCTAATATTTGAAATCTGCATTGGGTAAGAATTGAGCAAAGAAGAAAGTATTCTATTCTAAGACAGTGGCTAAATCACTGGTATCTGTATTTTGATCATACAACTAGTCTGCAATTATCAAAACATGTCATACCGACACTGTGTGGTGTGTAGTAGGGGTGAGTATTCAATCAAGTCGTGTCGAATCGAGTCAAAAAATTTCGATTCGAGTCGAGTCGAATTAACGAATCTTATTATTTATACTCAATATTTCGGTTATATGGACCGATTATGTAACGACCTGAAATTTACGGTTATCGAAAAGTGCATTTTCGGGTCACTGTTTTCATAAAACGAGTTAATAAATATTTATGAAGTTAGTTATGTGGTTAATTAGGTTTTGGTTAGGTGAATTTGTCTAAATTAAGAGTAATTAGGTAAAAGGACTAAATTGTAAATAGGGTGAAAGTTGAATTGTAAAATAGAGAAAATTTAAAGGACTAAATAAACAATTAAAATTTACAAGTATTGGTACTGACATGTGTAATATTTATATACATAAACTTGTAGTAATTATATATATTTGCCTATTATAAAAGTAATTATTATTATATTATATTATATTACTATTATATTATATAACATAAAACAAATAAATAAAAGAAAAGAATAATAGAAAATGAAACAAAAGGTGGGACGAAACAGAGAAGGGGAAAGGAGAAAGAAAAAGAAAAGAAAAATTTAGGGTTTTAAGGTTCCAAATTTAAGTGGTAAGTCAATTTAATCTATTTTCTTGTAAATTTGATGTTTTTAGAATCCTAGAGCAAAATACTATTTGATTTATGTTGAAATTTTAAAAGTTAATGAATTTTTAGATGTTGCTCATGTTGAACAAATTGAAGAACTAGGGGTTAAATTGATAGAATTTCAAGTTAGAATTGAGAAAATGATTGAATTGTAAAATAAGTTATAAGTTTTGAGTAATAGGGACTAAATTGAGAGAATTTCAAAATTAGGGTTTTATGGTGAAATTAGAGAGTTGAAATTAGTCTAAAGTGGAAATTGAATGAAAATATAGAATTAGTTGTGGAAAATTAAAGTTAGTCTCGATTTAAGGACTAAATTGGAATTTAGGCAAAAATTAAGTATAAATTGAAATATTTTATATGAATTGGTGTTGTATTGATTATTTTTAATTGTTTCGATTTCCGTAGCTAACGTTGACCCAGAGACCTCGGCTAAGAAAGAAAAAGACAAGATTAACGAGGAGTAGCTAAAGAATTACCGTTTGTATTTCTATAATTCGAATCTAGCAATTATTATTTGTTGTATTTTAATTTAATGATTACGATAAGTGAAAAAGGTAAGTAAATAGCATTAAGAGATTGAATTGAATGAATGTGGATTTGTGATTGATTTGTGATTATTTGAATTGAAATGTATGTTGATTGGAAATTGAAAATGTGATTGAAAACCCTATTAACTGTATCGGGTTGAGTCGGATATAGTTCGCATGCCATAGGATTGGAAGAGTTTAGGGATTCTTCGACCACGAGTCGATGAGACACTGGGTGTCACATTATTACTTCGGATAAATTCGATGAGGTACTGGGTACCAATTACTTCGGCATGGCCGATGAGACACTTGGTGTCAATTTATTACTTCGATTTATCCGATGAGGCACTGGGTGTCAAACTGGTGTGTTTTGGTTGGATCCGTGTATCCACCAAAGTCCAAGTCCTGTTAATAGGGGTAAATAAATGAATTGGCAATAAGATTGATATTGAATGATATTGAATGTGAATTTGAAATTGGACATTGAATTGATTGTACAAATGAATTGTATGAACCAATGGTTCATGAAAAGAATATTGTTATTGCTAAATGATATGTGAATTCAAAATGAGAAAAGCTATTTGAATTAGCTATTGATGAGAAAAAGAAAGTTAAATGAATGAATTGAATTATTGATTGGTTAATGTTTATATTTATATGGGTAGAAGTGTATGTTTTATAATGTTATTTTCTTTAAAGTATTCGGATTATAGAAATATCACTGAGTTCATACTCAGCATACGGTTTGTTTCTATGTGCGAGTTAGATTAAAGTCAGATCGTTGAATTAGCATCCAAAGCCGATCCCGAACTCAAAGTGGTGAAGTATATTTCTTTTGGTAATGGCATGTACCTAGGTTGTCATATATATGTGTCATTTTGAGTAATGATTGTAATAATGTTATGAGATGATATTAGTTACTTTATGTACATGAATATATGTATAACATGTTGGTGCTATAAATGGTATGTTTAAGTTAATGTAAAAATGAGTATGAAATAAGTCAAAATTTAGGTTAAATTGATATGTTATTAGAATTGGCTAGAATGAAGTAAGGTTGTTCAATTTTGATATAAATATGTAAAGTACCTATGTTGATATGTTGGTTAGGTCATTAGGTTGATTATTTGGTATGATTTGGATGTATTTGATTGTGTTTTTGGATTGGTTGAACATTTGGTTATTGAGTTGCTTGTGGTTTAAGTTTGCAGGGTTGGTTAAACTTGATGTTAAAGGTTCATTTTGAGTCCACACGGCCTGGCACACGGGAGTGTGACCAAACCGTGTGAGACACACGGCTTACACATGGGCATGTGGTTAGGCCGTGTGTCCCCTGCAATTTAAAATTTTCAAAACAGATTGCTTAGGTATTACCACACGGGGAGAGACACGGGCGTGCGTCTCAACCGTGTGAGGAACACGACATAGTACACGGGCATGTGCTCTGGCCTTGTGAAAACTGCACTTAATTTTCGAAAAATAAATTGACCACACGACCTCGCAGACGGGTGTGTCCTTGGGCCACACAGGCCTGTGAGCCCTATACTTAAGAAAAATTTTGAAATTTCACGAAAAATTTTTTAGACTTCTGATTGAGTCCCAATTTGTTTCTAATACGTGTTTTGGGCCTCGAGGGCTCATCAAATGGACTTTATGACTAAATTATGAAATGTATGTTAAATAATTATATGATTGTTCTTATTTGATCTGAATTGTCCGGTAATGCTCCGTAGCCCTATTCTGGTGACGGATAAGGGTTAGGGGTTGTTACAGATTATTTTACTAGTATACGAAGTACAAGCTTTTAGATTAATTTTGAGTAAAGGAAAAAAGGAGAGTGAGACGATTCGGGAAGGAAAGTAAGACTAATGGGTAATCATTTATCAAAACAACGTAGTTTTACATTTTAACTTCATAGTTTTGACTTTTAACTTTAGAAAAGGTAAACATTTATCAAAGCGACGTAGTTTTACCTTTTTTATTTGGATTTTTGGATAACTTGAATTAAGGGTGAGCATTCAATTGAATCGAGTGAAACTGTTTGAGTTAAATTAGAAAAATTAATAATGTTAAATTAAATTCTTGTACAATATAACTATTTCCATGCTAGAACACAAAAATTTGAAACAATATATATTTAAAAACTTTTTTAAAGCAAAATAATAAAAAATAAGATATTTTTAGTATGATAAACTTGAATCATTAATCACATATTTAGATTCCAAAACTATTATTTTATTAATTTTTTATATATTTTTAGATTTTTTTAAAAATTTATAATTTTTTAAAAATATAAATTTTAGAATTTCTATAAATATTTTGAATTTTAAAAATTATTTTCAAAATTTGAAAATTACTTTGATTTTTTTGTAATTTTTGTTAAGAGATAGACCAATTTGCTCATTTTCAAAATTGACAGGGACCAAAACTGTATTTATACTAATTTGTTATTCGAATTATTCGAGTTATTCGAATTATAAAAATTCAACTCGACTCGAACTCGAAATCTAAAATTTCTTATTCGAGTTGACTCGAATAATTCGAATAACTCGATTTAATTAACTCGAAATTTATTTATTTTTCGATTTTTTCAAATCGAATCGAATTTTGCTCACCCTAGTGTGTAGGGTTGGATGTGTATTCAATACCCTATTTGGTGTGCTAGGTTGGTTGAAGATGGTGTGTAGCAGAGGGGAATAGAAAAACTGCAGCTATTTTGATCTGCTCTGTATATGAGATTGATCTAGCTTACTATCTGTATGAATTGTTATGTTCTGTTAAACTGAATGATTTACTTATTGGATCTATTTCTGTTCTGAACTCGAATTTAGGACTTTACTAATTCTAACCTAAATCTTTTTGAACATATAGTTATTTATTTATAAGATCATTAATTCATTTCTTCTGTTGATTGAATCACAGGTAACCCCCAGACTTGATCAGTCGGCGGATCGAGAGTTCAGTCATACTATTTATCCACTATCTCATTTCTAATAGTTTCAAGACATATGATGGTTAACATACTAGTTTTCGTACTAGTGTTATGTTTGTTAAACTTTGGTTTACTTTGGAAAGACTTTTAACTAAGGTTCAGAAGCTATGTTATGTGGAATTTTTGATGTAACTCTTTGGACTTGGCTTTGTTGTCTAGGTCGGGTATGGGATGTTACAATTATATCCTTATATGGCACTTTTAACCCCCTAACCTTACTTGTAGAGTCTAAAAACTTCACTAGTAGTATACCAAATAATTTTCCTATTTTTATTTACTTGAAAAAAAATATATTCTGTAGAAATATTTATAAAAATAAGTTTTAACTTTGTCAAATAATGTAAAAAAAAAACATAATTCATTTTTTCAAAATAAATCCAAAAAAATAATATGAAAAAATCGAAAATTAAATTATAATAAATAATTAAAAAATTTAAGAAATCAGATCAAACCAAATTCATCTCAACCTTAATCACAATATTTTTATTTGAATCACGTCTAAACTTATTATCGTGTGGTCAATTCAGCAAGATATAAGATTAAAAAATGCAACAGAATTTAGATAATAATAATAATAATAATAATAATAATAATAATAACTCGAATTATAAAACTACTTAATTATTATCGAATCCTAATCTTTATGAGAACAGTCGTAAAGTAATAGCTAATTATGAATAATACATGCAGATTTAGTCTTTCAACTATTATTTTCATGGAAATCCGATGGTGACAAATCATATAAAGTGTTTATATATTAAGATAAATTATGTCCTAAGCCACTAAATTATTATTAAGTTTATATTTTAATCATTTAACTTCAAAAGATTACAAAATGGTTACTAAATTATTCGAAAGTTTTCGTGTAAGTTATTGGGTTGTTAAAATTGTTGTTACATGGCTTTATCTGTTTGCACTACTTACACTAATCGAAAATTTTCATTATTTTTTTCTTTTATAGTTTATTTTTCTTATGAAACAACTTCGAATGTCACGAAGTTGTAAACCCAATTCCAAATAATCTTCTTCTCCAATTTTCAATACTAACTGTCAAATTGACTTAGATTTAAGGTATATTTTTCTACTCGTCGATGAGTACTGATCCACTATATTGATTATCGAATCATCACTTTGAGCTCTCCAACTGGAGTTTTGTTTTTTTTAAACTTAAAAGTCTAATGACTTAAATAAAAACGTTCAAATGATTTAATAAGTATTTTGTAACTTTTTAAAATTAAGTAATCAAAATATAACATTTTGTCTATATAATATAATGCGAGATGAGGTTCAGTTTGAGCCGTGATCCACGCTTGGTTCCAGGGAGCAAAATCACCCCACTAGTTTAGAGACAGTAGGAAGGATTAAAAAGGTATTTAGATACAGAATTAGATCCACCAAAACACACACTAAGGAAAAAGGGAGGTGCTAAAAGGTGAAAAGTGGAGAATGTTGAAATTGGAACACAATATCTTTTTATTTTGTTTTGTTATGTCTTTGTTGATCTTTTGTTCTTTGCTTTTGGTAGTTAGCAGTGTAGGTGGTAGAAAAGTATTTCAACCCAAAAAGAAAAAGATTTTGTTTTTTTTATTTTCTAAAAAAAGAAGACAATGATAAAATATTATTTAGTGATCATGAAAAAGAGAGAAGAAAATTGGTGCCCACTGAACATCTTCTCACCTTCCATGGACAATTGTCTTTAGTCTGACTTTTCCTTTTTCTTCTTTCAATAGCGGTATTCTACATTTATGTACAACATATATTTCAACATGATAAATATTAAAAATGAAATAAATTTAATTTCAGTCAATTCTGTTTTCGGTAGTTTTTATTTTTAGTTCATTTTATTTTATCTCAAAGCAGTAGTGGTTTTTATTTTTATCCACTTGATTTTTAAAAGAAAATTGTGATAGTTTTTGTTCACTTTTTTTGTTAAGTAATAGTGATTTTAGCTATGGTTATAGTTTTTAGTTGTATTTTAATGTCTATATTGTAATTATTAAAGAAAGGGTGTTGCTAGATTTATTGAGAATTATTTTCGGAGGACCTTGTACATCACTAATGTGGTTGGTTCGCTTAGATTCTTGATGGTAGTTTTTGGTTGATTGATGTTAATTAAAAGAATTATGGTGCAATTTTCGACAGTTTGATAAAAAGTAAAATATCTCTATCTTGTTTCTAAATTCTTCCATTATTACAATTAGTGTTTGTTAGAATCAAGTAACCCAAATTCTTATTTAAATAAAATAAAAGAAGAATCCCTATAGAATTACACTTCTTTTATTTTATTTTAAATAAGGTTTTTTAAACCTTATTAAACTCTATCTATTTGATATTGATTAGAATAAGGAGTTTCAATCTTACTACACTCCTATTGAATATGGCTTTATAAGCCTATAAATAGACATGGTCTATTCCTCTTGTAATTGATTCGAATTCGACATAGTGAATTTTTTTCTCCTCTGCCCGTGGTTTTTCCCGAAAGGGTTTCTACGTAAAATCCGTGTGTTCTTTATTTTTATTTTTATTTTTTTTCTTTGCGATATATTGTCATTACCAACGTTATATTTTTCACAGTGTTATTTTATCTTTCTCCTTGAGGCAGCATATTTATGCATTAATTTGTAAGGTCTTACTTATTATTTGTATTATATATATTGTTTTCAAGTCTTTTACTTCCAATTATTCATGATTAAAATATTTTCTTAAAATAAAATAATTTTTTTTGAGAATATCTATTAAACTTCTCCAAGCTCAATTTCATCCTTTTTGACCTGTTGAGCATTAATGAGTTGTAATTTTAAAACCTTAATAGAAATCAGGCTTTATAAACCTTGTAAACTTCATTCATTTCATCAAAGGATATACATTGACTTATCTCTCTCCTCCATCTGTCCGTCTGCCTAAATGATTAATCGTCATTTCCAGTCCATGTATATTTCTGGCTGTGGGGCTGAAGCCTGCACGGTCACTGCCATTTAATTATTTTATTTTGTTACACTCTGTCAAGTTTGATAAAAAAACTAGATTTGTTTCGATGTAAAAATTTTTATGAAAAATATTTTTAATATTTATTTGATATAAAATAGATTGATCAATGTTAAAGATTTTTTAATCAACGTAAACTTATTTCTTTATTCTCGTAAAATATCTTATTAATTTTTTTTTGTAATATATTTTCTAAATTGATAAGGCTCTGTTCATCGTAATACCAGCATACCTGTCCCGAACATCGAGTCAAAGCATCGGGATGTTATATTCTCTATTATATTTTTCACTTATCAAATATTTTCTTATAAACTTTCATAATTTTTTAATTTAGTCCCTTTTTGTCATAAAAGTTCAATATTCACTAGTTAATCATATTAAATCAATTTTCTTTCTTGTTACACTTTAATCACATAATTTGCCTCAATATCTTGTTTCACATATCAAATTTCTCTGTATTTCATTTCTATTATTTCATCCACATATTTTCTCAAGTTAAACAATTTAGTCCTTGTCATAATAAAAATTCCATAATTTTCCACAATTTCACTTTTTACAATACTTTATGCATATTTCATCATCTCATAACATATTCATTAAACTTTTACCATAATTTCTTTAGTCACATATTAAATTGTTTCGCACTTAAATTTTTGTACATTTTTCAATTTAGTCCCTATTGCCATGTAATTTATTTTTCACCATATAAACACTTTAATCAAATAATTCATTATAATATCTTATTTCACATAACAAATTTTCATGCATATCACTTCTCTTGTTTCAATTATAAATTTCACAAAGTTTACAATTTAATCTTTAACAGCATGAAGATTCATTATTTACTATAAATTCAGCTTAACGTCACTTTGTAATCAATTTATTACTTATTATAAATCTTAAATGTACGTTTGTTTTATTAAAAACAACTTTCATGAAATATTTTCAAGAAACCTGCCAAACAACAAAAATATTTTACATATTTTTATCCAAACACAAAAAAATATTATCTTTTTCAAAAAAAATAATTATTTTTTTGAGAGTCATTTCCAATAAAACAAATTGAACCTAATTTGAACTAAATTTAAGGCTGAGAACATGTAAACGAGGATAACTGTTTTCGATATTATAGTTTCAGCCCACAAAACTTGAACCAAAATGTTGGCATTTAATTACCCTTTGTAGTTTGTTCTTTCTCCCAAACATTTCAACGGTTGGCACTACTATCATGATATAATATATGTCGCATACGATGTTATTGAAGGGCGGCGGAAGAAACTGTAAACCTGCAGGCTAATGCAGCCAGCTATGTACGTTGCCAATTCTAGTCTAGTATAGGTTCGGCCCTCTGTTTTTTTGCAATTAACTTTGCCTATTGTAATTTGTGCTATTTCGATTATATACAATCAAACTCCTAATGTGGACGGCTCATGAACTCATTGTAATGCTTTAACATGCGTACGTAAGTAGTAGTAGTATTAATGCAAGGATAAAATTTTTCGATCTTTTGATGGAAAATGTGTTTTCAAAGAATGGTGGAACTTGGGGACCTCAAAAGCCTTGGCCAAAAATTATTGAATGAACCACGCCAAAGTCACTAGATTCAAACACTGATGTGGACAATATAAGAAATGGACACATGAACCACTGGTGCCAAAATTTAATGTTAAATCAATTTGATGCTGATCTAGCTGCTTAGACAGCATTTGAAACTAATCAAGAGTTTGTATTAAACAGTGAGGAAAAGATCAAAAGAAAAGCCAATGGCAGTCAATAAGTGTTTGTGACATAGTTGGAGGTACAGTGGTCCTATTCTTACCTGCAAAATTCAGGCTGAATTTCAACCCTAGTTGGCAGTGGGGTCTTATGGGATTACCGTTAAAAGCCAATACTAGCTATATGTCAATGAAATTTAGGCCTCAACTACCTCTCTCTATGGGCAGAAAGAAAGGACCATTGGTAGATTTTTTTTTTTTTTTTGGTTTAGGGCATTAGGGGGTCAATACTGCCACCCAAGTCATTTAATGTTGGCGGCAAAAACCCACCAATCTCTGGGTCTAATTTGGCAAAACCCACAGTGTGCAACCCTACCCTATCTCTTATGTTCAGAGGAGACTGGAATTGATGTTGGAGTTGAATGTAATGATAAGGGTATGAACATCATTCTATTTTGGTTGCATTTGAACCAATGGATAACAACTTCTAAATATCCATCTAACTTATATAACATTAATGCCCAACATCTCAATGTATCTCACTATCTCCCAACTGTTTCCATTTACTCATTCTCACTTGAGTTTATCATAACTGATATTAAAAAATTAAAAAAAAATGAGACTAATGACAATTTCATAGAGTTAAAAAACCTCCATCGCATATACACTATAAAAAAAAAGTAATAGTTTAGGAAGAGTTAAAATTGATTGTATGGATCATTTTGGCAATCATCTCACCTTTTAAATTTTGTATAATATTTCAGGTTGAACTCGTGAGCATATTATGTCTACAAGTTTAGGTAACTCTCGTTTAAAAGAAGTATTACATTTTATGTGCTAATAAATATTTACTATTTATTTTACAAGCTGGCACCAAGGATCTCAGAGCACCACCCAAATAATTTTTATAATATAAAAATAAATATTTTATGTTTAAAATAGTGAAAAAAACTTAAAATTTATATATATATATATATATATATATTCAAAATATATCATATAAAAGTCATTGATTTTTTTATTTACTTGAAAAGTTATTATTCTTTAAAAATATTTATGAAAATGATTTTAAAACTTTGTCAAACAAAACTCATTTTACTAAAATAAAATTAAAAATACAAAACAAGAAAAGGTTAATATGAGACAAGTAAGAATCAAACCAAACTAAATTATAATAAACTATTGGAAAATTTCCAAAAACCTCACTTAGGCGAGTTGTGTGGGCGGGTAACCAAGTCCAAGAGATTTGGGTCTACACATATAGTGTGATAATTGGTGCACGTTAATATTAGCCATTTGCAGCGATTGATGGGCCTAAAAGATATTATAGTCAAACCGAGTTCTGCTTTAACATTTCTAAATTCTCTCTTCAGCCGAAAGTCCTCATCTATTTTCTCCTAAATGAATTTTGGGGTCTATGCTCTATGGGCTATAGCATAAGTTGCACCTTTACCCCTAATCCATGGTTATTGGTTAATCCATTCAACTTTTTGAAGTTTCAAAGGCTTTATGAAAGACGTTAAATGACATTTTTCTTTTGAACAAATGTTATTTGACATTTCAAAGTTGGAAATAACTACTCTACTTTAGTAATTTTCAAGTGGTTGTATCATTTTCTGAAGACAAATTGAAAATTAACCCGAATTAGGTTACTTGGGCTTATGAAATATAAATTTAAAAATGACAATTGCTTGATGCTTAATCGAATGCTATTCTTTATTATATAAATATAAATGTTTTATATTTAAAATAGTAAAAATAATTTAAAAGTTCTTGAAAATTTTTTTTTTTGGAAATATTTATGAATTTTTTTTTGAAACTTTGTCAAATAACATTGAAAAAAAGTCATAAAATATAGTTCATTTTGTTAAAATAAGTCTAAAAATCCAAAACAAATAATTAATATGGAAAACTAAAGATTGAACCAAACCAAACTAAATTATGATGGATAGTTCAAAAAATTTAACCAAACGGAACTGATATTATCCCTAATTGATGGTGCATATTTTTTTTTTTTTACTTAACATAAATTGATACTTAAACTATACCATTTTTCCCATCTGGGTTCCTAAACCCTTTTTTGGTCATAAGTGATATTTAAACTATTTTTTTCCTAAGTTGGTACCTTGGTACCTAAATTATGTTTTTTTTTCTCATTTTGATACCTAAACATTTTTTTTGTCATAAGTAGTATCTAAACTATTATTTTGTTACTTATTTTACACCAAAATGTTATATACGTTAAAAAATTCCAATGAATAAACTTTAAAAACATTTTTAATTCTTTGATTTCACTTTTTTCTTTTACATTATTTTTTCTTTATTTTTTTAATTTTTCCTTTTATTTTCCTTTTTTTTTCTTTTATAATGTTTAGTAATACCGACAATACTCAAAATTTGACTTCTCAAGGTAGACATGTCAGTGATTAATTCTATTTTCAATCTTCATCGCTTGCATGCTCAACCTGATAGGACCAAAAAAAAGTTATTTCATCAATCAAAATTAGTATTTTAGAACCAAACCGAATCAGTCGGTCGATGTACTAGTTTTAAGATAAGGGATGAATTGGTACAGATTGGTTAAACCGCTTTTCTCCATTTTTAATTTTTTTTTGTTTTTATGATTTTTCAGTATTTGATCAAACTGGAATTCGTGGCTTAACCAGTTCAACCATCAGTTTGATTCTGAATAAATAAAAAGATAAAATGAATATATACATATGTAATAGAAAATAATATTTTTTTCTTTTTTTCCTTATGTCAATTTTTAAGTGTTTATCTTTTTTTATTGACATATACTTAACTGTTTAACTAACTATTATACTAACAGAGGTATCAATTTGGGAAAAAAAGTACCACTTGTAATCAAAAATAAAATTTAGGTGCAAAAATGAAAAAAAAATATAATTTAGATACCAATTTGTAGGTTAAGCCTTTTTTAAGTAGACTTAACGATTTAATTAACGGAGGTACTAATTTGAAAAATAAAAGTAGTTTAGATACCATTTGTGACAAAAAATTAGATACTAAAATTGAAAAAAAAGTATAATTTAGATACCAATTTATATGTTAATTTTTTTTTTATTGAAAAATTGATGGAAGGTAATGACAAACACCCTTTTACTTCCTTGGCACTAAAAAACATAAAAGAGAAATTAAAAAGAAGCTCATAATCAAGCCTGGTAGACTATTGACATAATTGGAGAAATGGAATTTTGAGTATGAAAAATTGAGAATAAGTATTAGAATGCAATACTATTAGCGTATTACTAATATGCATCGGCAAATTTGTGGGGCGGGGGGAGGGAATTGCAATTTGGTTCATTCATAAATGATAAAATTATAGATTTGTACTTTTATCCTCTAAAAAAAATGATAATATTATATTTTTGACATCTCAAAAAATTATAATTCAATTCTCTCCTTCTCTCAATTTTGAGTTCGTCCTTGCATGTATGTCAAATATCATGTTTGATTCATTTAATTAAAATGTAAGATCTTGGGTTTAGTTTTTCTGTTTTGGTTTAACGAAAATGGATTAAAGTCATCATGTTACTAATCTCACATTGCCAAGTAATGTAAGATTACTTTAAAAATAGATAGTATTGAGATTAACCTTATATTACTAAATATTATAATTACTTGTAATATCATATTATGAAAGGATTTTGAAATGTAAGAATATCCTCAATAATCCTATATTCCCTTGATCAAAATTTTATTTTTCCTTTATAAAATTTACATAAACTTGTAATAAGACAAAATGAGGTGAATTGAAAACCTAAAAATTAAAGCTTGAAAATTTGGTAATTCCTGAAAACGATATAAGAATTGGCTTTTTGGAAGCAATATCCCCTTTTGTAATCTCTTCAACTCGACTTAAACATTAAGCTCGAATTGAAAAGATCAGATTAGCAATCGAAATGGCCCAGTAAGTTACCAGAGTTTTTAAAATGGACATATTAAAACATTGTGTTTATTTCGAAGCGGGAAAGTGACAATTAACTTAATTTAAGTAAAAACTATATTTCATGCAATAATAATTAAAATCCATATTTCGATGTCCTAAGATGTAATGCCCCTATCCCGAATCAGTCACCGGAATAGAGTTACGGAGATTACCGAAGTTACAAATTTATTTATCAGATATTTTATTTCATCTAGCATTCATATTTGGAACCAATCAAAATCAAACATATTGTCCCTTAAACATACTTAGTTTCCTTATATCAACGCATCAAAGATAATCACATATTTACATGTCATGATAAATATCATTCTCTTGACGTTTCTTCATAAACATAAATCAGTTAATTCATTATATCAATATTTCATGTACCATCAACTCGTATTTTCTTATATCACATAATTATGTTACACGAACTTACCTGGCTAAATTGCAGAAATACCAAGATTCAGGGGCATTTTGGTAATTTTATATTTTCCTCAATTTTTCAACCGATTTTGATCTAAATTAATAAGTTCATTCAATTTATTAATTTAGACAATAAAATAATTCATTTCACTCAATTTGGTATTTTTTATATTTTTACAAAATTAACCATAAAGTTTTACTCTTATTCAATTTAATATATATTTTTTTCCTTCTCCTCCTCTCCATACCACATCCTTAATGTATATAATTTCACTATTTACTTATGTGTTCATATCAGGCTGTCCACTTGAGTTATAGTCACTAAATTATTTATATCTTGAGCTACAGAATTCCAAATTAAAAACCGCTTGATGTTCCTGAAACTGTACTCAAATATATTTCTACCATAAAAATTTCATAATTTATACTTTAGTCAAGTACAGTAAATTCTTCAAATTTATCCATGTTCTGCTGTTTGACAACTTCGACCTTTCCTTACTAAAAATTAATTACCTCTTATTATGGGCTTTGAATGATGCCTCCGTTGTTTCTCTTGCAAGTATACTCATTAAGGATTTATACATATAAATTTAAGCCCCTAATTATTTTTTACAGTTTTTGATGATTTTCCAAAGTCAGAACAGGGGAACTCGAAATCATTCTGACCTTGTCTCACAAAATTTATTATAACTCATAATTTACAATTCCATTGTTTACACTGCTTATTCTATGAAAAATTAGACTCAATAAGCTTTAATTTCATATTTTATTCATCCTCTAATTCTATTTCCATAATTTTTGGTGCTTTTCAAAGTTAGCCTATTGCTACTGTCCAAAACTGTTTTAGTGCAAAATATTGAATACCAAGTTTATAACACCCTTATTTCCTTTCTCTACAATATTTCCCATCATTTTCTCTTATTTCCCTTCACTAATATATCAAGAACATAGAACCTTATATAAGAAAACTCCACTTTAATATCATTTTCATACTTTTGATATTACCTTATATAAGAAAACTCTACTTAAAATGTATTAAAATCTTAAAATTCTTACCTTGTCCTATTGATTTCAATCTTTAACTTGATTTTCTCTCTCTTCCAGCTTCTAAATCTTCAATCTATCTTGATATTCTAGCTCCCCATAGCCTCCTTGTTATTTTTCTCTCTTGATAGTTATGGAAATTCTCTTGATTACTAGGTGAAAATGGTGAATTTTTGGTGGAATGACCTAATTGTAAAGAAAGCAAAACTTTGTTTCTTTCTCTCTTCACAAACGTTGGATGCATGGGAAATGTGGTGGATGATGTGTTGTTTTCTTTTTTTTTTTTCACACACACACACACACACATATATATATATACTAAATAAAATAATAAAATAATAATAAATATCTTATTAAAATGTTAATAAAGTAATATTTATCTAATTAATTAATTTAAAATATCATCAGCATAATCATGGCATTCTAGAATTCTCTCTCTTACTAATTGACCATTTTGCCCTTCATGATCTTTTAAAATTCCATCATTGAGTCATCACTTAATTTGGAAAAATTGCAATTTAGCCCTTCATAATTCTTCACCTATTCGATTTGCTCCTAATTCATCCATTTCCTTAGTTTCTAGATTATTCCACCCCTAAAATATTTGCACTATTGGTCCTTCAACTTTTTCATATTTACACTTTAACCCCTCAAATTTTGAGTATTTACTCTTGGGCAACAAAACTTTTCTCACTTTTACAATTTAATCCTTTCTTGAATTAATAATGTAATATATCATAATATACTTCCCAATATTGACATAATCCAAAATTTCCCTTTTTGTTACTTTATTTCCTTACTTAACTATATCAAGGATAATATCTTACTTTCTTACTGTAGTAATTTTCAGGGTATTACATAAGGTCAAATTATAAGTCATGTAGGCTATAAAAAAAACCCCAAATTCTAAGTCTCATGTCACGGTTCCAAAATAAAACGGTACAATTTTTGAAATGTAAAATATTGAATAATAAATCTAAAATATTTTAATGAATTAAAATTGAGTCGACACCTTCTGGATGCCTTGTCTGCATCATAACCTAGTGGGTTATCTGTAAAGATGGAAACAAAAAAAGAAGAGAAGTGAGCTATGAAGCTCAATGTGAGTTCCATTACAAACAAATCAGTGTAACTGATTAGCATGCAAAATCACATCACAGAGAATAATCCACAGTGGCAATTTCAGAATATCGATATCAGATCAACTCAACAATGTACATGTATATGTATCATCTCAAAAATCTCAGAATTGTATGCACATGCTTTATGAATGCAATATAGTTTTGGTTTAACAGAAAAGATCCTACCCATCGCTACACACCATAGTAAGAATTCCTCAGAACTCGTCCATCCCTACACATCGGGTTGTGGATAAGCCACAAAAGTTGCAGTTTGATACGTTGCCAGATGGTTGTGAGTGCACAAAATAATTGTAGATGAAAGCTGTTAGAATGTGGGTGGATGAACCACCAATGTTGCAGGTTAATATGTTGCCAGATGGTTGTGGATACACAACAAAATTGCAGACAAGAGCTGCTAGAAAATGGGTGGGTGAACTACCAGTGTTGTAGGTTAATATGCTGCTAGATGGTTGTGAATGCACAATATACTTGCAGATAAAAACTGCCAGATAATCTGTGGATCAACCACCAGAGTTGCAGATTATTAATTTGCCAAAACTTCCTCCTTTCAAAGCGTCCCGCCCTATGCAATGCAATATGGCATGCTTATTACAGATCAAAATGATAACAAATAATATGCTTATACATATCGATATGGAAGCAATATATATGCTTTTAACTAATTAGTATAGTAGTAAAACATATGCTTTTCATGGATACGACTTAACAGTATCGTGAGGCATGTTGAACGTACAATAAAAAATACAGATGCAACATACCCATATATTATTCACATATCATATGTAACACCCCAAACCCGGCCCATTCGTTACGACCGAATTTGAAATGCCACTGCGGAAAACGTTCGAAAAGATTTTTAACTTAGAGTTAAAAACATGAAAATTTATTTTCCTTTGTAAAACATTGTTTGTTTAATTAAGCTTTAAAATTCTAAGTAAAACTTTATTGTTAAAAAAAATATCCGGGTTGAAAACTTTAATATATACATATTAGGAAAATAAAAATTATTGCCAAATAATAATTTAATCGTCAACTAGCTTAAACATAATAAAATTCTCAATACTTTAACTGGGCCTTATTACAATAACCATTATCCAAAAATACTGAAATTTGTAAAATATATAAAATAGATAAATCATGTTCTGCATGAAATACAGCTTCTGCATGGCATAAAAATAGTTTCTGCATGGCCACCTTTGATTTCGCTCCAACCCGGTCCAGGCATTACGAATCACCTGCGATGTTGGTAAAAAATTTGGGTGAGTCATACAGACTCAGTGCATAGTTATTTCACATGTCTCCACACATATGGGCTTGGCCCATATCCACACAGTCCACATAATCAGTCATGCAAAAATGCATCCCAACCCAACCTAATGTCCATCCATCACACCTACCTTGGCAGACCTGCTGCCCAAGGCCGTGGCTAATCCACCGATCAACCAAGTGATCCCACATATCCTACCCTGGCAGACCTGCTGCACAAGGCCGTGGCTAAGCCACCGATCACATAAGTGATCCCACATATTAATCAGTCCACGGTGATGCACACAGCTATCAACCGCCGAGATGGGCACCTAGCCAACACCTCCCTTGATGAAGCACATAGCTAACATCATCAAGCGCTAATGTAGCACAAGGCTAATATTAGACCACGTACATAATGTACACCCTTTCCTTCGATATTCATGTCTCAAATCCCATGCATAGATATTTCATGCCACAATATCATTAAAATAAGCATACATCACATGCTATCACAATTTCATGCATATACCATAGGAAATTTATTGTCATAGAGTACTGACCTGATTATTCGATCACCCACCATGGGTATTCACAATCTTAGCCCTTATTTCGGCTATCATTCATATCATAAACATACAAACATAGGCATATAGCAACATACACAGATAATAGGAGAATAGTGCGATAACTACGCACCTGACTATTTAGCGAAATCCCGATCTATTTGGATCTAACACAATCTAGAATCCCGAAATTCTTTATCCCTGTCGATTTGCCTCTAAAAGCCATAATCACAATTGGTCAGTTCTTAAACCCATAAAATGGCCTTTGGCCGAATGTTGACAACCCCTTACCTGCTTATCCGAATCCCGAAATATTTGCTTACTTCCTTCCTGGCGAAACCCCTAAAACTTAGTGTTAGTTTCGGTTTTAACATATAAACATCTTATGGTATAACCCTTGGCCGAAACTAACCCTTACCTAAGTCGAAGTCCCGAATCCGCCACTTGCTCCTTGCTGAATCGAATCCCTTAAAGAAACTCCTTGATGCTCCTTTCCTTCGGCTACACACCAAAGAACACATCACTATGGCACTATGAACATTCGACCATGCTATAAAAACCAAGACCAAACACTTGGTTTCGGCATACTAAAGAATAAGAGCCCACACCGATTTCTTAAAGAAATACTTACCACTATCAAAGCACTCCCAGCGAACAGCTCTTAGACTCCAAAGAGAAAGATTTCGGCACTTGAATGGTGAAGGGGGATCACGCCAAAGTGAAGAGAATTTATGCTTAGAGGATTAGGCAACAAAGAACAGTGGTAGAGGGGTTTCGGCTTTTGTCAATAATGATTAGGAAAAAGAAGAGAAAAGGAGGTGAATAGGTACTTAACACTTTCGGCTTTGGGTCACAAGAAGAGAAAACAAGTTGAATCCTCAAGTGTTTTCGGTACAAAGAAAATTAAAGAAGCAAAAGAGATGTCAAAGAGGATCACTCCCCCTTATAAAGAATTCGGCTACTTCCCCCCTTCATGGCCGAATTTACCAACCCAAAGAGACCCATATTCGGCCACTTCATCCTTTCCTATCAATTCCCCACATTTTCCTCCTTATCACCTTAATTGATAACATAAAAAAACAAATAATCCACCACATTATCCCTTATCTTTCCATTTAAAAAAAATAAAACCACACTTATTCAAAATAAATTAAATAACCCACATCCATCCACTATCTTAATATTTAAAACAAATAAAACAAAATCCTCAATTATCTACCCACTTAAAATAAATAAAATAATCCACACTTATTCAAAATAAATTAAATAACCCACATCCATCCACTATCTTAATATTTAAAACAAATAAAACAAAATCCTCAATTATCTACCCACTTAAAATAAATAAAATAATCCACACTTATTCAAAATAAATTAAATAACCCACATCCATCCACTATCTTAATATTTAAAACAAATAAAACAAAATCCTCAATTATCTACCCACTTAAAATAAATAAAATAATTCACACCTATCCCACTCTTTAGCCAAATTTTAAAATAAAAGAAACAAGCCTTATCCCATCTTTTAGAGTCCCATTGCCGTCCCACTTCTCTCCACTCTTGACGTCAAAGGCCCAAAAATAAAACACACTCCTTGCAGCCAACAAGATTCGAACCTCTTCCCTCCTGAAGCCCCTTTGACGGAAACGCCCCAAGCCACCTTGCTGCTGGTTCTTTTGTGTCATCAACTCCCCATAATTTCTTTTAAAGCCTCCTTAGCCCAGTTTCCCTTCTTGACGCAAAGAGCAAAATAAAAACATACTTATGCTGCCATCAAGACTCGAACCCAGGCCCTTCTCCCCCTGCTCATGGCGTCATTCACCAAGGCCCTAAGTGACGCCTTGCAGCCACTTTACCAAGCCCTCTTTCATGTCCAAAAGCGCCCATAATTTTCCTTAAGGCCTTCGTAGCCCAATTCCCCTTTTTAACGCCAAAAATAAAAGCTTCCAAGTGCCATTTCTGCAGCTCGAACCTCCTCCCCTTGGCACTCCATGTGACGCAACCTTCCATGCCCCCTAGGGTAGCGTCCCAAGCCACTTTACCACATGCCTTCCTTGTGTCATAAATCCCACGCAAATATCCTTAAGGCTTCTTTGCCTAGTCTCCTCTTTTCACCTAAAATTCCAATATTTTCCAAGCATTTCCCCTTCACCTAAAGTTCTCAAAAACTCCTAAAACACATCCACCCATACACTGAGCCTATTAATTCATGAATTATGCTCCAAATGCATAACCCCTAATCTGGGATATTAATCTGGGATATTACATCATACATATATAATAATTCAGTCAATCAGATAATGGATTCTAACATTATTCACCTTGTCAGGAACTCAATTGTATAAAATAAAACACTGTGCGTTTGGTTCACTGTAATGGAATAGGGCTGTAATGAAATAGAGCTGTAATAAGTAATTCAACTGTTTGGTTGAATGGAATGGAATAGAACTGTAATAGTATTCTTGTGTTTGGTTGAATGTAATGATGTTGTAATAGCATAAGGAAAAGAACTAAAATGACCAGAATACCCTTAGCAGAATTTTTTTTAAGTAGATGATTATTGTTATTGTTATTAAATTTTAATAAGATTATTATTGAAAATAATTTAATAAAAATAATAAATAATTTAATCATTTTTAACATAATTATTATTAAATATAATTTAATAAAAAATAATTTAATAACATTCTTAATATAATTATTATTATATGAATTAAAAAATCAAAATATATAATACTATAAAAATATATATAATCTACTTTGTGCTAAAATATCATTACTGAAACAAATAATTTAATTATTCTATAATAAAATAATTAAATATTAGAAGTAATAAATAACTTGAGAATGATATTTCACATCCAAGCATAATATTCATATATTAACAAAAAGTTACATGATTTCATTAGTTTATATGTCACAATCCATATGTTTTAAAATTTTATAACATCAAAAAGTTACAACATTGTAATAACATTCTATCATGTCATTATACCATCCAAATATTACAAACACAAAAAGATACCAAAATGACAATTTTTTTTCTTGTCTCTCCTTCATTATGTGTTGAAGCTAAATGACAATTTCACATATATAATACAGCCCCATCTTCATCCTTAGCATCCAAATTAGCCCCCACTTTCTAAAAGTAACTGCAATGGATTAACTCATCAATCATAGAATTTTTGGGCTAATACAAAAAAAAAAAAAACAGAATAAGCAGAGAAAAAAATCAGAAAAAAAAATCAGAAAAAATATAAAATTTTAAATTTAAAAAAAAATATAATTTTATATACTTAACTTGCATCCCTTGCGTCTTATTACTCTACTTAATCATTACAAATTAGAATAAGTCATTTTTATTCACGAGCATGAAAAAAAATCATATATTGTATTTTGTTTTTCATCACTTCTCATTCATATCAGCCGCATTTACAATTAATTTTCTTTTCATTTTTCTACTTTTATTTTCTTTCTATTCTTTCACTTTTCCACTTTGCCCAGCATACCCAAATACATGCTAAGTGAAAAAAATGCATGGTATAACAAAAATAGATTAAATAAATGTCCAAATAATTTAAAATCCCTAAAACTACAAAACTCAAGAACATGCAAAACAACATGGTTTGTTTCAGCATAGATGCTTTACATACCTAACAAAGGAAAATATATTCATATTTATATATATATATAGCCACATAATTAGACAAACCAAAGAAATTATGTCCTATGGATCTCTCAAAAATAAAAGAAAAAGAAAAAGAAACAGTAATAGTTATCGAAAAAGAAATTATGTCCCAAAACCGGCCATGGCACAACTCATTAGCATCATATACACATTAGCATCATATACTTTAATCATGTATCACAACATGTTTGAAAAGCTTGTAAGAAAATGGCATGGGGGGCTTTATGAATGGAAGAGATGTAAGTCATGCATGAAAGATAAGAGGCAGTCAGGATAGCCAAAGGAGACTGCCTACTGTGAAAAATATAACGTCTGTAATGACAATATTGTAAAAAAAAGGAAATAGAAATAAAAATAAAGAACACACAGATTTTACGTGGAAACACTTTCGGGAAAAACCACGGGCAGAGGAGAAGAAAATTTATTATGTCGAATTCGAATAGATTACAAGAGGAATAGACCATGTCTATTTATAGGCTTATAAAGTCATATTCTAATAGGAGTAGTAAGATTGAAACTCCTTATTCTAATCAATATCAAATAGATGGAGTTTAATAAGGTTTAAAAACCTTATTCAAAATAAAATAAAAGAAGTGTAATTCTATAGGGATTCTTTTTTTATTTTATTTTACCATTGTATTTTATTTAAATAAGAATTTGGGTCACTTAATTCTAACAATCTCCACCTTGACACGAATTCTCAATGAACAAGTTCTTCATCGCGAACTCTCAACGAACAAGTTCTCCACCTCTTCCATAAAACCCCTTAAGGGTTTAACTTCAACAATGAACACCAACCAAGTCTAAGCAATGCTCAAACTTGGTTATAGGAAGTGACTTAGTCATCATATCTGCAGGATTTTCATGAGTACTAATTTTGCTCACAACAATATCACCACGAGCAATAATATCACGAACAAAATGATACCGAACATCAATGTGTTTTGTTCTCTCACGAAACATTTGATCTTTTGTAAGGAAGATGGCACTCTGACTGTCACAAAATACTGTGCTGATTTGAAGTCTTCATTGAGCTCACTAAAGAGTCCCTTCAACCAAATAGCTTCTTTACAAGCCTCAGTAGTCGCCATGTACTCAGCTTCAGTGGTAGACAAAGTGACTGTAGTTTGCAAAGTAGCTTTCCAACTGATTGCACAACCTCCTATTGTAAAGACATAACCAGTAAGAGATCTTTTTTTATCAAGGTCTCCAGCAAAATCAGCATCAACATACCCAATGACTCCATCTCTAGTTCTTCCAAACTGTAAGCAAACATCTGTAGTACCTCGTAAGTATCTTAAAATCCACTGAACTGCTTTCCAATGTTCTTTACCGGGATTCGCCATGTATCTGCTAACTGCATTGACTGCATATGATAAATCTGGACGTGAACAAACCATAGCATACATGAGAGATCCCACTGCACTAGAGTATAGAATATGTGACATGTACTCAATCTCATCATCTGATTGTGGAGACAAAGCCGATGAAAGTCTGAAATGGGCTGCTAAAGGAGTACTAACAGGCTTAGCACTCTGCATATTGAACCTGCAAAGAACTTTCTCAATGTACCCCTTCTGACTTAGGTACAATTTACTTTCTTTTCTATCTCTGAGAATCTCCATACCAAGTATCTTCTTTGCTGGTCCCGAATCTTTCATCTCAAATTCTTCACTTAGTTGGGCTTTGACCTTTCTTATCTCTCCTTTATCTTTTGCTGCTATCAACATGTCATCAACATAAAGAAGTAGATACACAAAAGAACCATCACTGTTTTTCTTAAAGTAAACACAGCTGTCAAAACTACTTTTTTTAAAATCATGAGGAGTCATAAAGGAATCAAACCTCTTGTACCACTATCTTGGTGACTGTTTCAAACCATAAAGAGACTTTTTCAGCAAGCAAACATAGTACTCTTTTTCTGAGACGGTAAAACCCTCTGGTTGTTGCATGTAAATATCCTCCTCAAATTCTCCATGCAAAAATGCAGTTTTTACATCTAACTGCTCAAGCTCCAAATCATGTATGGCCACAATACCAAGCAAAGCTCGAATCGAACTATGCTTCACAACTGGGGAGAACACATCTGTGAAGTCCACTCCTGGAATTTGACTGTAACCCCTTGCAATAAGCCTTGCTTTATATATGAGTTCTTCAACTCCTGGAGTCCCTTCTTTCTTTTTTAAACACCCATTTACAGCGAACAACCTTTTTACCTTTAGGAAGTTTCACAAGATCCCATGTTCTATTTTTGTAGAGTGATTCTATTTCCTCTTGCATAGCAAACATCCACTTTTCTGAGTCTTCACAGCTAACCGCCTCAGAATAATTAGACGGCTCTTGGTTTGCATCTATATCTTCAGCCACATTTAAAGCATAAGCGACTAGGTCAACCTCAGCATACTTCTTTGGAGGTTTAATTTCTCTTCTAGTTCTGTTTTTGGCGATAGAGTATTGTGGTGAAGAAGCAACTCTATTCTCAATTTTTGTACTGGCTTGAGGAGTTGACTCTGTATTAATCTGATGCTCCACCTGCTTTTGATTTTCTTTATTGGAAGAGTCTTTAAGAGATAAGTTAGGTAGCATAGCAGTTTCATCAAAAACAACATCTCTGCTAATCACAACTTTTCTATTTTTAGGACACCATAACTTATACCATTTTACACCAGCTTTGTAACCAAGAAAAACACATTTAATGGATCTTGGTTCCAATTTTCCATATTAACATGAGTATATGCATTTGACAACATACATCGAACCTTTTCCATGATCGTTCTGTTTATTCGTTCTACAACGCCGTTTTGCTGTGGAGTATGACGAACTGTTAAGTGTCTCACGATCTCTTCTGACTTGCACAGTTTATTAAACTCATCAGAACAAAACTCTAAGCCATTATCTGTGCAGAGGTATTTTATTCGTTTTCCTGTCTATTTTTCAATCATAGTTTTCCAAGATTTAAATGCGAAAAACACATCGCTTTTCTGCTTCAGGAAGAATGCCCAAACTTTTCTGGAAAAATCATCAATAAAAGTTAGCATATAATTAGCTCCACCTCTCGAAGGCACTTTTGATGGCCCCTACAGATCAGAATGAATACACTCCAATGTTCCCTTCGTGTTATGGATTCCTCTGGTGAATCGAACTCTCTTTTACTTCCCAAAAACGCAGTGCTCACAGAACTTCAGTTTGCAAATTCCTTGCCCATCAAGAAGTCCTCTTTTGCTCAATTCTGCCATGCCATTCTCACTCATATGCCCTAGGCGCATATGCCAAAGTTTAGTAATATCATCATCTAACAAAGAAGAGGAAGCGACAGCTGCATCACCAATAACAGTAAAACCTTGCAAAACATATAACTTGGCAGTCTTTCTTTGCCCTTTCATCACAATGAGGGAACCTTTGGAAATCTTCAAAATCCCACTTTCAGCTGTGTATTTGTACCCTTTTGAATCAAGAGTACTCAACGAAATTAAATTTCTCTTCAATTCTGGAACATTCCGTACGTCACTAAGTGTTCTGACAACTCCATCAAACATCTTAACTTTAATTGTTCCAACACCTGCGATTTTACACGAAGCATTATTTCCCATCAAAACAACACCTTCAGACACCGTTTCGTAATTTGTAAACCAATCCTGATTGGGACTCATGTGGAAGGTGCAGCCTGAATCAAGTATCCACTCCTCTCTCTCTTTAGAATTGTTGATAGAAACTACTAGAAGTTCACCATCACTGTAGTCTTCTACAATATCAGCTTCACTGGAATTTTCTGGTTGTTTTCCCTTTTGATTCGCAGCCTCCCTTTTAATCTTGTTCTATAGCTTATAGCACTCAGATTTAATGTGCCCTTTCTTCTTGCAGAAGTTACAAGTTTTACCTCTGTTTGAAGACTTCGATTTACCCTTAGATTTACCGCGAGGACTCCGATCATGTGTCCTTCCACGATCATCATCAGCATTCCGATCTTGTCTCCCACGAACAATGAGACCCTCTCCCTAGGAGTCGGGTTTAACCACAAGATGCTTCATCTTATCATACGAGGTCAAAGAATCATAAACCTCATCAACTGTGAGAGACTCGTGGCTATATAAAATCGTGTCTCTAAAGGTTGAATAAGACGGGGGCAACGAACAAAGTAGAATCAACCCTAGATCTTCCTTATCATACTGAACCTCCATGGTCTCCAAGTTTGAGAGAATTTCTTTAAACACTGTTAAGTGTTCGTGCACAGACGCACCTTCCTCCAAACGATAAGCATAAAGACGTTGCTTCATATGCAACTTGCTAGTTAGAGTTTTCGACATACATATTTGTTCTAGCCTCTTCCATAATGCTGCGGCAGTCTTCTCCTCCATCACATCCTGCAAAATTTCGTTAGATAAATGCAGATGTAATTGTGTTAACGCCTTTCGATCCTTGCGCTTCTTATCTTCCTCCGTCAATGTCGAAGGCATCTTATCTACCCCTAGCAGGGCTTCCTCTAAATCCATCTGTGCAAGAACTGCCTGCATCTTTATCTGCCACAACGCAAATCTGGTGTTGCGATCCAACAGCGAAATTTCATAGTGTAAAGACGCCATTACCGTGATCGAGATGAAAAAAACCCAGAAGCTCGGATACCAATTTGTGAAAAATATAACGTCGGTAATGATAATATATCGCAAAAAAAAAGAAATAGAAATAAAAATAAAGAACACACAGATTTTACGTGGAAACCCTTTCGGGAAAAACCACGGGCAGAGGAGAAGAAAATTTACTATGTCGAATTCGAATCGATTACAAGAGGAATAGACCATGTCTATTTATAGGCTTATAAAGCCATATTCTAATAGGAGTAGTGAGATTGAAACTCCTTATTCTAATCAATATCAAATAGATGGAGTTTAATAAGGTTTAAAAACCTTATTCAAAATAAAATAAAAGAAGTGTAATTCTATAGGGATTCTTCTTTTATTTTATTTTACCATTGTATTTTATTTAAATAAGAATTTGGGTCACTTAATTCTAACACCTACAAACCAGTAAAAGGATTATTATATATACATATAACATTCCTCTAGTTTGGGTTTAGGCAAGTCATCCTTGGCTACCAAACAAGACTCTTAAATCTCCATACAAGACCACTCTTCCCTGCCCTAGTATTTTCTACTTTAGGTGTTGGATCTATATGCACAGTGATTTAATTTAAACCCTTTTATAACTTTTATAATTTAATTTAAACCCTTTTAACAAAGTAATTTTTTGCTTCAACTTTCCAAAATTTTATAACTTTTATCTTGAACTTATGATAAAGTTTTTGACTTTATCCATATTCATGTAGTCTAAAATTCAGATTTAAAAATCTCAATCTCGTGACTGAGGGTTGTTATAGAAAACATGATAACAATAACAAAATATTGTAATAAAAACGGGAAGTGAGAAAGGAAAGGGAAAAAATGCTTAGCCCTATTGCAATGTGGGACATGTAGATTAAGTAAGTTGCTGTGAATCAGTTCATTTGACATTTAAAGACGTTTCAAAGGGTGAAAATGATGTTATATTAAAATGCAAGTCTGTCTCTACATTGTTCTTCATCATCCATGTTTTTAGCCTTGAAGTTGTTTAAATCTAAAAGAATGGCTTAAACTAAGAAAGAAAAGAAAACAGACCCTTGAAACTATGCATTACTTCATCATCCTATGGATCTCTCAAAAATAAATAACTTTGATACTGACAGGTTAAGTTTCTTTGCTTTCTTGTTTCCATTTGTGGAGCTTTGCTTACCCTTTTTTAAGCAAGTTGTAATTGCTGTTATCAAACTAAATTAGAAATGATAACAGTCTAGATTTGATAACAGTCCAGATTCATGGAAAAACTCATAATGCAAAGAGAAGCTTGTATAGATAGAAAATATAAACAATATACCTTGTGATATGCTTGAAGCTAGATCAGGAACATCAGACAGAATATTTGCAATTAAAAGTCCAACAGTCACATAGGAGGTAGAGACCTGAAAAATAAACATTAAAGAGCGAGCATTATCATGCATGAAGAATAACATCAAGAATAGGGTACCTGATATTGAATGTAAATCGAACATCAAGGAGTTTAGCATTCCATTATCTAACAAAAAAAAGACAGTTTTTTATTCAATATAACCATTATCATCAGAAGAAGGAATTGGTTACCCCATTTTAATTCACAAAAGCATTTGTAGCTGTCAAGCATGAAAGTATGCTACCAGGTAATTCCAGATCCAATGTTAACATTCATGGACAGTTTATATAGCATAATAAAGCCACAAGCAGACTGCAGACCAGAATTTCAAGGAAGAATAATTTCCACAGCTTTATCACATTACTGAAAGAAAGAAGACTCCAAGCACAGAATATAACTCTTGTTGAAATGCAATTTCATTTACCCCCGTTAAAGTTGAAACATTAACAACAACAATAATTGACATGTAAAGCGATAATTTTCCCTTTTGCAGCTTTTATCAAACATCTTATGTGCTTTTATGTTCTTATTCTCTATACTAAGATAACAACAGCTAAGAAACATAACCAAACTGATCATCAAAATCCTAAAATTTTCCTTTTTGCAGCTTTTATCAAACATCTTATGTGCTTTTATGTTCTTATTCTCTATACTAATATAACAACAGCTAAGAAACATAACCAAACTGATCATCAAAATCCTAAAATTTATGCAGAAACACTAATAAAATAAACCCCAAAACAGTAAAGATTCACACTTAAATTTTAAGCTAAGAAAAAAACGAAGGGTACACTTACAGATAAATAAGCTTACCCTTCTTCTAAACTTGAATAGTCAAAACAAAACAACAAAATTATATGAAAATAAGAATAAGAATAAACCCAGAATTTAGACACCATAAAAGATAGGGCAAAAAGGAAAAACGATTAAATTTTAAGCTAAGAAAAAAAAAACGAAGGGTACACTTACAGATAAATAAGCTTAGCTCCCTTCTTCTAAACTTGAACCGTCAGAACAAAACAACAAAATTTATATGAAAATAAGAATAAGAATGAACCCAGAATTTAGACACCATAAAAGATTAAAGCTCAAAAAGGAAAAACGATTAAATTTTAAACTAAGAAAAAAAAAACGAAGGGTACACTTACAGATAAATAAGCTTAGCTCCTTTCTTCTTAACTTGAAGAGTCAGAACAAAACAACAAAATTTATATGAAAATAAATAAGAATGAACCCAGAATTTAGACTAAACAAAAGAAGACTAGACATACCTTTGAGAGATGAAGATGAAGGGCGATGCTTGATTTGAGGATAAATGTTGGAAGAAATTTGGAGCAGAATTTTTAAGGAGACGAAAGCAGGTTATTTTGGTCCCAAAACGTGAAAATGTATTCAGCGTGTGACGTTGAATATCAATTCAGAGCTCTCACCCCTGAATGCCTATTACAACAGCTGAGGGAATATGGGTGTAATAGCAAAGTTGTGGAATACCTAAACGGTGAACCAAACTCCTGAATCACTGTAGCGCGTGGAATAAGGCAGGAATGGAATAGCAATTCCATCCAACCAAACATGATGTAAAAATAGTTTTGGGAATATCCAAGGATTAAACTGCAAATAGCATAAATTTCTAGGTAAAACTATAAAATAGAAGTCACATGGCCGTGTGGAAGGGTCTTGGCTGTGTGGTTCACGAACTAGCCTAGGGTTTGCTAGGCACTTGGTTGTGAGAGGGAGGGAGAGGGGGTATGTGGTCCACTCGTGTAGTCCACATGCTCATGTGGGAGATCATGTGGTCTTATTCCTAAACACGGGTTTGCTCCAATTCACTTGTAAAAGAACACAAACCTTTCATTGGGAGTCCAATTGACGTTCTTCACGTTCGATTTTGATTCGATTCACCTAAATTCGATCCTTCAAACGGCATTTACACATGAATTAATGGTTGGTTTCAAGATTTGACAAGATTACTAAAAGATTTGGCAAGAATCGTAAAAGATTTGACAAGGGGAAATATGAAAACCTAATTAGGAAAAGAAGAGAAAAAGATAGTGGAATTCTGAGGAAGGGCAATATATGAATTCTAATTAGGAAATAATTGGTTAAATTCCTAGGCTTTGTGAACCTTAAGGGCTGCACTTACAATTATCTCGATATTTTACCGAAATTTTGAAATTAAAATGATAAGGGAGGAGGAGGCTCAAATTCTAAGAGAGTACTAATACCTTAACCATTGGGCTACTACCCATTTCTTATTAGTTTTTGACGCTTAATCATATATACATATATACATATATATATATATATATATATATATGTTTTGGAGTGTCTTTGGCAAAATTATGAAATAAAAAGGATAAGAGGGATTTAAACTTGGGTCAATTAGAAGTGAACCCTAAGTCTATATCTTGTTTGGTTTTTACTTCAAATAATATTTATTTTAGTGTGATTTTTATCCTAAATTGCTAAAAATTCAAAGGAAAAGAAATGAGAATAATGGGGTTTGAACTTATGCTCTCTAGGGAGGAAAGCTAACACTTAACTATTAAGTCTATGTCCAATTTCTTACTCATTTTAGTCACTTAATTATATATATATTTATTTTGGGCTCAACTTTCATATTATTTATTAACTTACACATTTACTTAATTTTTTATTAACTTATTTAACTTTATAATTCTTTAGCACGTTCCACTTTAGTTTATATATAATAATTAATACTCATTTAATTTTTCAAGCAAAGTTTAAGGATTAAACCATAAATTTAATAAAATATTTAGTAAAACCTTTTTTGTAAAATTGAGAGTAAATATATGGAATTATCCATATAAGACTTAATCATGCACATTTTCAAGTTATTTTATACCATTTAAGGACTCCAATTGCATTGCATAAAAATCGAGACTCAATTGCAAAGATAATGACACATTGACACCTATACATGTTATTTTGTGTTTTCATGCCAATTTTCCTATTCTATCATATCGTATATCATACATAGATCATACAAATCATGCTCAGTTACACTATAACATACATTAACCCACTTTAACACTCTAATCAATTAGCTATACTAGCATGTAAACCTAAAGTCACAATTTCATATAACTCAATATGTCATATTTGCATCTTATACATTTCTAAATGCATTATAGGTTCATACTTTACCGTTTTGATCATTTTAAGCTTGTCTCAATGTTCAACAAGTTGTCAAGCATCTATAACAATAATTTACTAAGCACATTCTTATTATCGATCGTGCAATCATTCACATTCAAGATTAAATCCAGTCAATCAATTAAACTACAAACTCATTTCTTCTGACCTTTTTTGAGATATGAGACCTCTCATAAGCTATACTGCTAATTGGATCCCGATAAGTAGCGAAAACAATGGTGGGGTCAGGGAGGGCAGAAATTCAACATCCATATCAAAACTTTTCTGGTGGTTTTGGACTGTTCTCCGAACCATATTTGAAACGATTCGGGTTTAGATTGGGTTGGGCTATATTTGAAAACGGGTCGGGCACTTATAACAGGTGATTTTTTTTTTTTTTTTTGTTCAGCGAAAACAGGTGAATCTTTTATTTTTAAAATAATCTGCACCTATATTTTTTTCTCCAGTGGCTACAAAAGTTATTATTTTTCTCATCTTTCAATAAACATAAAAGAAAGAAAAAATATAAATACTCAGCCATTAGATTCTTTTTATATTTTATTTTTTAATAAATTTAAAAGGTATATTTAAGGGTTTAAAGTTTTGGGACTAAAATTTATGGATTCAAAGTTTAGGATTTTAAAATTTTATAAAAATATTAAATTATTTTTTAAATATCTTAAATTTAAAAGAACTTTTATTATGATTATTATAATAAACTTCACATTTGTCTGTAAATATCACCCTAAAAGAAACTCTACTCCTTTTTAGAATATAGAAACAAAATTGCCCTCTTCTTCATAATACCATATTTTTACTTTGCTTTTCTTAGGATTAAATTGAGGACATCTTGAAAAAACAAATTAAAAATTAATATTTTTAGTGATTTAATTATATATATATATTTGATAATTTAAAATAAAAAGTAACTTATAGAACTTTTTCAACAGAAAAATGGAAAATGATAGGTAAAGAGATATTTTCACTTAATGTTTCAATTATTTTTATTTTATTTTATTTCTTTTAATATAATCCTTTAATTATTTTACTTTTAAAATTTAAATTTAAAATTATCAAATATTCTAATCATATTCTGAATTTAATTTTAACGAATTTTATAAATTAAATTTAATACTTAACATTTCAAAATTTAGTTTTTCAGTTTATCAAACAACACCTTAACTCTAAGTTTATGAACAAATGTTACCCTCCAATAATAATATTTTAATAATTAATAAAGTATTATAAATTAAAATATTTAAAAAATTAATTTTAAACCCTAAATCTAACCATATAAATTTTAGAATCTAAAACCTCTAAATCCTTAAATATAACTTTTAAACTTAATTAAAAAATATTGAAACAAAATTAATCCAACAACGGATAAACAGTCCATAAGCTTTTTCCGTCTATAATTTTCCAAGAATTTTTTTTATAACTTCTTATAATTATAAATAATTTTTCATAAATTTTTTTAATTTTTTTTTGTATGTTTTAGTAATTATTTAAAGAACCACATTTACTAAGAACCTATACATGTGATCGTCCAATCAAATAAACTTAGATAATTGAATAACTATTTGTCAAGTTTCATCCTAGATATGTTATTTTCTTTATAAAAACAAAACTTATTTTAAATTTTTCAAAAAAAAAATAAAAAATGTGTTGACGTGGCATTTGTTGCTACGTCAACATATAATCCCATGATATGCCACATATCATTATTTAATTGGACCTTAGCCACACTAACAAAAATGTCATGATCAATGGAAGTCGATTTTAATCAAATGCTTAATTGATTATTTAATTTTTTACTAAAAGTGTTTTTCTTTTAACAACTTTTTATTCCACAATCAATTTTTGACGTTAACTTATATTAGTAAAATTTTAGGTTTAGGGTTTGTTTGATAAATCATTGAAAAATTTTATTTCATTGAAAATAAAATTGAATATGTTAAATTTGTTTGGTAATAATATTTTTTTACTTAACATAAAAATTTCAACGAAAAAGTGTTGAATAAGCTAAATAGGTTGGTAGCTACTTATAATTTAATGTAGAAAATATTAAGTTGATTTTATTTTATTAAAAATTAAAATAAATATATATTTTTGGTTAAAAATGAGATATTCAAATTACCATATTTATTTTTCATCCAAAACTATCCAAAATAATATAAATATTATATTAATAAAATTAAAAATAAATAAATTTTTAAAATCAATATCTACTTTTATCCAACAACATAATTATATTTAGTACTTATTTACTAATTTACAAAATAATTTTTTCATATAAATTTAACAATTATAAAATTTAACAGCAATTTAATTAATTTATGAAACGTACTTTTACTTTTATACTTTGTTTCTCCTACAATTGCGAATTAATATTAGGTTAGATGCTTTGAGACCACATATGAGAAAATCCAACCTAAATAGAAAGCCACATACGATTAAATTTAATTGATTAAACACCACTTAAACAATTAAGTAGTAAAAAACCAACAACTATTTGTTGGAAAAGAAAAATAACAATTTTGGAAGAATGAATATCGTCATGATTCATCTCTTAGTTATTTTATAATCAACATTATAATTTTGAAGTTGTGAAAATCTTATCTGCTGCTACGTTCATTTATCACGTATAAATTATGAATTTAATTTCTAATTTTAGTTTTTTAAGGTAATCTCTAATTTTAATTTTGTAAGAATTTAAGTCGTAGTAATTAAATTTGTTAAATTAAATTCTATTGTCAATAATTTTATATTTTATTTTTTTTAAAATTTAAAATTTTAATCATAATATAAACAATAGTTATTAATGCATTTATTAAAATGGTATGATTTTTGTAAGTACTACATGAGCAAGTTTATAAAATTTTTAGAAATAGTAAAAATTAATTTATTAAACTAAATAAATATCATTTGGATCAAAATTAAAAATTTAAAATTTTAAAAAATATAAACAATGTCATCTCTCTCGAGATATTGTCCTATTCGAGTGCCCACCCATTTTGTCATCCGAAGGGGTACCTAACCAATAACCTACCATTTATGGGGTCTAGACCTCTTCGCAGCAAAAGCATCGATTGGTTAACCAGAAGTGTAAAGTTTGATGGCGGTTTGTACTGAATATCAATGTGCCATCCTTGGATTTAAGACTTCAAAATAGCTTATACAAGCATCATGCTTCCCATACTGAGTAAGATTTATTTAATAATGGTGCATACGAATAGGTTTTGGAGTACTAGTCCTTTTCTTCATGAAAACCATCCCCACTCAACAATCAACAAACCAAAGCATGGAAAGATAATAGAGATATTCAAGCAGTTTTCTTCATGCTTGGAAAGGTTAAAATGGGTTACTATGCAGACCGCATTTCTGAGAACTTTTCTCGAAGAGGAGCCAATGTTAAAAGAGGCGTGTGCTGTGTTGCATGATGAGTGATGGGCGAACAAGGTTGGTAAGATGGATTTGGTATTCGTCACATCTTTTGCCACACACAAAGCTCTTTAGAATCTTCAAGATACCTTGTTTTTTTTAATGCTTTTCCAATAGAAAGGACGGAACATTGTGCACCTCAAAAGATTCGTATCACGTGTTCATTGTCAGCCGGTATCTCCATTTCTTCCACTCCTACTCCTTTGAAACATTGCCTGGAAAACCACTGAAATTTCAAAAATATATGGTCTGGGATCCAACAGCCTAACAGGGGGCCCATCCCATCTGTCGTTTTCGACCATATATGCTTACTTCACTATTCAT
The DNA here is from genome assembly GCA_005393395.2 of Gossypium australe. NCBI lineage: Eukaryota > Viridiplantae > Streptophyta > Magnoliopsida > Malvales > Malvaceae > Gossypium > Gossypium australe. The sequence continues at coordinate 121,752,072 of CM016616.1, forward strand.
TTGGACTCATTTTAGTGTTTTCGGCTTGGTTTTAGGCTTCAAACAATTAATATCAAAATTTTGATATTAGAGTTGTGTGACCTAAATCTTTGTTAAAGAAAATACAAAGACAAAATAAGGGGATGCAGCACAAGTAGAATCCGTATAGAATTACACTTCTTCTATATGATATTGATTAGAATAATATTTTTCAACATTTAAATAGATGTAGTCGAAACTCCTCTTATATCATCTAGTTGTCAACATTAGTGAATTTTTTCTCCTGATTTTTTCCCGAAAGGGTTTCCACATAAAATCTGTGGGTTTTATTTTTCTTTTCTTATTACTTTGCGATCGTTCTATATTGCCATTATCGACATCTATTTTAACATTTGACAATACAAACCTTAGCTTTGTTTTCTCAATCATCTCATTAATGACATTTTAAGATAAGGGCCAAATCAATCACAAACTTTACAACCAAGTCTTGACGAACCTTTCTAAAAGATTCTATTATCAATTCTATAAAAACCAATAATGCGACCTCGTGTTAGACAATGTTGAACGATCTTTTAAGTTCAAATTTTATTTTATTTCGATTTGTGAATTTAAATTGAATTAATTATTAAATTTAGTGTTTATAATGATTTATTTTAATCAAAACGATTGATATAATTGCAACTTAAAATTATTAAAAACTACGCTTGGAATGAATTTGGACAAACTGTTGTCCAAATGCATTTGAACAAGCTATTGTCCAAATGCATTTGAACTTAGACAAATAGTTGTCCAAGTTCATTCTAAGTAGGGTTTATAATAATTTTTATTTTCAATAAAAATAATATATCTTTATAATTTCTTATAATTCTTAATATTTTTTAAATAATTTTATATTTTTCTATTTTTTTTTGCTTAATTAAAATTTTTAAAATTTTCACTTTTTTTACTAATAAACCTTAAAACAAAGTATGATTGGAAGATGATGAACCAATACTGAAAAACATTTGTTTAAGTAGTGAAAATTTTGGATAAACTTTTATCAAAGATTTTGTATGTTAAACCTCAAATAGATTAGCAGTTATTTAAATGGTATTTATATTTATATTAAAATTTTATTTTTTGATATTGTTAATATAGTGTACAACAAGGGAGGAGGACTAGGTGGGTCAAAGAGGAGATAAGGGCGATGCTATGGAAGCCGATTCACCTAAGGAGGCCGAGAGTTGGAACCAGGACAAGAGGACAGGCTGAGAGGGAAATTGGTTAGAATGATTTTATGGTATTGAAAATTGATCCCTTCTTCATCATTGATTACGATATTTATATGAGAGGTCCCCTTGTCCATTAGTGTGACGTGGTTGATTTCCGTGAAGAAGATTATCCTTATCCAATGCATGAAAGATGTTGTAGCACCCCTCGCTCGATTGTCGGGTTTGAACTACATGATACCACATTTGTTGCCGAAGCAACAAACGTGGAATAAATAGTAAACAAACCTTTTTAACATACAACCACTTCATAAACACAATCACAACATGATATACAAACTTTTTGGAGTATCAATTGAGCTTACGAAAGCTTTTTCATGACCCGAGCATGAAATAGGACCAAATTGCAAAGTTTTAAAAATTTAGGGTTGACATCGTGACGTCACCTCCTCCACATTGTGAAGTCGCCAAACAGTTTGTCACGTCACGATGTCAGACCACTCGACGTTGCGACTTCACATACTGTCGGCTGAATCGTCGGGACGAGGGCTCTGTTTTTTGTACAAATTAGGTAATTTGGTACCTATTTCATGTCAACCTTTAAATTTTACCATTTGGTGCATATTGCATAACTTTTTCCTACACAAAACATACCAAAACACATTCCAAACATTGTATATAACCATTTTCCAACCAACCAATCCAATATGCCTCAATTTGGCACCAAATCACATTAATTCAACTTATTATACAAATCCAACCTATTCAATCATACATTTATCCATTAAATACCATCATTTTACCATACTATTTCAATTCTCATTCTCATTCAAATGTCATATATATAGCTTATCACATTACCAAAACACACACACACACACAAAAACACACACATATATATGAATATTAGTCTTCCCCAAAGTCAAACATTAGTTAAAGTTCAAACTAAAGCTACCATTCTCAAGTTAACAAAAGCATAACACCTATATACATGCCACATAACCAGACTTTAGAATGCTTGAAAGACTACCTAATCAATAATGGGATAGTGTGAGCTTCTCATGGATTTGTTCAACATTTTTGCAAATTGGCAATCTACAGAGAAAAGGAAAACAACGGGTAATCATTTTGAATGCTTTTAAGTTCATAGGTATTTAAACGAGAAAGTTACCTTAACTTATAATTAAACATATCAACTAATTAACTTGGAAAAGTTTCCTAAAATGACAATTCATAATAAAAAAGGTGAGCTTATCATGTAATCAATCATAATATAATATAAACATATACCAAATCAATTCATTTCAATATCATGATCATACTTCATATAACATATATATCCATATATACGTTAAGCTCATGCCATTTAATTTCACTTTTCATTTAACTATAATCACATAACCCGATGAACTTTAGTAAATGAACTCGAATGCACAAGTATCTCCAATGTAATAATTGCTCGTTCGAGCTGAATACATATTCGTGTCAAGTTATCCGTTTGAGCTAAACCTTTAATGACACAACAAATCACTTCGCCAAGTTATAAATATACATGTCAGGTTACTTGTTTGGGATAAACTTTTAAAATGACATTAGATCACTTATCTAAGCTAAACTTGTGTCAAAAACATCTTCGAGTTCGCAACAAATGTTGGATCTCAGTAATCATTAGTAATCCGTCCGTATCCATGTGTACAAGACCTTTGCTAAGTTCATCAGGGAAATTTCATCATATAAGTTCATATACATTTCTTCACAATTTAGTCTAGATCTCGCCTTTTGCCCCAAATTGAAAATAGTCCAAATTTCAAATAAACATACATATATTCATAATTTTAAATACAAACAACTTAAATTCAAACATGTAATAGCCCAATTTTGGGGCTAGTAGGAACAATTGTTTCGGAACCGCTAATCCGAGGTCAGAGAAATTATTTTTAATATTATTTTATGGGTTATAGCATGATTATATGAGTGTATGAAAATTTTGGTGTATTACTTTTAGTGATTGCATGCTTAATTTTGAAAAAGGACTAAATCGTATAAAGAGCGAAGGTTTTGATTTACAAGCTAAAGGTGTCAAATAGCTATTGAATATTAAATTGGAGGTCCTTAATGTACAAGTAGGCATTATTTAGGGTGATGGCCGGCCATAGGGACAAAGAAATGACTTGGTCAATGGTTAGGTGTAGTATTAGGTGAATTAATTGAGTAATAAATTAATATAAAGAAAAGCTATCATCTTTCCATCTTCTTCTTCTTCCACCGAAAATATCAACAAGAATAGGGGTTTGGAGACTTGAAATTTTCAGCAACTTACACTCCTTGCAAGTAAGTGATTTTGGTGATCATTCTTGATGATTTTTGTACTTTTGGGACCCTTGTAGCATAATCTAGCTAATGAGAGAACTATTTTGCAAAATGGTTGAGAGTCTAGGATTTTTCCATGTGAGAATTTATGTGTTTGCTAAAATTTTATGGAAGAAAATGAATCTTAGTGGTTTAATGAACAACTTTTGTGAAAGGATTTTGCATGAAAACTCCTAATAGGACTATTTTGTAAAAGTTATAAAAATGGATAGTAAATGTGTGAAATAATTGAAATTGTGAATTGCTATAAGAGAGAATATGAATCGGCAAGGCTTGGATCTGTGATAAATGAACATATTTCATTTTACGAGCCTAGGGGAAAAATCGTAATTTTGTGAAAGTCTGCCAAAATAAGAATTGTTGGAGTGATTTGATTAATGTGATTATTTAATAAACTAAATATGTCATATAGATCAAGAAGAACGTGGAATCAACCTTGACCAAGGAAAAGGCAACGTTTCGGACTAAACTCCAAATTAACATATTTTGTATCGAGGTGAGTTTATATGTAAATAATACATCCTTTTTACTTATGTTATTACATATTAATACATTGTCTGAGATGTGAATGAATATTATTGATATCTATTAAAATGATAGAAAGTGAAGAAATTCTCGGATGAACCTTCGGAATAGGAAAAAAGGTACGGATAAGCATCCGTGAATAAGTGATTGTTGGTGGGCTGTGTGCGATACCACCGTATTTATTTTTATTGGTGGGCTGTGTGCGATACCACCGTAGATATGTGATTATTGGTGGGCTATGTGCGATACCACCGTGTTATTTATTAATTGTGGGCTGTGTGCGAAACCACCGTGTATCCGGTATTATTTCGAAGTGTTTATCGAGAAACTTTGACTAAGTGAAATTATGTGTGGCTATGTGGTGATAAGTGCAGCGTATAAGTGCATGTAAATGTGAATAATGTTTATGACATGTATTTGGAATGTGGTAAGATTTGAAATGAGTAAGTATAACTACGAACATCTGAACTGTTTTTGATTGATAAGTATGTGGTATGATGTTCATTGTTTGCATATAGACTTACTAAGCTTAAAGCTTACTCCCTTCTCTTTTTCCCTTGTTTTATAGTGTCAAGAAGCTAGCTCGGGATACGAAGACCGTCGGAGGATCACCCACATTATCCATACATTTTGGTATAATGAGATTTACTTTGAATTATGGCATGTATAGGGACTTGATCCTTTTGGTTATATGTCGTATTGGTTTAGCCAAATATGTTGGCTTAGGATGATATTTGATTCTTTTTGTAAAAGGCCATAGTTGATGGCTACTTCTTATTAATATATGGAAATGATGATGTTTATCATGAATGTGCAAATTGTATGGTTGAGCAATTGACATATCCTTATGCATGAATGAATAGGTTGTTTGATGTGGTCTTTGTTGGTGTATGTATGGGTAGCAAAAAGGCTTGGTAAATAGCCTTGTTATTATCCACACGGGTAGACACACGGTCTGCCCCATAGGCATGTAATTCAGCTGTGTGTCCCTCTGCATCCTAGGTTGGCAAAATAGAATGCCTAGTAGTAACCACACGAGCCGAGGCACGGCCGTGTGTCTCAACTGTGTGGAAGACACGGCCATAGGACATGGGCATGTGCCCAGGACGTGCGAAGTCTGCACTTGAATTTAGGAATTTAATTCGCCACACGGTCTAAGGACACGGGCGTGTGCCTTGGCCGTGTGACCATATTGGGTTAATGACGTCAGAAACAGAATGTCAAGGTTTTTGCACATGGGCCAGGACACGGGCGTGTCATGGCTGTGTGGGGGACACGGGTGTGTATCAAGCCGTGTGAAAACCTCTGTAGGCTCAAATTGAGAAATAAATCCACATGGGTGTGGGACACGGGTGTGTCCCTATACGCTTAGGCCGTGTGAATTACACGATCTCTCAACATGGCCATGTTACTAAGTTACATGGGCGTGTGCCCCTGTTTTTAGTGATATTTTCCAAAGCTTTCCAAAGAACTCGATTTGATCCCGAAACATTTCTAAGATGTGTTTTGGGCCTTATAGGCCCATATTATGGGTGATTAGAGGAAGTTCGAAAATTTTTAAATTTTGAACGGATTTTTATGACCCGGTAATGCATGTTAGAATGTGTTTTGAGTTAGATGACATCTCGTACCCTATTTAGGTGCTAAACACGGGTAAGGGGTGTTACAAAACACATCATATGAACTTACCTGGAAAAACAACAAGCAATCGTATTATTTAAGGACTAATCCATAAATTTACCTTTTCCTCGATTATCCTCGGTTTGGTTCCATTCTTTATCTATACAATAATTCAATTCAATTAATCAATCTGAACCACTTTATAACATCCTATCATATGTATGTATCAGTTCAATTCCATCTTTCAAATGCCCCTAAAATTTTGCATTTTATTCAATTTAGTCCCTAAAATCGAAATTGTAATATCTTTCAAATTTAAGCTTTGATTTCGAAATCGATCTTAGTTACATCTTTTTAAGGACCTCTACTAATTAAAGAAAATTTACATCAATTTCAAAGTTTATACAGTTTAGTGATGGAGAAATCTCGGTTAAAAATTGACCTAATTTGTGATATTTATAGCAATAAACCTTAGCCGAATTTGTACTTGTGTTTTTGGATAAGCATATCCTTTTAGGGCGTGGGCTCGATCCAATTGAATCAAAACACAGAACTAGAAAAAAATTTCCTTTTAGGGTGAAAACATAAATTCTCTCTTCTTTAATAGAAACAGGTAAAAATATTATTCTAAAAAATATGTTTATATATTGAGAATAGATTCTCTCTATTTTTCGACAGAATAACAATCTTTCAAAAGTTGTGTTAATAGCTTTATTTGTGCCATCTATTTATAGGAACAGAAGGTAGAACCTTTGTTGAGTTGTAGTGGTTTATTTCAAATAGGAAAAAAAACATCCTAATCAGAGTAGGGGAGGGTTGGACATTTTTATCTAGTATCCTACTAGGGTTGCTGCCCCTTTCATGTCCACGAGGGGTTTTTGAGCTCTTTTATTGGGTCCAGTTACGAGTACTTCTTGGGCCCTTTTTGACCTAATACTTTTTAATGTGATCCAAATCGATTCAGTTTTTCTATTTATCAAAATAAAATTTAATATTTATATATAAAAATAATTTTCTCATCCGTATTTTACCCTAGCAAAATTTGACGATTTTACCCTTGGTAAAATTTTAACGATTTTGCCCCTGGTAAAATTTATAGAAAAATATGTTTAGTATGTCACAACTCAATATGTTCAGTATGACCGAATGATTTATTTTCATTTCTAGGCTTCAAAACAGTCCAAAAATATAAACTCAGTCTTCTATCATTCTTTAAGTAATCCTATATAGGATTGTAAGTTTCCATTTTCATTTCCATTTTATTTTTAGAAACTTACATTCATTTCCAAATGATTTCATTTCTCCATTTTGGAGGAAACCATAATCATTCTTGAATATTTCCCATTTCTCTTTTTCTATTCATTCAATTCATTTCTATTCAAACACACAATTCATTTATGGTTTCAACGAGCTAGTGGAGGGATTGATTGGACATATGTAGTTGAGGCTCAAATGATTTATAATTAAGTTTTGGCTTTTCACCTATTTATAACTCATTTAGTTATGATGTTATTCCAGTATAGTATTGTGACTAAGCTCTCCCCAACGACATATCATTACGAAAGCAACTACTCAATGCTCGTCCAATGCCTTTGTTATAAGTGTGTTACTCTCATAGGATATCCTTGATCTCTTTGGGATAATATCTGTTCTCCCAATATGATCCTATTTTATCTTATGGTAACCATTACGTCATCCATCATGAAAAGTCAATCATTATCAAATAGTGATCAAGCCATCCATCACAAAGACGGACAACCCATGGCCAGATTTACTTTTCATCAACCATGTAATGCTAATGAGAGGATATCTTTTACCCATGTTTTGGGTTATGAATTCCACTATTGTGAATGACGCTACATACTACAAAAGTCGTACACCCAACACACTAGCTTTCGGTTCCTTATCTATTTGAACTTGGGTTTTTTCTTACATCAAAATATACGAGTCACACATACATAGTCCGCCACACTGTGAATGTCACATGTGAATAATCCATAAATAGATTCAGGATCTATTTTGCTTCGGTCATGTCTGATGTACTGTTATTTCAGTTAGTCATATCTATGTCTCAATTGTAACAGCCCGATTTGGGGCCTAGTCGGAATAGTGGTTGCGAGACCACAAATTCAAAGTAGAAATATGTGTTTTATGATTTTTATGAGGCTTATGTGGTGTTTGCATGATTATGTGAAAATTTCATGAAGAAATTCTATTAATTAGTGATCAAATTTTCCATCAGGACTAAATTGCAAAGATTAGAAAATATGAGATTCTAGAAGATTTAAGTATGAAATAGAATCATAAAAATTACTAGAGGTCCTTATTTAGAAACTAGACCATTAAATGTCAAGATGGACAAAAATGGATATGGGAAGGAAAAATCTTAAGGAAGGGGCCTTAAGAGCATTTTAATCATTTGGTTAATTAATGAATTAAAAGGGAAAAAGAAATCAAAAATGAGTGTCCATCTTCTTCACCATAGCCAAATTTTACAAGCCCTCCATAGCTAGGGTTTCTTCAACTTTCAAGCTTGATTGTAAGTACCTCTTAGCCCCGTTTTCAATGTTCTTCGTATTTTTGAAATCCTCATAGCTCGATTTAGCTATTTCTTGCAATATTTTGAGCTAGGGTTCATGCTAAAAAATTTACCCATGTATGACATGCATGTATTTTAATGATTTATGAAAGAATATGAAAGTTTGATGTATGTTAAACATCTTTTTCTAAATGATTCTCATAAAAAAATGCATAAAAAGGACCAAATTGCAAAAGTTATGAAAATGGTCATACATGAGTGAAATAGTGGAAATTAGGGGCTATTGTAGTTACGAAAATGATTCGGCTAGGCTTGAAATACAAGAAAGTTGAATGAAAATCATTTTACGAGCCTAGGGGCAAAAGTGTAATTATGAGAAAATTTAGGAGAAAAATCATAATTTTGCCAAAGTGTGATTCATGAGTCAATTTAGTCAATGTGAGTATTAAACAAGTGAAATTTTTATTATAGATCAAGAAACACGAAGCCCGGACCTAAACCGAGGCAAGGATAAAGTGTTGGACTAAATTGAACATCTACACACATTTTGAGTACCGAGGTAAGTTTGTATGAAATTAATGTTACATATGTTATTATGTTTAAATTTCTTATTATTTGAGAAATGCATATCATTTCCATGAAATTTTATTGATGATGTCTTAATGAGAAAAATGGTGAGATCATGCTAAGTGAAGTCCCGGTTGAAATTTCGGAATAACGAGGATACCTATGTCACGACATGAGATAAGGACGACCCCGTATAAGACCATGTCTGGACATGGCATCGGCATCGAATGTAGATCCCATGTAAGACCGTGTCTGGACATGACTTCGGCACCAAAGGAAGATCTCGTGTAAGACCATGTCTGGAACATGGCATCGACATCTATGTACGATCTCGTGTAAGACCATATCTAGGATATGGCATTGGCATCGTGATACATGTATGATGAGATTGAGTATCCTCTGATATTCCGAGTAGTTCAACGGGCAAAAGAGCTAAGTATGTAAAGTTGATATAGAACTAAGTTATACAAGGATAATAATGAGTTCCATTTATGTTAAGGATGATAATGATTTAAGTTTACGTTCAAGTTAGCATAAGTGCTAAATTATGTGACTAAGTGATAGAGGTACCATGAGTAAAATACAAGTTATGAAACTGTAATGTGATGTGTGATGGTAAGAATGAGTATGAGTAAGTATGCCTAAGCACTTGAGAACTTGTGTTGCTATTGTTCTATGAGATGAGTGGATTTTACCATGAGAACTTATGTTACTATATTAATTCATGCAAACTTACTAAGCTATATACTTACTCCTCTCTTTTCTCTCTTCCTTGTAGTATCGCCAAGCTAGCTCGGGGATCGTAGAACGTCGGAGCTCAGATCACACTAGCAATCATTCTTTTGGTATAGTAAAGTTGATTTATTTTGAGTATGGCATGTATAGGAACTTGGTCATCTTGTGTTATGTCATATTTGAAAGCCAAAGTGTTGGCTACTAATGTCATACACTCATTTTGTAAATGGCCATTAAGAATTGGCCGATATTCATCAAGTTTCATGTTTTAATGGTGATGAGTTTTATGAAGTGAAATTTCATGCAAATGATGGAGTAAATTGTGATGTGTATGAATGATTATTAGTGGTTCTTCATAGTGAATTATTGCCATGTTATGTGTTGCTTGTGTTGGTATATGTGTGTTGATGTTTCAGGGTGGCAATTGGCTTGGAAAATAACCTTATAATTGTCCACATGGGTAGACACACAGGCGTGAGTCTAGGCCGTGTGTGACACATGGTCAGCCCCATGGGTGTGTTGATAGGCCGTGTGTCCCCTGTATCAAATCGCGAGAATTTGATTCGTCACATAGGCCAGCACACGGGCGTGTGCCTAGGCTATGTGCCCTGAAGAGGTTGCTGACATCATAAACAGAATACCCAGGTTTTCACACACGGGTAAGGACACGGGTGTGTCTAGGCCGTGTGAGGGACACGGGCCATTGACACGGGCATGTGTCCGGCTGTGTGAAAACCCCTGTAGGTTCGAAATGAAAAATAAATTCTACACGAGTTAGGGATATGGGCGTGTGTGACCACACGGCCTGCCCACATGGGCGTGTCCCATTTCACACGAGCGTGTGGCCCTGTTTAGGTAAAAATTTTCTAAGTGCGCAAAAGTTCCCGGTTTAATTCCAAAACTCTCTGTATGCAAGTTTAGGGCCCATAATAAGGATGATATGAATGTGAATGAGATGTTTTAAGTTGAAAAGAAATTTTATAGCCCAAAGTTGTATATTCAAGCAAGTTAAGTCTGGTAATGCCTCCTATCTGATTCCGGAGTTGAATACGGGTAAGGAGTGTTACATTTAGTGGTATCAGAGCTATGATTTAGTCAATTCTCGGACTAACATAGCGTATACATGAGTCTAGCTATACATGCCATACATATGAGTATTTATGTAATGATAGTGTGACGACTCCTAACGATTTGAATTTTGTTTTCATTTAGTAAATGCATCCCGATAGAGCTGTGGCGGATGATGTAGAAAGTAACGCGCCAGCTCCCACTGAAGGGATGATGCCAAATGAAAATGAGAATAGACCTGCGACCGTGAGTTTGAGAGGAGGAGAAGAGGCTAGGGAAGCCTTTGTCCATATGATGAATGCATAGTATATGGAGTTCGTTAGTACGAACCCGAATGCACAACCCCCTCCACCCCCACCAATTCCTCAGCCTACCCCAGTAGCTCCCCAAGTGGTAGAAGTGATAAGAAGAGAAAAGCCTTTGGTTGATAGAATCCGGAAGTAAGGAGCCGAAGAATTCAGGGCTAGAAAGATGATGACCTGGAAAGAGCAGAATTCTGGCTTGAAAATACCATCAGAATTCTAGCTAGTCCATGTACCAATTTGCAAAATTATTCAAGTTTCTAAAAGTTTTCATTGATGAATGCTTGAATAAATTATTCGATTTTAAGCTTAGAAGTGAAAAAGTATTAGTTTGTAAAGTTTAATTGCTAGTTTTTTTAACCTAGGGACTAAATGTTGGATCTGGTGCCCTAAGTGTTGTATTTTCGTCAATATACACTTGTAATTTTTCTGAACAGATTGGTTAATAAAACAAATCCAATGATTACATTAATATGCACTTTATAATTGTCCTCACATGGTTTTTGCACGCAAAGCAAAAGGGAAATAAATGTTACTCATTGAATGTCTAATGTTTAGTTAATACCATGCGGTATTATATGGTTGGATCGTGGTATGAAAAGACAACTTGTATTAGTAGACGAACCTAAACATGTCTTTAGGCTAATCGAAAATGATCAAACTGATTGAAAGACTAATATGTCATCTATCGAGTCTAGAAAGTAGTCTTTAGTACATCTAGTTCTTTAACTCTTAGTTGGTAGTAGCCTTATCGAAGATCAATATTTGAAAACATGGTAGCTTCTTTCAATTTATCAAATAAGTCATCAATACAGGGTAACATATACTTGTTCTTTATGGTCACTTTGTTCAGCTGTTTGTAATCAAGATATAGTCTCATAGTTCCCATCTTTGTTTTTCACAAACAAAACCGGAGCACTCCAAGGCGATACACTAGTTTAAATGAATCCCCGATCTAATAATTCTTACAACTACATCTTCTATTCATTCAATTCTGTCGGTGTCATTCTATACGATGTAATATAAATCAGAGCATTTCTTGGTGCTACTTCAATAACAAATTCAACTTCTCTTTCTAGTGGTAAACCAGACAATTCTTCAGGGAACACATCAATGAATTTGTTAACTATTAGTATTTGTTCTATCTTCGATTCTGGTACTATGGTATCTAAAATGTAAGCTAGATACGTTTCACAACCTTTTCTAATAAGATCTCAGGCTGACATTGATGAAACAATACTAGTCGAATAATCAGATCTATCAGCCTCAACATCAATCGATTCACCATTTTGACATCTCAACAATATTCTTTTTTGTCTACAGTTGACAATAGCATCATGCAAAGTGAAACAATCCATGCCAAGGATAATGTCAAACTCATCAAATTGTAATAACATCAGGTTGACAAGAAATTGATGGCCCTGAATTCTCAGTGGACAACTTTTACATATTTTATTAACAATCACACACTGGCCTAACGAGTTCGTTACTTTAACATCATATTCAATCAACTCCACTGACATATTTCTTTCGATTACTAATGCAGTGCATACGTATGAATGTGCTGATCTAGGATCAATCAAAGTATGTACAGTAACATTGAAAAGAGAAAATGTACTAGCAATCACGTTAGGAGTTGTAGCCTCCTCTCTAGCTCATATGGCATAACCTTTGGTTGGTGCATGAGCTTCAGATCTCACAGATGTATCCTTGGTTCCAATGCGGCTAGCTCCAACATTACTACTTGATCCCAACTTTCTACCCCTCTGTGGAGTTGTCATAGGTTTTATAACTTGTTTTGAACTAGTCTCAATTTTGTTCGGACAATTTTTCAGGAAATGGTCAAAACAAGCACATCTAAAACAAGACCTTTTTCTAAATCTACATTCTCTAAAATGGTTTTTTTCGCAATGTTCACAAATAGGTTTATTTGTGTTACAAACACTATCAGTACTAGCCACTGAAGTAGCCTAAGGTTTTGGATAACTCTACCTGGACATACCTCTTCTTGTATTTCCTATAAGAACAAATGATTGACTTATGAAATCTCTTGTTTGCTTAGACGGAGGAGTTGGGAAATATTTGGCCATACTACGTTTCCTGGTATCCCTACTTTTTTACTTTGCATGTTTCTTTTCGTTTCACATTTCTTCCATTTTATGTGCCCGTTTAGACAGTACCACAAATTCTTTCAGTTCTAATGCCCCAACAAACATTCAAAGGTCTTCATTCATACCCCACTTGAATCGAGTGCACATCTCATCCTCAATAGGTACAGGTTCGAGGGCATACTTGTTGAGTTGGACAAATTCATACTCGTATTTGGCTATAGTTATCTTTCCTTGTTTCAGTGCTATAAATTCCTTATTTTTCTTCTTGAGGTATAATTGGCTAACATATTTCTTTTTGAATTTGGTTTGGAAGAAATCCCAATTTACCCAGTCTTTAGGAAAAACAGATATTAATGTCGTCCACTGTTAATACCCTTTTTTTTAGCAACGATATGACACATAACAAACTATCTTTTGGAGAACACATCATTTCATACTCTCAGAGTATTTTCCATCCAATATTCAGCTCTCACTAGATCATTTTTGTTTTTACCTTTGAACTCTACTACCTTACACTTTCTAATTTTATTGATCAAGGGTCGGTGAACATTTACCCTATTAGGGTTTTGAGGACGAGGAGGTGCCATAGGAGGCACGATCAAGGGTGGAGGTTGCATTTAGGGTTCCAAAGCTAAAACGATAGCTCCCATAACCAGGTTGAACCATTGGTTAATCATATCGAAGAAGGTGTCTCTAGTCTCGCTCTTAGGCCCTTGCGGAATGGGCAAACTCTGAGCAGCTCCTTGATCGGAAGTAGGAACGTTACTGTCTAGTTCATCTAATATGACATGATTTGATTCGACCGACATGGTTTATCTATATGAAAAAAGAGTCAAATCGAATTAGAATGTATCACACTATCACAGGTTATTGTGGCATGTATTTTTGGACTCAACATGAGCTACATTACAATCCTAGAATCGACTAAACTAGAACTTTGGTACCCCTAAATGTAACACCCCTTGCCCAATTCAATTGCTGGGTCTGAACTATAGGATGCCACATCTATTGCCGAAGTAGCTAACGCTGAATAAACAAAAAATAAACCTTTTAAATATACAATCAATTCATAAACACAACCACATCATGGTATACAAACTTTTTTAGAGCCTCAATCGAGCTTACAAATACTCTGTTATTACCCGAGCATGAAACATGACCAAATTCAAAGTTTCAAAAATTTAGGGCCGACGTCATGATGTCACCTTCTCCACGTCGTGACATCACCAATTAGTTTGTCATGTCACGATGTCAGGCCACTCGACATCATGACATGACATACTGTCGGTTAGCGTTGTGATGAGGAAATGTGATCGTTGGGATGAGGGCTCTATTTTTGGTACAAATTAGGCCATTTGGATATGCATCCTTAGATGAATTTTCTATTAGATGCCACTAGTTACCAATTGCAAATAAAAAAATTTCATACTCTTCGATGTTGATAATGGTGTCTGCTTGTGATCCTCGAAAAGCAACAATCCATGATTGAAAAAACCTACACGCAAAAACAAAGGCGTGTTAAGCACAAAGCTTAGTAATATAATAAGAAAATTTATTATATACTTACCTTTTAAATGGTGATTCAAACTTTCTACAATAATTTGTAAAATAGTTTAAAAACAATGCTCATTACATCTAATTAACAATTCAGAAACTAGAAAAACTGATTAATTTCCAAAATGGCAATCATAACATTTGTCAGTTTCAAGAAATCATTTATACAACGACAAAAAATGGTTTGAGTTTAGCCCATTGTAAGGCTAGATAAATAACTAGGGGATATTAGAGACTCGTTGGCCAAAGCCACAAAAACAAAAACATTGAAAGGTGTGTGTCTGAAGACGAGATCAGAATCACACCAAAGTGTCATTAACAAAAGTACCAAAGTACTAATAACATAAGTATCGTAGTACTAGTAATAGAAGTTTCCTATTGGCATGCCAATTATATCCAAACCATTGAACTAAGCTACTAAGCCCTTGTGTCAAAATCTCTAGAATGTTAGTGTTAAAAATCTCCAAGTTTGAAACAATATCTGAGGCAATAAACACTATATCACGGAATAATGATTTCAATCATAGCGTTAAGCTACTAAATCAAGTTTAAAAAATATTAACTTCTCTTCAAGAGACTTAACAATTGTTTATAAATTTGTTTTCTTGTCGTTAACTACACTTTCATATCATGGAGACATTAACATACCATAACTTATTAAAATTGATAATTATAAAAATTCAATTAGAAACAATCTTAATTTAATATAAGTAAATTAATGGAGTTCCCAAATATCTCGCCGCACTAAATATTCAAAAGTTGTTGGAGAAGTTTATATCCACCTTAATCCACTAGATTTTCTTTCTTTTTGCTAGTATTTCCCCTTCCTTCTTCTATTTCTTCATCGTTAATAAAAATTTCATAAATACCAAAACATTAAATTCATCTTAATATGGCTCAACAATACCCAAAACTTGTAATAAGTATGCTTTCATGTATGAATGCAATGAAAATTACAAAATCCATTCCTTAATTAGATCCTTTCTTCTTTCTAACACACTTTCTCACATTAGGGTTCAATTCTTATGTAACACCCCTTACCCATGTTTGACGCCGGAATACGGTACGAGGTGTTACCTAACTCAAACACATAATAACACACATTTTTGGGTTATGAAATTTGATTCAAATTTAAAACTTTTCAAACATTGCCTTAAAATCCGTAATATGAGCCTACAAGGCCCAAAACACACTTTCGAAATGGTTCAGGACCAAACCGAGTTCTTTAGAAAAACTTTAGAAAATTTCACTAAAATAGGGGCACACGCCTGTGTGGAAGGGCTACACGCTCGTGTGACCTGATAACATGACCATGTTGAAGGACTGTGTAACTCACACGGCCTAAGCATATAGGGACACGCCTGTGTCCTTTGCGTGTGTGGATTTATTTTTCAATTCGAACCTACAGGGGTTTTCACACGGCCTGGCACATGCCCGTGTGCAAAAACCTTGACATTTTGTTTCTGACGTAAGCAACATCATATGCTCACACGACCAAGGCACACGCCTGTGTCCTTAGATCGTGTGCAAATTAAATTCCTAAATTCAAGTGCAGACTTCGCACGGCCTGGGCACATGCCCATGTCTTACGGCAGTGTCTTCCACACGTTTAAGACACATGGTCGTGCCTCAGCCCATGCGCTTACTACTGGGTATTCTATTTTGCCAAATTAGGGTGTAGGGGGACACATGGCTGAACTACACGCCCATGGGGCAGACCGTGTGTCACACACGACCTAGACACACGTCTGTGTGTCTACCCGTGTAGACAAAGTCAAGGCTATTTACCAAGCCCTTTTTGCCACCCTTACTTGCACCAACATAAGCCACATCAAGCAAACCAATTCGCACATACTTTATCAATTCAATCATGAAAAGCATCATCATTTGCACATATCAGTAAAAAGTATTAGCCATCAACTATGGCCTTATACAAAATGTATTCATCTTCAATACAAGCCAACACATTTGGCCAAAACAATATGACAATTGATAAAAGACTAAGTCCCTATACATGCCATACTCAAAATGATAAATCTAACTATATCAAATGTTTAGGTTGATAGTGTGGTCGAGCCTCCGACTTCTGTTGATCGCCGAGCTAGCTTGGCGGCATTATAAGAAAATGGAAAGAGAGGGAGTAAACATAAAGCTTAGTAAGTCCCATGTAAATAATTAGCAACAATTAATACGCATTATCATATTTATATCATCGTTTAGACTTGCACCAAATTCTCGAATAATTAAAAGCATAACTTACTCATTTTCACCCTCACTAATCAAACAACATAATTCGAGCTTATTTCTCATGAATTTTCATTTAGATACTTGTATCACTTATGACAGAGTCATAACCTTTATCATTTTGGCTCAAGCTCTAAATTACCCGTTGAACCAATTGGAATACCAAAGGATACTCGACAAGCCTCACATAAGAGGATAAATTGCTGATGCCATGTCCCAGAGATGGTCTTACACTAGCTCACATATCGAGGCCGATGCCATGTCCCAGACATGGTCTTACACTGGCTCTCATAATGTGGCTGATGCCATGTCCCAGACATGGTCTTACACTAGCGCACATATCAACGCCGATGCCATGTCCCAGACATGGTCTTACACTAGCGTACATATCACTCAAATGTCATGGCTTGGATATCCAATCTATTCCTAAGGTTCAACTGGGAGTATACCATAACAACTTTCGTCATGAGTATTCATAGCAATAATTTAAGCATTTTATGCAATATCAATTGTTTAATGCATAATAACAATAAATTTGTATTATTTACATACAACTTACCTTGGTATACAAAATATAGACGACTAGTTCGATTTAGTCCACTATCTTGGTTTTTCCCCGATCTAAGTCCGAACTCCATTTTTCTTGATCTAAAATGATAAAATTCACTCATTTAATCACCACATCGATCAAATCATTTCAAAATTCCTACTTTGGCAAAATTACTGTTTTTCCCTTTAGGCTTTTACAAAATTGCGATATTGCCCCTAGGCTCATAATATGATTTTCATCAAATTCACTCATTAACCAAGCCTATTCGAATCTATTTTAAGCGTATAGCAACTCACAAATCCAATTATTTCACACATTTACTACCTATCTTACAACCTTTATAAAAAGGTCCATTTTAGGTGTTTTCATGGAAACCCCTTAACAAAAGTTTTTTATTTAACAACCAAGGTTAATTTTCTGCCATAAAAATTCAGTAATCAACACTAATGCTCTCATGGCAAAACCTTAGACTTTCAACCGTAGTGCAAAATAGTCCCCTCATTAGCTAGATTAAGCTACAAGGGTTCCAAAAACACGAAAATCATAAAAAATGACTATCAAGATGACTTACTTGCAATGTATAAAAGTTACTGAAATTTTCAAGCTTCCATGGCCCTTTCTTGAGTGAAAAAAAATGGTGGAGAAGAGAAAATGAAAAATATGATATCCTTTTTCTCTTTCTTTTATGTTTATTTATCAATTAAGTCACCAAATACTTCACCTAACTTTTGACAATGTCATTTCTTTGTCCCTATGGCTGGCCAACACCCTCCTAATGGCCTAAATGCACATTAAGGACCTCCCATTTAAGGTTCTCTAGTTATATAACACTTCTAATTAGTAGAACACAAATTTTGCCTTTTATGCGATTTAGTCCTTTTTCAAAATTATGTAGGATCACTAAAATTAATTCACCAAAATTTTCATGTACTTATATAATCATGCCATAACACATAAAATAATATTAAAATAATTTCTTGGCCTTGGATTAGTGGTTCAAAAACCACTGTTCTGACTAGCCCCAAAATCAGGCTGTTACAATTCTCCCCCTTTAGGGATTTTTGTCTCTGAAAATCTTACCAGTGAAAAGGTTCGGTTATTGCTCTCTCATAGTCTCCTCGGGCTCCCATGTGGCCTCTTCAACTCCATGTCTATGCCATAATACCTTCATAAGTGCTATACTTTTATTTCTCAATTGCTTGACCTCTCGATCCAAAATCTTAACCGACTCTTCACCATAGGTCATGTCTGAACAAATCTCAACCTCTGTTGGTGAAATCACATGTGATGGGTTAGAACAGTAATGTCGCAACATAGACACATGGAATACATCGTGGATTTTTTCTAACTCAGATGGCAAGGCTAATTGGTATGCTACCGGTCCAATTCTCTTAGTCCATGGGGATACTTTCAAAAATACCTTATCACTGACTTGAAACTCAATCTCTTTTTATTTCAAGTCCGCGTAGGATTTTTGTCTATCCGAAGCGGCCTTCAAACAACCACGAATCACTTTTACTTTTTCTTCTGTTTCTCTGACTAAGTCAACCCCGTGTATCTGATTTTCTCTGAGTTCAGTCTAATATAAGGGTGTTCGGCACTTACGCCCATACAAAGCCTCATAAGGCACCATTTTCAAACTCGACTGATAACTATTGTAGGCAAACTCTACCAACGGTAAGTACCTTTCCCAATTGCCTTGAAATTCAAGAACACAAACCGTAACATATCTTCAAGAATTTGAATTACTCTTTCTGACTAACTGTCGTTTGTGGGTGGAAAGCCATGTTAAAATTCAACTTTGTCCCCAAAGCTTCTTGCAACTTTTTCCAAAATCGTGATGTGAACCTCGAATCTCTATCCGAAATGATTGATAAAGGTACCCCGTGAAGTCTCACAATTTTAGAAACATACAGATCGACCAATTTCTCAAGTGGATAATCGATACACACCGGTATAAAATGAGCCGACTTAGTTATCCTATCAACCACAACCCATATAGCATTTTTCTTCTTTGGCGTCAACGGCAATCTAGACACAAAATCCATGGTAATACGGTCCCATTTCCATTAGGGAACCATCAGGGGCTGAAATGAACCTGAAGGTACTTGGTGTTCGGCTTTCACTTGCTGAAAAATTAAACACTTAGAGACAAACTCTGAGATGTCTCTTTTCATTCCCTACCACCAATACATTTTTTTCAAGTCATTATACATTTTTACACTACCCGGATGGATAGACATACAACTGCTATATGCCTCATGCAAAATCTTTTAGATAAGCTCGTCGTCTTTGGGTACACAAATTCTATCTTGAAACATTAAGCAGCCATCCGAACCAATCTAAAAATCTGATTCTATGCCCGTCTCGCTCTGAATTACCTTAGCTTGCAATTTTTTATCACCTTTTTGAGCTTCGCAGATATCTTGCAAAAATATTGGTTTTGCTCTCAACTCGGCTAAAATCGAACCATTGTTAGTCATAGACAACTGAGTAAGCCCTCAAGGTAAATAATGACTTCCTACTCTGTGCATTGGCGGCCACATTCGCCTTTCTAGGATAATAGTAAATTATTAACTCGTAATCCTTTATCAGTTCTAACCATCTCTGCTGTCTTAGGTTTAACTCTTTTTGAGTCATCAAATACTTTAGACTTTTATGGTCGGTGAATACTCGGCATTTCTTGCCATACAAATGGTGTCTCCAAATCTTCAGTGCGAACACTATGGCGACCATCTCTAAATCATGAGTCAGATGTTTTTTCTCATGCAGCTTCAATTGTCTTGAGGCATATGCTATTACCTTGCCTTCTTGCATAAGCACACACCCCAATCCATTTAAGGATACATCGCTATACACCACAAATTCCTTTCTCGATTCCGGTTGCACTAAAACTGGGGCTTCAATCAACAATGTTTTTAGTTTCTCAAAACTCTGGTGGCACTTCTCTGTCCATTCGAACTTGACATCTTTCTTTAGCAACCTAGTCATAGGAGTAGCAATCATGGAGAATCCTTTGACAAGCCATCTGTAGTATCACGCTAAGCCCAAAAAGCTTCTAATCTCTGACACATTCCTTGGCGGTTTCCAATCAACAATAGCCGAGATCTTACTCGGGTCAACTCTAATTCCATCACCCGACACGATATGTCCTAAGAATCTGACCTCTTGGAGCCAAAACTCACTTTTGCTAAACTTAAGATACAACTGTTTATCTCTTAAAGTTTGCAAAATAGTTCTCAAATGCTCTGCGTGCTAACTCTCATCCCGAGAATAAATTAATATGCCATCAATAAAAACAACTACAAACTTGTCTAAGCACGATTGGAAAATACAGTTCATTAAATCCATAAATACGGCAGGAGCATTCGTTAAGCCAAAGGGCATGACGAGGAACTCATAGTGGCCATATCTCATCCGAAATGCAGTTTTCGATACATCTTGTTGCTTAACTCCCAGCTGGTAATAACCGGACCTCAGGTCTATCTTAGAAAACATTGTGGCTCCCTTCAATTGGTCAAACAAATCGTCGATCCTTGGCAAAGGATACTTGTTCTTAACTATAACCTTGTTGAGTTGTCTGTAGTCTATACATAACCTCATCGACCCGTCTTTCTTTTTCACAAAAAGTATCGAAGCACCCTACGGAGAATAGCTCGGTCTCGCAAAACCCTTATCCATTAACTCTTGTAGCTGAACCTTCAACTCTTTTAACTCCAACGGTGCCATCCTATACGGGGCAACTGAAATAGGTGCCGTACCAGGAATCAACTCAATACCAAACTCGACTTCCTTAGTTGGAGGCAATCCAGGTAAATCTTCCGGAAACACATCCGGATACTCGCATACCACATGCACTGACTCAATCTTTACTTTCGACTCTTGGTTATTCAACATAAATGCAAGATAGGGCTTATACTCTTTTCTCATGTATTTCTCAGCAATCATAGAAGAAATCAGTACAGGTAAGCTATCCGATTCACCTGATTCAACCTGAATAATATCCTCATTTTCACTTTTCAGTTCAATAAATTTCCTTCCACAATTTACTATCACATTATGAGCAGTTAACCAATCCATACCAAGAATCACGTCAAATTCATCAAACGACAACAACATGAGGTTAGCCGGAAAACAATGACCTCTAATTGTAAAGGGACAATTCCTACACACTTGATCAACTAGCACATGCTTGCCTAAAGGGTTTGACACTTTTACCATAA
Source organism: Gossypium australe (assembly GCA_005393395.2). Taxonomy (NCBI): domain Eukaryota; kingdom Viridiplantae; phylum Streptophyta; class Magnoliopsida; order Malvales; family Malvaceae; genus Gossypium; species Gossypium australe. The sequence goes on from CM016616.1 coordinate 121,773,667, forward strand.
ATTTGGTAGTCTTAACAAGCATATTAATGATAGACACGAATTTCATACAAATATAGGAATGGGTAGACCCCGGATCAATCAAAGCAACAACAGAGATATCATGAAGAGAAAAAGTACCCGTTATTACATCTAGGGATGATGCCTCTTCGCGAGCGCGAATGACATATGCCCTTGCAGGAGCTCTACCCTTTGATCTCACAGTGGAATCTCTAGGCGGACCTCTACTGCTAGCCTCACTTCTCGGGTTCTTCTATGGTCTACCTCTAGAATGGGCATTACTCGCTCGCACATCTTGCTTTCTGTCTTGCTCATCCATCTCAGGATAGTTTTGAATAAAATGGTCTAGTGACCCGCATTTGAAACAACCTCTTTCATTTCCTTGGCATTCACCAAAGTGACGCCTACCACACTGTGAGCATTCCGGTCTATTAGGTCGGGCACTACGAACACTCGCAATTGAAGTGGTTTGAGCCTTAGAAGCCATGTATTGCTTATTCTTATTTCTTTTCGAGAATCTAACTGAAGCATTGGATTGGTAGTGAACTCTCTTGATTTCTTAGATGAGGACTGAAACGATTTCCCCAACTGTCTTTTCTTTGAGTCACGAGACTCGATATTAGCTTTCCTTTTCTCTTTGGCCAATTCCTCGGCCTTACAAGCTCTTTCAACAAGCACCACAAACTCTCTTAACTCTAAGATGCCAACTAATAATCGGATGTCCTCGTTCAATCCATCCTCAAATCTCTTACACATGATGGCTTCGATGGATACGCACTCTCGAGCGTATTTGTTGAGCCTTACGAACTCAAGCTCATATTCTGTTACTGTCATTCGGTCTTGCTTCAATTCTAAAAATTCTTTCCTCTTCTAGTCTATAAACCTTTGACTAATATACATCTTTTGGAATTCCTCTTGGAAAAACTCCCGTGTAATCCTTTCCCTTGGAACAATCAACATAAGGGTGTTCCACAATTGGTAGGTCGAGTCTCGCAGGAGTGACACAACACACTTTATGCACTCTTCCGGTGTGCAAGACAATTCATCGAATACCCTAATGGTATTTTCTAGCTAGAACTCTGCCCTCTCTGGGTCATAATCTATATTCGTTCTAAATTCCTCAGCCCCTTGCTTTCGAATTCTGGCTACTGAAGTTTTTTCTCTTCTAATCATTTCCACTACTTGGGGAATTGTAGGGGCAGGCTGGGGAATTGGAGGGGGTGGAGGAGGTGGAGCATTCGGGTTTGCATGAACAAACTCCGAATACCTTACATTCATCATATGGAGGAAGGCTTCTCTAGCCCCTCCGCCCTGACTTAGTGTCACGGGTCCACTCTCTACTGGCACGGTCCCTTCTGCGGGAGCCGACGCATTACTTTCTACATCATCCGCCACTACTCCGTTGGGATCCATTCACTAAATAAACACACATTTTAAATTGTCAGGAGTTGTCACACTATCATAATTCATGTATGGCATGTATAGCTAAACTCGTGCACACACTAGGTTAGTCTGAGAATCGACTAAACTATAGCTCTGATACCACTAAATGTAACACCCTTTACCTGTTTTGATGTCAGAACATGGTACGAGGCGTTACCTAACTCAATCACATAATAACACACATTTTCAGGTTATAAAAATTTCATTCAAATTTAAAACTTTTCAAACTTTGCCTTAAAATCCCTAATATGAGCCTACGAAGCCCAAAACACACATTAGAAATGGTTCAGGACCAAATCGAGTTCTTTAGAAAAACATTAGAAAATTTCACTAAAACAGGGGCATACGCCTGTGTGGAAGGGCGACACGCCCGTGTGACCTGATAACATGACCATTTGAAGGACCGTGTAACATACACGGCCTAAGCATATAGGGACACGCCCGTGTCCTTTGCCTGTATGGATTTATTTCTCAATTCAAGCCTACATGGGTTTTCACACGGCCTGGCACAAGCCCGTGTCTGTGGCTCGTGTCCCTCACACGGTTATGACACGCCCGTGTGCAAAAACCTTGACATTCTATTTCTGATGTCAGCAACATCATATGGTCACACGGCCAAGGCACACGCCTATGCCCTTAGACTGTGTGGTGAATTAAATTCCTAAATTCAAGTGCAGACTTCGCCCGGCCTGGGTACATGCCCATGTCCTACAGTTGTGTCTTCCACATGATTGAGACACACAGCCGTGCCTCAGCCCGTGTGGTTACTATTGGGTATTCTATTTTGCCAACTTAAGGTGAAGAGGGACACACGGCTGAACTACACGCCCATGGGGCAGACCGTGTGTCACACACGGCCTAGACATATGCCTGTGTGTCTACTCGTGTGGACAAAATCAAGGCTATTTACCAAGCCCTTTTTGCCACCCTTACTTGCACCAACATAAGCCACATCAAGCAAACCAATTCGCACATACTTTATCAATTCAATCATGAAAAGCACCATCATTTGCACATATCAATAGCAAGTATTAGCCATCAACTATGGCCTTATACAAAATGTATTCATCTTCAATACAAGCAAACACATTTGGCCAAAACAATATGACACTTGATAAAAGACTAAGTCCCTACACATGCCATACTCAAAATGATAAATCTAACTATACCAAATGTTCAGGTTGATAGTGTGATTGATTCTCCGACTTCTGTTGATCCCCAAGCTAGCTTGGCGGCACTATAAGAAATTGGAAAGAGAAGGAGTAAGCATAAAGCTTAGTAAGTCGCATGTAAATAATTAGCAACAATTAATATGCATTATCATATTCATATCATCGTTTAGACTTGCACCAAATTCTCGAATAATTAAAAGCATAACTTATTCATTTTCACCCTCACTAATCAAACAACATAATTCGAGCTCATTTCTCATAAATTTTTATGTAGGTACTTGTATCACTTACAACAGAGTCGTAACCTTTATCATTTTGACTCAAGCTCTAAATTACTTGTTGAACCAGTTGGAATACCAAAGGATACTCGACAAGCCTCACACAAGAGGATAAATTGTCGATGCCATGTCCCAGACATGGTCTTACACTGGCTCACATATCGAGGCCGATGCTATGTCCCAGACATGGTCTTACACTAGCTCTCGTCTCAATACCAATGCCATGTCCAAGACATGGTCTTACACTGGCTCTCATAATGTGGCCGATGCCATGTCCCAGACATGGTCTTACACTAGCACACATATCAACACCGATGCCATATCCCAGACATGGTCTTACATTAGCATACATATCAACACTAATGCCATGTCCCAGACATGGTCTTACACTAGCGCACATATCAACACCGATGCCATGCCCTAGACATGGTCTTACACTAGCACACATATCAACGCTGGTGCCATGTCCCAGACATGGTCTTACACTAGCGTACATATCACTCAAATGTCATGGCTTGGATATCCAATCTATTCCTAATGTTCAACCGAGAGTATACCATATCAACTTTCGTCATGAGTATTCATAGCAATAATTTAAACATTTTATGCAAATATCAATTATTTAATGCATAATAACAATAAAGTTGTATTATTTACATACAACTTACCTCGATATACAAAATATAGGCGACTAGTTCGATTTAGTCCACTATCTTGGTTTTCCCCAGGTCTAAGTTCGGACTCCATTTTTCTTGATCTAAAATGATAAAATTCACTCATTTAATCACCACATCGATCAAATCATTTCAAAATTCTTTGGAAAAATTACCATTTTGCCCTTTAACTTTTACAAAATTATGATTTTGCCCCTAGACTTGTAAAACGATTTTCATCAAATTTTCTCATTAACCAAGCGTAGCCGAATCTATTTTAAGCTTATAGCAACTCACAAATATAATTATTTCACACATTTACTACCTATCTTACAACCTTTACAAAAAGGTCCATTTTAGGTGTTTTTACGGAAACCCCTTAACAAAAGTTGTTATTTAACAACCAAGGTTCATTTTCTTCCATAAAAATTCAGCAATCAACACTAATGCTCTCATGGAAAAACCCTATACTTTCAACCATAGTGCAAAATAGTCCCCTCATTAGCTAGATTAAGCTACAAGTGTTCCAAAAACACAAAAATCATTAAAAATGACTATCAAGATGACTTACTTGCAAGGATTAAAAGTTGCTGAAATTTTCAAGCTTCCATGGCCCTTTCTTGTGTGAAAAAAATCGGTGGAGAAGAGAAAATGAAAAAGATATCCTTTTTCTCTTTCTTTTATGTTTATTTATCGATTAAGTCACCAAATATTTCACCTAACCTTTGACAATGTCATTTCTTTGTCCTTATGGTCGGCCAACACCCTCCAAAGGGCCTAATTTCACATTAAGAACCTCCGATTTAAGGTTCTCTAGCTATATAACACTTCCAATTAGTATAACACAAATTTTGCCTTTTATGCGATTTAGTCCTTTTTCAAAATTAAGTAGGAAATCACTAAAATTAATTCACCAAAATTTTCATGTACTCATATAATCATGCCATAACACATAAAATAATATTAAAACCAGGCTTTTACACCTTAAACACTTGGATGATAGAGACAAAGAAGGATTATGCTTAGTAAAAGTTCATTAAGGATGATTTTATAAGAAATCGATAGAAAGCAATGAAAAATGATGAAGATTTAGGATAGAATTGAGTAGAGTTGAGAGAAAGATGAAGAAAAATGGAGAATTTTCTCCACACTTCTTTACTAGTCACTTTTTGAGGAAGAAGAAGATATATTTCTTTTTTTTTATATAAAATTTTAAAATATAATGTTCACTGAGAGAAGTCAACAAGTCAAATCACGTGTTAAAAATGTCATTACAACAATTAAAAATTAAATAAAAATGTCTCATCATCATCCCTTCACCAGAAGTCACAAATTTTTTTTCTAATACTTAATCTCATGTTCCTTCTAAATGTACACTCGGTGGCAAACATTATTATTTTGCTCTTACTCTCGGATTTTTACTCGATTGGGCTAGTAAAAGTTAGATTAGCGAAAATTGTCTTCTAAAGGCTTCCTAATAAATTAAAATTAATCCCTCGAAAATTCTATTTTTGTCATATCAGAATTCTACTAAATTTTTCAGTATACTGGTATACGATAAATCGAAAATTTTGGGGTGTTACAACTAGAAACTTTTTGAAAACTTTTTTTTATAAAGGTTATATATATTATACATTTTATTTTTTATTTTTTACTTGAATATTTAAAAAATGGTTTTAACATAGCATAATTCTTTCACCAAATTAAGTTTATATTATATTTTATGATTAAAGAAACAATATATTTGCACCATGAACTCAAATATTATATGGTAGATGTTAATTATGCAAATAAATTTTTTTTTTGCACCATATCATGGGGTATGATACCATTTCAGAGAACATAGCTAGACACAAGCACTAGAGACGGTTCACAAACTTTTTAATTTGATACATTTAAAGCTTTGAAATGTAGTTGAGAGGAAATTTGTTGTTCTAAAAAAGTATTTTTCATATTAACATCACCTTAGTATAACATAAAATAAACCCTTTGGATCCTACTAGCATATTGCATACTTTATAGCTTTATTTATAAGTGGATTTGAGATGATCCAACCCTAAAACCTAAACCCTAAACCCTAAACCCTAAACCCATACTTCGAAGAGTACATAGAAGAAAGAGATATTGATAATCTTAATGATATAGATTCAAAATCAGATGATGATGAACTCAATTAAAGACCAAGATTTGATGAAAAATAGCTTAATGTTAGATATTAAAAAGGGAATAACCCAACAAATATGAAGCATTAGAACAATTAGATAAAATTGCATATAATGTTTCTTTTTCTTGTTATTTTTTTAGTAATTGTATTATCAACTACTTTTTTAGACTAACATATGATGATTTGGTTTTTAATTTTTTGTTATTTTTTAGAATTTTTTTATTGTGCTAATATTTTTATAGTATTTAATATTTTTTAGAAATATAAAGTATGTAACTGTGTAGTTGTAATTTGTATAACAGACAATAGAGAATTACGATGTAATTACACCCTATCAATCAAACACATTTAGAGAATTACAATTCTCTATAATTACAAGAAAATATAATTATCATTCTAATAATTACACTTTTATTTGATTACTTTACACTTTCTAAATAGACTCTATATCAATACAAATAACAACTAAGAAAACCCTTAATGAGAATATTTAATACCATAAATTGTGCAGAAAAAAAAAGGAGATGAAGCCAGAAATTCCAATCAAATTCATTAGTTGTAAAATTTTTTATACCATTTTTCTCTCAATTCCGATATATTTTATTTAAAAAAAATAAGGTATTCCCTATAATATATTTGTCATTTCCATATTTCAACCTTGAGGTGATGCAAATCTAACATTAAAAATGCAGAAAAAAAACATTAACTACTGTGATGAACAACCTTATGGAAATTAGCAACTGCCAAATTAATTAAATACCTCTTAAATTTTTGTTTATTTCACTTTCCTAGAAATAATGGACTATTAGCCCAAGTTCAATGTAGACAAAAATACTTTGTGGAGGAACTCGATGCTTATTTTCTTCGCTCTCTTCCCAAGTCTCCATGTAAGATTCTATTGAAGAGAAATATATTAAATCATAGCTAAATGCCAAAATCCAAAACCAACTTTGCAATTAATAATTTAATATATTATGTCCCTCCCATTTTTATTACGTGTTATTTGGATTCTGTTAATAGATATTTTAAGTTATGTGGGTTGAATTAAAAAGGGTGTAATATCAAATTTATTTTCTAACATTTATATATTTTTTATTAATTTGACTTTTTTTTAGTTAAAATCAGTTCCCAAACTTTAAAAAAAAATTAATTTCATCATCAATCTTTTGAAAAAAGAGAGTAAAAATTATGTTTTTTTAACAAAAATATTGACAAAAATATTAAAATTTTAAATGTGGTAGCTTGCATGACCATCCATGTGTACTTCATACTATTTAAAAAAATTATAATATTTTTTTATGAAATTTGATTTTTTTATAATTTTTCAAATATTTGTGGACATGTCATATAAAACAAATAATGTTATGTTAGCATGAAGTGCACGTGGGCTACCACGTAGGTTGTCACTCCAACAATGTTACAAAATTAATGTTTTAGTCAGCATTTCCGTTAAATAAAAGCGATTTGACTCTTTTTAGAAGGTTAAAAGCTAAATTTAGCTAAAAAAGGTATACGGGGCAAATTAAAAGAAAATGTAAACAAGGCAAAATTTATTTTTATACAATTAAAAAAAAATTTCTTATTCCTTGTTGTGTTATTGAACAACTTAATTTATGGAATGAGTATAATTTGAGCATTTTAATTTGATTCAAGTAACTTATGAACTTCGTTGATGTCTATTTGTGGTCGGCCATATGAACTTGCTTGTATCAACTTTATCAATTCTATGGCTTTGGTATTTATAAGCCTTTGTGAAATAGCCTAAACATGTCTAGAATTTGCCTATATCTAACTGAAAATTCTCATTGGCTGATTTGCTACTTTTGCATTTATAGGGACATTAGTCCTTTCTTGTTTTGTGTGAATTGGTGATACTCTGTAGAATCTTCTTTTGTAATAATTCGGTTTTCAGTGGTGTTGAAAAATGCAGTTTCAGAACTTCATTTACATAAATTGAGTTTGTAAATATAAAATAGGAGTATTTACAGATTGAATATAAAATATAATAAAGTTCGATCAAGTAATTTAGCCTAAAATTTAGTTAATTAAAGCCTATGGACTAAATTGTAAAAGTCTAATCTCTATTGTGTTTTAATTAGGGAAAGACTTGAGGACCTAGATGGCAATTATTCAAGGGACCAAAATAGTAAATAAACCAATATTAAATAGTGGATAGTGGATGATAATGGTGGATTCCGTTAAGTTTAAGTAATAGATAATAAATGTAAATTAAACTATGTATAAACTAATTAAACTGGACTAACTATAACTTAATCCTAGTATATAAACAAAAGTAAGTGGAGAAAGATGATAAGTTATCTTCTTTTCCATTCTCCCTTAGAAACAAAACAAAGAAAACTTCATTTTTGGAACTTGAACAATCGGCCAAGCAAGTTTTAAGGTAACCAAGCTCTTTTTCATGTAATTTTTATAGATTTATGATAATGGGAGCTTGATTTAGCTAGCCCATGTATCAATTTGTTCAATTATTGAGTTTTTAAAAAGTTACTATTATTGAAAAAATGATGAATGAGACTTGAAACTAATAGAAATTAAGCTTAGATTATGATAAGGACTAAATTGTAAAGCTTAATAAGCTTTGTAACACCCCTTACCCGGGTTCTACGCCAGAATCGGGTCCGAGGCGTTACTGTAATAAAACCACTTGATCGCCATTTAGGCTCATCGTGACTACTCTCTTAAGTCATCTCAACAACCTCATTCTCGACTTACGAGGCCTCACTCATACAAACGAGGGCTCCCGAGACTAAATCGGAACTTTTCCAATCTTAAAAATTTTCACTTTTGTACAGGGCTAACACGCCCGTGCAAGAAGAGACACACCCATGCTCCTCAACCGTGGTGAATACTGACTACATACACACGACCTCAAAGCCTAATCACACGTCCGCGTGGCTAGCCCGTGCCCAACAATGACTAAACTCACATGGCCTATGCACACACCCGTGTGGCTAGCCCCTGGTCTATTCTAACTTAAAATGTTAACATGTAGGGGACACACGGCCAAGTCACACGCCCGTAGGCTGACCGTGTGTCACACATGGTCTAGACACACGCCCGTGTGTCTATCCACATGGACAAAAACGAAGCTATGTGCCAAGTTCCTTTCACCCTTCTAGCATACACAATATGCATTCATTCAACACATCCATAATCAACTCAAGTTGAAGTGCAATCTCACATAGATAACTACAACCTTTTCATAAAATAAGGTAGCTAACCACTATGGCATTATACAAAATAGACTATCCATTTAAAGGCCAACACATCGTAGCCATTTACAACAAAATTCACTAACTTTTCTAGCCTTTATACATGCCATATATAAAACATTGAGTCTCATGTACCAGAGTGTGCTGATAATGTGGACGATCTTCCAATTGATCCTCGTAACTCGATTCAACACTTTTACTCCGTAATACAAGGGAAAAGAAAGGGAGTAAGTGATAAACCGTAATTATAACATAATTTAGACCCACATTTAATATGCTTTTGGATGATTTATCCCTCAATTTATGTAAAAAGGTGCTCTTAATCCTTTCTTTTCATGTCTTATACCTAGGAAAGCACCCGAGGATGAAAAGAACGTAAAACGGGCCCAAAACGGAGTAAATGGCCCATATCACGAAATCCACACGGCCTGGCCCAAAGTCCACACGGTCGTGCCTCGATGAGCACCTAGAACACGGCCCCAACCCCGATTTACACTGCTGTGCCTCAACTTAGAAATCCGAGCACGGCCTAAAGTCGAGTCACACAGGCATGTGACATGGCCGTGTCCCTGTCGTGGCAATGAACAATTTCATTCAGATTTGGATACTTTGGGGCAAAGAAACACATTCCAAGAGCCTATATATATATATCCCCCAAGTGCCACCTTTAAACGGGTGTAAAAGCTAGGCCAAGGAGCCAAGCCGAGAAGGTCAGAGTTGAGGGAATCACTCGAAGATAGCCAGTTGATCCATCCCAAGAAGCCGGAATTATACTTAAGATGGCGGATTTCTCCTTCAATTTCGTCAGGGGGTTTTAGGGATTTCTTATGTTTTGTTTTATCTTTTCTCTTGAGATGTTTTATTTGTTTGTCATGAACTAAATCCTTCAGATACCTGAAGGGGATGAAACCTAAATGAATCTTGTTATTTGATTTCTAAATTATATGATAATTACTTAGTTTGTTCTTAATTATGTTGCTTAATCCAAATCTGATGTGCTTAGGTGGAGGAGGAATAGACCCTGCCTAAGAATAGATCTAGCATAATTAAGCGGAGTTGATCGAAAGCCTAAAGATAGGGTTACGAGATTTTTCCAGATTAGGGTGAAACCTAATAATGGAGTCCATAGATCGATTTACTACTATTCTAGGGGGTTATCATAAGCGAAAGAAAGTTCCACTAATTAACCTAGGGTTAGACATTATTCGCCTCGAGAGAGGGTTTAATATACGTTAGGGAGTCTCACGGATCAAGCTAAGTAAAGGAATCATATAGTTCAGTGTTAGATAACAAGTGAAGTCTAGGTGGATTCTTCCTGAGGGTATCGTCGTGATCAACTGATTTTTCCTTCAAGTTATTTCCCAGTTCGTTCTTTTTGTCTTTGTGTCTTTAGCTTAGTAGTCGTTAATTTAGATTAAAGCAATTTCACTATATTTTTAAGGCTAAATAATAAAAAGAAAGTTAGTATTAGTACTTTTAGTTCCTTTGGGTTCAACAATCCGGTCTTGCCTAAACTATACTACTGTTCGATAGGTGCACTTGCCTTTAATCATTGTCAGAGTTAGTTTCCAGGTTTGATCATTCGTTTTATAAATTTTAAAGCTCTGATTTTAGCGATCAAGTTTTTGGCGCCGTTGCCGGGGAGCTAAAATATTAAGAACGCTCTATTTTTATTACTGTAGCCATTATTTTTTATTTATTTTTTCACAATTTTATTTTTTAGGTTAAATTTTAATTTTTGCTAAATTTTATTTCTTTTCCTAGCAAGTACCTCTAGTTTATGACTAGAAGGAATCCAAGAGGACCTTTGATATACGACAGCGAAATCGAAGCTACCGCTCGCAGGAATCGTCGAGAAACCAGGCGAGCCCTAGATTACACAGAAATAGAGGAAGAAGGCAGATCCAATCCTACTGAAGGGATGAACGAGAATAACCCTCCACCACGGGATGTGGGGGAAAATAATGCTCCACGCACAATGTTTGTTTATACGAAACCACATTTAGCAGGAGCAGAATCGAGTATTGTTAGGCCTACTATAGCTACTAACAATTTTGAATTAAAGCCTAACACAATACAAATGGTTCAATAGTTTGTTCAATTTGATGGTTTGCAGGACGAAGATCCAAACGCTCATATAGCTAACTTTTTAGAGTTCTATGATACCTTTAAAATAAATGGCGTTTCTGATGATGCCATATGTCTTCGGTTATTCCTTTTTTTATTAAGGAATAAAGCCAAACAGTGGTTAAATCGTTACCGCGAGGGTCAATCACTACATGGGAACAAATGACCGATAAGTTTTTATTGAAATATTTCCCATTGGCCAAAACGACTAAATTACGGAATGATATCTCTTCTTTTGTGCAGATGGATCTAGAAACATTATACGACGCATGGGAGATACAAGGATCTCTTGAGGAGGTGTCCACACCATGGTCTACCCTTATGGCTACAAGTCCAAACTTTCTACAATGGTATAAACCCCTGAACGAGGCAACTAATTGATTCAGCCGCCAGTGGAACTCTGAAAAAAAAAAAACTCCAGAAGCGGCCTATGAGTTCATTGAGGAAATGTCACTGAATAATTATCAGTGGCAAGTTAACAAGACGAAACCAACAAAATCAGCCGGAGTTTTCAACAACGATGCTTTGACCATGCTATCAACACAGATGGAGACGATGAATAAAAAGATTGATAGTTTGTATTCTTCGCAGGCACATCCAGTTATGCAGTGCGACGCAGGTGGAACCGTGGCGAATCCTGAGTACCCACCATACCAACCGAAAGCAGAGAACGAACAGATGAACTATATAGGTAACAATTTCAGATCCAATAATAATCCTTATAGTAATACTTACAATCCAGGTTGGAGGAACCACCCAAATTTTTCATAGGGAGGACAAGGAAATCAAAGACAACAACCTCCTCAAAACTTCCAAAATCAGCCCTATCCACAAGAGAAGAAACCAACCCTCGAAGAGATGCTGATAAAATTTTTGATAGATATAGAAAAACGTTTCCAAGAAACTGAGAAAACAATCAAAAGCAACGAGAGCAGAATTGGGGAAATCACTAAGTCAGTCAAGGAAGTCACTAATACAGTCGAACAACTTGCAAAGCTAATGTCAGAATGACCGCAAGGGCGTCTACCTAGTAACACGGAGATTAACCCTAAGGAGCAAATTCAAGTCATCACAGCTCAGGACAGTAAAGGGTTAGATGAACCCAATACAATACCAGAAAACAAGGTAGACAAAGGTAAAATAGAGGTAGTACAAGAAAAGCCAAAACCGGTAATCAACGAGTACCAACCTCGTATACCTTATCCCGAAGTAATAAAAAGAGACGATTCAGAGGAACAGTTCGGTAAGTTTCTTAAACTCTTAAAGAAATTACATATTAACTTACCTCTTCTCGAAGCTCTTTTTCAGATGCCAGACTCGAGGAAATTTTCAAGGCAGCTCTTGACAAACAAACGCAAAATAGACGAAGAGCACCACGTGGAGTTGAACGCAACATGCTCGGCAATGTTACAAAATAAACTACCACAGAAGCTAAAAGATCCAGGGAGTTTTACAATTCCATGTTTAATTAGTAGTTTAACTATTGATAATGCATTAGTTGATTTAGGGGCGAGCATAAATGTCATGCCTTATACATTGTTTAAACTATTAGGTCTAGGGAAGCCCAAGCAAACTAGGATGAGCATTCAATTAGCTGATAAAACTGTCAGAATTCCTAAGGGCATTATTGAAGATGTTCTTGTAAAAATTGATAAATTTGTTTTCCCAGTAGATTTTGTTGTCTTAGACATGGATGAGGATAATTCAATCCCCCAATTCTAGGAAGACCCTTCTTAGCAACTGCCAAGACTAAAATTGATGTTGCCACAGGAGAACTTATACTTCGTGTAGGTGATGAATCAATCAGTCTTCAAGCTCTTGACTCGGCCAGGACAACAATCGATGAAGGTAAGAAAGTCACTTCAAATGATAATCAAATTATTCAACTTTCATCGCAGGAAACATCACAATGACACAAACCTAAGCCGACTCATAGACCCCAAATCAACAAAGAGGAATTACACGAGGAACAAAGGCTTAGGGTCGACAAATCAGAAGAGCAGACGACACACGTCAAAGAAAAACAGGAATCACACAAAGTAAAACCAGAGCAACCACCAGAAGAACTCGTAGGAACATCAAATCACTTCAAAATAGGAGACCAGGTACTATCAGACAAAGCTGACCCCGCATATCACCACAACAGACCTGAAGGCAAAGGGAGAAATTCCTCTTAAGGTACACGATATCTTCCCCCACGGAACAGTCGAGGTAAGCAATCCCACATTTAGCACTTTAAATGTAAACGCTTCTCGACTTAAACTTTGTCAAGAAAATAGAACCATAAGCATGAGGGAAGATATTCAAACCTTTAAACCTCCCTGATTTCCTTTAAAAGAAAGTCTAGCTTAGGACTATAAACGAGCGCTTCTCGGAAGGCAACCTGAGCAGTAACATTATTTTCTTTCAATTTTGTTTTCAGTTTCTTTATTTCCTTTCTTTCTTTTCTTTTAAACTAACCAAAAGTGCAGAATTTCAAGGTCACACGGTCTTACACACGGCCGTGTCCGTGATCGTATGGACCACTGGAATTTTCATACTGACATAGCAGAGGCCGTGCAAACCAGTTCAACCACTCCCTCAGGTCACGGATCCAACCACTCTCCCCCACGGGCACTGACAGAATGGCACGCCCATGCCTTTAGACCATGTGGAGCTACTGACTTGCCAAGCACGGGCGAAACACGCCCGTGCCTCCCAACCGTGTCTACGTACTGACTTCTGACACACGGGCGTGGTTGGCTGCACCACGAACATGGCATCTCAACATGATGAGACACACGGTCGTGCGAAATAGCCGTGTAAATTGACACGCCCTAAGTCCACGGGCGTGTGAACGTGGCAGATTTGAACCCCTATTTAAACCCCACAGCCCTTCCCCTTCTCCCCATTAATTCTTTTCTTTTCTTGTTTTCCACCTTCTACCTCTCAAACGTTTCACTCCATATATCAAAACTCTAGATCCTTGAGCCATCCCACATCATGTCAAAGAAGCGAATAAGGCCAACAATAGTCTTCTCAAAGAAGAACGATCAACATGAGTTCATGCCGGTAGCTTCGTCTCAACACCAAGCCAAGGATCTTTGGGACTAATTAGTTTTTATTTTTCTTTTCTCTTTTGCTTCAATTTCCTTCTCTTTGACAATCTTATGCTTAGTTTAGTTTAACTTAATTTAGTTTCTTAGTGTCAGGTTCGCCATGCTGCAAGGAGTCACACCGACCACCACGATAACCACGCCACTTCCGCCACCGCCATCACCTCCGCAGCCCTAGAGGTCACACCCACCTTGCGAACCATCCTTGAATAAGGACTTTTCAGTCCATCCACCTTTTCTTTTATTTTTATTTTCCTTCTTAGTCTCCTTTACTTTTTCTTTCTTATTTTTAATTATATATTTAGGTTATTTTAAATGTGTCTTAATAATCCCTGGCTAATCCTCTACGAGCTCCCAAATTTCTTCATCTAGCACATGTTCGTCACCTAGACCGACCCCTTCCGGGAACTCATCCATAATTCAGGAAGTACACCTTCCCCTTCTCTTTTGATTTATCCCATAAATGTTATAACTATCTTTGTACATTGAGGGCAATGTACATCTTAAGTGTGGGGGGTGAATATTTATTTAAAAGAAGGGCCTAACTTTCTGCATTATTCTCAAATTCGGCCAAACGTTTTTCATTATTCTCAAATCCCTGAATTTAGTCTTGTTTTTAAGTAAAATTTTCATATTACTAATTAAAATGAAGTTTCTGATAATTTATTTTTATTAACATGTTTTAGACTAAGTCATTGATAATTGTGCATTGATGATTAAATTTTAAGATACTAGAGAATCAAGCATGATAAGTCTATTTTTCTAAATAAAATTTTTTGCTAGGTTGTTAACCTAAATTTGAATATTGCTTTCAAATTTGAAATTTATGAGATTGATGTCAAAACACCCATATTTTTTGTGAGATTTTGAGCCTTACAGAGCATATATTCTTTTTCGTGCTCACTTTTTGATTATGTGTGTGTTAACTTTGAACTGTTATTCTAGAACTTGCCTCGCTTATACATGTCGAGACCACATTTATGATTTGATATACAGAAATGATAAAGGCACCTAGGACTTAACCCACTCACTCCATTAAAAAGCCTACCTTCATAAATTAACCCCCAGTGAACCCCGTTGATCCTAACAACCCTTTTTATTGACTCACCCATTAATAACCCAAAAACCCTTTTGTATTTGTTATCACCATTCCTTTTGACTACCTTTTAATCGAGATATGATTTGATAAGTTACCGAATTAGGCTATGAGTTGAATTCATCCTTTATTATTAGTTTGTTCTAAAAAAAAAATTCGAAGTATATCCAGTATTAGTGGTGAGCTTATATAGCTAAAGTTTATTTTTTGAAAGAAAAGCTCGTATTATTAGGATTATCATTATCAGTTGATGTAAATATTAATTCAGTATTCATTAAATAGGTACTTGTCAATTCAATCTCGATTCTAATCTCCTAATTTCAGCCTTTATCCACACCTTAACCCTAGCCCCATTACTACCCTAACAAAGACCTTTTGATCTGTTTATCATCTCATTTTACAGTGGTGGAGATTTGATTTTCAAGCAAGCTTATGAGATTAACTTTTCAGATTCGACGTATGAGTGCTTTTTTTTCCTAACCCTTAAACACTTTGAGTGATTTGAGTGAATCTATAGTGAGGATGTTAGCTCTTGTCAATTTCGAATCAAAGGTAATATTTCAGATAAGGGGAAACACCTACGTTTTCAATCACAAATGAATGACTTATCATTGTTTGAATCTTTAGGACTCTTTGAATTGAATTATCCATGTATAAATTATCCATGAATTATGATGAGGCATTGTTGATAGGAATTGTGAATTATGGAAAGTTCGTTTTAATTGTAAGTTGAGAATTTTGCTTGAGGACAAGCAAAAGCTTAAGTGTGGGGGTATTTGATAAACCGTAATTATAACATATTTTAAACCCACATTTAATATGCTTTTGGATGATTTATCCCTCAATTTATGTAAAAAGGAACCGTAATTATAACATATTTTAAACCCACATTTAATATGCTTTTGGATGATTTATCCCTCAATTTATGTAAAAAGGCGCTCTTAATCCTTTCTTTTCATGTCTTATACCCAGGAAAGCACCCGAGGATGAAAAGAACGTAAAACGGGCCCAAAACAGAGTAAATGGGTCATATCACGAAATGCACACGGCCTGGCCCAAAGTCCACATGGCCGTGCCTCGATGAGCACCTAAAACACGGCCCCCACCCCGATTTACACTGCCGTGCCTCAACTTAGAAATCCGAACCCGGCCTGAAGTTGAGTCTCACGGGCGTGTGACATGGCCGTGTCCTTGCCGTGGCAATGAACAATTTCATTCAAATTTGGATACTTTGGGGCAAAGAAACACATTCCAAGAGCCTATATATATATATCCCCCAAGTGCCACCTTTAAACGGGTGTAAAAGCTAGGCCAAGGAGCCAAGCCGAGAAGGTCAGAGTTGAGGGAATCACTCGAAGATAGCCAGTTGATCCATCCCAAGAAGCCGGAATTATACTTAAGATGGCGGATTTCTCCTTCAATTTCGTCAGGGGGTTTTAGGGATTTCTTATGTTTTGTTTTATCTTTTCTCTTGAGATGTTTTATTTGTTTGTCATGAACTAAATCCTTCAGATACCTGAAGGGGATGAAACCTAAATGAATCTTGTTATTTGATTTCTAAATTATATGATAATTACTTAGTTTGTTCTTAATTATGTTGCTTAATCCAAATCTGATGTGCTTAGGTGGAGGAGGAATAGACCCTGCCTAAGAGTAGATCTAGCATAATTAAGCGGAGTTGATCGAACGCCTAGAGATAGGGTTACGAGATTTTGCCGGATTAGGGTGAAACCTAATAAGGGAGTCCACAGATCGATTTATTACTATTCTAGGGGGTTATTATAAGCGAACGAGAGTTCCACTAATTAACCTAGGGTTAGACGTTATTCGCCTCGAGAGAGGGTTTAATATACGTTAGGGGGTCTCACGGATCAAGCTAAGTAAAGGAATCATATGGTTCAGTGTTAGATAACAAGTGAAGTCTAGGTGGATTCTTCCTGAGGGTATCGTCGTGATCAACTGAGTTTTCCTTCAAGTTATTTCCCAATTCGTTCTTTTTGTCTTTGTGTCTTTAGCTTAGTAGTCGTTAATTTAGATTAAAGCAATTTCACTATATTTTTAAGGCTAAATAATAAAAAGAAAGTTAGTATTATTACTTTTAGTTCCTTTGGGTTCGACAATCCGGTCTTGCCTAAACTATACTACTGTTGGATAGGTACACTTGCCTTTAATCGTTGTCAGAGTTAGTTTCCATGTTTGATCATTCGTTTTATAAATTTTAAAGCTCTGATTTCAGCGATCAGTAAGCTTTGAGCTTAGTAAGTTTACACATAAACATTTATGCATCATAGTATAGGCTAAACAACCATTAGCATCATACTAACATATAATGTACAACAATGCTTACTCTTTTTATCCCTTACAACATTTCCAACGCATCATGAGTCACATACTCATAACCATTGAAATGCACCCCTGCATTTAATATCACATTTACACAATATACAACACAACATCATTTCTCGATAATTCATCCATACAGCTAATTAACTCAACAATACAACCACACAGCTAATCCACATAGCTAATTTCTCGGTGGTTTCGCACTTAGCCCACCACAATCAATTAATAAGGTAGTATCGCACTTAGCCTACCACAAAGGTATTCATAGTGGTTTCGCACATAGCCCACTAGACAATATACCTAATGATAGCATCGCACATAGCCAGCTTATCGTCAATATGCATTAAGATGGTATCTCACTTAGCCCACCATTTAGCATTCTCACCACACATTCACATATCTACTTACTTAACCATACATCCATTCACAAATTCTAACACATTCATCCCACATAGGTTCTCAATCATTCTCAAACATGTTACACACTAGCTAGCATTAAGAAATTGTAAGTATGAATGCATTCTTTAAGCATAAACTTACCTCGATACTCAAAAGTATAAAAATATGCAATTTAGTCCACCACCTTGCTCTTGCCTCAATTTATATCCGGGTTTCGTCTTTCTTGATCTATAATGAATAAATCAGCTTATTCAATACACACATTGACTAAATTGACACTTATCTCATACTTTGGCAAAATTACTCTTTTGCCCCTAATCTTTCTTATAATTACACTTTTGCCCTAAGGCTCATAAAGTGATTTTTATTCAACTTTCTAGCCTTTCATGCTTAGCCGAATCACTTACTCAACTAAAGCATTCACCAATTCTCACTAAATCACACATGTATGAGCAAGCTTAAAACTTTCACAAACTAGTCCCTACATGCATTTTAATGGAAAATCACTTAATAAAAGATGTTTCTACTACATCAAGCTTTCATAATCTTCCATAAAACATCAACATACATGCATGTCATACATGGCCACATTTTTGAACATTCAGTATAGCTCATTAAATAGCTAAAAATAGCTTATTCATGCTACTAGGACTTCAGAAATACGAAGAATATCAAAAACGAGGCTTGGATGCACTTACTAGCAAGCTTGAAAAATTTGAAGAACCCTACCAATGGCTCTTGAAAATTTCGGCAGCCTTGGAGAAGAAGATGAATGACTTTTGTCATCTTTTCTCCCATTTTAATCATTTAATTGCCAAATGACCAAAATGCCCTTTTTTGATAAACTTCCTATTTTAACTCATCCATGCCCAATTTTGTCCAAAAATTAAAAATTGGGAAAATTGATATTTAAGGACCTCTAATTAATATTCTAAATCTATTTCACACAAATAGCTTCTAGAATCTCACATTGTGCAACTTTTGCAATTTAGTCCTTTTTGGACAATTCAACCGCAATTTCACAAAATTGCTTCATGAAACTTTCACACTAACATGCAAACATAGCATAAACCTCAAAAACTCATACATAGACCTTAGATTTGTGGTATCGCACCACTGTTCTGACTAGGCCCTAAACCGGGATGTTACAAGCTTGATTGTTAAAATTTTAACATTAGAGACCAAATTGAATAAATTGAAAACCTATTATGATATTATGCTAGGAACAGAAGGTATAGGTTCCTAATAAAAAATGTGAAATCGTATTTTAATCCGATGCTAAATATCGAAAGCTATGCATATCCCGAGTATAGGGATTAAATTGAATAAAATGCAAGTTATGTTTAGTTTTATATTTGAATGTGAATTGGATGAATTATGATATTGTTCCTTTATTAATTATTGATCATAGTGATAACTTTTGAAAAAAGTTATATTTGCTGCCTTTAGACCTAGTCAATTGCTTGTACTTAGGCACATTTAGTAGCATTTTATGACATTTCACTAGTATTTTTATCATTGCATGAGGAACTCAGACTGTGTTTAAATATTAGGTACTTTTAATTTCTTGTGGTAGGGTTGCGTTTGATGGTTTGGCAAGTGCAGGTTGAGGAACAAGAAATAAAGGAGTGTAGGTTTGTCAGGGCAAAAGGTTGGACATTTTGTCAGTACAAATGAGTGCCGATTCCAGGAAGATCGAGTCAACACTCAATGCATACCAGTTTCAGCCCAACTGTACTTGTACCAGAAAAATCTGCCTAAAAAAGAAGAGAAGATAATTCTGGGCTGCTGGTTTTTATCCTAGAAAAAAGAATTTGAAGAGAAGAAAATATTGGGTTGTTGAAAAAAGAATTTTAAAAAGGAGAAGATAAACTTGGGTTCTTGGATTTACCTTAGGGAAAAAGCCTATAAAAATCCAAAGGAGGAAACCCAAAAAGACGAAGAAAAAAAGAAGAAGAGATCCTTAGGCAAAAATAGAGGGTAGCGGTTGAGTAGAGATGGAAAGAGGAAGACAAAAGCAATCCCTCTCAGCCACCGTAGGACACTGTGCTATTGGAGTGTGAACTGGACACATGAAAGCTATCTTCTGGAATTTTTTCGTATTTCGTACTTTATTGTTCTATGAATTGAATGTTGAAAATGATGTTGGATGTTATTTTGGTTTTGAATTTTATGTGCCAACCCATGAGCTAAATCTCATCAGGTTGGGATTACATGATGAATCTGTAATATCCCGAAATAAGAATCTTTCGTTTTGAGAATAATTCAAGTTTTGGTAGGCTTGAATAATGATTTTGATGTGTTTTTAGAGTTCCTAAAACTCCCGGATTAAAATGGGACACTTTTGAAAATTTTGAAAAATTGAGGGTTAAAAGTGAATTTTGGCTGAGGGAGGCCTTAAGTATAAATTTTGTAAAATTATGGACATGAAAGTCCAGGTAGCATAGTGGCATCCGTGTGCCACTTAAGGGTCAGCGCCAAAATACGTCAAGGGTTCGAGTGGCATGGGGCACGTTAGCATTTTATTTTGCAAGTATGCGCTACATTAAGGAAGGCTTTAAAAGAAAATCGAGATGGTTCTTATCACAAAACAGCGCCTGGGCGAGATGGCAAAGACGCTAGCAACGAAAGGGGGACCTTTGCAAGGACTTGAGTTCGAGTCCTGAAGGCTGCGTTTTATCTTGTTTTTGCGTCAGGCAAGGGGCGCATGAAAGTAAGGCTTAAAAGAATTTTCAGTGCGATGTTTGCATGAAATTCAAAGTGGCCGAGTGGTTAGGGACTTGGTTTGGGAGCTGCGTCAGAAAGGGGACTCACGTTCGAGTCCTGGAGTTCGCACTGAAGCCTTCTATTTTTGCTTTTAGCGCTAAAGTGGAGGGAACCAAGGAAAAATAAGGTTTAAAAGAATTTCTATGCGTTTATTGTCACGAAATACGCAAAGGATTGAATGGCTGGAAGCATGAGGACTCTTCTCCAGGTCTCGGGTTCGAGACCTGGGGATACAGCTTGGCCTTGTGTTTTGTTTTGGCCGCGTGAGGAGGCCTGCATGGCACATGCATGCACGCATGCAGCCTTGGGGGAGGGTTTGCTCCTCTTTGTTATTTTTTTTTATAAGTATTATTATATTTTTTTTTATGCATGAAGTATGGGAAATTGTTAAGTTTTATTTTTAATTATAAAGGGTGTTGAGCATGCTATTAAACAAAGAAATTTATTATTCTTATGATAATGGGTTATTATTTTATGATGTATAGGAAATGATGAGGCATGATTATATTTTATTAGTTTGTTTTAATGATGGGAAATAAGATTAAACAATGGAAGATAGTGTTGAACTAAGCAAAGGGGTATGACCGTGGGAAGCAAAAAAATTTGGGGAAGATTATGGCGGGCCTTGTGTTTTGTTCTTGGCAAAAATTCTTTGAATTTTTGACTTGCTTTTCCCCCCATTCTTAAGCATGGCCGAATGTAGTCTATCTAGGAGTCTTCATTTTCGGTTTTGATTAGCTAGGGAGGTGGCCTTGCCTTGTTTTCTTCTTCTCCCTTCTTGTCTTGGTCGAATTTATCATCTTTGATATTAAAGATTTCGTTCTTCCCATTTTGTGCATGACTGAAATAGAGGCTTAGGGGAGTTAAGTTTCGATTTTGAGGAGCTAGAGAGTTTTTTGGCTAACAAATATTGCTCGCATGGCCGAATTTGAAGTATCCTTTTGAGAGCTTGCTAGTCGGGTTTTGAGGGTTATGAAAGGTACCAAATTTCTTTGTTTATTCCTTGTTTTACCATTTTGTTCTTGGCAAAAAGGAAAGATCAAAGCTTAAATTCGGTTTGGAAAGTTGTAAGGGAGATCAAAGGGGTAGGCCTCGTTTTCCTAAGGATGGCCGAATGTATATAGTGGCATAACTTGTGTTTCTTTGTATGTATCTACGTGAAGGATCTCTCGGGACCTTAAGCATCATGGGATTTGGTATCTACAAGAGCAAGAAAACAATTTGGGACTTGGAAAAGATAGGTAAGCAAGAAGGTAGTTTCGGCCAAGGGCCATGT
Organism: Gossypium australe; assembly: GCA_005393395.2. NCBI lineage: Eukaryota > Viridiplantae > Streptophyta > Magnoliopsida > Malvales > Malvaceae > Gossypium > Gossypium australe. The sequence goes on from CM016616.1 coordinate 121,795,709, forward strand.
CTTTAGTACTCTTGTGTTAGCCAATCCTAATAAGTTGTGAGTAGGGTTTTTGTCAACACCAAAAGCAAATGATAGTTTTCGGATCTTTTAACAAGTCAAGTGGCTGTTGATTTTCGGCCATAGACTATACTTTGAGTTTAGTGATAATCGAGTGTTGTGCATGGCTTTAAGGATGGCCGAATATATATATATATATATATATATATATATATATAGGCCATAATGATGTGTTCTTTTTCTGTGTAGCTAGTATTGAGGAGCACAAAGGAGTTTTTCAGAAATTAAAGTGCTCAAGGGGCAAATCGATAGAATAACAGAAGCTTTCGGGATTATAGTTGATATTAGATTCGATAGATCAGAATCTCGCTATAATCAGGTGCGTAGTTATCGCACTGTTCTTTTGCTTGATATATGTATTGTAAGTGTTATATTATGAAAATGTATGAGTTGTGCATGTTAGCCGAAATAAAGGCTAAGAGTATGAAAACTTAAGGTAAGTAATCGAATAATCAAGTTAGTGGTTATGATATTAACTTGTCAGTGATTTGCGATAATAATTGATTATTGATGAATGTAAAATAAAGTGATGACATGTTATGTATATTGTTTTGAGTAATATGTGACCATGGTATAAAATATATATATTTGTTTCGTACAAAATGTTGCTATGGTACATATACGTACGCATGAGACTTGAGATGTGACTATTGGAGAAAAGGGTGTACACTATGTGAGTGGTCTAATCCGAACCTCGTGCTGCATTCGGGCTTGATGATTTGTGAATTGAAAGATATGTGGGATCCCTATGGGATCGGTGGCTTAGCCACGACCTTAAGAAATAATGTGCAAAAGAAAGATATGTGGATCACTTTGTGGATTGGACTTCGTAATTGTATTTTCGTAATCATATCTATAATATTGTGTATTCATAATTGCATATTTATAATTGTATGTTATATATATATGGATTGTGTGGATATGGGCCAAGCCCATATGTAAGGACATGTGTATTAACTATGCACTGAGTCTTGGTGACTCACTCTATCTTTATTAAACCTTTCAGGTGGCGTGTAAAGCTTGGACCGGGTCGGAGAGGATACAAAGGAATGGAATTTTATGAAAAGAGACGGTTTATTTGATTAATTAAATAATGATATTTTTTGTATTTTGATTAAGTGTGTATTGTAATAAGGCCCACTAAAGTGTTTCAGTTTATTTGTTAAGTAGCGTTACTATTATGCCCTATTATGGAAAGATGATTAAAGATTGATTTCAAATGGTTTTATTTTCTCAATAAACCTTGAACTCGATGTGTTTATAACAAACTTCAATTTTACTTAGAATATTACAAGTCACGAAAATTTTTTACCAAACTCGACAAAATTTTCATTGGTTTTACTATTAAGAAAGAATATTTTTGAAAGTATTCCGCGGTGACATTCTAAATTCGGCCGGAGTAAATGGGCTGTGTTTGGGGTGTTACATTTTGGTATCAGAGCATGGTTCAAATCTCGGCTTTGAGGTTTTGGGCCCGAAAACAGTTTTCGAAAGTGGGCTTTTAAAATGTGAACTTCTATTTTGAGCTTGTTCTGGCATGGCACCTGTACCTCCGACCCGAAGTCCACCTGGTAAGTACCTCTGACTATTGAGGTGTATTGAATATGTGAACTGTATGGGCATAATTGGGCTTGTAGATTAGAAAATTTGGACTATCGAACCCTAAGACTAGTTTACTCAAAAAATAAGTGCGTAAGACTTGAGAACTGAAATGACCCTAGAGGTGTAGTGAATGAATGTGTCCCTGCTTATGAACGTGTATGTGACTCTCTGAATAAGAAGTAGCGACATTGAACTGAACCTATGTGTGATCGAAAGAACCACTTCTAAATACTTTATTCCATAAAATTGTTCGCGAATAATCAGTGGAACAAATTCCTAATGCATAAAACTTTTTAAGTCAGATTGTGCGATAAGAGATGAGTTCTAGATGACGTGGTCGAGGCAAAATGGCCGTATCGGAACTCTTTAGATCGGGTCAAGGATTGATAATAAGGTATCACCTCCACCACCAACTTTTGATAATGAGCAGCAAGATCAAACGAGGGATAATGCTGTATTGTGCTGCGAGTTTTAGAGATGGTGGCTAGAGAGGGAGAAATATGAGAGCTCGAAACTTTGTTTCCGAGCGACTTTGAGCCAATGGAGCGGATTTGTTCTGTGATATATCAGGCGTGGCACCTAGTGTAATTGAATATTGGTTGGAAATAACCAAGTGAGTTATGGATGAGCTCGTTTTGAGCCCTAAGGAAAAAGTGAAAGGAATGGTAGCGCTACTTCGCGACGAGACGTATCAATGGTGGCTCACAGTTCGAGATAGTGTCACAGCAGAGGACCCCACTCGGGAGTATGTCAAGATGACATACCAGAAGAAGTATGTCAGTACTTATTACATTGATGCTCCGAGGAAGGTGTTTTTGGGACTAGTTCAATGGAACGAGTCCATGGCAAAATACGAGACTGAATTCCTAAGGTTAAGCCAATATGCTCGAAGAGTAGTGTCTACAAAACATGAACGATGTGTTCGGTTTAAGGACGGATTAAGAGACGGCCTGAGACTGTTGATAGCTCCTCAACAGGAACGAGAATTTGCTGTGTTAGTCGAAAAAGCTAAGATAGCTGAAAAGATTAAGAACTCGATGAGATAAAACCGAGATAAGGATATGAACCGTGATGGAAGAAATTTTGAATTGTCTAAATTTTCTAAGGGTCTTCGGAAAAGACCGAGGCTTGAAAGTTTAGCTAGTGTGACTAAGCCATTTATGAAAATCGGGACCGTCCTTGTGCTCAGTGTGGAAAATACCGTGTCGGCGAGTGTTGGAACCAGAAATTGAGAATGTTTTAAGTGTAAGTCTATAAGAAATTGAATATTGTTAAGGTTAGTCATAAACTTGTGCACATGTGGGATTATGGAATCCTGGTTATAAATATAGTAAAAGCCGACTGTGGATAGACTTTCTTTCATGAAATATTATTGAAGTGATAAATACAAGTGATGTGAATTATATGGTTTATAATTCTGGTCAGCTTGTAATGTGATTCAGATGCTGATAATATTATATTTCAGGCTTTGATGCCTAGCAGGCTTTGTGCCGGTGTATATTTCAGGCTTTGATGCCTAGCAGGCTTTGTGCCGGTGTATATTTCAGGCTTTGATGCCTAGCAGGCTTTGTGCCGGTGTATATTTCAGGCTTTGATGCCTAGCAGGCTTTGTGCCGGTGTATATTTCAGGCTTCGATGCCTAGCAGGCTTTGTGCCGGTGTGTATTTCAGGCTTCGATGCCTAGCAGGCTTAATGCCGGTGATGTGTTATATTAGAGAATTCATGAATCACTTACAAGATGGAATATGTTTATTACCATAAGCTAAATGCTCGGGTAAGTGCAAGTCTTTCGTACTTACAAGGAATAAAGAAAGTTGGTATATCTCCATTTGAACTAAGTAAGATGTGGTATAGTCGACGCTTCGGTAAGACTTTTAATATGTGCAATTGATCTTACCATTGATGTGTATGATATCCGTAATGGAAATTAAGCTTGAATATGCTTATGAAGAAGTGGCCATATGTGAAAATGCTAAATGTGAAAAAGTTTGAAATGTGTTTGCATATGTGTATAATTGAGTATATGATTGATATGTGGTGAATTAAAATGTACGGATGATCGTTCATAAGTAATTTCGAGGACGAAATTATTTTTAAGGGGGGTAGAATTGTAATATCCCGAAATAAGAATATTTCGTTTTGAGAATAATTCAAGTTTTGGTAGGCTTGAATAATGATTTTGATGTGTTTTTAGAGTTCCTAAAACTCCCAGATTAAAATGGGACACTTTTGAAAATTTTGAAAAATTGAGGGTTAAAAGTGAATTTTGGCTGAGGGAGGCCTTAAGTATAAATTTTGTAAAATTATGGACATGAAAGTCCAGGTAGCATAGTGGCATCCGTGTGCCACTTAAGGGTCAGCGCCAAAATACGTCAAGGGTTCGAGTGGCATGGGGCACGCTAGCATTTTATTTTGCAAGTATGCGCTACATTAAGGAAGGCTTTAAAAGAAAATCGAGATGGTTCTTATCACAAAACAGCGCCTGGGCGAGATGGCAAAGACGCTAGCAAAGAAAGGGGGACCTTTGCAAGGACTTGAGTTCGAGTCCTGAAGGCTGCGTTTTATCTTGTTTTTGCGTCAGGCAAGGGGAGCATGAAAGTAAGGCTTAAAAGAATTTTCAATGCGATGTTAGCATGAAATTCAAAGTGGCCGAGTGGTTAGGGACTTGGTTTGGGAGCTGCGTCAGAAAGGGGACTCACGTTCGAGTCCTGGAGTTCGCACTGAAGCCTTCTATTTTTGCTTTTAGCGCTAAAGTGGAGGGAACCAAGGAAAAATAAGGTTTAAAAGAATTTCTATGCGTTTATTGTCACGAAATACGCAAAGGATTGAATGGCTGGAAGCATGAGGACTCTTCTCCAGGTCTCGGGTTCGAGACCTGGGGCTACAGCTTGGCCTTGTGTTTTGTTTTGGCCGCGTGAGGAGGCCTGCATGGCACATGCATGCACGCATGCAGCCTTGGGGGAGGGTTTGCTCCTCTTTGTTATTTTTTTTATAAGTATTATTATATTTTTTTTATGCATGAAGTATGGGAAATTGTTAAGTTTTATTTTTAATTATAAAGGGTGTTGAGCATGCTATTAAACAAAGAAATTTATTATTCTTATGATAATGGGTTATTATTTTATGATGTATAGGAAATGATGAGGCATGATTATATTTTATTAGTTTGTTTTAATGATGGGAAATAAGATTAAACAATGGAAGATAGTGTTGAACTAAGCAAAGGGGTATGACCGTGGGAAGCAAAAAAATTTGGGGAAGATTATGGCCGGCCTTGTGTTTTGTTCTTGGCAAAAATTCTTTGAATTTTTGACTTGCTTTTCCCCCCATTCTTAAGCATGGCCGAATGTAGTCTATCTAGGAGTCTTCATTTTCGGTTTTGATTAGCTAGGGAGGTGGCCTTGCCTTGTTTTCTTCTTCTCCCTTCTTGTCTTGGCCGAATTTATCATCTTTGATATTAAAGATTTCGTTCTTCCCATTTTGTGCATGACTGAAATAGAGGCTTAGGGGAGTTAAGTTTCGATTTTGAGGAGCTAGAGAGCTTTTTGGCTAACAAATATTGCTCGCATGGCCGAATTTGAAGTATCCTTTTGAGAGCTTGCTAGTCGGGTTTTGAGGGTTATGAAAGGTACCAAATTTCTTTGTTTATTCCTTGTTTTACCATTTTGTTCTTGGCAAAAAGGAAAGATCAAAGCTTAAATTTGGTTTGGAAAGTTGTAAGGGAGATCAAAGGGGTAGGCCTCGTTTTCCTAAGGATGGCCGAATGTATATAGTGGCATAACTTGTGTTTCTTTGTATGTATCTACGTGAAGGATCTCTCGGGACCTTAAGCATCATGGGATTTGGTATCTACAAGAGCAAGAAAACAATTTGGGACTTGGAAAAGATAGGTAAGCAAGAAGGTAGTTTCGGCCAAGGGCCATGTCTTTAGTACTCTTGTGTTGGCCAATCCTAATAAGTTGTGAGTAGGGTTTTTGTCAACACCAAAAGCAAAAGATAGTTTTCGGATCTTTTAACAAGTTAAGTGGCTGTTGATTTTCGGCCATAGACTATACTTTGAGTTTAGTGATAATCGAGTGTTGTGCATGGCTTTAAGGATGGCCGAATATATATATATATATATATATATATATATATATATAAGGCCATAATGATGTGTTCTTTTTCTGTGTAGCTAGTATTGAGGAGCACAAAGGAGTTTTTAAGAAATTAAAGTGCTCAAGGGGCAAATCGATAGAATAACAGAAGCTTTCGGGATTATAGTTGATATTAGATTCGATAGATCAGAATCTCGCTATAATCAGGTGCGTAGTTATCGCACTGTTCTTTTGCTTGATATATGTATTGTAAGTGTTATATTATGAAAATGTATGAGTTGTGCATGTTAGCCGAAATAAAGGCTAAGAGTATGAAAACTTAAGGTAAGTAATCAAATAATCAAGTTAGTGGTTTGATATTAACTTGTCAGTGATTTGCGATAATAATTGATTATTGATGAATGTAAAATAAAGTGATGACATGTTATGTATATTGTTTTGAGTAATATGTGACCATGGTATAAAATATATATATTTGTTTCGTACAAAATGTTGCTATGGTACATATACGTACGCATGAGACTTGAGATGTGACTATTGGAGAAAAGGGTGTACACTATGTGAGTGGTCTAATCCGAACCTCGTGCTGCATTCGGGCTTGATGATTTGTGAATTGAAAGATAAGTGGCATTGTAAAGAACGTTTACATTGCAAGAAAGACAACTTACTTCAATAGATAATCTAGATGAGTCTATAATCCCATAAAAGAATCAAAGTGAGCATTTGATTCAAATACTGAGAAGGATTATTATGTCGTCTACAATTCCAATTAGGGAGATGGCTAGTCTTGGTTATTGGAGCAGTTGACTTCACACTTAGATACATAGATGTATTCATTGTTAGAATGATACTTTGGACTGAACCCAAGATGAATTAATTCTGATTTCGTTTGTGAATTAATTCATTTGTGACGTTCATGGTGTGATTTACCTAAATCCTGAGTTTGTCACTGACCATGCGAATGCATCTCATGTGTTTTGATATAAGTGGAGGCTTATGCTCTAAAGATGATCGAGCCCATAGCCGGTATGTTGGGTACATGACTTGTGTATGGCATGACTTTACTAACAACATTGGAATTCATAGCTCAATTAAAGAGTTAATTATATCCTCTCATTGGCATTGTGTGGATTGATAAATATGGAACGTGGCCATGGGTTGCTAGTTCTCGAACGAGCTATTTATCACAGTCATTTGTTGGTAGTGATCATATTAATCATTAAGAAGACACAATGGTGGCAATGAGATAAAATAAGATTGTATTGATTGAACAGATTTAACTCAAAGGAATCAAGGATATCATATGAGGGTAAGACACACATGACGAGGTTATTGGATAAAGTAGTTGGTTGAATTGTTTTCGTAAAGAGTATACAATAAGGAGTTTTTAATCATGGTACTTCTTATGGACTGACTCCATGATTAAGTAATTGCGAATTATCAAAACGATGCTTCTAAACATAATTGCAATCACTAGAGCCTAGTTGTATATGTTCGATTGGTCCCTCCGCCAGCTCAACAAAAGCTCGATCGGACTGCATTTGAATCAGAAGAGAATTCTACGACTTTAGAAATAATTTAATTGAGTCGATTTATTCAATCTGGAATTAAATTAGGTGGTCGTGAGAATTGTTCAACTAGAGAATTTAACTAAAGATTTTTCTTGAAAAATTAATTTGGAAAATCCAACTGATTTTTGGAAAAATTAATTTTGATAAAGTAAAATTAGATTAATCGAATCAACTAAAATTAATATGATATTTTTGGAAGTTTATTTTTAAGTCAGACAATTGGCCCAATGGGTAATTGAACTTGAAAATTAGATTTAGTATCGAAAATTGGGCCTGAGAGCCGAAAACTGAGACAAAGACACAAAAACTAGTTGAACTGAGCCCGGTATGTGAAATTAAACCGACGGTCCAGCCAGTGGCTAGACCGTACTGGTCGGGTCATCATTGACCTAGACCGAACTGGCAACAGCTGAACCTGTTCAGGGTGCCATAAGGGTGACACACCTGCATCCCAGGACACGACGATGCTGGCGGTTGCGACGGCAGTGTCCCAGTGGCCCGCAACCATTGGTCTTTGGTGGTTGAGCAGTGGAAGAGTTACACTTCTACTGGGACTCTAGCAGAGAATTTTATTTCAAATTAACTATTCCAAAAATAATATTATTTTATTAGTTTGATATAAATTATATTTAATACTTATCTTAATAGTATTTTATTAATTTAATATTAAATTCAATTTAATGTTTATCTTGTAGATAAACATTATATTATTTTAATAAGATTTAATATTAACATGATTAAGTTTAATCATAGTTGAACACTCTAAACTCTCCCTATACAAAGAGAGCCTTGGGTCATTATTTGACAGATACTTGAATTTAAGAGAGTTTTAGAGAGAAAATACTCTGAAGAGATTATTCTAGAAAATTTCTAGAGATGTTTTTCTGATTTACAACTTAACCCAAAAGTTTAGAGAAATTATGAAATTACCCCACTGGTACTTTTTTGTGAAAAATTTTCTGATTCGAAGTGAGCCCACACTCAGCAAATGTGAGCTTGAGAATAACGGGGAAGGCTTCTGAGTCAAAGCGCTCATCCTAGATGAATCGAAAATGTATAATCTTGATTAAGTGTTTATTCTTTTAGATATTACAACCAAGATCTTGTTTTGGAAAATTTTTTAAAACTTTAATTTTTCCCTAAATTTATTTTTCGCTGCTTTATTAAACCTGTTTTTCCAATAATTTGTATCAAAGCCAGGTTGTGTTATATTTATAAGTATAAACAGATAATCAAAATAAATTTCTTTTCTTTTTTTGAATGATTTGATTATATAGAAAGTGACATTCTTTAGATCTTTTTCATGTTTTGAGTTATATATGGGAAGAGATGTGATATTATATATTTGTTATATAATTATTTTTTGCCAAGGTTGTGGTTCTTAGGAAATGAACCGTGGACTATCATCTCCACGTAGGACTATCAATTGCCAGGAGTTGTGAATGATGCCTTTACGAGGAGGAAAGTACAGAAGTTCCCGAAAGAAGAACTTTCGAATTAGTATTGGAACAAACTACTAAAGATGGGAGTGAACAGAAGCATACCAAAAGAAATTTATCTTGTAGAGCCAATACAAATGCCATGGCAAAGCAACCTCAACAAATGGAAGGAAGGCCACTGCCACATTTTCCCCATCGTTTCCAAAAATCAAAGCAAGATGCTCAATTCAAGAAATTTCTGGAGGTCTTGAAACAGTTACACATTAACATACCTTTGGTGGAAGTATTAGAAGAAATGCCTAAATATGTGAAATTCATGAAAGATATCCTATCCAAGAAGAGAAAGTTAGGGGAGTTCGAAACTGTTGTGCTTACTGAGGGGTGCACAGCAATGTTGAAGAACAAATTTCCACCAAAATTAAAAGATCCAGGGAGTTTCACTATACCTTGCTCGATTGGAAACCATTATGTAGGCAAATCATTATGCTATCTAGGTGCAAGTATCAATATAATGCCTATGTCTATTTTTAGGAAACTCGGGATAGTAGGTAAGACCTACTACAATCACACTACAATTAGCTAATAGATTATACGTCCATCCAGAAGGTAAAATTGAAGATGTACTGGTAAGAGTTGACAAGTCATTTTTCCAAAATAATTTAATATTCTGGAATGTGAAGCAGATAAAGAGGTACCCATAATACTTTGACGACCTTTCTTAGCAATTGGTAGAACATTGATTGATGTACAGAAAGGCAAATTAACCATGAGAATTAATGATCAGCAGTTGACATTTAATGTGCTTGATGCTTTAAAGTGTGCAGATCCAGATGAAGAATGCTATACTGTTGAATTTGTTGACATTGTAGTGCAAGAAAATTTGCAGGTCATATGCATAACAATTCTGATGCAGACTCTGTTGAATTAAATGAAACAAAATTGACTGAAGAATCTGGAGAATTGATGGAAATTCAACATTCAGGAAATGGAATCAGGAGGAGATTTGAATCATTAAACTTCTCAGATCGATCTTTCAACCCTCCTCGATTGTCAATAGAAGATCCACCTATTATGGATTTGAAGCCATTACCAGTGCATTTGAAGTACGCTTATTTGGGAGTTAATGATACGCTGCCTGTGGTTATCTTTGCCGAGCTTACAATAGATCAGGAGATGCAATTACTGGAAGTCTTAAAAATAAATCCCAGAAAGCTTTAGGATGGGCAACTGTGGATATGAAAGGAATTAGCCCAACAATCTGCATGCACAAAATAATACTTAAAGATTGCCATGGAAAATCTATTGAACAACAAAGGTGTAAAACCCTAACCCGTATCTGTTGCCGGATCAGGGTTATGTAGCATTACCAAACAATCAGAACATTTAAACTTAAATTTATTCAATATCATAAACATAACATAAATCATTCATACATACACATACCGTCCCTATCTTGAGCCCTCGAGGCCCAAGAAATACCTTAGAAACAATTTGGGATTAAATTGAAATCATTTGGGAAGTCTAGGAAAAAGTTACAAAAATTTGTTTACAGGGGTAACACGGCCGTTTGACTAGGCCGTGTGCCTCACATGGCTGAGACATACGCTCGTGTCTCAAGCCGTGTAACCTTCGAACTAGGGACACACGTCCGTGTCCCAACCTATTTCCTCACCTGTGTAACTCTTTGAGTAGGGTCACAAGCCCGTGTAACACTCGAACTTGGCTCACACGCCCGTGTACCAGGCTGTGTACTAGGTCATACAGGCTTGCACCCTAAACACTCAACATATGACACACGGCCGTGTCGCTAGGCCGTGCTTCTCACACGGCTGAGTCACACGCTTGTGTCTCAGGCCGTGTGGAATCAAAATGAACCTTAATCAACAAGTTTACCATTTCAAGCTTACTTGGACTTTAAATAATCCATTTACCAACAAAAAGACATATTCAAAGTGACATTAATCAAGCTAAAAACATGCTAAATCAACCATCCTAAGTGCCTAACCAATGTATCCTCATTGATACCACAAGTATATATAATTATACATCAAAATGTATCATCAACCACAAATTATCAATTCACAAGATTCTAACACCTAACCAATGTGTCTATCATAGGCACCTCAACCACAATATCACATTAACACATACCATACATATTTTGCATTAAAACATCTTACCTCATTCTCATATATCATGAAAGTTATGAATTAGCACATATGATTATACTTAACAATTTACACAACCAAAAAAATAGTAATATCATACAAGCCTATTACATGTCATATAATTCGAAATGAACGTTCCAAAAATTACTGAAATTTATGGAAAGTGTGACTTAAGTGTCAATCCAATTGTCCAACCTTCCGAGTATCTACAAGAACAATAAATAACACAAGTAAGCTCAACGAAGATTAGTAAGTTCGATGTATTAAAATGATAAATGTTACTGAAGTAAGTACAACAAATCAAATAATAATAATATAACTATGAATGTTCCCTACCATTCACAATCTCAACCGTAAATCACAAAAGTTCAATTTAACATTCAAATATATGGCAAATCCATCAAAATCACTAAACAAGATACCTTTCCAAGATTTTCAGCGCGATGAACGAATTATGGATAAGAGTATATCGATCATCCAACTGAAACACACCAGATACTCATAAGAGCTAATCCATCCGAAACACACCAATGCTCATAAGAGCTAGTCCATCTGAAACACACCAACGCTCATAAGAGCTAATCCAACCGAAACACACCAAAATAGAGAGTATAACGCGAGAGTTCGCAAAAAATGCTGAACCTCGATTTACTTGGGAAACATGAATATATATCCCTCCAGTCCAATCCCCCATAACACACCATATTTTGACTATACTCTATCTCGCATTCAATATGGTCCAAGTATAGAATTTCAACAATTTTTGTCAAATAACATACAACATTTATAATCAAATATATTTATCACATTATATATTATCATCAAATATTTCATAAAGATTTAAATAATGAACTGTACGAACTTACCTGGTCTGAATTATAGTAGTTGTAGAAGTTCAGGGACTATTTCATAATTTTTCCTTTTCCACGAGAATCAATTGGGTCTTAATCTAAAATGTAAAATTCTTCAATTATTAGCTTACATTTCAGCTTCCAATTCACTTTACATTTTATGCCCTTTTATTTTTTGAATTTACATAATTACCCTTAACTTTTATAACTTTTACAATCTAGTCCCTTAACCCAAAATTCATCAAATTAACCATTTTTCTCAAGTCAATATTTTAGTCGAATATACTAGGCCCTTAAACAGTCACTAATGAACATCAAATTCATTATCAAACCCTAAAATTTTGACATTCTCACAATTTAATCTTAAAATCAAAATCTAACAAAAATCACTTTAAAAAATCATCAAACAACACAACCAAAGCTTCAAATACATGGTTATCATAAAAAACATTCAAGGTTCATCAATGGCAGCTTCTAGAATTTTTAACAGATTGAAAAATGAAGGTACAGGCTAGCTGGACCTAATTGGAATAATATAAAAAAACATAAAAATTACAAGAAACGGACACAAAAATCACTTACATGCAAAGAAATTAAGCAAACCCAAAATCTTCCTTTCCCTAGCAATGGCTTTCGGTCACTTGAAGAAGAAAATGAAAGTAAAATTTTTTTGTTCATTTTTTAATTTTGTTTTAATTTGTCTAAATTACAAAATTACCATTGATCATATTATTTTCTAACAATTTTAACCAAGTTGTCGTCCCACCATAATGACCAAGGTATAATTGCTACTTAAGTCCTTCCTTTTTTATTAATTAAGTTATTAAATCATTCTAATGATTTAATTAATAAGTTTTGCACCTTTTACAATTTAGTCCTTTTTATTTAATTAACTATCTAAATGTTAAAATTTCTTGTCAAATTTTAATACGACTCTAATGACTCTATAAATATTAAAAAGATAATATTTATGAGTCGACACGATGGAAATTTGTAGTCTCAAAACCACTATTCCGTCACCACTAGAAATTGGGCGGTTACAAAAGGAGACTGAATCCTATCATCAAGGAAGTAGTTAAAAAGGAGATTATCAAATGGTTGGATGTTGGAATTATATTCCCACTTTCTGATAGCTCTTGGGTGAGCCCTGTTTAGTGTGCCCAAGAAAGGAGGAGTCACTGTAGTCAGCAATGATAACAACAAACTCATTCCCACACGTGCTGTCACATGTTGGAGAGTTTGTATGGATTTTTAAAAGCTCAACAAAGCAATGAAAAATGACAATTTCTCTCTGCCTTTTATAGATCAGATGTTAGACAGACTAGCATGGAAAGCTTTCTATTATTTTTTAGATGGATACTCAGGGTACAACCAAATTGCCATATCTCCTACTGATCAAGAAAAGACTATATTCACCTGTCCTTATGGAACATTTGCCTTCAGACGAATGTCATTTGGGTTATGTAATGCCGCGACAACATTCCAGCGTTGCATGATGGCAATATTTTCTGACATGGTGGAGAAATTCCTTGAAGTATTCATGGATGGTTTCTTGGTGTTTGCCGACACTTTTGAAGATTATTTGAAAATTTTAGAGTTAGTACTTTCCCGATGTCAAGAAACAAATCTTGTGCTGAATTGGGAAAAATACCACTTCATGGTATGTGAAGGCATTATTTTGTGCCACAAGATTTCACAACAAGGAATTGCCGTCGACAAATCAAAAATAGAAATCATTGAAAAATTGCCATCACCCACTTTAGTAAAAGGAATTAGAAGCTTCCTTGGTCATGCTGGATTTTACCGTTGCTGCATCAAAGATTTTTCTAAGATATCAAAGCCTCTATGTCAATTGTTGGAGCAAAACAGACCATTTCATTTTGACAAAGATATGCTAAAAAACATTCAAAGAGTGAAAGGAATGATTGATTACAGCACTTATAGTCACTGCACCAGACTAGACTTTACCATTCGAACTGATGTGTGATGCAAGTGACTTTGTTGTAGGAGTAGTTTTGGGGCAAAAAAAAAGCCAAGATGTTTCATGCTATATATTATGCCAGTCGTACGTTGACAAATTCATAGCTCAATGATACCACCATGGAGAAAGAATTGTTAGCAGTGGTATTTGCCTTTGAAAAATTTAGAGCTTATTTAGTGGGCACCATAGTCACAGTTTATACAGGCCATTATGCCATTATATACTTGGTAACAAAAAAAGAGGCCAAGCCCAGACTCCTTAGATGGATATTGTTACTACAGGAATTTGATTTAGAGATCAAAGATAGGAAAGGCATTGAAAATCAAGAGGCAGACCACTTGTCGCAATTGGAAGCAGGGAATATTTATGGTGATAGTCAAATGATTAAAGACGAATTGAACATTTTTTTAATTTTATTTTTAAAAGATTTTAATTTAAACTTTGTAGCAGTAGGATTAATAGTAGATTCTTAGTTATGATGCCTTTTGTTGAAGTTTTCTATGTAGGAACCCAACATGAAGGAGGAACAAACAATTTGAGCTTTACACAATCAAAGGAGGAAGCACCCACCATTAGCAGTTGACGCGACAATGATGAATTGAGTAATATCTTTCCTTTTCTTTTTATGGGCTACACATTGAGGACAATATGTTAACTAAAATGTAGGGGCTAACATATAAATTTTTTTTTTAAAATTTTTACGTTGTTCCTTTATTTTTTCTTGTCATTTGTGTGCTTGAGCTTGTAGAAATACAAGTGATTGGTTAGGATAATTTACATAGGTTGTTTGTGTTTACAAATAAATTTGGCATGATGATAGAGGATTTTAAATTTTTTACTAGTAGACTACTAAGTTCTTTGTGTTACACTATATATAAGCATTCAGCAATCAACTGTACCAAATAATATAGAAAATATAAGGAAATGAGCATGCTAGTATAAATGATAAATGGTTGAATTTAAAGTTCTTGGGTTGGTTAAATTTGTGCATATTGAGATATTAAGGGATGACCTAAGGCATTGTTTGGAACACATTTAGAGCCAAAAAGATCAATTATTTGTATTTCATCCTTAGTACCGATTTTTGAGCCTGTTGGCACTTCTTGATGAACCTTATTACAACCCCTGAGCCTGAAACATTAATTTGTATTTGCCCTTTTTCTTTGGTCATGCACTACACGACTATAGACGTCTGGCCATACATATTGAGGGTTAAGTAGATACATCAAGGTGGATGTTGTAAAAATAGAGTGAAATGGGAAAGACTGGTGTGATATGGGAACTATAGGTTATCCTGAAAGTGCAAAACAAAAAGAAAAATTCTAAAAGAAAATTAGTGTGACTAGAAAAAGTCTTGAGACAGTGAAAAAAAGGGATTTGTGAGAGAGATGAGCTGAAAAAGAAAGTGAAAAAGTCATAAAATAAAGAAAAACTCATTCGTTAGTGCACAAAAACTCGTAGGCTAGCCTCAGTTACTATATTATGCTATGATTTCCTATGTGGAGAAACAAGAAAGGTAAGAGAAGGAGAAATAAGGCAGTGAGCGGGTAAAGGTCACTGAGGGGGAAGAATAGGGTTTGATATGATGTGCCAAACTATTTTTGTGTTTGTAAACCTTTTGATGCTTACTATATTTGAATTCCATACCTGTCCTAACCCGAAAAGTCATATGTGACCTAAATATCCTTATTCATGAATGGAAATTATATTGAACAATCGCATAAACAACTATTTATATTCTACTCGGATAATCAAACTACTTGTATAATTTACGGATGGATCCCTATAGGTGAAACCCTTAGTGCTGGTATATTTTGTAATATACTAAACTTAGATGTTTGTTGTCAAAAGTGGTAAGTCAATTATTCATCATGTTAAAATTATTCGTGAGTATGAAATGCCTAGTTATGTGCTCTAAAGTCAATACTTATATGCTATCTTCTCAAGGGACATCTTTTATTTTTTGTCATTGTTCATGTTGCTTGAGGACAAGCAATGACTTAAGCATGGGGGAGTTTGATTGTCATAATTCGGTGTTGTAGATTAAACTAATTTCCGCACTTTAGGAGCTTGAAAACAAGCATTTTCATTTGGTATTAGTCATGTTTTCGAAAGTTTTCATTACGTTAATAAAATGTGCAAATTGAGTCTTTTATTGACCTTAAGGGTCGAATAAGGCCTAAGGGTGAGCTGATGACCAGTGTAAGTATGCAAGAGACCATTAGGAGGTGAAATAAATAGACACTATTCGTTATGTCGCAACACAGAATGATCAATGTCGCAATATAGGGAGCAGAATGGAGAATACTGATTGATATCCCAAGAGGAGTATATTGATTGCTATGTCAATACACAAGTCCGGGTGTGTCACAACATCGACTTTGGACGAGAATTAAACATGAGCCAGGTGGCATTTTGGTTTGCACAATCAAACTTAAAACTCGGAAACATAAGCTAACCTATGGTTAAGGACGATGACCACTTGAAATATATAAATAGGATCCTTTGTCACATGTTAAATGGACGATTTACTTAGTTTAAAATTTTGCTTTTAAATTTCAGTATAGTTTTCTTTCTTCTTAGGTTTTAGGTTTGTTTTTAGTTTGTTCTTGTTTTATTCGAGTGATCTAATTTCTGGAGTTAATCAAACTTTGTGGATTTGTTTTCATCTTTAATAAAAATCAGACGTTTTCTTAAACTCTACACTTCAATTCATTTATCATGTCATCTTTAATAAAAATCAGACGTTTCTTAAACTCTACACTTCAATTCATTTATCATGTTATCTCGTTACATCAATTGCATGTTGTTTATGAAAGCCATGAGGAACTAATCCTTCTATGGGGGATTAGCGAGTGGAGGTATGATCTATTAATTATTTTGTAGGGTTACTCAATGGATCAATTGTTTGGGAAAGGAAGAACTTAAAACCCTAGTTCTGACAATCCTAGAAAATCATCAAGGTAGGAATTAACCCAAAATTTGTATGACCTATCCATGAACACCTTCACCCCAAGCCGGTTTGGACTGTGAGGTCGAAAGATAAGTAGTCATGACTGACTCGTTATTTGAGTGGAAGATTGGAAGATCCTATTGGGATAGCGACTACTTGATTGAAGAGAAGCCCGAAGCGACAGTTAATAGGATTACCGAAGTGAGCTAAACACCCATAATCATATTTGATTTATTTTGTATTTTGATCTCTTGAATTTTTATTCCCTTATGTTAGTTTATTTTATTATCATAAAAATCTTAAATATTCCTTTTTACTTTTCTATCATACTATAACTAAATCAAACTACTAATTAAATCTTTCAGTGTTTAGGTTAAAATTGACCTAGTACTAGCCTCCCTTGGGTACGATCCTCAGAGTACTCACCCACTCCGTTGTCACTATATTACAACTGGACTCGTATACTTGCGGATACCACCTCATTGATATATCTTTCACTACATTATTCACACTCTGGACCTTAGTATCCGGAGGCGGTCAGTAGTCTCCGTATGTATATCATTCTGAGAAATGTTTTTAATTTCTATCTTCAAGAGATTCCGAAATGAGATCCGCTATAAGGTGGGAAGTTTGTGACCAACCAATCGAGTGGAACGTGTACAAGATCGTAAAGTTAGAGGTTAACGTATAGTTACCTATCAGAAATCAGAAAAGGATCCTCCAAAATCTGAAAGGAAGTCCATAATTCCTAAGTTGAGGAATTCAACATCATCGTTTAAAGGTAATAATGGTTGAGATTCATTAAGTTCTATTGAACTTACAAGTGTTTATTTGTAATGCAAGTTCTTGGAATTGAACCAGTGTGGCAAGAGGGACCAAGCCCGGAATGCGCCAGGGTGGCAGTTCAAAGAGCGATATTATGCATACTGATCTGTCGTAATTTGGTGTAGCAGATTAAACTTGTTTTTTTACATGAGGAGCTTGAACTTGAGTAATTTTACTATGTTTTAATTATGTTATCTTAGTTTAGCTAAAATTCAATAAAAAGTGTATTTCAAGTCTTTTATTTACCTTAAGGGCCGAATAAGGCCTAAAGGCAAGCTAACGTACTTAGTAAGTGTATAGGAGACCATTCAATGGCATAAGAACCCAAAGCTGGTCACTGTGTTGCAGCACGGGGAGTTCGATGTCGCAACATAGGGAGCAAAATGCCAAAATTGCTATACTGCCTTGGGTGTCATGACATAGCCAAGGGATTTCAAGACACACCCTTGAAGTTACCATGACCCTGAGCATACTACCTTTTTTTTCACAACATAGACACTAGGGTGTCACGACACCGGCCCCGTATGATAAGAATTACGAATCAGGGGCATTTTGGTCTGCATAATGGAAATTAAACTTGAGAACTTTAGCTAAGCTAGGGTTGAGTACGACAACTATCATAAATCTATAAATACGCTCATTTAGCACTTGTTTAAGGATGCCTTTTGATACTTGTAGATTTTCTATGTAATTTAATTTTTAGTTATTCTTATTTTAGGCTTTATGTTTATTTTCAGTTCTTCACTTTTAGTGTTCTTCGGAGAAATTGCTTTTATAGACGAGATCGAATCTTGAGGATTTTTAGCGCTTCAATTATTGAATACAAAATAGGATTCTCTAAACTCTACTCTTGTCTTATTCTTTATTCATATCTTTTATATCAAGTTTACAATGTTTACTGATTCCATGATGAACTAATTCTCTTATAGGGGATTAGCGAGTGGAGGTGTGATTAACTTATTACTATGTAGGGTTTTCTTAATGAATCAGCTATTTGGGAGAGGAAGAAATTAAACCCTAGAATTGATGACCCTAAGAAGTTATTTAGGTGGGAATTAACTCAAAATTGGTATGGCCTTTCCGTGAACAACTTAGCCCCAAACCGGTCTGGACTGTGAGGTCGAGTGATAAGTAGTTCTTACCGATTCATTAGTTCAGTGGAAGATCAAGAGATCCTCTGTAACATCCCAAACACGGACTAGACGTTATGGCCAAATCTGGAGATGTTACGGAGAAAAATTATAAATCTAGCCTTTCCATTAAAAACATCGTACCTCTTTATTTTTAAAATATGTTGTTATATTTTTTAGTGAAAACCATCGAATGTATATTGATAAACAGTAAAAGTAACATATTTTAAGCCCACATTTAGCATGCTTTTGGATGATTTATCCTTTGATTTATGTAAAAAGGTGCTCTTAATCCTTTCTTTTCATGTTTTATACTTAGGAAAGCACCCGAGGATGAAAAGAACGAGGAACGGGCTTAAAATGGACCAAATTGGGCCAAAATAGAAATCAACACGGCCTGGGCCCAAGACCACACGGCCGTGCCTCATTAAAAGTCCGAACACGGCCTAAAGACGACTCACACGGGTGTGTGCCATGGCTGTGTCCCTGTCGTGGAAAAGAGAAATTTCACTCAGAAAAGGATACTTAGGGGTAAAGAAACCTATCTCAAAAGCCTATATAAACACCCTAAGTATAACCTAGAAGGGGGCGGTTAGCTAGGCTAAGAAGTCGAGCTAGAAAGGTCAGATTTGTGGAGAATCACTCGAAGATAGCCAGTTGATCCATCTCAAGAAGCCAAAATTATACTCAAGATGAAGGATCTGTCCTTCAATTCCTTCAGGAGGTTTTAGGGATTTCTTATGTTTTGTTTTATCTTTTCTTTTGAGATGTTTTCTTTTATTGTTATGAACTAAACCCTCAGATACCTGAGGGGATGAAACCTAAGATGAATCTTGTTATCGTTTGCTGAACTATGTGATAAATATTTGACTTGTTCTTGATTATGTGGTCTTAATTCTTGTGTTGATATTTTCGGGATATTAATTCAAGTATGATGTGCTTAGGTGGAGGAGCAAAAGTCCCTGCCTAAGAATAGATCTAGTATAATTAAGCGGAGTTGATCGCGCGCCTAGAGATAGGGTGACGAGATTTTTTCGGATTAGGGTGAAACCTAATATGGGAGTCCATAGATCCAGTTAATGCAAATCTAGGGGTTTTAATTAGAAAGAGATTTCAATTAATCAAGCTAGGGTTAGACATTATTCGCTTCGAGAGAGGGTTTAATACACATTAGGGAATCTTACAGATCAAGTCAAGTGAATAAATCGTCTGGTTCAGAGTTAGATAACAAGTGAGGTCTAGGTTGATTCTTCCTTGGGTGTCATCTTAATCAATTGGTTTTTCCTCAAGTTATTTTCCCAAACTCTTTCTCTTTGTTTTTGCATCTTTAGTTTAGTAGATAATTAATATAGATTAGATAAACAATCCCATAATTCTTAGGCTAAATAATAGAAAGAGAGTTAGTATAAGTACTTTTGGTTCCTTTGGGTTCGACATTCCGGTCTTGCCTAAACTATACTACTGTTCGATAGGTGCGTTTGCCTCAAAAATCGTTGTCAGAGTTAGTTCCTAGGTTCGATCATTCTTTTTATAAATTTTAAGACTCGGCAGACACGATCAAGTTTTTAGCGCCGTTGCTGGGGAACTAAAATATTAAGAAAGCTTAATTTTTATTACTTTAGCCATTTTTAGTTTTCGCAATTTAATTTTTACTTTATTTTTATTAACTTTACTAATTTTTCTTCTTCTGTCTTTCCCTGACAGGTACCTCTAGTTTATGACTAGAAGGAACCCGATAGGACCCCTACTTTACGAAAGTGATATTAAAGGCACCGTTTGCAGAAATCGTATAGAGATAAGGCAAAGCTTAAACTACATAGAAGAAGAGCAAGAAGCCGAAATTAATACTACAGAAGAGATGGCAGAGAATAATCCGCCACCTCCAGAGATGGCCGAACATCATGTTCCACGCACTATGTATGATTATGCTAAACCTAGTTTAACAGGAACTGAGTCTATTTCTGCAAATAATTTTGAACTGAAACCTAACACTAGCCAGATGTTACAACAATTTATTCAGTTTGATGGTTTGCAGGATGAAGATCCTAACACACACTTAGCAAATTTTCTAGAATTCTGTGATACCTTCAAGATAAATGGCGTTTCTGATGATGCCATCCGTCTTCGATTATTTCCCTTTTATTTGAGGAATAAAGCCAAACAGTGATTACACTCTCTTCCACGAGGATCAATCACTACATGGGATCAAATGACCGAGAAATTTTTATTAGAATATTTTCCACCGGCCAAAACGGCCAAGTTTAGGAATGATATCTCTTCATTTGTGCAGACGGATTCAGAGACACTTTATGATGCATGAGAGAGATACAAAGATTTGTTAAGGAGGTGCCCAAACCACGGATTACCTTTGTGGCTACAGGTCCAAACTTTTTACAATAGTGTGAACCCTTCAACAAGGCAACTAATCGATTCAGCTGCTAGTGGAACCCTGAACAATAAAATTCCTAAAGCAGCCTACGAGTTTATAGAGGAGATGTCACTGAATAACTATCAGTGGCAAGCTATCAGTGGCAAGTTACAAGGATAAGGCCAGCCAAAGTAGCCGGAGTTTTCAAAATTGATGCAGTAATCGCGCTATCAAATCAAGTAGAATTGCTACATAAAAAATTTGATAGTTTCTATGGTTCTTCGCAGGCACATCCAGTAATGCAGTGCGACGCACGTGAAGGACTGGCGAATCCTGAGTACCCACCCTATGGACAGGGCATGGGGAGCGAGCAAATGAACTATATGGGTATTAATTTTCAATCTAACAATAACCCTTATAGTAATACTTATAATCTAGGTTGGAAAAACCACCCCAATTTCTCATGGGCCGGTCAAAGAAATCAAAGACAACAATCTTCCTAAAACTTCCAACAACAGCCCTACCCACAAGAAAAGAAGTCGAACCTTGAAGAGCTGCTAACAAACTTCATAACAGCCTCAGAAACACATTTCCAGAAGGTAGTCAATTCGGGCAGCTTGCTAAGCAGATTTCTGAGAGACCACGGGGAAGACTACCAAGCAACACCGAGACTAACCCAAGGGAGCAAGTTCAAGCCATAACAGCTCAAGATAGTGAAGGGTTAGACGAGCTTAATTCAAAACAAAAGAATGTGGTAGAAGAAGATACGGTTGAGGTCAATAACAAGCCGAACCCAGTAATCAAAGAGTACAAACCTCGCATACCATATCCCTATGCAATAACGAAAGACGACATAGAGGAGCAGTTCGGTAAGTTTCTTAAACTTTTAAAGAAATTACATATTAACTTACCATTTCTTGAAGCTCTTTCACAGATGCCAGATTCCATGAAATTTTTAAAGAAGCTATTGACAAATAAGCGAAAGATAGACGAGGAATCACATGAGGAACTGAACGCAGTGTGCTCAGCAATATTACAAAATAAACTACCACAGAAATTGAAAGGTCCAGGGAGTTTTACAATCCCATGCTTAATTGGTAGTTTAACTATTGATAATGTGTTAGCTGATTTAGGGGCAAGCATAAATGTAATGCCTTATAAATTATTTAAACAACTAGTCTAGGGAAACCCAAACAAACTAGGATGGGCATTCAATTAGCTGATAAAGCTATTAGAGTTCTTAGGGGTATAATTGAAGATGTACTTGTGAAAATTGATAAATTCGTATTCCCAGTAGACTTCGTCGTTTTAGACATGGATGAGGACAACACAATTACCCTAATTTTAGGAAGACTATTCTTAGCAACTGCCAGAACTAAAATCGATGTTGATGCAGGCGAACTCATACTTTGTGTAGGTGACGAGACAGTCACTCTTCAAGCCCTCGATTCAGCTAGAACATCGAATAGCCAATGTGAGAAAGTCAATTCTATTGATAACCATTCGGTTAACCCTTCTTTTTAGGAAACACCACAGCATGATCCCGATCCTGAACCCTGTGCCAACAAAGAAATAACTCATGAGGAACAAAAGATTCAGGTCAATGAACTAGAAGAGGGGAAGATGAACCTTAAAAAAGAACTAGGGATACCCAAAACAGAACCAAAGCCACCCTACGAGACACACAAGTTCAAAATTGGAGATCACGTACTATTAGACAAAGCAGACCCATGAATGTCTCCACCTGATCCTAACACAAGCAAGGAGATCCCTTTTAAGGTAATCGATGTTTTTCCATACGGAACAGTTGAGGTAAGTAACCCGATTTTTGGCACTTTGAGAATAAACGTTACTCGTCTTAAACCCTATTGATAATGGAATTGCTAGCACAAGGAAGGACTTTCAACTCCTCAAACCACCATGAATATACAAATAAGAGGAGAGTCTAGCTTAAGACTATAAATAAGCGCTTCTCGGGAGGCAACCCGAGTACTAACCCCATTAACTTTTACATTTTTATTTTTATTTATTCTATTTTATTCTCTTTTATCTTCCTTTTTAGCACCTAACTATAAACTAACTAAGTGCAAATTTACAGGCCACACAGCCTTGCACACGGGCGTGGCCGTGGCCGTGTGGACCTCAAGAATCTCTGTACTGACATGGAAGAAGTGGTACATGTCAGAGCAAATAAAATCTTCAAAGTCACAGACTCCAACCACCACACCACGGGCACCGACAAAACCTTGAGGCCGTGCGATGCGGTCGTGGTCGACACTGTCTGATAACACACCGGCGTGACAAACGGAGCACAGGCGTAGGAGAAACGAATGAAGCCCACCACGGTCATGCGATATGGCCATGTGAGATGCCACACCCACAAGACACGGGCGTGTGAATGTACCTGACTTGAGAATTCTACTTAAACCACCCACCCCTCCCTCTTCTCACCTATTTCCCACCCTCCTTCATCCCTTAAAACTTTCTACAACCTCTATTCTTAGCATTCTTTGTTTTCTTAACATTCTTCTCAATCTTTTGGCCATGTCGAAAAAGCGGAAGGATCCCAACACAGTCTCCCTCATGGAGACCGATCTACATAAGTTCATGCCGGCCGCTTCATCCACTCGACAAGCCAAGAGTCCTTGAGATCATTTATATTTTGTTATACTTTTATCTTCTCCTTTATTTTACTTCTCTTTGACAATCTTATGCTTAATTTAGTTTATTTTACTTTAGTTTCTTAGTGTCAGGTTCAAAAGGCTGCTAGGGAATCACACCGGAACCACGACCACCACCTCAAAGTAGCCCTAGAGGTTCTAAAGGCTGCTTGGGAATCACACCACTTCTGCCACCGCCAGCACCTTTGCAGCCTTAGAGGTCACACCCACCTCGCGAACCATCTAACAATAAGGACTCTTCGGTCTATTCATCTTTCATTTTAATTTTATTTACATTACTATTTTCTTTCTTTTTTTTTCTTGTCTTCAATTATATATTTAGTTTATGTTAAATGTGTCTTAAAAATTCCTGGCTAATTCTCTACGAGCTCCCCAATTTCTTCATCTAGCACAGAGCTCGGTAGCAGCCACCACCCCTATCGACTTCCAACTCCAGGAAACCATCCAAATTCAGGAAGTCTCACCTCCTTCTATCTCTTAAAATGCATATATATCTTTGTACATTGAGGACAATGTACATCTTAAGTGTGGGGGGTGAATAGTTATTTCAAGAAAGTGCCTAACTTTCTGCATTATTCTCCAATCCTTGAATATTATTCCTTGTTCTAAAGTGAGTTTCTCATATTATTATTAGAATGAAATTTCCTTTGATTTATGATTTTTATTAATATGTTTTAAGGTAAGCCATTGATAATTGTGCATTGATGATTAAATTTAAAGAATACTAGAGAATCAAGCATGATAAGTCTATTTTTCAAAATTTTAAAATCTTTAGGTTGTCTACCTAAATTTGAATATTACTTTGAAGTGTGAAATTTACGAGGTTGATATCAAACACCCATAATTTTTGTGAGACTTTGAGCCTATTAGAGCATTTTTTTTTCATGCTCACTTTATTGATTATGAGTGTGTCAACATTGATTTGTTATTCTAGAACTTGCATTGATGATACACGTCGAGACCACACATTTGATTTGATGTACAGAGATGATAAATGCACCTAGATTTTAAACCACTTACTCCACTAAAAAGCCTACCTCCACAATTAACCCCTAGTGAACCCTGTTTAATCCTAACAACCCTTTTATTGACTCACTGACTAACAACCCAAAACCATTTGTATTTGTTATCACCATTCCTTTTGACTACCCTTATATCGAGATTTGATTTGATCAGTTGCCTAATTATCTAATTTCAGCAGTAAATTCATCCTTTGAAAAAAAAAAGCAAAGTGTATTCATTATTAGTTTTGTGATTAGGCGAGCTTATACATTAAATTCCAATTATTGAAGAAGAAGCTCATATCAGAGTATTATTATTAGTACTACAAGTTTTCAATTGATGTAATTATTCATTATTAGTCCGTTATTTCTAGTTAGGTAATTTGTCAGGTCAATCTCGATTCTAACCCTCTAATTCAGCCTATATCCATACCCTTGAACCTAATCCCCGTTACAACCCTGTAAAGACCTTTTGATTTGTGTATCATCTCATATTTTAGTGGTGGAGATTTGATTTTCATGCAAGCCTGTGGGATTAACTTTTCATGTTCGACTTTTGAGTGCTTAATTCTGAACCTTAAAGACTTTGAGTGATTGGAGTGAATCTTTAGTAAGGATGTTAATTCTTGTCGATTTTGAATCAGAGGTAATTATTCAGGTAAAGGGAAAAACCTAACGTTTTCAGGGCTATGAAGGTATGACTTTGATTGTTTGAATCTTTAAGACACTTTGAATTGAATCGTCCATGTATGAATTATCCTTGAATTATGATAAGGCATTATTGATGAATATTATGAATCAAGGAAGTTTGTTTTAATCGTGACTTGAGAATTTTGCTTGAGGACAAGCAAAAGCTTAAGTGTGGGGGTATTTGATAAACCGTAAAAGTAACATATTTTAAGCCCATATTTAGCATGCTTTTGGATGATTTATCCTTTGATTTATGTAAAAAGGTGCTCTTAATCCTTTCTTTTCATGTTTTATACTAAGGAAAGCACCCGAGGATGAAAAGAACAAGAAATGGGCTTAAAACGGACCAAATTAGGCCAAAATAGAAATTGACACGACCTGGGCCCAAAACCACACGGCCGTGCCTCATTAAAAGTCCGAACATGACCTAAAGACGACTCACACGGGCGTGTGCCATGGCCGTGTCCCTATCGTGGAAAAGAACAATTTCACTCGGAAAAGGATACTTAGGGGCAAAGAAACCTATCTCAAAAGCCTATATAAACACCCTAAGTATAACCTAGAAGGGGGCGGTTAGCTAAGCTAAGGAGCCGAGCTAGAAATGTCAGATTTGTGGAGAATCACTCGAAGATAGCCAGTTGATCCATCTCAAGAAGCCGGAATTATACTCAAGACAGATGATCTCTCCTTCAATTCCTTCATGGGGTTTTAGGGATTTCTTATGTTTTGTTTTATCTTTTCTTTTGAGATGTTTTCTTTTATTGTTATGAACTGAACCCTCAAATACCTGAGGGGATGAAACCTAAGATGAATCTTGTTATCGTTTACTGAACTATATGATAAATATTTGACTTGTTCTTAATTATGTGCTCTTAATTCTTGTGTTGATATTTCTGGGATATTAATTCAAGTATGATGTGCTTAGGTGGAGGAGCAAAAGTGCCTGCCTAAGAATAGATCTAGCATAATTAAGCGGAGTTGATTGCGCGCCTAGAGATAGGGTGACAAGATTTTGCTGGATTAGGGTGAAACCTAATATGGGAGTCCATAGATCGAGTTAATACGATTCTAGGGGTTTTAATTAGAAAGAGATTTCAAGTAATCGACCTAGGGTTAGACATTATTCGCTTTGAGAGAGGGTTTAATATACATTAGGGAATCTTACGGATCAAGTCAAGTGAATAAATCGTCTGGTTCAGAGTTAGATAACAAGTGAAGTCTAGGTGGATTCTTCCTTAGGTGTCGTCTTAATCAATTGGTTTTTCCTCAAGTTATTTCCCCAAACTCTTTCTCTTTGTCTTTGCATCTTTAGTTTAGTATTTAATTAATATAGATTAGATAAACAATCCCTTAATTCTTAGGCTAAATAATAGAAAGAGAGTTAGTATTAGTACTTTTAGTTCCGTTGGGTTCGACTTTCCTGTCTTGCCTAAACTATACTACTGTTCGATAGGTGCGCTTGCCTCAAAATTCATTGTCAGAGTTAGTTCCTAGGTTCAATCATTCTTTTTATAAATTTTAAGACTCGACAGACACGATCATATATTCTGTCAAATAAGGCCATAATTTGCAGCGGAAGTTAAAATGTTGTTATACTTCAAAAACCGAGTTTGTGTTCTTAAAAATGTTTGTTTGCATAAAACAGTTGATTACGTAAATTGTTTTGTTGAGTGTCACAAGAAAATTCTAAACAAATCCAAAACCAAAATTAAAACCAAACTGTAACATCCTTGATTTTGGGGTTCTGTATTTAATGTGTGTTGTGTGTGTGTACGCTATGCTCTGTGTGTTAATTTGGTATGTTTGGAGGTCCAGGGAAGGCCCGGGGTTAAGCCAGGGCCTTGGCAAAATTTTTGTTTTTAAGGCCTGTTAGGGAGAGCCAGCTGAGGCAAGACTTAATGGTATTTTCTTGTGTTTTTGACACAAGGAGTGATGTGGTAAGGTGGCAAGTGACGCCACTTAGAGAGCAAGGAGGGTGGCGTCAACAAGGGGCAGCTGAAGGAAGGAGTTCAAGTCGCGTTGGCAACACTTAGAAGCTCTCTTTTTGATCAGGAAGCTAAGGAGGTGGCTTCCAAGGGGACTCATCAGGGTGGTTGGTGGAATGAGTCAAAGAGTTTGAAATGAGTGGCTGGGAGGTGATGGGGGGTTTTAATTGGTCAACTATTTCAAATGGGTGAATGGGAGTAAAAGTAGGAGCTAAACAAGGGAGGAGTGGCTTGTTGGGTTGTTGGCCTAATTTTGAATGTTGGAAGGGGGGAGAATTTCGGTTTGTGCTAGGAGAAGGGTGTGCAGAAAAAAAAAACATTTTGGGGTCTTAGGCTTCTCTTTGGTTTTCTAGAGCAAATTCGGTCATTAGGAGGGTGTGAATGCCGATTTGTGCTAAAACCTTTTGAGCTCTTTTGCTTTTCTCTTTGAGTCCATATTCCTTGTATGCCGAAAGTGTTAGCAAACTTTTCTTCTTTTCTTCTTTGAATCTTTGGCCGAATTTGAGAAGACCATTCATGCATTTCTTTGCTTCAATTTCTTCTTAGCCGAACCTTAGTGCATTCTTCCCATTCTCTTTCTTTTTCCTCTAAGCCGAAACCATCTAAGCCTTGCTGAAACTCCTCTTTCTCTTTTCCCATTTCCTTTATCTTCACAACCGAAAACACTATATCACTTCCTAGTATTCCATATTCTATCTTTATTCTTTTCTTAAGCCAAAACTATAGTTTTTCTTCTTCAAAGTTTTGTTCTCTTTCTCTCATAACCGAATAGCCTTTTTGGCCTAGTGGATCGATCCCATCCTGCTGCGAGATCATTGAAGGTAAGGTTCTTTTCTCTTGTACCAAAAAAGCCGAATATTTTTTTCTTTATTTTCTTGCGGCATTTACTTCTTTTCTCCTCTAAACCCCTCAATCACTATTTTCTTTCAGTAATCGGGTATCTGTTTCATCTGCTCTAGCCAAACCAGTGACGCTGAATAGCATAGGGTGTGAGGGTTTACGCTTCTTCATCTATTCCAACACAAGGTAAGCCCGTCCAATACCCCTTTGTTTTGTCTTCAAGTCTCTTCTTGATTAGCCTAATATTCAAGGGCTACCTATGCTTATTAGGTCGAGCCTCTCTCTTTCTCAAATCACCTCAGTTTGAGGGTGAAGTATTGTGGTGCGAATCATCAATTAGACAAGGTAAGGGATTCCTCCCTCCTATTCTATTAGCCTTTTTGTTCGTCGTTCGTTGCCTTAACCCAGTAGTGTTGTTAAACAATCATTGCTTTCGTATAGCAGTTTTCTGATCAAGGCTATTCATGGATGCAAGAAACGATCAAGACGGGGAGAGAAGTGCGTCCATAACCCCTATTCCAAAGTTTAATAAGCGAGCTGTATCGGCAATACGAGATTGGCCACCGGGTTGTGAACCAGCTTCAGAGTAGGATAGACAGATAGCCGTCGTCCCTGCTAAAGAAAGTGTTGACATAGAAAGCATAGTATTGCATGTTGTCAGGTGTGTAAAATATTCACACTCTGTTATGAATGTATGTTATTAACTGTTTGGGCTGAAAAGCCGAAGTGATTGAATAGAAAGTTGTTATACCCTTGTGGGTAAAGCTGGGGATACCAGGTAAGTAACTATAATGTTCTATTAATGGGCATGAAAATGTATGCTGTAATCTGCCACTATAATGAGAGCATGTGCATTCATTTGATTTGTATGTTTTGCATGGGTTTGGGTTATGATGCGAAAGGGGGAAGTATTAGAGACTGTCATAGTGGTTGGTACCATAAGTGGGTTGGCCCCACATATATTTGATTCAGTGACCATGTCTCGGTGGTTTGGTGCCACGGTGGTTTAATACCACATATATATAACTATGATTCAGTGACTCGTCCCAGTGGTTTGGTACCACAGTGGGTTGGCCCCACATACATTCATCAGGGATTGCCACGGTGGTTTGGTACCATGGTGGGTTGGCCCCACGGATGTTAATAGTGACTCTGTCACGGTGATCTAGTATCACGGTGGTCTGGAACCACGAGTGGCTTGGTGCCACATATATGGCGTGTAGCGGATAGAGGGTTGATTGTAGAAATCCCCACGGTGTGTTGGGCTGGTACGGGTGGCGTGTAGAGGACGGAAAAATTAGGTTAGGCTGGGACACATTACATTCATATCTTTTGTATGCCATCTTGTGTGGTCTAAGGCCCAATGTGCGATCATGGGCTTAAAGCCGCTTATGTGATATAAGGGGATTTACACACTGAGTCTTGGTGACTCACCCCTCTGCTTAACTTGCAGGTAATCAATAGATCGTGGATCTGGGAGCCGAGGCAGACTTGTGGAGGCCATAAAATGTCTTTTTCGTAAACTCGTTTCTTTTATATAATTACTTTTAATTGGGGATAATGTTATGTAATAAGGCCTTCTAAAATTAATATCTGCTTTATTTTATTATTATTTATTTATGATATGACATTATTATATATTTTAACATGGAAGCTAAATTGGAGTTTTCAAAACTTACTTTCCATAAGCAACCGTTTTATCACAAATGCCAGCAAAGATAACGAATACTTGATTAACTCAACTCGAAAATTTTTCTCAAACTGCAAACCACTGTTTTCAAAACATCAACCAAAACGAAAAGATTTCAAACTTACGGTATTTCTTCAAAATTTCAAAATTCTTTTTATAACCTTTCCCTGTGACATACCAGATTTGGTCGTAACGTCTAGACCGGGTTTGGGGTGTTACACAAACAGTCCAGAGAGTCCTAAAATTACAAAACTATCAAAACAACCAGAAATTTAAGTAAACTTTTTATGAAAAAAAAGTTTACGAACGTGTGGTCAGAACTGAGCCTCCATCGCACCGACCCGCCTAAGTCTGAGGGTTACATGAACAAATAGACAAACAAAAAGTGAGTTTTAAAGAACTCAGTGTGTAACTCAACGGGAACATAAATCCAGATTTTATCGTATAACAAAACAGATACAGACGTATGTCTTTAACGGAATCAGATTATCAATAGAATCATAGAGATATAGATATATGAAGTCCTACCCCATCCTCTACACACCAACTCCTACCATCCCAACACACCACGTGGGGTATAAAACACCCACCCAGCCCTACACACCAGATAGTGTCTGTATGACACTTTTCAGAATAATCGCAGCTGTGCTGCCAGTATATTGGTGATATAATGCCTCAGAAAATACTTCCTCCACATATCACATATCTCGCCCACAATCAGATACAACAAAATATTAGATAAAATAGAATTACCAGATGCTAGATACCAAAATTATCATATCTAATATGCTCGTATAACAGATAACAGACATGCATATAGATAGCAGATCACACATTTATCATTACTTAACATACATTTAGGTATTGCTTATGTTAGATACCATACAAATAGTTTATCAAAACTCATGCTTTAAGGCTTATCTAAACCCATACTAATCCCAGGGAAGGCCCATAGTCGATCGGAACGATGTGTATGACCCTAGGGAAAAGTTCAGAAATTTAGGCTCACACGCCCAAATTGGCCCTTCCCATCTGGCCCACATGGCCCACATGCTCATGTCCCCATACGCCCAAATTGGCTAAGGCTGTGTGACCCACACATCCACACACACACTTGTCACACGGTCGTGTATCGCACACGGCCTACCACATGGCCGGGAACACGCCCATGTGGCATCGACAGGCCAAATTTTGGCTTTTTCTGGTTGAGGTTTTCTCGTATTTTCGTTACACACCTTGTTCGTTTTTGATTGGAAAGCAATCCTGAGACCTTTGAAACCTAAAAATAGTATCCCAACAACTTTTTAGGAAATGATTTATGATTTCGACAACAATAATCCTAACAACACAGATGAACTTACCGACGATGAAAACAACTACTACCACGGATTAGGCCGTTGGAGCGAAATTAACTGCTTCACAGTGTTCTCCTACGCAACACACGTTTATAAAAATTAAATCCCTTAACTACACACCATTGCGCCAATTCAAAAGGTATAATTAAAAATGGGTTTACAGAAATCAAAAGCTAACGTTAAGTAAAAGTCCACTTACCAAGCCGCACGAAAAAATCAGAAATTTGAAGCACAGCGATTTGAACAAAAAATTGTGACAGAATCAAAGGGGAAGGAGAAGAAAATTAATAGTGAACAGAGAAGGGAAAAAACGTCAAAAAGGGAAGGAATTTTGGGAAAATAAAAATTTAAATAAAAATTAAGATAACTAAAATCCGAACTCTCCACTAACCACATATCCCATTAAAACTGACAGTTGATTCTCATCTAATAACCTTAGAATTTAAATTCCACCGAACCTTTACCACACAACCGAAGCAAAATTTATCATTCTCGCTCACATGGGATTTCAAACACGAGACCTTAGGGCAAGCTAACACCTTACCACTTGAACCAACAGACTCATTCGGATATGATTTTATTTGAAGTATAATATAAGCCCACCCAAAAGGGATAATGCTAGAATAAAAATAGCAGAATTTCCACAAGTGGGACTTGAACCCAAGACCTCGGACACACACTCAAATCACTCAAACACTGAAACAGACACTCACTTATGATAGAATTCATAAAAACAAAGTTAAATAAATCATGGCATTACAACTCTACCCTTCTAAAAGAAATTTCGACCTCGAAATTTACTTATCTGAGTAGATGAGGATATTGATGACGAATCGAATCCTCAGGTTCACACGTGGCTTCCTCGGTGTCATGATTCCACCACAGAACCCTAATTAATGGAATGGATTATCACTTTAAAACCTTAATGTCTCGATCCAGAATCTGAACTAGCTCCTGCTCAAAAGTTAAATCTGGTCTAACCTCAATCTCCTCAACAGAAACAACGTGAGATGGTTTAGACCGATACCGCATCAACATAGAGACATGAAATACGTCATGGATAAGGTCTAAATCTGGAGGTAACTCCAACTGATAAGAAACAGATTCCACACACTTCAGAATCTAATGTGACCCAATGAACCAAGGGCTCAACTTGCCATTACGTCCAAACCGTAAAACCTTCTTCCACGGTGACACCTTAAGGAATATGAAGTCTCCCACAGAGTATCCGATATCCCTTCTTTTCAGATCTGCATTGGACTTCTGTCTATCAAAAGTTGCCTTAAGACGATCTAGGATCAATCTGACTTTGTCTTCAGTCTCGAAAACCAACTTAGGAGCCAAAACTTGACGTTCACCCAACATAGTCCAACACAGCGGTGTACGACACTTACGACCGTACAGAGCCTCGTAAGGTGCCATCTGAATACTAGACTAAAAACTTTTATTATAGGCGAACTCAGCCAATGGTAGAAAATCTTCCCAACTCCCTCGAAGATCAATCACATAACTCTGAAGCATATCCTCCAATATCTGAATCACCCTCTTAGATTGACCAACGGTCTAAGGATGGAATGCAGTACTGAAGTCTAATCTCGAACCCAAAGCTTCATGAAGTTTCTTTCAAAATCGAGACGTTAAGCGAGGATCTCTATCCGAAATTATCAAAGCTGGAACCCCGTCAAGTCTCATAATCTCAAAAATATATAGTTTAGCCAACTTCTGAATAGAATAATTTGTCCGAACAGGAATAAAGTGGGAAGACTTGGTCAATCGATCCATGATGACAGAAACAGAATCCTTCTTAGCAGGTGTTAAAGGCAACCCACTAACAAAGTCCATGGTTACACGTTCCCACTTGCATAAGGGAATCTTAACGGGTTGGAGCAAACCAGAAGGCAACTGATGCTTAGCCTTAACTTGCTAGCACGTCAGACAACGAGAAACAAAATATGTTACCTCTCGTTTTAACCCTGACCACTAATATAGCTCACGAAGATCCCGATACATCTTATTTCCTTTGGGAAGCATAGCATAAGGACTACTATGTGTTTCCTTCAGAATAGACTGTCTCAAATCAGACTCGTTCGGTATATAAACCCGTCCTCGGAAACACAAAACTCTATTTTTTAGCTAAAATCAGACGTGCTACCACTCTCTACCCGACGGAAATGCAGAACCAGAGAATCATCCCTCAACTATTTATTTCGAATCTGATCAATCCAAGTCGGCTTAACTTGCAACTCGGCTAACAGACTCCATTCATCAAACAAACTTAGGTGAGTAAACATCGCCCTCAGATCAGACATTGCTCTATGTTTAAGAGTGCCGGCCACCACATTGGCCTTACGGGATGATACCCTATAGTGCATTTGTAATCCTTTAGTAGCTAAATCCATCTATGCTGCCTAAGGTTCAACTCTTTTTGAGTAAGGAGGTACTTGAGGCTCTAATGATCGGTGTATATGATACACTTCTCACCATATATATAGTGCCTCCAAATCTTGAAGGAAAAAACTACGATAGCCAACTCAAGATCTTGCGTGGAATAATTTCCCTCGTGTGACTTAAGTTGTCGGGACGCATAAGTCATAACCTTACCATATTGCATCAGAACACATCCCAAACTGACATGCGACATATTACTATATACTACAAACTCCTTACCAGATTCAGGCTGTATCAGAACAGGAGCCTGAGTCAAAATAGATTTGAGCTTCTCAAAGCTCGATTGTTGCTTATTAGTCTAAACTGAAGGAGTGTTCTTTCGCAATAGCCTAGTTAAAGGAGTTGCAATTAACGAGAACCCCTCAACAAACCTACAGTAATAGCCTACAAGACTGAGTTAATTGTGGATCTCAGAAACATTCTTAGGTTATTTCTAATCAAGTACAGCCTCAATCTTTCTAGGATCAACTCGGATTCCCTTAGTAGAAACCACATGCCCCAAAAATGTTACTTCCCTTAACTAGAATTCACATTTGCTCAGCTTAGTATAGAGCTGTTTCTTACGGAGTAACTGAAGAACCACTCTAAGATGCTCATCATGCTCATCCTCAGTCTTGGAGTATACCAAAATGTCATCGATGAAAACCACAATGAACTGATCTAAATACAGTGGGAAAACCCAGTTCATTAGATCCAAGAATGCAACTGGAGCAGTCGTCAAACCAAAGGGCATGACTAGGAACTCGTAGTTCCCATAACAAGTCCTAAAATCCGTCATATGACCATCAACTTCTTTAACCTTAAGTTGATGATACCCAAAACG
This sequence comes from Gossypium australe, assembly GCA_005393395.2. Classification (NCBI taxonomy): domain Eukaryota; kingdom Viridiplantae; phylum Streptophyta; class Magnoliopsida; order Malvales; family Malvaceae; genus Gossypium; species Gossypium australe. The sequence continues at coordinate 121,830,264 of CM016616.1, forward strand.
GAAATCTATCTTAGAAAATACTGAAGCCCCACGAAACTGATCAAACAGGTTGTCGATCCTCGGAAGTGGGTACTTATTCTTCACAGTTAGCTTATTCAACTGTCGGTAGTCGATGCACATTCTAATGGTACGATCTTTTTTCATTACAAACAAAATCGATGCTCCCCATGGAGACACACTAGGACGGATAAATCCACGATCCAAAAGATCCTGAAGTTGAGCCTTTAACTCCATAAACTTTTTCGATGCATACGATAAGGAGCGATAGACACCAGAGCTGTACCCGGTAGAAGCTCAATGTTGAACTCAACTTCCCGATTCAAAGGTAAACTCGGTAATTCCTTAAGAAAATGTCCAGAAATTTCCTCATTGTTTTGATGTTCTAAACAAAAGAGTCCATAAAAACTGAAACACTTACATAAGCTAGATACACTTCACACCCTTTCCAAACCAGTTTTTCGGCCACAAGAACAGAGATTACATTGGATAAATAATCCCGACAGTCGTAGATCACAACCACTTCAACATCATTCTCAGATCTCAGAACTACCCTCTTATTAGCACAATCTAGACTGACTCGATGCTCTACCAGCCAGTCCATACCCAGAATCATATCAAATTCTCTAAACGGTAGCTCCATCAGAATAGCAAGAAACACAACCCCTTGTACTTCCAATGGAACTTGAACCGGTTGACCCAACGGACTCAATATAGAAATCTCAACAAAATTACTCTCGAAAAGAATCCCCATGTTATTAGAGACAAAACTAGCTATGTAGGAGTGTGTTGACCCTATGTCTATCAGTGCAATATATGGGGCATCAAAAATAAAGAATGTACCTGTAATCACATCCGCGGAATCTCTATTCTCACATTGTCTAATAGGATAAACCAATGCAGGCTGCATCGCCTTAGATTGATTAGCAGCTCTGCCCGATGCTCTCTATCCCTTACCCATACCAGTACCACCTCTGACCGGACCACAGCCCCTAGGCAGTTGCTGAACTGCCCTCTGAGGCTATACAAAACCCGAAGCTAGTGCTTGCATCTGATCAGAATGCTGTGGGCAATCTCTAAGACGATGCTCCTCGACCCACATTGAAGATATTCTCCCAACCTCTTCCAACACTCGCCCGGATGGTGTTTACCACAATCAGTACATGGTTGGGGAATAGTAGGAGCAACTAAAACTCCAACTCTATAAGGCCCATCTGGTCTGGCCCATTTCTTAGGCCTCTGAACAGAACTAGAGGGCTCTAAATCCCTCTTATTCTTACCCCTCTCTCGGACCCTATTCTGGGGCTCAACGCGCTTAATCTTTTCGGTGATCTTCGCCTTGTCCACCAAAATGGCAAACTCTCGCTCCATCTGCAGAGCTATCAGAGCTCTCAGATTGTCTCTCAGACCATCCTTAGAGTGAACATATTTTCATACTTAGATGCCACCATCTTTTGAGTATAACTGCTTAATCTTAGAAATTCGGCCTCATTCTCGGCCACTGCCCTATCCCCCTGGGAGAGGTTCATAAACTCACATCTACGAGCGTCCACATAACTCATTCCCACATATTTATTTTGGAAAGTTGATAAACCGTAAAAGTAACATATTTTAATCCCACATTTAGTATGCTTTTGGATGATTTAAGCCTCGATTTATGTAAAAAGGTGCTCTTAATCCTTTCTTTTCATGTCTTATACCCAATAAAGCACCTGAGGATGAAAAGAACATAAAACGGGCCCAAAACAGAGTAAATGGGCCATATCACAAAATCGACACGGCCTGGACTTAAGCTGACACGGCTGTGCCGCATTGTACATCTAGAACACGGCTTTACCCCCGATTCACACGGCCGTGCCTCATTAAAGAAGTCCGAACATGGCTTGAAGACTAGTCACACGGGCGTGTGACATGGCCGTGTCCCTGTCGTGGCAAAGAGTAATTTCATTCGGATTTGGATACTTTGGGGTGAAGAAACACATTCCAAGAGCCTATATAAACCCCCTAAGTGTTACCTGAAAAGAGGGCGGTTAGCTAGGCCAAGGAGCCAAGCCGAAAAGGTTAGAGTTGTGGGAATCACTCGAAGATAGCCAGTTGATCCATCTCTAGAAGCCAAAATTCTACTCAAGACGGTGGATCTCTCCTTCAATTCCTTTAGGGAGTTTTAGGGATTTCTTATGTTTTGTTGTATCTTTTCTTCTAAGATGTTTTCTCTATTTGATATGAACTAAACCCTTCAGATACCTGAAGGGGATGAAACCTAGATGAATCTTGTTATTGTTTTCTGAACTATAAGATAAATACTTGATTTGTTCTTAATTATGTGCACTTAATTCTTGTGTTAATGTTTTTGGGATATTGATTCAAGTCAGATGTTCTTATGTGGAGGAGCAAAAGTCCCTGCTTAAGAATAGATCTAGCATAATTAAAGCAGAGTCGTTCACGCGCCTAGAGATAGGGTGATGAGATTTTGCTGGATTAGGGTGAAACCTAATATGGGAATCCATAGATCGAGTTAATGCGATTCTAGGGGTTTTAATTAGAAAGAGATTTCAATTAATCAACCTAGGGTTAGTTATTATTCGCTTCGAGAGAGGGTTTAATATAACTTAGGGAATCCTACGGGTCAAGTCAAGTGAATAAGTCGTATGGTTCAGGGTTAAATAACAAGTGAAGTCTAGGTGGATTCTTCCTGAGGGTGTTGTCTTAAATCAACTGAGTCCTTCTTCAAGTTATTTCCCAATTTTTTCTTTTTGTCTTTGCGTCTTTAGCTTAGTAGTAGTTAGATTAGATTTACACAACTTCACTTATTTTAGGCTAGATAATAAAAAGAAGGTTAGTATTAGTACTTTTAGTTCCTTTGGGTTCAACAATCCGGTGTTGCCTAAGCTATACTACTGTTCGCTAGGTACATTTGCCTTTAATCATTGTTAGAGTTAGTTTGCAGGTTCAATCATTCTTTTTATAAATTTTAAGACTCTGATACCAGCGATCAAGTTTTTAGCGCCGTTACCGGGGAACTAAAATATTAAGAACGCTTAATTTTTATTACTTTAGCCATTTATTATTATTATTATTATTGCAATTTATTTTCATTATTATTTTTTCATTTTTCATTCTTATTTTTTTACTTTCCTATTTTTTTTTTTATTTTTGGCAGATAATTTTAGTTTAAAATAGATGGCACTAAATAATTATCAGTGGCAATTTATGAGGATAGAGCCAACAAAAGCAGCCGATATCTACAACATCAACCCAGTACATCCAGTTATGCAGTACGAACCAAGTGGAGGCGTGGCGAATCCTGAGCGCCCACCCTACGAATATGGCATGGAGAACGAACAAGTCCACTATATGGGTAACCATCCTAGACTTCAGAATAATTTTTAGGATAACACTTATAATGCAGGTTGGAGGTACCATCCCAATTTCTCGTGGGATGATCAAAATAGCCAAAGACAGGAACTTCCTCCAAATTTTCAACAACCACCTTACCAACAGGAAGAGGAGTCAAACCTGGAAAAGATGCTGGCAAAATTCATAGCAGCCACAGAAACCCGTCCCCAAAAAACTTAGACAACGTTCGATAATCTACAAGCATCGATCAAAGAAATCAAGAACCAAGTTCAGGAAATTACTAAAGCAGTCGAACAACTTGCAAAGTTAATGTCCGAACGACCGCAAGGACATCTACCAAGTAACACAGAGAATAACCCAAAGGAGCAAATTCAAGTCGTACAAGCTCATCACAAGGAAAGGTTAGTGGAATCTGACCCAAGGCAAGAACCTTTGGTAAGTGAAGGTAAGGTTGAGGAAAGCCATGATTTACCAAACCCGGTAAATACAGAGTACCAAGCTCCTGTGCCATATCCCAATGTAATAAAGAAAGATCACACAGAGGAAAAATTCGGTGAACCCATACTTCGTGTAGACGATGAAACAATCACTCTTCAAGCTCTTTACTCAGCTAGGACATCAAGTAATAAAGGTACGAACGTTAATTCTATTGATAACCATTTGGTTCAACCTTCTTTACAAGAAGCTGCACGAAATCACCTAGCTAAGCTAGATCTTAGACCTCGTACCCATAAAGAACTAATTCATGAAGAACTAAGGCTTCAGGCCAATGAACTAGACGAGTGGAAAACACACTTTAAAAAGAAACTAGGAATACACGAAGTGAAACCGAAGGAAACGCCAGACGAGCTGATAGGAACAACAAATCACTTCAAAATAGGGGATCAGGTATTGTTGAATAAGGAAGACCCTCGAATCACCAATTTAGACCTCAAGGCAAACGAAGAAATCACTTTTGAGGTACTTAATGTCTTCCTATACGGCACAATTGAGGTAAGCAATCCTAGATTCAACACCTTTGAGGTAAACACTACTCGACTTGAACTATATATCCATAACTAAATTGAACGCATGAGAAAGGATTTTCACCTCCTTAAACCACCATGACCATACGAATGAGAGGTAAAGTCTAGCTTAAGACTATAAACGAGCGCTTCTCGGGAGGCAACTCGAGCACTAACCCCATTTTTACATTTTTTATTTTTTATTTTTTATTTTTCCTTTTAGCACCTAACCATAAACTAACCAAAGTGCAAATTTCCATACCACACGGCCTTGCACACGGCCGTGGCCGTGGCTGTGTGGCCACCACAGGAAGGTACAAGGGCGGGGCCAACTACCAGATCTATAATTTCTATTTAACCCCCTTCTTCCCTTCCATTTCCTGTTATCTTTCTTCTTTCATTTTCTTTTATTTATTTTTATTTTTATTGTTATTTTTATTTATTTTATTTATTATCTTCTTATTTTTTGTACCATTTAGATTTAGCTTAGGATACAATAAAATCGGGATGGCTACTTCGAGGATTCAATTTCAAACAGTTCGAGGCGCTTCTATACGTTCACCTCCAATCCTATCCGGTTTCCTTTCATTGACTTCATCCAAAATTCAGGAAGTGAAACTTCTCTCCCTATCTTTTTATTATTCTATTGCTATTATCTATCTTTGTACATTGAGGGCAATGTACATCTTAAGTGTACGAGTTAACTATAGTATTATTTGAAAATCCCTGAATTATATCTTGTTCTTAAGTAATTTTCTCAAATTACTAATTAGGATGAAGTTTCTGATGAACTATGATTTTTATTGATATGTTTTAGATTAAGTCATAGTTAATTGTGCATTGATGATAAATTTAGAAGAATATTAGAGAATCAAGCATGATAAGTCTATTTTTCAAAATTAAAATCTTTGCTAGGTTGTTGAGCTGAATCTGAATATTATCTTGAAGTTTGAAATTTACAAGGTTAATGTCAAAACACCCATAATTTTTGTGAGATTTTGAGCCTATTAAAGCATATATTCTTTTCCATGCTCACTTTATTGATTATGAGTGTGTCAACTATGAACTGTTATTCTAGAACTTGCCTCGATTATACATGTTGAGACCACACATATGATTTGATATACAGAGATGGTAAAGGCACCTAGGAATGAACCCACTTACTCCACTAAACATCCTACCTCCATAAATTAACCCCTAGTGAACCCCGTTTAATCCTAACAGCCGTTTTTATTGACTCACCAGCTAATATTAACCCAAAACCCCTTTGTATTTGTTATCACCATTCCTTTTGACTACCCTTTGATCGAGATATGATTTGATTAAGTTACCTAATTAAATTAGTTCAGTAGTTGAATTCATCTTTTATTATTATTCTTAAAAAAATTGAAGTATATTCAATATTAGTTCTACTAAGTGAGCTTACATGTTGAAATTCCACATCTTGAGGAAAAAGCTTGATGTAATTATTTAGGATTAGTTCATTTTTCTAAGTTAGGAAATTTGTCAGGTTAGTATTGATTCTAACCTTCTAATTCAGCCTATATCCATACCCTTAACCGAAGTCCCGTTAGAACCCTAATAAAGACCTTTTGATTTGTGTATCATCTCATTTTACAGTGGTGGAGAATTGATTTTCAGGTAAGCCTATGGGATTAACTTTTCAGGTTCAACTTTTGAGAGCTTAATTTTGAACCTTAAACACCTCGAGTGATTTGAATGAATCTTTAGTGAGGATGTCAATCCTTATCGATTTTGAATCAAAGGTAATTATTTAGATAAGGAGAGACACCTACGTTTTTATGCTACAAATGTATGACTTTGACTGTTTGAATCTTTAGGACTCTTCGAGTTTGATCATCCATGTATAAATTATCTATGAATTAGGATGAGACATTGTTGATAGGAATTGTGAATCATGGAAAGTTTGTTTTAATTGTAAGTTGAGAATTTTGCTTGAGGACAAGCAAAAGCTTAAGTGTGGGGGTATTTGATAAACCGTAAAAGTAACATATTTTAATCCCATATTTAGTATGCTTTTGGATGATTTAAGCCTTGATTTATGTAAAAAGGTGCTCTTAATCATTTCTTTTCATGTCTTATACCCAGGAAGGCACCCAAGGATAAAAAGAACATAAAACAGACCCAAAACGGAGTAAATGAGCCATATCATGAAATCGACACGGCCTGGACTTAAGCCGACACGGCCGTGTCGCATTGATCATCTAGAACACGGCTTTATCCCCGATTCACACGACCATGCCTCATTAAAGAAGTCCGAACACGGCTTGAAGACTAGTCACACGGGCGTGTGACATGGCCGTGTCCCTGTTGTCGCAAAGAGCAACTTCATTCAGATTTGGATACTTTGGGGCGAAGAAACACATTCCAAGGGCCTATATAAACCCTCTAAGTGTTACCTGAAGAGAGGGCAGTTAGCAAGGCCAAGGAGCCAGGCCGAAAAGGTTAGAGTTGTGGGAATCACTCGAAGATAGCTAGTTGATCCATTTCTAGAAGCCGGAATTCTACTCAAGACGGTGGATCTCTCTTTCAATTCCTTCAGGGAGTTTTAGGGATTTCTTATATTTTGTTTTATCTTTTCTTCTGAGATGTTTTCTTTATTTGATATGAACTAAACCCTTCAGATACCTGAAGGGGATGAAACCTAGATGAATCTTGTTATTGTTTTCTAAACTATAAGATAAATACTTGGTTTGTTCTTAATTATGTGCACTTAATTCTTGTGTTAATGTTTCCGGGATATTGATTCAAGTCGGATGTTCTTAGGTGGAGGAGCAAAAGTCCCTGCTTAAGAATAGATCTAGCATAATTAAAGCGGAGTCGTTCACACGCCTAGAGATAGGGTGACAAGATTTTGTCGGATTAGGGTGAAACCTAATATGGGAATCCATTGATCGAGTTAATGCGATTCTAAGGGTTTTAATTAGAAAGAGATTTCAATTAATCAACCTAGGGTTAGTTATTATCGCTTCGAGCGAGGGTTTAATATAACTTAGGGAATCCTACGGATCAAGTCAAGTGAATAAATCGTATGGTTTAGGGTTAAATAACAAGTGAAGTCTAGGTGGATTCTTCCTGAGGGCATCGTCTTAAATCAACTGAGTCCTTATTCAAGTTATTTCCCAATTTATTCTTTTTGTTTTTGCGTCTTTAGCTTAGTAGTAGTTACATTAGATTTAAACAACTTCACTTATTTTAGGCTAGATAATAAAAAGAAGGTTAGTATTAGTACTTTTAGTTCCTTTGGGTTCGACAATCCGGTCTTGCCTAAGCTATACTACTGTTCGATAGGTACACTTGCCTTTAATCATTGTCAGAGTTAGTTTGCAGGTTCAATCATTCTCTTTATAAATATTAAGACTCTAATTCCATCGATCAAAAGTAGTCTTGAAATATTTCCAATTAACCCGATCTGGCGAGTACCCTCCGTAACTGATAACCACCACTGGTACACCTCGTCGCGAAGCAGAGATACCGCACCCTTAAATTTCTACTTAGGAGTGCAGTCAATGTCTTTATTAGTCTCTCGGTGGCCTCCAACCAGTATTCAGCCACAGTTGGAGCGACTCCAATGACGCCCCTAAACAGTTCAGCACCATTAGACCAGAGTTGTTCAGTTACCGACCATGACCCCCAGAACCAGAATAGGGTCCAGTGACACTTTCCAATACTCTAAGCATGGGTTGGGACAATACATCGTTCTTGGTCAAGCGGCTTTGAGACCCAGTCTCGGGAGTAGTTGTAGCCAGCGTCTCACTCATATCCAGATTGGGCCTACTGCCCGTTGAGGACGACTCAACTCAAGCCCCTCAACGGCCCCCACGCGCCTATGAGTACCACAACCACGTGTTTCTTGAGCACTCATCGTTTCAAAGTTTTATCTACATTACAAAATTTTATGAATCAATTTCAACATTTATTAGCAATATTTTATGCTTCAACCCATTATTAGAAGTAATTCAGAAAGTTCAGAATGTTTAGAGTTTTCAATCTCTAACTAACTGTATGCAGTTTTAAACAGTTTAGAGTATTTTAACTACAATATTTCTATGTTTAGAAGTATTTACAAGATCGTCGCTAGAGACTCGGTGTACCACATACTTTACTAAAAAAAGAAATAAACTTTACTTGAAAACCAGTTCTTTTACAAATAAAATTTTTAAACCAAATTTCACAGCCTGATTTTTGTAACCTGACTCTGATACCACTATATATAACACCTTAAACCCAGCCTAGACATTATGGCCGAATTTGGAGATGTTACAGAGAAAATTAGAAATCCGTCTTTTCCTTTAACAACATCGTACCTCTTTATTTTTAAAATATGTTGTTATACTCTTTAGTGAAAACCATCGAATGTATATTCTTTCAAGTAAGGCCATAATTTGCAGTAGAAGTTAAAAGGTCATTATACTTCGAAAACCAAGTTTGTGTTCTCAAAAATGTTTGTTTGCATAAAACAGTTGATTACATAAATTATTTTGTTAAGCGTCGCAAGAAAATTCAAAACAAATCCAAAACCAAAATTAAAACCAAACAGTCGAGAGAGTCTCTAAATTACAAAACTCTCAAAACAACAAGAAATTTAAGTAAACTTTTTATGAAAATGAAATTTACGGACGTGTGGTCACAATTGAGCCTTCGTCGTACCGACCCGCCTAAGTGTAAGGGTTACCTGAACAAAACAGACAGAAAAAAAGTGAGTTTTAAAGAACTCAGTGTGTAACTCAACGGGAACATAAATATAGATTTTATCGCATAATAGAAGAGATACAGACATAAGTCCTTAACAGAATCAAATTATCTACAGAATCATAGAGATACATATATACAAAGTCCTACCCCATCCTCTACACACCAACTCCTACCATCCCAACACACCACGCAGGGTATAAAACACCCACCTATTCCTACATACCACATAGTGTCCATAAGACACTTTTCAGAATTGCCAGTATATCGGTGATATAACGCCTTATAGAATACTTCCTCCACATATTACATATCCTACCATAATCAGATACAACAGAATATTAGATAAAATAGAATTACCAGATACCAGAATTATCATATCTAATATTCTTGTATAGTAGAAAACAAACATGCATATAGATAGCAGGTCACACATTTATCATTACTTAACATACATTTAAGTATTGCTTATGCTAGATACCATACAAACAGTTTATCAAGCCTCATGCTTTAAGGCTTATCTAAGCCCATATTGATCCCAGGGAAGGCCCACAATCGATCGAAAGGACGTGTACGACCCTAGGGAAAAGTTTAGAAATTTGGGCCTACACGCCCGTGTGGCCACCAAACTCAATTTGGCCCTACCCGTCTGGCCCACGGCCCACAAGCCCAAATTAGCCTAGTCACACGACCACACACACACTCGTCACACGGCCATGTATTGCACATGACCTACAACACTGCCAGGCACACGCCCTTGCGGCGTTGGCAGGCCAAATTTTAGCTTCAGTCGATTGATGTTTTCTCGCATTTTCATTACACACCAGGTTCGTTTTTTATGTGAAAGCAATCCTGACACCTCCGAAACCTAATAACAGTATCCCAACTACTATTTAGCACACATTTTACAAATTCGACAACAATAATCTTAACAATTGATAAACCGTAAAAGTAACATATTTTTATCCCACATTTAATATGCTTTTGGATGATTTATCCCCTGTTTTATATAAAAAGGTGCTCTTAATCTTTTCTTTTCATGTTTTATACTCATGGAAAGCACCCGAGGATAAAAAGAACACAAAACGGGCCTAAAACGAAGTAAATGGGCCTTTGAACGAAATCGACACGGCCTGACCCAAAGCACACACGGCCGTGCCTCGACGTGCACCTAGAGCACGGCCTCAACCCCATCATACACGATCGTGCCTCAAGAGAAATTCGAACATGGTCAGGTCTCGATTTACACGGGCGTGTGACATGGCCATGCCTCTGACGTTGGAAAGAGCAATTTTAGTCGGAAAGGGATACTTAGGGAGAAGAATCGTGTTCCAAGAGCCTATAAATAAGTCCCAAGTATCACCAGTTGAAAGGGAGCGAAAGCGATGCCAAGGAGCTAAGCCGAGAAGGTCAGAGTTAGGGAATAACGTGAAGGACAGCCAGTTGATCCATCCCAAGAAGCCAAAATTATACTCAAGATGGTGGAATTCTCCTTCGATTCCTTTAGGGGGTTTTAGGATTTTTCTTATGTTTTGTTTTATCTTTTCTCTTGCGATGGTTTCTTATTTTGTTATGAACTAAACCCCTCAGATACCTAAAGGGGATGAAATCGAGATGGATTTTATTATTTGATTTTAAAGTTATATGATGAATTACTTAGTTTGTTCTTAATTATGTTGCTTAATCCAAATCTGATGTGCCTAGGTGGAGGAGGAATAAACCCTGCCTAAGAGAAGATCTAACATAATTAAGCGGAGTTGATCAAACGCCTAGAGATAGGGTTACGAGATTTTGCCGGATTAGGGTGAACCCTAATATGGGAGTCCATTGATCGATTTACTGCTATCCTAGGGGGTTATTATAAGCGAACGAGAGTTCCACTAATTAACCTAGGGTTAGACGTTATTCGCTTCGAGAGAGGGTTTAATATAGGTTAGGGAGTCTCACGGATCAAGCTAAGTAAAAGAGATCATATAATTGAAGGTTAGATAATAAGAGAAGTCTAGGTGGATTCTTCCCGAGGGTATCATCAAAATCAACTGAGTTTTTCCTCAAAGTTATTTTCCAATTCGTCTTCTTGTCTTTGTGTCCTTAGTTTAGCTGTCGTCAATTTAGTTTAAAAGTAATATTCACTCTAACTTTAAGACTAAATAACAAAAAGAAAGTGAGTATTAATACTTTTAGTTCCTTTGGGTTCGATACCGGTCTTACCTAGCTATACTACTGTTCAATAGGTACACTTGCCTTAATATCGTTGTCAGAGTTAGTCTCCAGGTTTTATCATTCTTTTATAAATATTTAAAACTCTGATTTTACAGCGATCAAGTTTTTGGCGCCGTTGCCCGGGAACTAAAATATTAAGAAAACCCTATTTTTATTACTTTAGTCCTAATTTTTATTTTTTGCAATTTATTTTTTCTTTTTGTTGTTATTTTTGTTTACTGAAATTTTCTCTCTTCCAACAGGTACCTCTAGTTTATGACTAGAAGAAACCCGATGGGACCTTTGATATTCGACAACGAAATCGAAGCTACCGCTCGTAGGAATCATCGAGAAACCAGGCGAGCCCTAGATTATACGGAAAGAGAGGAAGCAGATAGATCCAATCCTACTGAAGGGATGGACGAAAACAACCCACTACCACGCGATATGGGTGACAACAATGCTCCACGTACAATGTTCGATTATGCGAAACCGCATTTAACATGAGCAGAATCTAGTATTGTCTGGCCAGCTATATCTGCTAACAATTTTGAATTAAAGCCTAACACAATACAAATGATTCAACAATTTGTTCAATTTGATGGTTTGCAGGATGAAGATCCAAACACACATATAGCTAACTTTTTAGAGTTCTGTGATACCTTAAAAGTTAATGGCGTTTCTGATGATGCGATACGTCTTCGGTTATTCCCTTTTTCATTAAGAAACAAAGCTAAACAATGGTTAAACTCGTTACAACGAGGATCAATAACTACATGAGATCAAATGACCGAGAAGTTTTTGATGAAATATTTCCCACCGGCCAAAACGGCCAAATTACGGAATGATGTCTCTTCTTTTGTGCAGATGGATGTAGAGACACTCTACGACGCATGGGAGAGATTCAAAAATCTCTTGAGAAGGTGCCCACACCATGGTCTACCCTTGTGGCTACAAGTCCAAACCTTTTACAACAGTGTAAATCCCTCAACAAGACAACTTATAGATTCAGCCGCCGGTGGAACATTGAACAACAAAACTCCAGAAGCAGCCTACGAGTTCATTGAGGAGATGTCATTAAACAATTATCAGTGGCAAGCTTCAAGGACCAAACCGACAAAATCGGTAGGATTTTTCAACATCGATGCCATGACCATGCTATCGACACAGCTAGAGATGATGAATAAAAGCTTGATAATTTGTGTTCATCACAGGTACATCCAGTCATGCAGTGCGATGCCAGTAGAACTGTGGCAAACCCTGAGTACCCACCCTAACAACCAGGAGCAGAAGATGAACAGACGAACTATATAGGTAATAATTTCCGATCTAATAATAATCCTTATAGTAACACTTACAATCCAGGTTGGAGGAACCACCCAAATGTTTCATGGGGAGGACAAGGAATCCAAGGAAATCAAAGGCAGCAACCTCCTCAGAACTTCCGAAATCAGCCATATACACAAGAAAAGAAACCAACCTTCGAGGACCATCTTCAAGAAACTGATAGAGCAGTAAAAAACAACTAGAGACAACTCGATGAAATTGCCAAATCAGTCAAGGAAGAGACCAATGCAGTCGAACAACTCGTAAAACTAATGTCAGAACGATAGCAAGGACGTCTACCAAGTAACACTGAGGTCAATCCTAAGGAGCAAATTCAAGCAATTATAGCTCAGGACAGTAATGAATGGGCTGAGCCAAATTCCATACCAGAAAAGAAGATAGACGAAGGTAAAGCAGAGGTACTACAAGAGAAGCCAAAACCGGTAATTAAAGAATACCAACCTCGCATACCTTACCCTGAATCCTTAAAAAGAGATGATTCAGAGGAACAGTTCGGTAAGTTTCTTAAACTTTTAAAGAAATTACATATTAACTTACCTCTTCTTGAAGCTCTTTTTCAGATGCCAGATTCAAGAAAATTTTTAAGACAGCTCTTGACCAACAAACGCAAAATAGATGAAGAGCACCATGTGGAACTAAGCGCAACATGCTCGGCGATCCTACAAAATAGACTACCTCAAAAACTAAAAGATCTAGGGAGTTTTACAATTCCATGTTTAATTGGTAGCCTGCATATTGATAATGCGTTAGCTGATCTAGGGGCAAGTATAAACACCATGCCTTACTCACTGTTTAAACGACTAGGTCTAGGGAAGCCCAAACAAACTAAGATGAGTATACAACTAGCTGATAAAACTGTTAGAATTCCTAGGGGCATTATCGAAGATGTTCTAGTAAAAATCGATAAATTTGTTTTCCCTGTAGACTTTGTTGTTTTAGACATGGATGAGGATAATTCAATCCCTTTAATATTAGGAAAACCCTTTCTAGCAACTGCCAAAACTAAAATCGATGTTGCTACAGGTGAGCTCATACTTCGTGTAGGCGATGAATCAATTAATCCTCAAGCCCTCAACTCGGCCAGGACAACAGTCAATTAAGAATTACACGAGGAACAAAGCATTTGGGTCGACAATAAGATAGAGATCAAAGAAGAGCTAGATTCACACGAAGTAAAACCCGAGGACGAGATCAAGGGGACATCGAATCACTTCAAAATAGGAGACCAAGTACTGTTAGACAAAATTGATCCCCAAATCGCTGCCACAGACTTGAAGGCAAAGGGAGAAATCCATTTCAAGGAACATGATATCTTCCTAAACGGAATAGTCAAAGCAAGCAATCCAATATTTGGCACTTTCAAAGAAAACGCTTCTCGACTTCAACTTTGTCAAGAGAGTAAAATCGTAAGTATAAGGGAAGATATTCAAACCTTTAAACCTCCCTAAAATTTTCAATTAACGAGGAAAAGTCTAGCTCAAGACTATAAACAAGCGCTTCTCGGGAGGCAACCCGAGCACTAACCTTATTTTTCCTTTACTTTTGTCTAACTTTTCCTTTTTCTTCTCTTTTTCTTTTTTCAACTAACAAAAATATGCAGATCTTCCAAACCACACGGCTTTACAGACGGCCGTGTCTGTAGCCGTGTGGAACTCCTAAATCTCCACACTGACAGGGCACAGGCCGTGCTGTTAGCCCAACCACCCTCCTCAACGTCACGGATCCAACAAATTCTACACACGGGCACCGACAGATAAGGCACGTCCGCGCCCGAAACCGTGTGAAGCTACTGACTTACACACCATGGCCACAACACGCCCGTGCTAGCAATCGGGTGAAGCTACTGAGTTAACGGACATGGGGAGAAAATGCCCGTGTAGAATGACTGTGCCAAAAGGAAAGATTTTACAAGCACGGGCATGGAAGGACCAAGCACGGCCACAAGGGTGACAACACCACCTATAACACGGCCGTGTGAGGTGGCCGTGCAAATCGACACACCCTGTGACCACGGCCGTGGGGGAGCCCAGAATTTGAAATTCTATTTAAACTCCTCACCTTTTTTCCTTCCCTCCATCTAATTCTTCCTCTCCTTTTCACTCTTTCCAGTCCCAGACCCTTCAAGACACTAGATCATTGAGCAAATCAACACCATGCCGAAGAAGTGGAAGAAGCTACGCATAGACTCCTCAACAAAGAACGATCAACATGAGTTCATGCCGGAAGCTTCGTCTCAACAACAAGCCAAGGGTCTTTGAGACCAATTAGTTTTTATCTTTTCTTTCTCTCTTGCTTCAATTTCCTACTCTTCTCCTTTATTTTCCCCATCTAAGTTTCTCTATTGCTATTTTCATTTAATTTTCTTTTACTTTCTTAATGTCAGGTTCCCCAGGCTGCTAGGGAATCAAGCTGACCACCACGACAACCTCACCACTCTCACCACCGCCACCACATCCCCAATCTTAGCATTGATTCCCACCTTGCGAACCATCCCTTAATAAGGACTTCATAGTCCATTAGTATTTTCTTTTCATTTCAGTTTTCTTCTTAGTCTCCTTCACTTTAGCTTGCTTTTCTTTAATTTCATCTTTAGTTTATTTATATTAAGTTTCAAAAACCCCTGGCTAATCCTGTATGAGTTTCCCAATTTCTTCATCTAGCGCAGAGCTCGGGAACCACTATCACCACCATACCGACGCCTTCGCCGTAACTGCCACCCCCTCCACCATAACCTCCACGACCCCGGCCCTCCTCCAAGGAAACAGTCCACACCTAAAGGGAGTATCCTATCCCCCTCTTCTTTTTGATTTTGAAATTAAATGCATTATCTATCTTTGTACATTGAGGGCAATGTACATCTTAAGTGTGGGGGGTAAAAGAACCTAACTTTTTTCATTATTCTTAAATCCCTGATTTAGTTTTGTTTTTATGCAAAGTTGTCATATTACTAATTAGGATGAAATTTCTAATAATTTGTGATGGTTATTAACATGTTATAGAATAAGTCATATTAATTGTACATTGATGATTAAATTTAAAGAATACTATAGAATCAAGCATGATAAGTCTATTTTTCAGGAATTAAAATTTTTGCTAGGTTGTTGATCCAATTTTGAATATCACCTTGAAATTTAAAATTTATAAGGATGATGTCAAAACACCCATAATTTTTGTGAGTATTTGAACCTTATAAAGCATACATTCTTTTTCATGCTCATTTTTTGATTATGAGTGTGTCAACTATGAACTGTTATTCTAGAACTTGCCTTGATTATACATGTCAAGACCACAGTTATGATTTGATATACCGAAATGATAAAGGCACCTAGGTTTTAACCTACTAATCCCACTAAAAACCCTACCTTTATAATTAACCCCTAGTGAACCTCGTTGAGCCTAACAGCCCTTTTTTATTGACTCACCTACTAATTTTAACCAAAAACCCTTTGTATTTGTTATCAGCAATTCTTTTAACTACCTTTTTGTTGAGATTTGATGTTAAACAAGCTTCAGTTGTATTTTAGTTGTATCAATTCTTTATTACAATTATATTAGTTTGTTCTTAAAAAAAAAAAACTCATTATTAGGCCTATGATTAAGGGAGCTTGCATGTCCAAGTTCAATTCCTCAAAGAAAAGCTCGTTTTAGTAGTATGTAAGATTAAGTGTATTTTTCTAGTTAGGTAACTTCTCAAGTCAATCTCGATTCTAACCTTCTAATTTAGCCTTTATCCACACCTTTAACCCTAGCCCCATTACAACCCTATTAAAGACCTTTTGATCTGTTTATTATCTCATATTACAGTGGTAGAGATTTGATTTTCGGGCAAGCCTATGGGATTAACTTTTCAGGTTCGACTTATGAGCGATCTTTTTCTGAACCTTAAACACTTTAGAGTGATTTGAGTGAATCCTAAGTGAGGATATCAATCCTTGTCAATTTTGAATTAGATAGGTAGTTATTTAAAAGAGGGAAGACACCTATGTTTTCAAGGTACAAGATTATGACTTATCCCGTTTGAATCTTTAGGACACTTTGAATCAAATCATCCATGCATGAATTTTCTACGAATTAGGATAAGACATTGTTGATAAGAATTGCAGATCATGGAAAGTTCGTTGTAATTGTAAATTGAGAATTTGCTTGAGGGCAAGCAAAAGCTTAAGTGTGGGGGTATTTGATAAACCGTAAAAGTAACATATTTTTATCCCACATTTAATATGCTTTTGGATGATTTATCCTCTATTTTATATAAAAATGTGCTCTTAGTACTTTCTTTTCATGTTTTATACTCACGGAAAGCACCCGAGGATAAAAAGAACACAAAACGGGCCTAAAACGAAGTAAATGGGCCTTTGAACGAAATTGACACGGCCTGACCCAAAGCACACACAGTCGTGCCTCGACGAGCACCTAGAGCACGGCCTCAACCCCATCACACACGGCCGTGCCTCAAGAGAAATCCGAACACGGTCAGGTCTCGATTTACACGGGCGTGTGACATGGCCATGCCTCTGACGCTGGAAAGAGCAATTTTAGTCGGAAAAGGATACTTAGGGAGAAAGAATCGCGTTCCAAGAGCCTATAAATAAGTCCCAAGTATCATCAGTTGAAAGGGAGCGAAAGCGAGGCCAAAGAGCCAAGCCGAGAAGGTTAGAGTTAGGGAATAACGCGAAGGATAGCGAGTTGATCCATCCCAAGAAGCCGAAATTATACTCAAGATGGCGGAATTCTCCTTCGATTCCTTCAGGGGGTTTTAGAATTTTTCTTATGTTTTGTTTTATCTTTTCTCTTGCGATGGTTTGTTATTTTGTTATAAACTAAACCCTTCAGATACCTGAAGGGGATGAAACCTATATGGATTTTATTATTTGATTTTTAAGTTATATGATGAATTATTTAGTTTGTTCTTAATTATGTTGCTTAATCCAAATCTAATGTGCCTAGGTGGAGGAGGAATAGACCCTGCCTAAGAGAAGATCTAACATAATTAAGCGGAATTGATCAAACGCCTAGAGATAGGGTTACGAGATTTTGCTGGATTAGGGTGAACCCTAATATGGGAGTCCATTGATCGATTTACTGCTATCCTAGGGTGTTATTATAAGGGAACGAGAGTTCCACTAATTAACCTAGGGTTAGACGTTATTCGCTTCGAGAGAGGGTTTAATATTGGTTAGGGAGTCTCACGGATCAAGCTAAGTAAAAGAAATCATATAATTGAAGGTTAGATAATAAGAGAAGTCTAGGTGGATTCTTCCCAAGGGTATCATCAAAATCAACTGAGTTTTTCCTCAAAGTTATTTTCCAATTCGTCTTCTTGTCTTTGTGTCCTTAGTTTAGCTGTCGTCAATTTAGTTTAAAAGTAATATTCACTCTAACTTTAAGACTAAATAACAAAAAGAAAGTGAGTATTAATACTTTTAGTTCCTTTGGGTTCGATACTGTTCTTACCTAGCTATACTACGTTTCGATAGGTACACTTGCCTTAATATCGTTGCCAGAGTTAGTCTCTAGGTTTGATCATTCTTTTATAAATATTTAAAACTCTGATTTTACAGCGATCAACAATGCACACAAGCTTACCGACTACAAAAACAACCACTATCACGGATTAGGCCGTTGGAGCGAAATTCACTGCTTCACAGTCTTCTCCCACGCAACACACATTTATAGAAATTAAATCCCTTAACTACACTATTTCGCCAATCGGGTTTACAGAAGTCAAAAGCTAACGTTAAGTAAAACTCCACTTACCAAGCCGCATGAAGAAACCGGAAATTTGAAGCATATAGATTTGAATGAAAAATTGTGACAGAATCAAAGGGGAAGGAAAAGAAAATTGACAGTGAACAGAGAAGGGAAAAAAGGTCAAAAAGGGGGAGGTGTAACATCCTTAAATCGGGGTCTTTGCGTTTTACCTGTTTGCATGTTTATAATATGGATGTTATGTTAGTTTGGACTATTTTAGGGTCTAGGCTTGAGCTTGGGATAGGCTAGGGTCATAGCAAAAATTTTTATTTTTGGATATTTGGAAGGGGGAGCTGAAGAAGTCATGTGTTAAGGGAATTTATTTGTGTGTTTTTCCACAAGAATTCCAGTGGTAAAGTGGCAAGGGAGGCGCTACTTAAGCACAAGGGAAGTGACGCCTCAGGCATGCTGGAGGACCTGGGTTCAAGTTGCAAGAATCCCTTTCTGCTTATTCTTTTTGACGCCAGAACAAGGGAGAGCTGTGCTCAGATAAGACTCTGATGGATGAGGATGGAAGAGGTTAACAACTTTGAATGTGTGGAAGAGAGGAAATTTAGGGGTTTGAATCATTCAAACAGATTTGAATGAGTGGCCAGGAGAAAATTGTGGAGATGGGCATGGGAGCTTAGTGTTGGCCGAATGCCAAACACTAAGGGAGAAGGGTGCAATCAGTTTTAGGTGTTTTTGAGGGGTGGCCGAATGTGCTTAGGGTGTGTGTGTATTCGGCTAGTTAGGGAAGGCTTTTGGAACCCAGTTTGTCCCATCTTCGGTTGTGTTGTTTTCTATTTTCTTTCCCCTAAAGAAGCCACAGCCGAATTCTCTTCTTTTCCTCTTATTTTGTGTCAAAACCGAAACTTCTCCTAAACATCTTCTCTTCTCTTTCTTTTTACTTCTTTTGGTATTTGGCCGAAACTAAGAAACCCTCATCTCATATTATTTCTTCATTCCTCTTTTCTTTTATTCACTCAACCCGAATGCTCTCTTAAACCTTCTTCTTCTCTTCCAATTCGTTTCGGCCGAATCTACCTTGTTCCTCATCCATCAGTTGTGTTCAAATCATTTTGCTATTCTCCCTCAAGGCCATAGCCAAATCTTCCTAGTACATTACTGTTTCTTCTTCTTTCTCTCAACCGATTCAGCAAGTGCCGAAATCTCACCTTCCATTTTCTCTTTTCATTTTTCCATCCTTGGTAGGCCGAAACTTGGTTTCCTTCTTTTTATTTGTGCACTCACTTAGACCGAAACCTTAAACTCTCTTCCTCTGTTCTATTTTTGTTAAGAAGCCGAAATCCCTAAACATCTCTAGTGTGTGTATGCCGAATCTTGCTGGTTGGTAGCCGAATCTGTCAGACTAAGGTAAGGGAGGCGATTTCTTTTGTTTCGGGTTACTTCTTTCGGGATTTATGCCAAAGTCGAATGGCTATTTGTTGTCAGTGATAAGTTTGGCCGAATATAGGAAGGAGTAACGCAAGCGTTTGGATTCCCGTGATTTGCTCAGTTTGTGGTTTAGATCTTGATCTTCAGGATTTGTTAATCTAGGTAAGGGATCTACTCTTTCGGGTTAATTCTTGATTCATAGTTATTCTCTGTGTTATCTTGATTTAGTGACCAAAGGTTTTATGGACCCTAATGTCAGCCAAACATTGGGAGGGGTTGTATCTGAGACCCCAGCCCCTAAATTCAAGAAGAGGGCAGTGTCGGCTGTTCGCGGTTGGCCACCTGGGTGTGGGCCAGCATCTGAGTAAAGCAGTAGACAGATAGCGGTAGTGTCGATTAACGACAGTACCGACGTAGAAAGCGTAGTCTTGCGAGTAATCAGGTGTGTAACTCTTACACACTTCATTTGTTAATATGTTTTAACTTGTAATTGCTAAAAGCCGGAATAACTGTTGAAATCGGTATGTTACCCTTGTGGGTAAATGCGAGGACTCCGGGTAAGTCCACTCTGATTAGCTAACGTTAAATGCCTCTGTTAAATCTGCATATGCCATGCCATGTGATTTCAGTATGTTAAGCATGATATTTATACCATGAATAGTATGTTCATTAATGTGGGTATTATGAGTATCGGTGGAAGGCATTTTAGACTGTCACCAGTGGTTTTGACCACACAGTGGGTTGGCCCCGCTTTCTATACTATTATCGTGACTAAGTCTCAGTGGTTTGGTACCACATATCTTTATCATTGTGACTCGTCCCAGTGGTTTGGTACCACCGTGGGTTGGCCCCACATATTGATACGGGATTGTCATCAGTGGTTTTGACCACATTGTGGGTTAGCCCCACAAATATTATTGTGACTAGGGTCACCAGTGGTTTTGACCACACCTATATTATTTGTGACTACGGTCACCAATGGTTTTGACCACCAGTGGTTTTGACCACAAGGGGTTGATACAGGAGTTTGGATGGTTAGGTTGGGTTGCATGACTTGCATATTGGCTTATGAAACGGTGTAAGAGCATTGATATTTTTGGAATGGGGAGTTATACATTGAGTCTCAGTGACTCACCCCTTCTTTTACATTTTGCAGATGATCCGTAGATCGCGGATGCAGAGCCGGGGAGGACTCGAGGTGTCCAAACGCATTTGTTTTCGGGTTTTGTATTAAATTACTATTTTGGTTCTACTTACTTTAAATTGGGTTTCTGATTGTAATAAGGCCATCTAAATTTTTATTTTGGGATTATTTGCTTTGCTGATTACTTTTGGAATTGTGTTTAATCTTAAAGACACGACTAAAATGGGGAAAACCAACAAAATGAATGTTTTCCAAAACTTTTACAACTTAACGAGATTTTCAAAACGTTACTATCGGGTAAATGGCAAGCAAGCAGTAGCAAACGAGTTAATTTGATTTCCTTTAAACAAAACCTTGAAATGACTTTAACAATCTACCCAACTTGACCCTGTTTTCTATAGACGAAATATTTTCTTTCCGATTTACCTCAACAACTGGTTTTGCACACTAAAACGATCTTTCTCTGTGACATGCCGAATTCGGTCGTAGCGTGTTGACCGGGTTTGGGGTGTTACAATTTTGGTATCAGAGCCTGGTTCAAAAGCTCGGTTGTGGGCCCAAGGCCCAAAATATTTTCAATAAAAGGTTACTAAATGAATTTGATGGAAAACACATGTTTTGGGAAGCATGGCACCAAGTGTTCGGCACCGATCTGCACAGGTAAGTACCCCTAACTACTGCTTATATATGATTGCAATGATTGATATATGACTAATAGTAATAGGAAACTACTTTAGAGACTGAAACTCGTAGGATGGTGTGAACTTGCGAAAACAATTCCCATAATAAACTGTTCATAAAACTGTGCTGTAATAACAGTGGAATAAGTCTAACGCATAAAATTCTTAAATCAGATTAAGTCAGGAATTGTTGTCATGAGCACTCGAGGTCGTGGGCGTAATACACGTGGACATGGTAGAGGTAGGATGACTGTGTCAGAACCGGTAGGGTCTGGCCATGGGTCGGAGAATGAGGTACCGCCACTGCCAGCTGTGGGCGCGGAGTTTTAGGATCAGACGGGTGGTGACGACGCAGTGTCACAGGCGATGCTGCGAGTTCTGGAGAGAGTCGCGGCTGCAGGCGTCGGAGCGGGAGCTCGAAAATCTGTGTCCGAACAACTTCGAGATAATGGAGCAAAGGTATTCAGGGGTGTGTCTGGAGTGGCACGTAATACAGCTGAGTATTGGCTGGAGGCGACAGAACGTATAATGGATGATTTAGACTTTTCGGCTGAGGAGAAGCTGAAGGGGATAGTGTCTCTTCTCCGAGATGAGTCCTATCAGTGGTGGCTCACGGTCAGGGATGGTAAGACAGCCGATGACCTCACTTGGGATTTCTTTAAGGCAGCTTATCAAAAGAAGTACGTTGGGTCCAATTACATTGATGCATAGTGCAAGGCGTTCTTGAATTTGGCCTAGGGGAGTAAGACAATATCGGAGTATGAGGCAGAGTTTTTTCGGTTAAGTCGCTATGCTCGGGGTATTGTGGCTACGAAACACGAGCGCTGTGTCAGGTTTGAGGACGGGTTGAGAGATGAGCTGCGAATGTTGATTGCACCACAGCAGGAGAGAGAATTTGCAGTCTTGGTAGAGAAGGCCAAGATTGCTGAGGATGTGAAACAGTCGGTGAGGTGAAACCAGGATAGGAATTGGGGTAAGAGGAGTCCTGGGTCATCAGGGTCTGCCGGGAATTCGCAAAAAAGGGCTACATATGATGGGCCAAATCAAGCTGTAAGGCCTGCTGCTATTACTCAGTGGTCGCCACGGTGTGCTCGATGTGGGAAGTCTCATACGGGAGAATGTTGGACCGGGAACAGAGGGTGCTTTGAGTGTGGGTCAATGGAGCATCGGGTAAGGATTGTCCGCGAAGGTCAGGTAGGATCCAGACTGAGGGTCAAGGTCGTACACAATTCAGGAGGGATGGCCAGCAACCACAGAGGGGTTGCGGTCTGACTAAGGGAGGTAATGGTTCTGGACGAGGCCGGGGAGCACCGGGCAGAGGTGTTGGGAGCTGAGAGGCGAGACAGCCTGGGTTGGTCTATGCAGCGAGGCGTTGAGAGGAGGGCGACGCACCCAGACGTCAGAACCGGTACGTTTTTAATTTTTGGACTGCCTTATACTACTTTGATAGATGTTGGTTCGACGCACTCTTATGTTACCTATAGTATAGTGGTAACTATGGACTTAGCCTTTGAGATTTCTTCTAGGGAGATGACAGTGATAAGCCCTCTAGGTCACTTTGTAGAAGTAAACAAACTTTATAAGGATGTACCCCTAGAACTTCAAGGGGTAGTGTTTTTGGCTGATCTGATGGAACTGCCATTCGGGGAGTTCAATTTGATCCTAGGGATGGACTGGCTAGTGAAGTACCAGGCAAGTTTGGACTACGCAGCTAAGCGTATGGTATTGAGAACAGTTGAGGGTGAAGAGGTGGTGATGATAGGTAATAGAAGAGATTATCTATCCAGTGTTGTGTCTGCTTTGAAGGCCGAGAAGATGGTGAGAAAGGGATGTGAGGCGTACATGGTGCATGTTTATGCGTTGGAGGCTAAGGAATCAACGGTAGGGAATGTCCGAACGGTGAAGGAATTTACTGATGTATTCCCAGAGGAGCTTCCGGCTTTGCCTCCCGATCGCGAAGTTGGGTTTGGGATAGATCTTTACCAGGAACCGCGCCAGTGTCTATTGCCCCATATAGGATGGCACCGAAGGAGCTGGTGGAA
Organism: Gossypium australe; assembly: GCA_005393395.2. Taxonomy (NCBI): domain Eukaryota; kingdom Viridiplantae; phylum Streptophyta; class Magnoliopsida; order Malvales; family Malvaceae; genus Gossypium; species Gossypium australe. The sequence goes on from CM016616.1 coordinate 121,853,878, forward strand.
CTGAAAGCACAGATTCAGGAATTGTTGGACCGGGGCTTTATCCGGCCGAGTGTATCACCTTGGGGAGCGTCGGTGCTTTTTGTTAAGAAGAAATATGGTGCAATGTGGATGTGTATAGATTATCGACAGCTGAATAAGTTGACGATCAAGAACAAGTACCCGTTGTCGAGGATAGACGATCTGTTCGATCAACTTAATGGTGCATCAGTTTTCTCTAAGATTGATTTAAGGTCAGGGTATCATCAGCTTAAGGTAAAGGAGGCCGATATTCATAAGACGGCATTTCGCACTCGTTATGGGCACTACGAGTTCTTGGTAATGCCATTTGGGTTGACCAATGCGCCATCAGCGTTCATGGACATGATGAATCGGGTTTTCCAGCCGTACTTACACCGATTCGTCGTGGTGTTTATAGACGACATTTTGGTGTACTCGAAATCGGAGGAGGAGCATGATGCGCATCTACGTGTGGTCTTACAAATTCTGAGGGAGAAACAGTTGTTCGCAAAGTTTAGTAAATGCGAGTCCTAGCTGAAGGAGGTAACTTTCTTGGGTCATGTGGTGTCAGTTGAGGGGATTAGGGTGGATTCTCGGAAGATTGAGGCGGTATTGGACTGGAAACCACCTAAGTCGGTAGCAAAGATTCGGAGTTTTCTGGGTTTAGCAGGATATTACAGAAGATTTGTGGAAGGGTTTTCCTTGATTGCAGCACCGTTGACCAAGTTGCTGAGGAAAGGGGTTCTATTTGTGTGGTCAGGCAAACAGTAGGAAAGTTTTGACAAGTTAAAAAGGATTTTGACAGAAGCTCCGGTGTTGATTCAGCCTGAAGCAGGGAAGGAGTTTACGGTTTATTATGATACGTCGTATACTGGTTTGGGATGTGTGCTGATGCAAGAGGGGAAGGTAGTGGCGTATGCTTCTCGTCAGTTGAGGCCTCACGAAGTGAATTACCCGACGCATGATCTGGAACTGGCTGCAGTGGTTTTCGCTCTGAAAATTTGGAGGCATTACTTGTATGGGGAGAAGTCAATAATCTACACGGACCACAAGAGTTTGAAGTACCTGTTGACTCAGAAGGAATTGAATTTGAGGCAGCAGAAGTGGATCGAGTTGTTGAAGGACTACGACTGTTCGATTGAGTATCATCCGGGTAAGGCTAACGTGGTCGCTGACGCGTTGAGCCGCAAGGTGGTAGCGGACTTGAGAGCAATGTTTTCCCATCTTAGCCTGTATGATGACGGAAGTTTGTTAGCGGAATTGCAAGTGAAGCCGACTTGGGTAAATCAGGTTAAGGAGAAACAGTTAATGGATGAGGTCCTAAGTGCTCGGAGGTTATAAGTGCAGAATGGTGGATCAGAAGGTTATAGTTTGAGTAGCGATGGGCTGTTGTGTTTCCAAGGGAAATTTTGTATGCCAAAAGACGTTGAGTTAAGGCAGAGGATCCTTCAAGAAGCTCATAGCAGCCCATACATTATGCATTTTGGAGGTAGTAAGATGTATCAAGATTTGCGAGAACAGTTTTGGTTGCCGGGTTTGAAGCGAGAGGTAACAGAATTTGTGAGTAAGTGTTTGACGTGTCGGCAAGTCAAAGCTGAACATCAGTTACCGTCGGGTCTGTTGCAGCCGGTAAAGATTCCGCAGTGGAAGTGGGAAAGGATTACGATGGATTTTGTCAGTGGGCTACCCCTTACGCCTAGCAAGAAGGATTCAGTCTGGGTGATTGTTGATCGTCTGACAAAATCAGCTCATTTTATACCGTTTCGGGTTGATTACTCACTCCAAAAGTTGGCTAAGTTGTATGTAACAGAAATCGTGAGACTGCATGGAGTGCCAGTATCGATTATCTCAGATAGGGATCCCAGATTCACGTCAAGGTTTTGGGAAGCGTTGCACCAGGCTTTGGGTACAAGGTTAGATTTCAGCACGGCATTTCAACCGCAGTCAGATGGACAGTTAGAAAGGGTTATCCAGATTTTAGAGGATATGTTGCGGGGTTATGTTTTGGATTTCAGAGGTAGTTGGGAAGAATTCCTGCCATTGACAGAATTCGCGTACAACAACAGTTATCAGGCAAGTATCCAGATGGCACCGTATGAAGCATTGTATGGGCGGAAGTGTCGCACCCCTACGTGTTGGACAGAGTTGGGTGAGCGTCAGTTGTTGGGACCAGAGTTAGTGACTGAAATAGAAGATAAGGTTAAGCTGATTCGGGCTCGTCTGAAGGAGGCTTCGGACAAGCAGAAATGTTATGCCGGTCTTAAGCGAAGGGATATAGAGTTTGCAGTGGGTGACAAGGTTTTTCTAAAGGTGTCGCCGTGGAAGAAAGTGCTGAGGTTTGGTCGGAAAGGAAAGCTGAGCCCTAGGTTCATCGGGCCGTATAAGGTGTTGAAGCGTGTGGGACCAGTAGCTTATCAGCTCGGGTTGCCAGCAGAATTGAGTTAGATCCATGACGTGTTCCATGTTTCAATGCTTAGGCGCTATCGATCTGATCCATCGCATGTTGTGCCAGTTGAGAAGATTGAGGTGAGTCGGGATTTCTCCTTTGAGGAGGAACCGGTACAGATCTTGGATCGGGATGTCAAAGTTTTGCATAGGAAGTCAGTTCCTTTAGTGAAGGTGTTATGGCAGAATCACGAAACTGAAGAGGCTACATGGGAACCAGAAGATGTGATGTGGCAGCAATACCCTCAACTCTTTTGTCCAGGTAATTTCGAGGCCGAAATTATTTTTAAGGGGGGTAGAACTGTAACATCCTTAAATCAGGGTCTTTGCGTTTTACCTGTTTGCATGTTTATGTTATGGATGTTATGTTAGTTTGGACTAATTTAGGGTCTAGGCTTGGGCTTGGGATAGGCTAGGGTCATAGCAAAAATTTTTATTTTTGGACACTTGGAAAGGGGAGCTGAAGAAGTCAGGTGTTAAGGGAATTTATTGGTGTGTTTTGCCACAAGTATTCCAGTGGTAAAGTGCCAAGGGAGGTGCTACTTAAGCACAAGGGAAGTGACGCCTCAGGCATGCTGGAGGACCTGGGTTCGAGTTACAAGAATCCCTTTCTGCTTATTCTTTTTGACGCCAGAACAAGGGAGAGCTATGCTCGGGTAGGACTCTGATGGATGAGGATGGAAGAGGTCAACATCTTTGAATGTGTGGAAGAGAGGAAATTTAGGGGTTTGAATCATTCAAACAGATTTGAATGAGTGGCCAGGAGAAAATTGTGGAGAGGGCATGGGAGCTTAGTGTTGGCCGAATGCCAAACACTAAGGGAGAAGGGTGCAATCGGTTTTGGGTGTTTTTGAGGGGTGGCCGAATGTGCTTAGGGTGTGTGTGTATTCAGCTAGTTAGGGGAGGCTTTTGGAACCCATTTTGTCCCATCTTCGGTTGTGTTGTTTTCCATTTTCTTTCCCTCAAAGAAGCCACAGCCGAATTCTCTTCTTTTCCTCTTATTTTGTGTCAAAACGAAACTTCTCCTAAACATCTTCTCTTCTCTTTCTTTTTACTTCTTTTGGTATTTGGCTGAAACTAAGCCACCCTCATCTCATATTATTTCTTCATTCCTCTTTTCTTTTATTCACTCAACCCGAATGCTCTCTTAAACCTTCTTCTTCTCTTCCAATTCGTTTTGGCCGAATCTACCTTGTTCCTCATCCATCAATTGTGTTCAAATCATTTTGCTATTCTCCCTTAAGGCCATAGCCGAATCTTCCTAATACATTACTGTTTCTTCTTCTTTCTCTCAACCGATTCAGCAAGTGCCAAAATCTCACCTTCCATTTTCTCTTTTCATTTTTCCATCCTTGGTATGCCGAAACTTGGTTTCCTTCTTTTTATTTGTGCACTCACTTAGACCGAAACCTTAAACTCTCTTCCTCTGTTCTATTTTTGTTAAGAAGCCGAAATCCCTAAACATCTCTAGTGTGTGTATGTCAAATCTTGCTGGTTGGTAGCCGAATCTGTCAGACTAAGGTAAGGGAGGCGATTTCTTTTGTTTCGGGTTACTTCTTTCGGGATTTATGCCAAAGCCGAATGGCTATTTGTTGTCAGTGATAAGTTTGGCTGAATATAGAAAGGAGTAACGCAAGCGTTTGGATTCCTGGGATTTGCTCGGTTCGTGGTTTAGATCTTGATCTTCAGGATTTGTTAATCTAGGTAAGGGATCTACTCTTTTGGTTAATTCTTGATTCATAGTTATTCTCTGTGTTAACCTGATTTAGGGACCAAAGGTTTTATGGACCCTAATGTCAGCCAAACATTGGGAGGGGTTGTATCTGAGACCCCAGCCCCTAAGTTCAAGAAGAGGGCAGTATCGGCTGTTCGCGATTGGCCACCTAGGTGTGGGCCAGCATCTGAGCAAAGCAGTAGACAGATAGTGGTAGTGTCGATTAACGACAGTACCGACGTAGAAAGCGTAGTCTTGCGAGTAATCAGGTGTGTAACTCTTACACACTTCATTTGTTAATATGTTTTAACTTGTAATTGCTAAAAGCCGGAATAACTGTTGAAATCGGTATGTTACCCTTGTGGGTAAATGCGAGGACTCCGGGTAAGTCCACTCTGATTGGCTAACGTTAAATGCCTCTGTTATCTGCATATGCCATGCCATGTGATTTCAGTATGTTAAGCATGATATTTATACCATGAATAGTATGTTCGTTAATGTGGGTATGATGAGAGGAGGGGGAAGGCATTTCAGACTGTCACCAGTGGTTTTGACCACACAGTGGGTTGGCCCCGCTTTCTATACTATTATCGTGACTAAGTCTCAGTGGTTTTGACCACCAGTGGTTTGGTACCACATAATTTTATCTTTGTGACTCGTCCCAGTGGTTTGGTACCACCGTGGGTTTGCCCCACATATTGATACGGGATTGTCATCAGTGGTTTTGACCACATTATGGGTTGGCCCCACAAATATTATTGTGACTAGGGTCACTAGTGGTTTTGACCACACCTATATTATTTGTGACTACGGTCACCAGTGGTTTTGACCACCAGTGGTTTTGACCACACGGGGTAGATACATGAGTTCGGATGGTTAGGTTGGGTTGCATGACTTGCATATTGGCTTATGAAACGGTGTAAGAGCATTGATATTTTTGGAATGGGGAGTTATACACTGAGTCTTGGTGACTCACCCCTTCCTTTAGATTTTGCAGATGATCCGTAGATCGCGGATGCGGAGCCGGGGAGGACTCGAGGTGGCCATGCGCATTTGTTTTCGGGTTTTGCATTAAATTACTATTTTGGTTCTACTTACTTTAAATTGGGTTTCTGATTGTAACAAGGCCATCTAAATTTTTATTTTGGGATTATTTGCTTTGCTGATTACTTTTGGAATTGCGTTTAATCTTAAAGACACGAGTAAAATGGGGAAAACCAACAAAATGAATGTTTTCCAAAACGCTTTTACAACTTAACGAGATTTTCAAAACGTTACTATCGGGTAAATGGCAAGCAAGCAGTAGCAAAGGAGTTAATTTGATTTCCTTTAAACGAAACCTTGAAATGACTTTAACAATCTACCCAACTTGACCCTGTTTTCTATAGACGAAACGTTTTCTTTCCGATTTAACTCAACAACTGGTTTTACACACTAAAACAATCTTTCCCTGTGACATGCCGGATTCGGTCGTAGCGTTTTGATCGAGTTTGGGGTGTTACAGGAGGAATTTTGGGAAAATAAAATTTTAAATAAAAAAATTAAGATAACTAAAATCCCAACTCCCCACTGACCCACTAACCACATATCCCTCTAAAACCGACAGTTGATTCTCATCCAACAACGTTAGAACTTAAATTCCACCGAACCTCTACCACACAATCGAAGCAAAAATTATCATCTTGCTCACACGGGGGTTCGAACACGAGACCTTAGGGCAAGCTAACACCTTACCACTAAAACCAACAAGCTCATTCTGATATGATTTGACCAGAAATACAATATAAGCCTGCCGAAAAGGGATAAGGCTAGGATAAAAAATAGCAGAATTACCAAAAGTGGAACTTGAACCCAAGACCTTAAATATCCTATCTTAGTTTTGGTTAAACTCTTTCATGTACCTTAAATCACTTAACCACTGAAGCAGACACTCACTTATGATAGGATTCATAAAAAAAGTTAAAAAACTCAAGGCGTTAAATCCTGTTAGGTTAATGACTAGATGATTAAATAGAAACCCAGAATAAGAATTAGTTATGACTACCAAAGAAAGCTAAGCACCCATAGCTAAATTTGATTGAGTTTATAATTTAGTTGTCCAAGTTCCTTTTATTTATGTTGCTTTTATTCTTTATTTATAAAAACCAAAAAACCTTCATTTATGGTCTATTGTAATATAGTTTATTTAAATTACTAATTAGATCTGTTTACATTAAGGTTAAATTTAATTTTGTATTAGCCTCTCTTGGGTACGATCCTTGGAATACTTGTAACACCCCTAACATGAATCCGTCACCAGAATAGGGTTATAGAGAATTCTAGAATTTACAGAACAAATAAAAAAATTTCATAATTCTTTAATATTCATATCAAATTCCAATCAAATTTCATCATATGGTCCCTTGCATAAGCCGTCGAGACCCAAGTCGTGCTTTAGAATCAGGTCGGGACAAAACTGGATACTCAAAAATTTTTTCGTGAAATTTTAAATTTTTTTTCCTAGATGTAGGGGTAACACGCCTGTGTGGTCAGGCCGTGTAACTCTCTGACTTGGGTCACAAGGCCAAATCACATGCCCATGTGCTAGGCTGTGTGATCAATTCTGAGCATTCTGTTTTGACATTTTAAAGATGCAGGGGACACACGGCCAGGCCACAGACCCAAGTGCTAGGTCGTGTGTCACACACGGTTGAGACACACGCCAGTGTCTCTGCCCGTGTGGACGAAAATAGATAATTTTCCGAGCCACATTTCTCACCCAAATTGTCATCCACCTATACCAAAACTTTAATATAGTCACCAGTCAATATAGGTCATTTAAACCAACTTAAAATCCAAGTCATATACATGATATTATACTTTATATAACCAAGTATACAGATTTACTTAAATTACCATATTCACTTATATACATATTTTATCAAATATTCTAACTTAATTCGGTCATCAATATGCCAATATAATTTTTATCGATCAACCATTTCAAGCATATACTATACATGTCCATCACTAGCCATTCTAATGGCTAGTTGTAACCCAAATATTTACATGCCAGCATTGGCTAATTAACTTATACATGCCATTATAACCATAATTAATTTACCATATTTACCAAGAAGGGCCGATGAATAGTGTGAGTGATCTCCACCAGTGCTTCCAATCCAACCAGCTTTCGAAATTACCATAAAACAAAGGAAAATAAAACAGAGTAAGCATGAAATGCTTAGTAAGTTTTTATAACATAGTAATTAACTTACCATTCATTCTATTTCAATATAAACATGTAAGGCGCATTCAATCAATTTGATCTCAAGCCCTACACATATCCTCACTGTCCTTGTTAGTCATACATTCCACAATAACATCAAGAAACATATATGGACTCAACAACAATCAAATTTCCATATATATATAAATGTTTTACATATCATGTATTCATAAAACATGTATAAATCATATATTTGTATTTCAAGTATATTTTCATAATAATTCATCTCGAGCTCAGATTATTTCATGTCGGAACTTTACCTATTAAATTATTCGAAATATAAATGTTAGATGAGTAGTACACTCAAGGTGTACAAATCTATAGTCATGGATGAATGTATTCATCTAATAAATTCCATGTACATATATCATCATCTCATATTTTTCATATATCATGTATCATCACTTTCATGTGTTTCAGACAGATACGTGTAATAACTCATTTCTTATTCATATCTTCTCATGTTAGGGTTTTTCCCGTTGAATGTATCTTAAATATCGATGGATACACATGTAGTACACTTGAGGTGAACAAATCAAGATCCATCAATTCATATTCAGGGGTACCCATTTAGGACACATAACGAGGGAACGCACTCTCGAGCTACATATGAGGATTCTCAAATGAGCCATGTAACAAGAAGCTTATCCGGGTTAAATCAGGAGTGGTCATAAGAGCTATAATCAGGAAGTTCACAAAGAATTTTTTGTCAGGTAACTCACGAAGAGCTTATAAGGCTTGCTCACAAAGAGCCATGTAATAAGAGCACCGGATAGCCATATCATAGAGAGTTCAAGTGAGCCATATCAGGATGCTCACAAAGAGCTGCGGTAGTGCGCAACATTCACAAAACCACTAATCCGACATATATATGTAATATTAATAAAATTCATTAATCAATAATCATTTTTGGGCATTGTTGGATATGTCTTCAATGTCATATATATATATATATATATATATATTATACAATTCACATTCACAACATTTTAATTCAAGCATATAAATGTACACAATTTAGTTACACAAACTTACCTTGACAAATGATTGTGTACGTAAAATCTACTAATCCGACATTTTCCTCTTTTCCTTGTTCAAAGTCCGAATTTGGTCTATCCGGATCTATATGAATGAATTTAGAATCAATTCAATTCAATTCAATTCAATTCAATTCAATTCAATTCACATCTTATGAAAAATTATCATTTTGCCCCTAAACTTTTAATTAATGACGATTCGTCCGTAGGCTTGGAAAATAAAATTCATGCAATTTAATCCTTGTTCCAAGCCGAAAAGACTTTTACATGTAACATTTATAGCCATGTATTTCATAAAATTCATAATTTTTCCATGAATTTTACATCTTTTCAATTTAGTCCCTAAATCATGTTTTCATCAAAATTCACTTTGTAAAAGTTGTTTATCAATCAACAACCTTTTATATTCTACCATAAATTTCAAATTTTAGCATATTCATCCATGTCAAAACTTTGATACTTTGATACTTTGATAACTTTACAAATTAATCTCTAAAATAGCTAGATTAAATTGTCCTGATCTCAAAAATATAAAAATTACTAAAAACGAGACTTGAATACTTACCTAATTTGGCCAAGAAAGCTTGCTTTCTCTTTCCTAGGGTTTCCATGCAAAATATTTGGGGAAGATGATGATAAATGATGATATTTTCATCTTTTTATTATTTATCATCTTTATTTTTCCTCTTTCCAATTTTGTTCGTTTCTTTAATTTTAATTTACATGGATGAATCATCATCCTTAACAACTAAGTTTTTTTAATGGTGTAATTACCATATAAGGACCTCCACTTTAAAGTTCTATAGCTATTAGAACTCAAGTTTTGCACTTTGTGCGATTTGGTCCTTTATCAAATTAAACATGTAATCGATAAATTTTCTTTACAAATTTTCACATATTATTATACTGTAGATCATAAAATATTATGAAAATAATTTTTCTTTCCGGGCTCGGATCTGTGGTCCTGAAACCACAGTTTCGATTTTATTGAAAATGGGTTGTTACAACTCTCCCCCTTAAGAATTTTTGTCCTCGAAAATCTTACCAGCAAAGAGATTCAGATATTACTTTCTCATAATTTCTTCTGGTTCCTAGGTAGCTTTCTCTGTATCATATCATTGCCAAATAACTTTCACTAAAGCTACCTTTATATTTTTTGTTTCTTTCACTTCACATGCCAAAATTTCAATCAGTCACTCACTATAAGCCATGTCAAGCTGAATTTCAATATCTATCAGAGAAATAACACGAGACGAATCTGATCGATACCATCGTAAGACATATGAAAAGTACTGTGAATTCTGTCAAGCTCTGTCAATAATGCAAATCGGTACACAACAAGTCCAATTTTTTTAATGATCTCATATGGTCCAATAAACTGCGAACTTAATTTGCCTTTATGACTAATCCGATGAACTTTCTTCCATGATGAAATTTTTCAAGGATATTTTGTCGCCAATTTGAAACTCTATTTCTTTTCATTTTAGATTCTTATAAGATTTCTAACGATTAGAAGCTACCTTAAAACTACTCGAATCAATTTCACTTTCACATTTTCTTTAGTTTCACGGATCAGATCAATTCAATCCCATATATTCTTTTTCTCACTAAGCCTAGTTCAATGCTATGGAGTTTTACATTCGTGATCATACAGAGCCTCGTACAATATCATTTTCATACTTGACTGGAAACTACTATTATATGCGAATTTGATTAACTGTAAATATTTCTTTTTCAATTGCCTTCAAATTCTAAAACATAGCACTGAAGCATATCTTCAAGAATCTAAATCACACATTTAGATTAACCAACCATTTAAAAATAAATTGTAGTTCTAAAATGTAACTGCATACCCAGAGCTTCTTGTAACTTATTCCAGAATCGGGATGTGAACTGTGGATCTCAATCAGAAATAATAAAAATTGGCATACCATGTACTTTGAAAAATCTTAGAAACAGATAATTCAAACAATCTTTTAAATGAGAAATCCATTCATGCCAGAATAAAATGTGCAAGCTTCATCAAATGATCAACAATTACCCAAATAGTATATTTCTTTTTCAGATACAGGGTAATCTGATATAAAATTCATAGTAACTTTATCCCATTTTTGTTCTGGTATCGTCACTAGCTGTAACAGTCTTCAAGACTTTAAATTTTTCTGAAACCACACCTATCAAATAGATTAAAACCATGGTGCTATAATATGACCGACATTTCAGCCGTATAGATAAAACAATACCTCAACATCAATAGTGCACTTCAAATTAGAAGAGGGAAACCGAAAGTCGCCCCAACAATAACCAGTGCAGTAATATAGTTTCTATAATGTAACACCCCTTACCTGTGTTTAGCTCTAAATAGGGTACGAGATGTTATCTAACTCAAAACACATACTAACATGCATTACCGGGTCATAAAAATCCATTCAAAATTTAAAACTTTTCAAACTTCCTCTAATCATCCATAATATGGCCCTACAATGCCCAAAACACATCTTAGAAATGTTTCGGGATCAAATTGAGTTCTTTGGAAAGATTTGGAAAATATCACTAAAAACAGGGGCACACGCCTGTGTGACTTGGCAACATGGCCATGTTGAGAGATCGTGTAATTAATACGACATAAGCATATGAGGACACACCCCTGTCCCGCACCCATGTGGATTTATTTCTCAAATTCGAGCCTACAGGGGTTTTCACACGGCCTGATACACACCCGTGTCCATGGCCCGTGTCCCTCACACGACCATGACAAGCCCGTGTGCAAAAACCTTGACATTCGGTTTCTTACGTCATCAACCCAATATGGTCACATGTCCAAGGCACACGCCCGTGTCCTTAAACCGTGTGGCAAATTAAATTCCTAAATTCAAGTGCAGACATAGAACTGCCTGGGCACATGCCCATGTCCTCTTGTCGTGTCTTCCACACGTTTGAGACACACGGCCATGCCTCATCCCGTGTGGTTAGTATTGGGCATTATGTTTTGCCAACCTAGGATGGAAGGGGACACACGACTGAACTACACGCCCATGGAGCAGGCCGTGTGGATAATAACAAGGCTATTTACCAAGCCTTTTTGCCACCCATACATGTACCAACATAAACCACATCAAGCAACCTATTCATTCATGCATAAGGATATACTGATTGCTCAACCATACAATTTTCAAATTCATGATAAATATCATCATTTCCATATATTAATAAGAAATAGCCATCAACTATGGCCCTTTACAAAAAGAATCAAATATCATCCTAAGCCAACACATTTGGCTAAACCAATATGACATATAACCAAAAAGATCAAGTCCCTATACATGCCATAATTCAAAATAAATTTCAATATCTCAAAATGTGTGGATAGTGTGGGTGATCCTCTGATGGTCTCCGTATCCCAAGCTAACTTCTTGACACTATAAAACAAGGGAAAAAAAGAAGGGAGTAAGCTTTAAGCTTAGTAAGTCTATATGCAAACAATGAACATTATACCACATACTTATCAATCAAAAACAATTCAAATCTTCGTAGTTATACTTACTCATTTCAAATCTTACCACATTCCAAATACATATCATAAACATTGCTCACATTTACATGCACTTATACCGTGCACTTATCACCACATAGCCACACGTAATTTCACTTAGTCAAAGTTTCTCAATGAACACTTCAGAATAATACCGGATACACGGTGGTTTCGCACATAGCCCACCATTCATAAATAACACGGTGGTATTGTACATAGCCTACCAATAATCACATATCCACTGCGGTATCGCACACAGCCCACCAATAAAAATAACTACGATGGTATCGCACATAGCCCACCAACAATCACTTAATCACGGATGCTTATCCGTATCCTTTTCCTATTTCGAAAGTTCATCCGAGAATTTCCTCATTTTTTATCATTTTAATAGATATCAATAATATTCAGTCACATCCCCCACAATGCATTAATATGTAATAACATAAATAAAAAGGATGTATTATTTACATATAAACTTACCTCGATACAAAATATGTCAATTTGGAGTTTAGTCTAAAACCTTGCCTTTTCCTCAGTCAATGTTGAATTGACGTTCTTCTTGATCTATAATGATATATTTAGTTTATTAAGTAACCACATTAATCAAATCACTCCAACAATTCTTATTTTGGCAAAATTACCATTTTACCCTAGACTTTCACAAAATTATGATTTTGCCCCTAGGCTCGTAAAATAAAATGTGTTCATTTTTCACACACCCAAGCCTAGCCGATTCAAATTCTCTCTTGTAGCAACTTAAAATTTCAATTATTTCACACATTTACTATCCATTTTACAATTTTTACAAAATAGTCCTATTAGGAGTTTTCATGAAAAATCCTTTCACAAAAGTTGTTTGTAACGCCCCAAAATATAAGGTCTTTAATTTTTCATGTTTTAACCAAATTGTTTGTTTGCTTCAATGGCTAAGTGTTTTGGATGTTTGGCGATTTTAGGAAGCCTGGTTTCAAGTATGGCCTTTGGAAAAATTTTGCTTTTTGCTCTTTTGGAAACCTGGATGTTAGCTTAAAGGGCATATATATTAAGTGTGCTTGGCTTGAGACACAAGGAGTTTACTAGAAAGTTGGCAAGCGGCGTGTGAAGTGTTCTAGTGGTCTGAGGTTCGAATCCCATGGCATGCAACAAGGAAGTTTTATTTTATGTCTCTGTGGCGAGAGAAGTAGAGTTGGATTCAAACTCTGCAGAGATGGTTGGAGACTTGGTCATCAAGTTTGAATGGATTTGAATGGGAGGCTGGGACCAAAACAAGGAGAAAACGGTGGAGAGGTTGAAAGAGTTTGGATGTGAAAGAGTCATAGCCAAATTTGGAAGAGCTTAATTAGAGGGATTTCGGCCATGGGGATTTCATTTGTGTATTTTCGGCATTTGGGGTGAGTGCAGAACCCGAATTCCCTCTTTGGCATTTTGGGTTTTCTTTTGTTGAGCTTTGGGTTTTGCTCTTTGTGGCGTCTCGTGTATCATTTTTGACCACTTGGGTCTTTCTCTCTTCAACTTTCTTTTTCTCTGTTCCTTGTTTCAAAAGTTGCCAAATCACTCATAGCCGAATATCTGTTGCCTTTTACTTTCTTCTAGCCGAACTCAACTTCTTCTTTTCCCTCTCATTGTTTCTTTTCTTTTCAATACTTCTCTCTCAAAACATTTGTTCTTCTTGTGTTGACCGAACCTGTTAAGGCCTAAACACCTTCTTTTCTTCGTCCATAACCGCTCTTGATCTCTTCGATTTATTGGTAATTGGTTACTCTATCCGAATCTTGGTTGGCTTACTTCTCTATGCTCGGTTTTGTATTTCTTTGGACGAAAGGCTATTTCTCCTTATTTTTCATGGAGATAAGCTTATCTAACACTTTTTTTGTTCGAATGTTGCTAGGGACTCGTTTTCCTTAACCAATGGGTAGGTCGATTACTTTTCCCCTACAAGGGATCTTTTGATTCGCGGTAAGTGCTTTAAGCATTGTATATACATATTCTTATGGGATTGTAAATTCTTATGAATCATTTAATGATTCTTGTGAAGGTATAGCATTGAAAAGAATACGTGGTTTTGGGACTAGAGAAGATTGCGGTTGTTGATTGGTAAGTAGCGTTAGTTTGATTAAAGCATTTTCAATATTATGGTGATTGATTAACGAGGGTTTGAGTCTAATTGATGGGGCTGTTGTTATAATAGGTGTTTAATCTTGGAAGTGCTTCAACTACAACCCACAACAGGTGTGTAATTGTACACCCAATGTTGTTTCTGTCAAAACGACGGATGAATGTGTGTATTCATACCCCTATTTAATTGTGAATCGGCAAAAGCCAAAAAGCCGAAACTTCGGCATCTAAGGGTTAACGAGCGTGCAAACGCTCGTAGGGATAAACCGAGCCACAATCATTGGCGATAGACCGTAGAGGCCACCACGAACATTCTCGTGGGCTTAGGTCTTAGTGGGCCTCGTTGGGCCGAAATGGGCCATGTGGGACCAATGGGCTCATAGGCCCCACAAGGACGAAATCCACGGTAAGTGACTAATAAGGGATTGGGCAGCGAGGTTCGCGTAGCTGTGACGGAATGTGGGCTGAATGGGTAACACGAGCGTGTGGGTCCACTTGGGCCAAGTAACGGGCCTTGGGCCCAATTACACTGTTTTGGGCATGTAAGTTATCCGAATCGTTTGAGACGACGATAGGCATTTGGAAAGGTTGTAAACTGTATCGAGACTCCTAATGGGTAAAATGACTGAAATACCCTAATGGATAAAAAGACTGAAATACCCTTAATGAGTAAAACGACCAAAATACCCTTGTAGGGTAGAAGTACCAAAATACCCTTGTAGGGTAGAATTACCGGAATACCCCTGAAGGGTGATGATCGTCAAAATCAAAGCTTTAAAATTTATAATGAGAATGATCGAACCTGGAAACTAACTCTGACAACGATTTTAAGGCAAGCGCACCTATCGAACAGTAGTATAGTTTAGGCAAGACTGGAATATCGAATCCCAAAGGAACCAAAAGTACTAATACTAACTCTCTTTCTATTATTTAGCCTAAGAATTAAGTGAATGTTTATTTAATCTAAATTTAACTATCAACTAAACTAAAGACGCAAAGACAAAAAGAATGAATTGGGAAAAATAACTTGGAAGAAAAACTAATTGATTAAGACGATACCCTTAGGAAGAATCCACCTAGACTTCACTTGTTATCTAACACTGAACCAGACGATTTATTCACTTGACTTGATCCGTAAGATCCCCTAAGTTATATTAAACCCTCTCTCGAAGCGAATAACGTCTAACCCTAGGTTGATTAATTGAAATCTCTTTCTAATTAAAACCCATGGAATCACATTAACTCGATCTATGGACTCCCATATTAGGTTTCACCCTAATCCGGCAAAATCTCGTCACCCTATCTCTAGGCGTGCGATCAACACCGCTTAATTATGATAGATCTATTCTTAAGCAGGGACTTTTGCTCGTCCACATAAGCACATCATCCTTGAATTAATATCCTGAAAATATCAACACAAGAATTAAGCACACATAATTAAGAACAAGTCAAATATTTATCATATAGTTCAGAAAATAATAACAAGATCTGTCTTAGGTAGAAAACATCTTAGAAGAAAAGATAAAACAAAACATAAGAAATCCCTAAAACTCCCTGAAGGAATTGAAGGAGAGATCCGCCATCTTGAGTAGAATTTCGGCTTCTTGAGATGCATCAACTGGCTATCTTCGAGTGATTCTCCACAAATCCGGTCTTTCTGGCTCGGCTCCTTGGCCTAGCTAACCGCCTCCTTTCAGGTAACACTTAAGGTGTTTATATAGGCTTTCGAAATATGTTTCTTCGCCCCCAAGTATCCAAATCCAAATGAAATTGCTCTTTGCCACGACAGGGACACGGCCATGTCACACGCCCGTGTGACTAGTGGCTAGGCCGTGTTCGGACTTCTTTAATGAGGCACCGCCGTGTAAGTCGAGATCAGGCCATGTTCTAGTAGATTGGCGTGGCGCGGCCGTGTGGGCTTAAGTCCAGGCCGTGTCGATTTCCTCTTTGGCCCAATTTGGTCCGTTTTAGGCCCGTTTCTCATTTTTTTCATCCTCGGGTGGTTTCTTGAGTATTAAACATGAAAACAAAGGATTAAGAGCACCTTTTTACATAAATCGAGGCTTAATTCGTCCAAAAGCAAACTAAATGTGGGCTTAAAATATGTTACTTTTACGGTTTATCAAATACCCCCACACTTAAGCTTTTGCTTGTCCTCAAGCAAAATTCTCAACTTACAATTAAAACGAACTTTCCATAATTCATAATTCCTACCAACAATGTCTAATCATAATTCATAGATAATTTATACATGGATGATCTAACTTGAAGAGTACTAAAGATTCAAAGAATCAAAGTCATACATTTGTAGCACAAAAAAGTAGGTGTCTCCCCTTACCTGAATAATTACCTTTAATTCAAAACCTACAAGGACTGACATCCTCACAAAAGATTCACTCAAATCACTCGAAGTGTTTGAGGTTCAAAATTAAGCGCTCAAAAGTCGAACCTGAAAAGTTAATCCCATAGGCTTGCCTGAAAATCAAATCTCCACCACTGTAAAATGAGATGATAAACAGATCAAAAGGTCTTTAACAGAGTTGTAACGGGGCTTAGGTTAAGGGTATGGATATAGGCTGAACTAGAAGGTTAGAATCGAGATTGAATTGATAAGTTACCTACCTAGAAAAATGAACTCATCCTAAATAATTACATAAATTGGAAACTAATAATACTACTATTGATAATACTCTAATACGAGCCTCTTCTTCAATAATTGGAATTTAATGCATAAGCTCACTTAATCACACAACTAATAATGAATATAATTTGATTTTTTTTGAACAAGTCAAATATATAATGGATGGACCGAAATAGATAAAATAGTCAGGCAACTGATCAAATCAAATCTCGACATAAGGGTAGTAAAAAAGGAATGGTGATAATCAAACACAAAGAGTTTTGGGTTAATATTAGTAGGTAAGTCAATTAAAAGGGTTGTTAGGATCAAAGGGGTTCACTAAGGGTTAATTATGAAGGTAGGTTGTTTAGTGGAGTGAGTGGGTTAAAACCTAGGTGCCTTTATCATCTCGATATATCAAATCATAGGTGTGGTCTCAACATGTATAATCGAGGCAAGTTCTAGAATAACAGTTCAAAGTTTGACACACTCATAATCTATAAAGTGGGCATGAAAAAGAATATATGCTTTAATAGGCTCAAAATCTCACAAAAATTATGGGTGTTTTGACATCAACCTTGTAAATTTCAAACTTCAAGATAACATTCAGATTCAGGTAGAAAACCTAGCAGAAATTTTAATTCTGAAAAATAGACTTATCATGCTTGATTCTCTAGTATCTTAAAATTTCAATCATCAATGCATAATTAACTATGACTTACTCAGAAACATGTCAATAAAAATCATAAATTATCATAAATTTCATCCTAATTAGTAATATGAGGAAATTACTTAAAAACAAGACTAAATTCAGGGATTTGAGAATAATGAAGAAAGTTAGGCACTTTTTTGAAATAACTAATCACCCCCATACTTAATATGTACATTACCCTCAATGTACAAAGATAGATATCCAATTTAAGAGAGAGGGAGGGGTGAAACTTCCTGAATTTGGATGGTTTCCCGGAGTTGGGAGTCGATAGGGGTGGTGGCTGCTACTGAGCTCTGCGCTAGATGAAGAAATTAAGGAGCTCATAGAGAGGTAGCCAGGAATCATTAAGACACATTTAAAACAAACTAAATATATAACTTAAGACAAGAAAACTAAAGAGAAGGAAAATATAAAGTAAAATAAAGTTAAAAGAAAAGGTGGATGGACCGAGGTGTCCTTATTGTTGGATGGTTCGCGAGGTGGGTGTGAGCTCTAAGGCTGCGGAGGTGCTGGCAGTGGCGGAGGTGCTGGCGGTGGCAGAAGTGGCGTGGTTATGGTCGTGGTCGCGGTGATTCCCTAGCAGCCTTTTGAACCTGACACTAAGAAACTAAAATATATTAAACTAAATTAAGCATAAGATTGCCAAAGAGAAGGAAATTGAAGCAAAAGAGAAAGGTAAAAGAAAAGATAAATGGTATCAAAGACCCTTGGCTTGGTGTTTTGATGAAGCGGCCGGCATGAACTTATGTATAGGGGTTACCCTCGGTGAGACTATGCTTTGCTTCTTCCGCTTCTTCGGCATGGCTTTGGTGTAGCTCAAGAGTCGAGAGAATTGATATGGAGAGGAGAGAAATCTGAGAAAAGGAAGGAAGAAAGAAGATGGGGAATGTGTGAAGAATGGGAGGGGTGGTTTAAATAGAGTTTTGGAGTCTGATGTTCCCCCACGCCTGTGGACCGTGGTAGTGTCGCATCACACAGTCGCCTTGCACAGCCGTGTGCCTAGGCATGTTGATTCACCTACGCCCATTTTACGGAAAGCCAGGCCCATTTCTGAGAAGTCAGTGTCGACCACGACCGCGTCGCACGGCCGTGGGTTTTTTCGGTGCCCATTTGGGGTGGTTGGGTCCGTGAACTTCAAAAACTTGATCATCGAAATCAAAGCTTTAAAATTTATAATGAGAATGATCGAACCTGGAAACTAACTCTAACAACGATTTTAAGGAGAGCGCACCTACGAACAATGGTATAGTTTAGGCAAGACCGGAATATCGAATCCCAAAGGAACGAAAGGTACTAATACTAACTCTCTTTCTATTATTTAGCCTAAGAATTAAGTGAATGTTTATTTAATCTAAATTTAACTATCAACTGAACTAAAGACGCAAAGACAAAAAGAATTAATTGGGAAAAATAACTTGGAAGAAAAACTAATTGATTAAGACGATACCCTTAGGAAGAATCCACCTAGACTTCACTTGTTATCTAACACTGAACCAGACGATTTATTCACTTGACTTGATCCGTAAGATCCCCTAAGTTATATTAAACCCTCTCTCGAAGCGAATAACGTCTAACCCTAGGTTGATTAATTGAAATCTCTTTCTAATTAAAACCCCTAGAATCACATTAACTCGATCTATGGACTCCCATATTAGGTTTCACCCTAATCCGGCAAAATCTCGTCACCCTATCTCTAGGCGTGCGATCAACACCGCTTAATTATGCTATATCTACTCTTAAGCAGGGACTTTTGCTCCTCCACTTAAGCACATCATCCTTGAATTAATATCCCGAAAATATCAACACAAGAATTAAGCACACATAGTTAAGAACAAGTCAAATATTTATCATATAGTTCAGAAAATAATAACAAGATCTGTCTTAGGTTTCATCCCCTTCAGGTATCTGAAGGGTTTAGTTCATATCAAATAAAGAAAACATCTCAGAAGAAAAGATAAAACAAAACATAAGAAATCCCTAAAACTCCCTGAAGGAATTGAAGGAGAGATCCGCCGTCTTGAGTATAATTTCGGCTTCTTGAGATGGATCAACTGGCTATCTTCGAGTGATTCTCCACAAATCTGGTCTTTCTAACTCAGCTCCTTGGCCTAGCTAACTGCCTGTTCCGGCTTCTGCCAAACTCCCTTTTCAAGTTGCCCCCTTGGGTGTTTATATAGACTTTGTGATGCCTTACTTGGTCCCTAAGTATCCTAATACAAGTAGAATTCCTACTAAGGTATTTGAATAGGCTTTGGAATGTATTTCTTTGCCTCCAAGTATCCAAATCCGAGTAAAACTTCTCTTGGCTACGGTGGGGACACGCCCATAACACACACCCGTGTAAGTCGTGGCCAGGCCGTGTTCGACCCTGTTGAATGGATTAAGAGCACCTTTTTACATAAATCGAGGCTTAATTCATCCAAAAGCATACTAAATGTGGGCTTAAAATATGTTACTTTTACGGTTTATAAAATACACCCACACTTAAGCTTTTGCTTGTCCTCAAACAAAATTCTCAACTTACAATTAAAACAAACTTCCTCGATTCATAATATTCATCAATAATGTTTTATCATAACTCAAAGATAATTCATACATGGATAATTCAACTCAAAGAGTCCTAAAGATTCAAACAATCAAAGTCATACATTTGTAGCATAAAAACATAGGTGTCTCCCTTTATCTAAATAATTACCTTTTAATTCAAAACCGACAAGGACTGACATCCTCACAAAAGAGTCATTCAAATCACTCGAAGTGTTTAAGGTTCAAAATTAAGCACTCAAAAGTCGAATCTGAAAAGTTAATCCCATAGGCTTGCCTGAAAATCAAATCTCCACCACTGTAAAATGAGATGATAAACAAATGAAAAGGTCTTTAACAGGGTTGTAACGAGGCTAGGGTTAAAGGTGTGGATAAAGGCTGAATTAGAGGGTTAGGATCGAGATTGACCTGACAATTTACCTAACTAGAAAAATGAACTAATCCTAAATAATTACATTAATTGGAAACTAATAATACTATTATTGATAATACTCTAATACGAGCCTCTTCTTCAATAATTGGAATTTAATGCATAAGCTCACTTAATCATAAAGCTAGTAATGAACATACTTCGTTTTTTTAAGAACAAATCAAATAATAGGAAAGAACTTTTACAACTGAAATATAGAACATAGTTAGGCAACTGCTCAAAATCAAATCTCGACAAAAAGGGTAGTTAAGAAGAATGGTGATAACAAATACAAAGGGTTTTGGGTTAATATTAGTGGATGAGTCAATAAAAAAAAGGTTGTTAGGATTAAACGGGGTTCACTAGGGGTTAATTGTGAAGGTAGGCTTTTTATGGATTAAGTGGGTTAAGTCCTAGGTGCCTTAATCATCTCTGTATATCAAATCAAAGGTGTGGTCTCGATATGTATGAACGAGGCAAGTTCTAGAATAACAATTCAAAGTTGACACACTCATAATCAAAAAGTGAGCATGAAAAAGAATATATGCTCTAATAGGTTCAAAATCTCACACAAAATTATGGGTATTTTGATGTCAACCTCGTAAATTTCAAACTTCAAAGTAATATTCAGATTTAGGTAGACAACCTATTCAAAAATTTTATTCTAAAAAATAGACTTGTCATGCTTGATTCTCTAGTATTCTTCAAATTTAATCATCAATGCACAATTATCAATGACTTACTCTAAAACATATCAATAAAAATCATAAATCAAAGGAAATTTCATTCTAATCGTAATATGGGAAGCTTACTTTTCGAACAAGGCATAATTCAGGGATTTTCAAATAATACTATAGTTAACCCCCTACACTTAAGATGTAGATTGCCCTCAATGTACAAAGATAGATAATATCAAAATAATTATAATATCATAAGATGGGTAAAGAAGTGAAACTTCCTGAATTTTGGATGAAGTCAATGAAAAGAAACCGGATAAGATTTGAGGTGAACGTAGGGAAGCGTCTCGAACCGTTTGAAATTGAGTCCTCGAAGCAGCCGTCCTGATTTTAGTGTATCCTAAGTTAAATCTAAATGGTACAAATAATATAATGAAAATAATAAAGAAAATAAAATAAAAATAAAATAAAAATAAAAATAAAAGTAAATAATGGAAAATGAAAGAAGAAAGATAATGGGAAAGGAAGGGAAGAAAGAGGTTAAATAGAAATTATGGATCTGGTAGTTGGCCTCGCCCTTATACCTTCATGTGGTGGCCACACGGCCACGGCCACGGCCGTGTGCAAGGCCGTGTGGTATAGAAATATGTACTTTGGTTAGTTTATGGTTAGGTGCTAAAAGGAAAAATAAAAGTAAAAAATAAAAAAATATAAAAATTAATGGGGTTAGTGCTCGGGTTGCCTCCCAAGAAGCGCTTGTTTATAGTCTTAAGCTAGACTTTACCTCTTATCCGTATGCTCATGGTGGTTTGAGGAGGTGAAATTCCTTTCTCATGCGATCAATTCGGTTATTGACATAAAATTTAAGTCGAGTAGTGTTTACCTTAAAGGTGCTGATTTTGGGACTAGTTACCTTGACTGTTCCATCTGGGGAGATTTTGAGTACCTGATCTCCTATCTTAAGCTGGCTTGTCCCATCATTAAGTTTGTCCTGGAGTCGCCTCGTTTTTGCTTCGTGTGTTTTTAGTTTCTCTTTGAGGTGTGTCTTCCATTCATCTAGTTCATCGATCCACAGCCTTCATTCCTCATAAATTTCTTCTTTATAGCCACGAGGTCTAGGATCTGGCATCTGTGAAAGAGCTTCAAGAAATGGCAAGTTAATATGAAATTTCCTTGAAATTTTAAGAGACTTACCGAGTTGTTTCTCTGTGTGGTCTTTCTTTTCGTATTGGGGTATAGCATATGTGCTTGGTGCTCTATAATTACCGGGTTTGGTAAATCCTGGCTTACCTCAACCTTACCTTCACTTACCACAGTTTCTTGCTTCGGGTCAGATTCCACTAACATTTCACCGTCTTGAGCTGTTACGCTTGAATTTGCTCTTTTAGGTTAGTTTCAGTGTTGCCTGGCGAGCTTTCTTGTGGTTGTTCTGAGATCAGCTTAGCAAGTTGCCTGAATTGATCCTTGAATTCCTGTGACAATGCCTCAAGTTTTGTTTCTACCTTCTGGAAACGTGTTTCTGAGGCTGCTATGAAGTTTGTTAGCACTTCTTCAAGGTTCGGCTCATCTTCCCACTGGTGAGGTGGTTGTTGAAAAGCTGGAGGAAGTTCCGGTCTTTGGCTACTTTGATCATCCCACGAGAAATTGGAATGGTACCTCCAACCTACATTATAAGTGTTACCATAAAAATTATTATGAGGTCTAGAGTAGTTACCCATATAGTGGACTTGTTCGTTCTCCATGCCATATCCGTAGGGTGGGTACTCAGGATTCGCCACGCCTCCTAGATTTGAGTCATATTGCATTATTGGGTGTACCTGTAAGAGACTATACAAACCATCAAACTTTTTATTCATCATCTCTAGCTGGTTAGGTGACCACGTCGAGGTTGAAGACACTAGCTGCTTTAGTAGGAATTGTCCTCATGACTTGCCACTGATAATTATTCAGTGCCATCTTCTCTATAAACTAAAATTATCTACCAAAAGCAAATAGAGGAAAAATTAGCAAAGTAAAAAAAATAAAAATAAAAATAAAATAAAAAATAATAATGAAAATAAGTTACAAAAAAAAAATGGCTAAAGTAATAAAAATTAAGCTTTCTTAATATTTCAGTTCCCCGGCAACGGTGCCAAAAACTTGATCGTCAAAATTAGAGCTTTAAAATTTATAATGAGAATGATCGAACCTGGAAACTAACTCTGACAACCATTTTAAGGTAAGCGCACCTATCGAACAGTAGTATAGTTTAGGCAACACCGGAATATCGAATCCCAAAGGAATCAAAAGTACTAATACTAACTCTCTTTCTATTATTTAGCCTAAGAATTAAGTGAATATTTATCTAATCTAAATTTAACTATCAACTAAACTAAAGACGCAGACACAAAAAGAAGGAATTGGAAAAAATAACTTGGAAGAAAAACCAATTGATTAAGACGATACCCTTAGGAAGAATCCACCTAGACTTCACTTGTTATCTAACACTGAACAAGACGAGTTATTCACTTGACTTGATCCGTAAGATCCCCTAAGTTATATTAAACCCTCTCTCGAAGCGAATAACGTCTAACCCTAGGTTGATTAATTGAAATCTCTTTCTAATTAAAACCCCTAGAATCGCATTAACTCGATCTATGGACTCCCATTTTAGGTTTCACCCTAATCCGGCAAAATCTCGTCACCCTATCTCTAGGGGTGCGATCAACACTGCTTAATTATGCTAGATCTAATTTTAAGCAGGGACTTTTGCTCCTCCACTTAAGCACATCATACTTGAATTAATATCCCGGAAATATCAACACAAGAATTAAGCACACATAATTAAGAACAATTCAAATATTTATCATATAGTTCAGAAAACAATAACAATATCTGTCTTAGGTTTCATCCCCTTCAGGTATCTGAAGGGTTTAGCTCATATCAAATAAAGAAAATATCTCAAAAGAAAAGATAAAACAAAACATAAGAAATCCCTAAAACTCCCTGAAGGAATTGAAGGAGAGATCCACCGTCTTCAGTAGAATTCTGGCTTCTTGAGATGGATCAACTGGCTATCTTCTAGTGATTCTCCACAAATCTGGTCTTTGTGGCTCGCCTCCTTGGCCTAGCTAACCGCCTCCTTTCATGTAACACTTAGGATGTTTATATAGGCTTTCGAAATATGTTTCTTCGGCCCTAAGTATCCAAATCCAAATGAAATTGCTCATTGCCACGACAGGGGCACGGCCATGTCACATACCCGTGTGACTAGTGGCCAGGTCGTTTTTAGACTTCTTTAATGAGGCACGGCCGTGTAAGTCGAGATCAGGCCGTGTTCTAGTAGATTGGCATGGCACGGCCGTGTGGGCTTAAGTCCAGGTCGTGTCGATTTCCTCTGTGGCCCAATTTGGTCCGTTTTAGTCTCGTTTCTCGTTCTTTTCATTCTCGGGTGCTTTCCTGAGTATAAAACATGAAAACAAAGGATTAAGAGCACCTGTTTACATAAATTGAGGCTTAATTCATCCAAAAGCATACTAAATATGGGCCTAAAATATGTTACTTTTACATTTTATCAGGTGAAATTACCGTTTTACCCCGAATCGATGAAATGACATTATACCCCTAGTGGTAGTTTAGTGGATGTGTGTATGCTATCTATATGACTATTTATGAATATGACATACTGCATACATGTAATATTTATGACACGACATTCTGCATTGGGGTTGGGATTTTGATTTAGTGGAAGTACTGTACTAGTGGCTATGCCACTTTTTACTGTTCTATCGGCTTCGCCACGTATTTTGATTTTAGTGGCTTAGCCACGTTTACTATTATTAACAGCTTTGTTGCATTACTATTAGCAGCTATGTTGCGATATTGGTGTGTTGGTTGGGTGGCTCGACTTAGTCCTTACATGGTGTGTTGGTTGGTACGGGTGGTGTGTTGGCTGGTTTGGGTTGGGTTGCATCACTGTTCTGTACTGTTACTGTATTGGGATAAGGCCCACACTATACTATTACTGAATAGGGCTCTGGCCCATACTATTACTACATGATAGGGGATTGCACACTAAGTTCTCGTAACTCACCCGTTTTTTTTAACTGTACAGGTAATCCCCAGCTTTAGATGATTTGGAGCTGTGAGGGACTCGGAGGTGGCCACATGTTCGCGAATGTTCTAATTTACATCTAGATTTTTAAATATTTAATTTTAGGGTTTATATTTTTGTAATAAGGCCATTTGAGGTTTTAACTTTTATTTGGTTTAACTTCTTACTTCAACCTGCTAGTTTAGGAAACACTAGTTTTTAAAACAATAATTGTTTTCAAAAGGAATTACGCATTTCAAATTTTAAAGTTTACAATTAGAAAAGCTTCCGCGGTTTTCAATTCAGGTTAATAAACTTGTAATAAATGAAACGACCAATAAGTGATTAATAAGTTTTGATTTTACAACCCCAACGTTTTCAATAGCAATTAGTTTTAAAAAGAACAAAAACTTTAGTCACGAATTTTTCATCGACAAGACCGGTTTTTAAATCAAGACTTCTATGTGACACGTCAGATTCGGTCGTAACGTCTTGGATGGGTTTAGAGTGTTACATTTAGTGGTATCAGAGTCGAGTTGCAAAACTCAGTTGTGGAATGGGTTCTCGAGTATTTTTCTAAAAATTGTCTAATTTCAGTTTTGGTAAGAGAATTGAAAGGTTTTTACCGAAAGTGTGGCACACCGAGTCTCCGGTGCCAAATCTGTATGTTCTCTAAAACTATTTACTGTTATAGATTTAAATGTTATACTGAGAAACTACCATAGATAATAGTACTTTGCTAAAACTCTTTTGTTAAGATAAATTGAGACTGTAGAAGACTGAAAACTGTAGTGAGATACCTCGATCTGCAAAAAAAAGTTTAAACACTGATTGTCATAAAACATCCATTAATAATTACTAGAATTATGAACTGATTCATAAGACTTTTTTAAAAATATATTACGCAAAGAGAAAATGAGCGCTAGAAGGGGTACTCGAGGCCGCGGTAGAGGCCGAGGTGCTAGGGCTGGGTCTTCAGCATCGGATCAGATGCCTTCTAGGGAGGCACCAGCCTCACCAGTAACTGAGACAGGGTCTCATGATCGAGCAGTTAGGGATGATGCTCTATCTCAAGCAATGCTGCATGTTCTTGAAAGGGTTGCTGGAGCGAGGACTGGATCAATGGGCCGAGGGTCAATTTCTGAGTGACTCTGGTCTAATAGAGTGGAAATCTTCAGGGGTGTTTCTGGTGTAGCCTCAAATGTAGCAGAGTATTGGTTAGAGGCTACCGAGAAGATAATGGATGACCTCGACTGTACTGTGGAACATAAATTAAAGGGAGCAGTGTTCTTACTGCGAGATGAGGCATACCAATGATGGCTCACTGTAAGAGAAGGTACATAGGCCGACCGTTTGACGTGGGATTTCTTCAAGACGACCTTTCACGGGAAGTATGTGGGCGCAAGTTATGTGGACGCCCGAAGAAAGGAATTTCTGAGTCTAACCCAGGGGAATAAGACAGTGGCATTATATGAGGCGGAATTCTTACGGTTAAGTCGCTATGCTCGTGAAATAGTTGCAACTGAGTATGAACATTGTGTGCGACTCGAAGATGGCCTCCGAGATGAGCTACATGTGCTGATAGCTTCGTAGAGGGAGCGAGACTTTGCTGCCCTTGTTGAGAAAGCAAAAATT
The DNA here is from genome assembly GCA_005393395.2 of Gossypium australe. NCBI lineage: Eukaryota > Viridiplantae > Streptophyta > Magnoliopsida > Malvales > Malvaceae > Gossypium > Gossypium australe. Next base: position 121,880,658 of record CM016616.1, read on the forward strand.
ACTGAGGATGTGAAGCACTCTGAACGCCAGAATCGCGAGAAAGATAAGGGTAGATTTAGAAGGGATTCAGGGCCCTCGGGTTCTTCTGGAAGGCCTACAAAGAAGGTTAGATTTGATGGGCCAGTCCGAGCAGTTCCTGTTATTATGGTTAGTGATAAACCGTAATTATAACATATTTTAATCCCATATTTAGCTTGTTTTTGGATGATTTATTCCTCAATTTATGTAAAAAGGTGCTCTTAATCCTTTCTTTTCGTCTTATACCCAGGAAGCACCCGAGGATGAAAAGAACATAAAACGGGCCCAAAACGGAGTAAATGGGCCATATCACGAAATTGACACGGCCTTGCCCAAAGAGCACACGGCCGTGCCTTGTCAAGAATCTAGAACACAGCCTCACCCCCGATCTACACGGCTGTGCCTCAACTTAGAAATCCGAACACGTCTTGAAGACGAGTCACACGGGCGTGTGACATGGCCGTGCCCCTATCGTGGCTTTAGACAATTTCAGTCGGAAAAGGATACTTAGGGAGAAAGAATCGCATTCCAAGAGCCTATAAATAACCCCTAAGTACCACCTTTGAAGGGGCACCGAGCTAGGCCAAGGAGCCAAGCCGGAAAGGTTAGAGTTGTGGGAATCGCTCGAAGTTAGCCAGTTGATCCATTCCAAGAAGCCAGAATTCTACTCAAGATGGCGGATCTCTCCTTCAATTCCTTCAGGGAGTTTTAGGGATTTCTTATGTTTTGTTTTATCTTTTCTCTTGAGATGTTTTCTTTATTTGTTATGAACTAAACCCCTCAGATACCTGAAGGGGATGAAACCTAGATGAATCTTGTTATCGTTTTCTGAATTATATGATAAATACTTAGTTTGTTCTTAATTATGTGTGCTTATGACTAGAAGGAACCCGACAGGACCTTTTAGTATACAATAGTGAAATCAAAGCTACAGTTCGTAGGACTCGCAAAGAAATTAGGCGAGCCCTAAATTACACAGAGGAAGATCAAGAAGGCAGACCCAATCCTACTGAAGGGATGGACGAGAATAACCCACCACCGCATGATGTGGGGGAGAACAATGCTCCACGTACAATGTTTGATTATGCTAAACTGCATTTAACAGGAGCGGAATCAAGTATTGTTAGGGCTGCTATAGCTGCTAACAATTTTGAATTAAAGCCTAACACAATACAAATGATTCAACAGTTTGTTCAATTTAATGGTTTGCAGGATGAAGATCCAAACACGCATATAGCTAATTTTTTAGAGTTTTATGATACCTTCAAAATAAAAGGCGTTTCTGATGGTGCCATACGTCTTCGGTTATTCCCTTTTTCATTAAGGAATAAAGCCAAACAGTGGTTAAACTTGTTACCACATGGGTCAATCACTATATGCGAACAGATGACCAAAAAGTTTTTATTAAAATATTTCCCACCGGCCAAAACATCCAAATTACGGAATGATATATCTTCTTTTGTGCAGATGGATCTAGAGACATTATACGACGCATGGGAGAGATACAAGGATCTCTTGAGAAGGTGTCCACACCACGGTCTACTCTTGTGGCTACAGGTCCAAACAATCTATAACGGTGTAAACCCCTCAACGAGACAACTAATCGATTCAGCCGCCGGTGGAACCCTGAACAACATAACTTCGAAGCAGCCTACGAGTTCATTCAAGGGATGTCACTGAATAATTATTAGTGGCAAGTTACAAGGACGAAACCAACGAAATCAGCCGGAGTTTACAACCTCGATGCGATAACCATGCTCTCAACACAGGTAGAGATGATGAAAAAAAAAGATTGATAGTTTGTGTTCTTCCCAGGCACAACCAGTCATGCAGTGCAACGCAAGTGGAACTGTGGTGAATCCTGAGTACCCACCCTACCAACTAGGTGCAAAGAGCGAACAGATGAACTATATAGGTAATAATTTCAGATCCAATAATAATCCTTATAGTAATACTTATAATCCAGGTTGGAGGAACCACCCAAATTTTTCGTGGGGTGGTCAAGGAAACCAAAGGCAACAACCTCCTCAAAACTTCCAAAATCAGCCTTATCCACAAGAGAAGAAGCCAAACCTCGAAGAGATGCTGAAAAAATTTAAGACAAACACGGAAAACTATTTCCACGAGACTGAGAGAACAATTAAAGACAACGAGAAACGAGTCGAGGAACTTACTAAGTCAATCAAGGAAGTCACTAATGCAGTCGAACAACTCGCAAAGCTAATGTCTGAACGACCGCAAGTACGTCTACCAAGTAACACCGAGATTAACCCTAAGGGGTCAATTCAAGCCATCGCAGATCATGATAGCAAAGGGATAGACAAACCAAACCAAGAGGTAGACGAAGGTAAAATAGAGGTAACGCAAGAAAAGCTGAAACTGGTAATCAAAGAGTACCAACCTCGTATACCTTATCCCGAAGTGATGAAAAGAGACGATTTAGAAGAACAGTTAGGTAAGTTTCTTAAACTTTTAAAGAAATTACATATTAACTTACCTCTTCTTGAAGCTCTTTTTCAGATGCCAGACTCTAGGAAATTTCTAAGATAGCTCTTGACAAACAAACGCAAGATAGATGAAGAGCACCATGTGGAATTAAACGCAACATGCTCAGCAATGTTACAGAATAAACTACAGCGAAAGGTAAAAGACCCAGGGAGTTTTACAATTCCATGTTTAATTGGTAGTTTAATTATTGATAACGCGTTAGCTAATTTAGGGGCAAGCATAAATGTCATGCCTTATACATTGTTTAAACGACTAGGTCTAGGGAAGCCCAAACAAACTAGGATGAGTATACAATTAGCTGATAAAACTGTTAGAATTCCTAGAGGCATTATCGAAGATTTTCTTGTCAAAATCGACAAATTCGTTTTCCCAGTAGATTTTATTGTCTTAGACATGGATGAGGATAGTTCAATCCCCTTAATTTTAGGAAGACCTTTTCTAGCAACTGTCAAAACTAAAAATGATGTTGCCACAGGCGAACCCATTCTTTGCATAGGTGACGAATCACTTAGTCTCCAAGCTCTTGACTCGGCCAGGACAACAGTCGATGAAGGTAAGAAAGTCACTTCATTTGATAATCAAATTGTTCAACTTTCATTGCAGGAAACACCATAGGAATACAACCTTGAGCCAAATCTTAGACCCCAAACCAACAAAGATGAATTACATAAGAAGCAAAGCCTTAGGGTTGACAAATTAGAAGAGCAGAAGACACACGTCAAAGAAGAAGCGGAACCACACAAAGCAAAACTGAAGGAACCACCTGAAGAACTCGTAGGAACATCAAATCACTTCAAAATAGGAGACCAGTTGTTGTTAGACAAAGCTGATCCTCGCATCACCACATCAGACCTAAACGTAAGCGAGGAAATTCCTCTAAATGTACACGATATCTTCCCCTACAGAACAGTCAAGGTAAGCAATCCAACATTCGGCACTTTTAAGGTAAATGCTTCTCGACTTAAACTTTATCAAGAAAATAGAACTATAAGCATGAGGGAAGATATTCAAACCTTTAAATCTCCCTGATTTTTTTTCAATTTCGAGGAAAGTCTAGCTTAAGACTATAAACGAGCGCTTCTCGGGAAGCAACCCGAGCACTAACACTATTTACTTTCAAATTTTTAAGTTTCTTTTCTTTCCTTCTTTCTTTTCTTTTAAACTAACATAGAAGTGCAAAATTCCAAACCACACGGTCTTACACACGGCCGTGTCCGTGACCGAGTGGACCACCAGAATCTCTATATTGACTTATCAGAGGCAGTGCGAATCAGTCCCAACCACTTTGTGACGTCACAGATCCAACCACTACCCCACGGGCTTCGTAAAAGTGCCACGCCCGTGGCTCTCGATCGTGTGAAGCTACTGACTTACACACCACGGGCAGAACAAGTCTGTGTCTTACAACCGTGCGAGGTTACTGACTAGTCGACCACGGGCAGAACACGCCCATGCCTATCGACCGTGCCAACATACTGACTTCACATACACGGGCATGGGTAGCAGAAGAACGGCCAGGGAGATACAGCACGCACAGACACACGGCCGTGTAAATCGACATGCCCCTGGTCCACCGGCGTGGGAACGTACCAGATTTGAAATCCTATTTAAACTCCACAGCCCTTCCCCTTCTCCCCATCTGATTTCCTCTTTCTTTTCTTTTCTCCCTTCCCCCTCTCAAACTTTTTCCTCTTTATAATAAATCTCTAGAACCTTGATCCATCCAACAACATGTCAAAGAAGCGAAAAAGGCCAACCATAGTCTTCTCAAAGAAGGACAATCAACATGAGTTCATGCCGGCAGCTTCGTCTACTCACCAAGCCAAGGGTCTTTGAGACCAATTAGTTTTTATTTTTCTTTTCTCTTTTGCTTCGATTTCCTTCTCTTTGACAATCTCATGCTTAGTTTAGTTTAACTTATTTTAGTTTCTTAGTGTCAGGTTCGCCAGGCTGCTAGGGAATCACGCCACTTCCGCCACCGCCAGCACCTCCGTAGCCCTAGAAGTCACAGCCACCTAGCGAACCATCCATCAATAAGGACTCTCCGCTCCATCCACCTTTCCTTTTATTTTTATTTTCCTTCTTAATCTCCTTTCCTTTTTCTTTCTTGCCTTAAATTATATATTTAGGTTATTTTAAATGTGTCTTAATAATCCCTGGCTAATCCTCTACAAGCTCCCCAATTTCTTCATCTAGCACAGGTTCGTCATCCAGACTGACCTCTTCAAATATACACACCACGACCTCTACCATCCTCCAAGGACACCATCCAAAATTCAGGGAGTATTCTTTCCCCTTCTCTTTTGATTTATCCCATAAATGTTATTCCTATCTTTGTACATTGAGGCAATGTACATCTTAACTGTGGGGGGTGAATATTTATCTAAAGAAGGGCCTAACTTTCTACATTATTCTCAAATCCGACCAAACTTTTTTCATTATTCTCAAATCCCTGAATTTAGTCTTGTTTTTAAGTAAAATTTTCATATTACTAATTAGGATGAAATTTCTGATGATTTATGATTTTTATTGACATGTTTTAGATTAAGTCATTAATAATTGTGCATTGATAATTAAATTTTAAAGATACTAGAGAATCAAGCATGATAAGTCTATTTTTCAGAATAAAATTTTTTTGCTAGGTTGTTAACCTAAAATTGAATATTGCTTTGAAATTTGAAATTTATGAGATTGATGTCAAAACACTCATAATTTTTGTGAGATTCTGAGCCTTATAGAGCATGTATTCTTTTTCGTGCTCACTTTTTGATTATGAGTGTGTCAACTTTGAACTGTTATTCTAGAACTTGCCTCGTTTATACATGTTGAGACCACATTCATGATTTGATATACAAAGATGATAAAGGCACCTAGGTTTTAACCTACTCACTCCACTAAATAGCCTACCTCCATAAATTAACCCTTAGTGAACCCCGTTTAAGCCTAACAACCCTTTTTATTGACTTACCAGCTAATATTAACCCAAAACCCCTTTGTATTTGTTATCACCATTCCTTTTGACTACCCTTATATCGAGATTTGATTTGATCAGTTACCTAAATATATTATTTTAGTAGTTGAATTTATCTTTTATTATTTAGTTTGTTCTTAAAAAAAATCGAAGTATATTCAGTATTAGTGGTGAGCCTATACAATTAAAGCTTATTTTCCAAAAGAAAAGCTCGTATTGATAGGATTATTATCAGTATATGTAAATATTATTTCAATATTCTTAGGTAGGTACTTGTCAATTCAATCTCGATTCTAACCTTCTAATTTCAGCCTTTACCCACACCTTAACCCTAGCCCCGTTACAACCCTAACAAAGACCTTTTGATCTGTTTATCATCTCATTTTACAGTGGTGGAGATTTGATTTTCAGGCAAGACTGTGGGATTAGCTTTTCAAGTTCGACGTATGAGTGCTTCTTTTTATGAACCTTAAACACTTTGAGTGATTTGAGTGGATCTTTTAGTAAGGATGTCAACTATTATCAATTTCAAATTAAAGGTAATTATTCAGATAAGGGGAGATACCTATGTTTTCGAATTACAAATGAATGACTTATCATTGTTTTAATCTTTAAGACTCTTTGAATTGAATTATCCATGTATAAATTATCTATGAATTATGATAAGGCATTGTCAGTAGGAACTGTGGATTATGGAAAGATCGTTTTAATTGTATGTTGAGAATTTTGCTTGAGGACAAGCAAAAGCTTAAGTGTGGGGCTATTTGATAAACCGTAATTATAACATATTTTAATCCCACATTTAGCTTGTTTTTGGATGATTTATTCCTCAATTTATGTACAAAGGTGCTCTTAATCCTTTCTTTTCATGTCTTATACCCAGGATAGCACCCGAGGATGAAAAGAACATAAAATGGGCCCAAAACAGAGTAAATGGGCCATATCACGAAATCGACACGGCCTGGCCCAAAGAGCACACGGCCGTGCCTTGTCAAGCATCTAGAACACGGCCTCACCCCCGATCTACACGGCTGTGCCTCAACTTAGAAATCCGAACACGACTTGAAGACGAGTCACAAGGGTGTGTGACATGGCCATGCCCCTGTCCTGGCTTTAGTCGATTTCAGTCAGAAAAGGATACTTAGGGAGAAAGAATCACATTCCAAGAGCCTATAAATAACCCCTAAGTACCACCTTTGAAGGGGCGTCGAGCTAGGCCAAGGAGCCAAGCCAGAAAGGTCAGAGTTGTGGGAATCGCTCGAAGTTAGCCAGTTGATCCGTTCTAAGAAGCCAGAATTCTACTCAAGACGGCGGATCTCTCCTTCAATTCCTTCAGGGAGTTTTAGGGATTTATTATGTTTTGTTTTATCTTTTCTCTTGAGATGTTTTCTTTATTTGTTATGAACTAAACCCCTCAGATACCTGAAGGGGATGAAACCTAGATGAATCTTGTTATCGTTTTCGGAATTATATGATAAATACTTAGTTTGTTCTTAATTATGTGTGCTTAATTCTTGAGTTAATATTTCGCGGATATTGATTCAAGTTTGATGTGCTTAGGTGAAGGAGGAATAGACTCTGCTTAAGAGTAGATCTAGCATAATTAAGCAGAGTTGATCGCACGCCTAGAGATTGGGTGACGAGATTTTGCCAGATTAGGGTGAAACCTAATATGGGAATCCATAGATCGATTTATTGCTATCCTAGGGGGTTATTTTAAGAGAACGAGAGTTCCACTAATTAACCTAGGGTTAGACGTTATTCGCCTCGAGAGAGGGTTTAATATATGTTAGGGAGTCCTATGGATCAAACTAAGTGAATAGATCGTATGGTTCAGTGTTAGATAACAAGTGAAGTCTAGGTGGATTCTTCCTGAGGGTATCATCGTGATCAACAGAGTTTTTCTTCAAGTTATTTTCCAATTCGTTCTTTTTGTCTTTGCGTCTTTAGCTTAGTAGTCGTTAATTTAGATTTAAAACTTCACTTTATTTTAGGCTAAATAATAAAAAGAAAGTTAGTATTAGTACTTTAAGTTCCTTTAGGTTCGACAATCCGGTCTTGCCTAAGCTATACTATTGTTCGATAGATACACTTGCCTTTAATCGTTGTCAGAGTTAGTTTCCATGTTTGATCATTCGTTTTATAAATTTTAAAGCTCTGATTTCAGCGATCAGTTAGACCGCAACCTTGTGCAGATTGCGGGAGAGCTCATTAGGGTGGGAGCTGGAAATGAACTAGGGCGTGTTTCAGATGTGGGTCCATGGATCACCAGGTCAAGAACTGTAAACAGAGGCCTATTCAGATGCAAGCCATAGGTTAGGGCCATGTCCAGCCAGGAAGAGGTGGTCAGCATCCACCAAGATGCCGTGGTCAGGCCAGAGGAGGAAATGGTTTGGGAAGAGGTCGTGGAGCATCGGGCAGAGGTGCTGGTAACCCGGAGGCGAGACAGCTAGGATTGGTCTATGCTGCTCGTCGCCGAGAGGATGGCGATGCCCCGGACATCATAACTGGTACATTCCTAATTTATAATGTACCATACACTGCTTTAATTGACATTGGGTCTACACACTCGTATGTTGCATGCACTGTGTCTGGGACGCTGGGTTTTTAGTTTGAAATTACTGATAGGGAGATGACTGTGTTAAGTCCACTGAGACTGTCGGTTAGGCTGAATAAGTTGTTCAAAAACGTGCCCCTAGAGGTCCAAGGGGTTGTCTTTCCGGCAGAATTGATGGAACTGCCGTTTGGTGAATTCGATCTTATATTGGGCAAGGATTGGCCAGCGAAACACCATGCGAATTTGGATTGTGCTCCTAAGTGTATGGTGTTAAAGCCTATTGAGGATGAGGAGGTGGTTGTGTTAGGGGAGCGAAGAGATTATCTGTCTAATGTAATCTTAGCATTAAAGGCTGAAAAGCTAGTTCGCAAGGGTTGCGAGAAATTTTTAGCTTATGTCAACAGTTCTGATTCTAAAAGTCCCTCTGTTGGAGATGTGAAAACTGTTAAGGAGTTTCTGGAGGTATTTCCTGAAGAGCTTCCTGGGTTACCCCCAAACTGTGAGGTTGAATTCGGTATTGCTTCTACCGGGAACAGCTCCAATGTCCATTGCCCCTTATTGGATGGTACCGAAGGAGCTGGTAGAGGTAAAGGCTCAAATTCAAGAGCTACTGGACCGAGGATTCATTCGGCCGAGTGTGTCCCCATGGGGAGCACCAGTGTTATTCGTGAAGAAGAAGGATGGATCCACGTGCATGTGCATTGATTATCATCAACTGAACAAACTGACTATTAAGAATAAGTACCCTTTACCAAGGATAGATGATCTGTTTGACTAGCTGCGAGGAGCTTCGATTTTCTCTAAGATAGATCTTCGATCTGGGTACTATCAGCTAAAGGTTAAGGAAATGGATGTGTATAAGACTGCGTTCAGGACTCGTTATGGTCATTACGAGTTTCTGGTAATGCCAATTGGGTTGACGAGTGCACCAGCTGCTTTCATGGATATGATGAACCGAGTATTCCAGCCCTATTTGGATCGGTTCATAGTGGTGTTTATAGAGGACATCCTGACGTATTCCAGAACCGAGGAGGATCATGATGCACATCTTAGAATTGTTTTGCAAATTCTGAGGGAAAAGAAGCTATACGCAAAGTTCAGCAAGTGTGAGTTCTGGTTGCGAGAAGTGACATTTCTGGGACACGTGGTGTCTGCAAAGGGGATTAGGGTTGATCCTTGAAAAATTGAAGCCATATTGAATTGGAAACCACCAAAGACTGTATCTAAGATTCGAAGCTTTCTGGGTCTGGTTGGGCATTACAGACGTTTTGTTGAGGGGTTTTCACTGATTTCTGCACGCATGGCTAAGTTACTACATAAAGGGGTACCGTTTAATTGGACCGATAATCAACGAGAGAGTTTTGAAAAACTGAAGAATGTTTTGAATGAAGCCCCTGTGTTAATACAGCCAGAGTAGGGGAAGGAATTTGTTGTCTACAGTGATGCATCGTACACTAGATTGGGTTGTGTGTTGATGCTAGAGGGTAAAGTGGTTGCGTACGCATCTCGTCAGCTTAAGCCCCATGAGGCGAATTACCCCACTCACAACTTGGAGTTAGCTGCGGTGGTGTTCGCACTAAAAATTTGGAGGCATTACTTATACGGTGAGAAGTCTATTATTTATACAGGTCATAAAAGCCTCAAGTACCTCCTTACTGAGAAGGAGTTAAATCTTAGGCAACGAAGATGGATAGGCTTGCTTAAGAATTATGATTGCTTGATTGAGTACCATCCTGGTAAAGCTAACGTAGTAGTAGATGCACTGAGCCGTAGGGTTGTAACGGATTTGAGAACAATGTTTGCTCGTCTTAGCCTATTTGAGGATGGTAGTTTACTGGCTGAACTCCAAGTGAGACCGACCTGGACTGATCAAATTAAGAAGAAATAGTTGTTGAATGGATCATTGGTTCCTCGTTTCCGACTGGTTGAGATGGGGGAGACTACGGATTTTGGGCTGAATAGTTAGGGAGTACTATGTTTCCGTGGGAGAGTTTGTATACCGAAAGATTCAGATCTGAGGCAGTCTATCCAACGGGAGGCACATAGCAATCCTTATGCTATGCATCCTGGTGGAAACAAGTTGTATCGAGATCTACGTGAACTGTATTGGTGGCCAGGGCTTAAGCATGAGGTTGTCGATTTCGTGGGCAAGTGTCTAACATGCCAGCAAATTAAAGCTGAGCACCAACTACCTTCTGGGTTACTGCAGCCAGTAAAGATTCCACTCTGGAAGTGGGAGAGGGTAACCATGGATTTTGTAAGTGGAATACCCTTAACGCCGACAAAAAAGGACTGGGTATGGGTTATTGTTGACCAACTGACTAAATCTTCCCACTTTATATCGGTCTGCACTGATTATTCACTGTAGAAGTTGGCTAAGTTATACGTGGCTGATATTGTGAGACTGCATGGGGTATCAGTTTCTATCATTTCGCACAAAGATCTTAGATTCACATCTCGATTCTGGAAAAAGTTACACGAGGCTTTGGGTACAAGGTTGGACTTCAGTACTGCATTTCATCCTCAAACTGACGATCAGTCGGAGAGGGTGATTTAGATATTGGAGGACATGTTAAGAAGCTGTGTAATTAATTTCAAAGGTAGTTGGGAAGGCTGCTTGCCGCTGGCAGAGTTCACATATAACAACAGTTACCAATCCAGTATTCAGATGGCACCGTACGAGGCGTTATATGGTCGTAGGTGTCGTACCCCTACATGTTGGACAGAAATGGGTGAGTGGCGAGTTTTGGGGCCAGAGTTAGTTTCTGAAACTGAAGAAAAAGTAAAGTTGATTCGAGATCGATTAAGGGAAGCATCCGATAGGCAGAAGTCGTATGCAGATTTAAAGCGTAATGAGATTGAGTCCTCTGTGGGGGATTATGTCTTTTTGAAGGTCTCACCATGGAAGAAGATTCTGAGATTTGGACGGAAAGGCAAACTGAGCCCTAGATTCATCGGACCTTACCGAATATTAAAGCGTGTGGGACCGGTTGCCTATCAACTTGAGCTGCCTCCTGAGTTAAACCGAATACATGATGTATTCCACATCTCCATGCTGAGGCGATACCGCTCCGATCTCTCACATATAGTTCCGGTTGAGGAGATTGAGGTTAGACCTAATCTGACTTTTGAGGAAGAACCGGTGCAGATATTGGATCGTGATGTGAAGGTATTAAGGAGGAAATCTGTTGCTTTGGTCAAGGTGCTTTGGCATAATCACGGTACCGAGGAAGTCACATGGGAGCCTGAGTAGGCGATGCAACAACAATATCCTCACCTATTCTGACCAGGTAAATTTTGAGGCCGAAATTTCTTTTAGGGGGTAGAGTTGTAACGCCCCAAAAATACATGGTCTTTGATTTTTCATGTTCTAACAAAATTGCTTGTCTGCTTCAATGGCTAAGTGATTTGGGTGTGTTTGGGGGTATTTAGGAAGCCTGGGTTCAAGTATGGCCTGTGGCAAAATTTTGATTTTTGCTCTTTTCGAAACCTAGATTTTAGCTTGAAGGGCATATATTAAGTTCGGTTTCTTTTATGACACAAAAGATCTTGTGTTGCGGTGGCAACTGGCGTGTTCGGCATTTAAGAGGGAGTCGGTTCGAATCCAATGGCATGCAAAGAGGGGGGTTTTATTTTATGTCTCTGTGGCATGAGAGGCAGTCTATCCTACGGGAGGCACATAGCAGTCCTTATGCTATGCATCCTGGTGGAAACAAGTTGTATCGAGATATGTGTGAACTGTATTGGAGGCCAGGGCTTAAGCGCGAGGTTGTCGATTTCATGGGCAAGTGTCTGACATGCCAGCAAATTAAAGTTGAGCACCAACTACCTTCTGGGTTACTGCAGCCAGTAAAGATTCCACTCTAGAAGTGGGAGTGGGTAACCATGTATTTTGTAAGTGGACTACCCTTAGCGCCGACGAAGAAGGACTCGGTATAGGTTATTGTTGACCGACTGACTAAATCTGCCCACTTTATACAGGTCTGCACTGATTATTCACTCCAGAAGTTGGCTAAGTTATACGTGGCTAAGATTGTGAGACTGCATGGGGTACCGGTTTCTATCATTTCGGATAAGATCCTAGATTCACATATCGATTTTGGAAAAATTTACACAAAGCTTTGGGTACAAGGCTGGACTTCAGTACGGCATTTCATCCTTAGACTGACGGTTAGTCGGAGAGGGTGATACAGATATTGGAGGACATGTTAAGAAGCTATGTAATTGAGTTCAAAGGCAGTTGGGAAGACTACTTGCCGCTAGCAGAGTTTGTATATAACAACAACTACCAATCCAGTATTCAGATGGCACCTTACGAGGCGTTATATGGTTGTAGGTGTCTTACCCCTACCTGTTGGATAGAACTTAGTGAGCGGCGAGTTTTGGGGCCAGAGTTGGTTTCTGAAACCGAAAAAAATTAAAGTTGATCCGAGATCGCTTAAAAGAAGCATCTGGTATGCAGAAGTCGTATGCAGATTTAAAGCGTAAAGAGATAGAGTACTCTATGGGGGATTATGTCTTTTTGAACGTCTCACCATGGAAGAAGATTCTGAGATTTGGATGGAAAGGCAAACTGAGCCCTGGATTCATCGGACCTTATCGAATATTAAAGCGAGTGGGATTAGTCGCCTTTCAACTTGAACTGTCTCCTGAGTTAAACCGGATAGATGATGTGTTCCACGTCTCTATGCTGAGGCGATACCGCTCTGATCCCTCACATATAGTGCCAATGGAGGAGATTGAGGTTAGACCTGATCTGACTTTTAAGGAAGAACCGGTGCAGATACTGGATCGTGATGTGAAGGTATTAAGTAGGAAATCCGTTGCTTTGGTCAAGGTGTTTTGGCGTGATCATGGTACCGAGGAAGCCACGTAGGAGCCTGAGGAGGCGATGCAACAGCAGTATCCCCACCTTTTTTGACCAGGTAAATTTTGAGGTTGAAACTTCTTTTTTAAGGGGTAGAATTGTAACGCCCCAAAATATAGGGTCTTTAATTTTTCATGTTCTGACCAAATTGCTTGTTTGCTTCAATGGCTAAGTGTTTTGGGTGTGTTTTGTGGATGTTAGGAAGCCTGGGTTCAAGTATGGCCTTTGGCAAAATTTGATTTTTGCTCCTTTGGAAACCTGGATGTTAGCTTAAAGGGCATATATATTAAGTGTGCTTGGCTTGAGACACAAGAAGTATACTGGTAAGGTGGCAAGTGGCATGTGAAGTGTTCTAGTGGTCTGAGGTTCAAATCCCATGGCATGCAATAATGAAGTTTTATTTTATGTCTCTATGGCGAGAGAGGTAGAGTTGGATTCAAACTCTGCAGAGGTGGTTGGAGACTTGGTCATCAAATTTGAATGGATTTGAATGGGAGGCTGGGAGCAAAACAAGGAGAAAATGGTGGAGAGGTTGAAGGAGTTGGGATGTGATGGAGTCATAGCTAAATTTGGGAGAGCTTGATTAGGGGGATTTCAGCCAAGGGGATTTCATTTGTGCATTTTCGGCATTTGGGGTGAGTGTGGAAGCCGAATTTCCTCTTTGGTATTTTGGGTTTTTCTTTTTTTGCGCTTCGGGTTTTGCTCTCTGTGGCGTCGCGTGCATCATTTTTGACCATTTGAGTCTTTATCTCTTTAACTTTCTTTTTCTCTCTTCCCTGTTTCAAAAGTTTCTGAATCACTCATAGCCGAATATCTGTTGCCTTTTCCTTTCTTCTAGCCGAACTCAACTTCTTCTTTTACCTCCCATTGTTTCTTTTCTTTTCAATACTTCTCTCTCAAAACATTTGTCCTTCTTGTGTTGACCGAACCTATTAAGGCCTAAACACCTTCTTTTCTTCGTCCTTAACCGTTCTTGATCTCTTCGATTTATTGGTAAGTGGTTACTCTAGCCAATTCTTTGTTGGCTTCTTTCTCCATGCTCGGTTTTGTATTTCTTGGGCCGAAAGGCTATTTCTCCTTGTTTTTCGTGGAGATAAGCTTATCTAACACCTTCTTTTTCGTTCAAATGTTGCTAGGGACTCATTTTCCTCAACCAAGGGGTAGGCCGATTACTTTTTCCCTACAAGGGATCTTTTAATTCGTGGTAAGTGCTTTAAGGATAGTATATACAAATTCTTTTGGGATTATAAATTCTTATGAATCGGTTTACGGTTCTTGTGAAGGTATAACATTGATAAGAATACGTAGTTTTGGGACTAGTGAAGATTGCGGTTGTTGATTGGTAAGTAGCGTTAGTTTGATTAAAACATTTTCAATATTATGGTGATGGATTAACGAGGGTTTGAGTCTAATTGATGGGGTTGTTGTTACCATAGGTGTTTAATCTTGGAAGCACTTCAACTTCAACCTATAACAGGTGTGTAATCGTACACCTAATGTTGTTTCTGTCAAAACGACGGATGAAGGTGTGTATTCACACCCCTGTTTAATTGTGAATCGGCAAAAGCCAAAAAGTCGAAACTTCGGCATCTAAGGGCTCAGGAGCGTGCGAACACTCGCAAGGACAAATCGAGCCACAATACTTGGCGATAGACCATAGAGGCCGCCACGAACATTCTCGTGGGCTTAGGTCGTAATGGGCCTCGTAGGGCCAAAATGGGTCATGTGGGCCTAATGGGCTCATGGGCCCATAGAGATGAATTCCACGGTAAGTGACTAATAAGGATTGGGCTACGAGGTTTGCGTAGCAATAACGGAATGTGGACCGAACGGGCCACACGAGCGTGTGGGCCCACTTGGGCCAAGTACTAGGCCTTGGGCCCAATTACATGGTTTTGGCCATATAAGTTATTTGAGTCATCCAAGATGACGGTAGGCCTTTGGAAAGGTTGTAAAATGTACTGAAATACCCTCGAAGGGTAGAATTACATAAATACCCTCGAAAAGTAGAATTACCGAAATACCCTCAAAGCATAGAATTACCGAAATACCCTCGAAGGGTCGGATTATCGAAATACCCTCGAAGGGTCGAATTATCAAAATACCCTAGAATGTAGAATTACCAAAATACCATTGTAGAGTAGAATTACAAAAATACCCTTGAAGGGTAGAATTACTAAAATACCCTTATAGAGTAGAATTATCGAAATACCCCTGAGGAGTGAAATTACTATTTTACCCCTAACCGACGAAATGACCATTATACCCCTAGTGGTAGTTTAGTTGATGAGTGTATGCTATCTATATGACTATTTATGAATATGACATACTGCATACACGTACTATTTATGACACGACATTCTGCACTGGGTTGGGATTTTGATTTGGAGGAAGAACTGTACTATTGGCTCTGCCACGTTTTTACTCTTCTGGTGGCTTTGCCACGTATTCTGATTCTAGTGGCTTGGCTATAATTACTGTTATTAGCAGCTTTGCTGCGTTACTATTAGCAGCTATGTTGTGATATTGGTGTGTTGGCTGGGTGGGTCGATTTAGTCCCTACATGGTATGTTGGTTGGTACGGGTGGTGTGTTAGCTGGTTTGGGTTGGGTTGCATCACAGTTCTGTAGCGTTACTGTATTGGGCTAAGGCCCACACTGCACTATTACTAAATAGGGCTCTGGCCCAGACTGTTACTGCATGATAGGGGATTGCACACTGAGTTCTCGTAACTCACCCTTTTCTGCTTTAGATGATTTGGGGGCTACGAGGGACTCAGAGGTGGCCACAAGTTCGCGAATGTTCTAATTTACATCTAGCTTTTTAAATATTTAATTTTGGGGTTGATATTTTTTGTAATAAGGCCATTTGAGGCTTTAACTTTTATTTGGTTTAACTTCTTACTTCAACCTGCTAGTTTAGGAAACACGTGTTTTCAAAACAATAAATGTTTTCAAAGGGAATTACGCATTTCAAATTTTAAAGTTTACAATTAGAAAAGCTTCCGCTGTTTTCAATTCAGTTTAATAAACCTATAATAAATGAAACGACCAATAAGTGATTAATAAGTTTTAATTTTACAGCCCTAACGTTTTCAATAGCAATTAGTTTTAAAAAGAATAAAAACTTTTGTCACGAATTTTTCATCGACAAGACCGGTTTTCAAATCAACACTTTGATGTGACACGTCAGATCCGGTCGTAACGTCTAGGCTGGGTTTGGAGTGTTACATTGTTCATTAAACAACCAAGATGCATTTTCTTCCATAAAATTTTAGCAATCACCTGAATACTCACATGGCAAAACCCTAGGCTCTCAACCATTTTCCAAAATAGTCCTCTCATTAGCTAGATTATGCTACAAGGGTCCCAAAAGTAAAAAAAAATTATCAATAATAACATTAAAATCACTTACTTGCAAGGTTTAAGTGGCTGAAATTTTCAAGCTTTCCAAGCCCCTCTTTTGCTGAAATTTTCGGTAGTAGGGAGAATGAGGAAGAGATGATATATTTTTCTCCTAATTTTATTTTATTTCTAGACAATTTGTCACCAAAACGTCACCTAATCCCTTGAGAATCTTATTTCTTTGTCCCCTATGGCTGGCAAACACTCTCCTAAAGGCCTAATTGCACATTAAGGACATCTAATTTAATATTCTATAACTATTTGACACCTCTAGCTTGTAGAACAAAACTTTCACACTTTATGCGGTTTAGTCCTTTTTCAAAATTAAGCATGAAATCACTAAAATTAGTGCACCAAAATTTTTATGCACTCTTATAATCATGCTATAACATATAAAATAATATGAAAATAATTTTCACCGACCTCGGATTAGTTGTTCCTGTAACGCCCCGAATTTGGGCCTAGAAGAATTGGGCCTATTGGGCTTTGGATTTCAATTTTTTTTTAAGTGAGCGAGAAAAAAAATACAATTGGCATGTGGGCTTTGAGGATTAATGAATTTGGAGTGTCTAGGGGTGTTGGAGATGTCCTGGGATCAAGAAAGGGTAATGGAGCTATTTTGGTTTTAGCCTTAAAGAACAGTGACTTCAGTTAGTAGGCCTTTTTAATAAATGAAGAAGAATTAGGACACAAATGGGCTTGTGGTCTAGTGATAAGTGGCATCACTTGGGAGCTATAAGGTGGCGTGTTGTAAGCTGTAGAGGTCCAAGGTTTGAGGCTTAGGAGTGGTATTTTGTGGAGTGTTTATTTTAATGTATGGACGGGTAGAGTTGTGTCGGTTTTGAACTCTTGCCGTGGAGAGTTTGAAGTAAACAGGTGTGTTGGATGTGGAGGAAATTTCGGATAAGATTAAGGTGTTATCAGGGAGATAAGTCAGGAGGTAAGGAGAGGGAGGAGTTGGTGCTGAATGGGACTGTGGAGGGAAGGTAGGATTCGGCTTTGGCTATAAAAAGGGGGTGCCAAATTCTTGAAGGGTTCTTTGGGTTCTGTTATTTCTTCCTTTTCTCCCCCTCAGCTGAATTCTTTCATTTTCCAAAAAGAAAACCCATCATTCTTTTTGCCGAAATTCCTATTAGAGTTGTGTTCTTCTTCTTTTTCTGAAAGCAAAATTCCCCTATAGCCAAATTCTCTTCTTTGCTGAATTACCATTATCCTTCCTTACCGAAATCCCCATTAGGGCCGAATCTTTGTTGTTTTTCTCTATCACAAATCAGTTGGTAGCTACTCTCAGTCAAGGTTAAAGCCGAATCTCGTTCGGTAGTTATCTAGGCCGCAGGATCTAAGGTTGGATTTGGTAAGTATTCTGTTAACTCCACTTAGTATGTTTTGTTAAAAGCCGAAGGGTGATCCAATTTTTCATTATCGGTGATCTTGTATTAACAAGGGTAAGGATCAGAGATCGCAAGCGTGGTAGGATCATTAGCAAGGGTAAGGATACTCAACTCGATTATGGTTGAAGTGAATGGCCGAATGTGTGGATTATGAGTCACCCAAATTTTGATGGTGTATGTGTGAGTGCAGATCTAGGGAATATTTGTGATTAGTAGCGAAGGAAGGGCCATTAGAACCCGGTGGCACACGGTAAGGTTACGGTAAGATTTCGGCTTTTGAGTAAATATTTTGATTAAGTATGAATGGTTAATTAAAGGTTGGTTGGTTGTAGGATCAAGGCTAAGGATAGAATAGCACGTCGCGGTATCCAAGTGTGTACAAACACTACACACACATGATGTCGGCAATGTTGGAAAGCCGAAAAGCTGAAAGTGGGTAAATGGGCCCGGTGGGCCCTGAGGCTAAGTTTGATGAAATGGATTATTTTGATTATATGAATTGGGTTAGGCATACATGTTACATGATCTGGATTTGTTTTGGGCCTAATGGGTCATATGATTGAGATTTGGGCCTAGTGGGCCATAAAAAATGTGATGTGGCCATTATGGTTATATGAACGTGAAATGGGTTGATGGGCTTTATGGGGACGTAGTCTAGTATCCTAGGGTTTTATAGACTTTAGGCCTAGTTCTGAACAACTCTTAAACTGCATAAGACTTAATTTAATAATCAATATGTCTGAGGACAAGTCGCTGGGTTAGAGTGTGGCAACGGACATATGCATGTCTAAGATTGGATCTAGGGAGAGCTTGGTACTTAAGCGGTCCTAATGGCCCACCTCCTCTTCTCTGGAATCCTACCTGGTGCATAGTGTCTGTTCGCTTTAGCCGGAAGGACTTGTTAATGGGCAAAGTTCATAACTAAAACTCGAGAGGGACCAAATACCCTAGATTTGTAAAATTACTAAAATACCCCTGATTTGAAATTATCGAAATACGCTTGGTTTTAAAAATCACTAAGATAGCCCCGAATTGTGAAATTACCAGGATACCCTTAATTTGCAGAATTACCAAAACATCCCTGATTTACAAAATTTCCAAAGTACCTCTGATTTGCAAAATTACCTAGATACCCCTGTAGAGTAGATTTACGAAAATACCCATGGGTTGTGAAATGATGAAAATACCCCTATGTGATGAGTATAAGTTTATGGATGTTTCTTATGTGTTTGATGCATTCATATGATATTCTACTTAGGAAGCATATGTGTGGGAATTATGGTACGGAGGAAGATTTGAGGATCGCATAGTCGCTTGACGACCGTGGAGCCACCGGTGCCTTTAAGCCCATTATATGATTAGCAGCTTTGCTGCAACGTTGGGTAGTGCCGCTGTGAGTGCTATCTTTGGTGTGTAGAGGATGGGTGGGTCGATTTAGAAATCCCCACAGGTATGTAGGGTTGGAAGGGAAATGGTGTGTGTAGCGGATGGATTTTTGGGAGGGTTTTGCATTACCTTGTCTTGCATATGATATGATATGATATGATATGATATGATATGATATGAGTTCATTGTGGGCTAAGGCCCAAGGCCACTGATTTCGATAGGGCTAACGCCCAATGTGAATATTTGTATGTTGATTTGATTGCCAAGGGTTGTACACACTGAGTTTCAAAACTCACACCATTTATTTAATGTTTTAGGTAATCCTCAATAAATGGCTCGACGTGGGAGAGGACTCAGAGATGGCCATACTACAAGATTTTTAAATTTTTATTTTTATTTATTTGTTTCAAAGGACATGGTTTTAGTTGCTTTACTTTCTTTGGATGTAATAAGGCCTTGTACATTGATTTGATTTTAAATTTTGGGTTTTGATGTTTTAACTATTTACTTATGATTAAACTTAAGTAAATTTCTTACGCTTAAACTTGGTTTCCGAAATAATTAAAGCTATAAAATGGGCTTTTATCATTACTTAACAAGACTCATGGGTTTTGGGCCCTAAAATTTAACTTAGCAAAATTGTTTTGAAATATGCCTTTGATGTGACACGCCAGATTCGAGCCTAACTTTTAGGATGGGTTTGGGGTGTTACAATTCCAAAACCACTATTCTGACTAGCCCCAACATCAGGCTTTACATATAATCTGTGATCTCTATCACCAAACTTCATGATCGAGTCAATATTTATAACAATAATAAATGTAATTACCTCCAACCGATGAATATCTTTCACAGATAAACCATGTTTAAAATAATAAAGAAATTGATGATATCTCAGAGAAAATCTAGAAAAGTAATATCATGCATGCGCAGTAGAAATAGTTGTGATAAAGATAATATAAATTGTATATTCGCAATTCAGGGCTTTAACCAGTAGAAGTAGAAAATGGTATCATCTGAATCTTGTCATCAAATCTTCTATTAATCATGATGAATTAGAAAATCCCTAGAAAGATAGAGAAATACTACTTATGAATCAACCAGACTTACAATAATTCTATCTAATATCATGACTAGCCAACCTTTCTATATGATAAATATCCCATCTGAACATGAACAATTTCATATGCCTCTGAGAATAATAGAACATGTAGAATACCCAGAAGAGATTGTTGTAATATACTTGATTATAACAGTTGCATTAAAATATCTTTACAATTTCATCACTATTCCATTAACTAATAAAGTCATCAGTAATATCACATTATTCAGTTCACTAAAGGAGCCAATTCAGAAAAAAAATTTTGGTTAATCCGTTCTATAAATACCACACTTGAATAAGTCGATTACTCATTTCTTCATTAATAGTGACATCACATATCCAAAATAGTCTTCAAAAAGATCTGATATCTCTTTTAAAGCCGTCTTTACTTCCTAACTCGTTCTCAACTCTAAATACATTATTAATTATTCAGCCACTAAACTCTTCAGTTTCACACTTGTGAACTTAAACAATATAAATATTATGAATTTCATTGTATAAAATTGTACTGGTGAGAGGGTGGAGGTCGTAAAGCCTCTAAATTTAACTTTAATATATATACATATATTATAACATTTATCATCGACACGTTCATACTCATCATAAGTAACATTCTTACTCAAACCCCTTAGTATCGCTTTCAACATTATCAGAATTAGCTCGGTTGAAAAGCATCTCTGTCTATTAGTAAAATTATTTCATCAGATTCGGGAGATATCACACTATCACAAGTTATATAATGGCATGTATTTCTAGACTCCTCATATGCAACGTCTAGTCCGAGAACCGACTAAATCGTAGCTCTGATACCAATAAATGTAACACCCCTAACAAGAATTCGTCACCGAAACATGGTTACGGAGCATTTCTAGAATTTACAGAATAAATAACAAACATTTCATAATTCTTTAGTATTCATATAAAATTCCAATCAAATTACATCATATAGTCCCTTGCATTAGCCTTCGAGACCCAAATCATGCTTTAGAATAAGGTCGGGACTAAATCGGGTACTCAAAAAATTTTTCGTGAAATTTCAAAATTTTTCCTAGATGCAGGGGTCATACACTCGTGTCTTAGGCCGTGTAACTCTCTGACTTGGGTCACACGGCCAAATCACACACCCGTGTTCCAGGCCATGTGATCAATTCTGAGAATTCTATTTTGACATTTTAAAGATGCAGGGGACACACGGCCAGGCCACACACCCATGTGCTAGGTCGTGTGTCTGAGACACGCGCTCGTGTCTCTGCCTGTGTGGAGAAAAATAGGTAATTTTACAAGCCACATTTCTCACCCAAATTGTCATCCACCTATACCAACACTTTAATATATTCACCAGTCAATATAGGTCATTTAAACCAACTTAAAATCCAAGTCATATACATGATATTGTACTTCATATAACCAACAGATTTACTTAAATTACCATATTCACTTATATACATATTTTATCAAATATGCTAACTTAATTCGGTCATCAATATGCCAATAAAATTTTTATCGATTAACCATTTCAAGCATATACCATACATGTCCATCACTAGCCATTCCAATTGCTAGTTATAACCCAAATATTTACATGCCAGCATTGGCTAATTAACTTATACATGCCATTATAACCATAATTAATTTACCATATTTACGAAGATGGGCTGATGAATAGGGTGAGTGATCTCCGCCAATGCTTCCAATCTAACCAGCTTCCAAAATTACTATAAAATAAAGGAAAATAAAACCGAGTAAGCATGAAATGCTTAGTAAGTTCGTATAACATGGTAATTAACTTATCATTCATTCTGTTTCAAGATAAATATGTAATGCCCATTCAATCAATTTGATCTCAAGCCCTACACATATCCTCATTGCCCTTGTTAGTCATACATTCCACAATAACATCAAGAAACATATATGGGCTCAACACCAATAAGATTTCAAGATATATATATATATATATATATATATGTTTTCCATATCTTGTATTCATATAACATGTATAAATCATATATTTGTATTTCAAGTATATTTTCATAATAATTCATCAAGAGTTCAGATTATTTCATGTCAGAACTTTACCCATTAAATCATTCAAAATATCAATGTCAGACGAGTAGTACACTCAAGGTGTACAAATCTATAATCATGGATGAATGTAGTCATTTAATAAATTCCATGTACATATATCATGTATCATCACTTTCATGCATTTCAGGCAGATACATGTAATAACTCATTTCTTATTCATATCTTCTCATGCTAGGATTTTTCCCATTGAATTTATCTTAAATATTGAGGGATACACATTTAGCACATCGAGGTGTACAAGTCAGGATCCATCAATTCATATTCAGGGGTACCCATTTAAGGCACATAACCAGGGACCACACTCTTGAGCCACATATCAGGATGCTCAGATGAGCCATGTAACAGGAAGCTTATCCGGGTTAAATCAGGAGTGGTCATAAGAGCCACAATCAAAAAGTTCACAAAGAACTTTTAATTAGGTAACTCACAAAGAGCTTATCAGGCTTTCTCACAAAGAGCAATGTAACAAGAGCACCGGATAGCCATATATCAGAGAGTTCAAGCGAGCCATATCAGGATGCTCACAAAGAGTTGCTTTTGTGTCTGCAACATATGCTGGAGCACAGCCGATCAAATCATGCAACAGGACGCTCACAAAGAGCTGCGGTAGTACGTAACACATGCAGAATCACTACCGATCAGGATGCTCGTACGAACTATATCACAGGATGCTCGAGAAGGCTAGATCAGGATTACTCATCCGAGCTAAATCCCGTCCGCAACATATGCAGGACTATATTCATTACGAAAATCACGTATCCATCGACTTTCATTTATTCAAATGGGATTTAACATTTTTCAGGCATTATCAGGTGTATGATTATTTCATTCATTTACAATATTCATATAATTCAAATAAATACATTCCACATTCATTTCAAGCATAAAAGTAACATTTTTATCATTCATCATTTATCGGGAATTATCATTTATTTCAGATATTAACATTTATCGGACGTTGGCGGATATGTCTTCAATGTCATATATATATATATATATAATTTATACAATTCACATTCACTGTAACATCCCCAAACCCGGCCCATTCACTACGACCGAATCTGGTTATGTCACTGGAAAAAGACGGTTGAAAATCTTCTTCACTTTTGAATAAACCTTGAAGAAATTAACTTTTGAAAACCTTGTTTATTTATTACCTTATGAAAAACTTTGAAGTTATAAATTAGCTGAATTAGAAAAACTTTATTAAACATATTCTTCATAAATAGGTTGCTAGGATTAAAATCATTTTCACATAGCAATTTAATTTAAATAAACCATTGTTAAAGTAATACCAAAATAATAAAATGGCCTTTTATTACAACCCAATACTTAAAATGAAATACTAGTATCAAAGTCAAGCATAAAATATTAAATCATCATCTTCGGCATGGGCCACCTTGTCCTCTCCGATCCCGGTCCAGCTTTATGCACTACCTGAAATGGTTAAAGGAAAAAGGTGAGTCACCAAGACTCAGTGTGCTACCCTTTTTCCCGGATTAGCAAAATATCATATGCAAACATAAACATGATCGTCATGCATCCAATTAATATGCACCCAACCTAACCATCCATAACACCTTTCTCTACCCCGTGTGGTACCAAACCACTGGTGGTGCCAAACCACTGGTGATGTATAGTCACAGATGTGATGCCAAATCACTGGAGGTGCCAAACCTCTGGTGTCCGAAGACACGATATCCGCCAATGTGGTGCCAAACCACTGGTGTCCCAAAGACACGATTGTGATACCAAATCACTGGTGACCGAAGTCACGAATCAATTGATGGGGCCAACCCATCGTGTGATACCAAATCACTGGCGTCAATCCCTCAATACCGCCTTGTGGGGCCAACCCACTGTGGTGCGAAACCACGGGGACGAGACGCTGAGGTGCCAAACCTCTGGAGGTGCCAAACCTCTGGTGACCCAAAGTCACAAAGTGTGTTACCAAAACACTGGTGCTCGTCAGCATAAAATATCACTGCCCCCTCCACTCATACAACCCACATCAATCATCAATGATATGCATTTTTAACAGACAAATACCAACATGCTCGCTTACAACATACACATGGTTTATCATCAACCAATTAATATAGCACATGCCAGATACATCATGCTTACCAAAAGCATCATAACAGGGACTTACCTGACCCCTTGCCTTATACCTTACTGGTATTTAATCCACCTTTCCATGGATCCAAACAACACACATCATAAAGAAACACATTTATCAATAGAAAAGAGTGTGCATGTACACACCTGCAAGCCTTAACCGAAGAACCAACTAAGACCCTTGATAACCTCGATAACCTTGCTCCTAAAATCGGCAAACAAGAGATTAGCACCCTAGGCCATTCGGCCAAAAACATTTAAACCAAAGGGTTTAACTTTGATCCCTTACCTTGCAGATGGTTTGGTTTCCTACCAAACCCGAACCAAACAATGGTTCCTCTGACAATCGGCACACCCTAAAAAGGAGAACGGTTAATCCTTTGAAACCTTAGACTTAATCGAATAACCCATGAACAAAAATCTCACCATCACTTACCGATCAATCAAGTCCAGATAAAAGCTTTGTTGACTGCTTCGAATCCCGAATGCCCTTCAACACCCGATTAAACAACACGAGATGAGCACCAACACCACACCAAAATTCGGCCACAAGAAACCACTAGGGGGAGGGGAAGTTTCGGCTATGGTTGCTTGAAACAACCACTCAAGGTTCGGCCTTACCCAAAGTAAGAAAGCACAAGAAAAAGATGAGAATAACAAGGTTGATATTCGGCCAATCAACAAGGATTAAACAAATAGGAGAATGGTGCTTTCGGTTTAAAAGAAAAAAGAAATGGAGGAAGGTATTTGGAAGGATGGTGCTTCGGCTAAGAAGATTTCAAGAAGAAAAAGAAGAAAGTATAACAAAAAGAGAAAAGTATGTTTCGGCTTACACAAATGAAGAGGAAAGAAAGATGGAGGAATTCTCTTGGAAAATAAATCGGCTAGCTAAAAGAGAGGATTTTTGCTAGACACAAAGTGACCGAATATGCACTAAAATTCAAAAATGAATTTCGGCACCTAACAAACCCCAAAAACCGATTAAACACTCTAAACCCCACATTCGGCCATGTCTGCTCCAAATCCCAAAATTCTTTCCTAAAATCACTCAATACCAACCAATTCAAATTAAATTAAAAACCCACCTTTAATCCAACACCACCTCTTTCAAATAAAATACAACAAAAATAGAATAAATAAAAGATAAACTAATAACTATTTATCCAGCCGAATTTAAAATTAACTTAATCCTTATCCCAATCAAAGGTTCCATGTGCCGTCCCACCTTCAAATTTGCTGCCAAAAAGAATAAAAAAAATTAAAACTCCAAATCCCACCCACCAGGTTCGAACCTGGAACCTCTGCTGCACTCCTCTCCTCCAACGCCCAGGCCACTCGGCCACTTTGATTTTTATGCCATAAAGCCACACCATTTAATTTTAAACCCTTCTTACTCCAGCCCCATAATCGCATATAAAAATAAAACACGCCCAAAATGCTGCTCCAGGCCTCGAACCCGCGCCCTTTCACTCCTCCAGCGCCTAAGTGCCGCACGGAAGCCACTTGGCCAAGTTGCTGCTTGTGCCAAAGACACGCCTCAGCTTCTTTTAAGACTTCCCACCTTGTAACGCCAAGATCCAAAAATTAAAACTAGCCTGCTGCCTCTTTGATTCGAACCCAAGACCCTCAATGGCGCTACCTCCAGCCCCTTAAGCAGCGCATGAAGCCACTTTGCCAATGCCTCTCATGTGTCCTATTCTCCCAATTAATTCCTTTAAGGCCTCCCAAAGCCAAGCTCCCCTTTATTACTTAAAAAAATCCAAAATTTTCCCAAGTCTTCCCGTTTAACCCGAGCGTTCTCAACACCTCCAAAACACAACCACGCATACCCAAAACCTACTAGAACTTGAATTATACCCAACATGCACAGCCCCTAAACCAGGGTGTTACATTCACAAAATTTATTTCAAACATATAAATATAAACAATTTAGTTACATGAACTTACCTCGACAAATGTTTGTGTACGTAAAATCTACTAATCCGATATTTTCCTCTTTTCCTCGTTCTAACTTTGAATTTGGTCTATCCAGATCTATATGAATGAATTTAACATCAATTCATGTTCATTTCAATTCAATTCACATCTTAGGAAAAATTATCGTTTTGCCCCTAAACTTTTAATTAATGACGATTTCGTCCCTAGGCTCGGAAAATGAAATTCATGTAATTTAATCCTTGTTCCAAGCCTAGACGACTTTTACATGTAGCATTTACAGCCTATGTATTTCATAAATTTTAGAATTTTTCCATGAATTTTACAACTTTTCAATTTAGTCCCTAAATCATGTTTTCATCAAAATTCACTTTTGTAAAAGTTATTTATCTATCAACAACCTTTCATATTGTACCATAAATTTCAAATTTTCAGCATATTCATCCATGGAAAAACTTTGATACTTTGATAACTTTACAAATTAATCCCCAAAATAGCTAGGTTAAGTTGTCCCGATCACAAAAATATAAAAATTACTAAAAACGAGACTTGAATACTTACCTAATTTGGCCAAGAAAGCTTGCTTTCTCTTTCATAGGGTTTCCATGAAAAATATTTGGGGAAGATGATTATAAATGATGATATTTTCATCTTTTTATTATTTTTCATCTTTCCAATTTTGTCCTTTTCTTTAATTTTATTTTTCATGGATGAATCATCATCCTTAACAACTAAGTATTTTTAATGGTCTAATTACCTTAAAAGGACCTCCACTGTAAAGTTCTATAGATATTTAATCCTTTTAGCTATTAGAACTCAACTTTTGCACTTTGTGCAATTTGGTCTTTTATCAAATTAAATATGTAATCGGTAAACTTTCTTTACGAAATATTCACAAAATATTATCATTATTATACTCTAGATCATAAAATAGTATTGAAATAAATTTTCTTTCCGGACTCAGATCTGTGGTCCCGAAACCACTGTTCCAATTTTATTGAAAATGGGCTGTTACAATACTCACCTATTCCGTTGTAAAACTATATTACAAAATGACCCGTATGCTTGCGAACACCACCTCTATTTCATATCTTTTAGTTGTAGTATTCACACTCTGGGAATTATTACATTCGAAGGCAGTCAAGTTGTTGGCATCGTTGCTAAAGAGGCAACGTTACTACATTGATTTTAATTTTTACGTTTAACAGAATAATTAAGAAATTTATAAATTATAGATACATATTTTATGCTTATTTTTACAAACATCTTTTATTTTCTTTTTGGTTTCAGTATATGACTCATAGTAGGGAACACTTATAGAGCCAACTATTGATACGAAAGACTAATTTGCAAAAATTCTCAGCAACAACAGTAGTAACAATAGATGCAGAATCAACCACCTGTTGTGGGCAATTTACCACGCGATAATCCATTGTTTGATGGGATTAACAATAATAAACCACAAGACGTACCACTATCACCACAACTACCCACAAACATATAAATGGCATGAAACGAAAGAATCCTAAGGGACTATGCGCTAACGAATTTGGAGATGGTTCAAGGAAGCATCACAAGGCTGACCATTATAGCTAACAATTTTGAAATAAAACCGATCATAATCCAAATAATCCAAAAGAATTTTTAGTGTAGAGGCACAATGACAGAGGGCCCAAATCGGCATTTAAAGTGGTTCCTTCAGCTTTGTGATACATTTAAATACACCTTTTCTTGGTTTGATTCGTAGGCACTAGGATTGTAACATCCCAAAATTGGGCCTAGTAGGATTGGGCCCAATGGGCCTTGGGAATAGTAGCGTTTAAAATTTTTGGAGAACAAGAGAATGACTTTAGTGCAAGTTGGAACTATTAGGTGAGTGATTTTGGAAGGTTAGAGGGCTTCTATGAAGTCCTGGGAACAAACATTGGCTTTAGGGAAATTTTAGTTTTAGGTGAATAAAACCCTGGGAGTTAGTAGGTAGGCTTTAAGAATAAAATATAGAGAAAAATGACACAAGTGGAGTGTGTCGTGTAGTGGCAAAGTGACGCCACATAAGAGACAAGGGGATGACGCCACAAGGAAGGAATGAGGTCCAAGGTTCAAGTCTTACTCTTGCATATTGGTTTTTTTTTTTTTACATGGATCTTAGAATTTGGCTATAGATTTATATTTAGTTGCGCATGGTTTAAGACACAAGAGGAGCTTGTGGCTTGGTGGCAAGCGGCGTGGATTATGCTATAGGGGAGCCTGGGTTCGAATCTCATGAAAAGCAAGTGAGTATTTATTTTACGGATTGGACGACAAGAGTTTGAGTTGGATTTAAACTCTACTGACGAAGGGATCCCACATCGGAAAGATACAAAGAAGGAAGGTGAGAAGCTAGCTATATATAGAGCATTATGTGATAGGAGGAAGGATACCTTGGAGGGCGTTTGGGCACAGGAGTGGTCGGAGCGCGGGTTTGCACCAAATTCCTATCAGGTGTGTATTCTCTCTACTGTAGCTGTAGAGCGGCAAATGCCAAAATGCCGGTCACACAGCGATGGTAGCCACACGAGCTTGTGAGCGCACGTGTGGAGGTTTCGACGTGATAGTTGGGGCCATGAGTAGTATTCTTGTAGGTTGAGGCTGCTTGGCCCACGATAGGCCAAAGTGGGCCCATATGAGTAAATTGTTTGATTGTGTAGTATATGTTGGACTAGACTAGGTGAATCTCATATACGTGGCTAGACTTGGGCTAGGTGGGCCACACGAGCGTGTGGGCCCAAATGGGTCAAAATCGGGTTTTAGGCCCAATAGTCTGATAACAACCAAAAATGGTAGCTGTGTCGCTCGGAGCAACATTGGGCCTTCGAAAAGGCCATTGTAGGTACGAAATTACTGAAATAACCCAGGAGGGTAAATTACTGAAATACCCCCGGAGGGTAAATTACCGAAATACCCCTGGAAGGTAAATTACTGTTACACCCTTAAGGGTTGGTTAGCTTCATTATGTTGTATTTTGTTATTCTGATTATGATGGTAATTCATTTCATACGTTATATTCGATATATGTTTTGCATACATGACATACCGCATACACGAATTATTATGTCATGACACGTTGCATAGGATTGGGATATGATATTGATGAAAAGGGCCAGTGTATATCGGTGACTCTGTCACACTATTTCGATGGCTCGGTTCCACATATATCGGTGACTCGGTCATATTGTTTCAGTGGCTATGTAACACCCTGAAAATTCGAGTATTGTTTCATTGTGTGCTTTGAGTAATTAATCTAGTAAGTGAAATTTTTCTTATTTATTTTCGTGTTTAATATAGTCCTGAAGAAGAATTAGAATTTATTGGGAATGGAATAATTTTAAATTTTGAGAATTTATGGAAATGGATTAAGTGGCATTGACACATAAGTTAATTTAAGTGTCAAAGTGAAGCATAAGATGAGTTAATGGCAAAGTGGTGTTGGCGCATGAGATAGTGCATGAGGGAGAAGGTTCGAATCCCTTGTTTAGCAACTAGGTGAATTTTATTTTTTTAATTTTTCTGCGCATGTATAGCAAGTGTCGGCCAAGAGCATATATGGTAAGTGTTGACCATGTTATTTTTGGTTAGTATATTAAAGGAATAAGGAAATTGTTAACTTAAGGAAGGGAATCAATAAATTAAGGAAAGATATGAAGATATAAGGCAAGTATCAAGGAAATTTTTATGGAAACAATATCATGGCCATTTGACCATGCATAGGGACGGCAATATGGACTAAAGGGGGAGCCGAATTTTTGGTGTTAGTTGGCTAGGATTTGAAGTCTTTTGTTTTGGTCATTCCTAGTAACCTTGTGCAAAATTTTGCAAATTCTTCTTCTCAACTTTTCCCTTTGGCCGAATTGTGCATTTGGTAAAGCTCTAATTTTTGTGACCATTTGGTCATTTTTGTTTATTTTTTTAGCATTTGTTTTGTGCCTTTTCTTTGAGTGCCCAAATCACCTATACCAAAAAGGCCTTTCTTTTCTTTTCTTCTCCCCATTGCCGAATATACATCTCTCTCTCAAGCTCATCTCTTTCTTTCTTTTTCTTCTATTCTCTTTGAAATCAAAAAACAACATCATCACCATCTTTTCTCTTATTTTATTTCTTTTCAATCGAAATTTCCTCCATCTACACTCTCATGGCCGAATGCTAATGTGCCTATAGCCAAATTTATTTTCTCTTTTCTTTGATCATACATAGCCGAATCTTTCATCGATCACAAACACCATTCTCAATCCTTCTTTTTCGACCGTGGAAATTAGGTAAGGGATTCTTTCTCGTTTTCGATTAGTTAATAGTGTTATGGCCGAATATTGATGGTGTCATGAAGGACCATTTGGATCGAAATAAACGTTCGTTCTATTAACATTTTATTCGTTATAATATAGTGCAATAACGGAAGATCGGAACTCAAGTGTTCGGGAGAATCGTAGAAACATTGGAATCGACTTATTGTGGTAAGGAAAATCACATCCTTAAAACCTTTAGTATTATTTCGATATTATTTTTAGATTGGATTAATGTTCCTTTGTCATTGAAGACGTTCAAAATAGGGAAGAAAAGGGCGGTGTTTAGTCTTCGAAAGAGGGGAGGTTCTGTTATTCCCCCTAAGTACAAACAAAGGGCTATTTCGGGAATCCGGGATTTTCCACCGGGTTGCGGACGTTCAACCGAGGAAAATCAACTGTTCGAAGTCGTTCGTACTCCCGAACCATTATTCGTACGTGGGTTCGATTCGGTTAACGAACCATTGATCGGAGAGAAACCGCGAGTAGAAGTATTACGAAAATCCGAGGGTAAAGTTTTAGATCATTATGATTAGATCGGATTTATTAGATTATAGTGTTCTAATTATCATGATACGTATAGGTGTTGAAGAGCGGGAAAGTTTAGTTCTCTCCATAACCAGGTGTGTAACTTCACACTCATTTTCGGGTTAGATACCAAATTGTAAGTAACGTGATAAAACCGTAAAAATGGTAAAAGCGGAAATTTTGTGATATTAATACTTTTGAGTAGATGTATAAAAAAAATGGTTAAAACCCAGAAATATGTGAAAAACTCTAGTTCGATAAATTGGGCCAAAATACTCTAGTTCGATAAATTGGGCCAAAATACTCTAGTTCGATAAATTGGGCCAAAATACTCTAGTTCGTTAAATTGGGCCAAAATACTCTAGTTCGACAAATGGGCCAAAGCCCACTAAACTGCTAAATGGGCAAATTGCTAAACTATTTTTTTTTTTATGGGCCAAATGAAATGATTAATGATAAACCCACCGATGTTATGGATTAATTGAAAATTGTTATATGACTATATGTTGTTATACACGCATGATTGCATGGGGTGGGGTATATGAAGAGAAGAATGGCCAGTTGCCAAAAATCTAGTTCGGTGGCCCTGCCACAAATTTGGCTCAATGCCTCTAGTTCGGTGGCCCTGCCACAAATTTTGGCTAAATGCCTCTAGTTCGGTGACAATGTCACAATCTAGTTTGGTAGTGCACTACAATATTATTAAAGGCTTAAAGCCTATGATCGGTGTGCTTGGCGGGGTGGGTTGACTTGATCCCCACAGGTGTGTTGGTTGGTACGGGGGTGTTAGCGGATGGATATTAGGTTTGGTTTGGGAAATTCATTTTACATGCATTTTTAAATTATTTTATTTCATTTTATGATATATTGTTGAATTCTGTAATTGGGCTCAAGCCTAGCATAATATCTTGACGATCTGGCCCAATAATGGTGTAAGTGAGTTGCACACTGAGTTCTTTGTAACTCACCCAATTTTATCAACCTTTTCAAGTAAT
Source organism: Gossypium australe (assembly GCA_005393395.2). NCBI lineage: Eukaryota > Viridiplantae > Streptophyta > Magnoliopsida > Malvales > Malvaceae > Gossypium > Gossypium australe. The sequence continues at coordinate 121,912,839 of CM016616.1, forward strand.
GGAAATTGATGTGGACTTGGGCCGGAGATGACTTGGTGGAGGCCATACTACGAACTTGGGTTTTATAAACTATGAACTTTATTTAAGTTATTATTTTAATTACTATTATGGGTTTGATGTAATAAGGCCTCTTATTATGTTTTTATGGATTTTATTGTGTGGATGCATTTAAATTTCGTTTTAAGACTCTTATTATGGGCTTATGTTAAATCTATATGGTTTTCTTAAAAACTTTGTGATTTATAACATTTTGAACACCTAAATTACTCTTTTAAATTCTTTCAAAATTTTCTTAAGGTTTCGACAAATATATTTTTAAATAATAAGATTTTCAAACAAGTATTTTCTTTAATCATCAAATTTTTGAAACATCGTACTAAATTTTTATTAAACTCTATTTCCAAAAGGTTTTGTGGTAATGTTTTACTTTATTCGTTAGAGAATTAAATAAATTTTCGGTTGGTGTGATAAACCAAATCTCGTCTAAACGCATAGACCTGGTTTGGGGTGTTACAGGCTAGGCCACATATATCGGTGACTCTGTCACATTATATCGACTTTGAGCAGCATGACTGTCAGCATGACTGCCAAAGAGGAGTGTAGAGGATGGAGGGTTGATTGTAGAAATCCCCACAGGAGTGCTGAGGTTGGACATATGGAGCGGAGTGTAGAGGATGGAATACTAGGTTGGGTTGGGTTGTATTGCATTCACTATCCGATATGCCATGATGTTAGGGCTACGGCCTGATTCGAATTATGTGGGCTTCGGCCAAGTATGTTATTGTGAGGGCTAAGGCCCAATTTGCTTCTGTGGGCTTAGGCCCAATTATCGCTCGTAAGGGGAATTACACACTAAGTTTTCGTAAACTCACCCCCTCTTTTTAAATGTTTAAGGTAATCCCTAGTTGCGGATTTGGAGCCGAGGTGGATTTCGAGGTGGCCATGCAGTACTTCTTTAGTAAATTTGTTTTCCTTATTTAAATTTTACTTTTAATTTGGGATTTTGTTATGTAATAAGGCCTCCGGGATTTTATGATTTGGGTTGTGATTTATTGCGATTATTATATTTTATGAAACGCTTAATACACATTTTTTTCCTAAAATTGTAAACAACATTTTTCCTATAACACTAGCAAATGGTTTTCAACTTATTAACATTAAAACTCGAGATTTTTAAATAGTCGCGAAGCTTCTTTAAAACAACCTGTCCATGTGACATACCAGATCCGGTGGTAACATCTAGGCCTGGTTTGGGGTGTTACAATTATGGTATGAGAGCCTAGGTTTCAAAACTCAGCTTGGAATGGGTTCGACAACGTTTTCCAAAAATTGGTTTGAAATATTATTTAAGAAATATATGTTTTACTAGAAGTATGGCACCCGAGTCTCCGGCACCAAATACGTAAGTTTCCTGATACTTTGCTTTGTTCTATGTTGTATTTCTGGTATCTATTCTGTGTGTTTGGTTTGGATGTGATATAGAATTGGTTACGTATGGAAGATTTGTCTGCTTTATTGGCTAGGTGTTTTGAGTATGTGTAGGGAGTTCTAAATTCTAGTTAAAAGTATATTAGTGTTATTGGAACCAGAGTGCACAGCGTGAGCGTAGTGTTGTAGGTTAGGACGTACGACTGTTAGATAGTTGGAAATTTTGAGGACGAAATTTCTTTAAGGAGGGTAGATTTATAACATCCCAAAATTGGGCCTAGTAGGATTGGGCCCAATGGGCCTTGGGAGTAGTAGCGTTTAAAATTTTTGGAGAACAAGAGAACGGCTTAGTGCAAGTTAGACCTATTAGGTGAGTGATTTTGGAAGGTTAGAGGGCTTCTACGAAGTCTCGAAAACAAACTTTGGCTTTAGGGAAATTTTGGTTTTAGGTGAATAAAACCCTGGGAGTTAGTAGGTAGGCTTTAAGAATAAAATATGGAGAAAAATGACACAAGTGGAGTGTGTGGTGTAGTGGCAAAGTGATGCCACATAAGAGACAAGGGGATGACGCCACAAGGAAGGAAGGAGGTTCAAGGTTCAAGTTTTGCTCTTGCATTTTGGTTGTTTTTTTTTTTTACATGGACCTTAGAATTTGGCTATAGATTTATATTTAGTTGCGCATGGTTTAAGACACAAGAGGAGCTTGTGGCTTGGTGGCAAGCGGCGTGGATTATGCTACAGGGGAGCCTGGGTTCGAATCTCATGAAAAGCAAGGGAGTATTTATTTTGCGGATTGGACGGCAAGAGTTTGAGTTGGATTTAAACTCTACTGACGAAGGGATCCCACATCGGAAAGATACAAAGAAGGAAGGTGAGAAGCTAGCTATATATAGAGCATTCTGTGATAGGAGGAAGGATACCTTGGAGGGCGTCTGGGCACAGGAGTGGTCGGAGCGCGGGTTTGCACCAGATTCTTATCAAGTGTGTATTCTCTCTACTCTAGTTGTAGAGTGGCAAATGCCGAAATGCTAGCCACACGAGCGTGCGAGTGCATGTGTGGGGGTTTCGATGCGATAGTTGAGGCCATCAGTAGTATTCTTGTAGGTTGAGGCTGCAAGGGCCACGATGGGCCCGTGGGCCCATATGAGTAAATTGTGTGATTGTGTAGTATATATTGGACTAGACTAGGTGAATCTCATATACGTGGCTAGATTTGTGCTAGGTGGGCACACGAGCGTATGGGCCGAAATCGGGTTTTAGGCCCAATAGTCCGGTAACGACTAGAAATGGTAGTCGTGTCGCTTGGAGCGACATTGGGCCTTCAGAAAGGCCATTGTAGGTACAAAATTACCGAAATACCCTTGGAAGGTAAATTACTGTTATACCCTTAGGGGTTGGTTAGCTTGATTATGTTGTATTTTGTTATTCTGATTATGATGGTAATTCGTTTCATACGTTATATTCGATATATGTTTAGCATACATGACATACCGCATACACGAATTATTATGTCATGACATGTTGCTTGGGATTGGGATATGATATTGATGAAAAGGGGCAGTGTATATCGGTGACTCTGTCACACTATTTTGATGGCTCGGTGCCACATATATCGGTGACTCGGTCACATTGTTTCAGTGGCTAGGCCACATATATCGGTGACTCTGACACATTATATCGACTTTGAGCAGCATGACTGTCAGCATGACTGCCAAAGAGGAGTGTAGAGGATAGAGGGTTGATTGTAGAAATCCCCACAGGAGTGCTGAGGTTGGACATATGGAGCGGAGTGTAGAGGATGGAATACTAGGTTGGGTTGGGTTGCATTGCATTCACTATCCGATATGCCATGATGTTAGGGCTACGGTCTGATTCGAATTATGTGGGCTTCGGCCAAGTATGTTATTGTGAGGGCTAAGGCCTAATCTGCTTCTGTGGGCTTAGGCCCAGTAATCGCTCTAAGGGGAATTACACACTAAGTTTTCATAAACTCACCCCCTCTTTTTAAATGTTTACGGTAATCCCTAGTTGAGGATTTGGAGCCAAGGTAGACTTCGAGGTGGCCATGCAGTACTTCTTTCGTAAATTCATTTTCCTTATTTAAATTTTGCTTTTAATTTGGGATTTTGTTATGTAATAAGGCCTCCTGAATTTTATGATTTGGGTTGTGATTTATTGCGATTATTATATTTTATGAAACGCTTAATACGTAGTTTTTTTCCTAAAATTGTAAACAACCTTTTTCCGATAACACTAGAAAATGGTTTTCAACTTATAAACATTAAAACTCAGGATTTTTAAACAGTCGCGAAGCTTTTTTAAAACAATCTGTCCATGTGACATACTAGATCCGGTCGTAACATCTAGGCCTGGTTTGGGGTGTTACAAGGATCCATCACGGAATGGGATGAACTTGCAGGAAAATTTCTACAAAAGTTCTTTCCTATTAGCAAGATGGTCCAACTGAGGAGAGAGATTGCAATGTTTAAACAGTTAGAAGGAGAAAGCTTTCACGATGCTTGGAAGTGTTTTAAAACACTGATACAGAGATGCCCACATCATGGATTACTTGAGTGGCTAAGACTAAAAATATTCTATAATGGGTTGGATGTGCAAGCATGTTCAGGACTAGATGGAGCTGCAAGAGGAGCCCTAATGAACAGAACATACAAAGATGCATATGTATTTATAGAAAATATGGTGATGAATTCCTATTAATGGCCAACCGAACGCTATACATATGGCCAAAAACCATCTAAGGTAAAAGATGTCTAGGGGGATGATAGATATCAACAAATTGTGGATAGACTCAATCGCGTAGAACCCTCATCTAGTGCGTTATCTATATATGGAAGAGATAAACCTCTATTTCATTACATTAAAAATCCAACCGATGATGTCAACTACATATTGAATAGGGGTGGAAACCCTTATTCAAATACTTATAATCTTGATAGGAGAGATCACCCAAACTTGAGATGGGGCGGAAACCAATGAGGAGGTAAAAGTGCACAACTAATTAAAAGTACTAATTATCAACCACCTTATTTATATAAGCCTTAGGAAAGATCTAGCCCAAATGACCATGTTGTATGTGGTAAAGGCTTGGATTGGATCAAGGGGGAGATGCAGTTAATGAGAAATGAAGTAAAACAGGTGCAATCTGAGCGAACCAATACTACAAAAACATTGACTAAGTTGGAAGATCAGATGAACCAATTAATGAGCATGATGGGAGACATAAAAAGGAAAATTGGCACAGGAATCTCGGGCAACACAGAGAATAATCCTCGGGGAGAAGGAAAGGAGCACGTAAAAGTGATCGCGCTCCATTTGGGTGAAATACTAAGTAGGCTAGAAAACCCAGCACAAGAGGAAGACAAGGGGGATACAAATGATCTGCATAAAGATCCTCAAGAAGCTGATGTTGAGCCAGAATAGAAAAAGTAACTAAGCCAGTAGATGAGCCGAAAGAGAAGCTAATGGGAGAATCTGCACTAACGAGGGTACTGTTCCCTTCATGGTTAGAAGAAAAATAGAGATGAGATAAGGAAGAATTTGTAAGTTTTCTGAACTTATTTAAATCTCTGAATGTTAACTTGCCCTTACTAGATCTAATTGAGAAAGTTCTTAAATGCGCCAAGTATTTAAAAGAAATTATGTCTAAGTGTAGAAAAATAAAAACAGAAGAGCAAGCAGCGTAAATGCCTCATGTAGTGCAATTATTTCAAAATAGATACCCCCAAAACTAAAAGACTCGGGGAGTTTCACAATACCCATATAGATAGGGTACATTCATTTGAGCAAGGCTCTATGTTATTTAGGAGCTAGAATTAATTTAATGCCCTTATTTTTTAATGAAAAACTAGGGTTATGGGAGCTTAATAGTATACAAATTACAATACAGTTAGCTGGCAGGTCCTCAGTACAACCGAAGGGGGTACTTGAAGATGTATAAGTTAAAGTGAGGAGCTTTATCATCCCAACAAATTTTAAAACTTTAGATTTTGAGGAAGACCGTGACCTGTTCTATTGGGTAGGCCATTTTTGGTAACATCAAAGTTCACCATTGACTTGGAAAAGAACGAGTTAAAACTAAGGATCAATTGTGAGACATAAATCTTTAAATGTGGGCACCGACAGAATGATGAACATAAGGAAAAATTAGGCAGGCAATGCTTTGGAATATTTGTAAAAATCCCTAACTACCTTGAATTAGGGAAAGTGTTCCCTACGGTAAGTGTAGGTCGAAAAAGTAAGTTCAGAAAGCGAGATAAGCGAAGGAAGGTGGAGTGGCATGACGGACGTTGGACCAATTCTGACAGAACCACAACTAGAGGAGGGTCCATGTATACACTAAATGAGCTAACGGATGAATCTAGCATCTATACTTAACATTGTTAAGTAAACTTGAACTTTGTATATATTATTGTATTTTTAACTACTTGATAGTTTAAACTTTAATTCTTATTAAATATTTAGTGCAAATAGAAACCAAAACACTTTGAAAATGGGAAATTTGGGTTAAAACAGAGTCGATGCCGCAACACGACACCTGCGAGTCTTAAACCTAAAACCCTAAAACCCTTTAAACTTCAAAACTCTCTCAAGTCTCTCAAAATGTTACAAACCCTAAAATCCATTTTTACTAAAAGTTTCTATTTCTTTGCAATCTATTCTTTTCATTGGTTTAGGAACAAACAGGAAACCCTTTAAACTTCAAAACTCTCTCAAGTCTCTCAAAATCTTACAAACCCTAAAATCCATTTTTACTAAAAGTTTCTATTTCTTTGCAATCTATTCTTTTCATTAGTTTAGGAACAAACGGGAAACAATCAAAGGAACGACAACAAACGAGCTCTTCAAGGAATCATAAAGAAACTAATCAAGGTTAAGGGTTCCTAACCTAGTTTTACTGTTCCATTGAGAATATTGCTTGCTATTCCATTAGTTTCTAGCATAGAATAGGATTGAATATGCCTTCGGGAATAGTTAGAAGAACAAATGAACTGAAATCATTGACGATTCCAAACCCCTCTAATTTTCCAAATCAAAATGTGGAAAAATATTTTTTAAAACTTCAGGGAAAAACATTTATTCAAGAACGAGAGTTTGAACCGTCAATGTTGTTGTGTCAAGAAATCTAGCCTCTGGTCTGATACTATAGATAGGAAGGCTTTGGTGTGATCCCAAAAGACTATGTTGTGGGTCCAGTAGTTCGGGAATTTTATACATATCTTTGGGACCAAGAATCTAGACGGACAGAAGGTACCACATGGGAAATGGTACCTATGCGAGGGAAAGACGTGAGAATCACCCATCGAGTTATTTGTGAATTTTAACACTCCATATTATGAAAAATATTTTGTGGAAGAAACTGATTTAGAATACTTAAGACATAAATATGGACAACGTTATAAATTATTTAACAGAAGGGAGGGTTGAATGGAAGTGTCGCTCTGGTTGCAAATAAGTGGATTCAATTTTTATGCACTCAAGTCACTCTAGCATTAAATGTATATAATGTCAATACTTTTTGAGCTATTTTGCTTTATGCCATTTTATAGAAAAAACAAGTGTGCATCAGGACATGGATATACAAGTATATGAAAAGCTGCGTCAATGATAAGAAAGTTGGATTTTCTTTCCCCACTTAGTGATGGACCTGTGCAAGTAAGTCGAAATTTCAATGACAACTACTGAGTGGTTTATGAAGCCTTCCAAAAGTATAACAGGAGATACATTGTACACATATTACATGGAGCTTCGACAAAAAAAAAGAGATTGGAACAAACACTAAAAAGAGAATATGGATGTCCCAGCTTCAAGTCAATAGAAAGGAAAATTGACAGCTCGACGAGAAATTGGCGAGAGCAACCATCCAAAGTTAGATTGGAAGATATAATGGATGCAAGAGACGGTCCCAGTTCTACAAGAATAGACAGGGTAGAATAACATGAGAATACCAAATTATCCGCTAGATATGTTCGGCCCAATACATCCACAGCATGAAGAAGATGAGCAAGAGAGTGATGAAGAGGAAGAAAGCAAGAATGAGGAAGGAGAAGAGGATGAGGAGATGTATTTTGAGGAAGACTATTGAACTTTTTGTTTTTAAGGATTGTAATTTTGGGATAATTATTATTTTATCATTTTAAGAGTAGGTGTAACAACCCGGTTTTAGCTTAATCAAAATAGTGGTTTCGGAACCACAAATTTGATGTTGGAAAATTATTTTAATATTATTTTTGGTATTTACAGCATGATTGAATAATTGTGTGAAAGTTCGTTTAGAAATTTTATCGTTTAAATGCTTAATTTGATAAAAAGGACTAAATCGCGTAAAATGCAAAAGTAGTGTTCTATTATCTAAAGGTATTAAATAGCTATAGAACCTTATATTTAAGGTCCTTATGTGGTTATTAACCCATTTATAAGATAATGGAAGTTAGTGGCATAGCATTTGGAGTAGTTATTAAAGTTTATTAATGTTAAAAATGTAAATTATTAATAAAGGTTTATAATAATAAAACAAATAAAGAAATTTTAATACTTTCATCTTCATCTCTTACCGAAGTTGAAGAGAAGAGAAAGCCATTCTAGGGTTTTAACATTCGGCAACTTCATAGCTTAATTGGTAAGTGTTTTGAGCTCAGTTTTTGATGATTTCTATGTTTTTGTAATCGTTGCAGCTCAATCTAGCTAGCTGTACCTTTAATTTTGAAACTGTTAAAGATTTTGAGAGTTGCCATTGTTGAATCTATGTGTTCTTTGATTTTTAATGTTGCAATATGAAAGCTTGATGATAGTTTTACATGTTTTGTTAAGTGATTTTTGATGAAAATGCATAATAGGGATTAAATTGTGAAAAGTACAAATTGAGTGGTTGAAATGTGAAATAGATGGAAAATATGGGCTGCTAGCAGTATATTGGTAATTCGGCTAGCATGGGTTAGTCTTGAATTATATGAATTTTCTGTTTTGTGAAATAAGGACTAAATTGTAAAAGTTGTGAAATACTTGGCACAAAAGTGTAAAAGTGCTTTAAAGTATGATAGGGACTAAATTGAAAGAATATGTGATTGAATAAGTTAATTTTGAATTCATATAGATCAAGAAAGAAAGAATTCAGATTTAGATCTGGGGAAAAGCAAGGTTATCGAGTAGTCAACCTGATCTGTCATTTATGTATACGAGGTAAGTTCGTAAAACTGAACTTAAATGTGTATCTATTTATTTGATGAATGAAATTGAGATAGTATTTATTCTATTAGATAAATATGGTGATATTAGATTAAATGCACGGTTTAAGTAAACGAGTTGCTGAATAAGACCATAGCTGAGCTATGGCAAAATTGAATAATAAGACCATAACCGGGTTATAGCATGTGAATGAAAGACCACGATAGGGCCTTGGCAATGTATGTGTAACACCATAGTTGGACTATGGCATCAAAAAATTGACATACTTATATCGTAAGCATTTATAAACTCGAAGTGATTCGATAAGCAAAATGGTGAGAATAGATATGTATCAGTACAGGTATGTACAGAAATCTGTTCAAATGATGAATTCTAAGAAGATGAGAATTTATGAGTTGCTTTATAGTTAAACTTTATGTTATCTCCTTGATTGAGGTTTTAATTGCAAATTATGTATCTACTTGGAATTGTTCATGAATAATGTTGATTATTTTATATAAACATACAAATTTACTAAGCATTATAGCTTACTTTGTTTATTTCCTTCTATGTTTTATAGTAAATCGAAGCTAGGTCGGAACCGGGGATCGTCAGGAACTTCATCGCACTATCAGACATCTATTTGGTTCTTTTGAGTTGTGTAAATATGGTATATGGCATGTATAGGCTTGTGTCATTTTGGTATGTTTGATGGATATGTATTTTTGCCATTTGGGTTGGCATAAGATGATGAACATGATGATGTTATAAATGTACAAATGGTTTTATTTTGAGTTTGGTAAATTGACTTATGTTATGTGACTGAAGTTGATAATTTTGAAGTTATGTGTTTGTGAATTAATGTTTGATAATGCATGTTTGAAATGAATTAGTACGTTGAATTGTATATGTGAATTAGGTATGTAATTAAATTGCAAGTTGTGACATATTTGTGACTTGCATGGTTGAAGATAGATATAGTAAGATTTATGTATTGGTTAATGACTTTTGGCTGCATATTTGTGCCTTGAATTGGTACCATTTGTACTTGTGTAGGTATGTGCAAAATGGGGTGGAAAATTGGCCTTGCAAATGGCCTATTTTTGTCCACACGGGCAGAGATACAACCGTGTATCTCAGCCATGTGTGACACATGATCATGTTACATAGCCGTGTGTCCCTTGGTGTTGAAATTGAATTGAAGTCAGTATACTCCACATTGTCTCACACACGGGCGTGTGACTAATCGTGTGGTACAAGACAGTATACCCCTTAAATGAGACATGGCCTTGCACACGGGCATGTGATTTGGCCATGTTGCATAAGTCAATATTCTCTACCGGTTTGGCGCGGCCTAGCATACGGGCTGGACATACAGCGTGTGGTTGGCTGTGTGACCCAAGTCAGTATGTATGCCCTGTTTGCACACGGCCTGAGACACGGGCGTGTTTGGAGCCGTGTGAAGCAGACGGCCTGTTCACACGGGCGTGTGACCCCTGAATGGTTGAAGTTTTTCTAAGTTTCCAAAAATTTCTCGACTTATCAGTTTAGTCCCGAACCATTTCTAAAGCATGTTTAAGGTCTCGTAGGCCCTTATAAGGGACAATGTGATTGTGATTAAATGATATTTGAGTATGAATGCATATATGTATGCGTTATGTATGTTAAATGATATGTATTGATCAGTAATACCTTGTAATCCCACTCTGGTGACGGATACGGGTTAGGGGTGTTACATTTATTAGTATCAGAGCTATGGTGTAGTCGATTCTAGGACTAACGTAACATATGTGAGAGTCTAGCTATACATGCCATATATACTATGCGATAGTGTGATGATTCCTGATAGCTTAAATTGTGTTTTCTTATAGTAATGGATCCCAAACGAGCGATAGCTAATGATACAAACTCAAGGGACAATGCCTTTCGAATCTAGACCCATGTCTAGTAGTCACGGAGGTGAGGCTAAAGGAGCCTTTTTCCAAATAATGAATGAGTGGTTCACTCAATACGTCAGGACAAATTCGGCTGCTCAACAACCTTCACCCCCTCTAATTCCCCAAATTGTACCTGTAACTCCTCAAGGAGTTGAGATTTTAAGATTGAATAAGCCTCCAGTTGATAAGATCCGTAAACACGGGGCTGAAGGGTTCAAGGCTAATGTTGATGATGACCCTGAGAGAGTTGAGTTCTGGCTTGAAAATACTATCCAAGTGATTGAAGAAATTTCGTGTACGCCAGCTAAATGCTTAAAGTGCGCTATTTCTCTTCTGAGAGACTCTCCGTATCATTGGTGGAATAATTTAGTGTCGGTAGTGCCGAGAGAGTGAGTGACTTGGGAATTCTTTCAGACCGAGTTCCAGAAGAAATACATTAGTCAACGGTTCCTTGCCCAAAAGCATAAAGAATTTCTAGAATTGAAATTGGATCGTATGACCGTAACTGAATATGAAAGAGAATTTGTACAGTTGAGCAAGTATGCTCGAGAATATGTTTCAACCGAAGAGATAATGTGCAAGTAGTTTTTTAATGGGGTGAACGAAGACATTAAACTTCTGGTCATAATATTGGATTTAAAAGAATTTGTTGTGTTAGTCAGACGTGCTTGCAAAGTTGAAGAACTGGTCAAAGAAAAGAGAAAGGCTAATTCGGAAGATAGAGATACGAGAAAGAGATTGATGAATAAACCCTATCACTCTTCATCAAAGAAATCCCGAGATTCATATAGTCAAACAAATGTACCAGTGGAGTACTCTAATAGAGATCGTGGGAAGCAATTTATGGGTTTAAAAACTCCAGCTATGTCAGTAGCAAGTGTGGGGAATGTTAGACTGAACAAACCTAAATGTGGACGATGCGAAAAACGACATTTGGGGAGTGTAAAATGAATGATAAAGCCTGTTTTAGATGTGGTTCGCATGAACAATCCATTCGAGATTGTCATGAGTTAGATGAGAAAGATAAATATCAGAGTGCAAGACAAAGCAACACGACTACGAGAGGAAGACCATTCCGTAATGTTGGAAATGTGAGTGGTGGTAGAGGTGCGACACAAGATATTGCTGTCAGATCCGAGGCCAGAGCACCTGCTAGAGCCTACGTTGTTTGCGCTTGTGAAGAAGCGTCATCTTTAGATGATATCACCGGTACTTTTACTCTCTATGATACTAATGATATTGCATTGATTGATCCAGGATCAACTAATTCTTATATATGTATGAATTTAGTATCTAGTAAGACTTTGCCTCTAGAGTCTACTTGTAACGCCACGAATTTGGACCTAGTAGAATTGGGCCTATTGGGCTTTGGGCTTTAGGTCTCAGAAAATTTTTAAGTGGGCGAGAAAATGACAATTGGTATGTGGACTTTGAGGGTTAATGAATTTGGAGTGCCTAGGGGTGTTGGAGATGTCCTGGGATCAAGTAAGGGTATAGAAAAATTTTAGTTTAAGCCCCAAGGGAACTGTGACTTCAATTAGTAGGCCTTTTAAATAAATGAAGAAGAAAAATGACACAAAAGAGCTTGTGGTGTAGTGGCAAAGTGGCGCCACTTAGGGAGCAGGGAGGTGGCGTTATTAGCAGGCAAGGGAGTCCAAAGTGCGAGTAGTGGCATGGTATTTTATTGGAGTGTTTATTTTGTAGATTGGACGGCTAGAGTTTGTGTTGGATTTGAACTCTTGCATTGGACAGTTTGAATTGGTCTTGTGAGATGGTTGTGGAGGAAATTTAGGATGAGATTGAGGAGTTATCAGGGAGAAAAGTTAGGAGCTAAGAAGTGTGAGGAGTTGGTGCCAAATGGGACTTTGGGGTAGTGTCGACTTTTGGCTATAAAAGGGGGTGCCGAATTCATTTGAGAGGTTCCTTGGATTTTCCATTACTTTTCTTTTCTTCCCCTCATTCTGTTTCTTCCATTGTCGAAAAACCATCATTCCTTTTTACCGAAATCCCTATGGGTGTTGCGTTCTTCTTCTTTCTCTGAAAGCCGAATACTCTCTTATAATTGAATAGCCCTATCTTTTTACCAATTCCTTATTGTTTTCCCTCCATCACAAATCGATTGCTGTTATCTACTCTTAATCAAGTTTTAAAAGTTGGATCTCGTTCAGTAGCTATCTAGGTCGTAGGATCAAAGGTTGGATTCGGTAAGTACTTAGTCAACCTCCATTAGTGTGTTTTGGTAAAAGCCGGAGGGCTATCTAACTCTTTCTTGCCGTTAACCTTGTAGTAACAAGGGTAGGGTTCAAAGATCGCAAGCGTGGTAAGGATCGCTAGCAAGTGGTAAGTGTACTCGTCTCAATTGTGGATTAGTAAGTGGCCGAATGTAAGTGTGGCTTAAAGAGATGACTTGTGTGGAATATGAGTCACTTGATTTTTGATAGTATATGTGTGGGTGCATATCTAGGGGATATTCGTGAATAGTAGTTAAGGAACGGCTACTAGAATTGGCGGCACACGGTAAGGTTATGGTAAGGCTTCAATTTTTGGCTAAATACCAAAGGTTGGATTCGATATGTATTTAGTCAACCTCCTTTAGTGTGTTTTGGTAAAAGCCAGAGGGCTATCTAACTCTTTCTTGCCGTTAACCTTGTATTAACAAGGGTAGGGTTCAAAGATCGCAAGCGTGGTAAGGATCGCTAGCAAGTGGTAAGTGTACTCGTCTCAATTGTGGATTAGTAAGTGGCCTAATGTAAGTGTGGCTTAAAGAGATGACTTGTGTGGAATATGAGTCACTTGATTTTTGATAGTATATGTGTGGGTGCAGATCTAGGGGATATTCGTGAATAGTAGCTAAGGAAGTGCTACTAGAATTGGTGGCACACGGTAAGGTTATGGTAAGGCTTCAGTTTTTGGGTAAATATTGTGGTTAAGTGTGTGATTGATTGGAGATTGGTATTGGTTGTAGGTTCAAGGCTGGGGATAGTGTAGCACGTCGCAATAACCAGGTGTGTGCGTACCCTTCACACACGACAAATCAGCAAAAGCCAAAATACCAAAAAGCCCGAAATGCCGAAAAGCCGAAAAGCCGAAAGGTTGGCGCCGGCAACCACACGAGCGTGCGAACATTCGTGTGGCAACACCGATATGATTATCGGGGCCAAGAGAGCGATATCATGGTCTCGGGCCACTATTTGGCCGACCAAGCCAGACGGGGCTAAAAGGGCCTACCGAGCTCGTGGGCCCAAGTCAACAAGAGTTGATATGTGTAACTGAATGATGGATGGTTGTATGATTTGATTGTGATCGGGCCTAATGGGCTACATAAACATGATTGGGCTTAATGGGCTATATGGACATGATTAGGCTTAGTGGGCCTTATGGGATTTTAGAAATGCATGCTAGGGTTTTAATGGACTCTAGGCCTAGTTCTAATAAATTATTAAATAGCATAAGACTTAATTTAATAATCAAACATGTCTGTGGACAAGTCGCTAGGTTAGAGTGTGGCAATGGACATATGCATGTCTAGGAGTGGATCTAGGGAGAGCTTGGTACTTAAGCGGTCCTAGTGACCTACCTACTCTTCTCTGGGATCCTACCTGGTGCATAGTGTCTGTTCATTTTAGCCGCAAGGACTTGTTAATGGGCCAAAGTTCATAACTAAAACCCGTGATTTGCAAAATTACTAAAATATCCCCGATTTGTAAAATTACTAAAATATCCCCGATTTGCAAAATTATCGAAATACCCTCAGATTGCAAAACTACCAAAATACCCCTGATTTGCAAAATTACCAAAATACCCTTGATTTGTAAATTACCAAAATACCCCTATAAGGTAGATTTACAAAAATACCCCTGGGTAGTGAAATGACTAAAATACCCCTAGGTGCTTAATGTGTGAAAATGTGTATGTTGCATTCATGATATATATGTTGCACTTGGGTGGGTATGATGATACGGAGGAAGATATGTGAGGATCGTATAGTCGTTTGACGACCGTGGATCCACCGGTGGCTTTAAGCCCATTATATGCTTAGCACCCTTGCTGCAACATTTGAGTAGTGCCGCTGTTGGTGCTACCTTTGGAGTGTAGGGATGGGTGGGTTGATATTTATATCCCCATAGGAGTGTAGGGTTGGATTTGGGATGGCAGCGTTGCATTCGTGTGATACTGATGTGATATGACGTCATTGTGGGCTAAGGCCCAAGACCACCGATTTTGATAAGGCTTAGGCCCAATGTGATAATCGCATGTTGGTAAGATTACCAAGGGTAGTACACACTGAGTTTTGAAACTCACACCATTTTATTTAATGTTTCAGGTGACTCTCAGTAGACGGCTCGACGTGGAAGAGGACTCGGAGGTGGCCACACTGCAAGCTACTTAGAAGTTTTAATTAGTTTCGAATGGCTTTATTTTAATTACTTTATTTTTATTGGGATGTTATATGGCCTTGTATCTCCAATTTGACTTTACCTATGGGTTTTATTATTGTTTCAATTGCCTAATTATTAAACTTAAATAAATTTCTAAAGTTTAACATGGTTTTCGAAATAACTATAACATATGGACGTTTTCTTAAAACATGGGCTTTCATCATAACTTAACAAGTTGCAAGGATTTTGGGTTTCTAAATCTTTAACTTAAGTTTTAACTATGCAAATTTCCTACTGAACATAAACTTAACTAAACAAAGTCGTTTTACAATTATCCCTTTGATGTGACATCACCGGATTCGGCCATAACGTCTGGGCCGAGTCTGGGGGTGTTACACTACTAAATTTGTGATTATAGTATCGAACCCCTTAGGTAAATGTGTTTTGATTGACAAAGTCTGCAAGAATTTTCCGTTAATGTATCGGGATTTGTAACACCCCTATCTCGTGTCCGTCGCCGGATTAGGGTTAGGAGTGTTACCGGACATATCAGAAAGCATCAACAGAATTTCACACATTCATACATCATTCTCAAGTTTGAGGTCCCTTAAAATGGTCAACGAGACCTTAAGCATGATTACAAATTGAGTCGGGACTAAACCGAAACACATGCAAAATCTCATGGAAAAATTTAAACTTTTCTAAAATACAGGGGAGACACGCCCGTGTGAGGAGACCATGTGCCCTCCACGGCTTCTAGACACCCCCGTGTGTCCATCCGTGTCTACATACTGACTATACCAACACGGTCACTAGGCACGCCCGTGTGCCATGGCCGTGTGCTACTAGGCCATATACTGACTTCCTCACCACGGCCACCAAGAATGCCCGTGTCGAGGCCGTGTGCTTCCAAGCTACATCCTGCTATTCACCCACGGTCCTTAGGCACGCCCGTGTGCCACGACTGTGTGACATTATAGGCCATTTGCAAGGCCAAAATGCCACCCATAAGGGTCAAACCTACAAGCCATATTTACCAAGACATCTCATGCACATATAACCACCAAAACATACCAAAATAGTCATTCAAACCATGCATATTTGACAACTAAGGTAATTCACAACAATACATTCTATACCAATTCCAAACATACCAATTAGCATGACCAAATCTCAATTATGCTCAAGCACCAATCATCTATATACTTACCATCTCATAAACATTTCTTATATAAACTAATCATACCAAAACAACTTCACATATCACATTCATTTAAGCATAGTCTCAACTCATAAATAGCCAAATCACATGGCTAAGTTCACAAAACAAATTATACCAAAATACTAGCCTATACATGCCATATCTAGTTTTATACAATTCCAAAGTGTACCAAAATAAGTTTAGTAGTGTGATGACGATCCGTGATGGCCCTGAGCCTTCTGTAGCTTTAACGACCTATAAAACAGAGAAAATGCACATAGAGTAAGCTTTCAAAAGCTTAGTAAGTCATATACAAATAAACTTTGTATGGAAGGCATATATGCAAATAAATACATTAACACATATCAATCACTTAGCAAACTATCACTTATTTGCTTTGGTTCGTACACTTTTAACCGCATTTGCCATTTTCACCATTCAAGAATCATATAAACACATAGTTCATCTAGCCAAAACAATTCTTATCATATCATAAATTCCATACATATCATCATAGTAAGATCACTTAGATGCTTACCTTTTATACACAATTAGTGTACAATCAACGTACCTAAATCGGATTCATAACCACATAATTGTTCATAGCTCGGATTTGTAATTCGTATCACAGACTTGCCCGTTGAACCAATCGGAATCTAGTAGGATACTCAGAAAGTTCAGAATAATCGTACAATGCCAACATCCCAGACGAGGTCTTACATGCACTCAGATATCGATGCCACTGTCCCAGACAGGGTCTTACACTAATCAATATGATGTCGATGTCCCAGACATGGTCTTACACGTAAAACTCATATCGATGCCAACGTCCCAGACGTGGTCTTACACATAATCATATATCGATGCCACTGTCCCAGACAGGGTCTTACACGAATCTTAAATCAATGCCAACGTCCCAGACGTGGTCTTACATGATAACAACAAAACAGATGTCTATGTATTGACTTATTCAATCCTAACTATTCCTAGGTTCGTACGGGACTTCTCGGACTTAATCACTATATCGAACTATTCTCGAAATTCAAATGCATAATCTCTCATAAGCATTCAATGTCATCATTAATCATATGAACAATTTCAATTGCATACATATACATTTATTTGCATAGTGACTTACCTCGGATTCGATATGTCAGAATGAAAACGGCTACTCGGTTATTTTCGCTTTCCCGCGATCTAAATCTGTTTTCCTCGGTTCTTCATCTAAACATGTTCAGAATTAACCCTTTTATTCACTAATTCATTCAATTCAATCCAAGGACACACATTTAGGGCTATTTACAAATTAACCCTCATATTTGCACACTTTATCAATTTAGTCCATTTTTCTCAAAACATCAAAATCACAAAATCCACACATACACATGCTTAGTCGAATACATATACATCTCATATAAGTGCACAATTTCCATCAAATTCACAAATTAGTCCTCCAAAAAAATATTTTCACAATTTAGCCCTATTTAGCCAAATTCATCAAAACTTCAAGAACTAAACATGTTCATGTAACTTATATCTTTCAATTAGCACCAAAAATCATCAAAAAGCTTAACATATCATCAATGGCATCTCATACAAACATTATCAATTCATCAAATTGAGACATGGGTTTGGTAGCACTCAAAGCAACGATTACAAAAACATAGAAATTATCAAAAACTGAAGACAAAGCTCACCTTAATTTTGGCTTGCAAGTGTCGAATGATTAGCTAAATTTTTCTTTCTTTTCTTTTGGTGTTTTTCGGCAATGAGGTGATAAAATAAAAAATGATGATAATGGCTTGCTTTTTGTTTTCATTATAATAATTTAACATACAATAAAACAATATATATATAACATATATTATAAACTTATAATCATATAAAATATGCATGTAATACATTTATTACCGTCCACTATCATAGAATTGGATTAATTGCCACATAAGTCCTCACATTTATAAAGCCACAACACATTAAGGCTTTAACAAATAGCAAGCAACTTTCATATTTAATGCAAATCAATCCTTTGCTCAAATTAAACACACAAACAGACAAATTCACTTACGAAAATTTACCACATGCTTATTCACATATTAACGGCACAGAAAATAATATTAAAATATTATTCAGGCTCAGATTCGTGGTCCCGAAACCACTGTTTTGACTAGGGTATAAACTGGACTGTTACAGGATTTCTATTTTCCGGCTAATCTAATGTTGTTGCCATTCGATGAATCTGATGTGATTCTGGGTATGGATTGGCTAATGATGCATGATGCTATAGTGAATTGTAGACGAAAGATAATTGAACTGAAATGTCAGAATAATGAGACTATTATGATCTGAATTGTTTTCCAAATGTGGTCTCATCTATGTTAGCTCAGAGATTTGTGAGAAAGGGGTGTGAAGCTTATCTTGCTTATGTACTTAATGCGAAAGTGACAGAAACAAAGATTGAATTAGTACCAGTTGTGTGTGAGTATCCAGATGTATTTCCTGAAGAGTTACCAGGTTTACCACCTATTAGAGAGGTTGAGTTTTGTATTGAATTAGTATCAGGAACAATGTCGATATCGATAGCTCCGTACAAGATGGCTTCGATAGATTTAAAAGAGATAAAATCTCAGTTACAAGAGTTGACAGATAGAGGTTTTGCTAGATCGAGTTTCTCTCCCTGGGGTGCACTGGTGTTATTTGTAAAAAAGAAAGATGGCACGATGAGAATGTGTATAGACTATCGACAGCTCAAGCAAGTGACGATCAAGAATAAATACCCTCTACCACGAATAGATGATTTGTTTGATCAGTTAAAAGGGGCAACAGTATTTTCAAAAATTGATTTGAGATCGGGTTATTACTAGTTGCAAGTTAAAAACTCAGATGTGCCAAAGATTGCATTTAGAACAAGGTATGGACACTACAAATTTCTTGTTATGCCTTTTGGATTAACAAATGCACCTGCTGTTTTTATGGACTTGATGAATAGGATTTTCAGGCTGTACTTAAACTGATTCGTAGTTGTATTTATTAATGACATTTTGATTTACTCTCATGATGAATCTGAGCATGTCGAGCATTTTCTCATGTTACAAACTTTGAGAGATAAATAGTTGTTTGCAAAGTTCAGCAAATGTGAGTTTTGGCTAGGAGAGGTTGGTTTTCTAGGACATATAGTTTCAGCCGTGGGTATTCGAGTTTACCCAAGCAAAATTTCTGCGATTGTTGATTGGAAGCCTCCGAGAGATGTATCCGAAGTCTATAGCTTTCTGGGACTAGCCGGCTATTATAGACGATTTGTGAAAGGCTTCTTGATGATTACAACTCTGATGACACGATTACATCAAAAAGATGTTTAATTTGAGTGGTTAGAAAAGTGTCAGCAGAGCTTCGAGCAGTTGAAAGCATTATTGATAGAGGCACTAGTATTAGTTCAGCCTGAGTTAGGTAAAGAATTCGTAGCTTTCAGTGATACATCGTTAAATGGCATGGGTTATGTTTTAATGTAGAAAGGCAAAGTTATAGCTTTTGCCTTGAGACAGTTAAAGCTGGACGAAAAGAATTACCCTACACACGATCTAGAGTTAGCTACAATAGTGTTCGTTTTGAAAATTTAGCGTCATTACTTGTTTGGTGAGAAAGACCATATTTATACCGATCACAAAAGCCTGAAATATCTGATGACTCAGAAAGATTTAAATTTGCCACAGAGGAGATGGTTAGAATTGCTAAAAGACTATGAGTTAGTGATTGAATATCAGCCATATTTATACCGATCACAAAAGCCTGAAATATCTGATGACTCAGAAAGATTTAAATTTGCGATAGAGGAGATGATTAGAATTGCTAAAAGACTATGAGTTAGTGGTTGACTATCATCCGGGGAAAGCGAACGTAGTTGCTGATGCTTTAAGCCAAAAGTCCTTATTTGCTTTAGTTCTTTGAGCACACAATTAACTTTTTCTGACGACGGTTCGGTAGTAGCTGAGTTGAAAGCGAAACCGTTATTTTTACAGCAGTTGTGAGGCTCAAAATTTTGATAACGAATTACAAGCAAAACGAGCTCAACGTGAGTTAATTTTTGATTCAGAGTTTTGAATAGGGCCTAATGATTGTTTGATGTTTTGTGATAGAATATGTGTACCAAGAAATTCTGAGCTCATTTGGAAGATTCTAAACTGCACATAATAGTTGTTTATCAGTACATCCGGGAAGCACGAAAATGTATAATGATTTGAAACAGCTTTATTGGTGGCACAGCTTGAAACGAGATATCTCAGAATTTGTTTCAAAATGTTTGATTTGTTAGCAAGTCAAAGCTGAGCATCAGATGTAGTCAGGTTTATTATAGCCTATTATGATTACAGAAATTGTGAGATTACATGGTGTTTCCCTATCTATTGCTTCGGATAGAGATCTGAAGTTTACATCGAGATTTTGGAAGAAATTACAAGAAGCTTTAGGTACGAAGCTGCATTTTAGCACTACGGTTCACCCGCAAATGAATGGTCGATCAGAACGAGTTATTCAGTTACTTGAGGATATGTTGCGTTGCTGCATTCTTGAGTTTGAAGGTAACTGAGAGAAATATCTACTGCTGATTGAATTTTCTTACAATAATAGCTTCCAATTGAGTATTAATATGGGGTCGTATGAAGCTCTATACGGTCGTAAATGTCGAACACCATTGTACTAGAATGAGCTCAATGAAAATAAGATTCACGGGATTGATCTGATCAGAGATGCTGAAGAAAAAGTCAAAGTAATTCGCGATAGTTTGAAAGCAGCTTCGGATCAACAGAAATCATACTCAGACCTGAAACGGAAATATATTGAGTTCCAGACCAGAGATAAAGTATTTTTGAAAGTTTCGCCGTGGAAAAAGATATTGCGGTTTGGTTGGAAAAGGGAAATTGAGTCTATGTTTCATGGGACTGTATGAGATTACTAAGCGAGTTCGGCCAATGGCTTATCGGCTGTCCTTACCGCCTGAGTTAGAAAAGATACATAATGTATTTCACGTATCGATGCTATGAAGATATCGATCAGACCCTTCGCATGTTATTTCTTCAACTAAAGTTTAGATACAGTCAAATTTATCATACAGTGAAGAATTGATTCAAATTTTAGCTCATGAGATCAAAGAGCTGAGAAATAAAACAATCGCATTAGTGAAATAATTATGGTGTAACAGCCCAATTTTAGGTCTAGTCGGAATAGTGGTTTCGGGACCACAAATCTAATGCAGTAAAATTTATTTTTATTATATTTTTATGGTCTACAATTTTATGGATCTATTCTATAAAAATCTTGTTCGAAAAATTCGACGTTTGGGCACTCAATTTAGTTTTAAGGATTAAATTGTAAAAAGTGCAAAACTTGAATTCTAGATGTTAAAGGTGTCCAATTTCTATGAGATTTTAAATTAGAGGTCCTTATATGATAATTATTCCATTAGTTAAGTTTATGGACAAAAAATGACATGATTAGGTGAAATTTTAAAGTTTGGCAAAAGGGCATTTTGGTCATTTAATAATTAAATGAATTAATAAGCAAAATGAAAGCAAAAATTTGTTCATCTTCTCCTACCTTGTGCTGAAAATTTGAAGGTCACCATAGCTAGGGTTTGTTCAACTTTCAAGCTTGATTGCAAGTATATCCTAGCCCCGTTTTTAATGCTCTTTACATTTTTGAAGTCGTTATCATCCGATCTACCTATTTCTACCATTAATTTAAGACGTGGTTGATGTCTAGGGTTTGACCCATGTTAGAAATATGTGTATTTTGATGTTTAATGGTAGATTATGCATGTTTGATGTGTGATAAACAACTTTTACTAGGTGATTTTTAATGAAATGCATAAAAAGGACCTAATTGTAAAAAGTTATAAAATGGGTAGTAAAATTCTGATTTAATGGAAAAGGAGGACTGCTATAAGGATGAAAATGGTTCTGCTAGGCTTGGGTTATCAAGAAATTGAACACATTTCATTTTACGAGCCTAGGGACTAAAATGTAAAATGTAAAAAAGTTAGGAACAAAATAGTAATTTTGTCTAGGATGCAAATTAATGTAAATGTACATGTAAAGTGATGAATTGGTAGTCAAAATTTTCTTATATTGACCCAGAATAACCGATTACGGAAATCGAGGAAAACAAAAGGTCTCGAATTAGTTGAGTTTCAAATACGAACCATTATCAAGGTATGTTCGTGTAATTTAATTTGGTATGTTATTATGTCTTAATTGAATTGTGTAATTGAGATAATATATATGTGATGATATACCCTATGAAATAATCACAAGATGATAAACACAAATAAAATGTCATTGTCCCAGTTGAACATTTTATTTCGATGGATTATAATAATTTTCTTAAAATGAACAAAATGATATAGAGAGGATTTAGCTCAGAAGGGTAATCCTAAGCTACACTCTCTTGAGTAAATGTTATGAAATGGATTTAGCCTAGATGGATAATCCATAGTAGGCTCATTAGAGCTAACGTTATCGAAAGTATTTAGCCTGGACTGGTAATCCTGAATAAGCTCTTGGGAGCGAATGTTAAAGAAGGGATTTAGCCTGGACTGGTAATCCTGAATAAGCACTTGGGAGCGAATGTTAAAGAGGAGATTTAGCCTAGACTAGTAATCCTGTTATATAAATGTGGCTTGAGAGAGTGCTCTATGAATATGTGCTTAAGGAGCACTTTGGATGTGAATTGAAAAGCGATTGACAAGTATGCCTCGAGTATACTATCTGAGTATCCATCGAAATTACAATAGTTCAATGAAAAGAAAAGAAATCCTGAAAAATGGAATAGTGAAATGATATGAAAGTTTATACTATGGTGAGCTCATCTATGTTGGTTTGATAACTTCATGATGTGTATGACTAACTTGTTTAATGAGTGAATGTATTTAGGTAACTTGTCAAAATATTAATGGAATGAATGCATATATATGCTTATTTGAATAATTATAACCGGTAAGTTTCTTTCTATCACACGTACTTACTAACTATGAAAAT
Source organism: Gossypium australe (assembly GCA_005393395.2). NCBI lineage: Eukaryota > Viridiplantae > Streptophyta > Magnoliopsida > Malvales > Malvaceae > Gossypium > Gossypium australe. The sequence continues at coordinate 121,935,994 of CM016616.1, forward strand.
GCTTACCCCATTTTACTTTTCCTTGTTTTATAGTGCTCGTAAGGCTCGCGCAGGTTGGAGGATTTGGTTGGAGCAAGATCATACTATCCACAAATCCCCTTTTTGGTATAGCTAAATGATTCATTTTGGTATAATGGCATGTATAAGCTACTTGGCTTAGATGAAGGCTTGTAAGTAATATTTGATGACTTAGCCATTGGAATGGCTAAGGATGTTCAATTGGTGCATGTATGATGTTAATGTATGTCCATATTCTTAAGTGTTAAGTATGGTGGATAATTCATTTTGGAAGTGGCCATTGGAATTGGCTAATATTGGTTTTGTTATAAATGCATATGATGATGTCTTTCATGGATGTGAGAATTTGCATGGTTTGAGTTGACAAGTATGTGATGTTGTATGTGATAGAAAATAGTATATGAATGATGTGGCTGATTTGGTTAAGTGTATGTTTTTGGATTGGTGCTATGTTTTTTGTGTAGGTATGTCCATGGAAGGGTGACAAGATGGCTTGGTAAATAACCTTGTGTTTGTCCACACGGGTAGACGCACGAGCGCGTGTTTAGTTCGTGTGTGACACACGGAGTGCCCCACGGGCATGTGTTCTAGCCGTGTGTCCCCTACACCTTAATTAATGCAAAAATTTTTTCTAGAATATAGCACACGGGCAGAGACACGGACGTGCATCTCGGCCGTGTGTGCTACACGGCCTTAAACATGGGCATGTACCCCGGCCGTGTGAAGTCTACACCTATTTTATAAAAAAGTATGAAAATTAAATTGACCACACGGCCTAGCACACGGGCGTGTGGCACGACCGTGTGGAAAAGTCAGAGAGCACCCTATTTTATACACGACCTGTAGCACGGGTGTGTCCCAAACTCATACGGTCATGTGACCCCTATTTTAGCAAAAAATCTCTAAGTGTCGTAAAACTTTCTAAAGTTCTCGGTTCAGTCCTGAACCACTTCCAAAGCATGTTTTGGGCCTTGTAAGCTTGTGTTAGGGATGATAGGAATGTATACGAAAAGTTTTAAATTTGGATAGAGATTCACGTCTCAGTTTTGTATGATTGCTTGTGTTTATGCCTAGTAATGCCTCGTACCTTATTCAGGCTTCGAATACGGGTAAGCGGTGTTACGTTTAGTGGTATCAGAGCTACGGTTTAGTCGATTCTCTGACTAACGTAGCAAGTAAGGGTTTAGTTATACATGCCATTATACAAATTGTGATAGTACGATAACTCTTGATCACTTTTAAATGTATTTTCATATAGTAAATGTCTTACAACCAAGCTCGAGATGAGTCTGAAGATGCTAAGGGCACTGCTCAAGCTTCTGTGCAACAAGCCGCAACTAGTAGTAGTAGGAGACCCATGTCAGAGCCTTCTTCAAAATGATGGATGAATGGTTTAGCGAGTACATGAGAACACACCTCGCTGTTCCACTACCTCCCCCAACTATCCCTCAACCTGATTATGAGATGCAACAGGGTGTTGAGCCCGAAAGGATCAGACAGGCTCTGGTTGATAAAATAAGAAAATATGGAGCAGAAGAGTTCAGAGCTACTACCGATGATGATTCAGAAAAAGTTGAGTTTTAGCTAGAGAATATCGTTCTAGTTTTTAAGGAATAGTCATGTACTCCAACAGAATGTTTGAAATGTGCGATATCTTACTGAAAGACACATAATACTATTGGTGGAAAACTATATCTTTAGTTTTACCGAAGGAAAATGTCACATGGTAATTCTTTCAAAAGGAGTTCCGAAAGAAGTATATCAGCCAAATGTTCTTAGATCAGAGAAGAAAATAATTTTTAGAGCTTAAACAGGGAGACAGGACCGTGGCAGAATATGAACGAGAGTTTGTTCAGTTGAGTCAGTATGCCAGGGAATGGGTTCAAACCGAAGTTGAGAAGTGCAAATGCTTTGAGGAAGGGCTGGACGAAGACATTAAACTACTGATTGGGATTTTCAAAATAAGAGAGTTTGTCGTGCTAGCCGATCAAGCCAAGAAAACTGAAGATTTAATTATAGAGAAGAAGGAAGCCAAAAGGGAAACCCGGGTTCCGAGTAAAAGATTCATGACTAAGTCACAACCCTCTGCTTCAAAGAAATTAAGAAGTTATCATGAATGTTTTACATCATCAGTGGGACATTCGGGAAAGGAAGGAAGTTCCAAACACTCTAAATCGAGGACTTCATCTCCCTCAGTAGCTAGTGTAGGGAGTGTTGGAAACCCTAAGCCACGGTGTAATGTATGTAATAAATTGCATTATGGTGAATGCCAGATGAAAAGTGGGGCATGTTTCAGGTGTGGTTCCCTTGATCACTTTCTTAAGGAATGCCCGAAAAGAGGTGAGAAAGATACCGGACAAACTCCTAAATCGTGTAACCTCACCTTGAGGGGTAGACCTCCACGACACCCTGGGAATGCTAGTGGTAGTCATGGTACTGCAAAAGATTCAGCAGCCAAATCCGAGGCATAGGCTCTAGCAAGAGCATATGCCATACGTGCAAGGGAAGAGGCCTCGGCGCCCGATGTTAGCACTAGTATTTTTTCTCTCCATGATACTAATGTAGTTGCATTGATTGATCCTAGATCAAGCCACTCTTATATTTGCATGAAGTTGGTATCTAGTAAGGATTTACCTGTTGAGTCTACTGAATATGTGATTAAAGTGTCGAACCCCTTAGGCAAATATGTTCTGGTTGATAGAGTTTGCAAGAATTGTCCTTTAATAATTCGAGGTCACTATTTTCCAGCTAATTTAATGTTGTTTCCATTTGAAGAGTTTGATTTTATATTGGGTATGGATTGGTTGACACTACATGATGCTATAGTAAATGGTGAAAATGGTGAAATTCTTCGGGTTGAATCAAATGAGTCAGATACACTGCCTATTGTGATTTCTTCTATGTCGGTTTCGAAATACATGAGAACGGGGTGTGAAGCCTATCTTACTTATGTGTTGAACACTAAGAAGTCTGAATTGAAAATTGAATCAATGCTGGTAGTATGTGAATATTCAGATGTATTTCTAGAGGAATTGCCAGGGTTACCTCCGATTAGTGAAATTCATTTTGGTATTGATTTAGTCCCTGGTACTTCACCAATATCAATCGCTCCGTATAGGATGGCCCCAACTGAATTGAAAGCTCAGTTGCAAGGATTGGCAGATAAGGGATTCATGAGACTGAGTTATTCTCCATGGGGTGCACCGGTATTATTTGTAAAGAAGAAAGACGGTTCTATAAGATTGTTCATCGATTACCGATAACTCAACAAAGTGACCATAAAGAACAAGTACACGTTACCAAGAATTGATGATTTGTTTGATCAGTTGAAAGGGGCAACATTATTTTCAAAGATATATTTGAGATAGGGCTATTATTATTTGAGAGTTAAGGAGTCGGATGTACCAAAGACCATTTTCAGAACAAGGTACAAGCACTATGAATTCCTTGTTATGCCTTTCGGACTGACGAATGCTCCTGCAGCTTTAATGGACTTGATGAAACGGATTTTCAGACTATAACTAGATAGGTTTGTGGTGTGTTCTTTAATGATATCCTGATTTATTCTCGACATGAGTCTGAGCACGCTGAACATTTAAGAATTGTTTTACAGATTTTGAGAGAAAAATAGTTATATTCTAAGTTCAGTAAAAGTGAGTTTTGGCTTCGAGAAGTTGGATTTCTGGGGTACATTGTTTCAGGTGATGGCATTCGAGTTGATCCGAGTAAGATTTCTACTATAGTTGAATGGAAACCACCGATGAATGTATCCGAGGTTAAAAGTATTTTAGGCTTAGCCGGTTACTACCGCCAGTTTGTCAAAGGGTTTTTTGGTGATTGCTACTCCTATGACGAGATTGTTGCAAAAAGATGTCAAGTTTAAATGGTCCGAAAAATGTCAGCGAAGTTTTGAGAAATTGAAAGCTTTATTGACTTAGGTGTCTTAGTACAATCTGAACTGGGAAAATAATTCGTAATTTATAGTGACACGTCTTTGAATGGAATTGGATGTGTGTTGATGCAAGAGGGCAAAGTGATAGCTTATGCCTCGAGATAGTTGAAACCACATGAGAAGAATTACCCAACGCTTGATTCGGAACTGGCTGCTATAGTTTTTTCTTGAAAATTTGGAAACATCATTTAGACGGCCATGTTTTTACTGATCAGAAAGACTTAAATTTGCGGCAACGAAGATGGCTTAAGTTATTGAAAGACTATGAGTTGGTGATTGAGTATCACCCGGGTAAGGCGAATATAGTCGCAGATGCCCTGAGTAGGAAATCCTCTTTTGCCTTAAGAGTGATTATTTTTTTATGCGATGTCAAAGTCTTAAAATTTATATAAAGAATGATCAAACTTGGAAACTAACTATGACAACGATTTGAGGCAAGCGCACCAATCGAACAGTAGTATAGCTAAGGCAAGACCGGAATGTCAAACCCAAAGGAACCAAAAGTACTAATACTAACTCTCTTTTTATTATTTAGCCTAAGAATTAAAGTGATTTTTATTTAATCTAAAATTAACTAACTACTAAACTAAAGACTCTAAGACAAAGAAGAAGGAAATTGGGAAAATAACTTTGAGGAAAAACCAATTGATTAAGACGACACCCAAGGAAGAATCCACCGAGACTTCACTTGTTATCTAACTCTGAACCAGATGATTTATTCATTTGACTTGATCCGTAAGATTCCCTAAGTTATATTAATCCCTCTGTCGAAGTGACTAACGTCTAACCCTAGGTTGATTAATTGAAATCTCTTTCTAATTAAAACCCCTAGAATTGCATTAACTCGATCTATGGACTCCCATATTAGGTTTCACCCTAATCCGGCAAAATCTCGTCACCCTATCTCTAGGCGTGCGATCAACTCTGCTTAATTATGCTAGATCTACTCTTAGGCAAGGACTTTTGCTCCTCGACCTAAGCACATCACACTTGAATTAATATCCCGAAAATATCAACACAAGAATTAAGAACACATAATTAAGAACAAGTCAAATATTTATCATATAGTTCAGCAAATGATAACAAGATTCATCTTAGGTTTTATCCCCTCAGGTATCTGAGGGTTTAGTTCATAACAATAAAAGAAAACATCTCAAAAGAAAAGATAAAACAAAACATAAGAAATCCCTAAAACTCCCTGAAGGAATTGAAGGAGAGATCCTCCATCTTGAGTATGATTCTGACTTCTTGAGATGGATCAATTGGCTATCTTCGAGTAAATCTCCACAAATCTACCTTCTTTGGCCTAGCTGGACGCCCCTGACTAAAGCCCAGGGTTCCTCCGACAAAAGCCCTGGCAGAAGGCTTCTGCCGAACTCCCTTTTAGGTTGCCCCCTAGAGTGTTTATATAGGCTTGGAGATGTCTTACTTGGCCTCCAAGTATCCTAATCCAAATAGGATTCCTATTTGGGTGTTTAAATAGACTTTGGAATGTGTTCCTTTGCCTCCAAGTATCCTATTCCGAGTAAAACTACTCTTTGTCACGGCAAGGACACGCCCATGGCACCGCCCGTGTGAATCGTGGCCAAGCCATGTTCGAGAATATTGAATGAGGCACGGCCGTGTGGTCTTCGGCCCAGGCCATGTGGATTTCGTGATATGGTCCATTTACTCTGTTTTGCGCCCGTTTTTCGTTCTTTTCATCCTCCGATGCTCTTCTAAGTATAAAACATGAAAATAAAGGATTAAGAGCACCAAATTACACAATTCAGGGCTTAAATCATTGAAAAGCATGCTAAATCTGGGCTTAAAATATGTTACTTTTATGGTTTATCAGAGAGGAATGAACATGAGGCTGACTTTATCAGATGATGGTTCGATTCTAGCTAAATTGAGAGCTAGACCGACGTTTCTTCAACATATTTGTGAAGCCCAGAAGGGTGACAGTGAAGTGCATGCTAAGAGAGCTCTGTGTGAATCGGGCAATAACTCAGATTTTCTTATCGGATCTGATGATTGTTTGATGTTGTGAGATAGGATTTGTGTGCCAAAAGGTGACGAACTTATTCAGAAAATTCTTCAAGAGGCACACAGTGGTTGTTTATCCGTTCATCCAGGTAGTACGAAAATGTATATTGACTTGAAGAAAATGTATTGGTTGTTGGGTATGAAAAGAGATATCTCCGAGTTTGTTTCGAATTTGATTTGCCAGCAAGTGAAAGACAAACACCAAGTACTTCAGGTCTGCTTCAGCCACTGATGGTTCTCGAGTGGAAATGGGATAGAATCACAATGGACTTTGTAATGGGTTTGCCTTTGACCCCAAAAAAGAAAGATGTCGTATGGGTCGTTGTTGATAGATTGACGAAGTCGACTCATTTTATACCGGTACTTGCTGACTACTCGCTTGATAAGCTAGTTGAATTGTACATTACTGAGATTGTGAGATTGCATGGGGTGCCTAAATCGATTATTTCAGATAGAGATCCGAGATTCACTTCAACGTTTTGGAAGAAGTTGCAAGAGAAGCATTAGGTACGAAGTTAAATTTTAGTACCGCTTTTCAACCACAAACCGACAGTCAATCGGAAAGGGTAATTCAGATTCTTGAGAACATGCTCCGATGTTGTGTTTTAGAGTTCCAAGGTAGTTGGGAGAAATATCTACCGTTGGTTGAATTTGCCTACAATAACAGTTTTTAGTCAAGCATAAAAATGGCACTGTATGAAGCATTGTATGGCCATAAGTGTCGAACTCCTCTGTATTGGATAGAGCTAAGCGAGAAACAAATTCACAGGGTTGACTTACTAAGAGAAATCAAAGAAAAGGTGAAAGTAATTTGTGATAGTTTAAAAGCAGCTTTTGATAGACAAAAGTCATATACGGATTTGAAAAGAAAAGAGATTGATTTTCAAATTGGGGATAAAGTGTTTTTGAAAGAATCTCCATGGAAGAAAGTTCTCAAATTTGGCCAGAAAGGCAAGTTGAGTCCACGTTTTATTAGGTTGTATGAGGTGATTGAAAGAATCAGGTAAGTAGCATATTGGTTGGCTTTACCAACGGAGATGGAAAAGATCCATGATATATTTCATGTGTCTATGTTGCAGCGGTATCGATCTGACCCTTCACATGTGATTTCAACCTTAGAGGTTGAAATTAGACAGGATATGACCCATGGCGAAGAGCCGATAAAGATATTAGCTCGGGAAGTGAAACAATTGAGAAATAAAAGTATAGCACTAGTGAAAGTCTTATGGCAAAGACACGGAGTTGAGGAAGCAACGTGGGAACCTAAGGAAGCTATGAGAAAATAGTACCCAGACCTCTTTTCCAGTAAGAGTTTCAGGGATGAAAATCCTTAAAGGGAGAGAGTTATAATAGTTTGATTTTAGGTCTACTCGGAACAATAGTTTCGGGACCAAAAATCTAAAGCAATAAAATTTGTTTTTATTATATTTTTATGGTCTACAGTTTTATGGAACTATTCTGTGAAAATCTTATTCGAAAATTTCGACGTTTAGGCACTCAATTTAGTTTTAAGGACTGAATTGTAAAAAGTACAAAACTTGAATTCTAGATGTTAAAGGTGTCCAATTGTTATGAGATTTTAAATTAGAGGTCCTTATATGATAATTAGACCATTAGTTAAGTTTATGGACAAAAATGGACATGATTAAGTGAAATTTTAAAGTTTGGAAAATGGCATTTTGGTCATTTAGTAATTAAATGAATTAATAAGCAAAATGAAAGAAAAAATTTGTTCATGTTCTCCTACCTTGTGCCGAAAATTTGAAGGTCACCATAGCTAGGGTTTGTTCAACTTTCAAGCTTGATTGTAAGTACATCCTAGCCCCGTTTTTAATGCTCTTTACATTTTTGAAGTCGTTATCATCCGATCTACCTCTTTCTGCCATTAATTTAAGATGTGCTTGATGTCTATAGTTTGATCCACGTTAGACATATGTGTATTTTGATGTTTAATGGTAGATTTTGCATGTTTGATGTGTGATAAACAACTTTTACTAGGTGATTTTTGATGAAAATGCATAAAAAGGACCTAATTGAAAAAAAGTTATAAAATAGATTGTAAAATTCTAATTTAATGGAAAAGGTGGACTACTATAAGCATGCAAAATGGTCCGGCTAGGCTTGGGTTACCAAGAAATTGAACACATTTTATTTTACGAGCATAGGGACTAAAATGTAAAATGTAAAAAAGTTAGGGACAAAATAGTAATTTTGTCTAGGATGCAAATTAATGTAAATGTATGTGTAAAATGATGAATAGCCAAAATTTGCTTATATAGACCTGGAACAACCGATTACGAAACTAGATCGAGGAAAACGAAAAGTCTCAGATTAGTTGAGTTTCAAATACGAACCATTCTCAAGGTAAGCTCGTGTAATTTAATTTGGTATGCTATTATGTTTTAATTGAATTGTGTAATTGAGATAATATATATGCAATGATATACCCTATCAAATAATCACAAGATGATAAACACGAATTAAATGTCATTGTCCCGGTTGAACATTTTATTTTGATGGATTATAATAATTTTCTTGAAATGAACAAAATTATATGTAAAGGATTTAGCCTGGACGGGTAATCCTGAGCTACACTCTCTTGAGTAAATATTATGAAATGGATTCAACCTGGACAGATAATTCATAGTAGGCTCATTAGAGCTAACGTTACCAAAAAGATTTAGCCTGGACTGGTAATCATGAATCCATTCTTAGGAGAGAATGTTAAATACGGGATATAGCCTAGAATGGTAATCCTAAATAAGCTCTTGGGAGCAAATGCTAAAGACGGGATTTAGCATGGACTGGTAATCCTATTATATGAATATGGCTTGAGAGTGTGCTCTACGAATATGTGCTTAAGGAGCACTTTCGATATGAATTGACAAACGATTGACAAGTATGCCTCGAGTATACTATCTGAGTATCCATCAAAATTACAATAGTTCAATGAAAAGAAATCCTGAAAAAAGGAATAGTGAAATGATATGAAAGTTTATACTATGGTGAGCTCATCTATGTTGGTTTGATAACTTCATGATGTGTATGACTAACTTGTTTAATGAGTGAATGTATTTAGGTAACTTGTCAAAATATTAATGGAATGAATGCATATATATGTTTATTTGAATAATTATAACCGGTACGTTTCTTTCTATCACGCGTACTTACTAAGCACGAAAATGCTTACCCCGTTTTACTTTTCCTTGTTTTATAGAGCTCGTAAGGCTCGCGAAGGTTGGAGGATTCGGTCAGAGCAAGATCACCCTATCCACAAATCTCCTTTTTGGTATAGCTAAATGATTCATTTTGGTATAATGGCATGCATAAGCTACTTGGCTTAGATGAAGGCTTGAAAGTAATATTTGGTGACTTAGCCATTGAAATGGCTAAGGATGTTCAGTTGGTGCATGTATGTTGTTAATGTATGTCCAAATTCTTAAGTGTTAAGTATGGTGGATAATTCATTTTGAAAGTGGCCATTGGGATTGGCTAATATTGGCTTAGTTATATATGCATATGATGATGTCTTTCATGGATGTGAGAATTTGCATGGTTTGAGTTGACAAGTATGTGATGTTGTATGTGATAGAAAATAGCATGTGAATGATGTGGCTAATTTGGTTGAGTGTATGTGTTTGGATTGGTGCTATGTTTTGTTGTGTAGGTATGTGCATGGAAGGGTGATGAAATGGCTTTGTAAATAACCTTGTTTTTGTCCACATGGGTAGACACACGGGCGTGTGTCTAGGTCGTGTGTGACACACGGCTGCCTCACAGGCATGTGTTCTAGCTGTGTGTCCCCTGCACCTTAATTGATGCAAAACAGAATGTCCAAAATATAACACACGGGCAGAGACACGGGCGTGTGTCTCAGCCGTGTGTGCTACACAGCCTTGTACACGGGCGTGTACCCCGGCCGTGTGAAGTCTGCACCTATTTTATGAAAAATTATGAAAATTAAATCGACCACACGACCTAGGACACAGGCGTGTGGCACGGCCGTGTGGCAATGTCAGAGAGCACCCTATTTTGAACACGGCCTGTAGCACGAGTGTGTGTCAAGGTCGCATGAATGTGTCCTGAACCCACACGGGCGTGTCCCAAACCCACACGGGCGTGTCCCAAACCCACACTGGCATGTGACCCCTGTTTTAGCAAAAAAATTTCTAAGTGTCGTAAATCTTTCTAAAGTTCTCAGTTTAGTCCCGAACCACTTCCAAGGCTTGTTTTGGTCCTCATAAGCTTGTTTTAGGGACAATAGGAATGTAAGTGAAAAGTTTTAAATTTGGATGGAGATTCACGTCTTGGTTTTGTATGATTGCTTGTGTTTATGCCAGGTAATTGCTCGTACCTTGTTCCTGCTTCAAATACAAGTAAGGGGTGCGCCATCGACACGGGGTTGAAGAAGCTACATGGGAACCTAAGGATGCTAAGAGAAAACAATACTCGAACCTATTCAACGGTAAAATTTTTGGGGACAATGTAACACCCCAAACTCGGCCTAGACGTTACGACCGGATCTGACATGTCACATCGAAGTGTTGATTTGAAAACTGGTCTTGTCGATGAAAGTTCGTGACTAAAGTTTTAAATCCCTTTTTAAATAATTGTTATTGAAAACGTTGTTGTTGAAAAAAATCAAAACATGTTGACTAACTGGTCATATCATTTATTACAAGTTTATTAATCTGAATCAAAACCACGAAAGCTTTTCTAATTATAGACCATTTAAATTTGAAATGCGTGATTTTCTTTGGAAACAGTTATTATTTTGAAAAACACCATGTGGGGACTAAGTCGACCCACCCAGCCAACACACCAATATCGCAGCATAACTATTAATAGTAACGCAGCAAAGATGCTAACAACAGTAATCGTGGCCCAGCCACTAAGATCAGAATACGTGGCGAAGCCACTAGAATAGTAAAAACGTGGCAGAGCCACTAGTATAGTACTTCCTCCAAATCAGAATCCCAACCCCAATGCAGAATGTCGTGTCATAAATATTACGTGTATGCAGTATGTAATACTCATAACCGGTCACATAGATATCATACACACATCAACTAAACTACCACTAGGGGTATAATGGTTATTTTGTCAGTTAGGGGTAAAACGGTAATTTCACCCCCAAAGGTATTTCGGTCATTTTACTCACTAGGGGTATTTCAGGCATTTTACTCATTAAGGGTATTTCAGTCATTTTACTCATTAAGGGTATTTCAGTCATTTTACTCATTAAGGGTATTTCAGTCATTTTACTTATTAAGGGTATTCAAGTCATTTAACGACCTTTCCTAAGGCCTGCAGTTGCCTCGAGCGACACAGATAATCTATTTGGTCGAAATAGTGTAAATGGGCTCAAAGTCCAATATTCAGCCCAAATGCCCGTTTGGCCCAAATCCTATCACAGTTATGTGCTCTACATAGCCCCAAAATAGTTTCTACAACTTTTCGTAAATTTTACACGTGTGGGGTCCACGAGCCCATTGGGCCCACACGGCCCATTTTGGCCCAACGAGGCCCAATACAGCCCAAGCGCACGAGAACACTCATAGTGACCTCTTCAGTCTACTGCCTCGGTTGTAGGCTCAGTTTTTCCACATGAGCGATCGCACGCTCGTGAGGCCTCAAATGCCGTAATTCCATGTTTTCGGCTTTTGCTGGTTCTTAGTGTAGATAGTGTGATTACACACCATTGTCCATCGTTTTGACAGTAACAATGCAGGGTGTATGATTACACATCATTTAGCGACCACTTGCGAAACTCCAAAAGCACCAACCTAGATCCAATCCAAAAGATTTCAATCAGTCCTCAAATCGATCATAAGATTCACAACCCTGAATCTCTACACTATCTTTACCACTAACCTTGGTAAACAGGGGTATAGCCTTTTAACCCTTAAATCGCTTGGCTAGCCTCCCACAATTGCTGATTGACCGCTCAGTATATAACAATAGATCTCATTAGAGGGTTGATTAAGGATGTAGTTTACACCCATCAACACTAACCTGAGGAAGAAAGAGAACAACTTACCAAGTCCCTAAGAACCGAATGCTGACTTAGAGAGGTGGCACACGTGAGTGGATTATCGCGTAAGCTCTAAAAAGAATAAATCAAAAGTAGATCATTGAATAGTACCCACAATAATCCTAATAAGGAAAATCGCAAAGTAACAAGAAACAACCCAATTACTTGCCCCAATATTTTGCTTGTCAGAGCTTTAGAAGATGTGAGGAGGAGGCAGTGTATTCGGCTATACTCAAGAAGAAAGGAACAGAAGAACTTAATTTGATTTAGCCTAAAGAGAAGAAGAAGAGAAGAATGCGGAATCGACAGAGAGATAAATGAAGAAGGAAGAAAATCTTCAAGGGAGAACTCGGCACTTGATGTTTATGTTTTTCCAAAGAAGGGACAGTAGAAGAGAAATAGAGTGGAAAAGATAAGGTCTCGAATGGTCAAGAATACTGCACAAGACGCCACCAAAAAAGAGTAAATCTCGAAACGTACAAAAAGAAAACCCAAAATAATAGAGAGGATTTTCGATTTCTACACTCTCACAAAAATGTCGAAAATGCACCAAATGAATGCCCATAGCCGAATCCCCTACTCAAGCTTTCCCATTCGGCTATGACTCCCTTCACATCTAAACTCCTTCAAAATCTCCACCGATTTCTCCTCGATTTGCTTCCATTCAAATCCATTCAAATTTGACGACCAAGTCTCCAACCACCTCTGCAGAGTCTGAATCAAACTCTACCTCTCACGCCATAGGGACATAAAATAAAACCCCCTCTTTGCATGCCATGGGATTCGAACCCACTCCCTCTTAAATGCCCAACACGCCACCTGCCACCACAACACAAGATCTTTTGTGTCATAAAACAAACCCAACTTAATATATGCCTTTCAAGCTAACATCTAGGTTTCTAAAAGAGCAAAAATCAAAATTTTGCCAGGGGCCATACTTGAACCCAGGCTTCCTAAATACCCCCAAACACACCCAAATCACTTAGCCATTGAAGTAGACAAGCAATTTTGTCAGAACATGAAAAATTAAAGACCCTGTATTTTTGGGGTGTTACAACTCTACCCCCTAAAAGAAATTTTGGCCTCGAAATTTACCTGGTCAGAATAGGTGAGGATATTGTTGTTGCATCACCTCCTCAGGCTCCCATGTGGCTTCTTCGGTACCGTGATTACGCCAAAGCACCTTGACCAAAGGAATAGATTTCCTCCTTAATACCTTAACATCACGATCCAGTATCTGCACCGGTTTTTCCTCAAAAGTCAGATTAGGTCTAACCTCAATCTCCTCAACCGGCACTATATGTGAGGGATCGGAGCGGTATCGCCTCAGCATGGATACATGGAATACATCATGTATCCGGTTTAACTCAGGAGGCATCTCAAGTTGGTAGGCAACCGGTCCTCCACACTTTAATATTCGGTAAGGTCCGATGAATGCAGGGCTCAGTTTGCCTTTCCGTCCAAATCTCAGAATCTTCTTCCATGGTGAGACCTTCAAAAAGACATAATCCGCCACAGAGTACTCTATCTTTTTACACTTCAAATCTTCATGCAACTTCTGCCTATCGGATGCTTCCTTTAATCAATCTCGAATCAACTTTACTTTTTCTTCGGTTTCAGAAACTAACTCTGGCCCCAAAACTCGCCGCTCACCCATTTCTGTCTTTATATATGTAGGGGTGCGACACCTACGACCATATAACGCCTCGTACGGTGCCATCTGAATACTGGATTGGTAACTGTTGTTATATGCGAACTCTGCCAGCGGCAAGTAGTCTTCCCAACTGGCTTTGAAATCAATTACATAGCTTCTTAACATGTCCTCCAATATCTGAATCACCCTCTCCGACTGACCGTCAATTTGAGGATGAAATGCAGTACTAAAGTCTAACCTTGTACCCAAAGCCTCGTGTAACTTTTTCCAGAATCGAGATGTGAATCTAGGATCTTTGTCCGAAATGATAGAAACTGGTACCCCATGCAGTCTCACAATCTCAGCCACATATAACTTAGCCAAATTCTACAGTGAATAATTAATGCGGACCGGTATAAAGTGGGCAGATTTAGTCATTCGGTCAACAATAACCCATACCTAGTCCTTCTTCGTCGGCGTTAAGGGTAGCCACTTACAAAATCCATGGTTACCCTTTCCCACTTCCAGAGTGGAATCTGAACTGGCTGCAATAACCCAAAAGGTAGTTGGTGCTCAGCTTTAATTTGCTGGCATGTTAGACACTTGCCCACGAAATCAGTAACCTCGCGCTTAAGCCCTGGCCACCAGTATAATTCACGCAGATCTCGATACAACTTGTTTCCACAAGGATGAATAGCATAAGGATTGCTATGCGCCTCCTGTAGGATAGACTGCCTCAGATCAGAATCTCTCGATATACAAACTCTCCCACAGAAACATAGTACTCCCACACTATTCATCCCAAAATCCGCAGTCTCCCCCTTCTCGACCAATCAGAAACGAGGAACCAACAATTCATCCAACAACTGTTTCTCCTTAATTTGATCAATCCAGGTCGATCTCACTTGGAGTTCAGCCAACAAACTACCATTTTCAAATAGGCTGAGACGAGCAAACATTGCTCTGAAATCAGATACAACCCTACGGCTCAATGCATCGATGACTATGTTAGCTTTACTAGGATGGTACTCAATCGAGTAATCAAAATCATTAAGTAACTCTATCCATCTTCGTTGTCTAAGATTTAACTCCTTCTGAGTAAGGAGGTACTTGAGGCTTTTATGATCTGTGTAAATAATAGACTTCTCACTGTATAAGTAATGTCTCCAAATCTTCAGTGCGAAGACCACCGCAGCTAACTCCAAATCGTGAGTGGGGTAATTCGCCTCGTGAGGCTTAAGCAGATGAGACACGTAAGCAACCACCTTACCCTCTTGCATCAACACATAGCCCAATCCAATGTGCGACACATCACTGTAAACAACGAATTCCTTCCTAGACTCTGGCTGTATCATCACAGGGGCTTCAGTCAGAACTTTCTTCAGTTTCTCGGAACTCTCTTACTGCTTATTAGTCCAATTAAACGGTACCCTTTTAAGCAGTAACTTAGTCAAAGGTGCAGCAATCAGTGAAAACCTCTCAACAAAACATTTGTAATACCCAGCCAGACCCAGAAAGCTTTAAATCTCAGATACAATTTTTGGTGGTTTCCAATTCAATACGGCTTCAATTTTTCGAGGATCAACCCTAATCCCCTCGGCAGACACCACGTGACCCAGAAATGTCACTTCTCGCAACCAAAACTCACACTTGCTGAACTTCGCATATAGCTGCTTTTCCCTCAGAATTTGTAAAACAATTCGAAGATGTGCATCATGATCCTCCTCGGTACTGGAATACATCAGGATGTCGTCTATAAACACCTCTATGAACCGATCCAAATAGGGCTGGAATACTAGGTTCATCATACCCATGAAAGCAGCTGGTGCATTCGTCAACCCAAACGGCATTACTAGAAACTCGTAATAATCGTAACGACTCCTAAACGCAGTCTTATACACATCCGCCTCCTTAAACTTTAGCTGATGGTACCCAGATCAAATATCTATCTTGGAGAAAACCGAAGCTCCTCGCAGCTGGTCAAACAAATCATCTATCCTCGGTAAAGGGTACTTGTTCTTAATAGTCAGTTTACTCAGTTGAGGATAATCGATGCACATGCGCATGGATCCATCCTTCTTCTTTACGAATAACACTGGTGCTCCCCATGGAGACACACTCGGCCGTATGAATCCTTGGTCTAGTAGCTCTTGGATTTGAGCCTTTAACTCTACCAGCTTCTTCGGTGCCATATTATAAGGGGTGATGGACACCGGAGCTATTCCCGGTAGGAGCTCAATACAGAAGTCAACCTCACAGTTTTAGGGGCAACCCAGGAAGCTCTTCTAGGAATACATTCGGAAACTCCTTAACAGTTCTGATGTCTCCAACAGAAGGACCTTTAGAATCAGAAATGCTGACATAAGCTAAAAATGTTTCGCAACCCTTGTGAACCAATTTCTCAGCATTTAATGTTGAGATTACATTAGACAAATAATCTTTTCGCTCCCCTAACACAACCACATCCTCATCCTCGATAGACTTCAACACCATACGCTTAGCAGCACAATCTGAATTCGCACGGTGTTTCACTAGCCAATCCATGCCCAATATAAGATCGAACTCACCAAATGACAGTTCCATCAAATCTGCAGGAAAGACAACCCCTTGGAGCTCTAGGGGCACGTCTCTGAACAACTTATTCACCCTAACCGACTGTCCCATTGGACTTAACACAGTCATCTCACTATCAGTAATTTCAAATTGAAAGCCTAGCATCCCAGACACAGTGCATGCAACATACGAGTGTGTAGACCCAATGTCAGTTAAAGCAGTGTATGGTACATTATAGATTAGGAACGAGCAGCATAGACCAAAGTTGGTTGTCTCGCCTCAGTGTTACCAGCACCTCTGCCCGGTGCTCCACGACCTCTTCCCAAACCATTTCCTCCTCTGGCCTGATCAGGGCCTCTCGGTGGCTGCTGACCACCTCTCCCTGGCTGAACATGTCCCTGACCTGCGACTTGCATCTAAACGGGCCTCTGAGTACAGTCCTTAACCTGATGATCCATGGACCCATATCTAAAACACGCCCCAGTTCATTTCCAGCACTCACCCTGCTGAGCTCTCCCACAATCTGCACAAGGCTGCTGTCTAACCATAGTAACAGGAACTACTCGGTCAGACCCATCAAATCTGGCCTTCTTTATAGGCCTTCCAGAAGAACCCGAGGGCCCTGAATCCCTTTTAAATCTACCCTTATCTTTCTCGCAATTTTGGCGCTCAGAGTGCTTCACATCCTCAGCAATTTTTGCTTTCTCAACAAAGGCAATAAAGTCTCGCTCCCTCTGCAGAGCTATCAGAACACGTAACTCATCCCGGAGGCCATCTTTGAATCGCACACAATGTTCATACTCAGTTGCGACTATACCGCTAGCATAGCGACTCAACCGTAAGAATTCTGCCTAGTATACTGCCACTGTCTTATTTCCCTGCGTAATGCTCAAAAATTCCTATCTTCGGGCGTCCACATAACTTGTTCCCTCATACTTCCCTTAAAAGGCCACCTTGAAAAAATCCTACGTCAAGTGGTCAGCCTACGTGCCCTCTCTCATAGTGAGCCACTACTGGTATGCCTCTTCTCGTAGTAAGGACACTACTCCCTTTAACTTTTTTTCCACAGTACAATCAAGGTCATCCATTATCAGCTCGGTAGCCTCTAACCAATACTCTGCCACATTTGGGGCTATACCAGAAACACCTCAAAAGATTTCCACTCCATTAGACCAGAGTCGCTCAGAAATTGACCCTCGGCCCATTGACCCAGTACTCGCTCCAGGAACCCTTTTAAGAACACGTAGCATTGCTTGGGATAGAGCATCGTCCTCAACTGTCCAGTCATGAGACCCAGTCTCAATTACTGGTGAGGCTGGTGCCTCCCTAGCAGGCATGTGACCCGATGCTGAAGACCCAGTCCTAGTACCTCGGCCTCCACCGCGGCCTCGTGTACCCTTCCGCGAATACCTCTTGTGCTCTTATCATTATAGTGTATTATTTATTTTAACAATCTTATGAATCAGTTCATAGTTCCAGTAATTATTAACGGATGCTTTATGACAATTAGCATTTAAATTTTTTGTTTTCGCAGATCGAGGTATCTTACTACAGTTTTCAGTCTTCTACAATCTCAGTTCACCCTAACAAATGAGTTTTAGCAAAGTACTACTATCTATAGTAGTTTCTCCATATAACATTTCAATTTATAACGGTATACAGTGTCAGAGAACTTACAGATTTGGCGCTAAAGACTCGGGGTGCCACACTTTCAGTAACAACCTTTCACTTTTCTTTCCAAAACCAAAATTTAGACAATTTTAGAAAAATTTTCAAGAACCCATTCCACAGCCGAGTTTTACAACTTGGATCTAATACCACTAAATGTAACACCCCAAACCCGGCCTAGACGTTACGACCGAATCTGACGTGTCACATCGAAGTGTTGATTTGAAAACTGGTCTTGTCGATGAAAGCTCGTGACTAAAGCTTTAAATCCCTTTTTAACTAATTGTTATTGAAAATGTTGGTGTTGAAAAAAATCAAAACATGTTGACTAACTATTGGTCATATAATTTGTTACAAGTTTATTAATCTAAATTAAAAACCACGAAAGCTTTTCTAATTATAAACCATTTAAATTTGAAATGCGTGATTTTCATTAGAAACAGTTATTATTTTGAAAAACCATTTTCCAACTCTAACAGGTAGAAATAAGGAGTGAAAACCAAATAAAAGTTAAACCTCAAATGGCCTTATTACAAAAACAAACCCAAGCACAAATTAAAAATATTTAAATCTCAAACGGAAAATCCGTGTTCACGTGGCCACCTTCGGGTCCCTCACGGCTCCAAACCGGTTAAGGCTGAGGATTACTTGTACAGTTAAAAGAAAGGGTGAGTTTGCAAAAACTCAGTGTGTAATCCCCTATCAGTCAAATCACAATCGGTGCAAGTAGAAATAGACTGGGCCTAAGCCCTATACTGTAACAGATTAGTCTGGGCTTTAGCCCTATACAATAGCAGTGTGGGCCAAAGCCCAAAATAATAACAGTACAGAACAAAGATGCAACCCAACCCAACCCAGCCAACACACCATCCCTACCAACCAACACACCATGTGGGGACTAAGTCGACCCACCCAGCCAACACACCAATATCGCAGCGTAGCTGCTAATAGTAACACAGCAAAGCTGCTAACAACAGTAATCGTGGCCCAGCCACTAAGATCAGAATACGTAGTGAAGCCACTAGAATAGTAGAAACGTGGCAGAGCCACCAGTACTTCCTCCAAATCAGAATCCCAACCCCAATGCAGAATGTCGTGTCATAAATATTACGTGAATGCAGTATGCCATACTCATAACCAGTCACATAGATATCATACACACATCAACTAAACTACCACTAGGGGTATAATGGTCATTTCATCAGTTAGGGGTAAAACGATAATTTCACCCCTTAGGGGTATTTTAGTAATTCTACCCTATAAGGGTATTTCGATCATTTTACTCACTAAGGGTATTTTAGTCATTTTACTCATTAGGGGTATTTCAAGCATTTTACTCATTAAGGGTATTTCAGTCATTTTACTCATTATGGGTATTCCAGTTATTTTACTCTCTAGGGGTATTTTAGACATTTTACTCATTAAGGGTATTCCAGTCATTGAATGACCTTTGCTAAGGCCTGCAATCGCCTCGAGTGACACAGATAATCTATTTGGTCGAAACGATGTAAATGGGCTCAAAGCCCAATATTCGGCCCAAATGGGCCCACACACTCGTGTGGCCCGTTTGGCCAAAATCCTATCACAGTTATGTGCTCTACGTAGCCCCAAAATAGTTTCTACTACTTTTCGTAAATTTTACCTGTGTGGGGTCTACGAGCCCATTGGGCCCACACGACCCATTTCGGCCCAACGAGGCCCAATATGGCCCAAGCGCACGAGAACACTCGTAGTGACCTCTTCAGTCTATCGCCCTCAGTTGTTGGCTCAGTTTTTCCACACGAGCGATTACACGCTCGTGAGGCCTTAAATGCCGTAATTCCTGCTTTTTGGCTTTTGCCAGTTCTTAGCGGAGATAGTGTGATTACACACCATTGTCCATCATTTTGATAGTGACAATGAAGGGTGTATGATTACACACCATTGTCCATCATTTTGACAATAATAATGCAGGGTGTATGATTACATGTAACAGCCCGATTTAGACCCTAGTCAGAACAGTGGTTTCGAGACCACAAATCTGAGGTCAAAATAATATTTTAATATTATTATTGGTGTTTATTATATGTGATATAGCCTGTGTGAGAATTCTGTGGTAATTTTATCGACTGTGTGTCGAATTATGAAAAAGGATTTAATTGCATAAAGTGTAAAATGCTGTGTGCTAATTGTTAAGTGCTTACTTGTTGTTGTCTTTATAATAGGATGGCCTTATGAGGCAATTAAGCCATTTCTAAGTTATTGGATGGATAAAGGACATTAATGCCCTTAATGTATATATGTATACATGTTTAGTAAAAGGGCTAATATACTAAATAGATTAATAATATAATTATTATTCAAACAAAAGGCTAAAATAAGATGAATATGCTCATCTTTGCCAATCGAAAACCACAAAAGAAAAGAAAGAAGAAAAGCTTTGTTATATTCGACTATTACAAGCCTTAATTCAAGGTATGTTTTTGATCAGTTTTTGATAATTTTTACGTTTTCGTGATCGTTGCTTCATGCTCTTTCAAACCATGCTTAAATTTTGTGAATTGATGATGTTGTTGAAAAGTACCATTGATGAACATGTGAGTTCTTGAATGTTTGATGGTGGAAAATGAAATATATGTGTTTGATTAATATAATTTGTCTTTGAAATTTTGATGAGTTTGTGTAATTTGAGCTTAATTGTGAAAATGAGAAATGGATGGACTAAAATGTGAAATAAATGAAATATTTGGGGTTGTATGAGTATAGTAAGAATTTGGCTAGGCATGGGTACAAGCAAATTATATGTATTTTTTGGTTTTGTGAATTTGGGACTAAAGTGTCGAAATGTGAAAAAGTGAGGGCTAATTTGTAGAATGCCCTAAATAAGTGTGTGAGAAGTAAATTGAATGAATTGGTGACTGAATGGATTTGAATGTGTATAGACCAAGAAAGGAGAGGTTCGGATCGAGATTGAGGCAAAGACAAAGTGCTCGATTAATTGACCATTTCGGTATTCCGACATTTGATGTAAGTTTGGATATAATACTAGTTGTTAAATTATATCTACGTGATGTGAATTGAATGAATATATGTACATAATTATGAGAATGAAAATGCTATGTGCTGGATTAAAACAGATGGCACTAAGTGTGCGAAATTAGAAATGAGACAGAGATGAGTAGCACTATGTGTGAGAAAAGATAGAAGCTTCGGCTTATCGAATTGGCACTGTGTGTGCAATACCAATATAAGTTCGGTTTTACGTATTGGCACTAAGTGTGCGATGACGAATATGTTTCGACTACGAATTGGCACTGAGTGTGCGAGTAAATGAAAAGAATAGCAAAGGTTGATCGAAATGTAAAATCGAGCAGTTGAGTAGCATGATTGGTGAGTAACTATGTGTTGGCAAAGGTATGTATGATACCTATGTGGTTGGTGAAATTGAGGGTAGATGAATGGAATAGTATGTGAATATAGGATATAGTTGAATTTGTGTATCATTGGTAAATTATTTATGTGATGGTTCAACTTGTACATTGATTTGATTTAATGAGTGAATTGTATTGTATCTCGAACTTACTAAGCTTTGAAAGCTTACTGTGTGATGTGTTTCTCTGTTTTATAGTGTCAGTAAAGCTAGCTCGGATCCGGGGATCGTCAGCATCTCTATCACACTATCGGTAATCTTTTTCGATACTTTTGGAAAGATGTATATAGATGGAATATGGCATGTATAGGCTAGAAGTTATGGCATGTGTTGACATGTTTAATCCTTGCCATGTGATATGGCTTGGAGGTTGAATGAGGTTGAATGAGCTATCAATATGGTATATTTCATGATTATGTGGTTGATGAAAGATGTGGATTGAAGATGAATTATAGCATAGATTATATAATGCTTGATATATATATATATGTTTGAGATGATAATTGTTACTTTGAATCGACTCATTTGTGATGATATTAGGTATAGAAGTAGATGGTATTGTTGATGATTAATTGGTGCATGAAATGGTATGTTTTGAAAGCATTTAGAAGTATGAATTGGTATTATTTTGAAGCTTGTAGGTATGACCCAATTGTGGGTGGGAAATTAGCCTTGCAAATGGCCTATTTTGCATACGTAGCCAAGAAACACGAGCGTGTGTCTCTGCTGTGTGGCTCAAGAGCCATTTTAAAGTATGCCTGGGTAGGTTACACGGCTGTGATACACGGGCGTGCCTGGTGGCCGTGTGATCAAGTTAGTAGCTAGCCTAATTTCACACAACCATGGCACACGGGCGTGTCTAGTGGCTATAGGGATAAGTCAGTATGTATGCTCTATTTTGACATGGCCTGGACACATGGGTGTGTTTGGTAGCAGTGTGTGGCACACGGCCTGTCTGCACGGGCGTGTGACCTCAACAGTGTTGAAGAATGTTTTAATTTTTGAAAACTTTTGTAAAGTGTTCGGTTTAGTCCCGACCTCTTTCTAACATGTGTTTATGGTCTTGTAAACCTAGATAAGGGACTATATGCTCGTATTTGAGTATGTTTAATTGATGATTGACTTAGTGTCGTGAAATGGATGTGAAATGTTTTGACTTTTTGGTAATGCTTCCTAACCCTATTTCAGCGATGATTTCGGGTTAGGGGTGTTACATTACACACCTTTTAGTGACCACTTACGAGACTCCAAAAGCACTAACCTGGATCCAATCCAAAAGATTTCAATCAGTCCTCAAATCGATCATAAGATTCACAACCCTGAATCTCTACACTATCTTTACCACTAACCTTGGTAAATAGGAGTATAGACTTTTAACCCTTAAATCGCTTGGCTAGCCTCCCACAATTGCTGATTGACCGCTCACTATATAACAACAGATCTCGTTAGATGGTTGATTAAGGATGTAGTTTACACCCATCAACAATAACCTGAGGAAGATAGAGAACAACTTACCAAGTCCCTAAGAATCGAATGCTGACTTAGAGGGGCAGCACACGTGAGTGGATTATCACGTAAGCTCTAAAAAGAATAAACCGAAAGGAGATCATTGAATAACACCCAAAATAATCCTAATATGGAAAATCGTAAAGTAACAAGAAACAACCCAATTACTTACCCCAATATTCGGCTTGTCAGAGCTTTAGAAGATGTGAGGAGGAGGCAGTGTATTCTGCTATACTAAAGAAGAGAGGAACAGAAGAACTTAATTCGATTTAGCCTAAAGAGAAGAAGAATAGAAGAATGTCGAATTGGCAGAGAGATAAATGAAGAAGGAAGAAAAGCTTCAAGGGAGAACTCGACACTTGATGTTTATGTTTTGCTAAAGAATGGACAGTAGAAGAGAAATAGAGTTGAAAAGATAAAGACCCGAATGGTCAAGAATGCTGCACGAGACACCACAAAAAAAAGAGTAATCTCAAAACGCACAAAAAGAAAACCCGAAATAACAGAGAGGATTTTCCATTTCTACACTCTCAAAAAAATGCCAAAAATGCACCAAATGAATGCCCATAGCCGAATCCCCTACTCAAGCTTTCCCATTTAGCTATGACTCCCTTCATATCCAAACTCCTTGATTTCTCCTCGATTTGCTCCCAACCTCCCATTCAAATCCATTCAAATTTGATGACCAAGTCTCCAACCACCTCTACAGAGTTTGCATCAAACTCCACCTCTCACGCCACAGAGACATAAAATAAAACCCCCTCTTTGCATGCCATGGGATTCGAACCCACTCCCTCTTAAATGCCCAACACGCTACTTGCAACCACAACACAAGATCTTTTGTGCCATAAAACAAACCCAACTTAATATATGCCCTTCAAGCTAACATTCAGGTTTCAAAAGAGCAAAAATCAAAATTTTGCCAGAGGCCATACTTGAACCCAGGCTTCCTAAATACCCCCAAACACACCCAAATCACTTAGCCATTGAAGCAGACAAGCAATTTTGTCAGAACATGAAAAATTAAAGACCCTGTATTTTTGGGGCGTTACAGACAAAAATCCCTAAGGGGGAGAGTTGTAATAGCCCGGTTTTAGCTAAATTAGAACAGTGGTTTCGGAACCACAAATTCAATTTCAAAAAATTATTTTAATATTATTTTTGGTATTTACAGCATGATTGGTAACATTTTTGAGCTCTATTTTTGATGATTTTTATGTCTTTGTAATCGTTACAGCTCAAACTAGCTCGTACCTTTAATTTCGAAACTGTTAAAGATTTTGAAAGTTTCCATTGTTGAATCTATGTGTTCTTTGATGTTTAATGTTGAAATATGAAAGCTTGATGATAGTTTTACATGTTTTGTTAAGTGATTTTTAATGAAAATGCATAATAAGGATTAAATTGTGAAAAGTGCAAATTGAGTTGTTGAAATGTGAAATAAATGGAAAATATGGACTGCTAGGGGTATATTGGTAATTTGGCTAGCATGGGTTAGTCTTGAATTATGTGAATTTTGTGTTTTGTGAAATAAGGACTAAATTGTAAAAGTTGTGAAATACTTGGGGAAAATTGTAAAAGAGCTTTAAAGTGTGATATGGACTAAATTGAAAGAATATGTGATTGAATAAGTTAATTTTTAATTCATATAGATCAAGAAATAAAGAATTCGAATTTAGATTAGGGAAAAGCAAGGTTATCGAGTAGTCGACCTAATCCGTCATTTCCATATACGAGGTAAGTTCATATAACTGAACTTAAATGTGTATCCATTTATTTGATGGATGAAATTGAGATAGTATTTATTCTATTAGATAAAAGTGGAGATATTAGATTAAATGCACGGTTTAAAGTAAACGAGTTGCTGAATAAGACCATAGCTGGGTTATGGAAAAATCGAATAATAAGACCATAACCGGGTTATGGCATGTGAATGAAAGACCACGGTAGGGCCTTGGCAATGTATGTGTAAGACCATAGTTGGACTATGGCGTCAAAAAATTGACATACTTATATCATAAGCATTTATAAACTCGAAGTGATTCGATAAGCAAAATGGTGAGAATAGATATGTATCAGTACATGTATGTACAGAAATCTGTTCGAATGATGAATTATAAGAAGATGAGAATTTATGTGTTGCTTTATAGTTAAACTTTATGTTATCTCATTGATTGAGGTTTTAATTGCAAATTATGTATCTACTAGGAATTTGTCATGAATAATGTTGATTATTTTATATATACATACGAACTTACTAAGCTTTATAGCTTACTTCATTTATTTCCTTCTATGTTTCATAGTAAATCAAAGTTAGCTCAGAACCGGGGATCGTCAGGAACTTCATCGCACTGTCGGACATCTATTTGGTACTTTTGAGTTGTGTAAATATGGTAAATGGCATGTATAGGCTTGTGTCATTTTGGTATGTTTGATGGATATGTATTTTGGCCATTTGGGTTGGCATAAGATGATGAACATGATGATGTTATAAATGTGCAAATGGTTCTATTTTGAGTTTGGTAAATTGACTTATGTTATGTGATTGAAGTTGATAATTTGGAAGTTATGTGTTTGTGAATTAATGCTTGATATTGCATGTTTGAAATGAATTAGTACATTGAATTGTATATGTGAATTAGGTGTGTAATTAAATAGCAAGTTATGAAATATTTGCGACTTGCATGGTTGGAGATAGATATAGTAAGATTTATGTATTGGTTAGTGACTTTTGGCTGCATATTTGTGCCTTGAATTGGTACCATTTGTACTTGTATAGGTATGTGAAAAATGGGGTGGCAAATTGACCTTGCAAATGGCCTATTTTTGTCCACAGGAGCAGAGACACGGCCATGTGTCTCAGCCGTGTGTGACACATGGTCATGTTACACGACCTTCTGTCCCCTGGTGTTAAAACTGAATTGAAGTTAGTATACTCCACATGGTCTCACACATGCGCTTGTAACTGGCCGAGTGGTACAAGTCAATATACCCCCTAAATGACACATGGCTTAGCAAACGGGCTTGTGACTTGGCTGTGTTGCATAAGTCAGTATACCCTACAGGTTTGGCATGGCTTAACACACGGCCTGCCACACGGTCGTGTGTGGCCACCTCGAAGGGCACACAAGCATGTGGTTGGCCGTGTGACCCAAGTTAGTATGTATGCCCTGTTTCCACATGGCTTGAGACACGGGCGTGACTGGAGCAGTGTGAGGCACATGGCCTGTTCACACGGGCGTGTGACCCCTTAATGGTTGAAATTTTTCTAAGTTTCTAAAAAATTCTCGAGTTATTAGTTTAGTCCTTAACCATTTCTAAAGCATGTTTAAGGCCTCGTAGACCCTTATAAGGGACAATGTGATTGTGATTAAATGATATTTGGGTATGAATGCATAAATGTATGAGTTATGTATGTTAAATGATATGTATTGATTGGTAATACATCGTAACCCCACTCGGGTGACGGATATGGGTTAGGGGTGTTACAAGGATTAATAGTAGATTATTATTTATTATTTTTTTCTATTTTCTACTTCAATTTTTCTATGTAGGAACCTCGCATGATAGAAGCATGACATTTTTTGAGCTAACAAAGAAAAAGGAAGGAAGAACACACCAGTAGATTTAAGTAATGTGTAATCTAAAGTGTGGGGGTAACATAGGAATTTTATTTTTATTTTTTTCTTTTAATTTTTATTGTAAATGTGTGCTTGAGCTTGTAGAAATACAAGTGATTGACTAGGAATATATATAGGTTGATTGTGTTTACTATAAATTTGGCATGATAGTGAATGATTTTAAATTTTTTATTATTAGACTACTAAGTTCTATATATTACACTATAAATAGGTATTGAGTTATTGAATATACCAAATGATATAGAGAATATAAGGAAACGAGCATGCTAGTATGTATGATAAATAGTTGAATTTGTTGTTGTTTGATTGATTAAATTTGTGAATATTGAGATACCTAGGGATGACCTAAGGCATTGTTTGGGATACGCTCAGAATATTAATTTTAAGGTATTATCGGGATTATTTGAAGCCTTAGAGATAGGGAAGACCATAGGGAATTTTTTTTTCTTGCTTCAGTGGACCCTAGTATTAGGCATTAGGCCTCTTAAGTAGATTAAGAGACAATAGGACACAAATGGGCTTGTGGTCCAGTGGCAAGTGGTGTCACTTGGGGAGCTATAAGGTAGCGTGTTGTCAATTGGGGAGGTCTAAGGTTCGAGCATTAGGAGAGGTATTTTTGGAGTGTTTTATTTTGCATAGGTGGACGGCCAGAGTTGTGTTGAATATGAACTCTTGCGTTGGAGTGTTTGAGTGGTAAGGAGAACTGATAATGGAGGAAAATTCAGATAAGGCTAAGGTGTTATCAGGAGAAAAGTTAGGAGATGAGGAGAGGGAGGAATTGGTGCCGAATGGGACTGTGGGGAAAGAAGTATTCGGCTGGTGGCTATAAAGGAGAGGGTCGAATGTCTTTGGAGGGTTCTTTGAGTTCCAATGTTATTTTCCTTGCTTCTCAATCGGTTTCTTTTATGCTGAATCACCATCATCTCTTTGTGCCGAATTCTTTTGAAGGGTTCTTTCGGTTTTCAATACTTTTCTTGTCTCTCCCATTCTATTTTTCCATAGCCGAATTCTCTCATTGCCAAGTTACCACCATCTTTTCCTTTCTAATAGTGCCGAACCTTTATGGTTGTTCCTTCATCACAAACCGATTGTTACCCACTCTCAGTCAAGAGTTAAATGCCGGATCTAGTTAATAGCTGTCTAGGCCGCTAGATCAAAAAGGGATTTGGTAAGTACTCAGTTAACCTTTTTTGTACGTTTTGTTAAAAGCCAAAGGGCTATCTAACTTCTCATTATTGTTAATCATGTGTTAATAAGGGTAAGGTTCAGAGATTGCAACTGTGGTAAGGATCATTAGCAAAGTGTAAGTGTACTCAACTTGATTATGGTTTAAGTAAGTGGCCGAATGTGTATGATATATAGGGGTGACTTGTATGGATCATGAGTCACTCGAATTATTGATGGTGTATGTGTGAGTGCAGATCTAAGGGATACTCCTGATTAGTAGCTAAGGAAGGGCTATTAGAACTCGGTGGCACACGATAAGGTTACGGGAAGGCTTCGGCTTTTGGTAAATGTCTTGATTTAGTGATTGATTGAAGGCTGGTTGGTTGTAGGTTTAGGGCTAAGGATAGTATAACACGTCGTAGTAACCAGGTGTGTACAAACACTACACACACACGATATCAGCAATGCCGGAAAGCCAAAAAGCCGAAAGTGGCTAAATGGGCCCGATGGGCCCTGAGGCTAAGTTTGATTAAATTGTTTTGTTGGTTATACGAATTGAGTTAGTCATGCATGTTACATGATCTGGAATTGTTTTGGGCTTAATAGGCCATATGGATGAGATTTGGGCCTAGTGGGCCGTAAGGATGTGATTTGGCCTTGTTGGGCTTTATGGGGACGTAGACAAGTATGCTAGGGTTTAATGGACTTTAGGCCTAGTTCTGAACAACTCTTAAACTGTATAAGACTTAATCTAATAATTAAACATGTCCGTGGACAAGTCGCTAGGTTAGAGTATGGCAGCGGACATATGCATCCCTAGGACTTGGTACTTAAGCGGTCCTAGTGGCCCACCTCCTCTTCTCTTGAATCCTACCTGGTGCATAGTGTCTATTCACTTAGCCGCAAGGACTTGTTAATGGGCTAAAGTTCATAACTAAAACCCTAGAGGGACCAAATACCCCTGATTTGGAAATTTCCAAAATATCCTTAGATTTGAAAGATTACTAAAATATACCCTTAATTTGGAAATTACATAAATATCCTTAGATTTGTAAAATTACTAAAATGCCTGATACGGTCCGCCTCGAGATGAGTCAAAACGTATGCGAATTGCCCAATCGTCTACGAGGAGGAGATAAGCCTTCGGTAAAATAACAAGGAAATATGGATGAGTTCGCGGAAGCTTTAAGTGAATTTGTTTAGAAGATGGTTTAAGTTAGGAATGGAGGTGTTTAAATGATGGAGATGATTTTTGGATAATGGAAAAGTGTTAGGTTCGGTTTAACAAACAGGAACAAAGGATAGATATTAGGTGATATTTTGGCTAAGTGTTAAGTGATATTTGATGGAGATGGATAGAAGAACTTAAACAAAGAATTGATTCAACACTAGAATGTGTCACCCCGGGTTCTATAATTATTTAAGGTGGGAAGATGGAATCGAAGATGGACCAAAGACACGTTACTTAACAATGTAAGAACCAATAGTATAACGGTATGGGAGAACAAGTGATAGAGGCCACAAGCACAACTTGATAAGTCTAGGAAACTTGTACGAAAGTGAAGAGGAGATAAAACTCACTCGGTGAACAAATGTTCATATATTTTTAATCAAAGTCTTAACCAACCATACAAATGAAATTTAGCAAATATTTATAGGCCAATGAGAGGGCTAGCCGAATGGTCAAACATATACTTAGTAGTTAAGCAAAATTCGACCATAATTGAGCTAGAAAATTCTGGAAAAATCCCTTAGACTCCTTGCAAGGTTCAGCTGAATTTGGGAGCTCTTGGGACATTTTCTAGAGGTGGCTATTGAGCTAACGGAACAAGCCTTGAATGCTGGCCAATGCACCTCACGAAATGGACTCCTTGGAAAAGCACAAATAGCAGCCCCTTTTGAGCTCCACGATGAGGTAACAGCCATTAGTCCCATGTCCTCTGGTCTCCAAGTGAACACATAAATTAAGAAGTCATCAGCTGAAACACCCCAAACCCGGCCCATTCGTTATGACCGAATTTGAAATGCCACTACGGAAAACATTTGAAGAACTTTTGACTTAGAGTTAAAAACATAAAAAATTTTGTTGTCTTTACTAAAACATTGTGTAATTAAAATTCCAAATAAAAATTAAGTTGTTTAAAATAAAACATTTTCAAATAATAATGTAATCGACAATTTAACTTAAAACATAATAAAAATCCTTAAATACTTAAAATGGCCCTTATTACAATAATTAAATACTTAAAATACTGATACATAAATTGTATAAAGAAAATCCTCTTTTGCATGGGCCACCTCGTATCCACTCCAACCCGGTCCGAGCATCACCTGAAAAGATATCCCACGAGGGGTGAGTCAACAGACTCAATGTGTAACAATACACTAAAAGTCCAATCGATCATACAAGAAAGCCCATTATATAGCAAATAATAATTTATCAATTCACATGTACATATAAAATGAAATGCAATCCCGAACCCAACTTAGATATCCATCCGCTACACACCACCCGTACCTACCAATCACACCGTGGGGATTACTAAATCGACCCTCCATCCGCTACACACCATCGAAGGCAGTTGCTGCAGTCAACATGCACATCGCCCTTATAATCGTGGCATAGCCACCAGATAATCGTGACAGAGTCACCGGAGTCATAATATCGTGACCGAAGTCACCGGATTCATAATATCGTGACCGAAGTCACCGGATTCATAATATCGTGACCGAAGTCACCGGATTCATAATATCGTGACCGAAGTCACCAGATAATGTGGTAAAACCACCGGAACACTTCCCCTTTCAATAATACCCATATGCCCATGCAATAACATATTATTTCAATATCATGCCATATACCCATAATCATATCGAAATCGGACACATTTCATATTATGCACATAGCATTATTAACGATATAAATATCATGCCTTGTACATTATCCCAAAATCATAATCAAATATCGAATATGTTTCATATTAAAATCATACATAGTACGAAGGAATAACGTACCTCAATTAACCGTACCATTGAATGGTACCCAAAGCCATAATCATTTATATTTCTTTATAAACACATTTTGATCAATAAAGCTATTAATCTATTAGAAGTTTAGTATAAGTTACACACCTTGTAAACACAAGGAGCGATAGAACTTTAGGATTTCCAACTCTTGCCTACACGTCGACAGAACCTACATATCATTATGTGAGAAATCGGTTATCACTAAAAAGATATGGCCTTTGGCCGAACATCATTATCCCTTACCTTGGATTATTCAAACTCGAACGATCTCTCCCTAACGTTGACTACAAGAAAACCCCGAAAATCTTCCTTCAAAGGTTTAGCCACGGAGAAATAAGAGAATTAGATTCCTAAAAATCGATTAATCCAAAGGGATAAAGAAGAAACGTTTGATAGAAAAGACTTTACCTGAAACACGATGATCGATTAACCCTCCTACTTGAACTATCAAGAAATTCGGCCTTAACAACTTAAAAGAAAAAGAATGATGATTTCGGCTTTAACAAAAGAAAGAAAAGAACGAAAAATGATGAAAAAGGTATAGGATAATTTCGATTATGAGAGGAAAAGAGAAGAGAGAAATAGAATGAAAAAGAAAAAGAAAATGAGAGAGAATGCTTTTGGTGAAAGATGGATTCGGCACTTAGAGAGGAAAGAAAGAATGGTAAATGTCTTCAAAGATGACAATATTTTGGTTCCAAAAGAAAGTAAACTTGAGAGGAAAAGAAGAAAATAAAGGTATCAATTTGGTCAAAATGTAAAGGCCAAACAAAACAAACTTTTTACCAAATGCCAAAAGGCAATTTCGGCTAAGAGAAAAAAATATTGGACAAGGAGAAAAATGCACAAAATGACAACTTTTTGGTCAACCAAAACCTCCCTAATGTCATACCAAAATTCGGCCAACTCATTAGCCTATACCATTCCCCTTTTTCCTCCTTAATTCTTCCCTATCAACTCCATAATTTCCAATACAATTAAACCACCCCCTAAAGCCCCTTATGCCGTCTAGGTTCATGGTCAAATGACCATGGAAAAGCTTCCAAAATAACACCCATTTATCAAGCCTTTTGTCCCCTAAACTTTCCTTATCAACTTGATTCTTTACCATAACTACTAACTTGCCTTTTCCATTTTGTCTACTAACCAAAAATAAAAGAAAAAGTCTTATCCATTCATGATAAGGTTTGACCGTCCATTAATGCAAGGATTCAAAAATAAACCTTCAAAATGCTAAACATGCTACTCGAACCTCTAACCTCAAGCCACCTTCCAAACTCCTTAACCAACTTGCCACTTACTCCTCTTATGCTATAAATGAACACTTAAATTAACTTAAGTGCTAAGCTCACTTATTCCACTTCATTAAATAAGCCAAACTAAAATTTATTCTAGCTTCCTAATATTTCCAAGCATTCACACAAATATACTAAACACACAAACAATACTACCCGAGCTAACACAAGTAACTAGATGACACACAAATTTTTCCTAAAGCCCATGGCCCAATCGGCCCAATCCTACTAGGCCCAAATTCGGGATGTTACAATTCTACCCTCCTTAAAGAAATTTCGTCCTCGAAATTTCCAACTAACTAACAGTCATGCATCCTCATTCACCACATTACGCTACTGCTGCGCACTCTGATCTTAATAAAACCAATATACTTTCTAAGAACAGTCTCCAAGTTCACACTCAAGGTTCTAGATACTTCACTAGCGATGGTTCCGACACAGCCATTTTGCCTCTACCGCGTCCACAACGACCACGTCCCCTAGAACTCATATCTAACGTCGCGATTTAATCTGACTTAAGAAATTTTATGCATCATAATTTTGTTCCACTTATTAACCGCAAACAATTTTTATGAAATAAAATATTTAGAAGTAGTTCTTTCGATCACACAAAAGTTTAGTTCAAGTTCACTACTCTAGTTCAGAGAGTGACCTTCACATTCATAAGCAGAAACACATTCATTCACTACACCTCTATGGTCATTTCAGACTTTCCCAACCCAGGGGTAATTTCGTCATTTGTCCTATAAGGGTATTTTGGTAATAATTCAGGGTCAATTCCAAAAATTTTAATAAATCAAAGCACTTTGAAATTTTCCAAAACTCGAAGGTATTTCGAAAATTTTCCCAGATCAGAACCATGGTAGAAATTTTGAAAATCAGGGTTATTTTGGTAAGTTTGTCAATTAGGGGTAATTTCGTAAATTTTCCAAATCAATGCATCTTACTATTTTGTAAAATAGGAGTTTTTGGTATTTTTGTAAAGTAAGAATGTTTTTTTACAAAAGTCGAGGGTAGTATGGTAATTTTATAAACCAAGGGCATTTTGGTAATTTTTCAACACAGGGGTATTTGGGTAATTTTGTAAATGGGAAATATTTCGAAAAAAAAAATTTCCAAGTATAAAATGGTTTTACAAATCAAAGGAGAAATTTTGAAAACTTAAGGTTTTTATAAAATAGTATGGCTAGTCCCTTTCGGGTTTTAGTTATCGGGTTTAGCCCGTGAATAAGTCCTCTTGGTTAGGGTGAACCGTTACTACGCACCAGGTAGGATTCGAGTGGAGAGGAGGTGAGTCGCTAGGACTGCTTAAATACCAAGCTCTTACCGAATCCACTCCTAGACATGCGTACAATGGTTGCCACACCTTAACTCGGCGACTTACTTCACTGGTTTGTTTAATTAGGCATTTAAGTCTTATGCAATTCTGTGTTGAAGTAGACTAGTCCTAGGGTTCAATAGCCCTAATTCTAATCTACGAGCCCAATTATGCCCACATACCAATCATATAATAATTCACACAACAATTAGAGGTACTTACCTTGTGGACTTCGGGTCGGAGATATAGGTGCCATGCCAGAATAAACCTAAAAAAATTTGTGAAAGCCCAAATCTTTGAAAAGCCCACTTTAAAAAAAATGTTTTTGGGCCCAAAACCCTCAAAGCCGAGTTTTGAACCTAGGCTCTGATACCAAGTTGAAACACCCCAAACCCGGCCCATTCGTTATGACCGAATTTGAAATGCCACTACGGAAAACAATTGAAAAACTTTTGACTTAGAGTTAAAAACATAAAAAATTTTGTTGTCTTTACTAAAACATTGTGTAATTAAAATTCCAAATAAAAATTAAGTTGTTTAAAATAAAACATTTTCAAATAATAATGTAATCGACAATTTAACTTAAAACATAATAAAAATCCTTAAATACTTAAAATGGCCCTTATTACAATAATTAAATACTTAAAATACTGATACATAAATTGTATAAAGAAAATCCTCTTTTGCATGGGCCACCTCGTATCCACTCCAACCCGGTCCGAGCATCACCTGAAAAGATATCCCACGAGGGGTGAGTCAACAGACTCAATGTGTAACAATACACTAAAAGTCCAAATGATCATACAAGAAAGCCCATTATATAGCAAATAATAATTTATCAATTCACATGTACATATAAAATGAAATGCAATCTCGAACCCAACTTAGATATCCATCCGCTACACACCACCCGTACCTACCAATCACATCGTGGGGATTACTAAATCGACCCTCCATCCGCTACACACCATTGAAGGCAGTTGCTGCAGTCAACATGCACATCGCCCTTATAATCGTGGCATAGCCACCAGATAATCGTGACAGAGTCACCGGATTCATAATATCGTGACCGAAGTCACCGGATTCATAATATCGTGGCCGAAGTCACCGGATTCATAATATCGTGACTGAAGTCACCGGATTCATAATATCGTGACCGAAGTCACCGGGTTCATAATATAGTGGCCGAAGTCACCGGATAATGTGGTAAAACCACCGGAACACTTCCCCTTTCAATAATACCCATATGCCCATGCAATAACATATTATTTCAATATCATGCCATATACCCATAATCATATCGAAATCGGACACATTTCATATTATGCATATAGCATTATTAACGATACAAATATCATGCCTTGTACATTATCCCAAAATCATAATCAAATATCGAATATGTTTCATATTAAAATCATACATAGTACGAAGGAATAACGTACCTCAATTCACCGTACCATTGAATGGTACCCAAAGCCATAATCATTTATATTTCTTTATAAACACATTTTGATCAATAAAGCTATTAATCTATTAGAAGTTTAGTATAAGTTACACACCTTGTAAACACAAAGAGCGATAGAACTTTAGGATTTCCGACTCTTGCCTACACGTCGACAGAACCTACATATCACTATGTGAGAAATCGGTTATCACTAAAAAGATATGGCCTTTGGCCGAACATCATTATCCCTTACCTTGGATTATTCAAACTCGAACGATCTCTCCCTAACGTTGACTACAAGAAAACCCCGAAAATCTTCCTTCAAAGGTTTAGCCACGGAGAAATACGAGAATTAGATTCCTAAAAATCGATTAATCCAAAGGGATAAAGAAGAAACGTTTGATAGAAAAGACCTTACCCGAAACACGATGATCGATGAACCCTCCTACTTGAACTATCAAGAAATTCGGCCTTAACAACTTAAAAGAAAAAGAATGATGATTTCGGCTTTAACAAAAGAAAGAAAAGAACGAAAAATGATGAAAAAGGTATAGGATAATTTTGGTTATGAGAGGAAAAGAGAAGAGAGAAATAGAATGAAAAAGAAAAAGAAAATGAGAGAGAATGCTTTTGGTGAAAGATGGATTCGGCACTTAGAGAGGAAAGAAAGAATGGTAAATGTCTTCAAAGATGACAATATTTTGGTTCCAAAAGAAAGTAAACTTGAGAGGAAAAGAAGAAAATAAAGGTATCAATTTGGTCAAAATGTAAAGGCCAAACAAAACAAACTTTTTACCAAATGCCAAAAGGCAATTTCGGCTAAGAGAAAAAAATATTGGACAAGGAGAAAAATGCACAAAATGACAACTTTTTGGTCAACCAAAACCTCCCTAATGTCATACCAAAATTCGACCAACTCATTAGCCTATACCATTCCCCTTTTTCCTCCTTAATTCTTCCCTATCAACTCCATAATTTCCAATAGAATTAAACCACCCCCTAAAGCCCCTTATGCCGTCTAGGTTCATGGTCAAATGACCATGGAAAAGCATCCAAAATAACACCCATTTATCAAGCCTTTTGTCCTTTAAACTTTCCTTATCAACTTAATTCTTTACCATAACTACTAACTTGCCTTTTCCATTTTGTCTACTAACCAAAAATAAAAGAAAAAGTCTTATCCATTCATGATAAGGTTTGACCGTCCATTAATGCAAGGATTCAAAAATAAACCTTCAAAATGCTAAACATGCTACTCGAACCTCTAACCTCAAGCCACCTTCCAAACTCCTTAACCAACTTGCCACTTACTCCTCTTATGCTATAAATGAACACTTAAATTAACTTAAGTGATAAGCTCACTTATTCCACTTCATTAAATAAGCCAAACTAAAATTTATTCTAGCTTCCTAATATTTCCAAGCCTTCACACAAATATACTAAACACACAAACAATACTACCCGAGCTAACACAAGTAACTAGATGACACACAAATTTTTCCTAAAGCCCATGGCCCAATCGGCCCAATCCTACTAGGCCCAAATTCGGGATGTTACATCAGCCATTAATTCGCCCTCCAACAGATCATTAAATGATGTTTCCTTCATGAAAAATTCCAGCAGCACAATAAATGAAGATCACGCATGCCAACAGCCCTTGAATCCGTGTCTTGCTTTGTCCAACACCTTAATAAATTCGTTCATTAACATGCAGCAAAATTCGGCACATTAATGAGGCAAAAGGTGAGCTGAATGGTTGCGTTGGTGAATGTAGCAGCAGCCCCTTAAATGCCTTGTTATTCACGATGGGGCTTGGGAAAACAATCAACAACATACTTTAATTGTTGTCCCTTGTTATTTTCGATGGAAGCATGGAGAAAAACAATCAAAACATCCCTTTAATTACCATCCTTGAAGAGCTTAATGATGTTGGCCGAATGTCCCCTTGAAAACATCAAAGTGCAGCAGCCTATTAATTTCTCTTCATGCCGTCCAAGGTAATTAGTCCTGCAGCAAATTAAATCAGCCCATTAGTTCATAAAATCAGCACATTAAAATGGGGATGTTGGGCACAATAAATTCGGCAGCCATTTAGGACATCATTAAGACATGTTTGCACTAAGACAAGTTAAATAGGCTTGCATTAAATTCGGTTGAAACTAGACAATCTTAAACAGCATTTAATCTTAGACAAATTAATTTAAACACCAAATAAATTATTTAGACATGTTAATTGGCTGTAGAAAAATTAATAAATTAAAGGTTCAATTTATTTAAAGTATTTAAAATTAAAGAATCAGCTCAATGAGCTGGAGCGAGCTCAAGTGAGCTCAAATCGAGTCCAAATGGACTAATTCGGCTCAATTTGGAAATGCACCGAAATGCATATCAGCTTCACAGCACTTGGGGCATTGAAGTCGAGCTCCATAAATTTGAAAATCGTTGGTGCCCCAGGCGTGCCCATATCATCCCTCCCCTCTTCAAGACGATTCGTCCTCGAATCGACCTGTTGGTTTCCTTGAACAAAATTCTCCTTGCTCGACTTTCCTCGATCAAACAGGACGAATGATAATCGTGATACCTGAAAAAGATAACCTTGAATTAGCAAGATCAATTTCAAACAAACTTATAATCCGAATATGAGCAACACAGGACAAGTAAATGGCACGCAATCGGGCATAATCACTTTATCATATAAAAGTAACAAAGCCTTATCAAATTTTTGAAACATGTTGGAATTAACTTCAGAACGTGCATACGATTTAAATGAATTCCACAAGTCAAAATTATCATGCGCATAACACAACAAATGATGGACATACTCGTCACAGGCAAGTAGTGGAGAAAATGCATAAGGCACTCGAAATTGAACAATCAAACCTTGCTTTGAATGATACATTAATTCACTCACACATGAATTATAACATTTATCGAACACAAGAATCTTTTCATCAATCATTAAAGCAGAGAGAACACAATTAGTCAAAATAGAATGATTAAGCATTTCATGATCTAAATGTTTTACAAAAACAAAATCAACACCATGTGTCCTATCAACTTCCGAAGAGAGCACAAATGTATCAACAAATGCTTCATGACACTTATCGAAAATAACTATCTTTTTGTTAAGAACCAAAACAGAGAGTTTATTGTCGAACAAGATAGAACAATTAAGAGCATCACGTTTTAAGGGCTTTACAAGAATAAAATCAGCAACGTGATTCTTGTCAACATCCGAAGAGAACAAAATGGGTTCATAGGTGTCTAGTGTCTTACCTTCGGGAGTTGAAAGAAAAATATCGACTTTACCTTTCTCCGTTAGCACAAACCTTCGCTCCTCAGAAGCGTAATGTAGTCGAAGATTCGTGGTTGAATGCTCCTTTTCCAAACGATAGGTGAACTCCATGTATATGAATTCCATGTACAACCACAAAATTTGCTTTAAGGTACGAATAAAAATTAATCAAAAAGTGGGCAAAGTTTGTTACCTTATTCAAGAGCCAAGTATCAAAACGATAGGAATTTCTCACACACATTTGATGATACTTGCTTTTTCCACAAAACAAATCAGAAAATATTCCCAGTTTAAAAACATGCGTTTGATTAGTTAAGTCAAAATGTTTCAATGGTTCCGATAAAGCAAACTTATTAAACCAATAAGACTTATGCACATTCAAGATCGAGCAATCAAAACTCTTTATATGTCTCAAAATTGATTTACAAAAATTCAAAGATTCTGAATTAGACAATGAACAAATTTCGTAATAACCACAATCAAACAAGTTGGGATTAAAAGAAAAGTCGTCGTCATACCTAATCGAGTCTTGCATTTTTCAGATATACGTGACTCAACGTCACAATTTGCAACACAATGATTTTCTTGAAATAAACTCGCCTTACCATCATTTAAAATATCACTAGGGATCAAGGGATGGCAAATGACGATATCATTCACATGATCACAATCATTAGAAAAATTTGGTGGAGATGGAATCGATTCAAAACACTTACCTTCCTTACCTTCCGGTTCAATTTCACTTTCAACCTTACCTTTCTCGATCATTTGAAAACATCGTTCTCCCGGAGGGTATTGAAGTTGAAGATCTTTGTGCGATACGTCAGAAATCTAAAATGAAGAAACAGAACAAGAAAAAACTTCAAATGGGTTAGTTGAAAAATCACTCTCTTTTTCTTGCTCATCTTGTTCTTTTGTCTCTTTTTCACACTCTTTTTCACTTTCTTTTTCAAGATCTTTTTCAATTTCAATTTTCTTTTCTTCATTCTCCTTTTCTTTCTTAATTTCTTTTTCTTCTTTTTCAATCTCTTTTTCTTTTTTCTCATTTTTATTTTCTTTTCTCTCGAAATCTTTTTCAAGTTCTTTTTCATTACAACAAGGGGATGATTCAGAAGAATTGAAAAGAGAGGGATTTGACTCAAGGATCGAAGAAATATTTTCATAGATGTCACGATCGATGCTTCGTGAAAAATCCTTCGTGCTTGACATCTTTGATTCATAAGATGAGTAACTCGTACTTTCTTCTTGTTCATCACCATAGTTGGCTTCGAACTTTGCTTTACTTCGCCTATAATCCTTCATCGAATAAGAGTCACGATTTGAGCTACATCGAGAACGATCTTTCGTGGATGAATTCTCTGACACATATGAACCACATTCCCTTCTTCGTAAAGATTTCTCCGTGGATGGATATGTTGAAGCTTGTGAAGAAGAAATCTTACCTTCGCAATGGTAACCTTGAAAAGCCTCAAACTCGCGGTTTGACTCATACCGTCTTGAACTTCTATATGAACCATAATCTCGATTGAAATCTCTTCTTGAATGATCTTCGAAAGCGTGTCTTCGAAACGACCTTGTCTCCGACCTTCGATTTGAAGAAAGGCGTTCTTGTTGGTCTCGTTCCTCGATTCGATCCAACCGCTTGTGCAACTTGTCAAACTTGGCATTCATGACTTTTCGCATCCCGTTCAACAAGTTTTGATAATCAGATTCTGACAACAATTCTTGATTAATGTTTATTTTTTGAAAAGAAAGATTGTTAGAACAAAATAAAAATAAATAATTACCTTACCACAAAATCTCAAAAGTCACTCATAAAGAAAAATCACTCCACTCGTGTTTCACTCGTATAAGGCTTTTTCTTTGATGAATACACTCGTGCCTTTTACCACTCTTTCTCACTCTCACAAGTTCGTACTTCGTTTCGAAAGACTTATTGTGGCTTGAGGGTCGGCTTGAAAATTGGTTAACAAAGGTTTGACGTTGGGTATCGGGTAGGCTAAAAGAAAGAAAAGGCAAATGGAGTAAGGGTGGGTGGCGTTGGGTGCAAAGAGAAAATACCAAATGATGGTAGAAGAGAAATTTTTGAAGATTGAGGTTGGAAGATGAGACTAGAGTGGTGGCTTTGAGGTCGGGAACAGGGTAGAAGAAATGAAACACAACTTGCAAACTTTTCAAAAAAAAAAATTTCCACAAACTTTTTTTTATACTCATATTTTTTTCTTTTTTTTTTTCAATTTTCGTAATTCTTCTTCTCTTTTTTTCACTTCAAATACAATATAATGGAAAATAAGAAACGAAAATTACAACTTGAATTTTTTTTAATTTCGAATTTTTTTACTTTTTTTATTTCTTCACGAACCTATTCCGGCTCTCGTCGTCGTCGAAAATTCCTCATTTTATAGCTCTGATACCAGATGATACGGTCCGCCTCGAGATGAGTCGAAACATATGTGAATTGCCTAATCGTCTACGAGGAGGATATAAGCCTTCATTAAAATAACAGGGAAATATGGATGAGTTCGCGGAAGCTTTAAGTGAATTTGTTTAAAAGATGGTTTAAGTTAGGAATGGAGGTGTTTAAGTGATGGAGATGATTTTTGGAGAATGGAAAAGTGTTAGGTTTGGTTTAAAAAACAAGAACAAAGGATAGATGTTAGGTGATATTTTGGCTAAGTATTAAGTGATATTTGATGGAGATGGATAGAAGAACTTAAACAAAGAATCGATTCAACACTAGGAAAGTGTCACCCCGGGTTCTATAATTGTTTAAGGTGGGAAGATGGAATCGAAGATGGACCAAAGACCTGGTACTTAAGGAAGTAAGAACCAATGGTATAACGGTATGGGAGAACAAGTGATAGACGCCACAAGCACTGCTTGATAAGTCTAGGAAACTTGTACGAAAGTGAAGAGGAGATAAAACTCACTCGGTGAACAAATGTTCATATATGTTTAATCAAAGTCTTAACTAACCATACAAATGAAATTTAGCAAATATTTATAGGTCAATGAGAGGGCTAGCCGAATGGTCAAACATATACTTAGTAGCTAAGCAAAATTCGGCCATAATTGAGTTAGAAAATTTTGGAAAAATCCCTTAGACTCCTTGCAAGGTTCGACTGAATTTGGGAGCTCTTGGGACGTTCTCTAGAGGTGGCTATTGAGCTAACCGAACATGCCTTGAATGCTGGCCAATGCACCTCACGAAATTGACTCCTTGGAAAAGCACAAATAGCAACCCCTTTTGAGGTCCATGATGAGGCAACAGCCATCAATCCCATGTCTTTTGGTCTCCACAAAGTGAACACATAAATTACGAAGTTACCAGCCATTAATTCGCCCTTCAATAGTTCATTAAATGATGTTTCCTTCATGCAAAATTCCAGCAGCATAATTGATAAATCGTAAAAGTAACATATCTTAAGCCCACATTTAGTATGCTTTTGGATGAATTAAGCCTCGATTTATGTAAAAAGGTGCTCTTAATCCTTTGCTTTCATGTTTTATACCCAGGAAAGCACCCGAGGATGAAAAGAACAGAAAACGAGCCCAAAACGGAGTAAATGGGCCATAGCACAAAATCCACAGGGCCGTGCCTCCCGTCCTACTATAACACAGCCGTCTCCCGATTCACACGGTCGTGCCTCATTCAACAGGATTGAACATGGTCTGGCCATGACTTACACTGGCGTGTGCCATGGCCGTGTCCCTGTCGCACGAAAGAGCAATTTCATTCGGATTTGGATACTTAGGGGCAAAGAAACCTATTTCGAAAGCCTATATAAACCCCCTAAGCATTACCTAAAAGAGGGCGGTTAGCTAGGCCAAGGAGCCGAGCCAAAAAAGTCAGATTTGTGGAGAATCACTCAAAGATAGCTAGTTGATCATTCTCAAGAAGCCAGAATTCTACTCAAGACGGTGGATCTCTCCTTTAATTCCTGCAGGTAGTTTTAGGGATTTATTATGTTTTGTTTTATCTTTTCTTTTGAGATGTTCTCTTTTATTATTATGAACTAAACCCTCAGATACCTGAGGGGGATGAAACCTAAGACAGATCTTGTTATTATTTTCTGAACTATATGATAAATACTTGACTTGTTCTTAATTATGTGTGCTTAATTCTTGTGTTGATATTTTCGGGATATTGATTCAAGTATGATGTGCTTAGGTGGTGGAACAAAAGTCCCTGGTTAAGAGTATATTTAGCATAATTAAGCCGAGTTGATCGCACGCTGAGAGATAGGGTGACGAGTGTAACACCCCAAACCCGGCCCATTCGCTATGACCGAATTTGAAATGCCACTGCGGAAAACGTTTGAAAAACTTTTGACTTAGAGTTAAAAACATAAAATTTTGTTGTCTTTACTAGAACATTTTGTAATTAAAATTTCAAGTAAAATTAAGCTGTTTAAAATAAAACATTTTCAAATAATAATATAATCGACAATCCAATTTAAAACATAATAAAAGTCCTTAAATACTTTAAATGGCCCTTATTACAATAAATAACCTTTCATAAGAAAAATGTGTAAAACAAATAAATTTATCTTCTGCATGGGCCACCTCGTATCCACTCCCAACCCGGTCCAAGCTTTATGCATCACCTGAAAGGTTTGAGAAAAATAGGGTGAGTCAAACAGACTCAGTGCATAGTTATTTCACATGCCTCCACACATGGGCTTGGCCCACATCCACACATCAATCACATATCAGATGATAAGGCAATATATACTCATAATTTCACATGTTGGGCTTGGCCCATATCCACATTGATGCACATAATTAGTCATGCAAAATGCATAAATATGCAACATGAAGCCCAACCTAACCTAGAGTCCATCTGATACTCCTACCTTAGCAGACTTCCTGCCCAAGGCCGTGGCTAATCCACGATCACATAGTGATCCACATATCTTACCTTGGCAGACTTGCTGCCCAAGGCCGTGGCTAAGCCACCGATCACATACTGATCCACATATCTGTATCCACGAGGTGACTCGAGGTCATCCTCAATCTACGGTGATGCACACAGCTATCATCCGCCGAGATGGGCACCTAGCCAACACCTCCCTTGATGGAGCACATAGCCACCATCAAGCGCCAATGTAGCACAAGGCTAACATTAGACCACGTACATAATGTACACCCTTTCCTTCGATAGTCACATCCCAAGTCCCATGCATATATATGTATCATGGCAACATATCACTTGAAACAAATATACATCACATGCCATTACATTTCATATATTCATCAATGATCATTTAATATCGTAAATCACTGACCTGAATATTCGATCAACCACCACGGGTATTCCCAATCTTAGCCCTTAATTCGGCTACCATTAACATCATATCACATATACATAAATATAACACATACACACAATCAAGAGACAGTGCGATAACTACGCACCTTTTTGGTACAGTCGGCTAAATCCTGAAGACCCGATCTACCACACTAGATTTCCTTACCCTATATTCGGCCAATACTTAGATCAATACCATAGACCATTCGGCC
The DNA here is from genome assembly GCA_005393395.2 of Gossypium australe. Classification (NCBI taxonomy): domain Eukaryota; kingdom Viridiplantae; phylum Streptophyta; class Magnoliopsida; order Malvales; family Malvaceae; genus Gossypium; species Gossypium australe. The sequence goes on from CM016616.1 coordinate 121,979,505, forward strand.
AAACCAAAATCCTTATTCACCATAGCCTTCGGCTTAACATCCATTTAAAGAATAAAGAACCAACACAAACCTTACCACTTGACTTACCGAAATTTGATTGCTTCCAAAATCCGAAGAGCCTATCTTCCAAAACCGATTGAAGAAAACCAAATGGAGACCTACCCTTAATGAAATTTGGCTAAGACAAAACAAAAAGAGTATGGGAAGTTTCGGCAATATGGTTGATTTGTAACAACAAAAAGGATTCGGCTAGAGTGGAGAAAGAGAAAGGAAAAAGGAAGAAAAAGAAAGAGATTTCAATGGGAGAGGGATGTTTATGGCTTTGAACAAAAATGAAAGAAAGTAAAGAGGAATGGGGAGAAGGAAGTTTCGGCCAAGAGAAAGTAGAAGAAATGTGGGTTGAACAAGTATGAAAGAATGGAAAAGAAGTTGTGAACAAAAGAGATTCGGCCAAGCACAATGATGGTTTCGGTTTTTGTTTCACTTTGATGCACTAGGGAGAAACTTGCAAAAACTAGAAAGGATTTTCGGTTATGACACCAAAACAAATATTGAAGGCCAAAACTAACACCAAAAACTCACCTTATGTCCAAGACACATTCGACTATAGGGAGTGTTTGTGGAGAGAAAAGAAATTGATGTTCAAATGCTTAGGAAAAATGGCCAACTAGCTACTAACCTGCCAAAGCTTCCATCAAAAATCGGTCAAGCCCTCCCCTAGTCCAAAATGCCGTCCACATACATGAACTAAAGACCATCAAAGAGTTTCCAAAACATTCTCCATAATCCATGCCTTTTGTCCCCTCATCATACCATAATCTTAAGATTCTTATCCCAAAATACAAGCTTACCTTAAACTAATATTCAACTTGCCATAAAGAGAAATTGAAAGTCCAACCTTCCATATGTAAAGCTTGACTGTCCATTAATGATAGGATACATAAAATAAAGTCTTCAAAATGCTAATCATGCTACTCGAACCTCTACCCTCAAGCAACTCTTCATGCATCTTAACCACCTTGCCACTAACTCCTCATGTGCTAGATTTAACACTTAAATTAACTTAAGTGTCAAGTTCACCTAATCCACTTCACTAATATTTTTCAACTTAAAAATTATTCTAACTTCGTAACTAAATCCAAACCTTCACAAAACTATACTTAGCCCACAATAAAAATTATACCCGAGCTAACACAAGTAACAAAATGATATTCAAAAATTTTCCTAAAGCCCAAGGCCCAATCCTACTAGGCCCAATTTCGGGATATTACAATTCTACCCTCCTAAAAAAATTTTCGTCCTCGAAATTTCCAACTAACTAACAGTCATGCATCCTCACTCACCACATTACGCTCTTGCTGTGCACTCTGATCTTAATAAAACTATCATACTTTCTATGAACAGTCCCAAAGTTCACACTCAAGTTTCTAGATACTTCACTAGCAACACAAATACGAACTAGCTCTATAACAAACAAGACAATAAAGGGTATTCCAGACATAAGAAACTTACCCGTTGTCACATCTGGCACATCACTATCCTCCCTCCGACGAACTGCATACACCAGACCTGGCTGTCTTGTCTCAGTGTTACCATTACCTCGGCCTGGTGCTCCACGACCTCGGCCGGAACCATTTCCTCCATGGTTCAGACCACGACCCCTCGTTGCTTGCTGACCACCTCTGCCCGGCTGCTCAAAACCCTGGCCTACTGTCCGAGCCTTACTCGGATCCTGGGGACAGTCTTTAATCAAATGAGACTTGGATTTACACCTAAAACACCCCCGGTCCCGATTCCAGCACTCGCCAACATGGTACCTTCCACACCGAGCACACGAACGGTCCTAATTTCCCGCAGCTGGCATAGAAACACGAGCAGAATTCTCGATCCTTGGTCTTTTTTGAAGACTCCCAGACGATTCTGACGGTCCAAAACTCCTCTTATCCCGGTTCCTATCCTTTTCTCTGTTCTGCCTCACAGAATCCTTAATTCCTTTGGCCACCTTAGCCTTCTCCACCAATACGGAAAACTCTCGTTCCTGCTGTGGAGCTATCAATAACCTCAGATCATCCCTTAGTCCGTCCTCAAATCGGACACATGGCTCATGCTCCGTAGCCACTACTCCTCGAGCATATCGGCTTAACCGCAAAAATTCTGCTTTGTACTCTGCCACGGACTTGTTCCCTTGAACCAGCCCCAGAAACGCCTTTCTTTGCGCATCAATATAGTGAGTACCAACGTACTTCTTCTGATATGCTGCCTTAACATACTCCCAAGTGAGATCCACAGCTGTGGCCCCATCCCGAACTGTGAGCCACCATTGATACGCTTCATCGCGTAGCAGCGCCACCATTCCTTTCACTTTCTCCTCAGGGGTCAGATCCAACTCATCCATAATTCGCTCGGTCGCCTCCAACCAATACTCAGTTGTACTGTGTGCCACCCCAAATACTCCACGAAACACCTCAGCCCCATTAGCTCGGAGTCGCTTGGGTACGGACTTCCTAGCTCTCATATTTCCACCGGCTCCAGCCACCATCTCAAGAACTCGCGGCACAGCCTGCGATACAGCATCATCCCCAGCCTGAGCTTGCTGCTCAACACCAACAGCTGGTGGGGGTACCTCATTGTCAGACCCTTGACCCGATCTAACGGGTTCCGACACGGCCATACTGCCTCTACCGCGTCCTCGCACATTACGACCACGTCCCCTAGAGCTCATGTCTAACGTCGCGATTTAATCTGTTTAAAGAGTTTTATGCATCAGAATTTTGTTCCACTTATTAACCGCAAACAATTTTTATGAAATAAAGTATTTAGAAGTAGTTCTTTCGATCACACAAAGGTTCAGTTCAATATCACTACTCTAGTTCAGAGAGTCATATTCACATTCATAAACAGAGACACATTCATTCACTACACCTCTATGGTCATTTCAGTCATTCCCAACCCAAGGGTAACTTCATCATTCGTCCTATAAGGGTATTTTGGTAATAATTCAGGGTCAATTCCAAAAATTTTAATAAATCAAAGTACTTTGAAAATTTCCAAAACTCGAGGGTATTTCAAAAATTTTCCCAAATCAGAACCATGATAGAAATTTTGAAAATCAGGGTTAATTTCGTAAATTTTCCAAATCAAGGCATCTTGATATTTTGCAAAATAAGGTTTTTGGATACTTTTGCAAAGTAAGAAAATTTTATTAAAATCAATGGTAGTATTGAAACTTTTAGAAACCAAGTGCATTTTAGTAATTTTACAACTAGGGGTATTTTTGTAATTTTGTAAATCGAAAATATTTTGAGAAATGTCTTCAAAATAGTTTGTACAGATCAAAAGGGTAGTTTAGTGATTTAAAAAAAACTAGAGTTTTTATAAAACTGCATGGCTAGTCCCTTTCGGGTTTTAGTGATTGGTTTAGCCCGTGAATAAGTCCTCTTGGTTAGGGTGAACGGTTACTACGCACCAGGTAGAATTCGAGTAAAGAGGAGGTGAGTCACTAGGACTGCTTAAATACCAAGCTCTTATCGAATCCACTCTTAGACATGCGCACAACTGTTACCACACCCTAGTTCGGCGACTTAGTCACAGGTTTGTTTGATAGTCCTTAAGTCTTATGCACTTGTGTTTGAGTAGACTAGTCCTAGGGTTCAATAGCCCTAATCTACTAATCTACGTTCCCATAAAAACCCATCAAATTCACATATTCAATTCACATCAGTAGTCAGAGGTACTTACCTGGTGGACTTCGGGTCGGAGATACAGGTGCCATATCAGAATAACCTGAAAATAGTTCATAAAAATCTTTGTTTTTGAAAAGCCCATCTAAAAAAAATGTTTTTGGGCCCAAAACCCTCAAAGCCGAGTTTTGAATCGGGCTCTGATACCAATTTGTAACACCCCAAACCCGGCCCATTCGCTATGACCGAATTTGAAATGCCACTGCGGAAAACATTTGAAAAACTTTTGACTTAGAGTTAAAAACATAAAATTTTGTTGTCTTTACTAGAACATTGTGTAATTAAAATTTCAAGTAAAACTAAGTTGTTTAAAATAAAACATTTTAAATAATAATATAATCGACAATCCAACTTAAAACATAATAAAAGTCCTTAAATACTTTAAATGGCGCTTACTACAATAAATAACCTTTCATAAGAAAAATGTGTAAAACAAATAAATTTATCTTCTGCATGGGCCACCTCGTATCCACTCCCAACCCGGTCCAAGCTTTATGCATCACCTGAAAGGTTTGAGAAAAATAGGGTGAGTCAAACAGACTCAGTGCATAGTTATTTCACATGCCTCCACACATGGGCTTGGCCCACATCCACACATCAATCACATATCAGATGATAAGGCAATATATACTCATAATTTCACATGTTAGGCTTGGCCCATATCCACATTGATCCACATAATTAGTCATGCAAAATGCATAAATATGCAACATGAAGCCCAACCCAACCTAGAGTCCATCTGATACTCCTACCTTAGCTGACTTCCTGCCCAAGGCCGTGGCTAATCCACGATCACATAGTGATCCACATATCTTACCTTGGCAGACTTGCTGCCCAAGGCCGTGGCTAAGCCACCGATCACATAGTGATCCACATATCTGTATCCACGAGGTGACTCGAGGTCATCCTCAATCTACGGTGATGCACACAGCTATCATCCGCCGAGATGGGCACCTAGCCAACACCTCCCTTGATGGAGCACATAGCCACCATCAAGCGCCAATGTAGCACAAGGCTAACATCAGACCACGTACATAATGTACACCCTTTCCTTCGATAGTCACATCCCAAGTCCCATGCATATATATATGTATCATGGCAACATATCACTTGAAACAAATATACATCACATGCCATTACATTTCATATATTCATCAATGATCATTTAATATCGTAAATCACTGACCTGAGTATTCGATCACACACCACGGGTATTCACAATCTTAGCCCTTAATTTGGCTACCATTAACATCATATCACATATACATAAATATAACACATACACACAATCAAGAGACAGTGCGATAACTACGCACCTTTTTGGCACAGTCGGCTAAATCCCGAAGACCCGATCTACCACACTAGATTTCCTTGCCCTACATTCGGCCAATATTTAGATCAATACCATAGACCATTCGGCCAAACCAAAATCCTTATTCACCATAGCCTTCGGCTTAACATCCATTTAAAGAATAAAGAACCAACACAAACCTTACCATTTGACTTACCGAAATTTGATTGCTTCCAAAATCCGAAGAGCCTATCTTCCAAAACCGATTGAAGAAAACCAAATGAAGACCTACCCTTAATGAAATTTGGCTAAGACAAAACAAAAAGAGTATGGGAAGTTTCGGCAATATGGTTGATTTGTAACAACAAAAAAGATTCGGCTAGAGTGGAGAAAGAGAAAGGAAAAAGGAAGAAAAAGAAGGAGATTTCAATGGGAGAGGGATGTTTATGGCTTTGAAAAAAAATGAAAGAAAGTAAAGAGGAATGGGGAGAATGAAGTTTCGGCCAAGAGAAAGTAGAAGAAATGTGGGTTGAACAAGTATGAAAGAATGGAAAAGAAGTTGTGAACAAAAGAGATTCGGCCAAGCACAATGATGGTTTCGGTTTTTGTTTCACTTTGATGCACTAGGGAGAAACTTGCAAAAACTAGAAAGGATTTTCGGTTATGACACCAAAACAAATATTGAAGGCCAAAACTAACACCAAAAACTCACCTTATGTCCAAGACACATTCGGCTATAGGGAGTGTTTGTGGAGAGAAAAGAAATTGATGTTCAAATGCTTAGGAAAAATGGCCAACTAGCTACTAACCTACCAAAGCTTCCATCAAAAATCGGTCAAGCCCTCCCCTAGTCCAAAATGCCGTCCACATACATGAACTAAAGACCATAAAAGAGTTTCCAAAACATTCTCCATAATCCATGCCTTTTGTCCCCTCATCATACCATAATCTTAAGATTCTTATCCCAAAATACAAGCTTACCTTAAACTAATATTCAACTTGCCATAAAGAGAAATTGAAAGTCTAACCTTCCATATGTAAAGCTTGACTGTCCATTAATGATAGGATACATAAAGTCTTCAAAATGCTAATCATGCTACTCGAACCTCTACCCTCAAGCAACTCTTCATGCATCTTAACCACCTTGCCACTAACTCCTCATGTGCTAGATTTAACACTTAAATTAACTTAAGTGTCAAGTTCACCTAATCCACTTCACTAATTTTTTTCAACTTAAAAATTATTCTAACTTCGTAACTAAATCCAAACCTTCACAAAACTATACTTAGCCCACAATAAAAATTATACCCGAGCTAACACAAGTAACAAAATGATATTCAAAAATTTTCCTAAAGCCCAAGGCCCAATCCTACTAGGCCCAATTTCGGGATATTACAACGAGATTTTGTCGGATTAGGGTGAAACCTAATATAGGAGTTCATAGATCGAGTTAATGCGATCCTAGGGGTTTTAATTAGAAAGAGATTTTAATTAATCAACCTAGGGTTAGACATTATTCACTTCGAGAGAGGGTTTAATATAACTTAGGGAATCTTACGGATCAAGTCAAGTGAATAAATCAACTGGTTCAGTGTTAGATAACAAGTGAAGTCTAGGTGGATTCTTCCTAAGGGTATCGTCTTAATCAATTGAGTTTTCCCAACAGTATTTTCCCCAATTCATTCTTTTTGTCTTTGCGTCTTTAGTTTAGTTGATAGTTAAATTTAGATTAGATAAACATTCACTTAATTCTTAGGCTAAGTAATAGAAAGAGAGTTAGTATTAGTACTTTTGGTTCCTTTGGGATTCGATATTCTGGTCTTGCCTAAACTATACTACTGTTCGATAGGTGCGCTTGCCTTAAAATGGTTGTCAGAGTTAGTTTCCAGGTTCTATCATTCTCATTATAAATTTTAAAGCTCTGATTTCGACGATCAAGTTTTTGGCGCCATTGCCGGGGAACTAAAATATTAAGAAAGCTCTATTTTTATTACTTTAGCCATTTTTTTATTTATTGCGATTTATTTTCATTATTATTTTTTATTTTTTATTTTTATTTTTATTTTACTTTGCTAAATTTTCTTTTATTTGATTTTGGCAGATAGAGGAGATGGCACTAAATAATTATCAGTGGCAAGTTATGAGGACAAAGCCAACAAAAGCAGCCGATATCTACAACCTCGACCTAGTAGCCATGCTATCAAATCAATTAGAGCTTTTAAGTAAGAAAATTGACATTTTATGTGGTTCCTCACAGGTATATACAGTTAGCAGTGGGAAACAAACGGAGGCGTGGCGACTCCTGAGTACCCACCCTACGGACATGGCATGGAAAGCGAACAAGTCAACTATATTGGTAACTATGCTAGACCTCAAAATAATTTTTATGATAACACTTATAATGCAGGTTGGAGGTACCATCCCAATTTCTCGTAGGATGATCAAAGTAGCCAAAGATAGGAACTTCATCCAAATTTTCAACAACCACCTTACCAACTGGAGGATAAGTCAAACCTTGAAGAGATGTTGGAAAATTCATAGCAAACACAGAAACACGCCACCGAAATATAGAAACGAAACAAGAATCATCGATTCAAAGGATCGAGGATCAGTTAGGTCAGCTCGCTAAGCCGATCTTAGAACAACCACAAGAAAGCTTGCCAAGCAACACTGAAACTAACCCAAAAGAGCAAATTCAAGCCGTAATAGCTCATGATGGTGAAAGGTTAGTGGAATCTGACCCGAAGCAAGAACCTGTGGTAAGTGAGGGTAAGGTTGAGGTAAGTCAGGATTTACCAAACCCTGTAATTATAGAGTACCAAGCTCTTGCGCCATACCTTAATATGATAAAGAAAGACCACACAGAGGAACAATTTGGTAAGTCTCTTAAACTTCCAAAGAAATTTCATATTAACTTGTCGTTTCTTGAAGCACTTTTGTAGATGCCAGATCCTAAACCTCGTGGCGATAAGAAGAAATTTATGAGGAACGAAGGCTGTGGATCGATGAACTAGACGAATGGAAGACACACATCAAAGAGAAACTAAAAACACACGAAGCAAAAATAAGGCGACTCCATGACGAACTTAATGATGGGACAAGCCAGCTTAAGATAAGAGATCAGGTACTCAAAATCTCCCCAGATGGAACAGTCGAGCTAACTAGTCCCAAAATCAGCACCTTTAAGGTAAACACTACTCGACTTAAATTTTATATCAATAACCGAATTGATCGCATGAGAAAGGATTTTCACCTCCTCAAACCACCATGACCATACGAATGAGAGGTAAAGTCTAGCTTAAGACTATAAATGACCACTTCCCAGGAGGCAACCTGAGCACTAAACCCATTAAGTTTTACATTTTTTATTTTTTACTTTTATTTTTCCTTTTAGCACCTAACCATAAACTAACCAAAGTACAGATTTCCATACCACACGGCCGTGGCCGTGGCCATGTGGCCACCATATGAAGATACAAGGGCAGGGCCAACTACCAGATCCATAATTTCTATTTAACCCCCTTCTTCCTTTCCTTTTCCCATTAGCTTTTTTCATTTTCCATTATTTACTTTTACTTTTATTTTTATTTTTATTTCTTATTTTCTTTTTATTATTCGTACCATTTAGATTTATCTTAAGATACAATAAAATCAGGACGACTGCTTCGAGGACTCAATTTCAAACGGTTCGAGACGCTTCCCCACGTTCGCCTCCAATCCTATCCGGTTTCTTTTCATTGACTTCATCCAAAATTCAGGAAGTTTCACTTCTCTCCCCATCTTATGATTTTATGATTATTTTGATATTATCTATCTTTGTACATTGAGGGCAATGTACATCTTATGTAGCATCCTGAATTTTTTGGCCTATGCGTTTACTGTGTGGGTATGTTTAATGTGTTAATTTAAGGGTTAGGGGTTCAGAATGTGCTCAGGTTTGGGCTGAGACCTTGATTAAATATTCTGCTTAGACACTCTAGGGCTTAAAGTAAAGTTTTGGTAGCTTATTTGACATAGTGGGCTTGTGGCCCATAGGAAAATGATGCCACTAGGAGGAAGGGGAGTTGGCGTCACTAGTGCATGAGGAGGGCCCAAATTTTGGTTGCTTGAAGCCCAAGTTATAGGGCCAAATTTCGGCATTTAAAAGGGGACTAGGAGGGGACGGCACAAGGCTAATTTTTAGGGAATTTTATCATGTTTAATTATGAGGATAACAAGGAGATAAAGAAGAGAGGAGTTGGAGCTAATTAAGTCTCTTTTAGATGAGTTAGTAGATTAAGATAAAGGAGAAAAGATAGGATTTATCTGCAAGGTTAGGTAAGTGCCGAAATTTCTATAAATAAGAGGGGATAGCTCATCAATTCTAGCATTTAAACCCTACTCTTTTCTTCATTCTTTGTGCCGAAAATTAGTGGCTAATTTCTTGTCATCTTTTTCTTTCTCTGCCAAAATCACCACTCCATTCTCCCTCTCAACTTTCTTTCTTTTCTTTTTTCCCTCTTTGGCCGAACTCCCTGACAATCTCTTTCTCATCTCTTTCAAATATTTTAGCCGAAATTCTAAGCCTTTCCTTGATCCTTTTTACTTTCTTCCTAAGCCAAAGCTGAAACACTCTATTCAGATCTTCTAAAAGCCGAAAACGTATCAGTTCATTTTTCTGGGATTTTCATAAAAGCCGAAATCCTTAGATCTCATCTCCTGTGTTTGCCGAATTCTCTCTGGGGTATCTGCTTGTGCCGAATCTCGAAGGAAACTAATGGTAATTATTGATTCGTAAGATTTCAATCTTTTTCGACTTTTTAGGGACTCTAGCCGAATGGCTATAAGGAGCTAATCTTAAGTTTTTCTCTTATTTGCGGCGTTCCGGGATTTGAAGGGGATTCACTCGCTTAGATCTCTAAGATAGAGTTCAGTAACACTCGAATAGTGTTACTTTCGGGATTTCAAGGTAAGGAGATTTATTATTTTTAGCATGTAAATTCGGGTATTTATTAATCCTTGGCCGAATGTAGGGGAGCCAAATCTTCGTATTCTTCCGGCTTTTGAGCAAGGTTTTAGACTAAGGGTTGTAGATCCGGATAGTAAGGATTTAACTAAGGGAGTAAAATTATGTGATATCAGGTGTGTAACACTTCCACACCATTTAGATTGCCTGATAAAATATGTTTACTAATCTTTCATAATCTGATAAATGCCGAAATCCCGGCATAATGTTTGAAACCCAATGAGGGTAAAAGCGAATCACCTGGTTAGTGATCTCTGTCATTCCTAATGTTCCTGTTAAGATGACATATGTGGTAAGTATGTTGTTTTCTGTAATTGCATGGTGTTGGGTTTATTGAAAGGGGAAGTGTTCTGTTGTAGCTGCCGTGACCTGTTGTAGCGGCCTCTGCCGTGACCTGTTGTAGTGGCTTCTACCATGACCTATTGTAGTGGCTACGGCCATGATCTGACGATGAGCAGCATGACTGCCATCAATGGTGTTTAGCGATGTGGGTTGATTGTAGAAATCCCTAATAGTGTGACTGGCAGGTAAGGGTGGCGTGTAGCAGATGGAAACCTAGGATTTGGGTTGGGCTTTGCATATTTTCTGATATATTATATTCTGTTATATGTTCTATGGGGTTAAGGCCCAAATCTAATTGTGCATGAAGGTTGCACACTGAGTCTCGCGACTCACCCTATTATTTAACAATTTCAGGTAGCACTTAGTGCATCGGACCGGGCTGGAGAGGAGCGCAAGGTGGCCATGCGAGAGAGTACTTGATCCAGCAGAAGATTTTACTTAGAATATTGTTTTTAATATTTTTGATTAGGGGTTTTAAATTTCGTTGTAATAAGGCCTTGGGCCACTAGACTATTATTTATGTTTTGGTTTTATGTTGGGCTTTTATTATTGGGCATTTAAATTTTATGTTTAAATTAAGCTAAGACATGTATGAAATTTCGATTCTTATTTAAAATTCACCAAGGCATTTTATAACTTTATATCTTATATAACTTAATAAATTATTAAGTTTTCGGTATAAATATTTAAACTTGATAATTGTTTTCCAAAGTGCCACGTCTTTTTATAAAATTTCCTTAGTGACATACCAGATCCGGTTGTAGTGTTTGGGCCGGGTTTGGGGTGTTATAAATTTGTATCAGAGCCCAGTTCAAAACTCGACTCTGGGGGTTTTTGGGCTCAAAACGTTTTCTAAAGTTGGGTTTTCGAAACATGCATATTTATAAATGATACAGGTCTATTAGCTCGGCATGGCACCTGCGTCTCCGGCCCAAGTCCGCCAGGTAAGTATTCCGAACCATTGTGTGATATATATATATGTGGGCTTGATGGGCTTTATGGGACGTAGAATATTTAGATTAGAACTTGATGGACTTTAGGCTTAGCTGAAATAATTCCTTAAATCTCATAAGACTTAATTTCACGAAACAAAACCCGTGAACGAGTCGCAAGACTAGGGTGTGGCAACAGGCATGCGCATGTCTAGGATTGGATCTGGAAGAGCTTGGTACTTAAGCAGTCCTAGTGACTCAACTCCTCTTCGCTGGAATCCTACCTGGTGCGTAGTGACTGTTCACCTTAGCCACGAGGATTTGTTGACGGGCCAAAATCTATAATTAAAACCCGAAAGGGACCAGCGACCTTATCGCTAAAATACCCTTATTTTGGAAAAAAAATAGCAAGATACCCATGATTTGCAAATATACCCCGATTTACAAAGCCAACGGAATTTTTCCTTAGGAAAAAAAAAAACTCACACAACACATAACAACAACCAAAAACCCACAAACACCTGAACACTACTATTATTCTTTTGAAATCAAATTCTCCAAGATACCCCTGTTTTAAAAAAAAATACCCCCTTAGTTTTGATTTTTTTTTTTTGAAAATACCCTTGATTTGTAAAAATTCCCCCAAAATACCCTTGATTTGTAAAATTACCAAAACACCATTGATTTGAAAATCTTTCAAAACGCCCATGATTTGGAAAATTATCAAAACTTGCGAAAATCACCAAAATACCCCGGATCACAAAATTATCGAAATACCCCTGGATTGCAAAATTACCAAAATACCCTTATTTCATGAAATCAACAAGGAACTCTATTTTAAAAATTATGAAAATACCCCTGTAGGATAAAATTACGAAAATACCCCTAGGTAGTGGCATAACCAAAATACCCCTATGTATTGAATGTGGGTGTATGGATGTTGTCTGTATGTTGATTGTTGAATGTATGTGGCCTCTAGAATTAGGAGGTAAACTTGAGACTGAAACTGTAGATAGGTTCGAATTCGAAAGAATCACTCTTAAAATTACTATTCATAAGATTGTTTGCGGTTAATCAGTGGAAAGAATTAATGGTGCATAAAATTCTTAATCAGATAAACGCCAATCGGAAGAATGAGTACAAGGGGTCGAGGACGTCCGTCGCGTGGACGCGGTAGGGGTAGGATGACCGTGTCAGAACCAGTAAGGTCTAGCCACGGGTCAGGAAACGAGATGCCGGATATGCCAGCTGTGAAGGGAGAGTTACGAGATCAAGTGGCCGGAGATGATGCAATATCTCAGGCGATGCTGTGGGTTCTCGAAAGAGTTGCTGGGGTAGGCACGGGTTCAGGAGCTCGGAAATCGGTATCTGAACGACTCCGAGCCAATAGAGGGGAAGTGTTTAGGGGTGTTTTTGGCGTAGCTCCTAACACAGCTGAGTATTGGTTGGAAGCGACTGAGTGTATAATGGATGACTTGGATTTCATGGCGGAGGAGAAGTTGAAAGGGGTCGTGTTCTTCTTCGAGACGAAGCTTACCAGTGGTGGCTCATAGTAAAGGAGGGTACTGCCGCAGACCGGATTGACTGGGATTACTTTAAGGAATCGTTTCAAGGAAAGTATGTTGGGGCCAACTATGTGGACGGCCAGAGAAAGGCATTTCCGAATTTGGTACAGGGAAGTAAGTCTGTATCTAAATACGAGGCAGAGTTTCTACGGTTGAGCCATTACGCTTGAGGGATTGTGGTGACTGACTATGAGCATTGCGTATGGTTCGAGGATGGACTAAGGGATGAGCTGAGGGTGTTAATAGCACTACAGCGGGAAAGGGAATTTGCGATTTTGGTTGAGAAAGCTAAGATATCTGAGGAGGTTAAGCGGACTGAGAAACAGAATAAGGACAAAGATAGGAATAGGAATAAGAGGAATTTTGAGCAGTCCGGATCATCTGGAAATTTCCAAAAAAAAGCCTAGGTCCGATGGGCCAGCTCGTGCTCCGATGGGTCAGAATTGATCATGTCCTTGGTGTGGAAAGATGCATTATGGGGAGTGCAGAAAGAGCACCGGTAGATGCTTTAGGTGTGGATCCACGGACCATATGATTAAGGACTGTCCGTAGGTGGATTAAGCACAGCCCGCGGGACGAGGTTCTGATCAGGCTGGGAGAGGTGATCAACAACCACCAAGGGGCCACGGACAAGCCAGGGGCGATAATGGTAATGAACGCGATCGTGGAGCACCAGGTAGAGGTGCAGGTTATGCTGAGGCGAGGCAGCCAGCGTTGGTCTATGCAGCACATCGCCAAGGGGAAGGAGACGCTCCAGATGCGAACAATGGTTCGTACCCTACCATAGTATACTAATTGTTTATTTTGGCTTTAGAATTAGAGTGCGCAGCGAAAGCATAGTGGTGAGACTTAAGTAGTACGATTACTAGTTAGTTGGAAATTTCGAGGACGAAATTTCTTTAAGGGGGGTAGAACTGTAACATCCTGAATTTTTGGGCCTATGGTTTAGTGTGTGGGTATGTTTAATGTGTTAATTTAAGGATTAGGGGTTCAAAATGGGCTCAGGTTTGTGCTGAGGCCTTGATTAAATATTCTGCATAGACACTATAAGGCTTAAAGTAAAGTTTTGGTAGCTTATTTGACATAGTAGGCTTGTAGCCCACAGGAAAATGATGCTACTAGGAGGAAGGGGAGTTGGCGTCACTAGTGCATGAGGAGGGCCCAAATTTTGGTTGCTTGAAGCCCAAGTTATAGGGCCAAATTTTGGCATTTAAAAGGGGACTAGGAGGGGACGGCACAAGGCTAATTTTTAGGGGATTTTATTATGTTTAATTATGAGGATAATAAGGAGATAAAGAAGAGAGGGGTTGGAGCTAATTAAGTCTCTTTTAGATGAGTTAGTAGATTAAGATAAAGGAGAAAAGATAGGATTTATCTGCAAGGTTAGGTAAGTCCCGAAATTTCTATAAAGAAGGGGGGATAGCTCATCAATTCTGGCATTCAAACCCTACTCTTTTCTTCATTCTTTGTCCCGAAAATTAGTGGCTCAGTTATTGTCATCTTTTTCTTTCTCTACTGAAATCACCACTCCATTCTCCCTCTCAACTTTCTTTCTTTTCTTTTTTCCCTTTTTGGCCGAACTCCCTGACAATCTCTTTCTCATCTCTTTCAAATATATTAGCCAAAATTCTAAGCCTTTCCTTGATCCTTTTTACTTTCTTCCTAAGCCAAAGCCGAAACACTCTATTCAGATCTTCTAAAAGCTGAAAATGCATCAGTTCATTTTTCCGAGATTTCCATAAAAGCCGAAATCCTTAGATCTCATCTCCTATGTTTGCTGAATTCTCTCTGGGGTATCTGCTTGTGCCGAATCTCGAATGAAACTAAAGGTAAGTATTGATTCGTAAGATTTCAATCTTTTTCGGCATTTTAGGGACTCTAGCTGTAACACCCCAAACCCGGTCAATACGCCATGACCGAATCTGGCATGCCACAGAGGAAAACGTTTTGAAAAGAATTGTGTTACCGATTAAATTTTTAGTGAAAAACTCTTTGTTGTTCTATATTTGTAGAAAACAGGTGTATAATAAGTTAAAAACTGATAATTTAATTTTGTAATTCCGTAAATAAATTTTTACGACTTATTTGCGAATCCATAGATTAGAAAACTAATTATAAATTTAAAGGAAACCCAAGCGATTAGTTTGAAAACCGTTTCTAATTGAAATTTGGAAACTTAAGTTTTTGAAAAATCGTTTGAGTTATCGAAAAACACTTAAGTTGTTAAATTTTATCAAATGATTTACTTTACCCGATGGTAACGTTTTGAAAACCATTTCGTTTTGTGGTTTAGAAAACTTTGTGCTCAAATTAATATATCAACCATGTAATTTCTAAGCCATATTTAAAACAAGTCCAAAACATATAATGATCCAAAAACATAATTAAAAAGGCCTTATTACAAGTCCAAATAAAGATATAAACCAAATTAAGATAAAATAAAGTACCAAATCGAAGTTCTTATAAAACCAAATTTTTATTGAATGGCCTCCTCGAGTTCATCAGGCTCTTCATCCGCGATTTTACGAATCACCTGAAAAGATAAGGGA
This sequence comes from Gossypium australe, assembly GCA_005393395.2. Taxonomy (NCBI): domain Eukaryota; kingdom Viridiplantae; phylum Streptophyta; class Magnoliopsida; order Malvales; family Malvaceae; genus Gossypium; species Gossypium australe. Next base: position 121,994,929 of record CM016616.1, read on the forward strand.
GAAGGTGAGTCACCAAGACTCAGTGCATAAATCCTTTCCCCGATTGATACAACATACTTACACAATTTATATCCAAGCAATATATATATAATGCACCCAACCTAGCCATCCATAACTCCTTTTCTACCCCGTGTGGTACCAAACCACTGGTGGTGCCAAACCACTGGTGACCCAAAGTCACGATATCCAATAATGTGATGCCAAATCACTGGTGACCCAAAATCACGAATAATCAAATTGTGGGGCCAACCCACGTGTGATACCTCATTTTCGGATCCTTGACCCGACCTCACTGGCTCAGATACAGCCATCCTACCCCGATCGCATCCACGCATAACACGACCCTGACCTCGAGTGCTCATGTCTAAAGTCTCGACTTATCTGATTTAAAAGTTTTATGCATTAATCATTATTCCACTTTCTTTAAAACACAGTTTTATGAATAATTTTTAATAAGAGGTTGTTTCGCGAGTACATCCAACCTATAGTTTTGAGTTTCTAAAGTAGTTCCTACTACTATACAGTCATACCATCATCATATCATCAAAATCAACAGTTTGAAGTACTTACCCGGGCGGATCGGTGCCGGAGACTTGGTGCCATGCCTTTCAAATCATATAATTTTTAAACAAAAACATTTTAAGACCATACTTTAAAACATTTTGGGCCCTGGGCCCACAGCCGAGCTTTTGAACTTAGCTCTGATACCAATTTGTAACACCCCAAACCCGGTCAATACGCCATGACCGAATCTGGCATACCACAGAGGAAAATGTTTTGAAAAGAATTGTGTTACCGATTAAATTTTTAGTGAAAAACTCTTTGTTGTTCTATATTTGTAGAAAACAGGTGTATAATAAGTTAAAAACTGATAATTTAATTTTGAAATTTCGTAAATAAATTTTTACGACTTAGTTGCGAATCCATAGATTAGAAAACTAATTATAAATTTAAAGGAAACCCAAGCGATTAGTTTGAAAACCGTTTCTAATTGAAATTTGGAAACTTAAGTTTTTGAAAAATCGTTTGAGTTATCGAAAAACACTTAAGTTGTTAAATTTTATCAAATGATTTACTTTACCCGATGGTAACATTTTGAAAACCATTTCGTTTTGTAGTTTAGAAAACTTTGTGCTCAAATTAATATATCAACCATGTAATTTCTAAGCCATATTTAAAACTAGTCCAAAACCTTTAATGATCCAAAAACATAATTAAAAAGGCCGTATTACAAGTCCAAATAAAGATATAAACCAAATTAAGATAAAATAAAGTACCAAATCAAAGTTCTTATAAAACCGAATTTTTATTGAATGGCCTCTTCGAGTTCATCCGGCTCCTCATCCGCGATTTTACGAATCACCTGAAAAGATAAGGGAGAAGGTGAGTCACCAAGACTCAGTGCATAAATCCTTCCCCCGATTGATACAACATACTTACACAATTTATATCCAAGCAATATATATATAATACACCCAACCTAACCATCCATAACTCCTTTTCTACCCCGTGTGGTACCAAACCACTGGTGGTGCCAAACCACTGGTGACCCAAAGTCACGATACCCAATAATGTGATGCCAAATCACTGGTGAACCAAAGTCACGAATAATCAAGTTGTGGGGCCAACCCACGTGTGATACCAAATCACTGGCGACGATCCCAATACATCAAAAGTGGGGCCAACCCACGGTGGTACTAAGCCACTGGGACGAGTCGCTATGAGGTGCCAAACCTCTGGTGTCCCAAAGACACTAAATAATATTGTGGTACCAAACCACTGGAGGTGCCAAACCTCTGGTGTCCCAAAGACACGGATATCAAATCCTTCCCCCTCCACTCATATCACCCAAACCAATGTATTACGAATATAAATCATGCCATCATACTTGATATGAACATATAAGAGATATATATATATCGTAGATCATGATATCATATAACAACATCATATCGAAACGGACTTACCCGAATCCTTGCTCATACCCATCAAGGTATCATATCAAAATTTCATAGTTTTCCACTTTAATAACATGATTAGTTATTTATAAATATATACATAAACCGAGTTATAAAGTGTGTAAGGTACACACTTGTCACTACCGCAAGTACTAAAATCCAAAGACCCGATCTACCGCACTAGATCACCTTGTCCTACATCCGACCAAACCACAAATCTATAAGCAAAACCATTCGGCCAACATCACTTTAATCCCAAAAGTCTTTGGCTTTTCAACCATTAAAAGAATGATGAATCGACATGAGGCCTTACCACTTGACTTACCAACTTTGATTGTTAGAGAAATAAGGCTTAGATCAATTGCTTCCAAAGTCCCAAAGAGCCTAAAAGAATTCGGTTCCTAAGAATAGTTAGAACCTTGCAAACAAATGCCCAAAAATTCGGCCTTTGCCTTCAAGAAAACGACACAGAAAAGAGAAAAGAAAATAAAGGAAATACGTCCATGAACACTTACCTATCTACAAAAACTGATTGAAGAAAACCAAATGAAGACCTACCCTTGAAGATATTCGGCCAAGATAACACCAAAAGAGGGAAAGAAGATTCGGCTATGGTGGAGAAAAAGAAAGGAAAATAAAAGTGAAAATGAAATAGGAGAAGGAGGATTCGAAAATAAAAGAAAGAAGAAAATGGAAGGAAAAAGAAGAATGAGGATGGATGTTTTTAACTTTGAGCAAATGTGAAAGAAATGGGATTTGGGAAGGAGGAAGATTCGGCCAAGAGAGAGTAAAAAGGAAATGTGGTTTTGAGCAAATACCAAAAGAAAGAAAAGAGAGAGATGGGAGAAAGAGGTTCGGCCAAACACCTTGTTTGCCGAAAAAAGAAAAGTGCACAAAGTGCTAAGTGTGGTTTCGGTTTCAAATGGAAAAATGAAAGAAAGAAAATGAAATTTGGTTCCAACAAAAATGAGAGCTAACCCAAAAGCAAAATTGCACCTAATGCCTAAGATACATTCGGCTAAGGAAGAAAATTTTGGAGAGGAAAAGAAGAAATGCCAAATGGTGCACAAAATGCTAAAATTGGCCAACCAATCCCCTCCAACTTCCTATCAACATTCGGCCACCCTCCTAGCCACACATGCCGTCCACATTCATGGACTAATGGCCTTAGAATAGTTTCCAAAACACTCTCCATCATCCAAGCCCTTTGTCCCCCCATCCTTCCATAAATCTTAAGATTCTTATCCCAAAATACAAGCTTTCCTAAACTAATATTCAACTTGCCATAAAAATTGAAAGTCCAACCTACCATAATTAGAGCTTGGCCGACACTTAATGTTAGGATACATAAAAATAAAGTTTTCCAAATGCAACCCATGCTACTCGAACCTCTTCCCTCAAGCAACCCTTCATGCATCTTAACCACCTTGCCAGTAACTCCTCATGTGCTAGAATTTAACACTTAAATTAACTTAAGTGTCAGGTTCACCTAATTCAGTACACTAAATATACAATACTAAGAATTATTCTAGCTTCATAAATAAAATCAAGCCATCACAAGACTATGCTAAACACACAAAATTCATACCCGAGCCAACACAAATAATAAGATAATACTCTAACTTTTAGGATCTTACAATTCTACCTCCCTTAAAATAATTTCATCCTCGAAACTACCTGATCAAAAGAGTTGAGGATACTGCTGCCTCATCACATCCTCCGGTTCCCACGTAGCTTCTTCTACGCTATGATTCCGCCATAAAACCTTCACTAAAGAACTGACTTCTTACGCAAAACTTTCACATCTCGATCTAGAATCTGCACAGGTTCTTCTTCTATCGTCAAATCTGGACTCACCTCTATTTCCTCTACTGCCACGACATGCGATGGATCAGAACGATAGCGTCTAAGCATGGAGACATGGAACACATCGTGAATCTGACTCAGCTCTGCTGGCAACTCGAGCTGATAAGCTACTGGTCCCACTCGTCTCAACACCTTAAACGGCCCAATAAACCTTGGACTTAACTTGCCTTTTCTCCCAAATCTTAACACTTTCTTCCATGGCGAGACCTTCAGAAAAACTTTGTCACCCACGGCAAACTCTATATCCCTCCGCTTGAGATCGGCATATGACTTCTGCCTATCCGAAGCTTCCTTCAACCGAGCTTGAATCAACTTCACCATATCCTCAGTCTCTGCAACCAACTCTGGTCCTAACATCTAACGCTCACCCAACTCTGTCCAGAATGTAGGTGTGCGACACCTCCTACCATACAATGCCTCATATAGTGCCATCTTAATGCTTGCCTGATAACTATTGTTGTATGCGAATTCAGCTAATGGCAAAAACTCTTCCCAGCTACCTCTGAAGTCTAAAACACAACCTCTCAACATATCCTCTAAAATCTGTATGACCCTTTCTGACCGCCCGGCAGACTGTGGATGAAATTTGGTACTGAAATCCAACCGCGTACCCAAAGACTGATGTAACACTCTCCAAAACCTCGACGTAAATCTAGGAGCTCTGTCTGAGATGATCGACACTGGCACACCATGCAACCTCACTATCTCCGCCACATACAAATTAGCTAATTTCTGAAGCGAGTAATCCACCCTTACCAGAATAAAATGAGCTGACTTAGTCAAACGATCCACAATCACCCAAACTGAGTCCTTCTTACTAGGTGTAAGAGGTAATCCACTGACAAAGTCCATAGCGATCCTTTCCCACTTCCACTGTGGAATCTTCACCGGCTGAAGTAACCCAGACGGCAACTGATGTTCAGCCTTGACCTGCTGACACGTAAGACATTTACCCAAAAACTCAGTTACATCCCGCTTCAGACCTGGCCACCAAAACTGCTCTTTTAAATCCCGATACATCTTGCTACCTCCAGGATGCATAGCATACGGGCTGCTATGTGCATCCCGAAGAATCCTTTCCCTCAACTAAACATCCTTCGGCATACAAGCTCTCCCTTGAAAACATAATACTCCATCACTGGACAAACTATAATCTTCTAAACCACCATTTTGAACCTGCAACCTCCGATCATTCAAACCATCATCCTCTAACTGTTTCTTCTTGATCTGCTCTAACCAAGTCAGCTTGACTTGCAATTCTGCCAAAAGACTCCCATCGTCAAATAGGCTAAGGCGAGCAAACATCGATCTTAAGTCTGATACAACCTTACGGCTCAACGCGTCTGCCGCCACGTTAGCCTTGCCCGGATGATACTCAATCGAACAATCGTAGTCCTTTAACAACTCAATCCATCTACGCTGCCTCAAGTTCAAATCCTTCTGAGTCAAAAGATACTTAAGACTCTTATGATCCGTGTAGACTATCGACTTCTCTCCGTACAAATAGTGTCTCCATATCTTCAAAGCGAAAACCACTGCAGCTAATTCCAAATCATGCGTCGGATAGTTAACCTCATGTGGTCTCAATTGTCGAGATGCATAAGCCACTACCTTCCCTTCCTGAATCAGCACACATCCCAAGCCAGTATGTGATGCATCACAGTAAACAGTGAATTCCTTGCCTGCCTCATGTTGAATCAAAACCGGAGCTTCAGTCAGAATCTTCTTCAACTTGTTGAAACTTCCTTGTTGCTTCTCAGTCCACACAAATGGAACTCCTTTCCTCAACAACTTGGTCATAGGTGCTGCGATCAAAGAAAATCCCTCTACAATTCTTCGGTAATGCCCCGCCAGACCTAGAAAACTTCGAATCTCAGACACTGGCTTAGGCGGCTTCCAATCCAACACCGCTTCGATCTTTCGAGGATCCACTCTAATCCCCTCAACTGATACTACGTGACCCAAGAAAGTCACCTCCCTAAGCCAGAACTCGCACTTACTAAATTTAGCATAAAGCTGCTTTTCCCTCAGAATCTGCAACACTACTCGCAAATGCGCATCATGCTCCTCCTCTGACTTGGAGTATACCAAAATATCGTCTATAAACACCACAACAAACTGATCCAAAAACTGCTGGAATACCCGATTCATCATGTCCACGAATGCTGCCGGCGCGTTAGTCAACCCAAACGGCATTACCAGAAACTCATAGTGCCCATACCAGTGCGAAATGTCGTCTTATGGATATCAGCCTCTTTCACCTTTAGCTGATGATATCCAGACCTTAAATCAATCTTGGAGAAAACCGCTACCTCTTTAAGCTGATCAAACAAGTCATCTATCCTCGGCAAAGGATACTTGTTTTTGATCGTCAACTTATTCAACTGGCGGTAGTCAATACACATCCACATCGTACCATCCTTCTCCTTGACAAAAAGTACCGGCGCTCCCCAAGGCGAAACACTTGGTAGAATAAAACCTCGACCCAACAACTCTTGAATCTGAGCCTTTAATTCCACCAATTCCTTCGGTGCCATCCTATACGGAGCGATAGACACTGGCGCAGTTCCGGGTAACAGATCAATACCAAATTCGACTTCACGATCAGAAGGCAGTCCCGGAAGTTCTTCTGGAAATACGTCAGCATATTCCTTTACCGTTCGGACATTCCCTACAGTAGACTCCTTAGCCTCCAACGCACACACATGGACTACATATGCCTCACAGCCCTTCCTGACCATCTTCACAGCTTTCAACGCAGATACCATGTTGGATAGATAATCTCTTCTATTACCTATCATGACCAACTCTTCGCCCTCAGCTGTCTTCGAAACCATGCGCTTAGCAGCGCAATCCAAACTTGCCTGGTACTTGACCAACCAGTCCATCCCAAGAATCAGATCGAACTCCCCAAACGGCAGTTCCATCAGATCAGCTACAAACACTACCCCTTGGAGTTCTAGGGGTACATCCCTATACAGCTTATTTACTTCTACAGAGTGACCTAGAGGGCTAAGTACTGTCATCCTCCTAGAAGTAGTCTCAGAGTCTAGATTCATGGTCTTTACTATGCTACTAGCAACATACGAATGCATCGAACCTACATCTGTCAAAGCAGTATATGGTACACCAAAGATTAAGAACGTACCGGTTATGACGTCCGGTGCGTCGCCCTCCTCTCGACGTCTCGCTGCATACACCAAACTAGGCTGTCTTGCCTCAGTGTTGCCTGCACCTCTGCCCGATGCTCCGCGGCCTCAACCAGAACCATTACCTCCTCTACCATTACCACGACCTCTCTGCGGTGACGGTCCCTCCTTTCTAAACTGAGCACGACCTTGACCCTCAGTCTGATTCCTGGCTAGCTTACGTGGACAATCCCTCACACGATGATCCAGCGAGCCACACTCAAAACATCCTTTCCCTCCGGTCCAACATTCGCCCCAATGAAATTTTCCACATCGGTTACACTGTGCTGGTCCCTGATTAGCAGTAACAGGCCTTCTAGATTGATTCGGCCCACTCTGCCTAACCCTCTTCTGAGAATTAGCGGCTGACCCAGATGATCCAAAACCTCTCTTATGCTTATTTCTGTCGTGACTCTGCCTTACAGATTCCTTTATCCCTTCAGCAATCTTAGTCTTTTCAACTAGCGCAGCAAACTCTCGCTCCTGATGTGGAGCAATTAGCAATCTCAGCTCATCTCTCAAACCGTCCTCGAACCGAACACATCGCTCGTGCTCCGAAGCCACGATACCTCCAGCATACCGGCTCAATCTTAAAAATTCTGCCTCATATTCTGATACGGACTTACTTCCTTGGACCAAACTCAGAAATGCCTTACGTTGCGCATCAACGTAACTAGACCCAATATATTTCTTCTGATATGCTGCCTTAAAATAGTCCCAAGTGAGATCCTCCGCCACAGCACTATTCCTCACCGTGAGCCACCACTGGTATGACTCATCCCGAAGACGCGACACTATCCCTTTCAGCTTATCCTCAGCAGTTAGATCCAAGTCATCCATGATTCGCTCCGTTGCCTCTAACCAATATTCAGCCGTACTGGGAGCCACACCAGAAACACCTCGAAATACCTCAGCTCCATTGGATCGGAGTCGCTCAGGTACAGATTTCCGAGCTCCCGCGCCTCCACCTTCTCCAGCTACCCTCTCAAGAACTCGCAGCATCGCTTGAGACACTGCGTCATCCCCCGTTTGATCCTAATGCTCAATTCCAACCGCTGGTGGTGGTGGTGGGGGTACCTCATTTTCGGATCCTTGACCTGACCTCACTGGCTCAGATACAGCCATCCTACCCCGACTGCGTCCACGCATAACACGACCCCGACCTCGAGTGCTCATGTCTAAAGTCTCGACTTATCTGATTTAAAAGTTTTATGCATTAATCATTATTCTACTTTCTTTAAAACACAGTTTTATGAATAATTTTTAATAAGAGGTTGTTTCACGAGTACATCCAACCTATAGTTTTGAGTCTCTAAAGTAGTTCCTACTACTATACAGTCATACCATCAACATATCATCAAAATCAACAGTTTGAAGTACTTACCCGGGCGGATCGGTGCCGGAGACTCGGTGCCATGCCTTTCAAATCATATAATTTTTAAACAAAAACATTTTAAGACCATACTTTAAAACATTTTGGGCCTTGGGCCCACAGCTGAGCTTTTGAACTTAGCTCTGATACCAATTTGTAACACCCCAAACCCGGTCAATACGCCATGACCGAATCTGGCATGCCACAGAGGAAAACGTTTTGAAAAGAATTGTGTTACCGATTAAATTTTTAGTGAAAAACTCTTTGTTGTTCTATATTTGTAGAAAACAGGTGTATAATAAGTTAAAAACTGATAATTTAATTTTGTAATTCCGTAAATAAATTTTTACGACTTAGTTGCGAATCCATAGATTAGAAAACTAATTATAAATTTAATGGAAACCCAAGCGATTAGTTTGAAAATCGTTTCTAATTGAAATTTGGAAACTTAAGATTTGGAAAAATCGTTTGAGTTATCGAAAAACACTTAAGTTGTTAAATTTTATCAAATGATTTACTTTACCCGATGGTAACGTTTTGAAAACCATTTCGTTTGTAGTTAGAAAACTTTGTGCTCAAATTAATATATCAACCATGTAATTTCTAAGCCATATTTAAAACAAGTCCAAAACATATAATGATCCAAAAACATAATTAAAAAGGCCTTATTACAAGTCCAAATAAAGATATAAACCAAATTAAGATAAATAAAGTACCAAATCGAAGTTCTTATAAAACCGAATTTTTATTGAATGGCCTCCTCGAGTTCATCCGGCTCCTCATCCGCGATTTTACGAATCACCTGAAAAGATAAGGGAGAAGGTGAGTCACCAAGACTCAGTGCATAAATCCTTTCCCCGATTGATACAACATACTTACACAATTTATATCCAAGCAATATATATATATATATATAATGCACCCAACCTAGCCATCCATAACTCCTTTTCTACCCCGTGTGGTACCAAACCACTGGTGGTGCCAAACCACTGCTGACCCAAAGTCACGATATCCAATAATGTGATGCCAAATCACTGGTGACCCAAAGTCACGAATAATGAAATTGTGGGGCCAACCCACGTGTGATACCAAATCACTAGCGACGATCCCGTAATATCAAATGTGGGGCCAACCCACTGGTACTAAGCCACTAGGACAGTCGCTATGAGGTGCCAAACCTCTGTGTCCCAAAGACACAAAATATCAACGATCCAGGTGTGGGGCCAACCCACGTGTGATACCAAATCACTGGCGACGATCCCGATATATCAACTGTGGTGTCAACCCACTGTGGTGCTAAGCCACTGGGACGAGTCGCTATGAGGTGCCAAACCTCTGGTGTCCCAAAGACACGAAATAGTTTTGTGGTACCAAACCACTGGAGGTGCCAAACCTCTGGTGTCCCAAAGACACGGATTCAAATCCTTCCCCCTCCACTCATATCACCCAAACCAATGTATTACAATATAATCATGCCATCATACTTGATATGAACATATAAGATATATATATATCGTAGATCATGATATCATATAACAACATCATATCGAAACGGACTTACCCGAATCCTTGCTCATACCCATCAAGGTATCATATCAAAATTTCATAATTTTCCACTTTAATAACATGATTAGTTATTTATAAATATATACATAAACCGAGTTATAAAGTGTGTAAGGTACACACCTGTCACTACCGCAAGTACTAAAATCCAAAGACCCGATCTACTCCACTAGATCACCTTGTCCTACATCCGACCAAACCACAAATCTATAAGCAAAACCATTCGGCCAACATCACCTTAATCCCAAAAGTCAAAGAGCCTAAAAAATTTCGGTTCCTAAGAATAGTTAGAACCTTGCAAACAATGCCCAAAAATTCGGCCTTTGCCCTCAAGAAATGACATAGAAAAGAGAAAAATAAAGGAAATACGGCCATGAACACTTACCATCTACAAAAATCGATTGAAAAAACCAAATGAAGACCAACCTTGAAGATATTCGGCCAAGATAACACCAAAAGAGAGAAAGATGATTCGGCTATGGTGAGAAAAAGAAAGGAAAATAAAGTGAAAATGAATAGAGAAGAGGATTGAAAATAAAGAAAGAAGAAAATGGAAGGAGAAAATGACGATGGATGTTTTTAACTTGAAGAAAATATCAAAAGAAGAAAGAGAGAGATGGGAGAAAGTTCGGCCAAACACCTTGTTTGCCGAAAAAAGAAAGTGCACAAAGTGCTAAGTGTGGTTTCGGTTTCAAAAGGAAAATGAAAGAAAGAAATAGAATTTGGTTCCAACAAAAATGAGAGCTACCCAAAAGCAAAATTTCACCTAATGCCTAAGATACATTCAGCTAAGGAAGAAAATTTTGGAGAGGAAAAGAAGAAATGCCAAATGGTGCACAAAAAAATTGGCCAACCAATCCCCCCAACTTCCTATCAACATTCGGCCACCCTCCTAGCCACACATGCCGTCCACATTCATGGACTAATGGCCTTAGAATAGTTTCCAAAACACTCTCATCATCCAAGCCCTTTGTCCCCCCATCCTTCCATAAATCTTAAGATTCTTATCCAAAATACAAGCTTTCCAAAACTAATATTCAACTTGCCATAAAAATTGAAAGTCCAACCTACCATAATTAGAGCTTGGCCGACACTTAATGTTAGGATACATAAAAATAAAGTCTTCCAAATGCAACCCATGCTACTCGAACCTCTTCCCTCAAGCAACCCTTCATGCATCTTAACCACGTTGCCACTAACTCCTCATGTGCTAGAATTTAACACTTAAATTAACTTAAGTGTCAGGTTCACCTAATCCACTTCACTAAATATACAATACTAAGAATTATTCTAGCTTCATAAATAAATCAAGCCTTCACAAGACTATGCTAAACACACAAAATTCATACCCGAGCCAACACAAATAATAAGATAATACTCTAACTTTTAGGATGTTACACTAGCCGAATGGCTATAAGGAGCTAATCTTAAGTTTTTCTCTTATTTGCGGTGTTCCGGGATTTGAAGGGGAGTCACTCGCTTAATCGTGTTACTTTCGGGATTTCAAGGTAAGGAGATTTATTGTTTTTAGCATGTAAATTCGGGTATTTATTAATCCTTGGCCGAATGTAGGGGAGCCAAATCTTCGTATTCTTCCGGCTTTTGAGCAAGGTTTTAGACTAAGGGTTGTAGATCCGGATAGTAAGGATTTAACTAAGGGAGTAAAACTACGCGATATCAGGTGTGTAACACTTCCACACCATTTAGATTGCCTGATAAAATATGTTTACTAATCTGTTATACTCTGATAAATGCCGAAATCCCGGCATAATGTTTGAAACCCAAAGAGGGTAAAAGTGAATCACCTGGTTAGTGATCTCTATCATTCCTAAGTGAATGTTCCTGTTAAGATGACCTATGTGGTAAGTACGCTGTTTTCTGTAATTGCATGGGGTTGGGTTTATTGAAAGGGGAAGTGTTCTGTTGTAGCGGCTTCTGCCGTGACCTGTTGTAGCGGCCTCTGCCGTGACCTGTTGTAGTGGCTTCTGCCATGACCTGTTGTAGTGGCTACAGCCATGATCTGACGATGAGTAGCATGACTTCCATCAACGGTGTGTAGCGGTGTGGGGTGATTGTAGAAATCCCCAATGGTGTGACTGGCAGGTAAGGGTGGCGTGTAGCGGATGGAAACCTAGGATTTGGGTTGGGCTTTGCATATTTTCTGATATATTATATTCTGTTATATGTCCTATGGGGTTAAGGCCCAAATCTAATGGTGCATGAAGGTTGCACACTTTGTAACACCCTGGTTTTAGGGGTTAGATTTTTGGTGCTTAGTTCGGGTGTTGGCACACTTCAGTGTGTGGTTGGGTGAGTTTTAGGGGTCCTGAGAACCCTAGAAGGTGGGGCAATGCCTTAGAAAATTTTTAATTTTTAGTGTTGAAAGGGGGGAGCTTGGCAAAGAGGGGACTTAAGAGAATTATTTGGGAGTTTATGTCACAAGAAAGGAGCTGGTGGAGTGGCAGGATAGGCGCCACTAAGGCCTTGTGTGTATGACGCCATTTGCAGGGGGAAGGGGCTCAGGTTCGAATCGCAAGGGCAGCATTTAGGGCTTTGTTTTTGCGTCATCTTGGTGGGGGTGGATGGACGGTTTGAAAGGCTTAAAAGGTGGAGAAGACTTGGTCAATTTTTTTTTAAATTTTGTCTAGAAGGTTTGACCCATTCAAACTATTTTGAATGGATGGTGGGGAGGTATTTTAGGAGAATTTTAGGGATTATTTTTGGGGGGTTGGAGCTTGGCTTTTTAGTATAAATAGGGGGGAGGTGCTCATTATTCATTCATCATTTTGGCTTTCTCTCCCTTGCCGAATTTTAGCCTTTCCTTTTAGCCTCCATTTTCATTTCCTCCTCATACCTCAACCACACCAAAACGCCTCTCTCTCTCACTTATTCATCTGAGCCGAAACTTCAAGTCCCTTTCTCTTTCCATTTTTCTTATCCATTTCACTCGTTGGTAGACCATAAACTCTCCTCATTTCTCTGATTGCCGCAACACCTTTGGAAGCACCTTAGCATCTACTTCTTGGTCTTATAGCTTTGCAAAGCCGAACCTACACCTTACCTCTGAGCCAAAATCCCTTTCTCTATTTAGCGTACCTTTGCCGAATATTGGAAGTATCTCTTCGGGCCTCGGTTTGCAATCGGTTAGTGAAGGCACTTTGGGGATTTGTTGTATTCAGTCAAGTTTCCGCAATCGAACTCGGTAAGAAGGTGGTAAGGATAATGTTCGGCCAAGGGCCTCAAGTGTTATGTTTCTAAGTTTTGGGCCAATTCTAATATGGTATTATTATGGGTTGGTTAAGGTGGTGTTTCGGCAGAGAGTTAGTCAAGCAGCATTTCGGGATTGGATCGGTTGTATTTCTAAGGTGCGTAATCATCGCACTATTTCTGTGGTTTTGGTTGCTAACTTGTTACATGTGTATTATGTGTGGAAGCCGTTTATAATGGCATAAGTGATGAGAACTGGTGATGGTAAGTTTATTTGTGATGTATTTATGTATGTATAAATATTTATACTTATGTGATATGATGGCTTAACATGTTGCATATATATATAGTTGCATGGGGTTTGGGCTTGATTCGATGAAGAAGGAAGTGTACACAAGGTGTACGTGGTCTAATGATAGCTTCGGCTACATTAGCGCTTGGGGATTTGCTGTGTGCTACCTCAAGGGAGGTGTTGGCTCGGTGCCCATCTCGGCGGTTGATTGCTATGTGCATCACCGTAGACAGATTACGATATTGGATCACTTGGGTTGATCGGTGGCTCAGCCACGGCCTTGAGCAGCGAGCTTCCAAGGTAAGATGTTATGGATCACAATGTGATCGGTGAATTAGCCACGGCCTTGGGCGGGGAGTCTGCTAAGGTTGGTGTACGGTTGGACAATGGGTTGGGCTGAGATGCATTCTTGCATGATTTGTTTCGATGGCTGTGTGGGTATGGGCCAAGCCCATACGGATGGAAATATGTGTTGTGGTTATGCACTGAGTCAGTGGACTCACTCTTTCATTAACCATTTCAGGTGACGCGTAGTTGGATCGGGTTCGGAGAGGACACGAGGTGGCCCATGCAGAAAGAAGAATTCAAATATTTTTTTTTTTTTAGTTTATTTATACTAAGTATTTGATCTATTAAATATTGGTGTAATAAGGCCTTTTTGTTGTTCATTTATTTTAGGAATTACTTTATTATTAATTTTAATATGGTTTGTTTAATTCAGATACTTTGTGAAGGATGATTTCATTTTAAACAGCATGCTTATATGCTAAAGTTTAATTTTGGGTTTTTTATAATATTTTATAACGACAAAAGATTTACTTATACTTTTCCCAATAAACACTATACTCAAAAGTTAGAATATTTCCATGTTTATTCCAAGGCAAAAGTTTTTCAACCGTCTTTTCGCACTAACATAACCAGATTCGGTCGTAGTGAATGGGCCGGGTTTGGGGATGTTACAGTTTGGTATCAGAGCCCGGTTCAAAACTCAGCTTTGAGGGTTTTTGGGCCCGAAACAAGTTTCAAAATGGACTATTTGGAAAAAAATGGGCTTTTATAAAAAGTTTTCAGGTTACTCCGGCATGGCACCTGTGTCTCCGGCCCGAAGTCCACCAGGTAAGTACTTCGGACTCTCTTGAAGTGATCTGTTTGTATGAATTGATTTGGGCTTAGTTTGGGCTCGTAGAATAGAATAATAGGATCTGTTGGACCCTAGGACTAGACTACTCAAACACGTGCATAAGATTTAAAGTGCCTAATAAACAAACCTGTGAAGTAAGTCGCTGAGTTAAGGTGTGGTAACCACTGTACGCATGTCTAGGAGTGGCATTCAGTAAGAGCTTGGTATTTAAGCAGTCCTAGCGACTCACCTCCTCTTTACTTGAATCCTACCTGGTGCGTAGCTACGGTTCACCTTAACCAAGAGGACTTGCTCATAGGCTAAACCAGTTATTAAAACCCGAAAGGGAAATAGCCTTGTTGTTTTTTAAACCTTCTGTTTTAAAATTTTAACTTTACCCCTTTTGTTTGTAAAACTCTGAATCAGATTTTGAAAGATGTTTTCTCAATTTATAAAATTACCAAAATGCCCTAGTGGCAAAATTACAAAAATGCCCCTGTGTTATAAAATTACCGTTTTACCCTCAATTTTGATAAAATGCTTTTTACTTGGTAAAATACCAAAATCTCGAGTTTTCAAAATTAAGATACTTTGGTTGCGGAAATTTACGAAAATACCCCTGGTTGATAAAATTACCGAAATGCCCTCGGTACTAAGTTCTCAAATTTCTCTCGATCTTTACTGAAATATTCCTATTTTACTAAATATCAGTGAAATATTATGATATCTCGATTTTGAGAATTTACGAAAATGCCCATGATTTCAAAAAAAGAATTACAAAAATAACCCTGATTTCTGAAATTTTTGCGATACCTCCGGTTTGAACAAAATTTTCAAGATGACCCTGAGATTTTGTGAATTTTGAAATATCTTTAAGTTGGAAAACTAATTTCAAAAATTGACCCAGAGTTATTACCGATATACCCCTATAGGAAAAAGACGAAATTACCCCTGGGTAGGGAATGAAACTTTGATTGCTCGAAAGAACTACTCTCGGAAACTCCTTTCCATAAAATTGCTCGTGGATAAAACAGTGAAACAAGAATTTCTAATGCATAAAACTTTCTAAACAGACTAAGTCGAGGCGCTAGATATGAGCTCTAGGGGGCGTGGTCGCAATACTCGTGGACGTGGCAGAGGCAGGATGTCAGTATCGGAACCGGTTGGGTCACGCCATGGGTCAGAAAGCGATGCTCCGCCACCAGCTGTTGAGGTTGAACAGCAGGATCAGACTGGAGGAGACGATGCAGTGTCACAAGCTGTGCTGCGAGTGCTCGAACGAGTGGCAGGAGCCAATGTGGGCAATAAGAATCGGAAGTCAGTGCCCGAAAGGCTTAGGGCGAATGGAGCTGAGGTTTTCAGAGGAGTGTCTGGGGTAGCTCCAAATGTGGCAGAGTACTGGCTTGAGGCTGTTGAAAGGATTATGGACGACTTAGACTTGACTGCTGAGGAGAAGCTTAAGGGAGTTGTTTCGTTGCTACGGGATGAGGCCTACCAGTGGTGGCTCACGGTTAAGGAAAGTACCCCTGTGGATCGAGTGGACTGGGGTTATTTTAAGATCAAGTTTGAAGGGAAGTATGTCGGAGCAAGCTATGTTGATGCTTAGAGGAAGGCGTTCCTTAACTTGGTGCAAGGAAACAAGTCGATAGCGGAGTACGAAGTTGAGTTTTTGCGTTTGAGCCGGTATGCTCGGGGCATCGTGGCAACGGATTATGAGAGATGCGTTAGATTTGAAGATGGTCTGCGGGATGAGTTGCGAGTTTTGATTGCTCCGCATCAGGAAAGAGACTTTGCCGTTTTAGTGGAGAAAGCTCGAATAGCTGAGGAGGTCAAGAAGGCTGAGAGGCTTAATAGGGAAAGGAACCGTGATAAGTGTTGGATCGCCAGAAGTGGTTGAGAGGGTCCAGAAAAGACCAAGGGTTGAGACTCCTGTTCATATTTCTAAGCCGGTCGCCGGAAATCCAGATCATCCGTGTGCGCAGTGCGGAAGGTATCATATTGGCGGGTGCTGGAATCGAGTTCGGGAGTGCTTCAGATGTAAGTCCAAGACTCATCTGATTAAGGATTGTCCCCAGAACCCGAATAGGACTCAGACAGTGGGTCAAGGTTATGTGCAACCAGGCAGAGAAGGTCAGCAAGCGACGAGAGGTCGTGGTTCGAACCGTGGAGGAAATGGTTCCGGCCGAGGTCGTGGAGTAGTAGACCGCGGTAATGGTGCCACTGAGGCAAGGCAGCCAGGACTGGTTTATGCAGTTCGTCGGAGAGAGGATAATGATGTGCCTGATGGGTCAACTGGTAAGTTCCTTAAGTCCGGAATGCTCTTTGTGGTTTTGTTCGTTTTGGTGATTGTTTGATCTGTTGCTCGTAAAGTAGTTGGAACCTTGAGTATGTTAGGATCCATGCCTAATAGTATGTTAGCTCTTTAAAGATCAGAGTGCGCAGCTATAGTGTAGTGGGAGAAATTGGATGGTTAGTCTAGACAAGTAATTTCGAGGACGAAATTATTTTAAGGAGGGTAGAATTGTAACACCCTGGTTTTAGGGGTTAGATTTTTGGTGCTTAGTTCGGGTGTTGGCACACTTCAGCGTGTGGTTGGGTGAGTTTTAGGGGTCCTGAGAACCCTAGAAGGTGGGGCAATGCCTTAGAAAATTTTTAGTTTTTAGTGTTGAAAGGGGGGAGCTTGGCAAAGAGGGGACTTAAGAGAATTATTTGGGAGTTTATGTCACAAGAAAGGAGCTGGTGGAGTGGCAGGATAGGCGCCACTAAGGCCTTGTGTGTATGACGCCATTTGCAGGGGGAAGGGGCTCAGGTTCGAATCGCAAGGGCAGCATTTGGGGCTTTGTTTTTGCGTCATCTTGGTGGGGGTGGATGGACGGTTTGAAAGGCTTAAAAGGTGGAGAAGACTTGGTCAATTTTTTTTTTAAATTTTGGCTAGAAGGTTTGACCCATTCAAACTATTTTGAATGGATGGTGGGGAGGTATTTTAGGAGAATTTTAGGGATTATTTTTGGGGGGTTGGAGCTTGGCTTTTTAGTATAAATAGGGGGGGAGGTGCTCATTATTCATTCATCATTTTGGCTTTCTCTCCCTTGCCGAATTTTAGCCTTTCCTTTTAGCCTCCATTTTCATTTCCTCCTCATACCTCAACCACACCAAAACGCCTCTCTCTCTCACTTATTCATCTGAGCCGAAACTTCAAGTCCCTTTCTCTTTCCATTTTTCTTATCCATTTCACTCGTTGGTAGACCATAAACTCTCCTCATTTCTCTGATTGCCGCAACACCTTTTGGAAGCACCTTAGCATCTTCTTCTTGGTCTTATAGCTTTGCAAAGCCGAACCTACTCCTTACCTCTGAGCCAAAATCCCTTTTCTATTTAGCGTACCTTTGCCGAATATTGGAAGTATCTCTTCGGGCCTCGGTTTGCAATCGGTTAGTGAAGGCACTTTGGGGATTTGTTGTATTCAGTCAAGTTTCCGCAATCGAACTCGGTAAGAAGGTGGTAAGGATAATGTTCGGCCAAGGGCCTCAAGTGTTATGTTTCTAAGTTTTGGGCCAATTCTAATATGGTATTATTATGGGTTGGTTAAGGTGGTGTTTCGGCAGAGAGTTAGTCAAGCAGCATTTCGGGATTGGATCGGTTGTATTTCTAAGGTGCGTAATCATCGCACTATTTCTGTGGTTTTGGTTGCTAACTTGTTACATGTGTATTATGTGTGGAAGCCGTTTATAATGGCATAAGTGATGAGAACTGGTGATGGTAAGTTTATTTGTGATGTATTTATGTATGTATAAATATTTATATACTTATGTGATATGATGGCTTAACATGTTGCATATATATATATAGTTGCATGGGGTTTGGGCTTGATTCGATGAAGAAGGAAGTGTACACAAGGTGTACGTGGTCTAATGATAGCTTCGGCTACATTAGCGCTTGGGGATTTGCTGTGTGCTACCTCAAGAGAGGTGTTGGCTCGGTGCCCATCTCGGCGGTTGATTGCTATGTGCATCACCGTAGACAGATTACGATATTGGATCACTTGGGTTGATCGGTGGCTCAGCCACGGCCTTGAGCAGCGAGCTTGCCAAGGTAAGATGTTATGGATCACAATGTGATCGGTGGATTAGCCACGGCCTTGGGCGGGGAGTCTGCTAAGGTTGGTGTACGGTTGGACAATGGGTTGGGCTGAGATGCATTCTTGCATGATTTGTTTCGATGGCTGTGTGGGTATGGGCCAAGCCCATACGGATGGAAATATGTGTTGTGGTTATGCACTGAGTCAGTGGACTCACTCTTTCATTAACCATTTCAGGTGACGCGTAGTTGGATCGGGTTCGGAGAGGACACGAGGTGGCCCATGCAGAAAGAAGAATTCAAATATTTTTTTTTTTTTAGTTTATTTATACTAAGTATTTGATCTATTAAATATTGGTGTAATAAGGCCTTTTTGTTGTTCATTTATTTTAGGAATTACTTTATTATTAATTTTAATATGGTTTGTTTAAATCAAATACTTTGTGAAGGATGATTTCATTTTAAACAGCATGCTTATATGCTAAAGTTTAATTTTGGGTTTTTTTATAATATTTTATAACGACAAAAGATTTACTTATACTTTTCCCAATAAACACTATACTCAAAAGTTAGAATATTTCCATGTTTATTCCAAGGCAAAAGGTTTTCAACTGTCTTTTCGCACTAACATAACCAGATTCGGTCGTAGTGAATGGGCCGGGTTTGGGGATGTTACACACTTAGTCTCGCGACTCACACTATTATTTAACAATTTCAAGTAGCACCTAGTGCATCGGACCGGGCTGGAGAGGAGTGCAAGGTAGCCATGCGAGAGAGTACTTGATCCAGCAGAAGATTTTACTTAGAATATTTTTTTAATATTTTTTATTAGGGGTTTTAAATTTCGTTGTAATAAGGCCTTGGGCCACTAGACTATTATTTATTTTTTGGTTTTATGTTGGGCTTTTATTATTGGGCATTTAAATTTTATGTTTAAATTAAGCTAAGACATGTATGAAATTTTGATTCTTATTTAAAATTCACCAAGGCATTTTTTAACTTTATATCTTATATAACTTAATAAATTATTAAGTTTTCGGTATAAATATTTAAACTTGATAATTGTTTTCCAAAGTGCCACGTCTTTTTATAAAATTTCCTTAATGACATACCAGATCCGGTTGTAGTGTTTGGGCCGGGTTTGGGGTGTTACATCTTAAGTGTGGGGGGTTAACTATAGTATTATTTGAAAATCCCTGAATTATGCCTTGTTCGAAAAGTAAGTTTCTCATATTATGATTAGAATGAAATTTCTTTTGAATTAAGATTTTTATTGATATGTTTTAGAGTAAGTCATTGATAATTGTGCATTGATGATTAAATTTGAAGAATATTAGGGAATCAAGCATGATAAGTCTATTTTTTAAAAATTTTAAAATTTTTAGGTTGTCTACCTGAATTGAATATTACTCTGAAATTTGAAATTTACGAGGTTGATATCAAAACACCCATAATTTTTTGTGAGATTTTGAGCCTTATAGAGCACATATCCTTTTTCTTGCTCACTTTATTGATTATGAGTGTGTCAACATTGATTTGTTATTCTAGAACTTGCATTGATTATACTTGTCGAGACCACACCTATGATTTGATATACCGAGACGATAAAGGCACCTAGGTTCTAACCCACTTACTCCATTAAAAAGCCTACCTTCATAATTAACCCATAGTGAATCCTGTTTAATCCTAACAACCCATTTTATTGACTCACCTACTAATATTAACCCAAAACCCTTTGTATTTGTTATCACCATCCTCCTTGACTCCTTTTTTGTCGAGATTTGATTTTGAACATTTGCCTAATTATGTTCTATATTTCAGTTGTAAAAGTTCTTTCCTATTATTTGACTTGTTCTAAAAAAAATGAAGTATATTCATTATTAGCTTTGTGATTAGGTGAGCTTATGCATTAAATTCTAATTATTGAAGAAGAGGCTCGTATTAGAGTATTATCAATAATAGTATTATTAGTTTCCAATTGATGTAATTATTTAGGATGAGTTCATTTTTCTAGTTAGGTAAATTGTCAATTCAATCTTGATTCTAGCCTTCTAATTCAGCCTTTATCCACTGATACGGGCATGCTCGGGACGTCAACGTTTTTCAACTCAACAGCTCTGATCAAAACCAAGGAATTAGTGTGCCTTTTGGTGCACGTCCCAAAATGAGCTTATTTTCAGCTCATTGAGTTTGTTTTAGCTTATTGAGTTTGATTTGCATTTATTTTATTTCATGCATTTTAATTGGCTGAATAAATTTATTTATTTAGTTAGTTAAATTTTGCTTAAATAATTAATTAAATAAATGTGTTAATAAAATTGGACATTTTACTTTCCGAGTATTAATGTGTGTTAATTATTGCATGTGTTTAATTGTGTTTTAAAGTTATTACATATTTTTAATATGTTTTTTTTAGTCGAATTAAATGCAACTTGCTGCCTAATTTATGAAATAAATTTGTGGATTCAATGGTGCAGGATTAAATGGGGAGCATGGGAATTTACCTTGGACGGCAATGAGGACATATGATGGTGTTAGGCATAGATTAAATAAATAATGCAAGACCATGGACACTAGTAACAAATGGTAGCTAGAGGACAAACATCAAGGAGCATGCGGCACTAAGAATGGATGAATTGAAATTAGTGGAGGGCACCTAGCATGGGACGGCAAGGATTGGTGATGAAAGAAAGAATTTTTTTCTTTGGAATATGGAGGCATGCGTGAAGATAAGGGAGGACTTTTGGCAATTTTAATGAAAGAAGCATTTCTTTTGGTGAGTATTCACTCTCCTAATTCTCAAGGTTGAATTGACTTATCTAGTTTTCTAGTGGCGTCGTTTTATCCTTGTCTTGAACTTATCATCCTGTCGGGTGTGGCGTTCATTTACCTATACCGTTGGTTCCTATCTCGCTAGATAGTGGGTCTCCGTTTTATTTCAAAACTCATTCCATCAATTTGAAACTTATAAGATTCGGGTCTTTAATTTTTATTAAAGGTTCTTTCTTGTTTCAAATATTTATCCATCTCAACCTCGCACTTATCTTTACCTTTCGAAGATATTATTTCCTATAAAATTATCTTATTTGAAAACTACCTAATTTACGATCGGGCAACATTTACGATTCGCCTCCTAACCCGAGACGGACCGTATCATCCACACCTTTAACCCAATCCCCATTACAACCCTGTAAAGACCTTTTGATTTGAGTATCATCTCATATTTTAGTGGTGGAGATTTGATTTTCATGCAAGCCTATGGGAATAACTTTTCATGTTCGACTTTTGAGTGCTTAATTTTTTTGAACCTTAAACACTTCGAGTGATTTGAGTGAATCTTTAGTGAGGATGCCAATTCTTGTCGATTTTGAATCAGAGGTAACTATTCAGGTAAGTGGAACACCTATGTTTTCATACTATAAAAACTATGACTTTGACTATTTGAATCTTTAGGACTCTTTGAGTTGAATTATCCATGCATGAATTATCTTTGAATTATGATGAAACATTATTGATGAATATTATGAATCGAGGAAGTTTGTTTTAATTGTAAGTTGAGAATTTTGCTTGAGGACAAGCAAAAGCTTAAGTGTGGGGGTATTTGATAAACCGTAAAAGTAACATATCTTAAGCCCACATTTAGTATGCTTTTGGATGATTTAAGCCTTGATTTATGTAAAAAGGTGCTCTTAATCCTTTATTTTCAAGTTTTATACCCAGGAAAGCACCCGAGGATGAAAAGAACGAAAAATGGGCCCAAAACGGAGTAAATGGGCCATATCACGAAATCCACACGGCCTGGGCCCAAGATCACATGGTCGTGCCTCCCGTTCTACTAGAACACGACCGTCTCCCGATTCACACGGTCGTGCCTCATTCAACAGGATTGAACGCGGCCTGGCCACGACTTACACGGGCGTGTGCCATGGCCGTGTCCCTGTCGCAGGAAAGAAAAATTTCATTCGGATTTGGATACTTAAGGGCAAAGAAACCTATTTCAAAAGCCTATATAAACCCCTTAAGTATTACCTGAAAGAGGGCGGTAAGCTAGGCCAAGGAGCCGAGCCAGAAAAGTCAAATTTGTGGAGAATCACTCGAAGATAGCTAGTTGATCCATCTCAAGAAGTCGGAATTCTACTCAAGACGGCGGATCTCTCCTTCAATTCCTGCAAGAAGTTTTAGGGATTTCTTATGTTTTGTTTTATATTTTCTTTTGAGATGTTCTCTTTTATTATTCTGAACTAAACCCTCAGATACTTGAGGGGGATAAAACCTAAGATAGATCTTGTTATTATTTTCTGAACTATATGATAAATACTTAACTTGTTCTTAATTATGTGTGCTTAATCCTTGTGTTGATATTTTCGAGATATTGATTCAAGTATGATGTGCCTAGGTGGTGGAGCAAAAGTCCCTGCTTAAGAGTAGATCTAGCATAATTAAGCGGAGTTGATTGCACGCCTAGAGATAGGGTGACGAGATTTTGCCGGATTAGGGTGAAACCTAATATGGGAGTCCATAGATCGAGTTAATGCAATCCTAGGGGTTTTAATTAAAAAGAGATTTCAATTAATCAACCTAGGGTTAGACGTTATTCGCTTCGAGAGAGGGTTTAATATAACTTAGGGAATCTTACGGATCAAGTCAAGTGAATAAATCGTCTGGTTCAGTGTTAGATAACAAGTGAAGTCTAGGTGGATTCTTCCTAAGGGTATCGTCTTAATCAACTAAGTTTTCCCAATAGTATTTTCCCCAATCCATTACTTTTGTCTTTGCGTCTTTAGTTTAGTTGATAGCTAAATTTAGATTAGATAAACATTCACTTAATTCTTAGGCTAAATAATAGAAAGAGAGTTAGTATTAGTACTTTTGGTTCCTTTAGGATTCGATATTCCGGTCTTGCCTAAACTATACTACTGTTCGATAGGTGCGCTTGCCTTAAAATGGTTGTCAAAGTTAGTTTCCAGGTTCAATCATTCTCATTATAAATTTTAAAGCTCTGATTTCGATGATCAACAATAAATGAAGATCACGCATGCCAACAACCCTTGAATCCATGTCTTGCTTTGTCCAACACCTTAATAAATCCATTCATTAAAATGCAGCAAAATTCGGCACATTAATGAGGCAAAAGGTGAGCTGGATGGTTGCATTGGTGAATGTAGCAGCAGCCGCTTAAATGCTTTGTTATTCACAATGGGGCTTGGGAAAACAATCAGCAACATACTTTAATTGTTGTCCCTTGCTATTTTCGATGGAAGCATGGAGAAAAACAATAAAAACATTCCTTTAATTGCCAGCCTTGAAGAGCTTAATGGTGTTGGCTGAATGTCCCCTTGAAAACATCAAAGTGCAGTAGCCTATTAATTTCTCTTCATGCCGTCCAAGGTAATTAATCCTGCAGCAAATTAAATCAGCCCATTAGTTCATAAAATTAGCACATTAAAATGGGGAAGTTGGGCACAATAAATTCGGCAGCCATTTAGGACATCATTAAGACAAATTTGCACTAAGACAAGTTAAATAGGCTTGCATTAAATTCGGCTGAAACTAGACAACCTTAAACAACATTGAATCTTAGACAAATTAATTTAAACACCAAATAAATTGTTTAGATATTTCAATTGGATGTAGAAAAATTAATAAATTAAAGGTTCAATTTATTTAAAGTATTTAAAATTAAAGAATCAGCTCACTGAGCTGGACCGAGCTCGAGTGAGCTCAAATCGAGTCCAAATGGACTAATCCGGCTCAAGTTGGAAATGCACCAATGTGCATATCAGCTTTACGATACTTGGGGCATTGAAGTCAAGCTCCATAAATTTGGAAATCGTTGGTGCCCCGGGCGTGCCCGTATCAATACCCCTGATTTGGAAATTACCGAAATATCCTTAGATTTGTAATGTAACACCCCTTACCCGTATTCGACGCTGGAATAGGGTACGAGGCATTACCGGAACACATACACTTGTAAACGTATTAAACCGTGTCATAAAATTTCATCCAAATTACCACTTTTCAATTTTCATCACAAAGTCCCTAATATGGACCTACGAGGCCCAAAACATACTTTGGAAGCGGTCTGGGACTAAACCGAAAACTTTGGAAAACATTGAAAAATTTCTTGAAAAATAGGGGCACACGCCCGTGTCCAAAGCCGTCTCCTTCTCACAACCATTCACATGCCACACTTTTGTTATTTAATCATCATACACTAATTCACCCAAATCATGCATCTCATAAATTGCATCATCACAAACATATAACTTGAATAACACTAGCCAACATCAATGGCCTTATACAAAATGAACTACAAAATATTAAAGGTCAACATTTTAGGCCAAACCAATTATGACATATACAAATGACTAAGTCCCCTATACATGCCATAAAATTAAGAGGTTTGTATTCATTTTTACCCCACGATGATAGCTTGATAGTGTGAGTACATCTCCGGCGATCTCCAACTCGAGCTAGCATACAACCCTATAAGATATGGGAAAGGAGGGGAAGTAAGCTACAAAGCTTAGTAAGTAAGTATGTAAATAACAAGTGATTTATTAATAGGGTTTTATAAATCTTCACAATATGTTCTCAAGATAATACAATCATAATTGCACATAGTTCCACTTTTTATTCATGTTCATCTCAAGTTGTGTACTCGAGTTACAGTCACTAAATTATTTATATCCTGAGCTAAAGAACTTCAAATTAAGATCCGTTAATTTTCCCTGAAACTAGACTCAAATATCTTCTTAACATACAATTTTCAGAATTTTTGGTCTATCCAATAAGTACAATTTATTCTTTAAAGTATCCCTTGTTTTGTTGTCTGACAGTTTCGACCTTTCTTCACTAAAAATTCGTTATCTCATTGTACAGAACTCAAATGATGTTACCGTTTGTTTCTCTTGAAAATATACTCATTAATAAATTCAAGGATATAAATTTTATCCCATGATTATGTTTGTAAAATGTTTAGTGAATTTCCAAAGTCAAAACAGGGGATTCCAAAATTATTCTGACTCTGTCTCACCAGAATTCAAATATCTCAAAATATGAAATTTTTTTTCTTAAACCGTTTCTTGTATACGAAAATAGACTCAATAAGCTTTAATTTCATATCTTATTCAACTTCTAATTCAATTTCCACCATTTTTGGTGAGTTTTTCAAAAACACATAACTGCTGCTATCCAAAACTGTTTTATTTCTAAATTTCACTCTTTCATGTTATCTTTATAGTAACTTTCATTGGAACACTTACTTCGTATTAATCTTACCAAAGTTCAATCACGTATCAAGCACATTGCTCATAAGTTTACACACATATACCTGCACTTATTCATCACATAATCATATTCAATTACACTTAGTCGTTACATGATCACATGTATTTTCACTTAGTCAATTTCCCGTTGAACTCATTGGAATAATAACAGATACACGGTGGCCTACACATAGTACCACCCTTGTAGCCGAAGCTATCTGGTGCACATAGTAGCTTGCACTTAGTACTACACATGTGACCAAAACCATCACTTACACATAGTGGCCTGCACTTAGTACCACACATGTGATCGAAGCTATCGGGTACGCATAGTAGCCTGCACTTAGTACTACATATGCGACCTATACGTATGGTACACGTAGTAGCCTACACTTAGTACTACACACGTGACCTAAAACCATCTCGTAGCTCTCTTGTACACATAGCGGCCTGCACTTAGTACCACACATGTGACCTAGCTACCTCATTCATATCTTTTCTATTCTGAAGGTTCAATCTGGAATTCTCACTTTTCAACATTTTACCAATTCATCCATAATCAATCACAATTATTAATTTACATCAAATAATTACACCATATTCAACCATATCTCATATAATATAATAAAATATTAAAACATAAATAATGTATTATTTACATACAAACTTACCTCGAAAGCAAAACCTGTGAAAAGGACTTATTCATCAATTACTCATTTTTCCCTCATTCTAGTTCCAAACCTTGTTTTCCTTGTTCTATAACAACATATTTCACTTATTTAGTTAATGTACTATTCAAAACAGTCCTTAACTCAACTTTTGCAAAATTACAATTTTGCTCCTAAACTTTTACATATTTACACTTTTGCCCTAATACTCGAAAATTAAACTTCAGCCCCTATTCTTATTGTTTTATAACATACTTATCATTTTTTCCCTTCTATGGCAACATCAAATTCTTACTCTAACATACACTTATGAACATTAGGTATTTTTACCGATTATGTCGTTTTACTCGTTTTCACTTAAAATCGCTTAGCAAAAGTTCTTTAACATAATTTGAAGCTTCATATTCTACCATAAAACATCAAAATACACACTTTTCACATATGGGTAATTTTCCAAAGATGAACCCTAGCATGAATTATTGGTAGCATAAGCTAAATCGAACTACCGGGACTCCAAAACCGTAAATAACTTGAAAAACGGGGCTAGAACGGACTTACCATGAGCTTGGAAAGTTGAGAAAACCCTAGCCATGTCTTCTCCTGGTAAATTTCGTCCATATGAAGAAGATGGACAAATTTGGCATTTTAATTTTGTTTTTTAAATTCATTTAATTACTAAATGACCAAAATGCCCCTAACCTAAAAATATTCTATTTCACCTATTTCATGTCCATTTTTGTCCAAAAAATTAACCAATGGTCTAATTACCATTTAAGGACCTCCAATTTAAAATCTCATCTCAATTTCACACATCTAGCTTATAGAACTCAAGTTTTGCACTTTTTACAATTTAGTCCTTTTGACTAAATTGAGTGCCCAAACGTCGAAATTTTCGAACGAAATTTTCACGAAATTGTTTCGTGAAATTGTAGACCATAAAAATATAATAAAAATATATTTTCTTATGTCAGATTTGTGGTCTCGAAACCACTGTTTTGACTAGGCCCAAAATCGGGTTGTTACAACTCTCCCCCTCTTTAGGGATTTTCGTCCCTGAAAATCTTACCAGAAGAAGTTGCTTTCAACTTTTTGTCATAATCACAGTTTAATTTAGTTTCGTGCTTAGAGTTTACTATAGCTTTTTCCATAATTGGGATATAACCCTCGGATCTCAATCCGAAATAATGGAGACTGATACTTCGCATAATTGAATAATCCCAGAATCATCTTACTCAACTGGTTTGTTAAACAAGAAATCTGTACACAAACGATCAATCACAATCTGATAACATCTGCCTTTTCGGAGATCAAGATAATTCAGATACGAAATATATAGTGTTTCCATCTCATTTTCTTTCTGGAATCATAACTGACTGTAATAGTCCTGAATACTCTTGAAATTCGGCTTTTGCTTGTTGAGAAATCGACATTTGAACACAAGCTCAAAAATAGCATGTAACATACGCAATTACCAGAGCATCAACTTCATATGACTGCACATTTTATTACTCTCTAAATGAACAGACAAGCCACTACTGTGAACTTCGTATGAAAATTTATGCATAAGCCCTTGATTCTTCGGTACACAAATTCCATTTCGGAATAATAATAACATGAATCAGGTCCAACCTGAAGTTCAGAATCAAAATTCGATCCTCACTGTACTCATTTAGCTTATCACTCACTAACACATTTTTGAGTTTCTCAAACTTGCAAAGAAAACATCACTTTAGCTTTTTATTTAGCTAAAATCAGACCATCATCAAATAAGATCAATCGAGTAACCCACTCACACAAAATAAATGAGGATTTTCCATACAAGCATCTGTAACTACACTTGCCTCCCCACAGGTCAATCAATAATTACTCACAATCTTTCAATTGCTCAAGTCATCAGCACTGTCTCAAACTCAGATCTTTCTGTGCCATAGATACATTAAACTCTTGAGATTAGGCAACATATGGCAATCTTCGTCGAACAAACAATGTCATCAAATTCTCATTACAGACATAATAGTGATCGTCTCTAAATTACTAGTCGAACAGTTCTTTTTAATGTGACATTAACTGTCTGAAACATGAACCATCACTTTATATTCTAGCAATAAAATTTATTCTAATTCGTTCACTAGTGCATCACTGAAAAATCTTAAATTCATTACTCAATTCCAACTGAACTCAAAACCAGAGCTTCGGTTAATAATACCTTCAATTGCTTTAAATTTGCTAGCATGCCCAGACCATTCAAACTTTCAAAATTGGGATAACTTTATTAAAAGAACAGCTTTAATTTAGAATAACATTACCCATTTAAAACAAATCTAATAGGTATTTTTCTATATCATGCTTTCCAGAAAATCAATTCTTCATTCAGACTGCCCGTCTATACACTCGTGAATGCACAAAATTCATTCTCTTAGCTGAGGACCAACTTAAATACATATAACTCAAATCACATCCCAACAAATCAGCTCATTCTGATAAAAACGACAGAGTCGATCTCAACTATAGAATAACACATCTCAAAATACTTCTTTCTTCGTGCTATGAAAACATCTCAAGCACACAATCTTTCAAAATTCTCTTATCATGCTAATCAAAGGCCTTTACAATCGCATTAGCTCAAAGAAACAAAGACATCTCGATTGAATGCATTGACTTTAATCAACTTACCTAAGAAAGAAATCCATCATACGATTTGAGTTTGTGCTTCCATCATTTATACCGTTGCCAAAAGTCAATACCTTACACGAAAATTAGAGAAATTCAGATACTGATCACTGAAATCAGAGTTTTAAATTTATAATGAATGAGATCGAACCTAGAAACTACCTCTGACAATGATTAAAGGCAAGTGTACCTGTCGAACAGTAGTATAGCTTAGGCAAGACTGGATTGTCGAACCCAAAGGAACTAAAAGTACTAATACTAACTTTCTTTTTATTATCTAGCCTAAAATAAAGTGGAGTTTCTAATTAACGACTACCAAGCTAAATACACAAAGATAAAAAGAACGAATTGGGAAATAACTTGAAGAAAAACTCAGTTGATCACAACGATACCCTCAGGAAGAAACCACCTAGACTTCACTTGTTATCTAACACTGAACCATACGATTTATTCACTTAGTTTGATCCGTAGGACTCCCTAACGTATATTAAACCCTCTCTCGAGGTGAATAATGTCTAACCCTAGGTTAATTAACTGAAATCTCTTTCTCAAATAATAACCCCCTAGAATAGCAGTAAATCGATCTATGGATTCCCATATTAGGTTTCACCCTAATCAGGCAAAATCTCGTCACCCTATCTCTAGGCGTGCGATCAACTCCGTTTAATTACGCTAGATATACTCTTAGGCAGGGTCTATTCCTCCTCCACCTAAGCACATCAAAATTGGATTAAGCACACATAATTAATAATAAACTAAATGTGGGATTAAAATATGTTACTACTACGGTTTATCAAATACCCCCACACTTAAGCTTTTGCTTATCCTCGAGCAAAATTCTCAACTTACAATTAAGACAAACTTTCCATGATTCATAATTCCTATCAACAATGTCTCGTCATAATTCATAGATAATTTATACATGGATGATCTAACTCGAAGAGTCCTAAAGATTCAAACAATCAAAGTCATACATTTGTAGCACAAAAAACGTAGTCTCCCCTTATCTAAATAATTACCTTTAATTCAAAATCAACAAGGATTGACATCCTCACTAAAGATTCACTCAAATCACTCGAGGTGTTTAAGGTTCAAAATTAAGCTCTCAGAAGTTGAACTTGAAGAGTTAATCCCATAGGCTTGCCTGAAAATCAAATCTCCACCACTGTAATATGAGATGATACACAAATCAAAAGGTCTTTAACAGGGTTGTAACAGGGCTAGGGTTAAAGGTGTGGATAAAGGCTAAGTTAGAAGGTTAGAATCGAGTGTGACTTGACGAATTGCCTAACTAACAAAAATTGAACTAATCCTAAATGACTACATCAATTGAAAACTAATAATACGATATTTTCCCTCAAGATGTGGAATTTTAATATGTAAGCTCAGTTAATTATAGAACTAATAATGAAAATACTTCGATTTTTTTTAAGAACAAACTATTAGTATTACATGATAATGAATGAAACAGCTAGACAACACATCAAATCAAATCTCGATATAGGGGTAGTCAAAAGGAATGGTGATAACAAATACAAAGGGGTTTTGGGTTAACATTAGCTGGTAAGTCAATAAAAAGGGTTGTTAGGATCAACGGGGTTCACTAGGGGTTAGTTGTTAAGGTAGGCTATTTAGTGGAGTGAGTGGGTTAAGTCCTACGTGCCTTTATCATTTCAGTATATCAAATCATCGGTGTGGTTTCAACATGTATAATCGAGGCAAGTTCTAGAATAACAGTTCAATGTTGACACACTCATAATCAATAAAGTGAGCATGAAAAAGAATATATGCTCTGTAGGGCTCAAAATCTCACAAAAATTAAAGGTGTTTTGACATCAACCTTATAAAATTTAAATTTCAAAGCAATATTCAAATTTAGGTTAACAACCTAGCAAAAATTTTTATTTTGAAAAATAGACTTATCATGCTTGATTCTCTAATATTCTTCAAATTTAATCATCAATGCACAATTAACTATGACTTAATCCAAAACATATCAATAAAAATAATAAACCATTAGAAATTTCATCCTAATTAGTAATATGAAAAAATTACTTAAAAATAAGACTAAATCCAGGGATTTGAGAATAATGAAAAAAGTTAGGCCGGATTTGAGAATAATGCAGAAAGTTAGGCCCTTCTTTAGATAAATATTCTCCCCCCCCCACACTTAAGATGTACATTGCCCTCAATGTACAAAGATAGATATAACATTTATGGGATAAATCAAAAGAGAAGGGGAGAAAATACTCCCTGAATTTTCGATGGTGTCCCTGGAGGATGGTAGAGGTCGTGGTGTGTATGTTTGAAGAGGTCAGTCTGGATGACGAACTTGTGCTAGATGAAGAAATTGGGGAGCTCGTAGAGGATTAGCCAGGGATTATTAAGACACATTTGAAATAACCTAAACATATAACTTAAAACAAGAAAGAAAAAGGAAAGGAGACTAAGAAGGAAAATAAAAATAAAAGAAAAGGTGGATGGATCGAAGAGTTTTTATTGATGGATGGTTCGCGAGGTGGGTGTGACTTCTAGGGCTGCGGAGGTACTGGCGGTGGCGGAAGTGGCGTGATTCCCTAGCAGCCTGGCGAACCTGATACTAAGTAAGTTAAACTAAACTAAGCATAAGATTGTCAAAGGGAAGGAAATTGAAGCAAAAGAGAAAAGAAAAATAAAAACTAAATGGTCTCAAAGACCCTTGGCTTGGTTTTTGGATGAAGCGGCTGACATGAACTTATGTGTAGGGTCTCCTTTGTGGAGACTATGCTTGCCATCTTACGCTTCTTCGACATGATTTTAGTGTAACTCAAGAGTCTGGATACCTTTTCTAAGAAAGGAAATTTTGAAAGAAAAAGAAGGGAGAAAGAAGATGGGGAGAAAGGGAAGGGCTGTGGGGTTTAAAAAGAGGCTCAAGTCTGGCACGTCCGCGCGCCGGTGGTCTGAGGGCGTGTTGAATCGCACGACCGCCTCGCATGGCCGTGTGCCCATGCGTGTTGTTTCACCATGCCCGTGTTTCAGCCAATCACGCCCGTGTTCGAGAAATTAGTATGTTGACACGGTTGGGAGGCACGGGCGTGTCCTATCCGTGCTTGGTAATTCAGTAGCTTCACACGGTCGTGGGGCACGGCCGTGCCACTTTGTCGGTGCCTGTGTGGTAGTGATTGGATCCGTGATGTCAAGATTAGTTGGGATTTGATTCGCACTGCCTCTGCTATGTCAGTCGGTGCCCGTTTTATGCTCATTTCATCCTCAGGTGCTTTCCAGGGTATAAGACATGAAAAGAAAGGATTAAGAGCACCTTGTTATATGAATCGAGGCTTAAATCATCCAAAAGCATACTAAATGTTGGATTAAAATATGTTACTATTACGGTTTATCAGATACCTGGGTCACCATGTTCATATGATCAAAACAGAAATACAACCATAATAGACATAGTTATCAGAAGTCGCAGAACACTATTTCAAGATGAGCCATGGTTGATAATTCACGAAATAAGAATGATAGGAAAATCGAGATAAAGAAATCCAAGATACGATACCATACCAGAAGTTCGAGAATATAGCTCATAAGAAAATAATAGAGATCCTGATGATTTCTCAGAGAAACCCAGTAGAAAAATAATGCTTACCGGCTCTGGACTTTCAACATTTTACGAATTCATCCATAATCAATCACAATTCATAATTTACATCAAATAACTACTCCATATTAAACCATATCTCATATAATAGAATAAAATATTAAAACATAAATAAAAACAATGTATTATTTACATACAAACTTACCTCGAAAGCAAAATCTGTGAAAAGGACTTATTCATCAATTACTCATTTTTCCCTCGTTCTAGTTCCAAACCTTGTTTTCCCTGTTCTATAACAACATATTTCACTTATTTAATTAATGTACTATTCAAAACAGCCCTTAACTCAACTTTTACAAAATTACAATTTTCCCCCTAAACTTTTACATATTTACACTTTTGCCCCAATACTCGAAAATTAAACTTCATCCCTTATTCTTATGTTTTATAACATACTTATCATTTTTCCCTTCTATGGCAACATCAAATTCTTACTCTAACATACACTTATGAACATCGGGTATTTTTACCGATTATGTCGTTTTACTCGTTTTCACTTAAAATCGCTTAGCAAAAGTCCTTTAACATAATTTCAAGCTTCATATTCTACCATAAAACATCAAAATACACACTTTTCACCTATGGGTAATTTTCCAAAGATGAACCCTAGCATGAATTATTGGTAGCACAAGCTAAATCGAGCTACCGAGATTCCAAAACCGTAAATAACTTGAAAAACGGGGCTAGAACGGACTTACCATGAGCTTGGAAAGTTGAGAAAACCCTAGCCATGTCTTCTCCTGGTAAATTTCGTCCATATGAAGTAGATGGACAAATTTGGCATTTTAATTTTGTTTTTTAATTCATTTAATTACTAAATGACCAAAATGCCCCTAACTTAAAAATATTCTATTTCACCTATTTCATGTCCATTTTTGTCCAAAAAATTAACCAATGGTCTAATTACCATTTAAGGGCCTCCAATTTAAAATTTCATAGTAATTTGACACCTCTAGCTTCTAGAACTCAAGTTTTGCACTTTTTACAATTTAGTCCTTTTGACTAAATTGAGTGCCCAAACGTCGAAATTTTCACGAAATTGTTTCGTGAAATTGTAGACCATAAAAGTATAATAAAAATAAATTTTCTTACGTCGAATTTGTGGTCTCGAAACCACTGTTTCGACTAGGCCCAAAATCGGGCTGTTACATGTAAAATTACTAAAATACTCCTGATTTGGAAATTACTGAAATATCCTTAGATTTGTAAAATTACCAGAATACCTGTGATTTACAAAATTACCAAAATATCCCTGATTTACAAAATTTCCAAAATACCCCTTTTTTGCAAAATTGCCTAAATACACCTATAGAGTATATTTACGAAAGTACCCCTAGGTAGTGAAATGACTAAAATACCCCTAGGTGCTAAATGTGTGGAAATGTGTATGTTGCGTTCATGAAATCTATGTTGCACTTGGGTGAGTTTTGATGATACGAAGGAAGATTTGAAGATCGCATAGTCGCTTGACGACCGTGGATCCACCGGTAGCTTTAAGCCCATTATAGCAACTTTGCTGCAACGTTTGAGTAGTGCCGTTGCTGGTTCTACCCTTGGTGTGTAGGGATGGGTGGGTTGATATTTATATCCCCACAGGTGTGTTGGGTTGGAAGGGAAGTGGTGTGCAGGGTTGGATTTGGGATGGGTGCATTACATTCATGTGATACTGATGTGATATGAGGTCATAGTGGGCTAAGACCCAAGACCACCGTTTTTGATAGGGCTTAGGCCCAATGTATAATTCTATGTTGAATGGATTACCAAGGGTCGTACACACTGAGTTTCGAAACTCACACCTTTTTATTTAAATGTTTCAGGTGATCCTCACTAGACGACTCGACGTGGAAGAGGACTTGGAGGTGGCCACACTACAAACAGTTATTAATATGTTTTGAAAGACTTAGTTTTAAATTATTTTGTTTCCGTTGGGTTGTAATAAGGCTTGTTGTAACACCCCAAACCCAGTCTAAAAGCTACACCCGAGTCTGGCATGCTACGGGGAAGAAAGTGCTTTAAAAATCGGTTTGTCAACTTCGTTGGTGGAGAAAACCCTTGGAAAATTCTTAGAAAACGAATTTGAGTTTGGTGAAGTTTAAAACGTGTTAAGACTTGTTTTAGAAAATTATTTGCTTTATTGTTATTCCATATCATTTACCTAATCAGTGAACATTTAAAAAAAATGTACTTATCGAGGTTTTGAAAAACATCCAATTCATATCTATCAGGTTTGCTTATCAAAAGTTATAGGAACAACCAAATAAAACATCCCAAAATAAAATTTAGGCGGCCTTATTACAACGATGTAAACCCAAAATTAAAGTAAAACAACTAAGTTAAACAGAAAACTTTGAAACAAAACAATTGCTGAGCATGGCCACCTCAAGTCCACTCTAGCACCATATCCACGATCTAAGT
This sequence comes from Gossypium australe, assembly GCA_005393395.2. Lineage (NCBI taxonomy): Eukaryota > Viridiplantae > Streptophyta > Magnoliopsida > Malvales > Malvaceae > Gossypium > Gossypium australe. Next base: position 122,030,236 of record CM016616.1, read on the forward strand.
CTGATCTGCAAAAATGTAAAGGAAGGGGTGAGTCACCGAGACTCAGTGTATAAATCCCCATCCCAAGAAAAGTCATGCTCTTACACAAATTCATACAATAATATGCAAGTCATGCAACCCACCTAAGTGCCCATCCGGGTCTCCCAAATCTACCCCTTGTGGTACCAAACCACTGGTGGTGCCAAACCACTGGTAACCGAAGTCACAAAATAAACATATGTGGACCAAACCACTGGTAACCGAAGTTACAAAATAGTCATATGTGGTACCAAACCACTGGTGGTGCCAAACCACTGAGACTTAGTCACAATTTTGAAATATGTGGGGCCAACCCACTGTGTGATACCAAATCACTGGTGACAGTCTGATAGATCATACTTCCCCCTCCTCTCATCACCCATGGCATATACTCATGCAATCAATATCAGTATGGTCATGCTTAACATGTTAAATCACATTTATAGAATAACAACTTACCCGGCATCTCGCTTTTACCCACAAGGGTATTTTCGTAACTATTGACGTCATTCCGGCTTTTAAATAACACATAACATAAAACATATTACGTAAGAAAGTGTGTAAGAGTTACAACCTGGTTTTCGTACTACCGCTTTTACTGCTTCTACGCTACTTTGGCGTTGGGTTTACAGATCCAACCCCTCCTACTGCTTGACTGTTATTAGCGGCCATAATAACCCTTTGGTCACTAAACCAATCAGATCGATAAGATCTAATAAATAGTAATAGCGTTTAAAAGAACCCTTACCTAACTATTGAATCCTGAAAAGTCCTTATGAACCCGTCACCTTTCAACCTACATTCAGCCATCCTCAAAATATCAAATAAACCGATAATCACCACCAATCTAGCTCATATGGCATTTGGCCAAATAAAAGAAATCAAGAAAGGCCATTCGGCCGAACCTACCACTACCGACCTTCGGCTCTTCCACCAAATCGGCACAGGGGACTTTTAATGACACAGATTCGGCTTCTAGGGGTAGAGAGTGAAATCGACAGGACCTTTGAACAACCGATTCAGATCAGAACTTGATAAAAAGAGAGGAATCACAGAGGAAAGAAATCCCGAAACTCACCAGATTACTAAGGGGTATGCGGCTTATGGTGCACCTTCGGGAAACAGAAACCTCCCTTGTAGATTCGGCTATGGAGGAAGATGATCAAAGGGGATTGGTTTTTGAAAGAAAACTTGAAGAGAAGAAGAAAGTGCTGGAAAGTGGCGGCAAAGAAAAAGAATTTGAGAAAAAAGGAGGAGAGGATTTTCGGCTAGCAAAGTAGATGAATGAAAAAAAAATGAAAGAAAGATGAGTACTTTGGCTACAAAATTCGGCTACACAAGCACACACCTCAGAGTTGGAGTTTCGGCCAACACTCCTCCTCCTGATAGCCTTTATCCTTTATCTCATCCATCTATCATCACATCCCTTATCTTACCTCTCTTAATTATCAGCTTTTATCACTTAAAAATAAAAGAAAAACTCCTAAAATGTAGCCTAATTGCCGTCTACCCCCTTTTCCTTCTCAGTGCCGAAATTTGACCCATCCATTTGGGCCCCAGGCGGCCACACTAGGCCCAAGCTCCTCCCCCTTGTGACGCCACCTTAATGCTCATATAAAGCACCTCAAATTTTTGGGCCACAAGCCCAGCTTGCTACCAAATGCATAGACCCACAAACTCAGGATATTACAGTTCTACCCCCCTTAAAAAGAAATTTCGATCTCGAAATTTACCTGGTCAGAAAAGTTGAGGGTATTGTTGCCGCATAATATCCTCCGACTCCCATGTCGCTTCCTCCGATCCATGGTTCCACCATAGTAGCTTTACCAAGGGAACAGATTTCCTACGAAAACCTTAACATCCTGATCTAGAATATGCACCGGTTCCTCTTCAAAAGATAAGTCTGAATTCACCTCTATCTCCTCCACTGGCACAACATGTGATGGATCCGAGCGATAGCGTCTAAGCATGGAAACATAGAACACATCATGGATTTGACTCAACTCAGGTGGCAATTCAAGTTGGTACGCCACTGGTCCCACTCGTTTCAACACCCGATAGGGCCCAATAAATCTTGGGCTTAACTTACCCTTCCTACCAAACCTTAGAAACTTTTTCCACGGCGACACCTTCAAGAAAACTTTATCACCTTCAGCAACCTCTATATCCTTCCGTTTAAGATCGGCATAAGACTTCTGCCGGTCCGAAGCTTCTTTCAAATGAGCACTAATCGCATTCACCTTATCCTCTGTCTCAGTAACCAGCTCCGTACCCAACAACTGCCGCTCCCCCAACTCCGTCCAACACGTAGGGGTACGACACTTTCGACCATACAACGCCTCGTATGGTGCCATCTGAATGCTTGCCTGATGGCTATTGTTGTACGCGAATTCCACCAACGGTAAGAAGTCTCCCCAACTACCTTTGAAATCCAAAACACATCCCCTTAGCCTGTCTTCCAAGACTTGAATCACCCTCTTCGACTGTCCATCTGACTGGGGATGGAATGCTGTACTAAAATCCAACCTTGTACCCAATGCCTGATGCAAGGCCTTCCAGAACCTTGACGTAAATCTAGGGTCTCTGTCCGAAATAATCGACACTGGCACTCAGTGCAACCTAACAATTTCTGTTATATATAGTTTTGCCAACTTCTGAAGAGAATAATCCATACGCACAGGTATGAAATGAGCCGACTTCGTCAAACGGTCCACAATTACCCAAACTAAATCCTTCTTGGTCGGCGTAAGGGGTAGCCCACTCACAAAATCCATTGTAATCCTTTCCCATTTCCATTGTGGAATCTTAATTGGTTGCAACAACGCCGAGGCTAACTGATGTTCAGCCTTGACTTGCTGACACGTCAGACACTTCCCCACAAACTCCGTCACCCCACGCTTAAGGCCGGCCACCAAAGCTGCTCCCGCAAATCCCGGTACATCTTACTACCTCCCGGATGCATAGCATAGGGACTGCCATGTGCCTCCTGCAAGATCTTCTGCCTTAATTCCACCTCCTTAGGCATACACATTTTTCCTTGGAAACATAACACTCCGTTACTGCTTAGACTATACCCTTCCAGTCCACCATTCTGTACTTGCAACCATCGAGCACTTAAAACTTCATCTTCCCGCTGTTTTTCCTTAACCTCATCAATCCATGTTGGTCTCACTTGCAATTCCGCTAATAAACTTCCGTCATCATACAGACTAAGGTGGGCAAACATGGCTCTTAAATTTGCCACCACCTTACGGCTCAAGGCATCCGCTACCACATTCAACGTGTAGGGGTATTTTCGTCATTTCACTACCCGAGGGTATTTTCGTAATTTTAACCTACAGGGGTATTTTCGTAATTTTCCAAAATATGGTCTCGGGTGATTTTGCGAAATAAGGGTATTTTGGTAATTTTCCAACTCGGGGGTATTTCGGTAATTTTGCAAATTCGGGGGTATTTTGGTAATTTTGCAAATCTGGGGGTGTTTTGGTCATTTTCCAAATCTAAGGTAGTTTTCACAAATCCAGGGGTAATTTGGTAATTTCAAAGCTAGGGTTTTTACAAAATAGTGTGGCTGGTCGCTTTCGGGTTTAAATTGTAAGTTTTGGCCTGTCAACACGTCCTCGTGACTAAGGTGAATAGTCACTATGCACTAGGTGGGATTCTAGTGAAAAGGAGGTGAGTCACTAGGACTGCTTAAATACCAAGCTTTCCCTGAATCCGTTCCTAGACATGCATATGCCTATTGCCACACCCTGTCATAGCTAAAGTGAACAATCACTATGCACCAGGTAAGATTCCAGCGAAGAGGAGGTGAGTCACTCGGACTGCTTAAATACCAAGCTCTTTCGGATCTACTCCTAGACATGCATATGCTTGTTGCCACACTTTAGCCTTGTGACTCGTTTACAGGTTTTGTTTAATAAAGTTAAGTCTTATGGATTTGAGAAGTTGTTTGTCTAAGCCTAGAGTCCATCAGTACTATCATGCTTAACTACGTCTAAAGCCCAGAAAGCCCAACAAATACATCACAATAAAAGTTAGGGTACTTACCTGGGTGGATCGGCGCCGGAGACTCAAGTGCCATGCTTTGAAAATAATCATTTATCAACCTTTTAAAACATATTTTGGGACCTAAGCCCACAACCGAGCTTTTGAATTGGCTCTGATACCAAAAATGTAACACCTCAAACCCGGTCTAAATGCTACACCCGAGTCTGGCGTGCTACGGGGAAGAAAATGCTTTAAAAAATGGTTTGTCAACTTCGTTGGTGGAGAAAACCCTTGGAAAATTTTTAGAAAACGAATTTGAGTTTGGTGAAGTTTAAAACGTGTTAAGACTTGTTTTAGAAAATTATTTGCTTTATTGTTATTCCATATCATTTACCTAACCAGTGAACATTTAAAAGAAATGTACTTATCGAGGTTTTCAAAAACATCCAATTCATATCTACCAGGTTTGCTTATCAAAAGTTGTAGGAACAACCAAATAAAACATCCCAAAATAAAAGTTAGGCGGCCTTATTACAACGATGTAAACCCAAAATTAAAGTAAAACAACTAAGTTAAATAGAAAACTTTGAAACAAAACAATTGCTGAGCATGGCCACCTCGAGTCCACTCTGGCACCATATCCACGATCTAAGTCTGATCTGCAAAAATGTAAAGGAAGGAGTGAGTCACCAAGACTCAGTGTATAAATCCCCATCCCAAGAAAATTCATGCACTTACACAAATTCATACAATAATATGCAAGTCATGTAACCCACCTAAGTGTCCATCCGGGTCTCCCAAATCTACCCCTTGTGGTACCAAACCACTGGTGGTGCCAAACCACTGGTAACCGAAGTCACAAAATAAACATATGTAGACCAAACCACTGGTAACCGAAGTTACAAAATAGTCATATGTGGTACCAAACCACTAGTGGTGCCAAACCACTGAGACTTAGTCACAATTTTGAAATATGTGGGGCCAACCCACTGTGTGATACCGAATCACTGGTGACAGTCTGATAGATCATACTTCCCCTCCTCTCATCACCCATGGCAAATACTCATGCAATCAATATCAGTATGATCATGCTTAACATGTTAAATCACATTTTCAGAATAACAACTTACCCGGCATCCTCGCTTTTACCCACACGGGTATTTTCGTAACTATTGCCGTCATTCCGGCTTTGAAATAACACATAACATAAAACATATTACGTAAGAAAGTGTGTAAGAGTTACACACCTGGTTTTCGTACTACCGCTTTTACTGCTTCTACGCTACTTTGGCGTTGGGTTTACAGATCCAACCCCTCCCACTGCTTGACTGTTATTAGCGGCCATAATAACCCTTTGGTCACTAAACCAATCAGATCGATAAGATCTAATAAATAGTAATAGCGTTTAAAAGAACCCTTACCTAACTATTGAATCCCGAAAAGTCCTTACGAACCCGTCACCTTCCAACCTACATTCGGCCATCCTTAAAATATCAAATGAACCGATAATCACCACCAATCTAGCTCATATGGCATTCGGCCAAATAAAAGAAATCAAGAAAGGCCATTCGGCCGAACCTACCACTACCTACCTTCGGCTCTTCCACCAAATCGGCACAGGGGACTTCTAATGACACAAATTCGACTTCTAGGGGTAGAGAGTGAAATCGACAGGACCTTTGAACAACCGATTCAGATCAGAACTTGATAAAAATAGAGGAATCGCAGAGGAAAGAAATCTCGAAACTCACCAGATTACTAAGGGGTATGCGGCTTATGGTGCACCATCAGGAAACAGAAACCTCCCTTGTAGATTCGGCTATAGAGGAAGATGATCAAAGGGGATTGGGTTTTGAAAGAAAACTTGAAGAGAAGAAGAAAGTGTTGGAAAGTGGCGGCAAAGAAAAAGAATTTGAGAAAAAAGGAGGAGAGGATTTTTGGCTAGCAAAGTAGATGAATGATAAAAAAATAAAAGAAAGATGTGTACTTTGGCTACAAAATTCGGCTACACAAGCACACACCTCAGAGTAGGAGTTTCGGCCAACACTCTTCCTCCTGATAGCCTTTATCCCTTATCTCATCCATTTATCATCACATCCCTTATCTTACCTCTCTTAATTATCAGCTTTTATCACTTCAAAATAAAAGAAAAACTCCTAAAATGTAGCCTAATTGCCGTCCACCCCCTTTCCCTTCTCAGTGCCAAAATTTGACCCATCCATTTGGGCCCCAGGCGGCCACACTAGGCCCAAGCTCCTCCCCCTTGTGACGCCACTTTAATGCTCATCTAAAGCACCTCAAATTTTTGGGCCACAAGCCCAGCTTGCTACTAAACATAACAATTTAAATTAAATTACTACTAACACTATTTTTAATCATTTTAACCCAGATTTTAAGCCCAGACCTGAGCCCAATACACACCTTAAAGCCTTAGCCTACTAACTTAGCCATGCAACATACCAAATGCATAGACCCAAAAACTCAGGATATTACAGTTCAACCCCCCTTAAAATAAATTTCGACCTCGAAATTTACCTGGTCAGAAAAGTTGAGGGTATTGCTGCCGCATAATATCCTTCGACTCCCATGTCGCTTCCTCCGATCCATGGTTCCGCCATAGTAGCTTTACCAAGGGAACAGATTTCCTACCCAAAACCTTAACATCCTGATCTAGAATCTGCACCAGTTCCTCTTCAAGAGATAATTCTGAATTCACCTCTATCTCCTCCACTGGCACAACATGTGATGGATCCGAGCGATAGCGTCTAAGCATGGAAACATGGAACACATCATGGATTTGACTCAACTCAGGTGGCAATTCAAGCTGGTACGCCACTGGTCCCACTCGTTTCAACACCCGATAGGGCCCAATAAATCTAGGGCTTAACTTACCCTTCCTACCAAACCTTAGAACCTTTTTCCACGGTGACACCTTCAAGAAAACTTTATCACCTTCAGCAACCTCTATATCCTTCCGTTTAAGATCGGCATAAGACTTCTGCCGGTCCGAAGCTTCTTTCAAACGAGCCCTAATCACTTTCACCTTATCCTCTTTCTCAGTAACCAGCTCCGGACCCAACAACTGCCGCCCCCCCAACTCCGTCCAACACGTAGGGGTACGACACTTTTGACCATAGAACGCCTCGTATGGCGCCATCTGAATGCTTGCCTGATGGCTATTGTTGTACGCGAATTCCGCCAACGGTAAGAAGTCTCCCCAACTACCCTTAAAATCCAAGACACATCCCCTTAGCATGTCTTCCAAGACTTGAATCACCCTCTTCGACTGTCCATCTGACTGGGGATGGAATGCTGTACTAAAATCCAACCTTGTACCCAATGCCTGATGCAAGGCCTTCCAGAACCTTGACGTAAATCTAGAGTCTCTGTCCGAAATAATCGACACTGGCACTCCGTGCAACCTAACAATTTCTGCTATATATAGTTTTGCCAACTTCTGAAGAGAATAATCCATACGCACAGGTATGAAATGAGCCGACTTCGTCAAACGGTCCACAATTACCCAAACTGAATCCTTCTTGGTCGGCGTAAGGGGTAGCCCACTCACAAAATCCATTGTAATCCTTTCCCACTTCCATTGTGGAACCTTAATTGGTTGCAACAATCTGGGAGCCTTGACTTGCTGACACGTCAAACACTTCCCCACAAACTCCGTCACCTCACGCTTAAGGTCGGCCACCAAAACTGCTCCCGCAAATCCTGGTACATCTTACTAACTCCCGGATGCATAGCATAGGGACTGCCATGTGCCTCCTGCAAGATCTTCTGCCTTAATTCCACCTCCTTAGGCATACACATTTTTCCTTGGAAACATAACACTCCGTTACTGCTTAGACTATACCCTTCCAGTCCACCATTATGTACTTGCAACCATCGAGCACTTAAAATTTCATCTTCCCACTGTTTTTCCTTAACCTCATCAATCCATGTTGGTCTCACTTGCAATTCCGCTAATAGACTTTCGTCATCATACAGACTAAGGTAGGCAAACATGGCTATTAAATTTGCCACCACCTTACGGCTCAAGGCATCCGCTACCACATTCAACGTCTAGGGGTATTTTCGTCTTTTCACTACCCGGGGGTATTTTCGTAATTTTAACCTACAAGGGTATTTTTGTAATTTTTCAAAATATGGTCTCGGGTGATTTTGCGAAATAAGGGTACTTTGGTAATTTTCCAACTCGGGGGTATTTCGGTAATTTTGCAAATTCGGGGGTATTTTGGTAATTTTGCAAATCTGGGGGTGTTTTGGTCATTTTCCAAATCTAAGGTAGTTTTCACAAATCCAGGGGTAATTTGGTAATTTCAGAGCTAGGGTTTTTACAAAACAGTGTGGCTGGTCCCTTTCGGGTTTAAATTGTAAGTTTTGGCCTGTCAACACGTCCTCGTGACTAAGGTAAATAGTCACTATGCACCAGGTGGGATTCTAATGAAAAGGAGGTGAGTCACTAGGACTGCTTAAATACCAAGCTTTCCCTGAATCCGTTCCTAGACATGCATATGCCTATTGCCACACCCTGTCATAGCTAAAGTGAACAATCACTATGCACCAGGTAAGATTCCAGCGAAGAGGAGGTGAGTCACTCGGACTGCTTAAATACCAAGCTTTTCCGGATCTACTCCTCGACATGCATATGCTTGTTGCCACACTTTAGCCTTGTGACTCGTTTACAGGTTTTGTTTAATAAAGTTAAGTCTTATGGATTTGAGAAGTTGTTTGTCTAAGCCTAGAGTCCATCAGTACTATCATGCTTAACTACGTCTAAAGCCCACAAAGCCCAACAAATATATCACAACAAAAGTTAGGGTACTTGCCTGGGTGGATCGGCGCCGGAGACTCAGGTGCCATGCTTTGAAAATAATCATTTCTCAACCTTTTAAAACATATTTTGGGCCCTAAGCCCACAACCGAGCTTTTGAATTGGCTCTGATACCAAAAATGTAACACCCCAAAACCGGTCTAAACGCTACACCCGAGTCTGGCGTGCTACGGGGAAGAAAATGCTTTAAAAATCGGTTTGTCAACTTCGTTGGTGGAGAAAACCCTTGGAAAATTTTTAGAAAACGAATTTGAGTTTGGTGAAGTTTAAAACGTGTTAAGACTTGTTTTAGAAAATTATTTGCTTTATTGTTATTCCATATCATTTACCTAATCAGTGAACATTTAAAAAAAAGTACTTATCGAGGTTTTCAAAAACATCCAATTCATATCTATCAGGTTTGCTTATCAAAAGTTATAGGAACAACCAAATAAAACATCCCAAAATAAAAGTTAGGCGGCCTTATTACAACGATGTAAACCCAAAATTAAAGTAAAACAACTATGTTCAACAGAAAACTTTGAAACAAAACAATTGCTGAGCATGGCCACCTCGAGTCCACTCCGGCACCATATCCACGATCTAAGTCTAATCTGCAAAAATGTAAAGGAAGGGGTGAGTCCCCGAGACTCAGTGTATAAATCCCCATCCCAAGAAAAGTCATGCTCTTACACAAATTCATACAATAATATGCAAGTCATGCAACCCACCTAAGTGTCCATCCGGGTCTCCCAAATCTAACAAATCTACCCCTTGTGCTACCAAACCACTGGTGGTGCCAAACCACTGGTAATCGATGTCACAAAATAAACATATGTGGTACCAAACCACTGGTAACTGAAGTTACAAAATAGTCATATGTGGTACCAAACCACTGGTGGTGCCAAACCACTGAGACTTAGTCACAATTTTGAAATATGTGGGGCCAACCCACTGTGTGATACCAAATCACTGGTGACAGTCTGATAGATCATACTTCCCCCTCCTCTCATCACCCATGGCATATACTCATGCAATCAATATCAGTATGATCATGCTTAACATGTTAAATCACATTTACAGAATAACAACTTACCCGGCATCCTCGCTTTTACCCACAAGGGTATTTTCGTAACTATTGCTGTCATTCCGGCTTTTAAATAACACATAACATAAAACATATTACGTAAGAAAGTGTGTAAGAGTTACACACCTGGTTTTCGTACTACCGCTTTTACTGCTTCTACGCTACTTTGGCGTTGGGTTTACAGATCCAACCCCTCCCACTGCTTGACTGTTATTAGCGGCCATAATAACCATTTGGTCACTAAACCAATCAGATCGATAAGATCTAATAAATAGTAATAGCGTTTAAAAGAACCCTTACCTAACTATTGAATCCCGAAAAGTCTTTACGAACCCGTCACCTTCCAACCTACATTCGGCCATCCTCAAAATATCAAATAAACTGATAATCACCACCAATCTAGCTCATATGGCATTCGGCCAAATAAAAGAAACCAAGAAAGGCCATTCGGCCGAACCTACCACTACCTACCTTCGGCTCTTCCACCAAATCGGCATAGGGGACTTTTAATGACACAGATTCGGCTTCTAGGGGTAGAGAGTGAAATTGACAGGACCTTTGAACAACCGATTCAGATCAGAACTTGATAAAAATAGAGGAATCGCAGAGGAAAGAAATCCCGAAACTCACCAGATTACTAAGGGGTATGCGGCTTATGGTGCACTTTCGGCAAACAAAAACCTCCCTTGTAGATTCGGCTATGGAGGAAGATGATCAAAGGGGATTGGGTTTTGAAAGAAAACTTGAAGAGAAGAAGAAAGTGTTGGAAAGTGGCGGCAAAGAAAAAGAATTTGAGAAAAAAAAAGAGGAGAGGATTTTCGGCTAGCAAAGTAGATGAATGAAAAAAATGAAAGAAAGATGAGTACTTTGGCTACAAAATTCGGCTACACAAGCACACACCTCAGAGTTGGAGTTTCGGCCAACTCTCCCCCTCCTGATAGCCTTTATCCCTTATCTCATCCATTTATCATCACATCCTTTATCTTACCTCTCTTAATTATCAGCTTTTATCACTTAAAAATAAAAGAAAAACTTCTAAAATGTAGCCTAATTGCCGTCCACCCCCTTTCCCTTCTCAGTGCCGAAATTTGACCCATCCATTTGGGCCCCAGGCGGCCACACTAGGCCCAAGCTCCTCCCCCTTGTGACGCCACCTTAATGCTCATCTAAAGCACCTCAAATTTTTGGGCCACAAGCCCAGCTTGCTACTAAACATAATAATTTAAATTAAATTACTACTAACACTATTTTTAATCATTTTAACCCAGATTTTAAGCCCAAACCTGAGCCCAAAACACACCTTAAAGCCTTAGCCTACTAACTTAGCCATGCAACATACCAAATGCATAGACCCACAAACTCAATATATTACACTTGTACTCCGATTTGACTTTAGATTTTGAGTTTTGTTGTTTTCGTTTCAACTGTTTACTTAATTGTTGAACCTGGATAAATTTTTAAATTTAAACATGGGCTTTTATCATTACTTAGCAAGATTCAAGGGTTTGGGGCTTTTAGGCCTTAACTTTTAACTTAGCAAAATTGTTTTGAATTATGCCTTTGATTTGACATTCCCGGATTCGGCCATAACGTCTGGGTCGGGTTTGGGGTGTGACACTTGCTCAAGGGACATGTTTTACTTTTTGGTTTTTATTTTGCTTTGCTTGAGGATAAGTAATGAATTAAGTGTAAGGGAGTTTGATCTGTCGTAATTCATTGTAGTAAATTAAACTAGTTTTCATACTGGAGGAGCATGAATATGAGAAATTTTAGTATGCTTTAGTTATGTTATCTTAGTTTAGTTTAAATTCAATAAAAATTGTATTTTGAGTCTTTTATTTACCTTAAAGGCCAAATGAGGCTTAAAGGCTAGCTAAAGTACTTAGTAAGTGTGTAGAAGAACATTCAAAGGCATAAGAACTCAAAACTGGTCATTGTGTTGCAACACGGGGAGTTTGATGTCGCAACATAGGGAGTAGAATGCCAGAACTGCTACATTGACATAAGTGTCGCAACATGACCAAGGGATGTCGTGACACTAGCCCTATACTAGAATAATTATGAATCTGGGGCATTTTGGTCAGCACATTGGAAATTAAACCTGAAAAACGTCAACTAAGCTAGGGTTGAGCAAGACGGCTACCCTAAATCTATAAGTAGACTCATTTAGCACTTGTTTAAGAATGACTTTTGATACTATCAGATTTTCTATGTAATGTACTGTTTTGTTATTCTTTTTTTAGGCTTTAGGTTTAATTTTAGTTCTTTTCTTTTAGTGTTCTTGGGAGAACTTGCTGTTGTAGACGAGATCAACTCTTGAGGATTTTCAGTGCTTCAAATAGGATTCTCTAAACTCTACTCTTGTCTTATTTTTAATGCATATATTTTATATCAAGTTTACAATGTTTATTGATTCCATGAGGAACTAACCCTCTTATGGTGGATTAACGAGTAGAGGTGTGATTAACTTATTAGTATGTAGGGTTTTCTTAACAGATCAGTTGTTTGGGAGAGGAAGAACTTAAACCCTAGTCTTGTGGGAATTAACCCAAAATTGGTATGGCCTATCTATGAACATCTTAACACCAAATCGCTCTAGACTGTAAGGTCGAGAGATAAGTAGTTCTTGTCGATTCATTAGTTTAGTAGACGATCAAGAGATCCTGCTAGGGTAATGACTAGTTGATTGATAAGAAACATGAAATAAGAATTAGTTATGATCACCAAAGTAAGCTAATCACCTATAGCTAGATTTGATCATGTTTATAATTCAGTTCTCCAAGTTCTTTTTATTTATGTTATTTTTATTATTTTATTTATAAAAACCAAAAAACCTTCATTATGTTCTATCGATATATAGTTTATTTAAATTACTAATTAGATCTATTTATGTTCAGGTTAAAGTTAATTTAGTATTAGCCTCCCTTGGTTGCGATCCTCGGAATAGAAGCTATCTTCACATCCATCTGATGTACCAGCAAATTATGAATAGAAGCTAAAGAAAACAAAACATGAATGGTCGAGATCTTAGTCACAGGAGAGTATATATCAAAATAATCTATTCCAAAATTTTGAGTGAATACTTTTACAACTAGTTTTGCCTTATACCTCTGTATTGATCCATCTAGTCTAATTTTCTTTCTATAAACTTATTTATTACCAATAGGTCTAAACCCTCTAAGCAAGTCTACTAGTCCCCAAGTGTGGTTAGACATAATACACTCTAGTTCATTATTAATGACATCTCTCCAAAAACTAGCATCTATTGATTTTAGGGCTTCGTCATAGGTTTCTGGATCCTCATCTATAAAAAATGCATGAGCAATATAATCACTTATCAAGTCTAAATCACTAATCTTAGTTACAAAGAAAGTAAGGAAATCATGTCCAAAACTAGTGGCAATCCTTTTGTTTACTCCTCCTAGGTTCAACATCATTATTATGAACATCTCTATTATGTGCACTAGAATAGAAAACATACTTATCTATTTGTATATCAATACTTATGCTACATTTCATTAAAGGAAAAACATTCTCAAGGAAAACAACATCTCTAGATTCATATAGAGAATGATTATGTAAAAACATGAATCTATATGCAACATTGTTTAGAGCATACCCAACAAATACAACATCAACAGTTTTAGATCCAATAGTGCTCTTTCTAAAAGTAGGCAAACTTATTTTTGCTAAGCACCCCCTCACTTTCAAGTATTACAGATTAGGGACATAACCTTTCCACAATTCATATGAGGTTTAGTCTAATTTTTTATGAGGTACTCTATTAAGAATATAATTTTCAAAAAGTATGGCCTCATCCCATATACTATTAGGTACACCAGAACTTACTAGTAAAACATTCATCATTTCTGTTAAAGTTTTGCTTTTCCTTTCAACTATGTCATTTTATTGTGGGAAATAATGAGTAAAAACTTGTAACACCCCTAACCCGTATCTATTGCCAGAACAGAGTTACCGAGCATTACTGGCTTACAGATTAGATAGACAAAAATTTTCAAACAATTCATAACATATAGCATTGAAGTAAAAAATCAATCAAATTCATACATATTGTCCCTTATACTAGCCTTCGAGGCCCAAAATATGTATTAGAAACAAATCGAGACTAAGTCAAAAATTCATAGATGTAACACCCCAAACCCGGCCCAGACGTTATGACCGGATCTGGCATGTCACATGAAAGGAATGTCTAAAAAAAACTGTGCGTTCGTTAAAAAGTTCGTATTCATTTTGAAACTCCGCGTTTTGTGGTTTGTTTATAAAAGTCGATTCATTTCAATGCCCATTTTACAAAGTTGTTATTAATTTGAATAAAATTGTATTTGTTGTGAAAATCGAACTTAAGTAATTTTGAATAAAACGGTTGATGATCATTTTAGGAATATCCCATATTGAACATTTAATAATAAACAGTAACCAAATTGAAAGCTAAAACCAAATAAAATACCAAAGGCCTTATTACATAATAAAATCCCAAAATTAATAGTAAGTTTAAATAAAATAAATGAGTTTACGGAAAAACATTGCAGGGCCACCACAAGTCTGCCTCGGCTCCCAAATCCGTGATCTAATGATTACCTGAAACATTTAAAAAGAGGGGGTGAGTCATCGAGACTCAGCGTGTAATTCCCCTTAACACGATAACTGGGCCTAAGCCCACAGTACTATATTAGCCCAATGTCATGGCATATCAAGAATGAGTGCAATGCAATTAATCCACATGATTCCACAAATGGGCTTGGCCCCAAATCCACATAAATCCACATACCACACATGATTATGCAAAATGAACCCCAACCCAACCTAGTGTCCATCCGCTACATACCCCCTATCCTGCCGCACACACCAGGGGATTACTAAATCGACCCTCCAACCGCTACACACCATCGAAGGCAGTCGCTGCAGTCAACTGCTCATCGCCCTTAATACGTGGCATAACCACCGGATAATGTGACAACGTCACCGAAAGAATCATATTGTGACATGAGTCACCGAAATATTATGGTAAAACCACCGAAACACTGCCCCTTTTCATTATAACCCTTGTGCCCATGCAATATATAGAGTTATGTATGTAACATGCTATATGTTTATTTCATGCCATATCGAAAATACTCATGCTTTCATGCAAGTGCATGTAACCACTATCGACAAGGTTTTTAATGTAACGTACATACCTGAAGCAACGAACATATCAGACAACGTATGAAACAAATTACCATCATAATCAGAATAATAATATACAACATAATCAAGCTAACCAACCCCTAAGAGTATAACAGTAATCTTACCTACCAAGGGTATTTTTGTAATTTACCCACCAGGGGTATTTTCATAAATTCGCACCTGCAATGGCCTTTCCGAAGGCCTAATGTCGCCCCGAGCGACTCAGCTACCATTTCCGGTCCTTACCGGACTATTGGGCCTAAAACCCTATTTCGGCCCATTTGGGCCCACACGCTCGTGTGGCCCACCTAGCACAAATCTAGCCACGTATATAAGTTCCATCTAGTCTAGTTCAACATATACTAAACAATCATACAATTTACTCATTTGGGCCCACTTCGGCCCATCGTGTCCCAAGCAGCCCAACCCACAAGAATACTACTGATGGCCTCAGCTATCGCGTCGAAGCCCCACATGTGCGCTCGCACGCTCGTGTGGCTACTATTGCCGTGATCGGCACTTCGGCATTTGCCGCTCTACAACTAGAGTAGAGAAGTACACACCTGATAGGACTCTGGTGTTAATCCGCGCTCCGACCACTCCTGTGCCTAAACGCCCTCCAAGATGTGTTTACTCTCCTCCTAGTATGCTCTTTATATAGCTAGCTCTTCACCTTCATTCTTTGTGTCTTTCCGATGTGGGATCCCTTCGCTAGTAGAGTTTAAATTCAACTGAAACTCTTGCTGTCCAATCCGCAAAATAAATACTCCCTTGCTTCTCATGAGTTTCGAACCCAGGCTCCCTTGCAACATAATCCACGCCGCTAACCACTAAGCCACAGGCTCCTCTTGTGTCTTAAACCATGCGCAACTAAATATAAACTATGGCCCAAATTTTAAGATCCAAGTAAAAAGAAACCAAAATGCAAAAGCCAAGACTTGAACCTTGGACCTCCTTCCTTCCTTGTGGCGTCATTCCCTTGTCTCTTAAGTGGCGTCACTTTGCCACTACACCACAAACTCCACTTGTGTCATTTTCCTCCACATTTTATTCTTAAGGCCTACCTGCCAACTTCCAGGGTTTTTTTCCGCCTAAAACAAAATTTCCCTAAAGCCTAAATTTGATCCCGGGACTTCCTAGGAGTCCTCTAACCTTCCAAAATCACTTACCTAATAAGTCTAACTTGTATTAATACCGTTCTCTAAAATTTTAAATGCTACTACGCCTAAGGCCCATTGGGCTCAATCCTACTAGGCCCAATTTCAAGATGTTACAATAGAATTTTTTAGAAACTTATAAAATTTTCAAAACTACAGGGGTCACACGGCTGTGTGACTTACACGGCCAAGAGACATGCCCATGTCTTAGACCGTGTGTGTATTCGAAATAGGGACACACGGCCGTGTCCTAGTCTGTTTCCATGCCCGTGTAACTCATTGATTTGTGCCACATGGCCAAGCCACATGCCCGTGTGCTAGGCCATGTGAGCATACTGAGTTGTGCTCTTTAAAAGATACAGGGGACACACGGTTGAGACACACGCCCGTGTCTCTACCCGTGTGGACGAAAAAAGCCCATTTTACAAGCCATATTTCTCACCCAAATTGGCATCCACCTGCACTCAACATTTTGCATATACACAAGTCATAAATAGGCATCCAAAATAATCCAAAATCAAGCCTTAAACATTTAAAATCATCACATACAACCAATATGCCCTTAGGCACCTCAAATGACAACTTATAACAAGTAAATCTAAACACTCAATATATCCAATTGTTTAATTAACTTTTATGCATATTTGTACCAAAACTTACCATGTAGGTCATTAATCAAAACATACCATTTAGTACCATTTATGTTCTTGATCTCTAGCATCAAATGGTCATATAAGTCACTTGTAACTTGGGCACTAAAAACACCAATACAAACCATTCAAAAACTAACATCATTATACATACATGTTTTCCAAAACAGGCACTAAATCACTCCAAATTATAATACATATTCATATGCATATTCAATTACCATTCACATGTTAACCATACTAAACCATACATCAAACATGATAAGGCCATAAATATATACATAGCAAAATACACCAAAACACAAGCCAATTCAAATGGCTAAAAATACAACAAAACATTTAGGCTATCATTAGCCAAAACAATCTATACATCCCATTATAACCAAAATTAGATAACCAAAAGTACCAAAAGAGCCGATAATGTAACACCCCTAACCCGTATCCATTGTCAGAATAGGGTTACGAGGTTGTAACAGTCCGAATTTGACCCTAATCGGAACAGTGGTTTTGGGACCACGAATCCGAGTCCAGAAAATTTTTAAATATTATTTTCGGTGCTTGTTATATGTGAATTAATGTGTGTGAAAGTTTCGAATGAAAATTTTATCGTTTGAGTGTTTAACTTGACAAAAAGGACTTAATCGCGTAAAGTGCAAAAGTTGCAAACTATAGTGAAAAGTGCTAAAATGATAATGACTTTTTAATATGAGGTATTAAAAGGGCAAATAGCCCATTTTTAAGTTAGTGGGTGGCATATGAAAATAGTAAACTTAAGTTATATGTTATAAAATTTTATAAGATCAGGTTAAAATAGTAATATAATAATAATATATGTAATAAAACATAAAAGAAAAATAAACATGTCATGTTCATCTTTTCTAAGCTCATTGCTGAAACTAAACAAAGAAAAAGAAAGGAAAAGCAAGCTTGGTTCGGCCATTGTTGGATTAAATTCAAGGTGAGTTTTAGTTCGGTTTTTGATAATTTTTACATTTTTGATATCGTTGCTTTGAATACTATCCGACCCATGCTTTAATTTTTGTGTTTGATAAATATTTTGGGTTGTGCCATTGATGATAGTTAATTGTTTAGGTTGTTTGAGGATAAATTATGATAAATATGTGCTAGATTAACAAGTTTTGTCTTTGAATTTTTGATGAATTTGAGTATTTTGGGCAAAATTGCAAAAATAAATTTTTGAGGGGCTAAAATGCAAAATAAATGGAATAAATGGACTTGTATAGTCCCTATGAATATTCGGCCCTTAGGTTGTATAGTGAAATTTTATGTATTTTGTGTTTTATGCAAATAGGACTAAATAGTAAAAATGTGAAACATTAGGGGTAAAATGGTAATTTGCCTATCTATGTGTTTTAGGACTAAATTGAGATGAAATGTGCTTGAATGAACTAAACTTTAATGTGTTTAGATCAAGAACAAAGAAAAACGGATTTGGATCGGGGAAAGGCAAAGGTTATCGAATAGCCGGTTTTTGTCGTCCATCGATAGCCGAGGTAGTCTTTAAGTAAATTAATTTCGTAAGAATTGATTATAACCTAGCATACATATTGAATTATGAACTTGTGGAATTAATCATGTTAAAGTCGAATGTGAGGAAATAATTTAGCAATGTATGTAATCGAATTCATTGAGTTAACTATGTGATAGTGATGTGAATTATATGTGATATTTGTGATATTGTTAATGTGTAATGTGAATGAGTGGTTTGGTAATAAAAATATCGGGCTTTGAGCCTAGCAGGCTGAATGCCGGTGATCAAATTTCAGACCTCTAGTCTAGCAGGCTTAATGCAGGTGTACATTTCGGGCTTTGATGCCTAGCAGGCTTAATGCCGGTGATGTGATATAAATGGAGAAATCATGAATCATACGAGGAGAAATGTATTTAAAGTCATGAACTAAAAGTACAGGTATGTTTAAGCCTTTTATATTTAGGTAAGATAGTTGGTTTAGTATTATTTAAATTAAGTGTGTTATGATATGGTTGATGATTCAATAGGAATTTTGATATAAGCTATTGAGCTTACTATTGTTGAGTATGAACATTATAATAGAATTTGAGCTTATATGTGATATTTTGGAGAATCGGTTTTAAGTGAAAATATTAAGAGTGAAAGGGTTAAGTTGTGTTTGTATAAGTATTCAAATAGGTATATATGATTAATGTGAATGTTTTACTCACTTGACTTGGAATATGCGAATATATGTGATATATTTTTGGTGTTTTAGTGAATTACATGTTTATGGTTATAAAGTGAAAATATTTGAGTTAGGGAATTGATAGCATTTGGCCATGTTAAAATGTTTATATTTCATGCCATAAGTCTAAAAAAATTAAAATGTTTAAGTGCTTGAATGATATATATATATATAGAAATTTTGCTTGAGACTTACTAAGCTAGTAAGCTTACTTTGTGTGTGTTCAATGTTCTGTTTTATAGATTTGGTCAAGCTACGGGCTCGGGAAATTGTTAGCAAAGTCAACCACACTATCATCTTTTTGGTACCCATTTAGTTCGGTTTATTTTGGATAAAAGCATGTATAGGTTGGATAATGTCCATGTTTGAGTTGGAAACTTTATCTTTATATGTATTGTAGCCATACGAATATGGCTTATATTTTGTGTTAGTTTGATTGGAGACATATGTTTTTTTTAAATGATGAAATGGTGTATATGGTTATGTCATTATGATGCAAGAACTGTATGGATTCATTTAGCTTATGTTCGGCTATGGATAGGCGCATATAGTAAGTATAATTTGGTTTTGTAGGTAATGGCATTATGGGATAAGATAATGTTTTAATAATGTGAAATTAGTCATAGAAAATAAGTGTGATGTGTTGGTTATATTTATGTTTTGTATTCAATTATGTTTGATGAGGACTTAAATTCATTCTTGGCAAAATGCGAAATGACACATGCTATTGGTAAATGTGAAACGTTTGGTATATGTATATATATATATATATATATATATATGAGTTTTGGTATGATTTTTGGTTGAAATAATGGGTATAGGCCGAATAGGTACTTAAGTAGTTTGATAATATGATTTGTTAGAAATGATAAAAATGCATGAGTTAAGATGATCTTATACATTTATAGTATAAATGTCTGTATATGAATCTAACTATGTGTATGCAAAAGAATTCATGTAAATCATTGATTTGATTTACATTTGGTTCTTTCTGAACTTTGGTAGAAGCTAGGTACATATATTTGCATATATGAAACCTTGTATATTTGAATAAGTAAATATGTATTTATATGAAGTATATTGAGCTTGTAAGTTTGGGCATTTGTTAATGTCTGTTATGCTGATATATACAGCCTTAAAGTGAGTTCGCATATGATGATAATTGAATTTTTTTTATCATAGATACGTTTGGGTTATTTGCTTGAATGTTTCCAGTAACTAAAGATATTGTAAATGAGGCCTACAGTACTTGCATTATTTTGAAAATTTTTTTAACAAAATGTATTTTACATGTTCAGCTTATGTTTGTCAATGCTTGTACCGTATATGATTTGGTTTTAGTAGAATAGGTATGTTATATGTGTATGTAGTTGTTTGCTTATATGCATATCATCATTTAAGTTTGATTAGATATGATTTAGTTAATTGAATAAAAGTTATGATTTATATGGTAATGCCCGTAACCCTAAATCAGCGACGGATATGGGTTAGGGGTGTTACAGAGGCATTACCGATCAAATCACAACATACAATATACATTTATCAAACATAAATCCATTATCACATAAACATCAATCAAACATAATCACATTGTCCCTTATAAGGCTCTACGAGACCTTAAAACATGCTTGGAAGAGGTTCGGGACTAAACCGATAACATTTGAAATCTTTGGGAAACTTATAAAATTTTCATGCATTATAAGGTTCACACGCCCGTGTGAACAGGCCATGTGCTTCACACGGCTCCAGACACGCCCGTGTACATGGCCGTGTGAAAACAGGGCATACATACTGACTTGGGACACACGGTTGACCACAGGCCCGTGTGTCTAGCCCATATGCCCATCGAAATGGCCACACATGCTCGTGTGCCAGGCCGTGTACTAGGCCGGGCCAGTCCTGTAGGGTATACTGACTTATGCAACACGACCAAGTCACATGCTCGTGTGCTAGGCCGTGTGCCATTTAGGGGGTATACTAACTTGTGCCACATAGCCGGTCACACGCCCATGAGTGAGGCCATGTGGAGCATACTGACTTCAATTCAATTTCAACACTAGGGGACACACGACTGTGTATCATGACCGTGTGCCGCACATGGCTGAGACACACGCCCATGTCTCTGTCTGTGTCGACAAGAATAGGCCATTTGCAAGGCCAATATTCGAACCTTTCTCATGTTCACCTATACATCCAAATTAATACCATTTCAACACATTTATAGGCAACCAAAACATGCCAATTCATATACAAATCATGCCATTTCATCTTCAACCGTTTCACTACTCAAATCATAACCATAAACATACCATTACCAACCATTTCACCTATCTTCCCTATGCATTTTTCTCATCATTTTATCAACTAAATCATGCCACAAAATATACCAATTCATCATCCCTATATCATACCAAATAAACTATGATATATCATTGGTAAATAATCAAAACAATTAACCACTTAGCCGTCACAACAATCATACCAAACATGCCAAAACACAAGGCCATTTATACATCACATATCATTTACCAAATTCATAAATTAAGCCAATTTAGATGGCCAAATACACACCAACATGTACATCATTTACCGGCCAACTCTCATGGCTAAATCACAACTCAAAGCATATCATCTTAACACTAGTTTATACATGCAATATACCAAATATACATAACATCAAAAGTACTAACAAGTTGATCAATAGTGTGACAATGTTCCTGATGATCCCCGAGTTCGAGCTAGCTTCAATTATCTATAAAATAGGGAAAAAACACACAAAGTAAGCTTTAAAATCTTAGTATGCCATATACAATATAAAATTACCGCATGAATCAGTATCATTTTCATTGATAGGCAAATCATGAATAAGCATACAAAAGCTCACAAACCTTTCCCATTGAACACATATTCAAAATCATAAGTGAATTCATAAAATACTTCCCTTTTAAATACTTGAATGAATCTCTTACATACCAAAGTCACTTAACTCATTCACACATTCTTTCTTGACTTGACTTTGCCTGTTGAACCATTCAGAATCGTTAAGGATACTCAGAAATCACATATAACTCGTACAATGCCATATCCCCGATATGGTCTTACATGTTAACACATATCGATGCCACCATCCTAGACAGGGTCTTATACGAAAACATATAACGATGCCAATGTCCCATACATGGTCTTACACGTAATCACATCTCGGTAATCCTAATGTCATGACATTTGTATCCTATACTATACCTAAGGTTCATATAGGACTTTCGGATATTGTAACCCTGTTAATTCTTGCTCGTATTTGATCATTCATCATTCATAACAGTTCAATGACATTTAAACATATATAATTCAATTTAAAGACATTTATTTGCATATGAACTTACCTTGTATTTGGGATAAATGGGCTAGATCGATTATTCGATAACTTTTGATTTTCCCTGATCTAAATCTGATTTCTTTCGTTCTTGATCTATATACATTCAAAATTAACTCATTTATTCATCAAAACACTCAATTCATTCCACAAACACATATTTGGGCCTTTTTACACTTTCGCCCCTAAAGTTCTATATTTTTACAATTTAGTCCCTGTTTCATAAATGCATAAAATTCACACAATTTAATTCAAATACATGCTAGCCGAATTTTCCTACTGTACATATCAACCCGTATTTATCATTTATTCACACATTTAACCACACATTTTTACATTTTCACAATTGAATCCCTATTTGACATTTTTATCAAAAATCACTTTACAAAACTTGTGTAACATTCAACAAATATTCATTTTCCATCATCAAACATTCAAAAGCTCAAGCATTCATTAATGGCACTTCACAAAAACAATGAAAACTTCAAAAATTAAGGCATGGGCTAGTTAGAATACAAAGAAATGATCTGAAAAACGTAAAAATATCAAAAATCGAGCTCAAAACACTTACCAATTAAGCTCCCAATTGACTGAACCCTAAAATGAACTAAATGTTTTCTTCTTCCACCATATTAGGCCAAAGAAAGATGAAATGAAGCTTAATTTTGGTTTTGTTTTAATTAATATACATTGTTTTATTTAATTAACAAATTAACCTTAGTTCAAAACCATTAAAAACATCCATTTAATGCCCATTTATGTCAAATTCCACTATCAATGGTCTAATAACGTCATAAGGACCTTTCGTTTAATAAATCATAGCAATTAAACACATTTAACATATAGAATGCCACTTTTGCATTTTACGCAATTTCGTCCTTCTATCAGATTAGGCATTCAATCGATAAAATTAGATCACAAAACTTTCACACATATATAATCACATGGTATAAACACTAAAAATAATATTACAATAATTTTTTGACCTAGGATTGGTGATTCCCAAACCACTATTCCGATTTAGCTAAAACCAGGCTGTTACAACTCTCCCCCTTAGGGATTTTCGTCCCCAAAAATCTTACCAGTGAATAGGTTTGGGTATTTTTTTTCTCATAGCATCCTCGGGTTCTGTAACACCCCTTACCCGTATTCAAAGTCGGAACCGGGTACGAGGCATTACCGGACTTAACACACTTTAACATACAACTTTGGGCTATCAAATTTCATTCCAATATAAAATCTTTAATTCACATTCATAACATTCTTATTATGGGCCAACGAGGCCTTACACTTGCAAACGAAGGGCCTCGGAATCAAACCTGGATATTTTGTATACTTAGAAAACTTTTACCTTAATAGGGCCACACACTCGTGTGAAATGGGACACACCCGTGTGGGCAGGCCATGTGGTCACACACGCCCATGTCCCTAGCCCGTGTGGAATTTATTCTCTTCGAACCTACAGGGGTTTTCACATGGCTGGACACACGCCCGTGTCCTCCACACGACCTAGACACGCTCGTGTCATCACCCGTGTGTGAAAACCTGGGTATTTTGTTTGTGACATCAGCAACAAAATAGGGGGCACACGGCCTAGGCACACGCCCGTGTGTCTACCCCATGGTCGAAATTGACTTGCATCACTAACATGCAGGGGACACACGGCCTAGTCAAACACCCATGGGACTGACCGTGCATAACACACGGCCTAGGCACACGCCCGTGTGCCTACCCGTGTAGACAAGAACAAGGCTATTTTCCAAGCTCTTTTTATCACCCTAACTCATACAACATCAATCACATTCAACCATTTACCAAGCAACTCAATCATGTATCATACACATTCATGAATAACCTCATCTTTTCATATATATAATGATAATGAGCCATTAAATATGGCCATTTACAAGTTCTCATCTTTAAAAGAGCCAACACACTTGGCCAAAACAACAAAATATTTCACTATGTCTAGCCTCTATACATGCCATGCTCAGAATGCTAAGTCTAATATACCGAGATGAGTTGATAGTGTGGATGATCTTCAAATTTTCTTTGTATCCCGAGTCGGCTCTTTGACACTATAAAACAAGGGAAAAGAATGGGAGTAAGCTTTAAGCTTAGTAAGTTTACATGTAAACAATAAGCATCATCACATATGTTAACCAGTCAATAACATCACATACTAGGCAAGAACAATTCACATTTCCATAATTATACTTACTCATCCCATCTCTTACCACATTCCAATCACATAACAATTATATTGCTTACAATTACTTGTACACATTCCCTGCACTCACCACCACAAAACAACATGAAACATTTACCTATACCATTTCTCAATGGACCCCTCAAAATAATACTATGTATTCGGTGGTTTGGCACACAGCCCACCGTTAATCAATAATAGGGTGGTATCGCACATAGTCCACCAACAAGAGTAATTAAGGTGGTTCTGCACATAGCCCACCATATGATAAAATAAACGATAGTATCGCACACAACCCATCGTGAATAAGTAATAAGGTGGTATCACACACAACCCACCAAAAAGAATGATTACAGTGGTATCGCACACAACCCACCAATTAATCATTACGGATATTTCTCCGCGCTTACGTATCTGTTCTGAGGTTCATACGAGAACTTCTCACTATCTATCAATTTCAATCAATCTCAATCGTAATTGATCTCATTCATACAATGCAACAATAAGCAACAGCATGTATTAAAGATGTATCATTTACACATAAACTTACCTCGGTGCAAAATGTGTTAATCGACGACTTAATCTGTAACCTTGCCTTTTCCCCGATCAAGGTTGTTTCCACGCCCTTCTTGATCTATAATAATAAAATGTACTCATTTAATCACATTATAATTCATGATACATCAAAATTTCTACTTAGGAAAAAATGACCATTTTGCCCTTATACTTTGGCAAAATTACTATTTTTCCCCTAGGCTCGTAAATCGTTTTTCATCACATTTTCTCATTACCAAGCCTAGTTGAACATTTATTTCTCTTGCAACAACTCACAAAACCAATTATTTCATGCATTTATTACTAAATTACAACTTTTACAACTAAGTCAATTTTAGGTGTTTTCATAGTAACACCTTTCACAAAAGTTGTTCCTTAACTCACTAACATTCATTTTCTTCCTTAAAAACTCAGCAAACAACACAAGCACTCTCATGGCAAGTCCCTAAACTTTCAACCATCTTGTGAATTAGTCTTCTCATTAGCTAGGTTAAGCTTTAGGGGTTCCAAAAGTACAAAAATTGTCAAGAAAGACCTTTAAAATCATTTAATTGCTAGAGGATATGTTGGCTGAAAGTTTGAACTCCAAAAACCTCTAATTTCTCTTCAATTTTTGGTGGAAGAAGAAGGGTGAATAGTGAAAAATTGTTTAACCTATCGAGACAATATCTTAATTGGTTCCTCTTCATAAGTCATGTTCGGTCGTATCTCAATTTCTGTTGGAGGGATCACATGCGAAGGATCGGAACGATATCGCCGCAACATCGATACATGAAACACGTTGTGTATTCTTTCTAACTCTACTGGCAAAGCCAACCGATATGCTATTGGTCCAATCCTTTCAATAGCCTTATACGACCCTATAAATCATGGACTCAATTTGCCCTTTCGACCAAATCTCAATATTTTCTTCCACGGGGATACTTTCAGAAATACTTTGTCACCCACTTCAAACTCGATTTCTTTTCTTTTTAAATCCGCGTATGACTTTTGTCGATCTGAAGCCGCTTTCATACTATCACAAACCACTTTCACTTTCTCTTCAGTCTCTTTAACTAAATCAACCCCGTGAATTTGCTTCACACTAAGCTCAGTCCAATACAAGGGAGTTCGACACTTGCGACCATATAATGCTTCGTACGGTGCCATTCGTATACTCGACTGATAACTGTTGTTATAGGCAAACTCAACCAAAGGTAGATTTTTTCCCAACTACCTTCGAACTCCAACACACAGCATCGGAGCATATCCTCAAGAACTTGAATCATTCTTTTAGACTGGCCATCGGTTTGAGGATGGAACGATGTACTAAAATTCAATTTTGTACCCAAGGCTTTTTGCAACTCCTTCCAAAACCTTGAAGTAAACCTCAGATCTCTATCCGAGATAATAGATATGGGCACCCCATACAATCTCACCACCTCAGCAATATACAACTCGGCCAACCTATCAAACGAATAATCGACACGCACCGGTATAAAGTGAGCCGACTTCGTTAATCTATCAACAATGACCCACACAGCATCTTTCTTTCTAGGAGTCATAGGTAACCCCGTTACAAAATCCATGGTGATTTGATCCCATTTCTACTTTGGAACCATCACTGGCTACAGTAATCCCGAAGGTACTTGATGCTCGGCTTTCACTTGCTGACAGATTAAACATTTTGTAACAAACTCGGAGATGTCTCTTTTCATACTCGGCCACCAATACAACTTCTTCAAATCATTGTACATTTTCGTACTGCCTAGATGTACTGACAAGCAACCACTGTGCACTTCATGTAAAATTTTCCAGATCAACTCATTATCCCTAGGTACAAAAATCCTGTCATGGAACATCAGACAACCATCTGAACTCATTCGAAAATCAGAGTCATTTTCTGATTCGCACTAAGCTCTCTTAGCTTGCGTCCCACTATCATTCTTTTGAGCTTTACATATCTGCTGAATAAATAACGGTCTAGCCCTCAACTCGGCCAATATAGCACCATCATCAGACAACGCTAAGCTCGTACTCATAGCTCTCAAAGCATACAAGGATTTTCTGCTCAAGGCATCTGCAACCACATTCGCTTTCCCCGGATGGTAATCAATTACTAACTCATAATCCTTCAATAATTCGAGCCACTGCTGTTGTCGCATATTCAAATCCTTTTGGTCCATCAAGTACTTCAAACTTTTGTGATCGGTGAAGATTCGACACTTCTCACCATATAAATAATGACGCTAAATCTTCAAAGCGAAGACAATCGTAGCCAAGTCTAAATCATGAGTCGGATAATTCTTCTCGTGCAGCTTTAGCTATCTCGAGGCGTAAGCTACAACCCTGCCCTCTTGCATCAACACACAGCCGAGCCCATTTAATGACGCATCACTGTAGACTACATACTCTTTCCCCGACTCAGGTTGTACTAAAATCGGTGCCTCAGTCAACAATACTTTCAATCTCTCAAAACTCTGTTGGCATTTCTCAGTCCTTTCAAACTTAACATCCTTATGCACTAGCTTCGTCATCGGTATAATTATAGAAAACCCTTTGACAAACCATCTGTAGTAACCCGCCAAACCCAAAAAGCTTTTAATTTCTGACACATTCCTTGGCGGTTTCCACTCCACAATAGTCGAGATCTTACTCGGATCAACTCTAATGCCATCACCCGACATAATGTGTCCTAAGAATTCGACCTCTCGGAGCCAAAACTCACTCTTGCTGAATTTAGCATACAACTGCTTGTCTCTTAGAGTCTGCAATACAATTCTCAGGTGTTCTGCATGTTCACTCTCGTCCCGAGAATAGATTAGTATGTCGTCGATAAAGACAACTACAAACTTATCCAAATACGGTCAGAAGACACAGTTCATTAGATCCATAAAAATCACAGGAGCATTTGTTAAGCCAAATGGCATGACAAGAAACTCATAATGGCTGTATCTCGTCCGAAATGCAATTTTCGGCACATCTTGCTCCTTAACCCTTAATTGGTAGTAACCAGACCTTAGGTCTATCTCAGAGAACACCGTAGCTCCCTTCAATTGGTCAAATAAATCACCTATCCTTGGCAAAGGATACTTATTCTTCATTGTCACCTTGTTGAGCTGCCTGTAGTCTATGCACAATCTCATTGACCCATCTTTCTTTTTCACAAAAAGTACCGGAGCACCCCACGGTGAATAGCTCGGTCTTATCCATTAACTCCTACAACTGAACCTTCAATTCTTTCAGCTCCAATGGTGCCATCCTATACGGAGCAATCGAAATAGGTGTTGTACCCGGAACTAACTCAATCCCAAACTCGACCTCTCTAACTGGAGGCAATCCGGGCAACTCTTCCGAGAACACATCTGGATACTCACATACAACTGGCACTGATTCAATCTTTACCTCTGACTCTTGATTATTTAACACAAAGGCAAGATAGGACTCATACCCTTTTCTCAAGTATATCTCGGGTACCATAGATGAAATTATCACAGTCAAACTATCCGATTTACCTGATTCAACCCGAATGACATCTCCATTTACACACTTCAATTCAATAAACTTACTACCACAATTTACTAAAACATTATGAGTAGTCAACCAATCCATGCCAATAATCAAATAAAATTCATCAAGCGGCAACAACATGAGATTTACTGAAAAACATTGACCTCCAATTGACAAGTGGCAATTCCTACACACTTTGCAACTAGCACATGTTTGCCTAACGGGTTTGACACTTTTATCACAAATTCCATAGACTCAACAACCATACTCATGCTAGATACCAATTTCATGCAAATATAATAATAGGTAGACCCCAGATCATTCAAAGCAACAACAGAAATGTCATGAAGAGAAAATGTACCCGTGATCACATTCGGGGATGATGCGTCTTCACGAGTGCGAATGGCATAGGTCCTTACAGGTGCTCGACCCTCTGATCACACAGTAGAGTCTCTAGGAGCACCTCTACTACTAGTCCCACTCCCTGAGTTCCTTTGTGCTCTACCCCTCGATGATACATTGCTTGATCTTACTTCTTATTTTTTATCCTTCTCATCCCTCACTGGATAGTTCCAAATGAAGTGGTCGGGTGAACCACAATTGTAGCAATTACGGTTGTTTCCCCAGCACTCCCTATTGTGTTGTCTACCATAATTTGGACACTCCAGTTTATTTGACTTTGGATTGCCCACGCTTGCCATCGGGGTGGCTTGAACTCTCAAGCCCGAATATGTATTACCTCGATCTTGGTGTGAATACCCAACTGAAGCAGTCATCTGAGGGTTTATTTCCTTGGATCTCTTTGATTGAGCTTGGAACGATTTACTCATCAGTCTCTTCCTTGCATCTCGGGCCTCAATCATAGCTTTTCTCTTTCCTTATTCAGCTCATCGGCCTTACATGCACTATCAACCAGAACCACAAATTCTTTCAATTCTAAAATTCCAACTAGCAGTCTAATATCCTCATTCAGCCTGTCTTCAAACCTCTTGCACAAAATAGCTTCCATAGACACACACTCTTGTGCATACTTGCTGATCCTAACAAACTCGCGCTCATACTCTACCATAGTCATTTTGTCTTGCTTCAATTCAAGGAATTCTATCCGTTTCTGATCTACAAATCTCTGACTTATGTACTTCTTTCGGAACTCTTCCAAAAAGAAGTCTCATGTCACTCTCTCCCTTGGAACTACCGACGCCAACGTTTCCACCAACGATATGTCAAGTCTTTCAGCAATGATACGGTACATTTCAAGCTCTCCTCAGGTGTGCAGGAGAGTTCATCAAATACTCGCATTGAGTTCTCAAGCCAGAACTCAGCCCTCTCGAGGTCATCGTCTATATTAGCTCCGAATTCCTCAGCCCTTGTTTCCAAATCTTATCGACCGAGGGTTTAGTCATTCTCACCAAATCTATACCTTGAGGAGCCACGGGGACTGGCTGAGGTATAGGTGGGGGTGGAGGAGGTTGAGCATTAGGGTTTGCTCGTGCAAATTAGATGTACTAGTTACTCATCATGTGGAGAAACGCTTCCCAAACCTCTTCCCTTTGCCGCAAAGTCTACGGTTTACTTTCTACAGGCGCGGTCCCTTGCGCGGGAATCGACGTGTTACTAGCAGCGTCATCAGCAGCAGCTCGGTCGGGATCCATTTACTATACAAAAACACAGTTTAAAATTTATCAGAAGTCACCGCAGTTTCAATATATATTTATGGCATGTATAGCTAGACTCTTACACATGCTACAGTAGTCCAAAAACTGACTAAACCATAGCTCTGATACCACTAAATGTAACACCACTTACCCATATTCAATGTCGGAACCGGGTACGAGGCATTATCAGACTTAATGCACTTTAACATACAAATTTGGGCTATGAAATTTTATTCCGATATAAAATCTTTCATTTACATTCATAACATTCTTATTATGGGCCTACGAGTCCTTACACTTGCAAACGGAGGGCCTCAGAATCAAACTAGGATCTTTTGTATAGTTAGAAAAATTTTTCCTTAAGAGGGCCACACGCCCGTGTGAAATGGGACAAGCCCGTGTAGGCAGGTCGTGTGGTCACACGCACCCATGTCTCTAGCACGTGTGGAATTTATTTTCTCTTCGAACCTACAGGGGTTTTCACACGGCCGGACACACGCCCGTGTACTTGGCCCGTGTCCTCCACACGGCCTAGACATGCTCATGCCATCACCTATATCTGAAAACCTGGGTATTCTATTTGTTACGTCAGCAACCAAATAAGGGGCACACGGCCTAGGCACACTCTCGTGTGTTTAGCCCGTGGTCGACACTAACTTGCATCACTAACATGCAGGGGACACACGGCCTGGTCACACACCCATGGGACTGACCGTGCATCACACAAGGCCTAGACACACGTCCGTGTGCCTAACCGTGTGGACAAGAATAATGTTATTTGCCAAGCTCTTTTTATCACCCTAACTCATACAACATCAATCACATTCAACCATTTACCAAGCAACTCAATCATGTATCATACACATTCATGAATAACCTCATCTTTTCATATATATAATGATAATGAGCCATTAAATATGGCTATTTACAAAAGTGTTCATTTTTAAAAGAGCCAACACACTTGGCCAAAACAACAAAACATTTCACTATGTCTAGCCCCTATACATGCCATACTCAAAATGCTAAGTCTAATATACCGAGATGAGCTGATAGTGTGGATGATCTTTAAATTTTCTTCGTATCCCGAGCCGGCTCTTTGACACTATAAAACAAGGGAAAAAGAAAGGAAGTAAACTTTAAGCTTAGTAAGTTTACATGTAAACAATAAGCATCATCACATATGCTAACCAGCCAATAACATCACATACTAGGCAAGAACAATTCACATTTCCATAATTATGATTACTCATCTCATCTCTTACCACATTCCAATCACATAACAATTATATTGCTCACAATTACTTGTACACATTCCCTGCACTCACCACCACAAAGCAACATGAAACATTTACTTATACCATTTCTCGATGGACCCCTCGGAATAATGCTATATACTTGGTGGTTTCGCACACAGCCCACCGTTAATCAATAATAGGGTGGTATCGCACATAGTCCACCAACAAGAGTAATTAAGGTGGTTCCGCACATAGCCCACCATATGATAAAATAAACGATGGTATCGCACACAGCCCATCGTGAATAAGTAATAAGGTGGTATCAGACACTGCCCACCAATTAATCATTGCGGATATTTTTCCGCGCTTACGTATCTATTTCGAGATTTATACGAGAACTTCGCACTATCTATCAATTACAATCGATCCCAATCGTAATTGATCTCATTCATACAATGCACCAATAAGTAACAACATATACTAAAGATGTATCATTTACACATAAACTTACCTTGGTGCAAAATTTGTTAATCGACGACTTAATCCGTAACCTTGCCTTTTCCCCGATCAAGGTTGTTTCCAAGCCCTTCCTAATCTATAATAATAAAATGTACTCATTTAATCACTTTATAATTCATGATACATCAAAATTTCTACTTATGCAAAAATGACCACAAAATTACTATTTTACCCCTATGTTCGTAAATCATTTTTCATCATATTTTCTCATTAACCAAGCCTAGCTGAATATTTATTTCTTTTACAACAACTCACAAAACCAATTATTTAATGCATTTATTACTAAATTACAACTTTTACAACTAAGTCGATTTTAGGTGTTTTCATAGTAACACCTTTCACAAAAGTTGTTCCTTAACTCACTAACATTCATTTTCTTTCTTAAAAACTCAGCAAACAACACAAACACTCTCATGGCAAGTCCCTAAACTTTCAACCATCTTGCAAATTAGTCCCCTCATTAGCTAGCTTAAGTTTTGGGGGTTCCAAAAGTACCAAATTTATCAAGAAATACCTCTAAAATCACTTACTTGCTAGAAGATATGTTGGCTGAAAGTTTGAACTCCAAAAACCTCTAATTTCTTTTCAATTTTCAGTGGAAGAAGAAGGGTGAATAATGAAAGATGATATCTTCTTTCTTTGTCTTCTTTTATTCATTTTTGGTAACCTAATTTCACCAAAATTTTGACCAAATTAATGTCTTTGTCCCCCTTGGCCGGCCATCACTCTTAAGGTGGTCTATTTTCATTTTAAAGACCTCCAATTTAATATTGCATAGCTATTAGACACTCCTAGCTGGAAAAATGGAACTTCCGCACTTTATGTGATTTAGTCCCTTTTCACAATTAAGCATAGAATCATTAAGATTAAAGCACCAAAATTTCCATGCAACCTTTTAATCATGCTATTGCAAACAAAATAATATCAAAATAAATTTCTTCAACCTCAGATTAGTGGTTCCGAAACCACTATTCCGACTAGCCCCAAAATCGGGCTGTTATAGGTTTCCACGTAGCTTCTTCAACCCCATGTCGATGCCATAATACTTTCACTAATGCAATTTTCTTATTTCTCAATTTTTTGATCTCACGAGCTAAAATTCAAATTGGTTCTTCAACATATGACATATCAGACTGAATTTCGCCCTCGGTCGGGGAAATAATATGTGCAGGGTCGGATCGGTATCGTCGAAGCATCGACACATGAAACACATTATGTATTTTCTCTAACTCAGACGGTAGAGATAATTGATAAGCAACTGGTCCGACTAGCTCAATAATCTCATACGGCCCGATGAATCGTTTACTCAATTTTCCTTTTCGACCAAACCGCAATATCTTTTTCCACGGCGACACTTTCAAGAATACTTTATCCCCGATCTGAAACTCAATATCTTTCTTTTTCAAGTCTGCGTAAGATTTTTGTCGATCCGATGCTGCTTTCAAAGTATCACAAATTACTTTCACTTTTTCTTCAGTCTTTTTGATCAAATCAATTCCGTGAATCTTATTTTCGCTGAGCTCACTCTAATACAACGGTGTTGGACATTTACGACCGTATAGAGCTTCGTACGGTGCCATTTTAATACTCGATTGAAAACTATTATTATAAGCAAATTCAATCAACGAAAAATATTTTTCCCACATACCTTCGAACTCAAGAATGCAACAACGTAACATATCCTCGAGTATCTAAATAACTCGTTCGGATTAACCATCCGTCTGCGGGTGAAATGCGGTACTGAAATGTAGCTTTGTACCCAGTGCGTCTTGCAGTTTCTTCCAAAACAGCGATGTGAACCTCGGATCTCTATCCGAAACAATAGATAGTGGCACTCCATGTAATCGAACAATTTCTAAGATATACAACTTAGCCAATTTATCATGTGACAAATCTATATGTATAAGAATGAAATGAGTTGATTTTTACAATCTGTCAACAACAACCCAGATCGCATCTTTCTTTCTCGGAGATAGGGGTAAACCCAATATAAAATCCATAGTCACTCTATTCTATTTCCACTCGGGAATCATGGTTGGCTGCAATAAACCCAACGGTACTTGATGCTTAACTTTGACTTGCTGACAGATTAAACATTTCGAAACAAACTCAGAGATATCTCTTTTCATGTCGTGCCACCAATACAGCTGTTTCAAGTCATTATACATTTTTGTGCTTCCCGAATGAACAGATAAACAACTACTATGTGCTTCATTCAAAATCATCAGAATCAACTCTGAGTTTCTAGGAACACATATTCGGCATCTGAATCTTAAACAATCATCAGAATCAACTTGAAACTCTGAATCAAGATTCGAATCACATTGAGCTCGTTTTGCTAACATTTCATTATCGACTTTCTGAGCTTTGCAAATCTGTTGTAAAAATAATGGTCTCACTTTCATCTCGGCCACAATTGAACCATCATTACACAAAGCTATTTGAGTGTTCATCGCACGTAGAGCGAATAGGGATTTTCGGCTCAAAGAATTAGCAACAACATTAGCCTTTGCCGGATGATAATCGATCACTAACTCGTAATCTTTTAGTAATTCAAGCAACCTCCGTTGTCTCAAATTCATATCTTTCTGAGTCATCAAATATTTCAACTCTTGTGATCAGAATAGATGTGGCATTTCTCACCAAACAAATAGTGATGCCAAATTTTCAATGCAAACACAATAGCTGCTAACTCCAAATCGTTCGTCGGGTAATTCTTTTCATGCGGTTTCAACTGTCTCAAGGCATAAGCTATAACTTTGCCTTCTTGCATCAAAACACAACCCATACCATTCAACGATGCATCATTGAATAGTTAAAACTCTTTACCCGATTCAGGCTGAACTAACATTGGTGCCTCTGTCATTAAAGTTTTCATCTGATCAAAACTTTTCTGACATTTATCTGACCACTCGAACTTAACATCTTTTTGAAGCAATTTCGTCATCGGAGTCGCAATCATAGAAAAGCCTTTCACAAATCGTCTATAATAGTCGGCGAGTCCTAGGAAGCTACGGACTTCCGATATATTTCTTAGAGGCTTCCAATCCATTATTACAGAAATCTTGCTCGGATCAACTCGAATACCTAATGCTGACACAATATGCCCAGAAAACCAACCTCGTGCAACTAGAATTCACATTTACTGAACTTTGCAAATAACTGCTTATCTCGCAGAGTCTGTAGTACAATTCTCAGATGCTCTGCATGCTCGGATTCATCATGTGAGTAAATCAAAATGTCATCAATGAATACAATGAAAATCGATCTAGATACGGTTTGAAAATCCAGATCATTAAGTCCATAAAGACAGCAGGTGCATTCGTTAGCCCGAAAGGCATAACTAAAAATTCATAGTGACCATATCTCATTCTAAATGTAGTTTTTGGTACATCAGAGTCTTTTACTCGCAACTGGTAATAGCCCGATCTCAAATATATTTTCAAAAACACTGTAGCCCCTTTCAATTGATCAAACAAATCATCTATTCTGGGCAGAGGATACTTATTCTTGATCATCACTTTGTTGAGCTGTCAATAGTCTATGCACATCCTCATCGTGCCATCTTTCTTTTTCACAAATAATACCGGTGCACCTGTAACACCCCCAAACCCGGCCCACGAGCCTTGACCGGATCCAGTATGCCACTGCGGAAAACGTTTGAAAGATTTTTGACTTAGAGTTAAAAACATGAAAATTTATTGCCTTTGGTAAAACGTTGTATTTTTAAAATTATAAGTAAAACTATATTGTCACAAACTATCAGATTTAAAACTTTTATGTAAGTTATTATAAAATAAATTGATTCAAAAATAATTGTCATTATTAGCTCAATAATAATATAAACTTCAAAAACCATATATAAAGTCTCCAAATAGTTTAAGTGGCTCTTATTACATCAAATAAATTCCCAAAATACTGATAATATATAGTACGTAAAGCATTTAAATCATCTTCTGCATGGCATAAAAATACTTCTGCATGGCCACCTTTGTATCCACTCCAACCCGGTCCAAGCTTTATGCATCACCTGCGATGTTGGTAAAAATTTGGGTGAGTCATACAGACTCAGTATGTAATCAGTCCACTGAATTCCACCCACATGTGGGCTTAGCCCACAACCACATATCATATCACAATTCAGATGGTAAAACAACTTAATCACATCATTTTCACAATTGGGCCTTGGCCCATATAATCACTTAATTTCACATATTGGGCTTGGCCCATTTCCACATCGATCCACATTTCACACATGATTATGCAAAGTAAATACACCCAACCCAGCCTAGAGTCCATCCGTTACACCTACCTCGGCAGACCTGCTGCCCAAGGCCGTGGCTAATCCACCGATCAACTAAGTGATCCCACATATCTTACCTTGGCAGACCTGCTGCCCAAGGCCGTGACAAAGCCACCGATCACCTAAGTGATCCCACATGTCCATATCCACGAGGTGACTCAAGATCATCCTCTATCCACGATGATGCACACAGCTATCATCCGCCGAGATGTGGCACCTAGCCAACACCTCCCTTGATGAAGCACACGGCTAACATCAAGCGCCAATGTAGCACAAGGCTAACATTAGACCATGTACATAAATGTACTCCCTGTCCTTCGATAGTCACATTCACATCCCATCCCATGCACATGCTACATACGATAATGTCATAGCATAATAAAATAATGCATGCACATGCTATTCGGCACACAATCATATTCTTATTGGCATATTCACATTCTTAAATAATTAATCACTGACCTGATTCCCGATATACCCCTTAAGGGTATCCATTCATAATTGCCACTGCACATATTAGTATTTACACAACACATACAACATAACATAAACCCGGAAAACAGTGGGTTAATCACACACCTGTTTTGGCACAGTCTACTCAATCTCGAAACCCACGTCTAAACGATTTGCACCCTTGCGGTTGTAGAACTCCTTCCTACACAACCTAAGTTAGAATCGGCCAACATCATATACCAAAATGGCCTATGGCCGAATACCACTACTGCCTTACCTTGCTCACTTTAAATCCCGAATCACCACTACTTGCTTTTGAAGTTGCCGAAACCCTATATGCCACATGTTAAAATCGGCTATATGCATAAATATAGGGAAATGGCCCTTGGCCAAATACTTACACACTTGCTTACCTTGACGTAGTCGAATCCAAGAGATTCCCTTAATGCTTCCTTCTTCCGGTCTACACACAAAAGAACACACTCAATGGCACTATAATATTCGGCCATGCTATAAAAACCAAGACTAAACACTTGGTTCAGCACTCCCCTGAAAAAGGAATCTAAAACCGATTACTAGAAGGGGTACTTACCACCAACGCTACTTGAAGAGACTACCAGGAAGTAGTCAATGGCACCACACTAGGAGATTCGGCCTCTTGAGAGTTATAAAGAGAAAGGTAAAGAAGAGTTGGGGTTTGAAGTAGTTTCGGCAATAGGGGGAAAATGAAAGAGAGGTTTCGGCTTTGGTGTTTCTTTAAGGTATCGAGCAAATAAAAGAAAAAGAGGCTTATAAGGTTCGACTTTGGGAAAGAAAATGGGAGGAAGAAAAGATACACAAAATGCACATATGGTTACCTCAATATTCGGTTCTTGCTTCAAAGAAAAGAGAGGAAAAATGAGAGAACCTCTTTGGCTAAAACTTTCGGCAAAAGAGACTAAAGAAGATCACAAAATTTCGGCACTTATCCCACAGTACATAGCCGAATTTGCCATCCAAAAGAACCCCCTAAACGGCCACTACCTTCTTCCTTATCATATCCCACACCTTTCTCCCATTATCACTTCATTTAAAATTAATAAAAATAAGCCACCAATATCTCTTATCTTACCCATACAAAATAAATTAATAAAATCTACAATTATCCCCATCTTGGCCGAATATTAAAAGGAATTTAATCACAACCCAAAGCTCATCCCTTAGTGCCCCATAAAAAAAACAATTATCCTTACTCCAGCCAATTTTAAAAAAAATAGCAAGACTTATCCTTACCTTTACAAAGTCCCATGCCGTCCCACTCTTTCCCCCTCTTAAAATAATGAAAACACATTTATCTTCTAATCTTAGCTCAAATTTAAAAAGAATAAAACAAGCCTTATCTCTTCCTTACAAAAATCCATATACCGTCCATTACTCCCCTTCTCCCTTAACGCCAAAATGCAAAAATAAAAGCCACCCATCTTGCTGCCCACGTGATTCGAACCAAGGCCCTTGCCCACTGCACATGGCGTCATTCACCAAGGCCCTAAGTGGCGCCTTGCAGCCACTTTACCAAGGTGATTCTTATGTCCAAGAACTCCCAAAATTTTCCTTAAGGCCTCCCTAGCCTAGCTCCCCTTAACTAACACTTAAAAACAAAATTTTTCCTATAGCTCGGGCCTTCCCTTAGCTTATAACTAGCCTCTAAAATACATCAATTAGCACCACAACGACCATATTTATGCAAAACAATTTAATCAAAAAAAATTAACCCCTATTTAAGGATATTACAGCACCCCAGGGAGAGAAACTCGGTCTAGTAAAACCTTTATCTATCAACTCTTGCAACTGAGCTTTCAATTATTTTAATTCCATCGGGGCCATTCTGTACAGAGCTATCGATATCGGCATAGTTCCAGGCACTAACTCAATGCCAAACTCAACCTCTCAGATCGGTGGTAAACTCGGTAATTCTTCAGGAAACACATCCGGATACTCACACACAACTGGCACTGATTCGATCTTCTTTTCATTTACTTTCGTATCAAGCACATAAGAAAAATAAGCTTCACAACCCTTTCTCACATATTTCTGAGCTAACATCGATGAAATCACTGCTGGTAAGTCATTAAAATCATCTGACTGAATCCGGATAATCTCATTATTCTGACATCTTAGATCAATCGTCTTTCGTTTACAGTTTACTATAGCATCATGTAGCGTTAGCCAATCCATACCCATAATTATATTAAATTCATCAAATGGCAACAACATCAGATCAGCCGGAAAACAAAAATCCTGAATCATCAAGGGACAGTTCTTGCACACTTTATCAAACAAAACACACTTGCCTAAAGGGTTCGATACTCTAGTCACAAATTCAGTAGACTCCACAGGCAAAGTCTTATTAGATACTAAATTCACACATATATACGAATGAGTTGATCCTGGATCTATCAATACAATCACATTAGTATCATAGAGAGTAAAAGTACCGATAATAACATCTGGAGATGACGCTTATTAGCGAGGAGGAATAGCGTAGGCTCGTGCAGGTGCTTTGGCCTCTGACCTTGCAGCAGAATCTTTAGTCACTCTTTGGCTGCCACTCAC
This sequence comes from Gossypium australe, assembly GCA_005393395.2. Classification (NCBI taxonomy): domain Eukaryota; kingdom Viridiplantae; phylum Streptophyta; class Magnoliopsida; order Malvales; family Malvaceae; genus Gossypium; species Gossypium australe. The sequence continues at coordinate 122,069,749 of CM016616.1, forward strand.
ATTTCCCGTGTTTCTGGGTGGTCTACCTCTAACTGCAGTGTTACTAGGTCTCGTATTTTGTACTGTATCTTGCTTAGCCAACTCAGGGCAGTTACGAATGAAATGATCTAATGATCCATTTAAAATAGGCCCAATCATTCAATCTACAATCATCGATATGCCATTTTCCACAATGTCTACATTTGGGTCGATTTTGTCTCACATTACCAACACTAGCAATAGATGTAGCTTGAGCTTTAGAACTCACGGGTTGCTTTTCACGATCCCTGCTTGGATATCTCATCAATGCATTGGAACGATCGAACGAGTCTAAGAATTTCTTTGATATAGACTGATAAGATTTACTCGTCGATCTCTTTCTAGATTCTCTAACTTCAAAATCAGCTTTTCTCTTTTCTTTTCGAGTTCTTCAGCTTTACATGCTCGTTCGACGAGTATCACAAACTCTTTGATTTCCAGAATCCCAACTAATAGCTTGATGTCTTCATTTAAACCATCTTCAAATCTCTTGCACATAATAGCTTCAATTGAAACACATTCCCGAGCATAGCTGCTCAATCTCACAAATTCTCGCTCGTATTGGGTAACAGACATACGACCTTGTTTCAGCTCGAGAAACTCTTTGCGTTTCTGATTAATGAATCTCTGGCTAATATATTTCTTCTAGAATTCGGTTTGGAAAATGCAACGCCCCAAACTCGGCCTAGACTTTACGATCGGATCTGACGTGTCGCATCGAAGTGTTGATTTGAAAACCGGTCTTGTCGATGAAATTCGTGACTAAAGCTTTAAATTCTTTTAAAACAAATTGCTATTGAAAACGTTGGGGTTGTAAAATCAAAACTTGTTAATCCCTTATCAGTCATATCATATATTACAAGTTTATTAATCTGGATTAAAAACCGCAAAAGCTTTTTTAATTGTAACTTTAAAATTTGAAATGTGTGATTTCCTTTGGAAACAGTTATTATTTTGAAAAATCGTGTTTCCTAATCTAGCAGGTTGAAGTGGGAAGATAAAACCAAATAAAAGTTAAAACATCAAATAGCCTTATTACATAAATAGCAACCCCAAAATAAAATATTTAAAAGGCTAGGTATAAATTAAAACACTCGCGAACATGTGGCCACCTCCGAGCCCCTCGCAGCTCCAAATCATCTAGGGCTGGGGATTACCTGTACAGTTAAAGGAAAAGGGTGAGTTTGCGAAAACTCAGTGTGTAATCTCCTATCAGTCAAATCACAATCGGTGTAAGCAGAAACAGACTGGGCCTAATCCCTATACAGTAACAGATCAGTCTGGGCTTTAGCCCTATACAGTAGCAGTGTGGGCCTAAGCCCAAAATTATAACAGTACAGAATAGAGATGCAACCCAACCCAATCCATCCAACACACCACCTGTACCAACCAACACACCATGTGGGGACTAAGTCGACCCACCCAGCCAACACACCAATATCACAACATAGTTGCTAATAGTAACGGAACAAAGCTCTAATAACAGTAAACATGGCCAAGCCACTAAAATCATAATACGTGGCGAAGCCACTAGAACAGTAAAAACGTGGCAGAGCCACTAGTACAGTACTTCCTCCAAAATCAGAATCCCAACCCCAATGCAGAATGTTATGTCATAAATTTTACATGTATGCAGTATGTCATATTCTTAACCAGTCATATAGATATCATACACGCATTAGCTAAACTACCACTAGGGCTATAATGGTCATTTCATCGGTTATGGGTAAATCGGTAATTCTACCCTACAAGGGTATTTCGGTCATTTTACTCACTAGGGGTATTTCAATCATTTTACTCATTAAGGGTATTTTAGTCATTTTACTAATTTTAGGGTCTCGGCCCAAATGATGACCCTTCAGAAGGTCTATAGTCGTCCCGAACGACTCGGATAACCTATATGGTCAAAATAGTGTAAATGGGACCAAGCCCACTATTCAGCCTAAGTAGGCCCACACGCTCTGTGGCCCATTCAGCCCAATTTTAGTCACGGCTATGCAAACTTTGCAGCCCAATCCATTATTTGTCACTTACCGTGGATTTTACCCATGTGGGGCCCATGAGCTCATTGGGCCCAAATGACCCATCAAGGCCCATCGAGGCCCATTATGACCTAAGCCCACAAGAACGCTCATGATGGCTTCTGCAGTCTAGCACCCATGTTCATGGGCTCGGTTTACCACACGCACGATCACATGCTCGTGTGGCATCATACGCCATATTTCTGGCTTTTCGCTATTTTGCCGATCTACAGTCATAACAGTGTAAACATTAATAATTTCGGCTTTTCAATCGATCATCGAATACTGCATACGATTACACACCTTTTTTTCAAAGTCATTCCAAGATCTACGAGCACCCAACCTAGCATCATCGAAATCCGATGTTAGTCCTTAATCATTAGGGTAACGCCCTCTTAATAGCACTTAATCCGAAATATCTCCCTTACCTCGCTTGACGACAGACTTTAATCTCTTAAAGCCACTGATCAGGATTGATCACACGCCTATGCCGAATATTTGTATCAAAACAGTTCTTATTAACCAAAACAGTGATCCAAAATGTGGCATTAATCCACAAATGCCACTTACCAACCGCCGAAATATTCGGCCTAATCTAAAGGTAGGGTACTGATCTTACCCTTAACGAGAGACAGAGTTGATGACTTGAATAACTTCTGTAGTTCTCCACTCCTCGGGCATACCTAAACCCATCGATCACCACACCAAGAGGAAGGGATCATCGTTCGGCCATCACTGAGCATGAAGGATAAATATTTGGCTTTTAGAACAAGGAACAGGAGAGAACAGTTTTAAATAAGAAATGAAAAATATGAACACTTACCGATTTCAAAACGCTTGCAAAATCGAAATAGAGAGGGAAAGGAAACGAAGAATTTAGTCACCATGAAACTAATCAGGAAAAGATTCGGTTCACAAGCTAATAGGAAACTGAAACCAGAAAAAGATGGATGATATTCGGCCTAGGAGAAGAAAGGGAGAAGGGGGAAGAAGGAAAGAAAGAAAAAGAGAAACTAAATGAACGAAGAGGGAGGGAGAGGAAGTGTATTCAGCTAGATTGGGAGAATGAGAGGGAAGCAAAGGTTCGGCCAACAGTGCTTGTAGAAAAGAAAATGCAACTGAGGAAACAAAGGTGCACGAGTGGTAAGTTGCTATTCAGCACTTAGAGATAAATGAAAGAGAGTCGAAATTAGGAGTCCAAAATCGGTGACAAAAACTGACAAAAATGAGGGAAAACACCCCTCAGCCAAATTTCCTATGCTTCCAATACCCATTCGGCACAAAACTCTCACACACATCCACTTCCTTGATTCTCTCCACCAAACTCTCCCTTAATCTTCTCCCCGATTTGCTCCTACAATCTCTCCATGACCAATTCAAACCTCCCAACCATCAAACTTTCACTGCAACACAAACTCTAACCTTCTAAGTTGCAAAATAAACACTCCATTGCTTATCCTAGGATTTGAACCTCAAACCACATAGATACCCAACACGCCACTTGCCACTAGGCCATAAGCTCTTCTTGTGTCATTAACCAAGCATTATTATTAATAAAGCCTAAGTCCTAGTGTATAGGTTTATTTAAGGGGAAAACCAAAAATTTTGCAAAAGCCATGGCTTGAACCCAGGACTTCTCAGACACTCCCAAACACTCCTAAATCACCTAACCAACACACCAAACATGCAATTGTGTCAAAACAGCCAAAATTAAAGACCCTATATTTTTAGGGCGTTACAGAAAAGCTGCCAAGTAACCTGTTCTTTTGGAACCACTGATACTAATGTATTCCACCAGTGATACACAGTGTCTCTTAACGAAGATACAACACATTTGATACATTCATCAGGAGTAAAAGATAACTCATCGAATACTCGGATTGTATTATCGAGCCAGAACTCAGCTCATTCAGCATCATCATCAATATTAGCCCGAAACTCTTCAGCCCCATATTTACGAATCTTATCAACAGGTGGCTTACTCAATCGAATCGGATCTATCACTTGTGGCACAACTGGGACTTGTTGAGGAATATGTGGGGGTGGAGGCTGTTGAGTAGCTGCATTCATTTGAATGAACTTTGTAAACCACTCACTCATCATTTGAAAGAAGGCTTGTTTAGCCTCTCGCTCGTGGCTACTAGTTACAAGTCTAGAGTCAGATTGTGCTGCCCTCTGAGCAGGAGCGAGTGCGTTACTCTCTACATCGTCAGCTACAGCTCTTTCGGGATCCATTACTATACGAAAACACAATTTAAGCTGTTAGAAATCATCACACTATCATAGAGTATATATGGCATGTATAGCTAGACTCTCACACAAACTACGTTAGTCCTAAAATCGACTAAACCGTAGCTCTAATACAAATAAATGTAACACTCCTAACCCGTATCTGTCGTTAGAATTGGGAATGAGGCATTATCGGTCAGATCACAACATACAATATACATTTATCAAAAATAAATCCATTATCACATAAACATCAATCAAGCATAATCACATTGTCCCTTATAAGGCTCTACGAGACCTCAAAATATGCTTGAAAGAGGTTCAGGACTAAACCGATAACATTTGAAATCTTTGGGAAACTTATAAAATTTTCATGAATTACAGGGTTCACACACCCGTGTTAATAGGCCGTGTGCCTCACACGGCTCCAGACACGCCCGTATCCCTGGCCATGTGAAAACAGGGTATACATACTGACTTGGGTCACAGAGCTAACCACATGCCCATGTGTCTAGCTCGTGTGCCCTTCGAAATGGCCACACACGCCCGTGTGTCGGGCCGTGTACTAGGCCGTGCCAATCCTGTAGGGTATACTGACTTATGCAACACGACCAAGTCACATGCCCGTGTGCTAGGCCGTGTGCCATTTAGAGGGTATACTGACCTGTGCCACACGGCCGGTCACACGCCCTTGTGTGAGGCAATGTGGAGCATACTGACTTCAGTTCAATTTCAACACCAGGGGACACACGACCGTGTATCATGACTGTATGTCACACACGGCTAGGACACACACCCGTGTCTCTGCTTGTGTGGACAAGAATAGGCCATTTTCAAGGCCAATTTGCCACCCTTTCTCATGTTCACCTATACATCCAAATTAATACCATTTTAACATATTTATAGGCAACCAAAAAAACTATCCTCAGGTCAGATATATACATTTAGGAGTTATCATGATAACAATTAGAGCATTATTTAGAAGAGGTCATGATGTTCCTATTTTAGCAGTGTTATTAGATAAAAGATTTGAAAATCCAATAAAAGCACTTATTGGAGGAATTCAATCTAATTTACATACAGGTGTTATAGGATTTAAGGTAAAACCAAATTACTTTATCTCTATAACAGACCCTCTAATAGAAGAGTGTCTATGCCTTAGAATTCAGACAAAAAATTCTGATATTAGTGATTTAGCAGAAGATTTAGCAATCAGCTGGACTTCTATTAATGAATATACTAATACAGCAGAGGTTGAAATAAAAGAAATTAATAATAAAATTATTGAGCTTTTTGAGCCCAATAAATTTACTACAGAAATTCAACCAAAGCTATTACATTTAAAAGATTTATCGATTCCTAAAGACTGGATAATCGATAAAACTAATAATGCTAGTACTTCTAAACCAGTAAGTACTATTGAATACATGTCATCTGGTGACAAGTTATATTTCAGAAATAATCTGATTACTAATACAGATGATAATTTATTTATTATGATTTGTATATAATTTATTATTATTATATATAATAATATATAAGATATTATAATTGTATCAGTGCTTGTTTATATAAATAATATCAATAAAATTTAGTATAAATAATAATTTTATTATTAATTATAATATAATTATATCTGAAATATTATATGAATTATTATCAGAAACAGAGTCTGATACAGATTCTGATGAATATATCTTTATGTTGGGAAATAGTTCTAATAAACATTTAGAAGAAATTCCTAATTCTGAACAACAGGATATTAAGTTAGGAAATATAATTGGAGAAGAAATTGATTTCTCTGATGATATAATTGAAAAAATCAATAAAAATCATATTTCCAAAACATGCCAATTCATATACAAATCATGCCATTTCATTTTCAACCATTTCACTACTCAAATCATAACCATAAACATACCAAAACAATATATCATTACCAACCATTTCACCTATCTTCTCTATGTATTTTTCTCATCATTTTATCAACTAAATCATGCCACAAAATATACCAATTCATCATCCCTATATCATACCAAATCAACTATTATATATCATTAGTAAATAATTAAAACAATTAACCACTTAGCCATCACAACAATCATACCAATCATGCCAAAACACAAGGCCATATATACATCACACACCACTTACCAAATTCATAAATTAAGCCAACTTAGATGGCCAAATACACATGTACATTATTTACAAGCCAACTCTCATGTCTAAAACCACAACTCAAAACATATCATCGTAACACTAGCCTATACATGCCATTTACCATATATGCATAACATCAAAAGTACCAACAAGTTGATCGATAGTGTGACGATGTTCCTAATGATTCCCAAGTCCGAGCTAGCTTCGATTATCTATAGAATAGGAAAAGAACACACAAAGTAAGCTTTAAAAGCCTAGTAAGCCATATACAATATAAAATTACCACATGAATCAATATCATTTTCATTAATAGGCAAATCATGAATAAGCATACAAAAGCTCACAAACCTTTCCCATTGAACACATATTCAAAATCATAAGTGAATTCATCAAATACTTCCCTTTTCAATACTCATATGAATCTCGTACGTACCTGAGTCACTTAACTCGTTCACACATTCTTTCTCGACTTGGCTTTGCCCGTTGAACCATTCAGAATCGTTAAGGATACTCAGAAATCACATATAACTCGTACAATGCCATATCCCGGATATGGTCTTACATGTTAACACATATCGATGCCACCGTCCCAGACAGGGTCTTATACGAAATCATATAACGATGCCAATGTCCCAGACATGGTCTTACACGTAATTACATCTCGTTAATCCTAATGTCATGACATTTATATCCTATACTATTCCTATGGTTCGTAGGGGACTTTCAGATATTGTAACCCTGTCGATTCTTGCTCGTATTTGATCATTCATCTTTCATAATAGTTCAATGACAATTAAACATATATAATCCAATTTAAAGACATTTATTTGCATATGAACTTACCTTGTATTCGGGATAAACATATAGCTCGTGTGTCCCTATTTCATAAATACACAAAATTCACACAATTTAATTCAAATACATGCCAGCCGAATTTTCCTAGTGTACATATCAGTCCATATTTATCATTTATTCACACATTTAACCACACATTTTTATATTTTCACAATTGAATCCCTATTTGACATTTTTATCAAAAATCGCTTTACAAAACTTGTGTAACTATCAACAAATATTCATTTTTCATCATCAAACATTCAAAAGCTCAAGCATTCATCAATGTCACTTCACAAAAAAAATTGACAACTTCAAAAATTAAGGCATGGGCTAGCTAGAATACAAAGCAAAGATCTCAAAAATGTAAAAATCATCAAAAATTGAGCTCAAAACACCTACCGATTAAGCTCCCAATTGACCGAACCCTAAAATGAACTAAATGTTTTCTTCTTCCACCATATTCGGCCAAAGAAAGATGAAATGAAGCTTAATTTTGGTTTTCTTTTAACTAATATACATTGTTTTATTTAACTACGAAATTAACCTTAGTTAAAAACCATTAAATCATCCATTTAATACCCATTTATGTCAAATTCCACTATCAATGGTCTAATAACATCATAAGGACCTTCCATTTAATAAATCATAGCAATTAAACACATTTAACATATAGAATGCCACTTTTGCATTTTATGCGATTTAGTCATTTTCTCAGATTAAGCATTCAATCGATAAAATTTAATCACGAAACTTTCACACATATATAATCACATGCTATAAACACCAAAAATAATATTAAAATAATTTTTCAACCTCAGATTTGTGGTTACGAAACCACTGTACCAATTTAGCTAAAATCGAGTTGTTACAAATAAATAGTTTGATATAGCTCCGACAAGCTTCCAACCCGAACGAGCGCCCGAATCACTATAAGACACGAAAAAATAACACAGAATAAACATTTAAGCTTAGTAAGTTCATATAATAAAGAAATTAACTTACCATTTAGTCACATTTAAGGTAAGCAAACAAAGTATATCCAAACTCGATTTGGCAAAACGCCTAGACACATATCCTCATCAACCATGTTAGTCATGGAATTCATATAAATATCTAGAAACATGTATGGGCTCAAAAACAATCAAACTTTCATGAGCATATAATTTCCAAATCATGTATCTATATATCGTGTACAAATAATTTTCATATATCTCATGTAAATACCTATTGTAGTTCGTATCAAACTCATGTAATCTCGTAATAGAACAATGCCCGTTGAACCACTTAGAATATCTTTGGTTACGCGGATAGTACACACGAGGTGTACTGAACTGTAATCCATCAATTCCTGTACATGTATGCTCATACGAACTATAAACTGTAAGCTCCTCTGAGCTGAATAACGGTAATGTAACACCCCTATACCATGTTCGACTCAAGGAACTTGATATAGGAATATTACATTTGGTGCCAAAGTAATTCTTACTATTATATTTGAACATAAAACGAATAAATAATAAATTTAATGATTTAAATTTAAATCCATTACTACTACTTGGGACATACTTAATTTTCCTAAGTACATGCCATTCTATTCAAAATTTCTAAAACATACCCTGTTGTTGCTTGAAGATGTGATGAGATAAAAGCTTGCAATCTCAAATTTGACTCTCAAAAATTTCTGTACCTAATCTGCGCACGGAAACAAACGTACGCTGAGTATACACCCAGTGGTATTACTATAATTCAAAAACTTGAAATAAAAACAATAAATATACACAATTTACCTTACCACTATTTTACTTTCAATAAAACATTCATGCATTTAAAACTTTAAATTTTCTTAATAACATGTATCTTAAATAGCTTTTCTTTATTTTAATTTATATATCTTTTTACTAATTCCATAGTCATTTCATGCATTTCATTAATAACCATTTCATAAAATCATTGTTTCATGTATTTCATTTTTATATCCTAATTCAATAACTTATTCTATTTCAAATCTAAAACCTTACAACATTAGTCTTTGAATAATTATTTAAACCAACATTTTTCAATAAAAATACTTATAATTAATTCATAAAATTATATTCAATTAACTCATACACTATTTCATTATTTCCAATTCATTATATTTTCACTTCTTATTTCGATATCTCAATTTCAATTCACATTTCAATTCATAATTTCACTTTCTCATATTTTTAATAGTACGATCAATCAAATTTATTTAATTTTCTCATTTTAGTTATTTACCCTATTAACAAACCCGGACTTTGATGGATACGCGGATTCCAACCCAAACACACCAGTACGGCACATTGTACCTTAACGGTACACAATATCTAAACAGTAATCAGTAACAGTAACAGTATTCAACACACAGAGTGTTGAATCTGTAACAGTAATGGTAACAGTATTCGACACACAAATTGTCGAATCGGTAACAGTAACAGTAGTCGGCACATAAGTGCCTGATCAGTAAGCCGGTAAAAACCCATACTCTTCCATATCCTATGGCATGCCAACTATATCCGACTAGCCCGACTAGTTAATAGGGTATTTATTTCACTTTTCAGTACAATTTCCATCTTAGTTCAGTATCAATTATAATTTCCTTATTTCAATCAGTTTCACAATATTACAGTAATTCATTACTTCATAAATTTCACAGTTCAATGCAGTACACCTAACAATGTTTAGTATTCCATAATTCTCAATTAATTTTTCACTTTCATACCAAATTTAAGATCACTATTCAATTTCAATTTCACTTTCACTTTCAATTTTGATCACAAATCATTCAAATTCATTTTTCCACTTTCTAATCAATATACAATTTAATACCAATACATATTTCAGATAATCACATATAATCATACTTCGGTTCAATTCAATCCACTTTTCAATCAATTCACATATTCACCATATTCATAATTTAATTCACTTTTATTCAATTCATATTTTTGATTCATTTTTCAATCAAGTGCAAATCACTAATCACTTTTCAATTAATATACATTTCAAATAATCACATATTCTCTTCATTCAATTCATTTTGGTTCAATTCAAATCACTTTTAATTTCCAATTTGTTCACATTCAATGTCAATAGCCATAAACACTTTTAAATCAATTTCATTCAAATCAATAGCATTATTTCAATTACTTTCCTAAATTTATCTACCATGCATTTTAATTAGAATATAACAATTAATAATAAATAGATTTGAATTATAGTAATACAAATCGTGATTTGCTCGATTACTCCTGAATAACCTTTTCTTTTCCTTTCGATGCCGATGCCTCAGGTTCTTTTCTAGCTACGTAAATTAAAATAATTTATACTATTAATACAACACTGATTTATATTGAATTATTGAATTTCTATTCAATTTCTACCTTATTTTCTATTTGATCCCAACTAAATTCACTTACTTTTCTAACTCAATTCATACTTTATTTCCATTCAAATTTCAACCAAACTTATACATATCTATCAAAATTTCATCATAAATCCCTAATTTTAGAATTCTTTCAATTTAGTCCCTACTATGCAAAACTTATGGCTTACTTTTCAATTAAATCCCTTTATCAAATCTAAATTGAAATTCAACCAATTAAACCCCTAATTCATCATTTTGTTCAACATGAACTATGTTCAAAAACCTAAAAACTTCAAAAACTTCAACTTAATTTCAACAAAACTTTGTTCTAAAGCTTCTAAAACATCAAGTTTAAGAGAAAAAGGCTTAATTAACTTACCTTTGAAAGCTTTAAGCTCTCAAACCTTAGTTTCTCTTTTTCCTTTTCTTTCCCCTTTTCTTTCTGCTATTTTCGTTCACTCTCTGTTTCTTTATCCCTTTTTTGTTTTGTTTATGTAACGCCCCAAATTTGGGCCTAGTAGAATTGGGCCTATTGGGCTTTAGCTCTCATAAAATTTTTAAGTGAGCAAGAAAATGACAAATGACATGACGGCTTTAAAGGTTTAATGAATTTGGAATGTCTAGGTGTGTTGGAGAAGCTCTGGGTTGGAGTTTTGTGGTGGAGGATTCTTAACTTAATTAATTAAGGAATCAAGGTTGCGAGTAGTGGGCTTTTAAATAAATAAGTGAAAAATGGCACAACGAAGCCTCTGGTGAAGTGGTTAAGTGACGCCACTAAGGTGGAGAGAGGTGGCGACATATGCATGCAGGGAGGTCTGAGGTTCGAGTGCTAGCTTAGTTTTATTTTGGAGTTTAAATTTAGGCTTCTAGAAGGCTAGAAGTGGCGTGTAGAGGGACTCTAAGGAGAAGTGATCAGTAGAGAGAATTTAGGAGAAGGATAAGAGAGATATCATGGAGAAAAATTAGGAGATGAGTAGTGGATGAAGTGGTGCTGAATTGGACTTTAGGATGGCTGAGTTTCAGCTATAGGCTATATAAATATGTGTGTGTTGAATCTGGGGTCCTAGCTAATGCTGAATTTTCCATTCTTTTTCTTTTCCTTGCCGAAACCTTATTTTTCCACAACCGAAAATACCTTGCCTTTTTGCCGAAATCTCTTATAGCCGAATCCCTTTTTGCCGAATTCTCTCATAGCCAAACTCTTTTATTGCTGAAGTAGCATCATCTTCTCTTGCCGAAATCCTTATTAGTGCCGAATCTTTGTTGTTTTCCTCCATCACAAATCGATTGTTATCTACTATCAGTCAAGGTTAAAAGCTGAATCTCGTTCAATAGGTATCTAGGCCGCAGGATCAAAAGTGGATTCGGTAAGTGTTCAGTTAACCCCTCAGTGTGTTTTGTTAAAAGCTGAAGGGTATCTAACTTCTCATTGTCGTTAATCTTGTATTAACAAGGGTAAGGTTCAGAGATCGCAAGCGGGGTAAGGATTGTTAGCAAAGTGTAAGTGTACTCAACTCGATTATGGTTTAAGTAAATGGCTGAATGTGAGTATGATCTATAGGGGTGACTTGTGTGGATTATGAGTCACTCGAAGTTTGATGGTGTATGTGTGAGCGCAGATCTAGGGGATACTCGTGATAAGTAGCTAAGGAAGGGCTATTAGAACCCGGTGGCACACGGTAAGGTTACGATAAGGCTTCGGCTTTTGGTAAATATTTTGATTAAGTATACGTGATTGATTGAAGGTTGGTTGGTTGTAGGTTCAAGACCAAGGATGGTATAGCATGTCGCAGTAACCAGGTGTGTACAAACACTACACACACATGATATCGGCAATGTCGAAAAGCCGAAAGTGGCTAAATGGGTGGGCCCTGAGTCTAAGTTTGATGAAATTGATTGATTTGGTTATATGAATTGAGTTAGTCATGCATATTACATGATCTAGAACTATTTTGGGCCTAATAGGCCATATGAATGAGATCTGGGCCTAAAGGGCCATAAGGATGTGATTTGGGCTTAATGGGTTATATGAACGTGAAATGGGCTTGATGGGCCTTATGGGGACGTAGACAAGTATGCTAGGGTTTAATGGACTTTAGGCTTAGTTCTGAACAACTCTTAAACCGCATAAGACTTAACCTAATAATTAAACATGTCCGTGGACAAGTCGCTGGGTTAGAGTGTGGCAACGGACATATGCATGTCTAGGATTGGATCTAGGGAGAGCTTAGTACTTAAGCGGTCCTAGTGGCCCACCTCCTCTTCGTTGTAATCCTACCTGGTGCGTAGTGTCTGTTCACTTTAGCAGCAAGGACTTGTTAATGGGCCAAAGTTCATACTAAAACTCGAGAGGGACCAAAATACCCCTGATTTGAAAATTACCAAAATACCCTTAGTTTGAAAATTACCAAAATACCCTTAGTTTGAAAATTTCCAAAATATCCTTAGATTTGTAAAATTACTAAAAATACCCCTGATTTGTAAAATTACCAGAATACCCTTGATTTGTAGAATTACCAAAATCTCCCTGATTTACAAAATTTCCAAAATACCCCTGTTTTGCAAAATTACCTAAATACCCCTGTAGAGTAGATTTACGAAAATACCCCTAGGTAGTGAAATAACTAAAATACCCCTAAGTGCTTAATGTGTGAAATTGTGTATGTTGAATTCATGAAATATATGTTGCATTTGGGTGGGTTTTGATGATACGGAGGAAGACTTGAGGATCGCATAGTCGCTTGACGACCGTGGATCCACAGGTGGCTTTAAGCCCATTATAGCAGCTTTGCTGCAACGTTTGAGTAGTGCCGCTGCTGCTGCTACCTTTGGAGTGTAGGGATGGGTGGGTTGATATTTATATCCCCCACAAGAGTGTAGGGTTAGAAAGGAAATGAAGTGCAGGGTTGGATTTGGGATGGATGCATTGCATTCATGTGATACTGATTTGATGTGCGGTCATTGCGGGCTAAGGCCCAAGACCACCGAATTTGATAGGGCTTAGGCCCAATGTGATATTTGCATGTTGATTGGTTACCAAAGGTCGTACACACTGAGTTTTGAAACTCACACCCTTTTATTAAATGTTTCAGGTGACCCTCAGTAGACGGCTCGACATGTGAGAGGACTTAGAGATGGCCACACTACAAGATACTTAGGAGTTTTGTTTATTTGTTTCAAAGGACATGATTTTAATTACTTTATTTTCGCTGGTTGTAATAAGGCCTTGTACTTCGATTTGACTTTAGATTTTGTGTTTTGTTTTCATTGTTCAACTGTTTACTTAATTGTTAAACTTAAATAAATTTTCTTAAACATGTTTTCGAAATACATAAAAATATGGGCTTTTATCATTACTTAACAAGATTCAAGGATTTGGGGCTTTTAGGCCTTAAATTTTAACTTAGCAAAATCGTTTTGAATTATGCCTTTGATGTGACATTCCCGGGTTCGGCCATGATGTCCGGCTCGGGTTTGGGGTGTTACAGTTTTCCTTCATTCCTTTTATATTCTATTTCTTTTATTCTTTATTTTATTATAATAATGTTATAATGTTATAATGTTATAATAATAATATTAATTAATAAACATCTTTTGCTTATTATATAAGAAAATACAGAAATAATTTGCAAATGTATAAACATATATGTTACACATGTACCATTAATAATTATACAATTGTCTTCATTCTAATTGATTTTAATAATAACAATCATAATTTAATAATTTAATATAAAACTATAATAATAATTATAATAAATATCTATTTAATAATAAATACATACATTACAATTGTACACATATTTATTATACATTTGTATATTATCATCACCATCCACTTGTCATCATTTAATTCATTGATCCTATAAAAATCTTATATTATAATTATTTTATTAATAAATATCTTTTACTTAAATTTTAATGTAAATAAATAATTATTATACTAGTGTGTATATACACATTATTACACATGTACCATTTATCACCCTACATTTGTCATATTTCCATTTATTTTATAATATAATAATATTTAATATAATTTACAAATTCAATAAAATAATAATAAAATTAACTAATTAATTAATTAAGTAAATATCTAAGAAAAATCTTAGATTTTTCATATGTTTGCCGCCACAATCATTAAGAATGGCTTATTTGCCATTTTTGTCCTCCCTTATTTCTATTAATCTATAATTAAACTTTTATCCCTTATTCAATTTAGCCCTTTTTCCTAATTTCTCTTAATTAAGATAAATTCACTTAATTAAAGCCTAATTAAACACACAACTAGCCTCACAAATATTCCTAATAAATATTTACGAACTCGGTTCACTAAGACGGAAACCTATAACTCACTTTTTTGGTGTCCGTGAAATTTAGGTCATTACAGCTAAGCTCATACGAGCTGAGTAATGGTAAGCTCATAAGAAATAAAATCGGTAACCCTAATGATATGTCATTTGTATCCTACAAATTCCTAAGGTTCAAACAGGGCTCGATAATCGTTGTACGTCGTTGGATATGCAATCGGTACTCAAATATAATGGTAATGCAAATAACATACATATAATTCAATCAAAGCATATAATTACACAATTTAATTACACGAACTTACCGTTTACGTAGATATGAAGGCGACTAATCCGATATTTTCCCTTTGCCTCGATCTAAATCCATGAGGTCTAACCGAATCTATACGAATGAATTTAACTCAATTCAATATAATTCATATGCAATTTAGTCCAACAAATATTTTGGCAAAATTACCATTCTACCCATATACATTTAATTCTTTGCAATTTAGTCCCTAGGCTCAGAAAATGAAATTCATTCAATTTTATCCCTACCCAAGCCTAGCCGAACTATATACATGCTTGTAAGACCACATATTTCACAAATTCACAATTTTACCCCACAATTTATCATATTTTTCAATATAATCCCTATTTGACAATTTCACTAAAAATTCCTTTACAAAAGTTGTTTATAATACTTTAACAGTTTCACAAATTAGTCCCCGAGCTAGCTAGATTAAGCTACAACGATCCTAGAAACATAGAAATTATAAAAAAAAAGGGACAAAACACATACCTAATTGATGGAAACAAGCTTGTCGAACCTTAAAGAGCAAAAAAAAAAAAAAAAGATGAAACAAAAAAAGATGAAAGCTTTTTAATTTGTTTCATCATTTATTACTTATTTACAAAATTAACCTTAATTAACCTTAAAAATTAAACTAATGCCAAGCCATGTACATCCACTATCACATTTAATGGTCTAATTACCATATAAGGCCTACACTTTAAATTTCTATAGCTATTTGACACCTTTAGCTATTAGAACACAACTTTTGCACTTTACGCGATTTAGTCCTTTTTATCAAATTGAGCATGTAAATGGTAAAATTTCTTAACGAAATTTTTATACAATAATACTATCATGTTCTAGACCATAAATAATAATAAAATATTTTTTTAACTTTGGATTTATGGTCCCGAAACTACTATTTTGATTTCACTAAAAACGAGTTGTTACAAAACTCGTGAATAATGTTGTCTTTCTCACAAACATCTTTAAGAAAATTAGTGTCATATTCACCACGTTTATCGGATCTAAGATGTTTTATTCTCCTATCAAACTGTTTTTCTACTTTTGCTTTATAAAGAAAAAAAGTTTTATCAGTTTCATCTTTCGATCTTAGGAGATAAACCTTTGTATATCTAGAGTAGTCATCTACGAAGGTGATATTGTAGTGATTTCCACTCTTTGTGTTTCTAAAGCATGTTAGATCAGTATGAAGTAACTCTAATAGTTCAGTCTTCCTATCAATAATAGTTTTTAAGGAAGGACTAGCATGCTTGGCTTCAACACAAATTCCGCATTTAATAAAGCTATTATCATCTAAATTAGGGATTAGATTCATTTTTTAAGGTTTATTAGGGAATGAATATTCACATGACCTAATCTAGCATGCCACATGTTAATGGATTCAACAATATAAGTAGAAGTGGTGACTTTATCATTAAACATAGACTCAATCACAAATAAACCTCCACTTAGATAACCTTTCCCAACATAATGTCCATTATGGGAAAGTACAAGTTTATTAGATTCAAAGACTAGTTTAATGCATGCCTTATTTAGTAATCCACCACTAATCAAATTTCTACATAGGGCAGGTACATAAAGAACATTATTTGATTCTAATGTTTTTCTAGAATTAAGTTTAACTAATATATTCTTTACCTAGTACTTCTAAACTGCTAGAATTACCCATGTAAACTTGTTCACCTTTAGTTATAATTTTAAACTCGGTGAGCATTTCTCTATTGGCGTATTAATGTTTGGAAGCACCTGTGTCTACAATCCACTTAACATAGTTCTCAACTAGGTTCACTTTAGAAACCACAATGGTTATTATCTCATATGGATTTTCAACTAGATGTGCTGATGGTTTATTTTCATTTTGGCCGTCAAAGCGTTGGTAGCATTGGTATGCTTTGTGTCTAACCTTACCACACACATAAAAATTTACAGAGTTGTTGGGTTTTTTATTCTTTCCCAATTTCCTGAAGTTGACAACTTTCTTGTTCTAGGGTTTTGCTTTCTTCTTTGAATTTCCAGTGCTTTTTATCCTGTTAAACTTAGGACCAGAACTAGATTGCAGAAGATTACCTTTTAAAGGAAAATCACTTGAGGTAACTAAAGTCTTATATTTAAGACGGTTGACTTTCTCAATTTTTATATGAAAAATCAGTTCCTCCAAAGAGATGTCTCGCTTCTTATGCTGCAGGAGATTATGGTAGTCAAACCAGAACTTCGACAATTTTTCAACTAAGATGTTTGCTTGGAGGATTTTGCACATCTTCATCCCTATAGCTAAGATGTCAGAACTACTTGTAGGAATGTACTTGATCCATTATCAGCTTATCATCAATCATCTGATATTTGAGCCACTCTCCAACAACATACTTCTTGATTCCAACATCACCAGCTCCATACTTCTTCTCCAAGGTATCCTAGATGGATTTGGCAGACTTATTCTTGACAAACATGTCGAAGAGGTTGTTAGCAGTGTGGCTTAATGTGACCTCTTACCATTTTTTGTTCTTGTAATACTTGGATTTTGTTGTGGCATCGACATCCAAGTCTCTGAGAATGGTATTACAATATCTGGCTTCCTCAGTGATAGGTGGATTGAAGAGGACATAGTCAACTTCAAGTTGTTTGAAAAATATAACCATCCTTTGAGACCAGTAGAGGTTGTTGGTTCTGTCAAGAGGCTCGAGATCGGATTTATCAGGAATGTATTTATTCATCATAACAGACATGTTTAAACTGCAGTAGGATTTGTTTCTAAATTGTTGGGAATATACTACTTCAAAACAAAATCATTAGTATTGACACAAAAAATAAACTGAACATAAATAAATAAAATAATCATTTTTCTGTGGATGGACCACTGCCTTAGAAGCAAATTTTCCCTGATCAGTGCCATCGTGTAGTGGACGTCACCCTCCAAGGTTAACACAGTACTTCAATATTTGTACACTCGAATAAAGAAAGTGGAATATAATTGGTATTTCTCTTCTCAAAAGAAATCGAAAAATGAGAATGAGAGAAAAGGTTGTTGTTTTGTTTGTTTCAAAATGAGTACAATGGCCTTGCTATATATAAGATTTTTTGAAGGGGCAAAATGGAAAATTCTTGGTGTTAGTTTCCAAAACACATACAACAGCCAGAAATTGATCAGACAAGGCTTTTAATGTTTCTACAACACTTATAAATGGTTTGTAACGGTTAGAAATTGAAAAAATTCTGAGGGTGGACCTAGCGGACAATAGCGGCACCACGCGTGTGTTGAGCCTTTACCCTCAATTACTCAATGATGGTAAGAAGCAAGACTTTATTTAAACCCTCTTAATAGCCTTTTCTCAACCAATGTGGGATAATCCACTTTGCATTACCAACAATAAGCATCCAACATCTAACTAGAAAACATAATGATATCAACAAAATTTGAACTCTATCTCTATCCAAAAACCAACAAAAATGGTGAAATTGGAAAAGAAATGGTAAAAATCATGTTTTAAGAATTGAAGTCTCAAATGAAAGGTTAGTAAACATCTTAACCTTGTTGAAATCACTGAAATTTGATCAAAAATGAAAGGAAAATATTTGAGTTTAGAGGACTTTAATCAATGGACTTTTAATGTTTGCGTGAAAACAAATGAGAGATAATCATTCCCTCCAACAAAATTTTGCTGATGGTCTGTTTGTTCTCATGCCTTTAGACTAATCAACTATTAAGGACCTCACCACTTCCTATTTATGTTTTCTACTTTTGTGACAATTGCCCCAACAATTCTGATTTTCTTACAAAAGAATCTATATCTCAAAATTCTAACTAATTAATGTCTAATTACTAATTATACCTCAATAATTACAAATTATAAAATTTACTTGATACTCGTTCTTGAAAACCTCTTAGTTTAACTTCCCAAACATCTTGGATTATCGAATCCGTCAAATTCACAAAATTTTCAACACCAACAAGTTTGAGTCATTACCGTACCTTTGAAATACAATTAAAAAATTAAAACAAGAAGTCTTGCGAAACAATTACACTTCAGACAAGTTATAGTAAAATGTACAATAAAATACATATGGTAAGCATTTTGAGGATTGTTTTCCTTAGGAGATAGATACAAATACTTCAAATCAAGCCTTTTATTATCAAAAGTGAATATACTGAACTAATTATTCTAATTACCCTTCTAATTAGAAATCGAATTATTAATATGACTGATTAACGTTTGAAAGCTGAATAGATTTCACTAAAGTAAAAAACCAACAACTACAAACATAGTCTTTAAAAGATTTCTTTTAACAAGATTGAAATTGATAATTAATTTCTAGCCATTGTATCAAGGTTTCTTGACTTGATTTTAACCTTAAAAGTTACCTTGATTCACAATTCTCACATGTAGAATTATTAAACTCAGTCTCTAGTTTGTTTAGTTTATATTTTAATCGTGATTTGTCATATTAGAACAAATAACCACAATGTCTCAACTCAAGAAATTAACAAAATCAAACATTCATCAATGTTCCCATTCAATTTACATACTTAAGCTAATAATCAACCATAAAATCAATTCTACTCAACCATGGATTTAAGACAAAATGTAACATCCTGAATTTTTGGGCCTATGCACTTAATGAGTGAAAATGAGTAATGAGTTAATTTAACTGTTAGGGGTCCAAACTGGGCTCAGGATGTAGTCAAGGCCTTGGTGAAATTTTTGTTTGGGCACTATAGAGTTTTAAAAGGTGGTATCTGTGTTTAAATTATCAAAATGGGCTTGTGGCCCAGTGGCGCCACTTAGGGAGCAAGGAGGTGACGCCACAACAAGGAAGATAGGGGCCCAAAGTTTAAGTTTCATGGAGCCCAATTCTTTTAATTTAAGTTAGCTAATTTTCGGCATTTGGGTTAGGTGGAGTGGATGGCAACAAGGCTCAAAAATATGAGGATTTATATGAATAAGATAATGTAGATATTATAGTTGATAATATGGAAGATAAAAGGAGAAAAGATAGGAGCTATCTACAAGGCTAGGAGTTAGCTGAAATTTCTGTAAATAGGGAGGGTTCTCTTCTTTATTTTGGGACATTTAGGGTTTCCACCTTTTCTTTCTCTTATTTCTTCTAAAAGTCGAAAACTCCATTATTCTCTTCTTTCTTCTAAAAGCCGAAAACACCATTATTCTTTTCTCTTCTTTCTTCTAAAAGCCGAAAACTCCATTATTCTATTCTTTCTTCTAAAAGCCGAAAACTCTATTATTCTCTTCTTTCTTCTAAAAGCTGAAAACTCCATTACTCTCTTCTTTCTTCTAAAAGCCGAAAACTCCATTATTCTCTTCTTTCTTCTAAAAGCTGAAAACTCCATTATTCTCTTCTTTCTTCTAAAAGCCGAAAACTCCATTACTCTCTTCTTTCTTCTAAAAGCCGAAAACTCCATTATTCTCTTCTTTCTTCTAAAAACCGAAAACTCCATTATTCTCTTCTTTCTTCTAAAAGCTGAAAACTCCGTCATTCTCTTCTTTCTTCTAAAAGTCAAAAACTCCATTATTTTATTCTCTTATTTCTTCTAAAAGCCGAATCTCTATAGATTTCTTCGAATCATCTTCTCTTCCTGATTTTCGCAAAAAGCCGGAATCCTCTAGGAGTAGCCGAATCTTCTCTAGTAAGTAGATCTCTTAGATATAAAAGCCGAAAACAGTAGTCCCTGAATCTCATATCTCTTTTCAAGATTTCAAGGAAGATAGCGGTGGTGTTGGCTACGGATAGCGTCGACTTAGAGGGTATTGTTCTAACGGTAATCAGGTGTGTAGATCCTTATCACATAAGTTTTATTTTGTATTATACCTGTTAGGGGCTGAAAAGCCAGAAAATGAGGCTGTATGAACAGTCGTGTGTAGATCTCTAACACACTAATAATCTGTATGAATATATGTATGTTTATGTTATGGGCTAAAAGGTCAGAATGTGGTTGTGTAGACAGTCGAAGGAAACCCAAAAAAAGGTTAGGAAAGGAATGCCAAGTATGTAATCATAGAACTTCTCTATGTGTATCGATGTATGCGAAAGACTGTAATCTCTTAGGTAGTAGATTGTTTGATTTTGCATGAATGTATGCATAGGATGGGTTTGATATGAAAAGGGGAAGAGCATGATTGGTCACATGGTGATCGGTGGTAGAAAACCCACCTAATGAAATGTTATATCACGTGGTGATCGGTGGTAGAAAACCCACCTAATGAAATGTTAGATCACATGGTGATCGGTGGTAGAAAACCCACCTAATGAAATGTTAGATCACATGGTGATCGGTATGAAATGAAATGTTAGGTCACTTGGTGATCGGTGGTAGAAAACCCACGTTAAAATTCCTGATTGATAGGAATAGGCAGTACGGCTGTCGTTTTGGTGTGTAGCGGATAGAGGGTTGATTGTAGAAATCCCCAAGGTGTGATGGTTGGTACAGGTTGGTGTGTAGAGGATGGAATTCTAGGATGGGTTGGGCTTTGCATCATTTATTATCTATCATGTGATTATGATTGTTTTCATTGTGTATGGGCCAAGACTCATAATGTGTTTGTGGGCCCAAGCCTTTTATGTGTTTTCAGGATTTACACACTGAGTCTTGGTGACTCACCCTATTATTTTTCCCTAACTTTTCAGATGAGCAGTAGATCGTGGACATGGGAGTCGAGATGGACTCGAGGGGCCATCAAGTTTTTATTTCTATAGATTATTTTCGGTTTTCCTTTAAGTTTTGTTTTGGGAATATTTAGGTAATAAGTCCCCATAGTTTATATTCGCCTAAGTAGTTTTTTTAATATTTGCAACTTATGAATTTATGTCAGGGGTTTATTTATACCAAATAATAATAATACAAGGTTTCTTTTCAAATGTCACTTATTTATTCAAATATTGCCTAATAACTTATGATTTTTCTAAAACCAACTTAGCAAAAGATTTTAACGTTCAACCTGTAGCATACCAGATCTGGTCGAAACGTATGGGCCGGGTTTGGGGTGTTACAATTTGGTATCAGAGCCCAGTTCAAAACTCGGGCTGTGAAATGGGTCCAGTAGTGTTTTGAAAATTTGATGTGAATTTGAGAAAAATGTCTTGGAAGAAGATATGGCCTTCGAGTCTACCGGCACCCGATGTAACATAAATTTATGGGCCTATGCATTTAGTGTAGTATGTTAATTTAAGTGATTGGGGTCCAAATTGGGCTCAGAATTAGGCAAAGGCCTTGGTTAAATTATTAGATTGGGCATTATAGAGTTAAAAGGTGGTAATTATGTTTAAAATACCCACGTGGGCTTGAGGCCCAACAAAAGGTGGCACTATAAGGGAATTAGAAGGTGCCGCCATTAACAATTAAAGAGGCCCAAGTTTTGGCTGCAAGGAGCCCATGTTTTTGGTCCATTTTCGGCATTTAAAAGGGAGCAAGGGGTGACGCTACACACAAGGAGTTAGGGGCCCAAAATTTAAGTTTCATGGAGCCCAATTCTTTTAGTTTAAGTTAGCTAATTTTCGGCATTTGGGTTAGGTGGAGTGGATGGCAACAAGGCTCAAAAATAGGAGGATTTATATGAATAAGATAATGTAGATATTATAGTTGATAGTATGGAAGATAAAAGGAGAAAAGATAGGAGCTATCTACAAGGCTAGAGTTAGCCGAAATTTCTATAAATAGGGAGGGTTCTCTTCTTTATTTTGCGACATTTAGGGTTTCCCTCTATTACTCTCTTCTTTCTTCTAAAAGCTGAAAACTCCATTATTCTCTTCTTTCTTCTAAAAGCCAAAAACTCCATTATTCTCTTCTTTCTTCTAAAAGCTGAAAACTCCATTATTCTCTTCTTTCTTCTAAAAGCTGAAAACTCCATTACTCTCTTCTTTCTTCTAAAATTCGAAAAATCCATCATTCTCTTCTTTCTTCTAAAAGCCGAAAACTCCATTATTCTCTTCTCTTCTTTCCTTTAAAAGCTGGAATCCTCTGGGAGTAGCCGAATCTTCTCTAGTAAGTAGATCTCTTAGATCTAAAAGCCAGAAACACTAGTCCCTGAATCTCATATCACTTTTCGGGATTTCAAGGAAGATAGCGGTGGTGTTGGCTACGGATAGCGTCGACTTAGAGGGTCTCGTTATAACGGTAATCAGGTGTGTAGATCCTTATCACATAAGTTTTATTTTGTATTATACCTGTTAGAGGCTGAAAAGCCAGAAAATGAGGCTGTATGAACAGTCGTGTGTAGATCGTTATCACATAAGTTTTATTTTGTATTATACCTGTTAGGGGCGGAAAAGCCAGAAAATGAGGCTGTATGAACAGTCGTGTGTAGATCCTTATCACATAAGTTTTATTTTGTATTATACCTGTTAGGGGCTGAAAAGCCAGAAAATGAGGCTGTATGAACAGACGTGTGTAGATCTCTAAAACACTAATTAATCTGTACTAAATCTATGTTATGGGCTAAAAGCCGGAAAGTGTGTAGATCTCTAACACACTATTAATCCTGTATGTATGTATATATATATATGTTATGGGCTAAAAAGCTGGAAAGAGGCTATATAGACAGTCGAATGGAACCCTAAAAGGGTTAGGCAAGGATGCCAGGTACGTAAACATAAAACTCCCTATGTGTATCGAAATATATGTAAGCCTGCATGATGTTTTCTTTATATGTGTATGCATGGTGTGGGATTATGATATTGAAGGGGAAGTGCATGATAGGTCACTTGGTGATCGGTGGTAGAAATCCCATAAATGTAAATGTTAGGTCGCATAGCGAACGGTGGCTTTGCCACGTAGGTCACACAGTGATCGGTCTTTATGACAGGCAGCTCAGCTGTCGAAATGCTACGATGTATTATTAAGGTCGCATGGCGATCGGTGGCTTTGCCACATAGGTCACACAGTGATCGGTCTTTAAGACAGGCAGCACAACTGTTGATATGGTGTGTAGCGGTTAGCGGGTTGATTGTAGAAATCCCCAAGGTGTGATGGTTGGTACGGGTTGGTGTGTAGAGGATGGATTTCTAGGTTTGGGTTGGGCCATTCATCATTTGTTATTTATCATGTAATTATGATTGTTGCCATTGTGTATGGGCTAAGGCCCATAATGTGTTTGTGGGCCCAAGCCTTTTATGTGTTTTCGGGATTTACACACTGAGTCTTGGTGACTCACCCTGTTATTTTTCCCTAACTTTTCAGATGAGCAGTAGATCGTGGACATGGGAGCCGAGACGGACTCGAGGGGCCATCAAGTTTTTATTTTTATAGATTATTTCGGCTTTTCTTTAAGTTTTAATTTTTGGAATATTTATGTAGTAAGGCCCTATAGTTTATATTTCACTGCTTACTTTTAAATATTTGTAACTTATGAAATTTTGTCAAAAGGTTTAATTATTCAAAATAATAATAATACAAGTTTTTTTTCAAAAGGTCACCTATTTATTCAAATATTGTCTAATTAACTTACGATTTCCGAAACCAACTTAGCAAAAGATTTTAACGTTCAACCCATAGCATACCAGATCTAGTCAAAACTTATGGGCCGGGTTTGGGGTGTTACATTTTGGTATCAGAGCCCAATTCAAAACTCAGATTGTGAAATGGGCTTAGCAATGTTTTGTAAAGTGATGTGAATTTGAAAAAAAATGTGTCCTTGTTGAAGATATGGCCTTCGAGTCTACCGGCACCCGATCCACGCAGGTAAGTATTCTAAACTCTTGTTGTGATATACATGTGGGCTTAATGGGCTTGTGGGACGTAGGCTAGAAATTAGACATTGATGGACTCTAGATTTAGTTTAAATCACTCTCTAAATTCATAAGATTTAATCCAACTAAACAAACCCGTGAATGTAACACCCCAAACCCAGCCCAAACGCTACAACCGGATCTGGTATGTCACTTAAGGGATTTTACAAAACATGTCGCATTTTGGAAAACAACTACTAGGTTTAAATACTAAAATCGAAAACTTAGTGATTTATTAGTAAGTATAAAATATAAAGTTATAAATTACTTTGGTGAATTTTAAATAAAAACTATAATTTCATACATGTGTTAACTTAATTTAAAACATAAAACTTAAAAGCCCAGTAATAAAAGCCCAACATAAAACCAAAACATAAATAATAGTCTAGTGGCCCATGGCCTTAGTACAATAAAATTTAAAACCCATTAAATAAAAATATAAAATAATAAACTAGAGTCTTCTTGTTAAATCCAAGAGTTCTTTTGCATGGCCACCTTGCGCTCCTCTCCAGCTCGGTCCGATGCACTAGGTGCTACCTGAAAATGTTAAGAAATTGGTTGAGTCGCGAGACTCAGTGTG
This sequence comes from Gossypium australe, assembly GCA_005393395.2. Classification (NCBI taxonomy): domain Eukaryota; kingdom Viridiplantae; phylum Streptophyta; class Magnoliopsida; order Malvales; family Malvaceae; genus Gossypium; species Gossypium australe. Next base: position 122,095,322 of record CM016616.1, read on the forward strand.
CAACCCTTATGAACCATTAGATTTGGGCCTCAGCCCCACAGAACAGAATAACAGTTTAATATATATATATATAACAAAAAATTTATGCAAGCCTAACCCAAATCCTAAGTTTCCATCCACTACACGCCTCCCGTACCAGCCGTTCACACCATAGGGGATTTCTACAATCAACCCTCACTGCTACACGCAATTGATGGCAGTCGTGCTGCTCATCTTCAGAGTTGTGACAGAGTCACCAGGCTGAAATGGAAAAAAGCAACCAGAAACAGAGTTTGTGACAGAGTCACCAGGCTGAAATGGCAAAAAGCCACCAGAAACAGAGTTCGTGACAGAGTCACCAGGCTGAAATGGCAAAAGCCACCAGAACAGATCACTTCCCCTTTTCATCAATTTCCCAACCCCAAGCATACATTGAAATCATCATACAAAGCATATCGTTTTAATAGGAATAATCACTGAAATAGGACAGAAGTCACTAACCTGTTGATCAACCTTTACCCTTCAAGGGTTTTCACTTGTTATGCCGGGATTTCGGCATTTAGTAGAGTATAGCAGATTTATACATATGAATATATATTAGCAAACAGTCTAACAGTGAGAAAGGTTACACACCTGATTAATTTCGATACCCTTGCTAGACCGATCTACAACTTTGCTCAAAAAGCCAGAAAATGTGAAAATAGGGCTTCTCCTATATTCGGCCAAGGGTTAGTAAATCCTGAATTTACACATTGAAACTAATAGATCTTCTTACCTTGAAATCTCGAAAGTAACACGATTCGAGTGCTACCGATCTATAACTCAGAGATCTATGCGATTGACTCCACTAAAGTTCCCTTTAGATTTCGGCACAAGTAGGCACCACAGAAGTAATTCGGCAATCACAGGAGATGAGATCTAGGGATTTTGGCTTTTAGGAAAATCCAGAAAAAAGTATGAACAAGAGAAGGCTGATGTGTCTTTGGCTTTTAAAATACTTGAGTGAAGAGTTTCGGTTTTTGACAGGAAAAGAGAAGAAGAAAAGAAAACAAGGAAGGGACTTGAAGATTTCGGCTAGGAAGAAAAAGAATGGAAAGAGTTTTGGCTTTTGAATCAAAGTGAAGATGAGGGAATTGGCTTAGAGATTTCGGGTTTTGCAGAGAATGAAGAGGAAGATGGAACTTTAGGAGTTTTCGGCTTTTAGTCAGAGAAGAAGAGAAAAGAATGAGAGAAAAACCCAAATGCCGAAATTGAAGAAATATTCCCCCTATTTATAGAAATTTCGGCACTTACCTAACCTTTCAGATAAATCCTATCTTTTCTCCTTTATCTTAATCTACTAGCTCATCTAAAAGAGACTTAATTATCTCTAACTCCTCCCTCCTTTATCAGCATATTATCCACATATTTTAATCATTAAAATCCCTAAATTTTAGCCTTTATCTGCTTATTACCCACATAAAATAAATTCCTAAATAATAGCCTTTATCTGCTTATTATCCACATATTTTAAACATTAAAACCCCTAAATCTTAGCCTTGTTGCCATCCATTCCACCTATTCCTAATGCCCAAAATTTAGCTAACTTAAATTAAAAGAATTGGGCTCCATGAAACCTAAATTTGGGCCCCTTACTCCCTTGTATGGCGTCACCTCCTAAGATTGGGCCACAAGCCCACTTTGGTATTTTAAACATAGATACTACCTTTTAAACCCTATAATGCCCAAACAGATAATTTTAGTCAAGGCCTCTGCCTAAGCCTGAGCCCAATTTGGACCCCTAACACTTAAATTAACACATTAAACATATCCACCCATTGAACGCATAGGCCCAAAAATTCAGGATGTCACAGTGAACAAGTTAATAGGTTAGGGTGTGGCAACAGGCATACGCATGTCTAGGATTGGATTCAGGGAGAGCTTGGTACTTAAGCAGTCCTAGTGACTTACCTCCTCTTCGCTGGAATCCTACCTGGTGCGTAGTGACTGTTCACCTTAGCCATGAGGATTTGTTGACAGGCCAAAATCTATAATTAAAACCCGAAAGGGACCAGCCACCCTATTTCACAATCAAAATACCCTTAAGTTCTGTAAAATTTCCAAAATACCTTTGGTTTGTGAAATTTTTCAAAACGACTGTGATTTTATGAAATACCCATCTTTTGCAAATTTACCCGAAAACCCCTATATTTAAAAGAGTAACCCGGTTTGCGAAATTAAATTTTCCAAAGTACTCCTGCTTTAAAAAAAATAATAACAACAACAACATCAAAATATCTTTATTTCGGGAGTAAAACCGAGATACCCTATTTTGAGGAAATTACCAAAATACCCTCGTTTTGTTTAAAAAAACTTGTTTTCCAAAAATACCCTTGCTTTAAAAAAAATATGTACCAAAGTACCTCTAATTCGAAGAAAATCACCAAGATACTTTATTTTGGAAAATACCCTGTAGGGAAAAACTTAAGTGAGGAATGTGAGTTCATGGATGTTATATGTATGTTGGTGTGTGATGATTGAATGTATGCGCTTCTTAGAACTAGGAGATGTGAACTTGAGACTGAATTGTAGATATAACTGCGAATTCGAAAGAACTACCCATAAAACCACTATTCATAAGACTGTTCGGGGTTAATCAGTGGAAGAAAACTAATAATTCATAAAATTCTAATCAGATAAACGCGAATCGATAAAATGAGTACAAGGGGACGAGGACGCTCTAGATGTGAATATCGGTGCGTACCCTACCATGTATACTAAGTGTTTATTTTGGCTTTAGAATTAGAGTGCGCAGCGAAAGCATAGTAGAGAGACTTAGGTAGTATGATTACTAGTTAGTTGGAAATTTCGAGGACGAAATTTCTTTAAGGGGGTAGAACTGTAACATCCTAAATTTATGGGCCTATGCATTTAGTGTAGGGATAGGTTTAATATGTTAATTTAAGTGATAGGGGTCCAAATTGGGCTCAGGATTAGGCAAAGGCCTTGGTTAAATTATTAGATTGGGCATTATAGAGTAAAAAGGTGGTAATCATGTTTAAAATACCCACGTGGGCTTGTGGCCTAACAAAAGGTAGCACTGTAAGGGAATTAGAAGGTGGCACCATTAACAATTAAAGAGGCCCAAGTTTTGGCCGTAAGGAGCCCATGTTTTTGGGCCATTTTCAGCATTTAAAAGGGAGCAAGGGGTGACGCCACACACAAGGAGTTAGGGGCCCAAAATTTAAGTTTCATGGAGCCCAATTCTTTTAGTTTAAGTTAGCTAATTTTCGGCATTTGGGTTAGGTGGAGTGGATGGCAACAAGGCTCAAAAATAGGAGGATTTATATGAATAAGATAATGTAGATATTATAGTTGATAATATGGAAGATAAAAGGAGAAAAGATAGGAGCTATCTACAAGGCTAGGAGTTAGCTGAAATTTCTATAAATAGGGAGGGTTCTCTTCTTTATTTTGCAACATTTAGGGTTTCCCTCCATTACTCTCTTCTTTTTTCTAAAAGCCGAAAACTCCATTATTCTCTTCTTTCTTCTAAAAGCCGAAAACTCCGTTATTCTCTTCTTTCTTCTAAAAGCCGAAAACTTCATTATTCCCTTCTTTCTTCTAAAAGCCGAAAACTCCATTACTCTCTTCTTTCTTCTAAAAGTCAAAAACTCCATCATTCTCTTCTTTCTTCTAAAAGCTGAAAACTCCATTATTCTCTTCTTTTCTTTCCTCTAAAAGCTGGAATCCTCTGGGAGTAGCCGAATCTTCTCTAGTAAGTAGATCTCTTAGATCTAAAATCCGGAAACACTAGTCCCTGAATCTCATATCTCTTTTCGGGATTTCAAGGCAGATAGCGGTGGTGTTGGCTACGAATAGCGTTGACTTAGAGGGTCTCATTATAATGGTAATCAGGTGTGTAGATCCTTATCACATAAGTTTTATTTTGTATTATACCTGTTAGGGGCTGAAAAGCCAGAAAATGAGGCTGTATGAACAGTCGTGTGTGGATCCTTATCACATAAGTTTTATTTTGTATTATACCTATTAGGGGCTGAAAAGCTAGAAAATGAGGCTGTATGAACAGACGTGTGTAGATCTCTAAAACACTAATTAATCTGTACTAAATCTATGTTATGGGCTAAAAGCTGGAAAGTGCGTAGATATCTAACACACTATTAATCCTGTATGTATGTCTATATATATGTTATGGGCTAAAAAGCCGAGAAGAGGCTGTATAGACAGTCGAATGGAACCTTAAAAGGGTTAGGCAAGGATGCCAGGTACGTAAACATAGAACTCCCTATGTGTATCGAAACATATGTAAGCCTGCATGATGTTTTCTTTATGTGTGTATGCATGGGGTGGGATTATGATATTGAAGGGGAAGCGCATGATAGGTCACTTGGTGATCGGTGGTAGAAATCCCACAAATGTAAATGTTAGGTCGCATAGCGATCGGTGGCTTTGCCACATAGGTCACACAGTGATTGGTCTTTATGACAGGCAGCTCAGCTGTCGAAATGCTACGATGTATTATTAAGGTCGCATGGCGATCGATGGCTTTGCCACATAGGTCACACAATGATCGGTCTTTAAGACAGGCAGCACAGTTGTCGATATGGTGTGTAGCGGTTGGCGGGTTGATTGTAGAAATCCCCAAGGTGTGATGGTTGGTATGGGTTGGTGTGTAGAGGATGGATTTCTAGGTTTGGGTTGGGCCATTCATCATTTATTTTTTATCATGTAATTATGATTGTTGCCATTGTGTATGGGCTAAGGCCCATAATGTGTTTGTGGGCCCAAGCCTTTTATGTGTTTTCGGGATTTACACACTGAGTCTTGGTGACTCACCCTATTATTTTTCCCTAACTTTTCAGATGAGCAGTAGATCGTGGACATGGGAGCCGAGACGGACTCGAGGGGCCATCAAGTTTTTATTTTTATAGATTATTTCGGCTTTTCTTTAAGTTTTAATTTTTTGAATATTTATGTAGTAAGGCCCTATAGTTTATATTTCACTGCTTAATTTTTAATATTTGCAACTTATGAAATTTCGTCAAAAGGTTTAATTATTCAAAATAATAATGATACAAGTTTTTTTTCAAAAGGTCACCTATTTATTCAAATATTGTCTAATTAACTTACGATTTCCGAAACCAACTTAGCAAAAGATTTTAACGTTCAACCCGTAGCATACCAGATCTGGTCGAAACTTATGGGCCGGGTTTGGGGTGTTGCACCTGATCCACGCAGGTAAGTACTCTAACTCTTGGTGTAATATATTTGTTGGGTTTGATGGGCTAGATGGACGTAGACTAGTATGTTAGGCCTTAATGGACTTTAGGCTTAGTTTAAACAACTCTTTAAATTCATAAGACTTAATCTATCCAAACAAACCCATGAACAAGTCGCAGGGTTAGGGTGTGGCAATAGGCATACGCATGTCTAGGATTGGATTCAGTGAGAGCTTGGTACTTAAGCAGTCCTAGTGACTCACCTCCTCTTCGCTAGAATCCTACCTGGTGCGCAGTAACTGTTAACCTTAGCCACGAGGACTTGTTGATGGGCCAAAATCTATAATTAAAACCCGAAAGGGACCAGCCACCCTATTTCGCAACCAAAATACCCCCAAGTTTTGTAAAATTTCCAAAATACACTTGATTTGTGAAAATTTCCCAGAATACCCCAGAATTGTAAAACTACCGAAATTTGTGAAATTACCGAAACACTTCGGTTGGAAAAATTTTCAAAATACCCTTGGTTTGTGAAAATTTCCAAATAACAGTGATTTTATAAAATACCCATGTTTTGCAAATTTACCCGAAAACCCCTAGATTTACAAAGGTAACCCAGTTTGCAAAATTAAATTTTCCAAAGTACCCCTGCTTCAAAAAGAAAAAAACAACAACAACATCAAAATATCTCTATTTCGGGAAAAAAACTTGTTTTCCAAAATACCCTTGTTTAAAAAAAAAAAGTGTACCAAAGTACCTCTAATTCAACCAAGATACTTTATTTGGAAAAAAATACCTTATAGGGAAAAACTACGGAAAAAAAACCCATGGGTAGTGAAATAACGAAGATACCCTTATGCGATGAATGTGTGTGCATGGATGCTACTTGTGTGATTGATGTATGCTGGTTGAATGTATGTGGTTTCTAGAGTTAGGGGATAAACTTGAGACTGAAACTCGTAGATATAATTTAGAATTCGAAAGAACTACTTTTAAACTACTGTTCATAAGATTGTTCGTGGTCAATCAGTGAAAGAAATTAATAATTCAACAGATAAACACGAATCGGTAGAATGAGTATAAGGGGACGAGGGTGCTCTAGATGCGAATACCGGTGCGTACTCTACCATAGTATACTAAGTGTTTCTTTTGGCTTTAGAATTAGAGTGCGCAGCGAAAGCATAGTGGTGAGACTTGGGTAGTACTATTAATAATTAGTTGGAAATTTCGAAGACGAGATTTCCTTAAGGGGGTAGAACTGTAACATCATGAATTTTTGGGCCTATGCGCTTAATGGGTGAAAATGAGTAATGAGTTAATTTAACTGTTACGGGTCCAAATTGGGCTCAGGATGTGGTCAAGGCCTTGGTGAAATTTTTGTTTGGGCACTATAGAGTTTTAAAAGGTGGTATCTGTGTTTAAATTATCAAAACTGGCTTGTGGCCCAGTGGTCAGTGGCGCCACTTAGGGAGCAAGGAGGTGACGCCACAACAAGGGAGATAGGGGCCCAAAATTTAAGTTTCATGGAGCCCAATTCTTTTAATTAAGTTAGCTAATTTTCGGCATTTGGATTAGGTGGAGTGGATGGCAACAAGGCTCAAAAATAGGAGGATTTATATGAATAAGATAATGTAGATATTATAGTTGATAATATGGAAGATAAAAGGAGAAAAGATAGGAGCTAGCTACAAGGCTAGGAGTTAGCCGAAATTTCTATAAATAGGGAGGGTTCTGTTCTTTATTTTGCGACATTTAGGGTTTCCACCTTTTCTTTCTCTTCTTTCTACTAAAAGCCGAAAGCTCCACTATTCTCTTCTTTCTTCTAAAAGCCGAAAACCCTATTATTCTTTTCTCTTCTTTCTCCTAAAAGCCGAAAACTCCATTATTCTCTTCTTTCTTCTAAAAGCCGAAAACTCTATTATTCTCTTCTTTCTTCTAAAAGCCGAAAACTCCATTACTCTCTTCTTTCTTCTAAAAGCCGAAAACTCCATTACTCTCTTCTTTCTTCTAAAAGCCGAAAAATCCATTATTCTCTTCTTTCTTCTAAAAGCCGTAAACTCCATTACTCTCTTCTTTCTTCTAAAAGCCGGAAACTCCATTATTCTCTTCTTTCTTCTAAAAGCCGAAAACTCTATTATTCTTTTCTTTCTTCTAAACGCCGAAAACTCCATTACTCTCTTCTTTCTTCTAAATGCCGGAAACTCCATTATTCTCTTCTTTCTTCTAAAAGCTGAAAACTCCATTATTCTCTTCTTTCTTCTAAAAGCCGAAAACACTAGTCCCTGAATCTCATATCTCTTTTCGGGATTTCAAGGCAGATAGCGGTGGTGTTGGTTACGGATAGCGTCGACTTAGAGGGTCTCGTTCTAACGGTAATCAGGTATGTAGATCCTTATCACATAAGTTTTATTTTGTATTATACCTATTAGGGGCTAAAAAGCTAGAAAATTAGGCTGTATGAACAGTCGTGTGTAGATCTCTAACATACTAATAATCTGTATGAATATATGTATGTTTATGTTATGGGCTAAAAAGCCGGAAAGTGGCTATGTAGACAGTCGAATGAAACCCAAAAAAAGGTTAGGCAAGGAATGCCAAGTACGTAATCATAGAACTTCTCTATGTGTATCGATGTATGCGAAAGACTGTAATCTCTTAGGTAGTAGATTGTTTGATTTTTCATGAATGTATGCATGGGATGGGTTTGATATGAAAAGGGGAAGAGCATGATTGGTCACATGGTGATCGGTGGTAGAAAACCCACCTAATGAAATGTTATATCACGTGGTGATCGATGGTAAAAAACCCACCTAATGAAATGTTAGATCACATGGTGATCGGTGGTAGAAAACCCACCTAATGAAATGTTAGATCACATGGTGATCGGTGGTAGAAAATCCACGAAATGAAATGTTAGGTCACTTGGTGATCGGTGGTAGAAAACCCACGTTAAAATTCCTGATTGATAGGAATAGGCAGTACGGCTGTCGTTTTGGTGTGTAGCGGATGGAGATGTAGAAATCCCCAAGGTGTGATGGCTGGTACGGGTTGGTGTGTAGAGGACGGAATTCTAGGATGGGTTGGGCTTTGCATCATTCATTATTCTTCATGTGATTATGATTGTTGCCATTGTGTATGGGCCAGGGCTCATAATGTGTTTGTGGGCCCAAGCCTTTTATGCTTTTTCGGGATTTACACACTGAGTCTTGGTGACTCACCCTATTATTTTTCCCTAACTTTTCAGATGAGCAGTAGATCGTGGACATGGGAGCCGACACGGACTCGAGGGGCCATCATGTTTTTATTTCTATAGATTATTTTCGGTTGTCCTTTAAGTTTTGTTTTGGAAATATTTAGGTAATAAGGTCCCATAGTTTATATTCGCCTAAGTAGTTCTTTTAATATTTGCAACTTATGAATTTATGTCAGGGGTTCATTTATACCAAATAATAATAATACAAGGTTTCTTTTCAAATGTCACTTATTTATTCAAATATTGCCTAATAACTTATGATTTTTCTAAAACCAACTTAGCAAAAGATTTTAACGTTCAACCTGTAGCATTCCAGATCTGGTCGAAACGTATGGCCGGGTTTGGGGTGTTACGCAAAACTACATAGCAATCAATATTATCATTTCATATCAGAAATATTCAGGAGAATTAAAAAGGAAGAGAAGATTTTATCAATTCAATGGCCCATCAAATACATCAACATTTTATAGAAGTCTTGTCAAGTTCAGTTGAAAAGAATGATTTACAACTTTAAAACTATTTCAATCTAAAGAAAATTTATTAAAATAAATAGAAATTGAAGAATAGAAAGCCGATTACAAGTGAAGTTTATAAAACATAATAAATTCTAAGGGAAATGAAAGAAATCAACCAAAATACCCTTAGTTAAGTGTCACATCTACGAAATTATTCATATCAATATTGCGATATCATGAGTTTAACATCACAACATTGACCTCATGACTTATATTAGTAGAACCTAAACATGTATTTAGTCTAATTGAAAATGAGCAAACCGATTGAAAGACAAATACGTCGTCTATCAAGTCCAATTAGGGAGATGATTTCTCTTAAGCATTAGAGTGGATTACCCCCTGAAAATAGAGATATAGATGTAACTGACTGGACTGATAGTACATTAGATAGGACTCTAGCAGAATAGATCCTAAATTTGTTTATGGATTTATTCACTTATAATGTTCAAAGTGTGATATACATTAATTCTGTGTGGATGATGGACTATGTATACGTGACTCATATACACTGATGTAAGTAAAACCCTGAGTTCAAATAGATAAGGAAGTAAAAGCTGGTGTGTTGGGTATATAACTTCTTTAGTATGTAGCATCATTCATAAAATTGGAATTTATATCCTAAGAAATGGGTAAATGATATCCTATAAATGGCATTACATGTTATATGAAAAGTAAACGTGTAACATCCCGAAATTAGGCCTAGTAGGATTGGGCCATGGGCTTTAGGAAAATTTGTGTGTCAGCTAATTATTTGTGTTGGTTCGGGTATGAATTTTTGTGTGTTAGCATAGTCTTGTGAAGGCTTGTTTTTATTTAGGAAGCTAGAATAAAATTTAGTATGGCTTATTTAATGAAGTATATTAAGTGAGCTTGACACTTAAGTTAATTTAAGTGTTCATTTAAAGCATAAGAGGAGTAAGTGGCAAGTTGGTTAAGGAGCTTGAAAGGTGGCTTGAGGTTAGAGGTTCGAGTAGCATGTTTAGCATTTTGAAGGTTTATTTTTGAATCCTTGCATTAATGGACGGTCAAACCTTATCATGAATGGATAAGACGTTTTCTTTTATTTTTGGTTAGTAGACAAAATGGAAAAGGCAAGTTAGTAGTTATGGTAAAGAATCAAGTAGATAAGGAAATTTTAGGGGACAAAAGGCTTGATAAATGGGTGTTATTTTGGAAGCTTTTCCATGGTCATTTGACCATGAACCTAGGCGGCATAAGGGGCTTTAGGGGGTGGTTTAATTGTGTTGGAAATTATGGGGTTGATAGGGAAGAATTAAGGAAGAAAAAGGGGGATTGTTTAGCCTAATGTGTTGGCCGAATATGGTAAAGGATTAGGGAGGTTTTGGTTGACCAAAAAGGTTGTCATTTGTGCATCTTTTCCTTTGTCCAATATTTCTTTCTCTTAGCCGAAATTGCCTTTTGGCATTTGGTAAAAAGTTTGCTTTGTTTTGGCCTTTGCTTTTTAACCAAATTGATATCTTTATTTCTTATTTTCCTCTCAAGCTTACTTTCTTTTGGAACCAAAATATTGTCATCTTTGAAGACATTCACCATTCTTTCTTTCCTCTCTAGTGCCGAATTTATCTTTACACCAAAAGCATTCTCTTTTATTTTCTTTTACTTTTTCATTCTCTTTCTCTCTTTCTTCCTCATAGCCGAAACCATCCCATACTTTTTCATCATTTCTTTCTTTCTTTTTCTTTTAAGTTGTTAAGGCCGAATTTCTTGATCGTTCAAGTCGGAGGGTTAATCGATCATTGTGTTTCGGGTAAGGTCTTTTCTATCAATCGTTTCTTCTTTAGTTTTTTCTTTAGATTAATCGATTTTAGGAATCTAATTCTCTTATTTCTCCGTGGCTAAACCTTTGAAGGAAGATTTTCGGGGTTTTCTTGTAGTAACGTTAGGGAGAAATCATTCGAGTTTGAAGAATCCAAGGTAAGGGACAATGATATTCGGCCTAAGGCCATATCTTCTTAGTGAAAACCAATTTCTCACATAGTGATATGTAGGTTCGGTCGACGTGTAGGCAAGAGTCGGAAATCCTAAAGTTCTATCGCTCTTTGTGTTTGCAAGGTGTGTAACTTATACTAAACTTCTAATAGATTAATAGCTTTATTGATAAAAATGTGTTTCTAAAGAAATATAAATGATTATGGCTTCAGGTACCATTCATTGGTACAGTGAATTGAGGTACGTTATTCCTTCGTACTATGTATGATTTTAATATGAAACATATTCGATAGTTGATTATGATTTTGGGATAATGTACAAGGCATGATATTTGCATCTTTAATAATGCTATATACATAATATGAAATGTGTCCGATTCCGATATGATTATGGGTTATATGGCATGATAATGAAATAATATGTTTTTGCACGGGCATATGGGTAATATTGAAAGGGGAAGTGTTCCGGTGGTTTTACCACATTATCCGGTGACTTCGGTCACAATATTATGAATCCGGTGACTTCGGTCACGATATTTGAATCCGGTGACTTCGGTCACGATATTATGAATCCAGTGACTTCGGTCACAATATTATGAATCCGGTGACTCTGTCACAATTATCTGGTGGCTATGCCACGATTATAAGGGCGATGTGCATGTTTACTGCAGCAACTGCCTTCGATGGTGTGTAGCGGATGGAGGGTCGATTTAGTAATCCCCACGGTGTGATTGGTTGGTACGGGTGGTGTGTAGCGGATGGATATCTAAGTTGGGTTCATGATTGCATTTCATTTCATATGTACATGTGATTATCTGATTTGCTATATTATGGGCTTATGGCTAAATGTGTTTTAAATGGGCTTTCTTGTATGATCTATTAGACTTTTAGTGTATTGTTACACATTGAGTCTATGGACTCACCCTTTTATGGGATATCGTTTCAGGTGATACACAATGATTTGGACCGGGTTCAGCGTGGACTACGTGGTGGCCATTGCTCAATTTAGTTCAGTTATCCTTATTCTTTAATTTATTATGTTTCTTATATATATTTGAGATTTAAATTTGGGATATGTTTTTGTAATAAGGCCGCCATTAGCTATGTTTTCTTTTACATTTTTTTTTTATATTCCGCTACAATCAACTTTAATTAAATTACTTAAATATTTTCGATAATCATATATTAAAATTAAGTTACAAATTTATTTTTAACAAGTACATATTTCAAATATTTTCTCTTACTCTAATGAAAATTTCTTGTTTTACCAAAACGACAAAACGAGTTTTTATCGAGAAGCATACCAGATCCGGCCGGGCTTGTGGGCCGGGTTTGGGGTGTTTCAACTTGGTATCAGAGCCCAGTTTTAAACACTCGGCCTTGGGTTTTGAAGTCCACAACGTTTTCAAAATTTGGCCCAAATGAATGATTTTGAAAATTTTTGGTTAAAAATGTTTTTTTTTATGGAAGCATGGCACCCGAGTTCTTAACCCGAAGTCCACCAGGTAAGTACCTCTAATTGTTGAATGAATTGTTATATGATTGATATATGGGCATACTTGGGCTCGTAGATTAGTGAACTAGGATCTATTGAACCCTAGGGCTAGAGCACTCAAACACATGCATAAGACTTAAAAACAACCGAACAAACCTGTGAAGTAAGTCGCCGAGTTACGGTGTGGCAACCAATGTGCGCATGTCTAGGAGTGGATTCAGAAAGAGCTTGGTATTTAAGTAGTCCTAGCGACTCACCTCCTCTTTACTCGAATCCTACCTGGTGCTTAGTAACGGTTCACCCTAACCAAGAGGACTTATTCACGGGCTAAACTCAATAATTAAAACCCGAAAGGGACTAGCCATCCTGTTTTATAAAAACCTTAGTTTTTAAAATCACTACATTACCCCTTTTGGTTTGTAGCAAAATTTATTTTGAAATTTTTCAAAAATGATTTTGATTTACAAAATTACCTAAATACCCCTAGAGGTAAAATTATTAAAATGCCCCTGGTTTCTAAAAATTTTAACACTACCCTTGATTTTAATAAAATTTTCTTACTTTGTAAAAGTATCTAAAAACTTTATTTTGGCAAAATACTAAAATGTCTTGATTTGGAAAAAAATTACGAAATTGCCCCTGACTTCCAAAATTACCAAAATAACCCTGATTTCTGAAATTTCTGCAATGCCATTGATTTGGTAGAATTTTCAAAATAACCTCGAGATTTGTATATTTTGGAATGCCCTTGATTTGTAAAGATTTTCAAATTGACCCTGATTTATTACTAAAATACCCCTATAGGACAAATGACGATATTACCTGGGTTGGGAAGGTCTGAAATGACCATAGAGGTGTAGTGAATGAATGTGTCTCTGCTTATGAATGTGATTATGACTCTCTGAACTAGAGTAGTGAACTTGAACTGAACCTTTGTATGATCGAAAGAACTACTTCTAAATATTTTATTTCAGAAAAATTGTTTGCGGTTAATAAGTGGAACAAAATTCTGATGCATAAAATTTCTTAAGTCAGATTAAATCGCGACGTTAGATATGAGTTCTAGGGGACGTGGTCGTTGTGGACGCGGTAGAGGCTAAATGGCTGTGTCGGAACCATCGCTAGTGAAGCATCTAGAACCTTGAGTGTGAACTTGGAGACTGTACGTAGAAAGTATATTGGTTTTATTAATATCAGAGTGCGCAGCAAGAGCGTAGTGTGGTAAGATAGGAGGTACGGCTGTTAGTTAGTTGGAAATTTCGAGGACGAAATTTCTTTAAGGAGGGTAGAATTGTAACATCCCGAAATTGGGCCTAGTAGGATTGGGCCATGGGCTTTAGGAAAATTTGTGTGTCAGCTAATTATTTGTGTTGGTTCGGGTATGAATTTTTGTGTGTTAGCATAGTCTTGTGAAGGCTTGTTTTTATTTAGGAAGCTAGAATAAAATTTAGTATGGCTTATTTAATGAAGTATATTAAGTGAGCTTGACACTTAAGTTAATTTAAGTGTTCATTTAAAGCATAAGAGGAGTAAGTGGCAAGTTGGTTAAGGAGCTTGAAAGGTGGCTTGAGGTTAGAGGTTCGAGTAGCATGTTTAGCATTTTGAAGGTTTATTTTTGAATTCTTGCATTAATGGACGGTCAAACCTTATCATGAATGGATAAGACTTTTTCTTTTATTTTTGGTTAGTAGACAAAATGGAAAAGGCAAGTTAGTAGTTATGGTAAAGAATCAAGTAGATAAGGAAAGTTTAAGGGACGAAAGGCTTGATAAATGGGTGTTATTTTGGAAGCTTTTCCATGGTCATTTGACCATGAACCTAGACGGCATAAGGGGCTTTAGGGGGTGGTTTAATTGTGTTGGAAATTATGGGGTTGATAGGGAAGAATTAAGGAGGAAAAAGGGGGATTGTTTAGCCTAATGTGTTGGCCGAATATGGTAAAGGATTAGGGAGGTTTTGGTTGACCAAAAAGGTTGTCATTTGTGCATCTTTTCCTTTGTCCAATATTTCTTTCTCTTAGCCGAAATTGCCTTTTGGCATTTGGTAAAAAGTTTGCTTTGTTTTGGCCTTTGCTTTTTGACCAAATTGATATCTTTATTTCTTATTTTCCTCTCAAGCTTACTTTCTTCTGGAACCAAAATATTGTCATCTTTGAAGACATTCACCATTCTTTCTTTCCTCTCTAGTGCCGAATTTATCTTTACACCAAAAGCATTCTCTTTTATTTTCTTTTACTTTTTCATTCTCTTTCTCTCTTTCTTCCTCATAGCCGAAACCATCCCATACTTTTTCATCATTTCTTTCTTTCTTTTTCTTTTAAGTTGTTAAGGCCGAATTTCTTGATAGTTCAAGTAGGAGGGTTAATCGATCATTGTGTTTCGGGTAAGGTCTTTTCTATCAATCGTTTCTTCTTTATTTTTTCTTTAGATTAATCGATTTTAGGAATCTAATTCTCTTATTTCTCCGTGGCTAAACCTTTGAAGGAAGATTTTCGGGGTTTTCTTGTAGTCAACGTTAGGGAGAAATCATTCGAGTTTGAAGAATCCAAGGTAAGGGACAATGATATTCGGCCTAAGGCCATATCTTCTTAGTGAAAACCAATTTCTCACATAATGATATGTAGGTTCGGTCGACGTGTAGGCAAGAGTCGGAAATCCTAAAGTTCTATCGCTCTTTGTGTTTGCAAGGTGTGTAACTTATACTAAACTTCTAATAGATTAATAGCTTTATTGATAAAAATGTGTTTCTAAAGAAATATAAATGATTATGGCTTCAGGTACCATTCATTGGTACAGTGAATTGAGGTACGTTATTCCTTCGTACTATGTATGATTTTAATATGAAACATATTCGATAGTTGATTATGATTTTGGGATAATGTACAAGGCATGATATTTGCATCTTTAATAATGCTATATACATAATATGAAATGTGTCCGATTCCGATATGATTATGGGTTATATGGCATGATAATGAAATAATATGTTTTTGCACGGGCATATGGGTAATATTGAAAGGGGAAGTGTTCCAGTGGTTTTACCACATTATCCGGTGACTTCGGTCACAATATTATGAATCCGGTGACTTCGGTCACGATATTTGAATCCGGTGACTTCGGTCACGATATTATGAATCCGGTGACTTCGGTCACAATATTATGAATCCGGTGACTCTGTCACAATTATCTGGTGGCTATGCCACGATTATAAGGGCGATGTGCATGTTTACTGCAGCAACTGCCTTCGATGGTGTGTAGCGGATGGAGGGTCGATTTAGTAATCCCCACGGTGTGATTGGTTGGTACGGGTGGTGTGTAGCGGATGGATATCTAAGTTGGGTTCGGGATTGCATTTCATTTCATATGTACATGTGATTATCTGATTTGCTATATTATGGGCTTATGGCTAAATGTGTTTTAAATGGGCTTTCTTGTATGATCTATTAGACTTTTAGTGTATTGTTACACATTGAGTCTATGGACTCACCCTTTTATGGGATATCGTTTCAGGTGATACACAATGATTTGGACCGGGTTCAGTGTGGACTACGTGGTGGCCATTGCTCAATTTAGTTCGGTTATCCTTATTCTTTAATTTATTACGTTTCTTATATATATTGAGATTTAAATTTGGGATATGTTTTTGTAATAAGGCCGCCATTAGCTATGTTTTCTTTTACATTTTTTTTATATTCCGCTACAATCAACTTTAATTAAATTACTTAAATATTTTCGATAATCGTATATTAAAATTAAGTTACAAATTTATTTTTAACAAGTACATATTTCAAATATTTTCTCTTACTCTAATGAAAATTTCATGTTTTACCAAAACGAAAAAACGAGTTTTTATCGAGAAGCATACCAGATCCGGTCGGGCTTGTGGGCCGGGTTTGGGGTGTTTCAAAACGTGACCATGGGTCATTTGTCTTTGTAATAAATGACTTAATTACTATTTTATAGTAATTGAATTTTCATGAAGAAATATGTAATGGTTACCATAAGATAAAATAGGATCATATTGGAAGAACGAATTTATCCCAAAGATATTAAGGATATCCTATGAGGGTAACACACTTATGGCAAGGTCATTAGAAGAGCCTGATCAAGTATCTTTCGTAATGGTATGTAATAAGGGAGAGATCAATCACGATACTATAGTGGAATGACTACATGACTACATGAGTTTATAATTAATAGGCGAAAAGCTGAAACTTAATTTTAAATCATTTGAGCCCTAATTATATATGTCCAATTGGTCTCTCCACTAGCTTGTTGAAACCAAAAATGAATAATATGTAAAATCAAATGAACAGAAATGGATGAGAATGATAAAGTTAGAGAAATAGGTCAAATTCGGAAAAGAATGCGTTTTTTCACTAAGTATGAAAATGACCTGAGAATTAATTTAAGTTTTTCGAATTATTATTTAATCAAATAATTGAAGTTCAAAAATGGATTTAAATTAATTGGTCATTATGAATCTGTTGAATATGAAAATGAAATATATTTTCTCATAGATACTTTTACGGTAAAGTTGACATGACTTTAACGAAAGTAGAATTCAGTTGGGAAAATTATTTAATTAGAGAATTAATCAATTTAAATTAATTTAATAAATAATATTTATTTTTTGAAATATAAAAACATGTATTGGGTTGGATTAAGTTATAAAATATTGAGTTAAAAGTCTAGAAATCACATATAATTGGACCCAATATAGGAGAGGCCTAAAATCCCTCATAGTACATCTGAGGGGGTGACACAGTCTAGTAGAACTAGGGTGTTCCACCCTTTTCTCCTAGTTGAACTAGGGGACTAGTTTTTCTATCATATAAGTATTATTTTTGTTTTACTAATTCAACTAGGATTCTCCTATCTCTCCCTATAAGTAGATGGCATTGGTAGAGCTATAGAGAAACACATGTTGTGTAACACCCCAAACCCGATCAATACGCCACGACCGAATCTGGTGCGTCACTGAGGAAAAATATTTTGAAAAGAATCGAATTAATGATTAAAATTTTGTGAAAAACCCTTTGAAATTCTATATTTGTAGAAATCAGGTGTATAATAAGTTAAAACTAATAATTTACTTTGAAATTACGTAAAACATTAAAATAAGTGAATAAATCATAGGTTAGAAAACATTTATATCATTTTAAAAAAACTCGAATTATTACTTTGAAAACCATTTGCATTTGAATGTAGAAACTTAACATTTGAAAATCATTTAAATTATCGAAAACACTTAAGTTGTTAAAATTATCAAATGATTTATGTTACCCGATGGTAACGTTTTAAAAACCATCGCGTTGTGTAGTTTAGAAAACTTGGTGCTCAATTTATTGTAATAATCAAGAATTTATAACCATATTTAAAACATAATCAAAACATAAAAATAATCCAAAACATAATTTAAAGAGGCCTTATTACAAACCCATAAAATATGAAAACCAAATTAAAGTAAAGTACCCAAATGGAAGTTCATATAAAACCAACTTTTACTGCATGGCCTCCTCGAGTTCATCCGGCTCCATATCTGCGATCTCACGAATCACCTGAAATGATAAGGGAGAAGGTGAGTCACCAAGACTCAGTGCATATTCCCTCTCCCGGGTAATTACCACATACTTACACAGATTATAACAAAGCAATATATATGTATAATGCACCCAACCTAGCCATCCATAACTCCTTTTCTACCCCGCGTGGTACCAAACCACTGGTGGTGCCAAACCACTAGTGTCCAAAGACACAATTGTGTTACCAAAACACTGGTGACCGAGGTCACAAATAATCCATCTGTGGGGCCAACCCACGTGTGATACCAAATCACTGGTAGACGATCCCATATCTCAAAAGTGGGGCCAACCCACGGTGGAATTAACCACAGGGACAAGTCGCTATGAGGTGCCAAACCTCTGGTGTCCAAAGACACGAATGTGATACCAAATCACTGGTGGTTCCAAACCACTGGTGTCCGAAGACACGAATCATCAAGTTGTGGGGCCAACCCACGTGTGATACCAAATCACTGGCAGACGGTCCCATATCTCAAAAGTGGGGCCAACCCACGGTGGAATTAACCACAGGGACAAGTCGCTATGAGGTGCCAAACCTCTGGTGTCCGAAGACACAAATGTGATACCAAATCACTGGAGATACCAACCAAATCTCTGGTGTCCGAAGACACAAATGTGATACCAAATCACTGGTGACCGAAGTCACAATCTTCCCCCTCCTCTCATATTGCCCATACCAATGCAATAGATAAACAAATCATGTCAATATATTATGATATGAATCATATAATAAATATGTCATAAATCGTAGATCATGATTTCAATCCACATGTATTAACAACATATCGAAACGGACTTACCCGAATCCTCATTCATACCATCATGGTATCAAATCCAAATCTCGTCGTTTTTTTGACTTTCATAATATGATTAGTTATAAAACACACATGAATTCATATATAACCCAAGTTATAAAGTGTGTAAGATACACACCTTTCACCAACGTAAGAACTAACTTCCAAAAATCCGATCTACCGCACTAGATCCTTGTCCTACAATCGTCCAAATCACAATATTTTAATGAAAACCATTCGGCCAACAACATAACTTAATCCAAATAACCTTGGGCTTCCTCAACCAACTTTAAGAGTATAGAGTCCTTACCACTTGACTTACCAACTTCGATTTGCTAAAGGAATGGCTTAAATCGATTGCTTCCGAAATCCCAATGAGCCTAAGAGAATAATCGAATCCTAAAAATGGTTAGAACCTTGCAAAACAATGCCCAAAGGTTCGGCCTTTGTCCACAAGAAAACATCACAGAAACGAGAAAGAAAAGAAAGAAAACGTCCATGAACACTTACCCCTTTTTATCCAAAATCAATAGAAGAAAACCAAGGAGAGTCTACCCTTGAATATTCAGCCAAAACAAAGACTAAAAGAGAGGAAGAAGGTTCGGTTATGGTTGATTTGTATTAACAACAAGGATTGAATTAAAATTGAGAAAGAGAAAGGAAAAATAAAAGAAGAAAATGAAAGAGATTTCAATGGAAAAGAAATGTTTATGGCTTAAAATAAAAGAAAGTAAAGAGAGATGGAGAGATGGAAATTTCGGCCAAGAGAGAGTGTAGGAGAAAAATGATTTGAACAATATTGAAAGAAAGAAAAGGAGAGAGTTGTGGGAGAGATTCGGCCAAGCTACTACTTTGCCAAAAAGAAAGTGCACAAAAATGCACAAGTTAGATTGTAGTTTCGGTTACAAAAGGGCAAATGAAAGAAAGTAAAATGATGTCATTTGGTTCAACAAAAAGAGGCTAAAATCAAAAGCAAAATGCACCAAAATGCACAAGACATATTCGGCCAAAGAGGAGAGCTTTGGGGAGGAAAAGAAAAATGCCAAAGATGCACAAAAATGCTAAAATGACTAACCAATTCCCCCCCAAACTACCTAGCACATTCGGCCATCCCCCTTTTCTACACATGCCGTCCACATTCAACCACTAAAGGCCTAGGAAAACTTTCCAAAACATCCTCCACCCTTCATGCCTTTTGTCCCCTCATCATACCATAACCTTAAGAATCTTATCCCCTATTTCATGCTTTCCTTAATCTTATATTCAACTTACCAAAAGATGAAAGTCCAACCTATCATAACATAAGTTGACCGTCCATAAATGCTATGATGAAATAAAAATCCTCAAAATGCTTTCCTTGATACTCGAACTACTAACCTCAAGCAACCTTTCAAGAGCCTTAACCATCTTGCCACTTATTCCTTTTGTGCTATAATTGAACACTTAAATTAACTTAAGTGTCAAACTCACTTAATCCACTTCATTAAATAAACTATACCAAAAATTATTCTAGCTTCCTAATATTTCCAAGCCTTCACACAAATATACTATGCACACAAAAATTCATACCCGGGCTAACACAATAACTAGATGACATACAAATTTTTCCTAAAGCCCACGGCCCAATCGGCCCATTCGCTATGACCGAATTTGAAATGCCACTGCGGAAAACGTTTGAAAGAAAAACGAGTTAACGATTAAATTTTTGTGAAAAACTCTTTGTTGAACTTTGTTTGTAGAAAACAAGTGTATAATAAATTGAAAGCTGATAATTTACTTTTGAAAACCTCAAAATAAGTCTTAAAAACTTAGTTGCAAATCCATAGATTAGAAAACCTTTTTATATTTTAAAGAAACCAAAGTGATTAGGTTGAAAACTGTATCTAAAAGAAATTTGGAAAGGTTGAGTTTTATAAAAATAGTATGAGTTATCGAAAATACTTAAGATGATAAAATTATCAAATGATTTATGTTACCCGATGGTAACGTTTTAAAAACCATCGCATTTTGTAATTTAGAAAACTTTATGCTCAAATTATTATATCAAACATGTAAATTTGTAAGCCAAATTTAAGTCAAACCCAAAACATATAAATAATCCAAAACATAAATAAACAGGCCTTATTACAAATCCATAAAAATATGAAAAACCAAATTTAAATAAAATACCCAAATGGAAGTTCATGTAAAACCAAATTTTATTGCATGGCCTCCTCGAGTTCATCCGGCTCCTTATCCGCGATCTCACGAATCACCTGAAAAGATATCCCACTGAAGGGTGAGTCAACAGACTCAATGTGTAACAATACACTAAAAATCCAATCGATCATAGCAATAAAGCCCATTTAAAATCACATTTAGCCATAAGCCCATAATATAGTAAATTAGATATTCTTATGTACATGTAAAATGAAATGCAATCCCGAGCCCAACCTAGATATCCATCCGCTACACACCACCCGTACCAGCCAATCACACCGTAGGGATTACTAAATCGACCCTCCATCCGCTACACACCATCGAAGGCAGTTGCTGCAGTCAACATGCACATCGCCCTTATAATCGTGGCATAGCCACCAGATAATCGTGACAGAGTCACCGGATTCATAGTATCGTGACCGAAGTCACCGGATTCATAATATCGTGACTGAAGTCACCGGATTCATAATATCGTGACCAAAGTCACCGAATTCATAATATCGTGACCGAAGTCACCGGATTCATAATATCGTGACCGAAGTCACCGGATAATGTGGTAAAACCACCGGAACACTTCCCCTTTCAATATTACCCATATGCCCATGCAATAACATATTATTTCATTAACATGCCATATACCCCATAATCATATCGGAATCGGACACATATCATATTATGCATATAGCATTATTAACGATGCAAATATCATGCCTTGTACATTATCCCAAAAATCATAATCAAATTTCGAATATGTTTCATATTAAAATCATACATAGTACAAAGGAATAACGTACCTCAATTCACCGTACTATTGAATGGTACCCGAAGCCATAATCATTTATATTTCTTTATAAACATATTTTTATCAATAAAGCTATTAATCTATTAGAAGTTTAGTATAAGTTACACACCTTGTAAACACAAAGAGCGATAGAATATTTAGGATTTCCGACTCTTGCCTACAACGTCGACATAACCTACATATCACTATGTGAGAAATCGGTTATCACTAAAAGATATGGCCTTAGGCCAAATATCAACATCTTCTTACCTTGGATTATTCAAATCCCGAACGATCTCTCCCTAAACGTCGACTGCAAGAAACCCCGAAATCCTCCTTCAAAGATTTGGCCATGGAAAAGTAAGAGAATTAGATTCCTAAAATCGGTTAATCCAAGGGAAAATAAAGAAAAACGATTGATAGATAATCCTTACCCGAAACACGAAGATTGATTAACCCCTACTTGAACTATAAAGGAATTCGGCCTTAACAAATTAAAAGAAAAGGAATGGTGATTTCGACTTTAACAAAAGAAGAGAAAAGATGGTAGTTTCAAATATGATGGTTTCAGTTTTTAATCAAAAGAAAGAAAGAGAAATGGTGAAAAGTATAGAATAGTTTCGGCTATGAGAAAGAAAGAGAAGAGAAAAAGAGAATGAAAAAGAAAAAGAAAATATGAGAAGTGCTTTTGGTGATAGAATGAATTCGGCACTAGAGAGGAAGAAAAGAAATGGTAAATGTCTTCAAAAGTACCAATTTGGTCAAAAATGTAATGGCCAAAACAAAGCAAAGTTTTTACCAAATGCCAATTGACAATTTCGGCTAAGGAGAAAAATATTTGGAGAAAAGGAAAAAGATGCACAAAAAATGCTAAAATGACCAACCAATTCCCCCCCAAAACTACCTATCAAAATTCGGCCACCCCCCTAGCCTTACATGCCGTCCACATACATGATCTCCCAAGTCAAAACTTACCACTCAATTCTTACCATAGCAAGACACCCCACATCATGCCTTATTTTCTCCCATTAGCCTTAAAATCTTTGATTTCTTTCCCAAACATCAAACTTACCTTAAGCAAATATTCTACTTGCCAAAAGTTGAAAGTCCAACCCATCATAAATTTGAATTTACCGTCCATTAATGCTAGGATGCACAAAATATAAAATTCTCAAAATGCCTTCCATGTTACTCGAACCACTTCCCTCAAGCAACTTTCCAAGCTCCTTATCCACCTTGCCACTAATTCCTCTTGTGCTTTAATTTAACACTTAAATTAACTTAAGTGTCAAGCTCACCTAATCCACTTCATTAAATAAACCATACTAGAATTATTCTAGCTTCCTAAACAAAATCAAACCTTCACAAGACTATGCTAACACACAAACAATACTACCCGAGCTAACACAAGTAATAAAAAAATAATACTCAAATTTTTCCTAAAGCCCAAGGTCCAATTAGCCCAATCCTACTAGGCCCAATTTCAAGATGTTACAGATCTACCCTCCTTAAAGAAATTTCGTCCTCGAAATTTCCAACTAGCTAACAGTCATACCTCCTATCTCACCACACTACGCTCTTGCTGCGCACTCTGATCTTAATAAAACCACAATGTACTTTTTTTAACAAAATCTTGAATCCTTTTTCCCACAACCAGACATCTAATTCACAATAGCAAACCGTTATCTAACACTTACACTTATACCAAAAATTTTCCTACATTCAGCCATCACTTCCAACCAAAACATACCTGACTTGAGAGTGAGGAAACAATCCCGAGCCTTATGCTCCTTAGACCCGCATCTCAAGCATACTCCTGACTCCCTCCAACTTTCTCCCGGATGACACCTTCCACAGTAATCGCAAGCCAAACAGTTCGATCATGCCTTGACAGTTTTACAGATCGAGATTGTGACCCAAGAGAACCGTGATCTCTAATCTTCTTACAGTCCATAGACCCAATCTCGAAGTGCTTCACCGATTCCTTTAACCTCCTCCAAAACTTCCTTAACTATCTGAGTCAGCTCATCAATCCGTATTCAGTCATGAGACCCCGTCTCAACCACTAGCGATGCTAACGCCTCCATTTCAGAAATATGCCTCGGTGCCGAAGATCTAGCCCTAGCACAATCGGCCTTTACCACGTCCATGACGACCACGATCTCGAGTGCTCATGTCTAACGTCTCGACTTTTCTTAGTAAAAAGTTTTATGCATTAATCAATATTCCACTTTCTTTAAAGCACAGTTTTATGAAAAAGTTTCTATAAGTGGTTGTTTCGCGTGTACATCCAACCTATAATTTTGGGTCTCTAAAGTAGTTCCTACTACTATATAGTCATATCAGTATCATCATATCATCAAAATCAATAGTTTGAGGTACTTACCAGGGCGGATTGGTGCCGGAGACTCGGAGCCATGCTTTTTCAACCATAAAATTTTCAACAAAAACATCTTAAAGCCATATTTTAAAACATTTTGGGCCTCGGGCCCACAGCCGAGCTTTTGAACTTAGCTCTGATACCAATTTGTAACACCCCAAACCCGGTCAATACGCCACGACAGAATCTGGTGCGTCACTGAGGAAAATATTTTGAAAAGAATCGAATTAATGATTAAAATTTTGTGAAAAACCCTTTGAAATTCTATATTTGTAGAAATCAGGTGTATAATAACTTAAAACTAACAATTTACTTTGAAATTACGTAAAACTTTAAAATAAGTGAATAAATCATAGGTTAGAAAACATTTATATCATTTTAAGAAAACTCGAATTATTACTTTGAAAACCATTTGCATTTGAATGTAGAAACTTAACATTTGAAAATCATTTAAATTATCGAAAACACTTAAGTTGTTAAAATTATCAAATGATTTATGTTACCCGATGGTAACGTTTTAAAAACCATCGCGTTGTGTAGTTTAGAAAACTTGGTGCTCAATTTATTGTAATAATCAAGAATTTATAACCATATTTAAAACATAATCAAAACATAAAAATAATCCAAAACATAATTTAAAGAGGCCTTATTACAAACCCATAAAATATGAAAACCAAATTAAAGTAAAGTACCCAAATGGAAGTTCATATAAAACCAACTTTTACTGCATGGCCTCCTCGAGTTCATCCGGCTCCATATCCGCGATCTCACGAATCACCTGAAATGATAAGGGAGAAGGTGAGTCACCAAGACTCAGTGCATATTCCCTCTCCCGGGTAATTACCACATACTTACACAGATTATAACAAAGCAATATATATGTACAATGCACCCAACCTAGCCATCCATAACTCCTTTTCTACCCCGTGTGGTACCAAACCACTGGTGGTGCCAAACCACTGGTGTCCAAAGACAAAATTGTGTTACCAAAACACTGGTGACCGAGGTCACAAATAATCCATCTGTGGGGCCAACCCACGTGTGATACCAAATCACTGGCAGACGATCCCATATCTCAAAAGTGGGGCCAACCCACGGTGGAATTAACCACAGGGACAAGTCGCTATGAGGTGCCAAACCTCTGGTGTCCAAAGACACGAATGTGATACCAAATCACTGGTGGTTCCAAACCACTGGTGTCCGAAGACACGAATCATCAAGTTGTGGGGCCAACCCACGTGTGATACCAAATCACTGGCAGACGATCCCATATCTCAAAAGTGGGGCCAACCCACGGTGGAATTAACCACAGGGACAAGTCGCTATGAGGTGCCAAACCTCTGGTGTCCGAAGACACAAATGTGATACCAAATCACTAGAGATACCAAATCTCTGGTGTCCGAAGACACAAATGTGATACCAAATCACTGGTGACCGAAGTCACAATCTTCCCCCTCCTCTCATATTGCCCATACCAATGCAATAGATAAACAAATCATGTCAATATACTATGATATGAATCATATAATAAATATGTCATAAATCGTAGATCATGATTTCAATCCACATGTATTAACAACATATCGAAACGGACTTACCCGAATCCTCATTCATACCATCATGGTATCAAATCCAAGTCTCATCGTTTTTTTTTTACTTTCATAATATGATTAGTTATAAAACACACATGAATTCATATATAACCCAAGTTATAAAGTGTGTAAGATACACACCTTTCACCAACGTAAGAACTAACTTCCAAAAATCTGATATACCGCACTAGATCCTTGTCCTACAATCGTCCAAAACACAATATTTTAATGAAAACCATTCGGCCAACAACATAACTTAATCCAAATAACCTTAGGCTTCCTCAACCAACTTTAAGAGTATAGAATCCTTACCACTTGACTTACTAACTTCGATTTGCTAAAGGAATGGCTTAAATCGATTGCTTCCGAAATCCCAATGAGCCTAACAGAATAATTGAATCCTAAAAATGGTTAGAACCTTACAAAACAATGCCCAAAGGTTCGGCCTTTGTCCACAAGAAAACATCACATAAACGAGAAAGAAAAGAAAGAAAACGTCCATGAACACTTACCCCTTTTTATCCAAAATCAATAGAAGAAAACCAAGGAGAGTCTACCCTTGAATATTTGGCCAAAACAAAGACTAAAAGAGAGGAAGAAGGTTCGGTTCTGGTTGATTTGTATTAACAACAAGGATTGAATTAAAATTGAGAAAGAGAAAGGAAAAACAAAAGAAGAAAATGAAAGAGATTTCAATGGAAAAGAAATGTTTATGGCTTAAAATAAAAGAAAGTAAAGACAGATGGAGAGATGGAAATTTCGGCCAAGAGAGAGTGTAGGAGAAAAGTGATTTGAACAATATTGAAAGAAAGAAAAGGAGAGAGTTGTGGGAGAGATTCGGCCAAGCACTACTTTGCCAAAAAGAAAGTGCACAAAAATGCACAAGTTAGATTGTAGTTTCGGTTACAAAAGGGCAAATGAAAGAAAGTAAAATGATGTCATTTGGTTCAACAAAAAGAGGCTAAAATCAAAAGCAAAATGCACCAAAATGCACAAGACATATTTGGCCAAAGAGGAGAGCTTTGGGGAGGAAAAGAAAAATGCCAAAGATGCACAAAAATGCTAAAATGACTAACCAATTCCCCCCAAACTACCTAGCACATTCGGCCATCCCCCTTTTCCACACATGTCGTCCACATTCAACCACTAAAGGCCTAGGAAAACTTTCCAAAACATCCTCCACCCTTCATGCCTTTTGTCCCCTCATCATACCACAACCTTAAGAATCTTATCCCCCATTTCATGCTTTCCTTAATCTTATATTCAACTTACCAAAAGATGAAAGTCCAACCTATCATAACATAAGTTGACCGTCCATAAAAATCCTCAAAATGCTTTCCTTGATACTCGAACTACTAACCTCAAGCAACCTTTCAAGAGCCTTAACCATCTTGCCACTTATTCCTTTTGTGCTATAATTGAACACTTAAATTAACTTAAGTGTCAAACTCACTTAATCCACTTCATTAAATAAACTATACTAAAAATTATTCTAGCTTCCTAATATTTCCAAGCCTTCACACAAATATACTAAGCACACAAAAATTCATACCCGAGCTAACACAATAACTAGATGACATACAAATTTTTCCTAAAGCCCACGGCCCAATCGGCCCAATCCTACTAGGCCCAATTTCGGGATATTACATGTTGTATACAACTTTGAGATATTGTTATTCTACCTGAAAAAGTGAGAATTTAATTTCTAAGTATTAATTATATTTTTTTTGGGAATAATAATTCTATTGGTTTCTATTGAGAGAGAGAGAATTCATTCCTACTAAAAGTAAAAAATTATTTGATTCGTGATTTTTTGAGCCCACACTCGAAGCATTTTGTGGTACAAGGATAGTGAAGAAAGTCGTTTGGTTGAAATTTGGAAATGTCTAGGATCCATCTCGCACAAAGCACAAGTATTTTTTGGGAAAAGTTTATTGCTATAAATATCACAAACTGGCTCGATTTTCATAATTTTAAGTTTTTTTGTTCTGACAGAAAATAAATTTTTTAACTAGATTTTTTCCAACAAGATTATGTTGGAACGCCGGTACCCCATGGCGCAGCAGAATAAAATTAGATCTGGCGATCCAAATCATGGATCCATGTGTGAGGAACGAATCGGGGTGAAATAAAGGTTTCGAAATTACCAAAACTTCAATCTGAGTAGACAACGATGCCTTGGCAACAAGAGTTTTGATCTATTGCCGAATCAAGCCTCAACCTTTTCCGATGTCGGCCTCTACGTAATCCACCCGGTTTGACTATGAACGGAAGAAATCTCCAAAACTGTTTTGGAGGCTTATTTGCTTGACGGCTGCTAGACCAAACAAGCAATCACTTAGGGTTTTCATCTTTAGTTTTGTCTCCTTTTAATACCTTTTATAATGGGTGCCTTTCTCATTGGGCCTTTTATAATAGGTATCCTCTTAATTGGGCCTTTTATAATTGGTATGTCTTGAATGTATTACAAGATTAAATAAATACAATAAAGTTTTTAACCGAAAATTATAATTACATTAATTATATCTAAAAATTACAATTACATTAATTATAATAAGGATTCCGGTAAACTATACTTATTTAAATTTATATATGAATCAAATTCATATATTAATAAAATTATGTTATCATTATGTGTACAACATCCTTGTACATATAATATGTTCAATATTTGATTGCCCAATTAAATTAATTCTTTAATTAATTTAATTTATGTGACAACCAAGCACAATACCAACTATATTTTATTCCGTTCATTTCAACCATAGGGTGTGACCCTGTAGGTTCTTGCAACGTTAGCAGTAATACTAGAACGATTCTATTGTCACAGACAATGAGTGGCATCTAGCAATGCATCATTGCTACCTAAGTTACAAGAAGTCATGATTCGACATAACCTTTCGTGATTAACCTTTCATGCATTAATCCTTAAGTCCTTTATCTCTGGAATGGATACAAGTCATGGGATAGTCACACTTGCATAATCCATCCCATGTTTCTTGATATCTTGAGTAGACTATGATATACAAATTAGTATGACATTGCATATCAACTTATTTGAGCATGGCCATGCATTTCTAGTCTCACTCAATCAAGTGGCCTAAGATATTACTCCTATTATGTAGGAGGGACTTATCCTTTATTGATCAACCATATCCCTCTACATAGATTGTGGTATATCCAACATCAGCCTTTATAGAACAACCTGTTACGGTATAGGTTTGACTGTATCAAAATATACAACTCACGATGCTGGGATAATAATGATCTCAAGTCTGAGGATCATATACATATTAATCACTATGAGTAATGTTGTGACAATTACATAATAATCCAAGAAACATACTCATAGCGGGTCAATCCAATATGTTGTTCTCTAACACACATATTCATGCATTGATTTTGACACTCCATATCAATGACAACTCTTTATCATCAATCAACTACATGTTAGTCTTAATGCATTATTATTGTCCTAGTCAACAATAATACTCGACTAATGATCTTTTAAGAATAATCATATTATTCTCAGGTCATTATTATAAAACAGTTTATCTATACACACAGAAAGAAAAACTGAAATAATAATGACAACACTTTATATTAATAAACATGGTAAATTAAGTATGTTATTACAACCATCTCATGATTGATCTTTGGGCATACTCTTACAATCTCCCACTAGCACTAAGACCAATCACTCATATATCTAATACCAAGTGACTTAGTGTGACGATCATGCTTCTGCTGTGTCAGAGGCTTGGTCAGGGGATCAGCGATGTTATCATCTGAAGGTACTCTGCATATCTCTACATCCCCTCGATCGATAATCTCTCGAATAAGATGGTAGCGTCTAAGTATATGTTTGGATCGCTGGTGAGATCTGGGTTCTTTAGCTTGTGCAATAGCTCCATTGTTATCACATCGGAGTTCTATAGCATCTGATATGCTAGGCACAACCCCTAGTCCAGTAATGAACTTCTTGATCCAAACTGCTTCTTTTGATGCCTCGCTGACTGCAATATACTCAGCCTCTGTTGTAGAACCGGCTACTGTACTTTGCTTTGAACTCTTCCAGCTCACAGCACCACCATTAAGGCAAAACACAAAACCTGATTGCGATCGAGAATCATCCTTGTCGGTTTGGAAGCTGGCATCAGTGTAACCTTTTACACTTAACTCTTCCTCACCTCCATATAATAGGAACGTATCCTTAGTTCTTCTTAAGTACTTAAGGATACTCTTGACTGTGGTCTAGTGACCTTCACCGGGATCTACTTGATACCTGCTCGTCATACTTAAGGCATACGAGACATCTGGACGGGTACATAACATAGCATACATGATAGATCCAATAGCAGAAGCATATGGAATTTTACTCATGCGTTCTCTCTCTTGTGGAGTTGAAGAACACATTTCCTTCGAGAGTGAAATACCATGTCTCATAGGTAGGAATCCTCTTTTAGATTCTTCCATACTGAACCTTTTCAGTACTTTATCTATGTATGTACTTTGGCTTAGACCTAGTAGTCGTCTTGATCTATCTCTATAGATCTTGACTCCTAAGATATAAGTGGCTTCGCCCAAGTCCTTCATAGAAAAACAACTTCTTAACAAAGTCTTAATAGACTGCAAGGTAGGTATGTCATTTCCCATGATAAGTATGTCATCCATATATAGTACCAAGAATGTGATAGTGCTCCCACTAACTTTCTTGTAAACACATGGTTCATCTTCATTTTTTGATAAAACCAAACTCTTTGATTGCATCGTTAAAACGAATATTCCAACTTCGAGAAGCTTGCTTTAATCCATAAATGGATCTTTGTAGCTTACATATCTTTCTAGCATCCTTTGGATTTACAAAACCTTCAGGTTGTGTCATATACACATCCTCTTCAAGTTTCCCGTTAAGGAAAGCTGTTTTGACGTCCATCTGCCAGATTTCATAATCATGAAATGCAGCTATGGCGAGCAAGATCCTGATGGATTTAAACATAGCTACAGGAGAAAAGGTTTCATCATAGTCAACACCATGAATTTGGCGAAAACCTTTAGCGACTAATCGCCCTTTGTATGTTTGTACATTACCATCCATGTCTATTTTCTTTTTGAAAACCCATTTGCACCCTATAGGTTTAACCCCTTCGGGTGGGTCAATCAAAGTCCATACTTGGTTTTCATACATGGAATCCATCTCAGATCTCATGGCCTCAAGCTATTTCTCAGAGTCTGGGCTCGTCACCGCTTCTTGATAAGTCCTAGGCTCATCTTGATCTATAAGAAGAACGTCACCATGCGTTGTAATGAGAAATCCATATCTCTCAGGTGCACGGCATTCTCTTAAAGATCTGCGCGGTGGTTGTGTTTCTATAGCAGTTGTTTGTTCCTCAATTTCTTGTGGAATTTGGTTTTGTTCAATCTCTGGTTCAGTGGTATCTTGTGATTCTTGAATTTCTTCAAGTTCAATCTTTCTCCCACTTCCTTTTCTAGAAGTAAATTCTTTCTCTAGGAAGACACCAGTCCGAGCAACAAAAATTTTGTTCTCAGTGGGATTAAAAAAATAATATCCTTTGGTTTCTTTTGGATACCCCACAAAAATACACCTTTCAAATTTGGGTTCAAGCTTAGTAGACGTCTGACGTTTAACATAAGCTTCACAACCCCAAATTTTCATAAAGGACATACTAGGACGTTTCCCAGTCCACATCTCATATGGCGTCTTTTGAACCGATTTAGATGGAACACGATTTAGTGTGAAGGCAGCAGTCTCAAGTGCATGTCCCCAAAAGGAAGTCGGTAGATCAGCATGACTCATCATGGATCGAACCATGTCTAACAAAGTTTGATTTCTTCTCTCAGATACTCCATTCCATTGAGGAGTCCCAGGACGAGTAAGTTGTGAGACAATCCCACATTCTTTCAAAAGATCATCAAACTCTAGGCTCAAATACTCTCCACCTTGATCAGATCGAAGTGACTTGATAGTTTTGCCTAGTTGATTTTGTACTTCATTTTTAAATTCCTTGAACTTTTCAAGGGACTCAGACTTATGGCGCATGAGATAAACATACCCATATCTACTGAAATCATCAGTGAAAGTAATGAAGTAGTGAAATCCACCTCTGGCCTGTGTATTTATTGGTCCACATACATCAGAATGTATTAGGCCTAATAAATCACTAGCTCGTTCACCTTTTCCAGAAAAAGGAGATTTAGTCATTTTTCCCAATAAGCAAGATTCACATACTTCAAATTGTTCAAAAACAAATGAATTCAAGAGACCATCTCTATGGAGTTTGGATATGTGTTTCTCACTTATGTGGCCCAAACGACAATGCCAAAGATAAGTTTGATTTGAGTCATTTATTTTAGAACTTTTAGTATTTATGTTGTAAATGGGATTCGTTTGATCTAAAATATAGAGGCCATTAATCAATTGCGCCGAACCATAGAAAACATTATTGAGATAAAATGAACAACAATTATTCTTAATAATTATCTCAAAACCAATTTTGTCTAAACAAGAAATTGAAATAATGTTTTTAGTCAAACTGGGCACAAAATAACAATCCTCTAAACATAAATCAAGTCCACTAGGCAAAGATAAAGTATATGTTCCCACAGCTAATGCAGCAACTTTTGCTCCATTTCCAACTCGTAGGTCCACATCTCCTCTAGCCAAAGTCCTACTCCTTTGTAGTCCCTGTACAGAAGTACAAATATGAGAACCACAACCAGTATCTAATACCCAAGAAGTAGTAGTTGATAAATTAATATCAATAACATAAATACCTGAAGCAGACATTCCGCTTGCTTTAGCCTTCTTGACTTCTTCAAGATAGGCAGGCCAGTTCCGTTTCCAATGTCCAGTCACACCACAATGAAAACAGTTTCCTTCCTTAGACACCCCACCTTTAGGTTTCAGTGCAGCCTTTCCTTTTCCAAATTTGGGCTTACCTTTGCCCTTGGGCTTTGTTTGAACTTTGGCCTTTCCCTTGCCCTTGTTATTACGGACCATCAGTATGGGCTTGGGTCCAACCTTTTTCAAGTTGCCTTTAGCAGTTCGTAACATACTGAGCAATTGTGGTAGAGTCTTGTCAATTTCATTCATATTAAAATTGAGGACAAACTGGCTGTAGCTATCCGGCAACAATTGTAAAATAACATCAGTGGCCAACTCTTGGCTCAATGGAAACCCAAGCTTAGACAGGCTTTCAATATAGCCAATCATCTTAAGGACATGAGGTCCTACTGGGCTTCCTTCAGCCAACTTACATTGGAATAAGGCCTTAGAGATATCAAACCTCTCTTGCCGTGCTTGTCCCTGATAAAGTTCTTTCAGGTGCTCGATCATATCATAAGCAACCATGTCCTCATGTTGCTTCTGAAGTTCAGGATTCATAGTGGCAAGCATAAGACATCCAACATCTATCATGTCATCGAGATACTTCTTGTAAGCATCTCTATCAGTCCTCGAGGCATTAGCGGGTGGTTCATTAGGAAGTGGTTGTTCAATGACATATAATTTCCGTTCTTGTTTAAGGACAATCCTCAAGTTACGGAACCAATCAAGAAAATTCAAACCATTAATTTGTCCTTCTCAAGGACCGATCGCAATGAGAGTGTGCTAGTGTTTGTAGCCATAATATATCTACAACAATTAAATATGCATGTGAGTAAATTTACCAATTTTATATCAATCATTAAAAAGACTTTATTCCCACTATTTTATTTCAAAATTAATAACCCTCGTATATTAATTTCGGAAAAACTTTCTCAAAAGTATTTCTAGTAGGTTAAGGATCCATATTTCACCACCTCTTAAGTCAGCTTTGGCTTTACTCTTAAGATTATGGTTATTTAGGTAAGCAACATTTGCTAATTACATCATATGTAACTCCTAATATTTGGTGAACAACTCTTGTTCTAATCATCTTATGATTTATCCAATTTACTTGCCTCTAGGTTTCTAATTCTATTAGAGTAACCTAGTTAAGTCATTAACCAATTTTTAACCAGCGAATATCACTTGTTTATTCTTCGCGTTTAACCAAGATAAATACTAGTACTTCGCTTTGGCAGAACCTACATAGTATTGATCGAGGCCTTAACGAGGGCAAAATTGGAAGGCCATGTTGACTTAATATTTTAATAGAGGGATTTTATTAAGGTTGTTGCATCTCACCAATTATGGTCTACTTTAGCCCATTTAGTCTTCTAATCAATCTTATCAATTAATAGGGTTTATTATCAACAAGGTTTATTATCATCCATAGCATCTCATACATGAATAAATAAAGCAATAAATAAATGCAATAGTTATAGCCCATAAACTAAAGTGGTTCAACCCAAGCCAATGGGAAAACCAAAAGGAAACCTAAAGGTGTAAGCCCTTTCACAAGCTATCATTCACAATCATTGTCCCACCTTCCTTCTTGTTTGGCCCACAGCAACTCTTGCAAATTACAATATGCAGAAACTCATTTTACATACGAGGGAATAAGATGAGAAGAGAAATACAAGAGAATAGTAGCAAGGCACGACACGCAGGCCGTATTTTAAAAAAAATACAACCTTTTATCGAATGGGTCATTGGGCTATAACTATGCATTTCAAACACCGTGCATGTCAAAAATAGCATACATAATTCAATGCTTTTTTTTTTTTTTTTGCTAAGGTGAATTATAAAATATCCTTTCAACCTTTTGTGGCCCATCAAGTTTATAAATTTCTTTTATTAACAAATTTTTTGCGGGGGTCTGAGGATGTCGGAGGAAGCGGGCCGAACCCTATCCCCGGGGGGCGGCGCGAATCGCATACCCCAGTCAAATGAAGCCTCACGATTTGATAAATTTTTATCAACAGAATCGTGTTTTTAGGATTTTAATCCTTGAGGTTTCATATCGGAACAACCCTTGTTCCACTAGCCAGTTAACACTTACTGGAAACTATAAATACCACCGCCGCTACAGATTTGTTAATAGTTAACAGTAATAACATAAAATCGAATAGGCCACAACACCATGATTAACATTTAATCAATTACCGAAAGGAACGATTATCAGATTATGCTTAAACGATTTAAACAATCGAAAATATAATAAGATCAAAACATGTATCTCATACAATTGCATCACCCAAGTATTTAAACCCGAGTTCGTATCACACAAGTGGCTCTGATACCACTGTTGGAACGCCGGTACCCCATGGCGCAGCAGAATAAAATTAGATCCGGCGATCCAAATCATGGATCCATGTGTGAGGAACGAATCGGGGTGAAATAAAGGTTTCGAAATTACCAAAACTTCAATCTGAGTAGACAGTGACGCCTTGGCAACAAGAGTTTTGATCTACTGTCGAATCAAGCCTCAACCTTTTCCGATGTCGGCCTCTACGTAATCCACCCGGTTTGACTATGAACGGAAGAAATCTCCAAAACTGTTTTGGAGGCTTATTTGCTTGACTGCTGCTAGACCAAACAAGCAATCACTTAGGGTTTTCATCTTTAGTTTTGTCTCCTTTTAATACCTTTTATAATGGGTGCCTTTCTCATTGGGCCTTTTATAATAGGTATCCTCTTAATTGGGCCTTTTATAATTGGTATGTCTTGAATGTATTACAAGATTAAATAAATACAATAAAGTTTTTAAGCGAAAATTATAATTACATTAATTATATCTGAAAATTACAATTACATTAATTATAATAAGGATTCCGGTAAACTATATTTATTTAAATTTATATATGAATCAAATTCATATATTAATAAAATTATGTTATCATTATGTGTACAACATCCTTGTACATATAATATGTTCAATATTTGATTGCCCAATTAAATTAATTCTTTAATTAATTTAATTTATGTGACAACCAAGCACAATACCAACTATATTTTATTCCGTTCATTTCAACCATAGGGTGTGACCCTGTAGGTTCTTGCAACGTTAGCAGTAATACTAGAACGATTCTATTGTCACAGACAATGAGTGGCATCTAGCAATGCATCATTGCTACCTAAGTTACAAGAAGTCATGATTCGACATAACCTTTCGTGATTAACCTTTCATGCATTAATCCTTAAGTCCTTTACCTCTGGAACGGATACAAGTCATGGGATAGTCACACTTGCATAATCCATCCCATGTTTCTTGATATCTTGAGTAGACTATGATATACAAATTAGTATGACATCTCATATCAACTTATTTGAGCATGGCCATGCATTTCTAGTCTCACTCAATCAAGTGGCCTAAGATATTACTCCTATTATGTAGGAGGGACTTATCCTTTATTGATCAACCATATCCCTCTACATAGATTGTGGTATATCCAACATCAGCCTTTATAGAACAACCTGTTACGGTGTACGTTTGACTGTATCAAAATATACAACTCACGATGCTGGGATAATAATGATCTCAAGTCTGAGGATCATATACATATTAATCACTATGAGTAATGTTGTGACAATTACATAATAATCCAAGAAACATACTCATAGCGGGTCAATCCAATATGTTGTTCCCTAACACACATATTCATGCATTGATTTTGACACTCCATATCAATGACAACTCTTTATCATCAATCAACTACATGTTAGTCTTAATGCATTATTATTGTCCTAGTCAACAATAATACTCGACTAAGGATCTTTTAAGAATAATCATATTATTCTCAGGACATTATTATAAAACAGTTTATCTATACACACAGAAAGAAAAACTGAAATAATAATGACAACGCTTTATATTAATAAACATGGTAAATTAAGTATGTTATTACAACCATCTCATGATTGATCTTTGGGCATACTCTTACAGATTATGATAAGGACTAAGTTAGAAACTAAATTAAAATTTTTAGATAACTTTATGATATTAGGGACTAAATTGAAAAACTATCATGAAATTATGCTATAGTTAGAAAGTATAAGGTCCATAATGAAACAACGTGAAATTAGATTTTGATTAAATTCCAAATAATGAAAAATATGAGTATCCCAGATATAGAGACTAAATTGAATAAAATGAAAAATATGCTTAATTATGTGTTTGAATGTAAATTGGATGTAAACTAACATTGTTTTAATAATTGAATTATCGAACGTAGCTAAAGACGACACCGAGTTGTCTCGAGAGAAAGGAAAGGCGAGAATCACAGACGAGTAATGAAAAATTTGGTTTTTATTTTTATGATTCGAGTTCAATACATGTGTAACACCCCTAACCAATTTCCATAGCCGGAACAGGGTTACGGAGCATTACCAGACTTACAGATCAGATGGAGAAAAATTTTCAAACATTTCATAACTTATAGCATTTATGTCAGAAACCAATCATAATCATGCATATTGTTCCTAATACGAGCCCTTGAGGCCCAAAATACACCTTAGAAACAAATCGGGACTAAATAAAAAATTTC
The DNA here is from genome assembly GCA_005393395.2 of Gossypium australe. NCBI lineage: Eukaryota > Viridiplantae > Streptophyta > Magnoliopsida > Malvales > Malvaceae > Gossypium > Gossypium australe. The sequence goes on from CM016616.1 coordinate 122,132,492, forward strand.
GAGAATCTTTCAGAAACTTAAAAAAATTTCAAAACTGCAGGGGTCACACGGCCGTGTGGTCAGGCCGTGTGACTCACATGGCCAAGAGACACTCCGGTGTCTTAGGCCGTGTGGGCATTCGAAATAGGGACACACGGTCGTGTCCCCGTCTATGTAACTCACTGATTTGTCCCACCACGGCCAAGCCATACGCCCGTGTGCTAGGCCGTGTGAGCATACTAACTTGTACGCTTAAAAGATACAGGGGACCCATGGCCGTGTCACCTGGCTGTATGTCACACATGGCTGACACACACGCCTGTGTCTCTGCCCGTGTGGACGAAAATAGGCCATTTTCCAAGCCACATTTCTCACCCAAAGTGACATCAATCTACTCCCAAAAATGCACATATATACTAGCTATAATCAAGCATTCCAAAACAAACATAAGCAAGCTTTAAACATGTACTATAATCACATACACCCAAATTTTCCCTTAGGAACCTCAAATTACAATTTAAAAACATGTCAACCATGTATCCAAACTTACCTAAATGACCAAATACATATATGCATAATTTTACCAAAACCTATCAGGTAGATCACTTATCAACCTCACCCATTTGATACCAAATATACCATTCTTAACCAATCATCAATATACCTATAAGTTTTTCATAACAAAGCATTAAATCACACCAAGATATATAATATATCTTATATTCATATTCAAACCATATTTTACTTTCCATCATTCAACCATATCAAACACACATTAAATATGATAAGGCCACTTATATATATACATCAAAATATACTGAACAGAAGCCAAATAAGTGGCTAATCTCAACAAAACACTTATATGCCAACATTGGCCAAATTAACCTATACATGTCATTATAACCGAAATGAAATAACCAAAAGTACCAAAAGAGCTGATGGATAGTGTGATATAGCTCCGATAAGCTTCCAACCCGAACAAGTTTTTCAACCACTATAAAACACGAAAAATAATACAGAGTAAGCATTTAAGCTTATTAAGTTTGTATAACACAGAATTTAACTTACCATTTAACCACAATTTAGGTAAGTAAACCAAAGCATATCTCAACTCATTTTGGCCAAAAGCCTAACACATATTCATCAACCAAGTTAGCCATGTAATTCATATAAAAACCGAGAACCATGTATGATTTCAAAAACTATTAAAAATCCATGTACATGTAACATCTATACCATGTATCCATATATCATATATAAACCATTTCCATGAAAATCATGTAAATACCTATACTAGTTCATATCGAACTACTATAAACTCATAACAAAACTATGCCCATTGAACCATTTAGAATATCGTTGGATACGCGGGTAGTACACACGAGGTGTGCTGAACTGTAATCCGTCAATTCATGTACATGTATGCTCATACTTGCTGTAAATGGTAAGCTCCTCTGATCTGAATAATGGTAAGCTCCTTCGAGATGAATAACGATAAGCTCATTCAAGCTGAGTATTGGTAAGCTCATAAGAGCTGAAATCAATAACCCTAATGACATGTCATTTGTACCCTAAGAATTCCTAAGGTTCAAACAGGACTCGATAATTGTCGTATGTCGCCGGATATGCAATCGATACTCAAATATGAAGATAATGCAAATAACATACATCTAATTCAATCAAAGCATATAATTACACAATTTGATTACACGAACTTACCTCGAAGAGTTTACATAGATACGAATGCGACTAATCTAATATTTTTCCCTTGCCTCGATCTAACTCCGTACGAGGTCTAACTTGATCTATACGAATGAATTTAACTCAATTCAATATAATTCATATACAAAATTAGTCCAACAAACATTTTTGGAAAATTTACCATTTTGCCCATATACTTTTAATTCTTTGCAATTTAGTCCCTAGGCTCAAAAAATGAAATTCATTCAATTTTATCCCTACCCAAGCCTAGAAGAACTATAAACATGCTTATAGAAGCCCACATATTTCACAAATTTATAAATTTAACCATGAATTTATCACATTTTTCAATTTAATCACTATTTGGCAATTTCACTAAAAATTCCTTAACAAAAGTTGTTTATCTAACAATAACCATTCATTTTCTATCATCAAAAATCAAAACTCAAGCATGCTCATCAATGGAAAAACCTTAATACTTTAACAGTTTCACATATTAGTCCCCGGGCTAGCTAGATTAAGCTATAACGATCCCGGAAACGTATAAATCATTAAAATGGGACAAAAATCACTTAACAATTAAGTTTGTAGGCTTGGTTGAATATCAAGCTCAAAAATGGCTTTCTAAATCCCTAATTTTGGTTGAAGAAAGATGGATAAAGATGATAGCAAATTTGATTTTATTTTAATTTAACATATAATTTACTAAATATTATTTTACCATTAAAAAACATTCATATTTACACCAAAAGCCAAGACAACATCCTCCACTATCTCATTAATGGGATAAATACCAAATAAGGACCTCTACTTTAACGTTCCATAGCTATTTAATACATTTATCTATTAGAACTCAACTTTTTCAATTTACGCGATTTAGTCCTTTTTACCAAATTGAGCATGTAAACGGTAAAATTTCTTAATGAAACTTTTATATGATAATACTATCATGCTATAGACCACAAAATAATAATAAAACAAATTTTTTGACTTCAAATTTGTGGTCCCGAAACCACTGTTCTGATTTCACTAAAAACAGGTTATTACAACATGAATACATATGCATATATGATTGTTACAACTAACTATTGAGGTAAGCATATTACTGTCTCATGACTTGGTTCATATGTGATGATATAGTATGTCAAAAATTGAATTGAGATGAACATGTAGATGATGTGTAATTGGAACACTAGTTACCCTATTATCTGTCTCGTGCAAAGTTGGATATAGTTGACATGCCATAGGATTAGAATGTATATGGGCTATAAATCAATTATATATCTATGAGTGTCGGGTGCATATTCCTTCGAACCTTCCGATGAGTGTGGTACACACATTTTACTTCGGATAACTTGTAACACCCCAAACCCGGCCTAAACGTTACGACTAGATCTGGTATGTTACAGGGTGAAGAAAAAACAAATTTTAGTTTAATTAAGGGATAAACCATAGATTTGAAAACTTCTCGACTAAAGCGATGTCTTGAAAACAGTGATTTGTTAGTTTAGGAAAAGTTCAGTTTTATCGAATGTTTGTTAAGCCTGGTGATATTTAGAAAAGAAAACGGTTTATTTCGGTGTTATTCGTATCTTGAAAACCCCAACTTCAGTTTCATGACTAAGTTTTCATAGTATCAAATTTTAAATAAATGATAAATACTAAAAACCAAATATTTACTTAGAAAGGCCTTATTACATAACAAAAATCCCCAATAAAAAATAAAATAAAGCAAGAAACAAGTTTACGAAAAGAAAAGAATTTATGGCCTCCACGAGTCCGCCTCGGCTCCCATATCCACGATCTACTGATTACCTGAAAGGTTAAGCAAGGGGGGTGAGTCATCGAGACTCAGTGTGTAAATCCCCTATATCACATAAACGGCTCGTAGCCCACAAATGCATATTGGGCCTTAGCCCACTCAATATGGCATAAAAATAAATGAATGCAATATGTCCCAGCCCAACCTAGTTTTTCCATCCTCTACACGCCAACCCGTACCAGCCCATCACACCGTGGGGATTTCTACAATCAACCCTCCATCTGCTACAAGCCACTTGGACAGTCATGCTGTCAATCATAAAGTTGATCACTAGGTGACCAAAATAATATAATGTGGCTTAGCCACCGATCACTATGTGACCAAATAATATAACGTGGCTTAGCCACCGATCACTATGTGACCAAAATAATCAAGCACTTCCCCTTCAATATCATATCCATATCCCATGTATAACATACATATCATAACGAATGCAACATGCTATCCACAACGTAAAAGATTACCACATACATCCATCCATGCAAGGGAAACGATACAGTCACGTACCTGGCATCCCTAGCCTTACCCATAAGGGTATCACGACTGTCTACACAGCCTTTTCCGGCTTTTCAGCCCATACAATTAATATTACAGATAAAATAAAGTGTGTCGAGTTTTACACACCTGATCACATGCAAAATAATACTCTCTACGTTGACACTATCGCTAGCAGGAACAACTGCTATCTGCCTACTATTCTGTTCTGAAGCCGGTCCACAACCCGGTGGCCAATCTCGAACAGCAGATACCGCGCGTTTCTTAAACTTAGAGGCTAGGTTTACGGGTCCAACCCCCTCCTTTTCCTGTGTAACATCCTAAAAGTTAGAGTATTATCTTATTATTTGTGTTGGCTCGGGTATGAATTTTGTGTGTTTAGCATAGTCTTGTGAAGGCTTGATTTTGTTTATGAAGCTAGAATAATTCTTAGTATTGTATATTTAGTGAAGTGGATTAGGTGAACCTGACAGTTAAGTTAATTTAAGTGTTAAATTCTAGCACATGAGGAGTTAGTGGCAAGGTGGTTAAGATGCATGAAGGGTTGCTTGAGGGAAGAGGTTCGAGTAGCATGGGTTGCATTTGGAAGACTTTATTTTTATGTATCCTAGCATTAAGTGTCGGCCAAGCTCTAATTATGGTAGGTTGGACTTTCAATTTTTATGGCAAGTTGAATAGTAAATTAGGAAAGCTTGAACTTTGGGAAAGGAATCATATGGATTAAGGAAGGATAGGGGACATAAGGCTTGGTTTAAGGATGAGGTTTTGGAAGCTTTTTCATGGCTAATTGTCCATGAATGTGAACGGTATGGGTGTCTAGGGGGGTTGGCGAAATGTTGATAGGAAGTTGGGGGGGATTAGTTGGCCAATTTTAGCATTTTGTGCATCTTTTGCATATTTCTTTTTCTCTCCAAAATTTTCCTCCTTAGCCGAATGTATCTTGGACATTAGGTGCAATTTTGTTTTTGTTTTAACTCTCATTTTGTTTGAACCAAATTCTAATCTTTTTCTCTCATTTCTCTTTTGAAACCGAAACCACATTTAGCACTTTATGCTCTTCTCATTTTCGGTAAACTAGGTGTTTGGCCGAATCTCTTTCTCCCATATCTCTTTTTCTTTCACCTCCTATTTGTTCAAAACAATATCTTTCTTTTCCTTTCTTTTTGGCCGAACCTTTTTCTTCCCCAATTCTCTTTTCTTTTCTTCCATTGTTTGCTCAAGCCGAATCCTCCTTCTCCTAATTTCCCTTTTCTTTTCCTTTCTCTTTCTCCACTCTAGCCGAATTCATTTGATTGCCTTCTATCCACCATAGCCGAATCTTCTTTACTTCTTTTTGATTATCTTGGCCGAATATCATCAAGGGTAGATTTTCTAAGTGTTCATCTATAATCGGTTTTGGAAGATAGGTAAGTGTCTTGGCCGAATGTCTTTTCTATTTTTCTCTATTGATTCTCATGAGGGCAAAAGCCAAATTTTGGGTATGTGATAGTAAGATTCTAACCATAGGAACTTATTTCTTTTAGGCTCTTCGGATTTTGGAAGCAATCAATTTTGGTAAGTCAAGTGGTAAGGTTTATGTTGGTTCTTTATTCTTTAATGGATGTAAAGCCGAAGGCTATGGTGAATAAGGTTTGTTGTTGGCCTAATGGTTAATGGTAATGATCTAAGTGTTGGCCGAATGTAGGGCAAGGAGATATAGTGCTGTAGATCGGGTCTTCGGGATTTAGTGCTTGCGTTAGTGACAGGTGTGTACCTTACACACTTTATAACTCGGTATATATATATATGTTAATAAACTAATCATGTTATTAAAGCCGAAAACTGTGAGATTTTGATATGATACCTTGATGGGTACGAACAAGGATTCGGGTAAGTCCGTTTCGATATGATGTTGTTATATGTTGATTGATATCATGATCTACGATATATATGTTATATGTTCATATCAAAGTATGATGGCATGATTTATACTCGTAATACATTGGTTTGGGAATATGAGTGGAGGGGGAAGGATTGATATCCGTGTCTTTGGGACACCAGAGGTTTGGCACCTCCAGTGGTTTGGTACCACAAGATTATTTCGTGTCTTTGGGACACCAGAGGTTTGGCACCTCATAGCGACTCATCCCAGTGGCTTAGCACCACCGTGGGTTGGCCCCACATTTGATGTATTGGGATCATCGCCAGTGATTTGGTATCACACGTGGGTTGGCCCCACAACTTGATTATTCATGACTTTGGGTCACCAGTGGTTTGGCACCACATTATTGGATATCGTGACTTTGGGTCACCAGTGGTTTGTCACCACCAGTGGTTTGTGTTGGAACGCCGGTACCCCATGGCGCAGTAGAATAAAATTAGATCCAGCGATCCAAATCATGGATCCATGTGTGAGGAACGAATCGGGGTGAAATAAAGGTTTCGAAATTACCAAAACTTCAATCTGAGTAGACAGCAACGCCTTGGCAACAAGAATTTTGATCTACTGTCGAATCAAGCCTCAACCTTTTCCGATGTCGGCCTCTACGTAATCCACCCGGTTTGACTATGAACGGAAGAAATCTCCAAAACTATTTTGGAGGCTTATTTGCTTGACGGCTGCTAGACCTAACAAGCAAACACTTAGGGTTTTCATGTTGAGTTTTGTCTCCTTTTAATACATTTTATAATGGGTGCCTTTCTCATTGGGCCTTTTATAATAGGTATCCTCTTAATTGGGCCTTTTATAATTGGTATCTCTTGAATGTATTACAAGATTAAATAAATACAATAAAGTTTTTAACCGAAAATTATAATTACATTAATTATATCTGAAAATAATAATTACATTAATTATAATAAGGATTCTGGTAAACTATATTTATCTAAATTTATATATGAATCAAATTCATATATTAATAAAATTATGTTATCATTATGTGTACAACATCCTTGTACATATAATATGTTCAATGTTTGATTGCCCAATTAAATTAATTCTTTAATTAATTTAATTTATGTGACAACCAAGCACAATACCAACTATATTTTATTCCGCTCATTTCAACCATAGGGTGTGACCCTGTAGGTTCTTGCAACGTTAGCAGTAATACTAGAACGATTCTATTGTCACAGACAATGAGTGGCATCTAGCAATGCATCATTGCTACCTAAGTTACAAGAAGTCCTGATTCGACATAACCTTTCGTGATTAACCTTTCATGCATTAATCCTTAAGTCCTTTATCTCTGGAACGGATACAAGTCATGGGATAGTCACACTTGCATAGTCCATCCCATGTTTCTTGATATCTTGAGTAGACTATGATATACAAATTAGTATGACATCTCATATCAACTTATTTGAGCATGGCCATGCATTTCTAGTCTCACTCAATCAAGTGGCCTAAGATATTACTCCTATTATGTAGGAGGGACTTATCCTTTATTGATCAACCATATCCCTCTACATAGATTGTGGTATATCCAACATCAGCCTTTATAGAACAACCTGTTACGGTGTACGTTTGACTGTATCAAAATATACAACTCACAATGCTGGGATAATAATGATCTCAAGTCTGAGGATCATATACATATTAATCACTATGAATAATGTTGTGACAATTACATAATAATCCAAGAAACATACTCATAGCGGGTCAATCCAATATGTTGTTCTCTAACACACATATTCATGCATTGATTTTGACACTCCATATCAATGACAACTCTTTATCATCAATCAACTACATGTTAGTCTTAATGCATTATTATTGTCCTAGTCAACAATAATACTCGACTAAGGATCTTTTAAGAATAATCATATTATTCTCAGGACATTATTATAAAACAGTTTATCTATACACACAGAAAGAAAAACTGAAATAATAATGACAACGCTTTATATTAATAAACATGGTAAATTAAGTATGTTATTACAACCATCTCATGATTGATCTTTGGGCATACTCTTACAGTTTGGTACCACACGGGGTAGAAAAGGAGTTATGGATGGCTAGGTTGGGTGCATTATATATATATTGCTTGGTTATAAATTGTGTAAGTATGTTGTATCAATCGGGGGAAGGATTTATGCACTGAGTCTTGGTGACTCACCTTCTCCCTTATCTTTTCAGGTGATTCGTAAAATCGTGGATGAGGAGCCGGATGAACTCGAGGAGGCCATGCAATAAAAATTCGGTTTTATAAGAACTTCGATTTGGTACTTTATTTTATCTTAATTTGGTTTATCTTTATTTGGACTTGTAATAAGGCCTTTTTAATTATGTTTTTGGATCATTATATGTTTTGGACTTGTTTTAAATATGGCTTAGAAATTACATGGTTGATATATTAATTTGAACACAAAGTTTTCTAAACTACAAAACGAAATGGTTTTCAAAACGTTACCATCGGGTAAAGTAAATCATTTGATAAAATTTAACAACTTAAGTGTTTTTCGATAACTCAAACGATTTTCCAAAACTTAAGTTTCCAAATTTCAATTAGAAACGGTTTTCAAACTAATTGTTTGGGTTTCCTTTAAATTTATAATTAGTTTTCTAATCTATGGATTTGCAACTAAGTTCGGAAAATTTATTTATGAAATTTCAAATTAAATTATCAGTTTTTAACTTATTATACACCTGTTTTCTACAAATATAGAACAACAAAGAGCTTTTCACTAAAATTTTATCGTTAACTCGAATTTCTTCAAAACGTTTTCCTCTGTGGCATACTAGATTCGGTCATGGCGTATTGACCAGGTTTGTGGTGTTACAGCCTGATTGGTATTGGATTCCATCAAAAGGTCTTGGTCAGAAGATACTATAAGGAAACAACGGTTGTTTAACAACAAACAGGGTTAAGGTAGCGAATAACGATAAGTGAACCTAATAAAAAATCTAAAGAGAAAACCCCTTACCTTGAAATCCCGAAAAGAGAGGTAGGGTTCAAAGATTCGACCAGCAATACTTCCCGAAATAGGCGCCCTTAATAGACCAACCCAAAGAATGCTCCGAAGTAGATGCCTAACACTTAGCCCCTTAACACAGAGGATTCGAATAACACCTAAGAGAATTCGGCACAAGCACAATAGCAGAGAAGATTCGGCAATGACCAAGAGTAGAAGAGAACCAGATGAAAGAACCAAAAATGAAGATAAAAGAACTTTAATGAAGGGTAAGATTCAAGTTTTGGCTTTTTAGAGAAATCGAGGGAAAAATGTAGTAAAGAATGGCTAGGGAGATTTGGCTTATTGAAGAGATTAGAGAAGTGGAATCAACGTCCAAAGAGAGAAGGAATGGGTAAGTTTCGATTTTGAAAAGAATCAATTGAGAGATGAGAAAGAAATAAAAATGAAGTGAAAAGGCGGTAGGAGGGTTAGGCAAGAAGAAAAAGAAAATGTGAGATGTAAGATGAGTAAGAGCAAAAGAAAAAGAAGAAGATTCAAGTTTCGGCTTTGGTTGAAAGCAAAAGAAAAAGAGTGAATGCCAAAAGTGGAACCCCCCAAGAGATGCTTTCGGTTGGAAAATGAGAGAAGAGAAGAATTAAATATATGCTCACCGATTGCAAAAGAGAGTAAAAGAACACCCCTAAAACCGAAAGTGCACCAAAATGAAAACTAAAAACTCCCTAAAACTTTTGGCACCTAACCACACAAAGCATACAGTTCACCTCAGCTCCACCCATCCACAATGCCGAAATTCAACTCCACCAACATCCCCAAATTCGGCCAACTCCATCACCCATTCAATCTAGTTTGAATGATTCAAACTCCTCCTTTCACTCTTGGCCACACTTTCAAATCTTTTGACCACTTCAAACTTCCCCCTTTTCCTCCTAGCCTCCCATTCGAAATGTTTGACCAATTCAACATTCCACCCCTTAAGTAACCTTGCCGAATCCACCACCTCCTATCTGACTTTAAAAAACAAAATTCCCAAAATGTAATCCATGTTACTCGAACCTGCTCCCTCTCCTTGTGGCGTCACTTCAAGCACCTCAAGTGGCGCCTCCTTGCCACTTCACCAACCTTATTTTTGTGTCAACAAAACTTAATTAAATACCCTTAAGGCCCAATTCAGCTAGCTTTCTCCCAAAGTGCCTAAAACAGAAATTTTCAACAAGGCTCAGGCTTAACCCCAAGCCTTCCCGGGACCCCCAAACACACCAAAACAACACACAGAGCATAGCATGCACACACAATACACATAAAATAATATCAAGCCCCCAATTAAGGATGTTACAATACTGATGACCATTGGGCGCAAATTATACTTCGGAAGTTCTGATGAGGCATTGGGTTTTAGATTGGTGTGATGGTCGAATGATCCATGTATCTGTCTTGAGTCCGTGTTTAATTAATGGGGATTATAAACATAAACTTCATAAATGATATTTGAACTAAAATGATTATATGAAATGGTACAATATGTTTGTATATATATATATGAAATATAACAAATGACAACATGTGAAAGATTGGCGAACTAGTTAAAATGAGCCTTGGGGGTCAATATGGTAAAGAAGTTAATCAATAGATTCGAGAAAGAAATGATGTAATGAAATTAATATTTGGTATGTTACTATTTGAAAGTTAAAAAGATTTGTTATTTGTTGGTATCATATGTTCATATATATTGTCAATTGAGATTTTGAGATGAAATATGATTGATGAAATGAATTGGTTAATATTTGATCACATGTTTATTTTGTGATATGTTGTGACATATATGGACTTATGATTTGATAATAGTAATGATGTATGATATGTTAATTTGTGGTTAGTAAAGAACAATGGCATGATTTGGTACATGATATATGAGCTGAAGTTTTTATATTTGTTGGAAACTAATTGACATTATCATTGAATTGTTGTTATGATATGCCTAAGTTATTATTGTCTTGAATCATGAAAGTACCACTGAGATTTATCACTCAACGTAAGTTTGTTTATTCCGTGCGTAGGTATTAGTAGATCTTGAAGACTCGAGGATTGATTTAGTATCCAAACCGTAACTCTCGACTCATCAATGTTTGTATAGTTCCTTTATGTTTTTTGATATATGACATGTACCTAAGTTTTGATTTTGTTTTGTATCATGTATGGTCATTTTGATTATTTAGATAGTAAATGTTGAATTGAGTACAAGTAAATGGTATTGCATATGGTATATTTGTAGTTTTTAATGTCTGAATGAACTTTGATATGCAACTGAACAATTATGTTAAGTTATTATGAAATTGTGCTTAATGGATATTGTACAAACAGTACGTGATGTTGTGACGAAAAACCTTCAACGTCGTGATGTGAAATCGATAGAGAGTGGCGTTGCGACCACAGACCTCCAATGTCGTGACATGATATCTCTATTATAATAACTAATCTATCTATATTTATATTATATTTAAGTATTTGAGTGAGTTTGGTTTTAAGAGTCAACCGAAGACTTAGATAGAAATGATTAAAAATACATCATTTCTACGAAAGTAACAAATATTGCTATGATTATATTTTTATATAAATTTATAACAAAACGATTTAGACCGAGGATATATCTAGAAAAATACTCACACATGACGAGACTTGAACTTATGACTCCATGGTTTCCAAAACTTCAACTTTACCATATGAATCAAAATGTTTTTTTTTTTTTATATATATATAAACTTTGGGTAATTGTTTAGTACACAAGCAATAGAAAGTTTTTATTCCACAAGCGGTGTTGAGATTTTGTTACATGTCTTATTTTTTTTTATTTTTTTAAATGAACGTATTACAAAATCCGCTTGTGATATAGAGTTAAAATTTTCTACTACTAATGTACCAAATAATTATTCATAATTTTTAATATAAATATATTTTTTACATAATTTTTTCATAATTATGTGATAATCAAGTTATTTATAACAAAAATAAATTTTAAATTAGTTTTTAACCCTATCAAATTGCAACTTATTTAAGTATAGAAAGGCGAGGCTAATTATAAAAAGAAACAACTCACATTTAATACCGTGACATTCGATAATTAAATGAGATAATATATAATTTGGTCCTTAAACTTGTCCACCTGTATGTAGATGGTTTTTAAATTTTTTTGGACTTAATTGGTTTCCAAATTTATATTCTATCAACTAGGTTGGTCATCCACACTAACATTGTTAATTTGCGTTGATGTAATATTACTAACTAATCTGATAGTTCTACCGTTAGTTTATCATGTGGCATTTTGAAAGATTGTCATGTAGAATTATCGAATTAGCTAGTAATACCACGCAAAGACAAACTAACTATGTCAATGCGAAAGAATAACTTAATTGACGAAATATAAAATCAAATACCAACTAATTCCAAAAATAAGAATGAACTACATACAACAAATTCAGAGCATCTAACTTTTCTCAAATAAAAACAAAACGGCTAGACTGTGAATTCCCAGACGGCAAGTGTAGTACACGAGGGAAATGGAGAGAGAAAAAAAAGTGGAAGAGAGACCAGAAAATGAGATAGATTCCTCCTACTTGATTCCACAAAATTTAATAGTTAGATTAAAATCCAGCTGAGTTGTATTTCAAGTCTGACACTGTCTATATAAAGAGCCCAAAGGCTATAGCTTTTTCACGTAGCAAAGTAAAAGAGGCCAAGGCGAGCAAGGGCGAGAGGCTGAGCGAGAAACAGAGTGAGAGAGAGGGAGAGAATTATGGGAGCGTGGGCTATTGCAGTGCATGGTGGCGCTGGTGTAGACCCAAATCTCCCTAAGGAAAGACAGGAGGAGGCTAAGAGACTCCTCATTCATTGCCTTGATATAGGCATCTCTGCTCTCCGCTCTAACCTCCCCGCCATTGACGTCGTTGAACTTGTTGTATGTCCCCTTCCTTCCTCCCCATTCAATTGATAAAAAACGATGCTTTGATCATTTTTAAAAAAAGATTATTACTATAATAATGGGAGATTATTATATAACTATAATATACATGATGACAGGGAGAGTTTATGTTGTTATCATTTCTTAATTTCTTCCGTCATTTTCTTCTAGAATGATAAAAGAAGTAGAGGTTCTTTTGGTAGGTTAGAGAACTGGAAACAGATCCTCTGTTCAACTCCGGGCGTGGATCTGCTCTTACGGAGAATGGAACGGTAGAAATGGAAGCCAGCATTATGGATGGCCCAAGGAGGAGATGCGGCGCCGTTTCAGGCTTAAGCACTATTAAGAACCCTGTCTCCCTTGCCCGTCTTGTCATGGACAAATCACCCCATTCTTATCTGGCCTTCTCCGGTGCCGAAGACTTTGCCAAGAAACAGGTTTCTTTTCACTAGTTTAGATTTAATGGTTGAAACCCACTTAATTTTTGGGGAATCTTGGATTCTATAATCCACTTGTTGAATAGATTCCCCGCACGCTTTCATTAAAACGGTTGTGTTTTGGGTAGGGAGTGGAGTTGGTGGACAATGAATATTTTATTACGGAAGATAACGTGGGGATGCTTAAGTTGGCAAAAGAGGCAAACTCGATCCTGGTACGTTTCTTTTTACTCTACTTTCCTCCTAAAAGACATTGATGAAGATGAAGCTATATCACATGGTGGAACCCATGCCTAATATTTTCCAACTTCTGTGACCAGTTTGATTACCGTATCCCAACGGTTGGCACCTGTGGTGCGGGCGCAGCCGCCATGGAAAGTCCTTTGCAGATGAACGGGCTCCCCATCAGCGTCTACACCCCAGAGACGGTTGGCTGCGTGGTGGTTGACAAGGAGGGTCGGTGCGCTGCCGCCACCTCCACAGGTGGGCTCATGAACAAGATGACCGGAAGGATTGGTGACTCCCCGCTTATTGGCTCCGGAACCTACGCTTGTGACTTGTGTGGGGTGTCATGCACTGGGGAAGGAGAAGCAATCATCCGAAGCACCTTGGCGAGGGAAGTAGGCGCACTGATGGAGTACAAAGGGTTGAACCTGCATGAGGCTGTGGATTTTGTGATCAAGAATAGGTTGGATGAAGGCAAAGCTGGGCTGATTGCTGTTTCAAAGAACGGTGAGGTTGCTTGTGGGTTTAACACCACCGGGATGTTCAGGGGCTGTGCCACTGAGGATGGGTTCATGGAGGTTGGTGTCTGGTAAAATGTCTTGGGGTTGCAATACATTAAGCTAGTTGTGTTTAGGCACGTTACTCGTGTACTTCACGATATCTCTTTGTTTGGTTATAACTAAGTGAAGTGCATTTTGTAACCGAAATGCCCCAATAATAAACTAGGTTGCAGTATCGTTCCATTTTCAAAAACTTTTTACATTTTCAATCTGATCTTATCTTTGTTATGTAGAGATAAACTCGGCTAAGCAACAAACAAGTAAAATAACGAAGTAATTAAAAAGATCGAATATAAATATTTTATGTAGAAAATCTATCCAAAGATAATAAAAAATCATAGGCAAAAATAATTTCACTAAAATGGCAAAAACGAAAAATACAAATGATGGAGATAAAACTAAACCCTGAAATTCGAAATAAAAATACTCAAAATATAAACACAAAATTCTTTGAAAGCTTGTAAAAAATAATATCTAAATGTGTAATGGACATTTTGTTCTAGGGTGGAAAAAACTCTATTTATAGGCTAAATTCGTAAGTCAAATAATATTAAAATAACTATAACCCCAACCCAATATAGACGTTAGACCTGAATTCGTGAGATTACATCAGCCACTGAGATGGCCTAGTAGTGATCGGGATTTTATAAAATATGCAATATAAAAACATTTGTTTATCTTAGAAGAAAACCTAACATATTTTTAGAAAACTCGTAAGTGGACAAAAACACGATTAATCTAATATTTTTCTCGAATAGGGAGTGAGCTATGAAGCTCAATGTGAGTTCTGTCACAAGAAAACCAGAACAAAATAACAAACAAACAAAGTACATATATTAGCAATTCTGAGATTAAACGCAACCATATAAAGCACATGAGATTAACAGTTTTTCATATAAAACATTTCACTTTACTATCTCGGTATTCACAGTTTTGTTGCACGTGCTTATAAATGCAATGCAGTTCCAAATTAATAGAAAAAGTCCTACCCAACTCCATTACACACCTCACTTATGAGTTCCCCAGAACTCATCTACCATATCACTCTGGATTGTGGATGAGCCACCACTGATTTTGCCGTTAAGCTACCACTTTGTAAAAAAAAAAGGTGAATAAACCACTAGTATTTTAGATAAAAACATTTACAATTACTGTCACTTGTTGTGAGTGCACAACATAGTTGCAGATTAAAAAAACTGCAATAGGGCTTGTGATGAGCCACATATTTGTAGTCACTGTCACTTATTATAAGTGCACAACATATTCGTAGATTAAACAAACTACCACTAGGTTTGTGGACGAGTCACATATTTGCAGATTAAAAAATTGCCACTGGGTTTGTGGACGACCCACATATTTGCAGATACTACCACTTGTTGTGAGTGCACAACATATTCGCAGATTAAACAAACTACCATTGGATTTTGTGGATGAGCCACCACTTGTTTGCAGATTTAATAAACTACGACTCTTCCTCCATACAATGTCCTTCCCCACGCAATACATTATGTCATGCTTTGTATTATAACAAATCAACACTAATAGTAGACATGTAACATGTACTCAATTCATCACTAACACTTAACATGTTTATCATGTTTTTCGCAAGGCAGTAACGATATTATCACTTTCAATTTAACAGTTTCACTTAACCAGAAACACATAATATTCATGTATCATGCGATGTAATAAGGGAACTTAAGGAATTAAACACAAATTTTAGAATTCACCCAATACCAGGGACCTAACTAAGTAAGGATAAACACTAAAAATAATTCAGGGAATGTACAGGGATTAAACTAAACATATCATGCTTTTACATAATATTAATAATTTCAATCAATCAATCATGGATTCTAGCCTAAATCATTCAGTTAGGGACTTAATTGAAGAAAATAAAAAAAAAAAACTAAAAATAGTTTGGAAATGAATCAGGGACTAAACTAAATAAATCATAAAATTTCAGGTAAAATTGTAAAATTTGAAAAATAGGGTCACATGATCATGTGAAATGCCTCAGGCCGTGTCGAAGGGTTACACGATCGTGTAACAGACTGAGGCCATGTGGAAATTGCAAAATCAACCAACATGGGAGACACAACTTTGGGGCAAGCCGTGTGAGAAGTGAAAATCCTAGGGTTTCTGTAACACCTCTTACCTGTATCCTATGCCGGAACCGGGCACGAGGCATTACCGGACTTAACTCACTTGGTCATACAACTTAAAATATCTCTTTCACCATCAAATCATTCTCATTAAGGACCTACGAGATAAAAAAACACACATACGAAGGGTTTCGGAACCCAACTAGAAACTTTTGTGCATTTAAAAATTTTCACCTAAACAGGGCAACACGCTCGTGTGAAATGGGACACGCCCGTGTGAGCAGGCCGTCTGGTCACACACGCTCATGTCCCTACCCCGTGTGGGATTTATTTTTATTTCGAACCTACAGGGGTTTTTACACTGCCGGACACACGCCCATGTCCTTGGCCCGTGTCCCTTACACGGCTTTGACACGCCTGTGTCTTAGCCCGTGTGCCAAAACCTTGGCATTCTGTTTATAACGCCATCATCTCACTTAAGTCACACAGCCAAGGCACACGCCCGTGTCTTTAGACCGTGTGTCAAATTAAATTCCAATTTCAAGGAGCAGACTTCACACAGCCTGGGCAGACACCCTTTTTCGTGGCCGTGCCTACCACACGGCTGAGGCACACGGCCGTGTCTCTGCCCGTGTTTCTATTACAAAGCTTACTGACTTGTAAAACTAACTCGCAGGGGACACACGGCCTGGTCACACACCCATGGGACTGATTGTGTGTCACACATGGCCTAGACACACGCCTGTGTGCCTACCTGTGTGGACAAGAACAAGGCTATTTGCTAAGCTCTTTTCACCACCCTAACTCATACAACATAAATCCATTCAACAATTCACTAAACAACTCAAATTTGCAATATACACTTCCATGAATAACTTCATCTTTTCATA
This sequence comes from Gossypium australe, assembly GCA_005393395.2. Lineage (NCBI taxonomy): Eukaryota > Viridiplantae > Streptophyta > Magnoliopsida > Malvales > Malvaceae > Gossypium > Gossypium australe. Next base: position 122,149,554 of record CM016616.1, read on the forward strand.
TATAATAATGAGCCATCAACTATGGCTATATACAAAAGAGTTCACCTTTAAAGGAGCCAACATGCTCTTAGCCAATATAACAAAACAATTTACCTAGTCTAGTCCCTATACATTCCATACTCAAAACACTAAGTCTAGATATACCGAGGTGAGCTGATAGTGTGGGTGATCTTCCAATTATCTTCATATCCCGACCCGACTCTTTGACTCTATAAAACAAGGGAAAAGAAAAGGGGAGTAAGCTTTAAGCTTAGTAAGTTTACATGTACAAATAACATCATGGTATGTGCTAAACAATAAATAGCATTACATACTAAGTAAGAACAATCCACATTCCATGATCATGCTTACTCATTTCATCTCTTACCACATTCCAACCATATCACAAGCCAAAGGCCCACATTATTTAACATACATCCCTACACTTATCACCACATGAGCACATGAAACAACACATCATAATTTTTCCCAATAAACCATTCATAATCATACCAATCACTCAGTTTCGTACTTAGCCCATCATCAATCTTTAACAGGGTGGTATCGCACATAGCTCACCAACAAGAATATTTATGGTGGTAAAGCACTTAGCCCACCAAATAATAATATAAACGATGGTATCGCACACAACCCATCGTGAATAAGTAATAATGTGGTATCGCACTTAGCCCACCATCAAGAATTATTAAGGTGGTATCGCACACAGCCTACCATTTATTACTACGGATGTTATTTCACATTTACATCTCTATTTCATCATTCATATGAAAATTATTTAATATCTACCAAATTCAATCCACTTGAATCATACATGTTCTCAATCATACATCGCACCAATAAGTAACAACAATAATTAAAATGCACTGTTTACACATAAACTTACCTCGGTGCAAAATGTGTTAATTTGTTGTTTAATCCGAATCTCTATATTTTCCCCGGTCAAGGTTAATTCTGCAATTTTCTTGATCTATAACAACAAAATTCACCCATTTAAAACATTTTTTTTGATCATAATGCATCAAAATCTATACTTAGGCAAAAATCACCATTTTGCCCTTACACTTTTGCAAAATTATGATTTCGCCCCTAGGCTCGTAAATCATTTTCAACACATTTTCTCATCAAACAAACCTAGCTGAACATTTATTCCTCTTTCAACTACTCATAAATCTAACTATTTCATGCATTTATTACACATTTTTAATTTTTGCATTCAAGTCCTATTTAAGTGTTTTCATGCTAACACCTTTCACAAAAGTTGTTTCTCATCTCCCTAACATTCATTTTCTTCCATAAAAGCTCAGCTAACAACCTAAACACTCTCATGGCAAGTCCCTAGACTTTCAACCATATCACAAATTAGTCCCCTTATTAGCTAGCTTAAGATTTGGAGACTCCAAAAGTACAAAAATTGTCAAATAAAACCATCAAAATCACTTACTTGCAAGAGATTTGTTTTGCTGAAAATTTTGAACTCCAAGAACCCTTATTCCTCTCAATTTTTAGTGGTAGAAGAAGAAGGAATTGTAAAAGATGACAACATCTTTTATTCATCTTATTTTACTCATTTTTATCACCTAATTTCCACCAAATTTGACCAACATTTATTATCTTGTCTCCCTAGCCTCTATATGGCTGGCCATCACAAATCCGATGGCCTAATTTCACTTTAAGGACCTCCAATTGATATTCTTTGGCTATTAGTGTAACATCCTTAAATTAGGGGTCTGGTATTTTTTTTTTGTTGTTGCAAGCGTTTAGCTCGCTTATCTTGTTATTTGGGTGTGTTTGGGGGTCCTGGGAAGGCTCGAGTTCGAGCCAGAGCTTTGGTAAAATTTTTCTTTTTGGGCATAAGGGGAGAGAGCTAGTGAAAGCGGGCCTTAAGAATAATTATTTGTGTTTAATGACACAAAAGGAGCACTTGGTGGAGTGGTATTAGCGTCACAAGGGAGCATGGAAGGGGGGAGTGGGGTTCGAATCCCACAGGCTGCATTTTGGAGTATTTATTTTGTGCCAGGATAGAGAAGAGGTGGTTTTCGGCTAGGACTCTACCAAGGAGGAGTTGAATGTGTCAAACGGGTTTGAATGGATGGAGGAGAGGAGTTTGGGGAGTTTGAATTGGTCAACCATTTCAAACGGTGGATGCAGAGTGAGTGAGGGAGGAAATCAAGGAGAGTATCGTGGGAATTGGTGTGGGAAGGATTCTGGCCGAAAGTGGGAAGGTGTTTAGAGGGGCATATTCGGTTGGGTGTGTGTGTGCGAAATTCCCTTTAGTTTCTTAGGCATTTGTAGCATAATCGGTATTAAGGGTGTAGGAAGAGTGCCGTTTCTTCAGGTACTCATTTGAGAGAATTTACTCTTTTTTCATATTGGCTAAGAGCGTTTCAAGTCTTGTGTTGCTTCCATTTTCTTTGACTTCCCTATACCTAATCCGAATTACTCAATTGAATTGGGTCATCTTGTTATTTGGCTAGTAGCCGAATCCTGTGTCTTCTTCTTTGTTCCTTTATTTCTTCCCTATTCATTTTCTTTTGCAAGCCGAAACCCCTCTTATGTCAAACTAAACTTGTTTCTTTCATCTCTTGCTATTAGCCGAACATCAAGAAGCAAAGTGTTAGGATCTCTTTGGTTTGCCGAAGGTCCCTTTTCAATCAGTTTCGCTTGTTGCAAGGTAATGGTTTTCTCACTTCGTATGTTTTTCTCTTCTCTCTTCTAAAGATCGAAGAGGTCATCCTTTAACTCCTTTCTTTTTAGGTCGAATCTGAATACCCCTTTCCACCTTGAAGCATGTTCGTTCTTTCGTAGGAAGCCGAAGCTCTTGTTAGCAGTGGTCGAATCTAGGGCATCTTGGTAAGTAGGCATTGGTCGGAGGGGGGATGGTTGGATACACTCATTCGTGTTTCATATAGGCCGAAAGGCCGTTTCTTCTTTATTTTGGGAGCATCATTTCTAACTCGTGAGTTATTTAGGAACTCAGTTAAGAGGATAGAACCGAGCCGCTTTGGTAAGTAAGGTAAGGAATTCTCTCATTGGTTTCACTTCACTTTCTCCTTTCGTTTTACTCAGCCATAACCAAACCTTCTTGTTAGACAACCATCGTTTTTCTCTGAAAGTACTGTACTGGTCAAGACTCTCTTCATGGATGCGAGTGCTAGCCGTTCTAAGGAGGTATCGACAAAGGAGCCTGAGGGGAGTGGACTCGTAGTCTCTACTCCTAAGTTCAAATGACGTAGGGTGTCAGCGGTTCGGGATTTTCCACCGGGTTGTGGTAGGGAGCTGACATCTACTTGGAATAGGCAGATCGCTGTGGTTCGCGCTAGTGGGGGAGACGACGAGCATGAGTGTATAGTTCTTCGCGTAGTCAGGTGTGTAATTCACACCTCTATTTCGTTTTGTCTGTGTTATACTATGTGTCGGCTAAAAGCCGGAATACCCTTAACGGGAATGCAGTTGAGGAACCCTAGTGGGTAAGACTGGTGATATACTAGGTAAGTAAAATTTAAGACTATACTATTTGGATAAATCAGCATGATCGTACGTGTGTTTTAATTATCTGATGTACATTGATACATGTATGCATTCACCACATTATGATGATATGACATTATGCATGGGAAAGGGATAATGATTGATCGGGGAAGTGTATTTCGGTGGCTCTGCCACATATTTTGGTGACCTTGTCACATTATTTCGGTGGCACGGCGACAATTTCGGGATGAGCAACGCGACTGCCATTGTGGTGTGTAGCGGATGAGGGTTGATTGTAGAAATCCCCACCGGTGTGTTATCGTTGGAACGGGTGGTGTGTAGCGGATGGATTCTAGGTTGGGCTGGGTTGCATTGCATGCTTTTATCTATTTTACCATGTTAAAAGGGCTCAGGCCCAGTTCATTTCCGTATGGGCTTCTCGTAGTTTGATTTCGTAAGGGCTAAGGCCTAATTTGTATTTGCATGGGCTCGGGCCCAGTTAATGTTCGATTAGGGGATTACACACTGAGTTCTCGTAACTCACCCCTCTACTTTAATTTTTTTCAGATTACCCCAGCAGTGAGGATTTGGAGCCGAGGTGGACTCTGTCGTGGCCATACGTCGTTTCTTTAGTAAATCCCATTTTACTTTTCTTTAAATTTTTATTTTAATTTGGGTTTATGTTTTGTAATAAGGCCTTTGGTATTTTATTTGGTTTTTAAACTTTTAACTTGGTTTCTGCTTACTATTAAATGTTCAATACGGGATTCTCCTAAAACCTTAAAAGTTGTTGGTTTTCTAAAATGTTAACGAACCGTTATTCAAACTATAATTGATTAAACACGGTGTTCTCCTAAACGTCGAAAATAGTTTTCAAAACATCACATGTTCGAAATTCACTGAAGCTGATTTCTGTTATAAACAAAGATTTTACCAACAATTCGAACTCAAATCTCCTAATAAAAGCAGTTTTCAAATTAATCATAACTTTTCTATAATGGACTTGGAGTTAAGCGGGTTTTTATAATCAAACACCTAAACTCGAAGTTTTAAAAAGAATACGAACATTTTAACAAATATGCAACTTTTTTTAACAACCCTTCCATGTAACATGCCAGATCCGGTCATGACGTCTAGGCTGGGTTTGGGGTGTTACATTTAGTGGTATCAGAGCCCAGGTTGGAAAACTCGTCTGTGAATTGGGTTCCACAATGTTTTTCCAAAATTGGTTTGAAATCTGGTTTAAGAAATGTATGTCTTTCGGGAAGTATAGCACCCGAGTCTCTGGCACCAAATCCGTAAGTCTTCTGACTTTGTCTGATATTATGAAATGATTTTAGGAAGAATTCGTAAAATTAGTGTTTTATGACTGCTAGCTATAAGAGTTAGGACTTTAGAGACGAGACAATAGGAAATTTGATTTGCGAAAACAACTACTATACTCACTTTGCATAAAACATTGTTATTAAACATTGAAATGATATACTAATTCATAAAATTTTTAGTCAGATTAATTCGATCTAGGGAACATTAGCATAAGAGGACGTAGACATGGTATACGTGGCCGAGGTAGAGGCCGAGGTAGTCGGGTTAGATCTGAGGCATCTGGGCACATGCCTGAAATGGAAGTACCTACATCACCAGTGACCGAGGCGGGGTCCCATGATAGAGCTGGAGGAGGCGATGCTTTGTCCTAAGCTATGTTGCGAGTCTTGGAACGGGTTGCTGGAGCAAGCACTAGATCGGTAGCCCGAAAATCTATTCCTGAGCGACTTCGGGCAAATGGGGCTGAGACATTTGGGGTATTTCTGGTGTGGCTCCAAACATAGCTGAATACTAGCTGGAAGCAGTTCAGGGAATTATGGATGATCTGGACTGCACCACGGAGGAAAAATTGAAAGGAGTAGTGTCCCTCCTACGAGATGAGGTGTACTAGTGGTGGCTCACGATAATGGAGGGTACACTGGCAGACCATATCACCTGGGACTTCTTTAAGACAGCGTTCCAGGGAATGTATGTTGGGGCGAGTTACGTGGACGCCCAGAGGAAGGCATTTCTGAACTTGGTCTAGGGGAATAAGTCCGTGGCTGAATATGAGGCGAAGTTCCTGCGCCTAAGCTGTTATGCTCGGGGTATCGTTGCAACTGATTATGAATGTTGTGTTTGGTTCGAGGATGGTCTGCGGGATGAGCTACGAGTACTGATAGCTCCGCAGCGAGAAAGAGATTTTGCTATACTGGTTGAGAAGGCAAAAATTACCGATGAGGTGAAATGTTCTGAGAGGCAGAACTGGGATAAAGACAAGGGCAAGAATAAGAGAAGTTTTGGGACGTCAGGGTCTACTGGGGGTTTCCAAAAGAGGCATAGGTTAGAGGGGCCAGTTCGAGCTGTGATGCCAGTTGCTGCAGGTCAGCTGCGACCTTGTGCACAGTGTGGGAGAACATATCCGGAGGAGTGTTGGAGAAGAACTGAAGGATGTTTTAAATGTGGATCTAGGGATCATCTGATAAAAGACTGTCCATAAGAGTTAGAAAGGATGCGGACGATAAGTCAGGGTTTTGCTCAGTTAAGGAGAGGTGGTCCGGCCAGAGGAGGAAATGGTTTTGGTCGAGGTCGTGGAGCACGGGGCAGAGGTGTTGGTAATACAGATGCAAGACAACCGGGGTTAGTCTATGCAGCTCAACAGCGAGAGGATGGCGACGCATCAGACGTCATAACCGGTACGTTTCTTATATTTGATGCACCCTTTACAGCTTTGATAGATATTGGGTTTACACATTCATATGTTGCCTGTACTGTATCTGGGACTTTGAGCATTAAATCTGAGATTGCTACTAGAGAAATGTCTGTGGTTAGCCCTCTAGGAAAATCTGTGGTAGTGAACAAACTATTTAGGAATGTGCATTTAGAAGTACAAGGGATTGTTTTCTCGGCAGACTTGATGGAACTACCGCTCGGCGAGTTTGATCTATCTTAGGCATGGACTGGCTAGTTAAGCATCGTGCAAACTTAGATTGTGCTGCTAAGCGCATGATATTGAAGACTTCCGAGGATAATGAGGTGCTGGTGATAGGAGAAAAAAGGAATTACCTGTCCAATGTGGTGTTGGCACTAAAGGCTGAAAGGATGGTGCGAAAAGGGTGTAAGGCGTTTTTAGAGCACTTTGGAGGCCAAGGAATCTGTAGGAGATGTTAGAACGGTAAAAGAGTTCTCAGACGTCTTTCCTGAAGAGCTTCGAGGGTTACCTCTAGATCGCGAGGTGAAATTTGGCATTGAGCTATTGCCAGGAACGGCTCTGGTGTCCATCACCCCTTATAGGATGGCGTAGAAGGAGGTGGTAGAACTTAAAGCTTAGATCTAAGAACTGTTGGACCGTGGATTTATCCGACCAAGTGTATCACTGTGGGGAGCGCCAGTATTGTTCGCCAAGAAAAAAAGGATGGTTCGATGCGAATGTGCATTGACTATAGGCAATTAAACAAGTTGACTATTAAGAACAAATACCCGCTACCAAGGATTGACGATTTGTTCGATCAACTGCGAGGTGCTTCAGTTTTCTCCAAGATAAATTTAAGGTCTAGGTACCATCAGCTAAAGGTCAAGGAGGCGGATACTCATAAGACTGCATTCCGAACTTGGTATGGGTATTACGAGCTTCTAGTCATGCCATTCGGGTTAACAAATGCACCACATGCTTTTATAGATATGATGAACCGGGTCTTCCAACCCTATCTAGACCGGTTCGTGGTGTTATTCATAGATGACATCATGGTGTACTTAAGGACTGAGGAGGAGTATGATTCGCATCTTCGGATTATTCTACAGGTACTGAGAGAGAAGCAACTTTATGCTAAATTCAGTAAGTGCAAGTTCTGGCTAAGGGAAGTGGCGTTCTTGGGTCATGTTGTGTCTGCGGAAGAGATTAGAGTTGATCCCTGAAAGGTTGAAGCCGTGTTGGATTGGAAGCAACCGAAGTCAGTGTCTAAAATTCAAAGTTTTCTGGGTTTGGCTGGGTACTACAGAAGATTCGTTGAGGGGTTGTCATTGATTGCTGCACCTTTAACCAAGTTATTGCGGAAAGGAGTACCGTTTGTTTGGGTTGATAAGCAACAAGAAAGTTTTGAGAAGTTAAAGAAGATTCTGACTGAGGCACCAGTGTTGATTCAGCCTGAGGCGGGGAAAGAGTTTGTCGTCTATTGTGATGCATCACACACAGGTCTAGGTTGTGTGTTGGTGCAAGAACAGAAGGTAGTAGCGTATGCATCTCGTCAACTAAGGCCACATGAGATGAACTATCCCACTCATGACTTGGAACTAGCTGCTGTGGTGTTTGCCCTGAAAATATGGAGACACTATCTGTATGGAGAAAAGTCGATTATCTACACCGACCATAAGAGTCTGAAATATCTCCTTACCCAGAAGGAGTTGAATTTAAGACAACGAAGGTGGATTGAGTTGCTGAAAGGCTATGACTGCTCGATTGAGTATCACCCGGGTAAAGACAACGTGGTGGCGGATGCATTGAGTCGTAAGGTGATATCAAATTTGAGAGCAATGTTTGCTCATTTCAGTCTTTACGAAGATGGCAGCTTGTTAGCGGAACTTCAAGTGAAACCGTTATGGATAAGTTAGGTTAACGAGAAGCAATTGTTGGATGAATCGTTGGGTTCTCGATTTCAGCAAGTGGAAAGTGGGGAGACAGGGGATTTTAGTCTGAAGAGTGAAGGGGTATTGTGTTTTCGTGGAAGAATTTGTTTGTCGAAGGACTCTGAGTTGAAGCAGATGATTATGCAGGAAGCGCATAGTAGCCCGTACGCTATGCATCCCGGTGGAAGTAAGATGTATCGAGATTTACGTGAACTATATTGGTGGCCTGGTCTAAAACGGGAAGTTACCGACTTTGTGGGTAAGTGTTTGACATGCCAGCAAGTGAAAGTGGAACACCAGTTGCCTTCGGGGTTGTTGCAACCGGTGAAGATTCCACTTTGGAAGTGGGAGAGGATAACGATGGATTTTTTTAGAGGGCTACCCCTAATGCCTACTAAGAAAGATTCAGTGTGGGTAATCATTGACCGGTTGACTAAGTCTGCACACTTCATACCGGTTCGTACTGACTATTCGCTATAGAAGTTGGCCAAGTTGTATGTGGCAGAAATCGTGAGGCTGCATGGGGTACCAGTGTCTATCATATCAGACAGGGACCCTAGGTTTACATCACGGTTCTAGATGGCGTTACATGAAGCTTTGGGTACAAGGCTAGATTTCAGTACAATGTTTCAACCACAGACTGATGGTCAGTCAGAAAGGGTAATTCAGATCCTGAAAGACATGTTAAGGAGCTGTGTGATTGACTTCAGGGGTAGTTAGGAAGATTACTTGCCGTTGGCTGAATTCGCGTACAACAACAGTTATCAGTCCAGCATTCGACTGGCACCTTATGAGGCGTTGTATGGTCGTAGGTGTCGTACCCCTACCTGTTGGACGGAGTTGGGTGAGCGACAGTTGTTGGGTCCGGAATTGATTTCAGAAACAGAGGAAAAGGTTAAGCTGATTCGGGACCGATTAAAAGAAGCTTCTGAGAGACAGAAATCATATACAGATCTGAAGCGTAGGGAGATAGAATTTTCAGTGGGGTATCGTGTCTTCTTGAAAGTCTCACCTTGGAAGAAGGTTTTAAGGTTTGGACGGAAGGGCAAGTTGAGCCCCAGTTTCATCGGGTCTTATTGGGTGTTGAAACGTGTGGGACCAGTGGCTTATCAGCTTGAGTTAACCCTTGAGATACATAATGTATTTCATGTTTCGATGCTAAGGCGCTATTGTTCATATCCATCTCACGTAGTGCCGGTGGAAGAAATTGAGGTAAGACCTGATCTGTCTTTTGAAGAAGAACCAGTGCAGATCTTGGACCGGGATATTAAGGTATTGAGGAGGAAGTCAGTTCCATTGGTTAAGGTTTTATGGCGTAATCATGGTTCAGAGGAAGCCACATGGGAGCCGAAGGAGGCGTTGCGACAACAATACCCTCACCTCTTTTAATCAGGTAAATTTCGAGACCAAATTTTCTTTATGGGGTAGAACTGTAACATCCTTAAATCAGGGGTTTGGTTTTTTTTTTTGTGTTGTTGCAAGCGTTTAGCACGCTTAGCTTGTTATTTGGGTGTGTTTGGGGGTCCTGGGGAGGCTCGGGTTCGAGCCAGAGCTTTGGTAAAATTTTTCTTTTTGGGCATAAGGGGAGAGAGCTAGTAGAAGCGGGCCTTAAGAATAATTATTTGTGTTTGATGACACAAAAGGAGCACTTGGTGGAGTGGTGTTGGCATCACAAGGGAGCATGGAAGGGGGATAGGGGTTCGAATCCCACAGGCTGCATTTTGGAGTTTTTATTTTATGCCAGGATGGAGAAGAGGTGGTTTTTGGCTGGGACTCTACCAAGGAGGAGTTGAATGGGTCAAACGGGTTTGAATGGATGGAGGAGAGGAGTTTGGGGAGTTTGAATTGGTCAACCATTTCAAATGGTGGATGGAGACTGAGTGGGGGAGGAAATCAAGGAGAGTATCGTGGGAATTGGTGTGGGAAGGTGTCTGGCCGAAAGTGGGAAGGTGTTTAGGGGGCATATTCGGTTGGGTGTGTGTGTGAACTGAAATTCCCTTTAGTTTCTTAGGCAGTTGTAGCATAATCGATCTTAAGGGTGTAGAGAGAGTGTCGTTTCTTCAAGTACTCATTTGAGAGAATTTACTCTTTTTGCATATTGGCTAAGAGCGTTTCAAGTCTTGTGTTGCTTCAATTTTCTTTGACTTCCCTATACCTAAGCTGAATTACTCAGTTGAATCGAGTCATCTTGTTATTTGGCTAGTAGCCGAATCCTATGTCTTCTTCTTTGTTCCTTTATTTCTTCCCTATTCATTTTCTTTTGCAAGCCGAAACGCCTCTTGTGTCAAACTAAATTCGTTTCTTTCATCTCTTGCTATTAGCCGAACATCAAGAAGTAAAGTACTAGGATCTCTTTGGTTTGCCGAAGGTCCCTCTTCAATCGGTTTTGCTTGTTGCAAGGTAATGGGTTTCTCACTTTGTATGTTTTTCTCTTCTCTCTTCTAAAGATCGAAGCAGTCATCCTTTAACTCCTTTCTTTTTAGGCCGAATCTGAATACCCCTCTCCATCTTGAAGCGTGTTCGTTCTTTCGTAGGAAGCCAAGCTCTTGTTAGCAGTGGCAGAATCTAGGGCATCTTGGTAAGTAGGCATTGGCCAAAGGGGGGATGGTTGGATACCCTCATTCATGTTTCATTTAGGCCGAAAGGCCATTTCTTCTTTATTTTGGGAGCATCATTTCTAACTCGTGAGTTATTTAAGAACTCAGTTAAGAGGATAGAACCGAGCCGCTTTGGTAAGTAAGTTAAGGAGTTCTCTCCTTGCTTTCATTTCATTTTCTCCTTTCGTTTTACTCAACCGTAACCAAACCTTCTTGTTAGACAACCATCGTTTTTCTCTGAAAGTACTGTACTGATCAAGATTCTCTTCATGGATGCGAATGCTAGCCGTTCTAAGGAGGTATCGACAAAGGAGCCTGAGGGGAGTGGACTCGTAGTCTCTACTCCTAAGTTCAAACGACGTAGGGTGTCAGCGGTTCGGGATTTTACGTCGGGTTGTGGTAGGGAGTCGACATCTGCTTGGAATAGGCAGATCGCTGTGGTTCGCGCTAGTGGGGGCGACGACGAGCAGGAGTGTATAGTTCTTCGCGTAGTCAGGTGTGTAATTTCACACCTCTATTTCGTTTTGTCTGTGTTATACTATGTGTCGGCTAAAAGCCAGACGGAAATGCAGTTGAGGAACCCTAGTGGGTAAGACTGGTAATATACTAGGTAAGTAAAATTTAAGACTATACTATTTGGATAAATCAGCATGATCGTACGTGTGTTTTAATTATCTGATGTACATTGATACATGTATGCATTCACCACATTATGATGATATGACATGATGCATGGGAAAGGGATAATGATTGATCGGGGAAGTGTATTTCGGTGGCTCTGCCACATATTTCGGTGACCTTGTCACATTATTTCGGTGGCACTGCCACAATTTCGGGATGAGCAGCACGACTGCCATCGTGGTGTGTAGCGGATGAGGGTTGATTGTTGAAATCTCCACCGGTGTGTTATGGATGGAATGGGTGGTGTGTAGTGGATGGATTCTAGGTTGGGCTGGGTTGCATTGCATGCTTTTATCTGTTTTACCATGTTAAAAGGGCTCAGGCCCAGTTCGTTTCCGTATGGGCTTCTCCTAGTTTGATTTTGTAAGGGCTAAGGCCCAATTTGTATCTGCATGGGCTCGGGCCCAGTTAATGTTCGATTAGGGGATTACACACTGAGATCTCATAACTCACCCCTCTGCTTTAATTGTTGGAACGCCGACACCCCATGGTGCAGCAAAATAAAATTAATCCCGGCGATCCAAACCATGAATCCATGTGTGAGGAACGAATCGGGGTGAAATAAAGGTTTAGAAGTTACCAAAATTTCAACCTGAGAAGACAGCAATGCCTCGGCAACAAGAGTTCTTATCTACTATCGAACCAAGCCGCAACCTTTACGATCTCCGCCTCTACGTAATCCACCCGGTTTGACTATGAACGGTAGAAATCTCTAAAACTGTTTTAGAGGTTTTTATTTGCTTGACGGCTGCTAGACCTATGCAAGCTAATTCTTAGGGTTTTTCTTAATAAGTTTTGTATCACTTATTACCTTTTATAATTGATATATCTTTAATGGGTTATAATTGATATATCTTTAATGAGTTATAATTGTCTCAAGTTCATGTCCCCAAAAGGAAGTCGGTAGATCAGCATGACTCATCATGGATCGAACCATGTCTAACAAAGTTCGATTTCTTCTCTCAGATACTCCATTCTATTGACTAGTACCAAGAGGAGTAAGTTGTGAGACAATCCCACATTCTTTCAAAAGATTATCAAACTCTAGGCTCAAATACTCTCCACCTCGATCAAATTGAAGTGACTTGATAGTTTTGACTAGTTGATTTTGTACTTCATTTTTGAATTCCTTGAACTTTTCAAGGGACTCAGACTTATGGCGCATGAGATAAACATACCCATATCTACTGAAATCATCTGTGAAAGTAATGAAGTAGTGAAATCCACCTCTAGCCTGTGCATTTATTGGTCCACATACATCTGAATGTATTAAGCCCAATAAATCACTAGCTTATTCACTTTTACCAATAAAAGGAGATTTAGTCATTTTTCCCAATAAGCAAGATTCACATACTTCAAATTGTTCAAAAACAAATGAATTCAAGAGACCATTTTTATGGAGTTTGGATATGCGTTTCTCACTTATGTGGCCCAAACGACAATGCCAAAGATAAGTTTGATTTGAGTAATTTATTTTAGATCTTTTAGTATTTATGTTGTAAATGGGATTCGTTTGATCTAAAATATAGAGGCCATTAATCAATTGTGCCGAACCATAGAAAACATTATTGAGATAAAAGGAACAACAATTATTCTTAATAATTATCTCAAAACCAATTTTGTCTAAACAAGAAATTGAAATAATGTTTTTAGTCAAACTGGGCACAAAATAACAATCCTCTAAACATAAATTAGGTCCACTAGGCAAAGATAAAGTATATGTTCCCACAGCTAATGCAGCAACTTTTGCTCCATTTCCAACTCTAGCCAAAGTCCTACTCCTTTGTAGTCCCTGTACAGAAGTACAAATATGAGAACCACAACCAGTATCTAATACCCAAGAAGTAGTAGTTGATAAATTAATATCAATAACATAAATACCTGAACCAGACATTCCACTTGCTTTAGCCTTTTTGACTTCCTCAAGATAGACAGGGCAGTTCCATTTCCAATGTCCAGTCACACCACAATGAAAGCAGTTTCCTTCCATAGACACCCCACCTTTAGGTTTCAGTGCAGCCTTTCCTTTTCCAAGCTTGGGCTTACCTTTGCCCTTGGGCTTTGTTTGAACTTTGGCTTTTCCCTTGCCCTTGTTATTATGGACCATCAGTATGGGCTTGGGTCCAACCTTTTTCATGTTACCATAAGCAGTTCGTAACATACTGAGCAACTGTGGTAGAGTCTTGTCAATTTCATTCATATTGAAATTGAAGACAAACTGGCTGTAGCTATCCGGCAACGATTGTAGAATAACATCAGTGGCCAACTCTTGGCTCAATGGAAACCCAAGCTTAGATAGGCTTTCAATATAGCCAATCATCTTAAGGACATGAGGTCCTACTGGGCTTCCTTCAGCCAACTTACATTGGAATAGGGCCTTAGAGATATCGAACCTCTCTTGCCGTGCTAGCCCCTGATAAAGTTCTTTCAGGTGCTCGATCATATCATAAGCAACCATGTCCTCATGTTGCTTCTAAAGCTCAGGATTCATAGTGGCAAGCATAAGACATCCAACATCTACCATGCCATCGAGACACTTCTTGTAAGCATCTTTATCAGTCCTCGAGGCATTAGCGGGTGGTTCATTAGGAAGTGGTTGTTCAATGACATATAATGTCCGTTCTTGTTTGAGGACAATCCTCAAGTTACGGAACTAGTCAAGAAAATTCAAACCATTCAATCTGTCCTTCTCAAGGACCGATCGCAATGAGAGTGTGCTAGTGTTTACAGCCATAATATATCTACAACAATTAAATATGCATGTGAGTAAATTTACCAATTTTATATCAATTATTAAAAAGAATTTATTAAATGATGTTCCCACTATTTTATTTCAAAATTAATAACCCTCATATATTAATTTTAGAAAAACTTTCTCAAATGTATTTCTAGTAGGTTAAGGATCCATATTTCACCACCTCTTAAGTCAGCTTTGGCTTTACTATTAAGATTATGGTTATTTAGGTAAGCAACATTTGCTAATTACATCATATGTAACTCCTAATATTTGGTGAACAACCCTTGTTCTAATCATCTTATGATTTATCTAATTTACTTGCCTCTAAGTTTCTAATCCTATTAGAGTAACCTAGTTAAGTCATTAACCAATTTTTAACCAGCGAATATCACTTGTTTATTCTTCGCGTTTAACCAAGATAAATACTAGTACTTCGCTTTGGCAGAACCTACATAGTATTGATCGAGGCCTTAACGAGGGCAAAATTGGAAGGCCATGTTGACTTAATATTTTAATAGAGGGATTTTATTAAGATTGTTTCATCTCACCAATTATGGTCTACTTTAGTCCATTTAGTCTTTTAATTGATCTCATCAATTAATGGGGTTTATTATTATCAAATTTTAATATATAAAATTGGCATGCTTTAGACATCCATAGCATCTCATATATGAATAAATAAAGCAATAAATAAATGCAATAGTTATAGCCCATAAACTAAGGTGATTCAACCCAAGCCAATGGGAGAACCAAAAGGAAACCTAAAGGTGTAAGTCGTTTCACAAGCTATCAATCCACAATAGTTGTCCCAACTTCCTTCTCGTCTAGCCCACAGCAACTCTTGCAAATTACAATATGCAGAAACTCGTTTTACATACGAGTGAGTAAGATGAGAAGGGAAATACAAGAGAATAATAGTAAGGCACGACACGCAGGCCGTATTTATATAAAAAAATACAACCTTTTATCGAATGGGTCATTGGGCTATAACTATGCATTTCAAACACCGTGCATGTCAAATATAGCATACAAAATTCAATGCTTTTTCGCTAAGGTGAATTATCAAATATCCTTTCAACCTTTTTGTGGCCCATCAAGTTTATAAATTTCTTTTATTAACAAAACATACTATAATAAGAAGATGGGGTCTGAGGTGGTCGGAGGAAGAGGGCCGAAGGCCCGCAACAGGAGCCGTCCTCAGATTCCCATCCCCAAAATGTGAGAGGGGATGTCACGGTAGTAGCAGGGGGTGCGGGGGCGGAGCCCCCGCGGTATGGACCAACGGTGTAAGGGCGGAGCCCCACGGTACAAACAACAAACCCCAGTCAAATGAAACCTCACGATTTGATAACTTTTATCAACAGAATCGTGTTTTCAGGATTTTAATCCTTGAGGTTTCATATCGGAACAACCCTTGTTCCACTAGCCAGTTAACTCTTACTGGAAACTGTAAATACCACCGTCGCATCATTACATATTTGTTAACAGTAATAACATAAAATTGAATAAGCCACAACACCATGATTAACATTTAATCAATTATCGAAAGGTACAGTTATCAGGTTATGCTTAAACTATTTAAACAATCGAAAACGTAGTAAAATTAAAGCATGCATCTCATACAATTGCATCACCCAAGTATTTAAACCCGAGTTTGTACCACACAAGTGGCTCTGATACCACTGTTGGAACACCGGCACCCCATGGCGCAGCAAAATAAAATTAATCCCGGCGATCCAAACCATGAATCCATGTGTGAGGAACGAATCGGGGTGAAATAAAGGTTTAGAAGTTACCAAAATTTCAATCTGAGTAGACAGCGACGCCTCGGCAATAAGAGTTCTGATCTACTGACGAACCAAGCCGCAACCTTTACGATGTCAGCCTCTACGTAATCCACCCGGTTTGACTATGAACGATAGGGGTGAGCGTTCGATCGAATCGAATCGAATCGAATGAAAAAATTTCGAGTTAATCGAGTTGACGAATCATATTTTATCATCCTAATTTGATTTGAAATTTTCTCGACTCGAGTCGAGTGAGATGGAATTCGAATCGAATAGAATCGAATATATTTGTTCGAGTTAAATTTTAAAAAATAATTTTGGGTCCTTGTAACCATTGTCACCTATCGTAATAAAATTTGTCCACCTTAACCAATTTTTTTATTAACTTTCACACCAAATAATTTATTTATTAATCTTTTATATACGGGTTAGCTTCTTTGCTTGTTTAGTTTTCAATTATCTTCATATTCTTGTCACTATGTATTTTGGAATTAAAAAATATATTAAACGTAAAAATGTGATTTTTTAATAAAGTTATTTTAAAGATAAAATGTGAAATTAATACCAATATAAAATTTTAACACAAATATTTTATGGCATAATTAATAATTCAATTTTAATATAAATATTCAATATGACTAAACAATTCAATAATATAAATAATATAAAATGTGAAATTTAATTTAATAATATAAATAGTAGATATAAATAAAATTATTACTATTTATGTTTAGTGATTTTTTTTGGATAATTTTGATTTTTTATTTGAGAGTAAAGGGTGAGAAGTAAAAGTTTAGGGGGAAAATAAAAAGTTTTGGAAAATAAAAGTTTGAGGGAAAATAAATAGGGGGAGTAAAATTTTAAAGGGAAAATATTAAAAAAAAATTGGAGGGGGGATGGGTTTGGGGTAGATGGGAGGTGTGATGGGAAGGGAGTGAAAGTTTTAGGGGAAAAGTGGGAGGGAGTAAAAATTTTGGGAGAAAATAAAAAGTTTTGAGGGCTTTTGGGAGTAAAATTTTGAGAAAAAGTAAATGGGAGAGTAAAATTTTGGTGGGAAATGGATTTTGGGTAGATTGGGGGGTTGGGATGGGAGGGGAGTAAAAGTTTTGGGGGGAAAGTGGGAAGGAGTAAAAGTTTTGAGGGAAAAGTAAAAAGGTTTGGGAGTTTGGGGTAAAAATGTAAAATATTATAGTTTGATATTCGAATTATTCGAATTATTCGAATTATTCGAGTTATTCGAATTCGAAAACTCAACTCGATTCGAACTCGAAATTCGAAAAAAAAAATCGAGTTGACTCGAACAACTCGAATAACTCGATTCGTTTAACTCGAAATTCAATTTTTTTTCGATTTTTTCGAGTCGAATCGAGTTTTGCTCACCCCTAATGAACGGCAGAAATCTCTAAAACTGTTTTAGAGGTTTTTATTTGCTTGACGGCTGCTAGACCTATGCAAGCTAATTCTTATGGTTTTTCTTAATAAGTTTTGTATCACTTATTACCTTTTATAATTGATATATCTTTAATGAGTTATAAAATTAAATAAATATAATAATGTTTTCACCAAAAATTTTAATTATATTAATTA
This sequence comes from Gossypium australe, assembly GCA_005393395.2. Lineage (NCBI taxonomy): Eukaryota > Viridiplantae > Streptophyta > Magnoliopsida > Malvales > Malvaceae > Gossypium > Gossypium australe. The sequence continues at coordinate 122,167,058 of CM016616.1, forward strand.
TACCCAAAAAGTTATAATTACATTAATTATAACATGGATTTCGGTAAACTATATTTATTTAAATTTATATACGAACCAAATTCATATATTAATTCTCATTATGTGTACAACATCCTTGTACATATAATATATTCAATATTTGATTGCCCAATTAAATTAATTCTTTAATTAATTTAATTCATGTGACAATCAAACACAATACCAACTATGTTTTATTCCGTTCATTTCAACCATAGGGTGTGACCCTGTAGGTTCTTGTAACGTTAGCGGTAATACTAGAACAATTCTAATGTCACAAACAATAAGTGGCATCTAGCAATGCATCATTGCTACCTATGTTACAAGAAGTCATGACTTGACATAACTTTTTGTGATTAACCTTCATGCATTAATCCTTAAGTCCTTTATCTCTGAAATGGACACAAGTCATGGAATAGTCACACTTGTATAGTCCATCCCATGTTTCTTGATATCTTGAGTAGACTATGATATACAAATTAGTATGACATCTCATGTCAACTTATTTGAGCATGGCCATGCATTTCTAGTCTCACTCAATCAAGTGGCCTAAGATATTACTCCCATTATGTGGGAGGGACTTATCCTATATTGATCAACAATATCCCTCTACATAGATTGTGGTATATCCAACATTAGCCTTTATAGAACAACCAGTTACAGTGTACGTTTGACTGTATCAAAATATACGACTCACGATGTTGGGATAATGATTATCTCAAGTCTGAGGATTATATACATATTAATCACTATGAGTAATGTTGTGTCAATTACATAATAATCCAAGAAACATACTCATAGCGGGTCAGTCCAATATGTTGTTTTCTAACACACATATTCATGCATTGATTTTGACATTCCAAATCAATGACAACTTTTTGTCATCAATCAGCTACATGTTAGTCTTAATGCATTATTCTTTCCTAGTCAACAATAATACTTGACTAAGGATATTTTAAGAATAATCATATTATTCTCAGGACATTATTATAAAACAGTTTATTTGTACACACAGAAGGAAAAACTGAAATAATAGTGACAACGCTTTATATTAATAAACATGGTAAATCAAGTATGTTATTACAACCATCTCATGATTGATCTTTGGGCATACTCTTACATTAATTTTTTTCAGGTAATCCCCAGCAGTGACGATTTGGAGCCGAGGTGGACTCTGTGGTGGCCATACGTCGTTTCTTTAGTAAATCCCATTTTACTTTTCTTTGAATTTTTATTTTAATTTGGTTTTATGTTTTGTAATAAGGCCTTTGGTATTTTATTTGATTTTTAAACTTTTAACTTGGTTCCTGCTTACTATTAAATGTTCAATACGGGATTTTACTAAAACCTTAAAAATTGTTGGTTTTCCAAAATGTTAACGAACGATTATTCAAGCTATAATTGATTACACACGGGGTTCTCCTAAACGTCGGAAACAGTTTTCAAAACATCAGATTTTCGAAATTCACTGAAGCTGATTTCTGTTATAAACAAGATTTTACCAACAATTCAAACTCAAATCTCCTAATAAAAGCAGTTTTCAAATTAATCATAACTTTTCTAAAATGGACTTGGAGTTAAGTGGGTTTTTATAAACAAACACCTAAACTCGAAGTTTCAAAAAGAATACGAACATTTTAACAAATATGCAACTTTCTTTAACAACCCTTCTATGTGACATGCCAGATCCGGTCATGACGTCTAGGCCGGGTTTGGGGTGTTACATTTAGTGGTATCAGAGCCCGGGTTGCAAAACTCGGCTGGGAATTGGGTTTCACAACGTTTTTCCAAAATTGGTTTGAAATCTGGTTTAAGAAATGTATGTCTTTCGGGAAGTATGGTACCCGAGTCTCCGGCACCAAATCCGTAAGTCTTCTGACTTTGTCTGATATTATGAAATTAGAAGGAATTCGTAAAATTAGTGTTTTATGGCTGCTAGCTATAAGAGTTAGGACTTTAGAGACTGAGACATTAGGAAATTCGATTTGAGAAAACAACTACTATATTTGCGAAAACAACTACTATACTTACTTTGCATAAAACATTGTTAATAAACATTGAAATGATATACTAATTCATAAAATTTTTAGTCAGATTAATTCGATCTAGGGAATATGAGCATAAGAGGACGTGGACGTGGTATACGTGGCTGAGGTAGAGGTCGAGGTACTGGGGTTGGATCTGAGGCATCTGGGCACATGCCTGAAATGGAAGCACCTACATCACCGGTGACCGAGGCGGGGTCCCATGATCGAGCTGGAGGGGACGATGCTTTGTCCCAAGCTATGCTGCGAGTCTTGGAATGGGTTCCTGGAGCAAGCACTGGATCGGTAGCCGAAAAATCTATTCCTGAGCTACTTCGGGCAAATGGGGCTGAGATATTTAGGGGTATTTCTGGTGTGGCCCCAAACGTAGCTGAATACTAGCTGGAAGAAGTTGAGGGAATTATGGATGATTTGGACTGCACGACGGAGGAAAAATTGAAAGGAGGAGTGTCCCTCCTGCGAGATGAGGTGTACCAATGGTGGCTCACGATAAGGGACGGTACACTGGCAGACCGTATCACCTGGGACTTCTTTAAGACAACGTTCCAGGGAAAATATGTTGGGGCGAGTTATGTGGACGCCCAGAGGAAGGCATTTCTGAACTTGGTCTAGGGGAATAAGTCCGTGGCTGAATATGAGGCGGAGTTCCTACGCCTAAGCTGTTACGCTCGGGGTATCGTTGCAACTGATTATGAATGTTGCAACTGCGGGATGAGCTGTGAGTACTGATAGCTTCGCAGCGAGGAAGAGATTTTGCTATATTGGTTGAGAAGGAAAAAATTGCCGAAGAGGTGAAACGTTCTGAGAGGCAGAACTGGGATAAAGACAGGGGCAAGAATAAGAGAAGTTTTGGGATGTCAGGGTCTACTGGGGGTTTCCAAAAGAGGCCTAGGTTAGAGGGGCCAGTTCGAGCTGTGATGCCAGTTGCTGCAGGTCAGCTGCGACCTTGTGCACAGTGTGGGAGAACATATCTGGGGGAGTGTTGGAGAAGAATTGAAGGATGTTTTAATTGTGGATCTAGGGTCATCTGATAAAAGACTTTCCACAAGAGTTAGAAAGGATGCGGACGATAGGTTAGGGTTTGCTCAATCAAGGAGAGGTGGTCAGCAGCCGCCGAGAGGTCGTGGTCCAGCCAGAGGAGGAAATGGTTTTGGTCAAGGTCGTGGAGCACCGGGCAGAGGTGCTGGTAATACAGATTCAAGACAACTGGGGTTTGTCTATGCAGCTCAACGGCGAGAGGATGGCGACGCACCGGACGTCATAATCGATACGTTTCTTATATTTGATTCACCCATTGCAGCTTTGATAGATATTGGGTATACACATTCATATGTTGCCTGTACTGTATCTGGGACTTTGAGCATTAAATCTGAGATTGCTGCTAGAGAAATGTCTGTGGTTAGCCCTCTATGACAATCTGTGGTAGTGAACAAACTATTTAGGAATGTACCTTTAGAAGTACAAGGGATTGTTTTCCAGGCAGACTTGATGGAACTACCGCTTGGCGAGTTTGATCTGATCTTAGGCATGGACTGGCTAGTTAAGCATCGTGCAAACTTAGATTGTGCTTCTAAGCACATGATATTGAAGACTTCCGAAGATAACGAGGTGCTGGTGATAGGAGAAAGAAGGAATTACCTGTCCAATGTTGTGTCGGCACTAAAGGCTGAAAGGATGGTGCGAAAAGGGTGTAAGGCGTTCTTAGCTTTCATCAGTGCTTTGGAGGCCAAGGAATTATCTGTAGGAGATGTTAGAACGGTGAAAAAGTTCTCGGACGTCTTTCCTGAAGAGCTTCCAGGGTTACCTCCAGATTGCGAGGTGGAATTTGGCATTGAGCTATTGCCAGGAACGGCTCCAGTGTCCATCACCCCTTATAGGATGGCGTAGAAGGAGCTGGTAGAACTTAAAGCTTAGATCTAAGTACTATTAGACCGTGGGTTTATCCGACCAAGTGTATCACCGTGGGGATCGCCAGTATTGTTCGTGAAGAAAAAGGATGGGTCGATGCGAATGTGCATTGACTATAGGCAATTGAACAAGTTGACTATTAAGAACAAATACCCGCTACCAAGGATTGACGATTTGTTCGATCAACTGCGAGGTGCTTCGGTTTTCTCCAAGATAAATTTAAGGTCTAGTACCATCAGCTAAAGGTCAAGGAGGCGGATATTCATAGGACTGCGTTCTGAACTCGGTATGGGTATTACGAGTTTCTAGTAATGTCGTTCGGGTTAACAAATGCACCAGCTGCTTTTATGGATATGATGAACAGGGTCTTCTAACCCTATCTAGACCGGTTCATGGTGGTATTCATAGATGACATCTTGGTGCAGTTAAGGACTGAGGAAGAGCATGATTCGCGTCTTCGGATTATTCTGCAGGTACTGAGAGAGAAGCAACTTTATGCTAACTTTAGTAAGTGTGAGTTTTGTCTGAGGGAAGTGGCGTTCTTGGGCCATGTTGTGTCTGCGGAAGGGATTAGAGTTGATCCCCGAAAGGTTGAAGCCGTGTTGGATTGGAAGCAACCGAAGTTAGTGTCTGAAATTTGAAGTTTTCTGGGTTTGGCTTGGTAAGACAGAAGATTCGTTGAGGGGTTGTCGTTGATTGCTGCACCTTTAACCAAGTTATTGCGGAAAGGAGTACCATTTGTTTGGGTCGATAAGCAACAGGAAAGTTTTGAGAAGTTAAAGAAGATTCTGAGTGAGGCGCCGGTGTTGATTCAGCCTGAGGCAGGGAAAGAGTTTGTTGTCTATTGTGATGCATCGCACACAGGTCTGGGTTGTGTGTTGGTGCAAGAAGGGAAGGTAGTAGCGTATGCATCTCGTCAACTAAGGCCGCATGAGATGAACTATCCCACTCATGACTTGGAACTAGCTGCTGTGGTGTTCGCCCTGAAAATATGGAGACACTATCTGTATGGAGAAAAGTCGATTATCTACACCGACCATAAGAGTCTGAAATATCTCCTTACCCAGAAGGAGCTGAATTTAAGAAAACAGAGGTGGATTGAGTTACTGAAAGACTATGACTGCTCGATTGAGTATCACCCGGGTAAAGCCAACGTGGTGGCAGATGCGTTGAGTTGTAAGGTGATATCAGATTTGAGAGCAATGTTTGCTCATCTCAGTCTTTACGAAGATGGCAGCTTGTTAGCGGAACTTCAAGTGAAACCGTTATGGATAAGTTAGATTAAAGAGAAGCAATTGTTGGATGAGTCGTTGGGTTCTCGATTTCAGCAAGTGGAAAGTGGGGAGACAGGGGATTTTAGTCTGAACTGTGAAGGGGTATTGTGTTTTCGTGGAAGAATCTGTATGCCGAAGGAATCTGAGTTGAAGCAGATGATTCTGCGGGAAGCGTATAGTAGCCGGTACACTATGCATCCCTGTGGAAGTAAGATGTATCGAAATTTACGTGAACTGTATTGGTGGCCTGGTTTGAAACAGGAAGTTACCGACTTTGTGGATAAGTGTTTGACATGCCAGCAAGTGAAAGCGGAACACCAGTTGCCTTCAGGGTTGCTACAATCGGTGAAGATTCCACTTTGGAAGTGGGAGAGGATAACGATGGATTTTGTTAGTGGGATACTCCTAACGCCTACTAAGAAAGATTCAGTGTGGGTAATCGTTGACCGATTGACTAAGTCTGCACACTTCATACCAGTTCGTACCGACTATTTGCTACAGAAGTTGGCCAAGTTGTATGTGGTAGAAATCGTGAGGCTGCATGGGGACCAGTGTCTATCATATAAGACAGGGACCCTAGGTTTACATCACGGTTCTGGATGGCGTTACATGAAGCTCTGGGTACAAGGCTAGATTTCAGCACAGTGTTTCAACCACAGACTGACGGTCAGTCAGAAAGGGTAATTCAGATCCTGGAAGACATGTTAAGGAGCTGTGTGATTGACTTCAGGGGTAGTTGGGAAGATTACCTGCCATTGGCTGAATTCACGTACAACAACAGTTATCAGTCTAGCATTCGAATGGCATCTTATGAGGCATTGTATGGTCGTAGGTGTCGTACCCCTACCTGTTGGACGGAGTTGGGTGAGCGATAGTTGTTGGGTCCGGAATTGATTTCAGAAACAGAGGAAAAGGTTAAGCTGATTCGGGACCTGTTAAAAGAAGCTTCTGATAGACAGAAATCATATGCGGATCTGAAGCATAGGGAGATAGAATTTTCAGTGGGGGATCGTGTCTTCTTGAAAGTCTCACATTGGAAGAAGGTTTTAAGGTTTGGACTGAAGGGCAAGTTGAGCCCTAGATTCATCGGGTCTTATTGGGTGTTGAAACATGTGGAACCAGTGGCTTATCAGCTTGAGTTACCCCCGAAGTTGAGTCAGATACATAATGTATTCCATGTTTCGATGCTAAGGCGTTTTTCTTCAGATCCATCTCACGTAGTGCCGGTGGAAGAATTTGAGGTAAGACCTGATCTATCTTTTGAAGAAGAACCAGTGCAGATCTTGAACCGGGATATTAAGGTATTGAGGAGGAAATCGGTTCCATTGGTTAAGGTTTTATGGAGTAATCATGGTTCAGAGGAAGCCACATGAGAGCCAGAGGAGCCGATGCGACAACAATACCCTCACCTCTTTTAATCAGGTAAATTTCGAGGCCGAAATTTCTTTAAGGGGCTAGAACTGTAACATCCTTAAATCAGGGGTCTGGTATTTTTTTGTGTTGTTGCAAGCATTTAGCTCGCTTAGCTTGTTATAAGGGTGTGTTTGGGGGTCCTGGGAAGGCTCGGGTTCGAGCCAGAGCTTTGGTAAAATTTTGCTTTTTGGGCATAAGGGCAGAGAGCTAGTGGAAGCAGGCCTTAAGAATAATTATTTGTGTTTGATGACACAAAAGGAGCACTTGGTGGAGTGGTGTTGGCATCACAAGGGAGCATGGAAGGGGGGAGTGGGGTTCGAATCCCACAAGCTGCATTTTGGAGTATTTATTTTGTGCCAGGATGGAGAAGAGGTGGTTTTCGGCTGGGACTCTACCAAGGAGGAGTTGAATGGGTCAAACAGGTTTGAATGGATGGAGGAGAGGAGTTTGGGGAGTTTGAATTGGTCAACCATTTCAAACGGTGGATGGAGAGTGAGTGGGGGAGGAAATCAAGGAGAGTATCGTGGGAATTGGTGTGGGGAGGTGTCTGGCTGAAAGTGGGAAGGTGTTTAGGGGGCATATTCGGTTGGGTGTGTGTGTGTGCACCGAAATTCCCTTTATTTTCTTAGGCATTTGTAGCATAATCGATCTTAAGGGTGTAGGGAGAGTGTCGTTTCTTCAAGTACTCATTTCAGAGAATTTACTCTTTTTGCATATTGGCTAAGAGCGTTTCAGGTCTTGTGTTGCTTCTATTTTCTTTGACTTCCCTATACCTAAGCCGAATTACTCAGTTGAATCGGGTCATCTTGTTATTTGGCTAGTAGCCGAATCCTGTGTCTTCTTCTTTGTTCCTTTATTTCTTCCCTATTCATTTTCTTTTGCAAGCCGAAACCCCTCTTGTGTCAAACTAAATTCGTTTCTTTCATCTCTTGCTATTAGCCGAACATCAAGAAGTAAAGTACTAGGATCTCTTTGGTTTGCCGAAGGTCCCTCTTAAATCAGTTTTGCTTGTTGCAAGGTAATGGGTTTCTCACTTCGTATGTTTTTCTCTTCTCTCTTCTAAAGATCGAAGCAGTCATCCTTTAACTCCTTTCTTTTTAGGCCGAATCTGTATACCCCTCTCCACCTTGAAGCGTGTTCGTTCTTTCGTAGGAAGCTGAACCTCTTGTTAGCAGTGGCCGAATCTAGGGCATCTTGGTAAGTAGGCAATGGCCGAAGGGGGGATGGTTGGATACCCTCATTCATGTTTCATTTAGGCCGAAAGGCCGTTTCTTCTTTATTTTGGGAGCATCATTTCTAACTCGTGAGTTATTTAGGCACTCAGTTAAGAGGATAGAACCGAGCTGGTTTGGTAAGTAAGTTAAGAAGTTCTCTCCTTGCTTTCATTTCACTTTCTCCTTTCGTTTTACTCAGCCATAACCAAACCTTCTTGTTAGACAGCCATCGTTTTTCTCTGAAAGTACTGTGCTGATCAAGACTCTCTTCATGGATGCGAGTGCTAGCTGTTCTAAGGAGGTATCGACAAAGGAGCCTGAGGGGAGTGGACTCGTAGTCTCTACTCCTAAGTTCAAACGACGTAGGGTGTCAGCGGTTCGGGATTTTTCGCCGGGTTGTGGTAGGGAGTCGACATTTGCTTGGAATAGGCAGATCACTCTGGTTCGCGCTAGTGGGGGCAATGACGAGCAGAAGTGTATAGTTCTTCTCGTAGTCAGGTGTGTAATTTCACAACTCTATTTCATTTTGTCTGTGTTATACTATGTGTCGGCTAAAAGCCGGACTACCCTTAACGGGAATGCAGTTGAGAAACCCTAGTGGGTAAGACTGGTGATATACCAGGTAAGTAAAATTTAAGACTATACTATTTGGATAAATCAGCATGATTGTACGTGTGTTTTAATTATCTGATGTACATTGATATAGGTATGCATTCACCACATTATGATGATATGACATGATGCATGGGAAAGGGATAATGATGCCAGTAGTGAGGATTTGGAGTCGAGGTGGACTCTGTGGAGGCCATTCGTCGGTTTTTATAAACAAACACCTAAACTCGAGGTTTTAAAAAGAATACGAACATTTTAACAAATATGCAACTTTCTTTAACAACCCTTCCATGTGACATGCCAGATCCGGTCATGACGTCTAGGCCGGGTTTGGGGTGTTACATTTAGACACCTCTACCACTTATAATGGAACTTTTGCACTTTATGCGATTTAGTCCTTTTTCACAATTTCACATACAATTGCTAAAATTAAAGCACCAAAATTTTCATATAGCCATATATTAATGCCATAACACATAAAATAATATCAAAATAATTTTCCCCAACCTCGGGTTAGCGGTCTCGAAACCACTATTCCGACTGGCCCCAAAATCGGGCTGTTACAGTTTCAAGGGGAAATGGTTGTGTAAAGGAGTCGTGTGGTCCACAGGGTAGCCCACACGCCCGTGTGGTCTAACCTAAGCTTGAATTTACCTTAGTTTTCTCATAAAATAACACACACTAGACTTTCGGGATCTCGAATGTCACTCCTTGACCCTATGTGTTATTCGGGGTACCTAGACTGGGTCTTTCAAATGACAAAATCTCACGTACTACAATGGGTATCCAGGTTTGTCAAGATTATTGAAGAATTGGATGAGAACTGAGAAAGATCGTTCAATCAATTGCAAGATTAGCGTTGGATAGAAAATCTAAAAAATTTGGGATTTAATCGAGGAAAACAAGATGCACTTACTGGTTCTTGGCAAGGATTGAGATTCTATTGATGATATTCTAAAATCGGTGGAAATAATGATTGGATGAAGAACATTTTAAATCGGGAAAGAAAAATAATTATCAACAATTAAGATGAAAATATGGTTTAAAGATAAAATAAATAAAAATATGGAGAGAAATTCTATTCGGATTTGAAAAGGGCAATATAAAATATAATTAGGAAATGAAGATAAAAACATGGTGGAATTCTAGTTCAAATAGGAGTAGGAAGGACTAAATAGTTAAGGTTTTCAAACTTTGATGGGTTACATGGTAAATTACCCAATTTGGTTGAAATTAAAATGGAAACGGGGAAGGGTGGCATGATTCGAACTTGGGAAAATAAGGAACTAAGGAGAATGTTTAACCATTGGGCTATTACACACACTTGTTTATTTTCTACTTCAATTAATATATATTCTAGAGTGACTTTCATCCTAGTTTGCTGAAAGTTAAAAGAAAAGAAATGGGAGAGGTGTGGATAGAACCTAGGACCTCTAGGGAGTGCACTAACAACTTAACCAACAAGCTTATTCAATTATTTTGTTATTCATTTCATCTGACCCCCTATATTTTGAGGCGTTACAATAACCTACAATAATAAAAAGTTTAAGTGAGAGACTAAAAACATAGTTTAACTAGGATAAGAAAAACTGAAATATGAGGCATAACTTCAAAAATCTCCACCTTGACTCGTATTTCCACAACACCTTCTTTGCCAAAGCCGGACACGGGCTTATCTCAAACTATGTAGGATGTTAACTGAGTTGAATTTGTGCTTAGAAGCTGGAAGACTTCTAGTCTTCGACTTGTGCACTGCCAAATTAAAATTGACCCGAGTCTAATTTCCACGAACACAATGCCCTATCTTTTTAAAACATACATCCAAAAGAGAACATTTCTTATACGAAACAATCATACCTTTTTTCCTCTTATGACCAAGTTGTCTCCATTTCAAATGAGTCGACTTCGACTCCTTAACAGACAAGGGACGTCCTGTTTCACTGGTCACTGTTGATCCTTCGAGAGCATTAAGATTGCTAATATTTTTACCTTTCATCAATACAAGAGTGCCACGAGTTACCTTAATGCTGCTTGACTCAATTTTAATTCTACAACCCTTCGAGTCCAAAATTCCCTACAAGATGATATTTTTCTTTAAGTCAGGTACATACCTAACGTCTGATAGTGTCCTGATTGTCTCGTCATGCATCCATGTAACAGCCTAATTTCAGTGAAATTGGAACAGTGGTTTCGTGACCACAAATCTGAGTCAAAAATAAAAATTTATTTTAATTTTATTACATGGTCCGTATTATGTTAGAAATGTCATGTGAAAATTCTGATAAGAAAATTTTATCGACTAAGTGCTTAATTACGGGATGGACTAATGATGGACTCGAAACCAACTAATATTTTGACAAAGGCAAGCGCGCCTATCGAACAGTAGTATAACTTTGGTTAGTCCGGAATATCATATCCTCAAGGACTAAAATTACTAGTAATAACTATCTTTTTATTATCTAGCCTAATAATTAAGGGGTTTTGTTCCAATCTAAAATTTAACTAACTAATTAATTAACGATGAACGCGACAGAGAGTGAAGAAATAATCGAATAAACCAATGATAAGGACAATACCCAAGGAAGAATCCACCTAGACTCCACTTATTATTCTGACTTTGAATTAAATGATTTATTCACTTGACTTGATCCGTAGAAATCCCTAAATTATGTTAATATCTCTTTCGAGACTATAAACAACTGAGTCTAGGTTGATTAATTGAAATCTCTTACTAATTAAAACCCCTATCGTTGCATTAACTCGATCTATGAATTCCCTTATTAGATTTGACTCTAATCCTGCAGATTTATGTTGCCGTATTTCTAGGGTTGCAATCAACTTCGCTAATTATGATAGATCTACTCTTAAACAGGGACTTTTACTCCACTGAATAAGCACATCGATCTTGAATTAATATTCCTGAAAACATTAAAACAAGGATTAAGAACACATAATTAAGAACAAGAACAAGTACTTATCACGTAAATCAGATTTATTAAATAATAAGATTCATCTAGGTTTCATCCTCCCTAGGTATTTAGGGAGTTTAGTTCATAACGTAAAAGGAAAACATCATAGAATTAAGAAAACAACAAGACATAAAGAATCCAAAAACTTCTAAAGAACTTGATGAAGATATTCAATCTTGGAGTGAATCCGCTTTCGAGATGATTCCGATGGCTTTCTTCGAGCAATCTCTGCAATCTACTCTTTGTCCCCCCTTAGGTCCTCCTCTAGGGTGTTTATATAGGCTTTGGAGTACCTTCCTTGGCCCACAAGTAGTCTTTTTCGAATAGAATTAGACTTGGGTTCGACAGCGACACGCCCGTGTGCGATAGCTTAGGCCGTGTTTGATTATGTTCGTCACACATGGCCGTGTGGTCTGCTAGTGTGCGATAGTCCAGGCCGTGTTGATTCCTTAGGTAGGCCCATTATGTCTTTTTTTGGCCCGTTTCTCGTTCTTTTCGAGTCCCGAAGCTCTCTTGAGTGTAAAACATGAAATTATAGGAGCATCGAATTCATCAAACCTAATGAAAATTCATCCAAAAATAAGCCAAGCATGGGGTCAAAATATGTATAAATTATGGTTTATCAACTAAATTGCATAAAATGAAAAAGTTGAATTCTAGTAGCTAGGAGGATTAAATAGCTATGAAATTCAAAACTTGGGGTCCTTATATGGTAATTAGACCATTAAAGAAAAGTATGTAGATTTTTTGGTGACTCATCCATGGAAATTTAGAAAAAGGGCAAGGACTAAATTGGAAATTGAAATAACTTAATTAATTAAAAGATGATAAAAGAATTATCATCTTATTTTATATCTTCAACCTCAAAATACATGGAAACCTTAGGAGAGAGAGAAAAAACTTTTTTGGCTTAATTGGGTAAGTTTTCTTGTCTCGTTTTAAGTAATTTTGATATTTTTGAAACCAGGATAGCTTAATCTATCTATTTGGGGGATCAATTTGAAAAGTTATCAAAGTATGAAAATTAGATATGCTGAAAATTTGAAATTTATGGTAGAAAATGAAAGGTTATTGATAGATAAACAACTTTTACTAAGTGATTTTTGATGAAAACATGATTTAGGGACTAAAATGTAAAGTTATGAAAATTTAAGAAAATTTATGAAATTTATAGAATATATGTTCTGTAAATTCTATATTGAAATTTCGGTTAGGCTTGGAATAGGGAGTAAATTGCATAAATTTCATTTTCTGAGCCTAGGGACGAAATTGGAATTTATGGAAAAGTTGGGGGCAAAATGGTAATTTTAATTAGGATGTAAATTGAATCCTCTTGAATATGAAATGTGATAAATTGATGAATAAATTCATTTATATAGATCCGAACAACACAAATTCAAGGGTAGATCGAGGAAAAGAAAAAGTTTCAGATTAGTTGATTTTTAAACGCAAACAAGTGTCGAGGTCAGTTCGAGTAACTTAATCGAGCTAGTAAATATGTTAAATTGAATGTTGTGTTTGTATGAAATGTGACTTATATTGATGTGAATTATTTGATTTCTATAAAGGAGAATTGAATACATGTTTGAAACGGTGAAAAGCGGTTAATTTTCATTTGAATATTGAATTCCGATGAATATATATGCTTTCCCGAAATGAATGAGGTCCTGCATTTGTTGCTGACGGGATTTGGCTCGAACGAGTAATCCTATTGACCTCATTATAGAAAGAATTTACCCCAGACGGGTAATCTTGATATAATTCCTCTCGAGCATATGTTACAATTAGGATTTAGCTTGGACTGATAATCCTGTTATACGATATGTGGCTAGAGGGTATGCTCTTTGATTAAGAGCCCTAATGGGTACTCTTGAATAAGAATTGATGGGTTATTGAATTGTACACCTTGAGTGTACTACCTGAGTATCCATTGGAATTTCAATGATTCAACGGACAAAACTCTTGGCACGATAAGAGAATTATGTGATGAAATGAATGATGTCTTAAAGGAATATAGTATGATGAGCTCATCTATGCTTACTTGATGCATATGTGAATATTTATGTGACTAACTCGTCTGATTGAGTATAAGTGTTTAGGTAAATTTTCCAAACTGATGAAAAGCATGTTATTGAATGCTTAATACTAAATGCGAATTGGTAAGTTTTAATTTCCATTATACGAACTTACTAAGCATGTAATGCTTACTAGATTTTATTTTCTCTATTTATAGTGCTCGGAAGCTCACGAATGTTGGAAATCGATGGGGCATGATCACACTATCCACTAGCTTATTTTGGGTATATATAGTAGAAACATTTTGGTATAATGGCATGTATAGGCTAATTTGGCCATTGTTGGCTTGAAAATGATGCTTGTAATCTAGCCATTGAAATGGCTAGTAACGGTTTATTTTGATATAATGTTATACTATGGTAGTTACATACATGTTAAGTAGTTGATCAAATTATTTCTAACATGTGGACTAAACTAAGGTAGGATTATAAACAAGTATGCATGTGATGATATGCCATGTTAAATGATAGAATTTGCTTAATTTGAATGCTAGAATTGGTTGGTTTATGGATGTAAGTTTTAGTGTAGGTCATTGGTGTAACATCCCGAAACTGGGCCTAGTAGAATTGGGCCCAATGGGCCTTGGGAGTAGTAGCATTTAAAATTTTTGGGAACAAAAGAATGGCACTAAGGCAAGTTGGACCTATTAGGTGAGTGATTTTGGAAGGTTAGGGGGCTTCTATGAAGTCTCGAGATCAAATTTAGGCTTTAGGAAAATTTTGGTTTTAGGTGAATAAAACCCTGGGACTTGGTAGGTAGGTTTTAAGGATAAAATGTGGAGAAAAATGACACAAGTGGAGTGTGTGGTGTAGTGGCAAAGTGACGCCACATAAGAGACAAGGGGGTGACGCCACAAGGAAGGAAGGAGGTCCAAGGTTCAAGTCTTGGCTATTGCATTTTAGTTTTTCTTTTTAAATGGACTTTAGAATTTGGCTATAGATTTAAATTTAGTTGCGCATGGTTTAAGACACAAGTGGAGCTTGTGGCCAAGTGGTTAGCGGTGTGGATTATGTTGCAAGGGAGCCTGGGTTCGAATCTCATGACAAGCAATGGAGTATTTATTTTGCGGATTGGAAGGGAAGAGTTTGAGTTGAATTTAAACTCTACTGACAAAGGGATCCCATATCAGAAAGATACAAAGAAGGGAGGTGAGAAGCTAGCTATATATAGAGCATTCTATGATAGGAGGAAGGATACCTTGGAGGGCGTTTGGGCACAAGAGTGGTCGGAGCGCGGATTAGCACCAGATTCCTATCAGGTGTGTATTCTCTCTACTCTAGATGTAGAGCGGCAAATGCCGAAATGCCGGTCACCCGATGATGGTAGCCACACGAGCGTGTGAGCGCACGTGTGGTGGCTTCGACACGATAGTTGAGGCCATCGGTAGTATTCTTGTGGGTTGAGGCTGCTTGGGCCACGATGGGCCAAAGTGGGCCCAATGGGCCCGTGGGCCCATATGAGTAAACTGTATGATTGTGTAGTATATATTAGACTGGACTAGGTGAATCCTATATCTGTGGCTAGATTTGGGCTAAATGGGCCACACGAGCGTGCGGGCTCATTTGGGCCGAGAATGGGCCTTAGGCCCATTTGCATCGTTATCTCTATTTAGAATACCCTTGGTTTATAAAATTACTGAAGTACCCCTAGTTTACAAAGTTACCTAAATAACCCTGATTTGCGAAATTACCGAAATACCCCCAGTTTGCAAAATTACCGAAATACCCCCAGTTTGCAAAATTACCAAAATACCCCTAATTTGTGAAATTATCGAAATACCCTCGTATTGTAAAATTACCAAAATACTCTTGATTTGTGAAATTACCGAAATACCCTTGGATTGTAAAATTACTGAAATACCCCTGGTTTGTAAAATTACCAAAATACCACTGGTTTGTAAAATTACTGAAATACCCCTAGTTTGTAAAATTACAGAAATACCCCTAGTTTGTAAAATTACTGAAATACCCTCGATGGGTAAAATGACCGATATGCCCCTGAAGGGTAAAATGACGAAAATGCCCCTACATGTTATATGATTATTCTTGTATGTGATTTATGATTGTTATCGTATGATTATTATTTTATGTTGCATTCATGTGTTATTATGTTGCATGGGGTTGGGATTATTAATACGGAGGAAGTGCTAATAGGATCGCATGGTCGCTTGACGACTGTGGATCCACCGAAGACTTTTTAGCCACCGAGCAGCCATGCTGCACCGATAAGTTAGTGCCGCAACTGGTGCTACATAAGGAGTGTAGGGATGGGTGGGTCGATTAAATCCCCACAGTAGTGCAGGGTTGGACAGGAGACGGAGTGCAGGGTTGGTATGGGCATTAATGCATTGTATATGTGGTTTTTAGCATTGAGATGGGCTTAGGCCCAGATAAATATGATTTGTGTCATTTATGGGTTAAGGCCCAGCTGAGGCTTTTATGGGCTAAAGCCCAATTGCCACCGTTACTGAAATGGGCTTCGGCCCAAACTGTTGTGATTCATGTTCTTACTGATGAGGGTTGTCCATAATGAGTTTTCGTAAACTCACCCCCCTCTTTTTAATATTTTTCTCAGGGAATCCTCAGTAGGCGGTTCGACGTGCTGGAGGACTCGGAGGTGGCCACACTACGAGCAGTTTTGGACTCTAGTATTTTACCTATTTTTAGCTTGGGTTAATATTTTGTAATAAGGCCTCTCTTAAATTCTGGTTTTAGTTTTGGATTTTTAGTTTATTATGTTTTAAATCTGCTAAACTTTGAATCACGGTTTTCCAAAATAATATCTGCTTTCAAAATACTACGCTTTCGCAAATAGGTCGTAAACATCACGTTTTCATAAGTCAATCATTTTAATTAAGCTTCCGCAACAAACAAAGTTTATTTTTTAAAGGTAATAACTTTTTAATAAATGTCGATTAATAATAAACAAACGCAAACTGGGACTTTAGTTTTTAATGTCAAGAAAGGTTTTCAATTGGAACCATGGCTTCTCAAAAAGCACCCCAATGTGACACGCCAGATTCGAGTCTAACTTCTAGGCCGGGTTTAGGGTGTTACAATTGGTAAAAATTTTGGGTGAGAAATTAAGCTAGAAATGGTTTTATTTTTTCCACACGGGTAGACACACGAGCGTGTGTCTTGGCCTTGTGTGACACATGGCTTGGTACACGGGCGTGTGGTTAGGCCATGTGTCCCCTTCACCTTAATTTTGAGAAATAGAATGCTCAAAATTGAGCACACGGGCAGAGACACGGGTGTGTGTCTCAGTCGTGTGTGCTACACGACCTATAACACGAGTGTGTGTCTTGGCCGTGTGAAACCTGCACCTAATTTTGAAAAAATAAATTTAACCACACAGCCTAGCACACGGACGTGTGGCCAGCCGTGTGGTACAAGTCAGAGAGTTAGACAGGGTCAAACGCGGCCTGCAGCACGGGCTTGTCCTAAGGTCACACGGGCGTGTCCCTTAGACCATACTGGCGTGTGAACCCTGCACCTTGGAAAATTTTTAAAATTTTGCTAAAAATTCTTAGAGTTTATGATTGAGTTCCGACTTGATTCTAAAGCTCATATCGGGCCTCGAGGGTCCATTTAAGGGACATTATGAATAATCTCAGAAAATGAACAGTGTTTGACATGATTTAGCTGTAAATGTTCTGTAAACTCCGGTAATGCTCCGTAACTATATTCTGAAGATGGATACAGGTTAGGGGTGTTATATTTAGTGGTATCAGAGCTACGTTTTAGCTAATTCCTGGAGTTAATGTAGGAAACACGAGTTTAGTTATACATGCCATTACATAATTTGTGGTCATGTGATGTCTCCTGATCATTTTAAATCTATTTTTCATATAGTAATGTCATCCAACCGAGCTAGAGCTGAATCTGAGGAAGTTGGGAGCAATGCTTCAGCTTCAGTTCAAAGAGTTGCATCTGCATCTGGTAGTGAGAGGCCCGTATCTGAAGGCTAAAGCGAAGAGGCAAAATAAGCCTTCTTTCAAATGATAAATGAATGGTTTACTGAGTATTTAAGAATGAACCCCGCTATACAACAACCTCTCCCACCTGCTCCTCAACTGGTTCTTGAGATGCCACAAGGTGTTGAGCCTATCAGAACTAGTAAGCCCCCGATAGATAAAATCCGTAAGCATGGGGCAGAAGAATTTAGAGCTACCGCAGATGATGATCTAGAAAGGGTTGAATTTTGGTTGGAAAATACCATTCGGGTTTTAGATGAATTATCTTCTACGCCCATTGAATGTTTGAAATGTGTAGTGTCTTTAATGAAGGATACAACTTATCATTGGTGGAATACCATAACTTCGGTGGTACCTAGACAAAATATTACATGGGAATTTTTCCAAACTTGTAACATCTAGGATTTAGTATGTTTCTGTGTGTTTCGTATGCTCTGTCTATTAATTTGTTATGTTTGGGGGCCCCGGGAAGGCTCGGGGTTAAGCTGAAGCCTTGGCCAAGATTTTAATTTTGGGCACTTTAGAGGAGAACTAGCTGAGGCGGGCCTTAAGGATATTTAATTGTGTTTTGATGACACAAGTAAAGAGTTGGAAAAGTGGCAAGGAGGCGCCACTTAAAGTGCTTGAAGAGGCGTCATAAGGGAGAAGCTGTAGAGGGAAGGGGTTCGAGTCGCATCATTAGCAATGGGGAGTTTTATTTTTGCGCCTAAGGAGCTTGGGTGGTGGATTCGGCAAGGGCACTGCATGGAGGGTGTTAAATGAGTCAAATGGTTTTAAATGAGAGGCCATGAGGAAAAGGGGGAGTTTGAATTATTCAAACTATTTTGAATGAATGAACAGGAGTGAATGTAGGAGCAAAGGAAGGGATTTTCAAGTGGATGGAGGTAATGGCCAGTTGTGGGAAGCTTAAGATGGGGGAGATGTTTCGATTGGGGTCTAGTGGGGTGTGAGCCGAATTTTCAAGGCTAGTGGTTGGGTTTTTCTTTTGGGAGGTGGTTCAATCGATCTTAGGGGTGTCTTTGTGCCGATTTTTCTTAGTACAGTCACTACGAGCATGGTGATAAGGGGATCGATTAGTAAAACACTCATCTTACTCTTTGTTTTGAACTCTTTTTCTTCATTTCTCTGCTAATCAAAATCGAAACACTTTTGTTCGTTTTCTCTCCATTTTCCCCTCAGTTTGCCGCAACCTCCAAGAGAAAATTGGTTCATCTTGTTTTGGTAATAGCCGAAATCTTTGACACTCATTTCTTTTTTCTTCTTTCCTTTTTCCCTCTCACCATTCAATTCTTTTCTCGTAAACACCAAAACCGTACCTCTCTTTCATCATCCTCTCCCTTGCCAAGCCGAAACCTCTTAGGCACCCTCTCCCTTCAATTCTTTTCTTTTCTTTCTTCTCTCATTTGTCCCTTATAGTCGAATCCTCATCCCACTCTTTGAGATATCATCTTTGAGCCGAATCTTCTCTGCTTGAGTGACTTGTCCCGAATCTTCTTATGTGTTATTCGGGCCCTCTGTGTTAAGGTAAGATTTTCTGTTCTATTTTCCTCATGAGTAATCTCGTTGTTTCTTTCTTTTCCTAGTAAGGTCGAACATGCCTTGATAATAACTAAATCTCGTCCTTTTCCCTCTGTGCCTGTTAGCCGAATATTGTGAAGCAAGGTGTTAGAAAGCTACTCTGGATCTTTTATCGATTTGGTTGTTAAGGTAAGAGAGACTCTGTTATCATTTATTGTTCTTCTTTCGGTATTTGGTAACCAAAGCCGAATGGCTAATTGGCTCGGTGTTACAATTGAATTGATTTCTCTTCCTTTATCTTCTTCTCTCATTGGGGGCGCTTATTCCGGGAAGCATCTCTAGCCGAACCATTTGAGTTCCAAGTCTGAGGATCAGCCAATCTCTGAATCACATCTCTCTATTCGGGATCTTAAGGTAAGGGGGTTATCTTGTGAATCTTGGTTATTCATTCCTTTCAATCGTGTTATGCCTTAACCAAGTTCTATTATTTAGTCAACCTACGCCTTCCTGTGTAACTGATCAAGGCTATTCATGGATGCAAGAAACGATCAAGCTGGGAAGGGGAGTGTGTCCATAACCCCCGTTCCAAAGTTTGAGAAGCGTGCAGTGTTGGCAGTTTGGGATTTTCCGTCAGGCTGCGGTAGAGAACCGACGCCTGCTTAGGATAGATAGATAGATGTCGTTCCTGCTAGTGAAAGCGTCGACGTATAGGGTATTATCTTACGCGTTATCAGGTGTGTACTACTCACACAGCTTCGTTATTGTTGTTATCGTGTTATTAACTCGAAAGGGTGAAAAGCTGAAATAATTGATATGAAAGGTTAACTACCCTTATGGGTAAGGTTGGAGACACCGGGTAAGTTCTCGATACTGTTATTGTTGTTAATTAGTATGTACGTATATTTTGGATGTTATGCATGTAAATGATCTATTATTCATTGTGAAATAAGTTGCATACATAAAGCGCATGATATGAAGGAGCATGGGCTCGGGAATGGTTGAAATGAGGAGGGAGAATAGTGACTAATGTCACGAGTGGCTACGGTCACGAGTGGTCTAAGAACCACGGTGGTTAATAACACGATTGCTTATAACAGTGACTTATCTCGGTGGTTTATGACCACAGTGGGTTGGCCCCATGTACGCATTATTGCTAGAGATCGTCACGGTGGTCTATGACCATGGTGGGTTGGCCCCACGATTATATTACAGTGACTTTGTCACGAGTGACTATGGTCACGAGTGGTCTAGGACCACGGTGGTTATGAACCACAGTGGCTTAATGTCACGGGTGTTTGGATGATCCGGGTTGGGCTACATTGCACGTGCATAGCATGTGTTATATTGAATGGGCTAAGGCCCAATTTGCATTACAGGGGGATGTACACATTGAGTCTCAATGACTCACCCCTTTGCTAATTTTACAGGTAATCACTGAATGGCGGATTTTTGGCCGAGATGGACTCGAGGTGGCCATGCGACGTAACTGTTTTAAGTAAACTCGAACTTAATATGATTTATTTCTACTTTGGGTTTTAATTTGTAATAAGGCCGCTTAAACTTTGATTTGGGTTTTGTTTTTTTATGCTGGTTTTTATATACTACGACCTATCGATAAACGTGGGTTTTTCTTAAAAGCATAAAAGTTGTTTTCCAAATTTACTACAATTGAATAATAATAGGCCATAAATAATTAAAACCTGAAATTTTCATGACACTACGATTATTATTTTCAAATAAGTCGAGCACCCCCAACATTCTTTTCAAGTGTCACATCTCAAAGTCCATTCTGATTCGGTTTTGATAAAATAAGCCTGTTTTAAACACCTAAACCGGCTAAATGACAAGGAATGGTAAGGTTTGTATAAGCAAATGTTTTCTTTCTTTTTTTGACCAAATAAAAAGGCCCCTCAACCTGAATACCCCAAACAAGATGTTTTTCTCAAATCGTGACGGATTCTCCTAAGTTTTTCCAAGGGTTTTTTTTTTAAATCTACTTCCTCTGTGACAATCCAGATTCGGTCGTAACGTTTTGACCAGGTTTGGGGCGTTACAAAACTGAATTTAGAAAGAAGTATGTTAGTCAGAGATTCCTTGATCAGAAAAAGGAATAATTTTTAGAGCTCAAATAAGAAAATATGGCTGTATCTGAATATGAACGAGAATTGTTCGGTTGAGCAAATATGCCAGAGGATGGGTCCAGTCTGAGGATGAGATGTGTAAATGCTTTGAAGAGGGTTTAAATGAAGATATTAAATTGTTGATCAGAATTCTTGAAATAAGGGAATTTGTGGTGTTAGCCGGTCGAGCAAACAAAGCTAATGAATTGAGTATAGAAAAGAAACAAGATGAAATAGAGGCTCGGATTTTTGGAAAAAGAATTATGAGAAAGTCACAATCATCTGCATCTAAGAAGTCAAAGAAGTATTATGATCGTTTTACAACATCAGTGGGATATTCAGAAAAAGAGCGAGGTTTCCAACGCTCCAAATCGATATCTTCATCTCGATCTATAACCAGTGTGGCTGTGTCGGTAACCCCAAACCAAAATGTAAGCATTGTAATAAATTTCATCATGGAGAATGTTAGTTTAGAAGTGGAGCTTGTTACCGATGTGGACCCCTTGATCATTTTTTGGAAGACTGTCCGGGAAGAATTGAAAAAGAAGTTGAGCTGACTCCAAAATCAAGTAATCCTGTTTCGAGAAGTAGACCACCCCGTCACCTTGGTAATGTTAGCGGTAGCCGAGGTGCTACAAAAGATTAAACCGTTAAACCTGAGGCACGAGCAGCTGCAAGGACATATGCTATTCGTGTTAGAGAAGATGCTTATGCACCAGATGTCATTACTGGTACATTTTCTCTACTTGATACTGATATTTTTGCTTTGATTGATCCTGGTTCCACACATTCATATATATGCACAAACATAGTGTCTATTAAAAATTTACCTGTTGAATTCACTGAATTTGTGGTTAAAGTTTCAAACCCTCTGGGCCAGTGTGTTATGGTGGATAAAGTCTGTAAAAATTGTCCGTTGATGGTAAAAGGTTTTTGCTTTTCGGCTGACTTGATGTTATTGCCATTTGATGAATTTGATGTGATTTTGGGAATGGATTGGCTAACCCAATATGATGCAGTGGTGAAGTGCAAGCAAAAATATATTGTATTGAAATGTCAGAGTGGTGAATTACTTCATGTTGAATCTGATAAGCTGGATGGATTACCTAATGTGATTTCAGCAATATCAGCACAGAAATTTGTCGGAAAGGGTTATGATGCTTACCTTGCATATTATTGGATACTAAAGTATCTGAATAAAAGATCCAGTCAGTGCCGGTTGTTTGTGAATTTCCTGATGTATTTCCGGAAGAATTACCTGGTTTACCACCAATTAGAGAAGTGGAGTTCTTGATTGACCTTATTCTGGGGTCAACACCGATATCTATAGCACCTTACAGAATGACTCTTACTAAATTGAAAGAGTTGAAAACACAGTTGCAAGAATTGATTGACAGAGGTTTTGCTCGACCTAGTTTCTCACCTTGGGGTGCGCCGATTCTGTTTGTAAAGAAGAAAGATATATCGTTAAGGTTGTGCATTGATTACAGATAGCTCAACAAAGTTACAATAAAGAACAAGTATCCATTGCCTCATATTGATGACCTGTTTGACTAGTTGAAATATGCCACTGTATTTTCAAAGATTGATCTTCGTTCTGGCTATTATCAATTACGAGTAAAAGATTCAGATGTGTCAAAGACAGTTTTCACGAATAGGTGTAATAGCCCGATTTTACCTAAATCAGAACAGTGGTTTTAGAACCACAAATCCGATGTCAGAAAATAATTTTAAAATAATTTTATGTGTTTACAGCATGTTATTTGATATGTGTGAAAATTTCGTGAGCTAATTTTATCGTTTAATTGCTCACTTTGAGAAAAAAGGGCTAAATCACGTAAAATGCTAAAGTTGCATTCTATTAGTTAAATGTGTCAAATTGCTTTGGCTTTTTAATATGATGGATTTAAATGGTAATTAGATCATTTTAAAGGTTAATGGACATTAATGGACATCCATTATATGTTTTTATATGTTTATAATAAAGGTTATATTAGTAAATTGATTGGTAAAGTTATAATAAGTAAAACAAAATAAAAATTATTCTTCTATCATCTTCCTTGGCCGAATATTAAGAGAAGAAAAGCAAAAGCTTTTGGTTTTCATTCGGCTAGGCTAATTCAAGCAATTAAGATCAAGAAAAGAGGAATCCAGAATTAGATCGAGGGAAAGGCAAGATTATTGAGTAATTGAATCATTTCGCCGTTTTTGTACTCGAGGTAAGTTCGTATGTGACAATTTCTTAAGTTCGATGAGATGGTATCTGATCATGTTTTGAGACATGAGAAAGGTTTGTAGTTAATGTGTATATAATGATGTTATGTATAATTGGTTGATATGTATTTATATGATGAATTGAGTTATTCATATACGAGCTTACTAAGCTATGAACCTTACTTTCTGTTATTTTTCTATGTTTTATAGTGAACCAAGGCTAGGTTGGATCCGAAAGTCGTCGGGAACACCATCGCACTATCGGACATCTATTTGGTACTTTTGAGTTGTGTATATATGGTATATGGCATGTATAGGCTACTTGTGGTATTTTGGTTGTGAATATAGCCATGAGAGTTGGCTTGTAAATGATGTTCATATGGTTGTGTGTTTAGCTATTAGAAATGGCTTGTAAATGCATATGTTTTGGTTGTATACATAGACATGGGTGATGTCTTATTTTGGTATGTTTAGTATGAAAATGGTTATGGTTTTATAGTTGCAAAAGGTTAAATTGATTTATGGAGTTTAATGTTAGAGAAATGCTATGGTGAAGTATGATTTTAGAAGTTGAGTTGATAAGTATTTGAATAGGTATTTGGTATTGAATTGAGTATTGAATTTCGTTGAAATGGATATGGTATGATTTGTGCATTTGAATGATGATTTTGGCTACTTAGTTGTGCGATGAATTGGTACCATTTTAGTTGTTTAGGTGAGCATGAGTAAGGGTGCCAAATTGGCCTTGCAAATGGCCTACTTTTGTCCACACGGGCAAAGACACGGGCGTGTGTCTCAGCCGTGTACGACACATGGTCATACTACACAGCCGTGTGTCCCCTGGTGTTGAATTAAAATAAAGTCATTATGTTCCACATGGTTTCACACACGGACGTGTGACCGACCGTGTGGGACAAGTTAGTATACCCCTTTAAATGGCACACAGCCTAGCACACGGGCGTGTGACTTAACCGTGTTGCATAAGTCAATATACCCTACAGGTTTGGTATGGCCTAGCACACGAGCGTGTGTGGCCACTTCGAAGGGCACACGGGCTAGACACATGGCCGTGTGGTCGGCCGTGTGACCCAAATTAGTATGTATGCCCTGCTTTCAGACGGCCAGTGATACGGGCGTGTCTGAAGCTATGTGAGGCACACAGCCTGTTGACACGAGTGTGTGACCCCTGAATGATTGAAAAATTTCTAAGTTTTCCAATAATTTCGTATGTTATCGGTTCAGTCCCGAACCGCTTCTAAATCATGTTTAAGGCCTCGTAGGCCCATATAAGGGACAATATGGTTGTGTTGAATGGTATTTGAGTATGAATGCGTAAATGTATAAGTATTGTATGTTAAATGATGTGTATTGATCGGTAATACCTCATAACCCTATTCTGACGGTGAATACGGGTTAGGTGTGTTACATTTATTAGTATTAGAGCTACGATTTAGTCGATTCTAGGACTAACGTATCATGTATGAGACTCTAGCTATACATGCTATATATACTCTGCGATAGTGTGATGGTTCTTGACAGCTTAAATTGTGCTTTCGTATAGTAATGGATCCCGAACAAGCTATAGCTGATGATGTAGAAAGTAACACGCCCGCTCCCGCTTAAGGGGCAACACCATCAGATTCTAGGCCCTGAACAAGTAGCCACGGGGGAGAGGCTAAACAAGCCTTTTTCCAGATGATGAACGAGTGGTTCACGAAATTCGTTCGAATGAATCTGGCTACTCAACAACCTCCACCCCCACCTAGTCCTCAACAAATCCCTGTTGTTCCTCAAGTTGTAGATCCGATACGATTAAATAAGCCGCCAGTAGATAAGATACGTAAACATGGGGCTGAAGAGTTCCGAGCTACTGTGGATGATGATGTTAAGAGAGCTGAGTTTTGGCTTGAAAATTCAATTCAGGTATTCGATGAATTGTCTTGTACTCCTGATGAATCTATTAATTGTGTTGTATCTTTGCTGAAAGACACCGCTTATCAATGGTGGAACACGTTGATATCTGTTGTTTTGAAAGAACATGTTACCTGGGAATTCTTTTAAACGAAGTTCTGAAAGAAATATATAAGTTAGCGATTCTTTGATCAAAAGCATAAAAAGTTTCTGGAATTAAAATAGGGCCGCATGACTGTCACTGAGTATGAAAGAGAATTCGTACGATTAAGCAGGTATGCTTGAGAGTTGTGTCTACTGAGGAAAATATGTGTAAATGGTCCGTTGACGGGTTGAACGAAGATATAAAACTTCTAGCCAGAATTCTAAAGTTGAAAGAATTTGTTGTTTTGGTTGGAAGGGCTTGTAAAGCCGAGGATCTTAGAAAAGAAAAGAGAAAAGCATATTCAGAAGCTAGAGACTCGTACGCTCGTCCAAATACTTCAAATGGATAAGCCGTATCAATCTTCATCAAAGAAATCCAGAGATTCGTATGCTCGTCCAAATACGTCAAATGAATATTTGAGTAGAGATCGTAGAAAACAATACTTCAGTTCTAAAACTCAAGCTACATCAGTATCGAGTGTTGGCAGTGTGCGAGACAACAAACCTGAATGTTAGCAGTGTGTGAGACGACATTTCGGAGAATGCTGGCATAAAAATAATAAAGCTTGTTAGAAATGTGGTTCGTTAGATCACTTCATCCGAGATTGCCTTGAGCTGGATGAGAAAAGTAAAGTTCAAAATGTGAGACCAAGTAACACGTCGACTAAATGAAGACCGCCAAGAAATACTTGGAATGTGAGTGGTAGTCGAGGGGCGAGAGAGACTCTACCATGAGGTTTGAGGCCGGAGCACCTGCTAGAGCCTACGCTATTTGCACTCGCGAAGAAGCGTCATCTCTAGATGTTATCACTGATACTTTCACTCTTTATGATACTAATGTGATTGCATTGATAAATCCAGGATCAACTGATTCTTATATATGCATGAATTTAGTATTTAGTAAGACTTTTCCTGTAGAGTCTACTGAATTTGTGATTAGAGTATCGAACCCCTTAGGAAAATGTGTTTTGGTTGACAAAGTCTGCAATAATTTCCCGTTAATGTATCGAGATTTCTGTTTTCTGGCTCATTTGATGTTGTTTCCATCTGATGAATTTGATATGATTCTGGGTATGGATTGGCTAACGATGCATGAGGCTATAGTGAATTGTAGACGAAAGACAATTGAATTGAAATGTCAGAATTATGAGACTATTAGAATTGAATCTAATGATCTGAATAGTTTTCCAGTTGTGATCTCGTTTATGTTAGCTCAGAAATTTGTGTGAAAGGGGGTGTGAAGCTTATCTTGCAAATGTACTTGATACGAAAGTGACAGAAACAAAGATTGAATCAGTACTAATTGTGTGCAAGTATCCATATGTATTTCCTGAAGAGTTATTGGGTTTACCACCTATTAGAGAAGTTGAGTTTGGTATTGAATTAGTACCAGGAATAACACTGAAATTGATAGCTCCGTACAGAATAGATCCGACAGAATTAAAAGAATTGAAAGCTCAATTTCAAAATTTGACGGATAGAGGTTTTGCTAGACCGAGTTTCTCTCCCTGGGGTTCACTGGTGTTATTTGTGAAAAAGAAAGATGGTACGATGAGAATGTGTATAGACTATCAAAAGCTCAACAAAGTGACAATCAAGAATAAATACTCTCTACCACGAATAGATGATTTGTTTGATCAGTTAAAAGGGGCAACGATGTTTTCGAAAATTTATTTGAGATCGGGTTATTACTAGTTGCGAGTTAAAGACTTTGATGTGCCAAACTCTGCATTTAAAACAAGGTACAACACTACGAATTTCTTGTTATGCCTTTCAGACTAACAAATGAACCTGCTATTTTTATGGACTAGATGAACCAAATTTTTAGGCTGTATTTAGATCAATTTGTAGTTGTGTTTATTGATGACAATTTGATCTACTCTCGTGATGAATCTGAGCATGCCAAGCATTTGAGAATCATGTTACGAACTTTGAGAGGTAAGCAGTTGTTTGCAAAATTCAAAAAATGTGAGTTTTGTCTACAAGAGGTTGGTTTTCTGGGACATATAATTTCAGCCGAGGGTATCCGAGTTGACCCAAGCAAAATTTCTGCGATTATAGATTAGAAACCTCCGAGAAATGTATCCGAAGTCCGTAGTTTTCTGAGACAAGCTGGCTATTATAGACAATTTGTGAAAGGTTTCTCGATGATTACGACTCTGATGACAAGATTGCTTCAAAAAGATGTTAATTTTGAATGGTTAGAAAAGTGTCAGCAGAGCTTCGTGCAGTTGAAAGCATTATTAACTGAAGCACTAGTGTCAGTTCAGCCTGGGTCGGGTAAAAAATTTGTAGTTTACAGTGATGCATCGTTAAATTTCCTGGGTTGTGTTTTGATGTAAGAAGGCAAAGTTGTAGCTTATGCCTCGAGACAGTTGAAGTCACAAGAAAAGAATTACCCGACGTACGATCTTGAATTAGCCGCGATAGTGTTTGCATTGAAATTTTGGCGCCATTACTTGTTTGGTGAGAAATGCTATGGTGAAGTATGATTTTAGAAGTTGAGTTGATAAGTATTTGAATAGGTATTTGGTATTGAATTGAGTATTGAATTTGGTTGAAATGGATATGGTATGATTTGTGCATTTGAATGGTGATTTTGGCTGCTTAGTTGTGTGATGAAATGGTACCATTTTGGTTGTTTAGGTGAGCATGAGTAAGGTGGCAAAGTGGCCTTGCGAATGGCCTATTTTTGTCCACGTGGGCAGAGACACGGGTGTGTGTCTTAGCCATGTAAGACACATGGTCATACTACACGGCCGTTTGTCCCCTGGTGTTGAATTAAAATGAAGTTAGTATGTTCCATACGGTTTCACACACGGGCGTGTGACCGACCGTGTGGCACAAGTCAGTATACCCCCATTAAATGGCACACGGCCTAGCACACGGGCCTGTGACTTGGGCATGTTGCATAAGTTAGTATACCCTACAGGTTTGGCATGGCCTAGTACACGGCCAAGCACACGGGCGTATTTGGCCACTTCGAAGGGTACACGGGCTAGACACATGGCCATGTGGTCGGCCGTGTGACCCAAGTCAGTATGTATGCCTTATTTTCACATGGCTTGTGACGGGGGCGTGTTTAAAGCCGTGTGAGGCACACGGCCTGTTCACACGGGTGTGTGACCCATGAATGATTGAAAAATTTCTAAGTTTTCCAATAATTTCGTATGTTATCGGTTCAGTATTGAACCTCTTCTAAATCATGTTTAAGGCCTCGTAGGCCCTTATAAGGGACAATATGATTGTGTTGAATGGTATTTGAGTATGAATGCGTAAATGTATAAGTATTGTATGTTAAATAATGTGTATTGATCAATAATACCTCGTAACCCTATTCTGATGGTGAATATGGGTTAGGTGTGTTACATTTATTAGTATCAGAGCTACGGTTTAGTCGATTCTAGGACTAACGTATCGTGTATGAGAGTCTAGCTATACATGCCATATATACTTTGCGATAGTGTGATGATTCCTGGCAGCTTAAATTGTGCTTTCGTATAGTAATGGATCCCGAACGAGTTGTAGCTGATGATGTAGAAAGTAACACGCTTGCTTCCGCTCAAGGGGCAGCGCCATCAGATTCTAGGCCTGTAACGAGTAGCCATGAGGGAGAGGCTAAAAAAACCTTTTTCCAAATGAAGAACGAGTGGTTCACGGAGTTCGTTCGAACAAATCTGGCTGCTCAACAACTTCCACCCCCACCTATTCCTCAACAAATCCCTGTTGTTCCTCAAGTTGTAGATTCGATACGGTTGAATAAGTCGCCAGTAGATAAGATACATAAACATTGGGCTGAAGAGCTCCGGGCTACTGTGAATGATGATGCTGAGAGAGCTGAGTTTTGGCTCAAAAATACAATTCAGGTATTCGATGAATTGTCTTGTACTCCTGATGAATCTATTAAATGTGTTGTATCTTTGCTGAGAGACACCACTTATCAATGGTGGAACACGTTGATATCTGTGGTTTCAAAAGAATGGGTTACTTGGGAATTCTTTCAGATGGAGTTCCAAAAGAAATATATAAGTCAGCGATTCCTTGACCAAAAGCATAAAGAGTTTCTGGAATTAAAATAGGGCTGCATGATTGTCACCGAGTATGAAAGAGAATTCGTATTATTAAGCAAGTATGATTGAGAGTATGTGTCTACTGAGGAGATTATGTGTAAACGGTTCGTTAACGGGTTGAACGAAGATATAAAACTACTAGTCAAAATTCTAGAGTTGAAAGAATTTGTTGTTTTTGTTGTAAGGGCTTGTAAAGCTGAGGATCTTAGCAAAGAAAAGAGAAAAGCATATTCAAAAGCTAGAGACTTGAGAAAAAGATCAATGAATAAGCCGTATCAATCTTCGTCAAAGAAATCCAGAGATTCGTACGCTCGTCCAAATGCTTCAAATGAATATTTGAGTAGAGTTCGTAGAAAACAATACTCTGGTTCTAAAACTCAAGCTACATCAGTGTCTAGTGTTGGCAATGTGTGAGACAACAAACCCAAATGTCAGCAGTGTGGGAGACGACATTTTAGAGAATGCTGGAACAAAAATAATAAAGCTTGTTACAAATGTGGTTCGTTAGATCACTTCATTCGAGATTTCCCTGAGCTAGATGAGAAAAGTAAAGTTCAGAATGTGAGACCAAGTAACACGCCGACTAAAGGAAGACCGCCAAGAAATACTGGGAATGTGAGTTGTAGTCAAGGGGTGAGAGAGACTCTACCGTGAGGTTTGAGGCCAGAGCACCTGTTAGAGCCTACGCTATTTGCGTTCGCGAAGAAGCATCATCTCCAGATGTTATCACTGATACTTTCACTCTTTATGATACTAATGTGATTGCATTGATAGATCCAGGATCAATTGATTCTTATATATGGATGAATTTAGTATTTAGTAAGACTTTTCCTGTAGAGTCTACTAAATTTGTGATTAGAGTATCAAACCATAGGCAAATGTGTTTTGGTTGACAAAGTCTGCAAGAATTGCCTGTTAATGTATCGAGATTTCTGTTTTCTAGCTAATTTGATGTTGTTTCCATTTGATGAATTTGATATGATTCTGGGTATGGATTGGCTAACGATGCATGAGGCTATAGTGAATTGTAGGCGAAAGACAATTGAATTGAAATGTAAGAATAATGAGACTATTAGAATTGAATCTGATGATCTGAATAGTTTTCCAGTTGTGATCTCGTCTATGTTAGCTCAGAAATTTGTGAGAAAGCGGTGTGAAGCATATCTTGCATATGTACTTGATACGAAAGTGACAGAAACAAAGATTGAATCAGTACCAGTTGTGTGCAGGTATCCAGATGTTTTTCATGAAGAGTTATCAGGTTTACCACCTATCAGAGAAGTTGAGTTTGGTATTGAATTAGTACCAGGAACAATGCCGAAATTGATAGCTCCGTACAGAATGGCTCCGACAGAATTAAAAGAATTGAAAGCCTAGTTGTAAGAACTGACGGATAGAGGTTTTACTAGACCGAGTTTCTCTCCCTGCGGTGCACCGGTGTTACTTGTGAAAAAGAAAGATGGTACGATGAGAATGTGTATAGACTATCGACAGCTCAACAAAGTGACGATCAAGAATAATACCTTCTGCCACGAATAGATGATTTGTTTGATCAGGTAAAAGGGGCAATGGTGTTTTTGAAAATCTATTTGAGATCACGTCTTTACCAGTTGCGAGTTAAAGACTCTGATGTGCCAAAGATTGCATTTAGAACAAGGTACGTGATAAACCGTAAAAGTAACATATTTTAATCCCACATTTAATATGCTTTTGGATGATTTATTCATTGTTTTATATAAAAAGGTGCTTGTAATCCTTTCTTTTCATGTCTTATACCCAGGAAAGCACCCGAGGATGAAAAGAACACGTAACGGGCCCAAAATAGAGTAAATGGGCCTTAGCACGAAATTGAAACGGCCTGGCCCAAAGACCACACGGCCGTGCCTTGACGAACACCTAGAGCACGACCTCAACTCCGTCACACACAGCCGTGCCTCAAGTTAGAAATTCGAACACGGTCAGGTCTTGATCAACACGGGCGTGTGCCATGGCTGTGCCTCTGTCGCTAGAAAGAGCAATTTCAGTCGGAAAAGGATACTTAGGGAGAAAGAATGACATTCCAAGAGCCTATATATATCCCCCAAGTACCACCTTTGAAGGACATCAAAAGCTAGGCTAATGAGCCAAGCCGAGGAGGTCAGAGTTAGGGAATAACACGAGGATAACCAGTTGATCATCCCAAGAAGCTAGAATTATACTCAAGACGACGAAATTCTCCTTCAATTCCTTCGGAGGGTTTTAGGGTTTTCTTATGTTTAGTTTTATCTTTTCTCTTGCGATGTTTTGTTTATTCATCATGAACTAAACCCCTCAGATACCTGAAGGGGATGAAACCTAGATGGATTTTGTTATTTGATTTTTAAGTTATATGATAATTACTTAGTTTGTTCTTAATTATGTTGCTTAATCCAAATCTAATGTTCTTAGGTGGAGGAGGAATAGACCCTGCCTAAGAGTAGACCTAACATAATTAAGCGGAGTTGATCGAACGCCTAGAGATAGGGTTACGAGATTTTGCCAGATTAGGGTGAAACCTAATATGGGACTCCATTGATCTATTTACTGCTATCCTAGGGGGTTATTATAAGCGAACGAGAGTTCCACTAATTAACCTAGGGTTAGACGTTATTCGCTTCGCGAGAGGGTTTAATATAGGTTAGGGAGTCTCACGGATCAAGTTAAGTAAAGAAATCATATAATTTGGGGTTAGATAATAAGTGAAGTCTAGGTGGATTCTTCCCGAAGGTATCATCGCAATCAACTGAGTTTTTCTTCAAAGTTATTTTCCAATTCCTTCTTCTTGTCTTTGTGTTCTTAGTCTTAGTCTTCGACAATATAGTTTAAAAGCAACCTTCACTTTAATATAGGCTAAATAATAAAAAGAAAGTTAGTATTAATACTTTTAGTTCCTTTGGGTTCGATAATCCAGTCTTGCCTAAGCTATACTACTGTTCGATAGGTACACTTGCTTTTAATCGTTGTCAGAGTTAGTCTCCAGGTTCGATCATTCTTTTATAAATTTTAAAACTTTGATTTTGACACGATCAAGTTTTTGGCGTCGTTGCCGGGGAACTAAAATATTAAGAAAACTCTATTTTTATTAGTTTAGCCCTAATTGTTATTTTTTGCAATTTATTTTTTTTTATTTCTATTTTTACTTTTAGCTAAAATTTTCTTTCTTTCTTTTCCCTAGTAGGTACCTCTACTTAATAACTAGAAGGAACCCGAGAGGACCTTTGATATTCAACCACGAAATCGAAGTTACCGCGCGTAGGAATCGTCAGGAAACCAGACGAGCCCTAGATTACACAGAAAGGAAGGAAGAAGGCAGATCCAATCCAACTGAAGGGATGGACGAAAATAACCCACCACCACGCGATGTGGGGGAAAATAATGCTCCACGCACAATGTTTGATTATGCGTAACCGCATTTAACAGGAGCAGAATCTAGTAATGTTAGGCCTGCTATATCCGTCAACAATTTTGAATTAAAGCCTAACACAATACAAATGATTCAACAGTTTGTTCAATTTGATGGTTTGCAGGACGAAGATCCAAACACGTATATAGCTAACTTTTTAGAGTTCTGTGATACATTCAAGATAAATGGCGTTTTTGATGATGCCATACATCTTCAGTTATTCCCTTTTTCATTAAGAAATAAAGCTAAACAGTGGTTAAACTCGTTACAATGAGGGTCAATCACTATATGGGATCAGATGACCGAAAAGTTTGTAATGAAATATTTTCCACCAGCCAAAACGGCCAAATTACGAAATGATATCTCTTCTTTTGTGCAGATGCATTGAGAGTCGCTGTACGATGCATGGGAGAGATTTAAGGATCTCTTGAGGAGGTGCCTACACCATGGCCTACCCTTTGTGGCTACAAGCCCAAACTTTCTATAACGGTGTCAACCCCTCAACAAGGTAACTGATCGATTCAGCCGCCGGTGGAACCTTGAACAACAAAACTCCAGAAGCAGCCTACGAGTTCATTGAGGAGATGTCACTAAACAATTATCAATGGCAGGCTTCAAGGACTAAACCGACGAAATCAGCAGGAGTTTTCAACATCGATGCCATGACCATGCTGTCAACACAGATCGAGATAATGAACAAAAAGCTTGATAATTTGTGTTCTTTACAGGCACACCCAGTCATGCAGTGCGACGCAAGTGGAACTGTGGCGAATCTTGAGTACCCACCCTACCAACCGGGAGCAGAAGATGAATAGATGAACTATATAGGTAATAATTTCCGATCCAATAATAATGCTTATAGTAACACTTACAATCCAGGTTGGAGGAACCACCCAAATTTTTCGTGGAGAGGACAAGGAAACCAAGGAAATCAAAAGCAACCTCTTCAAAACTTCCGAAATCAGCCCTATCCACAAGAAAAGAAACCAACCCTCGAGGAACATCTCCAAGAAACTGATAGAGCAATCAAAAGCAACGAGAGTCGAATCGATGAAATTGCTAAGTCAGTCAAGGAAGTGACTAATGCAGTCGAACAACTCGCAAAACTAATGTCAGAACGACCGTAAGGACGTCTACCAAGTAACACCGAGGTTAATCCTAATGAGCAAATTCAAGCAATCACAGCTCAGGACAGTAACAGATTAGCTGAACCTGATCCAATACCGAAAAACAAGGTAGACGAAGGTAAAATAGAGGTACCACAAGAGAAGCCAAAACCGGTATAAAGAGTACCAACCTCGAATACCTTATCCTGAAGCCATAAAAAGAGACGATTCAGAGGAGCAGTTCGATAAGTTTCTTAAGCTGTTAAAGAAATTACATATTAATTTACCTCTTTTTGAAGCTCTTTTTCAGATACCGGACTCAAGAAAAATTTTAAGACAGCCCTTGACCAACAAACACAAAATAGATGAAGAGCACCACGTGGAACTAAACGCAACATGCTCGGCGATGTTACAAAATAGACTACCACAGAAACTAAAAGATCCAGGGAGTTTTACAATTCCATGTTTAATTGGTAGTCTACATATTAATAATGCGTTAGCTGATCTAGGGGCAAGCATAAATGTCATGCCTTATTCACTGTTTAAACGACTAGGTCTAGGGAAGCCCAAACAAACTAGGATGAGCATTCAGTTAGCTGATAAAACTGTTAGAATTCCTATGGGCGTTATCGAAGATGTTCTTGTCAAAATCGATAAATTTGTTTTCCCAGTAGACTTTATTGTCTTAGACATGGATGAGGATAATTCAATCCCCTTAATTTTAGGAAGGCCCTTTCTAGCAACTGCCAAAACAAAAATTAATGTTGCTACAAGTGAGTTCATACTTCGTGTAGGAGATGAAGGTAAGAAAGTTACTCCAATCAATAATCAAATTGTTCAATCTTCATCGCAAGAAACATCACAAGGCCTGAACCCTGAGCTGACCTATAAACCCCACATAGACAAGGAAGAATTACACAAGGAACAAAGCTTTAGAGTCGACAATTTAGAGAAGCAGAAGACAGAGATCAAAGAAGAGCTAGATCCACATGAAGCAAAACCCGAGGAACTACCGGAAGAGCTCATGGGGACATCAAATCACTTCAAAACTGGAGATCAAGTACTGTTAGACAAAGCCGATCCGCACATCACCTCAACAGGACCAAGGGCAAAGGGAGAAATAATTCTCAAGGTACACGATATTTTTCCACACGGAATAGTCGAGGTAAGTAATCCAATATTCAGCAATTTCAAGGTAAACGCTTCTCGACTTCCACTTTGTTATGAAAATAAAGCTGTAGGCATGAGGGAAGATATTCAAACCTTTAAACCTCCCTAAAATTTTCAAAAACGAGGAAAGTCTAGCTTAAGACTATAAATGAGTGCTTCTCGGGAGGCAACCCGAGCAGTAACCTTATTCCTTTTCGCAATTATTTTATTTTCCTTCTCTTTTCCTTTCTTTTTCTTTTCCTTTTTAAACTAACCAAAAAAAATGCAGGTTTTTCAAGCCACAAAGCCTTACACACGGCCGTGTCCATGGCCGTGTGGACCACGTGAACCGACAAACTGACAAGGCAGAGGCCGTGCAAGTTAGTCCAACCACACCCTCAACGTCACGGATCCAACCACCCTCTCCACGGGCACCGACAGATAGGGCACGACCGTGCCCTCAACTGTGTGAAGCTACTGACTTCCACACCACGGGTAGAACACGCCCGTGCCTACAAACCGTGTGAAGTTATTGACTTGACAAACATGGGCATGCAGATCCAGAGCACGGGCATGGAGGGGCAAACACACACCACAACACGGCCGTGCAAGTTGGCCGTGTAAATTGACACACCTTGGGACCACGACCGTGGGGGAGCACCAAATTTGAACATTTATTTAAACCTCTCACCTTTTCCCCTTCCCTCCATTTGACTTCTTCTTTATTTTCTCTCCTTTTCACTCTTCTCTATCTCAGACTCTCCAAGACTTTAGATCCTTGAGCAAATCAACACTATGCCGAAGAAGCGAAAGAAGCTAAGCATAGACTCCTTAACAAAGAATGATAAACATGAGTTCATGCCGGAAGCTTCGTCTCAACACCAAGCCAAGGGTCTTTGAGACCAAATTATTTTTCCTTTTTGTTTCTCTTCTTCTTTATTTTCCTTATCCAAGCTGCTCAACTGCTCTTTTTTTTTTTTAATTTTCTTTTAGTTTCTTAGTGTCAGGTTCGCCAGGCTGCTTGGGAATCACGCCAACCACCACGAGAACCTTTTCACTTCCGCCACTGCCATCACATCCCCAACCTTAGCGTTGATTCCCACCTTGCGAACCATCCTTCAATAAGGACTCCACAGTCCATTAGGATTTTCTTTTCTTTTTAGTTTTCTTCTTAGTCTCCTTCACTTTAGCTTGCTTTTCTTTAATTTTATATTTAGTTTATTTATATTATGTCTTAATAACCCCTGGCTAATCCTTCACGAGTTCACCAATTTCTTCATCTAGCACAGAGCTTGGGACCCAACACCACCACCATACCGACGCCTTTGCCACCATAACCTCCACGATCACTGCCATCTGCCAGGGAAACCGTCCATATCCTCAAGGATCTCGTTAGTAAATCCAGGAAGTACACTTTTCTCTCCTATCTTTTTGATTGCTCACTAAATTAAAAATATCTAATCTTTGTGCATTGAGGGAAATATACATCTTAAGTGTGGGGGGTAAATATACCTAACTTTTTGCATTATTCTCAAATCCCTGAGGGTAAAAGTTGAAGAAAAGTGCCAAACTTTTTTCATTATTCTCAAATCCCTGATTTAGTCTTGTTTTTATGCAAAGTTGTCATATTACTAATTAGGATGAAATTTCTGATGATTTGTGATGATTATTGACATGTTTTAGAGTAAGTCATAGTTAATTGTATATTGATGTTTAATTTAAGGAATACTAGAGAATCAAGCATGATAAGTCTATTTTTCAAGAATTAAAATTTTGCTAGGTTGTTGACCTAAATTTGAATACTACCTTGAAATTTAAAATTCATAAGGATGATGTCAAAACATCCATAATTTTTGTGAGTATTTGAACCTTATAGAGCATATGTTTTTTTTCGTGCTCATTTTTTGATTATGAGTGTGTCAACTATGAACTGTTATTCTAGAACTTGCCTCGTTTATACACGTTGAGACCACAGTTATGATTTGATATACAGAGATGATAAAGGCACCTAGGTTTTAACCCACTAATTCCTCTAAATATCCCACTTTTACAATTAACCCCTAGTGAACCCCGTTGATACTAACAAACCCTTTTTATTTGACTCACCTACTAATATTAACCCAAAACCTTTGTATTTGTTATCACCCTTTCTTTTGACTACCCCTTAACCGAGACTTGATTTGATCAGTTACCGAAGTTTATTATTCTGATAGTTAAATTTATGTATTACTTAGTTTGTTCTTAAAAAAAAATCCAAGTTATTAAATATTAGTAGTATGAAAAGAGAGCTTACACAATCAAAGATCGTTTTCAAAAGAAAAGCTCGTATTAATAGGATGATTACTTTTCAGTTAATGAAATTTTGGAAAAGTTTTAGGTAGGTACTTGTAAATTCAATCTCGATTCTAACCCTCTAATTTCAGTTTGTGACCACACCTTTTACCCTAGCCCCGTTACAACTCTAACAAAGACCTTTTGATCTGTTTATCATCTTATATTACAGTGGTGGTGATTTGATTTTCAGGCAAGCCTATGGGATTAACTTTTCAGGTTCGACTTATGAGCAATCTTTTCCTGAACCTTAAACACTTTAGAGTGATTTGAGTGAATTCTTAGTGAAGACATCAATCCTTGTCGGTTTTGAATTGAAAAGGTAGTCATTTAAATAAAGGGAGACACCTATGTTTTCAAGGTACAAAATCATGGCTTATCTCGTTTAAATCTATTGGACTCTTTGATTTGAATTATCTATGTATAAATTATCTATAAATTATAATATAGCATTGTTGATAAGAATTGCAGATCATGGAAAGTTCGTCTTAATTGTAAGATGAGAATTTTGCTTGAGGACAAGTAAAAGCTTAAGTGTGGGGGTATTTGATAAACCATAAAAGTAACATATTTTAATCCCACATTTAATATGCTTTTGGATGATTTATTCCTTGTTTTATATAAAAAGGTGCTTGTAATCCTTTCTTTTCATGTCTTATACCCAGGAAAGCACCCGAGGATGAAAAGAACACGAAACGGGCCCAAAACAGAGTAAATGGGCCTTAGCACGAAATTGACACGGCCTGGCCCAAAGACCACACGGTCGTGCCTCGACGAACACCTAGAGCACGGCATCAACTCCGTCACACACGGCCGTGCCTCAAGTTAGAAATCCAAACACGGTCAGGTCTCGATCCACACGGGCGTGTGCCATGGCCGTGCCTCTGTCGCTGGAAAGAGCAATTTCAGTCTGAAAAGGATACTTAAGGAGAAATAATCGCATTCCAAGAGCCTATGTATATTCCTCAAGTACCACCTTTGTAGGACATCAAAAGCTAGGCCAAGGAGCCAAGCCGAGGAGGTCAGAGTTAGGGAATAACGTGAGGATAGCCAGTTGATCATCCTAAGAAGCCAGAATTATACTCAAGACGGCGGAATTCTCCTTCAATTCCTTCAGGGGGTTTTAGGGTTTTCTTATGTTTTGTTTTATCTTTTCTCTTGCGATGTTTTGTTTATTCATCATGAACTAAACCCCTCAGATACCTGAAGGGGATGAAACCTAGATGGATTTTGTTATTTGATTTTTAAGTTATATGATAATTACTTAGTTTGTTCTTAATTATGTTGCTTAATCCAAATCTAATGTGCTTAGGTGGAGGAGGAATAGACCCTGCCTAAGAGTAGATCTAACATAATTAAGCGGAGTTGGTCGAACACCTAGAGATAGGGTTACGAGATTTTGCCGGATTAGGGTGAAACCTAATATGGGAGTCCATTGATCGATTTACTACTATCCTAGGGGGTTATTATAAGCGAACGAGAGTTCCTCTAATTAACTTAGGGTTAGACGTTATTCGCCTTGAGAGAGGGTTTAATATAGGTTAGGGAGTCTCACGGATCAAGCTAAGTAAAGAAATCATATAATTTGGGGTTAGATAATAAGTGAAGTCTAGGTGGATTCTTCCCGAAGGTATCGTCGCAATCAACTGAGTTTTTCTTCAAAGTTATTTTCCAATTCGTTCTTCTTGTCTTTGTGTTCTTAGTCTTAGTATTCGGCAATATAGTTTAAAAGCAACCTTCGCTTTAATATAGGCTAAATAATAAAAAGAAAGTTAGTATTAATACTTTTAGTTCCTTTGGGTTCGTTAATCCGGTCTTGCCTAAGCTATACTACTGTTCGATAGGTACACTTGCCTTTAATCGTTGTCAGAGCTAGTCTCCAGGTTCGATCATTCTTTTATAAATTTTAAAGCTCTGATTTTGACACGATCAGTACGACACTACGAATTTCTTGTTATGCCTTTCGGACTAACAAATGCACCTGCTATTTTTATGGACTTGATGAACCAAATTGTCAGGATGTATTTAGATCAGTTTGTAGTTGTGTTTATTGATGAAATTTTGATCTACTCTCGTGATGAATCTGAGCACGCCGAGCATTTTAGAATCATGTTATAAACTTTGAGAGATAGGCAGTTGTTTGCAAAATCCAACAAATGTGAGTTTTGGCTACGAGAGGTTGGTTTTTTGGAACATATAATTTTAGCTGAGGGTATCAGAGTTGACCCGAGCAAAATTTCTGCGATTATAGATTGGAAACCTTCGAGAAATGTATCTCAAGTTCGTAGTTTTCTGAGACTAGCTGGCTATTATAGATGATTTGTGAAGGTTTCTCGATGATTGCGACTCTGATGACAAGATTGCTTCAAAAAGATGTTAAATTTGAATGGTCAGAAAAGTGTCAGCAAAGCTTCGAGCAGTTGAAAGCATTATTAACTGAAGCACCAGTGTTAGTTCAACATGAGTCGGGTAAAGAATTCGTAGTTTACAGTGATGCATCGTTAAATTGCCTGGGTTGTGTTTTGATGTAAGAAGGCAAACTTGTAGCTTATGCCTCGAGACAGTTGAAGCCACAAGAAAAGAATTATCTGACGCACGATCTTGAATTAGCTGCGACAGTGTTCGTATTGAAAATTTTGCGCCATTACTTGTTTTGTGAGAAATACCATATTTTTACCGACCACAAAAGCTTGAAATATTTGATAACCCAGAAGGGTTTGAATTTGCGACAGCAGAAATGGTTAGAATTGTTAAAAGACTATAAATTAATGATTGATTATCATCCGAGGAACGCGAACGTATCCGTCACCGGAATAGGGTTACGAGGCATTACCGATCAAATCACAACATACAATATACATTTATGCATCCATTCTCAAACACCATTCAATCATAATCACATTGTCCCTTATAAGGGCCTACGAGGCTTTAAACATGCTTTAGAAGTGGTTTAGGACTAAACCGATAACTTACGAAAATTCTCAATAACTTAGAAATTTTTCAAACATACCAGGGTCACACGCCCGTATGAATAGGCCGTGTGAGGACACGCCCATGTCCCAGGCCGTGTGAAAACAGGGCATACATTCTGACTTGGGTCACATGACTGACCACAGGCCCATGTGTCTAGCTCGTGTTCCCTTCAAAATGGCCACACACGGTCGTGCCAATCCTGTAGGGTATACTGACTTATGCAACACGGCCAAGTCACACGTCCGTGAGCTAGGCCGTGTGCCATTTATAATGACTTGTGCCACACGGCTAGTCACACGCCCGTGTGTGAGGCCGTGTGGAGCATACTGACTTCAATTCAATTTCAACACTAGGGGACACACAACCGTGTATCATGACCGTCTGTCACACATGGTTGAGACACACGCCCGTGTCTCTGCACATGTGGACAATAATAGGCCATTTGCAAGGCCAATTTGCCACCCTTTCTCATGTTCACCTATACATCCAAATTAATACCATTTCAACACATTTATAGGCAACCAAGACATGTCAATTCATATAAAAATCATGCCATTTCATCTTCAACCATTTCACTACTCAAATCATAACCATAAACATACCAAAACAATATATCATTACCAACCATTTCACCTATCTTCCCTATGCATTTTTCTCATTATTTTATCAACTAATTCATACCACAAAATATACCAATTCATCATCCCTATATCATACCAATTCAACAATGATATATCATTGGTAAATAATCAAAACAATTAACCACTTAGCCATCACAACAATCGCAACAATCATACCAAACATGCCAAAACACAAGGCCATATATACATCACATATCACTTACCAAATTCATAAATTAAGCCAACTTAAATGGCCAAATACACACCGACATGTACATCATTTACAAGCCAACTCTCATGGCTAAAATCACAACTCAAAACATATCATCTTAACACTAGCCTATACATGCCATATACCATATATACATAACATCAAAAGTACCAACAAGTTGATTGATAGTGTGACGATGTTCTTGATGATCCCTGAGTTCGAGCTAGCTTCGATTATCTATAAAACAAGGAGAGAACACACCAAGTAAGCTTTAAAAGCATAGTAAGCCATATACAAATAAATTATAATATGAATTAACATCATCTCCATCAATAGGCAAACTATAAGTATGCACATATAAGTTCAAAAACCTTTCACAATGTATACACATTCAATATCATAAATGAATTCATCAAATACTTCCCTTTTCAATACTCGTAGGAATCTTGTACATACCTAAGTCACTTAACTCATTCACACATTCTTTCTCAACTTGATTTTGCTGGTTGAACCATTCGGAATCGTTAAGGATACTCGGAAATCACATATAACTCGTACAATGCCATATCTCAGATATGGTCTTACATGTTATCACATATCGATGCCACTATCCCAGACAGGGTCTTGTACGAAATTATATAACGATCCCAATGTCCCAGACATGGTCTTACACGTATTCACATCTCGGTAATCCTAATGTCATGACATTTGTATCCTATACTATTCCTACGGTTCGTACGAGACTTTTGGATATTGTAACCCTATTGATTCTTGCTCGTATTTGATCATTCATCATTCATAACAGTTCAATGAAAATTAAACATATATAATTTAGTTTAAATACATTTATTTGCATATGAACTTACCTTGTATTCAAGATAAACGGACTAGATCGACCATTCGATAACTTTTGATTTTCCCCGATCTAAATCTGATTTCTTTCGTTCTTGATCTATATACATTCAAAATTAACTCATTTATTCATCAAATCACTTAATCCAGTCCACAAACATATATTTAGGCCTTTTTATACTTTATCCCCTAAAGTTCCATATTTTTTCAATTTAGTCCCTATTTCATAAAAACACAAATTACACAAAATTTAATAAAACACATGCTTAGCCGAATTACCATAGTACCCCTAGTAGCCTATGTTTCACATTTGTTTCACATTTCAACCACATAATTTGTACTTTTCACAATTTAATCCCTAAATAGTATTTTTACCAAAAATCACTTAACAAAATATGATAATCTATCTACAAATATCCATTTTTCATCATCAAACATTTAAAATCTTAACTATTCATTAATGGAACTTCACAAAATCATCAACAAACTCAAAAATTAGGTACGGGCTAGCTAGTACTCGATGCAACGATCACAAAAACATAAAAATCATCAAAAGCCGAACAAAATTCATACCTTAATCAAGATCAGTAAGGGTCCAACCCTAAAATGCTCTCAACCCTCTTTTCTTTCTTCTATTTCAGTTGTAAAAAGATGATACATGGCCACCATTTTGTTTTGTTTTAATTTAATTAAACTTAAATCACAAATTACTTAATTAACCTTTGTTTAAATAATAAAACATATAATGGATGGCTATTCATGTCAATTCCCACTATCTATGGTCTATTCACAACATAAGGACTTCACATTTAATTATTCATATTAAATAAGCACTTAAACAATTAGAATGCAACTTTTGCATTTTACGCGATTTAGTCCTTTTATCAAATTAAGCATTCAAATGCTAAAATTATTTCACGAAACTTTCACACACATATAATCACATGCTATAAACACCAAAAATAATATTAAAATAATTTTTTGACCTCAAATTTGTGGTTCCAAAACCACTTTTTTGATTTAGCTAAAATTGAGTTGTTACACTTTGAACACACAATTAGCCTTGTTTGACGACAGTTCGATAGTAGCCGAGTTGAAAGCGAGACCGTTATTTCTATAGTAGATTTGTGAGGCTCAAAAAATTGATAATGAATTGCAAGCAAAACTAACTCAGTGTGAGTTGACTTATGATTCAGAGTTTCGAATAGAGCCTGATGAATGTTTGACGTTCCAAGGTAGAATTTGCGTACCAAGAAATCCCGAGCTTATTCAAAAAATTATAAATGAAGCATACAGTAGTTGTTTATCAGTACATCCAGAAAGCACGAAAATGTATAACAACTTGAAACAACTTTATTTGTGGCACGACATGAAACAAGATATCTCAGAATTGGTTTCAAAATGTTTGATTTGTCAACAAATCAAAGCTAAACATCAAGTGCCGTCAGGTTTATTACAGTCTATTATGATTCCTGAGTGGAAGTGGGATAGAGTAACAATAGACTTTGTATCGGGTTTGCCCTTATCTCCGAAAAAGAAAGATGCGATATGGGTTGTTGTTGACAGATTGAAGAAATCAACTCATTTTATTCCGGTACGAACAGATTTCTCGCTAGATAAATTAACTGGGTTGTATATCTCAAAAATTGTTTTATTCAATGGAGTGCCACTATCTATTGTTTCAGATAGAGATCCAAGATTCACTTTGCGATTTTGGAAGAAATTACAATAAGCTTTAGGTACAAAGCTGCATTTTAGCACTGTGT
This sequence comes from Gossypium australe, assembly GCA_005393395.2. Lineage (NCBI taxonomy): Eukaryota > Viridiplantae > Streptophyta > Magnoliopsida > Malvales > Malvaceae > Gossypium > Gossypium australe. Next base: position 122,210,969 of record CM016616.1, read on the forward strand.
TTCACATGCAAACAAATGGTCAGTTCGAACAAGTTATTCAAATACTTGAGGATATGTTACGATGTTGCATTCTCGAGTTTGAAGGTAGCTGGGAGAAATATCTACCGCTGATTGAATTTGCTTATAATAATAGCTTTCAATTGAGTATAGAGATGGCACTGTACGAAGCTCTATACAATCATAAATGTCGAACACCAGTGTACTGGACTGAGCTTAGCGAGAATAAAATTTACGGGGTTGATTTGATTAAAAAGACTGAAGAAAAAGTGAATGTAATTCGTGATAGTTTGAAAGCGGCGTCAGATCGATAGAAATCATACGTAGACTTGAAACGGAAAGATATTGAGTTTTAGATCAGAGATAAAGTATTTTTAAAGGGAAATTGAGTCTGCGATTCATCAGACCGTACGCGATTATCAAGTGAGTTGGGCCAGTGGCGTATCGACTATCTTTACCGTCTGAGTTAGAGAAAATGCATAATATATTTCATATATCGATGCTTCGACGATACCGATCCAACCCTTCACATATCATTTCCCCAACCGAGGTTGAAATTCAGTCTGATATGTCATATGCTGAAGAATCGGTTTGGATTTTAGCTCGTAAGATCAAAGAGCTGAGAAATAAGAAAATTGCATTAGTGAAAGAATTATGGCATAGACACGAGGTTAAAGAAGCTACGTGGGAACCCGAGGATGCTATGAGAAAACAATACCCAAACCTATTCACTGGTAAGATTTTCGGGGACAAAAATCCCTAAGGGGGAAGAGTTTTAACAGCCCAATTTTAGCTAAATCGGAACAGTGGTTTCAGAACCACAAATTTGATGTCAAAAAATTATTTTAATATTATTTTTTGTTTACAGCATGTTATTTGATATGTGTGAAAATTTCGTGAGCTAATTTTATTGTTTAATTGCTCAATTTGAGAAAAATGGTTAAATCGCGTAAAATGCAAAAGTTGCATTCTATTAGTTAAAGGTGTCAAATTGCTTTGGATTTTTAATATGATGGCCTTAAATGGTAATTAGATCATTTTAAAGGTTAATGGACATTAATGGACATCCATTATATGTTTTTATATGTTTATAATAAAGGTTATATTAGTAAATTGATTAATAAAGTTATAATAAGTATAAAAAAATCAAATTTATTCTTTTATCATCTTCCTTGGCCGAATATTAAGAGAAGAAAAGCCAAAGCTTTAGGTTTTCATTCAGCTAGGCTAATTCAAGCAATTAAGATCAAGAAAAGAGGAATCCGGAATTAGATCAGGGGAAAGGCAAGATTATCGAGTAATTGACTTTTTTTTCACCGTTTTCGTACTCGAGGTAAGTTTGTATGTGACGATTTCTTTATAATTGTATGATAAATGCTTTGATTTTGCCTAAACTATGATTATGAGATTTTTATTAATGTATGAATTGTAAATACGATTCTACGAATATATTCGAAGATGGAATCGACAAGCTAAAAGTCCCTGTTGAACCTTAGGAATAGATTTTGGATATTGATGCTATGTTAAAAGATGATATACCGATTTGCCTTCAGGCCATGCATACCGGATGTGTTGGCTTCAGGCCATGATATCAGCACTACGGGTGCGAGTGATACCTTGATTTTGCTATGGGCCATGGTATAGGTATTTCGAAATGAAGTTACCTTGATTTGGCTACAGGCCATGGTATAGGTACTCCGAGATAAGTTACCTTGATTTGACTTCGGGCCATGGTATAGGTATTGTAACAGCCCTTACCCGTGTTCAAAGCTGAAACCAGATATGAGGCATTACCAAACTTAACTTGCTTAAAAATATAACACATCGAGCTATAAAATTTCGCTGCAGCTTAGAAACTTTTCATTTAAACTCATAACCTGCTCATTCTGGGCTTACGAGGCCTTAAACATACTTCTGAGAGGTTTCGAAATTAAAACGAGAACTTTACGCGCTTAGAAAATTTTTATCCAAATAGGGGATATAAGCCCGTGTTGTTATAGGGACATGCCCGTGTGCCCCTAAGACATGCCCGTGTTCTTCACCCATGGTCGACATTGACTTATTTCACACGGATGGACACACGCATGTGTCCCTCACACGGCCTCGACACGCCCGTGTCTTAGCCTGTGTGCCAAAACCTTGGCATTCTGTTTATGACGTCATCACCTCACTAAGGTCACACGGCCAAGGCACACGCCCGTGTCCTTAGATCGTGTGTCAAATTATATTTCTAACTTTAGGTGCAGTCTTCACACAGCCTGGGCACATGCCTATGTCTAAGGCCGTGCCTCCCACACGGCTGAGACACACGGCCGTGTCTCTGCCCGTGTGTTTACTACTGAGCATACTGACTTGTAAACCTAGCTCACAAGGGAACACACGGCTGATCAACACGCCCCTCGGGCTGACCGTGTGTCTCACACGACCAAGACACACGCCTGTGTGTCTACATGTGTGGGCATTAAAAAAGCTATATTCCAAGCCAAATGCCACCCAACATAGCAACCATACTTACACCAATTCAAATAAAGCATCCACAAAGTCATACACTTCATGATTCATCATCAATGAATATATATATATATATATATATATATATAAGAACTAGTCAAGTATTGGCCCAACTTTAATGACCATTTACAAACGAATTGGAACAACCTTAGTAGCCAACACATTTGGCTTGCAAATATGACATAACCAAAACATTCAAGTCCTATACATGCCATACCCAAAATAAGTCCAATTTGGTTATACCAAAAAGTGGTTGATAGTGTGATCCCTAACTCCAACGTCCGCGAATTCTAGAGCTAACTTTGCAATACTACAAGGAAAAGGGCAATGAAAGGGGTAAGCATAAAGCTTAGTAAATTTTCATGGAAATAAATAACAGCTAAGCTCATGACAAAATCCATCCGTGGCATCAATTAACCATACACAAAGTTATAGGCTTCTGGCCATACTTACTCATACTTTCCCTTATTTAGCACATACCATGCCACATATCGTAAATGTTTCTTCGCGAATTTCTCACGAGTACCTATGTTAACTCAATCACATAACTTTAATAAAATTCGCGTTTCTATTTCTAGGCTGATCTATTCATCCTGATAAATCATTAGGGATGCTCAAAGATGCATATTCATAATCATTAGCATAAACACGAAACCAGTGCCACATCCCGGATGTGATCTTACATGGGGTCACCTCTGAGTGCCGATGCCATATCCCGGATATGGTCTTAGACGAAATTCTCACATCAAGTATCTGTGCCATATCCCGGATATGGACTTATATGATTCTCACACTCAATACTGAAGCCATATCTTGAATATGGTCTTATATGGGATCTTAATTCGGTGCCGAGGCCATGTCCCAGACATGGTCTTACACGAGACCTTATCCATCTCATGTCTTGATAATAGTATTCTCACACTTATTATAGTCCCACCAGGACTTCAATATCTCAACTTTTATCATCTTCCTCATTCAACAACAATATTCAATTTCATAGAATATCATGTATCATTATAATATCAACCATTCTCAAACATGCTAGAATAAATGTTGAATTTATCACATACAAACTTACCTCGTTTTCAAAATAGGCTAGATTGTCGATCTAGTTTGATATTTTATTCTTTTCCCATTCGAGGTTGATTCTTGGCTCTTCTTGCTCTATAATAGCAAATGAGCTCATTTTAATCATCACATTATTAAAAGCATTTCATTAATCATGCTTTGGCAAAATTACTATTTTGCCCTTAGACTTTGGCAAAATGACCATTTTACCCCTAGGCTCTGAAATTAATTCTAATCAAATTTCTACCTTCAACAAGCCTAGGTGAACATTTATTTCTCTTATGGCTATCATCAAAACCCAACATTTCACACATTTACTACAAACTTTATAACCTTTACAACAAGGTCCATTTAGGTGCTTTCATAGTAACACCTTTCACAAAAGTTGTTTATCTAACAACTGAGACTCATTTTCTTCCATAAAAATGTAGCAAACAACTTAAAAGCTCACATGGAAAATCCTTAAACTTTTCACCATATTGCAAGATAGTCCCCTCTTTAGAAAGCTTAAGCTTTAGGGGTCCCAAAAGTACAACTGTCATCAAGAAAAAACCATTAAAATCACTTACTTGTAGGGTGAAGAGTTTGCTGAAATTTTGAGCTTTAAAAACCCCTATTTTGCTTGCTATTTTCGATGGAGGAAGATGAGTAAAAAGATGTATATCATCTTTTCTTTATTTTAATATTAAACAATCAATTTAGTCACCAAACTTACCAACTTTGACCAACTTTGACAATTCTTGTCTCCTATGGCCGGCCACCCTATACTTAAGGGTCTTATTGCACTTTAAATACCTCCAATTAATGTTCTTTAGCTATTAAACACCTTTAGCTGGAAATTTTAAACTTTCGCACTTAATGCGATTTAGTCTTTTTTCACGATTAAGCATGAAATCGCTAAAATTAAAGTACCAAAATTTTCATGTACTTATACCATCATACTCTAACTCAAAAAATATCATGAAAATAATTTTCTCTAACCTCGGATTAGTGATCCTGATATCACTGTTCCGACTAGCCCCTAAATTGGGCTGTTACAATTCTCCCCCTTAAAGATTTTTGTCCTTGAAAATTGTACCGGTGAAAATGTTGGGATATTGGTTTCTCATAGTCTCCTCAGGCTCCCATGTAGCCTCTTCTATTCCATGTCTTTGCCACAACACTTTCACAAGAGCTATACTTTTGTTTCTCAATCGTTTGACCTCTCGTGCCAAAATATTAACCGGTTCCTCTCCATAAGTTAAGTCCGGTTGAATTTCTACCTCTGTTGGTACTATCACATGTGAAAGGTCCGAACGGTATTGCCGTAACATGGACACATGGAAGACATCGTGAATCTATTCTAGCTCAAGTGGCAAGGCCAAACGATAAGCTATCGGTCCTATCCTCTCGGTAACTTCATAAGGTCCAATAAATCGCGGACTCAATTTGCCTTTCTGGCAAAATCTGTGGACTTTCCTCCAAGGTGATACTTTCAGAAACACTTTATCACCAACTTGAAATTCAATCTCTTTCCTTTTTAAATCCGAATAGGACTTTTGTCTATCTGAGGCGAGTTTCAGACAGTCACATATCACTTTTACTTTCTCTTCAGTTTCCTTGATCAAATTGACCCCATGTATCTGTTTCTCTCTGAGTTCTATCCAATAAAAGGGCATTCGGCATTTACGCCCATACAATGCTTCATAAGGTGCCATTTTCAAACTTGACTGAAAATTGTTGTTGTAGGCGAATTCCACCAACGGTAAGTATTTCTCCTAATTACCTTGGAATTCCAAAACACAGCATCGAAGCATGTCTTCAAGTATCTGAATTACTCTTTCCAACTGCCCGTCAGTTTGCAGATGGAAAGCTGTACTGAAACTCAATTTTGTGCCTAAAGCCTTTTGCAACCTTTTCTAAAATTGTGACATAAATCTCGGATCTCTATTCGAAATGATCGATAACGGCACTCTATGAGGTCTTACTATCTCTGCCACGTACAATTCAACCAATTTATCAAGCGAATAATCAACTCATACTAGTATGAAATGGGCTGATTTCGTAAGTCTATCGACTACGACCCACATGACATCTTTCTTTTTTGATGTCAACGGTAAACCCGTCACGAAGTCTATGGTAATATGGTCCCACTTCCACTCAGGAACCATAATGGGCTGAAGTAGACCCAAGGGTACTTGGTATTCAGCCTTCACTTGCTGACAAATCAGACATCTCAATATAAACTCGAAAATGTCCTTCTTCATACTAGACCACCAATACCACTTCCTCAATTCATTGTACATCTTCGTGCTACCTGGGTGCAGAGTTAAACATCCGCTATGCGCTTCATGCAAAATCCTACTAATAAGTTCATCATTTTTGGGTACACAAACCCTATCTCGAAACATCAAACAACCATCAGGATTTACCTGAAAGTCTAACTCAACATCTGACTCACATAGAACTCTTTTGGCTTGTAAGTTGCTGTCTTCTTTCTGTGCTTCACAAATCTCTTGAAGAAATAATGGTCTAGCCCTCAGCTCAGCTAGAATAGAACCATCATCTAACAAATCCATCCATGTATTCATGGCTCTTAGCGTAAACAATGATTTTCTGCTCAAAGCATCGACGACCACGTTCGCCTTTCCCGGGTGGTAATCAACTACTAAGCCATAATCCTTGATCAACTCTAACCACCTTCGTTGCCTCAAATTCAACTCCTTTTGAGTCATCAAGTACTTTAGGCTTTTATGATCGGTGAATATCCGACACTTTTCACCATATAAATGGTGTCTCCATATCTTCAGAGCAAATACAATTGCAGGTAACTCTGTAACACCCCAAACCCGGCCGGTAAGCCTTGACCGAATCTGGTATGTCACGGAGTAAAAAGGAGTTTGAAATGTTTGGACTAATAGTAGAAGTTCAAAAATTTGTTATGGGTATAAAACGGTATTTGCTAAAACTCAAGTGGGTTGATTTGATAGATATGATTAAGTTGAAAACCCTTTCTTCCTTTGAAACCATTTGATCATTTAAATTTTTAGAACATTAGAGTGATCGATAACTTAGAAAATTTTGTTACCCGATGGTAACATTTTTGAAAACGCATACGAGTACTTATTTTGAAAACGTTACTATTAACCGATTTGCTTAACAGTTCATAAGTTCATCAGCTATATAATAAAGTAAAAACAACTACCTAAACATCCAAAATAATAAGCGGCCATATTACAACCCAATCGAATTTTAGTGAATAATAAACTTAAAGCGGGGCAAAATAAAATTTCAAGTCCACAAAACAAACATGGCCACCTCGAGCTCTCCCCGGCTCCGTATCCACGCTCTACTCACCTGCAAGATGATATGGGAAGGGGTGAGTCACCAAGACTCACTGTGTAAATCCCCAACCCGAAAATACCACTCATACATAAGATATTAGTATGACATGCAATTATGCAACCCAACCTAGCCATCCATGCTTCTTTTTCTACCCCGTGTGGTACCAAACTACTGGTGGTGCCAAACCACTGGTGACTTAAAGTCACGATATCCGTCAATACGTGTGGTGCCAAACCACTGGTGACCCAAAGTCACAATCAAATGATGGGGCCAACCCATCGTGTGATACCAAATCACTGGCGTCGATCCCGTATCTCAAATGTGGGGCCAACCCACGGTGGAATTAATCCACAGGGACAAGACGCTATGAGGTGCCAAACCTCTGGAGGTGCCAAACCTCTGGTGACCGTAGTCACGAAATGTGGTACCAAACCACTGGTGTCCGTCGACACGATTATTACTCCCTCTCATCAATCCCACCATCATCATGCTCACATAACAAGTATCATGATCCCATATATCATGCATTTGTATATAGCATAGCATTTAACAGCATATGATGGCATACACAACATATATCATAGATCGAGTAATAGGGGACTTACCCGAAAACCAAGATTTTACCCACAAGGCAATATTACTACATGAGAGGTTATAATATCATCATAAGAACAATTATTACTAATAAAGTGTGTAAGAGCTTACACACCTATTTAGTCAGAGATTTAAAGAGAAATTGCGAATCTATCCGATACTACAAAAGTCTCGAATCGTATCCCGTATTGTACCTATATTCGGCCACCATAGGTTAGTATTAAGGGGTCTCATTTGATTTACTAACAAATCCAAAGGATCGGTCATATCATAACAAAATAGGGCCCTAGGCCGAACCTTTATCAACACGAACCAACGTGATCGAAAACCCGAAACTTCTGATTTCTAGCCGATTAGTCCCCTCCTAAAATCATAGTACAAATTTCGGTTATACTTAGGTACCCAAAATGGCCTTTGGCCGAATAATATATATATATACATATACATATATATATATATATATATACCTTTCCAAAACAAAACGAAGTCTCGGGAAACCATTCCTTCAATGCTCCTTTACGATTACTACACACAGGGGAGCAAAACTCTTAACATCTCAAGATCACATTCAAGCTTTTGACATACTCTTAGAACCCATATGCCATTCGCCGAAACTTACCTTCCAACCACAGGAGTTAATCGTCCCTTACTTTGATGGTTGATTCGGCTCCTCAACACCAACGCTTGACTCTCTCTATAGGTGTTCACAGGTTTCGGCTACCACATAAAACGAGAGTGAGGTTTAAACCCAAGTAATATTGATTGAAGAAAGTATCGACGGAGAAGCAAAAGGGATTCGGCATAACCGAATTAGTTGAAGAAAGGATCTACACTTACCAGAATATTCGGCCGTTCCCCACGAGGATAAATCTTGTTTTCGGCATCTACTATGATGAAGAAATAATGCAAAAAGAGAGGTCTTGAGAGCAAGGTATTCGGCTAAACAATGTGGCAAGAAAAAGAAAGCAACCTACAAGCTTTTCTTTACCTAATCTAGGCCGACTAAGCTCCCCTAACCAAGCTTCATTCGGCCAAGCAATGAAATTGGAAAGAAAAGGAAACAAAGAAGTTATTTTTCAGCCTTGCTCTCCTTTGCAAATCTCCATGGCCGGCCATCACATTTTCATCAAGATAACTTCCATCATCATTTACCAAAACATTGTTTATTCTCTCCCATACTCTAATAATAATTAAAAGAAATTAACCCATACATATATAAAATAAGCAAACCAAGGTATAACCCATGCTTTCCAATAAAATAAGAGTAAGAATCTTACCCATACTATCACATAATAATAATAATAAAAATAATATTATATATATAATACTACCTCCCCCCTCCCCATACCGTGCAGTTGAAAAGAAACAAAGGCAGCATGCATTTGTGCATGCGTGCGCCCCATGCAGGATACCAGCACGCTGGCTAAAAGAAAAAAATTCCAAGCTGCCGCTCCATGGTCTCGAACCCGAGACCTGGAGAGAACCCAAGCCTCCAGCCACTCCTACTGTGGCGCACTTCTTAACATAATTGCGTCAAAATTTTCTTTTTAGCCTTCACCCCTTTGCCCTTCATGCATTAATGGCCAAATGCAAAAATAAGACGCCCAACGCTGTTCAGGGGTTTCGAACTTTAGACTTGGAGAGAACTCCCCAGCGCCCCAGCCACTCGGCCACCTTGACTTTCATGTCAAAATCGCGTCGCATATTTCTTTTAAACTTTCCCTCCTGAGTTTCCCCATTTCCTTAATGCCAAGAAAAAATAAAAGTGCTCGCGCGTCCCCAACGGTGCTCGAACGCGCGACCCCGAGCTGCAACGAACCATTACGCCCCGGGCCACTATGCCAAGGCATTTATTTGTGACATGTACTCATCACAAATTTCTTTTAAAGTCTTCTTAGCTAGCCCCTTCTTTTTAGGCGCCAAAACCCAAAAGTTAAAATGCTTCCATCTTGACTCGAACTCGAGTCTCTTCGCCCCCAGGCCCTTAAATGGTACACGGAAACCACTTTACTACTGGACTTTCATGTCCAAAATTTTACAAAATTTTTACTTAAGGCCTCCCTCAGCCCAATTTCACTTTTAGCCTAAAATTTTCAAAATTTTCAAAATGCTCCCTTTTTAGTCCGAGAGTTTTAGGAACTCTAAAAACACATCAAAACCACTCTTGAGGCCTACTAACACTCGAGTTATTTTCCAAACTCGCAATCCCTATTTCGGGATATTACAATTCTACCCCCTTAAAAATAATTTCGTCCTCGAAATTACCTGGATCAGAAGAGTTGGGGGTATTGCTGCCGCATCACATCCTCGGGCTCCCACGTAGCTTCTTCCACGCCATGATTCCGCCATAGGACCTTCATTAAAGGAACTGACTTCCTACGCAAAACTTTTACATCCCGATCTAGGATCTGCACAGGTTCCTCTTCCACCGTCAAATCTGGACTCACCTCAACTTCCGCAACTGCCAAGACGTGTGATGGATCAGAACGATAGCGTCTAAGCATGGATACATGGAACACATCGTGAATCTGACTCAGTTCTGCTGGTAACTCGAGCTGATAAGCTACTGGTCCCACTCGCCTCAACACCTTAAACGGTCCAATGAACCTTGGACTTAACTTGCCCTTTTTCCCAAATCTTAACACTTTCTTCCATGGCGAGACCTTCAGAAAAACTTCGTCTCCCACGGCAAACTCTATGTCCCTCCGCTTGAGATCGGCATATGACTTTTGCCTATACGAGGCTTCTTTCAACCGAGCTTGGATCTTCTTCACCTTATCCTCAGTTTCTGCAACCAATTCCGGTCCTAATATCCGTCGCTCACCCAACTCTGTCCAGCAAGTAGGTGTGCGACACCTTCTACCATACAACGCTTCATATGGTGCCATCTTAATGCTTGCCTGATAACTGTTGTTGTATGCGAACTCAGCTAATGGCAGAAACTCTTCCCAACTACCTCTGAAGTCCAAAACGCAACCTCTTAACACATCCTCTAAAATCTGAATAACCCTTTCCGACTGCCCGTCAGACTGTGGATGGAACGCTATACTGAAATCCAACCGTGTACCCAAAGCCTGATGTAGCGCTCTCCAAAACCTCGACGTAAATCTGGGATCTCTGTCTGAGATGATCGACACTGGCACACCATGCAACCTCACTATCTCTGCCACATACAACTTAGCTAACTTCTGAAGCGAGTAATCCACCCTTACCGGTATGAAGTGAGCTGACTTGGTCAGACGGTCCACAATCACCCAAACTGCGTCCTTCTTGTTGGGCGTGAGGGGTAGCCCACTGACGAAGTCCATAGTAATCCTCTCCCATTTCCACTGGGGAATCTTCACGGGTTGAAGTAACCCTGATGGCAACTGATGTTTAGCCTTTACTCGCTGACACGTGAGACACCTTCCCACGAATTCGGTTACCTCACGCTTCAACCCTGGCCACCAGAACTGCTTCCGTAAATCTCCATACATCTTGCTACCCCCAGGATGCATAGCGTATGGGCTGCTATGTGCATCCTGAAGAATTCTTTGCCTCAATCCCACATCATTCGGCATACAAGGCCGCCCTTGAAAACATAACACACCATCACCAGTCAAACTATACCCTTCCAAATCACCATCTTGAACATGCAACCTCCGCGCATTTAAACTGTCATCCCCTCATTGCTTTTCCTTAATCTCCTCAATCCAAGTTGGCTTAACTTGCAGCTCTGCCAAAAGACTTCCATCCTCGTATAGACTGAGATGAGCAAACATCGCCCTTAAGTCTGTCACGACCTTCCGGCTCAACGCATCAGCCACCACGTTAGCCTTGCCTGGATGGTACTCAATTGAACAGTCGTAGTCCTTCAACAGTTCAATCCATCGGCGGTGTCTCAAATTTAAGTCCTTCTGAGTCAAAAGATATCTCAGACTTTTGTGATCTGTGTAGACTATCGACTTTTCCCCATACAAGTAGTGTCTCCATATTTTCAAAGCGAAGACTACTGCCGCTAACTCCAAGTCGTGAGTCGGATAGTTAACCTCATGCGGTCTTAGCTGACGGGATGCATAGGCCACCACCTTCCCTTCCTGCATCAACACACATCCCAAACCAGTATGGGACGCATCACAATAAACCGTGAACAACTTCCCTGCCTCAGGTTGTACCAAAACTGGAGCTTCCGTCAGAATCTTCCTTAGCTTATCAAAACTTTCTTGCTGTTTCTCTGACCAAACAAATGGGACTCCTTTTCTTAATAGCTTAGTCAACGGTACTGCGATTAAAGAGAATCCTTCCACAAATCTTCGATAGTACCCGGCTAGACCCAGAAAACTTCGAATTTCCGCCACTGACCTAGGCGGTTTCCAATCCAACACCGCTTCAACCTTGCGAGGGTCCACTCTAGTCCCTTCGGCTGACACCACGTGACCCAAGAAAGTCACCTCCCTAAGCCAAAATTCGCACTTACTGAATTTGGCATACAACTGCTTCTCCCTCAGTACTTGTAGAACTATACGCAAATGCCTATCATGCTCCTCCTCCGTCTTTGAGTAAACCAATATGTCGTCTATAAACACCACGACAAATTGATCTAAGTATTGCTGAAACACCCTATTATTAAGTCCATGAATGCTGCCGGTGCGTTGGTCAACCCAAACGGCATCACTAGGAACTCGTAATGCCCATACCGGGTACGAAATGCCGTCTTGTGCACATCAACCTCCTTCACCTTAAGTTGATGATAACCCGATCTAAGATCTATCTTCGAGAACACCGATGCACCCTTTAGTTGATCAAACAGGTCATCGATCCGAGGCAACGGATACTTGTTTTTGATTGTTAACTTGTTTAGTTGACGGTAGTCGATACACATCCGCATTGACCCGTCTTTCTTCTTAACAAACAGCACAGGTGCCCCCCACGGAGATATACTAGGTCGAATGAACCCTCTATCCAAGAGCTCCTGAATTTGAGCCTTCAGCTCCACCAACTCCTTTGGTGCCATTCGGTAGGGTGCTATAGACACAAGTGCCGTTCCGGGCAACAAGTCTATACCGAACTCAACTTCTCGATCTGGAGGCAGACCCGGGAGTTCTTCTGGAAACACATCAGCGAGTTCCCTTACAATTCGAACCAACAACGCCTCACAACCTTTTCTGATCATTTTCTTGGCCTTCAAGGCAGACACCACATTGGATAGATACTCTCTTCTGTTACCTATCATGACCACTTCATCACCCTTAGCCGTCTTTAGAACCATGCGCTTAGCAGCGCAATCCAACCTTGCCTGATACTTAACCAGCCAGTCCATTCCAAGAATTAAATCGAACTCCCCAAACGGCAGTTCCATCAGATCCGCCACAAACACTACCCCTTGGAGTTCTAGGGGTATATCTCTATATAGCTTGTTCACTACCACAGAGTGTCCTAGAGGGCTAATTACAGTCATCTCCCTAGAAGCAGTCTCAAAGTCCAAGTTCATAGTCTCTACCACACTACTAGCAACGTATGAATGCGTCGAACCCACATCAATTAATGCAATATATGGAAAACCAAAAATTAAGAACGTACCGGTGATGACGTCCGGTGCGTCACCCTCCTCGCGACGCCTCGCTGCATAGACTAAGCCAGGCTGCCTAGCTTCTGTGTTGCCTGTACCTCTGCCCTGAATTCCGCGACCTCGATTAGGACCATTGCCTCCTCTACCATTACCACGACCCCTCTGTGGTGGTCCCACATTCCTAACCTGAGCACAATTCTGACCCTCTGGCTGATTCTTAGCTAGCTTCCGAGGACAATCCCTTACACGGTGATCCAGAGATCCACATTCAAAGCAACTCCTCTCACCGGTCCAACAACTTCCCCAATGTGACTTCCCACAACGATTACACTGAGCCGGTCTCTGATTAGAAGCCATGGGCCTTCCAGCCTGATTCGGCCCACTCTGTCTGGCCCTTTTTTGTGCATTATTTCCCGATCCAGATGACCCAACACCTCTTTTTTGCTTGCTCCTATCATAGTTCTGTCTCACAGACTCCCTTACCCTTTCGGCTACCTTAGCCTTCTCTACCAGAACAGCAAACTCACGCACCTGCTGTGGAGCAATCAACAACCTTAAATCATCCCTAAGTCCGTCTTCAAAATGGACGCAACGATCATGCTCAGTTGACACAACTCCCCGAGCATAGCGGCTCAGCCTCAGGAATTCTGCCTCATACTCAGATACCGACTTATTTCCTTGTACTAATCCCAGAAAAGCTTTCCTCTGAGTATCAGTGTAACTGGTGCCCACATACTTCTTCTGATAAGTAGCTTTGAAGTATTCCCAAGTAAGGTCATCTGCCGTAGCACCATCTCGAACCGTGAGCCACCACTGGTATGACTCATCTTTTAGAAGCGACACTGCTCCTTTCAGCTTCTCCTCATTTGTTAAATCGAGATCGTCCATGATCCTCTCCGTCAACTCTAACCAATATTCGGCCGTACTGGGTGCGACACCTGATACACCCCGGAATACTTCAGCTCCGTTGGATCGGAGCCGCTCAGATACAGAATTCCGAGCTCCTATACCTCTACCGGTCCCGGCCATCATTTCTAGAACACGCAGCATAGCCTGCGATACCGACTCACCCCCCGTCTGATCCTGATGTCCAACACCAAAAGTTGGGGGTGGTGGTGGAGGTGGTATCTCATTATCCGATCCTTGGCCCGACCTAACTGGTTCTGACATAGCCATCCGGCCTCTACCGCGTCCCCGACGGCCGCGACCTCTAGAACTCATTTCTTAAAGCGCAATCTGTCTTAAAAAGTTTTATGAGTTAGCCAATGTTCCACTGATTATTAGCAAAGAATTTTATGGGCAAAGTTAAGAAGTTGTTCTTTCGATCAAACAAGTTTCGAGTCTTCTACCGTAATTCGAAGATACACATTCACTTATTCCATCACCTTTTTGTCCAATTCCTAACCCGGGGGTATTTTCGTCATTTACCCTACAGGGGTATTTTGGTAATAAAATAGAGTAAATTTGTAAATCTTAATAAATCAGGGGTATTTTTAAAATTTTACGAAACTTGGGGGTTCTTTTTGAAAATTTGTTTTCCAATTTGGCAGTGTTGCAAAAACTTTGAAAATCAGGGTCATTTTGGAGATTTTGCAAGTTAGGGCAGTTTCGTAATCTTCCAAAATCGTGGTATTTTTGATATTTGCAACTTATGGTTTGCGGGTATATTTGTAAAATAAGGAAATTTGATAAATCATGGGGTAGCTCAAAAATTTTAAAACTAAGGGTTTTTTTTTTTTTTTTTTGTAATATGAATCTCACAAGTTTGAGGGAAGTCTTTAAAACTAGAGTTTTTATCAAAACGCGGCTAATTCCCTTTCGAGTTTTAATAATAGAGTTTAGCCCACGAACAAGTCCTCACGGTTAGGGTGAACCGAAGCTACGCACCAGGTAGGATTCCCGCGAGGAGGAGGTGAGTCACTAGGACTGCTTAAATACCAAGCTCTTCCGGATCCAATCCTAGACATGCGTACAAGGGTTACCACACCCTAACTCGGCGACTTAATCATAGGTTTGTTTATTAAGGCAATTAAAATCTTATGCGATTGTTTGGGGTAAACTAGCCCTAGGGTTCATATACCTTTCATACTATCTACGTCCCATTTCTACCCCTTTACAGATAATCATTCACACATAGATTAGAGATACTTACACGAGCGGATTGGTGCCGGAGACTCGATGCCATGTTGTTCAAAACAAAACCATTTTCATAGAGGTTCTCAAAAGCCTATCTAGGAAAACATTTTTAGGCCTTGGGCCCTCACAGCCGAGTCTTGAACCTGGCTCTGATACCAAAATGTAACACCCCAAACCCGGCCGGTAAACCTTGACCGAATCTGGTATGTCACGGAGTAAAAAGGAGTTTGAAATGTTTGGACTAATAGTAGAAGTTCAAAAATTTGTTATGGGTATAAAACGGTATTTGCTAAAACTCAAGTGGGTTGATTTGATAAATATGATTGAGTTGAAAACCCTTTCTTCCTTTGAAACCATTTGATCATTTAAATTTTTAGAACATTAGAGTGATCGATAACTTAGAAAATTTTGTTACCCGATGGTAACATTTTTGAAAACGCATACGAGTACTTATTTTGAAAACGTTACTATTAACCGATTTGCTTAACAGTTCATAAGTTCATCAGCTATATAATAAAGTAAAAACAACTACCTAAACATCCAAAATAATAAGCGGCCATATTACAACCCAATCGAATTTTAGTGAATAATAAACTTAAAGCGGGGCAAAATAAAATTTCAAGTCCACAAAACAAACATGGCCGCCTCGAGCTCTCCCCGGCTCTGTATCCACGCTCTACTCACCTGTAAGATGATATGGGAAGGGGTGAGTCACCAAGACTCAGTGTGTAAATCCCCAACCCGAAAATACCACTCATACACAAGATATTAGTATGACATGCAATTATGCAACCCAACCTAGCCATCCATGCTCCTTTTTCTACCCCGTGTGGTACCAAACCACTGGTGGTGCCAAACCACTGGTGACTTAAAGTCACGATATCCGTCAATACGTGTGGTGCCAAACCACTGGTGGTGCCAAACCACTGGTGACCCGAAGTCACAATCAAATGATGGGGCCAACCCATCGTGTGATACCAAATCACTGGCGTCGATCCCGTATCTCAAATGTGGGGCCAACCCATGGTGGAATTAATCCACAGGGACGAGACGCTATGAGGTGCCAAACCTCTGGTGACCGTAGTCACGAAATGTGGTACCAAACCACTGGTGTCCGTCGACACGATTATTACTCCCTCTCATCAATCCCACCATCATCATGCTCACATAACAAGTATCATGATCCCATATATCATGCATTTGTATATAGCATAGCATTTAACAGCATATGATGGCATACACAGCATATATCATAGATCGAGTAATAGGGGACTTACCCGAAAACCAAGATTTTACCCACAAGGCAATATTATTACATGAGAGGTTATAATATCATCATAAGAACAATTATTACTAATAAAGTGTGTAAGAGCTTACACACCTATTTAATCGGAGATTTAAAGAGAAATCGTGAATCTATCCGATACCACAAAAGTCTCGAACCGTATCCCGTATTGTACCTATATTCGGCCACTATAGGTTAGTATTAAGGGGTCTCATTTGATTTACTAACAAATCCAAAGGATCGGTCATATCATAACAAAATAGGGCCCTAGGCCGAACCTTTATCAACACGAACCAACGTGATCGAAAACCCGAAACTTCTGATTTCTAGCCGATTAGTCCCCTCCTAAAATCATAGTACAAATTTCGATTATACTTAGGTACCCAAAATGGCCTTTGGCCGAATAATATATATATATATATATACATATACATATATATATATACCTTTCCAACACGAAACGAAGTCTCGGGAAACCATTCCTTCAATGCTCCTTTACGATTACTACACACAGGGGAGCAAAACTCTTAACATCTCAAGATCACATTCAAGCTTTCGACATACTCTTAGAACTCATAGGCCATTCGGCCGAAACTTACCTTCCAA
Source organism: Gossypium australe (assembly GCA_005393395.2). Taxonomy (NCBI): domain Eukaryota; kingdom Viridiplantae; phylum Streptophyta; class Magnoliopsida; order Malvales; family Malvaceae; genus Gossypium; species Gossypium australe. The sequence continues at coordinate 122,228,038 of CM016616.1, forward strand.
CCACAGGAGTTAGTCGTCCCTTACTTTGATGGTTGATTCGGCTCCTCAACACCAACGCTTGACTCTCTCTATAGGTGTTCACAGGTTTCGGCTACCACATAAAACGAGAGTGAGGTTTAAACCCAAGTAATATTGATTGAAGAAAGTATCGACAGAGAAGCAAAAGGGATTCGGCATAACCGAATTAGTTGAAGAAAGGATCTACACTTACCAGAATATTCGGCCGTTCCCCACGAGGATAAATCTTGTTTTCGTCATCTACTATGATGAAGAAATAGTGCAAAAAGAGAGGTCTTGAGAGCAAGGTATTCGGCTAAACAATGTGGCAAGAAAAAGAAAGCAACCTACAAGCTTTTCTTTACCTAATCTAGGCCGACTAAGCTCCCCTAACCAAGCTTCATTCGGCCAAGCAATGAAATTCGAAAGAAAAGGAAACAAAGAAGTTATTTTTCAGCCTTGCTCTCCTTTGCAAATCTCCATGGCCGGCCATCACATTTTCATCAAGATAACTTCCATCATCATTTACCAAAACATTGTTTATTCTCTCCCATACTCTAATAATAATTAAAAGAAATTAACCCATACATATATAAAATAAGCAAACCAAGGTATAACCCATGCTTTCCAATAAAATAAGAGTAAGAATCTTACCCATACTATCACATAATAATAATAATAAAATAATAATAAAAATAATAATATATATATAATACTACCTCCCCCCTCCCCATACCGTGCAGCTGAAAAGAAACAAAGGCAGCATGCCTTTGTGCATGCGTGCGCCCCATGCAGGATACCAGCACGCTGGCTAAAAGAAAAAAATTCCAAGCTGCCGCTCCATGGTCTCGAACCCGAGACCTGGAGAGAACCCAAGCCTCCAGCCACTCCTACTGTGGCGCACTTCTTAACATAATTGCGTCAAAATTTTCTTTTTAGCCTTCACCCCTTTGCCCTTCATGCATTAATGGCCAAATGCAAAAATAAGACGCCCAACGCTGTTCAGGGGTTTCGAACTTCAGACTTGGAGAGAACTCCCCAGCGCCCCAGCCACTCGGCCACCTTGACTTTCATGTCAAAATCGCGTCGCATATTTCTTTTAAACTTTCCCTCCTGAGTTTCCCCTTTTCCTTAATGCCAAGAAAAAATAAAAGTGCTAACGCGTCCCCGATGGTGCTCGAACGCGCGACCCCGAGCTGCAACGAACCATTACGCCCCGGGCCACTATGCCAAGGCATTTATTTGTGACATGTACTCATCACAAATTTCTTTTAAAGTCTTCTTAGCTAGCCCCTTCTTTTTAGGTGCCAAAACCCAAAAGTTAAAATGCTTCCATCTTGACTCGAACTCGAGTCTCTTCGCCCCCAGGCCCTTAAGTGGTACACGGAAACCACTTTACTACTAGACTTTCATGTCCAAAATTTTACAAAATTTTTACTTAAGGCCTCCCTCAGCCCAATTTCACTTTTAGCCCAAAATTTTCAAAATTTTCAAAATTTTCAAAATGCTCCCTTTTTAGTCCGAGAGTTTTAGGAACTCTAAAAACACATCAAAACCACTCTTGAGGCCTACTAACACTCGAGTTATTTTCCAAACTCGCAATCCCTATTTCGGGATATTACAAACTCCAAGTCGTGGGTTGGGTAATTCTTCTCATGTGTCTTTAATTGTCTAGAGGCATATGCTATCACCTTGCCCTCTTGCATAAGTACACAACCCAATCCATTCATGGATGCATCAATGTAAACCACAAATTCTCTTCCAGGCTTAGGTTGCACCAAAACAGGAGCCTCAGTTAACAACGCCTTTAGTTTCTCAAAACTTTGTTGGCACCTTTCTGTCCATTCAAACTTTACATCCTTCTGTAACAACCTCGTCATCGAAATAGCTATCACTAAAAATCCCTTAATAAAACGTCTATAGTAACCGACTAGGCCCAGAAAGCTCCTAACCTCAGTTATATTCCTAGATGGCTTCCAATCAACAATTGTTAAAATCTTACTCGGGTCGACTCTAATTCCATCTCCCAAGATGATATGCCCCAAAAATCCAACTTCCTTAATCCAAAATTCACTTTTACTAAACTTGGCATATAATTGTTTATCTCTCAAAATTTGCAGAACCTTTCTCAAATGCTCGGCATGATCATTCTCATCTCGAAAGTAGATCAGTATATCATCAATGAAGACCACAAAAAATTTATCCAACTATGGCCGAAAAATGCGATTCATCAGGTCCATGAAAATGGCAGGGGCATTCGTTAGACCGAAAGACATGACCAAAAATTCATAGTGGCCATACCTAGTCCGAAATACAATTTTTGGCACATCGAGTCCTTGACTCTCAATTGATAGTACCCACACCTTAAACCTATCTTGAAAAATACTATGGCTCCCTTCAATTGATCAAACAGATCATCAATTCTTGGAAACGGGTACTTGTTCTTCATAGTTACCTTGTTAAGTTGCTGATAGTCTATGCATAATCTCATGGAACCATCTTTCTTCTTCACAAATAATACGGGGGCACCCCACGAAGAAAAAGTCATCTTGCGAAACATTTATCCGTTAGTTCTTGCAATTGTGCTTTCAATTCTTTTAGCTCGGTTGGAGCCATTCTATATGGAGCAATAGAAATAAGGGCAGTGCCCGGAGCTAACTCAATCCCAAATTCAATCTCTCTAACCGCAGGTAACCCTGGTAATTCCTCTGAGAAAACATCTGGATACTCGCATATTATAGGTACCGACTCAATTTTCCATTCAATCTCTTTAATATTCATCACAATGGCAAAGTATGCTTCGTATCCCTTTCTTAAATACTTCTGAGTCAACAAGGATGATATCACTACTGGTGATCTGTCTTGCTTGTCTGATTCAACAAGAATAAGGTCCCCATTTTCACATTTCAACTCAATAAACTTTTTTCCACAATTCACAATTACATCATGAGTAACTAACCAATCCACCCCAAGGATGACATCAAACTCATCAAACGGCAATAGCATAAGATCAACCGGAAAGCAATGACCCCTAATCATCAAAGGGCAACCTTTGCTTACTCTATCAACCAACACATACTTGCCTAGGGGATTAGACACTCTTATTACAAATTCAGTAGACTCTATAGGCATACTCATGCTAGAGACCAAATTCATGCATATATATGAGTGGGTAAATCCCGGATCAATTAAAGCTATAACACGAGTATCATAGAGAGAAAATGTACCCGTGATTACATCAGGGAAAGATGCCTCTTCACGAGCACGAATGGCATATGTTCTCGCTGGTGCTTTACCCTCAACTCTTGCAGTCTACTCTCTAGATGGATTCTTGTTACTCATTTCATTTCACGGATTTCTCTGCGGTCTTCCTCTAGCAGCACTTCCCGGTCTTGCACTCTGAGATTTCTCTTTCTTGCCCACCTCGGGGCAATCTCTGATAAAATGGTCTAAGGACCCACATCTGAAACAAGCTTTCTCGTTTGCTCGGCACTCACCAGAAGGACGCCTGCCACACTGCGGGCATTCTGGTCTACTTGGTCGAACGTTGTCCACACTAGCAACTGATGTGCTCTACGCTTTAGACCCCAAGAACTGTTTGCCCTTACTTCGATTTGAAAACCTAGCTGAAGTGGCTGATTGAGTAGCGAAATCCCTCGATTTCTTAGATGAGGATTGGAGTGACTTATTCAGTTGTCTTTTCCTCGAGTCATGGGACTCAATCTCAGCTCTCCTTTTCTTTTTAGCCAATTCTTCAGCTTTACAGGCTTTGTCCACCAACACTACAAATTCTTTTAGTTCGAGAACTTCGGCGTATAAACGAATATCTTCATTTAATACATCCTCGAACCTTTTACACATGCTGGCCTTGGTAGACACGTACTCCCGGGCATACTTACTAAGCCTTACAAACACACGTTCGTATTCAGTCACCATCATTCGGCCTTGCTTCAGTTCTAAGAACTCCTTTCTCTTCTGGTCAATGAATCTTTGGCTGATATATTTATTTCGAAATTCCTCTTGGAAGAATTCCCAGCTAACTCTCTCCCTTGGTACCACCGACATAAGGGTGTTCCACCACTTATAGGTTGAATCTCTCAAGAGAGATACCGCATATTTTATGCACTCTTCAGGCGTGCATGACAACTCATCAGATACCTTGACGGTATTCTCGAGCCAAAATTCTGCTCTCTCCGGATCATCATCTTTACTAGCCGAAAATTCCTCGGTTCCTTATTTTCAGATGTTATCGACTGGAGGCCTTTCCCTTCTCACTACCTCAACCACTTGAGGAGCTTCAAGAGCGGGTTGAGGAATAGGTGGGGTGGAGGGGGTTGAGCATTAGGATTTGCTCGAATGTACTCAGTGTACCAGTTGCTCATCATATGGAGAAAGGCTTCTCGAGTCTCTTCTCCCTGACCTAAGATCTCGGGTCTACTTTCTACTGGTACAGTCCCTTGCGTGGCAACCGGCGCATTACTCACAGCATCATCAACTACAGTCTGATCAGGATCTATGACTATATATAGAAAACAATTTAAACCGTCAGGAATCGTCACACTATCATTACACAATTACTCTTACGTATGGCATGTACAGCTAGACACATACTTACGCTACGTTAGTCTAAGAACCGACTAAATTGTAGCTCTGATACCACTAAATGTAACACCCCTTACCCGTGCTCAAAGCTGGAACCGGATATGAGGCATTACCAAACTTAACTTGCTTAAAAATATAACACAACGAGCTATAAAATTTCACTGCAGCTTAGAAACTTTTCATTTAAACTCATAACCTGCTCATTCTGGACTTACAAGGCCCTAAACATACTTCCGAGAGGTTTCAAAATTAAACTGAGAACTTTACGCGCTTAGAAAATTTTTATCCAAATAGGGGCCACACGCCCGTGTTGTTCTAGGGACACACCCGTGTGCATCTGAGACATGCCCGTATTTTTCACCCGTGGTTGACACTGACATATTTCACACGGTCAAACACACGCCCGTATCCCTGGCCCATGTCCCTCACACGGCCTCGACACGCTCGTGTCTTAGCCTGTGTGCCAAAACCTTGGCATTCTGTGTATGACGTCATCACCTCACTAAGGTCACACGGCCAAGGCACATGCCCCTGTCCGTAGACCGCGTGTCGAATTAAATTCTTAACTTCAAGTGAAGACTTTACACCGCCTGGGCACACGCCCATGTTTAAGGTCGTGCCTCCCACATGACTGAGACACACGGCCGTGCCTCCGTCCATGTGTTTACTACTGAGCATACCCCTCGGGCTAACCGTGTGTCTCACACGGCCTAGACACATGCCTGTGTGTCTACCCGTGTGGGCATTAAAAAGGCTATATTCCAAGCCAAATGCCACCCTACACAGCAACCATACTTACACCAACTCAAATCAAGCATCCACACAGGCATACACATCATGATTCATAATCAATGAATATATATATAAGAACTAGTCAAGTATTGGCCCAACTTTAATGACCATTTACAAAATGAATTGGAACAACCTTAGTAGCCAACACATTTGGCGTGCAAATATGTCATAACCAAAACATTCAAGTCCTATACTTTCCATAGTCAAAATAAGTCTAATTTGGTTATACCAAAAAGTGGTCGATAGTGTGATCCCTAACTCTGACGTCCGCTAATTCTCAAGCTAACTTTGCAATACGACAAGGAAAAGGGAAATGAAAGGGGTAAGCATAAAGCTTACTAAGTTTTCATGGAAATAAATAGCAGGAATAAGCTCATGATAAAATCCATCTGTGGCATCAATTAACCATACACAAAGTTATAAGCTTCTGGCCATACTTACTCATAATTTCCCTTATTTAGCACATACCATGCCACATATCGTAAATGTTTCTTCGTGAATTTCTCATGAGTACCTGTGTTAACTCAATCACATAACTTTATAAAATTCTCGTTTCTATTTCTAAGCTGATCTATTCATCCTGATAAATCATTAGGGATGCTCAAAGATGCATATTCATAATCATTAGCATAAACACGAAACCAATGCTACATCCCGGATGTGGTCTTACATGGGGTCACCTCTAACTGTCGATGCCATATCCCGAATATAGTCTTATACGAAATTCTCACATCAAGTATCGATGCCATATCCCGGATATGGTCTTATACGATTCTCATACAAAACACTGAAGCCATATCTAGAATATGGACTTAACGGGATCTCAGTTCAGTGTCGAGGCCATGTCCTCGACATGGTCTTACACGAGACCTTATCCATATCATGTCTTGATGATAGTATTCTCACACTTATTATAGTCCCACCGAGACTTCAACATCTCAACTTTTATCCTCTTCCTTATTCAACCCCAATATTCAATTTCATAGAATATCATGTATCATTATAATATCAACCATTCTCAAACATGCTAGCATAAATGTTGAATTTATCACATACAAACTTACCTCGTTTTCAGAATAAGCTAGATTGTCGGTCTAGTTCGATATTTTGTTCCTTCCCCGTTCAAGGTTGATTCTTGGCTCTTCTTGTCCTATAATAGCAAATTAGCTCATTTTAATCATCACATTATTTAAAGCATTTCAATAATCATGTTTTGGTAAAATTACTAATTTGCCCTTAGACTTTGGTAAAATGACCATTTTACCCCTAGGCTCGGAAATCAATTCTAATCAACTTTCTACCTTCAACAAGCCTAGGTGAACATTTATTTCTCTTATGGCTATAATCAAAACCCAACATTTCACACATTTACTACAAACTTTATAACCTTTACAACAAGGTCCATTTAGGTGTTTTCATAGTAACACCTTTCACAAAAGTTGTTTATCTAACAACTAAGACTCATTTTCTTCCATAAAAATGTAGCAAACAACTTAAAAGCTCACATGGAAAATCCCTAAACTTTTCACCATATCGCAAGATAGTCCCCTCTTTAGAAAGCTTAAGCTTTAGGGGTCCCAAAAGTACAACTATCATAAAAAAAACCATTAAAATCACTTACTTGTAGGGCGAAGAGTTCGCTAAAATTTTGAGCTTTAAAAACCCCTATTTTGCTTGCTATTTTTGGTGAAGGAAGATGAGTAAAAAGATGGATATCATCTTTTCTTTATTTTAATATTAAACAATCAATTTAGTCACTAAACTTACCAACTTTGACCAACTTTGACAATTCTTGTCTCCTATGGCCGGCCACCTTATACTTAGGGGTCTAATTGCACTTTAAAGACCTCCAATTAATGTTCTTTAGCTATTAAACACCTTTAGCTGAAAATTTTAAACTTTCGCACTTAATGCGATTTTGTTCTTTTTCGCGATTAAACATGAAATCACTAAAATTAAAGCACCAAAATTTTCATGTACTTATACCATCATACTCTAACTCATAAAATATCTTGAAAATAAATTTCTCTAACTTTTGATTAGTGATCTTCAGATCACTGTTCCAACGAGCCCCTAAATCGGGTTGTTATAGGTACTTCTCAATTGAGATCCTTGAGTATTCAACTTCTATCCCAAATGGTTCAATGGGTAAATGAATGATGTGGTTGAGAAAGAGGTTAGTACGAGGCGATACATGTACGTACAGAACCTATTCGAGTATTAAGTAGAGAAAGTTCGATGAGATGGTATTTGATCTTGTTTTGAGACATGAGAAAGATTTGTAGTTAATGTGTATACAGTGATGTTATGTATAATTGGTTGATATGTATTTATATGATGAATTAAGTTATTCACATACGAGCTTACTAAGCTATGAAGCTTAATTTGTGTTATTTTTCTATGTTTTACAGTGAATCAAGGCTAGCTCGGATCCAGGAGTCGTCGGGAACATCATCGCACAATCGGACATCTATTTGATACTTTTGAGTTGTGTATATATGGTATATGGCATGTATAGGCTACTTGTGGTATTTTGGTTGTGAATATAGCCATGAGAGTTGGCTTGTAAATGATGTTAATATGGTTGTGTGTTTAGCTATTAGAAATGGCTTGTAAATGCATATGTTTTGGTTGTATATATAGCCATGGGTGATGGCTTATTTTGGTATGTTTAGTATGGAAATGGTTATGGTTTTATAGTTGCAAATGGTTAAATTGATTTATGGAGTTTAATGCTTGAGAAATGCTTTGGTGAAGTTTTATTTTAGAAGTTGAGTTGATAAGTATTTGAATAGGTATTTGGTATTGAATTGAGTATTGAATTTGGTTGAAATGGATATGGTATGATTTGTGCATTTGAATGATGATTTTGGCTGCTTATAAAGATTTTGTTATAAAGATTTTGGAAAATATGCTTCTGTGTTGTATTCTTGAATTTGAAGGTAACTGGGAAAAGTATTTGCCTTTATTTGAATTTGCTTACAATAACAGTTATCAGTCTAACATCAAAATGGCACCATATGAAGGTTTGTATGGTTGCAAATGTAGAATTCCATTGTATTGGACAGAACTCAGTGAGAAAAAGTTAGGAGTTGATGTAGTCCGTGAAACCGAGGAAAAAGTGTAAGTAATTCACGATAGTTTGAGAGCAGCTTCTGATCATTAAAAGTCCTATGCTGATCTTAAACGAAAAGAAATAGAATTTCAAGTCGGTGACAAAGTATTCTTGAAAGTATTGCCTTGGAAGAAAGTTCTCCGGTTTGGTTGTAAAGGAAAACTGAGTCCACGGTTTATTGGACCATATGAGATTACAGAAAAAATTGGACCGGTTGCATATCTGTTAGCTTTACGACCAGAACTAGATCAGATTCATAATGTTTTTCATGTGTCTTTGCTACGGTAGTATCGATCCGATCCTTCACATGTTATTTCTCCGACAGTGGTAGAGATTCAGCCTGATATGACATATAGTGAAGAACCGATCAAAATCTTAACTCGGGAAACAAAAGAGTTAAGAAATAAAAAGGTAGCATTAGTAAAAGTTCTTTGGCAATGTTATGGTATAGAAGAGGCTACATGGGATCCGAATGATACTATGAGGAGGCAATACCTGAATCTTTTTATTGGTAAGATTTTCGAGGACAAAAATCCTTGAGGGGGGAGTTGTAACAGCCCAATTTCAGTGAAATCAGGACAGTGGTTTCGGGACCTCAAATCCGAGTCAAAAATAAAAATTTATTTTAATTTTATTACATGGTTTGTTTATGTTAGAAATGTCATGTGAAAATTCTGATAAGAAAATTTTATCGATTAAGTGCTTAATTACGGGACTAAATCGCATAAAATGCAAAAGTTGAATTCTAGTAGCTAAAAAGATTAAATGGCTATGGGATTCAAAACTTGAGGTCCTTATATGGTAATTAGACCATTAAAGAAAAGTATGTAGATATTTTGGTGACTCATCCATGGAAATTTGGAAAAAGGGCAAGGACAAAATTGGAAATTGAAATAACTTAATTAATTAAAGAATGATAAAAGAATTATCATCTTATTTTATATCATCTTCAACCTCAAAATACATGGAAACCCTAGGAGAGAGAAAAGAAACTTTCTTGGCTTAATTGGGTAAGTTTCCTTGTCCCGATTTTAGTAATTTTGATAATTTTGAAACCGAGATAGCTTAATCTATCTATTTTGGGAATCAATTTGAAAAGTTATCAAAGTATGGAAATTAGGTCATGGATGAATATGCTGAAAATTTGAAATTTATGGTAGAAAATGAAAGCTTGTTGATAGATAAACAACTTTTACTAAGTGATTTTTTATGGAAACATGATTTAGGAACTAAAATGTAAAGTTGTGAAAATTGAAGAAAATTTCTGAAATTTATAGAATATATGTGCAGTAAATTCTATACTAAAATTTCGGTTAGGCTTGGAATAGGGAGTAAATTGCATAAATTTCATTTTCCGAGCCTAGTGACAAAATTTGAATTTATGGAAAAGTTGGGGGCAAAATGATAATTTTGCCTAGGATGTAAATTGAGTACTCTTGAATATGAAATGTGATAAATTGATGAATAAATTCATTTATATAGATTCGTACAACAAAAATTCGAGGTTAGACCGAGGAAAAGAAAAAGTTTCAGATTAGTAGGTTTTTAAACGCGAACAAGTGTCGAGGTAAGTTCGTGTAACTTAATCGAGCAAGTAAATATGTTAAATTACATGTTGTGTTTGTATGGAATGTGAATTATTTGATTTCTATAAAGGAGAATTGAATACATGTTTGAAACAGTGAAAAAGGGTTAAGTTTCATTTGAATATTGAATTCCGATGAATATATGTGCTTTCCTAAAATGAATGAATTCCTGCATTTGTTGTAACAGCTCGATTATGGGTCTAGTAGGAACAGTGGTTTCAGGACCACAAATCCGATGAAGAAAATTTCATTTTATTATATTTTTTTGGTCTACAGTTTTATGGAACGATTTCGTGAAAATTTCGTTTCGAAAATTTTGACGTTAGGGCACTCAATTTAGTCAAAAGAACTAATTTACAAAAAGTGCAAAACTTGAATTCTATATGTTAGAGGTGTCCAATTGCTATGAGATTTTAGATTAGAGGTCCTTAAATGGTAATTAGACCATTGGTGAAGTTTGTGGACAAAAATGGACATGGTTTGGTATGTTTCTAAAGTTTTTCATTAAGGGCATGTTAGTAATTTTGTAATTAAAATGAAATAATAATCAAATTAAAAGCCAATTTTTGTCCATCTTCTTCCTCATGGCCGAAATTCACAAGGGGGAAGCCATAGCTAGGGTTTGGCCACTTCCAAGCTTGATTGTAAGTCTATTTTTCCCCCGTTTTTAATGCTCTGTACATTTTTGAAGTCGTTGTAACTCGATCTATCTATTTCTACCATCAATTTGAAGAGATTTCAAGGTCTAAAATTTTATCCATGTTTATGTATTTTGATGTTTGATGGTAGAAAATGCATGTTTGTTGATTGTTAAACGACTTTTGCTAAGTGATTTTCAATAAAAATGCCTAAAAGGACCTATTTGTAAAAGTTATAAAATATTGTGTAAAATGTGAATAAATGAAAATTGTGGGCTGTTATAAGCATGTATAAGGTTCAGCCAGGCATGGGTATTGAAGAAATTGAGTACATTTCATTTTACGAGCCTAGGGACAAAATTTTAAAAATGTCAAACTTTAGGGGCAAAAATGTATTTTTTTTTTCATAATATGATTTTGGGCTGATTTGAATAGTATACTGATTGAATAAGTTAAATGGATATTATAGATCAAGAAAAACTGAGGTTCAGACCTAGAACGGGAGAAAAATGAGTATTTGACGATTTAGCCCTTTTTGTCGTTTTTATGCCAAGGTAAGTTTGTGTGTTTAATAAGCATTAAATTATCTATGTATAAATGCTTAATTGATATAATTGTGATAAATGTTATTTTACTGAAATGAAGTGTGAATGCTATTGAGTATGATACTACGGTCATGACCGATAGAGATTCGGTACAGCGAAAGTCCCAGTTGAACCCTGATGGGCTCGAAACTAACTATTATTTCGACAAAGGCAAGCGCACCTATCGAACAATAGTATAGCTATGGTGAGTCCGGAATATCATATCCTCAAGGACCAAGAGTACTAGTAATTACTATCTTTTTATTATCTAGCCTAATAATTAAAGGAATTTATTTTTAATTTAAAATTAACTAACTGATTTAACTAACTATGAACGCGACAGAGAGTGAATTGGGAAAATACTTTTAGACAACTTATATGAGATAAGCAATACCTAAGGAAGAATTCACCTAGACTTCACTTATTACTTTTGATTCATGCGATTTATTCACTTGACTTAATCCGTAGAAATCCCTAAATTATATTAATACCTCTTTCGAGGCAACTAACAACTGAGTCTAGGTTGATTAATTGAAATCTCTTTCTAATTAAAACCCCTATTGCTGCATTAACTCGATCTATGGATTCTCTTACTAGGTTTGGCCCTAATCCGGCAGATTTTTGTCGCCCTATTTCTAGGGTTGCAATCAACTCCGCTTAATTGTGTTGATCTACTCTTAGACAGGGACTTCTGCTCCACTGAATAAGCACATTCGACTTAAATCAATAACCTGAATTATTAAACAAGAATAAGAACTCACAATTAAGAATAAGCACAAGTATTTATCTCATAAATCAAATGATAATAAGATCTATCTTAGGTTTCGACCCCTTAGGTATTTGAGGGATTCATTCATACTAAAAGAGGGAAACATATTAGAATAGGGAAAACAACAAAACATAAGAAAACCCAAAAACTTCTAAAGAACTTGATGGGAGATCCTCAGTCTTGATGGAGATCCTTCTCCTAAGCTATTCCCGACGACTGTCTTGGTGTATCTTCTGCCTTCTACTCGACGTCTATTCGACGTCCTGTCGAATTTGCCCCCTAGGGTGTTTATATAGGCTTTCGAGATGCCTTACTTGGCCCACAAGTATCCTATTTCGAATAGAATTCATCCTAGTTTGGGAGGGACACACTCGTGTGACACGCCCGTGGTCGATAGTCCAGGCCGTGTTCAATCCTATTTGTCACACACGGCCATGTGGTCCGCCCGTGTGTAGTGGTCCAGGCCGTGTAGGCCCGTTTTGTCCCTTTTTGGCCCGTTTCTCGTTCTTTTTTTACTCTCTAAGCTCTCCTGAGTATAAAACATGAAATTAAGAGATTAGGAGCATCGAATTCATAAATTCAATGGAAAATCATCCAAAATTAAGCCAAGCATGGGGTTAAAATATGTGTAAATTATGGTTTATCAAATATCCCCACACTTAAACCTTTGCTTGTCCTCAAGCAAAATCCTCAACTTACAATTAAAATTAACTTTCTTAATTCATAATTCTTATCAATAATGTTTATCATAATTCATAGATAATTCATACATTGATAATTTGAACTAAAAGAGTCATAATGATTCACACAATCTAAGTCATAAATTTTTATAGCACGAAAATATAGGTGTTTCCCCTTACCTAAATAGTTACCTCTGATTCAAAACCAACAAGAATTGACATCCTCACTAAAGATTCACTCAAATCACTCAAGGTGTTTAAGGTTCAAATTAAACACTCAAAAGTCACACATGAAAAGTTAATCCCATAGGCTTGCATGAAAATCAAATCTCTACCACTATAAAATGATATGATACACAAATCAAAAGATCTTTAAAGGGTTGTAACGAGGCTTGGTTTAAAGGTGTGGATAAAGGCTAAATTAGAAGATTAGAATCGAGATTGAATTGACAAATTGCCTAACTAGAAATAATGAACTAATAATGAATAATTACATTAATAACACGAGCTTCTTCTAAAGATGTGAATTTAACTGTTTAAGCTTTTAAAACATAGAACTAATAATGATTATACTTTCAACTTTTTTTTGAATAAGTTTTACAATAATAAGAAAGAACTTAAAAATTGAAATAAAAGTCATACTTAGGCAACTGATCAACTCAATTCTCGACAAAAAGGGACGTCAAAAGATTAGGGGAAGTAAAATTTTGGTTTTGGGTTAATATTAACGGGTGAGTGAAGAAAATGATTTATTAGGTTAAAAAGGGTTCACTAGGGGTTAATTATGAGGGTAGGCTTTTTATGGAGTAAGTGGGCTAAATCCTAGGTGCCTTTATCATCTCAGTATATCAAATCAAAGGTGCGGTCTCGACATGTATAATTGAAGTAAGTTCTAGAATAAAAATCAGTATTGACACACTCATAATCAATACTGTGAGCAGGAAAAGATATATGCTCTAAAAGGCTCAAAATCTCACAAAAAATTATGGTTTTTGATGTCAACCATATAAATTTTGAACTTCAAAGTAATGTTTAAGTTTAAGGAAACAATCTAATAAAATTTTAATTTTGAAAATAGACTTATCATGTTTGATCCTCTAATGTCTTAAAGTTTAAACCATTAATGCACAATTATCTATGACTTAATTCGAAACATATCAATAAAAATCATAAATCATTAGAAGTTTCATTCTAATAGTAATATGATAAAATTGCTTAAGAAAAAGGTATAATTCAAAATGGTTGACACTTCCCCACACTTAAGATGTACATTGTTCTCAATGTATAAAGATAGATATCTACAATATATAAAATCATAAGATAGGGAGAGAAGTGAACTTCCTGAATTTTGGATGGAGTTAGCGAAAAGAAACGGTAAGTTAGGCATATATAAAGGTGGAGGTGGATACTAGGGTCGTGGTGTGGACGTTCCTTAATAGCCCTTTGAACCTAAATTAAAGAAATCAAAATATAATAATATAAATTAAGCAAAAGAAAGATAAAGGGAAGGGAAATAAAAGAGAAGAGAAAAGAAAAAGAAAAAATGAATGGATTTAAAGGTCCTTGTTTTGTTGAGTGAATGAAGCGGCCGACATGAACTTATGTAGATCGGTCTCGCACGAGGAGACTTTGCTAGGTTCCTTTTGCTTCTTCGACATGGGGATGGTAGTGTTGGTCTTGCCTTGAGGCATTGTGTGATGGTGGCAAGGGTGGTGAAAAAGGGAGAAAAGCTATGGTGGCTAGAGTTGGGATGAAAGGGATTTGGAAGAAAGTGAGAAGAAAAATGGGATTAAATAGAAATCAGCTACCCACACCTATGTTCCCTGGGCGTGTTAGGTCACATGGCCATATCGCAAGGCCGTGTGGTGCCTCGTCCGTTTCTCCCATGCTTGTGTAGAGGTTGCCACGCCCATGTTGATAAATCAGTGTCGGCCACGACTTAAAAGCACGGGCGTGTCGCACACCCGTGTCACTGTCTTAGTGTCGACCATGGCCAAATCTTACGGTCGTGGCATTTTATCGTAGCCAGTGTTTTGGGGAATTTTCGTCCTTGGTTCGCACTGTCTCTGCCACACCAATGTACCTATTCGTAGTGTCCACACGGCCACGGCCACGCCCGTGTTCTAGGTCGTGTGGTAGGGAAAAAATTTGCACTGTATTAAATTGTTTAGTTTTTGTTAGGTGCGAAAAATAAAAAATATGAAAATTAGTGAAGTTAGTGCTCGAGTTGCCTCCCGAGAAGCACTCGTTTAAAGTCTTAAGCTAGACTTACCTCTCATCCGCATATTCATGGTGGTTTGAGGAGTTGAAACTCCTCTCCCTTACTATCAGTTCTATGAACACTATATAGTTTGAGTAGAGTGGCGTTTACCTTAAAAGTGCCGAACTTAGGATTAGTTACCTCAACTGTTCCGTATGGGAAGACATTGAGTACCTTAAAAGGGATTTCTTCATTTGTATTAGGGTCTGAAGTGGCGATTCGAGGGTCTGTCTTATCCAACAATACCTGATCTCCGATCTGAAATTGGGATGTCCCATCTTTAGGTTTGACATGGAGTTGCCTCATTTTTGCTTCGTATGTCTTTAGTTTCTCTTTGAAATGTGTCTTCCACTCGTCTAGTTCATCAATTTGAAGCCTTCGTTCTTCATGAGTTATTTCTTTGTTGGCACGAGGTCTAGGATGTGGCTCAGCTGTGTAATTTCGTGGTGCTTCCTGAAACGAATGTTGAACAAAATGGTCATTAATAGAATTTATGTTTTCACCTTTATTACTTGATGTCCTAGCCGAGTCAAGAGCCTGAAGAGTGATCGTTTTGTTACCTACACGAAGCGTGAGTTCTCCTGTACCAACATCAATTTTAGTTCTAGCAGTTGCTGAAAAGGGTCTTCCTAAAATTAAAGGAATATTATTGTCCTCATCCATGTCTAAAATGACAAAGTCTACTAGGAATATGAATTTATCAATTTTTACTAGTACATCTTCGATTATACCCCTAGGAATTCTAATAGTTTTATCAGCTAATTGAATGCTCATCCTAGTTTGTTTGGGTTTCCCTAGACCTAGCTGTTTAAACATTTTATAAGGCATAACATTGATGCTTTCCCCTAAATCTGCTAAAGCATTATTAACAGATAAACTACAAATTAAACACAGAATTGTAAAACTCCCTGGATCTTTTAACTTTCGTGGTAGTTTATTTTGTAGAATTGCTAAGCACATTGCATTTAGCTCCACATACGACGCTGATCGTGTGTCAAAGTCTTAAGAATTTATAAAAAGAATGATCAAGCCTAGAAACTAACTATGACATCGATTGAGGCAAGCGCACCTATCGAACAGTAGTATAGCTTAGTGGCAAGACCGGATTTTCGAACCCAAAAGTACTAATACTAATTTTCTTTTTATTATTTAGCCTAAGATAAAATTGAATTGTTTATTTAATCTAAAATTAACTAACAACTAAACTAAATATGCAAAGACAAAGAGAATGAATTGGGGAAATACTTGTGGGAAAAACCAATTGATTAAGACAATACCCGAGGAAGAATCCACCTATACTTCACTTGTTATTTAACTATGAACCAGACGATTTATTCACTCGACTTGATCCGTAGGATTCCCTAATGTATATTAATACCTCTCTCGAGGCTACTAACGTCTAACTCCAGGTTGATTAATTAAAACCTCTTTCTAATTAAAACCCCTAGAATTGCATTAACTCGATCTATGGACTCCCATATTAGGTTTGACCCTAATCCAGCAGATTTTCGTCATCCTATCTCTAGGGTTGCGATCAACTCCACTTAACTATGCTAGATCTACTCTTAGACAGGGTCTATTCCTCCTCTGCCTAAGCACATCAATACTTGAATCCATATCCTAAAATATTAAAACAAGAATTAAAAACACATAATTAAGAACAAATCAAGTATTTATCATATAGTTCAGAAAAAAATAACAAGATTCGTCTTAGGTTTCATCCCCCTCAGGTATTTGAGGGTTTTAGTTCATAATAATAAAAGAATTCATATTAGAAGAAAATATAAAACAAAACATAAGAAAAACCCTAAAACCCCCTGAAGGAATTGAAGAGAAGATCTTTCGTCTTGAGTATAACTCTGGCTTCTTGAGATGAATCAACTGGCTTTCTTCGAGTAAATTCCACAATTGTAGCCTCTCTGGCTCAGCTCTTCAGCCTAACTGGATGCCCCCTAAAGGTTGGCCTCTAGGGTGTTTATATAGGCTTTTGGAATGGCTTTCTTTGCGCCTAAGTACCCTAATCCGAGTAAAATTCCTCTTTGTCACGTCAGGGACATGCCCACGGCACGTGTGAATCGTGGACAGGCTGTGTTCGGGTCTGTTGATAAGGCACGACCGTGTGGTCTTGGGCTCAGACCGTGTCAATTTTGTAAGTTGGCCCATTTACTCCATTTTAGGCCCGTTTCTCGTTCTTTTCATCCTCCAGTTCTCTCTTAAGTATAAAACATGAACTTAAAGGATTAAGAGCACCAAATTCCACTTCAAGGTTTAAATCATCCAAAAGTATGCTAAATGTGGGATTAAAATATGTTCATATTACGGTTTATCAGATGCATCGTCTAACTTCCATTTGTTTGTCAAAAGCTCTTTTAAAATTTTCCTTGAATTTGGCATCTGTGAAAGAGCTTCAAGAAATGGTAAGTTAATATGTAATTTTTTAAAAAGTTTAAGAAATTTACCGAATTGTTCATCTGTGCGGTCTTTATTCATCGCATTAGGGTATGGCATACGAGGTTGGTACTCTGTAGTTACCGGTTTTGGTTTATCGTGGCTTACTTCAACCTTACCTTCCTTTACCACATTCTCTTGCCTCAATTTTGGCTCATCTAACCATTCACTGTTGTGATCAGTAATGGCATGAATTTGCTCCCTTGGGTTAGTTTCAGTGTTGCTTGGCAAGCTACCTTGTGGTCGTTCCGAGATCAGCTTAGCAAGCTATCCTAATTGGTTCTTGAGCCCCTGAATTGATCCATGTTGATTATTAAGTATTGTTTCAGTGTTTTGGAAGCGTGTCTCTGACACCGCGATGAACATTGTTAGCATCTCCTCAAGGTTCGGCTTTTTCTCTTGTGGGTAGGGTTGTTGTTGAAAGTCTGGGAGGGATTGTTGTCTTTGATTTCCTTGACCACCCCATGAAAAGTTTGGGTGGTTCCTCCAACCTGGATTGTAAGTGTTACTATAAGGGTTATTTTGAGGTTTAGAATTATTACCCATATAGTTCATCTGTTCACTTTCTATGCTAAGGTTGTAGGGTGGATATTCTGTATTGCTCATCCCTCCTCCATTTGTATTGCACTGCATCACTGGATGTACTTACGAAGAACCATACAAACCATTAATCTTTTTATTTACAAACTCTACCTGGTTTGCTAGCATGGTAATTGCGTCGAGGTTAAAAACACTGGCGACTTTTGTTGGCTTTGTTATAGTAACTTGCCACTGATAGTTATTTAGTGACATCTCCTCTATAAACTCATAAGCCGCTTCAGGGGTCTTGTTATTTAGGGTTCCATTGACGGCTGAACCAATCAACTGCCTAGTTGAGGGGTTCACACCATTGTAAAAGGTTTGAACCTGTAGCCACAAGGGTAACCCATGGTGAGGGCACCTTCTTAATAAATCCTTGTATCTCTCTCATGCATCGTAAAGTGTCTCTAAATTCATCTGCACAAAAGAAGAGATATCATTCCTCAACTTAGCCATTTTAGTCGACAAAAAATTCTTTAATAAAATATTTTCGGTCATTTGGTCCCATGTAGTGATTGATCCTCGTGGTAATGAGTTCAACCATTGTTTAGCTTTGTTCCTTAGTGAAAAAGGAAACAACCGAAGGCGAATGGCATCATCAGAAACGCCATTAATTTTTGAAAGTGTCGCAGAATTCCAGAAAATTTGCCAAGTGATTGTTTGGATTCTCATCCTGCAAACCATCAAACTGAACAAATTGTTGAATCATCTGAATAGTGTTAGGTTTCAGTTCAAAATTATTTGCAGCAATAGCAGGTCTAAAAATACTTGATTCGGTTCCTGTTAAACTAGGTTTAGCATAATCATACATAGTACGAATAGCAGGATTTTGATTCACCAGGTTTGCGGCAACCACAGGAGGTAGCAGATTATTATCAGCCATCTCTTCGGTAGTATTGGTATCGTACTCTTTCTATTTTTCTATGTATTGTAGGCTTCGCCTTATTTCTCTTCTGTTTCTGCGAATGGTACCTTCTATATCACTGTCAAAAATCAAGGGTCCTGACGGGTTTCTTCTAGTCATAAACTAAAATTAGCAAAGTTAAAAATAAATATAAATTGCAAATAAAATGGCTAAAGTAATAAAAAATTTAGTTTTCCTAACATCTTAGTCCCCGGCAACGGCGCCAAAAACTTGATGGGCTCGAAACCAACAATTATTTCGACAAAGGCAAGCGCACCTATCGAACAGTAGTATAGTTGTGGTGAGTCCGGAATATCGTATTCTCAAGGACCAAGAGTACTAGTAATTACTATCTTTTTATTATCTAGCCTAATAATTAAAGGAATTTATTTTTAATCTAAGACTAACTAACTAATTTAACTAACTATGAACGCGACAGAGAGTGAATTGGGAAAATACTTTTAGACAACTTATATGAGATAAGCAATACCTAAGGAAGAATCCACCTAGACTTCACTTATTACTTTTGATTCATGCGATTTATTCACTTGACTTAATCCGTAGAAATCCCTAAATTATATTACTACCTCTTTCGAGGCTACTAACAACTTACTCTAGGTTGATTAATTGAAATCTCTTTCTAATTAAAACCCCTATTGTCACATTAACTCGATCTATGGATTCCCTTATAAGGTTTGACCCTAATCCGACAGATTTTTGTCGCTCTATTTCTAGGGTTGCAATCAACTCCGCTTAATTGTGTTGATCTACTCTTAGAGAGGGACTTTTGCTCCACTCAATAAGCACATTCGACTTGAATCAATAACCTGAATTATCAAACAAGAATAAGAACTCACAATTAAGAATAAGCACAAGTATTTATCTCATAAATCAAATAATAATAAGATCTGTCTTAGGTTTCATCCCCTCAGGTATTTGAGGGATTTAGTTCATACTAAAAGAGGGAAACATATTAGAATAGGGAAAACAACAAAATATCAGAAAACCCAAAAACTTTTAAAGAATTTGATGGGAGATCCTCAGTCTTGATGGAGATCCTTCTCCTAAGCTGTTCCCGACGACTGTCTTAGAGTATCTTTTGCCTACTACTCGGCATCTATTCAACGTCCCGTCGAACTCTCCTTTAGGTTGCCCCCTAGGGTGTTTATATAGGCTTTTGTGATGCCTTACTTGGCCCACAAGTATCCTATTCCGAATAGAATTCATCCTAGTTTCATTAAGGACACGCCTGTGTGACACGCCCGTAGTTAATAGTCTAGGCCGTGTTCGATCCTGTTTATCACACACGATTGTGTGGTCTGCCCGTGTGCAGTGGTCCAAGCCGTGTAGGCCCATTTTGTCCTTTTTTGGCCCGTTTCTCGTTCTTTTCGACTCCTTAAGCTCTCCTGAGTATAAAACATGAAATTAAGAGATTAGGAGCATCGAATTCATCAAATTCAATGGAAAATCATCCAAAATTAAGCCAAGAATGGGGTTAAAATATGTGTAAATTATGGTTTATCAAACCCTAGGAATAGATATGATATAAATTTCATGACATTGGGGTTACTGAGATTATAGGTAAGACCATATCTGGGATATGGCATCAATGTGAGACTTCGTGTAAGACCATAGCTGGGCTATTGGCATTGATATGAGATTACATGTAAGACCATATCTGGGATATGGCATTGGTACGGTACTGTGTGTACGAGATCCCCGAGTGTCCTTTAGTATTCCAAATGGTTCATCAGGAAATTCAACAGGTATGCCAAAGAAGAGAAAGAGTATGTAAGTATTACGAATTGGTACAGGTATGTACATAAGGTTTATAAGCATTGACTTCATGAAATTGTGAGTTCATGATTTTCCACGAGAATGATTTTGTGAAAACCTTGTGATTATTGGTCTATACTTGTGATGTATGTAACACATGGTAAATTCGATTGACGATTTTGTGATTGGCCTTTGGGCCAAGTTAAGTTATGATATAGCATGTTTTATTCACACAAATTGTGATTTATCGGATATGAGAAAAATGAAAGATTGACATAATTGCCTATTAAAATGGTTATGGAAGTAAGGGAAGATATGAGTTTAGGCAATTGAAAGATATTAAGACATATGCTCGGAAACATGGGTACACATAATTAAGGTGCATGTTTACTATGAGGTTTGAAATGATTTGTTGAATTGCTGTAGTATGTTACAAAGGAGGGATTATGTTTGTTAGGCTAATGCCAAGATATGTTAAAGTATGCCTATAAGTTGATAGAGTAAACATTATGACCGAATGAAAATTATAACTCTAAGCTTATAGCAATTGGTATTATCTTGTGTTTAAAATTTTGAACTTGTTAAAAGATTTGTAAGAGTTGCTTATTATTTTTGTACGGACTTACTAAGCTATATATATAGCTTACCCCCTTCCTTTCCAATGTCTTATAGGGTTATTGAGCTAGCTCGGGTTGGAAATTGCCGGAGATCCTATCACACTATCAAGCTATCACTTGGGTATTGATGAATTCAAGTATTTTAAGTCTATGGCATGTATAGGGACTTAGTCATTTGTTAAATGTGTCATTGTGATTTTATCCAATGTTTTGGCTTGTGATTGTAAAATGCTTGTTTTGATAATTGGCCATGTAGATTGGTTTATTTGGGCTATCATGGTTGTAAGCCTAAGTGTATATATATATGTGTGTGTGTGCTAATGACTTTGGTGATATGGTCATGGTATACTTGGTGAATGATAGAAATGTGGTTTATGACATGAATGTGAAATGTTTGGCATTATGGTTTATAGGTGAGATGATAAATTGGTGTACAATTAGGTGCCTTGAAAGTAGTCAATTGTAGCTTAATAATTTTTGTGACTATATTATATGTTGTTTTTTTGTTGGCCATAATTGTGGATGTTTTGGTTTCCTAAGTATGTTATGTTTGTGCCTTGAATTGATATAAGTGTATGTGTGAACAAGGGTGGCAAATGGCTTGGTAAATAGCCTTTATTTTATCCCCAAAGGTAGACACACGGGCATGTGTCTAGGCCGTGTGTGACACACAGTCTGCCCCATAGGCAAGTGTTCTGGCCATGTGTCCCCTGCACCTTAATTTTTGAAAACTAGAATGTCTAAAATTGAGCACACGGACAGAGACATGGGCATGTGTCTTGGCTGTGTGTGCTACACGGCCTAGCACATAGGAGTGTGGCACGGCCGTGTGGCACAAGTCAAAGAGCACCCTAATTTGAACACGGTCTAAAGCACGGGCGTGTCAAAGGGTCACACGGGCGTGTCCCAGGGTCACACGGGCGTGTGAGCCCTATAACATGGAAAATTTTTCTAAGTTTTGTAAAATTTTCTAAAGTTCTCGATTCAGTCCTGAACCACTTCCAAAGCATGTTTTGGGCCTCGTAGGCTTGTTTTAGGGACGATATGAATGTGTATGAAAAGTTTTAATTTGGATGCAAATTTATGACTGAGAATTGTGTGAATGCTTGTGTTATAAGTCCGGTAATGCTTCGAGCCCTGTTCCAGTGTTGAATATGGGTAAGAGGTGTTACATTTATTACTGACGGGATTTAGCTCAGATGAATAATCCTATTGACCTTGTTATAGAAAGGATTTAGCCCGGGCGGGTAATTCTGATATAATTCCTCTCGAGCATATGTTACAATTAGGATTTAGCTTGGACTGGTAATCCTATTATACGATATGTGGCTCGAGAGTATGCTCTTTGATTAAGAGCCCCAATGGGTTCTCTTGAATAAGAATTGACAGATTATTGAATTGTACACCTTGGGTGTACTACCTGAGTATCCATTGGAATTTCAATGATTCAACGGACAAAACTCTTGGCATGATAAGAGAATTATGGGATGACATGAATGATTTCTTGAAGGAATATATTCTGATGAGCTCATCTATGCTTACTTGATGCATATGTGAATATTTATGTGACTAACTTGTTTGATTGAGTGTAAGTGTTTAGGTAAATTTGCCAAATTGATGAAAAGCATGTTATTGAATGCTTAATGTTAATAAATGTGAATTGGTAAGTTTTAATTCTCATTATACGAACTTACTAAGCATTTAATCCTTACTAGATTTTATTTTCCCTGTTTATAGTGCTCAGAAGCTCGCGAAGGTTGGAAATCAATTGGAGCATCATCACATTATCCACTAGCTTATTTTGGGTATATATAGTAAAATCATTCTTGTATAATGGCATGTATAGGCTAATTTGGTGATTGTTGGCTTGAAAATGATGCTTGTAACCTAGCCATTGGAATGACTAGTAACAGTTTATTTTGATATACTTATAATGTTATACTATGGTAGCTACATACATGTTAAGTAGTTGATCAAATTATGTCTAACATGTGGACTAAACTAAGGTAAGATTATAAACAAGTATGCATGTGATGATATGCCATATTAAATGATAGAATTTGTTTAATTTGAATGCTAGAATTGGTTGGATTATGGATGTAAGTTTTAGTGCAGGTCATTGGTAAAAATTTTGGGTGAGAAATGAAGCTAGAAATGGCTTTATTTTATCCACACGGGCATGTGTCTTGGTCGTTTGTCTGGTACACGAGCGTGTGGTTAGGCCGTGTGTCCTCTGCACCTTAAATTTGAGAAACAGAATGCTCAGAATTGAGCACACGAGCAGAGACATGGGCGTGTGTCTCAGCCTTGTGTGCTACACGGCCTAGAACACGGGCGTGTGTCTCAGCCGAGTGAAACCTGCACCTAATTTCGAAAAAATAAAATTAACCACACGGCCTAGCACAGGGGCATGTGGTCGGTCATGTGGCACAAGTCAGAGAGTTACACGGGGTCGAACACGGCCTGCAGCACAGGCGTGTCCTAGGGTCACACGGGCGTGTCCCTTAGACCACACGGACGTGTGAACCCTGCATCTTTGAAAATTTTTTAAATTTCGTGAAATATTTTTAAAGTTTTTGATTGAGTCCCGACTCGATTCTAAAGCTCATATCGGCCCTCGAGGGTCCATTTAAAGGATGTCATGAATAATCTCGGAAAATGAACAGTGATTGAGATGATTTATCTGTAAATGTTCTGTAAACTTCGGTAATGCTTTGTAACCCTATTTTGACAATGGATATGGGTTGGTGGTGTTACTATCCATATCTAAATAGTATCGATATCGTTTACTATATCAGGTGAACCATTCCTCATACACACAACTCCACCTTCAACTAAACTGTATGTGGAGAACCAATCCCTATTGGGACATATGTGAAAAGAACACTCCGAATCTAGGATTCATTCGGATGTAAGCTCGGAGTTTTCGCTTTTTTACACCAACAATAAATCATCACCCTTTTATCGACCAAATTAGCACCAACTAAATCTTCCTCGTTGCTCTCAGTAGCCCTTTTATTTTGCAGTTTGTAACAATCTGCCTTGATGTGACCTAACTTCTTACAATAGCGACATCTCTTGTCTCTCTTCCTTGATGTTACCAAAATCAAGACTTGCCTATCTAACTTGCTATCCAAACCGAATTCATCGTCGAGTTTGTCTTTGCTCATCAAATGACCCTTCACGCCTTTGAACTAGAGGTTATTTCTATCATAAATCATTCTTTCCCTAAAAGACTTGTATGAATGGGGTAAAGAGCACAATAATAGCATCTCCTAATCTTTATCGTCAATATAAACCTTAAAACTCTTTAAATTATTCAAAAGAGTAATAATTTTACTGATGTGATCTCTAAGGTACTCACCTTTATTCACACGGAATGTGTACAACGGTTGTTTCAACACTAATCAGTTAGCTAGATAATTTGTCCCGTAGAGGGTTTCTAGCCTTTTCCATGGGGTGTAGGTCATTTTCTCCATCAACACGTCCTGCAATACATTATTCGTGAGGCACAATTGAATTAAGGATAAAACCCTTCTATCTAATCTATACTATTCTGATTTTTCCATGTCTTCAGGCTTCTTCTCTATAAGGACCTCCTCAAGATTGCCCTTAATCCGAATTATCATCATATGAAATTACCACAGATTTAATTTTGCGATGCCATTGAACTTATCAATATCAAACCTTGTTGCTGCCATATTTGAATGGGTTGAATGTGAAAATCGACCAAGCTTTGATACTTGTTGAGGATAAACCCGATTGAGCAATGAACAATTAAAATAATGAAGAAATTGAAAAGATTGAACACAAATATTTTACATGGAAAAAGCCCTTTATAGAGGATAAAAAACCACATACAAAGATAATTTCACTAAAACAACAGAAACAAAGAGTACAAAAGATGGAGATAAAAATTAACCTCAAAACCCAAAATAAGAACCCTTAAAACGAAAACATAAAATTCTCTAAAAGCTTGTAAAAGCTAATACCTAAATGTGTAATGATGTTTTTTCTATGGTGGAAAAGAGTCTATTTATAAGATAAATTCATAGGTCAAATAATATTAAAATAACTTATACTAATCATAGGTTAAGTGAGAAACTAAAAACAGAGTTTAAGTAGGAGAAGAAAAATAAAAAAAAAAACACGATGCATAACTTCACAATGTACCTATCGCCTTCAATTGCTTGATTACTTATAACACCAAAGGAAATGTTGGTATTTAGTACTAGTATATCATTCTTAGCGGTGCAGGCCGTTCAATGTTCATTTTGCTAGCAAATGGAGCCTACTTGAGACACATTTTCATGTTGGGCATGCGATGGAAATTCCTGCTTGCATTGCTGAAAAATTGTTTAGCACGCAGCAAAAATCACCAAAAGCAAAGCCTACAAACTACACATCATTTCGTTCACATTTGATTAATAAGAAAATTGTTTAGAAATGTTCTTACTCCATATTTCGACAATAAATTCAAGAATAAATAATTTCTTGTTGAGTAGCAATTTGGGACAGTAGACCCAAATCTGTAATAATACATAATAACAATATACATAAAGTTATAGAGATAATTTGAACCATTAGGTGTATCCCTTATTAGGTCAGGTTAGGGATTTAATCCTAGGAATGGAGCAATTTCATGATCAGTGGTTTATCTTTTTGGAAAGCACTTACAACAAGGGGAATAGCCAATACTACCAGCAGAGATACGCTAATTTAGACAAAAAAAAAAGATATTTTGTCAAAAAAAAGATATTTTGTCTCTAGCTGCTACCACGTGGTTACTTTTTTTGTTTCATTTGGAGAAAGATGGGGAGGAAGGGGACAAAAAAACATTGTTGGTTTTGGTTTCCAATTTTTTATTAAAATAATTTTTTAAAATATGGATTTAAAATCATATGTGATGATAAAACATAAGATTGAACCTTGAATCTCATACCAATCAATTTAAAACTCATACATGTTTGTCACTAAATCAATGGCGTGATTATGATAAAATATTTAAATCAACATATTAATTAAATATAGCTGTCAGTCACGGGCTCACCCCCAACCCTTTTTTCAACTGTTTTTTCTCTTTTATTTCTTTCCCTTCTTCTATTTATATAAACCGGTCCCCCTCCCCCAATTCAAATTTTAAAATTGAAGAAGAGGAAATTTGTAATTTTTTTGTGTTATTGTAGTTGAGTGTTTTGTGTTGGAGTTTTAGGGAGAAATTATGATAATTTTAAGGTATTTTTTATTGTTTGTAATAATAATTTGTATATTATATGTATGTTTATATTTTAATTTATTTTTAATCTTTAGATTTAACATTTAAGATTATATTTTTGTTTGAAAAATTTTATATTAGTTGGTGTTTTAGGGATAGATTATGATAGTTTTAATGTATATGTTTTTAGTTTGTAATAATAATTTGTATATTATATATTTTATTTGTAATATTTAGATTTAATATTTAAGATTATATTTTATTTTGTAAAAATTTTTGTTTGTGTTGCATTTTTGGGAAAAAAAAGTTCGTTTGTGTTTGAGTTTTTTGTTTTATTATTATTATTATGTTTGTAATTTATATTTTACTACATTAATTATTTTTATATATATTAGTAAAGATACTTAAATTTCAGTTGCAAACATCTGGGTTAAGGTAATTTATTTTAATAATTTTTTGTTTAGTTGGTGATTAATATTATTAGGTGGAAATTTAATTTAAATAAAAAAACTCTAAAATTATTTATGAAAATAAGTTTTGTAAAATATTACTAGCTGGAAGCGATATTATTTTAGAATGACATGTTTATTCAATTTTCTTTATGTGGGTATCGAGATGGGTTTATTGATTAGAGCAATCGATCACACGACCATAATGATTAATTTACCGGTAAAAAAATTGTTGCTATCTACAAGTACTTTATAAATGTGCACGTCATTCTTTTTCTAATTAGCATATTTAACTAATATGGTAATTTGTTATGGACACTGTGAGTACCACGTCTTGAAAGCGCGAGTCCATGGTCTGAGCTATCAGCCAGACGAATGGATTTTCCCTTATTTGGATGTAATGGGATTCGGAACGACGACATATATTAGGATGTTTGAGCTTAGGGCCAACTTGATATTAGCTTTGGTTAAGAGGTGACACCTAAAAACCCAAACATTTCATTTGTCGTGTGGGGAGTGCACCATCACCTTAGAAGATGTTGCTTTGTAACTCAGGCTCCCAATTGACAGTGCTGCGGTCATGGGTTGAAGTAAAGTGATCAAATGTAACACCCTTTACCCGACTCGATTGCCTGATTCGGATTGCAAGATGCTAGATTCCATTTTTAATTTAGTTAATACATTTGTTATTACAATCCTCATTTTAAAACAATATAAGATAAATAATACTTATAACACCATTACTAATTAGCTTAACAAATCTTAATAATCTATCTCAATGGATAGAAATTTAAATGGGTAGAAATTTAAATTAAGATAGAACGATTTCACAAAGTAACTTTATCCTATTGAATAATCACTTAACATTGAAAACATATATTCTAACCCCTTAATCACAATTACGACTAAGACGTTGAGGCTTCGCCTCAAGGTAGCCCTGCTGTATGCATATTACGACTGAAAAGTGAACTTGGCAAGCTCGATGGATTCTAGCCTGGTCCCTCATCGAATCCTTGCATCTTTCCCTAATGCCTGCATTACATAATGGCACACATGTAAGTTCAATGAACTTTGTGAGTTATCCATACCTTGCATTGGCAGAATGCTAACAAGCTCATGCTTTAATTTAATACTAAAGTCTAGCTGTCTACACTAGGAAAGGTTCGCCAATCCCATTGGCATAGTATGTACATCACACGTACTGACTTGCTTGTACTTAGCTCATTATCTTCAATGATACCTTCACTTACTTACTTGAACTGTCAGACCCTAAAAATGACTGATCCAAAAAGGTGAGTAAGACATGTATGTGAATTGTTTTAATGCACCACAGTAGTATAGTCGCCAACCTGTTCACTTTCTAGCGAGTTAGAGCATTGGCACATACTAGCATTTAAGTATCTGTCAGTTGGCGGTATCTAAGGATTTAATTATAGGGGAATACACCTAAGGAAGAGTACGCCCTATAGTTTTTGCTAAGTATGAAAAGCCTACCAAGTGTATGAGAAAATTGTAGGAGACTTAATTGTCTTTAAGACCACGCCTTACACGAGTCATCGCCAAGGGGTAGACGCTTGGTTAGCATGAGCACTGTTCAAGTTGATTCTGGTAATAGGATTAGTTAGGAGTCAATTAGATTGATTTGACCCTCCCCATGTCTTGTCAAATAGGCTCACTAGTGAGTTTCTAGACCCATCTCCTACACGTTATGTTATAATGATTCTTTGTATGGTTGATGTCTATATAGATGAGCATATCTTGTTAAGAAGTTGTAGTTTGTATGTATGTATGTTTTTTGTGAAACAATTGTATGTATGTCTTGAACTGTACAAGGTGCTGCATGAAAATAACGGTGTATGGTAAACATGTATGAGAAATTATGTGTTGGGATGTAAGATTCTGTTGAGGGTATGAGTGAAATCTGTGTAAATGTATCCATTATGTTAATTGAGTGATGCATGACAAAGTAGGGTTGGCGATAAGGGGGTTCGGGTGGAGTGTCGGGAAAAAATGTGATGTGATAATAGACATAGCGATGGTACTTTGATGATGTTCGCTAGGAAAGTAAACACGAAGGCCAATATGGATAAAGTGTAGTCCATCATGGCCGTAAATGCGAGGTCCGTTGGGACAATAAACACAAGAAAAGACCAATGCTACAAATATGTGGAAAGACCATGGTCATGGCACATTCTTCAAATGTCGGATGAGTCGCATTTTCCTACTAGAGTTTTTGCGAGTCTTAGGGGCAATGATGGGAAAACCTCAGGCGATGTCAAGTGTAACACCCTTAACCCCGTATCCTTCACTGAAACAGGGTTTTGAAGCATTACCAAAACACTCAGAACATTTATCAATTAATTCAGGCAAGTTACTATTCATTGACCAAGGTCATTCATAATGTCCCTTAAATGGACCCTCGAGGCCTAATACGAGCATTAGAATCAAGTCGGGACTAAATCGAAAACTCAGGGAATTTTCCGCGAAATTTCCCCCTTTCTTGATCAAACAATATATATATTTATAAGAGTATGCCCAAAGATCAATCATGAGATGGTTGTAATAACATACTTAATTTACCATGTTTATTAATATAAAGCGTTGTCATTATTATTTCAGTTTTTCTTTCTGTGTGTATAGATAAACTGTTTTATAATAATGTCCTGAGAATAATATGATTATTCTTAAAAGATCCTTAGTCGAGTATTATTGTTGACTAGGACAATAATAATGCATTAAGACTAACATGTAGTTGATTGATGATAAAGAGTTGTCATTGATATGGAGTGTCAAAATCAATGCATGAATATGTGTGTTAGAGAACAACATATTGGATTGACCCGCTATGAGTATGTTTCTTGGATTATTATGTAATTGTCACAACATTACTCATAGTGATTAATATGTATATGATCCTCAGACTTGAGATCATTATTATCCCAGCATCGTGAGTTGTATATTTTGATACAGTCAAACGTACACCGTAACAAGTTGTTCTATAAAGGCTGATGTTGGATATACCACAATCTATGTAGAGGGATATGGTTGATCAATAAAGGATAAGTCCCTCCTACATAATAGGAGTAATATCTTAGGTCACTTGATTGAGTGAGACTAGAAATGCATGGCCATGCTCAAATAAGTTGATATGAGATGTCATACTAATTTGTATATCATAGTCTACTCAAGATATCAAGAAACATGGGATGGACTATGCAAGTGTGACTATCCCATGACTTGTATCCGTTCCAAAGATAAAGGACATAAGGATTAATGCATGAAAGGTTAATCACGAAAGGTTATGTCGAATCATGACTTCTTTTAACTTAGGTAGCAATGATGCATTGCTAGATGCCACTCATTGTCTGTGACAATAGAATCGTTCTAGTATTACTGCTAACGTTGCAAGAACCTACAGGGTCACACCCTATGGTTGAAATGAACGGAATAAAATATAGTTGGTATTGTGCTTGGTTGTCACATAAATTAAATTAATTAAAGAATTAATTTAATTGGGCAATCAAATATTGAACATATTATATGTACAAGGATGTTGTACACATAATGATAACATAATTTTATTAATATATGAATTTGATTCATATATAAATTTAAATAAATATAGTTTACCGGAATCCTTATTATAATTAATGTAATTATAATTTTCAGATATAATTAATGTAATTATAATTTTCGGTTAAAAACTTTATTGTATTTATTTAATCTTGTAATACATTCAAGAGATACCAATTATAAAAGGCCCAATTAAGAGGATACCTATTATAAAAGGCCCAATGAGAAAGGCACCCATTATAAAAGGTATTAAAAGGAGACAAAACTAAACATGAAAACCCTAAGTGATTGCTTGTTAGGTCTAGCAGCCGTCAAGCAAATAAGCCTCCAAAACAGTTTTGGAGATTTCTTCCGTTCATAGTCAAACCGGGTGGATTACGTAGAGGCCGACATCGGAAAAGGTTGAGGCTTGATTCGACAGTAGATCAAAACTCTTGTTGCCAAGGCGTCGCTGTCTACTCAGATTGAAGTTTTGGTAATTTTGAAACCTTTATTTCACCCCGATTCGTTCCTCACACATGGATCCATGATTTGGATCGCCGGATCTAATTTTATTCTGCTGCGCCATGGGGTACCGGCGTTCCAACAGTGGTATCAGAGCCACTTGTGTGATACAAACTCGGGTTTAAATACTTGGGTGATGCAATTGTATGAGATACATGTTTTTATCTTATTATATTTTCGATTGTTTAAATCTTTTAAGCATAATCTGATAATTGTTCCTTTCGGTAATTGATTAAATGTTAATCATGGTGTTGTGGCCTATTCGATTTTATGTTATTACTGTTAACTATTAACAAATCTATAATAATGCGGCGGTGGTATTTATAGTTTCCAGTAAGTGTTAACTGGCTAGTGGAACAAGGGTTGTTCCGATATGAAACCTCAAGGATTAAAATCCTAAAAACACGATTCTGTTGATAAAAATTTATCAAATCGTGAGGCTTCATTTGACTGGGGTATGCGATTCGCGCCGCGGGGGCTCCGCCCCCGCATCCCCCCGGGATAGGGTTCGGCCCGCTTCCTCCGACATCCTCAGACCCCCGCAAAAAAAAAAAATTGTTAATAAAAGAAATTTATAAACTTGATGGGCCACAAAAGGTTGAAAGGATATTTTATAATTCACCTTAGCAAAAAAAGCATTGAATTATGTATGCTATTTTTGACATGCACGGTGTTTGAAATGCATAGTTATAGCCCAATGACCCATTCGATAAAAGGTTGTATTTTTTTTTAAATACGGCCTGCGTGTCGTGCCTTACTACTATTCTCTTGTATTTCTCTTCTTATCTTATTCCCTCGTATGTAAAACGAGTTTCTACATATTGTAATTTGCAAGAGTTGCTGTGGGCCAAACAAGAAGGAAGGTGGGACAATGATTGTGAGTGATAGCTTGTGAAAGGGCTTACACCTTTAGGTTTCCTTTTGGTTTTCCCATTGGCTTGGGTTGAACCACTTTAGTTTATGGGCTATAACTATAGCATTTATTTATTTCTTTTTTTATTCATGTATGAGATGCTATGGATGATAATAAACCTTGTTGATAATAAACCCTATTAATTGATGAGATCGATTAAAAGACTAAATGGGCTAAAGTAGACCATAATTGGTGAGATGCAACAACCTTGATAAAATCCCTCTATTAAAATATTAAGTCAACATGGCCTTCCAATTTTGCCCTCGTTAAGGCCTCGATCAATACTATGTAGGTTCTGCCAAAGCGAAGTACTAGTATTTATCTTGGTTAAACGCGAAGAATAAACAAGTGATATTCGCTGGTTAAAAAAAATTGGTTAATGACTTAACTAGGTTACTCTAATAGGATTAGAAACCTAGAGGCAAGTAAATTGGATAAATCATAAGATGATTAGAACAAGAGTTGTTCACCAAATATTAGGAGTTACATATGATGTAATTAGCAAATGTTGCTAACCTAAATAACCATAATCTTAAGAGTAAAGCCAAAGCTGACTTAAGAGGTGGTGAAATATGGATCCTTAACCTACTAGAAATACTTTTGAGAAAGTTTTTCCGAAATTAATATATGAGGGTTATTAATTTTGAAATAAAATAGTCGGAATATCATTTAATAAAGTCTTTTTAATGATTGATATAAAATTGGTAAATTTACTCACATGCATATTTAATTGTTGTAGATATATTATGGCTGCAAACACTAGCACACTCTCATTGCGATCGGTCCTTGAGAAGGACAAATTGAATGGTTTGAATTTTCTTGATTGGTTCCGTAACTTGAGGATTGTCCTTAAACAAGAACGGAAATTATATGTCATTGAACAACCACTTCCTAATGAACCACCCGCTAACGCCTCGAGGACTGATAGAGATGCTTACAAGAAGTATCTCGATGACATGATAGATGTTGGATGTCTTATGCTTGCCACTATGAATCCTGAACTTCAGAAGCAACATGAAGACATGGTTGCTTATGATATGATCGAGCACCTGAAAGAACTTTATCAGGGACAAGCACGGCAAGAGAGGTTTGATATCTCTAAGGCCTTATTCCAATGTAAGTTGGCTGAAGGAAGCCTAGTAGGACCTCATGTCCTTAAGATGATTGGCTATATTGAAAGCCTGTCTAAGCTTGGGTTTCCATTAAGCCAAGAGTTGGCCACTGATGTTATTTTACAATCGTTGCCGGATAGCTACAGCCAGTTTGTCCTCAATTTCAATATGAATTAAATTGACAAGACTCTACCACAATTGCTCAGTATGTTACGAACTGCTGAAGGCAACTTGAAAAAGGTTGGACCCAAGCCCATACTGATGGTCCGTAATAACAAGGGTAAGGGAAAGGCCAAAGTTCAAACAAAGCCCAAGGGCAAAGGTAAGCCCAAATTTGGAAAAGGAAAGGCTGCACTGAAACCTAAAGGTGAGGTGTCTAAGGAAGGAAACTGTTTTCATTGTGGTGTGACTGGACATTGGAAACGGAACTGCCCTACCTATCTTGAAGAAGTCAAGAAGGCTAAAGCAAGCGGAATGTCTGCTTCAGGTATTTATGTTATTGATATTAATTTATCAACTACTACTTCTTGGGTATTAGATACTGGTTGTGGTTCTCATATTTGTACTTCTGTACAGGGACTACAAAGGAGTAGGACTTTGGCTAGAGGAGATGTGGACCTATGAGTTGGAAATGGAGCAAAAGTTGCTGCATTAGCTGTGGGAACATATACTTTATCTTTGCCTAGTGGACTTGATTTATGTTTAGAGGATTGTTATTTTGTACCCAGTTTGACTAAAAACATTATTTCAATTTCTTGTTTAGACAAAATTGGTTTTGAGATAATTATTAAGAATAATTGTTGTTCATTTTATCTCAATAATGTTTTCTATGGTTCGGCACAATTGATTAATGGCCTCTATATTTTAGATCAAACGAATCCCATTTACAACATAAATACTAAAAGATCTAAAATAAATGACTCAAATCAAACTTATCTTTGGCATTGTCGTTTGGGCCACATAAGTGAGAAACGCATATCCAAACTCCATAGAGATGGTCTCTTGAATTCATTTGTTTTTGAACAATTTGAAGTATGTGAATCTTGCTTATTGGGAAAAATGACTAAATCTCCTTTTTCTGGAAAAGGTGAACGAGCTAGTGATTTATTGGGCCTAATACATTCTGATGTATGTGGACCAATAAATACACAGGCCAGAGGTGGATTTCACTACTTCATTACTTTCACTGATGATTTCAGTAGATATGGGTATGTTTATCTCATGCGCTATAAGTCTGAGTCCCTTGAAAAGTTCAAGGAATTTAAAAATGAAGTACAAAATCAACTAGGCAAAACTATCAAGTCACTTCGATCTGATCGAGGTGGAGAGTATTTGAGCCTAGAGTTTGATGATCTTTTAAAAGAATGTGGGATTGTCTCACAACTTACTCCTCCTGGTACTCCTCAATGGAATGGAGTATCTGAGAGAAGAAATCGAACTTTGTTAGACATGGTTCGATCCATGATGAGTCATGCTGATCTACCGACTTCCTTTTGGGGACATGCACTTGAGACTGCTGCCTTCACACTAAATCGTGTTCCATCTAAATCGGTTCAAAAGACGCCATATGAGATGTGGACTGGGAAACGTCCTAGTATGTCCTTTATGAAAATTTGGGGTTGTGAAGCTTATGTTAAACGTCAGACGTCTACTAAGCTTGAACCCAAATCTGAAAGGTGTATTTTTGTGGGGTATCCAAAAGAAACCAAAGGATATTATTTTTTTAATCCCACTGAGAACAAAATTTTTGTTGCTCGGACTGGTGTCTTCCTAGAGAAAGAATTTACTTCTAGAAAAGGAAGTGGAAGAAAGACTGAACTTGAAGAAATTCAAGAATCACAAGATACCACTGAACCAGAGATTGAACAAAACCAAATTCCACAAGAAATTGAGGAACAAACAACTGCTATAGAAACACAACCACTGCGCAGATCTTTAAGAGAACGCCGTGCACCTGAGAGATATGGATTTCTCATTACAACGCATGGTGACGTTCTTCTTATAGATCAAGATGAGCCTAGGACTTATCAAGAAGCGATGACGAGCCCAGACTCTGAGAAATGGCTTGAGGCCATGAGATCTGAGATGGATTCCATGTATGAAAACCAAGTATGGACTTTGATTGACCCACCCGAAGGGGTTAAACCTATAGGGTGCAAATGGGTTTTCAAAAAGAAAATAGACATGGATGGTAATGTACAAACATACAAAGGGCGATTAGTCGC
Source organism: Gossypium australe (assembly GCA_005393395.2). Taxonomy (NCBI): domain Eukaryota; kingdom Viridiplantae; phylum Streptophyta; class Magnoliopsida; order Malvales; family Malvaceae; genus Gossypium; species Gossypium australe. Next base: position 122,263,376 of record CM016616.1, read on the forward strand.
TAAAGGTTTTCGCCAAATTCATGGTGTTGACTATGATGAAACCTTTTCTCCTGTAGCTATGTTTAAATCCATCAGGATCTTGCTCGCCATAGCTGCATTTCATGATTATGAAATCTGGCAGATGGACGTCAAAACAGCTTTCTTTAACAGGAAACTTGAAGAGGATGTGTATATGACACAACCTGAAGGTTTTGTAAATCCAAAGGATGCTAGAAAGATATGTAAGCTACAAAGATCCATTTATGGATTAAAGCAAGCTTCTCGAAGTTGGAATATTCGTTTTAACGATGCAATCAAAGAGTTTGGTTTTATCAAAAATGAAGATGAACCATGTGTTTACAAGAAAGTTAGTGGGAGCACTATCACATTCTTGGTACTATATGTGGATGACATACTTATCATGGGAAATGACATACCTACCTTACAGTCTATTAAGACTTGGTTAAGAAGTTGTTTTTCTATGAAGGACTTGGGCGAAGCCACTTATATCTTAGGAGTCAAGATCTATAGAGATAGATCAAGACGACTACAAGGTCTAAGCCAAAGTACATACATAGATAAAGTACTGAAAAGGTTCAGTATGGAAGAATCTAAAAGAGGATTCCTACCTATGAGACATGGTATTTCACTCTCGAAGGAAATGTGTCCTTCAACTCCACAAGAGAGAGAACGTATGAGTAAAATTCCATATGCTTCCGCTATTGGATCTATCATGTATGCTATGTTATGTACCAGTCCAGATGTCTCGTATGCCTTAAGTATGACGAGCAGGTATCAAGTAGATCCCGGTGAAGGTCACTGAACCACAGTCAAGAGTATCCTTAAGTACTTAAGAAGAACTAAGGATACGTTCCTATTATATGGAGGTGAGGAAGAGTTAAGTGTAAAAGGTTACACTGATGCCAGCTTCCAAACCGACAAGGATGATTCTCGATCGCAATCAGGTTTTGTGTTTTGCCTTAATGGTGGTGCTGTGAGCTGGAAGAGTTCAAAGCAAAGTACAGTAGCCGATTCTACAACAGAGGCCGAGTATATTGCAGCCAGTGAGGCAGCAAAAGAAGCAGTTTGGATCAAGAAGTTCATTACTGGACTAGGGGTTGTGCCTAGCATATCAAATGCTATAGAACTCTGATGTGATAACAATGGAGCTATTGCACAAGCTAAAGAACCCAGATCTCACCAGCGATCCAAACATATACTTAGACGCTACCATCTTATTCAAGAGATTATCGATCGAGGGGATGTAGAGATATGCAGAGTACCTTCAGATGATAACATCGCTGATCCCCTGACCAAGCCTCTGACACAGCAGAAGCATGATTGTCACACTAAGTCACTTCGTATTAGATATATGAGTGATTGGTCTTAGTGCTAGTGGGAGATTGTAAGAGTATGCCCAAAGATCAATCATGAGATGGTTGTAATAACATACTTAATTTACCATGTTTATTAATATAAAGCGTTGTCATTATTATTTCAGTTTTTCTTTCTGTGTGTATAGATAAACTGTTTTATAATAATGTCCTGAGAATAATATGATTATTCTTAAAAGATCCTTAGTCGAGTATTATTGTTGACTAGGACAATAATAATGCATTAAGACTAACATGTAGTTGATTGATGATAAAGAGTTGTCATTGATATGGAGTGTCAAAATCAATGCATGAATATGTGTGTTAGAGAACAACATATTGGATTGACCCGCTATGAGTATGTTTCTTGGATTATTATGTAATTGTCACAACATTACTCATAGTGATTAATATGTATATGATCCTCAGACTTGAGATCATTATTATCCCAGCATCGTGAGTTGTATATTTTGATACAGTCAAACGTACACCGTAACAGGTTGTTCTATAAAGGCTGATGTTGGATATACCACAATCTATGTAGAGGGATATGGTTGATCAATAAAAGATAAGTCCCTCCTACATAATAGGAGTAATATCTTAGGCCACTTGATTGAGTGAGACTAGAAATGCATGGCCATGCTCAAATAAGTTGATATGAGATGTCATACTAATTTGTATATCATAGTCTACTCAAGATATCAAGAAACATGGGATGGACTATGCAAGTGTGACTATCCCATGACTTGTATCCGTTCCAAAGATAAAGGACTTAAGGATTAATGCATGAAAGGTTAATCACGAAAGGTTATGTCGAATCATGACTTCTTGTAACTTAGGTAGCAATGATGCATTGCTAGATGCCACTCATTGTCTGTGACAATAGAATCGTTCTAGTATTACTGCTAACGTTGTAAGAACCTACAGGGTCACACCCTATGGTTGAAATGAACGGAATAAAATATAGTTGGTATTGTGCTTGGTTGTCACATAAATTAAATTAATTAAAGAATTAATTTAATTGGGCAATCAAATATTGAACATATTATATGTACAAGGATGTTGTACACATAATGATAACATAATTTTATTAATATATGAATTTGATTCATTTATAAATTTAAATAAATATAGTTTACCGGAATCCTTATTATAATTAATGTAATTATAATTTTCAGATATAATTAATGTAATTATAATTTTTGGTTAAAAACTTTATTGTATTTATTCAATCTTGTAATACATTCAAGAGATACCAATTATAAAAGGCCCAATTAAGAGGATACCTATTATAAAAGGCCCAATGAGAAAGGCACCCATTATAAAAGGTATTAAAAGGAGACAAAACTAAACATGAAAACCCTAAGTGATTGCTTGTTAGGTCTAGCAGCCGTCAAGCAAATAAGCCTCCAAAACAGTTTTGGAGATTTCTTCCGTTCATAGTCAAACCGGGTGGATTACGTAGAGGCCGACATCGGAAAAGGTTGAGGCTTGATTCGACAGTAGATCAAAACTCTTGTTGCCAAGGCGTCGCTGTCTACTCAGATTGAGGTTTTGGTAATTTCGAAACCTTTATTTCAGCCCGATTCGTTCCTCACACATGGATCCATGATTTGGATCGCCGGATCTAATTTTATTCTGATACGTCATGGGGTACCGGCTTTCCAACAATATTACCTATGTTATCACCATAACATGAACTTAAATACATATATGCATGTACCAAAACAGAATCATAACTAGCCATTCCAATGGCTAGATTACAGGCATCATTTACATTTAGATGCCAATATGGCCAACATATCCTATACATGCCATTACAACCGTAATTGAATTACCATACTATACCGACATGGGCTGATGGATAGTGTGAGTGATCTCCGCCAAGCTTCCAATCCAACAAGCTTCCGATTTAGAGGAAAAATAAAACGAGGTAAGAATTACATGCTTAGTAAGTCCGTATAACATGATACTTAACTTACCATTCATCCTATTTAGAGGTAACTATGTAAGGCATATTCACTTAATTTGACCTCAAGCCCTACACACATCCTCATTGCCATTGTTAGTCATATAATCAACATGTATAAGCTCAATCAACAATCAAGTTTCCATACATATATGCTTTCCACAACATGTATTCATTAAGCATGTATATATCATCTCTTATTATTACAAGTATAGCTTCATAGTAGTGCGTTTCGAGTTCAGATTGTTTCATGTCAGGACTTTACTCATTTTATTCGAGTATTAAGATCACCAAGTAGTAGTACACTCAAGGTGTACAAATATATAATCAAGGATGAACACTTTCATCAAATAATTTCCATGTACAATTATCATATTTTCATATTTTCATACATCACTAGTCATAAGTCATCATTTCCACTCTCATCAAATAATTTCCATGTACAATTATCATCTTTTCGTATTTTCATACATCACTAGTCATAAATCATCATTTTCTTGTATTTCATGTAATATCCTTTTTCATGTCATATTTCATATAATATAAATATATATATATATATCATTCCATGTCAATTTGTCTTAAATTCATATTTTCCCTTCCCAGAGCTTTACCCGTTGAATTTATTCGAAATATCGATGGATACATAAGTAGTACACTTGAGGTGTAAGAATCAAAATCCGTCAATTCGTGTCCAATGTACCCATATGGTACAATTTCAGAGAGTACACTATCAAGGCATATATATGCAAACGACAGGATTACCAGTCCAAGCTAAATCCTTTTTACGTCATATGCTTAAAGAGCTTGATTTGGATTACCCGTCCGGGCTAAATCCAATCTATAACATATGCTCGAGAGGACTTATATCAGGATTACCCATCCGGGCTAAATCCTATCAAAAGTGAGGTCGAAGGATTACTCATCCGAGCTAAATCCTATCTGCAACAAATGCAGGACCTCTTTCATTTTGGGAAATCATATATCCATCGATTTTCCATTTATTGAACCGAAATTTAAACACTTTTCAAGCATTAACAGGCATTTGATCATTTCATACCTCCGTAACATTTATGTAATTCGAGTGAAACACATTCCACATTCATGTCAAGCATAGAAGCAACATTTTATTCATTTACCATTTTATCGAGCATTTTCATTTATCAGGCTTTATCGAGTAGGTGATCATTTCACATATTTATGACATTAATAAAATTCACAAACACAACATTTAAATCAAGCATAAAAACATATACAATTTGGTTACACGAACTTACCTCGACAAATGTTCGTGTACATAAATCCACTAATCTGACATTTCCCTCGTTCTAACTCCGAATTTGGTCTATCCGGATCTATACGAGTAAATTTAATGTCAATTTATCACATTTTACACTTATTTGGACTCAATTTTTATCCTAGGAAAAATTACCATTTTGCCTCTAACTTTTTCATAAATTACCATTTTGTCCTTAGGCTCGAAAAATGAAATTCATGAGATCTGACCCTCTACCCAAGCCTAGCTGAAATATAAATACAACTTTTACAGAACATACATTTCACAATTTAGCATTTTCCATGGATTTTCTCCTATTTTCATTTTAGTCCCTAAATCAAGTCTATATGAAAAATCACTTTGTATAAATTGTTTATCTATCATCAATCTTTCATTTTCTACCATAAATTTCAAAGTTTCAGCATATACATATAACTTTTCAAATTGATCTCCCAAATAGATAGTTTAAGCTATCCCAATTCCAAAAATATCAAAATTACTAAAAACGGGACAAGGTAACTTACCCAATTTGGCCATGGAAGTCTCTTCTCTCTCCCCTAGGGTTTCCATGTTTATTTTGGGGAAGAAGATGACATAAAATAAGATGATATCTTTTATCATCTTTTTAATTAATAAGTATTTTGCTATTTCCAATTTAGTCCCTAGCCTTTTTCTCAATTTCCATGGATGAATCATCAAAAAATATCTACATACTTTTTATTAATGGTCTAATTATCATATAAGGACCTCTAGTTTTGAATTCCATAGCTATTTGATCCTTATAGCTACTAGAATTCAACTTTCGCATTTTATGCGATTTAGTCCTTCTCGTAATTAAGAACTAAATCGATAAAATTTTTGTATCAAAATTTTCACATGAATTTTCTAACATAACACGATCCATACAATAAAATAAAAATAAAAATAAATTATATTTTCAGCTCGGATTTGTGGTCCCGAAACCACTATTCTGATTTCACTGAAATTTGGGCTGTTACATCGAGTTTAGGCAAATCCATATCGCTAAATCTAACAGTTTTATTTGGTGCCTTGGTGGCAATTGAAACCTAGCCTTTATGGCAAATTATCTGATAAGCTTATGTTGCGTATTATTTAGAAAGCCTTAGTGGCGAAGTTATTTGGGAAGCCCTTATGGTGAGTTTTCTGGAAGGTTTGTATGGTAAATTCTGTAATGCCTAAGCGCGAGATGTTAGTCCACATTTGTAGTAAGGTCTGCTTATGCCCCTGCAACATTTTCTAGAAGAGTTCTTAGTAGTGCAATTGACGGAAAAACTCGTCATAGTAAATATCCAAGACAGAGAACTTGGCATATTCGTAATTATGGGTGGTGTAAGTGCCCACCTAACCCAGAAGTTCTCACATTACGTATCGATGTCATCTGGGATTCTATTGGATGATCTAAGACATTGTATTCATTGGAATAAGTTCATTGTAGGGATCAACTTAAAGATACAGTGAGATTGGAATTCCGTAAGTAACCAGAGCCAGTATAAGAATCCGCTAAGTGTAATATCTGCATGCATATCATTCCGAGAAATGTATCTAAATTCTATCTTCAAATGGGGTTGTGAAATAGGATCCACATTATAGTGTGAAGCTTGTGATCTGCTCAAGGGGCAGAATGTGTATAAGGTGGTTAAGTGTAGACATGGGCATATAGTTATCTATTAGGAATTAAGAAAGTATTCATCAAAGTCTGAAGTGAAGTCCAGAATCTTCAAGTAGAGAAATTCAAAAACAATGTTAAAGGTAATATTGGTTGAGACTCACTAAGTTCTTTTGAAATTACAAGCATCTATTTGTAATTCAAGTTCTTGGAATTGAACCAGTACGATAAAAGGGACCAAGCTAGGCATGCGCCAAGGTGACAGATCAATATGAGATATTATGGATACAGAAGGGCACTCATAAATATAACAAATAGTACCTTACGCCATGATTAAGTCTATTTTAATAGAGATTTAAGTAGTATTGTCTTAAACTATTTTTGAAAATCTGTTGTATTTAATAAACGTCTCCTTTAAAATCTCTTAACTTAGAAAGAATATACATAAATGAGCAGTATGTTTACTATGGTTTTCGTCGTTGTAAAATTTTGTTAAGTATTTAAGTATTGTGGCATACTATATTCGAGTTCGGTAAATCGGGTCAGGTTTAGGGTGTTACAATTAATTTGTACCAGAGATTTTGATTTAGTCGATCTTCTAAAAATTGAGATAGAGTTAGCATTCTATGCATGATACATTTAACCTATCTTAGTCCCCCAGGTAAATTAAAGTATTTAGTAATGGCGTATACTTTAGCACAATGTTAGTGCCGGAGAAAGTGAGTTTAGTTGCAAAGGAAAAAGATAGTTTTATAGATACAAAAGTGAAAATGATGCAAGCCGAACATAGAAATTTAGTACAAAAAAAAAAAAGAAAAGTCATCAATCTCTCTCTTCGGTAGGCTGGTCAGTAGGTTTAGTAAGAACTCCTTCTGGTTGGGGGTGTTATTGGGGGACTCCTTCAGGAGCATCAAAATCTTCCATTTTCTTCTCCTCCATTCCCTCTGGAACTTATCCTAATCTTTTCTCTCAGGGTTATAAACATCAAAGTTCAAGGACTCAACAATGACCTTCTGTAAGCAGTTGAAGTTCACTTGATTTAGATTGAGAGGACCGGTAGTAACTTGGGCATGAAAGATCAGGTTGGATCATACTATGGACAAGGCCTCTATCAGATTCTTTTTAGTGTTCTCCTAGTATTTCATTAGAGCTTCTTCATTGGATTAGCATAGATGCTTCAACCCAGATAAATGTTGTTGGTCTTTTTATTTGAATTTCTCCTCCCAAGAGGACTCCCTTTCCCTTAGTCAATTCACTTCTTCCTCCATCTATTTGGACCAGATTTCTAAATCTTCATATTTGGCCTTCCAAGAAGAAGCAGAGGAGTCAAGCTCTTTAATCTGGCAGATAGCTTTCCCATGACTCTAGCGTAGTTGAGCTATGAATAGTTTGCCAGAATACACAACTTATTCTAAGCCTGCTAGTTTGATGTTAGTTTGATTGCAAGTCTCCTGAAAGGCCTAGGTCATCAGCCCGTATTCAGTTGCTAAACTTGATAAAGCTTCACCAACATTAAGAGTGGGAGAAGATGAGGATTTGAGGAAAGAGAAGAGAGAAAAGCCTATTTCACCTGTCGGGGTAAGTATTTATTCTACTACTGGTGAATGGCTTCAGAAGAGAAGGGATATTGCCTCAACCTTAAGAGATCCCACCACGGGAAGAGTTTACCCACTTTGCTAGATGGAGTGTTAATGTGTAATGAACCAAAAGGGGCCTCTGGCTAGCCTTGCCATGCTATCTCTGGTGTAAATACAGCCACAGGTGTATCCAAGGTGTAGATTGGAGAGTCTACAAAGTTTGTGGACTTTATTGGTGCAACAAGAGCAAGAGGTAGGGTAGGAGTAGGAGGAGTGATGGCTCTTATGGGAGTAGGCCCTCTCTTAAGTCTGGGATAAGTCAATTATGGGCTATCAATGCCCTTCGTATCCTAGGTGCTTCCCTCTACCCTTGGCCTTTATTGTGTTCTTTCAACCAATGTTATTGATGGCATGGCGGTGAAAACCCCTTCATTTTTGTGAACTGAGTCTAGTAAGGCTAAGGCGTCCATGATGGATGCTAGAGTAGGTAGGCAAGTTTTAGAGTTCTGAGAAGGAGAAGAAAACCTTGCATCAACAACAAAGGCTTTCGCTTGGTCAGGAGAAGGGGCAGGAGATGCATCATAACTAATAATATTCCAATGGCATGGATGTAATCCACATGTCTCATAGAGGAAGAAGGGAGTCTCCCTCATCCTTCCCACTAGAATCTGTGCCAAATCATCATTAATGTTGTAAGATCAGGCCGTGCCAGTAGAAGGAACATTATGGGATTCTACCCATAGTAAAAGGTCATTTGTTCGGAGACCATTTGGACTCAACCATTGTAAGAAGTATTGAAAGACATTTTGAATAGTAACAACCTCTCTTAACCCTAGGATACTCACTTTCCTTAATCGCTTAAATTGTCTAAGAAAATTCTGAATCAACATGTTGGCTTTGTAGGCAGACCTCTTCTGAAGGAATGGGCCATCAGGTGGGGAAGCCAAAATCGATTTCAAGTTTGCATGTGACTCTCATGAACTTATCCTCTCTGATATGGAGGTTTGAGGCCCAATTCTAGATGATGGGCTCGTAACCCTAGCATGTACTAAAATTGGCCATCCTTGCCAAGGCACGTTACCTTTTTATCTTTAGTTGATAGATCTTTTGGAAAATACCAAGTATTGACGGCTCATGGTACAAGCAACAATCAATGAAATAAGCCATCAATGTCCACCAAAAAAGGGTAAAGAGTTGTCCTGGTGCAAGTCATTATTCATTAAGCTTCGAGTAGACAAAGGCGTGAAAAGGCAAGTGAAATCTAGCCTTGAGCAAGAAGAGGGGAAAAAGAAAGCCCTCAGTATTGTCACATTGGTGACACTCCCTCAGACTAAACGAAAATTGTGGGCGAAGCTTGGATGAAGGATACCTTGGGCTCCTAGGTGTCAAGTCAGCTCTTCCATGATAATGTTGCATTCATACATGGGAGCGAGCACGTATTAGGTACCATTTGGACCTCTAGGTCTATCACAATAGCCTTTCTAAGGTTTTTGCTTTTGCTACTTTTGGCACGGCATCTTGTAGGAGAAGTAGTTCTGACCATTTTGAATAATAGAGAGAGAAAGAGAAAAAGAGTTACCTCTAAAGAAAGTTACAAACTAAAGTTGACAATAAGCAAAGAGGCTTTAGCACAAAAAGAAATTAGGGCTCTAATGATGCAGACAAATATGTTAGGGAAGTGTTGAACACCCAATATTTATAAAGAATCAAGTGTCTGTGGGAAGTATTGTTTTTGAAGCCAACTATTCAAATTCTGTAATCACAATTCGACACTTGTCAAGGCTAAGGCTCTGAGTATTTAAAAACACGAAAGTACCCACTAATTATGCCCGTGAGCTTGGGTTCACCAATCAACTGCTTATCTACATTCACACTAGTTGGAATCTTCAGAGTGCCCACCACAGACGAGAGGTCTATTGTTACTATGTTTAGGCGGTTTTCCAAGCAATATACTACGTCTAATCAAGGAATTTAGCCACGCATCATTGGTAATGGTGTTACCAGGTGATAACTTTTGAAAAGAGTTATATTTCAGGCCTCTAGACTTGGTTAATTATTCATACTTGAGTAAATTTAGTTACATTTTAGAAAATTATATTAGTATTTTTATAACATTGCATCATGAAGCTTGGATTGTGATTTCAATGTCACTATATATTACTTTTACTTGTGGGAGGAAAAGAATTGCATGTTGTTTATATCAAGTGCAGAAAGGAGGAAAAGAAGTGAATGAGTGAAGTTTTCCCATGACAAAAGGTTGGATAGATTTCTAGCACAAATGCCATGGCAATTCCAAAAGGATACTGACTCAGCTGTCAATTCGTGGCACTCTCAACCAGCTGTACTTGTACCAGAAATATCCACTTCAAAAAGAGGGAGAAAAGAGTGTGTGCTGAAAGGGGGACCTACGCTATAAAGGGAAGAAAGAGAAAAAGAAGAAAGAGGCGGGTTTTTCCTCTCTCACAATTTCTCGTGGGAGATTCAGAGACACAAGGATAGAGGGAAGCAGGTAAGGAACAGAGTAGCAACACAAGGAAGAAGGAGAAGCATTCAACCTTCGGCTTCGCAAGATATTGTAGCATTAGAGTTGAGGCTTGGATTGACAAAAGCTTCCTAAAGTTCTTCCTTCATTATCTTAATTGATTTCTTTGAATTTTAACTGTGGATATATGTTGTTGAATGATACTTTTGTTTTAGATTTTAATTTCAATCTCACGAGCTAACTTCATTGGGTTGGGATTACTGGATGAATCTTTAGTTCCTTTAATGACCAAGGCATTATCCTGATTTTATTTAGTATTTCATTCGATTTGCATTATTTTAAAATGTATGCATGTAGTTTTTAGACATAGAGGAATGTATGGTATGTCCATAAACTTGATTTAATTCTAAAAATGTTATATGAGTTGGATTGTCATCGAATGATACAAGCGAGTATTCAACAGAATACTTATAGCACTCTAGACATAAAGCTGCGCTTTATACAGAGAAAGGAAGAAATAGCGTTGAGTATCCTTGTTAAGGCTTGTAGACTTGCAAAGCCTTAGGTAGGGTAGCTTGAAGTCTGACTCTCGAAAGAAGCAGACTACCTTAGATGTAATCTAAACAGGAGATTGATTAAGATTTTTCAATGACATTATTGTGTTATGAGGAAAGAATCTTAGTTTTCCCAACCCTCCCATTCAACAGCGTAGATCCTCTCAAGTTTGTCTCTATATCTTTGCCACATCAATTAAGTTAGTTATTTGATTTTAATATTGCATACGTGATTATTACTTTATAAATTGTTGTTCTGTTTTTCCACAGCCTAATTCATATAGTTTATAGGAATAGCTTAACCGAATTAATACTATCCGATCCCTGATGAGATGATCTTACTTACTACTTTATTACTTGATTCGACGTGTACACTTTCACATTCGCATATTATATTCACATGTAACACCAAGTTAGTAAAATTTTGAGGACGAAATTTTCGTGAAGGTGGGGAGAGTTGTCACACCCTAAAAATGGTGTATCCAAAAAGGTGAGTTAGGTATGTATATAAATTGTTTTAGCGCACTATGGTAGTATAATCCGCCACCCTGTTGACTGGCAAGCAAGTTAGAGTATTGATGGATAATAGCATTTAAGTATCGCCTGTTGGCATTATCTAAGGATTTCTTTACAGGGTGTCTTCAAGTGAAGAAATAGTACGCCTAAGGAAGAGTACGCCCCAGAGTTTTGGTTGAGTATGAAAAGCCCACCAAGTGTATGAGAAAGTTGTAGGAGACTTAATTGTCTTTAAGACCACGCCTGACACGAGTCATGCCAAGGGGTAGCACGCTCGATTTACATGAGCACTATTCTAGTTGGTTCTGGTAATGAGAATAGTTTGGAGTCAATTGGATTGATTTAACCCTCCGCGTGACTAGACAAACAGTAACATAGATCTTGGCCAGATTTTCTTTTACCTACCCCTGGGTCTGGTAGGCAAATTAGCGGGACCGTGTAACACCCCAAACCCGGTCAAAATGCTACGACCAAATCTGGCATGTCACAGGGAATAGAACATTTTTGAAAACCGAGTTGACGTCTAAAGTTGAAAACAAATCATTGATTTTATAAAAACAGGGTTCGTATTGAGTGAGCAGTTGAAAACAATTTTGAATCTTAATTTAAAACATTGAGTTGCCTTGTTATAAATAACCGATTATTAATCACCCGGTTGTAACTTTTTAAAAAAACCCCGAAGTTCTTTACATTTTGGAAATCGTCCGATTCGTAATTTATTAGGCATGCCTCAGCGCTCAAAACAAAATCAAAGAAAATTTAGCAACATAAATAAATCCAAGTTAAATTTTATATGGCCTTATTACAACTTAAAAATCTAACTTAAAATAAAACAAAACCCGAAATAACCATTTTTAAAATGAACTGAAATATCATGCATGGCCACCTCGAGTCCACCTCGGCTCCATATCGGCGGTCTAAGGGTTACTTGCAAAAATTAGCGGAAGGGGTGAGTCACCGAGACTCAGTGCGTAAATCCCCATCCTCAAGAATTTAGACTCTCACACAGATTCATATGCAGAATATATATGCCATGCAACCCAACCAACCTAGATATCCAACCGCATCTCCTGTGTCTACCCAAAGTTGTGGCACCTAGCCACTGGTGGTACCTAACCACTGGTGGTTCCAAACCACTGGTGACAAAAGTCACAGATAATCATATGTGGGGCCAACCCACTTTGTGGTACCTAACCACTGGTGACAATCCCTTATATCAATATGTGTGGGGCCAACCCACTGTGGTACCAAACCACTGGGACGAGTCACAGAAATATATGTGGTACCTAACCACTGGTAGTTCCAAACCACTGAGACATAATCACAAAATAATGATATGTGGGGCCAACCCACTTTGTGGTACCTAAACACTGGTGACAGTCTGAAAGATCACATTTTCTCCCTCTTCTCAACATATCCCATTTTAAGTACATGCTTTACAATATAGTATGATCATGCTTAACGATTTAGATAACATAGCACATTTATGTTTGAATATGTATACACTTATTGATAGTAGAACATAATGGACTTACCCGGAGTCCTCGAGTTTACCCACAAGGGTAACATAGTGATCCATACGCTCATTTCAACTTTTTAGCACACACAGATAATGACATATTTAACAGATAAAGTGTGTAAGAGTTACACACCTGATAACACGTAATACCACGCTCTCGACATCGACACTATCACTAACCGAAACCACCGCTATCTGCCTAAAATTCTGCTCAGAAGCCGGGCCACAACCCGGGGGCCAATCTCGAGCCGCTGACACTGCTCGCTTCTTAAACTTAGGGGCTGGGTTTACCGGTCCAACCCCTCCTATCGCTTGGCTGACATTCGAGTCCATGAACGAACCTTGGTCACTAGACCAAATTAAAGCAGTGAAATCGTATCAAAAGCAATTAACACTTAAAGCTAAGGCCCTTACCTAGCTCGACAACTCCCGAAGCTTTAGGCTTGATTCACAAACCAAACGAATCTCGGAGATCAAAAGAATGCGACAACACTTCCACCTACAATCGGCCAAGCACCCAACATAAACCAAGTAGCCATTCAGTTCTGGCAAGAAAACCCGAAAGAGAAACGTGGATTGTGGAAGAAATTGGCACTTACCTTAATACAGGAGATTCAGTTATCCCTAGAAGATTTCGGCACTTAGCACCCTAGCAGAAAAAATTCAGCAAAGATTAGAGAAGGAGATGAAAGAATTGCAAATAAAACTAAAAGGCCATAGGGAAGATTCAAGTGTTTCGGCTTCAGAATAAATCATAGAAAAGATGAAGAGAAAGAGTTTATGGGTATTCGGCTTATAGAAAAAAACAAGAAAAAGGAAATGAAGAACATGAGCATTCGGCTATGGCATAGGGTTAGAGATGAAATTGAAGTTAAGGTTTCGACTTTTTGAGAAAGAGATGATTGAGAGAAGAAGAGTAAGATAGAATGGAAAGAAGCAATTGAAATCGGTAAAGAAGAAGAGAATTTTCGGCCAGACTTTGGGGTAGATTCGGCTATGGCAGCAGAATGAAAAGAGAAAGAATACTATAAGGGTTTCGGCTCACACTTAGGGAAGAAGCAAAAGAGATTCGATGAAAGCCCTAAATGCCGAAAATGAAAAGGAGATTACTCACCTGGCTACTCAGAATTTCGGCACTCCCTAACCAAAAGCTGAAAAATGCCTACTTGAAGACTTAAGAAAACTATGCTATCAAAATAGAAATTTCGGCACACCCTAATCTCTCTAAACTGATTTCCTCCCCCCTCTCTTAGTGTTTGACATTCGGCCAACACCAAGCTCAAATGTCCATCCCCTTCTTTCCTCCACAAATTTCTCTTGATCACACATTCAAACCTGTTTGAATGTTTCAAACTCCTAAAATTCCTCTTCACCAACCGTTCAAAAACTTTGACTTGATCGACGCTCTCTTCTTCAAGCATCCCAGCCGAACTCCACCTCTGCTCCCCCTTGATGCCAAAAAGAGTTCTCAAAATGAGAATGTCGCGACTTGAACCTACTCCCACAAGCTCCCTTGTGGCATCACCTCCTCATCCCTTAAGTGGCGCCTCCTTGCCACCTTGCTAAGGCATTACTTTGTGTCATGCAACACAACCAATATCCCTTAAGGCCCAACTCAGCTAACTCCCCCTTAAAGTGCTTAAAAACAAATTTTCACCAAAGCCCCGGCTTACCCCTAACACAACCCTGGACCCTAGAGTACACTAAGCTAGCATGTTAAACACAGTATTCACATACAAACACATAAAATAGAAAGGCCCCGATTCAGGATGTTACAGTTCTATCCCCTTAAAAATAATTTCGGCCTTGAAATTACCTGATCAAAAGAGTTGAGGGTATTGTTGCCGCATAACATCCTCTGGCTCCCACGTGGCTTCTTCTGATCTATGATTCCGCCATAACACCTTCACCAAAGGAACTGATTTTCTACGCAACACTTTGACATCCCGATCCAAGATCTGCACTGGTTCTTCCTCAAAAGACAAGTCTGGGCTTACTTCAATTTCTTCTACTGGCACAACATGAGACGGATCCGAATGATAGCTCTAAGTATAAAGACGTGGAATACGTCATGGATCTAACTCAACTCCAAAGGTAACTCGAGTTGATAAGCTACTGGTCCCACACGCTTCAACACCCGATAAGGCCCGATAAACCTGGGGCTCAACTTGCCCTTCCGACCAAACCTTAGCACCTTCTTCCAGGGCGACACCTTTAAGAAAACCTTGTCACCCACTGCAAATTCTATATCTTTCCGCTTAAGATCAGCATAGGACTTCTACCTATCCCAAGCTTCCTTCAATCGAGTTCGAATCAGCTTAACCTTATCTTCCGTCTCCGCAACCAACTCTGGACCCAACAATTGATGCTCACCCAACTCTGTCCAACACATAGGGGTACGACACCTCTGACCATATAACGCTTAATACGGCACCATCTGAATACTCGACTGGTAACTATTGTTATACGTAAACTCCGCCAATGGTAGAAATTCTTCCCAACTGCCTCTGAAATCCAAGACAGAGCCTCTCAACATATCCTCCAGAATCTGAATTACCCTCTCCGACTGCCCATCAGACTGTGGATGAAACGCTATACTGAAATCCAACTTTGTACCCAAAGCCTGATGCAACGCCTTCCAAAATCTTGACGTAAACCTTGGATCCCTGTCGGAGATGATAGATACTGGCACCCCATGCAACCTTACAATCTCCGCTATATACAACTTAGCCAACTTCTGAAGAAAGTAATCCACACGCACTGGTATGAAATGCACAAACTTCGTCAAACAGTCAACAATCACCCAAACCGAGTCCTTCCTAGTAGACGTGAGGGGTAGCCCACTGACAAAATCCATCGTAATCCTTTCCCACTTCCACTACGGAATCTTTACTGGTTGCAACAATCCTGAAGGCAATTGATGCTCGGCTTTGACCTGCTGACACATCAAACACTTACCCACAAATTCAGTTACCGCTCGTTTTAGGCCTGGCCACCAATATTGCCCCCTCAAATCTAGGTACATCTTACTACCTCCAGGATGCATAGCATATGGACTGTTATGTGCTTCCTGAAGAATCTTCTGCCTTAGCTCCACATCTTTCGGCATGCAGACCTTCCCCTGGAAACATAACACTCCATCGTTGTTCAAGCTATACCCCTCTACTCCACCATTCTGCACTTGCAAACATCGAGCGCTCGGAATGTCATCTGATAGTTGTTTCTCTTTAACCTGATTCACCCATGTCGGTTTCACTTGTAGCTTTGCTATCAGACTTCCATCATCATACAGACTAAGGTGGGTAAACTTTGCTCTTAAGTCTGTTACTACTTTACGGCTGGTACTCGATCGAGCAGTTATAATCCTTCAACAACTCGATCCACCTTCGCTGTCTTAGATTCAACTCCTTCTGGGTAAGGAGGTATTTCAAACTCTTGTGATCCGTGTAGACTATAGACTTCTCCCCATGCAAGTAATGTCTCCAAATCTTCAGGGCGAAAACCACAGCAGCCAACTCCAGATCATGCGTCGGATAATTCACTTCATGAGGTCTCAACTGTCGAGAAGCATATGCTACTACTTTCCCCTCTTTCATCAGCACACATCCTAACCCAGTATGCAATGCATCATAATAGACCATAAACTCTTTCCTTGCTTCAGGCTGAATCAAAACCGAAGCTTCTGTCAGAATCCTCTTTAACTTCTCAAAACTATCTTGTTGCTTGTCTGACCACACAAACGAAACCCCTTTCCTAAACAACTTGGTTAACGGCGCTGCAATCAAAGAAAACCCTTCCACAAACCTTCTGTAATACCCCACTAACCCCAAGAAACTCTGAATCTTCGCCACGGACTTAGGTGGTTTCCAATCCAACACAGCTTCAATCTTCCGAGGGTCCACCCTAATCCCCTCAGCTGACACCACATGACCCAAAAGGTAACTTCTCTTAACCAGAACTCGCACTTACTAAACTTAGCGAACAACTGCTTTTCTCTCAAATTTTGCAAAACCACCCGTAGATGTGAATCATGCTCCTCCTTGGACCTCGAGTACACCAGGATATCGTCCATAAACACCACGACGAACCGATCCAGATACGATTGGAAAACCCGATTCATCATATCCAGAAAGGTTGCTGGCGCGTTGGTCAAACCAAATGGCATCACCAAGAACTCGTAGTGACCATAACGAGTACGAAACGCCATCTTATGATTATCCACCTCCTTGACCTTAAGCTGGTGATACTCCGACCTCAAATCTATCTTGGAGAAGACTGATGCTCCCTTAAGTTGGTCGAACAGGTTGTCTATCCGCGGCAACGGATACTTATTCTTAATTGTTAACTTATTCAGCTGACGGTAATCAATACACATTCGCATCGACCCGTCCTTCTTTTTAACAAAAAGCACGGGTGCTCCCCAAGGCGATACACTCGACCGAATAAAAACCCGATCCAACAATTCCTGAATCTGCGCTTTCAACTCCACTAACTCCTTTGGCGCCATTCTATATGGGGCAATAGACACTGGCGCTATTCCGGGTAGAAGATCAATACCAAACTCCACCTCGCGATCTGGAGGCAATCCCGGTAGCTCCTCAGGGAAAGCATCAGGAGAATCCTTTACCGTTCGGACATCCCCCACAGCTGATTTCTTGACTTCCAAAGCACAAACATAAGCCACAAACGCCTCACATCCCTTCCTCACCATTTTCTCAACCTTCAAAGCGGATACCACATTGGATAGATAGTTCCTTCTCTCACCTATCACCACCACCTCTTCACCCTCAACAGTTCTCAACACCATGCGTGAAACACCCCAAACCCAGCCCACGAGCCTTGACCGGATCTGGTATGTTCCTTGAGTAAAACGATTCAAAACTTGTTTGCTTCTTTGGAAAATTTTGGATGGTTTTGAAATCTAGACTTGAAGTCTAGATTTTAATAAAACTTTATTTACGAAATATTAAGTCAAAAATATTTTAAGATTTATTCTTAAGAAAAGTTACTTAAAGTTTAATTTGATAAAAATTCGTACCATAATAAAATAATTAAAATGCATGCATAAATAGTTCATACTAGTGGCTTTATTACATCAAAAAAAAACCCAAAAAAATAAATTCAAAGTACTTAAAAATAGAAAGTCTAAATAAAATAAATTTCGTGCTGAGCATGGCCACCAATAAGCTCCTGCCGACCCGGTCCATCACTGAGCGTCACCTGAAAAATATCCCACAACAGGGTGAGTCAAACAAACTCAATGTGTAACAACCAACACTAAGTCTCAACAATTCAGGCATATCAGACCATACATATACATATAGCAATTAAATATAATGATGCAATCCCGAATCCAAACCTAGAAACCATCCGCTACACATCATCCGTACCAACCATCACACCGTGGGGACTACTAAGTCGACCCTCCATCCGCTACACACCATCGAAGGCAGTCGCTGCAGTCGACTGGCACATCGCCCTTATAATTTCGTGGCATAGCCACCAGATAATAATAATTTTGTGACATAAGTCACCACATTCAGATTACGTGACATAAGTCACCACATTCAGATATTGTGGTATAAAACCACCAGATCACTTCCCCTTAATATAATCACCCATATGCCCCATATATCATACATATCATGCAATCTCATGCCATAGGCCTTATTTCACTTTCATAACATTTTCACATTTGTGTCATAACAGATATTCTTATTATTGACATAACTTTAGAGAATAACGTACCTGAGTACTCTGTACCATTTGTATGGTACCTTTGGCCACTTCCATATTATTATTAACATACACATAATATTAGAACCATAAATCTATCAGGAAATAGTGCGGGGTTACACACCTGGTTTACTTAGCGAGTTCACTGAATCCCAAAAATCTACCAAAACCGATTGCACTCCTTCCTGATACCCATAGGTGAAATCGGTTAGGCACTAATACTAAAATATGACATTGGCCGAATGTTCATATATACTTACCTTATGATTTTAAATCCCGAAAGTAGTCTCTTGGCTATGAAAATGTCGAAATCCCTATAGGTTTGTGTTAGATTCCATTCTAACATTTAATCATAAATAAATGACCCTTTGTTCGAATACCACATAGAGCTTACCTTGGATTCTTGAAATCCCGATGATCTTTCCTTGTAGTCGACTACTTCAAAAATCTCGAGAGATCCTTCAAGGTTTCGGCTAAAGCAATAATGGGATTAGTACCCTGATTTTCGACAATTAGAGGAAGAAAAGAACAAGAGTTCGGCTAGAGAGATCCTTACCAATAAGATGACTAAGACGCAATTAATCACTACTTCAAGAAATCGGCAAAAGAGCTTGCAGGAGAAATCGATTCAAAAGGGTGGCAATGAAGTGAACTTTCGGCTTTTGATGGGCACCAGAGAGTTTCGGCTTTAACAAGGATGAAAAGGAAAAGTATGGGCTTAGAGAGAATCGGCAATTGATGGGATTTGGGAGAGGGATATTCGGTTTTGAAGAAAAAGAATGAAGGGAAAAATGCCTTCAAAAGTAATAATATTTCGGTACCAAAAGAAAGAAAAGCTTGAGAGGAAAAGAAGAAAAAGAGAATACCAATATGGTCAAAGATGATAGCCAAAACAAAACATAACTTTTACCTAATGCCCATGACAAATTCGGCTAAGGAGAAAGATTTTGGAGAAAAGGGAAAAAGATGCACAAAATACCAAAAGTTTGGCCAACTATCTTCCCCCCAATCCCATACAATATTCGGCCAACCCCCCTAGCCCCCTAAGCCGTCCACATTCATGGTCAAAATGACCATGAAAAATTTCCAAAACATCACCCATACATCAAGCCTTATGTCCCCTTATCCTTCCATAACACCTTGATTCCATACCTTAACTAATAACTTGCCTTATTCCCTTAGTCTACTATCCATAAATGATAAAGTCCAACCTTATCTTAATTAGAGTTGACCGACACATGCCATACACATGCAAAAATAAAAGTCACCTTATTGCCATCCATGGGATTCGAACCTCTTCCCTCATACAATTACTTGCTCACTTATGGTAACATTAAACACTTAAATTAACTTAAGTATCAGGGTCACTTGATTCACTTCACTAAATTTTCCCATACTAAAAAAATTTATTCTAAATCCAAATAATTCCAAGCCTTCACAAGACTATATTAGGCACACAATAAAATCATATCCGAGCTAACACAATCAACAAGATGATACTCAAATTTTAGGATGTTACAACTCTACCCTCCTAAAAGAAAAATTCGTCCTCGAAATTACCTGGCTAGAACAAGTGAGGGTATTGCTATCGCATTGCCTCTTCCGACTCCCACGAAGCCTCTTCCGATCCATGATTACGCCATAACACTTTGACGAGAGTAACTGATTTCTTCCGTAACACCTTCACATCTCGATCTAGAATCTGAATCGGCTCATCCTCGTAGGACAAATCTGGTCTTAGTTCCACCACCTCAACTGGCACTACATGAGATGGATCCGACCGGTAACGTCGTAGCATCAAAACATGGAACACATCGTGCATTTGCTTCAACTCCGAAGGCAACTCTAACTGATATGCCACTGGTCCAACCCGCTTTAACACCCGATAAGGTCCTATAAACCTGGGACTTAACTTTCCTTTGCGACCAAATCTCATCACCTTCTTCCAAGGCGACACTTTAAGAAATACTTGATCTCGCACAATAAACTCTATTTCTTTCCGCTTAAGATCTGCGTACGACTTTTGCCTGTCAGATGCCTCGTTTAACCGAGCCCGAATTACCTTAACCTTTTCTTCGGATTCAGCCACCATCTCTGGACCCAAAACTTGACGTTCCCCTAATTGTGTCCAACACGTAGGAGTGCGACACTTCCGACCATACAGCGCTTCATATGGTGCCATCCGAATGCTAGCCTGATAGCTGTTGTTGTACGCAAATTCCGCTAGAGGCAAATATTCTTCCCAACTTCCTCTGAAGTCGATCACACAACCTCTCAGCATATCCTCTAACACTTGGATTACTCGTTCAGACTGATCGTCCGACTGTGGATGAAATGCCGTACTGAAGTCTAATCTGGTGCCTAAAGCCTGATGTAGTGCTTTCCAAAATCGAGAAGTAAACCTCGGATCCCTATCCGAGATAATCGACACCGGCACTCCATGCAACCTCACAATCTCTGCTACATACAATTTCGCCAACTTCTACAGAGAATAGTCGACCCGCACTGGAATGAAATGCGCGGACTTTGTCAACCGATCCACTACTACCCATACCGAGTCCTTCTTAGTAGGCGTAAGGGGAAGCCCACTAACGAAGTCCATAGTGATTCTCTCCCACTTCCACTACGGAATCTTTATTGGTTGAAGCAATCCTGACGGAACTTGGTGTTCAGCCTTAACTTGCTGACACGTCAAGCACTTCCCTACAAACTCTGTAACTTCCCGCTTAAGACCAGGCCACCAAAACTGTTCCCTTAGATCTCTATACAACTTACTACCTCTAGGATGCATAGCATAAGGGCTACTATGCGATTTCTGAAGAATTCTCTGCCTAAGTTCCTCGTTCCTCGGCATACAGACCTTACCCTTGAAACACAATACTTCCTCGTCATTAATACCATAATCTTCCAACTCACCATTCTGTACCTGCCATAACTTAGTACTTAGATCCTCATCCAACAACTGACTTTCCTTAACCTCATTCAACCATGTCGGTTTGACTTGCAATTCTGCCAGCAGACTCCCATCATCATACAAGCTTAGATGTGCAAACATCGCCCTCAGATCCGACACTACTTTCCGACTTAGGGCATCCGCCACTACATTTGCCTTGCCCGGATGATACTCTATCAAACAATCATAGTCCTTCAGTAACTCCACCCACCTTCGCTGTCTCAGGTTTAACTCCTTCTGAGTCAACAGATACTTAAGACTCTTGTGGTCTGTGTAAATCACTGACTTCTCTCCATAAAGATAGTGCCTCCACACCTTAAGAGCAAAGACCACAGCCGCCAACTCCAAATCATGCGTAGGATAATTAAACTCATGTGGCCTTAATTTTCGAGACGCATAAGCGACTACTTTCCCGTCTTGCATCAAAACACATCCTAATCCGGTATGAGAAGCGTCACAATACACCACAAAATCCTTTCCTGCCTCCGGTTGAATCAAAACTGGAGCTTCAGTCAAGATCCTCTTAAGCTTCTCAAAGCTCTCCTGTTGCTTATCCGTCCATACGAAAGTTACTTCTTTTCTCAACAACTTTGTCATAGGTGCGGCTATTGACGAGAATCCTTCCACAAACCTTCTGTAGTAGCCTGCCAATCCCAAGAAACTACGAACCTCAGCCATAGACTTAGGTGGTTTCCAATCCAACACTACCTCAATCTTCCTAGGATCCACCCTTATTCCTTCTGCAGACACTACATGTCCTAAGAACGCAACTTCTTTCAGCCAAAATTCACACTTGCTGAATTTGACATAGAGCTTCTTCTCCCTTAACACTTGCAACACTATCCGGAGATGCTCATCATGCTCTTCCTCAGACTTGGAATATACTAGGATGTCGTCAATAAACACAACAACAAACCGATCCAAATAAGGTTGAAAAACTTGATTCATCATATCCATGAACGCAGCTGGGGCATTCGTCAATCCGAATGGCATTACTAAGAACTCATAATGCCCGTATCTTGTTCGAAAAGCTGTCTTATAGATATCTACTTCCTTCACCTTAAGCTGATGATATCCCGACCGTAGATCTATATTTGAGAATACCGCCACTCCTTTAAGCTAATCGAACAAGTCGTCTATCCTAGGCAAAGGGTACTTGTTCTTGATGGTCAGCTTATTCAACTGACGATAATCTATGTACATGCGCATAGTTCTGTCCTTCTTCTTCACAAACAAGACCGGTGCTCCCCATGGAGACACACTAGGTCGGATAAACCCACGATCAAGCAACTCTTGGATCTGAGCCTTGAGCTCAACCAACTCCTTTGGTGCCATTCTGTACGGTGCAATTGACACAGGAGCTGTACCAGGTAGCAAGTCAATTCCGAACTCCACCTCCCTATCCAGGGGTATTCCAGGTAATTCTTCCGAAAAAACATCCACAAATTCCCTTACGGTTCTAACTCCACTAACTCCCCCTTCTTTTGTATCCAACACACTAACGAAAGCCAAGAATGCCTCGCATCCATTCCGAACCATCTTATCAGCCTTTAGTGCTGAAACTACGTTAGACAACTAGTTCCTTTTTTCTCCTATCATGATTATCGCCTCATCCTCCGGGGTCCTTAGTTCCATTCGCTTAGCTGCACAATCCAATACAGCTCGATGTTCTACTAACCAATCCATGCCAAGTATGAGATCGAATTCTCCGAAGGGTAATTCCATCAAGTCAGCCAGAAATACTACTCCTTGAATCTCTAAAGGTACTTTCCGAAACATCTTATTCACCACTACAGTTTGACCTAGCGGGCTTACTACAGGCATCTCCCTATCAGATAGTTCAGAGGCTATGCCTAGAGTTTCAACTACTCTACATGCAACATAAGAATGGGTAGAACCCACATCAATCAAAGCGAAGTAAGGCTTGCCAAATATAAAGAACGTACCGGTTATGACGTCCGGTGCGTCTCCATCTTCCCTACGGCAAACAGCATACACCAAACCTGGCTGTCTTGCCTCTGTATTACCAACACCTCTGCCCGGGGTTCCTCTTCCTCTTCCAGCACCATTACCTCGGCCATTCGCACCTCGACCCCACTGAGGTTGCTGTCCACCTCTTCCAGCCTGATTAACACCCTGAGCTGCTGATCGATTCTCATCTGGTTTCATAGGACAGTCCTTAATCATGTGATCCTTAGATCCGCACTTAAAGCATCCTTCCGTTTTCTTCCAACACTCCCCTAAGTGCATTTTCCTACACTGAGCACAAGTACGATACTGCCCTCCTGACGCGGCCTGCTGACCTCGCGGCCCATCAACTCTGAGCCTCTTTTGCACATTCTCAAACGATCTTGCTGATCCAAAACCTCTCTTCTGCCTATTCCGATTAGTGTTCTACCTCACAGAGTCCTTGATTCCTTCGGCTACCTTAGCCTTCTCTACCAACAAAGCAAATTCCCGCTCTTGCTGTGGGGCTATCAATAACCTCAGATCATCTCTCAGTCCATCCTCAAACCAGACACATCGTTCATGCTCCGTAGCCATGATTCCTCGAGCATACCGGCTCAACCTTAAAAATTTAGCTTCGTACTCCGCTACGGACTTGTTCCCTTGGACCAGTCCCAGAAATGCCTTTCTCTGCACATCAATATAACTAGTTCCGACATACTTCTTCTGATACGCCGTTTTAACATACTCCCAAGTGAGTTCCTCAGCCATAGCACCATTTCGAACTGTGAGCCACCATTGATATGACTTATCACGAAGAAGCGACACCATTCCTTTCAACTTCTCCTCAGCAGTTAAATCGAGCTCATCCATAATTCGTTCGGTCGCCTCCAACCAATACTTAGCAGTACTGGGTGCCACACCAGATACACCACGGAACACCTCAGCTCTATTGGCTCGGAGTCGCTCGAGTACAGATTTTCGAGCTCCCATACTTCCACCTGCTCCAGCCACCATCTCAAGAACTCGCAGCACCGCCTGCGATACAGCATCATCCCTCGTCTGATCTTGCTGCTCAACACCAATAGCTAGCGGTGGTGGTGGTGGTACCTTATTTTCGGACCCTTGACCAGACCTAACAGGTTTCGATACAGCCATTCTGCCTCTACCACGTTCTCGCACATTACGACCACGTCCCCTAGAATTCATGTCTACGATCGCGATTTAATCTGATTTAAGAAATTTTATGCATTAGTATTTGTTCCACTGATTATCCGCGAACAATTTTATGAAAAAGAGATTAATAGTAGTTTTTTTCGATCATTACAAAGTTTCATGTCTTCTATCCTAGTTCAGATAAACACATCCATTCGGTAGTATCTACCATACACATTCACTCTTCGAACATTTTTGTCTGTTCCTAACCCAGGGGTATTTTCGTCATTTGTCCTACAGGGGTATTTTGGTAATAAATCGGGGTAATTTCCAAAAATCTAAAAAGACACTCCGAAATTTTAAAAACTCATGGGTATTTTTGAAAGATAATTTTTTTTTTTCAAATCAAAGGTGTTGTGAAAATTTTGGAAACCGGGGTTATTTTGGTAATTTCGTAAACTAAGGGTAATTTAGTAAATTTTCCAAATCAAGGTATCTTGGTAATTTTGCAAAATAGAGGTTTCAGGTATTTTGAAAAAAATATCTTAGTAAAAGTCGAAGGTAGTATGATAACAATTTTTTTCCAAACTAGGGGCATTTTAGTAATTTTACATCCAGAGGTATTTAGGTAATTTCGTAAATCGAGAATATTTCAGAAAAAAATTTATAAAATAGTTTTTACAAATCAAAGGGGTAACTTGATGATTTTTAAAACTAAGGTTTTTATAAAAATATGGCTATCCCTTTCGGGTTTTAAATTATGGAGTTTAGCCCATGAATAAGTCCTCTTGGTTAGGGTGAACCGTCGCTACGCACCAGGTAGGATTCGAGTGGAGAGGAGGTGAGTCACTAGGACTACTTAAATACCAAGCTCTCACCGAAACCAATCCTAGACATGCGCACAATGGTTGCCACACCCTAACTCGGTGACTTAATCACAGGTTTGTTTAATTAGGCTTTAAAATTTTATGCAATTCCGTGTTGGAGTAAGCTAATCCTAGGGTTCAATAATTTAATAGACTAATCTACATACTCGTTATACCCACATACAAACCATACAATAAGTCATACAACAGTTAGGGGTACTTACCTGGTGGACTTCGGGTCGGAGACTTAGGTGCCATGTCAGAATACCTGCTCATTTCCAAAATTTTTCACAAAATCTTAATTGAGCTTAATTTTGAAAACGTTGTGGGCTTTAAACCCAAGGCCGAGAGTTTAAAACTGGGCTCTGATACTACGTTGAAACACCCCAAACCCAGCCCACGAGCCTTGACCGGATCTGGTATGTTCCTTGAGTAAAACGATTCAAAACTTGTTTGCTTCTTTGGAAAATTTTGGATGGTTTTGAAGTCTAGACTTGAAGTCTAGATTTTAATAAAACTTTATTTACGAAATATTAAGTCAAAAATATTTTAAGATTTATTCTTAAGAAAAGTTACTTAAAGTTTAATTTGATAAAAATTCGTACCATAATAAAATAATTAAAATGCGTGCATAAATAGTTCATACTAGTGGCCTTATTACATCAAAAAGAAAACCCAAAAAAATAAATTCAAAGTACTTAAAAATAGAAAGTCTAAATAAAATAAATTTCGTGCTGAGCATGGCCACTACTAAGCTCCTGCCGACCCGGTCCATCACTGAGCGTCACCTGAAAAATATCCCACATCGGGGTGAGTCAAACAGACTCAATGTGTAACAACCAACACTAAGTCTCAACAATTCAGGCATATCAGACCATACATATACATATAGCAATTAAATATAATGATGCAATCCCAAACCCAAACCTAGAAACCATCCGCTACACATCACCCGTACCAACCATCACACCGTGGGGACTACTAAGTCGACCCTCCATCCGCTACACACCATCGAAGGCAGTCGCTGCAGTCGACTGGCACATCGCCCTTATAATTTCGTGGCATAGCCACCAGATAATATAATTTTGTGACATAAGTCACCACATTCAGATTACGTGACATAAGTCACCACATTCAGATATTGTGGTATAAAACCACCAGATCACTTCCCCTTAATATAATCACCCATATGGCCCATATATCATACATATCATGCAATCTCATGCCATAGGCCTTATTTCACATTCATAACATTTTCACATTTGTGTCATAACAAATATTCTTATTATTGACATAACTTTAGAGAATAATGTACCTGAGTACTCTGTACCATTTGTATGGTACCTTTGGCCACTTTCATATTATTATTAACATACACATAATATTAGAACCATAAATCTATCAGGAAATAGTGCGGGGTTACACACCTGGTTTACTTAGCGAGTTCACTGAATCCCAAAAATCTACCAAAACCGATTGCACTCCTTCCTAATACCCATAGGTGAAATTGGTTAGGCACTATACTAAAATATGGCATTGGTCGAATGTTCATATATACTTACCTTATGATTTTAAATCCCGAAAGTAGTCTCTTGGCTATGAAAATGTCGAAATCCCTATAGGTTTATGTTAGATTCCATTCTAACATTTAATCATAAATAAATGACCCTTTGGCTGAATACCACATAGAGCTTACCTTGGATTCTTGAAATCCCGATGATCTTTCCTTGTAGTCGACTACTTCAAAAATCCCGAGAGATCCTTCAAGGTTTCGGCTAAAGCAATAATGGGATTAGTACCCTGATTTTCGATAATTGGAGGAAGAAAAGAACAAGAGTTCGGCTAGAGAGATCCTTACAAATAAGATGACTAAGACACAATTAATCACTACTTCAAGAAATCGGCAAAAGAGCTTGCAGGAGAAATCAATTCAAAGGGGGTGGCAATGAAGTGAACTTTTGGCTTTTGATGGGCACCAGAGAGTTTCGGCTTTAACAAGGATGAAAAGGAAATGTATGGGCTTAGAGAGAATCGAAAATTGATGGGATTTGGGAGAGGGATATTCGGTTTTGAAGAAAAAGAATAAAGGGAAAAATGCCTTCAAAAGTAATAATATTTCGGTACCAAAAGAAAGAAAAGCTTGAGAGGAAAAGAAGAAAAAGAGAATACCAATATGGTCAAAGATGATAGACAAAACAAAACATAATTTTTACCTAATGCCCATGACAAATTCGGCTAAGGAGAAAGATTTTGGAGAAAAGGGAAAAAGATGCACAAAATACCAAAAGTTTGGCCAACTATCTTCCCCCCAATCCCATACAATATTCGGCCAACCCCCCTAGCCCCCTAAGCCGTCCACATTCATGGTCAAAATGACCATGAAAAATTTCCAAAACATCACCCATACATCAAGCCTTATGTCCCCTTATCCTTCCATAACACCTTGATTCCATACCTTAACTAATAACTTGCCTTATTCCCTTAGTCTACTATCCATAAATGATAAAGTCCAACCTTATCTTAATTAGAGTTGACCGACACATGCCATACACATGCAAAAATAAAAGTCACCTTATTGCCATCCATGGGATTCGAACCTCTTCCCTCATACAATTACTCATGCGCCAACACCACTTTACTACTTGCTCACTTATGCTAACATTAAACACTTAAATTAACTTAAGTATTAGGGTCACTTGATTCACTTCACTAAATTTTCCCATACTAAAAAAAATTATTCTAAATCCAAATAATTCCAAGCCTTCACAAGACTATATTAGGCACACAATAAAATCATATCCGAGCTAACACAATCAACAAGATGATACTCAAATTTTAGGATGTTACAATGCGTCACCCTCCTCTCGACGCCTAGCTGCATATACCAACCTTGGCTATCTCGCATCTGTGTTCCCAGCACCTCTGCCCGGTGCTCCACGACCCCGTCCATTACCATTACCTCCTCTGACAGCACCACGATCCCTCTGTGGCTGACCATCTCTTCTGAATTGTGCACATCCTTGACCCTCAGACTGTGTCCTAACTGACCTCCGTGGACAATCCCTTATCCGATGATCCATTGACCCACACTCGAAGCACCCTCTGTTACCTATCCAACACTCTCCCGAATGATACTTTCTGCATCGAGCACACCGTGGTGGCCACTGAACAGCAGCAGGCTTCACAGCCTGACTCGGCCCACCTGATCTAGCCCTTTTCTGAAAACCCCCAGCTGACTCAGATGGCCCAAAACTCCTCTTATTCCCATTTCTGTCCTGATTCTGTTTCTCGGATTGCTTCACCTCCTCTGTTATCTTAGCCTTTTCCACAAGGACAGCAAATTCCCTCTCTCGCTGTGGAGCAATCAACACCCGTAGCTCATCTCTCAACCCGTCCTCAAACCTAACACAATGTTCATGATCCGTGGCCATAATACCCCGAGCATAACAGCTTAACCGCAAGAATTCTGCCTCATACTCGGGCACTGACTTACTCCCCTGAACCAGATTCAAGAACGCCTTACGCTGCGCATCCACATAACTGGACCTGACATACTTCATTTGATATGCCGCTTTGAAAAAATCCCAGGTGATATCCTCAGCCATCGCACCATCTCTAACCGTGAGCCACCAATGATAAGATTCGTCCCGAAGAAGAGACACAATCCCTTTCAACTTCTCCTCAACTGTGAAGTCAAGATCATCCATTATGCGCTCGGTCACCTCTAACCAATATTCAGCTGCGTTGGGAGCCACACCAGGAACACCCCTAAATACTTCTGCTCCATTGGCTCGGAGTCGCTCAGACACAGATTTCCTAGCCCCCGTACCTACGCCTGCTCTAGCTACTCTTTCCAGGACCCGTAGCATTGCCTGAGACACCGCGTCGTCTCCACCCGTTTGGTCCTGAAACTCTGCACCCACAGCTGGCGGCGATGGCGGCACCTCATTCTCTGACCCATGGCCAGACCCCACTGGTCCCGATACAGTCATCCTACCCCTACCACGACCACATACGTTACGCCCACGTCCTCTAGTGCTCATGTCTAACGTTCACGATTTAATCTGATTTAAGAATTTTATGAGTTAGCTTTCTTAAACTGTTTATTACAGAACTGTCTTATGAGTAGGTTATCAAAGTAGTTGTTTTCACGAATGCACACAGTCCTACAGGCTTTAGTCTCTAAGGTAAATTCCCTAATACTAGCATCCTTAACACAAAATATTTAAATCACAAAATCAACAATTAGAAAACTTACCATCGCGGATTAGTGCCGGAGACTCAGGTGCCATGCTTTCCGAAACATGTATTTCTATCAAAATCATTTTGCAAACCCTCTATTGGAAAATAATTTGGGCCATATACCCACAGCTGAGCCTTTGAACCAGGCTCTGATACCACAATTGTAACACCCCAAACCCGGTCAAAACGCTACGACCGAATCTGGCATGTCACAGGGAAGAGAACGTTTTTGAAAACCAAGTTGACGTTTGAAGTTGAAAACAAATCATTGATTTTATAAAAATAGGGTTTGTATTGAGTGAGCAGTTGAAAACAATTTTGAATCTTAATTTAAAACATTGAGTTGCCTTGTTATAAATAACCGATTATTAATCACCCGATTGTAACTTTTTAAAAAAACCCTGAAGTTCTTTACGTTTTGGAAATCGTCCGATTCGTAATTTATTAGGCATGCCTCAGCGCTCAAAACAAAATCAAAGAAAATTTAGCAACATAAATAAATCCAAGTTAAATTTTATATGGCCTTATTACAACTTAAAAATCTAACTTAAAATAAAACAAAACCCCGAAATAACCATTTTTAAAATGAACTAAAATATCATGCATGGCCACCTTGAGTCCACCTCGGCCCTATATCCGCGGTCTAAGGGTTACCTGTAAAAATTAGCGGAAGGGGTGAGTCACCGAGACTCAGTGCGTAAATCCCCATCCTTAAGAATTTAGACTCTCACACAGATTCATATGCAGAATATGTATGCCATGCAACCCAACCAACCTAGATATCCAACCGCATCTCCTGTGTCTACCCAAAGTTGTGGCACTTAGCCATTGGTGGTACCTAACCACTGGTGGTTCCAAACCACTGGTGACAAAAGTCACAAATAATCATATGTGGGGCCAACCCACTTTGTGGTACCTAACCACTGAGGACAATCCCTTATATCAATATGTGTGGGGCCAACCCACTGTGGTACCAAACCACTGGGACGAGTCACAGAAATATATGTGGTACCTAACCACTGGTGGGTCCAAACCATTGAGACAGAGTCACAAAATAATGATATGTGGGGCAAACCCACTTTGTGGTGCCTAACCACTGGTGATAGTCTGAAAGATCACATTTTCTCCCTCTTCTCAACATATCCCATTTTAAGTACATGCTTTACAATATAGTATGATCATGCTTAACGATTTCGATAACATAGCACATTTATGTTTGAATATGTATACACTTATTGATAGCAGAACATAATGGACTTACCCGGAGTCCTCGCTTTTACCCACAAGGGTAACATAGTGATCCATACCCACATTTCAACTTTTTAGCAAACACAGATAATGACATATTTAACATATAAAGTGTGTAAGAGTTACACACAAGATAACACGCAATACCACGCTCTCGACGTCGACACTATCACTAATCGAAACCACCGCTATCTGCCTAAGATTCTGCTCAGAAGCCGGCCCACAACCCGGTGGCCAATCTCGAACTGTTGACACTGCTCGCTTCTTAAACTTAGGGGCTGGGTTTACCGGTCCAACCCCTCCTATCGCTTGGCTGACATTGGAGTCCATGAACGAACCTTAGTCACTAGACCGAATTAAAGCAGTGAAATCGTATCAAAAGAAATTAACACTTAAAGCTAAGGCCCTTACCTAGCTCGACAACTCCCGAAGCTTTAGGCTTGATTCACAAACCAAACGAATCCCGGAGATCAAAAGAATGCGACACCACTTCCACCTACAATCGGCCAAGCACCCAACATAAACCAAGTAGCCATTTGGTTCTGGCAAGAAAACCCGAAAGAGAAAGGTGGATTGTGGAAGAAATTGGCACTTACCTTAATACAGGAGATTCAGTTATCCCTAGAAGATTTCAGCACTTAGCACCCTAGCAGAAAAAATTCGGCAAAGATTAGAGAAGGAGATGAAAGAATTGCAAATAAAACTAAAAGGCTATAGGGAAGATTCAAGTGTTTTGGCTTCAGAATAAATCATAGAAAAGATGAAGAGAAAGAGTTTATGGGTATTCGGCTTCTAGAAAAAAACAAGAAAAAGAAATGAAGAACATGAGCATTCGGCTATGGCATAGGGTTAGAGATGAAATTGAAGTTAAGGTTTCGGCTTTTTGAGAAAGAGATGATTAAGAGAAGAAGAGTGAGATAGAATGGAAAGAAGCAATTGAAACCGGTAAAGAAGAAGAGAAGTTTCGGCCAGACTTTGGGGTAGATTCGGCTATGACAGCAGAATGAAAAGAGAAAGAATGCTATAGGGGTTTCGGCTCACACTTAGGGAAGAAGCAAAAGAGATTTGATGAAAGCCCTGAATGCCGAAAATGAAAAGGAGATTACTCACCTGGCTACTCAAAATTTTGGCACTCACTAACCAAAAGCTGAAAAATGCCTACTTGAAGACTTAAGAAAACTATGCTATCACAATAGAAATTTCGGCACACCCTAATCTCTCTAAACCGAATTCCTCCCCCTCTCTTCGTGTTTGACATTCGGCCAACACCAATCTCAAGTGTCCATCCCCTTCTTTCCTCAACAAATGTCTCCTGGTCACACATTCAAACCTGTTTGAATGTTTCAAACTCCTAAAATTCCTCTTCACCAATCGTTCAAAAACTTTGACTTGATCCACTCTCCCCTTTTCAAGCATCCCAGCCGAACTCCACCTCTGCTCCCCCTTGACGCCAAAAAGAGTTCTCAAAATGAGAATGCCGTGACTTGAACCTGCTCCCACAAGCTCCCTTGTGGCGTCACCTCCTCATCCCTTAAGTGGCGCCTCCTTGCCACCTTGCTAAGGCACTACTTTGTGTCATGCAACACAACCAATTTCCCTTAAGGCCCAACTCAACTAACTCCCCGTTAAAGTGCTTAAAAACAAATTTTCACCAAAGCCCCGGATTACCCCTAACACAACCCTGGACCCTAGAGTACCCTAAGCTAGCATGTCAAACACAGTATTCACATACAAACACATAAAATGCAAAGGCCTGATTCAGGGACCGGGAGTATATAAAGTGATACGAAAGGATATTCTAGATGGTTTTTCTTTCTGCTCGACATTCTGGTCTTTCTTTCTAACCTAAATGTTCTCTACTTCTTCGTTAAGCTAAATCTAAGATTTCATTTAATCAATGGATGATTCAACCTTCTGATAAGTCTTATAGCTCTACATGTTATTATTGTTGATGGGTAAGTGTAACAGCCCGTTTGTAGTGAAATCGAAACAGTGGTTTCGGTACCACAAATTCGAAGTTGAAAAATTTATTTTATTAATACTTTATTTCCAACAACATGATAGAAGTACCGTATAAAAATATCGTTAAGAAATTTTACCATTTACATGCTCAATTTGATAAAAAGGACTAAATCGCATAAAGTACAAAAGTTGAATTCTAATAGCTAAAGTTATTAAATAGCTATAGAAATTTAAAGTGGAAGTCCTTATATGGTAATTAGACCATTAGAGTTAATAATGGGTTTTAATGGTTTGGCATTATTGAAATTTGGATAAGTTTTTAAGGTTAAATTTGGGAATTAGTAATTAAAGTTATAATAAATAAAACAAAACAAATTATCATCTTCTTCCATCCTTTTTCAACCGAAAAGAGATGAAAAGAGTAGCCATTGTTGAAGCTACATTTGGCCATCTTTATATGCTCAATTAGGTATGTATTTTTGTCCCGTTTTTTATGATTTCTATGTTTTCGGAATCGTTGTAGCTTAATCTAGCTAGCCCGGGGACTACTTTGTGAAACTGTTAAACTATTAGGGTTTTTCCATTGTTGAATATACATGAGTTTTGAAGTTTGATGATAGAAGGATAGTTTTTGTTAGATAAACAACTTTTGTAAAGAGATTTTTCATGAAATTATCAGATAGGGACTAAATTGAAAGATAAAAAATTACATGGTATAATTTGTGAATTAGTGAAATGTGTGGGCTGCTATAAGTGTATATGATATTCGACTAGGCTTGGGTAGGTGAAAAATTGTATGAATTTCATTTTCAGAGCCTAAGGACTAATTTGCAAACAAGTTAAAAGTATAGGGGCAAAATGGTAATTTTTCCAAAATATGATTTGGGTTAAAATGAATGAAAAATATATTGAATTAAGTTAAATTTATCCGTATAGATCAAGACAGACCACGTACGGAGTTAGATCGGGGCAAAGGGAAAATCTCGAATTAGTCGCACCCGTATATACATATACTGGTCTATGCAAGTTCGTGTAATTAAATTGTGTTTATATGTCTTTAATTGAAATATATATATGTTATGAATTGTTATAAATATACATGGTTGCATATCCAGTGAAGTTCGAAAACATACCGAGTCCTATTTGAACCTTAGGAATCCATAGGGTACAAATGACATGTCATTAGGGTTTCATGATTTGAGTACTGGTCTTGGACGTCTTACCGATGGCTGAGATCCTGCATGAGTTATAGATACTCCACAGCTCGTGTCAGTAGCATCGTGTAGCTACGTCCCGACCCATAGCTCATGTGAGCATACCGATTCGCTGCTCGTATGAGCATACATGTACATGAATTGACGGATCACAGTTATATGAGCTAGCACACTATGTGTGAGCTATCCCGGGTATCCAATGGTATTCTAAACTGTTCAACAGGCAATGTGTAATGATAAGAGTTCAATATGAACCATTACATGTATATACATGAATTATATGGAAATGTTGTTACATGGTATATGGAAACTTGAATTGGTTGATACATATATTTACGAACTTGATCAATTGATGTATTCATCCATGTTTATTGGCTTATATATGTAATTAAATGGCTAACATGGTTGATGTATATGTGTTTAGGCATTTGGCCAAATTGTATTGGGATATACTTACCTATTATATGACTAAATGGTAAGTTAAATTCTATGCTATACGAACTTACTAAGCTTAAATGCTTACTCTGTGTTATTTTCCGTGTTTTATAGTGAATCCAAAGCTCTTTCGGGTTGGAAGCTTGTCGAAGCTATATCAAACTATCCATCAGCTCTTTCGGTACTTTTGGTTGTTTAATTTTGGTTATAATGGCTTGTATAGGTATTTTGGCTAATGTTGGCCATGTGTTTTGTTGTGAATTTGGCCATTTGATTTGGCTTGTGTTTTGCCATATTTTTGGTATGTATACAAGTAACTTTAAAATGGTTGATGAATGACTTCATATGGTTGAATGATGGAAGATGTAATGATAAATGAATATGCATAATATATATGGCTTGTGACTTGTTGAGAATTGGTACTTCGTTTGAATATCTTAAATGATTTTTGATGCTAATTATAGAATGACATTTTGGTACCAAATGGTTGTGTTTTGGTAAGTAAATTATATGATATGCATTGATGAAAATATGCATGCAAGTTTGTTGATTATTTGGTCAAATTGAATACATGGTTATACATGTTTGCATATTGTCATTTGAGGTGCCTAAGGGCATATTGGTTGTATGATATTATACCATATGAATATGACTTGTTTAAGCTTGATTTGGATGCCTTGTTACGGCTTGTAAGTATGTGCAATGTTGTGTGTAGGTACATGCCAATTGGGCTGAGAAAAATGGCTTGTAAAATGGCCTATTTTCATCCACACAGGCAGAGACACGGGTGTGTGTCTCAGCCTTGTGTCACACACGGCTGGGTGTCCTTTGTAGCATTCAAAAGGGTGCAAGTTAGGCTGTTACACGGCGTAGCACATGGCCTGGCACATGGGCGTGTGCGGTTATTTCAAAGGGTTCACGGCCTGGCACACAGGCATGTGGCTTGATCATGTGTCCCAAGTCAATGAGTTACACGAGCATGAACACGAGTTGGGACACGGTCGTGTGTCCTTCAAATGCCCACACGGCCATTTGACCCTTGTAGTGTTGAATATTTTCACTATTTTCTAAAGATTTCTCTGAGTTTTTGGTTTAGTCCGGACTTGTTTCTAACACATATTTAGGTCCTTGAGGGCTCACATGAGGGACAATATGAATGTTCTGACTTAGTTTCAATATAATTATTGTTTGTTATGAAATGTTCGAAATTTTTGTCGATTTGAATTGTAAACCACGGTAATGCTCAATACCCTATTCTATAGACGGATATTGTTTAGGGGTGTTACATTTATTTGTATCAGAGATATGGTTTAGTCGATTTTCAGACTAAACGTAGCGTGTACGAGTCTAGTTATACATGCAATTATATAACTTATGCTACTGTGATATCTCCTAACCGTTTTAAAACATGTTTTCATATAGCAATGTCATCCAACCAAGCTGACTTCAATGAAGTAGAGAGTAATGCTCAAGCCTCCATTCACGGAGTAGCATCGAGTGGCGCAAGGCCCATATCTGAGGGCCTAAGAGGAGAGGCTAAGGAAGCTTTCTTTCAGATGATGAATGAAAGGTTTACTGAGTTTGTACGTATGAACCCGGATACTCAACAACCTCCACCCCCTCCTGCTCCTCAACTGGTTCCCGTTATTCCTTAAGGTATGGAACCAATCCGAGTTAGTAAGCTGCCTGTTGATAAGATACGTAAGTACAGGGCTAAAGAATTCTGAGCTACTATTGAAGATGATCCCAAGAGAGCTGAACTTTGGTTAGAGAATACAATCAGGGTTTTTGATGAGCTATCATGTCCATCGGCTGAATGTGTTAAATGTGTAGTATCTTTGTTGAAAGGTTCAACTTACCAGTGGCAGAACACATTAATTCTTGTTGTGCCGAGAGACCGAACCACTTGGGAATTCTTTCAAATTGAGTTTGGAAAGAAATATGTTAGTCAGAGGTTTCTAGATCAGAAACGTAAAGAAATTCTCAAGCTCAAATAGGGCTGTATGTCTATTCAGAGTACGAGCGAGAATTTGTTAGACTGAGCAAATATGCTCGGGAATGTATTCCGACCGAGACTGCTATTTGTAAGAGGTTTGAAGAAAGGCTGAGCAAAGACATAAAGCTTCTAGTTGAAATTCTTGAGTTGAGAGAATTCGTTGTATTGGTTGACCGAACACATAAGCAGAGGAATTGAGTAAAGAGAAAAGACATGTTAAATTTGAAGCTAGAGACTCGAGAAAGAGATCAGTTGGGAAGTCATATTAGTCAGTAAAACCTTAGGCTACGTCTATAGCAAGTGTGGGTAGTGTCAAAAATGTTTGGCCAGAGTGCAAGCACTGTAAAAGACCACATTAAAGTGAATACCGAATAAATAATAGAGCATGCTTCAAGTGTGGTTCCTTCGAGCATTATCTTCGTGACTGCCTAAAGAAATATGTGAAAGAGAAAGTTCAGACTATGAGGCTGAGCAACACAGCTGCGAGAGGTAGACCACCTCATAATCTAGGAAATGTGAGTGGTAGCCGTGGGGGAACAAAAGATTTTGCTGTGAGATCCGAGGCACGAGCACCAGCTAGGGCTTATGCTATTCATGCATGAGAGGATGCTTCTGCGCCAGATGTTATTATTGGTACTCTCTATTTTTGATACTAATATTGTTGCTTTGATTAACCCGGGATTGTAACATCCCGATTTAGGGGCTAGTCAGAACAGTGATCTCGAGATCACTAAATCCGAGGTTTGAGAAATTATTTTTCATGATATTTTATGAGAAATTATAAGTGCATGAAAATTTTGGTATTTTAATTTTAGCGATTTCTTGCTTAATCGCGAAAAAAGGACTAAATCGCAAAAGTACGAAAGTTCCATTTTATAAGCTAAAGGTGTTCAATAGCTAAAGAAAATTAATTGGAGGTCTTTAAAGTGCAATTAGACCCCCAAGACTAGAGTGGCCGGCCATAGGAGACAAACAATGTCAAATTGGTCAAAGTTATTAATAGTAGGTGGACTAAATTGATGTTTTATATTAAAATAAAGAAAAAGAAGATATCATCTTTTTCTCTTTTCTTCTCCACCGAAAATTGGCAGTAAACTAAGGGGTTTGAGAGCTCAAATTTTTAGCAAGCTTCTCTCTTTTCTAGTAAGTATTCTAGTGATCATTGTTTTTTATAAAAAATGTACTTTTGGGACCTCTAAAGCTTAAGCTTTTTAAAGAGTGGACTATCTTGTGATATGATGAAAAGTTTAAGGTTTTTCCATGAGAGCTTTTATGTTGTTTGCTGAATTTTTATGGAAGAAAATAAGTCATAGTTGTTAGATGAACAGCTTTTGTGAGAGGTGTTACCATGAAAACACCAAAAATGACTCTTTTGTAAATGTTGCAAAATTTGTTGTAAATGTGTGAAATGTTGGATTTTGATGATAGCCATAAGAGAAATAAATGTTCACCTAGGCTTGTTGAGGTTAGAAATTTGATTAGAATTGATTTTCGAGCCTAGAGGTAAAATGGCCATTTTGCAAAAGTCTAAGGGCAAAATAGTAATTTTTCCAAAGCATGATTATTAAAATGCTTTTATTAATGTGATGAATAAAACGAGCTAATTTGCTATTATAGAAAAGAAGAACCAAGATTCCACCTCGATCGGGGAATGAATAAAGTCTCGGACTAGATCGACGATCTAGCTTATTTTGTAATCGAGGTAAGTTTGTATGTGATAATTCAATATTTATGCTAGCATGTTTGAGAATGGTTGATATTATAACGACATTCTATGAAATTGAATGTTACTGTTATATGAGAAAGGTGATAAAAGTCGAGAAGTTGAAGTCTCGGTGGGACTATAATAAGTGTGAAAATGCTATCATCAAGTTGTGAGATGAACAAGCTCCCGTGTAAGACCATGTTTGGGACATGGCCTCGATGCTGAATTGAGATTTCGTATAAGACCATATCCGGGATATGGCTTCGGTATTGAGTATGAGAATCGTATAAGACCATATCCAGGATATGGCATCGATGCTTAATGAGAGATTCCGTATAATACCATATCCGGGATATGGCATCGACACTCAGAAATAACCTCACGTAAGACCACATCCGGGATGTGGCATTGGTTTCGTGCTATGTTAATGTTTATTAATATACATCCTTGAGTATCCCTAGTGAATTATCGGGATGAATTGATTAGCTTAGAAATAGTGAAGAGGATTTTACTAAAGTTATGTGATTGAGTTAACACATGGACTCATGAGTAATTCTTGAAGAAACAATTACGATATGTGGCATGGCATGAGTATCCCTAGTGAATTATCCCTTGCATGCTTGAATTGCAAGTTAGTATGCTCAATAGTAAACACACGGGCAGAGACACGGCCGTGTGTCTCAGCCGTGTGGGAGGAACAGCCTAGGACATGGGCGCGTACCTAAGCCATGTGAAGTCTGCACCAAAAATTGGGAATTTAATTCGACACACGGGCTAAGGACATAAGCGTATCCCTTGGCCGTGTGACCTTAGTGAGATGATGGCATCATAAACAGAATGCCAAGGTTTTGGCACACGGGTGTGTCGAGGCTGTGTAAGGGACACGGGCCAAGGACATGGGCGTGTGACCGGCCGTGTGAAATAATTCAGTTTCGACCACGGGTGAGGGACATGGGCGTGTGTGACCACACGACCTGCCCCTACGGGCGTGTCCCATTTCACGAGGGCATATGGTCCCTATTTAGGCAAAAGTTTTTCTAAGTGCATAAAAGTTTCTGGTTAATTTCCGAAACCTTCCGGATGTATGTTTAAGGCCTCGTAGGCCAATGA
Source organism: Gossypium australe (assembly GCA_005393395.2). Lineage (NCBI taxonomy): Eukaryota > Viridiplantae > Streptophyta > Magnoliopsida > Malvales > Malvaceae > Gossypium > Gossypium australe. The sequence continues at coordinate 122,302,817 of CM016616.1, forward strand.
TGAGTATGTTATGGGTTTGAATGGAAAGTTTTTAAGATAAAATGAAATTTTATAGCCCGAAATGTCATGTTTAAGCAAATTGAGTTAGGTAATGCCTCGTATCCGGTTCTGGCTTCGAACACGGGTAAGGGGTGTTATAGGGATCCACTCATTCATATGTGTGCATGTAACACCCTGGTTTTAGGGGTTAGATTTTTGGTGCTTAGTTCGGGTGTTGGCACACTTCAGTGTGTGGTTGGGTGAGTTTTAGGGGTCCTGAGAACCCTAGAAGGTGGGGCAAAGCCTTAGAAAATTTTTAGTTTTTAGTGTTGAAAGGGGGGAGCTTGGCAAAGAGGGGACTTAAGAGAATTATTTGGGAGTTTATGTCACAAGAAAGGAGCTGGTGGAGTGGTAGGATATTGCTAAGCCGGTCGCCGGAAATCCAGATTATCCGTGTGCGCAGTGCGGAAGGTATCATATTGGCGGGTGCTGGAATCGAGTTCGGGAGTGCTTCAGATGTAAGTCCAAGACTCATTTGATTAAGGATTGTCCCCAGAACCCGAATAGGACTCAGACAGTGGGTCAAGGTTATGTGCAACCAGGCAGAGAAGGTCAGCAAGCGACGAGAGGTCGTGGTTCGAACCGTGGAGGAAATGGTTTCGGCCGAGGTCGTGGAGTAGTAGACCGCGGTAATGGTGCCACTGAGGCAAGGCAGCCAGGACTGGTTTATGCAGTTCGTCGGAGAGAGGATAATGATGTGCCTGATGGGTCAACTGGTAAGTTCCTTAAGTCCGGAATGCTCTTTGTGGTTTTGTTCGTTTTGGTGATTGTTTGATCTGTTGCTCGTAAAGTAGTTGGAACCTTGAGTATGTTAGGATCCATGCCTAATAGTATGTTAGCTCTTTAAAGATCAGAGTGCGCAGCTATAGTGTAGTGGGAGAAATTGGATGGTTAGTCTAGACAAGTAATTTCGAGGACGAAATTATTTTAAGGAGGGTAGAATTGTAACACCCTGGTTTTAGGGGTTAGATTTTGGTGCTTAGTTCGGGTGTTGGCACACTTCAGTGTGTGGTTGGGTGAGTTTTAGGGGTCCTGAGAACCCTAGAAGGTGGGGCAATGCCTTAGAAAATTTTTAGTTTTTAGTGTTGAAAGGGGGGAGCTTGGCAAAGAGGGGACTTAAGAGAATTATTTGGGAGTTTATGTCACAAGAAAGGAGCTGGTGGAGTGGCAGGATAGGCGCCACTAAGGCCTTGTGTGTATGACGCCATTTGCAGGGGGAAGGGGCTCAGGTTCGAATCGCAAGGGCAGCATTTGGGGCTTTGTTTTTGCGTCATCTTGGTGGGGGTGGATGGACGGTTTGAAAGGCTTAAAAGGTGGAGAAGACTTGGTCAATTTTTTTTTTAAATTTTGGCTAGAAGGTTTGACCCATTCAAACTATTTTGAATGGATGGTGGGGAGGTATTTTAGGAGAATTTTAGGGATTATTTTTGGGGGGTTGGAGCTTGGCTTTTTAGTATAAATAGGGGGGGAGGTGCTCATTATTCATTCATCATTTTGGCTTTCTCTCCCTTACCGAATTTTAGCCTTTCCTTTTAGCCTCCATTTTCATTTCCTCCTCATACCTCAACCACACCAAAACGCCTCTCTCTCTCACTTATTCATCTGAGCCGAAACTTCAAGTCCCTTTCTCTTTCCATTTTTCTTATCCATTTCACTCGTTGGTAGACCATAAACTCTCCTCATTTCTCTGATTGCCGCAACACCTTTTGGAAGCACCTTAGCATCTACTTCTTGGTCTTATAGCTTTGCAAAGCCGAACCTACACCTTACCTCTGAGCCAAAATCCCTTTTCTATTTAGCGTACCTTTGCCGAATATTGGAAGTATCTCTTCGGGCCTCGGTTTGCAATCGGTTAGTGAAGGCACTTTGGGGATTTGTTGTATTCAGTCAAGTTTCCGCAATCGAACTCGGTAAGAAGGTGGTAAGGATAATGTTCGGCCAAGGGCCTCAAGTGTTATGTTTCTAAGTTTTGGGCCAATTCTAATATGGTATTATTATGGGTTGGTTAAGGTGGTGTTTCGGCAGAGAGTTAGTCAAGCAGCATTTCGGGATTGGATCGGTTGTATTTCTAAGGTGCGTAATCATCGCACTATTTCTGTGGTTTTGGTTGCTAACTTGTTACATGTGTATTATGTGTGGAAGCCGTTTATAATGGCATAAGTGATGAGAACTGGTGATGGTAAGTTTATTTGTGATGTATTTATGTATGTATAAATATTTATACTTATGTGATATGATGGCTTAACATGTTGCATATATATAGTTGCATGGGGTTTGGGCTTGATTCGATGAAGAAGGAAGTGTACACAAGGTGTACGTGGTCTAATGATAGCTTCGGCTACATTAGCGCTTGGGGATTTGCTGTGTGCTACCTCAAGGGAGGTGTTGGCTCGGTGCCCATCTCGGCGGTTGATTGCTATGTGCATCACCGTAGACAGATTACGATATTGGATCACTTGGGTTGATCGGTGGCTCAGCCACGGCCTTGAGCAGCGAGCTTGCCAAGGTAAGATGTTATGGATCACAATGTGATCGGTGGATTAGCCACGGCCTTGGGCGGGGAGTCTGCCAAGGTTGGTGTACGGTTGGACAATGGGTTGGGCTGAGATGCATTCTTGCATGATTTGTTTCGATGGCTGTGTGGGTATGGGCCAAGCCCATACGGATGGAAATATGTGTTGTGGTTATGCACTGAGTCAGTGGACTCATTCTTTCATTAACCATTTCAGGTGACGCGTAGTTGGATCGGGTTCGGAGAGGACACGAGGTGGCCCATGCAGAAAGAAGAATTCAAATATTTTTTTTTTAGTTTATTTATACTAAGTATTTGATCTATTAAATATTGGTGTAATAAGGCCTTTTTGTTGTTCATTTATTTTAGGAATTACTTTATTATTAATTTTAATATGGTTTGTTTAAATCAAATACTTTGTGAAGGATGATTTCATTTTAAACAGCATGCTTATATGCTAAAGTTTAATTTTGGGTTTTTTATAATATTTTATAACGACAAAAGATTTACTTATACTTTTCCCAATAAACACTATACTCAAAAGTTAGAATATTTCCATGTTTATTCCAAGGCAAAAGTTTTTCAACCGTCTTTTCGCTCTAACATAACCAGATTCGGTCGTAGTGAATGGGCCGAATATTGGAAGTATCTCTTCGGGCCTCGGTTTGCAATCGGTTAGTGAAGGCACTTTGGGGATTTGTTGTATTCAGTCAAGTTTCCGCAATCGAACTCGGTAAGAAGGTGGTAAGGATAATGTTCGGCCAAGGGCCTCAAGTGTTATGTTTCTAAGTTTTGGGCCAATTCTAATATGGTATTATTATGGGTTGGTTAAGGTGGTGTTTCGGCAGAGAGTTAGTCAAGCAGCATTTCGGGATTGGATCGGTTGTATTTCTAAGGTGCGTAATCATCGCACTATTTCTGTGGTTTTGGTTGCTAACTTGTTACATGTGTATTATGTGTGGAAGCCGTTTATAATGGCATAAGTGATGAGAACTGGTGATGGTAAGTTTATTTGTGATGTATTTATGTATGTATAAATATTTATATACTTATGTGATATGATGGCTTAACATGTTGCATATATATATAGTTGCATGGGGTTTGGGCTTGATTCGATGAAGAAGGAAGTGTACACAAGGTGTACATGGTCTAATGATAGCTTCGGCTACATTAGCGCTTGGGGATTTGCTGTGTGCTACCTCAAGGGAGGTGTTGGCTCGGTGCCCATCTCGGCGGTTGATTGCTATGTGCATCACCGTAGACAGATTACGATATTGGATCACTTGGGTTGATCGGTGGCTCAGCCACGGCCTTGAGCAGCGAGCTTGCCAAGGTAAGATGTTATGGATCACAATGTGATCGGTGGATTAGCCACGGCCTTGGGCGGGGAGTCTGCTAAGGTTGGTGTACGGTTGGACAATGGGTTGGGCTGAGATGCATTCTTGCATGACCCTGAGATTTTGTGAATTTTGAAATATCTTTAAGTTGGAAAACTAATTTCAAAAATTGACCCAGAGTTATTACCTATATACCCCTATAGGAAAATGACAGAATTACCCCTGGGTAGGGAATGAAACTTTGATTGCTCGAAAGAACTACTCTCGGAAACTCCTTTCCATAAAATTGCTCGTGGATAAAACAGTGAAACAAGAATTTCTAATGCATAAAACTTTCTAAACATACTAAGTCGAGGCGCTAGATATGAGCTCTAGGGGGCGTGGTCGCAATACTCGTGGACGTGGCAGAGGTAGGATGTCAATATCGGAACCGGTTGGGTCACGCCATGGGTCAGAAAGCGATGCTCTGCCACCAGCTGTTGAGGTTGAACAGCAGGATCAGACTGGAGGAGACGACGCAGTGTCACAAGCTGTGCTGCGAGTGCTCGAACGAGTGGCAGGAGTCAATGTGGGCAATAAGAATCGGAAGTCAGTGCCCGAAAGGCTTAGGGCGAATGGAGCTGAGGTTTTCAGAGGAGTGTCTGGGGTAGCTCCAAATGTGGCAGAGTACTGGCTTGAGGCTGTTGAAAGGATTATGGACGACTTAGACTTGACTGCTGAGGAGAAGCTTAAGGGAGTTGTTTCGTTGCTACGGGATGAGGCCTACCAGTGGTGGCTCACGGTTAAGGAAAGTACCCCTGCGGATCGAGTGGACTGGGGTTATTTTAAGATCAAGTTTGAAGGGAAGTATGTCGGAGCAAGCTATGTTGATGCTCAGAGGAAGGCGTTCCTTAACTTGGTGCAAGGAAACAAGTCGATAGCGGAGTACGAAGCTGAGTTTTTACGTTTGAGCCGGTATGCTCGGGGCATCGTGGCAACGGATTATGAGAGATGCGTTAGATTTGAAGATGGTCTGCGGGATGAGTTGCGAGTTTTGATTGCTCCGCATCAGGAAAGAGACTTCGCCGTTTTAGTGGAGAAAGCTCGAATAGCTGAGGAGGTCAAGAAGGCTGAGAGGCTCAATAGGGAAAGGAACCGTGATAAGAGAAGTGTTGGATCGCCAGAAGTGGTTGAGAGGGTCCAGAAAAGACCAAGGGTTGAGACTCCTGTTCATATTGCTAAGCCGGTCGCCGGAAATCCAGATCATCCGTGTGCACAGTGCGGAAGGTATCATATTGGCGGGTGCTGGAATCGAGTTCGGGAGTGCTTCAGATGTAAGTCCAAGACTCATCTGATTAAGGATTGTCCCCAGAACCCGAATAGGACTCAGACAGTGGGTCAAGGTTATGTGCAACCAGGCAGAGAAGGTCAGCAAGCGACGAGAGGTCGTGGTTCGAACCGTGGAGGAAATGGTTCCGGCCGAGGTCGGGGAGCAGTAGACCGCGGTAATGGTGCCATTGAGGCAAGGCAGCCAGGACTGGTTTATGCAGTTCGTCGGAGAGAGGATAATGATGTGCCTGATGGGTCAACTGGTAAGTTCCTTAAGTCCGGAATGCTCTTTGTGGTTTTGTTCGTTTTGGTGATTGTTTGATCTGTTGCTCGTAAAGTAGTTGGAACCTTGAGTATGTTAGGATCCATGCCTAATAGTATGTTAGCTCTTTAAAGATCAGAGTGCGCAGCTATAGTGTAGTGGGAGAAATTGGATGGTTAGTCTAGACAAGTAATTTCGAGGACGAAATTATTTTAAGGAGGGTAGAATTGTAACACCCTGGTTTTAGGGGTTAGATTTTTGGTGCTTAGTTCGGGTGTTGGCACACTTCAGTGTGTGGTTGGGTGAGTTTTAGGGGTCCTGAGAACCCTAGAAGGTGGGGCAATGCCTTAGAAAATTTTTAGTTTTTGGTGTTGAAAGGGGGGAGCTTGGCAAAGAGGGGACTTAAGAGAATTATTTGGGAGTTTATGTCACAAGAAAGGAGCTGGTGGAGTGGCAGGATAGGCGCCACTAAGGCCTTGTGTGTATGACGCCATTTGCAGGGGGAAGGGGCTCAGGTTCGAATCGCAAGGGCAGCATTTGGGGCTTTGTTTTTGCGTCATCTTGGTGGGGGTGGATGGACGGTTTGAAAGGCTTAAAAGGTAGAGAAGACTTGGTCAATTTTTTTTTTAAATTTTGGCTAGAAGGTTTGACCCATTCAAACTATTTTGAATGGATGGTGGGGAGGTATTTTAGGAGAATTTTAGGGATTATTTTTTGGGGGGTTGGAGCTTGGCTTTTTAGTATAAATAGGGGGGGAGGTGCTCATTATTCATTCATCATTTTGGCTTTCTCTCCCTTGCCGAATTTTAGCCTTTCCTTTTAGCCTCCATTTTCATTTCCTCCTCATACCTCAACCACACCAAAACGCCTCTCTCTCTCACTTATTCATCTGAGCCGAAACTTCAAGTCCCTTTCTTTTTCCATTTTTCTTATCCATTTCACTCGTTGGTAGACCATAAACTCTCCTCATTTCTCTGATTGCCGCAACACCTTTTGGAAGCACCTTAGCATCTACTTCTTGGTCTTATAGCTTTGCAAAGCTGAACCTACACCTTACCTCTGAGCCAAAATCCCTTTTCTATTTAGCGTACCTTTGCCGAATATTGGAAGTATCTCTTCGGGCCTCGGTTTGCAATCGGTTAGTGAAGGCACTTTGGGGATTTGTTGTATTCAGTCAAGTTTCCGCAATCGAACTCGGTAAGAAGGTGGTAAGGATAATGTTCGGCCAAGGGCCTCAAGTGTTATGTTTCTAAGTTTTGGGCCAATTCTAATATGGTATTATTATGGGTTGGTTAAGGTGGTGTTTCGGCAGAGAGTTAGTCAAGCAGCATTTCGGGATTGGATCGGTTGTATTTCTAAGGTGCGTAATCATCGCACTATTTCTGTGGTTTTGGTTGCTAACTTGTTACATGTGTATTATGTGTGGAAGCCGTTTATAATGGCATAAGTGATGAGAACTGGTGATGGTAAGTTTATTTGTGATGTATTTATGTATGTATAAATATTTATATACTTATGTGATATGATGGCTTAATATGTTGCATATATATATAGTTGCATGGGGTTTGGGCTTGATTCGATGAAGAAGGAAGTGTACACAAGGTGTACGTGGTCTAATGATAGCTTCGGCTACATTAGCGCTTTGGGATTTGCTGTGTGCTACCTCAAGGGAGGTGTTGGCTCGGTGCCCATCTCGGCGGTTGATTGCTATGTGCATCACCGTAGACAGATTACGATATTGGATCACTTGGGTTGATCGGTGGCTCAGCCACGGCCTTGAGCAGCGAGCTTGCCAAGGTAAGATGTTATGGATCACAATGTGATCGGTGGATTAGCCACGGCCTTGGGCGGGGAGTCTGCTAAGGTTGGTGTACGGTTGGACAATGGGTTGGGCTGAGATGCATTCTTGCATGATTTGTTTCGATGGCTGTGTGGGTATGGGCCAAGCCCATACGGATGGAAATATGTGTTGTGGTTATGCACTGAGTCAGTGGACTCACTCTTTCATTAACCATTTCAGGTGACGCGTAGTTGGATCGGGTTCGGAGAGGACACGAGGTGGCCCATGCAGAAAGAAGAATTCAAATATTTTTTTTTTTAGTTTATTTATACTAAGTATTTGATCTATTAAATATTGGTGTAATAAGGCCTTTTTGTTGTTCATTTATTTTAGGAATTACTTTATTATTAATTTTAATATGGTTTGTTTAAATCAAATACTTTGTGAAGGATGATTTCATTTTAAACAGCATGCTTATATGCTAAAGTTTAATTTTGAGTTTTTTATAATATTTTATAACGACAAAAGATTTACTTATACTTTTCCCAATAAACACTATACTCAAAAGTTAGAATATTTCCATGTTTATTCCAAGGCAAAAGTTTTTCAACCGTCTTTTTGCACTAACATAACCAGATTCGGTCGTAGTGAATGGGCCGGGTTTGGGGATGTTACAGTGCATGAATTTAGTATCTAGTAATAATTTACCTGTTGAGTCCACTAAATTCGTGGTTAAATTATCGAACCCCCTAGGTTAGTATGTGTTAGTTGATAAAGTGTGCAAGAATTGTCCTTTGATAACTCAGGTTGCAATTTTCTGGCTGATTTGATGCTATTACCGTTTGATGAATTTGACGTGATTTTGGGCATGAATTGGCTAACTATACACGATATTGTTGTAAAGTATAGATGAAACCTTATTGTATTGAAATGTCAAAACAGGGAGACACTTCGTATTGAATCAAATAGTCCGAGTGGGTTGCCTGTTGTTATATCAGCTATGTCAGCACAGAAATATGCGAGAAAAGATTACAATGCTTACTTTGCATATGTGTTGGATACTAAAGTGTCTGAATCGAAGCTTGAATCAGTGTTAGTGGTTTGCAAGTATCCTGATGTGTTTCTAGAGGAATTACCTGGATTACTGTCGATCAAAGAGGTTGAATTTGCTATTGAACTTGTACCGAGAACATCACCGATATCGATACCACCTTACAGAATGGCTCTTAATGAGTTGAAAGAGTTGAAAATGTAGCTGCAAGAGTTGACAAATAGAGGTCTTGCTCGACCCAGTTTTTCACCTTAGGTTGCACCGGTTCTGTTCATTAAGAAAAAGGATGGATTGATTTGATTGTGTATAGATTACCGTCAGCTCAACGAAGTTACAATCAAGAACAAGTATCCACTACCTCGAATTGATGATTTGTCTGATCAGTTGAAAGGTACCGCAGCATTTTCAAAGATTGATCTTCATCCTGGCAATTATCAGCTACGAGTGAAAGATTCGGATATGCCAAAAACTGCATTCAGAACAAGGTACAGGCACTATAAATTTGTTATGATGCCGTTTGGTTTAACTAATGCTCGTGCAGTATTTATGGATTTGATTAACAGAATCTTCAGACCGTATTTAGACAGATTCGTTGTGGTTTTTATTGATGAAATTTTGATATATTCACGTGATGAGTCCAAGCATGCTGAACATTTGAGGATTGTGTTATAACACAGCAAGAAAAACAATTGTTTGCTAAATTTAGCAAATGTGAGTTTTGTCTCTGAGAAGTTAGTTTTCTAGGACATATAGTATTGGCTGAAGGCATTAGAGTTGATTCGAGTAAAATTTTCACAATTGTTGACTGGAAACCACAGAGAAACGTATCTAAAGTTTGAAGTTTTCTGGGATTAGTTGGTTATTACCGAAAATTCGTCCAAGGGTTTTTGATGATAGCTATACCGATGACGTGACTTTTACAGAAAGATCTAAAATTTGAATGGTACGAGAAATGTCAACAAAGTTTTAATCAGTTGAAAACACTGTTGACTGAAGAACCAATTCTGGTTCAGCCGAAATCAGGTAAAAATATTTGATTTTCAGTGATGCATCTTTGAATGGTTTAGGCTGTGTTTTGATGCAGGAAGGCAAATTAATAACTTATGCTTCCAGACAGTTAAATCACCATGAAAAAAATTATCTGACACATAACTTAGAGTTAGCAACTATTGTGTTTGCGTTGAAAATTTGGCGACACCATTTGTTCAGTGAAAAATGCCTTATATTTACCGATTATAAAACTTTTGAAGTATCTTATGTCGCATAATGATTTGAATCTAAGATAGCGTAGACGACTCGAGCTGTTAAAAGATTATGAGTTGATCATTGATTATCATCTGAGAAAGCAAATGTAGTTGCTAATGCTCTGAGTAGAAAGTCTTTATGTGTTCTGTGAGCAATGAATACGCGATTAACATTATCTGATGATGGATCGATTTTGGCCGAGTTGAAAGCTAAACTATTGTTTTTACAGCAAATTTGCGAAGCTCAGAAATGTGATGATGAGTTATGAGCTAAACGGGCACAGTGTGAGTTGAGTTCTAATTCAGAATTTTATATAGGAATCAATGATTACTTATTATTCTGAGGTAGAATTTGTGTACCGAAGAATTCAAAGATTACTCGGAGAATCTTGCACGAAGCTTATAGTGGTAGCTTGTCTGTTCATCCGGGAAGTAATAAAAGGTAGGGTGACTTGAAATAGATGTACTGGTGGTCGGGAATGAAACGCTAGACTTCTAACTTTATATTGAGATGTTTAGTATGTCAGCAAGTGAAAGCTAAACATCAGGTACCTTCTGGATTATTGCAGCCAGCCATAATACTGGAGTGGAAATGGGATCGAGTTACTATGGATTTTGTATCAAGTTTGCCCCTATCTCCGAGAAAGAAAGATGCTATTTGGGTTATTGTTGATCGTTTGACGAAGTCTACACATTTTATTCTGGTACATAAAAATTTCTCCTTTGACAGATTAGCTGAATTATATGTTTCTGAGATTGTCAAATTACACGGGGTTTCAGTTTCCATTATCTCAGATTGAAATTCGCAGTTTACATCACTATTTTGGAGAAAGTTACAGGAAGCTTTAGCTACGAGGTTGCATTTTAGCACCGCATTTCATCCTCAAACTAATGGTCAGTCTGAGCAAGTAATCCAGATTCTCGAGGATATGCTTCATTACTGTGTATTAGAGTTCAAAGGTAACTGGGAGAAATATTTATTGTTGGTTGAGTTCGCGTATAACAATAGTTTTCAATCGAGTATCAAGATGGCATTGTATGAGGCTTTGTATGGTCGTAAATGCCAAAATTTGTTATACTAGAAGAGAAAAAGATACATGGGGTTGATTTGATTCGTGAGACTGAAGAAAAAGTAAAAGTGATCTGAGATAGTTTAAAAACAACTTTAGACCATCAGAAATTGTTTAAAAGTATTCTATGCGGATCTCAAACGAAAAGACATAGAATTCCAAGTCAATGACAGAGTATTCTTGAAAGTATCGCCCTAGAAGAAAGTTCTTCAGTTTGATCGCAAAAGAAACCTAAGTCCGTGATTTATTGGGCCGTATAAGATCACTGAAAGAATCAAACCTGTTGCGTATCTATTACCTTTACCGTCAGAACTAGAAAAGATTCATAATGTCTTTCACGTGTCTATGTTGCGGTGATACCAATCTGACCCTTCACATGTTATCTCTCCGATAGATGTTGAGATTCAACCCAATATGTCATACAGTAAGGAACCGATCAGAATTCTGGCACAAGAGGTGAAAGAATTGAGAAGCAAGAACATAACTTTAGTAAAATTCCTCTGGCAACGAAACGGTATAGAGGAAGCCACTTGTGAACCCGGGGAAGCAATGAGAAAGCAATATACGAAACTCTTTTCTAGTAAGATTTTTGGGGACAAAAATCCCTTTAAGGGGAAGAGTTGTAACAACCCGTTTTTAGTAAAATTGGAACAGTGGTTTCGGGACCACAAATTCGAAGTAAAAAATTTATTTTATTATTATTTTATTTCCTACAGAATGATAGAAGTACTGTATAAAAATTCATTAAGAAATTTTACCGTTTACATGCTCAATTTGATAAAATGGACTAAATCGCATAAAGTACAAAAGTTGAATTCTAAGCTAAAGGTATTAAATAGCTATAGAACTTTAAAGTGGAAGTCCTTATATGGTAATTAGACCATTAGAGATGATAGTGTATTTTAATGGTTTGGCATTATTGAAATTAGGATAAATTTTTGAGGTTAAATTTGGTAATTAGTAATTAAAGTTACAATAAATAAATAAATAAGCAAATTATCATCTTCTTCCATCCTTTTTCAATTGAAAATAGATGAAAAGAGTAGCCATTGTTGAAGCTACATTCGGTCATCCTTATATGCTCAATTAGGTATGCATTTTTGTCCCATTTTTATGATTTATATGTTTTCGGGATCGTTGTAGCTTAATCTAGTTAGCCCGGGGACTAATTTGCGAAACAGTTAAACTATTAGGGTTTTGCCATTGTTGAATATACATGAGTTTTGAAGTTTGATGATAGAAAATGGATAGTTGTTGTTAGATAAACAACTTTTGTAAAGAGATTTTTGATGAACTTGTCAAATAGGAACTAAATTGAAAAATAGAAAATATTACATGGTATAATTTGTGAATTAGTGAAATGTGTGGGCTGTTATAAGTGTATATGATATTCGGCTAGGCTTCGGTATGGGTAAAATTGTATGAATTTGATTTTTCGAGCCTAAGGACTAATTTGCAAAGAACTTAAAAGTATAGAGGCAAAATGGTAATTTTTCCAAAATATGATTTTGGCTAAATTGAATGAAAAATATATTGAATTGAGTTAAATTTATCCATATAGATCAAGACAGACTGCGTACAGAGTTAGATCGAGGCAAAGGGAAAATCTCGGATTAGTCGCCTCCGTGTCTACGTATACTCATCTATGTAAGTTTGTGTAATTAAATTATGTTTATATGTCTTTAATTGAAATATATATATGTTATGAATTGTTATAAATATACATGGTTGCATATCCAACAAAGTTCGACAAATACCGAGTCCTGTTGAACCTTAGGAATCCATAGGATACAAATGACATGTTATTAGGGTTACATGACTTGAGTACTGGTCCTGAACGTCCTACCGACGACTGAGATCCTACATGTGTTGTGGATACTCCACAACTCGTGTGAGCAGCATCGTGTAGCTACATCCTAACCCATAGCTCGTGTGAGCATACCGATTTATACCTCGTGACAGCATACCGATCTTCAGCTCGAATGAGCATACCGATTCAAAACTCGTATGATCATACATGTTCATGAATTGATGGATTACAATTATATGAGCTAGCACACTAAGTGTGATCTATCTCGGTTATCCAACGGTATTCTAAACGGTTCAACAGGCAATGTTTCGATACGTAATGATAAGAGTTCGATACGAACTATTACAGGTATATACATGAATTATATGGAAATATTGTTACGTGGTTTATGGAAACTTGAATTGGTTGATACATGTATTTGGGAACTTGATCAGTTGATGTATTCATCCATGTTTATTAGCTTATATATGTAATTACATGGCTAACATGGTTGGTGTATATGTGTTTAGGCATTTGGCCAAATTGTATTTGGAGATGCTTGTTTACTTACCTATTATATGACTAAATGGTAAGTTAAATTCTATGTTATAAAACTTACTAAGCTTAAATGCTTACTCTGTATTATTTTCTGTGTTTTGTAGTGAATTGAAAGCTCATTCGAGTTGGAAGCTTGTCGAAGCTATATCACACTATCCATCGGCTCTTTCGGTACTTTTGGTTGTTTAATTTTGGTTATAATGGCATGTATAGGTATTTTGGCTAATGTTGGCCATGTGTTTTTTTGTGAATTTGGCCATTTGATTTGGCTTGTGTTTTGGCATATTTTTTGTTTGTATTGTAACACCCCTTACCCGTATCCGACGCCGGAATATGGTATGAGGCATTACCAGACTTATTCACAAGCAAACATTCAAAATTGAGACATGTATTTCCACTCAAATTTAAAACTTTTTAAATACAGACATATTGTCCCTAAAACGAGTCTACGAGGCCCAAAACATGCATTGGAAGTAGTTCAGGACTAAACCAAGAACTTTGGAAAACATAGAAAATTTTTCATGTAAAAGGGGTCACACGTCCGTGTGAGTCCAGGACATGCGCGTGTGATCCTAAGGCACGCCCCTGCTTCAGGCCGTGTTCAAATTAGGGAGCATTCTGTTAATGACGTCGTCAACAATATAAGGTCACACGGCCAAGTCACACGCCCATGTGCTTAGGCCGTGAGATCAATTAAATTTTCATAATTTTTCATAAAATAGGTGCAGACTTCACACGGCTAGGGCACACGCCCGTGTTCGAGGCCGTGCTGTCTACACGACTGAGACACACGCCTGTGTCTCTACCCTTGTGCTCATTAATGAGCATTCTGTTTTGCAATTATTTAGGGTGCAGGGGACACATGGCCGGATCACATGCCCCTGGGGTAGGTCGTGTGTCACAAGGCCAGATCACATGCCCATGGGGTAGACCGTGTGTCAAACACAACCTAGACAAACGCCCGTGTGTCTACCCGTGTGGACACTAAAAAGGCTACTTACCAATCCATTTGCTACCCTTATTCACACATAGACTAACATCAATTCAAAGGCACATAACATGATAAACTTAGGCAACCAAAGCATCCACATTCATGGTTCAAACATAACAACTTTATATGTTTATCTAGCATCTTCACTACATTTATTAAGCCCTAAATCAAACGTACAAATCCGACATTTGTTAGGCTTCATCAATTAATATCTAGTTAACAAATTATACTCTAATTCCTCATCTCATCAATAGGTCACAATTCCAATATTACACAATCATACCATAAATAACATTTCCAAATATTTCACATTCACCAAGCATATCATGATCATATCACCATAGACATTGACACATATATGAATATACTTAAGCTTACAACCATGTTGCCAACATATGCCAACTTACATGTCCAATTAGCAAACAAGCCTTTGACGATTACAAACCAACATATTGGCTACAATCATAAAGACACATATAACCAATTAACTTAGTCCCTATACATGCCATAACTCAAAATACTTGAACTTATGTATACCGAAATGGTAGCTTGATAGTGTGATATTATCTCCGGTGATCTCTAACTCGAGCTAGCTTATTAACCCTATAAGACATGGGAAAGGAAGGGGGTAAGCTATATAGCTTAATAAGTTCATATGCAAATAATGAACAACATTAATTACACATTGTCATATGAATAACATAATATATATTAACATAAATGTCAATAGACTTAATGAGCACATCTTGCTTAATCATAAGAATAACATATCGCTTACCACAATCAACAAACCATTTCAAACCTCACATAAAACATACACATTAAGTATGAGCATTTACATTTCAAGCATATACTCTAACATCTTTCAATTGCCTAAACTCTTATCTTTCCGTACTTCCATAATCATTTTAATAGGCAAATTTGCCAATCTTTCCTTTCTCTAATATCCGATAAACCACAACTTGCATGAATACAACATGCTATGTCATAACATAAATTGGCTCGAAGGCCAATTACAAAATCATCAATCGAGTTTACCATGTATTTCATACATCACAAGTATAGACTAATGATCCTGTGTCAGAGTCATAAAAATTTATAAAAAGAATGATCGAGCCTAGAAACTAACTAACTATGACAACGATTGAGGCAAGCGCACCTATCGAACAGTAGTATAGTTTAGTGGCAAGACCGGATTGTCGAACCCAAAGGAACCTGAAGTACTAATACTAACTTTCTTTTTATTATCTAGCCTAATAATTAAAGGAATTTTTATCTAATCTAAAATTAACTATCAACTAAGCTAAAGACGCAAAAACAAAGAGAACGAAATTGGGGAAATACTCGTGCGGAAAATCAATTGATTAAGATAATACCCGAGGAAGAATCCACCTAGACTTCACTTGTTATCTAACTCTGAACCAGACGATGTATTCACTTGACTTGATCCGTAGGATTCCCTAAGTTATATTAATACCTCCGTCGAGTCTACTAACGTCTAACCCTAGGTTGATTAATTGAAATATCTTTCTAATTAAAACCCCTAGAATTGCATTAACTCAATCTATGGACTCCCATATTAGGTTTCACCCTAATCCGGCAAAATCTCGTCACCCTATGTCTACGCGTGCGATCAACTCTGCTTAATTATGCTAGATCTACTCTTAGGTAGGGACTTTTGCTCCTCCACCTAAGCACATCACACTTGAATTAATATCCCAGAAATATCTAAACAAGAATTAAGAACACATAATTAAGAACAAATCATGTATTTATCATATAGTTCACCAAACGATAACAAGATTCATCTTAGGTTTCATCCTCCACAGGTATCTAAGGGTTTAGTTCATAATCGTAAAAGAATACATCTCAAAAGAAAATATAAAACAAAACATAAGAAAAACCCTAAAACTCCCTGAAGGAATTGAAGAGAGATCCTTCGTCTTGAGTATAACTCCAGCTTCTTGAGATGAATCAACTGGCTTTCTTCGACTAAATTCCACAATTCTAACCCCTCTGGCTCGGCTCTTTGGCCTAGCTGGACGCCCCCTGACGATTGGCCTCTAGGGTGTTTATATAGGCTTTTGGAATGGCTTTCGTTGCCTCTAAGTACCCTAATCCGAATGAAACTCTTCTTTCTTATGTCAGGGACACGCCCATGGCACACGCTCGTGTGAATCGTAGCCAGGCCGTGTTCGAGTCTTTGTAATGAGGCACGGCCATGTGGCTTGGGCCCAGGCCGTGTTGATTTTGTGATATGGCCCATTTACTCTGCTTTGGGCTTGTTTCTCGTTCTTTTCATCCTTCGGTGCTTTTCTAAGTATAAAACATGAAAACAAAGGATTAAGAGCACCAATTTACACAATTCAAGGTTTAAATCATCCAAAAGCATGCCAAATGTGGGCTTAAAATATGTTACTATTATGGTTTATCAAATACACCCACACTTAAGCTTTTGCTTGTCCTCAAGCAAAATTCTCAACACACAATTAAAATGAACTTCATAATATTCATCAATAATGTTTCATCATAATTCACAGATAATTCATACATGCATAATTCAACTCAGAGGGTCCTAAAGATTAAAATAATCAAAGTCATACATTTATAGCACGAAACATAGGCTGAAACACCCCAAACCCGGCCCACGAGCCTCGACCAGATCTGGTATGTTCCTCGGTTAGAAACGGTTCAAATTCGTTGGTTATTTGAAAATCTTTAAGTGATTTTGGAAAACGTTTTGGGTTGGGCTCAAGTTGGAAACCAGTTTATTTTTGAAATATAAGTTTTTATAAAATTTCATTCTTAGTTTCAAAAATTTAAGTTAAAAGACATGCCGAATTTGTCTTAAGTTTCATTAAAAATCATTTATTTTTAGGTGTCAAAACGTTTAGGGTTTATTTTTAAATAATACACTTAAACTTTAATTTGATAAAATTTCGTAACATAATAAAGTAATTTAAAGTGCATGCATAAAATAAAGTTCATAATACGGCCTTATTACATCAAAACAAACCCAATATAAAATAAAGTGCTTAAATAGATAAAATGTCCAAGTAAATAATTCCCTTGCTGAGCATGGCCACCAATAAGTTCCCGCCGGCCTGGTCCATCACTGATTGTCACCTGAAAAATGTTCCCACAACGGGGTGAGTCAAACAGACTCAATGTGTACACAAACACTAAGTCCAAATAGATTAAGGCATGTCAAGTCATAAACATTCATATCAAGATATACAATTACTGATGCATTCCCAAGCCCAATCCTAGTTACCAACCGCTACACATCACCCGTACCAACCTGCACACCGTGGGGACTACTAAGTCAACCCTCCATCCGCTACACACCATCGAAGGCAGTCGTTGCAGTCGACGTGCTCATCGCCCTTATAATTTCGTGGCATAGCCACCAGATAATATTTTGTGTCATGTGACACCACATTCAGATAATGTGACCGAAGTCACCACATTCGGATATTGTGACAATAGTCACCACATTCACTTCCCCTTTCATATTCACCCAAATGCCCATGTCATACAAAATCATGCATTATCATGCCATATTCTCAATTCACATTCTTATAGATTCACATACGTGTTTTAACAGATCTTATCATAATCCCAGTAGGAATAGGAAAACGTACCTGAGTACTTTGTACCACTGTATGGTACCCTAGCCATACTTTTCACATTCTTAATAGCACATTTATATTGACATTGCCATAAATCATATTAAGAAATAGTGTGGAGTACACACCTGATTCGCTTAATGCTTTCACTCAAATCCCGAAAATCCAATCTACTGCTTTAGGTCTTTAATGCCTATATTCGGCCAACCCCACTCAAATTAGTAAAAAGCCATTCGGCTATAAAACCAAATCCCAATAGGATTATGGTAACCCAAAACTTACCTTGGTGCCGATTTCACTACTAATCAAATCCTGAAATCTTTGCTATGCTCCTCCTTGTATTCGGCCAAGCACTAGATCTCTTCATAGGTTAGTTTTCGGCTTTTGAGATAATAAGAAATAGATCTAAATACTGAAATAGGCCTTGGCCGAATGTGTAAGTACACTTTCCTTACGATTTTCAAATCCCGAAACACCACTTGACTAGGGAGATGTCGAAATCCCTATGGCCATATGTTAGATTTATTCCAACATTAAAACACAAAAGAATGGCCTATGGCCGAATATCACCTTATAGCTTACGTTAAATCCCGAAATAGCCTTCCTTGTAGTCGACAGCTACTAAATCCCGAAAGATCTCTTCAAAGTTTCGGCAAACAAGATTATTAATGAATTAGTCCTTAAGTTTCGGTTGAAAGAAAGAGATAGGAAATCGAATGAAACTCAGTCTTACCTTGAATGGCAACACCCTTACTTGCACCTACAAAGCTATTCGACTATGGCCACCAACATATGAGATTTGGCATTCACAAAGAAAGGAAGAGAGAGGATATTGAGGCTTAGAGAAAATCGACAATGGCTAGAGGGAATTTGTTTTCGGCTTTTGGATGAACACTTTAGAGAGTTTCGGCTTCAACAAAGATGAGAAGGAAAAAGCTTGAGGGTTTCGGCAATGGTGGAATGTAAATTTGGCTAGCACAGGAGTATTTCGGCTTAACAAGATAAAAGAGAAGAGGAGAATTGTTGCCAGAGAATTTCGGCAGAGAGAAAAGGAGAAAGAAAGAATAATAAATGGCCTTATTTTTCCTCCTTTTGCCGAAATAACTAAGCCTAGAGTCCCCTACTTGGCCATCACTATCATATCCTTATTTCCCTCCTTATCTCCTCACTTAAGATTAAAAATAATCCATCATTTATCTCTTGGAAATAAAAGGATAAAAACTCCTAGAATTTTGCCTTAGTGCCGTCCCCCCTACTCCCCTCTTATTGACGTCACAAGCAAAAATAAAAACCTTAAAATTTTGCTTCCCATGCGACTCGAACACCAGTCCATTTGCACATGCATGTGGCGTCACTTGCTAGACCCTTAAGTGGCGCCTTTTATCCATTCTTCCAAGCCCAACTTCATGCCATGTTTCACCTATAAATTTCTTAAGGCCACCTTGCTTAGCTTCCTATTTTAGACTTAAAATATAATAATTCCTAAAGCACCTTCCTATTATTCTAAAGTTCACAAATTTCGTTATACACATTCACAACATACTCAAGCATGCTATTTCATATGATTAAGCATAAATGCACAAGCCCATTTTTAGGATATTACAGTTCTACCCCCTTAAAATAATTTCGTCTTCGAAATTACCTGATTGAAATAAGTGAGGGTATTGCTGTCGCATTGCTTCTTTTGGCTCCTACGAAGCTTCCTCCGATCCATGATTTCTCCATAATACTTTGACTAGAGGAACTGACTTCCTCCGCAACACTTTCACATCCCGTTCTAAGATCTGAATCGGCTCTTCCTCGTAGGACAAATCTAGCCTTAGCTCCACCTCTTCAACTGGAACCACATGAGATGGATCCGATTGATAACGTCGTAGCATGGACACATGGAATACGTCGTGCATCTACTTAAATTCCGATGGCAACTCCAACTGATATGCCACTGGTCCAACTCGCTTCAAAACCTCATAAGGTCCTATAAACCTTGGACTTAACTTCCCTTTCTGACCAAATCTCATCACCTTCTTCCAAGGCGAAACTTTAAGAAACACTTGATCTCCCACATCAAATTCTATTTCCTTTCGCTTGAGATCCGCGTACGACTTCTGTTTATCAGATGCCTCCTTTAACCGTGCTCGAATTATCTCAACCTTTTCCTCGAATTCTGCCACTAACTCTGGACCCAAAACTCGACGTTCTCCTAATTCCGTCCAACACGTAGGAGTGCGACACTTCTGTCCATACAACGCTTCATACGGTGCCATCCGAATGCTAGCTTGATAGCTGTTGTTATAGGCAAACTCAGCTAAATGCAAATACTCTTCCCAACTTCCTCTGAAGTCTATCACACAGCCTCTCAGCATATCCTCCAACACGTGGATTACTCGTTCAGATTGCCCGTCGGATTGTGGATGAAATGCCGTGGTGAAGTCCAATTTGGTGCCTAAAGCCTGATGTAGAGCTTTCCAGAACCGAGAAGTAAACCTTGGATCTCTATATGAGATGATTGACACTGGCACTCCATGCAACCTACAATCTCTGCCACATACAGTTTCGCCAACTTCTGCAGAGAATAGTAAACTCACACTGGAATGAAATGCGCAGACTTTGTCAACCGATCCACTATCACCCATACCGAGTCCTTCTTAGTAGGCGTAAGGGGAAACCCACTAAC
Source organism: Gossypium australe (assembly GCA_005393395.2). Lineage (NCBI taxonomy): Eukaryota > Viridiplantae > Streptophyta > Magnoliopsida > Malvales > Malvaceae > Gossypium > Gossypium australe. The sequence goes on from CM016616.1 coordinate 122,323,061, forward strand.
GAAGTCCATGGTGATTCTTTCCCACTTCCACTGCGGAATCATTATCGGTTGAAGTAGTCCTGGCGGAACTTGGTGTTCAGCCTTAACTTGCTGACACGTCAAGCACTTGCCTACAAATTCAGTAACTTCTTTCTTAAGACCAGGCCACCAAAACTGTTCCCTTAAATCCCTATACAACTTACTTCCTCCAGGATGCATAGCATAAGGGCTACTATGCGGTTCCTGAAGAATTCTCTGTCTTAACTCCTGATCCTTAGGCATACAGACCTTACCCTTGAAACACAATACTCCCCCGTCACTAATACCATACTCTTCTAACTCTCCATTCTGCACTTGCTGTAGCTTAGCACTTAACTCGTCATCAACCAACTGTCCCTCCTTCACTTCTTTCAACCATGTCGGCTTAACTTGTAGCTCTGCCAGCAGACTACCATCATCATACAAGCTCAGATGTGCAAACATCACCCTCAGATCCGATACAACCTTCCGACTTAGGGCATCTGCGACCACATTCGTCCTGCCCTGGTGATACTCTATGGAACAATCGTAGTCCTTCAATAACTCCACCCACCTTCGCTGTCTCAGGTTCAACTCCTTCTGAGTCAGCAAATACTTAAGGCTCTTGTGGTAGATCACCGACTTTTCCCCATAAAGATAGTGCCTCCACACCTTAAGAGCAAAGACCACTGCCGCCAATTCCAAATCATGAGTTGGGTAGTTAACCTCATGTGGCCTTAGTTGCCGAGACGTATAAGCGACTACTTTCCCATCTTGCATCAATACGCATCCCAATCCTGTATGGGAAGCGTCACAATACACCACGAAATCCTTTCCTGCCTCTGGCTGAATCAAGACTGGAGCTTCAGTCAAGACCCTCTTGAGCTTCTCAAAGCTCTCTTGTTGCTTTTCCGTCCAGACAAAAGGCACTTCCTTCCTTAATAACTTGGTCAAAGGTGCGGCGATTGATGAAAACCCTTCCACAAACCTTCTGTAGTAGCCTGCCAATCCCAAGAAACTACGAACCTCAGCCACAGACTTAGGTGGTTTCCAATCCAACACTGCCTCAATCTTCCTAGGATCCACCCTTATTCCTTCTGCAGACACAACATGTCCTAAGAACGCAACTTCCTTAAGCCAAAATTCACAGTTGCTGAATTTGGCATAGAGCTTCTTCTCCCTCAACACTTGCAACACAATCCGTAGATGCTCATCATGCTCTCCCTCCGACTTGGAATACACCAGGATGTCGTCGATGAACACAACGACGAACCTATCCAAGTATGGTTGAAAAACCAGGTTCATCATATCCATGAACGCAGCTGGGGCGTTCGTCAACCCAAACGGCATTACAACGAACTCAAAATGCCCATACCTTGTCTGAAAAGCTGTCTTGTGAATATCAACCTCCTTCACCTTAAGCTGATGATATCTAGACCTTAGATCGATCTTCGAGAAGACCGCTGCTCCCTTCAGCTGATCGAACAAGTCGTCAATCCTTGGCAAAGGGTACTTGTTCTTGATAGTCAGCTTGTTCAACTGACGATAATCTATGCACATGTGCATAGTTCCGTCCTTCTTCTTCACGAACAAGACCGGTGCTCCCCATGGAGACACACTGGGTCAAATAAACCCACGATCAAGTAACTCCTGGATTTGAGCCTTAAGCTCAACCAACTCCTTAGGTGCCATTCTGTACGGAGCGATTGACGCAGGAGCTGTTCCCGGCAGCAGATCAATTCCAAACTCCACCTCCCTATCTGGGGGTATTCTAGGTAATTCCTCCGGAAACACATCTTCGAAGTCCCTTACAGTTCTAACTCCACCAACTCCTTCTTCCTCCTTATCCAACGCACTAACAAAGGCCAGAAATGCCTTGCACCCTTTCCGGACTATCTTATCAGCCTTTAAAGCAGAAGCTACGTTAGACAAGTAGTTTCTTCTCTCTCCGATCATAACAACTTCCTTATCCTCTGGAGTCCTCAACTCCATTCGCTTAGCCACACAATCCAGCATAGCTCGATGCTCTACTAGCCAGTCCATTCCAAGAATAAGATTGAATTCTCCGAAGGGAAGTTCCATTAAGTCGGCAGAAAATACTACCCCTTGAATCTCTAAAGGTACTTTCCGAAAGATCTTATTCACCACTACAGTTTGACCTAGTGGGCTTACTACAGTCATCTCCCTATCAGAAAGTTCAGAGGCTAAGTCTAGAGTTTCCACTACTCTACATGCAACATACGAATGGGTCGAGCCCACATCAATCAAAGCAAAATAAGGCTTGCCACAAACAAGGAACGTACTGGTTATGACGTCCAGCGCGTCTCCATCCTCTCTACGGCGAACCGCATATACTAGACCCGGCTGCCTTGCCTCCGCATTACCAGCACCTCTGCCAGGTGTTCCACGTCCTCTTCCAGCACCGTTACCTCGGCCGTTCGGACCACGGCCTCGCTGAGCCTGCTGTCTACCTCTACCAGCCTGATTAACATTCTGAGCTACTGGTCTATTCCCATCCGGCCTCATAGGGCAATCCTTAATCATATGGCCCTTTGACCCACACTTGAAGCATCCTCCTGTCTTTTTCCAACATTCCTCTAAGTGTTTCTTCCCACACTGATCACGAGTACGATATTGCCCTCCAGTACTAGCTTGCTGACCTCGCGGCCCATCAACTCTAGGCCTCTTCTGAACATTCCCAGCTGACCCTGACGGCCCAAATCCTCTTTTCTACTTATTCCGATCAGAATGCTACCTTACAGAGTCCTTAATTCCTTCCGCTATCTTAGCTTTCTCTACTAACGCAGAAAACTCCCGCTCTTGATGCGGAGCGACTAACAATCTCAGGTCATCCCTAAGTCCGTCTTCAAACCGAACACATCGCTCATGTTCCGTAGCCACTACTCCTCGAGCATACCGGCTCAACCTCAGAAATTCAGCTTCGTACTCTGCTACAGACTTGTTCCCTTGAACCAGCCCCAGAAATGCCTTCCTCTGCGCATCAATATATCTGGTTCCAACATACTTCTTTTGATATGCCGCCTTAACATATTCCCAGGTCAGATTCTCAGCTGTGGTACCATCCCGAACTGTGAGCCACCATTGATACGCTTAATCACGTAGCAGCACCACCATTCCTTCCACTTTCTCCTCAGGGGTCAGATCCAACTCATCCATGATCCGTTCCGTCGCTTCCAACCAATACTCAGTCGTACTGGGTGCCACACCAGATACTCCACGGAACACTTCAGCCCCATTTGCTCGAAGTCGCTCGGGTACATATTTCCGAGCTCCCATATTCCCACTTGCTCCAGCCACCATCTCAAGAACTCGCAGCACAGCCTGCGATACCGCATCATCCCCCGTCTGAGCTTGCTGCTCAACACCAACAGCTGGTGGTGGTACCTCATTGTCAGACCCTTGACCCGATCTAACGGGTTCCGACACGGCCATTCTGCCTCTACCGCGTCCTCGCACGTTACGACCACGTCCCCTAGAGCTCATATCTACGGTCGCGCTTTAATCTGATTAAGAAATTTTATGAATTAGCCTTTATTCCACTGATTATTCGCGAATGAGTTTTATGTAGAGAGTTTAGGAGTAATTCTTTCGATCAATCAAAGTTCAAGTTTTCTATCCTACTTCAAAGAAAACACATCCATTCCATAATACCTCCCATACACATTCACTCTTTGAACATTTTTGTCTCTTCCTATCCAAGGGGTATTTTCGTCATTTGTCCTACAGGGATATTTTGGTAATTAAATCGAGGTCAATTTGAAAAACTCCATAAATCAAAGGTATTTCAAAACTTAGGGTTCTTTTTGAAAACTTTTTTTCCAAATCGGTGTTGTTGCAGAAATTTTGGAAATCGGGGTCATTTTGGTAATTTTGTCAATCAGGGGTAATTTCGTAAATTTCCAAATCAGGGTACCTCAAATTTTGTAACGGTAAAGTTTTTGGATATTTTGGCAAAATCAGAGAATGTTATTGAAATTGGCGGTAATATGGTCATTTTGGAAACCAAGGGCATTTTAGTAATTTTACCACTAGGGGTATTTTAGTAATTTTATAAATAAGGAATATTTCAAAAAAATTTTGTAAAACAGTTTTTTTTTTTTTACAAATTAAAAAGGTAATTTTAAGAGTTTTAAAACTAGGGTTTTTATAGAAATACGGCTAGTTCCCTTTCGGGTTTTAGTTATTGGGTTTAGCCCGTGAATAAGTCCTCTTGGTTAGGGTGAACCGAAGCTACGCACCAGGTAGGATTCGAGTGGAGAGGAGGTGAGTCACGCGGACTGCTTAAGTACCAAGCTCCCACCGAATACCAATCCTAGACATGCGCACAATGGTTACCACACCCTAACTCAGCGACTTAGACACAGGTTTGTTTAATTAGGCATTTAAAGTCTTATGTAATTGTTGGGGTAACTAGTCCTAGGGTTCAAGTACTTATCATACTATTCTACGTTCCAATTCTACCCTTCTACAAGTCATAATATAAATCACACAAGAGATAGGAGTACTTACCTGGTGGACTTCGGGTCGGAGACTTAGGTGCCATGCCAGAAAACCTGCTTATTTTCTCAAAAAAATTCTTTTGGGCTTAACTTCTGAAAACGTTTTGGGCCTTAAACCCAAGGCCGAGAGTTTAAAAACTGGGCTCTTATACCAAGCTGAAACACCCCAAACCCGGCCCACGAGCCTCGACCAGATCTGGTATGTTCCTCGGTTAGAAACGGTTCAAATTCGTTGGTTCTTTTAAAATTCTTTAAGTGATTTTGGAAAACGTTTTGGGTTGGGCTCAAGTTGGAAACCAGTTTATTTTTGAAATATAAGTTTTTATAAAATTTCATTCTTAGTTTCAAAACTTTCAGTTAAAAGACATGCCGAATTTGTCTTAAGTTTCATTAAAAATCATTTATTTTTAGGTGTCAAAATGTTTAGGGTTTATTTTTAAATAATATACTTAAACTTTAATTTGATAAAATTTCGTAACATAATAAAGTAATTTAAAGTGCATGCATAAAATAAAGTTCATAATACGGCCTTATTATATCAAAACAAACCCAATACAAAATAAAGTGCTTAAATAGAAATAAAATGTCCAAGTAAATAATTCCCTTGCTGAGCATGGCCACCACTAAGTTCCTGCCGGCCCGGTCCATTACTGATCGTCACCTGAAAAATGTTCCCACAACGGGGTGAGTCAAACAGACTCAATGTGTACACAAACACTAAGTCCAAATAGATTAAGGCATGTCAAGTCATGCACATTCATATCAAGATATACAATTACTGATGCATTCCCAAGCCCAAGCCTAGTTACCAACCGCTACACATCACCCGTACCAACCTGCACACCGTGGGGACTACTAAGTCAACCCTCCATCCGCTACACACCATCGAAGGCAGTCACTGCAGTCGACGTGCTCATCGCCCTTATAATTTCGTGGCATAGCCATCAGATAATATTTTGTGTCATGTGACACCACATTCAGATAATGTGACCGAAGTCACCACATTCGGATATTGTGACAATAGTCACCACATTCACTTCCCCTTTCATATTCACCCAAATGCCCATGTCATACAAAATCATGCATTATCATGCCATATTCTCAATTCACATTCTTATAGATTCACATACGTGTTTTAACAGATCTTATCATAATCCCAGTAGGAATAGGAAAACGTACCTGAGTACTTTGTACCACTGTATGGTACCTTAGCCATACTTTTCACATTCTTAATAACACATTTATATTAACATTGCCATAAATCATATTAAGAAATAGTGTGGGGTACACACCTGATTCGCTTAATGCTTTCACTCAAATCCCGAAAATCCAATCTACTGCTTTAGGTCTTTAATGCCTATATTCGGCCAACCCCACTCAAATTAGTAAAAAGCCATTCGGCTATAAAACCAAATCCCAATAGGATTATGGTAACCCAAAACTTACCTTGGTGCCGATTTCACTACTAATCAAATCCCGAAATCTTTGCTATGCTCCTCCTTGTATTCGGCCAAGCACTAGATCTCTTCATAGGTTAGTTTTCGGCTCTTGAGATAATAAGAAATAGATCTAAATACTGAAATAGGCCTTGGCCGAATGTGTAAGTACACTTACCTTACGATTTTCAAATCCCGAAACACCACTTGACTAGGGAGATGTCGAAATCCCTATGGCCACATGTTAGATTTATTCCAACATTAAAACACAAAAAAATAGCCTATGGCCGAATATCACCTTATAGCTTACCTTAAATCCTGAAATAGCCTTCCTTGTAGTCGACAGCTACTAAATCCCGAAAGATCTCTTCAAAGTTTCGGCAAACAAGATTATTAATGAATTAGTCCTTAAGATTCGGTTGAAAGAAAGAGTTAGGAAATCGAATGAAACTCAGTCTTACCTTGAATGGCAACACCCTTACTTGCACCTACAAAGCTATTCGACTATGGCCACCAACATATGAGATTCGGCATTCACAAAGAAAGGAAGAGAGAGGATATTGAGGCTTAGAGAAAATTGGCAATGGCTAGAGGGAATTTGTTTTCGGCTTTTGGATGAACACTTTAGAGAGTTTCGGCTTCAACAAAGATGAGAAGGAAAAAGCTTGAGGGTTTCGGCAATGGTGGAATGTAAATTCGGCTAGCACAGGAGTATTTCGGCTTAACAAGATAAAAGAGAAGAGGAGAATTGTTGCCAGAGAATTTCGGCAGAGAGAAAAGGAGAAAGAAAGAATAATGAATGGCCTTATTTTTCCTCCTTTTGCCGAAATTACTAAGCCTAGAGTCCCCTACTTGGCCATCACTATCATATCCTTATTTCCCTCCTTATCTCCTCACTTAAGATTAAAAATAATCCATCATTTATCTCTTGGAAATAAAAGGATAAAAACTCCTTGAATTTTGCCTTAGTGCCGTCCCCCCTACTCCCCTCTTATTGACGTCACAAGCAAAAATAAAAACCTTAAAATTTTGCTTCCCATGCGACTCGAACTCCAGTCCATTTGCACATGCATGTGGCGTCACTTGCTAGGCCCTTAAGTGGCGCCTTTTAGCCATTCTTCCAAGCCCAACTTCATGCCATGTTTCACCTATAAATTTTCTTAAGGCCACCTTGCTTAGCTTCCTATTTTAGACTTAAAATATAATAATTCCTAAAGCACCTTCCTATTATTCTAAAGTTCACAAATTTCGTTATACACATTCACAACATACTCAAGCATGCTATTTCATATGATTAAGCATAAATGCACAAGCCCATTTTCAGGATATTACATAGGCTTTTGCCTTTACCTGGATAATTATCTCTGATTCAAAACCAATAAGGGTTGACATCCTCACTAAAGATTCACTGAAATCACTCGAGGTGTTTAAGGTTCAAGAAAAAGCACTCATAAGTCAAACATGAAAAGTTAATTCCATAGGCTTGCATGAAAATCAAATCTCCACCACTGTAAAATGAGATGATACACAAATCAAAAGGTCTTTAATAGGGTTGTAATGGAGCTTGGGTTAAAGGTGTGGATAAAGGCTGGATTAGAGGGTTAGAATCGAGATTGAATTGACAAATTACCTAACCATAAACAATGAACTACTAATAAATAATTACATCAATTGAAAACTTGTAATAATAATACTAATAGTACGAGCTTCTTCTTCAGCAATTGGAATTTAAACGTATAAGCTCATTTAATCACATAACTAATAATGAATATACTTCAATTTTTTTAGGAACAAATCAGGATGAATTTACTACTGAAATAAAGATGATAGTTAGGCAACTGATCAAATCAAATCTCGACAAAAAGGTAGTCAAAAGGAATGGTAGTAACAAATACAAAGGGCTTTGGGTTAATATTAGTGGGTGAGTCAATAAAAAGGGTTGTTAGGATCAAAGGGGGTTCACTAGGGGTTAATTATGAAGGTAGGCTTTTAGTGGAGTAAGTGGGTTAAAACCTAGGTGCCTTTATCATCTCTGTATATCAAATCAAAGGTGTGTTCTCGACATGTATAATCGATGCAAGTTCTAGAATAACAATTCAATGTTGACAAACTCATAATCAAAAAGTGAGCACGAAAAAGAATATATGCTTTATAAGGCTCAAAATCTCACAAAAATTATGGGTATTTGATGTTAGCCTTGTAAATTTCAAACTTCAAAGTAATATTCAAATTTAGGTAGACAACCTAAAAAAATTTTTTAATTTTGAAAAATAGACTTATCATGCTTGATTCTCTAGTATCTTAAAGTTTAATCATCACTGCACAATTATCAATGACTTAATCCAAAACATATCAATAAAAATCATGAATCACAGGAAATTTCATTCTCATAATAATGTGAGAAAATTACTGAAAGACAAGATATCATTCAGGGATTTGAGAATAATGCAGAAAGTTAGACACTTTCTCAAAATAAATATTCACCCCCCACACTTAAATGTACATTGCCCTTAATGTACAGAGATATATATGAAATTTAAGAGAAAGGAAGAGCTGAAACTTCTTGAATTTGGATGGTTTCCTTGAGTTGAGAGTCCAGAGGTGTGGTGGCTGCTACCGAGCTCTGCGCTAGATGAAGAAATTGGGAAGCTTGTAGAGAATTAGCTAGGAAATATTAAGACACATTTAAAATAAACTAATTACGCATTTAAAGACAAGAAAGATAAAGAGAAATAGGGTAAAATTGAAATAAATCTAAAAGGAAAGATGAATGGACTGACAAGTCCTTATTGTTGGATGGTTCGCGAGGTGGGTGTGATTTCTAAGGCTGTTGTGGGGTGGTGGTCGTGGTCGAGGTGTGATTTCCTAGAAGCCTTTAGAACCTAAAACCACAAAACTAAAATAAAATAAACTAATTTAAGCATAAGAGAGTCAAAGAGAAGGAAAATAAATGAGAAGAGTAAAGAAGAAGAAGAATTAAATAGCCTCAAAGACCCTTGGCTTGTCTAGTAGCTGAAGCGGCCGACATGAACTTATGTAGATCGATCTCCCTTGGCGAGACCGTGCTTGGATCCTTCTGCTTCTTTGACATAGATGTGGTGTAGCTCAAGGGTTTGGGGAATAACTAAAGAAGAAAAGTATGGGGAGGGAGAGATCTGAAGAATGGGATGGAATAAAGGAGATGGGGAGTACGTAAGAAGAAAGGGGGGTTTAAATAGAATTTTCAAGTCTGGTACGTCCCCATGCCCGTGTACCATGGGCGTGTTGTGTCACACGGCCGTATCGCACGGCCGTGTTATGCTTCGTTTACTTTTTCCACGCCCATGTTCAGGTCGCCATGCCCGTGTATGATTAACAGTGTCGGCCACGGCCGCATCGCACGACCGTGGCGTGGTAGTTGGAGTCCGTGACTCGAAGATATGATTCGTTCTGACTCGTACCATCTCTGCCCTGTCAGTATGGAGATTCGTGGTGTCCACACGGCCACGGCCACGGCCACGGCTGTGTGGCATGAAAATCTGCACTTTTGGTTAGCTTATTATTAGATGCTGAAGTAGAAATAAAAATAAAAATAAAGGAATGTAATAGTTAACAGAGTTAGTGCTCGGGTTACCTCCCGAAAAGCACTCGTTTATAGTCTTAAGCTAGACTTATCTCTCATTCGCATATTCATGGTGGTTTGAAGAGTTGAACATCCTCTCTCATGCTATCTGCCTTACTAACAATATATAGTTCAAGTCGAGTAGCATTTATCTTGAAAGTGCCGAATATAGGATTACTTACCTCGACTGTTCCGTATGGGAAGATATTGATTATCTTAAAAGGGATTTCTTTGTTTGTATTAGGGTCAGGAGAAGATAATCGAGGGTCTGTTTTATCTAACAATACCTGATCTCTGATTTTGAACTTGTCTGTCTCGTGGAGTGGCTTTGGTTCTACTTCGTGTATCCCTAGTTTTTCCTTGAAATGCGTCTTCCACTCATCTAGTTCATCGATCTGAAACCTTCGTTCCTCCTGAGTTATTTCTTTGTTGGCATGGGGTCTAGGATCAAGTTCAGTTATGTTCTTTTGTGGTGCTTCCTGAAAAGAAGGTTTAACCGAATGGTTATGAATAGAATTTACGTTCTCACCTTGATTATTCGATGTCCTAGCCGAATCGAGAGCTTAAAGAGTGACTATCTCGTCACCTACACAGAGCATGAGTTCACCTGCGTCGACATCAATTTTAGTCCTGGCAGTTGCTAAAAATAGTCTTCCTAAAATTAAGGGGATTGTGTTGTCCTCATCCATGTCTAAAATGACAAAGTCAACTGGGAATACGAATTTATCAACCTTTACGAGTACATCTTCAATTATACCCCTAGGAATTCTAACAGTTTTATCAGCTAACTGAATGCTCATCCTAGTTTGTTTGGGTTTCCCTAGACCTAGTTGTTTAAACATTTTATAAGGCATGACATTTATGCTAGCCCCTAAATCAGCTAACGCATTATCAATAACTACCAATTAAGCATGGAATTGTAAAACTCCTTGGATCTTTTAATTTCTGTGGTAGTCTATTTTGCAAGACTGCCGAGCACATTGCGTTTAGTTCCACATGCGGTTCCTCGTCTAACTTCCGCTTGTTTGTTAGAAGCTCTTTTAAAAATTTCCTTGAATCTGGTATCTGCGAAAGAGCTTCAAGTAACAGTAAGTTAATATGTAATTTCTTTAAAAGTTTAAGAAACTTACCGAACTGTTCTTCTGTGTCATCTCTCTTTATTGCTTTGGGATATGGTATGCGAGGTTGGTATTCTTTGATTATCGATTTTGGCTTTTTATTACTCACCTCAACCTTACCTTCTTCTACCGAATTCTCTTGCCTGAAATTGGGCTCGTCTAACCCTTCACTATCTTGAGTTGTTATGGCTTGAATTTGCTCCTTTGGGTTAGTCTCTGTGTTGCTTGGTAGGCTTCCTTGTGGTCTTTCATAGATCAGCTTAGCAAGTTGCCCTAACTGGTTTTTGATCCCTTGAATCGATGCTTGTTGATTTTTAAGTGTTATCTCTGTATTTTGGAAACATGTTTCTGAGACTACTATGAATTTTGTCAGCATCTCCTCAAGGTTCGGCTTCTTTTCCTGTGGGTAGGGCTATTGTTGGAAGTTTTGGGGTGGTTGTTGTCTTTGATTTCCTTGACCACCCCATGAAAAATTGGGGTGATTCTTCCAACCTAGATTATAAGTATTACTATAAGGGTTATTTTGAGATCGGAAATTGTTACCCATATAGTTCATTTGTTCGTTCTCCATGCCTTGTCCGTAGGGTGGGTACTCAGGATTCGCCATGCCTCCACTTGTCTCACATTGCATAACTGGATGTACCTGTGAGGAACACAAACCATCAATCTTTTTATTTAGCATGTCTACCTGATTTGATAGTATGGTTACTGCGTTGAGGTTGAAAACTCTGACTGCTTTTGCTGGCCTTGTCCTTGTAACTTGCCACTGATAGTTATTCAATGACATCTCCTCTATAAACCCGTAGGCTACTTCAGGAGTTTTGTTATTCAGAGTTCCACCGGTTGCTGAATCGATTAATTGCCTTGTTGAAGGGTTCACACCGTTGTAGAAAGTTTGGACCTATAGCCACAAGGGTAATCCATGGTGTGGGCACCTCCTCAACAAATCTTTGTATCTATCTCGTGCACCATAAAGTGCCTCTAAATCCATCTGCACAAAAGAAGACATATCATTCCTTAACTTGGCTGTTTTGGCTGGTGGAAAATATTTTAATAAAAATTTCTTGGTCATTTGATCCCATGTAGTGATTGACCCTCGTGGAAGAGAATGCAACCACTGTTTGGCTTTATTCCTCAAAGAGAAGGGAAATAACCAAAGACAGATGGCATCATCAGAAACGCCATTTATTTTGAAGGTATCACAGAATTTTAGAAAATTCGCTAAGTGTGTGTTCATCCTGCAAACCATCAAACTGAACAAACTGTTTAGGTTTCAGTTCAAAATTATTTGCAACAATAGTAGGTCTAACAATAATTGACTCAGTTCCTGTTAAATTAGGTTTAGCATAATCATACATAGTTCGAGGAGCATGATGTTCGGCCATCTCTGGAGGTGGCGGATTATTCTCAGTCATCTCTTCGGTAGTATTAACTTCGTCTTCTTGCTCTTCTTGTATGTAGTTTAAGCTTCGCCTTATTTCTCTACGATTTCTGTGACTAGTACCTTCAATATCACTGTCGTAAAGTAGGGGTCATGTCAGGTTCCTTCTAGTCATAAACTAGAGGTACATGAAAGGAGTAAAAGAACAAAAATTAGAAAAAATAAAAAAACAATATAAGAAATTGCAGAAAATAAAAATTGGCTAAAGTACTAAAAATTGAGCCTTCTTAATATTCTGGTTCCCCGGCAACAGTGCCAAAAACTTGATCGTGTGTCAGAGTCTTAAAAATTTATAAAAAGAATGATCGAGCCTAGAAACTAACTATGACAACGATTGAGGCAAGCGCACCTATCGAACAGTAGTATAGTTTAGTGGCAAGACTGGATTATCGAACCCAAGGGAACCTGAAGTTCTAATACTAACTTTCTTTTTATTATCTAGCCTAAGAATTAAAGGAATTTTTATCTAATCTAAAATTAACTATCAATTAAGCTAAAGACGAAAAAGCAAACAGAACGAAATTGGGGAAATACTCGTGGGAAAAAGCAATTGATTAAGACAATACCCGAGGAAGAATCCACCTAGACTTCACTTGTTATCTAACTCTGAACCAGATGATGTATTCACTTGACTTGATCCGTAGGATTCCCTAAGTTATATTAATACCTCCGTCAAGGCTACTAACGTCTAACCCTAGGTTGATTCGTTGAAATCTCTTTCTAATTAAAACCCCTAGAATTGCATTAACTTGATCTATGGACTCCCATATTAGGTTTCACCCTAATCCGGCAAATCTCGTCACCCTATGTCTAGGCGTGCGATCAACTCCGCTTAATTATGCTAGATCTACTCTTAGGCAAGGACTTTTGCTCCTCCACCTAAACACATCACACTTGAATTAATATCCCGGAAATATCAAAACAAGAATTAAGAACACATAATTAAGAACAAATCAAGTATTTATCATATAGCTCAGCAAACGATAACAAGATTCATCTTAGGTTTCATCCCCCTCAGGTATCTGAGGGTTTAGTTCATAATCGTAAAAGAATACATCTCAAAAGAAAAGATAAAACAAAACATATGAAAAACCCTAAAACTCCCTGAAGGAATTGAAGAGAGATCCTCCGTCTTGAGTATGACTCCTGCTTCTTGAGATGAATCAACTGGCTTTCTTCGAGTAAATTCCACAATTCTGACCCCTCTGGCTCGGCTCTTTGGCCTAGCTGGACGCCCCTTGAAGGTTGGCCTCTAGGGCGTTTATATAGGCTTTTGGAATGGCTTTCTTTGCCTCTAAGTACCCTAATCCGAACGAAACTCTTCTTTCTCAAGTCAGGGACACGCCCATGGCACACGCCCCTGTGAATCGTGGCCAGGCCGTGTTCGAGTCTATTTGATGAGGCACGGCCGTGTGGCTTGGGCCCAGGCCGTGTTGATTTCGTGATATGGCCCATTTACTCCGTTTTGGGCCCGTTTCTCGTTCTTTTCATCCTCCTCTGCTTTTCTGAGTATAAAACATGAAAACAAAGGATTAAGAGCACCAATTTACACAATTCAAGGCTTAAATAATCCAAAAGCATGTTAAATGTGGGCTTAAAATATGTTACTATTACAGTTTATCAACCAAAAATCACAAAGTTTTCATAAAAATCATTCTCGTGGAAAATCATGAATTCACAATTTCATGAAGTCAATGCTTATAATTTACGTACATACTTGTATCAATTCGTAGTACTCACATACTTTTTCTCTTCTTTGACATAACCGTTGAATTTCCCGTTGAACCATTTGGAATAGTAAAGGATACTCGGGGATCTCATACATACAGTACCGTACCAATGCCATATCCCAAATATGGCCTTACAAGTAATCTCATATCGATGCCAATAGCTCGACTGTGGTCTTACATGAAATCTCATATCGATGTCATATCCTAGATATGGTCTTACACGAAATCTCATATCAATGCCATATCCCAGATATGGTCTTACACGAAGTCTCATATCGATGCCATATCCCAGATATGGTCTTACACGTATTCTTAGTGACGCTAATGTCATGACATTGGTATCCTAACTATTCCTAAGGTTCTACTAGGATTTACTCGCTTTTCGAACTTTGTCGATTACGTCCAAGGAGTCGGTCATAATTCATACAATATTAAAGCATTTAAAACATAAATAAAACAATGCATTATTTATATACGAACTTACATCGACATGAAAATGGTGAAAAGGACTTAATTATCAATTACCCATTTTTCCTCCGTTCTAGGTCCAAACCTCATTTTTCTTGATCTATAATATCACATTTAACTCATTTATTATTCACATTTTTCAATTCAGTCCAATATCACATTATGCCAAAATTATATTTTTGCCCCTAAACTTTGACATATTTACAATTTAGTCCCTAGGCTCGTAAAATGAATTTCATTCAATTTCTTCACACCCAAGCCAAGCCGAAACTATTTTCATACTAATAACAGCCCACATTTTCCATTTATTCACATTTTTACACACATTTTACAACTTTTGCAAACAAGTCCTTTCTGACATTTTTACTGAAAATCACTTAGCAAAAGTCATTTATCATACATTAAATCATACATTAAACTTTCATTTTCTACCATAAAACATCAAAACACATGCATGTCTTACATGGGTAAAATTTTAAACATGAACCCTACTTCAAATGATGGTAGAAATAGAAAGATCGGGTGCATACTACTTCAAAAACATAAAGAGCGTTAAAAAACGGGGCTAGGATGTACTTACAATCAAGCTTGAAAGTTGAAGAAAACCTAGCTATGGTCTCTTGTGAATTTTGGCCAAGGAGAGAAGATGGACACCAATTTTGACTTGATTTTTCCCTTTTTATTCTTTTATTAACCAAATGACAAAAATGCCTCTAAAGCCTTTATTTGAAATTTTTCCTAAACATGTCCATTTTTGTCCATAAAAATAGAAATTGGTCAAATTGCTATTTAAGGACTTCTAACTAAGAATCCATAACTATTTCATACTTAAAGCTTCTAGATCACACATTTTGCAACTTTTTGAATTTAATCCTAAAAGTCAAATTGGACACTTTACCAACAAAATTTCTCAATGAAACTTTCACACAATCAAGCAATCATATCATGAACCTTAAAACAATCATAAAATAAATATTTCTACTTCAAATTTGTGGTCCCAAAACCACTATTCCGAATAGACCCTAATCAGAGCTGTTACATGTATACAAGTAGCCTTTAAATGGTTGATGAATGACTTAATATGGTTGAATGATGGAAGATGGAATGATAGATGAATATGCATAATATATATGGCTTGTGACTTGTTGAGAATTGGTACTTTGTTTGAATAGCTTAAATGACTATTGATGCTAATTATAGAATGGCATTTTGGTACCAAATGGTTGTGTTTTGGTAAGAAAATTATATGGTATGTATTGATGCAAATATTCTAGCAAGTTAGTTGATTATTAAGTCAAATTGAATACATTGTTATACATGTTTGCATATTGTCATTTGAGGTGCCTAAGGGCATATTGGTTTTATGATATTATACCATATGTCTATGACTTGTTTATGCTTGATTTGGATGCCTTATTATGGCTTGTAAGTATGTGCAATGTTGTGTGTAAAATTTGGGTCTATTTTCATGATATGCCTTGTTATGCCAATTTGGGTGAGAAAATGGCTTGTAAAATTGCCTATTTTCATCCACATTGGCAGAGACATGGGCGTGTGTTTTAGCCGTGTGGGACACATAGTTAGGTGACACCGTCGTGTCTCCCCTATAGCTTTCAAAGGGTTACAAGTCAGGCTGTTACACAACACAGCACACAGCCTGGCACACGGGTGTGTGAGGTTATTTCGAACGGTACATGGCCTGGCACACTGGCGTGTGGCTTGGCTGTGTGACCCAAGTTAGTGAGTTATGTAACACCCCTAAACCGTATCTGTTGCCAGAATAGGGTTACAGAGCATTACCGAGCTTATCTCTTAAAAATCATACAATTCATATTCCTTTCTCAAATCCAAACAAAAGTCATTCAAATTCAGTTATATAGTCTCTAAAACGAGCCCTCGAGGCCCAAAACAAGCAATAAATGTGGTTTGGGACTAAACCGAGAACTCAAGGATATTTTAGAAAAACATGGAAAATTTTCAAAGTACAGGGGACACACGCCTGTGCGACCAAGCCGTGTGGACATTCGAAATGGGATTACATGCCTGTGTCCCAGCCCATGTCAGACCCCTTGTAACTCACTGACTTAGGTCACACGGCCAACCACACGCCCGTGTGACTAGCCCATGTACCCTTCGAAATGGCCTCACATGCCCATGTGAAAACTGTAGCGTATACTGACTTGTGCCACACGGCCAATCCACACGCTCGTGTGCTAGGCCGTGTGAAGATACTAACTTGGTTTCTAAATAAGTATCAGGGGACACACGGCTGAGACACACGCCGGTGTCTTTGCCCGTGTGGACAAAAATAGGCTATGTTTCAAGCCACATTTCTCACCCAAATTTGCATAAACCTAAACACATTAAATAACATGTGACCCTAACATTAATAAGCATTCAAACCAATCACAACCAAGTCCAAATCATGCTATACCAATACCAACAATAAACAATGCTCATAAACATCACAATTGGGCATTCAAAATCATACAAATATCACTTCCAAAAAATCACATAAATGGTCAAATGCATACATGAGACATTGTGCCTAAACTTAACATAAAATTTCATCTCAATTCCAACCATTTGGTACCAAAACACGATTTCACAAGAAAGGCATTCATATAGCAACTATACACCAGATTTCACAAGACCATTTGTACATATATACAATTCAAAATATATGAATACTTTACAAGCCAATTCAAATGGCCAAAACTCATCAAGACATATAGGCTACAATAGCCAAAAGACCTATACATGCCATATAACCCAAATACACAAAGTTCAAAAGTACCAAAACAACGGCTGGATAGTGTGATGAGATCTTCAACAACTTTCAAATTCGAGCAAGCTACGAAATCACTATAAAACACGAAAAA
The DNA here is from genome assembly GCA_005393395.2 of Gossypium australe. NCBI lineage: Eukaryota > Viridiplantae > Streptophyta > Magnoliopsida > Malvales > Malvaceae > Gossypium > Gossypium australe. The sequence goes on from CM016616.1 coordinate 122,340,254, forward strand.
GTAAATAGAGTAAGCTATTAAGCTTAGTAAGTTTGTATAGCTAATAAATATGACTTACCATTTATCCACAATTTAAAGAAACACAAGTAAGCATAGGTAAGTTACAATCAAATCCAAAGGTTAGCACATAATCATAACCATGTTAGTCATGTATGAGTACATCAACTATAAATTACTTTACATACTTCTCACAAACAACTAAATTGATTTGTATCATATCTTATATCCTTGTACCATCATCTTTGCCCGTTGAACCATTTGGAATACTATTGGATACTTGGGAATCTCGCACACTAAGTGCCAAAACATGGTCGAAACCATCTCAATCTCATATCTCATATAAATGCTCACTCTTGAGCTATGATTGGGTCTGCTTACACAAGCTGATGATCAAAACGTAGCTACATGGTGCTGCTCGCACAAGCTGATGAGTAACTGCAACACATGCCAAAAAACTCAGCCATCGGTAGAACATCTAAGACCAGCACCCAAAACACGATGACTTCTAATGACATGTCATTCGTATCTTATTTATTCCTAAGGTTCAACCAGGATTTATACATTGCCGATAACTCGTCGCGAATTTTCGTGGTGTCGTATCATCACAATTATATCAATTAAGCATTCAAACACATATAATTAAATGCTTATTAAACATACGAACTTACCTCGAATTAGTTTGGAGAAAATCTACCGATCAATCCACTACTTTTTTTCCCCCGATCTAATTCTGAACGTGGCTTTTCTTGATCTATATATATAATTAAATTTAACCAGTTTAATATTTATTCTATTCAATTCAATCCAATTTCATGTTATGGAAAAATTATTATCTTGCCCCTAATTATTTGACTTCTTTACAATTTAGTCCCTAGCTCATAAAAAAGCAAATTCATGCAATTTAATCCACACCCATGCTAGCCGAATTCTATATAGACCCATAACAACCCAAAATTTTCATTATTTCCCACATTTACCATATAATTTTTACATTTCAAAAATAAATCCCTAATTTGCAATTTCAGTAAAAATCACTTAACAAATGTTGTTTATCTAACAACAACCATTCATTTTGTACCATTAAACTTCAAGACACATACACATTCAACAATAATGAAACCATAATACTTTAACAATTTTGCAAATTAGTCCCTAGGCTAGCTAGAGTAAGCTACAACGACTCCAAAAATATAGAAATCATTAAAAACCGAGTAGAAATACATACCATGCACTAAAAAATACAATGGCCAAACTTAGAAAGGTTTAATGGCTTTCCTTCCTTTGCAAAATCAGTGGAAGAAGGTGGGAAAAGATGATGACCATGTTATTTTTACTTAATTTGTCCTTATTTACTAAATTACTAATTTAACCTTTTAATTAATCATTAAAAATCACTTATATGATGTCCATCTTCGTCTGCTATTAATGTTAATGGTCTATTTACCACATAAGGACCTCTAGTTAAAGTTTTATAGATATTAGACACTTAGCTAATAGAACATAACTTTTACACTTTACTCGATTTAGTCCTTTTTATCAAATTAAGCAAGCAATTGATAAAATTTCTTAATAAAATTTTTATATGACTCTATTAACATGTTGTAGACATTAAAATAATAATAAAATAAATATTCTGTGTAACACCATGAATTTGGGCCTAGTAGGATTGGGCCTTGTGCGTTGGAGCCACTAGGAGATTGCACATAAAAGTTTATGTGTGCAAGAAATATCACAAATTGGTTGTTGCTTTAATGGTTAAGTGGTTAGGAGTGTTTGGGAGTGTTGGAGAATTCCTAGGTTCAAACCTAGGCTTTAGCAAAAATTTATGTTTTCTCTTAAATGAGCCTTGATGTTAGTGGGTAGGCTTTAAGAATATTTTTGGATGAATTTATATCACAAAGAGCAATGTGGTCTAGTGGTTGAGGCGTCATGGTGTGGCAAGGGATCTTGAGTTCGAATTGCATGGAATGCAAAGGAGATTTTATTTTATTTCCATGAGGTGAGAGAGGTATAGTTGGATTAAAACTCTCTTGAGGTGGTTGTTGACTTGGTCTTGGATAAATTTGTTGGAGAGTTTGAATTGGTCTTGTGAGCTGGTTGTGGACGATATCAAGGAGGGATAAGGGGACAGGATCATGGAGATTTTCAAGGAGTTTGAGATTAGGGGAAGTTGTAGCCAAATTAGGGAACTGGTTGGTGCAAATTTCGGCTAAGGAGTTTGAGGATGTGCATTTTCGATATTTGGTTTTTGAATAGGTGCCGAATTGGTATTTTGGTTCTACTCTTTCTTTTTGCAAGTATAGCCGATTTTGAGTGTGACTATTTGGGCAGTCTTTTTATTTCTCTGTTTCTTTCGAGTGCCTTTCTCTTCTCTTTTTGTTTTCGGCATTACTCTTGTTGTATTTGGCCAAGCCTGTGTTCTTCGTCTCTCACAACCATAGTTGACTACATTAGCCCTTCTCTCCCTCTTCAACTACTTTTCTTCTACCCTTAATAACCTTCCCATTGTTGGCTGAATTTAACCTCTCTCTTGTAGTTTGATTCTGTCTTGACCAATTCTTTGTGGAGTTTATTTTGGTCTCTTTCCTAGCCGAACCCCCTCTCCATCTCGTTGCCCATCCCTTTTTTATTTTCTTTTGTTACACTCATCTTTTGTTAAGCCAAATACTCTTCTCTGATTGTTTCTCTCTGACTCAACGCATTATCCAACACTTGTGTGTTACTCTTTTAGTTTGGAACCGATTCTGCGGGTTGGTTGTGGACGAGGAGGGGATTAACAATTGTTTGAAAGTTGGGGAAACAGGTGTTTTATTGTTGGTAAGGTCACAGTAGTTGATTAAGTTTTTTGTCGGTTTCTTTTTGTTTTGTTTTGGATAAATAATCGTTACGATGTTTTAATCTAGGTGCGAGGATATTTGGGGTGCGGTTCGTTTCACGAGCAGATGTGTAACGACACTCCTTCTGATCGTAGATTGACAAAATGTCGAAAAGCCGAAATATCGGCGAATGATGCCACACGAGCGCGCGATCACACGTGTGGTGGACCGAGCCCACGAATATGGGCGTAAGATGGTTGAGGCCACCATGAGCGTTCTCATGAGCTTAGGTCATTTTGGGCAGCGTTGGGGTCGAAATGGGCCATGTGGGCCCAATGGGCCTGAGGGCCCCATAATGATTAAATTTGCATATTGTGGTAAATGTTAGACCGAGCCGTGTAGTCCACATGGATAGGGTTGTTTTTGGGCAATGGACTGTGTAAGCCCACTGGGCTAGTGGGCCCCACACGAATAAAATGCATGTTTAATGGTTTCTATTGATTTGAATTGTGTTGTTCGTATAACCGAGGCTATTTCTAGGCGAATTGGGCCACACGAGTGTGTGGCCCACTTGGGCCGAGTAATGGGCCTTAGGCCCATTTACACCGTTGTGACTGTATAGGTTACTTAAGTCGCTTGAGGCGACGGTGGACCTTCTGTTGGGTCGCAAATACCCTCGATTTGTAAAATTACCAAAATACCCCGATTTGTAAAATTACTGAAATACCCTGATTTGCTAAATTACCGAAATACCTCGATTTACAAAATTACCAAAATACCCCAGTTTGCAAAATTACCGAAATACCCCTGATTTGCAAAATTACTGAAATACCCTCAGTTTGCAAAATTATCGAAATACCCCTGATTTGCAAAATTATCGAAATACCCCCGATTTGAAAAATTACTAAAATACCTTCGGTTTGCAAAATTATCGAAATACCCTCGAGATCGTAATACCCCCATAGGTTAAAATGACCGTAATACCCCTATAGGGTAAAATGACTATTTTGCCCTTGTGGGTAAATTACTGACTTAGACTATGAATTTGACTAATTTGACTGTGATCGTATGACTGTGTTTTAACTGACTTGACTATGTTCGTGTGACTGATATGCTTTAATATATGTTTATATGACTATTATTGAGCATGGCCATTTTGCATACACGTGTAATGATTGAGCATGACATACACGACATATTGCATGGGGTTGGGACATTGATACGGAGGAAGTTCTGATAGGGTCGTACGGGTCGCATGAAACGACTGTGGATCCAATATTGATCTATTAAGGTCGCACAGGTCGCATAAGACGACTGTGGACCGACAGACGGCTTAAAGCTGCGTAATCTGATTATGGATCTATGCCAACCTAAATATGGCTCTGTGCCATCTTGATTATGGATTTGTGCCAATCGTATTTACCCGTGGCTATGTGCCTAATATATATATTGATGACTCTGTGTCGATCATGATTACCCGTGGCTGTGTGCAAATTATATTACCGTCGCTGATGCTTATGTGCCAAACTTATTACAGTTACCGATAGCTTTGTGCCATCCTGATTATGGTTTACAACCATTCTATTTATAGTTTCTAGCCGTTCTGCCCACGACACCGAGCCGTTCTGTTGACTAAGTGTCGCAACCGGTGCTAAGCTTGGTGTGTTGGCTGGGTGGGTCAATTTTATCCCCACAGGAGTGTAGGGGTGGTATGTGTGGTGTGTTGGTTGGATCGGGGTGGGATGCATCCTCATACTGTTGCATATCTATTTATGAGATTTGTCATTGTACTGGGCCTAGGGCCACTTATTCAATATTGGTTTGGGCTGGGCCCAACTGATTCTGTTATGGGCTGTGACCCAAATGATATTGTAGTGGGTGTTGGCCCACGTATGCTCTGAACTGGACTGTACTATTACTGGTAAAGGGCTTTGGCCATACTGTTTCGGTTTCTATTTCTGTATACTGGCTGTTACTCTAGTAAGGGGATTACACACTGAGTTTTCGTAAACTCACCCTATTTTTAACTGTGTAGGTAATCCCCAGCGTTAGGAGGATCGATGCTGTGGGGGACTCGGAGGTGACCACACGACTACGACTGTTATGCTTTGGACTTTATATGTGTTTTAAATTCTGTCTTGGGTTTTAATTTCTGTAATAAGGCCTCTCTAGATTGAATTCTGAATTTGGGATTTTGTTACGTTTTATATCTGTTAGACGTAGATGAGTTTTCAACCCAATTACTGCTTTTAAAAACATATGTTTTAAACATCTTTACCTTAAATTAGCTTCCGCAACTAAAAGAGATTTTTAACGAAGTTAATAACGTTTTTAGAAGTGATTAACTTTTCAACGAACCACGTTTTGAAATTGAACGAACACAAACTGAGACTTTAGTTTTTAAATATTAAGGAGGGTTTTCAATGAAAACATGGTTTTCAAAAAACACTTCAATGTGACACGCCATATTCTGGCCTAACTTCTAGGCCGGGTTTGGGGTGTTACATTTCATATTTTAGATTTATGGTCCCGAAACTACTGTTTCGATTTCACTAAGAACGAACTGTTACAAGTTACATGGGCAAAGACACGGGCTGGGACACAGTTGTGTGTCCCTACTTTGAATGCCCACACGACTTGAGACACGGGCGTGTCTCTTGGCTGTGTGAGTCACACAGGCTAGCCACACTACCGCGTAACCTTGCAGTGTTGGAAATTTTCACTCTTTTTTGAAAATTTCTTTGAGTTTCCAATTTAGTCCCAACTTGTTTCTAACGCATATTTACGGCCTCGAGGGATCGTATGAGGGAGAATATGTATGTTCTAACTTGGTTTTAATATGTTTATTGTTATGATATGAAATGTTCAAAATTTCTATCGGTTTGAATTGTAAACCCTAGTAATGCTTATTAACCTTGTTCCGGCGACGGATAAGGGTTAGAGGTGTTACTGTAAGGATGTTGAAAGATGTAAGAACAATAAGGTGTGAGTGGGAGGCCCTACATAAGGGTCAAATGTAGTTGAAACATTAGTAAACTATATATAAATGCGGATTATAATGAAAGTTCCATGATTTTTTAAGCAGTTGCTTCTGTTAGATTGGGAAGGACAATTGAAACAGAAGCTCTAGGCCAAGTTAATGGTAAGTATTTGGTGAGTCTCTAGACCCATCTCTAACACGTTATGTTATAATGATTCTTTTTATGGTTATGTCCATATAGATGAGCATATCTTGATGAGGAGTTGCAGTATCTATGTATGTCTGTGTGTTTTTTGTGAAACTTTTGTATGTATGTACTGAAGTGTAAAAGGTGTTGAGAAATTATCTGTTGGGAAGTAAGATTCTATTGCGGGTATGACTGAAATCTGTGTAAATGTGTCCATTATGTTAATTGAGTGATGCATGAGAAAAAAGGGTTGGCGAAAAAGGGGTTTGGGAGGAGTGTCAAGAAAATATGTGATGTGATAATAGACCTGGCGATGGTGCTTTGATGATGTCCATCGAGACAGTAAACATGAAGGCCAATATAGCAAAAATGTAGTCCGCCAGGACTGTAAATGCGAGGTCCATTAGGACAATAAATATGAGAAAATGTCAGTGTGGCAGATATGTGGAAAGGCCATGGCCATGGCACATTCTAGAAATGATGGATGAGACGCATTTGTGTACTAGGGTTTCTGCGTGTCCTGATGCCAATGATGGGCAAACCTCAGGCGATGCTAAGTTTAGGCAATTCTATATCACCAAACATGATTTTTATATGGTTCTTTGGCAGTAATTCAAATCTCGCATTTGTGACGAAGTTTTTGTAAAGCCTATGTGGTTTATTATACAGAATGCCTTAGTGGAGAAATTATCACGGAAGCCCTTGTGGCAAGTTATCTGGAAAGTCTGTATGGTGAATTTCGTAACGCCTAAGTGTGAGATGTTAGTCTGCCTTTGTGGAGAGATCTGATTATTCCCCTATAACATTTTCTAGAAGAGTTCTAAGAAGTGTAATCGACAGGTGAACCCATCATAGTAACCCACTAGGACAAAGAACTTGGCATATTGGTAGTTATAGGTGGTGTAAGTGCCCACCAAACCTGGAAGTTCTCACGTTATGTATCGATGTCATCTAGGATTCTATTGGATGATATAAAATATCATAATTATCGGAATAAGCTCGTTGTTAGCTTGACTTAAAGATATGGCGAGATTGGAATTATTTCAGCCACCAGAGCCATAATAAGAATCCGCCAAGGGCAGTATTTACATGTATATCATTCTGGGAAATGTATCTGAATTCTATCTTCAAAAGGGGTTGTGAAATAAGATTTGCATTATGGTGTGAAGCTTGTGACCCACTCAAAGGCGAAATGTGTATAAGGTGGTTAAATTTAGAGATGAGCATATAGTTATCCGTCAAGAATCAAGATAGTATTCATCAAAGTCTGAAGTGAAGTCCAGAATCTTTAAGTAGAGGAATCCAACAACGTTAAAGCTGATATTGGTTTAGACTCACTAAGTTCCGTTGAACTCACTGGCGTTTATTTGTAATGTAGGTTTTTGGAATTGAACCAATACTCTTGAAGGGACCAGGCCAGAAATGTGCCAAGGTGACAGATTGATGTATGATATTATGCATACAAAGGGACACTAATAAATATGGCAAATAGTACCTTATGCCACAATTAATTTTTTTTTAACAAAGATTTAAGTTGTAATGTCTTAAACTATTTTTGAGAATCTATTGTATTTAATAAATATCTCCTTTAAGCAGTATGTTCAGTATGGTTTTCATCATTGTAAAATTTTGTTTAGTATATGTAAGTATCGTGGCATCCTTTATTCGAATTCGATAAATAGGGTCGAGTTTAGGGTGTTACATGCACATCTTGGAGAACAAATCACCTTAACTGATTGTAGATAATCTACTTCCGATGATTTGAAAACAGAAGATTTCATATTTAGATATAACATGCCTTGCACGCCATAAGCTTCCATTGATAAGATTTCTTAGATGAAATACCATAATATCGATTTAATAGAGATTTCCCATTTTGGCAGAATATCCCTTTGGATTCTATCTCCACTAGTTGCCTTTGCAAACTCTTATGCAACGATTATCTTGAAAGGAAATCCTTGTGGCTTCTTACGTGAGAACTCGTGTAAGAAAACAAATCTGTCACAAATTGATGTAGCAAATTTGGCTTTCCCAGTATACTTAAGGAGCTTATTCTCGAGCAAAATAGCGTCTTTTGCATAGTGTTTCGTAATTTTTAGATTTTATGTTAATAAGTGATTGCCCATTTTGTGATCCAATTTGGCCAATGTCATTGGAGGACCTAATGTGTGATTAAGTGGTGTAGGGACGTTAGACGTTAAAAATGAGTGAGAATGACACCAAAGGAAAGGGTATCGCAATATCCACACCTTGGAATCACGATATCGCCAATAGTTTGGAAGGTTGGAGACACCCTTTTGTGGTATCGTGATATCCACCCTTCTAAGAAGACCCCAAGGCTCGACACTGCCTAAGGTATCAGATATCCTCTTTTGGATATCATGACATCAACATTGTTAGAGGGCCAAAATTAGACAAAAAAGGTAGTATTTGTCCACCCTGTCCACCAATCACCCAAGGCCTGTGTAGGGGCAATTTTTGCAACAAAAATCCATCAGCTTTCAGCCTAAATAGCCAAAATTGGCTAAGGAGGAGAGAGACAAACATTAGCTTAGTTTTATATTGGTTTTCTCTTAGTTCTTCTGCGCTTTTTCTAGGGTTTTCATTTTTCTCTTATTCTTTCTTAGTATTAGAGTTTATTTTTCTGCATGTACTTCTTTTTCATAATGCTCTTAGTGTTAGTTAAATTAGTTAGTTAAATTAGTTATCATTGTAGCTTAGGCTTATGTACACTTCCAATCCTTGTACCTTGGTTGTAAGACATTTCTAGCTTTAGTTTAATGTATTTCAGTTTCTTCTACTTTAAATTTGTTAAAGTTAGTTTCTTTGTTGAATGCTTTTAGTTTCATGTTCTTTAAGTTTTCTTGCATAAAAATCCTAACTTTTATATTTTTCTTAAGCTTTACTTTAATGACTTCTTTGCTTTTCATTTCTATGTTCACTCTTTTTATTTTCAGCATGAGTAGCTAAACCTAAAAGGGGGTGGGTTGATGGAGATGAGAGTAAGCTGATTTTTGGACACAGGATAAAATTGTAATAAATTGGACTAAATTAAATAATCCTAAAAACTTAGGAAGTGGCACCCCTAAGGGAATATCTAGGCTAGTGAGACTAAAAGGTAGACTTGTTGTGCACCTGTACCTTAGTCCCAGATTATCCGGTGAGATCGATATATAAATCAAACTAATTCGTCTAAGTCAGTAAAATTGAGATCGAAAGATAAAATGGAGCCACTTATTAATTTAAGCGATTTAAGTTCCTTGTTTGAGAATCGGTGAACCACATTGTAATCAACCAACCACCACTACTCAAATATTTGGTAAATTTCTTAGTTTTATACTCTTTTCAATTTAGTCCCTAGATTAACATATTTAAATTTCTTGCAAAATTTCCCTGTGATTTTTCGTATTGTAAAACTATATTAGTAACTTAGACTCTTTCATGTATGCTATCTATTAGTCAATCGCCATCTCTTTTGGGTTTGATCCTTGGAATACTTTGGTGTTCCTTTGTAACACTACATGTAACATCCCTCACCCGAATTCACCGTTAGAATAGGGTTACAGAGAATTACTGAACTTACAACACTTTTAAACATACATTTCATATACAATTTATCAAATCAAATAAAAACCAATCATAATCAATCATAGTGTCCCTTAAACGAGCTTACGAGGCCTTAAACATGCATTGAGAGTGGTTCGGGACTAAACCAAAAACTCGGGAAATTTTTCAACATTTAGAAAATTTTTCTCCAAAACAAGGGACACACGCCTATGTGACTAGGCGTGTGTCTCACACGGCAACCAGACAAGCTCGTGTCATAGGCCGTGCCGACATTCGAAATGAGAGCACATTATCGTGTCCCATCCTGTGTCTTACCTCATGTCCTAACAAGTGAGGTTACTGACTTGGGTCACACTGCCAACCACACGCCCGTGTGTCTAGCCCGTGTGCCCTTCGAAGTAGCCACACACTTCGGTGTGCCAGGCCATGTACTAGGCCGTGCCAAACCTATAGGGTATATTGACTTATGCAACACGGCCAAGTCACACGCTCGTGTGCTAGGCCGTGTGCCAATGAGGGTGGTATACTGACTTATGCCACACGACCGATCACACGCCTGTATGTGAGACAGTGTGGAGCATACTGATTTCATTTCAATTTCAACACCAAGGGACACACGGCAGTGTATCATGACCGTGTGTCACACACGGCTGAGACACACGCTCGTGTCTCTACCCATGTCGACAAAAGTAGGCTATTTACCAAGCCATTTTGCCACCCCATTTGATACACACCTTCACCTACACATATGGCACCAGAAAAAAGCATAATAGGCAACCCAAAACAACCAAATCAAACATAATTCCTACCATTTCATCTAAGCATTTCTTAGCTTTAATCTCAATCACAACATCATAAATTCATCCACCATTTCCAAGGAACATCAAACACCTCACAAATCAACATTTTCCAAACATAATTCATTTAGTACCAATTCACAAGCATGACACTAATTCCACAAACTTCATAACATAAGTCATATACTATATGTACATACACTATGCTCAAACATACCAAAACAAGCCAACTTTAATGGCCGTTTACACAAACCAAAATAAATACATTTACAAGCCATCTCAAATGGCAAAACTCACTACCAAACATAACCAACATGACCATAGTTCTTATACATGCCATATGACCAAACCATAAGCTCAAAAATACCAATGTGATAGTTGGATAGTGTGACATAGCCTCCGACGATCCCCGAATCCAAGCTAGCTTTGGAATCACTATAAGACATGGAAAATAAACAAAGTAAGCTTTATAGCTTAGTAAGCTCGTATGATATAAACTTAACTAATCACAAATACACCATTCATCAATTTAAACATATTAACATATAATACGGAATTACTAGCAAACCTTTCACATGCTTGTTCAAATGCTATTATACAAACTTCATAACTTCTTCGATTTAAGGCTCATACTATGCATGTACATACCTATACCAATCTATAACAAGCTCATACATATTCGGAATTCCATTGAATACTCGATATCTCGCACACTAAGTATCGTACATAGCCGAAACTATCTCAAATCGCACACCAAGTGCTATACATAGGCGAAACTATCTCGAATTGCACACCAAGTGCCATACATAGCCGAAGCTTTGTCAAAATTTTCCATACAATTGTATTCATCAAAATTTCAATATAAAGCATTAAATCTCATTTATAATAATGCTTATTAACATACAAACTTACCTCGGATGGGAAAACGACGAATCTAGTCAATTAATCGATAACTTTATCTTTTCCCCGATCCAATTCCTTATTTTGCTTTTCTTGATCTAAATATATTCAAAATTAACTTATTTAATCATTCAATTTAGTCCAAAACACTGTTTAAGGCACATTTACACATTTACCCTTAAACTTTCACATTTTTACAATTTAGTCCTTATTTCATAAAATCATAAATTCATGCAATTTAGTCACCACCCATGCTAGAAAAATTTCTCTAGTATTCATATTAGCCCATATTTCTCATTTATTTCACGTTTCAACTACAAAGTTTCAACCTTTCTCAATTTAATCCTTATTTTGCATTTTCACTAAAAATCACTTTACAAAACTTGTTTAACTATCAACAAACATTCAAAATCTATAATCAATCATCACAAATCATACATATTCACCAATGGCAACATTCAAAATCTTTAACATTTTTGCAAACTAGTCCCTGGGCTAGCTAGTACTAGTTGCAACGATCATAAAAACATAAAAATCATTAAAAAACGGGACCAAAAATGGACTTACATGTTCAAGATACCATGGCCAATATTCCAAGCTTTCAAATGGTGTTTTTGATGGTGATGCCTAATGAAGATGAAGACTTAATGTTTTTATTATTTTTAACTTAAGTTTTATTATAATTACTATATTAACCTTAAATAATTAACCTTTAAAACTATTCATAACATGTCCATAAATGTCCACTCACCAATATAATAGTCTAATTACAACATAAGGACCTTAAATTTAAGGTTCTATAGCTATTTGACACTTTTAGCTAATAGAACTCAAGTTTTACACTTTATGCGATTTAGTCCTTTTTATCAAATTGACCAATCAAACGAAAATTTCTTCACGAAATTTTTACACATACTTACTATCATGCTGTAAACATTTAGAATAATATTAAAATAATTTTTCAACCTCAGATTTGAGGTCCCAAAACCACTATTCTGATTTAACTAAAAACGGGCTGTTACACTACAAATATTACAACTATCTTGTACTCTTGTAGTAAAGCTTCACTTATAATTTTTTTTATAAAATCTTTTGTTTTATGCGTAGGTGCGAACACGGTCAAAAACCCATGGATAACTCCCATAGCATGCTTTGTTCCAATAATTACAGGTAACAAATAAGACTTATCTCGACGAATAGTTCTTGCTCTAGACTGCTAGTAGTGGCTTGTCCTAACGAACTCAGGTTCATATTATAATCCTCATGGGCTCATGTTTCAAACCCAAGTATATGGATTCTTTCTTTACAAAACACACTGGCAGATTCATAAGAAAAACCCCCATTGTGAAGTAGTAAGAGATCAACTCATCTCTACTAAACAAATTTGGCGGACTGTCAAATCTTGCCATTTGCTCATAATAATAGATGACTCATTCTTCACAGTCTACTTCTAGAAACAGATAACATGTAAGCGGATTCTTAAAAGCAAATCCCTTATTGTGGTATCATAGACATAAGATAATCCTGACCAGGGACAGATTAAGGGGGAATGGTCGCCCCTTTGGAATTTTTAGATATTTGAATCTTATATATAAATTATCAAGTATTTTAGATTTGATGTTCACATTGTATAACATTCGCCCCCTTGGCCAAATTTTATTTCATAAAATTTGCCCCCTTAGGCCATAAGTGTAACCTCCCAGACCCGACCAAGATGTTATGGCTAGATTGAGAAAGCTACATTAGCCACTGAAATGGCTAAGTTAACTTATGTTACTTTTAAAGACCTTAAATAATCTCATTTTAGAGAAAATCATAGTTGTACTTTGTAACATCCTTAAATTAGGGGTCTGGCATTTTTGTGTTGATTGCATGTGTTTAGCTCGCTTAGCTTGTTATTTAGGTGTGTTTGGGGGTCCTGGGGAGGCTCGGGTTCAAGCCAGAACTTCGGTGAAATTTTACTTTTTGGGCATAAGGGGAGAGAGCTAGAGGAAGCAGGAGTTAAGCATAATTGTTGGTGTTTGATGACGCAAAGGAGCGTATGGTAGAGTGGTGTTGGCGTCACAATGGAGCATGGAAGGGGGGAGAGTGCTCGAATCCAATTTGCTGCATCATGGGGCTTTATTTTTGTGCTCAAGGAGGAGAAGAGGTGGCATTCGGCTGGGACTCAACCAAGGAGAAGTGGAATGGGTCAAACAGGTCTGAATGGATGGAGGAGAGGAGTTTGGGGAGTTTGAATTGGTCAACCATTTCAAATGGTGGATGGAAAGTGAGTGGGGGAGGAAATCAATGAGTGAATCGTGGGGTGTGGGTGTGTGATGTGTTTGGCCAAAAGTGGGAGAGCTGCCTAGGGAGCATTTTCGATTTTTGCTAGTAGGTGTGTGTGCCGATTTTCCTTGGTTCTTGAGGCATTTTCAACATTCGGTCATAAGGCGGTGTGGGAGTGCCGTTCTTCAAGTGTTTTTTTTGAGAGAGTAAAACCGAAAGCCATTTTGGAAGTCCTTTCTTCTTTTGCATTTCAACCATCTTGCTTCACTTCTTCTTTACCAAAATCGCAGCACGCTCTTACTTCTTCTTTTCTTCTTCTTGTCTCTTTGGTACTAGCCGAATCTTGAGGTGACCACTAGTGTATTTTTCCCCTTCACTCATTCTCATCAACTCTCATCACCTTTTCCCTCTTCTCTCAAGTTAACCAAAACTTTTCTCTCTTTCACTACCCTTCTACTATTTTCTCCTTCGACCAAATCCCTTTTTCCATCTCCTACTATTTGTTTTCTCCACCATAGCCGAACCTCTCTTGTAGCCATTTTGAATTGTTTCTCTCTTGAGTTTCACCATAGCCAAAACTTCTTCTTTGCTTCTCTATATTTTTCTCCATTAATCGAACCTCTACTTTTCTCTTTTGGAATCGGTTCTTCTCTTCTTTAACCCATAGCCGGACATTTTGTAGATTGAAGCTTGAGGGTTCGTTGGTTCATCACTGGCATTAAGGGCCGAATCTTCTATTTGGGTTCTTCCGAATAATAAGTAACACTATCTTTTCCTTTCATTATCTCTATTTCCTCTGCTCTTCTCTCTCAAGACGAAACACTCATGAGTAACCTTTGACTGTTAGGCCGAATCTCTACTCTCGCGACTCATCTCTGATTCGAGGATGAATCGGTTGTGGTGTGGTTCCTCATTTATCAAGGTAAGGAGTCTTCTCTCGGGTTCTTTATGATTATTTCCTTTTCGTGTTACTCTGCCATAACCAATCCTTTTTGTTAGACAACCATCTTTTCTCTCTGAAAGTACTGTACTAATCAAGACTTTCTTCATGGATGCGAGTGCTGGCCGTTCTAAGGAGGTATCGATAGAGAAGGTTGAGGGGAGTGGACTCGTAGTCTCTGCTCCTAAGTTCAAACGGTGTAGGGTATCATCCGTTCGGGATTTCCCACCAGGTTGTGGAAGAGAGGCGACATCGGATCTGAATAGACAGATTGTAGTGGTTCGTGATAGTAAGGGTGACGACGATCAGGAGTGTATAGTTCTTCGCGTAATCAGGTGTGTAATCTCACACCTCTATTTCATTTTGTCTGTGTTATACTATATGTCGGCTAAAAACCGAAATACCCGTAATGGGAATGCAGTTGAAATATCCTAGTGGGTATTGTTGGAGATATACCAGGTAAGTAAACTATGACCATGCCATTATGAGTAAATTAGCATGATTTGGATGTGTGTTCTGGTTATCTGACATACGTTGATATATGTTTGCATCCATCACATTATGACGTTATGACATGTTGCATGGGAAAGGGATATGATATTGATGAAAGGGGAAGTGTATTTCGGTGGCTCTGCTGCACATTTCGGTGACTCTGTCACATTATTTCGGTGCCTCTGCCACATATTTCGGTGACTCTGTCACATTATTTCGGTGGCACTGCCATAATTTCGGTGATGAGCAGCGTGACTACCATCGATGGTGTGTAGCAGATGAGGGTTGATTGTAAAAATCCCCACCGGTGTGTTTTGGTTGGTCGGGTGGTGTGTAGTGGATGGATAATTACGTTGGGCTGGGTTGCATGGCATTCATTATCTGCTATACCATGCTAATGGGGCTGAGGCCCAGTTTGATTTCATAAGGGCTAAAGCCCAGTTTGATTTCGTAAGGGCTAAGGCCCAGTTGGTAATTGAGTGGGCTCGGGCCTAGTTATTGTTCGTGTGAGGGATTACACACTGAGTTCTCGTAACTCACCCCTCTACTTATTTTTGCAGGTAATCCCTAGCTTTGTGGATCTGGAGCCGAGGTGGACTCTGTGGTGGCCATGCATTGTTTCTTTAGTAAACTCCGTTTTACGTTACTTTAAACTTATTTTAATTTTGGATTATGTTTTGTAATAAGGCCACGGGGATTTTAATTTGTTTTTTTGTTTTTAACGCATTTAATGTCTATTTTGAATTTATTGATACGGGGTTTTTTTTAAAAATGTAAAAAACTATTTTTCCAAAGAATTAAAGAATGGATCACAAACTATTGATAATTAAAATCGGGATTTTTTTTAAAACTGCAGAAACTTTTTCAAAACGGCACATCTTCCGGAAACCTCTGATTTTTGTATTATAACACAACCCTCCGAAGTTAGTAATATTTATAACATTTTGTAAGAACCATTACATAAAGTCTGTTCTTCTTTTTTTTTTTTTTTGAAATTAAACCAAAACTCGAAATTTTTAAACGATCACAAAGTTCTTTAACAACCTTTCCATGTGACATGCCAGATCCGGTCATAACGTCTAGGCCGGATTTGAGGTGTTACATACTTTGAGTTAGCTTAAAAGCACCCATTCTTAGGCGTGTATACTTAGGATTAATTTTATTGTTGATAGTGTTGTTTTAGAAAAACCGTTTGCTTGTCGCACTTCTTTTAAAAAACTCAATGTTAAATTGATGTAGCAGAAACTAGGGAAAAATATCAAATTTTACTTAAGCCTGATATCATGCATTATTCAGTTATTATTCTTGATAATCCATGCATGCAAAAATCCCCAAAAGAAAAGTTATCAAGCCACAGACCAGAAGTCATTAAAAATTACAAACTGAAACCAATAGACTGATTAATATTTATTAAAAAATAATCCGAGGTCCAAGGTGATTCTCTGAATGTCGAGTCCGGTCCTAATTTCAAGGTTTATCTGAAAAGTTAAACACTATTGGGGGTGAGCTTATGAAAAGCTCAATGTGAGTCGAATAATTATTTAGATGGACATAAATATCAAATACAGTGAAACATATTAGCATTAAGAGAATAACACAGAACCATCATAGGAATTTCATATCATTACATAGCCATTATTATTGTTGATGTCAAACTGTGTATGAGCATGGGTTATCATTCATTTGAGTAATAATCATTAATTTTGATATGTCGTAAGCATGATGCAATGCAAAAATGTTCCTACTCATACCATCCGCTACACACCACGAGTTCCCCAAAACTCGTCATCCAAACTCAAAAACATTATGGGTTGAAGTCCGTTGTGGTTAAAACCACCGATAACAATATGCAGAAAATTCTACCAGTAAAAATGCAGACAAGTTGCAATTAAAAATGCGTTAAATTGCGATTCCCCTCAGTACTCCAGGTGCAGTACATTGACTACAAATAATGCGGACTTAATATGCCGTCCGTACTCCACGGAACTCCTCCATCAACCGCAAAATCCCAACCCAATGCATATGCAATATGCCACACAATCTCAAACTAACCATATCTCATTTGACATGCTCAGCATGTCTCAATAATCACTTACTTTCTGTAAATGGAATTAGTGTTCCAATATTTCAAATTACCATTGTGCTGGTATCAATTAATACCGTTCAATTTCATATACTTTACGAATTTTCATTGTGCATAAATAGCACCCTTTTTCAGTACACAATATAATAAATATCTCATCCGTTTAAATCATACGTAAGCTTAATATCTCAACACATTATATCATTCAGTAAAACATTCTCATATCTCATAATTCAAATATACAATTACAAACTCAATCAAACATTCATACTATCAAACTAACAATTTTGCCAACATGTCAATCTTTTAAGGCTCCTAACAAACCTAGTTTGGCCACTCACAAAATCAATAATTTGGCTATTAATCCAATCCAAACAGCAAGTTACTTTATCAAATATAACATGGTATTTAACATTTTCAAACAATTTTATGAGTTTAGGACCCACACATTATTTTTCGCTTCCTCGCAGCACACTAGCGAATCTTCCAATTTTCCTTAATAATTCCTTAAATGAATCTAAAACAAAATTCAATAAATTTACCATTAAACCAGACCCCAAACACCCACTTATAAGTTTAGACCAATAGTTGAAATTATAACTATTTTATGAATCCAAACTAGTTAGATTCCTTACACTGTATCGATACGAACTGTATGTACAACCATTCTTCACCTTTACGGATGAATTGGGTCATTTGGGTCAGCACCTAATTCAATAATATACTAGAAAATAAGTAGCTAATAATTATTAATTTCTTTCATTTAATCAATTCATAACCTTTACCCAACAACTATGTCAAAATAACAAACTAGTTATCCTTAATTGCACTCACGCTTCACGATTTGTGGGATCCGATTGGCTAATTGATCAAGAACGTCTCTCCCTAATTAACATGTTATTAGAGGATGATTAGGAGGGTTCAAGAACAAATTTTAATTCTGGAAAAATATGGGCAAGACCTAAGAAACAAAACAACCCCCTTTCTTGCACATAGGCGCACGCACCACCGCCCGTGGTGGCCAAAATTGGGGCTGAATTTTAAAATGGTTTGAGATCTCATTAATATATGAAAAATAACTTTGAAATAATTTAAAATCCCCCAAATTACATATCTGGAAATTTTTGTTTTAAATTGACAAGATTGATCAGGAAATTGAAGAAAGAATAGATCTTACACAAGCTAGTTGAGAGAAACGATAATGACACTTTCTTGGCAATGTTCGGGATCAATATCGGGGTTCAATATTTTAGATTTGGGGCTGATTTAGATGAGGATAAATGGAAGAAATAGAGTAAAGGATATGGTTCACAATCTTAATGCAAAAATAAGAAAAAAGAGATGGTAAAATAGGAGCTGTAGGCGACGATAACAATGGGAGAATGAAATAAAATTGAAGAGAAAAGAGGAGAGGAAGAGGGTGAATGTAACATCCCAAAATTTGGAATTTTAATTGTTGCATTATTGCTTGTGTTAAGCTAGATAAAATATTAATTTTGTATGTTTAGGGGTTCTGAGAAGGCTCGGGGTTTATTTGGGCCTTAATAAAAATTTTGTGGTTTAGCCTATTAAGGAGAGATAGTAAGTGGCATCAAGGTTTATGGAAATATGTGAGTAATTTGAAAGCATAAATGAGCTTATGGTAAAGGGGAAATGGCGCCACATGAAGGCCTTGAGGGAAGAGGTTCGAATCCCACTTGGTACAAAAATTTTGACTATTTTTTTTTGTATTCTTTCCCTAAGTGTCGGCCAAGATGTATATATGGCAAGGTGGACTTTTTAAATTTGGCAAGGTGGCTATGGAAATAAAGAAAGGATGAAGGTAAGGAAAGGAATCAAAAGAAAAAGGGCAAGTAAGGGGAACATGTGGCCTTTTTCAAGGGAATTGTTTTGGAAAGTTTGGTTGGCCAAATTTTTGACCTTAATGTCAAAAATATTACACAGTTTTGGTGTGAGGGAGGGGTAGCCGAATTTTTTCTTAGTCTTTTGGTAGAATTTTGGTGCTTGTTAGGCCAAAA
Organism: Gossypium australe; assembly: GCA_005393395.2. Lineage (NCBI taxonomy): Eukaryota > Viridiplantae > Streptophyta > Magnoliopsida > Malvales > Malvaceae > Gossypium > Gossypium australe. The sequence continues at coordinate 122,359,302 of CM016616.1, forward strand.
TCTCTTTTGCAGTATTTTGTGTTTTTCTCCAAACTTCTTCTTTTGCTTTGTGCCGAAATTACAAGCCATTAGTGAGCATATTTTCTTCTTTTCTTTCTTCTTTGCCGAAACTCTTAAACTAATATTGTGCATTTTTTCCTTTGGTGTTGCCAAAACTAGCAAGCCAAATTGTCATCTTTTCCCTTGTTGTGCCAAAACTTTCAAGTCACTATTGCTCTTCTTTTCTTGTTTTCTCACCATTCCTTCAATCTTCTTCTCTTCTTTCGTTAGTTGACCATTTTGGAGGAAAATCTTCCTCGTTTATTTTTCTTTAAGTAGCCGAAACTATTCTTGTTCATTTTTCCTCCATAGCCGAACCTCTCAATCCACAATCACTCATTCATAATTTCTTTCTCATTTGGGTTGACACTCTTTTCTTTGATTTAATCGGTAAGTGGCTCTTTTCTATCCTTTTATTTTCTTTTTCTAGCCGAGTGTGAGTTTATTATCATTCGGATGTTCACTTTTTTTCAAAACTGAAATATCATTCTCACATAATCCTTCATTTCGTGATCATCTTTTTGTTATAATATTAAAGTAGAAGGCCGAATCTCTTGTCCTTGACTCAATCGTAATCATAAGACAATCGGTGGAAATCGGATCCAATATCGAAAAGGTAAGGAGTTCTTCATGGATTATATGGAATCATTCTTTATTCATTTAAGAAGTTATCGGATTAGTGATGATTAACCGATTATATTTTAGGGATTAAATTGCTTGATCTATCCACCCGTTGATCATTTGGAATTAGTGGTAAGCCGATCTTTTACCCTTTGACAATCCATACTTTGATCGTAATATTAGTTTTGACTAAGATTTGTATTAAATGGAGGCAAACGATATCGAATCGGAAGGGAAAGCGATTGGAGATCGCCAAAGGAGCGGATTTGCGATCCCTACTCCTAAATTCAAACGAAGGGCAGTATCGGCTGTCGGGATTTTCCACCGGGTTGTGGACCGTCATCCGGAGAAAATCGACAAATCGTGGTCGTTCACGATTCCAAGGGTAAAAACTTTAGATCGTTTATTTAGAGTTGATTAATAAAATCAAGCATGTCGACTAATCGAGCGTTATGATATTTTAGGAGTCGACGATCAAGAAAGCTTAGTGCTTACTGTAATCAGGTGTGTAATCTCACACCGTTTTCCGTGGGTTTAAGATTGATATCATATTGGTAGTAAATTGCTTGACTAAAATCGTATTATGGTGAAACCGGGAAATTTGGCTTAAATTTTACTATTTGATAAAATTGAAAAAATCGGTATTAACACTATGAAAATTACGAAAATGCCCCTAATGGGCCGAATTACGAAATTGCCTTAATGGGCCGATTTGTTATATTGCTTAATGGGCCGAATTGATATGTTGCCTTAATGGGCCGATTTGTTATAATGCCCTAATGGGCCGATTTGCAAAGTATTAATGGGCCGAATTTTGTAATAACCTCTGAATAAATTATTGTTGTTATATTTGTAAAATATCATAATTTGCTATGTATAATGCATTTACATGATTTTGCATGGGATGGGAAAAATGATGAAGAGAAGTGATTCTGGTGGCATTGCCACGAAATTGTTTGTAATCTGATTCGATATGATTCTGGTGGCTTGTCCACAATTAAATTTGTTATAAATGGCATAATGCATGCGATTGGTGTGTTGGCGGGGTGCGTTGACTTGATCCACACAAGTGTGATGGATGGTACGGGTGGTGTGTAGCGGATGGATTATTAGGTTGGTTTGGGATTGCATTACATTCATATAATATGTTTGATACGTTATTATGTAAAAAGGGGCTTAGGCCCAAAATATTGCTAAATGGGTTTCAGGCCCAGTGGACAACGGTAAGGGGGTTATACACTGAGTTCTATTAACTCACCCCGTTTCCTTATTCCTTTCAGGTAATGCTCAGTGACGGGGACTTGGGCCATGGATGACTCGGTGGAGGCCATACTACAAAAACAATTTTATTTGGACTTTGGATTTCTTTTTAGTACACTTATTTACTTTACTATTTTGAATTAAGGTTGTAATAAGGCCTCTGGATTAATTTTTTTTTGTTTTATGTTTGACGTATTTATATTTTGCTCTAAGTACTTCAAATTGAGATTTTTCTAAAAACTTAAATAAACATTTCCTAAAATGGATATACAAATGGATTTTATAATAAACTTTCACAAATATTTTTTTTTACTCGGAAACCTTCTCTTAAATTTTCATCAACTTTTTTCAAAAGGCATGATTGTAAAATCATTAGTTCTGATTTATCGATTATTCAATCAATCTTTTATTCAATAATACTTTGTCAAAAATTTTAAATGGAAATTTGTTTTACATAATTTTAAAACAAAATCTATTTGTGTACAAATGAAAAGGACTTAAAAGCATTTTTCTCATGTAACATGTCAGATCTGGCCTTAACGCATGGGCTGGGTTTGGGGTGTTACATTTTATGGTATCAGAGCCCGTTTTAAAACTCGGCTGTGGTTTGGGTTCAAAAACGTTTTCCAAAGCTGTTTGAATTTTAAATTTAAAATGCATGTTTTAAAAGAAGTATGGCACCTCGGGTATCCGGCATCAAGTCAAGTAAGTATATGTTATTATCGTATGATTATGATTATTGTGATATGTCTGTAGGAATACTCTAGAACTTTTAGTTTTAGGTGATTGAAACTATAGAGATTGAGACTATAGGATGAGCTTGCGTAAACGACCTTACTTCTTATACTTCATAAAATATTGTTTAATAAACACTAAAATGGTATACTGATTCATAAGACTCTTAATCAAATTAAATTTAATTAGCCAATATGAGCACTAGAGGACGTGGACGCGGTAGACGTGGTCGTGGTATAGGCCGAGGCACTAGAGTTATGTCTAAGGCGTCAGGACATTTGCCGGAAATGGACGCACCTGCGTCACCTGTGACTAAAGCTGGGTCACATGATCGTATGAGGGAGGACGACGCTCTGTCCCAAGCAATGTTGTGAGTCTTGGAAAGGGTTGCTAGGGCAAGAACTGGGCCGGCAGCTCATGGGTCAATAATGATCAACTGATTCCTAAAAATTCTATTATTAGTGGAGAAAAATCAAATATCAGATCTTCCTAAGTGTAACACCCCTAACCCATACCGTCGTCGGAACAAGGTTACGAAGCATTACCGAAGTTTACAATTCAAATAGTTAGAAAATTTAATCATTTCATAACATATCATTAAGCATATTACAACCAATTCAAAACATACAAATTGTCCCTTATATGAGCCCTCAAGGCCCAAAATACACATTAGAAGCAAGTCAGGACTAAATTAGAAACTCAGAGAATTTTTCAGAAAACATTAAATTTTTTCAATATTGCAGGGGTCACACAACCGTGTGACTCACACGGTCGAGAGACACGTCCCTGTCTCAGGCCGTGTGGACATTCGAAGTAAGGACACACGACCGTGTCCCAACTCGTGTAACTTACTGAATTGGGTCACACGTCCAAGCCACACGCCCGTGTGCCAGGCTTTGTACCCTTCGAAATAACCTTACACACCTATGTTCCAGGCCGTGTGCTAGGCCGTGTAACAACCCTTTCAAATCTACAGGGGACACACACCCGAGTCTCTACCCGTGTGGATGAAAATAGGCCATTTTACAAGCCATGTTTCTCACCCGAATTTTCATGTACCTACACACAACATTGCACATACTTGCAAGCCATTACAAGGCATCCAAATCAAGCATAAACAAGTCTTATACATATGGAATAATATCATACAACCAATATGCCCTTAGGCACCTCAAATGCTAATAAATAAACATGTAACAACCTGAACTTGGGAATAGTCGGAACAGTGGTTTCGGGACAACAAATCTAACGAGGAAAAATTTATTTTTATTATACTTTTATGGCATACAATTTCATGGAATGATTTCATAAAAATCATGTTCGAAAATTTCGACGTTTGGGCACTCAATTTAGTCAAAAGGACTAAATTGTAAAAAGTACAAAAGTTGAGTTCTACATGTTAGTGGTGTCCAATTGTTATGAAATTTTAAATTGGAGGTCCTTAAATGGTAACTAGACCATTGGTTAATTTGTTGGAAAAAAATGGTGTAACACCCCAAACCCGGCCCATGCGTTATGGCTGGATCTAACATGTCACACGAGAAAAATATATTTAAGTCCTTTTTATTCGTACGTAAATAGGTATTGATTTGTTAAAGTCAAGAAAAACAATTTTGATTTGACAAAATATTACTAACTTCGAAGATTGATTGATAAATCGATAAATTTGAACTAACGATTTTACAAACCGTGACTTTTGGAAACTATTGATGAAAATTTGAGAGAAAATTTCCGAGTTAAAAATAATTATATAAGTTTATTATAAAAACCATTGGTATATCCATTTTAGAAAACCTTTTGTTTAATTTTTTAGTAAAATTCAATTTAAAGTAATATGAGCAAAATATAAGTACGTCAACATAAAGCAATATCAAATAAACCAGAGGCTTTACAACATTTAACCCAAAATAGTAAAGTAATAAAGTAAACGAGAAATCTAAGTCCAAATAAAACCATTTCTGAAGTATGGTCCCCACCAAGTCATCCATGGCCCAAGTCCACGTCACTGAGCATTACCTGCAAGGGTTAAGGAAACGGGGTGAGTTACTAGAACTCAGTGCATAACCCCCTTACCGTTGTCCACTGGGCCTGAAACCCATTTAGCAATATTTTGGGCCTAAGCCCCTTTTTACATAATAATGTATCAAATATATCATATGAATGTAATGCTGTAACATCCCCAAACCCGGCCCATTCGTTACGACCGAATCTGGTTATGTTATTGCGGAAAAGATGGTGGAAAATCTATTTAACTTAGAAAAATTTAGTAAAACTTGCTAACTTTTGAAAAAAAAAAATCCATGTTTATTTAAAACTTATGAGTAAAACTTTGTTATTAAAATATACTCATTCTAAAAGATTAATATACCCAAGCCAAATTGAATAAGTAGGTTGGAAAAATATAATCATCTTCACAAAGTGTTTCAAATTCTTTAAATCATAATAAATACTAATAAAATAATAACAAAAATAAATAAGAGTCAAAAGGCCTTTATTACATATTCTATTTAAACCCAAATACTTAAAGTAAGCCTAAAACATTTAATCTCTTCTTCTGCATGGGCCACCATGTGTCCACTCCAACCCGGTCCGATCGACGTGTCACCTGCGATGCTTAAAAAGTTGGGTGAGTCATACAGACTCAATGTGTAACTAAACCATCGAAATCCACCCACATGCTAACCACATAACATCCCAATTATCAAATGCAACATGCAAGTATATTTATTTAGACATTACCACAATCTGGGCTTGGCCCACCTTCAACTTATAACAAATACTGGACTAGGCCCTTTTCACATTAGTCCACTGATCACTGGGTTTGGCCCATGTCCACGTATGTCCCCAAAACATACCTATTCATTGGGCTTGGCCCATTTTGATATTATTTCATAAACGGAATAATGCAATCATGAAACCCACCCAAACCTAGGGTCCATCCGCTACACACCCCCTTATCCAGCCTACCACACACCAGGGGACTATCGAGTCACCCTCTCCTTTTCCCTCCAAAAGGCAACCAATGCCATCCACGATGTAGCGTATAGCTGACATCAAACCACGATGGAGCACATAGCAACCCATCAAGCCACGATATGGCATAAGTCGATATCAATCAAGGTAACCACGCGAACTAAATCGCAAAGATCCACAACGCGACCTCAGTCAGCGCCAATCCACGATGTAGCACAAAGCTGACATCAACCACGTACTCGAAGTACACCCGTACCTTCTTTTCATAACCCGCCCATGCACATGTAACATAAAATGATGATAAGGTGGTGCATGTACATATTAAACACAATCATAGGCATACTCACATAATAAAATCAGTGATCATATTTACAAACTTTGCTACTAACCTGATCAACTTTATACCCCTTAAGGGTACCATTTTCACATTTAACTGCACTTGTTAGCACACATATAACATAGGCAAATATCATACAAATCCTGGAAACAATGGTTTAACTACACACCTTATAACCTGGAGCTCTAAACCCTCGATCCCGACGCTATCGACTAGCGAGACTACCGCTATCTGCCTATAGCTATCTCCTGCCGCTGGCCCACACCCCGGTGGCCAATCCCGAACTGCTGAAACCGCTCTTTTCTTGAACTTCGGAATAGAGACCTTCCCTCGCCCACTCTGACTGGTTGTGGCCTCCATCAAAAAGCTTAATCAGGTAAACAGGTTAACCCCCAAAACACCACTTAAGCACTTAATCTTAATAAATATCCTTACCACCACTTGATCAAACTGACTGCTACAAACGGAGGCTTGGCCAACCACTAAAACTTCAGAGTATCTCAGCCACGGAACCCGAAGAGATCTAAGCTAACATTCGGCCCAAGTGCTATCAAGTTGAGAGAAAGAAATTCGGCAAAGGGGTGATGGATGTAGATTCGGCTATTAATTAAATCAAGGGGTAGAGAGCATTGGTTTCGGCCAAAGAGAGAAGAAAGAAAGGTGTGGGGTGTACTTTCGGTTTTGAAGTGAAAAGGAAGGGAAATAGGGAGAGTGAAGGGTTCGGCCACTTGGAAAAAAAATGTGAGAGAAGAAGAACAACAAGCTTTGGAGAAAAGGTTTCGGCAACCAAGGAAATGGGGAACAAAATTCGGCAAGGGAGAGAAGGCAGATGGTGAATGAATAATGAGCACCTCCCCCCCCTATTTATACTAAAAGGCCAAGCTCCAACCCCCCAAAAATAATCCTCAAAATTCTCCTAAAATACCTCCCTTCCACCCATTCAAAAAGTTTGAATGAGTCAAACTTTTACCTAGCCAAATTCAAAAAAATTGACCAAGTCTTCTCCACCTTTTAAGCCTTTCAAACCGTCCATCCACCCCCACCAAGATGACGCAAAAACAATGCCCATCTGCTGCTTCCGCGAATCGAACATGAGACCCTTCCTCCTGCAAATGGCGTCACCTTCCAAGCTCTAAAGTGGCACCTTGCTACCACTTTGCCAAGCCTATCTTTGTGCCATTTTTCCACCAAAAATTCTCTTAAGGCCCCCTCTATCCAAGCTCCCCCTTTTTGCCCCTAATACTAAAAATTTTCTAAGGCAACCTACCACCACCTAGGGTTCTCAGGACCCCTAAAACTTACCCAATCACACACTGAAGTGTGCCAACACCCGCGCTAAGCACCAAATGCCTAACCCCTAAAACCAGGGTGTTACAATTCTACCCTCCTTAAAATAATTTCGTCCTCGAAATTACTTGTCTAAACTAACAGTCCAATTCCTCCCGCTACGCTATGGCTGCGCACTCTGATCTTAAAGAGCTAACATACTTCCCAATCATAGTCTCTATGTTCGCACTCAAAATTCACAGCAACTCAGAAAAGAGCTATTCCCACAAGCAAGCAAAGCAATTAAAGCATGCACCAAAGCAGAGGAGCTTACCCGATATCACCTCCTTGGTTGATTCTGACTGGAACCATTCCCTCCATGGCTTGAACCATGACCCCTCGTTGATCGAGGACAGTTCTTAACCAGATGTGCCTTAGATCCGCACCGGAAGCATGTTTTACTATTTCCCCAACACTCTCCTGTGTGAGGTCTTCCACATCGAGCACAGAGACAATTCCGATTCTCAGCAACTGGCACTGGTGTATGTACCGTATTCCCAACTCTTGGTCTTTTCTGAGCATCTCCAAACGATGCTGACCATCCAACACTTCTCTTATTCTCGTTCCTATTCTTTCCTCGGTTTTCCCTTACCGTCCTCTTAACTTCTTCGGCTATACGAGCTTTCTCCACTAGCACCGCGAAATCTCTTTCCCTCTGCGGAGCGATCAGCACTCGAAGTTCATCTCGCAATCCGTCTTCAAACCGGACGCACCTCTCATAGTCAGTGGCCACAATTCCCTTAGCATACTGACTTAGCCGTACAAATTCTGCTTCGTATTCCGCTATCGACTTATTTCCTTGTACCAGATTTAGAAACGCCTTCCTTTGCGCATCTAAGTAGCTTGCTCCAACGTATTTTCCTTTAAACTTTTCCTTAAAGTAATCCCAATCCAATCGATCTGCCGGTACACCTTGTTTGACAGTGAGCCACCATCGATAAGCCTCGTCCCGAAGTAGCGAAACAGCACCTTTCAACTTTTCCTCTGGGGCACAATCCAAGTCGTCCATAATTCTCTCGACTCCTTCTAGCCAATACTCCGCTACGTTCGGAGCCGTTCCCGACACCCCTCTAAAAACTTTAGCCCCGTTCGACCTAAGTCTCTCGGACACTGACTTCCGAGCTCCATTTCCCCTACTAGCTCTTGCCACTTGCTGAAGCACGCGTAACATAGCCTGCGACACTGCGTCCTCTTCACTTATCGGATCTTGCTCCTCTACATCCACTGCTGGCGGCACTTCGCTTTCTGACCCATAGCCAGACCCTACTGGCTCCGAAGCTGTCATTCTACCTCTACCGCGTCCCCTAGAACTCATCTCTAGCGCTTCGATTTAATCTGTTTAGAAAGTTTTATGGATTAGAAATTATTGTTTCACTGTTTTATCCACGAGCAATTTTATGCAATGAAGGTTCCGAGAGTAGTTCTTTCGAGCAATCAAGTTTCCTTTTCCTACCCAGGGGTAATTTCGTCATTTTTCCTAAAGAGATATTTCGGTAATAACTCAGGGTCAATTTTGAAAATAGTTTTTCCAACTTAGATATTTTTCAAAATTTGCAAATCTCAAGAGTCATCTTGAAAATTTTGTTTCTCAAACGAAGTGTGTTACAAAAATTTCAGAAAGTAGGGTCATTTTCGTAATTTTGGAAATCATGGGCATTTTCGTAAATTCTCAAAATCGAGATATCACAACATTTTACAAAATAGAATTTTCTGATATTTAGTAAAGTAAGAATATTTCAGTAGAAGTTGAGAGAAATTTGAAAATTTAGAAACCAAGGGCATTTCGGTAATTTTGTCAACCAGGGGTATTTTCGTAAATTTCCACAAGTCAGAGTATCCTAATATTTTGAAAACTCGGATTTTAGTATTTTGCAAGGTAAAGAGCATTTTATCAAAATTTGAGGGTAGTACAGTAATTTTGCAATACAGGGGCGTTTTGGTAATTTTGCCACTAAGGGCATTTTGGTAATTTTGTAAATCAAAAGAAAAACGTCCTTCAAAATCAGATTTAAGGTTTCACAAACCAGAGGGGTAAATTTGAAAATTTAAAAACAGGGAATTTAGAAAACAGCAAGGCTAATTCCCTTTCGGGTTTTAATAATTTGTTCAGCCTGTGAACAAATCCTCTTGATTAAGGTGAACCGTAGCTACGCACCAGGTAGGATTCGAGTAAAGAGGAGGTGAGTCGCTAGGACTGTTTAAATACCAAGCTCTTACTGAATGCCACTCCTAGACATGCGTACAGTGGTTACCACACCTTAACTCGGCGACTTACTTCACAGGTTTGTTTAAGAGCTTTAAGTTTTATGCAAGTGTTTGAGTAGACTAATCCTAGGGTCCAATTGCCTTAATATTCTAAACTACGAGCCCAACTAAGTCCATAACAGTTCATAATAACAAATCACTTCCAAAGTTCGAAGTACTTACCTGGGGGACTTCGGGTCGGAGGTACAGGTGCCATGCCAAAAAAAAACCTGAAAAAGTTTCTTAAAAGCCCATATTTTTGAAAAACCCATTTTTTTGAAAATGTTTTTGGGCCCAAAACCCTCAAAGCCGAGTTTTGAACCGGGCTTTGATACCAAACTGTAACATCCCCAAACCCGGCCCATTCGTTACGACCGAATCTGGTTATGTTATTGCGGAAAAGATGGTGGAAAATCTATTTAACTTAGAAAAATTTAGTAAAACTTGCTAACTTTTGAAAAAAAATCCATGTTTATTTAAAACTTATGAGTAAAACTTTGTTATTAAAATATACTCATTCTAAAAGATTAATATACCCAAGCCAAATTGAATAAGTAGGTTGGAAAAATATAATCATCTTCACAAAGTGTTTCAAATTCTTTAAATCATAATAAATACTAATAAAATAATAACAAAAATAAATAAGAGTCAAAAGGCCTTTATTACATATTCTATTTAAACCCAAATACTTAAAGTAAGCCTAAAACATTTAATCTCTTCTTCTGCATGGGCCACCATGTGTCCACTCCAACCCGGTCCGATCGACGTGTCACCTGCGATGCTTAAAAAGTTGGGTGAGTCATACAGACTCAGTGTGTAACTAAACCATCGAAATCCACCCACATGCTAACCACATAACATCCCAATTATCAAATGCAACATGCAAGTATATTTATTTAGACATTACCACAATCTGGGCTTGGCCCACCTTCAAATTATAACAAATACTGGACTAGGCCCTTTTCACATTAGTCCACTGATCACTAGGTTTGGCCCATGTCCACGTATGTCCCCAAAACATACCTATTCATTGGGCTTGGCCCATTTTCATATTATTTCATAAACGGAATAATGTAATCATGAAACCCACCCAAACCTAGGGTCCATCCGCTACACACCCCCTTATCCAGCCTACCACACACCAGGGGACTATCGAGTCACCCTCTCCTTTTCCCTCCAAAAAGGCAACCAATGCCATCCACGATGTAGCGTATAGCTGACATCAAACCACGATGGAGCACATAGCAACCCATCAAGCCACGATATGGCATAAGCCGATATCAATCAAGGTAACCACGCGTACTAAATCGCAAAGATCCACAACGCGACCTCAGTCAGCGCCAATCCACGATGTAGCACAAAGCTGACATCAACCACGTACTCGAAGTACACCCGTACCTTCTTTTCATAACCCGCCCATGCACATGTAACATAAAATGATGATAAGGTGGTGCATGTACATATTAAACACAATCATAGGCATACTCACATAATAAAATCAGTGATCATATTTACAAACTTTGCTACTAACCTGATCATCTTCATACCCCTTAAGGGTACCATTTTCACATTTAACTGCACTTGTTAGCACACATATAACATAGGCAAATATCATACAAATCCTGGAAACAATGGTTTAACTACACACCTTATAACCTGGAGCTCTAAACCCTCGATCCCGACGCTATCGACTAGCGAGACTACCGCTATCTGCCTATAGCTATCTCCTGCCGCTGGCCCACACCCCGGTGGCCAATCCCGAACTGCTGAAACCGCTCTTTTCTTGAACTTCGGAATAGAGACCTTCCCTTGCCCACTCTGACTGGTTGTGGCCTCCATCAAAAAGCTTAATCAGGTAAACAGGTTAACCCCCAAAACACCACTTAAGCACTTAATCTTAATAAATATCCTTACCACCACTTGATCAAACTGACTGCTACAAACGGAGGCTTGGCCAACCACTAAAACTTCAGAGTATCTCAGCCACGGAACCCGAAGAGATCTAAGCTAACATTCGGCCCAAGTGCTATCAAGTTGAGAGAAAGAAATTCGGCAAAGGGGTGATGGATGTAGATTCGGCTATTAATTAAATCAAGGGGTAGAGAGCATTGGTTTCGGCCAAAGAGAGGAGAAAGAAAGGTGTGGGGTGTACTTTCGGTTTTGATGTGAAAAGGAAGGGAAATAGGGAGAGTGAAGGGTTCGGCCACTTGGAAAAAAAAATGTGAGAGAAGAAGAACAACAAGCTTTGGAGAAAAGGTTTCGGCAACCAAGGAAATGGGGAACAAAATTCGGCAAGGGAGAGAAGGCAGATGGTGAATGAATAATGAGCACCTCCCCCCCTATTTATACTAAAAGGCCAAGCTCCAACCCCCCAAAAATAATCCTCAAAATTCTCCTAAAATACCTCCCTTCCACCCATTCAAAAAGTTTGAATGAGTCAAACTTTTACCTAGCCAAATTCAAAAAAATTGACCAAGTCTTCTCCACCTTTTAAGCCTTTCAAACCGTCCATCCACCCCCACCAAGATGACGCAAAAACAATGCCCATCTGCTGCTTCCGCGAATCGAACATGAGACCCTTCCTCCTGCAAATGGCGTCACCTTCCAAGCTCTAAAGTGGCACCTTGCTACCACTTTGCCAAGCCTATCTTTGTGCCATTTTTCCACCAAAAATTCTCTTAAGGCCCCCTCTATCCAAGCTCCCCCTTTTTGCCCCTAAAACTAAAAATTTTCTAAGGCAACCTACCACCACCTAGGGTTCTCAGGACCCCTAAAACTTACCCAATCACACACTGAAGTGTGCCAACACCCGCGCTAAGCACCAAATGCCTAACCCCTAAAACCAGGGTGTTACAAATGCAATCCCAAACCAACCTAATAGTCCATCCGCTACGCACCACCCGTACCATCCCATCACACCTGTGGGGATCAAGTCAACCCACCCTGCCAAACACACCAATCACAGGCATTATGCCATTTATAACAAATTTTGATTGTGGCCGAGCCACCAGAATCATAGTATCATATTAACAAACATTTTTTTATGGCTGTGCCACTGGAATCACTTCTCTTCAACATTTTCCCATCTCATGCAAAATCATGTAAATGCATCATACATAGCAAATCATGATATTTACAAATATAAACAACAATAATTAATTCAGAGATTCATTACAAAAATTTGGCCTATTGTAACACTTGCAAATCAGCCCATTAAGGCAATCTATCAAATCGGCCTATTAAGGCAATCTAATGTAATAACAGGTACGTTCTTCATATCTGATGTACCTGTTACTGCTTTGATAGATATCGGATCCACCCATTCTTATGTTTCCTGTGTTGTATCTGGAAAGAACATTATATCTGAGATTACTGCTAGAGAAACAATTGTAATTAGTCCTCTAGGATAGTCAGTGATAGTAAATAAGTTGTTTAGGGATGTGCCCTTAGAAATTCAGGGGAAATATTTTTGGCGGATTTGATGGAATTACCATTCGGCGAGTTCGACCTTATTTTGGGCATGGACTGGTTGGTGAAACACCATCGAACTTGGATTGTGCTGCAAAGCAGATGATACTAAGAACTTCGGAGGATAAGGAAGTGATAATGATGGGTGAAAGAAGAAACTATCTATCTAATGTGGTATCTACTTTAAAGGCAGAAAAGTTGGTGAGAAAGGGGTGTGGAGCATTCCTAGATTTCATTAGTGCTTTGGATGCTAAGGAATTGTCGGTCGGAAATGTTAGAACGGTGAAAGAGTTTTCAGACATCTTTCCCGAGGAGCTTCTAGGATTGCCTCCAGATCGGGAAGTAGAGTTTAGCATTGAGTTATTGTCAGGAATGGCTCCGGTGTCCATTGCTCCTTATAGAATGGCACCGAAGGAGTTAGCGGAGCTTAAAGCTGAAATTCAAGAGTTGTTGGATCGGGGATTCATTCGACCGAGTGTTTCACCGTGGGGAGCGCCGGTCTTGTTTGTTAAGAAGAAGGATGGTCGATGCGTATGTGCATCGATTATAGTCAGTTGAATAAGTTGACGATCAAGAATAGGTATCCGTTGCCGAGAATCGATGATCTGTTTGATCAACTGCGAGGAGCTTCGGTTTTATCGAAGATAGATTTGAGATCGGGTTATCACCAGCTTAAGGTCAAGGAGGCGGATATTCATAAGACTGCGTTTCGAACTCGTTATGGGCATTTGGGTTGACTAATGCACCAGCTGCATTTATGGATATGATGAACCGGGTCTTCCAACCCTATTTAGATCGGTTTGTGGTGGTGTTCATAGATGATATTTTGGTGTACTCGAAGAATGAAGAAGAGCATGATTCGCGTCTGCGGATAGTATTGCAGATATTAAGGGAGAAGCAACTTTATGCCAAATTCAGTAAGTGTGAATTTTGGCTGAAGGAAGTAACCTTTTTGGGGCATGTTGTGTTTTCCGAAGGAATTAGAGTTGATCCTCGAAAGGTCGAGGCTGTGTTGGATTGGAAACCACCGAAGTCAATGGCCGAAATTTGGAGTTTCCTAGGGTTGGCTGGTTATTACAGGCATTTCGTTGAGGGGTTTTCGTTGATTGCTGCACCCCTAACTAAGCTGTTGCGCAAGGGAGTACCATTTGTGTGGTCAGATTAGCAGCAAAAGAGCTTTGAGAAATTGAAGAAGATTCTGACAGAAGCGCCAGAATTGATTCAACCTGAGGCTGGAAAAGAGTTTATTGTTTACTGTGATGCATCACACACGGGCTTGGGATGTGTGTTGATGCAAGGAGGAAAAGTGGTGGCTTATGCATCTCGTCAATTAAGGCCGCACGAGGTGAACTATCCCACTCATGATTTGGAGTTGGCTGCAGTGGTTTTGCTTTGAAGATTTAGATACATTATCTGTACGGTGAGAAGTCAATTATCTATACGGATCATAAGAGTCTAAAGTACCTCCTTACCCAAAAGGAGTTGAACTTAAGACAGCGGAGGTGGATAGAACTGTTGAAAGGTTATGACTTCTCAATCGAGTATCATCCCAGAAAGGCTAACGTGGTGGCAGATGCGTTGAGTCGTTAGGTGATATCGGATTTGAGAGCGATGTTCGCTCATCTCAGCCTGTATGAAGATGGTTATCTGCTAGCCGAGCTTCAGGTGAAGCCTGCGTGGGTAAGCCAGATTAAGGAAAAGCAGTTAATAGATGAAAGGTTGGGTTCCTTACTTCAGCAAGTGGAAGGTGGTATGATAGGGGATTTTGGATTGAATAGTGATGGAGTATTGTGTTTCCGCGGAAGAATTTGTATGTCCAAAGATTCGAAATTGAGGCAAATGATTCTGCGTGAGGCGCATAGTAGCCCATATGCTATGCCACCCCTGGGAAAATAAGATCTATCGAGACCTCCGTGAGCAGTATTGGTGGCCAAGGTTGAAACGGGAGGTTACTGATTTTGTGAGTAGGTGCTTAACATGTCAACAGGTGAAGGCGGAACATCGATTGCCATCGGGATTGCTACAACCTGTGAAAATTCCATTATGGAAATAGGAAAGGATAACCATGGACTTTGTTAGTGGGTTACACTTAACGCCTACTAAGAAAGATATCATTTGGGCAATAGTGGATCGGTTGACGAAGACTGGTCATATCCTACCTATTCGTACGGATTACTTATTGCAGAAGTTGGCCAAGTTGTATGTAGCAGATATCGTGAGGTTACATGGGGTACCAATGTCTATTATATCGGACAGGGACCCTAGGTTTACATCACGGTTTTGGAAAGCTTTACATGAAGCATTGGGAACAAGGTTAAATTTCCGCATGGCATTTCATCCTCAGACAGATGGTCAGTCGGAGAGAGTAATCCAAATTCTAGAAGACATGTTAAGGGGCTATGTGATCGACTTCAGAGGTAGTTGGGAGGATTTCCTACCGTTGGCAGAGTTTGCATACAACAACAGTTATCAATCCAGCATCCAGATGGCACCCTGATTACGGTAAGCACCAAGCCTTCTTGATCGTTGACACCTAAGATATCGTAACACTCGATTAATCAACATACGTGATTTTATTAATCAAAGTTTAAAATAAACGATCTAAAGTGTTTACCCTTGAAATCGTGAACGACCACGATTTGTCGATTCTCCCCAGATGATGGTCCACAACCCGGTGGAAAATCACAAACCGCCGATACTACCCTTCGTTTCAATTTAGGAGTAGGGATCATAAATCTGCTCCTTTTGTGATCTCTAATCGCTATCCCTTTTGATTCGATATCGCTTGCCTCCATTGAATAAGATTTTAGTCAAAACGATATTACGATAAAAATATGGATTGTCTAATGACAAAGGATTCGGCTTACCACTATAATCGTAATCGTATGATCAACAAGTCGATCGATCGAGCGATTTAGACCCTAAGACATGTAGTCGATTAGTCACAACCACTATTACCCCGAAAATAACTTAAACGAATACAGAACGATTTCAAATGATCCATGAAGAATTCCTTACCTTAACGATATTGGATCCAATTTCCACCGTTCGACTTAGGGCTAGAACGATACACGGCCTCCCACTTAAAACAATATGAAAAAAAGGGTGATTAAGATATGAGGGAGTGGAAGATAACACTATTTCGATTAAGATCAAAATGTTGAACCGAATAGTGATGTATACCTATTCGGCTAGAAAGAAAAGAATATTTACATAGAAAAGAATTCACTTACCAATTTAATCGAGGAAAGAATGTCAATCTAAATGAGAAAAAAATGATAAATAAGAGATGAAGGTTTCGGCTATGGAGGGAAAATGAGCAATAATATTCGGCTATGGTGGTATGGATTAGAGAAGAAGAAAGAAGGCTTGAAGAATTTTGTGAAAAAAGAAAAGAAAGGAAAAATGGAGAAGGAGTGCTTACTAGCTTCGGTTTTCAAGGGAAGATGAATGAAAAATATTTTGGTCTCAATGGTTTGGTACTTTCGGCAACAAGAAAGAAATGAAGAAACAAAAATGCACACTAAAGGCTTGAAGATTCGAGAAAGAGAAGAAGAAATTTGGAGAGAAAGAAAAATGACACAAAATGATGCTAAAGGAATTTTGGCCAAAACAAGCACCAAAGTTTTTACCAAAAGACAAAGAAAATTTGGCTAACTCACCCTATACCAAAACCGTCCATAACATGACAATAAGTCAAAATTTGGCCAACCAAAACTTTCAAAACATCTTCCTTGAAAAAGGCCAACATGTTCCCTATACTTGCCTTTTCTTTTGATTACTTTCCCTACCCTCATCCTTTCCTTATTTCTTTAGCCACCTTGCCAAAATTAAAAAGTCCACCTTGTCTTATATACTATCTTGGCCGACACTTAGGGAAAGAATACAAAAAAAAAATAGTCAAAATTTGCACAATATGGGATTTGAACCTCCTCCCTCAAAGTCCTTCATGTGGCGCCATATCCCCTTTACCATAAGCTCCTTTATGCTAGCTGTAACACCCCAAACCCGGTCCATTTGCTATGACCAAATTTGAAATGCCACTGTGGAAAAACGTTTGAAAAATTTTTGACTTAAAGGTGAAAACATGAAAATTTGTTCCCTTTGGTAAAACATTGTGTAATTAATGTTCCAAATAAAATTGAGTTGTTTAAAATAAAACATTTTCAAATAATAATATAATCGTCAATCCAACTTAAAACATAATAAAAATCCTTAAATACTTAAAGTGGCCCTTATTATAATAAATAACCTTTCATAAATAAAATGTGTGAAACAAATAAAATATCTTCTGCATGGGCCACCTCGTATCCACTCCAACCCGGTCCTAGCATCACCTGAAAGGTTTGAGAAAAACTGGGTGAGTCACTCAGACTCAGTGTGTAATTAATCCACTGAATTCCACCCACATGTTAACCACATATTAATCCATATATCAGATAACAAAATTTCATATTCACATATTACCACATATCGGGCTTAACCCATTTCCACACTGATCCACATTTATAAACTGGGCTTGGCCCATTTTCACATTAATACCTCATTTCACAGGTCACATAGAATTATGCGAAGTGCACCCAACCCCAACCTAGGGTCCATCCTCTACACACCCCCGTATCCAGCCTACCACACACCAGGGGATTAACAAATTACCCTCTCCTTTTCACTCCAAAGGCAATCAATGCTGTCCACGTGCAATTAAGCACAATAATCCACAACGCGACCTCAGTCAGCGCCAATCCACGATGTAGCCGTAGCTAACACCAAAACCACGATGGGACACAAAGTCACTCATCAACCACGATATGGCACATAGCCGATATCAACCACGATGAGGCACACAGCCACTCATCAAACCACACGAACTAAATCGCAATTAATCCACAACGTGACCTTAGTCAACGTCAATCCACGATGTAGCTCAAGGCTAACATCAAACCACGTACTCGAAGTACACCCGTACCTTCTTTCATATCATATCCCAACCCATGCACATGCAACATTCCATAATGACATAATATAATGATGCATGAGCATGTTCATTAAGCATATTACCACATATTCATAATAGTAATCACATTTGATCAGATTTGGTACTTACCGGATTATCAACATACCCCTTGAGGGTATCCATATCACAATTTCCATTGTACAAGTTAGCACATATTTAACTCATACAGATATAACACAAAAACCCGGAAAACGGTAGGCTAACTACACACCTGCCTATTAGTGAAATCCCGAACTACTCGATTCTAACACGATCTCGAAACGTGGTTCTTCCTTCTCCCTTTAAAGCCGATTTGGTCTCCTACCAAATCCTGAATCACACTCTGAGTTCCCTTCCTTTAGCTACACACAAAAGAACACCTTTTATGGCACTATGAAAATTCGGCCAAACCACAAAACTATAAGCAAAACCATTCAGCCACACCAACAAACCCCGAAGGGTTATCGAACGTAATACCAAGTCTTACCTATTGACTTACCCCAAAAAGATTGTCAAAGATTTGAGGCTTAGAACGATTGCATCCAAAGTCCCGAGGAGTCTATCTTCCAAAACAGATTAAAGAAAACCAAATGAAATCCTTCCATTGGATATTCGGTCAAAAATAAATCAAAAGAATATGAGAGTTTCGGCTATACGGTTATGGAAGATGAAAAATATGTGAGTAGAAAAGAGAATGAAAGAGAGAGAGAGTGTTCTATTTTAGTAACAATGGAGAAAAGAAAAGGGAGTTTGGAGAAGAAAGAAATTCGGCCAAGAGAGAATTAAAGAAAATGTGATTATGAACCAATCTCAAGAGAAGAAAAGAGAGAAATATGGGAGAGAGGTTCGGCCAAACACTTCTTTGCCAAAAAGAAAGTGCACAAAAATGCACAAAATTCATATGTTGTTTCGGTTTCAAGAAAAAATGGAAGGAAGAGAATAGCATTTTTGGTTCAACAAAATGAAGGCTAAAACACAAGCAAAATTTGCACCAAAGTTCCTAGGTACTTTCGGCCAAAGGAAAAGTTTTTGGAGAGGAAGAGAAAAGTGCCAAAAGATGCACAAAAAGCTAAAGTTGACCAACTATTCCCCCACAAACTACCTATCAACATTCGGCCACTCCCCTAGCCTACATGCCGTCCACATACATGCACTAAAGGCCTAGGATTACTTTCCAAAACATCCTCCATATTCCATGCCTTTGTCCCCTCATCATACCATAACCTTAAGATTCTTATCCCCAATTTCAAGCTTTCCTTAAACCAATATTCAACTTACCAAAATTAATAGTCCAACCTATCATAAATAAGTTTGACCGTCCATCAATGCTAGAACACAAAAATAAAGTCATCAAAATGCTAAACATGCTACTCGAACCTCTAACCTTAAGCAACCTTTCAAGCTCCTTAACCATCTTGCCACTTACTCCTCTTATGCTTTAATTTAACACTTAAATTAACTTAAGTGTCAAGCTCACTTACTCCACTTCATTAAATAAACCATACTAGAATTATTCTAACTTCCTAAATAAAAATCAAGCCTTCACAAGACTATGCTAACACACAAAATTCATACCCGAGCCAACACAAATAATACTCAAATTTTCCTAAAGCCCAAGGCCCAATCCTACTAGGCCCAATTTCGGGATATTACAATTCTACCCTCTTTAAAGAAATTTCGTCCTCGAAATTTCCAACTAACTAACAGCCGTACATCCTATCTCAACACACTACGCTCTTGTTGCGCACTCTGATATTAATAAAACTATCTTACCTTCTAGGCACAGTTCCTAAGTTCATATCCAAGGTTTCAAGCACTTCACTAGCAACACAAAAATGAGCTATCTCTAAAGCAAAAGAAAGAACTTACCCGCTATCACATCCTTGGTTGTCCCACATCCGAACCTTCAACACCTCTACCGGGTGTTCCACGAACTCGACCAGAACCAATTCCTACATGGTTTGGACCACGAACCTTCGTTGTGTGAGGACAATTCTTAACTAAATGAGCCTTAGATCCACACCGGAAACATTCCTTACTATTACCCCAACACTCTCCTGTGTGAGTTCTCCCAAACTTAGCACATAAACGATTCCGATTCACAGCAACTGGTACAGGTGCACGTACATAATTCTCGACCCTCGGTCTTTTCTGAAAGTCTTCCGGCGATTTTGCTGGTCCAATACTCCTCTTTTTCCAATTCCTATCCTTTTCTCGGTTCTCCCTTACAGTCCTCTTAACTTCTTCTGCGATCTTAGCTTTTTCCACTAGAACAGCAAAGTCCCTTTCTCTTTGCGGAGCAATCAACATTCGCAACTCATCTCGTAGCCCATCTTCGAACCGGACACACCTTTCATAATCAGTGGTCACGATCCCTTTGGCGTACTGACTTAACCGCACAAATTCTGCTTCGTACTCCGCTACCGACTTACTTCCTTGCACCAAGTTGAGAAACGCCTTTCTTTGCGAGTCCAAGTAACTGGCTCCAACATACTTTCCTTCAAATTTAACATTAAAATAATCCCAATCCAATCGATCTGTCGGAACACCTTGTCTAACAGTGAGCCACCATCGATAAGCTTCGTCCCAGAGTAACGAAACAGCACCTTTCAACTTTTCCTCATCGGTACAGTCCAAATCGTCCATTATTCTTTCGACTGCTTCAATCCAATACTCTGCCACATTCGGAGCTACTCCAGATATTCCTCTAAAAACTTCAGCCCCGTTCAACTTGAGTCGCTCCGACACTGACTTTCGAGCTCCGCTTCCTACACTAGCTCCTGCCACTCGCTCGAGCACTCGCAACATGGCCTGCGATACTGCGTCATCGCCTCCTGTCTGATCTTGATCCTCCGCGCCCACTGCTGGCGGCGGAACTTCACTTCCTGACCCATGGCCAGACCCTACCGGTTCCGATACTGCCATTCTACCTCTAGTACGTCCACGACGACCACGTCTCCTAGAACTCATTTCTAACATCGCATTTAATCTGATTAAGAAGTTTTATGCATCAGAATTTTGTTCCACTTATTAACCGCAAACAATTTTATGAAATAAAGTATTTAGAAGTAGTTCTTTCGATCATACAAAGGTTCAGTTCAATTTCACTACTCTAGTTCAGAGAGTCACATTCACATTCAATCATCAACAACATTCAACACACTTCTATGGACATTTCTGTCCGTTCCTAACCCAGGGGTAAATTCGTCATTCGTTCTATAAGGGTATTTTGGTAATAATTTAGGGTCAATCCCAAAAATTTTAATAAATCAAAGCACTTTGAAATTTTCCAAAACTTGAGGGTATTTCAAAAAAAATTTTCCCAAATCAGAACCATGGTAGAAATTTTGAAAGTCAGGGTTGTTTTGATAATTTTGTCAATCATGGGTAATTTCGTAATTTTGTAAATCGAAAATATTTTGAGAAATGTCTTCAAAATAATTTGTACAGATCAAAAGGGTAATTTAGTAATTCAAAACTTAGAGTTTTTAGAAAACTGCATGGCTAGTCCCTTTCGGGTTTTAGTGATTGGTTTAGCCCGTGAATAAGTCCTCTTGGTTAGGGTGAACGGTTACTACGCACCAGGTAGAATTCGAGTAAAGAGGAGGTGAGTCACTAGGACTGCTTAAATACCAAGCTCTTACCGAATCCACTCCTAGACATGCGCACAACTGTTACCACACCCTAGCTCGGCGACTTAGTCACAGGTTTGTCTGATAGTCCTTAAATCTTATGCACTTGTGTTTGAGTAGACTAGTCCTAGGGTTCAATAGCCCTAATCTACTAATCTACGTTCCCATAAAAGCCCATCAAATTCACATATTCAATTCACATCAATAGTCAGAGGTACTTACCTGATGGACTTCGGGTCGAAGATACAGGTGCCATGCCAGAATAACTTGAAAAATTTCATAAAAATCCATATTTTTGAAAAGCCCATCTTTGAAAATGTTTTTGGGCCCAAAACCCTCAAAGTCGAGTTTTGAACCGGGCTCTGATACCAATTTGTAACACCCCAAACCCGGTCCATTTGCTATGACCGAATTTGAAATGCCACTGCGGAAAAACGATTGAAAAATTTTTGATTTAAAGGTGAAAACATGAAAATTTGTTCCCTTTGGTAAAACATTGTGTAATTAAAGTTCCAAATAAAATTGAGTTGCTTAAAATAAAACATTTTCAAATAATAATATAATCGTCAATCCAACTTAAAACATAATAAAAATCCTTAAATACTTAAAGTGGCCCTTATTACAATAAATAACCTTTCATAAATAAAATGTGTGAAACAAATAAAATATCTTTTGCATGGGCCACCTCGTATCCACTCCAACCCGGTCCGAGCATCACCTGAAAGGTTTGAGAAAAATTGGGTGAGTCACTTAGACTCAGTGTGTAATTAATCCACTGAATTCCACCCACATGTTAACCACATATTAATCCATATACCAGATAACAAAATTTCATATTCACATATTACCACATATCAGGCTTAACCCATTTCCACACTGATCCACATTTATAAACTGGGCTTGGCCCATTTTCACATTAATACCTCATTTCACAGGTCACATAGAATTACGCAAAGTGCACCCAACCCCAACCTAGGGTCCATCCTCTACACACCCCCGTATCCAGCCTACCACACACCAGGGGATTAACAAATCACCCTCTCCTTTTCACTCCAAAGGCAATCAATGCCGTCCACGTGCAATTAAGCACAATAATCCATAATGCGACCTCAGTCAGCGCCAATCCATGATGTAGCCGTAGCTAACACCAAAACCACGATGGGACACAAAGTCACTCATCAACCACGATATGGCACATAGCCGATATCAACCACGATGAGGCACACAGCCACTCATCAAACCACGCGAACTAAATCGCAATTAATCCACAACGTGGCCTTAGTCAACGTCAATCCACGATGTAGCTCAAGGCTAACATCAAACCACGTACTCGAAGTACACCCGTACCTTCTTTCATATCATATCCCAACCCATGCACATGCAACATTCCATAATGACATAATATAATGATGCATAAGCATGTTCATCAAGCATATTACCACATATTCATAATAGTAATCACATTTGATCAGATTTGGTACTTACCGGATTATCAACATACCCCTTAAGGGTATCCATATCACAATTTCCATTGTACAAGTTAGCACATATTTAACTCATACAGATATAACACAAAAACCCGGAAAACGGTAGGCTAACTACACACCTGCCTATTAGTGAAATCCCGAACTACTCGATTCTAACACGATCTCGAAACGTGGTTCTTCCTTCTCCCTTTAAAGCCGATTTGGTCTCCTACCAAATCCCGAATCACACTCTGAGTTCCCTTCCTTTAGCTACACACAAAAGAACACCTTTTATGGCACTATGAACATTCGGCCAAACCACAAAACTATAAGCAAAACCATTTAGCCACACCAACAAATCCCGAAGGGTTATCAAACGTAATACCAAGTCTTACCTATTGACTTACCCCAAAAAGATTGTCAAAGATTTGAGGCTTAGAACGATTGCATCCAAAGTCCCGAGGAGTCTATCTTCCAAAACCGATTGAAGAAAACCAAATGAAATCCTTCCCTTGGATATTCGGTCAAAAATAAATAAAAAGAATATGAGAGTTTTGGCTATACGGTTATGGAAGATGAAAAATATGTGAGTAGAAAAGAGAATGAAAGAGAGAGATAGTGTTCGATTTTAGTAACAATGGAGAAAAGAAAAGGGAGTTTGGAGAAGAAAGAAATTCGGCCAAGAGAGAATTAAGGAAAATGTGATTATGAAACAATCTCAAGAGAAGAACAGAGAGAAATATGGGAGAGAGGTTCGGCCAAACACTTCTTTGCCAAAAAGAAAGTGCACAAAAATGCACAAAATTCATATGTTGTTTCGGTTTCAAGAGAAAATGAAAGGAAGAGAATAGCATTTTTGGTTCAACAAAATGAAGGCTAAAACACAAGCAAAATTTGCACCAAAATGCCTAGGTACTTTCGGCCAAAGGAAAATTTTTTGGAGAGGAAGAGAAAAGTGCCAAAAGATGCACAAAAAGCTAAAGTTGACCAACTATTCCCCCCCAAACTACCTATCAACATTCGGCCACTCCCCTAGCCATACATGTCGTCCACATACATGCACTAAAGGCCTAGGATTACTTTCCAAAACATCCTCCATATTCCATGCCTTTGTCCCCTCATCATACCATAACCTTAAGATTCTTATCCCCAATTTCAAGCTTTCCTTAAACCAATATTCAACTTATCAAAATTAATAGTCCAACCTATCATAAATAAGTTTGACCGTCCATCAATGCTAGAACACAAAAATAAAGTCATCCAAATGCTAAACATGCTACTCGAACCTCTAACCTTAAGCAACCTTTCAAGCTCCTTAACCATCTTGCCACTTACTCCTCTTATGCTTTAATTTAACACTTAAATTAACTTAAGTGTCAAGCTCACTTACTCCACTTCATTAAATAAACCATACTAGAATTATTCTAACTTCCTAAATAAAAATCAAGCCTTCACAAGACTATGCTAACACACAAAATTCATACCCGAGCCAACACAAATAATACTCAAATTTTTCTAAAGCCCAAGGCCCAATCCTACTAGGCCCAATTTCGGGATATTATACTATCAAATTACTCATTTACTTCCATAAGCATTGGGGTCACTTACTATATCTCCTTAAAGTGCTAAAATATCAAATTTTTACTAAGGCCCAATTAAACCTCGAGCCTTCTTAAGACCTTAAAACATACACGATTAGTAATTTAACTAGCTTAACGCAAGAAATAATGCAACACATAAAATTCCAAATTTTAGGATGTTACAATACTACCCCCTTAAAGAAAATTTCATCCTCGAAATTTATCTGATTAAAAGAGGTGAGGATATTGCTGCCGAATCGCGTCCTCAGGCTCCCATGTAGCTTCCTCCGATCCGTGATTACGCCATAATACTTTGACTAATGGTACCGACTTCCTTCTCAGCACCTTAACGTCTCGATCTAAAATCCGTACTGGCTCCTCTTCAAAAGACAAGTCAGGTCTTATCTCAACTTCCTCTACCGATACTATATGAGACGGATCCGATCGATAATGCCGAGACATGAAAAACACTATGTATCTGACTCAACTCCGGAGGTAACTCAAGCTGATAAGCCACTAGCCCAACACGCTTCAATACACGGTATGGCCCGATGAACCTAGGGCTCAACTTGCCCTTCCTTCCAAATCTAAAGATCTTCTTCCAAGGTGAAACCTTTCGAAAAACCTGATCTCCCACCGCAAACTCAATATCAACCTGATCTCCCACCGCAAACTCAATATCCTTACGCTTCAGATCCGCGTACGATTTTTGTCTACCCGAAGCTTCCTTTAACCATGCCCGAATTACCTTTACATTTTCCTCCGTCTCTGATATCAGCTTAGGACCCAATAACTGTCGCTCCCCCAGCTCAGTCCAACAAGTAAAATACGACACCTACGACCATACAACGCCTCGTAGGGTGCCATCTGGATGCTGGATTGATAACTGTAACAGGTACATCAGATATGAAAAACGTACCGGTTATTACATCAAGTGCATCGCCATCCTCTCAGCGTCTGACCGCATAGACCAACCCTAGTTGTCTCGCTTCCATGTTACCCCTATTACCAGTACCTCTACCCGGTGCACCCTGACCTCATCCTACGCCATTACTACCTCGACCTGGCCCATGGCCTCTCGGTGGCTGCTGAATACGATCGGCCTGAGTGCCTTCCCGAACCGTGAGCCACCATTGACACGCCTCGTCTCTCAACAAGGACACGGCTCCTTTCAGTTTTTGCTCGGTGGTGCAATCCAGATCGTCCATGATCCACTCCACAGCCTCAAGCCAGTACTCCGCTACATTTGGGGCCACACCCGAGATACCCCTAAAAACCTCGGCACCATTGGCTCTAAGTCGTTCCAAAATTGACCCATGAGCTGCTGACCCAGTTCTTGCCCCAGTAACCCTTTCCAAGACTCACAACATTGCTTTAGATAGAGTGCCGTCCTCCCTCATACGATCATGTGACCCAGCTTTAGTCACAGGTGACGCAGGTGCATCCATTTCCGACATATGTCCCGACGCCTCAGACACAACTCTAGCGCCTCGACCTCTACCACGACCACGTCTACCGCGTCCACATCCTCTAGTGCTCATATTGGCTAATTCGATTTAATCTGATTACGAGTCTTATGAATCAGTATACTATTTCAGTGTTTATTAAACAATATTTTATGAAGTATAAGAAGTAAAGTCGTTTTCGTAAACGCATCCTATAGTCTCAATCTCTATAGTTTCAATACCTAAAACTTAAAAGTTATAGAGTGTTCCTACAGTCATATCACAATAATCATAATCACACAATAATAACATATACTTACTTGACTTGGTGCTGGATACCCGTGGTGCCATACTTATTTTAAAACATGCATTTTTAATTTAAAATTCAAACAGCTTTGGAAAATGTATTTGAACCCAAACCACAGTCGAGTTTTGAAATCTGGCTCTGATACCATAAAATGTAACACCCCAAACTCGACCCATGCGTTATGGTTGGATCTGACATGTCACACGAGAAAAATATATTTAAGTCCTTTTCATTCGTACGTAAATAGGTATTGATTTGTTAAAGTCAAGAAAAACAATTTTGATTTGACAAAATATTACTAACTTCGAAGATTGATTGATAAATTGATAAATTTGAACTAACGATTTTACAAACCGTGACTTTATGAAACTATTGATGAAAATTTGAGAGAAAATTTTCGAGTTAAAAATAATTATATAAGTTTATTATAAAAACCATTGGTGTATCCATTTTAGAAAATCTTTTGTTTAAGTTTTTAGAAAAATCCCATTTAAAGTAATTTGAGCAAAATATAAGTACGTCAACATAAAGCAATATAAAATAAACCAGAGGCCTTATTACAACATTTAACCCAAAATAGTAAAGTAATAAAGTAAACGAGAAATCTAAGTCCAAATAAAACCGTTTCTGAAGTATGGCCCCCACCAAGTCATCCATGGCCCAAGTCCACGTCAGTGAGCATTACCTGCAAGGGTTAAGGAAATGGGGTGAGTTACTAGAACTCAGTACATAACCCCCTTATAGTTTTCCATTGGGCCTAAAACCCATTTAGCAATATTTTGGGCCTAGGCACCTTTTTACATAATAATGTATCAAATATATCATATGAATGTAATGCAGTCCCAAACCAACCTAATAGTCCATCCGCTACACACCACCCGTACCATCCCATCACACTTGTGGGGATCAAGTCAACCCACCCTGCCAAACACACCAATCACAGGCATTATGCCATTTATAACAAATTTTGATTGTGGCCGAGCCACTAGAATCATAGTATCATATTAACAAACATTTTTTTGTGGTAGTGCCACCGGAATCACTTCTCTTCAACATTTTCCCATCCCATGCAAAATCATTTAAATGCATCATACATAGCAAATCATGATATTTACAAATATAAACAACAATAATTAATTCAGAGATTCATTACAAAAATTCGGCCCATTGTAACACTTACAAATCAACCCATTAAGGCAATCTATCAAATCAGCCCATTAAGGCAATATATCAAATCGGCCCATTAGGGGCAATTTTGTCATTCGGCCCTTTAGGGGCATTTTCATAATTCTTACAGTGTTATTACCGATTTTGTCAATTTTATCAAAATAGTGAAATTTAGGCCATTTTTCCCGGTTTACACCATATTACGATTTTAATCATAACAATTTATTTCCAATATGATATCAATCTTAAACCCACGAAAAACGGTGTGAGATTACACACCTAATTACGGTAAGCACTAAGCCTTCTTGATCGTCGACACCTAAGATATCGTAACACTCGATTAATCGACATACGTGATTTTCTTAATCAAAGTCTAAAATAAATGATCTAAAGTGTTTACCCTTGAAATCGTGAACGACCACGACTTGTCGATTCTCCCCGGATGATGGTCCACAACCCGGTGGAAAATCCTGAACAGCCGATACTACCCTTCGTTTGAATTTAGGAGTAGGGATCGCAAATCCGCTCCTTTTGCGATCTCCAATCGGTATCCCTTTTGATTCGATATCGCTTGCCTCCATTGAATAAGATTTTAGTCAAAACGATATTACGATAAAAATATGGATTGTCTAATGACAAAGTATTCGGCTTACCACTATAATCGTATGATCAACAAGTCGATCGATCGAGCGATTTAGACCCTAAGACATTTAGTCGATTAGTCACAACCACTATTATCCCCAAAATAACTTAAACGAATACAGAACGATTTCAAATAATCCATGAACAATTCCTTTCTTTAACAATATTGGATCCAATTTCCACCATTCGACTTAGGGCTAGAATGATACACAGCCTCCCACTTAAAGCACTACGAAAAAAAGGGTGATTAAGATATGAGGGAGTGGAAGATAACACTATTTCGATTAAGATTAAGATGTACAACCGAATAGTGATATATACCTATTCGGCTAGAAAGAAAAGAATATGTACATAGAAAAGAATTCACTTACCAATCTAATCAAGGAAAGAATGTCAACCCAAATGAGAAAAAAATGATAAATAAGAGATGAAGGTTTAGGCTATGGAGGGAAAATGAACAATAATATTCGGCTATGGTGGTATGGATTAGAGAAGAAGAAAGAAGGCTTGAAGAATTTTGTGAAAAAAGAAAAGAAAGGAAAAATGGTGGAGTACTTACTAGCTTCGGTTTTCAAGGGAAGATGAATGAAAAATATTTTGGTCTCAATGGTTTGGTACTTTCGGCAACAAGAAAGAAATGAAGAAACAAAAATGCACACTAAAGGCTTAAAGATTCGGCAAAGATAAAAAGAAATTTGGAGAGAAAGAAAAATGACACAAAATGATGCTAAAGGAATTTTGGCCAAAACAAGCACCAAAGTTTTTACCAAAAGATAAAGAAAATTCGGCTACCTCTCCTTATACCAAAACCGTCCATAACATGACAATAAGGTCAAAATTTGGCCAACCAAAACTTTCCAAAACATCTTCCTTGAAAAAGGCCAACATGTTCCCTATACTTGCCTTTTCTTTTGATTTCTTTCCCTACCCTCATCCTTTTCTTATTTCTTTAGCCACCTTGCCAAAATTAAAAAGTCCACCTTGCCTTATATACTATCTTGGCCGACACTTAGGGAAAGAATACAAAAAAAATAGTCAAAATTTGCACAATATGGGATTTGAACCTCCTCCCTCAAAGTCCTTCATGTGGCACCATATACCCTTTACCATAAGCTCATTTATGCTAGCAAATTACTCATTTATTTCCATAAGCATTGGGGTCACTTACTATATCTCCTTAAAGTGCTAAAATACCAAATTTTTACTAAGGCCCAATTAAACCCCGAGCCTTCTTAAGACCTTAAAACATACACGATTAGTAATTTAACTAGCTTAACACAAGAAATAATGCAACACATAAAATTCCAAATTTCAGGATGTTACAAATGGACATGAAATATGTGAAATAGAATATTTTTAAGTTAGGGGCATTTTGGTCATTTAGTGATTAAATGATTAAATAAACAAAATTAAAAGCCAATTTTTGTCCATCGTCAACCCCATGTTCGAATTTCACAAGGGGAAACCATGGATAGGGTTTTTCAAGCTTCCAAGCTCAATTGTATGTCCGTTCTAGCCCTGTTTTTAATGATTTTTATGTTTTTGAAATCCTCGTAACAAGATCTGTTTATTTCTACCACTAATTTGAGATATGGTTAAAGTATAGGGTTTTGACCCATGATGAATATGTGTGTATTTTTGTGTTTAATGGTGGAAAATGCATGTTTATGGTTAGAGAAATGACTTTTACTAAGTGATTTTCGGTGAAAATGCCTAAAAGGACTAATTTGTAAAAGTTATAAAATAACTCATAAAAGTGATTTTTAATGGAAATTGTGGCTGTTATAGTTATAAAAATGGTTCGGCTAGGCTTAAATACAAAAAAAATGGAATGAAAATCATTTTACGAGCCTAGGGGCAAAAAAGTAAATATGATAAAGTTTAGGAGCAAAAATGTAATTTTGCCATAATATAATTTTTGGGTCACATTGAATAGTGTGACTAATAAATAAATCAAATGTGATATTATAGATTAAGGAAAATGAGGTTTGGAACTAGAACGAGGGAAAAGCGAGAAATTAACGAATAAGTCCTTTTCACCGATTGTGCTACCGATGTAAGTTTGTATGTAAATAATACATCGTTTTTTATTTATGTTTTAATATTTTGTTATATTATATGAGATATGGTTGAATATGGAGTAATTATTTGATGTAAATTATGAATTGTGATTGATTATGGATGAATTGGTAAAATGTTGAAAAGTGAGAATTCTCGATTGAACCTTCGGAATAGAAAAGATACGAATGAGGTAGATAGGTCACATGTGTGGTACTAAGTGTAGGCCCCTATGTGTACAAGAGAGCTATGAGATGGTTTTAGGTCAAGTGTGTAGTACTAAGTGCAGGCTACTACGTGTACCAGACGGATAGGTCGCATGTGTAGTAGTAAGTGCAGGCTACTATGCATACCTGATAGCTTCGATCACATGTGTGGTACTAAGTGCAGGCCACTATGTGTAAGTGATGGTTTTGGTCACATGTGTAGTAGTAAGTGCAGGCTACTATGTGCACTAGATAGCTTCGGCTACAAGGATGGTACTATGTGCAGGCCACCGTGTATTTGTTATTATTCCAATGAGTTCAACGGGAAATTGACTAAGTGAAAATACATGTGATCATGTAACAACTAAGTGTAATTGAATATGACTATGTGATGAATAAGTGCAGGTATAAGTGTGTAAATTTATGAACAATATGCTCGATATTTGATCGAACCTTCAATAAGATGAAATGGAGTAAGTGAAATTATGAAAGAGTAAATTTAGCAACAAAACAGTTTTGGACAGTAGCAGTTGTGTGACTTTGAAAAATCACCAAAAATGGTGAAAATGTAATTACAGGTTGAATAAGATATTAAATTAAAGGTTATTGAGTTTATTTTCACATAAAAGAAATGGTGTAAGCAAAATAATTTCATATTCTGATATATTTGAATTTTTGTGAGATAGAGTTAGAATGATTTCAGAATCCCCTATTTTGACTTTGGAAAATCATTAAAACTTGTATAAAATAATTATGGTTTATATTTTATATTCTTAAATTTTTAATGAGTCTAATTTCAATAGAAATAAACGTAAACATTATCAAAATTTCGTACAATGAGATAATTAATTTTTAGTGCAGAGGGATCGGAACTGTCAGACAGTGAAACAGGGGAAACTTTAAAGAATAAATTGTACTTATTGGCTAAACCAAAAATTCTAAAACTTTTATGGTAAGAATATATTTGAGTCTAGTTTAATGGAAAATTATTGGATCTTAATTTGGAGTTACGTAGTTTAATATATAAATAATTTAGTGACTGTGACTCGAGTAGACAGCTTGAGATGAACATGAATAAATAGTGGAACTATGTGCAATTATGATTGTATTATCTTGAGAACATATTGTAAAGATTTATAAAAGCCTATTAATAAATCACTTATTATTTACATATGTCCTTACTAAGCTATAATGCTTACACCCCTTCCTTTCCTTTTTTCATATAGTGTCACAGAGGCTAGCTCGGGTTGGAGATCGTCTGAGATTTTATCACACTATCAAGCTTTTGACTGGTATCAATGTCTTCAAGTAATTTAAGTCTATGACATGTATAGGGACTTAGTAATTTTTTATATGTGTTATTATGTTTTGGCCAAATGTATTGGCTTGTAATGGTTAAAGGTTATTGTAGTATGTAGCCATGCTAATTGGCTTATATTGGCTAATTGATTATAAGCCTATATATTATTTATATGACAATGTCTTCTGATGTGAGCTGTGTTTGCATGATACATGATGAGTGGCTTATGGCCTAAATACCTAATGGTTGAATGTGCTAGTAGTCTTGATGTTGAATGGCTAAGTTTGGCTCAATGGTATGGTATGATAATTAGGTATAATTATGCATGTATAAGAGTTGTTGACGATGCATATTGAGTGTGACCCTGTTTTGAAGAAAAATTTTCTAAGTGTTGTGAAAATTTCCAAAGTTCTCGGTTTAGCCTCGAACCGCTTCCAAAGCATGTTTTGGGTCTCGTAGGTCCATATCAGGGACTCTATGATTGAATATGAAAAGTTTTAAATTTGGATAGAAATTTGTGACTCAGAAATGATCGGTTATAGGTGATTAAGTCTGGTAATGCCTCGTACCCTATTCCGGCGATGGTTACAGGTAAGGGGTGTTACAAAACATGCCTAACCTTCTATTCACTTTGACAAAAAAATCAATTAACTTACATGCATATTTGCACCAATACATACCAAATAAATTTCATACCAAAACACAACCAATTGGTACCAAAATGTCATTCAATAATTAGCATTAAAAGTCATTTAAGCTACTCGAACAAAGTACCAATTCTCAATAAGCCACAAGCGATATAAATTATACATATTCATCTATCATTTCATCTTCCATCATTCAACCACATTAAAACTAATATTTACATGCCAAAACCAAACTCATACTATCATCAAAATACCAAAACACAAGCCAAACAAGTGGCTTTTTCAACAACTAAACATATAGGCCAACATTAGGCACAATACATATACATGCCGTTATAACCAATATTAAACAGCCAAATGTACCAAAAGAGCCGGTGGATAGTGTGATATAGCTCCAACAAGCTTCCAACCTGAACGAGCTTCCGACTCACCAAAAAACACAGAAAATAACATAGAGTAAGCATTTAAGCTTAGTAAGTTCGTATAACTTAGAATTTAACTTACCATTTTGTCAAGTAATAGGTAAGTAATAAAGAATATCCCAACACATTTTGGCCAAATGCCTAAGCACATATAAACCAACTAATATTAGCCATGTAAATACATATATGAACCAATACTCATGAATGAGCTCAACAATTAATCAAGTTCCATATACATATATTATCTATTTCATATATCTATATATCATGTAACATCATTTCCAAGTATTTCATGTATATACCTGTAATAGTTCATATCTAACTTATATCATTTCGTACCAGAACATTGCCCGTTGAACCGTTTAGAATACCGTTGGATACCAGAGATAGCTCACACATAATGTGCTAGCTCACATAACTGTAATCCGTCAATTCATGTACATGTATGCTCATACGAGCTATGAATCAGTATGCTCATTTCAGCTGAAGATCGGTATGCTCTCACGAGCTATAAATCAGTATGCTCTTACGAGCTATAAATTGGTAACCCTAATGACATGTCATTTGTATCCTATGGATTTGTAAAGTTCAAACGGGGTTCCGTAATCATCGTAGATCGTTGGATATGCACTCGATAATTATATATGACAAAACATAACATTTATATAATTCATTTAAAAACATATAAACACAATTTAATTACACAAACTTACCTCGACGAGTATTCGTAGATATAGAGGCAATTAATTTGAGACTTTCTTTTTGTCCCGGTCTAACTCCGTACGAGGTCTATCTGGATCTATACGGATAAATTAACTCAATTCAACATATAATTCATTGAATTTAATCCAAAACGTAATTTTGGAAAAATTACCATTTTGCCCCTATACTTTTAATTTTTTTGCAATTTAGTCCCTAGCTCATAAAAATTGAAATTCATGAAATTCCATCACAACTCACTATGGATGAATATCAATTAGGTCCCTAGCATGCCCTATATTTCATTTATTTCACAATTTCACCACGTAATATTTTATATTTTTCAATTTAACCCCTAATTGATAATTTCATCAAAAAGCTCTTTATAAAAGTTGTTTATCTAACAACAACCAATCATTTTCTATCATCAAACTAAAAAAATCATGTATGTTAAACAAGGGTAAAACCCTAATAGTTTTACAGTTTCACAATTTAGTCCTCGGGCTAGCTAGATTAAGCTACAATGATCCCAAAAATATAAAAATTATAAAAAAAGGAGTCAAAAATACATACCAATTAGACAAGGAGAAGTTTCTAAATTAAAAGCCCTTCAATGGCTTTTCTTTTACCATAAATTCAGTTGAGAAGAATTAAAGAAGATGAAGTTTAATTTGTTTTTATTTAATATTAACTTTATTTACTAATTACTAAAATATCCTTTAAAATTATTCATAATTTCAATAATACCAAGCCATGTACATCCCCTAACTTCACTAATGGTCTAATTACCACAGAAGGACTTCCATTTTAAAGTTCTATATCTATTTAATACCTTTAGCTATTAGAACTCAACTTTTGCACTTTACGCGATTTAATCCTTTTTATCAAATTGAGTGTGTAAACAGTAAAATTTCTCAACAAAATTTTTACACGATATTACTATCATGTTGTAGAAAATAAAATAATAATAAAATAAATTTTTTGACTTCATATTTATGGTCCCGAAACCACTGTTTCGATGTAACTGAAAATGGGCTGTTACACTAAGCTCCTGAACGAGATATTGAGTCTTCCCAAACCCCTCAAAATGCATAGCATATCAGTCAGATTGTTCAAAATGACATTCTTTCTATTTTGGTGAGTAAAATCCAGGGATTCATTTAGGAAGAGATTAGAGATTCAAAGTTTTACAGTATAGTGGATGAAACTCGTGATGAGTTAAAGAAAGAACAAATGGCAATTGTAGCCCTTGCCTTAATGTGGGTGATATTTGTGGTCAAGGATATGATGGTACAAGTAATATGCTTGGTGAATGGAATGACTTGCAAGTGTTATTTTCTAAAATGTGTTGATTTGCATACTATGCTCATAGCCTCACTCATCGTCTCCAATTAACTCTAGTAGCTACATCCAAGGAGGTTAGTACTATTTGTCAATTTTTTTTATACTTGATTGGTATAATCAATTTGGTTTCTTCTTCAAGAAAGCGACATGATCAGTTAAGATAGTTTGAGGCATCTCATGTTGAGGAGTTGATTGGCAGTGGTGAGCTTGAAACTAGCAATGGGAAAAATCAAGTTGGTACTCTCCGACGTCTAGGCGCTACCTAATTCATTTAGCTTCTCTCAATAGCTTGATGAGGATGTTCGATTCCACCTATGTAGTATTACAAGATATCATCAAGTTCGGCAACCTTATTCAAAGGACTTAAGTTAATGGAATATATGATGTAATGACATGCATTGAATTTGTTTTCATCTTGCATTTCATGATTGAGATGCTTGGAATCACTAATGATTATATACTAAACACAATGCATCTGGTGTCATCAATTAAAATTTTTCCCCAGAAATTCAGAGAACATGGGTGGTATCCTTTGTTTGAGAAAGTGAAGTTATTTTGTAAAGCTCATGAGATAGAAGTCTCTAATTTAAGTGCTCCGTAACAAGCTGGTATATTCATTGCTAGTATTGATTAACTACTAACATAAATGAATTCTCACTTTAATGATGAGGTAGTGGAGTTACTTGTTTTTAGGTTTACTTTGGATCCACGCGATAATTACAAAGCACTTTGGGTGGAAGATATTTGTAAGCTTATGAATGATTTTTATCTTGATGATTTTATGAAGCAAGAAAAGCTACACATGAAGATTCAATTGAAGCATTTTCAAGTTGGTGCTCATCAAAGCACAGAGTTGCAGAAAGCTTCTACATTTGTCGAGTTGTGTAAAGTTCTCGGCAATTGAGGCCGTACGAGGTTAACTACCCGACTCATGATTTGGAATTGGCGGCAGTGGTCTTTGCTCTTAAGGTGTGGAGGCACTATCTTTATGGAGAAAAGTCAGTGATTTTTACAGACCATAAGAGCCTTAAGTATCTGTTGACTTAGAAGGAGTTGAACTTGAGACAACGAAGGTGGGTGGAATTATTGAAGGATTGTGATTGTTCTATAGAGTATCACTCGGGCAAGGCGAATGTACTGGCGGATGCCCTAAGTCGGAAAGCAGTGTCAGATCTGAGGGCGATGTTTGCACATCTGAGCTTGTATGATGACGGAAGTCTGCTGGCAGAGCTGCATGTTAAGCCGACGTGGTTGAATGAAGTGAAAGAGGGACAGTTGGTTGATGATGATCTAAGTGCTAAGCTACGGCAAGTGCAGAGTGGGGAGTTGGAAGATTATGGTATTAATGACGAGGGAGTATTGTGTTTCAAGGGTAAGGTCTGTATGCCGAAGAACGAAGAACTTAGATGGAGGATTCTTCAGGAATCGCATAGTAGCCCTTATGCTATGCATCCTGGAGGTAGTAAGTTGTATCGAGATCTAAGGGAACAGTTTTGGTGGCCTGGTCTTAAGAAGGAAGTTACCGAATTCGTAGGGAAGTGCTTAACGTGTCAGCAAGTTAAGGCTGAACACCAAGTTCCATCAGGGTTGCAGCAGCCAATAAAGATTCCGCAGTGGAAGTGGGAGAGAATCACCATGGACTTCGTTAGTGGGTTTCCCCTTACGCCTACTAAGAAGGACTCGGTATGGGTGATAGTGGATCAATTGACAAAGTCCGCGCATTTCATTCCAGTACGGGTTGATTATTCTTTGCAGAAGTTGGCGAAGTTATATGTGGCGGAGATTGTGAGGTTGCATGGAGTGCCGGTATCGATTATCTCGGATAAGGATCCGAGGTTTACTTCTCAGTTTTGGAAAGCACTACATCAGGCTTTAGGCACCAGATTAGACTTCAGTACGGCTTTTCATCCACAGTCGGACGGTCAGTCTGAACGAGTAATTCAAGTGTTAGAGGATATGTTGAGAGGCTGTGTGCTAGACTTCAGGGGAAGTTGGGAAGAATATTTGCCTTTAGCGGAATTTGCATACAACAACAGCTATCAAGCTAGTATTCGGATGGCACCGTATGAAGCGCTGTATGGACGAAAGTGTCGCACTCCTACGTGTTGGACGGAATTAGGGGAACGTCGAGTTTTGGGTCCAGAGTTAGTGGCAGAATCTGAAGAGGAGATTAGTGTGATTCGAGCACGGTTAAAGGAGGCATCTGATAGGCAAAAGTCGTACGCGGATCTCAAGCGAAAAGAAATAGAATTTGATATGGGAGATCAAGTGTTTCTTAAAGTGTCGCCTTGGAAGAAGGTGATAAGATTTGGTCGCAAAGGGAAGTTAAGTCCAAGGTTTATAGGACCTTATTGGGTATTAAAGCGGGTTGGACCAGTGGCATACCAGTTAGAGTTGCCTTCGGAATTGAAGCAGATGCATGACGTATTCCATGTTTCCATGCTACGTCGTTATCTATCGGATCCATCTCATGTGGTTCCGGTTGAAGAGGTGAAGCTGAGGCCAGACTTGTCCTATGAGGAGGAGCCGATTCAGATTTTGGAACGAGATATGAAAGTGTTACGGAGGAAGTCAGTTCCTCTAGTCAAAGTGTTATGGCGTAATCATGGATCGGAAGAAGCATCGTGGGAGCCAGAAGAGGCAATGCGACAGCAATACCCTCACTTATTTCAGCCAGGTAATTTCGAGGTCGAAATTATTTTAAGGGGGTAGAACTGTAATATCCTGGATTATAGCTTATGCATTAATACTAAATTGTATGAGGTAGCATGCTTGTGTATATTATGAATGTGTCCTATGAATTTTATTTTTAGAACTTTAGAAGGTAGGAAAAATGCCTTAGAAATTATTTAACTTTTTAAAGTTTGAAAGAGGAAGCTAAGTCTGATAAGGCTTTAAAAAAATTAGTAGGGGAATTTGGACATGAAATTGGGCTTGTTAAAGTGACTGCAAGGCGCCACTTAAGGCCTAGTAAGTGACGCCACAAGCATATGTGAAGGGCTTGGGTTCGAGCTGCGTGGGAAGCAAATAAAGAAGTTTTATTTTGCAGCCAAGGGGAGCAGTGTTGGACGACACTAAAATACTAGATGGATGAGTTTTAGATGTGGATTAGTTTCTTTTAAAATTCGGCTAAAGGGTGAGATAATTGTTGATTTAATTAAATGGATAAAAAGAGAGGAAAGAGGAGAGAAATAAGGGATGAGATAAGGGGAAGAGTGTGGCCGGCCTAGGGACTCCCTTAAGGTGAATTTCGGCCAAGCTAGTAAAGGGGGAATAGCCGAATTTCATTAAGGCATTGTAGCCTCTCTTTCGTTTTCTTTTTCTCTCCGAAACCTTTCTCTTCTTTTTCTTTTATTCTAGCCGAAAACTTCTTCTTCCTATCCCACCATTGCCGTAATCTCTAAAAAGATTCAAACCCTTCCTCTTGTGTTCCTTGAGATAGCCGAATATCCCATCCCCATTAGGATCCATAGCCGAATCTCAAGGTGGCCTTATTCTTTTCTCTTTGTCGCAAGTCTTAAAAGCCGAAAGAGTTAGCCGAAATCTTTCCTCTTTTAGCCTCTTCAAGCAAACGTTGGTGGTAAGTATTCCTCTTAGCAATCAGTTTATCTTTTCTTACTTGGTGTGCCGAAATCAAGGGTAGGCCTTGATTTCTATGGATGGCCGAGTATGCTCAAGGCCATATTAATGTGTTTCTTTTGGTTGTAACCAGCGTAAAGGTGTTCTTTCGGGAGTTGAGGTACTTAAGGTAAGCAGTATGTATTCGGCCAAGGCCACAATTAGGGATTCCAATCTGTCTATTAATTATTCAAAAGCCGAAAACTAACCTGTTAAATGATCTAGTGTTGGCCGATTAGAAGGAAGGAATATCCTGGATTTTCGAGATTTGATTAGTAATAAAATAGACAACAAGGTAAGACTTTGGTTGCGATAAATCCTTCGGGATTTGATCTTATAGCCGAATAGGCTTTTTACTAAAATGCTAAGTGTTGGCCGAATGTAGGAACTAAGATCTAGAGCATTAGATCGGGATTCTTTCGGGATTTCAGGGAACTCGTTAAGAAAATCAGGTGCGTACCCCACACTAATCCTTAATAGATTTATGGTTATGTTTTAATAAATGTGTTAATAAGAATGTGTAAGATGTGGCTAAGAGTACCATGCAATGGTACAAAGTACTTAGGTATGTTTACCTACTCCTACTATGGGTATAATATGATCTGTTATGACACATATGTGAAACTATAAGAATGTTAATAATGAATATGACATGGTTTATGCATATTTGTATGACATGGCGCATATGGGTGAATTTGAAAAGGGGAAGTGATCTGGTGGTTTTATACCACAATATCTGAATGTGGTGACTTATGTCACGAAATCTGAATGTGGTGACTTATGTCACAAAATAACTATCTGGTGGCTATGCCACAATATATATATAAGGGCGATGAGCACGTCGTCTGCAGTGACTGCGTTCGATGGTGTGTAGTGGATGGAGGGTCGACTTAGTAGTCCCCACGGTGTGATGGTTGGTACGGGTGATGTGTAGTGGATGGTATCTAGGTTTGGGTTCAGGATTGCATCATTAATTTTAATTGCTATGTGTATATGTATGATCTGTTATGCCTAAATCGTTGGAACTTA
Source organism: Gossypium australe (assembly GCA_005393395.2). Taxonomy (NCBI): domain Eukaryota; kingdom Viridiplantae; phylum Streptophyta; class Magnoliopsida; order Malvales; family Malvaceae; genus Gossypium; species Gossypium australe. The sequence goes on from CM016616.1 coordinate 122,398,860, forward strand.
GTGTGGTGGTTATACACTGAGTCTGTTTGACTCACCCCGTTGTGGAATATTTTTCAGGTGACGCTCAGTAGATGGACCGGGTCGGCAGGAGCTTAGTGGTGGCCATGCTCAGCATGGAATTTATTTTATTTGGACTTTTTATTTTAAGTACTTTGAATTTATTTTGGGTTTTGTTTTTGATGTAAAAAGGCCATTGCTATTAACTGTTTATGCATGCATTTTAATTATTTTGTTATGACACGATTCCTATCAAATTAAAGTTTAAGTAACTTTTCTTAAAAATAAATCTTAAAATGTTTTGACACATAAATACAAATGATTTTCAGTTTAAATAGTAAACTTTAAGTACTCGACAACGTTTTCAACTTATGGTGTTGAAAATAAAGTTTTATCAAAATCTAGACTTCAACATAAACTCGTTTACAACTTGAACACAACACAAATCAATTATTCTTCAAAACCAACCAAAGTTTTCCAAAGAAACAAACAAGTTTTGAACCGTTTTACTCAAGGAACATGCCAGATCCGGTCAGGGCTCGTGGGCCGAGTTTGGGGTGTTTCACCACGGGTAGGAGACACGGGCGTGTCTAGGTCGTGTGAAGGACATGAGTTATAGACACGAATGTGTGCTCAGCCATATGAAATAAGTCAGTGTCGACCACGGGTGTCAAAAACGTTCATGTCTTAGGGGCACACGGGCGTGTCCCTTAGACAACACGGACGTGTGGCCCCTGTTTAGGCAAAATTTTTCAAGGAGCGCAAAAGTTTAATCCCGAAACCTTCCGGAAGTATGTTTAAGGTCTCGTAAGCCCATGAAATGTATGTTATTAGTAAGAAAGAAAAGTTTTAAGATGGAATAAAATTTTATAGCCCGATGATACAAGTTCAAGTAAAGTTAAGTACAGTAATCGTATCCTGTTCTAGCGTCGGACATGGGTAAGGGGTGTTACATTTAGTGGTATCAGAGTTACGATTTAGTCAGTTCTAGGACTAATGTAGCATAAGTATGAGTCTAGCTATACATGTCATACATAAAAGTATTTATATATTGATAGTGTGATGACTCCTGACGACTTAAATTGTGTTTTCATGTAGTAAATGGATCCCAAAAGAGCTGTGGCGGATGATGTAGAAAGTAATGTGCCGGCTCCTGCCGAAGGGATGGTGCCTAATGAGAATGGGAATAGACCCATGACAGTAAGTCAGAGAGGAGGAGAAGAGGCTAGGTAAGCTTTCCTCCATATGATGAACGCTTGGTATATGGAGTTCGTTCGCACGAACCCGAATGCACCACCCCCTCCACCCCTGCCTATTCCTTAATCTACCCCTGTAGCTCCCCAAGTGGTATAAGTGGTAAGAAGAGAAAAGCCTCCAGTTGATAGAATTCGGAAGCAAGGAGCTGAAGAATTCCGACTAGTAAAGATGATGATCCGGAAAGAGCTGAGTTTTGGCTTGAAATCACCATCAGGGTATTTAATAAGTTTTCGTGCACACCTAAAGAGTGCATGAAGTGTGTAGTTTCTCTCTTGAGAGATTCTGCATATCAGTGGTGGAATACCCTTGTGTTGGTTGTACCAAGGAAGAGGGTCACATGGGAATTTTTCCAAGAAGAATTCAAGAAGAAGTACATTAGTCAGAGATTCATCAATCAAAAAATGAAGGAATTTTTGGAACTGAAACAAGGTAAAATGTCAGTAACAGAGTATGAGCATGAGTTTGTAAGGCTTAGTAAATACGCCTGAGAGTGTGTATCCACAGAAGCTACCATGTGCAAGAGATTTGAAGACGGACTAAACGAAGACATTAAATTGTTTGTTGTTGTCCTAGAACTGAAAGAATTTGTTGTACTGGTGGATCCGACTTGTAAAGCTGAAAAATTAGTAAACGAGAAAAGGAAAGCTGAAATGGAGTCTCGTGACTCAAGAAAGAGAGAATGGTTGAAGATTTTAAAAAAGTGGTTGGATAAAGATTGCAGGATTTTTTATATTGTTAAAATTATGTAATTAGTTTAAATTTAATCTCTAGTTTAAATTTGATTTTTAAAAATTTTGATTCAATTAGTGATAATATTTTGGAAAATTTTAGCTAAATTTTAGCACTAGAAGTGTGTATAAATACCTAGTGGCTATAGCCAATTAAACACACACTTTGGCCTTTGGTATTTAATAAATTCTTTATTTTTTCCCCTACCTGCGTCTCTGCATTTTCTATTCAGCTGTTTCAGTTTTTTTCTTTTACTTTCAACCGTTATTGGTTTAATTACCATCTAAGCCCCCTTTCCCTTTCCACTTTCTACAATTCCATTTAAGCCATTTATTTTCATGCATGATTCTTTCCATGATCAACTAAACCCCTATCTAGCTTTAGCCCAAACATTGCTCCAACAAAACAATCGTGAGATATGAACTCGCTCAAAAAAACCTCTCAACGCAGTATTTTCTCTCTCTAGTATATGGGATACTACAAATTCATCCCTTAAAGTTGATCCAACTTCCGTTCAAAAAGTACACGTTGGGTTGGAGTTGTCTGGCATACAGTTGGAAAGTTGAATCGGTTGTGCTGTGTTCAAATTCCCACGAACAAATTGGCATGTCTAGGTGGAAAAAGCCAGTTGGATTCCGTCAAGGGAGATAAAGATCAAATTTAAACGACCCACGCGATTGAGGCCGTTGATTCGAGTTGGGCTTTTCAGATCACAAGGCTATCGAAATCTTAAATTGCGAACACGTTTTTTGTAGCTAGAAATTTGGCAAGAGTCAGTTTCCAAGTTGTACCAGATCGATTAAATAAGGAAAAGTTGGTGGTCGGGACGTTTTTGGTCACTATAACCAGCTTATCGCTTGGAAGGAAAAATCTATTTCAAGTATCGATTCAAGATTGGAGTACACTGAGAATAAAGCTAAGCTTTAAAAAATAATTAATTTATCCTTTAATTTTATTTTGCTTAATTTATTTTGCAATCACGTTTTTACTTTATTTCGTATACATATATTTTCCTTCTTTTAATATTATTATCTTTATCCACTAAAACCCCACTTTTTATTTTCCAGCATTGCAACGCACTGGTCGTGGGCATGACTGTTACCGTGACAGTAATTCTGGTCACGAGAAAATATGAAATTAGACAATCAGTCCCTGTGGATTTGACCCTACTACTCTATATTGCTAGTTATTATTATTTTGTCGTAGAAATTTTTATTTGGTGGCTTCGATGCCCATCAAATTTTGGCGTTGTTGCCGGGGATTGGTAAAAATTTCTAATATTGGTTTGTTTTCTTTATGACAAGGTCAGAATCAGGGACTCTAGCATTTGAACCAGAATTAGAAAAGTTGGCTCGAACACTTCGAAGAGAAGCTATTCAACGCAATAAAAAACCACAACCCAACTTTGATGTAGGATCTTATACTGAAGAGATTTGCTCATTCGACAAACTAGACAGAATGGCAGATCGAACTATACGCCAACTCATAGTAGCACCAAATGAACAACAACCACTATGGATAACTTATTTGGCGGGTGTAACATAGTTCGAGTTAAAGTCAGGATTAATTTATTTGTTGTCTACTTTCCGCGATTTGTAAAATAAGAACCTTTAAACTCATCTGAAAGAGTTCTACATGGTTTATCTAAGTAAGAAACCAGAAGGAGTAACTAAGGATCAAATTAAACTTCGAGCTTTACCCTTTTCATTAGCGGACTCTGCTAGAGAATGGTTGTTTTATTTACCTTCGAGATTCTTTAATACTTGGATTGATATGTCTCGATTGTTTCTTGACAGTTTTTTCCCAGTAGCTCGAGTAGCCGAATTAAGGAAAAGTATAGTCAGAATACAACAAAAGGAAGCAAAGTCACTCCATGAATATTGGGAGCGATATAAGAAGTTGTGCGCAAGTTGCCCACAACATGGCCTGTCTGAACAATCACTCTTACAGTACTTCTATGGGAGGTTACTCCCAATGGAAATGAAGATAACTAATGCCGCTAGTGGAGGGGTTCTTGTAAACATGAATCCTCAAAGAGTTAGGGAATTAATTTTGACTATGACTGCAAATTCTCAACAGTGTCAACCACCTATGGAACCTACAAGAAGGGTTCATGAGCTAAGTACTCCTTCTATAGTAAATAAGATTAATGAACTTACTGATGTGGTTAAAAATATGCTTGCAAGAGACGAACGTAGCTCAATTGTGCGGAATTTGTACTAAGCCTAATCATCCTATTGACTTGTGTCTAATTTTACTCGAGGACACAACTGCACAAGTATATGCCATTTGAAACTTCCCAGGGCCACCTTAAAGGCCTTATGATCTATACTCGAACACGTACAATGCAGGATGGAGGGACCACCCAAATTTAAGCTATGGATCGAACCCTCGATACAATCAACTATATCAACCAAGACCACCTCCTCCTCAATAGTATCAACCTCCAAAGTTATCTCTTGAAACCATAGTTTAGCCATTAGCACCAAAAAGTTCCAACAAAAGACTAAAGCGGGTCTCCAAGAAATGGATCAGTAAATAAGTAAGCTAGTACTCACGATCAGTTGTTTGGAGAACCAAGGACAACTACCATATCAAATTGAGCCAAACCCATGTCAAAATGCAACTACTATGACCATGAAAGATAGAACAGAGTCAAAACTACTGCCAAGCACGAGTCGTGACCACGATGCTAAACAGGAAGAACAAAAGTCCAAACCAGTAGCTCCCACAGAGCCGACACATCATAAACCATTTGTTATACCTCCACCATACCCTAGAAGGCTCTCCTAAGTTAAAAAGGAACGAGAGGAAAAATAAATCCTTGAGACATTTTGCAACGTAGAAATCAATATTTCTTTTCTTGATGCAATTAAACAGGTTCCACGCTATGCAAAATTTTTGAAGGAATTGTGCATCGACAAAAGGAAACTTCAAGGAAATGAATGGGTAAATATGGGAGAAATGTTTTTGCAGTGCAAGAAAGGAAAATCCCGCCTAAATGTAAGGACCAAGGTATATTTTCTATATCCTGCAAAATAGGAAATACTGGCATAAAGAAAGCCATGTCTGATTTGTGAGCATTATTAACGTAATGCCTAAATCGATTTTGAAAGAAGCAGGGGTGCTTATTCAATTGGCAGACAGATCATACGTATATCTAGAATAGGTGTTGGAAGATGTTTTCGTTAAGGCAAATGAACTAATTTTTCTTGCAAATTTTTACATCATTGATATGGAGGATGTTCGCTGAAAAAAGGCTTCCGATATTCTACTCGGGAGACCATTCTTAAGTACCGCACGTACAAATATTAATGTTCGAAGTGGAACCCCCACTATGGAATTCAACGATAAGGTGGTAAAATTTAATGTTTATGAGGCGATGGGCCAACCCAGTACAATGTCGACTATTTCTAGTATTTATATTATTGAACCACTAACGAAATTCCATTTTGAATATTATGAAAATGATGTGTTACAAATTGTGCTTTTTAGAAATTTAGACCTTGATTTTTTTGATAAATTGGAGGAATTAATGACGTGGGAAGAGCCAATTCCTGAAGCTATCATTCGTATAGAGGCCCCAAAACTAGAGCACAAAATGTTATCAAAACATTTAATAATTCCAATAGAGGAAAAGGCAAACCCGAACGAAGAAGCTCAAAAGGTACCTCAATCCACCGATGATGGAGGAACCCAAGAAGTGCTTTAAGGAAAATGGAAAAAAGTTGAAACCTTTCAATGAGGACTTCCGAGTGCACGTAATGGAAGAATTAATTCTCAAACAACTAAACAAAAAACATTCAGGTCTTCGAGCTAAAGACGTTAAACAAAAGCGCTTTATGGGAGGCAACCCATATTTATCTTAATTTATTTTATTTAATTTTTGAATTCTAGTTTAATTTGAGAATTAAATAAAATATTGTTTAATCTATTTTCTCGCGTTACGTTTCATGTACACGACCTGCTTGAAGCAATAAAGTCTTTCAGCGAAGACACAATCTGACTATTAGAGAACAAGATGAGCAACCACCTTCTACTGTAGATGAACAACTTCATAGCATTGAAGCTCGCCTCGAAACAATGGAAGGCAACATCTCAAGCATCATCAACATACAACAAAACGGTCCCTCCCACCGTCCTTCGACCCATTGAATATACACGGGGAGTACACTATGCCTCAACTTTTATTATTCTTTTTGCACATTGTGGGCAACGTGGGCTAAGTGGGGGGATCATGCCATACTTTCTTCTTTGTATGTGTTTCACTAAGAATAATTTCTTAATTCGTTTTGGAAATAAACCTCTAATTCTTATGTTTCGTTTATTTAAATAAGTGGGTGAATCATGAATAACTATTGCTTGCTTGATCAATGAATAATTTGTAGAATTGAAAATGTTATGCCTTAGTCAATATTTCATGAAAATTATTGGCTCCTTTGGACTTACCTAGTGAAAGTACTCGTTTAAATAAATAAATATGCTAATTGCTTGGTTAAGAATGAAGATTCGGAAATGTGACCAAATTGAGTAACTGGGATGAGGTGCTTAGGTTGTCATCTCATATCGCATCAAAAGGTTTGGTGACGAACCGAAACTTGTAACACTCCGCTAACAAAGTTGCCTTGAGAAAGGAGAAATAAATCGATTAGGAACATATGAAATTGAGTAACCAAGTTTAGGTGCTTGGGTTAAAAATAAATAAATAAATAAATAAAACGTGTCAGGTTGAGTAACCGGGGTGAGGTACTTGGGTTGTCATCTTACTTCGCGTCAAAAGACTTGATTATGTCTGAAATAATAATAATAAATATAAATAAAAGTATATATTTGGATATGATCGTTTTGCATGCTTGATTAAGCTTAAATCTAGTGAAATAGTTGAATTTGACAAACTGTTCGAGATTTTATAAAATGCTTATTGATTGATTTTAGCAATTGTTTATTTTTTATTCACCTAATTGTTTGCAGTATGCTTGACTAGGAAAGGGGTTTTTGATTTTGAAAAGGATTGATGACTTATTTTTAGTGGATATCATGCTTGAGGATAAACATCAGCTAAGTAAGGGGAAATTTGATAGCAAGATAAATTCGTATTTTTAATATATTTTTTTCTGGCTAATTATAAGGTAAAATGGTATTAAATTTTAGTTTTTCTTATCAATAATGAAATTGGTGTGCTGAATTCAAACTCATACAAAAAAGAGCTAAATTGGAGCAAAAAAACCAAAGAGGATTGCTTGATTGAAAGATTGAAGATTTAAAGTTGGCTGGATAAAGATTGAAGGGTTGAAGATTTAAAAAAAAAAAAAAAAGTGGCTGGATAAATATTGAAGGATTTTTTATATTGTTAAAATTCAGTAATTAGTTTAAATTTAATCTCTATTTTAAATTTAAATTTTAAAAATTTTGATTTATTTAGTGATAATATTTAGGAAAAATTTAGGTAATACCTACTATAGCCAATTAAACACACACTTTGGCCTTTGGCATTTAATAAATTCTTTATTTTCCCCTACTTGCGTCTCTACATTTTTTATTCTGCTGTTTCATTTTTTTCTTTTATTTTCAACCTTTATTGGTTTAATTACCTTCTAAGCCCCCTTTCCCTTTCCACTTTGCACAATTCCATTTAAACCATTTATTTTCAAGCATGATTCTTTCCATGATTAACAGAACCCCTATTTAGCTTTAGCCGAAAATTGCTCCAACAATACAATCATGATATTTGAACCCGCTCAAAAAAGAAAATACCTCTCAGTGTAGTATTTTATATCTCTCAGGTATACAGGATAGTACAAATTCGTCCCTTAAAGTTGATTCAACTTCGATTCAAAAACTGCACATTGGGTTGGAGTTGTTTGGCATACAGTTGGGAAGTCGAATCGGCCGTGCTATGTTCAAATTCCTGCGAACAAATTGGCGTGTCTAGGTGAAAAAAGCTAGTTGGATTCCGTCAAGGGAGATAGAGATCAAGTTTAAATGACCCACGCGGTTGAGGCCAATGATTCGAGTTGGGCTTTTTAGATCACAAGGCTGTCGAAATCTTGAATTGCGAACACATGTATCGTAGTTAGAAATATCGCAAGAGTCAATTTGCAAGTCATATCGAGATCGACTACACAAGGAAAAGTGTAACGCCCCAAACTCGGCCTAGAAGTTAGGCCCGAATCTGACGTGTCACATTGAAGTGTTTTTACGAAAACCTTTTCATTAAAAACCCTTCTAGAGAAAAGTTAAGAAAAATCCAGTTTGCTTTCAAAACGAGGTGTAGCCAAAAAAACCATTTCCTTGTTACTATGTAAAAAAATTACTTTGACAGTGGAAGCTCGTTCTTTAAAACACATTTATTTTCAAAAACTTGAAATATGCTTAAAAGAAATAAATCCAGGTTCCGTTTCCAAAATTTCAATGCATAATGGAAGTAATGGAATAATAACTAGAGGGAAAGCCTTATTACAATCCGAAATAAAATAACTTAAAATAAATAACTTAAAATCTAGAATTTAGATATTAAGAAAAACAAGTCTAATCATCTTGCTAGTTGGCCACCTCTGAGTCCCTCCATCCGTCAAACCGCCTACTGAGGATCACTTGAGAAAAATAAAAGAGGGTGTGAGTTTTCAAAAACTCAGTGTGTACGACCCTCATCAAACAAAAAAACATATCATAATAATAACATAATAATTTCATACATGGAATGCAGTGCAAACCCTCCCCAAGTAATCCATTCGGTACACATCGTTTCCCTTCTAACCCTACACTCCTGTGGGGATTTCTAAATCAACCCACCCATCTAATACACTTCAATGGTAGCCTGGTTGCGGTACTACCTAATGTTGCAGCAAAGCTGCTGATCATATAATGGGCTTAAAAAGCCATCGGTGGATCCACAGTTGTCAAACAACCATGCGATCCTCATATGCTTCCTCCGTTCCATAATTCCCGCCTATATGCATCCTAAACAGAATATCTTATGAATGCGACAAATGTACATGTAACATTCATAAATATTACAAGAGTATGTATAGCTATTTTAATGTTTCACGAATGTTGAAAGCAACTTCTTCTGGTAAGATTTTCGGGGACGAAAATTCCTAAGGGGGGAGAATTGTAACAACCCAAATTAGGGGCTAGTTGGAGCAGTGGTTCGGGACCACTAATTCAAGGTTGAAGAAAATTATTTTGATATTATTTTATGTGTTATAAGATGTTTATAAAGATGCATGATAATTTTGGTGTTTTAGTTTTAGCGATTTCAAGCTTAATCACGAAAAAGGACTAAATCGCATAAAGTTCAAAAGTTCTATTTTATTTGCTAGATGTGTGAAATAACTATACAATATTAATTGGAGGTCCCTAATGTGCAATCAGGCCTTGTTTTAAGTGTGTTGGTCGTCCATGTGGACAAGGGAGACAAGAGCATTTATTTTGGTCAACATTTAGTGAAATTAAGTGATAAAGATGAATAAAATAAGATGAATAAAAGAAGCTATCATCTTTCACTATTCATCTCTTCTCTTCCACCAAAAATTGAAAGGAAATAAGGGTTCTTCGAGTTCAAATTTTCAGCAAAACAAATCCCTTACAAGTAAGTGATTTTGGTGGTTTTATTTGATGATTTTTGTACTTTTGGAGCCCCCAAAGCTTAAGCTAGCTAATGAAGGGACTAATTTGCATTATGGTTGAAAGTCTAAGGACTTACCATGAAAGAGTTTATGTTGTTTGCTGAGTTTTTATGGAAGAAAATGGATGTTAGGGAGATGAGAAACAACTTTTGTGAAAGGTGTTGTCATGGAAAAACACTTAAATGGACTAAATTGTAAGTATTGTAATTTGGTAATAAATGCATGAAATAGTTGGATTTGTGGGTAGTTGTAAGAGGATTAAATGTTCAGCTAGGCTTGTTTAATAAGAAATGTGATGAAAAGTGATTTACGAGCCTAGGGGCAAAATCGTAATTTTGCCAAAATGTAAGGGCAAAATAGTCATTTTTGCCTAAGTGTAGATTATAATGTATTATGATTTATAAAGTGATTGAGTGAGTGAATTTCACTATTATAGATCCAGAAGAGCACAGAAACAACCATGATCGAGGAAAAAGTATAGGTTAAGGATTAGATCGCCAATTAGCGCATTTTGCATCGAGGTAAGTTAGTGTGCTCAATAATGCAACTCTAAGTGAAATGTTAATATTTCAATGTTGTATAAAGTGTATGTTGCCTCCATGTATGTATCAAATACGTTTGACGGGATGTCAAGAAATGAAGTCTTAAATTGAATCTAAAAATAGAGGGAAAGCAAATGTGATGACACTGTGATAATTAAGGTCCCGTGTAAGACCTTATTTGGAATATGGCCTCGGTGTGAGAATTTGTATAAGACCATGTCATGGACATGACATCGATAGGATATTTCCTGTAATACCCCATCGGGGGTATGACGTTGGTATGATATTATGTGTATGAGACTTAAGAGTGTTATTTAGCATTTTGAGTGATTCAACAGGTATGTTGACAATGAGAAAGTATGTGGTTTTACCATGAGAGGTACAGGTATGTGTTAGAACTCAATTGAGGTGAATTCGGTATATGATGAAACAATGATAAGTTTATGTGTAAACGATTCATTACGAGTATACATGTTGTTAATTAATGGTGTATTGTATGAATGAGAGTATTCATGGCTGACATGAATTGAACTCAATAGATATTGGGTAATCCCATATGATTCTAATTATAGATAAATGGTGCGCTATGTGCGATACCACCTTATTGTTCATATACGATAGGCTATGTGCGATACCATCGTTTACATTATCATTTGGTGGGCTATGTGCGATACCACCTTGTTACTCGATTACGATGGGCTGCGTGCGTTACCATTGTTTATACTATCATTTGGTGGGCTATGTGCGAAACCACCGTAAATATTCTTAATAGTGGGCTATGTGTGATACCACCCTATTATAGATTAGTGGTGGGCTATGTGCGAAACCACCGTAAGTATTCTTAATGATGGGTTATGTGCGATACCACCCAATTATAGATTAGTGGTCGGCTGTGTGCAAAACCACCGGGTGTTAGGTTTTATTTCAATGGTTCATTGAGAAATTATCTAAGTGTTGTTTCAGGCAATTTTGTGGTGATAAGTGCAGGGAATGTATGCTAATAAATGTGAGCATTAAACTTGGTATATGGTTAGAATGTGGTAAGAGATGGAATGAGTAAGCATTATAAATGATTGAATGGGTAACCATGAGTTTAAGAGTAAAACTTATTATAATACCTTATGGTTGAGTATAATCAATGAATATCAATAGTTGATTATTATTTGCATATGAACTTACTAAGCATTATTGCTTACTCCTCTTCTTTTCTTGTCTCTTATAGGTTAACTTAACTAGCTAGGGTTGGAGACCGCCGGAGATGTTTTCACACTATCGAGCAGTCATTTGGGTATGAAGTTTCAAGTCCTTTTGAGATATGGCATGTATAAGGACCTTATTTCAGTTTAATTAAGTCATTGTTAATGTAGCCAAATGTGTTGGCCTAAAAGAGTTATGGGTTGGTTGTGTATAGCCATGGATGATGGCTCATGTCGGTTGTAATAGTGCTATTAATTGTTCTCCCTCGTATATGGGAAGATAGTCTGATTTTCATGATTCAAATGTGATAATTCAAGAGTTATAACTGATGATTTGAGAATATTGTGTAATGATTTGTGAATGTGTGCAAGTGAGGGTGGCTAAATGGCTTGGAAAATAGCCTTGAATTAGTCCACACAATAGACACACGGGCATGTATCTAAGCCGTGTATGACACATGGTCAGTCCCATGGGTGTGTGACCAAGCCGTGTGTCCCCTGCACGTTGGTTTTGCAAGTCAGTAAGCTTTGTAGTAAACACACGGGTAGAGACACGACCGTGTGTCTTAGCCGTGTGGGAGGCACGGCCTTGGACATGGGCATGTTCTCAGGTCGTGTGAAGTCTGCACCTGAATTTAGGAATTTAATTCGACACACGGTCTAAGGACATGGGCGTGTGCCTTGGCCATGTGACCATAGTGAGGTGATGACGTCATAAATAGAATGCCAAGGTTTTGGCACACGGGCTGAGACACGGGCGTGTCGAGGCCGTGTAAAGGACATAGGCCAGGGAGAGGGGCGTGTGTCTGGCCGTGTGAAATAAGTCAGTATCGACCACGGGTGAGGGACATGTGTGTGTGATCACACGGCCTGCCCACACGGGCGTGTCTCATTTCACACGGGCATGTGGCCCCTGTTTAGGTGAAAATTTTTAGATGCACAAAAGTTTTCGGTTGGGTTCCGAAACCCTCCATATACATGTTTATGGCCTCGTAGGTCCTTAATGAGAATTATTTGATAGTGAAAGAAAATATTTTACGATGGAATGAAATTACATGGACCAAAGTTGTATGACCAAGTGAGTTAAGTCCGGTAATGCCTCGTACCCGGTTTCGGAGTAGGATACGGGTAAGGGGTGTTACAGGTCAACTACTCGATAACCTTGCTTTTCCCCGATCTAAATCTGAATTCTTTCTTTCTTGATATATATGTATTCAAAATTGACTTATTCAATCATATATTCTTTCAATTTAGTCTAAAACATACGTTTAGGCATATTTACACTTTAGCCCTTAAACTTTCACACTTTTAGCAATTTAGTCCTTATTTCACAAATACTCAAATTTCACATGATTTTCATTATACTCTGGCTTAGCCTATTACCTTGTCCCTAGCAGCCCATAACTTTCATTTATTTCACATTTCAACCCTCCAATTTACACATTTCACAATTTAACCCATTTTTGACATTTTTGTCAAAAATCACTTTACAAAACTAGTTTAACTATCAACAACTATTTAAAATCCATCATCAACCATGAAACTACTCAAGTATTCAACAATGGCAACATGATAAATCTTTAACAATTTCAAAATCTAAGGTACAGGCTAGCTAGATTACAAAGCAACATCACAAAAACATAGAAATCATTAAAACCTGAGCTCAAACCGTACCTTAATCAAGCTTAATGTGTGTCGAACCCTAAATTCTCTCCCTTGGTTTCTTCCTCTTTAAATTTTGGCAATAAGAAAGATAAATGCCACATTTTTTTATTTTTTGTTTTATTATAATTAACCTTATTAGACAATTTACTAATTTACCCTTAATGATAAAACATTAACATCATCATATTAATGTTCATAAATGTCCACTTACACATTTAATGGCCTAATTACCATTTAAGGCCATCATATTTAAAAACCAAGGCCAATTGACACCGTTAACTAATAGCATGCAACTTTTGCATTTTACGCGATTAAGTCCTTTTTCTCAAATTGAGCAATTAAACGATAAAATTACTTAACGAAAATTTCACACATTCATACTTTCATGTTGCAAACACATAAAATAATATTAAAATAATTTTTTGACATCAAATTTGTGGTCTCAAAACTACTGTTCTAATTTAGCTAAAACCAGGCTGTTACAAGTCGTAGGCACGACTATTACCGCGAAAGTAATTTTGGTCATGAGAATATGTGAAATTAGACAACCAGTCTATGTTGATTCGACCCTACTGCTCTATACTATTATTTAGTATTAGTTTGTCGTAGGAATTTATATTTGGTGGTTTCGACGCCCATCAAATTTTGGATCATGCCACACTTTCTTCTTTGCATGTGTTGTAACATCCCGATTTTGGGGCTAGTCGGAACAATGGTTTTGGAACCACTAATTCGAGGCTGGAGAAATTATTATTTTTATATTATTTTATGTGTTATATCATGATTATATGAGTGCATGAAAATTTTGGTAAATTAATTGTAGTGATTACTTGCTTAATTTCGAAAAAGGACTAAATCGCATAAAATGCGAAAATTGTGTCCTACTAATTTGAAGTGTCATACAGCTAGAGAACCTTAAATTAGAGGTCCTTAATGTGCAAATAGGCCTTTATTAGGGTGATGGTCTGTAACACCCTGGTTCTAGGGCTTATGCATTTAGGGCATAACTCAGGGGTTGGCATGCTTCAGTGTGTGGTTGGGTGAGTTTTAGGGGTCTTGGGAAACCTAGAAGGTAGTGGAATGCTTTAGGAAATTTTCAATTTTAGGGGTTAAAAGGGGGAGCTTGGCTATAGGGGGCCTTAAGAGAATTATTTGGGAGGTTTTGACTCAAGAATTGCTTTGGCAGAGTGGCAAGGAGGCGCCACATAAGGCATGGAGAAGTGACGCCTCAAGGGTGCTTTGGGGTCTCAGGTTCAAGCTGCAAGGGCAACATTTTGGTTTGTTTTTGCGTCATGAGCAAGGGAGAGGAGTTGGTTTCGGTTTTGGCACCTTAAAAGGAGGATTTTGACTTGTTCAAATCATTTTGAATGAGTGGCTAAGAGAAGGCTTGGGTTGGTTTATTTTGAATTTGTTTGAAAGGGGTGGTGTAGAGTGAAAATAGGAGAAAATTTTGGGATTTTGTGGGGGTTGAGTTGTTGGCCGAATTTTGTTTTCTTCTAGGGGGAGCTATAGTCGAATGCTATATAAAGGGGTGGTGAGCTCTTGTGCCGAATTTTAGTCTTTCCCCTTCATCTTCTACTCTCTTCTTTTCATACCCTAAACCTCACCAAAACACCTCTTTTCCTTTACCAAAATTCACCTTGGCCAAAACTTCAAACCATTTTCCCTTTTTGTTTTCTTCTCCATCTCACTTGTCCCTTCACCGAAATCCCTCTCCATTTCATGTAGCCGAACCTCTTCAAGCCCATCAATATTTCCTCTTCTTCTCTTATTCTCATCAAAACCGAATGCGCTTTTACCCAAAACCTTTCCTTCTATTGCCGAATCAGTGAAGCCTCTCATTCTCTCTGCTGTGGTTACAAGTCAGTGAAGCCGAATCTTATCTTTTGTGGTAGCCGAATTGGTGGGGAGCCTCTGAAGTCTTGGAAGAAATCATCTTGGATTAATAGCTTGGTAAGTGGTTTGGGTAAGAATATTTTAGTAAGTGTTGTTGCTTAGTTTATGACTTGGGGTTTAACCGTTGTTCTGATTAAGCTTTTTGATGGAGACCAATACCAGTCAAGGTGGGAAAGGGGAAGTCCCTATCCCGAAGTTCAAGAAGAGAGCTGTCTCGGCGGTTCGAGATTGGCCACCGGGGTGTGGGCCAGTGGCAGGAGATAGTTATAGGCAAATAGCAGTTGTTTCGCTAAGCGATAGCATCGGGATTGAAAGTTTAGAACTGCAAGTGTTAAGGTGCGTAATCATCGCACTATTTCTTCGTTTAATTGCTTGCTAATGCTTATGCATATGAATGATGTGGGGTTAGGTGGTGAATACCACATTTTGGGAAATCGGATATCAGGTGAGTAAGCCTTTGGTATTATGTTATTATGATGCATATTAAATATATGATGTGGTAATGATATGAGATGTATACTCATTTTATATGATGACTTAACATGTAGCATTTACATATTTGCATGGGACTTGGGTTTGATTCGATGAAGGAAGAGGGTGTACATATGATGTACGTGGTCTAATGATAGCTTCGGGCTACATTAGCGCTTGATGAGTTGCTGTGTGCATCATCAAGGGAGATGTTGGCTTGGTGCCCATCTCGGCGGTTGATAGCTAAGTGCATCACCGTTGATGGATTACTGTTGGGATCACGATGTGATCGGTGGCTCAGCCACGACCTTGAGCAGCGAGCTTGCCAAGGTAGAATGCTGTGGATCACGATATGATTAGTGGTGGACTAGCCACGGCCTTAGGCAGGGGGTCTGCTAAGGTTGGTGTTACGGTTGGAAGGTAGGTTGGGCTGAGATGCATATTTGCATGATTTGCTATGAGAATAGTATGGTATTGGGCCAAGCCCGTACGTGTGGAAATACGTGTTATGATTATGCACTGAGTCTGTGGACTCACCCTATTTTTTCTTAACCATTTCAGGTGATGCGTAGTATTGGACTGGGATCGGGGAGGACACATGGTGGCCCATGCAGAAGGAAGAGTTTAAATATTTTAAGCTTATTTATATTAAGTATTTGGCTAAATATTGATTGTAATAAGGGCCTTTTTATTTATTTTTGGAATCATTTCATTATCATTTTAATTAAGGTTTGGTTAAATTGAATACTATGTGATGATGTTTTAAATTTTAACAACTTTATTTATTTTCAAATTAGTTTTATATATTCACTAAAGTTTAATTTTGGGCATTATAATAACATCAAACTTTTTCATACAATATCAAATAGACATGGATTTTCAAAGGTTAATATATTTTTTGTGTTTAATGCTAATGTCAAAAGATTTTTAATAGTCTTTCCGCAGTGAATAACCAGATCCGGTCAGGGCTCGTGGGCCGGGTTTGTGGGTGTTACATGGTCGGCCATAGGGACAAAGAAATGAATTTGGTCAAGGTTTGGTGGCATTAGGTGACTAAATGAATAAAATAAAATAAAAATAAAGAAAAAGCTATCATCTTTTCCATCATCTTCTTCTTCCACCAAAAATATCAACAAGAATAGGGGTTTGAAAGCTTGAAACTTTCAGCAACTTACACTCCTTGCAAGTAAGTGATTTTGGTGGTCATTCTTGATAATTTTTGTACTTTTGGGATCATTGTAGCATAATCTAGCTAATGAGGGGACTATGTTGCATAATGGTTGAGAGTTTAGGGTTTTTTCATGTGAGTATTCATGTGTTTGCTGAAATTTTATGGAAGAAAATGAATCTTGTTTGTTTAATAGACAACTTTTGTAAAAGGATTTTTCATGAAAACACCTAATAGGACTATTTTGTAAAAGTTATAAGATAGATAGTAAATGTGTGAAATAATTAGAATACTGAGATACTATAAAATATAATATGAATCGGCTAAGCTTGGGTGTGAGAAAAATGAACACATTTCATTTACGAGCCTAGGGGCAAAATCATAATTTTGTGAAAATCTAGGGGAAAACGGTAATTTTTCCAAAATAAGAATTTTTGGAGTGATTTGATTAATGTGGTTATTTAATAAGCTATATATGTCATTATGGATCAAGAAGAACGTGGAATCAACCTTGACCGAGGAAAATGCAAGGTTGCGGACTAAATTTCAAATTGACATATATTGTATCGATGTAAGTTTATATGTAAATGATACATCCTTTTCACATATGTGTTTACATATTAATGTATTATGTGAAATGTGAATGAATATTATTGATATCTATTAAAATGATAAAAAGTGAGGAAATTCTCAGATGAACCTTCGAAATAGGAAAATGATACGGATTAAACACCGTGAATAAGTGATTATTGGTGGGTTGTGTGCGATACCACCATATTTATTATTATTGGTGGGCTGTGTGCGATACCACCGTATTTATTATTATTGGTGGGCTGTGTGCGATACCATCGTGTTATTTATTAATTGTGGGCTGTGTGAGAAACCACCACGTATCCGGTATTATTCTGAAGTGTTCATCGAGAAACTCTGACTAAGTGAAATTTTGTGTGACTATGTGATGACAAGTGCAGGGTATAGGTGCATGTAAATGTGAGCAATGTTTATAATATGTATTTGGAATATGGTAAGATTTGAAATGAGTAAGTACAAGTACAAGGTTCTGAATTGTTCTTGATTTGTATGTATTGTTCTTGATGGAAAAGTATGTGGTATGATGTTCATTGTTTACATATGGACTTAATAAGTTTAAAGCTTACTCCCTTCTCTTTTCCATTGTTTTATAGTATCAAAAAGCTAGCTCGGGATACGGAGACCATCGAAGGATCACCCACACTATCCACACATTTTGGTATATTGAGATTTACATTGAATTATGGTATGTATAGGGATTTGGTATTTTTGGTTATATGTCATATTGGTTTAGCCAAATGTGTTGGCTTATGATGAAATTTGATTCATTTTGTACAAGGCCATGAGATGTGGCTCATAATGATTATTTGGATGTAAACCTATTCACATATGCATCTATGTGCTAATGCCATTATGATATGGCCTATGGTTATTGATGGTTGAATGATGATATGTTGCATGTGATTATAGATGTTTGATGATGGTGAAGCACTTAGTTATGCTATATTACGTGCCTTCAATTTATATATATATATATTTTGATTGGTGTGGTTTTGATGTTGTGTAGGTTGGTGCAAGTATGGGTGGCAAAAAGGCTTGGTAAATAGCCTTATTTTGTCCACACGGGTAGACACACGGGCATGTGTTTAAGCCGTGTGTGACACACGGCTTTCCCCATAGGCATGTGTTATGGCTGTGTGTCCCCTGCACCCTAATTAATGCAAAACAGAATGTCCCCTATTTTTTACATGGCCTGAAGCACGGGCATGTGATATGCCACACGGACGTGTCACTTCACCCACACGGGCGTGTGGACCTTTTTGATGAAAATTTTTCTAAGTTTTCCCAGAAGTTTCTAAAGTTCTCAGTTTAGTCCCAAACTACTCCTTATGTATGTTTTGGGCCTCGTAGGCTCGTTTAAGGGGTGATATGAATGTTTATGAAAAGTTTTAAATTTGAGTGGAAAGTCATGTCTCGATTTTGTACGATTGTTTGCACATAAGTTCGGTAATGCCTCGTACCCTATTCCGGCGTCGAATACGGGTAAGGGGTGTTACATGTGTTTTACTAACAATAATTTCTTAATTCGTTTCATAAATAAACCTCTAATTCTTATATTTAGTTTATTTAAATAAATGGGTGAATCATGAATAAGTATTGCTTTCTTGATCAATGAATATTTTGTAGAATTGAAAATGTTATGCCTTAATCAATATTTCATGAAAATTGTTGGTTCTTTTGGACTTGCCTAGTGAAAGTACTCGTTTAAATAAATAAATAATATAGCTAATAGCTTGGTTAAGAATGAAGATTCGGAAATGTGACCAAATTGAGTAATCGGGATGAGGTGCTTGGATTGTCATCTCATTTCGCGTCAAAAGAATTGGTGACAAACCGAAACTTGTAACACTCTGCTAACCTAGTTGCCTTGAGAAAGGAGAAATAAATCGATTAGGGACATGTGAAATTGAGTAATCGAAATGAGGTGCTTGGGTTGTCATCTCGTTTCACATCAAAATGTTTGATTATGTCTAGAATTCGTTAAAAAAATAAATAAACAAAGAGAACGTGTCAAGTTGAGTAACCGGGGTGTGGTGCTTAGGTTGTCATCACACTTCACGTCAAAACATTTGACTCTGTTTGAAAAAAATAAAAAATATAAATAAAATTATATATTTGATATGATCGTTACGCATGTTTGATTAAGCTTAAATCTAGTGAAATAGTTGAATTTGACATACTGTTCGAGATTTTATAAATGATTATTGATTGAGTTTAGGAATTGTTTATTTTTTTATTCACCTAATTGTTTGCAGTATGTTTTACTAGGAAATGGGGTTTTGATTTTGAAAAGAATTGACGATTTATTTTTAGCAGATATCCTGCTTGAGGACAGGCATCGGCTAAGTACGGGGAAATTTGATAGCAAAATAAATTCCTATTTTTAATATATTTATTTTTGGCTAATTATCGGATAAAATGGTATTAAATTTGGGTTTTTCTTATCAGGTATGAAGTTGGTGTGCTGAATTCAAACTCATACAAAAAGGGGTTAAATTGGAGCAAAAAGCTAAAGAGGATGGCTTGATTGAAAGATTAAAGATTTAAAGTTGGCTGGATAAGATTGAAGGGTTGAAGATTCAAAACAAGTAGCTGGATAAAGATTGGAAGATTTTTGATATTGTTAAAATTCTTTAGTTAGTTTAAATTTAATCTCTACTTTATATTTTATTTTTAAAAAAAAAAATATTTATTTATAGATAATATTTAGGAAAAATCTAGCTAAATTTAAGCACTAGACGTGTGTAAAAATACCTAGAAACTAAAGCCATTTAAACACACATTTTGGCCTTTGGCATTTAATAAATTCTTTATTTTTTCCCTTACGTGCATCTCTGTGTTTTCTATTCTGTTGTTTCATTTTCTTTTCTTTTACTTTCAACCTTTATTGGTTTTGTAACACCCCTTACCCGTATTCGTCACTTTAACCGGGTACGAGGCACTACCATACTTAACTTGCTCAATCATGCAACATCGATTCATAAAAACTTCATTTCAATTTAAAACTTTTCATTTAAGACATTAATGTCCTTATTATAGGTCTACAAACCCCTAAACTTGTACTCAGAATGGTTCGAGACCAAACCGAGAACTTTCGAACACTTAGAAAAAATTTGACACAAAACAGGGCCACACGCCCGTGTGAAGAGTGGGACACACCTGTATGGCATTTCACATCCATGTGTTTCACACCCGTATGGAATTATTTTCTAATTCAAACCTACAGGGATTTTCACACGACAGGACACACGCCCATGCCCCTGGCCCGTGTCCTCACCTGTGTGTGAAAACCTTGGCATCTATTTATGCCGTCATCATCTCAATATGGC
Organism: Gossypium australe; assembly: GCA_005393395.2. NCBI lineage: Eukaryota > Viridiplantae > Streptophyta > Magnoliopsida > Malvales > Malvaceae > Gossypium > Gossypium australe. The sequence goes on from CM016616.1 coordinate 122,419,329, forward strand.
CACATGGCCAAGGCACATGCCTGTGTCCTTAGACTGTGTGTCAAATTAAATTTCTAATTTCAGGTGCAGACTTCACATGGCCTGGGCACACGCCCATTGGGCTGGTCGTGTGTCACACACGGCCTAGACACACGCCTGTGTGTCTACCCGTGTGGACAATTGTAAGGCTATCTACCAAGCCAATTGCCACCCACAAAGCAATCACACTTATACCAATTCATTGCAACATACATCATAACCATAAGACACTTCCAATACTCAAAATCAAGACGTCCTCACATAAGTATACACTACATTCATCATGCATGAACTTTACTCAATACTAAATCCATCACACAAACATACACTGAAATATCCTGGATTTAGGGGTTGTGCATTTTTGCTTAAATATTTGTGGAAGCATGCCTATGTGTTGTTTGAATGTGTTTTGGGAGTTTCGGGAACTTTAGAATGTAGGTGAATGCCTTAGGAAAATATTGGATTTTAAGTCTTAAAGGGGAGCTAGGCAAATGAGGCCTTAAGAAAATTTGTAGGGGAATTTGGACATAAGAATTTTCTTGGTAAAGTGGCAAGAAGGCGCCACTTAGAGCCTTAAGAAGTGACGCCACAAGCAGTGTGCAGGGCCTAGGTTCGAGCAGCACAAGCAGCATTTTGGGGAGTGTTTTTGCGTTAGGCAAGAAGGGAGTTGGACGGCACAGGGAGACTGAATGGATAAGTAGTGGACTTGGTCAAAATCTTTTTGAATGGGCGGCTAAGTGTGTGGATGAGAAGGGGACTCATTCAAACTTTTTGAATGAGTGTTGAAGAGAGAAAATAGGAGGGAAAGTAGGAGGATGATAGAGGGATGAGTGTTGGTCGGCCACGGGATTCTTTTGGTGGTCATTTTCGGTCATGTAAGTGGGGGGAATAGGGTGAGTGTGTGTTAATTTCTCTCTTGACTAAAAATCGAAACTTACCCTCTTTTTTTCAACAAGGCCGAAACCTCTCATCCATCCTATTCCACCATTGCCGAAACTTCTAAGCGTCACACTCTCGCTCTCCATATTTTTGTACGAGCCGAACTACACCACCATTCTTTTTCTCTTTCTCACGGGTTCTTTTATCATCAAGAGCCAAAGAAACCCTCTCTCAATTGTTAAAGCCCCAGCCGATTGTTCACTTGACACACAAGTCGAATAACCTTTCTCCTGTGGCCGAATCTCTCAGTAATCTAAGGGGGGTGTTGTCTATTTTCTTGGATACAAGCCATTCAATCGGTGCTAATATTGGATGGATTTCGGGATTTGAATACCCACAAGTTTTCGACATCTTCAGGGACAAGTGACATTTTTCGGGATCTAGACAATCAAGGTAAGGGGGTCTTAATATTCGGCCGAAGGCCATATTGTTTATTGATGTTAGCCGAATCTGACTATGGTCATTTAGGGGCCGTTCTACAATGGTATACAAGGAGTTTCGGGATTCTGATCTATTTTGGTAAGAGTGTTAAGTTGTAGATTTTATTCATTTAAGATCTCATATGTAGTTGACCGTGTTTCCTGATTAAGTGTTGATTCGATGGATGCGGATACCAGTGGAAGGGAGAAAGGGGTAGTGCCTACCCCTAAGTTCAAGAAACGTTCGGTTTCTGCTGTTCGGGATTGGCCACCGGGGTGTGGGCCAGCGTCGGAAAGGGATAAGCAGATTACTGCTATTCCTGCTAGCGAGAGTGTCGATATTAATAGTATTGTACTCACGGTTATCAGGTGTGTAGCCCTACACTAATTCCAATAAATTAATGGTAATAATATTATACATGTGTCAATGGAAATATGAAAATGTGGCTAAGGTTACCATTCAATGGTATATTGTACTCAGGTACGTTAACCCTTAATACTCTGATTAATAATGTTGTTTAACATTTGATATGACACATGTGTGAATTCGTTATGAATTTGGGTAAGGTATATTGCATGAGTTCTGCATATTTTGTATGACGCATGGGCATATGGGTGATAATGATAAAGGGGAAGTGTTCTGGTGGTTTTTACCACATTATCTGGTGACTCATGTCACATAATATGAATCTAGTGACTAATGTCACAAATTGTTATCTGCTGACTCTGTCACATTATCTGGTGGCTATGCCACGATTATAAGGGCGATGTGCAGTTGACTGCAGCGACTGCCTTCGATGGTGTGTAGCGGATGGAGGGTCGATTTAGTAATCCCCATGGTGTGATTGGCAGGTATGGGTGATGTGTAGAGGATGGTTATTTAGGAGGGGTTGGGATTGCATCATTGCCTATATTTGTTATATGTGATTTGATATGCCTAAATCGTTTGGGAGTCTGTGTTGGTTGTTACACACTGAGTCTGTTGACTCACCCTTCGTGGGCTAACATTTTGCAGGTGACACTCAGTAATTGGACCGGGTCAGCAGGGACTTAGTGGTTGCCATGCTCAGCTCAGTGTTTTCTTTGGGTTTTCATTTTAAGTTTTGACTTATTTCGGGTTTTGCTTTGTTGTAATAAGGCCATTACTGTTAAACTGTTTTATGCATGCGTTTTAATTTTTATTATGATACGATCAATATTAAACAAAAAGGTTAAACGATTTCTCTTAAAAATAACTTCAAATGTATTGACACTTAAACACCATCGATTTTCAACTTAGTGTTAAGCTTTCAAAATTCGGCAACTCTTTTAAATACAATTTTTGGAGTATAAAGATAACGTTTTAATAAAACATAGACTTCCATAACAACACGGTTTTCAATTTAATCACAAAACAAATCGATTTTCCGCAAAACCACCCAAAAATTTTCCCAAATGACAATCAAGCTTTTGAAATGTTATACTCAAAGAGCATGCCAGATCCGGTCGAGGCTCGTGGGTTGGGTTTGGGGTGTTTCATACACTCTATGAATTCATCATCACCATTGAATATATATATATATATATATATACAACTTATCAAGTATTAGCCAATCCCCATTGGCCATTTACAAAATGAATTGATTGACATTAGTAGCCAACACTTTGGCTAACAAATATGACATAACAAAAAGACCAAGTCCGATACATATCATACTTATAATAAATCTAACATAGCTATACCAAAGAGAAGTCGATAGTGTGATTCCGAACTCCGACGTCCCACGATCCCTGAGTTATCTTGACTACAAGGAGAAGGGAAATGAGAGGAGTAAGCATAAAGCTTAGTAAGTTTGCATGAAAATAAATAGCAACATAAAGCTCATAATGTCCCATCCATGGCATTGGATAAAAATACAAAGTCATAAGTACTTTGTCATAACTTACTCATACTTGCTGTTATCGAATACATACCATGTTACATATCGTAAACATTTCTCGTGAATTACTCACGGGTACCTGTATTCACTCAATCACATATCTTTAGCACCAATATCATTTCTATTTCAAGCTTAACTATTTACCCCCACTAAATCACTTGGGATACTCAAAGATACATGTTCATCGTCGTTCACATAAATACGAAGCCAATGCCACATCCCAGATGTGGTATTACATGAGGTCACCTCTGAGTGCCGATGCCATATCCCAGATGTGGTCGTATACGGGACCTCACATTAATTATTGATGCCATATACCGGATAGGTCTTATACAATTTTCATATTCAATGCTGATGCCATATCCCAGATATGGTCTTATACGGTTCTCAATTCGGTGTCGAGGCCATGTCCCAGACATGGTCTTACACAGTACCTTATCCATCTCATGTCTCGATGATAGTATTCTCGCATTTATTATAGTCCAACCGAGACTTCAACATCACAAATTTCATCATTTTTCTCATTCAACATCATTACTCAATTTCAAAGAAATATATGCATCATTATAATATCAAACATTTTCAAATATACTAGCATGGTGTTGAATTTATCACATACAAACTTACCTTGGTTTCAAAATAGGCCACTTGCCAATTTAACCTGATACCTTGCCTTTTCCTCGGTCAAGGTTAATCCCTCGTTCATCTTGATCTATATAATAGCAAATTAACTCATTTAATAACCACATTAATCAACACATTTCAATAATCATACTTTGGCAAAAATACCATTTTGCCCTTAGACTTTCACAAAATAACTATTTTATCCCTAGGCTTGTAAATTGATTCTAATTAAATTTCCTACTTTTACAAGCCTAGATGAATGTTTATTACTCCTATGGCATTCCTCAATACTCATTATTTCACACATTTACCACAAAATTTACAACCTTTACAAAAAGTTCCTTTTAGGTGTTTTCATGGTAACACATTTCACAAAAGTTGTTTATCTAACAACTAAGACTCATTTCCTTCCATAAAAACTCATCAACCAACATAAAATCTCTCATGGTAACGTCTTAAACTTTCAACCATTTTGCAAAATAGTCCCCTCTTTAGCTAGCTTAAGCTCTAGGGGTTTCAAAAGTACAAATATTATCAAAAAAATGATCACTAAAACACTTACTTGTAAGGAGAAAAGCTTGCTAAAATTTTTGGGCTCTCGAACCCTTGTTTTTCTACTAATTTTCAGTGGAAGATGAGTGAATAGAAGGATATCATCTTTTCTTTATTTTATTCTATTTCATCAATTTAATCCACCTACTACACCAACTTTGACTAATTTTGACTTCTTTGTCCCCCCTATGCCCGGCCATGACCTTTAGAAAGGTCTAATTGCACATTAAAGACCTTCAATTAAAATTCTATGGCTATTAGGCACCTTTAGCTTATAAAATAGAACTTTCGCACTTTATGCGATTTAGTCCTTTTTTCGCGATTAAGCATGCCATCGCTAAAATTAAAGCACCAAAATTTTCATGCACCTATATAATAATGCTATAAATCATAAAATAACATTAAAATAATTTTCTCCAATCTCGGATTAGTGATTCATAACTCACTGTTTGGACTAGCCCCTAAATCGGGCTGTTACAGGTTTAATTACCTTCTAAGCCCCCTTTTCCTTTCCACTTTCCACAATTCCATTTAAACCATTTATTTTCAAGAATGATTCTTTCCATGATTAAATAAACCCCTATTTAGCTTTAGCCTGGAAATTGCTCCAACAAAACAATCGTGAGATACGAACCCGCTAAAAAAAAAGCTCTCTCAACATAGTATTTTCTATCTCTCTGGTATATGGGATAGTACAAATTTGTCCCTTAAAGTTGATTTAGCTTCGATTCAAAAAGTGCACGTTGGGTTGGAGTTGTTTGGCATACATTTGGGAAGTCGAATTGGCCGTGCTATGTTCTGATTCCCGCGAACAAATTGTCATGTCTAGGTGGAAAAAGCTAGTTGGATTCCGTCAAGGGAGATAGAGATCAAATTTAAAAGACCCACGTGCTTGAGATCGTTGATTCGAGTTGGGCTTTTCAGATTGTAAGGCTATCGTAATCTTGAATTGCAAACACAGGTTTCGTAGTTAGAAATTTGGCAAGATTCATTTTGTAGGTCGTACCGGGATCGACTATATAAGAAAAAGCTAGCGGTCTGAACGTTCTTGGTCGCTATAACCAGCTTATTGCTAGGAAGGAAAAATCTATTCTAATGATCGATTCAAGATTGGAATACACCGAGGCTAAGGCTAAGCTTTAAAAAAATATTTAATTTATCCATTTAATTTTATTTCGCTTAATTTTTTTTTGGAATTACGTTTGTACTTTATTTCGTATACATATTATTTTCCTTCTTTTAATATTATTATTTTTATCCACTAAAACCTCTCTTTTTATTTTCCAGCATTGCAACGCACTGGTCGTGGGCACGACTATTACCGCTACAGTATTTCTGGTCACGAGAAAATTTGAAATTAGACAATCAGTCCCTATTAATTCGACCCTACTGCTCTATACTGCTATTTACTATTATTTAATCGTAAGAATTTATATTTGGTGGTTTCGATACTCATCAAACGGTGACATTATTTCTGGTTTTGTATATTGAGAACATGAGTAAAAGAAATTTATCACTAGATTCAAATTCTCCCCTCTTTTTGGATTTCGGAATTTTGAAAATATGAAAATTTTGGGTTTTGATTTTGACATTAAAATCAGTTTAGATAGGTTGGAATTACTCTAAAAGCAAAGAAAATGTATTGCCCACTTTTGATTTGGTTCTACAATAAAAGAATAAAATGAAAGAAAAAAGAAAAAGAGAAGAAAATGGTTTCTCCTTGTCTTTTTGAACGACGTGCAAAATGAAAAAAACAAAAAATTTACCTTTTGTTATATGCCCACATAAATGTTTTTAACTTATCCCTTTTTTTCAAAACAATCCTTACTCTTCCAATTACTCAGTCAGTCACTTTTTTTTTTATTTAATCCAAGCCCAATAACTACCCACTAACTACTAAAAGTCCAAGAATAAAATCCTTAACCCTGAATTAAATTATTGGTATTAAATTCGTCACCCGAAAATTTAATTCTTGATAAATTTTGCAGTAATATCGAAATTTTGAAAAGTTTGATATTGAAAAATTTTAGAGCAGTACAATTCCCTCTCCTTCAAAATATTCATCATCAGAATTTCTCTTGAATCAAACATATTGAGATTTTGATGACAATAATTCCCTTCTTCCATGATTACACTTCCATGAATATTTGGTTAATCCCTTTCTTTGAATCAATTCAGTTTCCATCTCGTTTTCTTAAATCGAAACAATCTCAACTAGCTTCATTTTGTCAATTCTATCAACGTTAACTCATTTACAAATATACGATGTTATTTCTAATAAGCTTATTTAATGAAATGTAAATTTTTAATAGAAAGAAACCAAACTTTAATAATAATAAAAAGAAATGAAATTTAACAAAGTAAATATTCCTATTTTAAAATGAAATGTCTTCTAAATAAACGAACAATCAAAGAAAAAAAATTTAAAACATTTAACAACCTCCCTAATAGTATCCTTAAAATTTCTAAGAATTCAAATAGTCTTAAGTACTTAAAAGAATGTATTGAAGTTTAAATTCTTCACTACCCACATTCATGATCAAACTCAAAACCTAAATCAATATTTATATCACCTTTCTCTTCACTAGCCCTAACAACATTAGTTTGAGTCAACACTCTATCCTTAGATCTTGCAAATGTCTCAATAGCATTCCCTTGTCCACTAGAAACCTTGGTCAATTTACAACCTCTCTATGGTGTAGGGGCTTCATTAACATTCTTTAGATAGTTCTTAACATAGCAGTCTCTAGAACCACATAATAAACAAGCCCCAAACTACCTCCAGCACTCTCCACTATGATGGCGGTTGCAATGTTCACAAACTAGTATACTAGTAGTCTGCACCAAACCCTCAAAACTAGTCACTAAAGCCAATTGTTAATGTTTTCTATTCCTAGTCTCAAATCTCTACACTTAGGTAGGCATTGATTGCCTAGAATCTCCAGAGTCTCGAGAGTCCCTAGCTCGCTTAGTAGATTAGGGATGCAAGCTAGCAGCTTTGGAGTCCCTCTTAAACAGTCCTTTGGTTTCCACTAATCCAATCCAAAAACTTACTTTACCATTTTAGCCCACTTAACCAACTCAAAAAATTCTCATAACTTGAGAGCCACTAATTGTACCTTAACAAAATCTACCAATCCCCTCTAAAACATGTGCATCTTTCCGTTTTTTGTTGATACCATTTCAAAAGCATAACTACTTAATCTTAGTGATTCCATTCGTAGTCGATCCCTTTAATACTGCCCTATGTCAATATCATGAACTCATGCTTATGCTCCTCAATGTATAACTCTTCGATATATTTCTTCTGAAACACCGATACGAAGCACTCCGAATTAATCCTCCCTGCAAATGATAGACTAGACCATAGTGACCCACTATTGATAAGCCTCATTCAACAAGGAGATCGCACATTGTACCCTTTCAGTGGGTGTACGTTCCAATTGATCAAGGACTCTATCATCTATTTCCAATCAATACTCTGTTAGATCTGGTGCCTTGAGTATAATATATTCATTTGTAAACTTATAACTTTTTCGAATAAATTGCTTAATAAAATAATTCATGGATTACATTAATATATTTTCTATAATGTCATCATGTTTTTGCATGCAAAGAAAAATAAAAGTAAATATTGACTCAATGGTTTTCCAATGTTTAAACTAATACTTAGCGGTATTACATGGTTGAATCGTAATACAGAAATACAACTTATATTAGTAGATGAACCTAAACATGTCCTTAGTGTAATCGAAAATGAGAAAACTGATTAAAATACTAATATGTTGTCTATCAAGTCCAATTGGGGAGATACATTTGTTGGAAAATTGGGTTTGGAAAACACAGTGGAAAATAAGTTTAGGAAAAAAAAAATCAAAGTTTTAAAATTTTTCCAAAACTAAAAATTGGTTGTAATATTTACAGTAATAAACACTTAATCAAAAATGCACCTTTTCAATTCGTTTAGGATGAATGCTTTGACCGAGTAGTCTTCTCCACTATCCTCAAGCTCATGTCTGTCGAGTGTGGGCTCGCTTCGTATCAAAAAAATTTCCACAAAATTACCATTGGGCTAAATTCGTAATTTCTCTAAACTTCTAACTCAAATTGTAAATAAGAAAAATATCTATAGAAATCTTATAAAATAATTTCTTTATAGAATTTTTTCTTGAATTTAAGTGTGTGAAAAATAATGACCCATGACTCTCTTCATATAGGGAGAGTTTAGAGAGTTCAACTATGATTAAGCTTAATCATTTTAATATTAAATTAATATAATACTTATCTAGATAAATATTAGATAAAATTTAATATTAAATCTATAAGATGAAAATTTAATTTAATTTAATATTAAGATAATCACTTTAATAGATAATCAATTTAATATTAAATTAATAAAATACTTTTAAGATAAGTATTAAGTTAAATTTAATATTAAATCTATTAAAATAGTATTGTTTTTGGAATAGACAATCTAAAATCAAATTATCCCATAGAGTCCTAGTAGGAATGTGATTCCTCCATTACTCAACTGCCGAAGGACCACCCACTGGCCAGCGAAATGTCGTTGTTGTCACCGCCAGCACCATCGTGTCCAGTGGTGCCATCACATGTGAGACACCCTCACGGCATCCCGAGCCGGTTCATCTGTTGTTAGTTTTATCACACCCAATTTCCTTTAAGTCTAGAAATTAAGAATAATTTGGGGCTAAATTGAAAGAAGCCATAAACTGACAGCCTCTACTAAAAAACCAAGAAAATTTAGTGACCGTTTGAACATTGTTGAGATCTAATTCTGATTTGGTTGGAATAAAACCAGCTGGTTCCTTAGTGGGAGACAAAATAATTACCAACAGATGGTTTCTATAGGGTTGATAACTGAGAATGAAGGGTTATAAATAACTGATAAATGACTTCCTGGGGAGGATTCTTCTCAAATTTGTTTAATCTTCTTCTCTTCTTCATCTTCTTCCTCAATTGCTCTAAAGAAGAGATAGATATAAGAAGGTTTGCATAGAGCGGCGATCATGAGTTTTGTGTTGGAAAAGTAGAGAATTCGGTGTATGTAAGATTAAAAAAATAAAGTTAAGAATTTTCAGAACCTTTTTAGGGTTTCTGCATGTTTCTGGAAAATTGAGTTTTAAGCTGAAAATATAGAGTTTAACTCATGATTTTGGCTATAATGCTTAGCTGTTAAGAGAATGGAAGCTTTGGTATTTGGAAAAGCTAAGCATAGGAGGCAAAGAAATATCAAGTGAGTTTCTATACTCCATTTTCTGGGATGTTGTACTGTTGGTAAGAATCTATGTTAGACTAGAATGAGTTTTATAATGATGTATGATCTCAGTAGTTTGTAAATGCTTTGTTTGCATGAGGTTGAGTAAGTATATGGGTATCAGCAAATGTGTCAGTATGCATGAAAAGTTATGTATAAATGTAACACCCCAAACCCGGTCAATACGTTACGACCAAATCTGGTTTGTTACAGGAAAGATAGTTTTGAAAACTTTTAACAGAACATCGTAACTTGAGGAAAACTTTTTGTTAATGATTCCATTTAAAGGAGAATTTAAAATTCTGTTGAGAATATCTTGCCAACTTTTTTTTCAAAATAACTAGGAGTTAATAACGGGTTTATTTGTAAAAGCCGGACTAAGGAAATTCCAAAAATGTGATATTTTGAAACCAGAGATTGGAGGTTTACGAAAAATTCCCAAATTTTAACTATCAAGTCGTTCGCCTTCATTTTTTTATCGGTTTGAAAACTATTTGCTTATGATTTGTTTTAATTTTAGAAAACCCCACATTTGACAGATTATCTAGTGTATAGTATCAACATTAAATCCAAAACCCAAAATTAAAGTTAAAGCGGCCTTATTACATAATAAAATCCCGAATTAAAAATAAGCTCAACATAAAGTAACGTAGTCTACAAAAAAAATAGTAACGCATGGCCACCTCGAGTCTGCCCCGGCTCCAAACCCGCGATATAGTGATTACTTGTAAAATTTAGCAGAGGGTTAAGTCACCGAGACTCAGTGTGTAATTTTCCCGGTAACGCAATATGGGCCTTAAGCCCACAGATGGACGTTGGGCCTTAGCCCACTCAATATAGCATATAACACATGTATGCAATGTAGCCCAACCCAATGTAGTATTTCCATCCTCTAGGTCACCTGAATCATCCATGACACCCGTGGCATTATGCCACTGTGGTTCTTGACCACCGTGGTCCCAGACCACTCGTGACAAAGTCACTAAAATATTTAATCGTGGGGCCAACCCACTGTGGTCTCAGACCACCGTGTAGATTTCTGATAAGTTTATGTATACATGGGGCCAACCCACTATGGTCTTAGACCACCGAGACAAGTCACTGGTATAAGCATACGTGGTTTTAAACCACCGTGGTTCTTAGACCACCGTGACATTAGTCACTGATTCACACTTCCCCTTTCATTCAATCCCAAGCCCATGCTCATTTTAACATACTAAAAAAGAATGAAACATACTCTCAATGTGTAACAGATGCTTATTTCATACACGCATATAGTCGAAAGTATCATCATAGCAGAACCTTACCCACGAGGGTATCTCGACTATCAAATCAGTCATTTCGGCTTTCCACCAACACAATTAATAACACAAACAGTAAAGAAGCGTGTGAGTATTACACACCTGATAATGCGTAACACTAAAATTTCTATGTCGACGCTTTCACTAGCAGGGACAACGACTATTTGCCTAACCTATCCAGACATCGGCTCTCTACCACAACCCGGCGAATAATCCCAAACCACCAACATAGCACGCCTTTTAAATTTAGGAGAAGGGATTACGGGTACACTCCCCTCCTCAGCTTGACCGTTTCTTGCATCCATGAAACAGACTTGATCAGAGGTCAGAGAGAGACGTTGATTGTCTATTAAGGAAATGTTGATTAAGGCAACCAAAACACAAAGGAGAATACTAGCCAAGGAATATGAGAAGATAATCCCTTACCTTGGTTATCAAGAAGTCACACCATACTAGATTGGCTACGGTCTAAGGGAGACTCCTATAGTCTGCTGAAGAGATTCGGCTATCCACTTTATTCTAGAGCAATCACGCTATGTTGAGAGAAAGTTAAAAGAGGTTAGCCGCAAATTCTATAAGAAACAAAAATAACCACTTCAGCTATGATGCCACATAGAACCGAAAACACCGAGAAGAGTGATAGAGTCTTTAATTACCTTGCACAAACGAAATCCAATCGAAGAGGAACCTTCAGCAGTCACAAGCACCTTGCTTTGTGAGATTCGGCTTGAACAGAGAAAAGCCGAGTGAGACCAAGGAAATTCGGCCAACAGAAGAGATAAGCTTAAAAGATGATTCGGCTAGAGGAGAAAGAGGGTTTCGACTTGGCAAGAGAGGAGATGAGAGTTTGAACTAGGGAATGGTTCGGTTATGGTGTTTAAGAGAAAAGAGCAAAGGAGAAGAAAGAGATTCGGTAAAGGGGGTGGCTTCAAGGGATTCCGGCTTGTGAAGAAGATAGCAAAAGAAAACGAAACGAGAATGTGAAGAGTGGATGGTGAAGAGAGATTCGACCAAAGGTGTTTTGGTAACCTTGAAGAAAAAGAAGTGCATGAATTGGGAGGTTTGTAATCAAGAGAGAAAAGATGAGAAAAAGTTGAGAAACAAAATGAAATGAAAAGAACCCTTAGATGTACTTAGGGAATTTCGGCATACAAAAGTCACTCACCAATTCGGCACACACACTACTCTAAGCTCTCGGTTTTCTTAACACACATCCAATGCCGTCACCCCCTAGCCCCAACAACACACATAGCCGAAATTTCCCATCCCCACACTCCAACATTCGGCCAACACTACCCACCTTCACTATATCCCATGATTTCCTCCTACTTCCACTCCCCAACATCCATTTGAATTGGTTGACCAATTCAAACTCCATAACCCCCTCATGTCCACACGTTTGAACACCTTGACCCATTCAACCAACAACCTTGGAGAGTCCCTGCCGAATCCACCTTCCCTCCATCCTGGTACCAAAAAAAAAGTTCATAGCGAGGCTTATGGGATTCGAACTCCTTCCCTACTGCTGCTCCCTTGTGACGCCACACCCCTGCACCTTAAGTGGCGCCTTCTTACCACTCTACCTCACTGCTTCTTGTGTCAACAAACACAAGAAATTACCCTTAAGACTTGCCTCAACGAGCCCTCCCCTAAAGTGCCTAAAAACAAAATTTCTACCAAGACCCTGGCTTGACCCCGAGCCTTCCCAGGTCCCCCAAACACACCAAATTAACAAGCAGGACAAGCCAAACGCACAGGAAACATAAAAAATACAGAACCCCTAATTCCAGGATGCTACAGTTCTACCCCTTTAAAGAAATTTCAGCCTCGAAATTTACCTGGTCAAAAGAGGTGAGGGTACTGCTGTCGCATCACATCCTCTGGCTTCCACGTGGCCTCCTCTGATCCGTGATTCCTCCACAAAACTTTAACGAACGGAACCGTATTCCTTCTCAATATCTTAACATCTCGGTCTAAGATCTGAATTGGTTCCTTTTCAAAAGTTAAATCAGGTCTTACTTCGATTTCTTCCACCGGTACTATGTGAGATGGATCCAAACGATAGCACCTTAACATCGAGACATGGAATACATCATGTATCTGCCTCAATTCCAGAGGTAACTCGAGATGATAAGCTACTGGTCTCACACGTTTCAACACTCGATAAGGCCCGATGAACCTGGGGCTCAACTTGCCCTTCCGTCCAAACCTTAAAACTTTCTTCCAAGGCGAAACTTTCAGAAAAACCCGATCACCCACTGCAAAATCTATATCTCTACGCTTCAGATCAGCATAAGATTTCTACCTGTCAGAAGCTTCCTTCAACCGAGTCCGAATCAATTTAACCTTTTCCTCTATCTTTGAAACCAATTCCAGACCCAACAACTGTCGCTCACCCAACCCTGTCCAGCAGGTAGGTGTACGACACCTATGACCATACAACGCTTCGTAAGGTGCCATCTTAATGCTGGATTGATAACTATTGTTGTATGCGAATTCTGCCAACGGTAGAAAATCTTCCCAACTACCCCTGAAGTCGATAACACAGCCCCTTAACATGTATTCCAAGATCTAAATTACCCTCTCAGACTGTCCATCAGTCTGTGGATGAAACACCGTGCTAAAATCCAGTCTTGTACCTAACGCTTGATGTAAAGCCTTCTCGAACCGTGATGTAAACCTAGGGTCCCGGTCTGATATGATAGACACTGGTACCCCATGCAACCTCCCTATCTCTGCCACATACAGCTTGGCCAACTTCTGAAGTGAATAATCAACCCGAACTGGTATGAAGTGAGCAGACTTCGTCAACCGATCGACAATTACCCACACCGAATCCTTCCTAGTAGGCGTAAGAGGTAGCCCACTAACAAAGTCCATCGTTATCCTCTCCCACTTCCAGAGTGGAATCTTTACTAGCTGTAGCAATCCTGACGGCAACTGATGTTTCGCCTTCACCTGCTGACACGTCAAGCACTTACTCACAAACTCGGTAACTTCCTGCTTCAGACCTGGCCACCAAAACTGTTCCCATATATCCCGATACATTTTACTCCCACCAGGATGCATAGCGTATGGGCTACTATGTGCTTCCTACAGAATCTTCTGTCTTAACTCGAAATCCTTCGGCATACAAGCCTTTCCACGAAGGCACAATACCCCATCACTGCTCAAACTAAAATCTTCTGTCTCACCACTTCCCACTTGCAGAAATCTAGATCTTAACGATTCGTCCGACAACTGCTTCTCTCTAATCTGCCTGACCCAAGAAGGCTTCACTTGAAGTTCAGCTAGTAAACTTCCATCATCATACAAGCTGAGATGAGCAAACATTGCTCTTAAGTCCGATATTACCTTACGGCTTAACGCATCTGCCACTACGTTAGCTTTACCTGGGTGATACTCAATTGAGCAATCGTAGTCCTTCAACAACTCAATCCACCTCCGCTATCTTAAATTCAACTCCTTCTGGGTAAGGAGATATTTCAGGCTTTTATGATCGGTGTAGGTAATAGACTTCTCTCCATACAGGTAGTGTCTCCAAATCTTCAGAGCGAACACTACTGCAACTAACTCCAGATCATGTGTGGGATAATTCACCTCATGTGGTCTCAATTGCCAAGACGCATATGCTACCACTTTTCCCTCTTGCATCAACACATATCCTAACCCTGTGTGCGACGCATCGTAGTAGATGGCAAACTCCTTCCCAGCTTCAGGCTGAATCAACATTGGTGCCTCTGTCAAAATCCTCTTCAACTTTTCAAAGCTTTCCTGCTGCTTATCTGACCAGACAAACGGTACCCCTTTTCGTAGCAACTTGGTTAACAGTGCAACTATTATCGAGAACCCCTCAACAGACCTTCTGTAGTACCCAGCCAAACCAAGGAAACTCTGAATTTCTGCCACAGACTTAGGCAGTTTCCAGTCCAACACGGCTTCAATTTTTCAGCGGTCCACCCTAATCCCCTAGCAGACAGAACATGTCCCAGAAAGGTAACTTCTCCCAACCAAAATTCACACTTGCTGAATTTGGCATATAGTTGCTTTTCTCTCAAAATTGGCAGAACCACCTGAAGATGCCAAACATGCTCCTCTTCCGTCCTGGAATAAACCAAGATATCGTCTATGAACACTACGACAAACAGATCCAGATAGGGTTGGAATACTCGATTCATCATATCCATAAACACAGCCGGTGCATTCGTCAACCCAAATGGCATCACTAATAAATCGTAGTGACCATAGCGAGTTTGAAAAACCGTCTTATGAATATCTGCTTCCTTGACCTTAAGCTGATGATAACCTGACCTCAAGTCTATCTTTGAGAAAACTGAAGTGCCTCGCAGTTGATCGAACAAGTCGTCAATCCTTGGCAACGAGTACTTGTTCTTAATCGTCAACTTGTTCAATTGCCTGTAGTCAATACACATCCGCATCGACCCGTCCTTTTTCTTAGCAAATAATACCGGTGCTCCCCACGGAGACACACTTGGTCGGATCAAACCCTGATCCGATAGTTCCTGAATCTGGGCTTTAAGTTCTACCAACTCCTTCGGCGCCATTCTATACGGAGCAATAGACAATAGCACTGTTCTTGGGAGAAGATGAATACCGAACTCCACCTCACGACCCGGAGGTAACCCTGGAAGCTCTTCTGGAAAGACGTCTATAAACTCCTTCACTGTTCTAACATCTCCTACAGACAATTCCTTGGCTTCCAACGCACTGACAAAAGTTAGGAAAGCCTCGCATCCTTTCCTCACCCTACTTTCAGCCTTAAGAGCAGACACCATATTGGACAGATAACTCCTTTTTTCGCCTACCACTAGCACCTCATTATCCTCGGGGGTCTTCAATACCATGCGCTTAGCGGCACAATCCAAGTTTGCTCGATACTTAATTAACCAGTCCATGCCTAAGATCAAATCGAACTCGCCGAACGGTAATTCCATTAAATCAGCCGGAAAAACTATCCCTTGTACTTCTAAAGGCACAGTCCTAAAGAGTCTGTTCACCACTACAGATTGTCCTAAAGGGCTAATCACAGTCATCTCTCTAGAAGCAATCTCAGATTCTATGTTCAGAGCTCCAGACACAGTACTAGCAACATAAGAATATGTAGATCCAATATCAATTAGTGCTGTAAAGGGTAAACCGAAAATAAGGAACGTACCGGTTATGATGTCTGGTGCATCGTCCTCCTCCCGGCATCTAGCTGCATAGACCAACCCAGGCTATCTCGCATTTGTATTCCCAGCACCTCTGCCCGGTGCTCCACGCCATCGACCAAAACCATTTCCAAACCCTAGTAGGACCACGGCCTCTCTGTTGTTGCTGACCACCTCTTCCAGGCTGAACATAACTCTGACCCAATGGTCGTCCTCTATTTGGCTCTTGTGGACAGTCCTTTACCCGATGATCTACTGATCCACACCTGTAACATCCATTACTTCTTGCCCAGCACTCCCCCGAGTGAAACTTCCCACACGTAGGACATTGCTGATGCCGTCCAACAACAACAGGCCTCGCAACTCGACTCGACCCATCGAAACTAGGCCTCTTTTGGAAATTCCCAGTAGATCCTGACGACCCGAAATTCCTCTTATTCCTACCCTTGTCCCTATCCTAATTCTGCTTCTCAGATCGCTTCACCTCTTCCGCTATTTTAGCCTTCTCAACCAAAATAGCAAACTCATCCCTTAAACCATCCTCAAATCAAACACAGCGCTCATGATCTGTTGCAACAATACCCCGGGCATAATGGCTTAGACGTAGGAATTCCGCCTCATACTCAGCAACTGATTTATTCCCCTGGACCAAGTTTAGAAACACCTTTCTTTGAGCGTCCACATAACTCGACCCAATATACTTTTCCTGGAACGCTGACTTTAAAAAATCCCAGGTAATGCGGTCAGCTGCTGTACCATCCCTTACCGTGAGCCACCACTGGTATGCCTCATCTCGAAGAAGGGACACAACTCCTTTTAATTTCTCTTCCGTGGTACAGTCAAGATCATCCATGATGCGCTCAACCGCTTCTAGCCAGTACTCAGCTACATTAGGAGCTACACCAGAAACGCCCCTAAACGTTTCAGCACCATTAGCTCGGAGTCGCTCCAACATAGACTTTCGAGCTACTGATCCCGTGCTCGCTCCAGCAACTCGCTCCAAAACACGTAACATAGTCTGAGACACAGCATCGTCTCCACCAGTTTGGTCCTGAAATTTTGCTTCCGCAACTGGCGGTGCTGGCACTTCACCTTCCGGCCCATGCCCTGATTCCGAAGGTTCAGACCCAACACCCCTGCCTCTACCACGGTCACGCATGCCACGTCCACGTCCTCTAGCATTCATGACTATCGGTGCGACTTAATCTGATTAAAAGTTTTATGAATTAGTATTTTTCTTCCACTGTTTATTACCGAGCAGTCTTATGGAATAGCACTTAGAAGTAGATTTTCGCAAGAAATATTTCTAAATGTCTCTATTCCTAGAGTTGCATTTCTCACTACTAACTACCACGATATCTCATAAAAATTCAAGTAGCAATTAGAGAACTTACAGTGCAGATTGGTGCCGGAAACTCAGGTGCCATGCTTCCAGAAATCATGTATTTTATCTAAACCATTTTCCAAACCAACTTTTGAAAACATTTTTGAACCTCATACCCACAATCGAGTTTTTGTAACCTGGCTCTGATACCATAATTGTAACACCCCAAACCCGGTCAATACGTTACGACCAAATCTGGTTTGTTACAGGAAAGATAGTTTTGAAAACTTTTAACGGAACATCGTAACTTGAGGAAAACTTTTCGTTAGTGATTCCATTTAAGGGATAATTTAAAATTCTGTTGAGAATATCTTACCAACTTTTTATTCAAAATAACTAGGAGTTACAAGCCGGACTTAGGAAATTCTAGAAATGTGATATTTTGGAACCAGAGATTGAAGGTTTACGAAAAATTCCCAAATTTTAATTATCAAGTCATTCACCTTCATTTTTTTATCGGTTTGAAAACTATTTGCTTATGATTTGTTTTAATTTTAGAAAACCCCACATATGACAGATTATCTAGTGTATAGTATCAGCATTAAGTCCTGAATTAAAGTTAAAGTGACCTTATTACATAATAAAATCCTGAATTAAAAATAAGTTCAAAATAAAGTAACGTAGTCTACGAAAAAAAATAGTAACGCATGGCCACCTCGAGTCTGCCCCGGCTCCAAACCCGTGATCTAGGGATTACCTGCAAAATTTAGCAGAGGGGTGAGTCACTGAGACTCAGTGTGTAATTTTCCCGATAACGCAATATGGGCCTTAAGCCCACAGATGCACGTTTGGCCTTAGCCCACTCAATATAGCATATAACACATGTATGCAATGCAGCCCAACCCAATCTAGTATTTCCATCCTCTAGGTCACCTGAATCACCCATGACACCCGTGGCATTATGCCACTGTGGTTCTTGACTATAGTGGTCCTAGATCACTCGTGACAAAGTCACTAAAATATTTAATCGTGGGGCCAACCCACTGTGGTCTTAGACCATCGTGGCAATCTCTGATAAGTTTATGTATACGTGGGGCCAACCCACTATGGTCTTAGACCACCGAGACAAGTCACTCATATATGCATACGTGGTTTTAAACCACCGTGGTTCAAAGACCACTGTGACATTAGTCACTGATTCACACTTCCCCTTTCATTCAATCCCAAGCCCATGCTCATTTTATCATACTAAAACTGAATGCAACATACTCTCAATGTGTAATAGATACTTATTTCATACATGCATATAATCGAAAGTATCATCATAGCAGAACTTACCCGGTGTCTCCAACCTTACCCATGAGGGTATCTCGACTATCAAATCAGTCATTTCGGCTTTCCGACAACACAGTTAATAACACAAATAGTAAAGAAGCATGTGAGTATTACACACCTGATACCGCGTAACAATAAACTCTCTATGTCGACGCTTTCACTAACAGGGACAACGGCTATTTGCCTAACCCAGGCAGACGTCGGCTCTCTACCACAACCTGGTGGATAATCCCAAACCGCCAACATAGCATGCCTTTTAAATTTAGGAGTAGGGATTACGGGTACACTCCCCTCCTCAGCTTGACCGTTTCTTCATCCATGAAACAGACTTGAACAGAGGTCAGAGAGAGACGTCGATTGTCTATTAAGGAAATGTTGATTAAGGCAACCAAAACACAAAGGAGAATACTATCCAAGGAACCTGAGAAGATAATCCCTTACCTTTGTTATCAAGAAGTCACACCACACTAGATTGGCTACAGTCTAAGGGAGACTCCTATAATCGGCTGAAGAGATTCGGCTATCCACTTTATTCCAGAGCAATCACGCCATGTTGAGAGAAAGTTAAAAGAGGTTAGTCGCAACTTCTATAAGAAACAACAATAGCCACTTCGGCTACGACCCCACATAAAACTGAAAACACGAGAAGAGTGATAGAGTCTTCAATTACCTTGCACAAACGAAATTCGACCGAAGAGGACCCTTCAGCAGTCACAAGCACCTTGCTTTCTGAGATACAGCTTGAACAAAGAGAAGCCGAGTGAGACCAAGAAAATTCAGCCAACAGAAAAGATAAGCTTAAAAGATGATTCGGCTAGAGGAGAAAGAGGGTTTCGGCTTGGCAAGAGAGGAGATGAGAGTTTGAACTAGGGAATGGTTCGGTTATGGTGTTTAAGAGAAAATAGCAAAGGAGAAGAAAGAGATTTGGCAAAGGGGGTGGCTTCAAGGGATTCTGGCTTATGAAGAAGATAGTAAAAGAAAACGAAACTAGAATGTGAAGGGTTGATGGTGAAGAGAGATTCGACCAAAGGTGTTTTGGTAACCTTGAAGAAAACGGAGTGCGCGAATGGGGAGGTTTGTAATCAAGAGAGAAAAGATGAGAAAAGTTGAGAAAACAAAAAGACATGAAAAGAACCCTTAGATGTACTTAGGGAATTTCGGCACACAAAAGTCACTCACCAATTTGGCATACACACTACTCCAAGCTCTCGGTTTTGTTAAGACACATCCAATGCCGTCACCCCCTAGCCCCAACAACACACATAGCCGAAATCTCCCCTCCCCACACTTCAACATTCGGCCAACACTACCCACCTTCACCATATCCCACGATTTCCACCTACTTCCACTCCCCAACATCCATTTGAATTGGTTGACCAATTCAAACTCCACAACCCCCTCATGTCCACACGTTTGAACACCTTGACCCATTCAACCAACAACCTTGGAGAGTCCCTGCCGAATCCGCCTTCCCTCCATCCTGGGATTCGAACTCTTTCCCTACTGCTGCTCCCTTGTGACGCCACACCCCTGCACCTTAAGTGGCGTCTTCTTGCCACTCTACCTCACTTCTTCTTGTGTCAACAAACACAAGAAATTACCCTTAAGACCTGCCTCAACGAGCCCTCCCCTAAAGTGCCTAAAAATAAAATTTCTACGAAGACCCTAGCTTGACCCCGAGCCTTCCCAGGTCCCCCAAACACACCAAATTAACAAGCAGAACAAGCCTAACACACAGGAAACATAAAAAATGCTGAACCCCTAATTCCAGGATGCTACAATAAATGCCTGAAAAGTAGCGTACTCCATGATAATATGTTTATGAAATTATTGACGGGTTAGATAAAGTTAGGATTTTGGGAAATAATGTTTCAGTATTTTCCCATCTAATGTTATCGACTGCAAACCGTGATAGGTGAAGCTTCGGGCCTTTTAAAGGGGACATTGTGGTGTTTGAGCATTAAGGTTAAAAATGGCAAAATGGAGGAATGGGTAGATGGATATGGAAAAGGAATTCCATTAAGATTCCACCATACGGTGTTACTAAGTGCAAATCATGATGTGTGAAACTCTAAGCCTTGTAGAGGGGACACTACGGTGTTCGAGCATCAAGGTTAAATATGAGATAAAATTATATCGACAGGCTCACTAGAGCGACACCGTGATGACGATTACTAAGTTCCATAAAGCAACACTGCGACAACGATCAACAAGCTCTATGAGGCGACACCGTGACAGTAATAAGGTCTTTTGGGGCAACACCTCAAAGAAATTTAAGGTGTAAGACAATAGCTCAGCTATGACAACCAATGGAGTATGCCACGACATTCAACATAGGGAATAATATGGAAGACCATGGATCGGCCATGACAACATAGAGGGTTCATCGGGACACTAAAAATGAGAAAATCTGCCAGGATGTTAAACATGAGGAATATTGTGTAAGACCACAGCTCGGCTGTGGTAGCATACAGAGGCCGCTGAGACATTAAAAACATGGCAATCCGTCGGGAAAGTAAATATGGGAAAGTCCTCCTGTACATTAAACATATAGCCTAATGAGTAAGACCGTAGCTCGTTATGGCAACATATGTAGTCCACCATGACGGTAACATGGAATAGTCCACAGGGACAATAAAACGGAGTAGCCGCCAGGGTGGCAATCGTAGTCAGATCATGCAAACAAGGAATTATGCAAGTGTTGAAAATTGAAAGCTAGCCAGCAGGTTTCAGGAATTTGGCAGAAATGGAAAATTAATATAAACGGGAAAGGACTGTGAAAATGGTAGGCAAGAGGTCGGTAGGGCATAGGGTGTTATGTTGGGAAAAACCGGGTTGAAAATAGTTTTCTTGCACAGTGAAAAATTAAAATTTTAAAAATCAACCTGGTTTGTGATATTTATATCAATAAACCTTAACCGAATACTGTAACACCCCTAACTCGTAACCGTCGCCGGATTAGGGTTAAGAGGCATTACGAATCATTTCCGAACATTTCATAACATTTTACAACACATAGTCAATCATCATTCAAAACATATCACAACATAAGCATATAGTCTCTAAAAGAGGTCTACGAGACCTTAAACACGTGTTAGAAAGAGGTTTGGACCAAACCGAACACATACGAAAATTATCTGAAATTCTAACATTTTTCAAAACTACAGAGGTCACACGCTCGTGTGGGCAGGCCGTGTGTTTCTCACGGCCTCAGACACGCCTGTGTGTCTAAGCCGTGTCAAAACAGGTATACATACTGACTTGTCCACACGGCCTGAGACATGCCCATGCGCCTCACCCGTGGTCTACACTGACTTGCACCACACGGCCAGTCACACACCCGCGTGTCCAGCTCGTAGTCGAGCCTAACTTGTTTCACTTGGCAAACTTAAACAACACGGTCGAGCCACACGCCCATGTGCTCAACCGTGTGGGGAATTATAGGCCATATTCAAGGCCAAACTTGCCACCCACACTTAGGCACACCTACAAGCTTCAAAGCAATACTAAGTTATGCCTCAAAATGCATCCAAACATACTATTTCATGCATCAATTAATCACCAACTATACCATCTATAATAATAATCAATTTCATCTCATGTTGGTTCAACCAATATACCAAAATTCACATCGCAAACATATAGACCAAACATCATATGAACCTTACCACCATTCACATTTAAACCACAATTTTCATCAACCATTTAAGCATGAAACATACTATATTCATCATTTACAAAACTCACACTTAATACCTACATCATTTCACTTCCAAGCCAAATCACATGGCAAGGATTAAACATTTCAAAACATGCCATATCAACTAGCCTATACATGCCATATACCAACTATATACATCTTTCAAAAGTACCCCAAGTAGATAGCCGATAGTGTGATAGAGATGCTGACGATCCCCGGATCTGAGCTAGCTTACTGACACAGTAAAATAGAGAAACAAATCACACAGTAAGCTTCTGAGCTTAGTAAGTTCGTAATATAATACATACTACTCAATAATACCACATCAATACATGATTAAATCATCATATAGATAGATGCTCAATTAGGTATATTATCATCCTCAACTAAATGCTTAAATATCTATCAATTCAACTTCTAAAACTATCATCAACCACATAGGTTCAAACGTACCTTGATCAACACATAGTTACTCACCATTCATGCTACTCAATTGCTCGATATTACACCTCGTTCAACTTTTACTATTCTTTTGATTATTTCACACACTTAGTGCCAGTTTCATAACCGAAACATAATCTTCATCGCACACTTAGTGCCAATATGTTAAGCCGAACTATATCAGTATCGCACACACAGTGCCAAATCAATAAGCCGAAGCTTCTATCTTTTTGCACAAACAATGCTAATCCTCTCTGTCTTGTTTCAAATTTTCGCACACTTAGTGCCATCTAATTCAATTTCCCACATAGCATTTCTAATCTCTTAATTATATATATTTTCATTCAATTCACATCACATAGATATAATTTAACAACTAGTATTATATCCGAACTTACCTCGGACGTCGCAGTACCAAAATGGTCGATTAATCGAGCACTTTGTCTTTGCCTCGATCTCGATCCGAATCTCTCCTTTATTGGTCTATACATATTCAAATTTAATTCATTCAATCACCAGTTCATTCAATTTAGTCCAAACACATATATTTAGGGCATTTTACAAAATAGCCCTCACATTTTCACATTTCAACACTTTAGTCCCTATTTCACAAAATCACAAAATATACAAAATTTCACATCACTCATGCCTAGCCGAATTCTCTCTATGTTCATACAAGGCCACACATTTCGTTTAATTCACATTTTAGTCCCTCAATTTACACTTTTCTCAATTTAGCCCAATTTATTCAAATCATAAAAAATTCAAAGACAAAATGTGTTAATCTAACACATATCTTTCATAATCCATCACCAAACTTCACAAAGCTCATGAATTCATCCATGGAACATTTCAAATTCATCATGAATTCACAAAATTTAAGCATGGGTTTTGTAGAGTACAAAGCAACGATTACAAAAACGTAGAAATTGTTAAAAATCGAGCTTGAAACATACCTTAATCAAAGACTCAAATGGCCGAACCCTAAAAATTTTCTCCTTTCTTTTTCTTTAGCAAATTTCGGTAAGGATGATTAAAAGATGAGAAAATTTTTGGTTTTGTTTTATTTAATATTAACATAATAGGCTTTTTTACCATTTTACCCTTAATGAAAATTAATAATAACACCAAAACCGTGCTATCATCTTCCACTAACTTATAAAGTGGACTAATTGCATCATAAAACCTCCAAATTATAAATTCAACAACAATTAGACTCTTCAATAATCAGCACACAACTTTTTCACTTTATGCGATTAAGTCATTTTCCTTAATTCGACACACAATCAATAAAATTTTCACACAGAATTTTCACACATGCTCAATCACATACTATAAACACATAAAATAATATTAAAATATTATTTTGACCTCAGATTTGTGGTCTCGAAACCACTATTCTGATAGGCTCGAAACTAACTATTATTTCGACAAAGGCAAGCGCACCTATCGAACAGTAGTATAGCTATGGTGAGTCCAGAATATCGTAAACTCAAGGACCAAGGGTACTAGAATTAACTATCTTTTTATTATCTAGCCTAGTAATTAAGGGGATTTATTTTTAATCTAAAATTAACTAACTGATTTAACTAACTATGAACGCGACAGAGAGTGAGATAGGCAATACCTAAGGAAGAATCCACCTAGACTTCACTTATTACTTTTGATTCATGCGATTTATTCAGTTGATTTAATCCGTAGAAATCCTAAATTATATTAATACCTCTTTCGAGGCTACTAACAACTGACTCTAGTCTAATTAATTGAAATCTCTTTCTAATTAAAACCCCTACAGTTGCATTAACTCGATCTATGGATTCACTTATTAGGTTTCATTCTCATCCGGTAGATTTTCATCGCCTTATTTCTAGGGTTGCAATCAACTTTGCTTATTTGTGTTGACCTACTCTTAAACAGGGACTTTGCTCCACTGAATAAGCACATTCGACTTGAATCAATAACCTGAATTATCAAACAAGAATAAAAACTCACAATTAAGAATAAGAACAAGTATTTATCTTATAAATCAAATAATAATAAGATTCGTCTTAGGTTTCATCCCCTTAGGTATTTAAGGGATTTAGTTCATATTGATAGAGGGAAACATATTAGAATAGGGAAAACAAAAAAACATAAGAAAAACCAAAAACCTTCTAAAGAACTTGATGGGGAATCCTCAGTCTTGATGGAGATCCTTCTCCTAAGCTGTTCCCGATGGCTATCTTGGAGTATCCTCTGCCTTCTACTCGGCGTCTATTCGACGACCTGTCGAACTCTCATTTAGGTTGGCCCCTAGGGTGTTTATATAGGCTTCGAGATGCCTTACTTGGCCCACAAGTATCATATTCCGAATAGAATTCATCCTAGTTTCGGCAGGGACACGCTCGTGGTCGATAGTCCAGGCCGTGTTCGATCCTGCTTGTCACACACGGCCGTGTGGTCCGCCGGTGTGCAGTGGTCCAGGCCGTGTAGGCCCATTTTGTCCCTTTTTTGGCCTGATTATCGTTCTTTTCAACTCCTTAGGTTCTACTGAGTATAAAACATGAAATTAAAATATTAGGAGCATCGAATCCATCAAATTCAATGGAAAATCATCCAAAATTAATCCTAGCATGGGGTTAAAATATGTTTAATTTATGGTTTCTCAAATATCCCCACACTTAAACCTTTGTTTGTCCTCAAGCAAAATCCTCAACTCATAATTAAAATTAACTTCCTTAATTCATAATTCTTATCAATAATGTTTTATCATAATTCTTAGATAATTCATACATTGATAATTTAACAAAAAGAGTCCTAAAGATTCAAACAATCTAAGTCATACATTTTATAGCACGAAAACATAGGTGTTCCCCTTACCTAAATAATTACCTCTGATTCAAAACTGACAAGGATTGACATCCTCACTAAGGATACACTCAAATCACTCAAAAGTGTTTAAGGTTCAATTTAAGCACTCAAAGGTCAAACATGAAAAGTTAATCCCATAAGCTTGCATGAAAATCAAATCTCCACCACTAGAAAATGAGATGATACACAAATCAAAAGGTCTTTAAAGGGTTGTAATGGGGCTTGGGTTAAAGGTGTGGATATAGGCTGAATTAGAATGTTAGAATTGAGATTGAATTGACAAATTACCTAACTATAAGAATTGAACTAATACTGGATAATTACATTGATTGAAAACTTATCACTAATAACATGAGCTTCTTCTAAAGATGTGACATTAATCGTTCAAGCTTAAACTAATAATGAATAAATCTTCAACTTTTTTTTTAGAATATACAATGATAAGAAAGAACTTTAACAACTAAAATAAAGAAAATAGTTAGGCAAATGCTCAATTCAAATCTTGACAAAAAGGGACGTCAAAAGATTAGGGGAATTAAAAATTTGGTTTTTGGGTTAATATTAATGGGTGAGTCAAGAAATGGTTTATTAGGCTAAAAAGGGGTTCACTAGGGGTTAATTATGGAGGTAAGCTTTTTGTAGAGTAAGTGGGTTACAACCTAGGTGCCTTTATCATTTTTAGTATATCAAATCAAAAGTGTGGTCTCGACATGTATAATCGAAGTAAGTTCTAGAATAACAAATAAATATTGACACATTCATAATCAATAAAGTGAGAAAGAAAAATATATGCTCTAAAAGGCTCAAAATCTCACAAAAATTATGGTTTTCGATGTCAACCTTGTAAATTTCAAACTTCAAAGTAATATTTAAGATTAGGGAAACATCCTAATAGAATTTTAATTCTGAAAATAGACTTTATCATGCTCGATTCTCTAATGTCTTAAAGTTTAAACCATTAATGCACAATTATCTATGACCTATTCCAAGACATATCAATAAAAATTATAAATCAATAGAAGTTTCATTCTAATAGTAATATGAGAAAATTACTTAGGACAAAGCATAATTCAGGGATTTTCTTATAATAAATTAAATAACCTCCCCACACTTAAGATGTACATTTTCCTCAATGTACAAAAAATGGATCATAACAATATAGTTAGAAATCATAAGAGATGGAGAGAAGTGAAACTTTCTGAATTGTGGATGAAATTCTTAGAAAATAACGAATGATGAACATGATAACTGGGTAGAGGTGAAGGTGGGGGAGAATACTCTGGTGGTGTGTTCGTTCCTTTAGTGGCACCTTGAACCTTTGTAAACTACGAAGTCATCAGTAAATTTTTAGGACGTTCTATTAGTGGGCGTTGTTAAATTTATTTGAGAATTAGACAGCCAGAGAAAAAAGAAATCGAACTATACTAATAAAAGTTTTAAACAAGAAAGGTAAAGATTTGAACAAACAAATGAAAATAAAAATAAAAGTACAAATAAAAGTAAAAATAAAAGTAAAAATAAAAATAAAAATAAAAATAAAGGGACTCAAAGGTCATCATCATCGGCTGGATCGCGAGGTGGTGGAGGCGGCGATATGTGGAAGTGATGACAAATCTGCTGAAGAGTCGCATCGATGCCGTCAAATCGTCGAGCGGTGTCATTAAATTGTTGAGTACAGTAATGCTCGAACCGAGTGAGGCGTTCAGAGATGTCTGAATGTGAAGCAGCCGCATGAACTGGTCGGCGAGGGGGGTGTGGTGCCGAAGGTGGCTCCTCGTGCTGTGGAGGGACATCATCAATAATGTCCTCTGGGTCGCCGGTGCTTGAGATAGCCTATACTAGGGAGAATCGAACCCAAGGCGACGCTCAATCATCCTCATGTGGAGCATCAGCTGGATGCCCTATGGGGACATCTGTCATATCAGTGTGAGTGAGGAGGACTGAGTGGCAGTGTTGAGGAGCCCAAAATACCGAGCTAGATGTGTGATGTAGGGACCCATGGAGATGACCTCTCTCCTCTGCTGCTCCATCTGATGTTGAATGGCATGAGCTATGAGGTAGGCTAAGTCGAAGACGTGCCCATTCGCCATGCACCATAGAAAGTAGGTGTCGTCAGTGTTGACGACGTCGGTGCTCTCTCGCCTACCTGTCAATGTATGAGCTAAGATGGCGTGTAAGTACCTCAGGGATGTGGCGAGAGCTGTAGCCTTGGAGCGACTGGGGTCATATGTAACACCCTTAACCCGTATCCATCGCCGGATTAGGGTTACAAGGCATTACCGAACATAGCACAGGTCACAACAATTATTTTCTGTTCATACAGTCATATCTGAATGCATTATGATTAATACACTTTCATAGTATGTTTAAACAATCTTAAATCCGTTATCCAAGTTCACATATAAGCAATTTACAACAAATAACAAAGGTTACTATTCATTTGGTCACTAAGTCACATTGACCGAATATGCACTTATTCTTTATTAATCTACTAAGCAAATTATCAATTACCAAAACTAAACATACATATATGTTTTTGCATAAACTTTATTTAACCTAATTCAAAATAGGCCAATTACAAACATCCAAAAAAATATAGATCAACTCATTTATAAGATCAAAATCGAATCAACAAGACCAAGTAAACTTCCATAATTCAAAACACATAAATATAAAATTTTATACACATGTACATACTAGACTTAACTACTAATTCGGGACATAAAAATTGAAACTGTCCATCTGCGTCGTGTTGACTAAATTGACTATAACTCGAGTTACAAAACTCAAAATTTAGATCTGTAAATTTTCCTTGAAATTAGACTCATAGATCTTCTTAATATAATTTTTCCAAAATTTTTCATGAGGCCAATTAGTACAGTTTAATCATTAAAGTTTCCTCTATTTCACTATTTGATGGTTCTGACCTATCTTTACAAAACCTTAGTTATCTCATTGTACAGAATTCAAATAATGTTCTTGTTTATTCCAATCAAAAATAGACTCATTAAGGATTCTAAGAATATAAACTATGCTCCATGATCATTTTTGTACAATTTTTAATAATATTTCTAAGACAAGACAGGGGATCACGAAGTCATTCAGAACCAGTCTCACTAAGATTTAAATATCTCATAATTTAAAATTCCTTTGCCTACTTTGTTTTTTTCATATAAAAATAGAAACAATAAACTTTAATTATATATCTTATTCACTTTCTAATTAAATTTCTCCTATTTGTGGTGATTTTTGAAAATCACATCACTGCTACTAACCAAAAATTGTTTCATTGCAAAATATGGTTAACTAGTTTATAACATCTTTACTCCATTTCATTTAAACTCTATACATTAACCATACTTATATATACTAAAACCAAATCAACCAAAGCCACAACCAAACATAATCATCAGGCCAAAATATAAATTCCAAGATTAACAAGATGGACAAGCCATTTTCGCATGGCTTATATTTACAACATCAAAACATCATCCAAGTATTAGGCTACCCTATACATGCCTTAAGTTCTACGTCAAAACTTTAAAAGTACCAAAATGAGTCGATAGTGTGGATGTCTTCGAAAGCGATTCCCGAGCTCGTAGCTAACAACCGAAAATCTATAAACAGAAAAACAGAACACACAAAGTAAGCTATCTTAGCTTAGTAAGTCTTAAGCATATGTAATAAATCAATTGAACAATCAAATAATTTTATCTATCACTTTTATTATAGAAGTAATAACATAGCACATATAAACAATTATAGCCAAATGCTAAAATCCTTGCTTGGCATAACATTTATCACTTGTCAACCTCAAAATATCACTATCTTACCTTAATTATATATACTTACCGAACACATATAATTTAATATGTTTTCACATACAACCGAATTAAGTCGGTATTATATACATATTAACCACCTATAACCGATTATGCATATATATATATATATATATATGTATTCCTTAAATATCACATATGCATTTACCCGTTGGGCCGAATCTAAAAGACACATCTAAGCTCACATCCAAAGATCAAATTCTAATATGACATACTCATCATTTATAAGGCCGAATAGACATACTAGAACTTTGCAAATATACATCATCTATAACACATACCACTAGTATCAAATAGTAATATACCAACTTGCCTTATCTCTTACAGCCATTAGGCTTATATGTACCTGAACATTTAGCTCATTAGCTATTTTTAAATTCCACATCGTTAATGATCCATCGAAGCAAATACTTATAGTAAATCACCGGCATAAAGCCTGCTAGGCATAAAGCCTGAAACACACACCGGCACTAGGCCTGCTAGACCCGAGGTCTAATATTCAATCACCGACATTAAACCTGCTAGGCACAGAGCCCGATTAAGTTCACCAACCCAAGGCTTGCTAGGCTCACAGCCTGAATATCGATACTTTTAAGCTGTCTCACACATATATTTATTATAACAAATCACTCACATACTTCGTATACTTTGTACGAGCACTCAAATATCATATCACAATCGAACAACTTAAACATATTAAATCTTAACTTTAATCACTTTTGGCTTTTCAATAATATAGATACTGTAACACCCCAAATCCGGTCAACACACCACGACCGAATCTGGTATGTCACGTAGGGAAAACATCTTGAAATCATAAGTTTGTCGAGTAATTTTCCTAGAAAACCCTTCTTAAAATATTTGAAATCCTTGTTTAAGATGACATTGAAATCGTGAGATGATTGTTAAAAGAAACTCATACTCGACAATCTACTTTGTTGTTACAAATTTTATAAGAAAATGATACTTGTTCAAAACTGAGTATAATGCGTATATTCGAGTTGAAAACCACTTGCTTCCGAAGTTGTTTGACATTTACAGTTGTAAAGATATCCAAGTTACCTTATTACAATGTAAACTTTATTACCCGATGGTAACGTTTGAAAACCCGAAGAGATATAATTTGGAAAACATCGCTTCTTTACCATTTAATTTTGTCACATTTATAAATCCAACTTGTAGAATATAGACAAAATAAAAGTAAGTAATAATAAAAACCCAAAATAAACTTAGCGGCCTTATTACAAAACCAAAACCAAATTTAAGGAAAACTAATAAAAATGAAATAGCAGTTTAAAGTCAAAACCAAACTAAGATGCATGGACACCCCGAGTCCTCCCCGGCTTCATATCCGCGATCTATGCCTCATCTGTAAAATATAAGGGAAGGGGGTGAGTCACCGAGACTCAGTGTATAAATCCCCAACCCGATAGTTCATGCACTTACACAGATCATCAGCAAACATGCAAATCTTGCACCCCATAACCTATCCATCCAATCTCCTTTAACTACCCCGTGTGGTCAAAACCACTGGTGGTCAAAACCACTGGTGACCGAAGTCACAGATATCAAGTGATGGGGCCAACCCATCGTGTGGTCAAAACCACTGATGACAATCCCGTAATATCATGTGGGGCCAACCCACTGTGGTACCAAACCACTGGGACGAGTCACAATATTCATATGTGGTCAAAACCACTGGTGACCGTAGTCACAAATATCAATCGTGTGGTCAAAACCACTGGGACTTAGTCACAAATCATATCAATAGTGTGGTCAAAACCACTGGTGACCGTAGTCACAAATCAACTGATGGGGCCAACCCATCTTGTGGTCAAAACCACTGGTGACAGTCCAAATAAATCATCCCCCTCCTCTCATCAATCCCATCATCATCATGCCCATATCATAGAATCATAATATCATGTATTGTGCATTTTAAGGTATAACATAGCATTTAGCAAATCATGATGATGCATATCAAAAGTCACATAGCAGGGGACTTACCCGGTTTCCAAGCTCATGCCCAAAGGGCATTATCACTGAATACAAAGGTTTAAGCAGTAACATAATAAGCAGGTTATACTAACAAAGTGTGTAAGAGTTTACACACCTGATTAAACGTAAATCTAAGCGAAAAATTCCAAAGCTACGCGATACTACGAGATCCCGAAACGTATGCTATCACTGCTCCTACAATCGGCCACTGTTTAGTTAGTAATCAAAAGCCCTATTCGGCTTAACCAGAAATCCCAACAAGATGTCACCCCAGAAAATAATACTCACCTTAAGCTGATTTGGTTACCAACCAAATCCCGAACCACGTGATGAACTCTCTTGAAATCGGCTAAACCTTAATACACATAGATGGTTAGCCTTCGGCTTTTGAATGATTGAGAAACGGATATTGAGATGTTAACCCCTTACCTAGATCGACCACCAAATCCCGAAGGCTCAATGTGCTTGGCTAAACCCCTTCCTACAATCGGTTTCACACACCATTAAGAATCCAAGGCCATTCGGCCATAGTATAAATCCAGAACTAAAAGAGTTTATCATCATCTTACCTTAGTAACTGCTTTGGTCTTTGAACACCACAGATTGACACACCCCAAATGATGGCTAGCAAGAGATTCGGCTATGACTCCCAAGAAGAAGAGAACCCAATTTCGGCACTTCACCAAAGGCTAGATTACGAGAGAAAAGAAGAGAGTGCGACTAAGGGTATTCGGCCAAGAGGAAAGCACAAAAAGGGACAACAACATTTTCGGCTTTTCATTTTAAACAATGAAAAACAAAATGGAAGAAGCTGGAATCAAGATTCGGCTCAAGTGATGATTTAATTCTGGAAAAGTGGTGAAGAGAAATGAAGTAGAAGGAGATAGATTCGGCAGTGAGGTTGAGAGAAGAGAAGAACGAAATAGAAGAAGAATGGAGAAAAGATGTGAGAGTAAGGTTTCGGTTTTGAGCAAAGTAGAAGAAGAAAAAGTGTACAAGATGAATTCGGCAATGAGAAGGCTAATCAATGAGAACCGAAAATGAAAGGGAGAGAATAGCTACCTGTGTTTCGGCTTTTACAAAAGAATAGCAAGATGGTTTGGCCAATAACAAAAGCTTGCCGAATGGAAAGCAAAGAATGCCAAATGAGGTTTCGGTTCTCCACTGAAATGACAAGAATAATTCGGCCTACACTAGCCGAAATTGCACCCTCCCAAGGCTATGGAGATTCGGCCTACTCTTCCAAGCTCTCCCAACCACTCATTCCAATCAGTTTGAATGAGTCAAACTCCACCTTTTCCTCCCCTCCATCAATTCAAATCTGTTTGAACAAGTCAAGCTCCTCAAATTTCTCCACTCCCTCCATTCAAAAGAGTCCCACCTGAACACTTCTCCCCTAGCTTGTGGCATCAAAAATAATAAGCAGAAAGGGATTTCTGCAGCTCAAACCAAGTCTCCCTCACACTCCTTATGGCGTCATCACCTTGGTGCTTAAGTGGCGCCTCCTTGCCATTCCTCCACTTGATCCCTTGTGTCAAACTTTTCCATTAAATTCTTTTAACACCAGACTCACCTAGCTCCTACCTCTTAAGGGCTAAAACAAAAAATTTTGGCCATGACCCAGGACTAACCCGAGGTCATGCCTAGACCCCAAAACATATCAAACCAACACAGCAGACATACCATCACAAGCAAACTCATACAAAATGCAGAGACCCCGATTTAAGGATATTGCAGATACGAAATATCCAAATCAACATATACTATGTTACTTACACAATTTACAATGTTTTATTGCTTAAAGACTTACCTCGGATATCGTCGGACAACAAAAACCGGCTATTCGATTATTTTCGCTTTTCCCGATCCAAATCCGTTTTCTTTTGTTCTTGATCTAAACATGTTCAATTTAAGCTCATTTAAACACATTTATATTCAATTTAGTCCAAAAACACATAAATGGGAAAATTACCATTTTGCCCCTAATATTTCACACTTTTTACAATTTAGTCCTATTTGCACAAAACACAAAATACACAAAATTTGAATTAACACCTTAAGGGCCGAATGTACCTAGTATTTAAACAAGTCAATCCAATTCATTTATTTCACATTTTAGTCCCTCTAAAATTTATTTTTGCAATTTAGTCCAACATACTCAATTTCTTCAAAAATTCAAAGACAAAACTTATAGATCTAACACATAATTATCATAATTCATCCTTAAACAACATAAATAACAAGCTATCAACAATGGCTCAACTCAAAATATTCATTAAACTCAAAAATTAAAACATGGGTCTTGAAGTATTCGAAGCAAGGATTTCAAAAACATAGAAATTATCAAAAACCGAACAAAACACATACCTAAATTCAAGCTCCAAAGTGCCGAATATGCTAAGCTTTTCTTTATTTTCCTTCTTCAACTTTCGGCCAAGCAAAAACATAAAGATGACCACTTCTTTTAAAATTTTTTATTTAACTTATATTAGTTTATTACTTTTTACTTTATTAACCTTTAATAATAATATTATATAGCATAATTTCCAAGGTCATTTAAGACCATGTACCTATCCATTATCTTTAAAGTCGGATAATTGCCCTTTAAGGACACCACATTAAAAAGCCACTATCAAATTAGCACTTTACACTTTAACTTGTAACTTTTACACTTTATGCGATTAAGTCCTTTTTCTTAATTAAGCTCACAAACAATTAAATTTTTATACGAAACTTTCACACATGCTAATTCACATATAATTAACACAGAAAATAATATTTAAATATTTTTTCGGACTCAGATTTATGGTCCTAAAACTATTGTTCCGATTAGAGTCAAAACTCGGACTTTTACAACTCTCCCCCCTTTAGGGATTTTCGTCCCCGAAAATCTTACCGGCGCATAGGCTTGGATAGCGTTCTTTCATTGTATCCTCTGACTCCCAAGTTGCTTCTTCTACTCCGTGCTTTTTCCACAGTACTTTAACTAACATAATTTTCTTATTTCTCAATTTTTTATCTCTCGAGCCAGAATACAAATCGGTTCCTCCTCATATGTCATATCAGGCTGTATTTCAACCTCTATTGGGCAAATCACATGTGAAGGATCATATCGATATCTATGAAGCATCGAAACTTGAAAGACATTATGGATCTTTTCTAGCTCTGATGGTAACTGCAGTCTATAAGCAACCGGCCCAATACGCTCTGTGATTTCATACGGTCCAATGAATTCGTTCGGATTGACCATCTGTCTGCGGATGAAAAGCTGTGCTAAAGTGTAGTTTAGTTCCTAAAGCATCTTGCAATTTCTTCCAAAACCGTGACGTGAATCTCGGGTCTCTATCTGAAACAATAGAAATAGGCACACCATATAATCTCATAATTTGAGATACATACAACTCAGCAAGCTTATCGAGCGAATAAGCTGCACGAACTGGAACAAAGTGAGCTGATTTGGTCAATCTATCCACAATAACCCATATTGCATCTTTCTTGCTTGGTGTCATAGGCAAACTGGATACAAAATCCATAGTGACTCTGTCCCATTTCCATTCAGGTATCATGATCGGCTGAAGTAACCCAGAAGGTACCTGATGTTCAGCCTTTACTTGTTGACAAACTAAACACTTCGAGACAAATTCTGTTATGTCTCGTTTCATACCAGGCCACCAATAGAACTGCTTCAGATCGTTATACATTTTCGTGCTACCCGGATGAACAGACAATCGACCGCTGTGAGCTTCATTTAAATCATCTGTATCAAATCCGAATTCCTCGGAACACATATTCGGTCTTTGAACTTCAAGCAGTCATTCTCATCAATTCAAAACTCTGACTCAACATCACTTTTACACTGAGCTCGTTTTGCCATCAAATCTTTATCAACTTTCTGGGCATCACCATTTTGTTGAATACACAACGGTCTTGCTTTTAATTCGGCTACAATCAAACCGTCATCAGACACAACCATATGCGCGTTCATTGCATGTAGAGCAAATAATGACTTTCGACTTAAAGACTTACCTCAGATATCGTCGGATGACAAAAACCGGCTATTCGATTATTTTCGCTTTTCCCGATCCAAATCCGTTTTCTTTTGTTCTTGATCTAAACATGTTCAATTTAAGCTCATTTAAACACATTTATATTCAATTTAGTCCAAAAACACTTAAATGGGAAAATTACCATTTTGCCCCTAATATCAACATTCCAGCGAAGTAGTTTTCAGCAAAGAAGGGTGAGCAAAGAGGATTGGACGAGAGCAAATGGAAGCTAAGGTCTTATCTCTCGGAACCAGCGGTGAAGTAGATCAAAGCGGCAGGTTGCATTGGAGTTTGGAGACGTTTGGGGAAGACGAGGACCAATAAATCGAGGTTTGACCAAGACCGGGCAAAATTGGTTCTTCTACTATCTTTGCTCAATTCTCGTTTCACGACAATGAGCAAAGAGGGGTAGCTGTGATAACCAATTTTGGCCCGGGCCCGTCAAAAACAACCAAGGCCCAAAACCATTAAAACCCAACAATAAGTAGCCCGTTCACAACCCACCAAGCCCAGATTAACCCAAAATACCAAACCCAAATTATAGCCCAATCCCAAATAGCTCGTTTAAGCACAAAAATAATAACCAAATAAACAAAACAAAAGATCCAATAATTAATAAAGTCCAAAGTCCATTACAAAAAACGGAGCCCAATTACAATGTCCATTTACAAAAACTCAGAGCCCAATTAATACAAGCAACAGCCCAGAATTCATTAACCCAAAAACAACCTAGCCCAAAACCACAGCCCAATAGCCCAAAACCTTAGGAGATTTCGGCAGAAAGGAAACCCTAGGGCTTCTCCCCTTCCAGCGCCGCCACGCGTCCCCTACACGCCCGTTGCCCCAGCTTCACACGCGTGATGCCCCAGCTCCCCATGCGCGCCGTGCCCCATGCCCACGCCCCTGGCGCTTCGAGCACCCCCAGCCACCTCGGTCTCGCACGCCTCTGCCCCTTTAGTGCCCCTGACGCCTGCAGCTTCCCTAGGTGCCTCGGCCCCCCATCGTCCCCAAGCCTTGCCCATACCCTGCAAATGAAAAAAAAAACGAAACAACAGAGGCAACCC
Source organism: Gossypium australe (assembly GCA_005393395.2). Classification (NCBI taxonomy): domain Eukaryota; kingdom Viridiplantae; phylum Streptophyta; class Magnoliopsida; order Malvales; family Malvaceae; genus Gossypium; species Gossypium australe. The sequence continues at coordinate 122,456,147 of CM016616.1, forward strand.
AAAGCAGAGGAGCATGGAATAAAAAGCAATAAGATAACACGAACGAGGAGGGTTTTTTTTTTTTTGGCTATAAAGCCATTAAAAAGACAGTGTAAAAGGGCTTCGGCTTTTCACGAGAAAAAAGAAAAAATCAATAATCCATCGCAAAAAACAGAGATCGCAAAAATAAAACAACCAAAAAGAGTCCGAGTAATTTCGCTCTTTCTACGAATAGCAGAAATCAAAAAATCAAAAACTCGAAGGTTAATTCCATTTTTTTCTTATTTTCACTACTGCTTTCATCTATTTACAGTCCTTTGTTTCACTGTTTTGAGATTTTTACAAGCAATAAACGAAATAAAAAAGGAAGAATGCTTACCTTATTGATCACCGACGACGATTTCCTCCTCGCTTCGTCGAGATCGAAGTCAGAAAAGGGAGCCCGAGGCTAGACGTCTGATTCGGTGTAAAAGGGGGGAGGGGTTAGATTGCGGGTGAGTAAGGGAGCTGTGTCGTTTTGGCTTTGTTTAGGGGTGGTTAATAATGATCAAGGAAACGACGTCGTTTACCCCCCATGGATTCGCGCATCGACCCGACCCGTTCAACGGGATCCGCGCGTTTTCATCAAGCGGTCTAATTGCTATCTCAGTCCCTCCGTGTTTTTATTATTTTCAACCCCGTTTGTTTCAAATTCTTTTTATTTTTAATTTGGCCCCAAAACTCGCATTTCATTTCAGTTCGATCCTAAATCAAAACAACTCCGTTTTAAAATTTGGTATAATTTCAACTTTAACCCCGTCATTTAACGCGTGTTTTATTTTAATCCTTTCAGTTTTTTATTACCTTTTGACCCCCTGTTTCCTCTGTTTATTTTAATTTCGTCCTTTTATTTTACTCTATTATCTTATATTATATCAAATTGTCCATATTACCATTTATATATCGGTATATTAACAGTATAAGTATATGTATTTTTATAATTGTTATTTGTTACTTTTATTTAACGAAAAATTATTTTCATTAGATATTCTTATATATATTATGTTTTTTACTTGTATATTAATATTATATCGTATATTATTTGTAGTTAAAATTTATTTACATTATATAATATATTCTATTTATATATTTTTTTTCCATATGTAATTTTGCATATTTACTTAAAATCACTATATATTACGTTTATATCGACTCTGCCATATATGTGTCTTCTTATCTATTGTCTAAGCATGCGTTAAATAAGGTCATATTTGTTTGTTGTTAATTATATCTGTTTACGCTTCGTCACGTATTTAACATGTTTTATGTTATTATTGCTTTATTGCATATTTTAAATGATAATACATCACAATTGCTTTTAAATAATTTTGTTCAACAATTTATAAAATATGAATATTGGCATGTAATTGTCGTTTAAAATAAAAATACCTGTTCGCAAAAATCAATACCTTTAAACATTTCTTTAAGAAATAAGGCAATATTCGTGTGTTTAGAAGTTCGAAAGATCACATCCTAACGTTCCGGGTGTTGATTTTTCTGTTCGTCTAAATATTCAAATACCCTTCTTCACGCGATTTGAAAATCAAAGATGATCTCGACATTAGAGTATAAAGGCGTCATATCCTAACATGCTGGGTATGACGATCTTATTCCTTTGAAACGAGTTAATTTTGAGATTCAATCCTAATTCAATTAACTCATTCCTCTAATGCTTTTTAGTCTAAATATTTTCAAGTTTTCAGCATTAGGACATTGATCAATCAATTTGGTACCGATTTTGGGCGTTGCAAGGGTGCTGATCCTTCCTCGCACGTAACTGACTCCCAAACCTGTAACACCCCCAAACCCGGCCCACGAGCCTTGACCGGATCCGGTATGTCACTGCGGAATATGTTTGAAAGATTTTTGACTTAGAGTTAAAAACATGAAAATTTATTGCCTTTGGTAAAACGTTGTACTTTTAGAATTATAAGTAAAACTATATTGTCACAAACTATCGGATTTAAAACTTTTATGTAAGTTATTATAAAATAAATTGATTCAAAAATAATTGTCATTATTAGCTCAATAATAATATAAACTTCAAAAACCATATATAAAGTCTCCAAATAGTTTAAGTGGCTCTTATTACATCAAATAAATTCCCAAAATACTGATAATATATAGTACGTAAAGCATTTAAATCATCTTCTGCATGGCATAAAAATACTTCTGCATGGCCACCTTTGTATCCACTCCAACCCGGTCCAAGCTTTATACATTACCTGCGATGTTGGTAAAAATTTGGGTGAGTCATACAGACTCAGTGTGTAATTAGTCCACTGAACTCCACCCACATAACAAACCACATATCATATCACAATTCAGATAGTAAGGCAACTTATCACATCATTTTCACAATAGGGCCTTGGCCCATATAATCACTTAATTTCACATATTGGGCTTGGCCCATGTCCACATCAATCCACATTTCACATACGATTATGCAAAGCAAATGCACCCAACCCAGCCTAGAGTCCATCCGTTACACCTACCTTGGCAGACCTGCTGCCCAAGGCCGTGGCTAATCCACCGATCAACTAAGTGATTCCACGTATCCTTATCCACGAGGTAACTCAAGATCATCCTCTATCCACGGTGACGCACACAGCTATCATCCGCCGAGATGTGGCACCTAGCCAACACCTCCCTTGATGAAGCACATAGCTAACATCAAGCGCCAATGTAGCACAAGGCTAACATCAGACCACGTACATAAATGTACACCCTGTCCTTCGATAGTCACATTCACATCCCATCCCATGCACATGCTACATACGATAATGTCATAGCATAATAAAATAATGCATGCACATGCTATTCGGCACACAATCATATTCTTATTAGCATATTCACATTCTTAAACAATTAATCACTGACCTGATTCCCGATATACCCCTTAAGGGTATCCATTCATTATTGCCACTGCACATATTAGTATTTACACAACACATACAACATAACATAAACCCGGAAAACAGTGGGTTAATCACACACCTGTTTTAGCACAGTCTACTCAATCTCGAAACCCACGTCTAAACGATTTGCACCCTTGCGGTTGTAGAACTCCTTCCTACACAACCTAAGTCAGAATCGGCCAACATTATATACCAAAATGGCCTATGGCCGAATACCACTACTGCCTTACCTTGCTCACTTTAAATCCCGAATCACTACTGCTTGCTCTTGAAGTTGTCGAAACCCTATATACCACATGTTAAAATCGGCTATATGCATAAATCTAGGGAAATGGCCCTTGGCCAAATACTTACACACTTGCTTACCTTGACGTAGTCGAATCCAAGAGACTCCCTTAATGCTTCCTTCTTCCGGCTACACACAAAAGAACACACTCAATGGCACTATAATATTCGGCAATGCTATAAAAACCAAGACCAAACACTTGGTTCGGCACTCCCCTGAAAAAGGAATCTAAAATCGATTACTAGAAGGGGTACTTACCACCAAGGCTACTTGAAGAGACTACCAGGAAGTAGTCAATGGCACCACACTAGGAGACTCGGCCTCTTGAGAGTTATAAAGAGAAAGGTAAAGAAGAGTTGGGGTTTGAAGTAGTTTCGGCAATAGGGGAAAATGAAAGAGAGGTTTCGGCTTTGGTGTTTCATTAAGGTATCGAGCAAATAAAAGAAAAAGAGGCTTATAAGGTTCGACTTTGGAAAAGAAAATGGGAGGAAGAAAAGATACACAAAATGCACATATGGTTACCTCAATATTCGGTTCTTGCTTCAAAGAAAAGAGAGGAAAAATCAGAGAACTTCTTTGGCTAAAACTTTCGGCAAAAGAGACTAAAGAAGAACACAAAATTTCAGCACTTATCCCACACTACATAGCCGAATTTGCCATCCAAAAGAACCCCCTAAACGGCCACTACCTTATCATATCCCACACCTTTCTCCCATTATCACTTCATTTAAAATTAATAAAAATAAGCCACCAATATCTATTATCTTACCAATACAAAATAAATTAATAAAATCTACAATTATCCCCATCTTGGCCGAATGTTAAAAGGAATTTAATCACAACCCAAAGCTCATCCCTTAGTGCCCCATAAAAAAACAATTATCCTTACTCCAGCCAATTTTAAAAAAAAAAAAAAGCAAGACTTATCCTTACCTTTACAAAGTCCCATGCCGTCCCACTCTTTCCCCCTCTTAAAATAATGAAAACACATTTATCTTCTAATCTTAGCTCAAATTTAAAAAGAATAAAACAAGCCTTATCTCTTCCTTGCAAAAATCCATATGCCGTCCACTACTCCCCTTCTCCCTTAACGCTAAAATGCAAAAATAAAAGCCACCCATCTTGCTGCCCACGTGATTCGAACCAAGGCCCTTGCCCACTGCACATGGCGTCATTCACCAAGGCCCTAAGTGGCGCCTTGCAGGCACTTTACCAAGGTGATTCTTATGTCCAAGAACTCCCAAAATTTTCCTTAAGGCCTCCCTAGCCTAGCTCCCCTTAACTAACACTTAAAAACAAAATTTTTCCTATAGCTCGGGCCTTCCCTTAGCTTATAACTAGCCTCTAAAATACCTCAATTAGCACCACAACGACCATATTTATGCAAAACAATTTAATCAAAAAAAATTAACCCCTATTTCAGGATATTACAATTCTACCCTCCTTAAAAATAATTTCGTCCCCGAAATTACTTACTAACATACAATCGTACAGTCTAACTCACCACACTACGCTATTGCTGCGCACTCTGATCTTAAAAAAACTAACACATTTCTTATGCACAATCTCAAAGTTCACATTCAAGATTCCATACACTTCACTAGCAACATAAGAACGAACTGACAGCGAGCAAAGCAATGAAGGATGATCCAGAAATAAGAAACTTACCCGTTGTCACCTCTGGCACATCACTATCCTCGCGACGGCTGACTGCATAAACCAACCTTGGTTGCCTCGCATCTGCACCTTCAGCATCTCTGTTTGGTGTTCCACGACCTCGGCCGGAACCATTCCCTCCATGATTCGGACCACGACCCCTCGTCGCTTGCTGACCATTCCTGCCTTGCTGCACATAACCTTGGCCTGCTGTTCGAGCCCTATTCGGATCCTGAGGACAGTCTTTAATCAGATGAGACTTATACTTACACCTAAAACATTCTCGATCCTAATTCCAGCACTCGCCAACATGTTAACTTCCACACTGAACACACGGACGGTCTGAATTTCCAGTAACTGGCTTAGTAACACGAACAGAATTCTCAACCCTCGGTCTTTTCTGAAAGTTCTCAGATGATTCTGACGGTCCAAAACTCCTCTTATCCCGGTTCTTATCCTTATCTCTGTTCTGTCTCACAGAGTCCTTAATTCCTTCGGCTACCTTAGCCTTTTCTACTAATACTGCAAACTCCCGCTCCTGATGTGGAGCTATCAACAACCTCAAGTCATCCCTCAGTCCGTCCTCAAATCGGACACATCGCTCATGCTCCGTAGCCACTACTCCTCGAGCATATCGGCTTAACCTTAGGAACTCAGCCTCGTATTCTGCTACGGACTTGTTCCCTTGAACCAACCCCAGAAAAGCCTTCCTTTGCGCATCAATGTAATGAGTACCAATGTACTTCTTCTAGTACGCCGCCTTAACATATTCCCAAGTAAGATCCTCAGCTGTAGCACCATCCCGAACTGTGAGCCACCACTGATATGCCTCATCGCGAAGCAGTGCCACCATTCCTTTCACTTTCTCCTCAGCGGTCAGATCCAGCTCCTCCATAATTCGCTCGGTTGCCTCCAACCAATACTCAGTAGTACTGGGTCCCACACCAGATACGCCACGGAACACCTCAGCTGCATTGGCTCGGAGTCGCTCCGGTACGGACTTCCTAGCTCTCATATTTCCACCTGCTCCAGCCACCATCTCAAGAACTTGCAGCACCACCTGCGATACAGCATCATCCTCCGTCTGATCTTGCTGCTCAACACCAAAAGCTGGTGGTGGTGGTACCTCATTCTCAGATCCTTGACCTGACCTAGCGGGTTCCGACACATCCATTCTGCCTCTACCGCGTCCACGACGACCACGTCCCCTAGAACTCATTTTCTAACGTCGCGATTTAATATGATTAAAAAGTTTGATGCATTAGAAATTTTGTTCCACTAATTATCCGCGAACAATTTTATGAAAAGAGCTTAATAGTAGTTCTTTCGATCAATCAAGTTTCAGCTCAAGCTTCTATTCTAATTCAGAAAATCACATTCACATTCATCCACAACATTCACTTCACTACTTTGGGCATTTCTGACCATTCCCAACCCAGGGGTAATTTCGTCATTTTTCCTACAGGGGTATTTTGGTAATTTTTTTCAAATCGGGATCAGTTCAAAAATAATTTCTACAAATCAAAGGCTTTCTAAAATTTCCAAAACTCGAGGGTATTTTAAAAGTCTTTCCCAATCAAGGGTATTGCAGAAATTTTGGAAATTAGGGTTATTTTGGTAATTTCATAAACCAGGGGTAATTTGGTAAATTTTCCAAATTAGGGTATCTTGAATTTTCGCAAAATAGGGTTTTTAGATACTTTTGCAAAGTAAGAATATTTTAACAAAAGTCGAGGGTATTTTTGAAAATCTTAAAAACTAAGGGTATTTTAGTAATTTTTGTAAATCAGAGATATGTTGGAAAAATTTTCACGATAATCCTTTGCTACAATTAAAAGGGTAATTTAGGGATTTTAAAACTAGGGTTTCCATAAAAATACGGCTAGTTCCCTTTCGGGTTTTAGTTATTGAATTTAGCCCGTGAATAAGTCCTCTTGGTTAGGGTGAACCGTCACTACGCACCAGGTAGGATTCGAGTGGAGAGGAGGTGAGTCACTAGGACTGCTAAATACCAAGCTCCCACCGAAACCAATCCTAGACATGCGCACAATAGTTGCCACACCCTAACTCGGCGACTTAGACACAGGTTTGTGTAATTAGGAATTAGAGTTTTATGAAATTGTTGTGGTAACTAGTCTTATGGTTCAAGTACTTAATATACTATCTACGTTCCATTTCTACCCTTCTACAAATCATACAATAATTCACACAATGGATAGGGGTACTTACCTGGTGGACTTCAGGTCGGTGATACAGGTGCCATGCCAGAATAAACCTGAAAAATTATTCATAAAAGTCCATATTTTCGAAAAGCCCATTTTGAAAAATGTTTTTGGGCCCAAATCCCTCAAAGCCGAGTTTTGAACCGGGCTCTGATACCAAACTGTAACACCCCCAAACCCGGCCCACGAGCCTTGACCAGATCCAGTATGTCACTGCGGAAAACGTTTGAAAGATTTTTGACTTAGAGTTAAAAACATGAAAATTTATTGCCTTTGGTAAAACGTTGTATTTTTAAAATTATAAGTAAAACTATATTGTCACAAACTATCGGATTTAAAACTTTTATGTAAGTTATTATAAAATAAATTGATTCAAAAATAATTGTCATTATTAGCTCAATAATAATATAAACTTCAAAAACCATATATAAAGTCTCCAAATAGTTTAAGTGGCTCTTATTACATCAAATAAATTCCCACAATACTGATAATAATAGTGCGTAAAGCATTTAAATCATCTTCTGCGTGGCATAAAAATACTTCTGCATGGCCACCCTTGTATCCACTCCAACCCGGTCCAAGCTTTATGCATTACCTGCGATGTTGGTAAAAATTTGGGTGAGTCATACAGACTCAGTGTGTAATTAGTTCACTGAACTCCACCCACATAGCAAACCACATATCATATCACAATTCAGATAGTAAGGCAACTTATCACATCATTTTCACAATTGGGCCTTGGCCCATATAATCACTTAATTTCACATATTGGGCTTGGCCCATGTCCACATCAATCCACATTTCACATACGATTATGCAAAGCAAATGCACCCAACCCAGCCTAGAGTCCATCTGTTACACCTACCTTGGCAGACCTGCTGCCCAAGGCCGTGGCTAATCCACCGATCAACTAAGTGATCCCACGTATCCTTATCCACGAGGTGACTCAAGATCATCCTCTATCCACGGTGATGCACACAGCTATCATCCGTCGAGATGTGGCACCTAGCCAACACCTCCTTGATGAAGCACATAGCTAACATCAAGCGCCAATGAAGCACAAGGCTAACATCAGACCAAGTACATAAATGTACACCCTGTCCTTCGATAGTCACATTCACATCCCATCCCATGCACATGCTACATACGATAATGTCATAGCATAATAAAATAATGCATGCACATGCTATTCGGCACACAATCATATTCTTATTGGCATATTCACATTCTTAAACAATTAATCACTAACCTGATTCCTGATATACCCCTTAAGGGTATCCATTCATAATTGCCACTGCACATATTAGTATTTACACAACACATACAACATAACATAAACTCGGAAAACAGTGGGTTAATCACACACCTGTTTTGGCACAGCCTACTCAATCTCGAAACCCACGTCTAAACGATTTGCACCCTTGCGGTTGTAGAACTCCTTCCTACACAACCTAAGTCAGAATCGACCAACATTATATACCAAAATGGCCTATGGCCGAATACCACTACTGCCTTACCTTGCTCACTTTAAATCCCGAATCACCACTACTTGCTCTTGAAGTTGTGGAAACCCTATATACCACATGTTAAAATCGGCTATATGCATAAATCTAGGGAAATGGCCCTTGGCCAAATACTTACACACTTGCTTACCTTGACGTAGTCGAATCCAAGAGACTCCCTTAATGCTTCCTTCTTCCGGCTACACACAAAAGAACACACTCAATGGCATTATAATATTCGGCCATGCTATAAAAACCAAGACCAAACACTTGGTTCGGCACTCCCCTGAAAAAGGAATCTAAAACCGATTACTAGAAGGGGTACTTACCACCAACGCTACTTGAAGAGACTACCAGGAAGTAGTCAATGGCACCACACTACGAGATTCAGCCTCTTGAGAGTTATAAAGAGAAAGGTAAAGAAGAGTTGGGGTTTAAAGTAGTTTCGGCAATAGGGGAAAATGAAAGAGAGGTTTCGGCTTTGGTGTTTCTTTAAGGTATCGAGCAAATAAAAGAAAAAGAGGCTTATAAGGTTCGGCTTTGGAAAAGAAAATGGGAGGAAGAAAAGATACACAAAATGCACATATGGTTACCTCAATATTCGGTTCTTGCTTCAAAGAAAAGAGAGGAAAAATCAGAGAACTTCTTTGGCTAAAACTTTCGGCAAAAGAGACTAAAGAAGAACACAAAATTTCGGCACTTATCCCACACTACATAGCCGAATTTGCCATCCAAAAGAACCCCTTAAACGGCCACTACCTTATCATATCCCACACCTTTCTCCCATTATCACTTCATTTAAAATTAATAAAAATAAGCCACCAATATCTATTATCTTACCCATACAAAATAAATTAATAAAATCTACAATTATCCCCATATTGGTCGAATATTAAAAGGAATTTAATCACATCCCAAAGCTCATCCCTTAGTGCCCCATAAAAAAACAATTATCCTTACTCCAACCAATTTAAAAAAAAAAAAAAAAGCAAGACTTATCCTTACCTTTACAAAGTCCCATGCCGTCCCACTCTTTCCCCCTCTTAAAATAATGAAAACACATTTATCTTCTAATCTTAGCTCAAATTTAAAAAGAATAAAACAAGCCTTATCTCTTCCTTGCAAAAATCCATATGCCGTCCACTACTCCCCTTCTCCCTTAACGCTAAAATGCAAAAATAAAAGCCACCCATCTTGCTGCCCACGTGATTCGAACCAAGGCCCTTGCCCACTGCACATGGCGTTATTCACCAAGGCCCTAAGTGGCGCCTTGCAGGCACTTTACCAAGGTGATTCTTATGTCCAAGAACTCCCAAAATTTTCCTTAAGGCCTCCCTAACCTAGCTCCCCTTAACTAACACTTAAAAACAAAATTTTTCCTATAGCTCGGGCCTTCCCTTAGCTTATAACTAGCCTCTAAAATACCTCAATTAGCACCACAACGACCATATTTATGCAAAACAATTTAATCAAAAAAAATTAACCCCTATTTCAGGATATTACAATTCTACCCTCCTTAAAAATAATTTCGTCCCCGAAATTACTTACTAACGAACAATCGTACAGTCTAACTCACCACACTACGCTATTGCTGCGCACTCTGATCTTAAAAAAACTAACACATTTCTTATGCACAATCTCAAAGTTCACATTCAAGATTCCATACACTTCACTAGCAACATAAGAACGAACTGACCTTATAGCGAGCAAAGCAATGAAGGATGATCCAGAAATAAGAAACTTACCCGTTGTCACCTCTGGCACATCACTATCCTCACGACGGCTGACTGCATAAACCAACCTTGGTTGCCTCGCATCTGCACCTTCAGCATCTCTGTTTGGTGTTCCACGACCTCGGCCGGAACCATTCCCTCCATGATTCGGACCACGACCCCTCGTCGCTTGCAGACCATTCCTGCCTTGCTGCACATAACCTTGGCCTGCTGTTCGAGCCCTATTCGGATCCTGAGGACAGTCTTTAATCAGATGAGACTTATACTTACACCTAAAACATTTTCGATCTCGATTCCAGCACTCGCCAACATGTTACCTTCCACACTGAACACACGGACGGTCCGAATTTCCAGTAACTGGCTTAGTAACACGAACAGAATTCTCAACCCTCGGTCTTTTCTGAAAGTTCTCAGACGATTCTGACGGTCCAAAACTCCTCTTATCCCGGTTCCTATCCTTATCTCTGTTCTGTCTCACAGAGTCCTTAATTCCTTCGGCTACCTTAGCCTTTTCTACTAATACTGCAAACTCTCGCTCCTGATGTGGAGCTATCAACAACCTCAAGTCATCCCTCAGTCCGTCCTCAAATCGGACACATCGCTCATGCTCCGTAGCCACTACTCTTCGAGCATATCGGCTTAACCTTAGGAACTCAGCCTCGTATTTTGCTGCGGACTTGTTCCCTTGAACCAACCCCAGAAAAGCCTTCCTTTGCTCATCAATGTAATGAGTACCAACGTACTTCTTCTGGTACGCCGGCTTAACATATTCCCAAGTAAGATCCTCAGCTGTAGCACCATCCCGAACTGTGAGCCACCACTGATATGCCTCATCGCGAAGCAGTGCCACCATTCCGTTCACTTTCTCCTCAGCGGTCAGATCCAGCTCCTCCATAATTCGCTCGGTTGCCTCCAACCAATACTCCGTAGTACTGGGTCCCACACCAGATACGCCACGGAACACCTCAGCTGCATTGGCTCGGAGTCGCTCCGGTACGGACTTCCTAGCTCTCATATTTCCACCTGCTCCAGCCACCATCTCAAGAACTTGCAGCACCACCTGCGATACAGCATCATCCTCCGTCTGATCTTGCTGCTCAACACCAAAAGCTGGTGGTGGTGGTACCTCATTCTCAGATCCTTGACCTGACCTAACGGGTTCCGACACATCCATTCTGCCTCTACCGCGTCCACGACGACCACGTCCCCTAGAACTCATTTTCTAACGTCGCGATTTAATATGATTAAAAAGTTTGATGCATTAGAAATTTTGTTCCACTAATTATCCGCGAACAATTTTATGAAAAGAGCTTAATAGTAGTTCTTTCGATCAATCAAGTTTCAGCTCAAGCTTCTATTCTAATTCAGAAAATCACATTCACATTCATCCACAACATTCACTTCACTACTTTGGGCATTTCTGACCATTCCCAACCCAGGGGTAATTTCGTCATTTTTCCTACAGGGGTATTTTGGTAATTTTTTTCAAATCGGGATCAGTTCAAAAATAATTTCTACACATCAAAGGCTTTCTAAAATTTCCAAAACTCGAGGGTATTTTAAAAGTCTTTCCCAATCAAGGGTATTGCAGAAATTTTGGAAATCAGGGTTATTTTGGTAATTTCATAAACCAGGGGTAATTTGGTAAATTTTCCAAATCAGGGTATCTTGAATTTTTGCAAAATAGGGTTTTTGGATACTTTTGCAAAGTAAGAATATTTTAACAAAAGTCGAGGGTATTTTTGAAAATCTTAAAAACTAAGGGTATTTTTGTAATTTTTGTAAATCAGAGATATTTTGGAAAAATTTTCACGATAATCCTTTGCTACAATTAAAAGGGTAATTTAGGGATTTTAAAACTAGGGTTTCCATAAAAATACGCCTAGTTCCCTTTCGGGTTTTAGTTATTGAATTTAGCCCGTGAATAAGTCCTCTTGGTTAGGGTGAACCGTCACTACGCACCAGGTAGGATTCAAGTGGAGAGGAGATGAGTCACTAGGACTGCTAAATACCAAGCTCCCACCGAAACCAATCCTAGACATGCGCACAATGGTTGCCACACCCTAACTCGGCGACTTAGACACAGGTTTGTGTAATTAGGAATTAGAGTTTTATGAAATTGTTGGGGTAACTAGTCTTATGGTTCAAGTACTTAATATACTATCTACGTTCCATTTCTACCCTTCTACAAATCATGCAATAATTCACACAATGGATAGGGGTACTTACTTGGTGGACTTCGGGTCGGTGATACAGGTGCCATGCCAGAATAAACCTGAAAAATTATTCATAAAAGTCCATATTTTCGAAAAGCCCATTTTGAAAAATGATTTTGGGCCCAAATCCCTCAAAGCCGAGTTTTGAATCGGGCTCTGATACCAAACTATAACACCCCCAAACCCGACCCACGAGCCTTGACCGGATCGGGTATGTCACTGCGGAAAATGTTTGAAAGATTTTTGACTTAGAGTTAAAAACATGAAAATTTATTGCTTTTGGTAAAACGTTGTATTTTTAAAATTATAAGTAAAACTATATTGTCACAAACTATCGGATTTAAAACTTTTATGTAAGTTATTATAAAATAAATTGATTCAAAAATAATTGTCATTATTAGCTCAATAATAATATAAACTTCAAAAACCATATATAAAGTCTCCAAATAGTTTAAGTGGCTCTTATTACATCAAATAAATTCCCAAAATACTGATAATATATAGTACGTAAAGCATTTAAATCATCTTCTGCATGGCATAAAAATACTTCTGCATGGCCACCTTTGTATCCACTCCAACCCGGTCCAAGCTTTATACATTACCTGCGATGTTGGTAAAAATTTGGGTGAGTCATGCAGACTCAGTGTGTAATTATTCCACTGAACTCCAGCCACATAACAAACCACATATCATATCACAATTCAGATAGTAAGGCAACTTATCACATCATTTTCACAATTGGGCCTTGGCCCATATAATCACTTAATTTCACATATTGGGCTTGGCCCATGTCCACATCAATCCACATTTCACATACGATTATGCAAAGCAAATGCACCCAACCCAGCCTAGAGTCCATTCGTTACACCTACCTTGGCAGACCTGCTGCCCAAGGCCGTGGCTAATCCACCGATCAACTAAGTGATCCCACGTATCTTTATCCACGAGGTGACTCAAGATCATCCTCTATCCACGGTGATGCACACAGCTATCATCCGCCGAGATGTGGCACCTAGCCAACACCTCCCTTGATGAAGCACATAGCTAACATTAAGCGCCAATGTAGCACAAGGCTAACATCAGACCACGTACATAAATGTACACCCTGTCCTTCGATAGTCACATTCACATCCATACAAATAAATTAATAAAATCTACAATTATCCCCATCTTGGCCGAATATTAAAAGGAATTTAATCACAACCCAAAGCTCATCCCTTAGTGCCCCATAAAAAAACAATTGTCCTTACTCCAGCCAATTTTAAAACAAAAATAGCAAGACTTATCCTTACTTTACAAAGTCCCATGCCGTCCCACTCTTTCCCCTTCTTAAAATAATGAAAACACATTTATCTTCTAATCTTAGCTCAAATTTAAAAAGAATAAAACAAGCCTTATCTCTTCCTTGCAAAAATCCATATGTCGTCCACTACTCCCCTTCTCCCTTAACGCTAAAATGCAAAAATAAAAGCCACCCACCTTGCTGCCCATGTGATTCGAACCAAGGCCCTTGCCCACTATACATGGCGTCATTCACCAAGGCCCTAAGTGGCGCCTTGCAAGCACTTTACCAAGGTGATTCTTATGTCCAAGAACTCCCAAAATTTTCCTTAAGGCCTGCCTAGCCTAGCTCCCCTTAACTAACACTTAAAAACAAAATTTTTCCTATAGCTCGGGCCTTCCCTTAGCTTATAACTAGCCTCTAAAATACCTCAATTAGCACCACAACGACCATATTTATGCAAAATAATTTAATCAAAAAAAAATTAACCCCTATTTCAGGATATTGCAGAACCTGTTTTCTCGAACACTCGTAGACCAAAAGCTCTGTTTACTAAACCAAAATGTTTTTATTAAAACAAGGTGATCTGGTCACACCTCGAATAAAAGATCGGTGGCGACTCCCTATTTTTAAAGTCGATTCCCATTTTTTTAAAATGGTTACGATAGTGGCTGAATGTGAATTTTAGAAGGATGAATTGATTTTATTTATGTAATGTGAATAAGCTTAATTGAATTCGATAATATGTGATAGAATTATGAAATATAAATGATTCAAGTGGTGGTGACATTATGAAATGTGTATGGAATGATTAACTATATTAATACTCAGGCTTAGAGCCTAGCAGGCCTTGTGCCGGTGAAATTTTATCGGGCTTAAAGACTAGCAGGCTTTGTGACGGTGATTTATATCGGGCTTTATGCCTAGCAGGCCTAGTGCCAGTGAATTATTTCAGGTTTATGGCCTAGAAGGCTAAATGCCGGTGTTCAAACTTCAGACCTTGAGTCTAGCAGGCCTAGTGCCGGTGTGTAAGATTCGGGCTAATGCCTAGTAGGTTCTATACTGGTGAGTTGAAATTTCAAGCCTAGATTTTATATTAATAAGTTATGAAATGAATCATGTAAGTCTGAATATTTGAAATTGAACTTGTTGATCTATTACGAGGTATGTGCTATTCAACTATATATGTGATGTTAATGATCAAAATAGAATGATGAAAGAAATGTATTATTTACTGGTTGAGGAATATTGTGTATAAACTATGCCAAGTGGAAATTGATTGTTCGAGAGCATGAAAGTGATTAATGATATTCGTATAAGTATAATTATATACATAAATATGTGTTTATTTTATATTCAGCAAATGGTGTATTTGGGTAAATAAATGAAATTGGATAGGATAAATGAGGTAAGGATATTCGGCTATAGTGACAATATAAGTTAAGTTGTGTACATTCAATGCTATAAATTGATTGCTTTAAATGTTTGAATGATTGAATATTATAAAGTAGATGCTTAAGACTTACTAAGCTAGTCAGCTTACTTACTGTGTGTTCATCGTTCGTTTTATAGATTTCTATCAAGCTACGAGCTCAAGGGATCATCACCGAAGTCATTCACACTATCGGCTCTTGTTGGTACCTAAAATGTTAAACTCTTGGTTCTTAAGGCATGTATAGGCTAGCTAAGTTTTTGAATGATATTTTGCTAACGTATAAAAGCCATGCGAAAGTGGCTAGTTCTTAATGTTAATGTTTGATGATATAAATCTATCCTTGATGTGAGATGCGTGTATGTTTTATTTGGATAATGAATGAGTATGTGATATATATTTATACTTATATTTATATATGTTTCATGTTGAATAGGTAGGTTTTATGACTTATATATTTGAAACGATTGGGTTATAAGTAAGTTTTGAGTAGTAAATATTAATATGGTTGTTCGGATATGAAATGAACTTATTTGGAAGTGTATTCTATGATAAAGCTTGTGTGTGAAGATGAACAAATGTCTCGGCTTGCATGATATAATAGTAGAGGATCAAGTCTTAGATTTATGTTCCATGAATCTATGAGTTATGGGATATCTTTGTTATAAATCGGGAAGTTGGTATATATATATATATGAGCATGCATTGTATGTTCGGCTATACTATTTGAATAGTTAAGTTCGGGTTAGAAATGCATGAAAATATATGTTTTAAATGTTATAAAATGAAAATGAAATAAACAGGGTTGGTATGAAGTGAAATTTGTATATGTGGATGATCTAGTGACAGGTTTGAAATGATATAGATGATGAGTCTATAATTAATGGTATAATGGACAATCTTGATTTAGATGTATCGGTTTAATATATATATATATATATATATATGTATCTTGATACATATGTGATAAATTTATTATCATAAAAAGGAAATTTGGTGAAGTTGGTTATGTTATATGCAAACTTAGATTAAATCTTTCATATGTGAATGGATACACCATAGAGTGCTATGAGAGTTTATGATCAAATATGTATATGTGTATGATTTGTAAAATGACAAGATGATAATTGAATAAGTAATAGATGTATTTATATTTACTATATATGTGTAAAGTGAAAGGTGCATACTCGAACTTGTAATAAACATTTGAATAACATATATTTGATGATTCAATGGTTTGAAATGTACAAGTATGAATTAAATCTCTTTTGGGTTTGATAAATGTATTGTAACACCCCAAACCCGGTAAAAACGCTACGACCGAATCTGGCGTGTCACCGGGAAGAAAATGTTTATGAAACCGAGTTGTTGTCTCAAGTCAGAAAGTAAACTTTTGTATATTTGTAAAAGAATTTAGTTTGAATTGAGTGAACTGTTAAAACATTTTGAAACTTAGTTGTTAAGATGATAGACTTGCTTTGTTGCCAATACCAGTTTGTTATTCACCCGATGGTAAAATTTTGTAAAATCCCGAAGGTTTGATACGTTTTGGAAATCATCCATTTCATATCTTGCTAGGCATGCCTTTAGTATTAAAACAAGATTTTAAAGCAACTTAACCAAATAAAAATCCCAAAGTAAAATCTAAGTGGCCTTATTACAACTGAAAACCAAACGTAAAGTAAAATAAAGCCTAAAGTAAATAATAAAATAAAACCCAAAGTATTGAGCATGGCCACCTCGAGTCTATCCCGGCTCCATATCCGCGGTCCAAGGGTTACCTGCAAAATGGTAATGAAAGGGATGAGTCGCCGAGACTCAGTGTGTAAATCCCCATCCAACTGGTGTTAAGCCCTTACACAATTTCATGTGAAAATATGCATGTCATGTAGCCCAACCATCCTAGGTATCCATCCAAGTCTCCCAAATCTACCCTCTTGTGGCACCAAGCCACTAGTGGTACCAACTGGTGGTTCCAAACCACTGGTGACCGAAGTCATAAATAATCATGAATGGGGCCAACCCACTTTGTGGTACCAAACCACTGATGACAATCCCTTTTGAGATTATGTAGGGCCAACCCACTGTGGTACCAAACCACTGGGACGTGTCACAGAGATAAGCATATGTGGTACCAAACCACTGGTTGTTCCAAACCACTGAGACTTAGTCACAAAGTATGATAAGTGGGGCCAAACCACTGTGTGGTACCAAACCACTGGTGACAGTCTGATAATCATATCTTCCCCCTCCTCTCATCATACCCTTTTATTAACAACATGTTTTACAATATGATATGATCATGTCCACATGTAACACAAAATGGCACATGTGGATTCCAAAATATGCAATTAACGTTAGCAACCATAACAGACTTACCCGGCATCCTCGCCTTTACCCACAAGGGTAACACAGTAATCTATACCAACATTTCAGTTTTTCGCATAATATAGGTATCAATATATTTACATATGAAGTGTGTAAGAGTTACACACCTGATTACTCGCAACACGATACCCTCTATGTCGACACTCTCGTTAATAGGCACTACCGCTATCTGTCTACTCTTTTGCTCAGATGCTAGCCCACACCCAGGTGGCCAATCGTGAACCGCAGACACAGCTCTCTTCTTGAACTTAGGGGCTGGGTTCACCGATCCAACCCCTCCTAACGCTTGGCTAGCATTCGAGTCCATGAACACACCTTGGTCACTAACCCGATTTAAATCAGAGAAAACGAATCAACTGAGGCTAACTTCTAAGGCTAAGGTTCGTACCTAGATTGACAATTCCTCGAGCTTTAGACGCGATCCACAGGCCAACCGAACCTCAGAGATCTCCAAAAGAATACGTCTACCCTTCCACCTATAATCGGCCAAACACTACACATAAGGCCAAGTAGCCATCCGGCTTTGGCAAGAAAACCCGAAAGAGAAAGATAAAGATCCAAAAACAATAGCTACTAACCTTAACAGGAGATCCGATTAACACCCAAGAGAATTCGGCACTAGCACAGAAGAAAAGATAATTCGGCAAATCAGAGAGGAAGATGAAAGAGTCGAAAAAGAACCCCCCAAAGGATCTTAGGAGTTTTTGGTTTTCAAAAGTGAAAAATAGAAAGATGAAGAAGAGAAGGCCACAAATATTCGGTTTGTAGAGAAAGATCAGAGAAGGGGACCTTGGGTGGGATATTCGGCTATTGTGCATAGATTGAAGATGATAATGGAGTTAGGGGTTTTCGGCTTTGAAACAAAAAAAAGAAAGAAGAAGAAATGGGCAATAGATGCGGCTATGGTGCTCAGAAGAAAACGAAGACAAGAAAAGAAAAGGTTTCGGCTTCCAAAGAGAACAAGAAGGGAAAAGAATGAAGAATTATTGAGAGTGTGTGCCAAGAGAATTTCGGCAATGGTGAGAGTTGTGTTTCCAAAGAAAAGAAAATAAAGAGAGGTAATAAACTTAAAACGAGAAAATGAACCCACTTGAACACCTTAGGTACCGTCAGCATAAGGCAAAACACCCCACATTCGGCATCTACCCCTCAAACCCGAAATTGCACAAAAGAACATGACACTAGGTCCTATAACCAAAGTAACCCCTTCCCAAACTCCAAAACCGCATGCTCCACCACCTCCTAGCCACTAGAAAATTTGGCCAACAGACACCCCAACTCAATCCCTTTTTTTCCTCCTCACTTTTCTCCTGATCACCCATTCAAACAAATTTGAATACTTCAAACTCCTAATTTTTCTCTCTTCCATTCATCCAAATATGTTGACTCCTTCAACCCTTATCCACCAAAGTCCATCCTGAGCACAACTCCTCCTGGTCTTGGCGTCAAAAATAACAAGCAGAAAGGGGATTCCCGCAGCTCGAACCAAGGCTCCATCCACTCACATGAGGCGTCACTTCCTTAAGCCTTAAGTGGCGCCTCCTTGCCACTTTACCAAGGCACTCCTTGTGTCACAACTTACCACCAACTACCCTTAACACCTAGCTCAATCAGCTCCCCCCTTCTAAGTGCCCAAAACGCAAATTTCCACTAAGGCTCTAGCCTATCCCTGGCTCATGCCTAGACCCTAGAATAGCCTAACTAGCATGACATCCATACTGTCTACATGCAACCAGATAAAATGCAAAGGCCCCGATTTAAGGATGTTACAGTTCTACCCCCTTAAAAATAATTTCAGCCTCGAAATTACCTGGTCAAAAGAGTTGAGGGTATTACTGCCGCATCACATCCTCTGGCTCCCACGTGGCCTCTTCTGTACCGTGATTCCGCCATAACACCTTTACCAAAGGAACTGATTTCCTACGCAAGACTTTAACATCCCGATCCAGGATCTGCACTGGCTCCTCCTCGAAAAACAAATCTGGGCTCACTTCAATCTCTTCCACTGGCACAATATGAGATGGATCCGAACGATATCGTCTAAGCATGGAAACATGAAACACGTTATGGATCTGACTCAATTCTGACGATAACTCGAGCTGATAAGCTACTGGTCCCACACGCTTCAACACCTTATAAGGTCCGATAAACCTAGGGCTCAACTTGCCCTTCCGACCAAATCTCAACACCTTCTTCCATGGCGACACCTTCAGGAAAACTTTGTCACCCATTGCAAATTCTATATCCTTCCCCTTAAGATCGACATAGGATTTCTGCCTATCCGAAGCTTCCTTCAGCCGAGCTCGAACCAGCTGAACCTTATCCTCTGTTTCAGCAACCAACACTGGACCCAACAACTGACGTTCACCCAACTCTGTCCAACTCGTAGGGGTACGACACTTCCGTCCATACAACGCTTCATATGGTGCCATCTGAATACTTGCCTGGTAACTATTGTTATATGCAAACTCTGCCAACGGTAGAAATTCTTCCCAGCTACCCCTAAAATCCAAAACATAACCCCTCAACATATCCTCTAAAATCTGAATTACCCTCTCTGACTGCCCATCTGATTGAGGATGAAACGCCGTACTAAAATCCAACCTTGTACCCAATGCCTGATGCAACGCTTTCCAAAATCTTGATGTGAACCTAGGGTCCCTATCAGAGATAATCGACACCGGCACTCCATGAAGTCTCACGATTTCTGCCACATACAACTTAGCCAACCTTTGGAGTGAATAATCGACCCGAACCGGTATAAAATGAGCCGACTTTGTCAAACGGTCAACAATCACCCAAACCGAATCCTTTTTAGTAGGCGTGAGGGGTAGCCCACTGACAAAATCCATCGTAATCCTTTCCCATTTCCATTGCGGAATCTTTACCGGTTGTAACAAACCCGAAGGTAACTAATGTTCGGCTTTGACTTGCTGACACGTCAGACACTTACCCACAAACTCCGTTACTTCCCGCTTCAGACCCGGCCACCAAAACTGCCCCCGCAAATCTCTGTACATCTTACTACCTCCAGGATGCATAGCGTACGGACTGCTATGTGCCTCCTGAAGAATCTTCTGTCTCAATTCCACATCCTTCGGCATGCAAACCTTCCCTTGGAAACACAACACTCCCTCGCTACTTAGGCTATACCCCTCTAATCCACCATTCTGCACTTGCAAACATCGAGCACTTAAAACTTCATCTACCAATTGTTTTTCCTTAACATAGTTTACCCATGTCAGCTTCACTTGCAGTTCCACTAGCAGACTCCCGTCGTCATACAGACTAAGGTGAGCAAACATTGCTCTTAAGTCTGACACCACCTTACAACTCAACGCGTCTGCCACCACGTTGGCTTTACCCGGATGGTACTCAATTGAGCAGTCGTAGTCCTTTAACAACTCAATCCACCTTCGCTGCCTCAAATTCAACTCCTTCTGGGTAAGGAGGTATTTCAAACTCTTATGGTCTGTGTACACAATAGACTTTTCCCCATACAAGTAATGTCTCCAAATCTTCAAGGCGAAAACCACAGCAGCCAACTCTAAGTCATGCGTCGAGTAATTCACTTTGTGAGGTCTCAATTGTCGAGAAGCATACGCCACTACTTTCCCCTCTTGCATCAACACACTTCCTAACCCTGTATGCGACGCATCACAGTAAACCGTAAACTCTTTCCCTACTTCAGGCTGAATCAAAATCGGTGCTTCCGTCAAAATCCTCTTTAACTTCTAAAAACTCTCTTGTTGCTTGTCTGACCACACGAACGAAACCCCTTTCCTTAGCAACTTGGTTAACGGCGCTGTAATCAAAGAAAACCCCTCCCCGAACCTTCTGTAATACCCCGCTAAACCCAAAAAACTCTGAATTTTCGCCACAGACTTAGGTGGTTTCCAGTCCAATACCGCCTCAATCTTTCGAGGGTCTACCCTAATCCCCTCAGCTGACACCACATGACCCAAGAAGGTTACTTCCTTTAACCAGAACTCGCACTTACTAAACTTTGCGAATAACTGCTTCTCCCTCAGAATCTGCAAAACCACACGAAGATGTGATCATGCTCCTCCTCAGATTTCGAGTACACCAAAATGTCGTCTATAAACACTACGACGAACCGGTCCAAATACGGCAGAAAAACCCGATTCATCATGTCCATAAACGCTGCTGGCATAATGGTCAACCCGAACGGCATTACCGAAAACTCGTAGTGAACATAACGAGTACGAAACACCGCCTTATGAATGTCAGCCTCCTTTACCTTAAGTTGGTGATACCCCGACCTCAAGTCTATCTTAGAGAAAACTGATGCTCCCTTAAGTTAATCGAATAGGTCATCTATCCTCGGCAACAGATACTTGTTCTTAATTGTCAACTTATTCACCTGACGGTAGTCTATACACATCTGCATTGTTCCATCATTCTTCTTAACAAAAAGTACGGGCGCCCCCAAGGCGATACACTCGGCCGGATAAAACCCTGATCCAGCAACTCCTGAATCTGTGCTTTCAGCTTCACTAACTCCTTTGGCGCCATTCTATATGGGGTAATAGACACTGGCACAGTTCCGGGTAGCAGGTCTATACCAAACTCAACTTCGCGATCTGGAGGCAATCTCGGAAGCTCTTCTGGGAACACATCAGTAAATTCTTTCACCGTTCGGATATCCCCCACAGTTGAGTCCTTGACCTCCAAAGCACAAACATGAACCATGAATGCCTCACATCCTTTCCTCACCATTTTCTCGGCCTTCAAAGCAGACACCACATTAGCTAGGTAGTTTCTTCTCTCCCCTATCACCACTACTTCTTCTCCCTCGTCAATTTTCAACACCATACGCTTGGCTGCACAATCCAGATTCGCCTGATACCTCACCAACCAATCCATTCCTAAGATCAAATCGAACTCCCCAAATGGCAGTTCCATCAGATCAGCCAAAAACACTACCTCTTAGAGTTCTAGGGGTACGTCTTTATACAATTTTTTCACTACTACCGAGTGCCCTAGAGGGCTAATTACAGTCATCTCCCTAGAAGAAGTCTCATAGGCTAAGTTCAAAGTTCCCACTATACTACTAGCAACATATGAGTGCGTTGAACCAACATCAATCAGAGCAGTGTAAGGCAACCCAAGAATTAAAAACGTACCAGTTATGACGTCTGGTGCGTTGCTCTCCTCCCGACGCCTCGCAGCATAAACCAACCCAGGCTGTCTTGCATCTGAGCTCCCAGCACCTCTGCCTGGTGCCCCACGACCACGTCCGTTACCATTACCTCCCCTGGCCGAACCACGACCCCTCTGTGGTTGTTGTCCACCGCTTCTCAACTGAGCACGCCCTTGACTCTCAGACTGTATCCTAGCTAGCTTACACGGACAATCCCTTACTCGATGATCCATCGACCCGTACTCGAAACACCCTCTGTTACCTGTCCAACACTCCCTCGAGTGAGACTTCCCACATCGAGCACACCGTGGTGGCCACTGAGTAGCAGCAGCAGGCCTTGCAGCAGACCCTCTTCTGAAACCCCCAGCAGACCCTGATGGCTCAAAACTCCTCTTGTTTCTATTCCTATCCAGGTTCTACTTCGTGGACTCCTTCACCCCCTCGGCTATCTTGGCCTTCTCCACCAGAGCAGCGAATTCCCTCTCTCGCCATGGAGCGATCAACAACCGCAGCTTATCTCTCAACCCATCCCCAAACCTAATGCAGCGTTCATGCTCCGTAGCCACGATACCCCGAGCATAACGGCTCAACCATAAAAATTCTGCCTCCTATTTGGATACTGACTTACTCCCCTGAACCAGAGTAAAAAATGCCTTACGCTGTGCATCTGTATAACTGGACCCGACATACTTCCTCTGATGAGCCGCCTTAAAGAAATCCCAAGTGACATCATCAGCCATCGTACCATCCCTGACCGTGAGCCACCACTGATAAGACTCATCCCGAAGAAGAGACACTATCCCTTTCAACTTCTCCTCAGCTGTAAAGTCCAGATCATCCATTCTAGCCAATATTCAGTGACGTTGGGAGCTACCCCCGAAACACCCCTAAATACTTCTGCTCCATTAGCTCGGAGTCGTTCAGACACAGATTTTCGGGCCCCTGTACCTCCACCTGCTCCAGCAACTCTCTCCAAGACCGGTAGCATTGCCTGCGACACTGCGTCATCACTACCCGTTTGATCCTGAAACTCCGCGCCCACAGCCGGCGGCGGCGGTGCTTCATTTTCTGACCCATGGCCAGACCCTACTGGTTCTAACATAGTCATTCTACCCCTACCACGACCACGTACATTACGCCCATGTCCTCGAGTGCTCATGACTAGCGTTCACGAATTAATCTAGTTTAAGAATTTTATGAGTTAGCTTTCTTCCACTATTTATTACAGCACATTTTTATGAGTAATTTATTATAGTAATTGTTCTCACAAGTCCACACAATCCTATAGGTTTCAGTCTCTAAAGTGAATTCCTATTACTAGCATTCATACCACAATCATTTAAACCATATAAATAGCAGTTAGGGGACTTACTGTTGCGGATCGATGCCGGAGACTCAGGTGCCATGCTTTCCAAACATGTATTTCCATCAAAATCATTTTGCAAACCCTTTTAGTGAAAACATTTTGGGCCTTATACCCACAATCGAGCTTTTGAACCAGGCTCTGATACCACAATTGTAACACCCCAAACCCGGTCAAAATGCTACGATAGAATCTGACGTGTCATTGGGAATAAGACGTTTATGAAACCGAGTTGTTGTCTCAAGTCAGAAAGTAAACTTTTGTATATTTGTAAAAGAATTTAGTTTGAATTGAGTGAATTGTTAAAACATTTTGAAACTTAGTTGTTAAGAAGATAGACTTGCTTTGTTGCCAATACCAGTTTGTTATTCACCCGATGGTAAAATTTTGTAAAATCCCGAAGGTTTGATACGTTTTAGAAATCATCCATTTCATATCTTGCTAGGCATGCCTTTAGTATTAAAACAAGATTTTAAAGCAACTTAACTAAATAAAAATCCCAAAGTAAAATCTAAGTGGCCTTATTACAACTGAAAACCAAACGTAAATTAAAATAAAGTCTAAAGTAAATAATAAAATAAAACCCAAAGTATTGAGCATGGCCACCTCATGTCTATCCCAGCTCCATATCCGCGGTCTAGGGGTTAACTGCAAAACGGTAATGAAAGGGGTGAGTCGCCGAGACTCAGTGTGTAAATCCCCATCCAACTGGTGTTAAGCCCTTACACAATCTCATGTGAAAATATGCATGTCATGCAGCCCAACCATCCTAGGTATCCATCCAAGTCTCCCAAATCTACCCTCTTGTGGCACCAAGCCACTGGTGGTACCAAACCACTGGTGACCGAAGTCACAAATAATCATGTGTGGAGCCAACCTACTTTGTGGTACCAAACCACTAATGACGATTCCTTTTGACATTATGTGGGGCCAACCCACTGTGGTACCAAACCACTGGGACGAGTCACAAAGATAAGCATATATGGTACCAAACCACTGGTGGTTCCAAACCACTGAGACTTAGTCATAAAGTATGATAAGTGGGGCCAACACACTGTGTGGTACCAAACCACTGGTGACAATCTGATAATCATATCTTCCCCCTCCTCTCATCATACCCTTTTATTAACAACATGTTTTACAATATGATATGATCATGTCCACGTGTAACACAAAATGGCACATGTGGATTCCAAAATATGCAATTAACATTAGCAACCATAACAGACTTACCCAGCATCCTCGCTTTTAACCACAAAGGTAACACAGTAATCCATACCAACATTTTAGTTTTTCGCATAATATAGGTATCAATATATTTACATATGAAGTGTGTAAGAGTTACACACCTGATTACTCGCAACACGATACCCTCTATGTTGACACTCTCGTAAATAGGCACTATCGCTATCTACCTACTCTTTTGCTCAGATGCTGGCCCACACCCAGGTGGCCAATCGCGAACCGCAGACACAGCTCTCTTTTTGAACATAGTGTTGTTTCGCCGGTACCCCATGGCGCAGCAGAATAAAATTAGATCCGGCGATCCAAATCATGGATCCATGTGTGAGGAACGAATCGAGGTGAAATAAAGGTTTCGAAATTACCAAAACTTCAATCTGAGTAGACAGCGACGCCTTGGCAACAAGAGTTTTGATCTACTGTCGAATCAAACCTCAACCTTTTCCGATGTCGGCCTCTACGTAATCCACCCGGTTTGACTATGAACGGAAGAAATCTCCAAAACTGTTTTGGAGGCTTATTTGATTGACGGCTGCTAGACCTAACAAGCAATCACTTAGGGTTTTCATGTTGAGTTTTGTCTCCTTTTAATACCTTTTATAATGGGTGCCTTTCTCATTGGGCCTTTTATAATAGGTATCCTCTTAATTGGGTCTTTTATAATTGGTATCTCTTGAATGTATTACAAGATTAAATAAATAAAATAAAGTTTTTAACTGAAAATTATAATTACATTAATTATATCTGAAAATTATAATTACATTAATTATAATAAGGATCCCGGTAAACTATATTTATTTAAATTTATATATGAATCAAATTCATATATTAATAAAATTATGTTATCATTATGTGTACAACATCCTTGTACATATAATATGTTCAATATTTGATTGCCCAATTAAATTAATTCTTTAATTAATTTAATTTATGTGAAACCAAGCACAATACCAACTATAATTTATTCCGTTCATTTCAACCATAGGGTGTGACCCTGTAGGTTCTTGCAACGTTAGCAGTAATACTAGAACGATTCTATTGTCACAGACAATGAGTGGCATCTAGCAATGCATCATTGCTACCTAAGTTACAAGAAGTCATGATTCGACATAACCTTTCGTGATTAACCTTTCATGCATTAATCCTTAAGTCCTTTATCTCTGGAACGGATACAAGTCATGGGATAATCACACTTGCATAGTCCATCCCATGTTTCTTGATATCTTGAGTAGACTATGATATACAAATTAGTATGACATCTCATATCAACTTATTTGAGCATGGCCATGCATTTCTAGTCTCACTCAATCAAGTGGCCTAAGATATTACTCCTATTATGTAGGAGGGACTTATCCTTTATTGATCAACCATATCCCTCTACATAGATTGTGGTATATCCAACATCAGCCTTTATAGAACAACCTGTTACGGTGTACGTTTGACTGTATCAAAATATACAACTCACGATGTTGGGATAATAATGATCTCAAGTCTGAGGATCATATACATATTAATCACTATGAGTAATGTTGTGACAATTACATAATAATCCAAGAAACATACTCATAGCGGGTCAATCCAATATATTGTTCTTTAACACACATATTCATGCATTGATTTTGACACTCCATATCAATGACAACTCTTTATCATCAATCAACTACATGTTAGTCTTAATGCATTATTATTGTCCTAGTCAACAGTAATACTCGACTAAGGATCTTTTAAGAATAATCATATTATTCTCAGGACATTATTATAAAATAGTTTATCTATACACACAGAAAGAAAAACTGAAATAATAATGACAACGCTTTATATTAATAAACATGGTAAATTAAGTATGTTATTACAACCATCTCATGATTGATCTTTGGGCATACTCTTACACTTAGGGGCTGGGTTCACCGATCCAACCCCTCCTAACGCTTGGCTAGCATTCGAGTCCATGAACACACCTTGGTCACTAACTCGATTTAAATCAGAGAAAACGAATCAACAGAGGCTAACGCCTAAGGCTAAGGTTCTTACCTAGATCGACAATTCCCCGAGCTTTAGACGCGATCCATTGGCCAACCGAACCGCAGAGATCTCCAAAAGAATGCGTCTACCCTTCCACCTCTAATCGGCCAAACACTACACATAAGGCTAAGTAGCCATTCGGCTTTGGCAAGAAAACCCAAAAGAGAAAGATAAAGATCTAGAAACAATCGCTACTAAGCTTAACAGGAGATCCGATTAACACCCAAGAGAATTTGGCACTAGCATAGAAGAAGAGAAAATTCGGCAAATCAGAGAGGAAGATGAAAGAGTCGAAAAAGAGCCCCCCAAAGGATCTTAGGAGTTTTCGGTTTTCAGAAGTGAACAAAAGAAAGATGAAGAAGAGAAGGCCACAAAGATTCGGTTTGTAGAGAAAGATCAGAGAAGGGGACCTTGGGTGGGATATTCGGCTATTGTGCAGAGATTGAAGATGATAATGGAGTTAGGGGTTTTCGGCTTTGAAACGAAAGAAAGAAAGAAGAAGAAATGGGCAATAGATGCGGCTATGGTTCTCAGAAGAAAACGAAGACAAGAAAAGAAAAGGTTTTGGCTTCCAAAGAGAACAAGAAGGGAAAAGAATGAAGAATTATAGAGAGTGTTCCAAGAGAATTTCGGCAATGGTGAGAGTTGTGTTTCCAAAGAAAAGAAAATAAAGAGAGGAAATAAACTTAAAACGAGAAAATGAACTCCCTTGAACACCTTAGGTACCATCAGCACAAGGTAAAACACCCCATATTCGGCATCTACCCCTCAAACCCGAAATTGCACAAAAGAACATGACACTAGGTCCTATAACCAAAGTAAGTTTCGGTACACCCCTTCCAAACTCCAAAACCGAATGCTCCACCACCTTCTAGCCATTAGAAAATTTGGCCAACAGACACCCCAACTCAATCCCTTTTTTTCCTCCTCACTTTTCTCCTAATCACCCATTCAAACAAATCTGAATACTTCAAACTCCTAATTTTTCTCTCTTCCATTCATCCAAATCTGTTGACTCCTTCAACCCTTATCCACCAAAGTTCATCCTGAGCACAACTCCTCCTGGTCTTGGCGTCAAAAATAACAAGCAGAAAGGGGATTCCCGTAGCTCGAACCAAGGCTCCATCCACTCACATGAGGCGTCACTTCCTTAAGCCTTAAGTGGCACCTCCTTGCCACTTTACCAAGGCACTTATTGTGTCACAACTTACCACCAACTACCCTTAACACCTAGCTCAATCAGTTCCCCCTTCTAAGTGCTCTGGCCTATCCCTGGCTCATGCCTAGACCCTAGAATAGCCTAAACTAGCCTGACATCCATACTGTCTACATGCAACCAGATAAAATGCAAAGGCCCGGATTTAAGGATGTTACATGTATGATTTGTGATAAATGACTGTGATAATCTGAGTTGGGTTCGGTAATGCCTTATAACCCTAATCCGGCGACGAGTACGGGTTTGGGGTGTTACATGAGTTCTCTTGTGGCAACGTCAATTTTAGTCTTAACAGTTGCTAGAAAGGGTCTTTCTAAAATTAAGGGGATTGAATTATCCCCATCCATGTCTAAGACAATAAAATCTACTAGGAAAACGAATTTGTCAATTTTTACAAGAACATCTTTGATAATACCCCTAGGAATTCTAACAGTTTTATCAACTAATTGAATGCTCATCCTAGTCTGTTTGGGTTTCTCTAGACCTATTTGTTTAAACATTTTGTAAGGCATGACATTTATACTTGCCCCTAAATCAGATAACGCATTATCAACAGTTGAACTACCAATTAAACATGGAATTGTAAAACTCCCTGGATCTTTTTGCTTTCGCGGTAATCTATTATGTAACATTGTTGAGCATACTGCGTTTAATTCCACATGTGGTACCTCGTCTAATTTGTGCTTGTTCGTCAAGAGCTATTTTAAAAATTTTCTCAAGTCTGGCATCTGAAAAAGAGCTTCAAGAAGAGGTAAGTTGATATGTAATTTCTTTAAAAGTTTAAGAAACTTAATGAACTGTTCTTCTGTATCATCTCTTTTCATTGTTTCGGGATAAGGTATGCGAGGTTGGTACTCTTTGATTACCGATTTTGGCTTTTCCCGTGTTACCTCTGTTTTACCTTTTTCTACCTCGTTTTCTTGTACTGAGTTAGGTTTATCTAATCCTTTTCTATCATGAGCTGTGATGTCTTGAATTTGCTCCTTTGGGTTAATCTCTGTATTACTTGGTAGACGTCCTTGCGGTCGTTCGGACATTAACTTTGTAAGTTGTCTGACTGCTTTAGTGACTTCTCCTACTGACTTAGTAAGTTCCCTGACTTGGTTCTTGGTCTCTTCAACCGATGTTTGTTGATCTTTAAGTGTTTTATCAGTATTTCGGAGACGATTTTCTGTGGCTGTCATGAATTTTGTCAGCATCTCTTCAAGGCTTGGCTTCTTCTCTTGCGGATATGGCTGATTTTGGAAATTTTGAGGAGGTTGTTATCTTTGATTTCCTTGATTTCCTTGACCTCCCCATGAAAAATTTGGGTGGTTCCTCCAACGTGGATTGTAAGTATTACTATAAGGATTATTATTGGATCTAAAATTATTACCTATATAGTTCATCTGTTCACTTTCTGTGCTCGGTTGGTAGGGTGGGTACTCAGGATTCGCCACAGTTCCACTTGTGTCGCACTACATTACTGGGTGTGCCTACGAAGAACACAAACTATCAAGCTTTTTATTCATCATCTCTATTTGTGTTGATAGCATGGTTACTGCTTCGAGGTTGTAAACTCCGACTGATTTTGTCGGTTTAGTCCTTGTAACTTGCCACTGATAGTTATTCAGGGACATCTCTTCAAGGAACTTGTAGGCTGCTTCAGGAGTTATGTTGTTCAAGGTTCCATCGGTGGCTGAATCGATTAATTGCCTCGTTTAGGGGTTTACATCATTATAGAAGGTTTAGAGTTGTAGCCATAAGGGTAAACCATGATGTGGACACCTTCTCAAGAGATCCTTGTATCTCTCCCATGCGTCGTATACCATCTGCACAGAAGAAGAGATATCATTCTGTAATTTGGCCGTTTTGTCCGATGGGAAATATTTTAATATAAATTTTTCGGTCATTTGTTCCCATGTAGTGATTGACCCTCGTGGTAACGAGTTTATCCACTGCTTTGGCTTTATTTCTTAATGAAAAGGGAAATAACCGAAGACGTATGGCATCATCAGAAATGCCATTTATTTTGAAGGTATCACAGAACTCTAAAAAAATTAGCTATATGAGTGTTTGGGTCTTCGTCCTGTAAACCATCAAATTGAACAAATTGTTGAATCATTTGTATTGTGTTAGGCTTTAATTCAAAATTATTAGCAGCAATAGCAGGCCTAACAATACTCGATTCTGGTCATGTTAAATGTGGTTTAGCATAATCAAACATAGTAAGTGGAGCATTGTTTTCTCCCACATCATGTGGTTGTGGATTATTCTCGTCCATCCCTTCAGTAGGATTGGATCTGCCTTCTTGATTTTCCTCTATGTAATTCAGGGCTCGCCTGATTTCTCTGCGATTTCTTCAAGCGGTAGCTTCAATATCACTGCCATATACTAAAGGTCCTCTCGGGTTCTTTCTAGTCATAAACTAGAGGTACCTGCTGGAAAAGAAAGAAAGAGAATTTAGCAAAAATCAGAATTTAACCTAAAAATAAAATAAAATTGCAAAAAATAAAAATAATGCCTAAAGTAATAAAAATAGAGCTTTTTTAATATTTTAGTTCCCTGGCAACAACGCCAAAAACTTGATCATTGGAATCAGAGTCTTAAATATTATAAAGAGAATGATCGAACCATACGATTTATTCACTTG
The DNA here is from genome assembly GCA_005393395.2 of Gossypium australe. Taxonomy (NCBI): domain Eukaryota; kingdom Viridiplantae; phylum Streptophyta; class Magnoliopsida; order Malvales; family Malvaceae; genus Gossypium; species Gossypium australe. The sequence goes on from CM016616.1 coordinate 122,487,439, forward strand.
ACTTGATCCGTAGGATTCCCTAATTTATATTAAACCCTCTCTCGAGGCGAATAACGTCTAACCCTAGGTTAATTAACGAAAATCTCTTTCTCACTTAATAACCCCCTAGAATAGAAGTAAATCGATCTATGGATTCCCATATTAGGTTTCACCATAATACGGCAAAATCTCGTCACCCTATCTCTAGGCGTGCGAACGACTCCGCTTTAACTATGCTAGATCTATTCTTAAGCAGGGACTTTTGCTCCTCCACCTAAGAACATCTGACTTGAATCAATATCCCGAAAACATTAACACAAGAATTAAGCGCACATAATTAAGAACAAATCAAGTATTTATCTTATAGTTCAGAAAACAATAACAAGATTCATCTAGGTTTCATCCCCTTCAGGTATCTGAGGGGTTTAGTTCATAACAAATAAAGAAAACATATCAGAAGAAAAGATAAAACAAAACATAAGAAATCTCTAAAACTCCCTGAAGGAATTGAAGGAGAGATCCGCCGTCTTGAGTAGAATTCCGGCTTCTAGAGATGGATCAACTGGCTATCTTCGAGTGATTCCCACAACTCTGACCTTTTCAGCTTGGATCCTTGGCCTAGCTAACCGCCCTCTTTTCAGGTAACACTTAAGGGGTTTATGTAGGCTCTTGGAATGTGTTTCTTCGCCCCAAAGTATCGAAATCCGAATGAAATTGCTCTTTGCCACGACAGGGACACGGCCATGTCACACTCCCGTGTGACTAGTCTTCAAGCCGTGTTCGGACTTCTTTAATGAGGCACGGCCGTGTGAATCGGAGGTAAGGCCGTGTTCTAGATGATCAATGAGGCATGGCCGTGTGGGCTTAAGTCCAGGCCATGTGGATTTCGTGATATGGCCCATTTACTCCGTTTTGGGCCCATTTTCTGTTCTTTTCGTCCTCGGGTGCTTTCCTGGGTATAAGACATGAAAAGAAAGGATTTAAGAGCACCTTTTTACCAATCGAGGGTTAAATCATCCAAAAGCATACTAAATGTGGGATTAAAATATGTTACTTTTACGGTTTATCAGTAAGTTTATGTGTAAATGATACATCCTTATTACGTATGTTTTACCTATTAATGCATTGTATGGATGTAATTGATTATTGGTGAGATTTATTGAAAATAGTGGAAAATGAGAAAACTCTCGGATGAACCTTCGAAATAGAAATACGGGTACGGATGAATATCTGTAAATATGTAAATTTTGGTGGGCTGTGTGCAATACCACATTGTTGTTTATTAATGATGGGTTGTGTGCTATACCATCGTATTTATTGTCATTGGTGGGCTATGTGCGATACCACCGTAGACATGAGATTATTGGTGGGCTGTGTGCGATACCACCTCGTTAATTATAAATGGTGGGTTGTGTGCGAAATCGCCGAGAATCTTGTATCATTCCAAAGGGTTCATCGAGAAACTTGTCTAAGTGAAATTACATGTGGCTTTGTGGTGCTAAGTACAGGGTATAAGTGCAAGTAAATGTGAGCAGTGTTTGTGCTATGTATTTGGGATGTGGTAAGCTTTGAAATGAGTAAGCATGATTATGAGGATATGAATTATTTTTACTTAGTATGTATGCTTATGATTGATAATTATGTGGTAAGATGTTTATTGTTTACATATAGACTTACTAAGCTTAAAGTTTACTCCCTTTCTCTTTTCCCTTATTTTATAGTGTCGAAGAGCCAGCTCGGGATACGGAGATAATCAGAGGATCACCCACACTATCAACACATCTTGGTATAGTTAGATTTAGCATTTTGAGTATGGCATGTATAGGGACTAGACTTAGTCGAATGTCATATTGTTTTGGCCAAATGTGTTGGCACATTCAAAGATGAATTCTTTTGTATAAGGCAATAGTTAATGGCTTTTTCTTATTAATCTATGAAATGATGAGGTCATTCAAGAATGTGCAAGTTGCATGGTTGATTTATTTGGTTTAATTATGCATGAATGAATTGATGGTTTGGTGTGATTTATGTTTGTATGAGTTGGGGTGGTAGAAAAAGCTTGGCATATAGCCTTATTCTTTTCCACACGGGTAGGCACACGGATGTGTGTCTAGGCCGTGTGTGATACACGGTCAACCTCATGGGCATGTGGTTAGGCCGTGTGTCCCCTTGCATGCTAGGTTTGCAAGTCAGTATACTCAGTAGTAACCACACGGGTGGAGACAAGGCCGTGTGGCTCAACTGTGTGGAAAACATGGCCATAGTACATGGGTGTGTGCCCATGTCGTGTGAAGTCTGCACCTGAATTAGGAATTTAATTTGCCACACGGTCGAAGGACACGGGCGTGTGCCTTGGCCGTCTGATATTTATGGGGTGATGACATCAAAAACAGAATGCTATGGTTTTTGCACACGAGCTAAGACATGGGCGTGTCGTATCCGTGTGAGGGACACGGGCCATGGACACGGGCGTGTTTCTGGCCGTGTGAAAACCCCGTAGGTTTGAATTGAGAAATAAATCCATACGGATGTGGAACATGGGCATGTGATATGCCACACGAGCGTGCCCCTTCATCCACACGGGCATGTGGACTGTTTGATGAAAATTATTTTAGTCTTTCTAGAGATCTTTAAAAGAGTTCAATTTGATTCCAAACCGTTCCTAATGTATGTTTTGGGCCTCGTAGGCCCGTAATAGGGACAATACGAATGCAAATGAGAAGTTTAAAATTTAGACGGAAATTCATGTGTCGGTTTTGTTTGAATGCTTGTGTGTAAGTCCAGTAATGCCTCATACCCCGTTCCGGTATCGAATACGGGTAAGGGGTGTTATATTTAGTGGTATTTGTAACATCCGAGAATTAAGGGCTTTGCATTTGTTTTGTTTCTGTGTGTTTGGTATGCTTTACTTGTTGTTTGGGGCCCAGGGAAGGCTCGGGGTTAAGCTGAAGCCTTGGTGAAAATTTCAATTTTGGGCACTTTAGGGGAGAGCTGGCTGGGACAGGCTTTAAGGATTATTGCTTGTGTTTGATGGCACAAGAAAAGGAGTGGTAAAGTGGCAAGGAGACGGCACTTAGCATGCAGGGAAGTGGTGTCACAAGGGAAGCAAAGAGGGTGAAGGTTCGAGTCCTGTATGTCGCACATAGAAGCTTCTTTTTTTGTCGTTGGCTTGAGGAGGTGGTAGCATGCGGCTTGGACTCTGGTAAGGGGGAGTTGAATGAGTCAAAATTTTTGAAACGATGAACAAGAGTCCATGTAGGAGTTTGAATGAGTCAAGGTGGTTGGGAGATTTCAAATGTGGGATGGAGAGTGAAGGGTGGAGAAAATTGTGGGATTTGAAGAGAGGGAGAGTAGTGGCCGAATGGAGGAGGTGGGGAAGGGTTGCATGTGTGGTTTAAGCCTAGTTGGAAAGGGGTCGAATCTCTTTTTGTTTGATAGGCAAGTTATTTTTGTTTGGCATATTCGGTCAACTAGGAGGGGAAGTGCGGAATTTTGTTTCCAATTAAGTGCTTAGGGTTGTTTTCCTTCATTTTTGTTTTTCTATTTCGCCTCTTTCATTTGTGGACTTTACCGAACCTCCTAGCTGATTCTTCTTCATTTCATATCGTTTCTTTTGTGCCAAATAAGTTTATTTTCTCTTCATTTCATTTGCCCTTTTCATTTCTTTCTTTTCTAGACCGAATCATCACCTTCAATCATTCATTTTCTTGACTCCCTTGAACCTTGGTCCAATCTTTCTCCTCCTGTTTCTTCTTTTCTTTTCGTCACTCCCTTATTCCACTCTTGAGCCGAATTTCAACCTTTCTTTTTGGTGCAACCGATTATTCTTTTCTTGATTCACTGGTTAGCGTTGATATCTTATTTCTTTTAGTCGTCATAGCCATATTGGGAGTTTCATCATTTACCTCTGGCAAAGCCGAATCTCTGACTGTTCATTCTCTCTTTTCTTCTCCTTTAGATAGCATTTTTGAGCCGAACCTTCTTGGCTATTGGGGGCTTGTGCTGAATCTTTGGACATCATTCGGCCTCTCTTGATTCAATGTAAGATAGTTTCTTACGATTTCTTTTCATCTCCTCTACTCTCTGTTGGTAGCCGATCACTTTCTTCCATAAACCGATAGGGTTCTTTTTGTAGTGAAGTACTTCATCTTGTGGTAACATATGTTGCTTTTTTCATCTCCCTTTGCTAGTGGCCGATTATCAGATCGAGAGGTGCTAAGGGTTCTTGGTTGCTGAGGGTTCATGTTCAAGGGGTCGTGTGGATTCACGATAGTAGCAAAGGTAAGGGGTTTCCTCTCTAGTCTTATTAGAGTGGCCTTACTCTTCGGTATTCGATTGCCTTAACCCAACATTGTTGTTGAACAATCGTTGCTTTTGTATAGCATTTTATTGATCAAGGTTCTTTCATGGATGCGAGTGGCAGCCAATCAAAGGAGGGGGTAGACTCGTAGTCCCTACCCCTAAGTTCAAATGGCGTGCAGTGTCAGCCGTACGAGATTTTCCACCAGGTTGTTGGCCGGCTTCGGATCAGGATAGGCAGATCGCTGTTATCCCTGCAAGTGAGGGTGACAACGAGATTGAAAGTCTAGTTCTCACACCTCTGCCTGTTGTTCTTGTTCATATGTACATGTATTATTATTAAATGCCAAAACCTCGGTATTGGCTGTTAAGTTACCATGGAGGGTAAAAACAAGACTTTAGGTTAGTGACTTCTGACTATGCTATATAAGTGATTATGTTGATATGACAATGTGCGTACTCTGAACATCTTATATATGTCGATATCTGCTATATCTATACATTATGATTTTATGTTGCATGGGAATTGGCATATGTTATGAATGGAAGGGGAAGTGTATCTGGTGACTATGTCATGATGTCTGGTGGCTCTGCCACACTCTGTTCTGGTGGCCATGCCACAAAATCTGGTGACTCTGTCACAACTCTGACGATGAGCAGCTAACTGCATCATGACTGCCATCGATGGTGTGTAGCGGTGAGGGTCGATTGTAGAAATCCCCAGTGGTGTGTTTGGCAGGTAAGGGTGGTGTGTGGCGGTTGGATAACTAGGTTGGGTTAGGATTTACATCATATTGCATCGATTCTCTGATTAATTGCTATACCATGTTATTAGGGCTAAGGCCCAGTCGGTAATCTGTTTCTTGTGGAGTAATTGCACACTGGGTCATCGTGACTCACTCCTTCTGTTAACTCTTGCAGGTGACTCTTAGTTCATGGATTTGGGCTGGAGCAGACTTCGGGGTGGCCATGCACGTTTTTCTTTAAACTCAACCTACTATCTTTAAATTTTCATTATTTTGAGGATTTTTTTTATGCTGTAATAAGGCCATTAACTATTTGGGTTATTTCTGGTTTGAAACTTAACTACTTTGAATTACGCATTAACTGGCGAAACGTTTTCTTTATAAAATTTTAAGTAAAAGTTCTCCCACAATTTCAACCAACGTTTTCATTACCGGAACTAAATAATAAGTCTTAAACTAACTGAACACAAAATCAAGTGTTTTCTTAAAAACTTGGGTAAACGAACTACTGATCTTGAAGTTTACAATAATAAAAGAAACTTTAGTTTTTTTTTTCAACGATCTCTAAGTTTTACAAAATCTCTTCATGTGACATACCAGATCCGGTCGTGGTGGGTGGGCTGGGTTTGGTGTGTTACAATTTGGTATCAGAGCCCGGTTTAAAAACTCAGCTATGGGTTTTGGGTTCAAAACGTTTTCCAAATTTTGGTTAAAAATGGTTTAAAAAGAAAATACATATGTATGTACATGATTTCTAGAAATACGGCACCCGAGTCTCCGGCACCAAGTCCATACGGTAAGTTTCTCTGGCTGTATTGGGTGAATTGAATGAATTAGATATATCGTGCCATGAAATGTAGAATTAAGAAACTTTACTTTAGAAATGGAAACCTTTAGGTATATGTGTGTTTTGCGGAAACTACTTAAAACTCTATTCTCATAAAACTACTCGTTAATCAACAGTGGAAAGAAATGCTAATACATAAAATTCGTAAACCAGATTAAGGCGAAACTGTAGACATGAGTGCTAGAGGACGTGGACGTGTTGCATACGGCCGTGGTAGAGGCTGGGGTGCCGAGGCTTAGTTTTCGAAACCAAGGCATGACCCTGAAGGTGAAGCGCCAGCATCACCTGTGGCAGAAGCAGGATCGCAAGATTGAACTGGTGGGGATGATGCCCTGTCTCAAGCAATGCTGCATGTGTTGGAGCGAGTTGTTGGGGCAAGCACTGGGACTGTACCTCGAAAGTCTATTCCTGAGCGACTTCGAGCAAACAGAGCTGAAATGTTTAGGAGTATTTCTGGTGTGGCCCCAAATGTAGCTGAATATTGCTTGGCGGCAGTTGAACGGATTATGGACAATCTGGACTGCACAGTTGAGGAGAAATTGAAAGGGGCGGTGTCTCTTCTCTGAAATGAGGCATATCAGTGGTGGCTTACAGTGAGAGTGGGTAAATATGTTCAAGACGGCATTTCAAGGGAAATATGTTGGGGCAAGTTATGTGGATGCCCAGAGGAAAGCATTCTTAAATCTGGTTCAGGGGGTAAATCTGTGGCTGAGTACGAGGTAGAATTTCTACGATTGAGCCGCTATGCCCTAGGGATAGTGGCGACTGACTATGAACAATGCGTACGGTTCGAGGATGGGTTACGAGACGAGCTGCGGGTGCTGATAGCTCCGCAGCGGGAGAGAGATTTTGCCACTCTGGTTGACAAAGCTAAAATAGCTGAAGAGGTTAAGCGGACTGAGACTCAAAACAAGGAGAAGGATAAGGGTAAAAATAAGAGGAGTTTTTGGTCGTCGGGATCATCTGGAGGTTTTCAAAAGAGGCCTAGGTTTAATGGACCAGCTCGAGTTGTGAGGCCTGCAGCGATGGGCCAGTTTCGATCATGTGCTCTGTGTGGGAAAATGCATTCTGGTGAATGTAGAAGGAGAACCGGTGAATGTTTTAGGTGCGGATCGATTGATCATATGGTTAAAGATTGCCCACAAGTAGATCAGGTGCGGCCAGTTGGACAGGCTTTTGATCAGTTCAGGAGGGTTGGTCAGCAACCACCGAGAGGTCGTGGCCCAGCTAGAGGGGGAAATGGTTTCAGTCAGGGGCGTGTAGCATGCGCAGAGGTGCTGGAAATGCAGAGGCGAGACAGCCAGGGTTAGTTTATGCAGCTAGAAGCCAAGAGGAGGGTGATGCACCAGACGTCATAATGGGTACGTTCCTCATTTTTGGTTTGCCCTTTACTGCATTGGTTGATATTGGGTCAACGCATTCCTATGTTGCTAATGTGGTGTCTGGAACTTTAAACATGAACTCTGAGATTGCTTCTAGGGAGATGACTGTACTTAGCCCTTTGAGACAATCTGTAGTGGTAAATAAACTCTTTAGGAGTGTGCCTCTAAAAGTACAAGGGTTGGTTTTTCCGGCTAATTTGATGGAACTGCCGTTCGGGGAGTTCGATTTAATCTTAGGTATGGATTAGTTGGTAAAATACCGAGCAAACTTAGATTGTGCTGCTAAGCGCATGGTGTTAAGGACTCCTGAGGAAAATGAAGCTTTAGTGATAGGCGAAAGGAGAAACTACTTGTCCAATGTAGTGTCTGTTTTAAAGGCAGAAAGAATGGTGAGAAAAGGATGCGAGGCTTCCTTAACTTTTGTTCGTGCTCTGGAGGCCAAGGAGTTAACTGTGAAGGATGTCAGAACAGTGAAGGAGTTTTCCCATGTTTTCCCAGAGGAGCTCCCAGGGTTACCTCCGGATCGCGAGGTGGAATTCGGTATTGATCTTCTTCCAAGAACAATGCCAGTGTCTATTGCCCCATATAGAATGGCACCGAATGAGCTGGTAGAACTTAAAGCTCAGATACAGGAATTATTAGGTCGTGGTTTTATCCGACCAAGTGTATCTCCGTGGGGAGCGCCGGTATTGTTCGGGAAGAAAAAGGAGGGGACGATGCGTATGTGCATTGAATACCGCCAGTTGGATAAGTTGACGATTAAGAACAAATAGCCGCTGCCGAGGATTGACGATTTGTTTGATCAACTTAAGGGGGCTTCAGTCTTCTCGGAGATAGATTTGAGGTCAGGATATCATCAACTTAAGGTCAAGGAAGAGGATATTCATAAGACGGTGTTTCAAACTCGCTATGGTCACTATGAGTTTTTAGTGATGCCATTTGGGTTGACAAATGCACCAGCTGCGTTTATGGACATGATGAACCGAGTGTTCCAACCCTATCTGGACTGGTTTGTTGTGGTGCTCATAGACGACATTCTGGTATATTCCAAGACGGAAGACGAGCATGATTTGCATCTTCGGGTGGTTCTGCAGATTTTTAGGGAGAAGTAGTTGTACGCCAATCAGTAAGTGTGAATTTTGGTTGAAAGAAGTTACCTTTTTGGGTCATGTGGTATCTGCAGAGGGGATTAGGATTGATCCCCGGAAAATTGAAGCTGTGTTGGACTGGAAACCGCCTAAGTCTGTGGCAGAAATTCGAAGTTTCTTGTATTGGCCGAGTACTATAGAAGATTTGTTGAGCGGTTCTCCTTGATTGTGGCACCCTTAACTAAGTTGTTGCGAAAAGGGGTATCATTTGTTTAGACTGCTAAGCAGCAGGAAAGCTTTGAGAAGCTGAAAAGGATCTTGACGGAAGCTCCGGTTTTGATTCAGCCTGAGGCTGGGAAAGAGTTCGTTGTCTATTGTGATGCTTCACACACGAGGTTAGGGTGTGTGTTAATGCAAGATGGGAAGGTAGTTGCGTATGCGTCCCGGCAGTTAAGACCACATGAGATGAACTATCCCACGCATGATCTAGAGTTGGTTGCGGTAGTGTTCACTCTAAATATCTGGAGACATTACCTGTATGGGGAGAAGTCCATTATCTACACCGACCACAAGAGTTTAAATATCTCCTTACTCAGAAGGAGTTAAATTTAAGGCAGCGGAGGTGGATTGAACTATTAAAGGATTACGACTGCTCGATCGAGTATCATCCGGGAAAAGCTAACGCGGTGGCAGATGCGTTCAGTTGAAAAGTGATATCAGAGTTGAGGGCAATGTTTGCTCATCTCAATCTATATGATGATGGAAGTTTGTTAGCTGAACTCCAAGTGAAGCCGACGTGGGTAAGTCAGATTAAAGAGAAGCAGTTATCGGATGATGTCTTAAGTGCTCGACTTTTGCAAGTACAGAATGGTGGGGTAGAGGATTATAGTCTGAACAGTGATGGGGTATTGTGTTTTTGTGAGAGGGTTTGTATGCCAAAGAATGTTGAGTTGAGACAGATGATTCTTCAAGAGGCGCATAGCAGCCCATACGCTATGCATCCTGGTGTGAGTAAGATGTATCGGGATCTGCGTGAACAGTTTTGGTGGCCTAGTTTGAAGCGAGAAATTACCGAGTTTGTGGGTAAATGCTTGACGTGTCAGTAGGTGAAAGCAAAACATCAGTTGCCTTCGGGGTTATTACAGCCGGTGAAGATTTTACAGTGGAAATGGGAGAGGATCACGATGGACTTTGTTAGTGGGCTACCTCTTACGCCTACTAAGAAAGATTTGGTATGGGTGATTGTTGATCGGTTGACAAAGTCCGCCCATTTCATACCTGTTTGTATCGACTATTCTCTGCAGAAGCTGGCTAAGCTGCATGTGACAGAGGTTGTGAGGTTGCATGGGGTGCCAGAGTCGATCATATCGGATAGGGACCCTAAGTTTACGTCGCGTTTTTGGAAGGCGCTGCATCAAGCATTGGGTACAAGACTAGACTTCAGTACAACATTTCATCCACAGACTGATGGTCAGTCTGAGAGGGTAATTCAGATCTTAGAAGATATGTTGAGAGGTTGTGTCATTGACTTCAGGGGTAGTTGGGAGGAGTTCTTACCGTTGGCAGAATTCGCATACAACAACAGCTACCAGTCTAGTATTCAGATGGCGCCCTATGAAGCGTTGTATGGACGGAGGTGTCGTACTCCTACTTGCTAGACAGAGTTGGGTGACCATCGGATGTTGGGTCTGGAATTGGTTTTGGAGACAGAGGTGAAAGTTAAGTTGATTCGAACTCGGTTGAAGGAGGCTTCTGACAGGCAGAAATCCTATGCTGATCTGAGGCGTAAGGATATAGAATTTATGGTGGGTGATCAGGTGTTTCTGGAAGTTTCACCCTGGAAGAAAGTTTTGAGGTTTGGACGGAAGGGCAAGCTAAGTCCCAGGTTCATTGGGCCTTATCGAGTGTTGAGACGTGTGGGACCAGTGGTGTATCAACTTGAACTACCCTCAGATTTGAGACAAATACATGAGGTGTTCCATGTCTCAATGTTAAGGCGCTATCATTCGGATCCATCTCACATTGTGACAGTGGAGGAGATTGAGGTACGACCAGACCTGTCCTTTGAGGAGGAACCTGTACAGATCCTAGATCGAGATGTTAAAGTGTTGCGGAGGAGGACAGTTCCATTAGTTAAAGTTTTATGGCGGAATCACGGTTCAGAAGAAGCCACGTGGGAGCCAGAGAATGTTATGCGATAGCAATACCCTCATCTCTTTTGACCAGGTAAATTTCGAGGCTGAAATTTCTTTAAGGGGGTAGAACTATAACATCCGAGAATTAGGGGCTTTGTATTTGTTATGTTTTTGTGTGTTTGGTATGCTTTGCTTCTTGTCTGGGTGTGTTTGGGGGCCTTAGGAAGGCTCGGGGTTAAGCTGAAGCCTTGGTAAAAATTTCAATTTTGGGCACTTTAGGGGAGAGCTGGCTGGGACAGGCTTTAAGGATTATTGCTTGTGTTTGATGGCACAAGAAAAGGAGTGGTAAAGTGGCAAGGAGACGCCACTTAGCATGCCAGGAAGTGGCGTCACAAGGGAAGCAGAGAGGGTGAAGGTTCGAGTCCTGTATGTTGCACATAGAAGCTTCTTTTTTTGGCGTTGGCTTGAGGAGGTGGTAGCATGCGGCTTGGACTCTGGTAAGGGGGAGTTGAATGAGTCAAAATTTTTGAAAGGGTGAACAAAAGTGCATGTAGGAGTTTGAATGAGTCAAGGTGGTTGGGAGATTTCAAATATGGGATGGAGAGTGAAGGGTGGAGAAAATTGTGGGATTTGGAGAGAGGGAGAGTGGTGGCCGAATGGAGGAGGTGGGGAACGGTTGCATGTGCGGTTTAAGCCTAGTTGAAAGGGGGCCAAATCTCCTTTTGTTTGATAGGCAAGTTATTTTTGTTTGGCATATTCGGTCAACTAGGAGGGGAAATGCCGAATTTTGTTTCCAATTAAGTGCTTGGGGTTGTTTTCCTTCATTTTTGTTTTTCTATTTGGCCTCTTTCATTTGTGGACTTTGCCGAACCTCCTAGCTGATTCTTCTTCATTTCACATCGTTTCTTTTGTGTCAAATAAGTCTATTTTCTCTTCATTTCATTTTCCCTTTTCATTTCTTTCTTTTCTAGACCGAATCATCACCTTCAATCATTCATTTTCTTGACTCCCTTGAACCTTGGTCCAATCTTTCTCCTCTTGTTTCTTCTTTTCTTTTCGTCACTCCCTTATTCCACTCTTGAGCCGAATTTCAACCTTTCTTTTTGATACAACTGATTATTCTTTTCTTGATTCACTGGTTAGCATTGATATCTTATTTCTTTTAGTCGTCATAGCCATATTGGGAGTTTCATCGTTTACCTCTGGCAAAGCCGAATCTCTAACTGTTCATTCTCTCTTTTCTTCTCCTTTAGATAGCATTTTTGAGCCGAACCTTCTTGGTTATTGGGGGCTTGTGCCGAATCTTTGGACATCATTCGGCCTCTCTTGATTCAAGGTAAGACAGTTTCTTACGATTTCTTTTCATCTTCCTTACTCTCTGTTGGTAGCCGATCACTTTCTTCCATAAACCGATAGGGTTCTTTTCGTATCGAAGTACTTCATCTTGTGGTAACATATGTTTTTTTTTTCATCTCTCTTTGCTAGTGGCTGATTATCAGATCGAGAGGTGCTAAGGGTTCTTGGTTGCTAAGGGTTCCTGTTCAAGGGGTCGTGTGGATTCACGTTAGTAGCAAAGGTAAGGGGTTTCCTCTCTAGTCTTATTCGAGTGGCCTTACTCTTCGGTATTCGATTGCCTTAACCCAACATTATTGTTGAACAATCGTTGCTTTCGTATAGCATATTATTGATCAAGGTTCTTTCATAGATGCGAGTGGCAGCCAATCAAAGGAGAGGGTAGACTCGTAAACCCTACCCTTAAGTTCAAACGGTGTGCAGTGTCAGCCGTACGAGATTTTTCACCGGGTTTTGGGCCGACTTCGGATCAGGATAGGCAGATCGCTGTTATCCCTGCGAGTGAGGGTGTCAACGAGATTGAAAGTCTAGTTCTTTGCGTTTACAGGTGTGTAGTTCCCACACATCTGCCTGTTGTTCTTGTTCATATGTACATGTATTATTATTAAATACCGAAACCTCGGTATTGGCTGTTGAGTTACCATGAAGGGTAAAAACGAGACTTCAGGTTAGTGACTTCTGACTATGCTATATAAGCGATTATGTTGATATGACTATGTGCGTACTCTGAACATCTTATATATGTCGATATCTGCTGTACGAGTAATTAGTACACTGAATTTGTACGAGCAAACCCTAATGCTCAACCTCCTCCACCCCCACCTATACCTCAGCCAGTCCCCGTGGCTCTTTAAGGTATAGATTTAGTAAGAATGATTAAACCCCCGGTTGATAAGCTTCAAAAGCAATGGGCCGAGGAATTTAAAGCTAACATAGATGATGACCTTGAGAAAGTAGAGTTCCGGCTTGAGAACTCTATGCGGGTATTCGATGAACTTTCTTGTACGCCCGATGAAAGCTTAAAATGTGTTGTGTCATTACTGAGGGACTCGGCATACCGCTGGTGGAAAACACTAACATCTGTAGTTCCAAGGGAGAGAGTGACGGGACTTCTTCTTAGAAGAGTTCCGAATGAAGTACATAAGCCAGTGATTTATTGATCAGAAATGGAAAGAGTTTCTTGAATTGAAGCAAGGCAAAATGCCTGTGGCAGAGTATGAGCTCAGATTTGTTAGGCTCAGTAAGTATGCTCAAGAGTGTGTGTCCACAGAAGCTATTATGTGCAAAAGGTTCGAAGATGGGTTGAATGAGGATATTAGGTTACTAGTTGGGATCTTGGAGTTGAAGGAATTCGTAGTATTGGTCGATAGAGCTTGCAAGGCTGAAGAGTTGAATAAGGAAAAGAGAAAAGCTATGATCTAGGCCCAAGATGCAAGGAAGAGGCCGATGAGTAAGTCATTCCAAACTCAATCAAAGAGGTCCAAGGAAACAAACCCTAGGACGACTACCTCAGCTGGTTATTCACACCGCGATCGTGGTAGCACATATTCGGGCTCGAGAGTTCAAGCCACCTCGATGGCAAGCGTGGGCAATATGAAGCCAAATAAACCAGAGTGTCTAAATTGTGGCAGACAACATACTGGGGAGTGTTGGGGAAACAATCGTACTTGCTACAAGTGTGGTTCACCTGACCACTTCATTCGGAACTGTCCAGAGAGGGATGAGAAAGACAAAAAACAATAAGTAAGAGCAAGCAATGTACCTTCGAGGGGTAAACCACAAAGGAACCTGAGGAGTGGGACTAGTAGTAGAGGTGCACCTAGAGACTCTGCTTTGAGATAAGAGGGCAGAGCACCTGATAAATCGTAATTTGAACATATTTTAATCCAACATTTAGCATACTTTTGGATGATTAAAACCTTGAATTGTGAAATTTGGTGCTCTTAATCCTTTGTTTTCATGTTTTATACTCAGGAGAGCACCGGATGACGAAAAGAACGAGAAACGGGCCCAAAACAGAGTAAATAGGCCATATCACGAAATTGACACGGCCTGGGCCCAAGACCACACGGTCGTGCCACCTTAACAGACCCGAACAGGGCCTGGCCACGATTCACACGGGCATGTGCCATGGGCGTGTTCCTATCGTGACAAAGAAGAGTTTCATTCGGATTAGGGTACTTAGAGGCAAAGAAACCATTCCAAAAGCCTATATAAACACTCTAGAGGTCAACCTTCAAGAAGAGTCCAGTGAGGGGTCCACTTAGGCCGAAGAGCCGAGCCAGAGAGGCCAGAATTGTGGAATTTACTCGAAGAAAGCCAGTTGATTCATCTCAAGAAGTCGGAGTTATACTCAAGACGGAAGATCTTCTCTTCAATTCCTTCAGGGGGTTTTATGGTTTTTCTTATGTTTTGTTTTATATTTTCTTTTGAGATGTATTCTTTTATTATTATGAACTAAACCCTTAAATACCTGAGGGGGATGAAACATAAGACGGATCTTGTTATTGTTTTCTGAACTATATGATAAATACTTGATTTGTTCCTAATTATGTGTTCTTAATTCCTGCTTTGATATTTCAGGATATTGATTCAAGTATTGATGTGTTTAGGTAGTGGAGCAAAAGTCTCTGTTTAAGAGTAGATCTAGCATAATTAAGCGGAGTTGATCGTAACCCCAGAAATAGGATGACGAAAATCTACCGGATTAGGGTCAAGCCTAATATAGGAGTCCATAGATTGAGTTAATGCAATTCTAGGGGTTTTAATTAGAAAGAGATTTCAATTAATCAACCTAGTGTTAGACGTTAGTAGCCTCGAAAGAGGTATTAATATAAATTAGGGAATCTTACGGATCAAATCAAGTGAATAAATCGTCTGGTTCAGAGTTAAATAATAAGTGAAGTCTAGGTGGATTCTTCCTCGGGTATTGTCTTAATCAATTGGTTTTTCTCACAAGTATTTACCCCAATTCATTCTCTTCGTCTTTTCATCTTTAGCTTAATAGTTAGTTAAATTTAGAATAATTAATAAATCCTTTAATTTCTAGGCTAAATAATAAAAAGAAAAGTTAGTATTAGTACTTTTGGTTCCTTTGGGTTCGACAATCTGGTCTTGCCACTAAACTGTACTACTGTTTGATAGGTGTGCTTGCCTCAATCATTGTCATAGTTAGTTTCTATGCTCAATCATTCTTTTTATAAATTTTTAAGACTCTGACATACGATCTGCACTTGCAAGGACTTATGCCATTCGCACTCGCGAAGAGGCGTCATCTCCAGATGTGATAATGGATACTTTTTCTCTTCATGATATCTTTGTTGTTGCTTTGATTGATCTGGGGTCTACCCATTCGTATATTTGCACGAAATTGGTATCTAGCATGAGTATTCTTGTTGAGTCTATAGAATTTGTGATAAAAGTGTCAAACCCGCAAGGCAAGCATGTGTTAGTTGACAAAGTGTGTAGGAATTGTCCTTTGACGATTAGAGGTCATTGTTTTCCGGCTAATATCATGTTGTTTCCATTTGACGAATTTGGCCTGATTCTTGGTATGGATTGGTTGACTGCTCATAATTTTTTTGTAAACTATGGTAGTAAGATTATTGAACTGAGATGTGTAAATAGAGATATTATTCGGGTTGAATTAGGTAAATCGGATAGTTTGCCTGTACTGATTTCAT
Source organism: Gossypium australe (assembly GCA_005393395.2). Classification (NCBI taxonomy): domain Eukaryota; kingdom Viridiplantae; phylum Streptophyta; class Magnoliopsida; order Malvales; family Malvaceae; genus Gossypium; species Gossypium australe. Next base: position 122,502,951 of record CM016616.1, read on the forward strand.
CTATGGTAGCTGTAACACCCCTAACCCGTATCCGTCGCTGGATTAGGGTTAAGAGGCGTTACCGAATAAACAGAATCTTTTACGAACATTTCACAATATAATCCATCTAATTCAATCAAAATGTCCCTTTTAAAGGTCAACGAGACCTTAAGCATGCTTTAGAATAGGGTCGGGACTAAACCGAACACATACAGAAATTCTCAAAAATTTAAAAATTTTTCAAAGTTACAGAGGTCACACGCCGGTGTGGGCAAGTGATCGCTGAAATCAGAGCTTTAAAATTTATAAAACGAATGATCAAACCTGGAAACTAACTCTGACAACGATTAAAGGCAAGTGTACCTATCGAGCAGTAGTATAGCTTAGGCAAGACCGGATTGTCGAATGCAAAGGAACTAAAGGTACTAATACTAACTTTCTTTTTATTATTTAGCCTAAAATAATAGTGTAGTTGCTTTAATCTAATTTAACGACTACTAAGCTAAAGACGCAAAGATAAAAAGAACAAATTGGGAAATAACTAGAAGAAATACTCAGTTGATCACGACGATACACTCAGGAAGAATCCACCTAGACTTCACTTGTTATTTAACACTGAACCATATGATTTATTCACTTAGTTTGATCTGTAGGACTCCCTAACGTATATTAAACCCTCTCTCGAGGCGAATAACGTCTAACCCTAGGTTAATTAGTAGAACTCTCATTCTCTTGTAATAACCCCCTAGAATAGCAGTAAATCGATCAATGGATTCCCATATTAGGTTTCACCCTAATCTGAAAAAATCTCATAACCGTATCTCTAGGCGTTCGATCAACTCCACTTAATTATGCTAGATCTACTCTTAAGTAGGGTCTATTCCTCCTCCACCTAAGCACATCAGATTTGGATTAAGCATGCATAATTAAGAACAAACTAAGTATTTATCATATAATTCATGAAACAATAACAAGATTCATCTAGGTTTCATCCCTTTCAGGTATCTGAGGGGTTTAGTTCATAATAAATAAATAAAACATCTCAAGAGAAAAGATAAAACAAAACATAAGAAATCCCTAAAACTCCCTGAAGGAATTGAAGGAGAAATCCACCGTCTTGAGTAGAATTTCGGCTTCTTGGGATGGATCAACTGGCTAACTTCGAGTAATTCCCTTAATTCTGACCTTTCCGGCTTGGCTTCTATGCCTAGCTCAACGCCTCTTTCAACGGTGCTACTTAGGGGGTATTTATAGGCTCTTGGAATGCGATTCTTTCTCCCTAAATATCTTTTTCCGACTGAAATTGTCTAAGTCCACGACAGGGGCACGGCCATGTCACACGCCCATGTGACTCGTCTTCAGGCCGTGTTCTGATTTCTTAGTTGAGGCACGGCTGTGTAAATCAGGGTGAGGCCGTGTTCTAGATGCTCGTCAAGGCACGACCGTGTGCTCTTTCAGCCAGGCCGTGTGGATTTCGTGATATGGCCTATTTACTCCGTTTTGGGCCCGTTTTACATTCTTTTCATCCTCGGGTGCTTTCCTACGTATAAGACATGAAAAGAAAGGATTAAGAGCACCTTTTTACATAAATTGATCGATAAACCATCCAAAAACATATTAAATGTGGGTCTAAAATATGTTACAATTACGGTTTATCAAATATCCCCACACTTAAGCTTTTGCTTGTCCTCAAGCAAAATTCTCAACATACAATTAAAACGAACTTTCCATAATTCACAATTCCTATCAACAATGCCTCATCATAATTCATAGATAATTTATACATGGATAATTCAGTTCAAAGAGTCCTAAAGATTCAAACAATGATAAGTCATTTATTTGTAATTCGAAAACGTAGGTGTTTTCCCTTATCTGAAATATTACCTTTGATTCGAAATCGACAAGAGTTGACATCCTCACTAAAGATTCACTCAAATCACTCCAAGTGTTTAAGGGTTAGGAAAAGAAGCACTCATACATCGAAACTAAAAAGTTAATCCCATAGGCTTGCCTGAAAATCAAATCTCCACCACTGTATAATGAGATGATAAACAGATCAAAAGGTCTTTGTTAGAGTTGTAACGGGGCTAAGGTTAAGGTGTGGATAAAGGCTGAAATTTAGAAGGCTAGAACCGAGAATGAATTGACAAGTACCTTACCTAATGAATACTGAAATAATATTTACATAAATTGAAAATAATAATCCTAATAATACGAGCTTTTCTTTCTGAAAATAAGCTTTAACTCTATAAGCTCACCACTAATACTGGATGTACTTTGATTTTTTTTAAGAACAAACTAATAATAATGCTGGATGAATTCAACTCATGCTCTGATTTAATTCGGTAACTAATCAAATCATATCTCGATTAAAGGGTAGTTTAAAAGGAATGGTGAATACAAAGTGGTTTTTGGGTTATTAATGGGTGAGTCAATAAAAAGGGTTGTTAGGATCAACGAGGTTCACTAGGGGTTAATTTATGAAGATAGGCTTTTTAATGGAGTGAGTGGGTTAAATTCTAAGTGCCTTTATCATCTCTGTATATCAAATCATAGATGTGGTCTTGACATGTAAAATCAAGGCAAGTTCTAGAATAACAGATAATGTTGACACACTCATAATAAAAAGTGAGCACGAAAAAGAATATACTCTATACAGCTCAAAATCTCACAAAATTTATGGGTGTTTTGACATCAATCTCATAAATTTCAAATTTCAAAGCAATATTCAAATTTAGGTTAACAACCGAGCAGAAATTTTTATTCTGAAAAATAGACTTATCATGCTTGATTCTCTAGTATCTTAAAATTTAATCATCAATGCACAATTATCAATGACTTACTCAAAAACATGTCAATAAAAACCATAAATCATTGGAAATTTCATCCTAATTAGTAATATGAGAAATTTACTTAAAAACAAGGTTAAATTCTGGGTTTTGAGAATAATGAAAAAAGTTTGGCACTTTTACCCCCCACACTTAAGATGTACATTGCCCTCAATGTACAAAGATGGATAATGATAGTCAATATGCAAAATTAAAATAGAGGGGAGAAAGTGGCACTCCCTGAATTAATGGATGATTTCCATGGAGGATGGAAGAGGTCTTGTTGTCTGATGACTTCTGTAGTGGTAAATTGCTTCCTAGTGCTATTTTTGAAACTGCTAAGTCATCAGTTAGAAATCTTTGAGGGCGTAATGAGATAAATGTTAGGAATACTCGAGGGTTAGATGTTGATGAAACTTATAAAAAAGGCTGTCAATGTATGATGAAAAATGTTCAAACTGAAGATAAATTAAAATAACGAGAAAATAAAAAATAAAACTTAAAAATAAGAAAAAGAAAATCTAGATAAAAGGACTCAAAGGTCCTCATCATCGGCCGGGTCCTGTGGTGGTTCTGGTGGTGATATATGGAGGTGCTGGCATATTTGTTGAAGGGTAGCCTCTATCCCGTCAAAGCGCCGAGTGTTTTCAGCAAAATACAGCTTGAACTGGTCAAGCCGTGTAGAGATATCCGCTAATGATGGTGCTGCACAAGATGGTCGCTGGCTCGGAATTGGTGCCTCATGTGATGGTGGTGGGACATCATCAGTAATGTCCTCGGCCTGCCCCTCGTCTGTGGGTGTCACTAATCAGTACTGCGGGGGTTCGGTCCCTCGACGGTGTTTGATCATTCTCATGTGTAGCATCGTCTGGATGCCCTGAGGTACCATGTTGCCGATCAGTGTGAGGGAGGTGATCTGAGCCTCAGTGTAGAGGAGGCCAAAGTATCGAGCCAACCTTGTGATGTATGGCCCCATCGATAAAATCCCTTTTCTGTGCGGCTCTGTCTGGTGTTGAATTGCACCGGCGGTGAAGTATGCCAGGTCAAAAATGTGCCCTTTTGACATGCACGATAGGTAGTAAACATCGTGTTTGTTTACCACGCCGGTGCTCTCTCGGCGACCTGTGATGTTATGAGCGAGAATGGCGTGAATATACCGTAGAGGTGGGGGAAGGGCTGTCGCCTTCTAGTGACTGGGGTCGTAGACAGTCGTGGTGGGTGCTAAGTTATTCCAACAGTTGAGGGGAGTGCAATGAAGTTGGCGGTTTAATCCGTAGAGTGGGTTGTGTTCTATAAATTCTGGTGTATACAGTCCTAGTGCCGAGCTAAATTGTGGTACGCATATTCGACGTACTGTGCCACCTAAATGAAATTGGATGGTACCCGGATCATCGAACTGTGCCATCACTGTCTGCAATGTGAAGGTGGTGCAAAATTCTACTGTGAGCTCCAAGTATGTGGGCTCGATGATTGAGAAGAACTACTCCCACGGGTCGGTCGAGAGGTAGGCTCGAATATTGGTTGCGATTCCAACTTATTCTATTGCGTCCCAATCGATGCACCTACCGGTGCCTAGGGGTCTATCTTGGATTGTCTTGTACTACTCTTCCTGAGCTACTTGAGGAAATCTGAGGAATGGGTGTCGAAGCTCGGAAGAAGCACTTGCGGAAGATGATCCGGGCCCCTTTCTTTTCTTGCTTGGGGCAGTTGAGGATCGCTTTGGTCGTGATGACAACATTTGTACCTGCAATTTGTAATCACATATAAAGCAAGTTCTTTTTGATTAAGCCTCAACAATAATCTAGCCAGAATATGTCATACTAAATCAAGCAAAATTTTGAAAAGATAGAATCTTAAGCATAAATTATTTGATAGTAGTGAGCAAAGGAATGTATCAAGCTTATTAGTTCTAAATTGCAAGAATTCATTCCTAAATATTAAAATGAACATGAAATCTAAATAACAACCAATAACAATTCGTGGGGATTGAATTTTTTGAGACGAGATTCCTAAACAAAAATCATGCTTTTAATACTAAATCGAAACAAAAGATGAGAATAAAGAGAAGTGTCATAATGTTTGTCAAGTTTTGAGTTAAGAAAAAGGAACCAGGGATGGTGTAAAAGGATCAAGCAAGGTCGGAGCACGGCGGTGGCACGAGTTGCAGCACGAACACGACAACGGCAGGGGCGTGTGCGTTCGGTAGCACGTCTGTGGTGCGGACGTGCGGGCGGTTTTTGGACGGTTTTGTTGGAAAGAAAGGCAAGGAGAAGAATTTTGGGGTGGAGAAAGATGTGGGTGTAGGTGGTTTTGGGGAGAAGGCTACTGAAATTTGATTTTAGGTTTAGGTTTTGGGAAAGGGAAGGTGTGATTTTATTATATAGGGGGCACGGGCTATTGCCACACCCTTGCTCTGTTTTAAATTGCCCGTGTTTTTTGTGATTCAAATTTTAGGCACGTTCAGGGTTATTGGCACGGCCGTGGGATAATGGGCACGCCCGTGGTATGTAAGTCAGTAGCTTCACACAGTCGTGGGGCAAGGGCGTGTGCAACCCGTGCTCGATAAGTCAGTATCCTTGCACAGTTGGAAGGCAAGGGCGTGTTTTGTCCGTGGTGTGTAAGTCAGTAGCTTCACACGGTCGTGGGGCACGGGCGTGTGTAGCCCGTGCTTGACAAGTCAGTAGCCTTGCACTGTTGGGTGACACGGGCGTGGACTGGTATCGCAGACTGTGTTGGGAAAAGAAATTCTTCTCTGTTTGTACACGGCTACTGGCACGCTCGTGGTTCTCCCCCTGTCTTCCACACGGCCATGCCCATGGCCGTGTGGTTGGAAACCTGCTCTTTGATCAATTTGCTATGGAGTTAGATGCTGAAAAATAAAATGTTAGTGAATTAGTGCTCGGGTTGCCTCTCGAGAAGTGCTTGTTTATAGTCTTAAGCTAGACTTTCCCTGTTTTCGGTTCTAAAAGAAGGTTCATGGAGCAGAAGCTCCTCTCTCATATCTCCAAAGTCTGCACCATTATAAATTTTGAGTCGGTGACCATTTACCTTGAATGTGCCCTTAGTGGGATGAGTTACCTCGATTGTGCCATATGGAAAAATTGTTTTGGTCATGAATGGGCCTAACCATCTTGATTTCTGCTTTCCCGAGAATAATTTGAGCCTTGAGTTGTATAGTAGGACCAAGTTCCCAACTTCAAATTGTTTTGACTTCTTTAGACGAGAATCGCGATGTCGCCTTGTTGTCGCTTTGTTGCCTCTTTGTATAGTTTCGAGTTCTCGTAGGCCTCAGCTCTCCATTCATCTAGCTCGTTCATCTGAATCATTCTTTTCTTTCCTGCAGTTCTAAGATCAAAATTTAAAAATTTTATGGCCCAAAAAGCTTTGTGTTCTAACTCAAATGGTAGATGAGCTTTTCCCGTATACGAGTTTGTATGGGGATGTCCCTAGAGGTGTTTTAAAAGTTGTTCTATAGGCCCATAAAGCATCATCTACTTTTAATGCCCAATCTTTTCTATTCGATTCAACCGTCTTTTCTAAGATGCGCTTAAGTTCTCGGTTTGCTACTTCAACTTGTCTGCTGGTTTGAGGATGATATGGGGTAGCAGTCCTGTGGTATACTCCATATTTCTTTAGTAACAGAAGTGAGTACCCCTCTCACTAATGATAGCTCTAGGTGTTCCGAATCGAGAAAGCAGTTTCTTGAGAAATTTAACTACTACCCTAGCATCATTAGTAGGTAAAGCTTCCGCTTCTACCCATTTTGACATGTAATCGACTGCCACTAGGATGTATTTGTTTCCAAATGAACTAGGGAATGGTCTCATAAAATCAATACCCCATACAACAAATATTTCACATGACAGCATATATGTTTGAGGCATTTCATCACGTTTAGAAATGTTACCTGTTCTTTGGCATTTATCAACGAGGTAACATACCTGTTGGCATCTTTGAATAAAGTGGGCCAATAGAAACCTGATTCGAGTATTTTGTGTGTTGTTTTAATACCACTGTAGTGTCCTCCTGAAGGTCCTGAATGGCAATGTTTCAATATTTTGCTTGCTTCTACCTTTGCAACGCATCTTCAAATTACTTGATCTGCACATATGCGGAAAAGAAAGGGATCTTCCCAAAAATAATTTTTCACATCAGCAAAGAATAGCTTCTTTTGGTGATGTGTTAATCTTTTTGGCAAGATGTTAGCTGTTAAATAATTCGCAATATTTACAAACCATGGTACCTTAGAATGTGTTATAGAAAAGAGTTGTTCTTCGGGAAACGAATCGTTTATCTCGCTTTCATCGAGTTCTTTGGTATGTGGATTTTCAAGTCTAGAGAGGTGATCTGCTGCAAGATTTTTAGCTCCCTTCTTATCTTGTATTTCCAAGTCAAATTCCTATAAGAGTAAAATCCATCGTATGAGTCTAGGTTTTGCATCAGGTTTGTTTAAAAGATAACGCAGAGCTGAATGGTCAGTATAAACGACACTTTAGACAAAATTAGGTACTGCCTAAATTTATCAAAAGCAAAAACTACAGCTAGCAATTCTTTTTCTATGGTGGTGTAATTTTCTTGTGCTGGTGTTAATGTTCTGCTAGCGTAGTAAATTGGCTGAAAATGCTTGTCTCTTCGTTGTCCCAAAACTGCACCTACTGCAAAATCACTTGCATCACACATTAGTTCAAAGGGTAAGTTCCAATCAGGTGCAATTATAATCGGAGCCTTTATTAATTTATCCTTAAGGATATTAAATGCATCTAAACATTCCTGATTGAAATTGAAAGGAACATCCTTTTCTAGTAATTTTGTCAACGGCTTAGCTATTTTAGAAAAATCTTTAATAAATCTTCAATAGAACCTTGCATGTCCTAAAAAGCTTCTAATAGCCTTAACGAAACTAGGGGGAGGTAATTTTTCTATTGTTTCAACCTTTGTTTTATCTACCTCAATCCCTTTACTAGAAATCTTATGTCCTAACACAATCCCTTCTCTAACCATAAAGTGACATTTTTCCCAATTCAAAACAAGTCTTATTAGAACTCGTTTTAAATTTTTAAGGCAAAGATGGAAAGAATTACCGAATACCGAGAAATCATCCATAAATACCTCCATGATGTCTTCCACGAGTTCGTCAAAGATTGCCAACATGCAACGCTAAAAAATAGTAGGAGCATTACATAATTCAAAAGGCATTCTACGATAAGCAAACGTACCGTATGGGAATGTAAATGTTGTCTTCTCTTGGTCTTCAGGAGCTATGGGGATTTGGAAGTAGCCGGAGAGTCCGTCCAAGAAGCAGTAGTACATATGCCCGGATAGTCTTTCTAACATTTGATCTATGAAGGGTAGAGGGAAGTGATCCTTTCTGGTGGCATCGTTCAGCTTTCTATAGTCTATACAGACTCTCCAACCTGTAACCGTTCTTGTGGGGATCAACTCGTTCTTTTCGTTGGGCATTACCTTCATGCCTCATTTCTTTGGAACTACCTGCACAGGACTTACCCAGGTGCTGTCAGAAATAGGATAAATTATTTCTACATCTAGAAGTTTAATTACCTCGGCTTTGACCACTTCTTTCATGTTGGGGTTTAGCTATCTCTGGGGTTGCACACACGGCTTGTATTCTTCTTCCATTAGAATTTTGTGGGTGCAGAACGATAGGCTTATTCCTTTGATGTCAGAGATTTTCCAAGCTATGGCCCTTTTATGTTCTCTTAGAACCTGAATCAACTCCTCTTTTTCCTTGGGTTTTAATTCTGAAGAGATAATAACCAGTAGCATAGAGTTTTCCCCAAGGAATGCGTATTCCAAGTGTGTTGTTAATTGTTTTAATTCCAGATTGGGTGGCTCATCAATGGAGGTTTTCTGTTTTAATTCGTCATTGTCTTCAATGCTTTCTTCTTTTATTTGTCTAAATGAAGATGTATTCAAGTTCATCTTTTCGCCTTCATCTTCTCCCCCCTCTTCTTGAGTCAGGCGCAGTTCCATCGTGTCGTCATGGATGATTTCCTATAATGAATTTTGAATGATATGGTCAGTAGTATCAACAAAATAACAGGAATCATCTTGTTCTTTAGAGTATCGCATGGCATCATAAATTTGAAAAATAATTTCCTCATCGCCTATCCTTAATACCAGTTTACCGTCACCTACATCGGTAACAGCTCTACCAATAGCTAAAAAGGGACGTCCTAAAATTAAAGGAACGTTAATGTCTTCATCCATGTCTAGCACAATAAAATCAACAGGGAAAATAAATTTGTCAATTTTCACCAAGAGATATTCGATAATTCCTCTAGGATATTTAATGGATCTATCGACTAACTGAATACTCATCTTAGTGGGTTTTGGTTCACCAAGATCTAGTTGTTTAAACATTTTGTAAGGCATTAAATTAATACTGGCACCTAGATCAGCTAATGCTTTCTTAATGTTCAGGTTACCAATTAAACAAGGGATAGTAAAACTTCCTGGGTCTTTTAATTTGGATGGTAACTTGTTTTGGAGGATGGCTGAGCATTCTTCATTAAGTTCCATCGTTGATACTTCTTCAAGCTTACTTTTATTTGTCAGGAGTTCCTTTAAGAATTTTGCGTACGTCGGCATCTGTGAAATAGCTTCAACAAAAGGTAAGTTAATATGTATTTATTTAAAAAGTTCGAGAAACTTACCGTATTGGGCATCTAATCTGTCTTTCTTTAACTTTGCTGGATACGGGATTGGTGGTTTACTTTCTTTGCGTATTGGATTTATGTCTTCTACCCCCTCATCTTTTGTTTTGTTATATTCGTGTGGTCTCTTTGGTTCGACTAACTCTTTTCCACTTCTTAGCATAACTGTTTTTACCTGTTCTGGTCCCTTAGAAAAAATCTCTGCCCGTATTTCGCAGATCATATTAGTAAGTAATCCAACCGACTTTGAGAGCTCCCTGAATGACTCAGTAAGTTTTTCGACTGACGCTTGTTGATCCTTAAGTGTTCTCTCAGTTTCTTGGAAACGTTTTTCTGTGTCTGCCGTGAATTTTGTCAACCTCTCCTTGAGGGTTGGGTTCTTCTCTTGTGGATAGGGCTGATTTTGGAAGTTTTGAGGAGGTTGCTGCCTTTGATTTCCTTGATTTCCTTGACCTCCCTACGAAAAATTTGGATGGTTCCTCTAACCTGCATTGTAAGTATTACTATAGGTATTATTATTAGATCTAAAATTATTACCTATGTAATTCATCTGTTCGCCCTCTGCTTCGGTTGGTAGGGTGGGTCCTCAGGATTCGCCACGGTTCCACTTGTGTCGCATTGCATGACTTGGGTGTACCTGCGAAGAAAACAAACTATCAATCTTTTTATTCATCATCTCTATCTGTGTTGATAGTGTGGTTATTGCATCGAGGTTGTAAACTCTGACTGATTTTGTCGGTTTCATCCTTGTAACTTGCCACTGATAATTATTCAGTGACATCTCCTCAATGAACTCGTAGGCTGCTTCAGGAGTCTTGTTACTCTGAGTTCCACCGACGGCTGCATTCGTGGAAGGGTTTACACCATTATAGAAAGTTTGGACTTCTAGCCACAATGGTAGACCATGGTGTGGACACCTTCTCAAGAGATCTTTATATCTCTCCCATGCGTCGTATAATGTCTCTAAATCCATCTGCACAAAAGAAGAGATATCATTCTGTAATTTAGACGTTTTGGCCGGTGGGAAATATTTCAATAAAAACTTTTCGGTCATTTGTTCCCATGTAGTGATTGACCCTCGTGGTAACGAGTTTAACCACTGCTTGGCTTTATTCCTTAATGAAAAAGGGAATAACCGAAGACATATGGCATCATCAGAAACGCCATTTATTTTGAAGGTATCACAGAACACTAAAAAATTAGCTATATGCGTGTTTGGATCTTCGTCCTGCAAACCATCAAATTGAAAAAATTGTTGAATCATTTGTATTGTGTTAGGCTTTAATTCAAAATTGTTAGCAGCTATAGCAGGCCTAACAATACTCGATTTTGCTCCTGTTAAATGCGGTTTAGCATAATCAAACATTGTACGTGGAGCATTATGTTCCCCCACATCTCGTCGTGGTGGATTGTTCTCGTCCATCCCTTCAGTAGGATTGGATTCTCGCTCTTCTTCTGTGTAATTTAGGGCTCGCCTGATTTCTCTGCGATTCTTACGAGCGGTAGCTTCAATTTCACTATCGAATACCAAAGGTCCTCTCAGGTTCCTTCTAGTCATAAACTAGAGGTACCTGCTAGGAAAAGAAAGAACATTTAGAAAAAATTAAAATTTAACCTAAAAAAAATAGAATTGCGAAAAATAAAATAAAAAAATAATGGCTAAAGTAATAAAAATAGAGCGTTCTTACTATTTATTTCCCCGGCAACGGCGCCAAAAACTTGATCGCTGAAATCAGAGCTTTAAATTTTATAAAACGAATGATCAAACCTAGAAACTAACTCTGACAATGATTAAAGGCAAGTGTACCTACCGAACAGTAGTATAGCTTAGGCAAGACCGGATTGTCGAACGCAAAGGAACTAAAAGTACTAATACTAACTTTCTTTTTATTATTTAGCCTAAAATAATAGTGAAGTTGCTTTAATCTAATTTAACGACTACTAAGCTAAAGACACAAAGACAAAAAGAACGAATTGGGAAATAACTAGAAGAAAAACTCAGTTGATCACGACGATACCCTCAGGAAGAATCCACCTAGACTTCACTTGTTATTTAACACTGAACCATATGATTTATCCACTTAGTTTGATCCGTAGGACTCCCTAACGTATATTAAACCCTCTCTCGAGGCGAATAACGTCTAACCCTAGGTTAATTACTGGAACTCTCGTACTCTTATAATAACCCCCTAGAATAGCAGTAAATCGATCAATAGATTCCCATATTAGGTTTCACCCTAATCCGACAAAATCTCGTAACCCTATCTCTAGGCGTTCGATCAACTCTGCTTAATTATGCTAGATCTACTCTTAAGCAAGGTCTATTCCTCCTCCACCTAAGCACATCAAATTTGGATTAAGCATGCATAATTAAGAATAAACTAAATATTTATCATATAATTCATGAAACAATAACAAGATTCATCTAGGTTTCATCCCCATCAGGTATGTTAGGGGTTTAGTTCATAACAAATAAATAAAACATCTCAAGAGAAAAGATAAAACAAAACATAAGAAATCCCTAAAACTCCCTGAAGGAATTGAAGGAGAAATCTTCCTTCTTGAGTAGAATTTCGGCTTCTTGGGATGGATCAACTGGCTAACTTCAAGTAATTCCCTCAATTTTGACCTTTCCGGCTTGGCTTCTAGGCCTAGCTCAACGCCTCTTTCAACGGTGCAACTTAGGGGGTATTTATAGGCTCTTGGAATGCGATTCTTTCTCCCTAAATATCCTTTTTCGACTGAAATTGTCTAAGTCCACGACAGGGGCACGGCCATGTCACACGCCCGTGTAACTCATCTTCAGGCAGTGTTCAAATTTCTAAGTTGAGGCACGGCTGTGTAAATCGGGGCGAGGCCGTGTTCTAGATGCTCGTCAAGGCACGGCCGTGTGCTCTTTGGGCCAGGCTGTGTGGATTTTTTGATATGGCCCATTTACTTCGTTTTGGGCCCGTTTTACGTTCTTTTCATCCTCGGGTGCTTTCCTGGGTATAAGACATGAAAAGAAAGGATTAAGAGCACCTTTTTACATAAATTGATCGATAAATCATCCAAAAACATATTAAATGTGGGTCTAAAATATGTTATAATTACGGTTTATCAGCAAGCCGTGTGCCTCCCACGGCCTCAGACACGCCTGTGTTTCTAAGCCGTGTTAAAACAGGGCATACATACTGACTTGTCTACAGGGCCATGGACACGCCCGTGTGCCTCACCCGTGGTCGATCCTAACTTACACCACACGGCCAGTCACACGCCCGTGTGTCCAGCCCGTGGCCGATCCTGACTTGTTTTGAATTACAACCACGAGGGACACGGTAGAGCCACACGCCCGTGTGCTCATCCGTGTAGGCAATTATAGGCCATTTTCAAGGCCAAAATGCCACCCACACTATGGGTCATCCCTACAAGCACAATTAGACATCTTACCATACATCATTAGCAACCAAAACACACCAAAATGTTCATCATATCAACCCAATTTGATCTCATTTCTAGCATACCATCTTATAAGCTATATAACTCAACCAATTCACAATTAAACCAAGTATGATACATCTACATCTTACCATTCATATAACCATATGATTGATCAAATTGATAAACCATAAAAGTAACATATTTTAATCCCACATTTAGCTTACCTTTTGATGATTTATTCCTTGATTTGTACAAAAAGGTGCTTGTAATCCCTTCTTTTCATGTCTTAGACCTAGGAAAGCACCCGAGGATGAAAAGAACACAAAACAGGCCTAAAACGGAGTAAATGGGCCTTAGCACGAAATTGACACGGCCTGGCCCATAGCCCGCACGGCCGTGCCTCGACGAACACCTAGCACACGGCCTCAACTCCGCCTCACATGGTCGTGCCTCACTTTAGAAATCCAAACACAGTCTGGTCTCGATACATACGGGCGTGTGACATGTCCGTGTCTCTGTCGCTGGGAAGAGCAATTTCAGTCAGAAAAGGATACTTAGGGAGAAAGAATCGCATTCCAAGAGGATATATATATCCCTCAAGTACCACCTTTGAAAGGCATCGAAAGCTAGGCCAAGGAGCCAAGCCGAGAAGGTCAGAGTTAGGAAATAACACGAGGATAGCCAGTTGATCCATCCCAAGAAGCCGGAGTTATACTCAAGACGGCGGAATTCTCCCTCAATTCCTTTAGGGGTTTTTAGGAATTTCTTATGTTTTGTTTTATCTTTTCTCTTGCGATGTTTTCTTTATTCATAATGAACTAAACCCTTCAGATACCTGAAGGGGATGAAACCTAGACGAATCTTGTTATTTGATTTTTAAGTTATATGATGAATTACTTAGTTTCTTCTTAATTATGTTGCTTAATCCAAATCTAATGTGCTTAGGTGGAGGAGGAATAGACCCTGCCTAAGAGAAGATCTAACATAATTAAGCGGAGTTGATCGAACGCCTAGAGATAAGGTTACGAGATTTTGCCAGATTAGGGTGAAACCTAATATGGGAGCCAACTGATTGATTTACTGATATCCTAGGGGGTTATTATAAGCGAACGAGAGTTCCACTAATTAACTTAGGGTTAGACGTTATTCGCCTCGAGAGAGGGTTTAATATAGGTTAGGGAGTCTTACGGATCAAGCTAAGTAAAGAGATCATATAATTAAGGGTTAGATAACGAGTGAAGTCTAGGTAAATTCGTCCTGAGGGTGTCGTTATGATCAATTGAGTTTTCTTCAACTTATTTTCCAATTTATCCTTTTTTTTTTTTGTGTCCTTAGTTTAGTTCTTGTCAATTTAGTTTAAACGCAATCTTCACTCTAATTTTAAGGCTAAATAATAAAAAGAAAGTTAGTATTAATACTTTTAGTTCCTTTGGGTTCGATAATCCGGTCTTGCCTAAGCTATACTACTGTTCGATAGGTACACTTGCCTTTAATCGTTGTCAGAGTTAGTTTCCAGGTTTGATCATTCTTTTATAAATTTTTAAAGCTCTGATTGTAGCGATCAAGTTTTTGGCGCCGTTGCCGAGGAACTAAAATATTAAGAAAGCTTAATTTTTATTACTTTAGCCATTTTTTTATTTTATTATTACAATTTTTTTTATTTTTACTTTGCTAATTTTTCTTTGCTTTGACAAGTAATTTTAGTTTAGAGGAGATGGCACTAAATAACTATCAGTGGCAAGTTATAAGGACAACGCCAACAAAAGCCGCCAGTGTCTCCAACCTCGACATGGTCACCAGGTTATCTAACCAGCTAGAGATGATGAATAAAAAGATTGGTGGTTTGTATAGTTCCTCGCAGGTACACTCAGTAATGCAATATGACTTGAATCTAGGAGGAGTGGCGAATCTTGAGTACCCACCCTACGGATATGGCATGGAAAACGAGCAAGCTCACTATATGGGTAACTATTCTAGACAACAAAATAATTTTTATAATGACACTTATAACGCAGGTTGGAGTTACCATCCCAATTTCTCGTGGGATGATCAAAATAGCCAAAGACCGGAAATTCCTCCAAACTTTCAACAACCAACTCACCAACAAGAAGAGGAGTCGCACCTTGAAGAGATGCTGACAAAATTTTCGACAGACACAGTCAGTCAAGGAAATTACTAACGCAGTCAAACAACTTGCAAAGCTGATGACAGAATGACCGCAAGGGCGTCTACCTAGTAACACAGAGATTAACCCTTAGGAGCAAAATCAAGCCATCACCGCTCAGGACAGTAAAGGGTTAGATGAACCCAATGCAATACCAGAAAACAAGGTAAACGAAGGTAAAACAGAGGTAACACAAGAAAAGCCAAAATCGGTAATCAAAAAGTACCAACCTCGCATACCTTATCCCGAAGCAATTAAAAGAGACGATTCAGAAGGACAATTCGGTAAGTTTCTTAAACTTTTAAAAAAATTACATATTAACTTACCACTTCTTGAAGCTCTTTTTCAGATGCCAGACTCGAGGAAATTTTTAAGACAGCTCTTGACAAACAAACGCAAATTAGACGAGGAGCACCACGTGGAATTACACGTAGCATGCTCAGCAATGTTACAGAACAGACTACCGCAGAAGCAAAAAGACACAGGGAGTTTTACAATTCCATGTTTAATTGGTAGTTTATCTATTGATAATGCTTTAGCTGATTTAGGGGCAAGCATCAATGTTATGCCTTATAAAATGTTTAAACAACTAGGTCTAGGGAAACCCAGACAAACTAGGATGAGCATTTAGTTAACCGATAAAACTATCATAATTCCTAGGGGTATAATAGAAAATGTTCTAATCAAAATTGATAAATTCATATTCCCAGTAGATTTTGTTGTCTTAGACATGAATGAGGACAATTCGATTCCTTTAATTTTAGGAAAACCCTTTCTAGCAACTGCCAGGACTAAAATTGATGTTGGTACAGGAGAACTCATTCTTCGTGTAGGTGACGAATCAATCAGTCTACAAGCTTTTGACTCGGCCAAGACAACAAGTGATGAAGGTGAGAAAGTAAATTCAATTGATAATCAAATTGTTCAACTTTCACCGCAGGAAACACCACAAGGCTACAAACCTGAGCCGAATCATGGGCCCCAAGCCGTACAAACTCATAATAGTGAATTGTTAGTGGAATTTGACCCAAGGCAAGAACTTGTGGTAAGTGAAGGTAAGGTTGAGGTAAGCCATGATTTACCAAACCCGGTAAATACAGAGTACCAAGCTCGTGTGCCATATCCCGATGCAGTAAAGAAACACCACACAGAGGAAGAATTTGGTGAACTCACACTTCGTGTACACAACGAAACAATCACTCTTCAAGCTCTTGAATCAGCTAGGATATCAAGTAATAAAGGTACGAACGTTAATTCTATTGATAATCATTTGGTTCAACCTTCTTTACAGGAAGCATCACGAAATCACTTAGCTGAGCTAGATCTTAGACTGCGTGCCAACAAGGAAGAAACACATAAGGAACAAAGCCTTAGGATTGACAAACTAAAAGAGCAGGAAACACAAATCAGAGAGGAACAGGAGCCGCATGAAGTGAAACCGAAGGAGACCCCAGACAAGCTGATAGGAACAACAAATCACATCAAAATAGAGGATTAGGTACTATTAAATAAGGAAGACCCTCGAATCACCAATTCAGACCTCAAGGTAAACGAAGAAATCACTTTTGAGGTACTTAATGTCTTCCTATACGGCACAGTCGAGGTAAGCAATCCTAAATTCGACACTTTTGAGGTAAACATTACTCGACTTAAACTATATATCCATAACCGAAGTGATCGCATGAGAAAGGATTTTCACCTCCTCAAACCACCATGACCATACGAATAAGAGGTAAAGCCAAGCTTAAGACTATAAACGAGTGCTTCTCGGGAAAAAACCCGAGAACTAACCCCATTTTTACATTTTTTTATTTTTATTTTTTATTTTTTTCTCTCCTTTTTCTTTTTAGCACCTAACCAAAAACTAACAAAAGAGCAGATTTCTAGGCCACACGGCCCTACACACGGGCGTGCCTGTGGCCGTGTGGAAGCTAGGGGATGAACCATGGACGTGCCAGTAGCCGTGCACGACATAGAAAAATTTCTTTTCCCAACACGGGTGGCGATAATGGTCCACGCCCGTGCCGACGCCCCGTGCGAGGTTACTGACTTGATAAGCACGGGCTAAACACGACCGTACCTTCCAACCGTGCCAACATTCTGACTTATCGAACACGGGAAGAGCACGCCCGTATTAAATGACCGTGTGAAGAAAGACACGGGCGTGCCACTACACCCACGGCCGTGCCCGAACACTCTGAACGCGCCCAAAATTCAAAATCCCAAAACACGGGCTACATCTTTATTTAAACCTCGTTCTCCCTTTTTCTAGTTGTCTTTCATTTTCCATTATTTATTTTTATTTTTATTTTAATTTTATTTTCATTTCATTATTTTTTTTTTACTTTATTTTATTTTCTTCTTCTTATTCTTTATAATATTTAGATTTAGCTTAGGATACAATAAAATCAGACCGACTGCTTCGAGGATTCAATTTCAAACGGTTCGAGACACTTCCCCATGTTCACCTCCAATCCTATCCGACTTCTTTTCATTGACTTCATCCAAAATTCAGGAAGTTTCACTTCTCTTCCCATCTTATGATTTTTATGATTATTTTGCTAATATCTATCTTTGTACATTAAGGGCAATGTACATCTTAAGTGTGGGGGGGTTAACTATAGTATTATTTGAAAATCCCTGAATTATGCCTTGTTCAAAAGTAAAGTCTTTCATATTATGATTAGAATGAAATTTCCCATGATTTGTGATGTTTGTTGATATGTTTTGGAGTAAGCCATTGATAATTGTGCATTGATGATTAAATTTGAAGGATACTAGAGAATCATGCATGATAAAGTCTATTTTTCAAATTTAGGTTGTCTACCTGAATCTGAATGTTACTTTGAAGTTTGAAATTTAAGAGGGTGACATCAAAATACCCATAATTTTTGTGAGATTTTGAGCCTTTTAGAGCATACATCCTTTCATGCTCACTTTTTATTATGAGTGTGTCAACATTGATTTGTTATTCTAGAACTTGCATTGATTATGCATGTCAAGACCACACCTATGATTTGATATACCGAGATGATAAAGGCACCTAGGTTTTAACCCACTTACTCCATTAAAAAGCCTACCTTCACAATTAACCCCTAGTGAACCCCGTTGACCCTAACAACCTTTTTTTTATTGACTCACCCACTAATATTAACCCAAAACCTTTGATTTGGTCAGCTGCCTAATTATATTATTTCAGTATTCATCCTTTATTATTAGTTTGTTCTTAAAAAAACGAAGTATATTCATTATTAGCTTTGCTAAGTGAGCTTACATGTTTAAAATGCAAATCTTGAAGAAAAAGCTGATATTATTAGTTTTCAATCGATGTAAATATTTAGGATTAGTTCATTATTCTAGTTAGGTAATTTGTCAAGTCAATCTCGATACTAACCTTTTAATTCAGCCTTTATCCACACCTTTAACCCAAACCCCGTTACAACCCTAACAAAGACCTTTTGATCTGTTTATCATCTCATTTTACAGTGACGGAGATTTGATTTTCAGGCAAGCCTATGGGATTAACTTTTCAGGTTCGACGTATGAGTGCTTCTTTTTATGAACCTTAAACACTTTGAGTGATTTGAGTGAATCTATAGTGAGGATGTCAACTCTTGTCAATTTCGAATCAAAGGAAATATTTTAGATAAGGGGAAACACCTACGTTTTCAATTGCAAATGAATGACTTATCATTGTTTGAATCTTTAGGACTCTTTGGATGGAATTATCCATATATAAATTATCTATGAATTATGATGAGACATTGTTGATAGGAATTGTGAATTATGGAAAGTTCGTTTTAGTTATATGTTGAGAATTTTGCTTGAGGACAAGCAAAAGCTTAAGTGTGGGGGTATTTGATAAACCGTAAAAGTAACATATTTTAATCCCACATTTAGCTTACCTTTTGATGATTTATTCCTTGATTTGTATAAAAAGGTGCTTGTAATCCCTTCTTTTCATGACTTAGACCCAGGAAAGCACCCGAGGATGAAAAGAACACAAAACAGGCCTAAAACGGTTTAAATGGGCCTTAGCATGAAATTTACACAGCATGGCCCATAGCCTGCACGATCGTACCTCGACGAACACCTAGCGCACAGCCTCAACTCCGCCTCACACAACCGTGCCTCACTTCAGAAATCCAAACACGATCTGGTGTCGATACACACGGGCGTGTGACATGGCTGTGCGTCTGTCGCTGGGAAGAGCAATTTCAGTCAGAAAAGGATACTTAGGGAGAAAGAATCACATTCCAAGAGCCTATATATATCCCTCAAGTACCACCTTTGAAAGGCATCGAAAGCTAGGCTAAGAAGCCAAGCCGAGAAGGTCATAGTTAAGAAATAACACGAGGATAGCCAGTTGATCCATCCCAATAAGCCGCAGTTATACTCAAGACGGCGAAATTCTCCTTCAATTCCTTCAGGGGGTTTTAGGAATTTCTTATGTTTTGTTTTATCTTTTCTCTTGCGATGTTTTCTTTATTCATAATGAACTAAACCCTTCAGATACCTGAAGGGGATGAAACCTAGACGAATCTTGTTATTTGATTTTTAAGTTATATGATGAATTACTTAGTTTCTTCTTAATTATGTTGCTTCATCCAAATCTAATGTGCTTAGGTGGAGGAGGAATAGACCCTACCTACGAGAAGATCTAACATAATTAAGCAGAGTTGATCGAACGCCTAGAGATAAGGTTACGAGATTTTTCCGGATTAGGGTGAAACCTAATATGGGAGTCCATTGATCGATTTACTACTATCCTAGGGGGTTATTATAAGCGAATGAGAGTTCCACTAATTAACCTAGGGTTAGACGTTATTCGCCTCAAGAGTGGGTTTAATATAGGTTAGGGAGTCTTACGGATCAAGCTAAGTAAAGAGATCATATAATTAAGGGTTAGATAACGAGTGAAGTCTAGGTGGATTCTTCCTGAGGGTGTCGTTGTGATCAATTGAGTTTTCTTCAACTTATTTTCCAATTTATCCTTATTTTCCAATCTTCACTCTAATTTTAAGGCTAAATAATAAAAAGAAAGTTAGTATCAATACTTTTAGTTCCTTTGGGTTCGATAATCCGGTCTTGCCTAAGCTATACTACTGTTCGATAGGTACACTTGCCTTTAATTGTTGTCAGAGTTAGTTTCCAGGTTTGATCATTCTTTTATAAATTTTTAAAGCTTTGATTGTAGCGATTACAAACATATGTGCTCATAATGCATCAATAGGCTTACCAACAATCTTGACCATTTCTTAGACATGAAGTCATACCAAAACCATCATCATAAAGCATAACTGTTCATTCATTACACACCCATTAAACTAGCCATATCACATGGCTACGTACACATGTCTCAAACATACTCCAAAACTACTAGCTTATACATGCCATATTTAGCTATCTACACATTCAAAAGTAACAAAGTTAAGTTTGATAGTGTGGTGACGATCCTTGACGGTTCCCGAGCCTTTCGTAGCTTTGACGACCTATAAAAAAAAGTAAACACACACACAGAGTAAGCTTCCCAAAAGCTTAGTAAGCCATATAAAAATAAACTTAGCATATAAGCATTTAAAACATATAATCAATATGGATTCACTAATAGCTCAATTGCTTAGCCATAATTCTTCTTGGCACATTCACTTAGCCATTCATCTTTCAATCATGCATATCACCATATACTTTATTTGATCATAGCTTGTCCATTCAAGTAACACATTTTAATTCCTCAAATCCAAATACATAACTCATCTAGGTAAGTTCATGAATATACTTACCTTTTTATACACACAATGTGTATATATCAAACGTACCTGAAACGGATATACAAATCACATAGTCATTCGTTTCTTTGACTTGCCTGTTGAACCATTTGGAACTAAATAGGATACTTAGAGTGTTTGGAATAGTCATACAATGCCAACATTCCAGACATGGTCTTACATGTAACCAGATATTGATGCCACTGTCCCAGACAGGGTCTTACATGAATCATTACGATGCCAATGTCCCAGACATAGTCTTACACGTAAATCTCATATCGAAGCCAACATCCCAGATGTGGTCTTACATGAAATCGTAAATCAATGCCAACATCCTAAACGTGGTCTTACATGATATCACGTAACGGACACCTATGTCATGACATATACTACCCTATCAATCCTTAGGTTTAAACGGGACTTCTTGGACACTGATAACTTGTTGATATATACATAAACCCAGATTTCATATACATTCCATCTCAATGGATATTCATAGTAATTTACATTTCATATATGTAAAAATAATTCAATTCAAATACATTTATTTGTATATCGACTTACCTCGAGTTCGGTTTAATGGAAACAGATACAACTACTCAATTACTTTCGATTTCCCATGATCTAAATTCGTTCTCTTCGGTTCTTGATCTATACATATTCAAATTTAATCCATTTATTCACCAAAACATTCAATTCAATCCAAAAACACATATTTCAGGGCAATTTGCAATTTAGTCCTCACATTTTCACATTTGGACATTGTAGTCCCTATTTCACAAATCACAAAATACACCAAATTTGCTTATACCCATGCTTGGCCGAACATACACTATGATCATATCAATCCATACATTTCATTTATTTCACAATTTAGTCCCTCAAATAATCATTTTCTCAATTACATCCAAAATACTTAAATTCATCAAAAACTCAAAGACAAACTATGTTAATCAAACATATATCTTTCATAATTCATCCTCAAACATCATAAAACTCATGATTTCATCAATGGATCATTTCAAAAACATCATAAATTCTCAAAATTAAGACATGGGTTTTGTAGTTCTCGAAGCAACGATTGCAAAAACGTAGAAATTATCGAAAACCGATTAAAAACATACCTTGAATTTGAATCAAAAGCTAGTCGAAACCTAGCTTCTTTTTCTTTCCTTCTTCTTTGGTATTTTCGGCTAAAATAAGATGATAATATTCATCTTTTAATTTGTTTGTTTTATTATAAACATATTAATATCCATTTTACTAAAATGACCTTAGTAGAAATAATTAGAAAACCATATGTTTCATGTCCAAAACCATCCATTAGTCATCCATTATCTTGAAAATGATTTAATTGCCTCATAAGGCCTCCCCATTTAAAAGCCATCTCAAATAGGTGTCTTTTCATAAAGCATGCAAATTTTGCATTTAATGCAATTTAACCCTTTTCTTAAATTAAACACATGGACGGACAAATTAACTCACAAAAATTTCACACATACTAATTCACATATCAGAAGCATGGAAAATAATATAAAAATATTATTCTAACTCAGAATTATGGTTCTGAAACCACTGTTCTGACTAGGGTCTAAACCGAACTGTTACAGTAGTTGAGAAATACATGAGAAAAGGGTATGAGTCTTATCTCGCATTTGTGTTAAATACCCAAGAGTTGGAAGTAAAGATTGAATCAGTGCCTGTGGTATGCGAGTATCCGGACGTGTTTCTGAAAGAGTTACCCGAATTGCCTCCAGTTAGAGAAGTCGAGTTCGGCATTGAGTTAATTCCGGGTACAACACCTATTTCGATTGCCCCGTATAGGATGGCACCATTGGAGTTAAAAGAGTTGAGGGTTCAGTTGTAAGAGTTAACAGATAAGGGTTTTGCAAGACCGAGCTATTCACCATGGGGTGCTCTGATACTTTTTGTGAAGAAGAAAGATAGGTCGATGAGATTGTGTATAGACTACAGACAGCTCAACAAGGTGACAGTGAAGAATAAGTATCCTTTGCCAAGGATTGGTGATTGGTCCGACCAATTAAAATGAGCCATGGTGTTTTCTAAAATAGACCTGAGGTCTAGCTATTACCATTTGAGAGTCAAGGAGCAAGATGTGCTGAAAACTACATTTCGGATGAGGTATGGCTATTACGAGTTCCTCGTCATACCCTTGGTTTAACGAATGCTCCTGCGGTCTTTATGGATTTAATGAACTGTATCTTTTGACTGTGCTTAGATAAATTCGTAGTCATTTTTATTGACGGCATACTAATGTATTCTCGGGATGAGAGTGAGCATACAGAGCACCTGAGAGCTATTTTGCAAACTCTAAGAGACAATCAGTTGTATGCTAGGTTTAGCAAGAGTGAGTTTTGGCTCCGAGAGGTCGGATTCTTAGGACACATTGTGTCGGGTGATTGAATTAGAGTTGATCCGAGTAAGATCTTGGCTATTGTAGAGTGGAAACCGCTAAGAAATGTGTCAGAGAATAAGAGCTTTTTGGGCTTAGCTGGTTAGTATAGACGGTTCGTTAAAGGGTTCTCCATGATTGCTACACCGATGACAAGACTGCTATATAAAGATGTTAAGTTTGAATGAACCGAGAGGTGCCAACAGAGTTTTGAAAAACTGAAAACATTGTTGACTGAAGCCCTAGTTTTAGTACAACCGGACTCGGGAAAGGAGTTTGTAATTTACAGTGACGCGTCAATGAATGGTCTTTGTTGTGTGCTGATGCAAGAGGGAAAAGTAGTAGTTTATGCCTCGAGACAGCTAAAACCGCAAGAAAAGAATCATCCGACTCAAGATTTGGAGTTGGCTACTATCGTTTTTGTTTTGAAGATTTGGCGTCATTTTTTGTATGGTGAGAAATGTTGAATCTTCACTGATCACAAGAGTTTAAAATACTTGATGAACGAAAATGATTTGAATTTGCGACAATGGCGGTGGCTCGAATTATTGAAGGATTATGAGTTAATAATCGATTACCATCAGGGGAAAGTGAATGTGGTTGTAGATGCCTTGAGTAGAAAATCCTTGTATGCTTTGAGAGCCATGAGTATGAGCTTAGCATTGTCTGATGATGGTTCTATATTGGCCGAGTTGAGGGCTAGACCGTTATTTCTTCAGCAGATTCGTGAAGCTCAAAAGAATGATAGTGAAATGCAAGTTAAGAGAGCTCAGTGTGAATTGGGAAATAACTCTGATTTTTGGGTTGATTTAGATGATTGTTTGATGTTTCATGATAGAGTTTCTATACCTAAAGATGATGAGTTGATCCGGAAAATTTTACATGAGGCACACAATGGTTGTTTGTTAATACACCCGGGCAGCACAAAAATGTATAATGATTTGAAGAAATTGTATTGGTGGCAGGGTATGAAAAGAGATATCTTCGAGTTTGTTACAAAGTGTTTGATCTGTCAACAAGTGAAAGTCGAGCATCAAATACCTTCGGAATTACTTCAGCCAATGATGGTTCACGAGTGGAAGTGGGACCGAATCACGATGGGTTTTGTAACGGGGTTACCTATGACTCCAAAAAAGAAAGATGTTGTGTGGGTTATCGTTGATAGATTAACGAAATTGGCTCATTTTATATTGGTACGTGTTGATTACTCACTTGACAAGTTGTGTAACAGCCCGATTTAGGGCCTAGTTGGAATAGTGGTGCGAGACCACAAATCCGAGTTAGTAAAATGAATATTTTTTTTAGTATTTGAGATTTTTGCATGATATTATAAAAGTTTCATGTAGAGATTTTATGAAATTGGCATTAAAGGGTCCATTAGGACTAAATTGCAAAAGTTGCAAAATATGAGATTCTAGAAGTTTTTTGTATGAAATAGCTTTGGAATATTAATTAGAAGTCCTTAAATAGCAATTTGCCCAAATTATAAATTTTGGACTAAATTGGACATGAGTTAGAATTTTATAAAGAATTACTGAGAAGGGCATTTTGGTCATTTATAAATTAAATGATTAAAAAAAGGAAAAAGATGACAAAAATCTTATTCATCTTATTCCCCTTGTGCCGAAAATTTGAGAGACTCCATAGCTAGGGTTCTTCAATTTTTGAAGCTTGCTAGTAAGTGTATCTTAGCCCTGTTTTTAATATTCTTCGTATTTTTGGAGTTCTCGTATCATGAATTAGCTATTGGTAGCTATATATTGAGCTATAATTCATGTCCATAAAAATATCCATGTATGACATGCTTGTAAAATGATGTTTTCTGGAAGATCATGAGAGTTTGATGTTAGATAAACATTTTTTCCTAAGTGAATTTCATGAAAAATGTTAGTATGGACTAATTTGTAATAGTTATGAAATTGGTCAAACATAATAGAAATAGTGAGAATTGATGATTGTTATAGTAGAGAAAATGAATTAGCTAAGCATGAAGTTTAAGAAAGTTCAATGAAAATCACTTTACGAGCCTAAGCGCAAAAGTGTAATTATGAGAAAGTTTAGGGGCAAAATGGTAATTTTTCTAAAGTTTGAGTTAAGAGTCAATTTAGTCAATGAGGGTATTAAATGAGTTAATTTATTATTATCGATCAAGAAAAACGAAGCCCAGACCGAAACGGAGGCAAGAACAAAGTCGAGCACTAAATTGCATTACCTACATACATTTTGTACATTGAGGTAAGTCTGTATGATTTCTAAGCTTTATGATTAATAATATTGAACTGCTTAGTATGATGTTGAATATATCTTAATTCCATGAGATTGTTTAATGCTATGTTAAACAAAGAAATCAATGAGATTAAGCATGAGAAAGTCCTGATTGAAGTTGAATTACTTAGGATACTCGATCTATCACCTGAGACAAGAAAGTCCGTATAAGACCAAGCCAAGGCATGGCATCGGAAATCAAGCAAGTTATCATGTAAGTCCAAGCCAAGGCATGGCATTGGTGAGTCTCCAAGCAAAGATGTCATGAAAATCCAAGACAAGTCCTGGCATTGAAAAACTATGATGAGATAGAGATCACATGTAAGTCCAAGCCAAGGCATGGCATTGGTGAGTAGCAAGGAAGATTTCATGTAAGTCCAAGCCAAGGCTTGGCATTGACCAGTTCATGAGTAAAAGATACCAAGTAAGACCATGTCAAGACATGGCAATGGTAGGTTCCCAAGGGAACACACAAGGAAGACTTCGTGTAAGTCCATGTCAAGACATAGCATCGATACCAAGTTGAGAGATCTCATGTAAGACCATATCTAGGATATGGCTTTGGCATCGAATTGTAGGTGAGATGAGATTCAGTATCCTCGGTTATTCATAGAAATTCATCGGGCAAGTGGGTAAAGCTTAAATGAGATAGTAAGAAAGTTAAGTAAGCAAAGCTATTATCAAGTTGATTATGAGTATTATTCATGTTATGAATGATGAATTAGAGATTATGATTATCATAGCAAAGTATGCTAATCTATGTGGTTAAGTGAGACAGGTACCTTGTTTACCTTACAAGCATGAGACTAGTAAGTACCATGAGATTGTAAGAATCATTAAGAGTAAATGAACTCAAGCATATGAGTTCGGTAATGTCTTTGATTATAATGTATAATTTATGTTAAGAAATTAGGTTGCTACATTCATTACATGCAAACTTACTAAGCTAAACGCTTACGTCTTTAATTCTTTCTTTCCATGTAGTCCTGCCAAGCTAACTTGTGGATCCTTGACGTCGGAGCTCAGAGCACACTATCAATCGCTAATTTGTTATAGCCAAGTTGTTTATATTAAGTATGGCATGTATAGGAAGCATTTCATTTTGAGAATATGTTTTAAGAAGAGCCAAAGTATTGGCTATCAAGTTCATTATTCTTTTTTTGTATATGGCTAAAGAGATTGGCCAAGCTTGACTAAGTATGTATGTTTATAAATGTCAATGAAGTATACCTCATTGTTCATGTTAGATGAAATAATTGAGTTGATGAATTTAGCTTGAGATTGATCTTGATTTTAGGGTGGCAATTGGCTTGGTAAATAGCCTCTAAGTGCCCACACGGATAGACACACGGGCGTGCGTCTAGGCCGTGTGTTCCCTTCATGTTAGTGTCTTAAGTCAGAATAGATCACGGGCTAACCCCACAACTGCTTGTATAGGCCGTGTGTGATACACGGTTAGCACATGGGCGTGTGCTCCAAGCCGTGTGAATAAGTCAGTATGTCAAGGTATGGCACACGATCTATGGCCACAGGCGTGTCAAGGCCGTGTGTAATTTAGCAGTGTCAGCCACGGATGAAAGACACGGGCATGTCTTAGGGGTACACGGGTGTGTCCCAAGTCATACGGACGTGTGACCCCTGTTGTGAGGAAAAGTTTCTGGTTGAGTTCCGAAAGATTCCAGACACAAGTTTAAAGCCTCGTAGGCCCATGAAATGTATGTTTGACTAAGAAAGAGAAGTTTTTAATTCATAACGAAATTTCATAGCCCGTAAGTATATGTTTAAGAAAGATCAAATATAGTAATGTCTCGTATCCAGTCCAAGCCCCGGACTCAAGTATGGGATGTTACATTCAGTGGTATCAATGCTACGGTTTAGTCAGTTCTAGGAATAACGAGCATAAACATGACTTTAGCTATACATGCCATACGTAAAAATGTTTTATAATGATAGTGTGACGAATCCTGATGACTCAAAATATGTTTATACATATAGTAAATGGATCCCGAAAGAGCTGTAGCAGATGAAGTAGAAAGTAACGCGCCGACTCCCGCTGAAGGGACGGTGCCTGATGAGAATGAAAATAGACCCACTATGGTGAGTCAGAGAGGAGGAGAAGAGGCTAGAGAAGCCTTCCTCCACATGATGAACACATGGTATACGGAGTTCGTTCGTACGAACCCGAATGCACAACCCCCTCCACCCCCACCTATTCCTCAGCCTATCCCAGTAGTCCCTCAAGTAGTAGAGGTGGTAAGAGGAGACAAACCTCCAGTTGATAAGATCAGGAAACATGGGGTGGAAGAATTTCGGGCTAAAAGAGATGATGATCCAGAAAAGGCCGAGTTCTGGTTAGAAAATACCATCGGGGTATTTAATGAGTTGTCATGCACATCTGAGGAATGCATGAAGTGTGTAGTTTCTCTTTTAAGAGATTATGCCTATCAAAGGTGGAACACCTTGGTATCGGTAGTACCAAGAGAGAAGATTACTTGGGAATTCTTCCTAGAAGAGTTCAAAAAAAAGTATATTAGTCAAAGGTTTGTGGACCAGAAAAGAAATGAATTCCTATAACTGAAGCAAGGTAAGATGTCTGTAACTGATTATGAGCGTGAGTTTGTACGACTCAACGCTCGAGAGTGTGTATCCACCGAGGCCATCATGAGCAAGAGATTCGAAGATGGACTAAATGAGGACATCAAGTTGTTTGTTGCTATCCTAGAATTAAAAGAATTTGTTGTGCTAGTAGAGTGGGCTTGTAAAGTCGAAGAACTAGTAAAAGAGAAAAGAAAATCTAAAATGGAGTCTCGTGACCCGAGAAAGAGACAGTGGAATAAGTTCTTCCAAACCTCTTCCAAGAAGTCAAGAGATTTCTCCACTCGATCGGCTACTTCCACTGGGTTTTCAAGGAAGGACAAGAGCAAGTAGTATTCGGGGAATAAGGCACAAACTACTTCAGTCGCTAGTGTGGGGAATATTTGATCTGATAGACCTGAATGCCCACAGTGTGGCAGACGTCATCTCGGTGAATGCCGAGCATAGGAGAATGCATGTTTCAGATGTGGTTCTCAAGACCATTTTATTAAAGACTGTCCACAGACAATGAAAGAAGAGAGAACTCAGAACCCGAGGTCCGGAAGTATGGTCAGAGGAAGACCACAGAAGAACCCGAGTAGTGGAGTAGGTGGTAGAGGTAACCTTAGAGAGCAGGTTGCGAGACTTGAGGGTAGGGCACCTGCAAGAATGTATGCCATTCATGCTTGCGAAGAGGCATCTTCTCCTAACGTTATTACGGGTACCTTCTCTCTTCGTGATGTTAAAGTTATTGCTTTAATAGATCCCGGATCCAGACACTCTTACATTTGCATGGAACTAGTATCCGGTATGAGTATGACTATAGAGTCTACAGAATTTGTGATTAAGGTGTCTAATCCTTTAGGTAAAAGTGTTTTAGTTAATGAAGTATGTAAAGACTGTCCCTTGATGATTAGAGGTCATTGTTTTAAAGCAAACCTTATGTTGTTACCATTTGATGAGTTTGACCTCATTCTTGGTATGGACTGGTTAACCACCCATGATGTAATAGTGAATTGTGGGAAGAAATACATTGAGATGAGATGTGAGAATGGGGACATTCTCTATGTAGAATTAGATGAACAAGATACATCGCCGGTAATGATTTCTCATATGACGGCACAGAGATACATAAGAAAAGGGTATGAGGTATATCTGGCCTTTGTGTTGAATACTAGAGAAATAGAGCTAAAGATTGAGTCAGTACCGATATTATATGAGTACTTGGATGTTTTTCCCAAGGAATTACTAGGACTACCACCAGTTAGAGAGGTTGAGTTCAGCATTGATCTAGCTCCCGATACTGTACCAATATCTATTACTCCTTACAGAATGGCTCCAACAAAGTTAAGAGAATTGAAGTCACAGTTGCAAGAGTTAACAGATAAAGGCTTTGCAAGATCAAGTTGTTCTCCATGGGGTGCTCCAGTTTTCTTTGTGAAGAAGAAAGATGGCACCATGAGATTGTGCATAGACTACTGCCAGCTTAATAAAGTGACGGTGAAGAACAAATACCCATTGCCTAGAATCGATAATTTGTTGGATCATTTGAAAGGAGCCAATGTGTTCTCCAAAATAGATTTGAGATCGGGGTACTACTAGTTGAGAGTAAAGGATTCAGATGTATCCAAGATAGCTTTTCGAATAAGTAATGGGCATTATGAATTTTTAGTCATGCCCTATGGTTTAACCAATGCTCCTGCGGTATTCATGGACCTAATGAACCACATCTTTAGGCCATACCTCGACAAGTTTGTAGTCATTTTTATTGATGACATATTGATTTATTCTCAAGATGAGATTGAGCATGCTGAGCACCTACGGACAGTTTTACAGATTCTACGAGAAAATCAGTTGTATGCCAAGTTCAGTAAAAGTGAATTTTGGCTCAAGGAAGTAGGATTTCTGGGACATATTGTCTCGGGAGATGGAGTACGAGTGGACCCAAGTAAGATTTCGGCTATAATGGACTGGAAACCACCGAGAAATATCTCTGAGATTAGAAGTTTTCTAGGCCTAGCCGGCTATTATAGGCGATTCGTCAAGGGGTTTTCCATGATTGCAACTCCTATAATGAAATTGCTACAAAGAAATGTGAAGTTTGAGTGGACAGCAAGATCCCAACAAAGTTTCGAGAAACTGAAAGCATTGTTGACAGAAGCTCTGATTTTAGTACAACCCGAGACGGGGAAAGAATTTGTGATTTACAATGATGCATCCTTAAATGGATTAGGTTGTGTACTTATGCAAGAAGGCAAGGTTATTGCTTATCCCTCCAGACAGTTGAAGCCTCATGAGAAGAATTATCCGATGCATGATTTAGAGTTGGCTGCTATAGTCTTTGCCTTGAAGATTTGGAGACACCATTTATATGGTGAAAGATGTCGGATTTTCACTGATCACAAAAGTTTGAAGTACTTGATGACTCAAAAAGAGTTGAACCTAAGACAGCGGAGATGGTTAGAATTGATAAAAGACTATGAGTTGGTCATTGACTACCATCCTGGAAAGGTGATGTGGTCGCCGATGCTTTGAGCAGAGAGTCCCTATTTGCATTAAGGGCAATGAATGCGCGGATGACTTTATCCGACGATGGTTCTATTCTAG
Organism: Gossypium australe; assembly: GCA_005393395.2. Classification (NCBI taxonomy): domain Eukaryota; kingdom Viridiplantae; phylum Streptophyta; class Magnoliopsida; order Malvales; family Malvaceae; genus Gossypium; species Gossypium australe. Next base: position 122,533,643 of record CM016616.1, read on the forward strand.
CTGAGTTGAGAGCTAGACCAATGTTCCTCCAAAAGATCATTGAAGCTCAAAAAGAAGATAGTGAATTGCAAGCCAAGAGAACTCAGTGCGAGTCAGATGTTGAGTCCGATTTCCAGATTAGTTCCAACGGAAGTCTGATGTACAAAGATAGAGTTTGTGTACCGAGAAAGGAAGAGCTTATTCAAAAAAATTTGCATGAGGCACATAACGGATGTTTATCTCTACATCCAGGTAGTACCAAGGTGTATAATGATTTGAAGCAACGGTATTGGTGGCCGAGAATGAAGAAAGATATTTCAGAGTTCGTTTCAAGATGCTTAATTCGTCAGCAAGTAAAGGTTGAACACCAAGTACCTTCAGGTTTGCTCCAACCGATTATGGTTCCCGAGTGGAAATGTGACCGTATAACTATGGACTTTGTAACAGGATTACCGTTGTCCCCGAGCAAGAAAGATGTTGTATGGGTTGTGGTTGATAGACTCACGAAGTCAGCCCATTTTATACCTGTACGAGTTGACTATTCAGACAAGTTGGCAAACTTGTACGTTTCAGAAATAGTAAGGCTTCACAGAGTTCTGTTGTCAATCATATCGGATAGAGATCCGAAATTCACATCCAGATTTTGGAAGAAGTTACAAGAGGCCTTGGGTACAAAATTGAGTTTTAGCACAAACTGACGGTCAGTCGGAGAGGTTAATTCAAGTACTTGAAGATATGCTTAGATGTTGTATTCTCAAATTCCAAGGCAGTTGAGAAAAGTTTATCCAATTGATAGAGTTTGCCTACAATAATAGTTTTCATTCAAGCTTAAAAATGGAGCCTTATGAGGCTTTATATGGGCGTAAGTGTCAAACACCTCTATATTGGACTGAACTCAAGGAAAACTAGATTCACGGGGTTGATATGGTTAAAGAGACCGAACAGAAGGTGAAAGTAATTCGAGAAAGTTTAAAGGCTGCTTCTGACAAACAAAAATCCTACTCGAATTTAAAGAGAAAAGAGATAGAGTACCAAGTCGAGGATAAAGTTTTCTTGAAAGTTTCACCATGGAGAAAAGTTCTCAGATTTGACCGAAAAGGCAAGTTGAGTCCACCTATTATCGGACTAAATGAGATTACTGAGAGAGTTGGGCCCGTAGCTTATTGGTTGGCTTTGCCGCCTGAGTTAGAAAATATACATGATGTGTTTCACGCGTCTATGTTGCGACGCTACCGATCAAACCCTTCGCATGTTATTACACCGACAGAAGTAGAGATTCAACCCGAAATGACTTATGGTGAAGAACCAGTTACGATTTTAGCTCGAGAAGCCAAGCAGCCAAGAATAAGAATATCTCCCTTGTTAAAGTATTGTGGCAAAGACATGGGGTAGAGGAAGCTACGTGGGAACCAGAAGAAATCATGAGAAACTAGTACCCAAACCTCTTTGCTGGTAAGATTTTCAAGGACGAAAATCCTTAAGGGGGAGAATTGTAACAGCCCGATTTAGGGCCTAGTCAGAATAGTGGTGCGAGACCACGAATCCGAGTTAGTAAAATGAATATTTTTTTGGTATTTGAGATGTTTGCTTGATATTATGAAAGTTTCATGTAGAGATTTTATGAAATTGGCATTAAGGGTCCATTAGGACTAAATTGCAAAAGTTGCAAAATATGAGGTTCTAGAAGCTTTTTGTATGAAATAAATTTGGAATATTAATTAGAAGTCCTTAAATAGAAATTTGCCCAAATTATAAATTTTGGACAAAATTGGACATGAGTTAGAATTTTATGAAGAATTACTGAGAAAGGCATTTTGGTCATTTATCAATTAAATGATTAAAAAAAGGAAAAAGATGACAAAAATCTTATTCATCTTCTTCCCCTTGTGCCGAAAATTTGAGAGACTCCATAGCTAGGGTTCTTCAATTTTTGAAGCTTGCTAGTAAGTGTATCTTAGCCCTGTTTTTAATATTCTTCGTATTTTTGGAGTTCTCGTATCATGAATTAGCTATTGGTAGCTATATATTGAGCTATAATTCATGTCCATAAAAATATCCATGTATGACATGCTTGTAAAATGATGTTTTATGGAAGATTATGAGAGTTTGATGTTAGATAAACATCTTTTCCTAAGTGAATTTCATGAAAAATGTTAGTATGGACTAATTTGTAATAGTTATGAAATTGGTCATACATAATAGAAATAGTGAGAATTGATGATTGTTATAGTAGAAAAAATGAATCAGCTAAGCATGAAATTTAAGAAAGTTGAATGAAAATCACTTTATGAGCCTAAGGGCAAAAGTGTAATTATGAGAAAGTTTAGGGGCAAAATGGTAATTTTTCCAAAGTTTGAGTTAAGAGTCAATTTAGTCAATGAGGGTATTAAATGAGTTAAATTATTATTATAGATCAAGAAAAACGAAGCCCAGACTGAAACCGAGGCAAGAACGAAGTCGAGGACTAAATTGCATTGCCTATATACATTTTGTACATTGAGGTAAGTTTGTATGATTTCTAAGCTTTATGATTAATAATATTGAACTGCTTAGTATGATGTTGAATATATCTTAATTTAATAAGATTGTTTAATGCTATGTTAAAACAAAGAAATCAATGAGATTAAGCATGAGAAAGTCCTGATTGAAGTTGAATTACTTAGGATACTCGATCTATCACCTGAAACAAGAAAGTCCGTATAAGACCAAGCTAAGGCATGGAATCAATGATCCAGCACGTTATCCTGTAAGTCCAAGCCAAGGCATGGCATTGGTGAGTCTCCAAGCAAAGATGTCATGTAAGTCCAAGACAAGTCTTGGCATTGAAAAACTATCATGAGATAGAGATCCCATGTAAGTCCAAGCCAAGGCATGGCATTGGTGAGTAACAAGGAAGATTTCATGTAAGTCCAAGCCAAGGCTCGGTATTGACCAGTTCATGAGTAAAAGATACCAAGTAAGACCATGTCAAGACATGGCAATGGTAAGTTCCCAAGGGAACACACAAGGAAGACTTCGTGTAAGTCCATGTCAAGACATGGCATCGATACCAAGTTGAGTGATCTCATGTAAGACCATGTCTAGGATATGGCTTTGGCATCAAGTTATAGGTGAGATGAGATTCAGTATCCTCGGTTATTCATAGAAATTCATCGTGCAAGTGAGTAAAGCTTAAATGAGATAGTAAAAAAGTTAAGTAAGCGAGTATTATTCATGTTATGAGTGATGAATTAGAGATTATGATTATCATAGCAAAGTATGCTAATCTATGTGGTTAAGTGAGACAGGTACCTTTTTTACCTTACAAGCATGAGACTAGTAAGTACCATGAGATATGTAAGAATCATTAAGAGTAAGTGAGCTCAAGCATATGAGTTCGGTAATGTCTTTGATTATGATGTATAATTTATGTTAAGCAATTAGGTTGCTACATTCATTACATGCAAACTTACTAAGCTAAACGCTTACGTCTTTAATTCTTTCTTTCCATGTAGTCCCGCCAAGCCAACTTGTGGATCGTTGACGTCGGAGCTCAGAGCACACTATCAATTGCTATTTTGTTATAGCCAAGTTGTTTATATTAAGTATGGCATGTATAGGAAGCATTTCATTTTGAGAATATGTTTTAAGAAGAGCCAAAGTATTGGCTATCAAGTTCATTATTCTTTTTTTGTATATGGCTAAAGAGATTGGCCAAGCTTGACTAAGTATGTATGTTTATAAATGTCAATGAAGTATACCTCATTGTTCATGTTAGATGAAATAATTGAGTTGATGAATTTAGCTTGAGATTGATCTTGATTTTAGGGTGGCAATTGGCTTGGTAAATAGCCTCTAAGTGCCCACACGAATAGACACACGGACGTGCGTCTAGGCCATGTGTTCCCTGCATGTTAGTGTCTTAAGTCAGAATAGATCACGGGCTAACCCCACAACCGCTTGTATAGGCCGTGTGTGATACACGGTTAGCACAAAGGCATGCGCTCCAAGACATGTGAATAAGTCAGTATGTCAAGGTATGGCACACGGTCTATGGCCACAGGCGTGTCAAGGCCGCGTGTAATTTAGCACTGTCATCCACAGGTGAAAGACACGGGCATGTTTTAGAGGTACACGGGCGTGTCCCAATTCATACGGGCGTGTGACCCCTGTTGTGAGGAAAAGTTTCTGGTTGAGTTCTGAAAGATTCCAGACGCAAGTTTAAAGCCTCGTAGGCCCATGAAATGTATGTTTGACTAAGAAAGAGAAGTTTTTAATTCGAAACGAAATTTTATAGCCCGTAAGTATATGTTTAAGAAAGATCAAGTATAGTAATGTCTCGTATCCAGTCCCAGCCCCGGACTCGGGTATGGGATGTTACAAGTTGGCTGAATTGTATATTGCCAAAATTGTGAGATTACATGGGGTGCCTATGTCCATAATTTCGGATAGAGATCCAAGGTTTACTTCGAGGTTTCGAAAAAAATTGTAAGAAGCCTTGGGTATGAAATTAAATTTTAGTACCGCGTTCCATCCGCAAACTGATGGCCAATCCGAAAGAGTGATACATGTTCTTGAGGATATGCTCTGATGATGTGTTTTAGAGTTTGAAGGTAGTTGGGAAAAATATCTACCTTTGGTTGAATTTTCCTACAACAATAGTTATCTAGTATACGGATGGCACCGTACGGAGCCTTATATGGTCGCAAGTGCCGGACTCCTTTGTATTGGACCGAGCTTGGTAAGAAGCAATTCCACGGGGTTGATCTAGTTAGAGAAACCGAGGAGAAAGTGAAAGTGATCCGTGATAGTCTGAAAGTCATATGCGGTGTTAAAATGGAAGGAAATTGAGTTTCAGGTAGGTGATAAAGTATTCCTGAAAATATCCCCGTGGAAGAAATTATTGAGATTTGGTCGAAAGGGTAAATTTAGTCCGCGATTCATAGGGTCGTATGAGGTTATTGAAAGGATTGGACCAGTAGCTTACCGGTTGGCTTTTCCGGTAGAGTTACAGAGAATACACAATGTGTTTTATGTGTCGATGCTATGACGATAACGTTCCCTTCACATGTGATTCCTCCGACTGAAATTGAGATACGACTAGATATGACCTATGAAGAGGAACCAATTAAGATTTTGACTCGAGAGGTTAAATAGTTGAGTAACAAAAGTAAAGCCTTAGTGAAAGTGTTGTAGCAAAAACACGGTGTAGCAGAGACTACGTGGGAACCGGAAGAGCCATGAGAGGATAGTTCCCAAACCTCTTTACCGGTAAGATTTTCAGGGACGAAAATCTCTGAAGGGGGAGAGTTGTGACAGCCCGATTTTGGGGCTAGTCAAAATAGTGGTTTTGGAACCACTAATTCGAGGTCAGAGAAGTTATTTTTAATATTATTTTATGAGTTATGGCTTGATTATATGAATGCATAAAAATTTTGGTGCATTAATTTTAGTGAATGTATACTAAATTGTGAAAAAAGACTAAATCGCATAAAGTGCGAAAGTTCTATTTTACAAGTTAGAGGTATTAAATAGCTATAGGACCTTAAATTAGAGGTCTTTAATGTGCAATTAGGCCTTCCTAAGGGTGATGGCCGGCTAAGGGGACAAGAGAGTTAAAATTAGTCAATGTTTGGTGACTAAATGAATAAAATAAGATCAAATAAAGGAAAGGCTATCATGTTTTCATTTATTTTCTTCTTCCACCGATTTTTACACTTAAGAAAGGGCTATGGGAGCTTGAAATTTCAGCAACTTATCCTCCTTGCTAGTAAGTGTTTTTTATCGTTATTTTTGATAATTTTTGTACTTTTGGAACCCCTAAAGTTTAAGCTAGCTAAAGAGGGGACTATTTTGCAAAATGGCTGAAAGTTTAAGGATTTTCCATGAGAGTGCTTATGTTGTTTGTTGAGTTTTTATGGAAGAAAATGAGTCTTGGTTGTTAAATAAACAATTTTTATGAAAGGTGTTTCCATGAAAACACCTAAAAGGACCTTGTTGTAAAGGTTATAAAATAGATGATAAATGTGTGAAATAATTGAAATCTTGAGTTGCTATAAGAGGGAATATGAATCGGCTAGGCTTGAGTGTATGGAAAAGTGAACACATTTAATTTTACGAGCCTAGGGGTAAAATCGTAATTTTGTTAAAGCCTAGGGGCAACATGGTCATTTTTGCCAAAATAAGAATTTTGGAGTAATTTGATTAATGTGGTTATTTAATGAGCTAAACATGACATTACAGATCAAGAAGAACGTGGAATCAACCTTGATCGGGGAAAAGGCAATGTTTCGAACTAAACCGTAAACTGACATATTTTGTATCGAGGTAAGTTTATGTGTGAACGATACATCCTTATTACATATGTTTTACCTATTAATGCATTGTGTGGATGTAGTTGATTATTGGTGAGATTTATTGAGAATAGTGGAAAATGAGAAAACTATCGGATGAACCTCCAGAATAGAAATACGGGTACGGATGAATATCCATAAATATGTAAATTTTGGTGGGCTATGTGCGATACCACCTTGTTGTTTATTAACGATGGGCTGTGTTCGATACCATCGTATTTATTGTCATTGGTGGGCTATGTGCGATACCACCGTAGACATGTGATTATTGGTGGGTTGTGTGCAATACCACCTCGTTAATTATAAATGGTCGGCTGTGTGCAAAACCACCGAGAATCTGGTATCATTCCAAAAGGTTTATCGAGAAACTTGTCTAAGTGGAATTACATGTGGCTTTGCGGTGTTAAGTGCAGGGTATAAGTGCAAGTAAATGTGAGCAATGTTTGTGATATGTATTTGGGATGTGGTAAGGTTTGGAATGAGTAAGCATGATTATGAGGATATGAATTGTTTTTACTTAGTATGTAATGCTTATGATTGATAAGTATGTGGTAAGATGTTTATTGTTTACATATAGACTTACTAAGATTAAAGCTTACTCCCTTTCTCTTTTCCCTTGTTTTATAGTGTCGAAGAGCCAACTCGGGATACGGAGATAATCAGAGGATCACCCACACTATTAACACATCTTGGTATAGTTAGATTTAGCATTTTGAGTATGGCATGTATAGAGACTAGACTTAGTTGAACGTCATATTGTTTTGGCCAAAGGTGTTGGCTCATTCAAAGATGAATTCTTTTCTATAAGGCCATAGTTGATGGCACTTTCTTATTAATCTATGAAATGATGAGGTCATTCAAGAATATCCAAGTTGCATGGTTGATTTACTTAGTTTAATTATGCATGAATGAGTTGATGGTTTGGTGTGATTTATGTTTGTATGAGTTGGGGTGGTAGAAAAAGCTTGGCATATAGCCCTGTTCTTGTCCACACGGTAGGCACGCTGGCATGTGTCGAGGCCGTGTGTCCCCCTGCATGCTAGGTTTGCAAGTCAATATACTCAGTGGTAACCACACGAGTGGAGACACAACCGTGTGTCTCAACCGTGTGGAAAACATGGGCGTTTGTCTAGGCCCTGTGAAGCTTGCACCTGAATTAGGAATTTAATTCGCCACACGGTCGCAGGACACAGGCGTGTGCCTTGGTCGTGTGACATTTATAGGGTGATGACGTCAAAAATAGAATGCCAAGGTTTTTGCACACCGTCTAAGACACAGGCGTGTCGTGGCCGTGTGAGGGACACGGGCCATGGACACGGGCGTATGTCCAGCCGTGTGAAAATCCCTGTAGGTTCGAATTGTGAAATAAATCCACACGGGTGTGGAACACAGGCATGTGTATGCCACACGGGCCCCTTCCTCCACACGGGCATTTGGACTATTTGATGAAAACTTTCTAAGTCTTTCTAGAGATCTTTAAAAGAGTTTGATTTGATTCCAAACCATTCCTAATGTATGTTTTGGGCCTCGTAGGCCCTTAATAGGGACAATATGAATGCAAATGAAAAGTTTAAAATTTGGACGAAAATTCATGTCTCGGTTTTGTATGAATGCTTGTGTGTAAGTCCGGTAATGCCTCATACCCCGTTTCGGCATTGAATATGGGTAAGGGGGTTACACACTCTCGAGATGAAAATGAGCATGATGAACATTTGAGAATAGTGTTGTAAACTTTGCGTGAAAAGCAATTGTATGTCAAATTCAGTAAATGTGAATTTTGGCTATAGGAAGTTGGTTTTCTTGGGCATATTGTATCTGCTGAAGGTATCAGGGTGGATCCGAATAAAATTTCAGCCGTTGTTAATTGGAAATCACCGAAGAATGTGTCTGAATTCTGAAGTTTTCTGGGACTGATTGGATATTATCGGAGATTTGTTAAAGGGTTTTCAATGATAGCTTTTCTGATGACTTGTTTGTTGCAGAAAGATGTGAAATCCGAGTGGTCTGATATATGTCAGCAAGTTTTGATAGGTTGAAAACCTTATTGACAGAAGCACCTATGTCAGTTCAGCCTAAATCGGGTAAGGAATTTATAATTTACAGTGATGCATCGTTAAATGGTTTAAGCTGTGTTTTGATGCAAGAAGGTAAAGTAATATCCTATGCTTCTAGACAGCTAAAACCACATGAAAGAAATTACCCGATACATGATATTGAATTAGCAGAAATTGTGTTTGCATTGAAAATATGGCGACATTATCTGTTTGGTGAAAAATGTCACATATTCACTGATCATAAAAGTTTGAAGTATTTGATGTGACAAAAAGATTTGAATTTGAGATAGTGCAGGTGGCTTGACCTATTGAAAGATTATGATCTGATTATCGATTACCATCCTGGAAAAGCCAATGTGGTTGTAGATGCTCTGAGCAGAAAATCCTTGTTTTCTTTGCGAGCAATGAATACCCGATTGTCGTTATATGATGATGGTTCAATTATAGCTAAGTTAAAAGCTAGACCGATGTTTTTGCAGCTGATTTCTGAAGCTCAGAAAGATGATAGTGAGTTACAAGCAAAACAGATACAATATGAATCGAGTACTGATTTAGAATTTCAGGTCGAGATTGATGGTTTTTCGTCATTCAAAGGCAGAATATGTGTACAAAAGAATTCAGAACTAGTACAAAAGATTTTGAATGAAGCTCATAATGATACTATTTCTGTACATCCAGGAAGTAACAAAATGTACAATAACCTGAAAAAGATGTACTGGTAGCTGGGTATGAAACAAGATATTTTTGAATATGTATCTAAATGTTTGATATGTCAACAAGTAAAAGTTGAACATCATGTGCCTTCGAAATTATTACAGCCAATTACGAAACTGGAATGGAAATGGGAAAGAATTACCATGGATTTTGTATCGGGATTACCCATATCTCCGAAGAAGAAATATGCTATTTGGGTAATTGTCAATCGGTTGACAAAGTTTGCACACTTTATTCTGGTACGTATGGATTTTTCTTTGGATAGATTGGCTGAATTATATGTTTCTGAGATTGTCAGATTGTATGGAGTACTTGTCTATATTATTTCAGATAGAGATCCTCGATTTATATCTCGATTCTAGAGAAAATTGCAAGCAACTCTGGGTACACGGTTACATTTTAGCATTGCATTCCATCCCCAAACTGGTGGTCAATCTGAACGTGTAATACAAGTTTTAGAAGATATGCTTCAGTGTTGTATACTTCAATTTGAAGGTAATTGGGAAAAGTATCTATCTTTAGTTGAATTTGCTTATAATAACAGTTATCAATCCAGTACTAAAATGGCACCTTATGAAGCTTTGTATGGCTGGAAATGTAGAACTCCATTGTATTAGATAGAGCTTAGTGAGAGAAAGATACACGGAGTTGACTTAGTCTGTGAAACTGAAGAAAATGTGAAAGTAATTTAGGACAGTTTGAAAGCAGCCTCTGATCGTCAAAAGTCCTATGCTGATCTTAAACGAAAGGAAATAGAATTTCAGGTTGGTGACAAGGTATTCTTGAAAGTATCACCATGGAAGAAACTTCTCCAGTTTGGCCGTAAAGGAAAATTGAGTCCACAGTTCATTGGGCCATATGAAATCACAAAAAAATTGGACCTATTGCATATCGGTTAGCTTTACCACCAGAACTTGATCAGATTCATAATGTTTTCATGTGTCTATGTTACAACGGTATTGATCGGATCCTTCACATGTTATTTCTCCATCAGAGGTAGAGATTTAGCCTGATATGACTTACAGTGAAGAACCAATCACAATTCTGGCACGTGAAACAAAAGAATTACGAAATAAAAAGGTAGCATTGGTAAAAATTCTCTGGCAAAAACATGGAATTGAAGAAGCTACTTGGAAACCGGAGGATACCATAAGAAAGTAATACCCCAATCTTTTTACTGGTAAGATTTTTGAGGAAGAAATTTTTTAAGGGGGAGAGTTGTAATAACCCATTTTTAGTGAAAATGGAATAGTGGTTTCGGGACCACAAATCCGAACAGAAAAGAAAATTTATTTTTATATTTTTGCATGGTTTGCATTTTGATAGTAATGCCATATGAAAATTTTGATAAGAAAATTTTACCGATTATATGCTTAATTACAGAAAGGACCAAATTGCATAAAATACAAAAGTTGGATTCTATTAACTAGAAGGATCAAATAGCTATGGAATTCAAAACTTGAGATCCTTATATGTTAATTAGACCATTAAAGAAAACTTAGTAGATATTTTTAATGATTCATCCAAGGAAAAAATTAGAAAAGAGTAAGGATTAACTTGGAAAGTGATAAAATTAAAAGATGATAATTAAATTAAATATATAATATCATCTTATTTTCATCATCTTCCCCAAAATATACATGGAAACCCTAGGAAAGAGAAAACAAGCTTTCTTTGCTTAAATTGATCTGGATAACTCAAATTCGAAGCTAAATCGAGGAAAAGAGATAGTTTTGGATTAGTAGATTTTCTTATACAAACTATTATCGAGGTAAGTTCTTGTAACTTATTTATGCATATTAACATGTTGAATTGAATGTTGTATTTAGTTCAAATGTGGTAAATGCTTATGTGATGTATATGAATGTCATAAATACATAAATGATTACACGATAGGAAATGTCATTAAGATGTTAAACTCTGTTTAAATAATGAAAATCGATGGATACATGTGATATTCCATATATGTTGCAGACGGGATTTAGCTCGATTGAGTAATCCCAATATAGCATCTCGAGCATTTTGATATATATGTAGTTCTTGCGAGCATCCTGATCGGTAGTGATTTTGCATTAGTTGCACATTACCACAGCTCTTTGTGAGCGTCCTGATACATATTTCGATCGGTTGTGTTCCGGTCTATAATGCGGACACAAACGCAGCTCTTCATGAGCGTCCTGTTAAGCTCACTTCAACTCTCTGTTACCTTATCTGAAGCTCCCTGATATTATCTCTTTGAAGATATCTAAAAGGGTCTATGAGCTTCCTAAGTAAAAACTCTTATGAGTTTCCTGATTAGCTTGGATAAGTGTCCTGTTACATGATTACATGGCTCATTTGAGCATTCTGACATGTGGCTCGAGAGTATACTCACTGATTATGTGTCCTAATGGGTACTCTCAATTATGAATTGACGGTTTACAGATATGTACACCTTGAGAGTACTACTTAAATATCCATCGATATTTCAATAATACAATAGATAAAACTCCCGACAAGAAAAAGTGGTGAAATAAATAGAATTATATTCTGAATGATTCTGAGTAATCTGATGAATTGTTTCATGATGAGCTCATCTATTCTTACTTGATATACATGAGACTTATGTATCTTGTAACACCCCTAACCCGTATCCGTCACCAGAATAGGGTCACAGAGTATTACTGGGGTTCACAGATCATTCACATGCAATTTGTATTAAAATACCATTCATACTCAAAATTTTTCTTATTGTCCCTTGAATGGGCCCTCAATGCCCAAAATGAGTATTAGAATCAAATCAGGACTGAATTGGGACCTCCATAAACTTTTCAGAAAATTAAAAAAAAAATTTCTAAGGTGCAGGGCTCACATGCCCGTGTGGTCCAAAAGGACATGCCCGTGCTACAGGCCATGTCTGATTTACGGTGCTCTCTGACTTGCGCCACACGGCCCTGCCACATGCCCGTGTGGATAATTAATTTAATTCGAATTAGCTGCTGGTTTCACACAACCAAGACACACGCTCATTCTAGGTCGTGTCTCCCACACGACTGAGACACACGCCCGTGTGCTCAATTCTGAGCATTCTGTTTTCTCAAATTTAAGGTGCAGGGGATACACGGCCTGGCTACACGCCCATGTACTTGGTCGTGTGTCACACACGGCCTAGACACACGCCTATGTGTCTACCCGTGTGGACAAAATGAAGCCATTTCTTAGCTTCATTTTCTCACCCAATTTTTCCAACAACCTACACCAAAACTTGCGTGTATATACCAGCCAAATCAAGCATTAAAACTAAGCCTAAACTAACATCTATCATGGCATAATATCACATGTAAATCATATTTATAATCAAACTATTAGTGCATATACAAGATAAACATACTCTATTCATCCACATTTAACACATATAGATTGAACATGAGATAACTTATAACATACCAAATTAACACATTACGAGCCATTCCAATGGCTAGATTACAAAACATCACTTACAAGTCATCATTTGGCCAACTAAGCCTATACATACCATTATACCAAAATAAGATTTCTATGTATACCAAAAAGGAGATAGTTGTAACGCCCCGAATTTGGGCCTAGTATATTTGGGCCTATTGGGTTGTAACGCCCCAAAAATCCTGAAACTTTAAATTTTAGTGCACTGAGGTTGGTATGTATGATAGCACTGAGAATATTAATTTTAAGGTATTATCGGGATTATTTGAAGTCTTAGAGATATGGATGACCATAGGGAAAATTTTATTTTTCTTGCTTTAGTGGACCCTAGTCTCAGGCATTAGACCTCTTAAGTAGATTAAGGGGAAAATAGGACACAAATGGGCTTTGGTCCAGTTGCAAGGTGGCGTCACTAGGGGAGCTACAAGGTGGCGTGAAGAGGTCCAAGGTTCGAGTAGTGGTAAGGTGTTTTTGTATTGTTTATTTTTCTTAGTGGATGGCCAGAGTTGTGTGGAATTTGGACTCTTTTGTTGAAGTGTTTGAATTGGTCTTGTGAGCTGATAAAGGAGGGAATTTCGGATGAGATAAGGGAGATATCATGGAGAAAAATTAAGAGATGAGAGGTGGGAAGAGTTGGTACTAAATTGGACTGTGGGGGAAGGTAGGATTCGGCTATTGGCTATAAAAAGAGGTGCCAAATTCCTTGGAGAGGTTCCTTGGGTTCCATTACATTTCTTTTTCTCCCCCTTAGCCGAATTCTTCCATTTGCCGAAAAAAAAACCCATCATTCCTTTGCCAAAATTTTGGGTTTCTCTCTAGCTGAATTTCCCATACCTTCTCTTCTTAAATTCCTTCTCTTGTTCACCTTTAGTCTAGCCGATCACTTCTCCTCTTCTTCTCCCTATTGGTGTCGAATTGTATCTGTCACCATACTAATCTCAAAAGCCGAATTTAGGCCACAGGATCGAAAGTGGATTTGGTAAGTATTCGATTAACCTCTTTTGTACGTTTTGCTAAAAGCCGAAAGGCTATCTAACTATCTTATCATTAACTCTGTGATAATAAGGATAAGGTTCAAAGATCGCAAGCGTGGTAGGATCGTTAGCAAGGGTAAGTGTACTCAACTCGATGATGGATTAAGTGAATGGTCGAATGTGTGTGTGATCTATAGGGGTTACTTGTGTGGATTATGAGTCACTCGAATTTTTAATGATGTATGTGTAAGTGCAGATCTAGGGGATACTAGTGATTAGTATCTAAGGAAAGGCTATTAGAACCCGGTGGCACACGATAAGGTTACGGTAACACTTCAGCTTTTGAGTAAATATTTTGATTAAGTATAAGTGGTTGATTGAAGGTTGGTTGCTTGTAGGTTCAAGGCTAAGGATAGAATAGCACGTCGTGTTAACCAGGTCTGTACAAACACTACACACACGCAATATCGACAATGTCGGAAAGCCGAAAAGCCGAAAGTGGCTAAATGGGCCCGGTGGGCCATGAGGCTAAGTTTGATTAAATGGATTAATTTGATTATATGAATTGGGTTAGGCATGCATGTTACATGGTCTAGATTTGTTTTGGGCCTAATGGGTCATATGACTGAGATTTGGCCTAGTGGGCCATAAAAATGTGATGTGGCTATTATGGGTTATATGAACGTGAAATGGGTTGACGAGCTTTATGGGGACACAGACTAGTATGCTAGGGTTTTATGGACTTTAGGCTTAGTACTGAACAACTCTTAAACCACATAAGGTTTTCTAATAATTAAACATGTCTGTGGACAAGTCGCTAGGTTAGAGTGTGGTAACGGGCATATGCATGTCTAGGTGATAAACCGTAAAAGTAACATATTTTAATCTCACATTTAGCATATTTTTGAATGATTTATTCCTTGATTCATGTAAAAAGGTTCTTTTAATCCTTTCTTTTCATGACTTATACTCAGGAAAGCACCCAAGGATGGAAAGAACGAGAAACAGGCCTAAAATGAACCAAATTAGGCCAAAGAGGAAATCGACACTGCCTGGACTTAAGCCCACACGGCCATGCCTCATTGAGCAACTAGAACACAGCCTGATCCCGATTCACACGGCCGTGCCTCATTATAGAAATCCAAACACGGCTTAAAGACCATTCACACGGGCATGTGACATGGTCGTGTCCCTGTCGTGGCAAAGAGAAATTTTAATTGGAAAAGGATACTTAGGGCCAAAGAAATGCATTCCAAGAGCCTATATAAACCCCCTAAAGTGCAACCTGGAAGGGGGCGGTGAGCTAGGCCAAGGAGCCGAGCCGAAAAGGTCAGATTTGTGGGAATCACTTGAGGACAGCCAGTTGATCCATCTCAAGAAGCCGAAATTCTACTCAAGACGGCAGATCTCTCCTTTAATTCCTTCAGGAAGTTTTAAGGATTTCTTATGTTTTGTTTTATCTTTTCTTCTGAGATGTTTTCTTTATTTGTTATGAACTAAACCCTTCAAATGCCTGAAGGGGATGAAACCTAAGACGGATCTTTTATTGTTTTCTGAACTATATGATAAATACTTGATTTGTTCTTAATTATGTGTGCTTAATTCTTGTGTTAATATTTACGGGATATTGATTCAAGTTGAATGTGCTTAGGTGGAGGAGCAAAAGTCCCTGCTTAAAAGTAGATCTAGCATAACTAAGCGGAGTTGATCGCGCGCCTAGAGATAGGGTGACGAGATTTTACCGGATTAGGGTGAAACCTAATATGGGAGTCCATAGATCGAGTTAATGCGATTCTAGGGGTTTTAATTAGAAAGAGATTTCAATTAATCAACCTAGGGTTAGACGTTATTCGCCTCGAGAGAGGGTTTAATATAAATTAGGGAATCTTACGGATCAAGTCAAGTGAATAAATCATCTGGTTTAGTGTTAGATAACAAGAGAAGTCTAGGTGGATTCTTCCTAAGGGTATCGTCTTAATCATCTGAGTTTCCCCAACAGTATTTCTCCAATTCGTTCTCTTTGTCTTGAGTCTTTAGCTTAGTAGTTAGTTAAACTTAGATTAGATAACAACTTCACTCATTTTGGGCTAGATAATAAAAAGAAAGTTAGTATTAGTACTTTTAGTTCCTTTGGGTTCGATAATCTGGTCTTGCCTAAGCTATACTACTGTTCGATAGGTGCACTTGCCTTAAATCATTGTCAGGGTTAGTTTCCAGGTTCGATCATTCTCATTCATATAAATTTAAAACTCTGAAATCTAACGATCACTAGGATTGGATCTAGGGAGAGCTTGGTACTTAAGCGGCCCTAGCTGCCCACCTCCTCTTCTCCGGAATCCTACTTGGTGCATAATTTCTGTTCACTTTAGCCGCAAGAACTTGTTAATGGGCCAAAGTTCATAACTAAAACTCGAGAGGGACTAAAATACCCCTGATTTGAAAATAACCAAAATACCCTTAGTTTGAAAATTACCAAAACATCTTCAGATTTATAAAATCACTAAAATAGCCTCAAATTGTGAAATTACCAGAATACCCTTGGTTTGCAGAATTACCAAAACATCCCTGATTTACAAAATTTTCAAAGTACCTCTGTTTTGCAAAATTACCTAGATACCCCTGTAGAGTAGATTTACGTAAATACCCTTGGGTTGTGAAATGACGAAAATACCCCTATGTGATAAGTGAGTTTTGTAGATGTTACTCATGTGCATGTTGTATTCATATGATAGTCTGATTAGGACGCATATGTGTGGGAATTATGGTACGGAGGAAGATTTGAGGATCGCATAGTCGCTTGACGACCATGGATCCACCGGTGGCTTTAAGCCCATTATATGATTAGCAGCTTTGCTGCAATGTTGAGTGGTGCCGCTGCGAGTGCTACCTTGTTTAGGAAATCCCCACAGGTGTGTAGGGTTGGAAGGGAAATGGTGTGTAGCGGATGGATTTTTGGGGAGGGTTTTGCATTACCTTGTTTTGTAATGATATGTTATGATATGATATGATATGATATGATATGATATGAGGTCATTGTGGGCCAAGGCCCAAGACCACCGATTTTGATAGGGCTCAGGCCAATTTGATAATTGTATTTTGAATTGAATGCCAAGGGTTGTACACACTGAGTTTCGAAATCACACCTTTTATTTAATGTTTCAGGTGATCCTCAGGAAATGGCTCGACGTGAGAGAGGACTCGGGGATGGCCACACTACAAGATGTTTAAACTTTTATTTAATTGTTTCAAAATACATAGTTTTAATTGCTTATTTTCGTTGGATGTAATAAGGCCTTGTACTCCGATTTGACTCTAGATTTTGGGTTTTGTTGTTTTAACTGTTCACTTAATTATTAAACCTAAGTAAATTTCTTACGTTTAAACTTGGTTTCCGAAATACTTAAAATTATAATATGGGTTTTTTTATGACTTATCAAGACTCAAGTATTTTGGGCTCTTGGGCCTAAAATTTTAAATTAGCAAAATCGTTTGAATTATACATTTGATGTGACACACCGAATCCGGGCCTAACTTTTAGGTCGTGTTTGGGGTGTTACATTTAGTGGTATCAGAGCCCAGTTGCAAAGCTCGGGCTGTGAAATGGGCCTTAGATTTTGGTTTTTAAAACAAGTAGATTAAAAAGTTTTTGCAGGATTCTTGAAGTGTGGTTCACTGAGCCCTCGACGTCGAGCCAAGTAAGTTTTCTGTGTTTACCTTTGTTTAAATTACGAAACTATATCTAGTTATTGGGCTACTTT
Organism: Gossypium australe; assembly: GCA_005393395.2. NCBI lineage: Eukaryota > Viridiplantae > Streptophyta > Magnoliopsida > Malvales > Malvaceae > Gossypium > Gossypium australe. The sequence goes on from CM016616.1 coordinate 122,550,895, forward strand.
AAAATAGGATTTTCGAGACTAAATCCCGTAGGAAACTTAAGCCTGTAGTGGATTCTCGATTGCGTAATAACTTTAAAAAAAAGTTACGCGCATAAGACATATGCCCTAAACAAGTGGAACTATGTAGTAATTACATAAAATTTTTAATTCAGAAATACGCAACGATGAGCGCTAGAAGAGGTGCAAGAGGCCACGGCAGAGGCCGTGGAAGTGTAAAGGTAGTGTCGTCCGAGTCAGGCCATATGCCCAACGTTGGAGTAAGGGAGGCTCCGGCCTCACCAATAGCTGAAAGAGGAACACATGAACGGGCTGCCGCTATGGAAGATGTCGTATCGCAGGCCATGTTAAGGATCTTAGAAAGGGTCGTTGGGCCCAATAATTGTACGGGGAGTCGTGGGTCAATCGTGCAGTGACTCCGAGCTAATGGGCTGTAACACCCCTATCCCGTGTCCGTCGCCGGAATGGGTTAAGAGCGTTACCAGACAGATCGGAAACTTAATCAAACAATTCATCAAGTATCACATCGAATACAATCATAGTGTCCCTTGTTGCGGTCAACGAGAGCTTAAGCATGTTCAGAAATAGGGTCGGGACTAAATAGGAACACATACAAAATTCTTGGAAAATTTAAAACTTTTCTAAGTTTTAGGGGTTACACGCCCGTGTGGGCAGGCCGTGTGCCTCCCACGGCTACTAGACACACCCGTGTGTCATCCCAGTGGTCGAAACTGACCTTTGCTCCACGGCCACCAAGCACGCCCGTGTACTTTGGCCGTGGTCGATCCTGTTAAAAATCACACGGCTACTAGGCACGTCCGTGTGCCAAGGCCGTGTACTCTTATGCTAGCTACTGACTTAGCCCCAGGGTCACTAGGCACGCCAGTGTGCCATAACCGTGTGACATTATAGGCCATTTTCAAGGCCAAAATGCCACCCACTTGGGTTTTACCTATAGCAATATTTACCAACACATTTCATGCATACTAGATAACCAAAATAACCATTCAATCTAAACAATCAATATCCATTTCAACCATGCCAACTTCCAAGACCAAAACATATGTATATCAAGTATAATTTATCCAAATGCTTACCCAAAAACTTGACCAATTCATGTGCTTCAACCATACCTAAGTATACTTCATATATCACTTTCATTTAAACATAATACCAACATATAACTAGCCAAATGACATGGCCAAATTCACTTCATTTACAAATACAAAAGACTAGCCTATACATGCCATATCTAGCAAAATATATTTCCAAAATGTACCAAAATAAGTTTAGTAGTGTGATGACGATCCTTGACGATCCCGAGCCTTCAGTAGCTTTAACGACCTATAAAACAGAGAAAATGCACATACAGAGTAAGCTTTCCAAAAGCTTAGTAAGTCATAATACAAACAAACTTAGCACGGAAGGCATATATACTCATAGATACATTGGCCTATCTAAATCACATAGCAAATTACCACATATATACTTTGGTCCATGCACTTGGCCATATTTACCACATTCATCAATTCAAAAGTCTCATATATACAAAGCTCTTTCATGCTTACTATCACATCTCATATTGTTATCCAAATATACATAATCAACATAGTAAGATCACATAGGAACTTACCTATTATACACACTTAGTGTATGAATCAACGTACCTGAAACAGATTCACTATTTACATGGCCATTTCGTATCACAGACTTACTAGTTAAACCGTAAGGAATCTAGTAGGATACTCAGAGAGCTCAGACTAAAACGAACCAAATTAGGCCAAAGAGGAAATCGACACGGCCTGGACTTAAGCCCACACGGCCGTGCCTCATTGAGCAACTAGAACACGACCTGATCCCAATTCACACGGCCGTGCCTCATTAAATAAATCCGAACACGGCTTAAAGTCCATTCACACGGGCATGAGACATGGCCGTGTCTCTGTCGTGGCAAAGAGAAATTTTAATCGAAAAAGGATACTTAGGGCCAAAGAAACGCATTCCATGAGCCTTTATAAACCACCTAAAGTGCAACCTGGAAGGGGGCGGTCAGCTTGACCAAAGAGCCGAGCTGAAAAGGTCAGATTTGTGGGAATCACTCGAGGATAGCCAGTTGATCCATCTCAAGAAGTCGGAATTCTACACAAGACGGCGGATCTCTTCTTCAATTCCTTCAGGGAGTTTTAGGGATTTCTTATGCTTTGTTTTATCTTTTCTTCTGAGATGTTTTCTTTATTTGTTATGAACTAAACCCTTCAGATACCTGAAGGGGATGAAACCTAAGACTGATCTTGTTATTATTTTCTGAACTATATGATAAATACTTGATTTGTTCTTAATTATGTGTGCTTAATTCTTATGTTCATATTTTCGGGATAATGATTCAAGTTGAATGTGCTTAGGTGGAGGAGCAAAAGTCCCTGCTTAAGAGTAGATCTAGCATAATTAAGCGGAGTTGATCACGCGCCTAGAGATAGGGTGACGAGATTTTGCCAGATTAGGGTGAAACCTAATATGAGAGTCCATAGATCGAGTCAATGCGATTCTAGGGGTTTTAATTAGAAAGAGATTTCAATTAATCAACTTAGGGTTAGACGTTATTCGCCTCTAGATAGGGTTTAATATAAATTAGGGAAACTTACGGATTAAGTCAAGTGAATAAATCGTCTGGTTCAGTGTTAGATAACAAGAGAAGTCTAGGTGGATTCTTCCTAAGGGTATCGTCCTAATCAACTGAGTTTTCCCAATAGTATTTCCCCAATTCGTTCTCTTTATCTTGAGTCTTTAGCTTAGTAGTTAGTTAAATTTAGATTAGATAACAACTTCACTTATTTTAGGATAGATAATAAAAAGAAAATTAGTATTAGAACTTTTAGTTCCTTTGGGTTCGACAAGTCGGTCTTGCCTAAGCTATACTACTGTTCGATAGGTGCACTTGCCTTAAATCATTGTCAGGGTTAGTTTCCAGGTTTGATCATTCTCATTCATATAAATTTAAAACTCTGAAATCTAACGATCACTAGGATTAGATCTAGGGAGAGCTTGGTACTTAAGCGGCCCTAGCGGCCCCACCTCCTATTCTCTGGAATCCTACCTGGCACATAGTGCCTGTTCACTTTAGCCGCAAGGACTTGTTAATGGGAAAGAGTTCATAACTAAAACCCGAGAGGGACTAAAATGCCCCTGATTTGAAAATAACCAAAATACCCTTAGTTTGAAAATTACCAAAACATCCGTAGATTTATAAAATCACTAAAATAGCCCCGAATTGTGAAATTACCAGAATACCCTTGGTTTGCAGAATTACCAAAACATCCTTGATTTACAAAATTTTCACAGTACCTCTGTTTTGCAAAATTACCTAAATAACCCTGAAGAGTAGATTTACGGAAATACCCTTGGGTTGTGAAATGACGAAAATACCCCTATGTGATGAGTATGAGTTTTGTGGATGCTACTCATGTGCATGTTGCATTCATATGATATTCTAATTAGGATGCATATGTGTGGGAATTCTGGTACGGAGGAGGATTTGAGGATCGCATAGTCGCTTGACGACCATGGATCCACCGGTGGCTTTAAGCCCATTATATGATTAGCAGCTTTGCTGCAACGTTGAGTAGTGCGGCTGCGAGTGCTACCTTTGGTGTGTAGAGGATGGGTGGGTCGATTTAGAAATCCCCACAGGTGTGTACGGTTGGAAGGGAAATGGTGCGTAGCGGATGGATTTTTGGGGACGGTTTTGCATTACCTTGTTTTGCATATGATATGATATGATATGATATGAGGTCATTGTGGGCCAAGGCCCAAGACCACTGATTTTGATAGGGCTCAGGCCAATGTAATAATTGTATTTCGAATTGAATACCAAGGATTGTACACACTGAGTTTTGAAACTCACACCTTTTATTAAATGTTTCAGGTGATCCTCAGTAAATGGCTCAACGTGGGAGAGGACTCGGGGATGGCCACACTACAAGATGTTTAAACTTTTATTTAATTTTTTCAAAAGACATAGTTTTAATTACTTATTTTCGTTGGATGTAATAAGGCCTTGTACTCCGATTTGACTCTAGATTTTGGGTTTTGTTGTTTCAACTGTCCACTCTAAAATAGGTTTTTTTATTACCTAACAAGACTCAAGGATTTTGGGCTTTTGGGCCTAAAATTTTAAATTAGCAAAATCGTTTGAATTATGCCTTTGATGTGACACGTCGAATTCGGGTCTAACTTTTAGGTCGTGTTAGGGGTGTTACATTTAGTGGTATCAGAGCCCGGTTGCAAAGCCCGGGCTGTGAAATGGGCCTTAGATTTTGGTTTTTCAAACAAGTAGATTAAAAAGTTTTTGCAGGATTCTTGAAGTGTAGTTCACCGAGCCCTCGACATCGAGCCAAGTAAGTTTTCTGTGTTTACCTTTGTTTAAATTACGAAACTATATCTAGTTAGTGGGCTACTTTAAAATAGGATTTTAGAGACTAAAGCCCATAGGAAACTTAAGCATGTAATGGATTCTCGACCACGTAATAACTTTAAAAAAAAGTTAGTCGCATAAGACATATGCCCTAAACAATTGGAACTATGTACTAATTACATAAAATTTTTAATTCAGAAATACGCAACGGTGAGCGCTAAAAGAGGTGCAAGAGGTCGCGGTAGAGGCCGTGGAAGTGTAAGGGCAGGGTCGTCCGAGTCAGGCCATATGCCCAACGTTGGAGTAGAGGAGGCTCCGGCCTCACCAGTAGCTGAAAGGGAAGCACATGAACGGGCTGCTGCTACGGAAGATGTCGTATCGCAGGCCATGTTAAGGATCTTAGAAAGGGTCGTTGGGCCCAATAATTGTACGGGGAGTCGTGGGTCGATCGTGGAGTGACTCCAAGCTAAAAGGGTTGTAACACCACTATCCCGTGTCCATCGCCGGAATCAGAAACTTAATCAAACAATTCATCAAGTATCACATCGAATACAATCATAGTGTCCCTTATTGCGGTCAACGAGACCTTAAGCATGTTCAGAAATAGGGTCGGGACTAAATCGGAACACATACAAAATTCTTGGAAAATTTAAAACTTTTCTAAGTTTCAGGGGTTACACGCTCGTGTGGGCAGGCCGTGTGCCTCCCACGGCTACTAGACACACATGCCATATACATGCCATATCTAGCAAAATATATTCCCAAAATGTACCAAAATGAGTTTAGTAGTGTGATGACGATCCTTGACGATCCCGAGCCTTCAGTAGCTTTGACGACCTAGAAAACAGAGAAAATGCACACACGGAGTAAGCTTTCCAAAAGCTTAGTAAGTCATAATACAAACAAACTTAGCATAGAAGGCATATATACTCATAGATATATTGGCACATCTAAATCACTTAGCAAATTATCACATATATACTTTGGTCCATGCACTTGGCTATATTTACCACATTCATCAATTCAAAAGTCTCATATATACAAAGCTCTTTCATGCTTACTATCACATCTCATATTGTTATCCAAATATACATAATCATCATAGTAAGATCACATAGGAACTTTCCTATTATACACACTTAGTGTATGAATCAACGTACCTGAAACAGATTCACTATTTACATGGCCATTTCGTGTCACAGACTTGCCCGTTGAACCGTAAGGAATCTAGTAGGATACTCAGAAAGCTCGGAGTAGTCGTACAATACCAACGTCCCAGACGAGGTCTTATATGCACTCAGATATCGATGCCACTGTCCCAGACAGGGTCTTACACGAATCAATACGATGTCGATGTCCCAGACATGGTCTTACACGTAAAGATCAAATCGATGCCAACGTCCCAGACGTGGTCTTACACGTAATCTCAAATCAACGCAAACGTCCCAGACGTGGTCTTACATGATAAAAATAGAACAGATACCTATGTCATGACATAGCTAATCCTATCTATTCCTAGGTTCGTACGGGACTTCTTGTCACTAAGTAATCCTTATCTCGGAATTCATGAACGGATCATATAATAAGTATTCATCGATAAAAATAGTCATAAGAACACATAATTCAATACAAATACGTTTATTTGCATAATGACTTACCTCAGATTCGATTTAACAGAAATGGAAACGGTTACTCGGTTACTTTCGCTTTCTCGCGGTCTAAGTCCGTTTTCCTCGGTTCTTGATCTAAACATATTCAGAATTAACCCTTTTATTCACTAATTCATTCAATTCAATCCAATGACACACATTTAGGGCTGTTTACAAAATCATTACATACTCATACTTAGCCAAATGTTCATACATCACATACAAGCCCATATTTTCCATCAAATTTGCAATTTAGTCCCTCAAATTACTATTTCCTCAATTTAGCCCTAATTAGCTAAATTCATAAAAAATTCAAGAACAAAGTATGTTCATCTAGCTCAAATCTTTCATTTAACAACTAAATTCATTAAAAAGCTCTACATATCATCAATGGCATATCTCACAAACATCATCAATACACAAAATTGAGACATGGGCTTGATAGTAGACAAAGCAACGATTGAAAAAACGTAAAAACTATCGAAAATCGACTCAAAATCATACCTTAATCAAGATGAAAACCAACCGAAACCTTTAAGCTTTTGTTCTTTCTCTTCTTCTTTTTTCTTTAAGACATTCAGCCAAAAGATGATATAAAAGTCTAATTTCATGTTTTTATTAAACCATAATATACTTAATACATGAATGACATAATTACCCTTATTAAAATAAACTTATAAAACATTTAAAGGTTAATATGGACCATAACCGTCCACTATTTATAGTAATGGCTTAATTTCCACATAAGGCCTTCACCTTTACAAAGCCACAACACATTGGTACTTTAACAAATAGCAAGCAACTTTCACATTTAATGCAATTCAATCCTTTTGTCAAATTGAACACACAAACAGTCAAATTAACTTACGAAAATTTAACACATGCTTAAACACTCATCAATGGCATGAAAAATAATATTAAAATATTATATAGACTCATATTTGTGGTCCCGAAACCACTGTTCTGACTAGGCTATAAACCGGACTGTTACTGGGGCAGAGATTTTCAAAGGAGTAGTGGGGGTGGCCCCGAGTGTGGTGGAGTATTGGTTGGAAGCTACTGAAAGGATAATGGACGATCTGGATTGCACGGATGAACAAAAGTTAAAAGAGGCGATATCCTTACTTAGGGAGGAAGCCTATCAGTGGTGGTTGACCGTAAAGGAGGGCAACCAACCGGAATAGATCACCTGGGAGTTCTTCAAGTCGACATTCCAGGGGAAGTACATTGGAGCGGCCTATGTGGATTCCCGAAGGAAGAAGTTTTTGAGTTTGACTCAGGGAGATAACTCGGTAGCAGAGTATGAGGCTGAGTTTTTGTGCCTTAGTCGATATGCGAAGGGGATAGTCGCAACAGAGCATGAGAGATGTGTACGATTTGAGGATGGGCTAAGAGACAACCTTAGGGTTCTTATAGCTCCCAGAGGGAGCGGGACTTTGTAGTCTTGGTGGAGAAAGTAAAGATAACGGAGGAACGAAAGCACGCGGAGCGCCTCTACCGAGAAAAGGAGAAGGGCAAGAACAAACGAAACCTGGAAGCTATGGGGACTGAAAGAGGCCTGCAAAGAGGGCCAGAGTGAATGGGCCGGTTAGAGCTGAGGCCCCTATTGCTATTGCTAATACTGGCATACCACCTTGTGTTGTGTGTGGAAAAGGGCATACGGGTGAATGTTGGAGGAGAATAAGAGCTTGTTTGAGCTGTGGATCTATGGAACATAGGATTAGAGAGTGCCCGAGAAGGCCAAATTAGGAGCGAGCCGATGGCAAAGGTAATTTTCAGCCACAGAGGGGTGGTCAACAACCACCTAGGGGTGATAATGGTAATGAACGCGGTCGTGGAGCACCAGATAGAGGTGCAGGTTATGCGGAGGAAAGGTAGCCAGCTTTGGTCTATACAGCACATCGCCAAGGGGACGAAGACGCTCTAGATGTGAATGATGGTACGTACCCTACCGTAGTATACTTAGTGTTTATTTCGGCTTTAGAATTAGAGTGCGCAGCGAAAGCATAGTGGTGAGACTTGGGTAGTACGATTGATAGTTAGTTGGAAATTTCGAGGACGAAATTTCTTTAAGGAGGGTAAAATTGTAACGCCCCAAATTTGGGCCTAGTAGATTTGGGCCTATTGGGTTGTAACGCCCCAAAAATCCTGAAACTTTAAATCTCTGTGCACTGAGGTTGGTATGTATGAGTAGCACTTAGAATATTAATTTTAAGGTATTATCGGGATTATTTGAAGTCTCAGAGATAGGGATGAGCATAGGGAAAATTTTATTTTTCTTGCTTTAGTGGACCCTAGTCTCAGGCATTAGGCCTCTTAAGCAGATTAAAGGGAAAATAAGACACAAATGGGCTTGTGGTCCAGTGGCAAGGTGGCGTCACTAGGGGAGCTACAAGGTGGCGTGAAGAGGTCCAAGGTTTGAGTAGTGGTAAGGTGTTTTTGGATTGTTTATTTTGCTTAGTGGACGGCCAGAGTTGTGTGGAATTTGGACTCTTTTGTTGAAGTGTTTGAATTGGTCTTGTGAGAGGATAAAGGAGGGAATTTCAGATGAGATAAGGGAGATATCATGGAGAAAAATTAGGAGATGAGAGGTGGGAAGAGTTGGTACCGAATTGGACTGTGGGGAAAGGTAGGATTCGGCTATTGGCTATAAAAGGATGTGGCAAATTCCTTGGAGAGGTTCCTTGGGTTCCATTACATTTCTTTTTCTCCCCCTTAGCCGAATTCTTCCATTTGCCGAAAAAAATAACCCATCATTTCTTTGTCGAAATTCTGGTTTTCTCTCTAGCCGAATTTCCCATACCTTCTCTTCTTAAATTCCTTCTCTTGTTCACCTTTAGTTCTAGCCGATCACTTCGCCTCTTCTTCTCCCTATTGCTGTCGAATTGTCTCTATCACCATACTAATCTCAAAAGCCGAATTTAGGCCGCATGATCGAAAGTGGATTTGGTAAGTATTCGGTTGACCTCTTTTATATGTTTTGCTAAAAGCCGAAAGGCTATCTAACTGTCCTATCATTAACTTTGTGATAACAAGGATAAGGTTCAAAGATCGCAAGCGTGGTAGGATCATTAGCAAGGGTAAGTGTACTTAACTTGATGGTGGATTAAGTGAATGGTCGAATGTGTGTGTGATCTATAGGGGTGACTTGTGTGGATTATGAGGCGCTCAAATTTTTAATGATGTATGTGTGAGTGCAGATCTAGGGGATACTCATGATTAGTAGCTAAGGAAAGGCTATTAGAACCCGGTGGTACATGGTAAGGTTACAATAAGACTTCGGCTTTTGAGTAAATATTTTGAATAAGTATAAGTGGTTGATTGAAGGTTGGTTGGTTGTAGGTTCAAAGCTAAGGACAGAATAGCATGTCGCGATAACCAGGTGTGTACAAACACTACATACACAATATCGGCAATGCCGGTAAGCCAAAAAGCCGAAAGTGGCTAAATGGGCCCGGTGGGTCCTGAGGCTAAGTTTGATGAAATGGATTAATTTGATTATATGAATTGGGTTAGGCATGCATGTTACATGATCTGGATTTATTTTGGGCCTAATAGGTTATATGACTGAGATTTGGGCCTAGTGGGCCATGAAAATGTGAAGTGGCCATTATGGGTTATATGAACGTGAAATGGGTTGATGGGTTTTATGGGGACGTAGACTAGTATGCTAGGGTTTTATGGACTTTAGGCTTAGTATTGAACAACTCTTAAACCGCATAAGACTTTCTAATAATTAAACATATCTGTGGACAAGTCGCTAGGTTAGACTATGGTAACGGGCATATGCAAGTCTAGGATTGGATATAGGGAGAGCTTGGTACTTAAGCGGCCCTAACGGCCAACCTCCTCTTCTCTAGAATCCTACCTGGCGCATAGTGTCTGTTCACTTTAGCCGCAAGGACTTGTTAATAGGCCAAAGTTCATAACTAAAACCAGTGAGGGACTAAAATACCCCTGATTTGAAAATAACCAAAATACCCTTAGTTTGAAAATTACCAAAACGTCTTTAGATTTATAAAATCACTAAAATAGCCCCAAATTGTGAAATTACCAGAATACCCTTGGTTTGCAGAATTACCAAAACATCCCTGATTTACAAAATTTTCAAAGTACCTCTGTTTTGCAAAATTACCTAAATACCCCTGTAGAATAGATTTACGGAAATATCCTTGGGTTGTGAAATGACGAAAATACCCATATGTGATGAGTATGAGTTTTGTAGATGTTACTCATGTGCATGTTGCATTCATATGATATTCTGATTAGGATGCATATGGGTGGGAATTATGGTACGGAGGAATATTTGAGGATAGCATAGTCGCTTGAAGACCAAGGATCCACCGGTGGTTTTAAGCCCATTATATGATTAGCAGCTTTGCTGCAACGTTGAGTAGTGCCGCTGTGAGTGCTACCTTTGGTGTGTAGAGGATGGGTGGGTCGATTTAGAAATCCCCACGGGTGTGTAGGGTTGGAAGGGAAATGGTGTGTAGCAGATGGATTTTTGGGGAGGGTTTTGCATTACCTTGTTTTGCATATGATATGTTATGATATGATATGATATGATATGATATGAGGTCATTGTGGGCCAAGGCCCAAGACCACCGATTTTGATAGGGCTCAGGCCAATGTGATAATTGTATTTTGAATTGAATGCCAAGGGTTGTACACACTGAGTTTCGAAACTCACACCCTTTATTTAATGTTTCAGGTGATCCTCAGTAAATGGCTCGACGTGGGAGAGGACTCGGGGATGGCCACACTACAAGATTTTTAAACTTTTATTTAATTGTTTCAAAAGAAAGTTTTAATTGCTTATTTTCGTTGGATGTAATAAGGCCTTGTACTCTTATTGGACTCTAGTTTTTGGGTTTTGTTGTTTCAACTGTTCACTTAATTATTAAACCTAAGTAAATTTCTTACGTTTAAACTTGGTTTCCGAAATACTTAAAATTATAAAATGGGTTTTTTTTATTACTTAACAAGACTCAAGGATTTTGGGCTTTTGGGCCTAAAATTTTAAATTAGCAAAATCGTTTGAATTATGCCTTTGATGTGACACGCCGGATTTGAGCCTAACTTCTAGGCCGCGTTTGGGGTGTTATAATAGTGGTTAGTGTGGTTATGCTTCGACCGATCCTCCAACCTTCGCGAGCTTACGAGCACTATAAAACAAGGGAAAATTTAAAGGGGGTAAGCATTTTCATGCTTAGTAAGTTCGTATAACAAAAAATAAACTTACCAGTTATATCTATTCAAACTAGCATACATAACATACATTTCATCCATTATAGGTAGTTCACCTAAACATATACACCTGATCAAACAAGTTAGTCACATAACATCATATAAATATCAAGTAAACATAAATTAGCTCATTATATACAAACTTCCATTAATTCCACCTTTCCATATTTCGAGAGTCTTTTCCGTTGAACTAATGAAATTTCCAGGTATACATATGAATTATCTGTCAATTCGTATTCATTATTACTCATTGGGCATAAGTTCAAAGAGCACACTCTCGAGCCACATATTTTACAATAGGATTACAGCCCAGGCTAAATCCCGATTTTAAATTGACGTCCACAAGAGTCATTTAGGATTGCCAATCTAGGCTAAATCCTATCAGTGACCTGTACTCTAAAGAGCTTAATTAGGGTTACCCGCATGGGCTAAACCCATTCTATAACATATGCTCGAGAGGCTTAAATTTAGGATTACCCGTCCGGGCTAAATTCTATTTGTAACCTTTGCCATATTATACCCGTTTCAAGAAATCACCATAATCCACCGAATTTCAATATTCAACCGGGACATGATATTTTATCAATTTCCAACTTGTAATTATTTCATTATGTATATCATCACATACATATTATCACAATCACACAATTCAATTCAAACATATTAACGTACCAAATTAAGTTACACTAACTTACCTTGACAATTGTTCGTGTTTGAATTCCAACTAATCTGAAACTTTTTGTTTTCGTCGATCTAATTTCGTAGTTGGTCTTTCCGGGCAAATTTAACTATTAATCTATCACATTTCATATACATTTGCATTCTACTACATCCTAGACAAAATTACTATTTTGCCCCTACTCTTTTCAAAAATTCCAATTTCATCTCTAGGCTCGGAAAATGAAATTCATGCAATCTAGTCCTCTTTCCAAGCCTAACCGAAATTTAATAACAATTTTTACCCGGCCCATGCATTAAGGCCAGATCCAACATGTCACATGAGAAAAATACTATTAAGTCATTTTTAATAAATAGATCAATTAAAACAAACTCCCATTTTAAACATTTTTGATAAAGTATTATTAAATAAAAGTTTGATTGATGAATAGATAAATTTGAGATATAAAAATCTTACAAAACCGTAACCTTGAAAATATCGTCAATAGTTCGAGAAGATTTAAAAGAATTTGAAAATAATTTTTGAAAAATGTTGATGAAAAATTTTAAGAGAAAATTTCTGAGTTAAAAATATATTTATAAAAGTTTATTATGAAACCCTTTTTGTTTATCCATTTTAAGAAAATGATTATTTTAGTTTTTAGAAAAAAAACTCAATTTGAAATACTTAGAGCAATTTATAAATTCGTCAGATATAAATCAAAACAAAAACTAATCCAGAGGCCTTATTACAACCTTAACTCAAAATAGCAAAGTAATTAAAAGTACTAAAAAAATCCAAATTTCAATTTAAACCATTTTTGTAGTATGGCCTCCACCGAGTCATCCATGACCCAAGTCTCCATCACTGATCATTACCTGAAAGGGGTAAGGAAAAACGGGGTGAGTTACTAGAACTCAGTGTATAACCCCCTTACTGTTGTCCATTGGGCCTTAATCCCATTAAGCAATATTTTGGGCCTAAGCCCATTTACAAAAAAAATAATAATGTATTAAATATAACATGTGTATGAAATGCAATTCCCAAACCAATCCTAGTATTCCATCCGCTACACACCACCCGTACCAACCAACACACCTATGGGGATCAAGTCAACCCACCCCGCCAACACACCAATTGCAGGCATTAAGCCATTTAGAACAAATTTAATTGTGGACAAGCCACCAGAATAACAGAATTTACGTGGCATTGCCACTTTACAGATTTGTGGCAGAGCCACCAAAATTATGTGGCAGAGCCACCAGAACTTCTCTTCAACATTATCCCATCCCATGCAAATCATGTATATAATGCATAACAAATCACAATATAACAACAATAATTTATTCGGATATTTATTACAAATTATAGCCCCTTATAAAAATTTATCAAATAGGTCCATTTAGCAAAATATCAGATTGGCCCATATAACAAAATATCATAATGGCCCATGTAGCAAATTATCAGATTGGCCCATATAGCAAATTAACAGATTGGCCCATATAGAAATTAACAGATCAGCCCATATATCAAATTATATCGATTTGGCCCATTAGCAAATTAACAGATCCGCCCATTAGCAAATTAACAGATCGACCCATTAGGGGCATTTTTGTAATCTTTCACAGTGTTAATACCGATTTTATCAATTTTATCAAAATAGTGAGATCTAAGCAAATTTTCCCGGTTTCACCATAATACGATTTTAGTCAAGCGATTTACTACCCATATGATAATAATCTTTAACCCACGGAAAACGGTGTGAGATTACACACCTGATTACGGTAAGCACTAAGCTTTCTTGATTGTCGACACCTAAAATATTATAACGCTCGATTAGTCAACGTACGCAACTTAATAAATCTACTTTCAAACAAACGATCTAAAATTTTACCCTCGGGATCGTGAACGACTACGATTTGTCGGTTTTCCCCGATTGACGGTCCACAACCCAGTGGTAAATCCCGAATCGTTGATGCCTCAAAATTGTGAATGACCTCAAATAGTCGATTCTCACTGAATGAGGGTCCACAACCCGGTTGAAAGTCCCGAATCGCCGATACCGCCCTTCGCTTGAATTTAGGAGGAGGGATCGCTAATTCGCTCCTTCTGAGATCTCCACTCGACTTTCCATTCGAATCGGTACCACAAGCCTCCATTCAATTAGATCTTTATAGAACGATATTATGATAAAATATGGATTATCAAAAGGGTAAAGATCAGCTTACCACTAATTTCCGAGTGATCAACGATTGGGTAGATCGAGCGATTTAATCCCTTAAAGATTTTAGGACCGATTTCTAGCGATTATAAGATGACTTCAGAAGAATCAAGGTTTCGGCCTTCCACTATATCACGATTGATCAAGGGGTGAGTGACAACTAGAATGAAAGAAAGACTAATGAAGAGATGAAAGGTTTCGACTATGGAGGAATAATGGGCAAAATATTCGGCTATGGTGAAAAGGATTAGAAAAGAAGAGATGCTTCACAAAAAAAAAAAAGAAAAGAAAGAAGAAGAAAGAAGTATGTTTGACTAGCTTTGGTTTCCGAGAAAATGAGTGAACAAATTTTTGGTCTCAATGTTTGTGCACATTCGGCAAGAAGAAAGAAAGGAAGAGAATATGCACCCTCAAAGTTGTAGATTCGGCAAGGAGGAGAAGGAAATTTGGAGAGAAAAGAAAAATGACACCAAAGTTGCAATTAGGAATTTGGTCAAAACCACACCAAAACTTTTACCAATTGCCAAAGGCAAAATTCGGCCAAGAGAAAAGTATTTTGGAGAAAAATGGCATACTAGATGCTAAAGAAATTTTTGACCAAAACAAAACACTATAGTTTACCAAAACACCAAGTAAATATTCAGCTACCTCCCTTTAGCCCCAAAACTGTCCACATTCATGCCCCTAATAGTCAAAAATTTTCCCATGCCCCTAATAGTCAAAAATTTGCCAACCACCCTTTCCATAACATTTCCCTTGAAAAGGGCCACTTGTTCCCCTTACTTTCCCCTTTCTCCTGATTTCTTTCCTCAACTTGATTCTTTCCTATTCTCCTTAGCCATCTTACCAAAAATAAAAAGTCCACCTTACCTTATTTCCATGCTTGGCCAACACTTAAGGAAAGAATGCAAAAATAAAAGTCAAAAAAATTGCACACAATGGGATTCGAACCTCTTCCCTCAAGGTACTTCATATGGCGCCATAACCTCTTTACTAATTGCTCACTTATGCTAACCATTTACTCATTTATTTCCATAAGTTTTAAGGTCACTTACTCTATCTCCTTAAAGTGCTAAATGCCAAAATTTTTACTAGGTCCAAAAAGACCCCGAGCCTTCTCAGGACCTCCCTTAGACATACAAAATTAATAAGTTAACTAGCTTAGCACCAAAAATAATGCAACACATAAAATTCCAAATTTTAGGATGTTACATTTACAGCACACACATTTCACAAATTTCAGAATTTTCCATGGGTTTTACTGCTTTTTCATTTTAGTCCCTAAATCAAGTTTCCATGAAAAATTGCTTTGTAAAAGCTGTTTATCTATCAACTATATTTCATTTTCTACCATAAATTTCAAATTTCCAGTATTTACATCCATGGCAAAGTTTCTACACTTTGTTATCTTTTCAAAAAAATCCCATAAATAGAAAGATTAGGTTATCCCGATTCTAAAAATATAAAAATCATTAAAAACGAGACTTGATTTCATACCTTTTTAAGGTTGAAAAGTTCTCTTCCTCTTTCCTAGGGTTTTCATAGAAATATTGGGGAAGAAGATGAATAGAAAAGATGATAATTTCTTTTTATTTTTCTATCATCTTTTTAATTTGTTGATTTCCAATTTAGTCCCTAGCCATTTCTAATTTTTCCATGGATGAGTCATAAAAATCTCTACTAACTCTCCTTCAATGGTTTAATTACCATACAAGGACCTCTAGTTTTACATTCTATAGCTATTTAATACCTATAGCTACTAGAATCCAACTTTTGCATTTTATGCAATTTAGTCCTTTACCTAATTAACCACACAATCGATAAATTTTTCGTATCAAAATTTTCATGTGACATTCCTATCATAATACCAACCATAAAATAAAATAAAATAAATTTTTATTTTTGGGCTCGGATTTGTGGTCCCGTAGCCACTTTTCTAATATCACCGAAATTGGGTTGTTACATAATTATATTGTTTGATTAAGTATATGTGTTTAGGTAATTTGTCAAGTTTATGGAAAAAATGTTATTATATACTTAATTTTAATAAATGAGATTGGTATTTATGGAAAAAATGTTATTATATACTTAATTTTAATAAATGAGATTGGTAAGTTTAATTCCTGTTATACGAACTTACTAAGCATATGATGCTTACTAGGTTTTATTTTCTCTGTTTGATAGTGCTCGAAAGCTCGCAAAGGTTGGAGATTGGTTGGAGCATCATCACACTATCCACTAGCTTGTTTTGGTATAAATAGTAAACTTATTTTGGTATAATGGCATGTATAGGTAACTTGGTCATTCTTGACTTATAAATGTTGTTTGTAATCTTAGCCATTAGAATGGCTAGTGATGGTTATATTTTGGTATATGTATTAAGGTTATTGTATGGTAATAATATAGTTATACCATGGATTGGTTGAGTTATGCTAAATGAATATATCTATTAAAGATAAGATTATAAATATGCATGCATGTATTGATATACCATGTTAGATGTTAGAATTAACTTGGTTATGATGCTTGAATTTGTTGATATATGAATGTAAATTTTGGTGTAGGTTATTGGCAAGGTTTGGGTGAGAAATAAAGCTAGAAAATAGCTTTATTTTGTCCACATGGGTAGACATACGGGCGTGTGTCTTAATCGTGTGTGACACACGGCCTAGCACATGGGCATGTGGTTTGGCCGTGTCTCCCCTACATCTTAAAATTGAAAAACAGAATGCTCAGACTTTAGGACACGGGCAGAGACACGGGCGTGTGTCTTGGCCATGTGAAACCTGCACTTAATTTTGAAATTTTAAATTTAACCACACGGCCTAGCATACGGCATGTTGTACAAGTCAGAGAGTTAGACGGGGTTGAACACGGCCTGCAACACAGGCGTGTATTAGGGTCACACGGGCGTGTGTGCCCTGCATTTAGGAAAAATTTTGAAATTTCACGGAAAAATTCTCTGAGTTCCTGATTTAGTCCCAACTCGATTCTAATACTCATATTGGGCCTCGAGGGTCCATTTAAAGGACGTTGTTAATAATCTCAGAAAATGAATATTAATTGACATGAATTATTTGTAAATTTTTTGAAAACTCCAGTAATGCTCCGTAACCCTATTCTGGCAATGGACACGGGTTAGGGGTGTTATAGGTGCACCCCAAGGAGAAAAACTGGGTTAAGCAAAACCCCTATCTGTCAACTCTTGCAATTGTGCTTTCATCTCTTTTAACTCAGTAGGAGCCATTCTGTAATGAGCAATCGATATCGAAGATGTTCTCGGTACTAGCTTAATGGAAAACTCAACCTCTCTAATCGGCGATAACCCAGATAACTCTTCTAGAAACACATCTGGATACTTACAAACCACTGAACTGATTCTAACTTCAACTTAGAAACTCTAGAATCAAATACATATGCAAGGTACGCATTGCAGCCCTTTCTCTCATATTTTTATGCTGACATAGCCAAAATAACACTAGGCATACCACTTAAACTATCTTATTCAATCTAAATCTTTTCACTATTCTAACACTTTAACACAATAATCTTTCATCTACAATTCATAATAGCGTCATGTAGAGTCAGTCAATCCATGCCCAAAATCACATCAAACTCATCAAACGAAAATAACATCAAATCAGCTTTATGAGCTCGACCAACTAACACAACAAATTCTTTCAGTTCAAGTATCCCGACAAGAAGCTTTATATCTTCATTTAACCCCTCCTCGAATCGTTTACACATAGCAACCTTGGTTGGAATACATTCTCAGGCATATTTGCTCAATCTGACAAATTCTCTTTTGTATTCAAACACTGACATACGACCCTGTTTAAGCTCGAGGAATTCTTTATGTTTCTGCTCAAGGAATCTCTGACTTATATACTTCTTTCTGAACTCAATTTGAAAGAATTCCAATTCAATACGCTCTCTCGGCACAACCAAAACCAAAGTATTCCACCATTGATATGTTGAGTCTTTTAGTAGAGATACGACACATTTTACAAACTCTACCGGTGTACAAGACAACTCGTCGAAAACTCTAATAGTATTTTCTAACCAAAATTCAGCTCTCTCCAAATTATCATCAACTATAGCTTTAAATTCTTCAGCCCCATATTTATGAATTTTTTCGACTGGCTATTTATTAACTCGCATTGGTTCCAAACCTTAAGGAATGACAAGGATTGGTTGGGGAACAGGTAGGGGTGGAGATCGTTGAGCTGTCGGGTTCATCAGTACGAACTTCGGTAAACCACTCACTCATCATTTGGAAGAAAGCTTCTTTAGCTTCTTCTCCCTGACCCTCAGATATGGGCTTTGTACCACTCAACGTTGATCCATGGACGGAGGCTTGCATGTTACTTTCAACTTCATCGGAGTCGGCTCGGTTGGACACAATTACTGTATGAAAACATATTTCAAACAAGTCAAGAGTTATCACACTATCACAAGTTATAGAATAGCATGTACTACTAGACTCGTACATACTACGTCCAGTCCGAGAATCGACTAAACTGTAGCTCTGATACCACTAAATGTAAAACCCTTAACCTGTATCTGTCACCGAAAAATTTAAAACTTGAAACATTCATTTCTAAACATTTCATAAATCATGTTATAGTTCATCAAATACAAGCATATTGTCTCTACTATGAGCCATCAAGGCCCTAAAAACACTTTAGAAATGAATCGGGACTACATCAGAAATGTATAGAATTTTTGGGAAAAAGTTAGAATTTTTCAAGCTGCAAGGGTCACACGGCCGTGTGACACACACGGCTTAGACACATGCTCGTGTCTCAGATAGTGTGGACATTCGAAGTAGGGACACACGGCCGTCTCGCAGCCTGTGTTCGTGCCCAAGTAACTCTCTAACTTAGGTCACACGGCCAAGTCACACGCCCGTGTGCCAAGCCGTGTAACTCTCGATGGTAGTCACCATCCCTTTTCATATAGTAATGACGTCCAACCGAGCTGAGTCACATTCGAAGTAGGGACACACGATCGTCACCATCCCTTTTCACAGTTGATGGTCGTCACTATCCCTTTTTATAATCGATAGCCAAAGCTATCCCTTTTAATAATTCGATGGTCGTCACCATCCATTTTCATAATCGATAGTCGAAGCTTTCCCTTTTCATAATTCGATGGTGTCACTGCCCCTTTTCATAATTGATGGTCGTCACCATCCCTGTTCATAATTTATAGCCAAAGCTATCCCTTTACATAATTCGATAGCCATCACCATTCCTTTTCATAATCGACAACCAAAGCTATTCCTTTTCATAAGAAAATGGTCGTGACCATCCCTTTCCATAATCGATAGCCGAAGCTATCCCTTTTCATTGGTCAATGATCGTCGATACGCCGTTTGATTTTTTTGCCAAGATATAATTTGATATTATAAAATAATAGCATTTAAAACATAATTTAACACGCTATTTAAACGTACGAACTTACATCGAAAACGAAATGTAGAAAACGAAGTCAATTAATTCGAAGCTTTCTCTTTGCCCCGATTTAAAGCCGTACGAGGTCTATCTTGATCTAAATGAATAAATTCAATCAATTTCATAGCCATTATATTCAATTCAATCCAAATTCACATTTTTGCAAAATTACAAATTTGCCCCTAATGTTTTGATTTCTTTATAATTTAGTCATTAAGCTTGTAAAATGAAATTCATGCAATTTCATCCTTACCCAAGCCTAGCCAAATTTCATATAAGCTCATAGCTGCCCACACATTACATTATTTCACAAATTACACCATGAATATTTCCTATTTTTCAATTTAATCCCTAATTGACAATTTCATTAAAAATCACTTAACAAAAGTTGTTTATCTAACAACAAAAGTTCATTTTCTTCCATCAATCTTCATAAACAACATGAATTCATTCATGGAAAAACCCTAGTCTTTTAACAGTTTTGTGAATTAGCCCCTGGGCTAGCTAAATTAAGCTACAACGATCCCGAAAACATAAAAATAATTAAAAACGAAATCAAAATTCACTTACATGCAAAGATACAATGACCGAACCTTCAAATACACTTCAATGGAGTTTTTCTTTCCTTATTTTCGGTTGAATATAGACAACAAGATGATAGGTTTGTTTTTTTATTAATTTTACTAACGTTTATTTATTAAATTACATGTTTAACCTTATTATTAACCTTTGAAATTTCATAACTAATGTTCATATTTGTCCACTCAATATATCAATGGTATAATTACCATATAAATCCCTTAACTAATAAATTTCATAGTCATTTGATACCTTTAACTTATAGAACTCTAATTTTGCACCTTCTACAATTTAGTCCTTTTCACTAAATTAAACATGCAAACGATAAAATTTCTTTACAAAACTTTTATATGACATTCCTAATGCTCCATAGACATTAAAATAATAATAAAATAAATATTTCAAAGTCAAATTTGTGGTCTCAAAATCACTATTCTGATTTCACTGAAAAACGGGTTGTTACAAGCTTCTCCCTAAAAATCTTGTCTAAGACCTGAATATGATAACATTGAATTTACCATTTCAATCAAGACTCTGTTTTCCCTTTCAGCTACACCATTTTTTTGTTGTGTGTAAGGGGCTGAAACTTGATGGACAATTCCAATGGATTCAAATTAACTTGGATTATAATATTCTCCACCTCTATCAAATCTTAAGCACTTGATAAATGATTCAAACTGAAGTTCAACATCAAATTTATAAACTTTAAATTTATCAAGTGCTTCATCTTTAGAATGCAATAAATATACATAGCAATATTATTATGAAAAATAGGAATTAAGTCTAACTTATGCATGTCATTCAATTTTTTATAATTCAAATGACCTAACCTTTAATGTCATAAACAAGAAGATTCAACCATATAAGCAGAAATAATATTTTTATCCTTATTAATAATATTGAGTTTGAACATGCTCTCATACATATATCCTTTCCCTACAAAAATTCCTCCCTTAGACAAAATAAATTATCTGCCTCAAAAACAAGTTTGAAACCAAACTTATTCAACAGACTTCCAGACACTAAATTATTTCTAACTTCTGGTACATAAAGTACATCATTCAAGGTTAAAACTTTCCAGAAGTGAATTTGTAACACCCCTATCCCGTATCCATCCCCGAATTAGGGTTAACGGCATTACCTGACAGATCGAAAACTTTATCAAACAAATTTGTAAATTAAACCACCATTTAGAATCATAGTGTCCCTTCGGTAGGTCATCGAGACCTAAAACATGCTTTAAATAGAGTCGGAACTAAACCGGAACACATACAGAAATTCTCAGGAAAATTAAAACTTTTCTAAGTTTCAGGGGTTACACGCCCGTGTGGGCAGACCGTGTGCCTCCCACGGCTGCTAGACACCCTCGTGTGTCTTCCCCGTGGTCGAACCTGACTTCACTCCACAATTGCCAAGCACGCCCGTGCACCTTGGCCGTGGTCAATTCTGACTTGGCTCCACGGCCACCAAGCACTCCCTCGCCCTTTGGTCGTGGTCAATCCTGTTGAAACCACACGGCTACCAGGCACGTCCGTGTGCCAAGGCCGTGTACTCTTAGCTAGCTACTGACTTAGCCCCACGGTCACTAGGCACGCCCGTGTGCACAACCGTGTGGCAAAAATAGGCCATTTGTAAGGCCAATACTCCACCCACATTAGGGTCTTACCTACAAGCAAAATTACCAATTCAACTTATGCACAATTAGTCATCAAAAACATATCAAGATACTCATTCAAACTCTACATTCAAGTTTAACTCCATTCATAACAAATTACAAGACTAAAACTCATGAATTCACAAGCATAATTCAATCAAATACTTACCTTAAACTTATCCACTTCAAATACTACCAAACTATACCAAAACATACATCACATATCATTTTCATTAATGCATATTCTCAACACATAACTAGCCAAATCACATGGCTAACTTCATATCTCATTCTTATACAAATGACTACCCTATACATGCCATATTTAGCTATATACATTTCCAAAAGGTACCAAAACAATTTGAGTAGTGTGATGACGATCCTCGACGGTCCCCGAGCCTTTAGTAGCTTTGACGATCTAATAAACAGAGAAAACACACACAGAGAGTAAGCTTTCCAAAAGCTTAGTAAGTCATATACAAAAAAACTTAACATGAAAGGCATATAAGCATATAGGAACATTGGCACAATTAGCTTTCATAGCAAATTTATCACATGTATGCTTTGATCCATGTACTTGGCCATATTTTGCCACATTCATCAATTCAAAAATCTTATATACACATAGTTCTTTCATGCATACTTTCACATATCATATTATTGTTCCAATATACAATTCATTATAGTAAGATCATATAGATACAGACCTTGTATACACACTTAGTGTATAAGTCAACGTACCTGAAATGGATTTACAATTCACATAGCCATTCGTATTATAGACTTGCTCATTGAACCGTTAGGAACCTAATAGGATACTTAGAAAGTTCAGAATAGTAGTACAATGCCAACGTCTCAGATGAGGTCTTACATGTACTCAGATATCGATGCCACTGTCCCAGACAAGGTCTTACACGAATCAATTCGATGCCAATGTCCCAGACATGGTCTTACACGTAAATCTCGTATCGATGCCAACTTCCCAGACGTGGTCTTACACGTAATCTCAAATCAACGCTGACGTCCCAGACTTGGTCTTACATGATATCATAGAACTGACACCTATGTAATGACATAGCTAATCCTATCTATTCCTAGATTCGTACGAGACTTCTCGGACATTGTCACTATAAAGATCTTATCTCGGAACTCATATTCATAGCATCTCGTAAGCATTCACTGTTATCAATAGTCATATGAATATGCACAATTCAATACAAATACATTTATTTGCATAATGACTTACCTCGGATTCGATTTAACTGAAACAGAAACGGCTACTTGGTTACTTTCGCATTCCCACGATCTAAGTCCGATTTCTTCGGCTCTTGATCTATACGTATTCAAATTTAACCCTTTTATTTACCAACATATTCATTTCAATTCAAATACACATATTTTGGGCCATTTACAATTTAGCCCTCATATTTGCACTTTATCAATTTAGTCCATTTTTCTCAAAACATCAAATACACAAAATCATCACATACTCATGCTTAGCCGAATGCTCATATAGATCATACAAGCCAATATTTTCTATCAAATTCACAATTTAGTCCTTCAAGTTGCTATTTTCTCAATTTAACCCTAATTAGCTAAATTCACCAAAAATTCAAGAACAAAACATGTTCATCAAATACATATATTTCATATTTAACTATTAAACATCACAAATCCCATGAGTTCATCAAAGTCTCATTTCATAAACATCGTAAATTCTCAAAATTGAAGCATGGGTTTTGAAGTAAACAAAGCAACGATTACAGAAACGTAGAAATTATCAAAAACCGAAGTAAAATCATACCTTAATCAAGAAGGCAAAGAGCCGAATATTAAAAAGCTTCAAACCCTTTTCTTTTCTTTGTGTTTTCGGTGGAAAGATGAATGCATTCATTTCCATTTCATGTTTTGTTTTGTTATAAACATAATATTAATCTAATTACCTAATTAACCTTTTATTAAACATAAGAAACTTATATTCATTAAGGGCATACTAGTCTTTTAACCATCCACCAACTAACTATTGGTTTAATAACAACATAAGGCCTCCACCTTAATAAGCCACAACACATAGACACTTTAACATATAGCATACAACTTTCACATTTAATGCAATTCAATCCTTTTGTCAAATTAAACACACAGATAGACAAATTAGCTTACGGAAATTTAACACATACTTAATCATATATCATAGGCACAGAAAATAATTTTAAAATATTTTACTGACTCGGATTTGTGGCACTACACCAAAACAGACTTTTAGAGGCGTTTTTAGCGGCGTTTTTCATTAAAACGCCGCAAATATTATACTTTAGCGGCGTTTGAAAGAAAACGCCGCAAAAAGTTGAGAAATAGCGGCGTTTATTTCCAAAACGCCGCTAAAAAGGAGAAATAAACGCCGTTAAAGATCTAAGCAATAGCGGCTCTTTTAGAAAAACGCCGCTAAAGATCCGGGCATTAGCAGCGTTTTTCGCTAAAGATCTGGGCATTACGGTGCTTTCAAAAAAATGTCGCTAAAGATCTGGGCATTAGCGGCGCTTTTAAAAAATGCCGCTAAAGATCTAAGCATTAGCGACGCTTTTAAAAAAACACCGCTAAAGATCTGGGCATTAGCGGCGCTTTTAATAAAACGCCGCTAAAGATCTAAGCATTAGCGGCACTTTTAAAAAAACGTCGCTAAAGACCGAGCATTAGCGGCGTTTTTTTAAAAACGCCGGTAAAAGTTTTTCATATTTTTTCTTTAGGTTATCATTTAGAAGTTATCATTTAAGTTACAAATTAAGCTATTAAAATTGATTTAGGGTTTAATAATGTTTAGTATGTTAATTTTATGGTTTTGGGTTTGTTATTTTAGGATATGGGTTTTGTGTATTGAAGTTTGTTATTTTGGATTTATTGTTTAGGGTTTAAGATCTAATTAGTGTTTAACTATATTAAGGTTTAAATGGTAGTGGTTAGGGGGTTATGGTTAAGGGTTTATGGGTTTATAGGTTTAAGGCTTAGGGTTTATGGTTTAGAGTTAAGGGTTAAGGGTTGATAGTTTAAGGGCTATGATTTAGGGTTTAGGGTTTAGGGTTTAGGGTTTAGGTTTAGGGTTTAGGGTTTAAGGTATATGACCCTCAATTCCGAAACCAAAATCTCTCAAATCAATTTCCCCTAATTCAAATCCCCTGAATCCCTAGAATCTTGTAACCTCGAAGCTGTTGGATCCAACGTAACCATTGTTTAATCCTTCCTTTTATTGTATTGAAACTGTCTTCCCATAACCCCGAATGGTATATGTATCCATTACCCCAATGTTTATTTCTTTGAAATAGGTTCAAATTTTTATCCTTAATTTATATATTAAATAATTTATTATATAATTGTAAAATAGACAATATGAATTATAATATTAAAATTATTATAAAGTTTAGGGTTTGGGGTTATGTAGAGATTAGGGTTTGAAGTTTGGATTTGGGGTTAAGTTTTTAATTTATATATTAAATAATTTATTATATAACCGTAAAAGAGATATTATGAAATTTTTTATATAAAAATTATTTTATTATTATTAACACTAATACTATTATTTAAAATAATTTTAAAGATTTATGGGTATATGCCTGATATATTTTAAATTTATAAATATTTAAAATAAGTAATTAGATTAATTAATAATAGTATAAAAATAGATAGATTAAATGATATTAAAAATTACTGGCGTTTTATACAAAAACGCCACAAAACACATCAATAGATTCGAAGACGACGTCGTTTGAAACTTTGTTGTATGAATTAGTGGAGTTTTTGAATCAAATGCAACAAAAATATATCAGTACAATGCAATACAGCGTCGTTTAAAGCTTTTTGTTAGTGGCGCTTCCGGCAAAATGCCACAAATATTTGTCAAGTATTAGTGGCGCTAGTCCTAAAACGCCGCTATAAGTCTATAGTTAGTGGCGTTTTCCTGAAAATGCCGCAAATATATATTTACATTAAGCTTCACGACATCGTTTTATCAACAATATATAATGTGCATTAAGGTGGACGACGTCGTTTTATCAACAGTTAGTGGCGCTAGTGTAGAAACGCCGCAAAACATAATTTGAATTTGAGCAAAACGTCGTCGTTTTGCTTTGCTCGGTTTTATCCCCTGATCTCCATCCCCGAAATCCCTAAGTGTTTTCTCCTAAAACTTAAACAGAAATCCCTAAATCCTTTTGTTTTCTACTACAATTTTTCCCTAAATCCCTTAGAACTTCCTAAGTCCCCAACATTTCACCAATTAAAAATTTCCCAATATCTCAAAATCCATTTCTGGAATTAGCATTTCCACGAGTCTTGTCTCTCAGAATTCAAAGAAACTTTCTTGCTCAATCAACCGCGACAACAACATTGTGAGCACCATTTGTTTATTGATTTAGGGATTTCTATTTATTTATATACTTTTGTTTATTATTTTGTTTAACTTCTTTATTTTTCTTCGATGTAAAGGTTTGACAGCTGGAAAGACCGAGGCTAGTCGTTCTCCAGTAGCTTCTTTCTGGGGTTTTTTTTCTTCCCTCCCTTTTTGGTAATATTCTTCTTCTGTTGCATGCTACTTCCATTGCTATAATTCTGCTGCAAACAGTCGCAACCAACCTCTTTTTCTCTTTTAGCATTAGATTTTTGGGTTCTGGATTGTTGCCTTTAAGGTTTGATTTCTTGTTGCCCATCATTTTTTTGGATTTTCGTTGTCCTGAAATTTATAATGTTTATTTGATTAAATGGGATGAATCCCTGATGTGGGTAATGTTAAATCTGAGTCTTTGATTGGGGAAACCTATTGATTCTTGTAACTGTCAGATTATTTTTAACTAATATTATTATGATCGACCTGTTGGCATCCGAAAAATATTAGCCTTTTCTTCATTTTTCTTTTTCTCTCAAAGAAATAGCTTTCCTTTTTCTCTGATGAGGTTATAGTAGATCATTTTGTTGCTTGCTGGAGCTTGTTAAACCATTTTGTGAATATATATCCCTTTTTTGCTGCAAATTGATCAATTTAAATGCTGTAAATTGAAGTTTTAAACTATGGGATTCTGCTTTGTTTGATTTCTTTTCATTTTGCTCACATGGGAACAATTGGTCTCTTTATGGTTTTGTTGGAGGTTAAATATTTTTACCTGTGGTATGCTTAGTCGTTGATAATAGATTGAAACTTTTCTTTATATTCAATTGATAATAAACAAAGCTATTATATAATTGATTCTATAATTTATTTCTCTATATGTTGTATTCTAATTCCTTGAGGTTATGTTCAGCTCCTGATTTGTCTTTCTAAATTTTCCATTAGAAGCCTGTTCAGAAGTTTTCTCTCTACTCTGAGACATTATTTTTAGAATACAAAAAAGTCTGTTCCTGAAGGCATGCCATCAAAATCGCTGTTGTTTTTTACCTCATATTCCTCAACTAATATCTCTAATGCATACTGCTGATTGTGTGTGCCTGGTGTGGAGCAAGTACTCTCAAGTTAAACCCCTCAGAACTAATCTGAAATCTCAATAAAACTTCTTCAAAATCTCACCTTTTACGACCAGTGCTTTCACATCTAGATTACCACAGAATTATCTTATGAGTGCATGAATTGACTCAGGCTCTCAACAAAGTGATTTGGTGTCGTCCCCTGAGCAAAGTGTAAATGGAAGTTTAAGAAAGTTTACATCTGGTCCTTATGTATTTTTAAAATCCATTTGCTAACAACTAGTAGGTTACAAATTTACTAAATTTTTCTTTGTGATATCAAGTTAAGCCTATATTATTTTCATTTTTGTACCATATGCCCAGTTGTGGATCTGCAGACATTTTACTAGAACCATTACAACAATTTCTCATAGAACTAGAAAATGATATATCAGTATGATCCTTGATCAAATACGAACAAGTTCATGTAATGGTCCTTGATTACTATGTTTGTAACATCCTAAAAACGGGGCTATTTGGATTTTAGTTATTTTTCTTATGTATGAACTGCTGTGTTATTATTTATGGAATAACAATGGTTAATTTAAGGCCTTGTGTTGGCTCGGTTTGGTAGAAAATTTCAGTTTTTAACTTTTAAGGTAGGGAGCCTTAGCAGAAGGGGGTTATAAGAATAAATGGGGATAATTTGGACATAAGATGAGCCTAGAATAAGTGGCAAAGTAAGCCCACTTGAGAGCTACATGTGACGCCACCAAGGGGAGCTAGGGAGCTTGTGTTCGAGTCACGGAAATCCCTCTTTTTGTTCATTAATGGGACGGCACAAGGGAGGGAGTTTTTCCTCAGTTTAAACTCTTTTATTAATTATTATTAAAGGATAATATGAGAGTTTTTAGTGGATTTTCTTTGTTTGTTTAATTATAGTGATAATAAGAAGATAATCAAGGATTTTAATTGATTAAAAAGGGATATTATTTGGATATTAAGGATAATAGGAGATAAATGAAGATATTATTAGATTATTAATAGATTACTTGATTATTTGGGAGTTAATAGATTTTATCTAAGGATAATCTGTGATAATCAAGGATATTATGAATTATTATTGGATTATTTTTCAAATGATTTGAATTAATTAAAAAGGGTGGACGGCAAGCTTAAGGAAGGGGGGGCGAATGCTTATAAATACTACAACCCACCACCTTGCTTTTCTTTTCCATCTTTGCTTAGCCGAAAATCCCTAACCCCTTCCTTCTCTGCTTTCTTTTATTTTTTTTTCCTATTCTCTCAAGACTTTGGCCGAAACCTTCTCTACTTCTCCTTGTCGAATCTCCACCCTCAATTTCCCTTTTTCCTTTATTTCCCTAATAGCCGAACATCCACTCCTATTTGCCGAAACTCTAACACTCTTCTCTCCCATTGTTTTTCCCCAATAGCCGAAATTCTCTTCTCTTATTTGGAATCTCTTTGGCCGAATATCAAGGTAGTTAGATCCCTTCAAGATAATTATTGTCAGTTGATTTGGTAAAGGTGAGTAGCTATAGCCGAATGTTATTTTCTCTCTTCTCTTATGTTCTGCCGATTTGGAGTTAAGGAAAAGCCGAAATCTGGCAAATACTAATGGTTGGCTAATCTATCTATTGAAGCCGATTTCACCAAGGACTCCGGGATCTCAAAACGGTAGATCTGAATCATCATTCTTTGTCAATCAAATTCGGTAAGTGAGAGTAAGGACCTATGTTAGTATTCGAAAGCTAAAGGCTATGGTTATTGATATTGTTAACTGATCAATTGTAGTTGGAGAACCAGATTCGTGATTCGGGTGCTGAAGAAAGTATTCAAAACGTGTAAGTAAGGTTTCGGGATCAAAAGATAATCCCTGAGATTATTTGGGTTGGCCGATTGGGCCATGGTACTAACCCCTGTTATTGGCCGAATATAGGGACCAGTAGATCTAGGTGGCCGACGTCTCTTTTCGGGATTTAGGACTATCATCGATATCAGGTGTGTACATACACACTATAACTTATTAAATGTGCTGAATATTGTAAATGCTTGCTTGATTTATGTAGCATTGGATGATATACCATATCGGTATGGTTGGCAATTCAGGTAAGTACCTGTTGATGTGAATTATTATTAATGCTTTTGGGAAGCATGATGTACTGATTTATACATATGATGGCATGTAACATATAATTATGTGATTGATGTGGGATTGACTGAGTGGAGGGGGCAGTGATATTGTGCCGACGGGCACCAGTGTTTTGGTAACACACTGTGACTACGGTCACCAGAGGTTTGGTACCACCAGAGGTTTGGCGCCTCATAGCGACTTGTCCCTGTGGTTAATACCACCGTGGGTTGGCCCCACTTGAGATATGGGATCGTCTGCCAGTGATTTGGTATCACACGATGGGTTGGCCCCATCAAACGATTTGTGTCTACGGACACCAGTGTTTTGGTAACACATTGTGACTATATGTCACCAGTGGTTTGGCACCACCAGTGGTTTGGTACCACAACGGGGTAGACAGTGGCGTATGGCTGGCTAGGTTGGGACACATGACATTTTGCATATTAATTGTTATATGTGGTGTATGAAAATTGTTTTTTTTAAAACGGGGGAAGGGTTACATACTGAGTCTTGGTGACTCACCTTCTCCTCTATTTTTTTTTTAGGTGATTCATAGACCGCGGATATGGAGCCGGATGGACTCGAGGTGGCCATGCAGTGGACTTTAAATTTAAATGAACTTTATACTTAGTCTTACTATTTTAAATTCGGTTTTATTTTATATTTTGGATTGTAATAAGGCCTCCTAGAATATTTTATTATTTCCATATGTTGAATACTTGCTTTAAACTTTATAATTAATATTAATTAAAATCACATGTTTTCCCAAATTAACTCGAAAATGTTTTAAACTGCCATCGGGCACAGTTAAAATTTGTTTTATAACTTGATTTAAATATGTTTTTTAAAAATAAACACTAAGTATGATTTCACCAAGATAATCAAATACGAGAAGTTTTTAACAAAACTTAATGGGTTTCAAAATGGTTTTCAAAAAGGTTTCCCCGTAACAAACTAGATTCGGCCATAGGGTTTGGGCCGGGTTTGGGTTGTTACAATGTTGTCTATAATTCCTGCAATCTTGTTTTTGCTTAAGTTCAGGGCAAGGTATAGATTTAATCCTAGAAAAGAAACTTGACTTTGACAGAAAGATGCATTAGCATGTCATGTTTCACACAATAGAAAATATTAATATAGGAAATACATCCCTCAGATCTAATTAACTTGATATTGTTTGCAAATCTTAATAGCAGGCATGATTTATGTTGTTAATTTCACTTGTTACTTTCGTTGTTTCTGCAAAGTAAATATAATGCTTCATTTTTACCCTTATCAAATTCTTGGAATTTTTCCTTTTGTATTTTCCTTGATTTTGAAAGTAGAAATCAAGCTTTAAATGATTTTTTCCTTTCTCCTTTTCGATCTCTTTGGGCATCCAGCATGTTTTCCTTTATATTTTAGTATTTAACTTTTTGTTCTTCTCAAACATACTCCACTGCAAAACTAGAAATCTGGGATTAATGCAGACTCTAACAAATAATATGGGTCAGGTTTTGTGCGAAATGATTTAGACTCTTCTCCGGGGCAGAGCTTAGATGGAAGTTTCAGAAAATCCAACTCTAGTTAGTTCCACAGCTTCCTTTTATTTGATTTTCTCTTGAGTTGTAAAAATTGTGTGCTATGTTATCTTTGTCTTACTCAATTGTCACTGTGCATTATGAACTTATGGTTTTAAGCATGGTTTAGATGTGTATATTATGCTGTTCACCTAACAAATTCGAACGTTCCAATTTGGTTCGACAATACAAGAAATGGAAGGAAATCTAAACCAAGTAATCCTTTTGTTAAGAGACAAGAATCCTCATCTTCTTCCACAGCTTTTTTTGAGCAATTCAAAGGTTCCACTTACTCTGACTAGTTGGCTTTCTTAATCGAGCAAAGGTGTCACATTAACGAAAGAACAAAGACAATTTCTATGTCATGCGAGAGGTTCTTGATAAAAGAAGAAGCATTGATCCAATAAAAAACTATTATTTCTTTTTCCGGTCATGTTATTAAACAATGAAAAGTGAAGAGATATCAAGAATATATAGTAGTCAGTTCAGATTACAGGTGTTTATAAGGGTTACATTCCAAAATAGGTACATCTTTTTAAGTAGTTAAAATATAAGTAGTTAAAATTGAAGGGTTATCTTTTGTTTATTTCTCCCAAATTATTTATTTACCATGCGGAATATATAAAAATGGTCTTTGTTGTGTTTTAAGGCTACTTGCACGGGAGGGAATTAACGCTGAACAGCTTACACGCTATCTGAAATCTTTTGAATTGAAGGTAAGTATTATTTTCCAGCCAAAATTCCAGCTAAAATTCCGTCTGTGTTGAGGATAGCATTAATTCCATGCTTAGCATAGAATAGCATTGAAATAAAAACATAGTTTTCTCATTTGGCATTCATCTTGGTTCTTTGTTTCAGCATGTTCTCGGCATGGATTTATGTGTTTATTAATAGTTGGACTATATATACATTATTTTAAAGAACATGAACACAATATACATATGTGTATGTATAATAAAATTGAAATCAGTACTTTAAACACTAAACGAGTGGCAACATTAGACAGTAAAAAGAAAAATAGACAATGTGATTCATGTTAATTCTGGTTCATTGAAATCAGTACTTTAATCAGTTCTAGTTCATTGATTCATGTTCCAGTGAAGCTTATCCTGCCCAATGTGATTAAAGATTGATTATTGTATGTGGTGCATAAATTCTCTTCTATGTTAGACTTAGATGTATATTATATGTTAATGGGTTTGGAAACAACCAGTAGAGTTCCCACATTTGATTTATATTCATTTTGCTGATTTATATTCATTTGATAGAAAAACATTAGATATCCAATTGTTAGTCAAGATTATTAATCTTTTGTATTTTTTACTGCAGCCCCTGTTTCTTGGTGAGAGTGGAGTAGACCATCTTCTTCAAATTATTAAGGTACGTTTTAGTGCAAAATTCAGATCAGTAACAGTTATATCATGATGAATTTGTCCAAATTACTGTCCAAAAATTGCGGTTTATTATCCTACTTGGTTGGTATATATGCTGTTTGTTCTATTGCTGTCCAAAAAAAAAAAGATTCAAAGTATATAGGCTGAAAACCTAACGGGTTGCCTTATATCTCACTGTAAGATATAACGGATCCTCCCCAGGTGTAACAATGCCACGTATGATGAATCTTAAAGAATTTCTGTCTAAATTGTTGTTTATTATTGCTGTTTATTATTAATAATGTTTGAACAACCTCTAAATTGCTATCTAATCATGCCGCTTAGATTTTTTACAAGCTCCCGTGTATTATTTTTTAAAATTTAAGGTACGGTACGATATAAAAAATAACATAAACAAAATATAAAAGTTAATTGTTAAAATATGTTATAAATTTTTATATTTTAAATTTAATTCTTATACTTTTTTTTTGTTAAATTTATTGTTGTTAAATTTAAAAATGTAAAAGTTACATTTGTGATTAACTTTAATTTAACAAAATAATAATAATAATAATAAATAATAATAATAATAATAATAATAATAATAATAATAATAATAATAATAATAATAATAATAATAATAATAATAAGACCTAAATTTTAAAATTTGTAAAATAAAATGATTAAAATCATGCATATAAGATGATATAAAATGATAATATAAAGTTGAATTTTGCAAGTTAAGATAAGAGATTAACATAAATTTGGTATTTTAATAAATATTTTAACATAAATTTCATATTTTAATAAATATTTGCAAGTTAAGAAGAGATTAACATATTTTAATACAAACCTGTCACTACATATATTATATATATATTAAAGATTTTTTTTTTACTTTATCTGCCCTAATAATAACCTATGGTGTAATGATTTAATTAATTTCCTCACAAAAGTAGTGGGCTAATAATAGCAGTAGCTTTTCAATAAAATGAATTTAATTTTATTTATTTTTAATAAATGTTTTATAACATAAAGAAAAAACAATTTTTTTAAGAATACTTACATTTATATGGCTTTTTGGTTTATTACTAATTACTAATTACTAATTTTTTATATTAATAATGTTTGCTTTTAATATTTAATATTTTCAATGTTTTCTAAAATGGTAATAATATTTTGTTATCAGTATAATAATAATATTGATCATTATTTAAATATGTTTTATTATAAAAAATAAATTACTTTTTAAAAGAAGTAATCTAAAAACTTTTTAAATTTAATAACTTATAAATATTTTGTTATCAATATAATAATATAGATCATTATTTAAATATGTTTTAATATAGAAAATAATTTCTTAAAAGAAGTAAGTTAAAAACGTTTTAAATTTAACATCATAGCAAATTTCAATTATAAGAAAACATATAATAACATTTTCCAGCCTCAACTAATTCTCGATTTGAAATTTTAATTTAACTTACATAATATATAACTTACATAAAATTATTTAACTTACATAATACATAACTTACATAACTTACATAGCTTTCATCAAATTATTTAACTTACATAATACATAACTTACATAATTTACATAATACATAACTTACATAATACTTGTATAGAAAAAAAAAAGATTCAAAGTATATAGGCTGGAAACCTAACGGGTTACCTTATATCTCACTGTTAGATATAATGGATCCTCCTAGGTGTAACAATGCCACGTATGATGAATCTTATTCTTACATAATTTTAAGATCAGATTTCATAACTTACATAATTTTAAGGTCAAACTTCATAACTTACATAATACTCAGTTATATATATGAAATTATCATTACTTACATAAATTATAAATTAACAATTTAGCCGTGTAATTTATTGTCAACTTTAGACTTCAACAACTACGAAATGGATAAGACTTGGATGAATTTGTCAAGGGTAAGCAACGACTATCGAAATGGAGTAGAAACTTTTCTGAATTTCGCATTTCAAAATGCAAGCCAAGAGAATATGATTCTTTGCCCGTGTAAGAAGTGTTGCAATATCAATTGGCATTATCGTGAAGTTGTCTATGAACATCTAGTTGTTGATGGCTTTGTCCGGGGGTACAAAAATGGATTTTCCATGGAGAGTGTACATCTAGTGGAGCATCTTCATCGATGAATATAGGTTATCCTCATAGTGCTTACAATTAAAATGTTAGAGATGATAACATGGAAGGCATGTTACGGGATGCTTTTAATATGCGCAGTGATGGTTTCGGGTCATTTCCACCTGACTTGGGTGCAACCGATGATTATAGTTTTGGTGGAAATACTTTCACCGAAGGGGGAAGAAGTGTACCTGACGAACAGCCAAATGAAGAAGCGGCGAGGTTCTACACATTACTTGGTGAAATGAATGGAGAACTGTATGAGGGATCAAAATTTTCCAAACTGTCTTTCTGTATTCATCTTTTTCACTTGAAATGTTTGGGAGGATGGACCGGAAACTCGTTGACAATGCTTTTAGAGTTTCTGCAAGAAATGTTCCCGTTTGCGAAAATCCCTCAATCGTCTAAAGACATGAAGAAACTGATAAAGGATTTGGGCCTTGGCTACAACAAAATTCATAGTTGTCGAAATGACTGCATGTTGTATTGGGGCGACCGACAGTACTGTCATGTCTGCGGTCAATCCCATTGGATTAAAATAAATGCAGAGGATGGTAACGAGGATGAACACGATACACAGTCAAGGAAGCAGCCGGTTAAGGTTTTACGGTATTTCTCACAATACCAAGGCTTCAAAGGCTTTTCATGTCGTCGAAGACAACCGAGTCAATGACGTGGCACCATGATGGATGAACCGATGATGGATTGTTAAGGCATCCTGCAGATTCTTTAGCTTGGAAATCATTTGACTCCAAATTTTCAAGCTTTGCAAGCGATCCTCGGAGTGTGAGGCTTGGGCTAGCATCTGATGGATTTAACCCGTTCAAAATCATGAGCACTGCATACAGTACTTGGCCTATGGAAACCTAACGGGTTGCCTTATATCTCACTGTTAGATATAATGGATCCTCCTAGGTGTAACAATGCCACGTATGATGAATCTTAAAGAATACATAACTTACATAATTTTAAGATCAGATTTCATAACTTACATAATTTTAAGGTCAAACTTCATAACTTACATAATACTCAGTTATATATATGAAATTATCATTACTTACATAAATTATAAATTAACAATTTAGCCGTGTAATTTATTGTCAACTTTAGACTTCAACAACTACGAAATGGATAAGACTTGGATGAATTTGTCAAGGGTAAGCAACGACTATCGAAATGGAGTAGAAACTTTTCTGAATTTCGCATTTCAAAATGCAAGCCAAGAGAATATGATTCTTTGCCCGTGTAAGAAGTGTTGCAATATCAATTGGCATTATCGTGAAGTTGTCTATGAACATCTAGTTGTTGATGGCTTTGTCCGGGGGTACAAAAATGGATTTTTCATGGAGAGTGTACATCTAGTGGAGCATCTTCATCGATGAATATAGGTTATCCTCATAGTGCTTACAATTAAAATGTTAGAGATGATAACATGGAAGGCATGTTACGGGATGCTTTTAATATGCGCAGTGATGGTTTCGGGTCATTTCCACCTGACTTGGGTACAACCGATGATTATGATTTTGGTGGAAATACTTTCACCGAAGGGGGAAGAAGTGTACCTGACGAACAGCCAAATGAAGAAGCGGCGAGGTTCTACATGTTACTTGGTGAAATGAATGGAGAACTGTATGAGGGATCAAAATTTTCCAAACTGTCTTTCTGTATTCATCTTTTTCACTTGAAATGTTTGGGAGGATGGACCGGAAACTCGTTGACAATGCTTTTAGAGTTTCTACAAGAAATGTTCCCGTTTGCGAAAATCCCTCAATCGTCTAAAGACATGAAGAAACTGATAAAGGATTTGGGCCTTAGCTACAACAAAATTCATAGTTGTCGAAATGACTGCATGTTGTATTGGGGCGACCGACAGTACTGTCATGTCTGCGGTCAATCCCATTGGATTAAAATAAATGCAGAGGATGGTAACGAGGATGAACACGATACACAGTCAAGGAAGCAGCCGGTTAAGGTTTTGCGGTATTTCTCACTAATACCAAGGCTTCAAAGGCTTTTCATGTCGTCGAAGACAACTAAGTCAATGACGTGGCACCATGATGGATGAACCGATGATGGATTGTTAAGGCATCCTGCAGATTCTTTAGCTTGGAAATCATTTGACTCCAAATTTTCAAGCTTTGCAAGCGATCCTTGGAGTGTGAGGCTTGGGCTAGCATCTGATGGATTTAACCCGTTCAAAATCATGAGCACTGCATACAGTACTTGGCCTGTGGTGCTAGTTCCTTACAATTTGCCTCCATGGCTTTGCATGAAACAATCATCTTTCATCTTACCCATGATTATCCCTGGAGAGAAAGGGCCCGGAAATGATATTGACATATATTTGCAGCCACTTATTGATGAGTTAAAACAATTGTGGGCTGGTGTTGAGACATATGATGTACTGAGAAAGGAGAACTTCAATTTACGTGTAGCATTGATGTGGACTATTAATGACTTCCCGGCCTATGCCAATCTGTTTGGTTGGAGTACCAAGGGATGTTATGCTTGTCCTTGTTATGCTGCGCAAACATGTTCGCAATGGTTATATAATGGGAAGAAGTTCTCTTACGTGGGGCATCGTCGGTGGTTACCGGAAAATCATAGATTTAGATTTCAGAGTACTCAGTTTGACGGTACTGAAGAGTTCAGAGAAGCTCATTCGCAGACCGGTGGATCTAAAATATTATTCATGTTGAAAGATATGAATTTCATTTATGGGAAGATGAATTAACCGCCCAACATGCAAAGAAATCGAAGATCAAGGGATGAATCAGATGATGAAGAGGATGATCTTAATGAGGCGAACTTGTGGAAAAAAAGAAGCATTTTTTTAGTTGCCTTATTGGGAGCATCAGATTTTACGACATAATCTTGATGTCATGCACATTGAGAAAAAGTCTGCGAGAACATCATTGGGACTATTTTGAATGTCGATGGAAAATCAAAA
The DNA here is from genome assembly GCA_005393395.2 of Gossypium australe. NCBI lineage: Eukaryota > Viridiplantae > Streptophyta > Magnoliopsida > Malvales > Malvaceae > Gossypium > Gossypium australe. The sequence goes on from CM016616.1 coordinate 122,588,386, forward strand.
GACAATCTTCAGAGTTGACTTGATTTAGTCTACATGGGAATTCGGCGTGAGCTTCATCCCGAAGCACTTCCAAATATGAAATATCGGTTGCCTCCTGCTATTTTCTCAATGTCGAAGACGGAGAAAGAAGTGTTCTGTATGGTGTTGAAGGATATAAAGGTCCCGGATGCGTATGCATCAAATATATCCCGATGTGTGAGTCTTAAAGATCGAAGACTATATGGCTTAAAATCGCATGACTATCACATCTTGATGCAAGACTTACTACCAGTTGCTATGCGGTGTTGTATGTCGAAAAAGGTGACGTCTTGTGTAATTGAGCTATCCAATATAATGAAAGCCATTTGTGGAAAAGTTTTGGATGTTTAAGAACTTGAGACACTATAAGATTGAGCCGCATTGACTTTATGCAATCTGGAAAAGATCTTCACGCCTTCCTTCTTCACAATTATGGTGCACTTGTTAATTCATCTCCCTCGTGAAGTAGTACTTGGTGGATCCGTTTTCTATCGATGGATGTATCTCATAGAAAGGTCTTACTTTATTTGCAAATTATTCCTCCATTCACCTCAATGCCTTTAGTTGCAACTTTTGATAATGTTGTATATCGTGTTTAGGTTCCTATCCAAATTGAAGTCTTACTTGCGCAATAAGCGTTATCCAGAAGGATCAATTGCCGAAGGCTACTTGGCAGAGGAATGTATGACTTTCTGTTCGAGGTATTTGGAAGATGTCGAAACAAGAATGAACAGACCAAGTAGAAATGCTGGGCTCACAGATCATAACTTGGTTGAAACTTATTTATTTCAAAGTTTCGGAGAACCGATCGGCAAAGTCGAAATTGCAGAATCAGACGATATATCATGGGTCCAGGCACATCGGTACGTTCTTTTTCATCATGATTCAATGGAACCTTTACGCAAGTAAGTTCTAGAATTTGATAAATACTCATCAATTATAATTTGTTTGTCTTCTAACAAAGTAACCCTTTTTTTAAACATAGTGAGTACAAGCAAATATTGAGAGCTCGTTCACGGTCCCGAAGATTACATCGACGAGAAATTAATAAGTTGTTCACAGAATCATTTCATGAATGGTTAAGCCAAACGGTATGCAATTGAAGTTTTCATTGACAAGTAATAATGTTTTCTCGTAACATTTATAATTACTCAATTTACTTTCGATTCAATAGGTTTGGAGTCGGAATTAAGTAAATGACGAAATTAAATGGCTTTCACAAGGTCCAAATAGAATAGTGAAAAGATATAGTGCCTTCCTCATCAACGGATACAGATTTCATACAAGGTATAGCGAGAGATTGAGGAGAACCCAAAATTGTGGAATTGTTGTTAATTATTCAATTACAAGTTATGCTAGTGCTAGGGACAGTAATCCTGTCGAGGGGAATCTGGAGTATTACGGACTTATTACTGACATCATTGAGTTGGATTATTACGGCAAATGGAAAGTTGTCTTATTTCGAGGTGATTGGGCTGATGTGAATACGGCTCGCGGAATAAAAAACGATCAATATGGTTTTACAATGGTGAATTTCTCTTGATTGATTCACACCGGAGAACAACTGATAGACGAGCCGTATGTGTTTTCTTCTCAAGTGAAACAAGTTTTTTACTTGAAAGATCCAACTGATGAGGGCTGGTACGTTGTACTTCGAAACACCCCTAGGGACTTGTTCGACATGGGCAATGAAAGTAGTAGAGATGAAATCGTCGAAAGATCAGAAACTCTGCCTTTTCCCGAACAAAACCTAAATGAAAATATCCCTAGTACTAGTACACAATTTCAATGGGTTCGTTAGGACATGGACGAAGATATTTACGAATTATGATGTAGTAAGATTTTACAATTTTTTTTATTTATATGTAATATTATAATTTTAATATTGGTCATTTTATATAATTTAACTATTTTATATGTACCATTATTGTTGTCATTTGTTACTAAAATTTTAACTATTTTATGTGTATTGCAGGAAAAATGAGTAGAAGAAGATTGCAAGATTTAAATATTGTAAATTCGGAAGAGGGCAATAGCGAACAGAAAACAACAGTTGGATCCTCGAGTGTGGCTGACATAGATGTTCAGCCTACAGAATTACAAAGTAATGTTAAGTTTATTTTACATGCATGTTGACTTTAATTATTGATTCATTGTTCAATTTTAATATAACAATAATATGTCATTGTTCAGCTGAGCCTGGTGGGACGCGCAGAGGTCGTAGACGTACCCTGCTTAAGGACTTATACGAATTAAATCACATCGAGCGTGTGAAAGTAAGGAGAAATACTCATGGCCAGCTTGTTGGCCCTGAAGCTCGAGTTCTAGCAGGCTATCTGGGCATTATTGCACAGAATGCAAATATGTTGCCCATCAATTACGAGTCATGGCATCACATGCCTGATGCAAACAAAAAACAAGCTCTTGATAACGTTAAGGTAACAAAACGTGAATGTAATTTATAATACTTTGGTTGAAGTTTCATTTATATTTACTTTCTAAACTTATGTTTTTTTAGGAGAGATTTACTTTGGAGGTCTCCGATGACTATATAAAGAAGACACTGGGAAAAAAATGGAGAGACCATAAAAGCACACTGAAAAAAGAATATTTTAAGAAAGAAATTAGCCTCGAGGATAAATTGCGAAATGTCCCGCCAGGAATGTTGAGGTATCAATGGGAAGATGCGGTTAGATTTTGGAACTCAAAGAAAGGAGAGGTATTACCTAGTTGTAAACTCTTATAAATTTTTCGGTTTATAGTATTTACTATATACGTAATAAGAATTTCATTATGTAGGACCGTGAGCGTGTTGGAACGAGCAGCAGGCAGAAACAAAAATTTACACACACGGCAGGGTCCAAAAGTTTTGCTTTTGTAGCTAATGCCGAGGTATGATAATTTATTAATTCTATCAAATATTAGTAAATTTATACTATTAAATTATATTTTTACTACTACACTGTAGGAAATCTCCACCGGTCAAAAAGTTGGATGCGTTCAGCTTTTTGACCTTACGCATAGGAAGAAGGATGGGTCTCCGATGACATCCGAAGCTGGAGAGATTATGGTATATTTACTTAATAAAATTTAATAGTTTAATTATTCGTTACTAGTTTTAAATTAATAATGTTAAGTTATGTTGCATTCATTCTTACTGTATATTTCGTTTCTAACTTTTTCATTAATATATTAGGAGAAACTAAAGGAGAAGAAGGCACAGTATGAGGTGGCTGCTTCGAGTGATAGTTCTGTTAATCTTGAGGATATCGATAACAGAATTATTACCGATGTTTTGGGTCTTGAAAGGTATGGTCAGGATTTTTATGCTACATTTGCTATTTTTTGGCTTCATTTATATGATATATTTGCTATTTTTTATTACTGATGTTTTGGGTCCTAAAAGGTATGGTCGGATCCGATTTCAAGGATCTGGTGTTACCCCGACCCAATATTTTGGATCCGGCTTCCAACAGTATATGCCTTCCGGTAGTCAATCGCAAGCTGAAGTTCATAGGTTAAAAGACCAAATATCTCAGATGCAAGCGAGCACGGTTCAGCAAATTGCTGAGGTTGAAAGAAAATATGAAGAACTTCGAGCGAATGCAGCAGCGAGGGAGGCAGCGAAGGAGGCAGAGCAGAGCAGAAAATACGATGAGCTCCAGCTACAGCTTCAGCAGATGATGCAGATGTTTCAGCAGTCGCAGAAGCCGCCGTCTTAGTCCCTTAGTCTCTTATTTTTAACATTGTTACATTTAACATTAATGTTACATTTAACATTGTTACATTTATTAATTTATATCATATATCTTTTATTAAATTTGAACTATCATTTAGATTTAATGCTTTTGGTGATATTTAAATGTTATATTTGTTGTTTTGGGTTGAAATTATATGCAACTGCTGCTGTTTTTGGTTGGTTTTAATGCAGGAAGGGTAGGATATTGGAGAAAATAAGCATTGCAAATCTGTGCAAATTAGCGGCGTTTGTATGAAAAGCGCCGCTAAAAGTCTGACTTTTAGCGGCATTTTTTCCCATAAACTTTAGCTGCGCTTTCATTAGCGGCGTGAAAGCGCCACAAATACTATTAGTGGCGCTTATAAACGCCGCTAAAAGCCAAAAAACGCCGGTAAAAGTCTGTTTTGGTGTAGTGTGGTTCCGAAACCACTGTTCTGACTAGGGTACAAACTGGACTGTTACAGAATTGTAGTTCAACAGATCCTTTGCCTTTGGTCGTTGCGGTGGAAGAATTTCCCATGTACAAGACATTGTCATTTTCACATTGTGTGAACTTTGTGAACATGCTTTTGTCTTTGCACACATGTTTGGTTGCTCCAATATCAATCCACCATGCATTATTATCGTGCGCCATATTAATTTCAGATATCATTGCAACGAACTTTTCGTTATTATCAGCCTTAGAAGATGATTTCTTCTTTAAAAATCAACATTCATACTTGAAATGTCTCGGCTTACCACAATGTAGCATGAACCCTTTTGTTTCTTTTTGAACTTAGGTGCTCTATCAGTCTGTTTGAACTTTTTCTTGAATGGTTTAGTAGTCTGTACTTCCTCCATAACAGTCGTTCTAATCTTACTTTCGATATTCTTCTTCAACACGAACATGATTTGCTAAAGCCTCAAGAGATATTTCCTCTTTCTTATGTTTTAGACTTCTTTTAAAGTCTTTCTAAGATGGAGGAAGTTTGTCTATTATGGAGGATACAATAATCATTTCATCCATTTTCATATCATAATGCTTAAATTGATTCAGCATCTTTTCAATATCACGGAATTGTTCCATAACAGAACGATCATCAACCATTTGATAATTATTGAAACGACTGACAAGAAATTTTTTACTTGTAGCATCTTTAGTCATGTATATTGTCTCCAATTTGTCTCATAATTCTTTAGCGGTGACCTCGTTTTGGTAGGTGTCGAACAAACCATCAGATAAACCATTCAACATGTGGCTCATGCACATATAATCAACATTGTCCCATTTTTGCCTTTCTCGGGTTGCAGCAACAGCTTCGATTTCATTCTCTTCAGGTCTTGAAGTATCCAAAACATAGGCAATCTTCAAAGTCGATAATAAGAAGTGCATCTTTTTCTGTCATCGTTAAAAATTGCCACCATCAAGCTGATCAAGTTTGACAAAGTTGGAAGCCAACTCCCTTAGTGTTCCACTTTCATGTGTTGTGGTAGTCATCGTGAAATATAACCTTAAAATTGTTAGTACAAATCTCCGATGAGGAAAATCTCGAATACACGAACGGAACTCGAAAAGAAAAAGAAGAAATAGAATAAGGCTCCAAGGCGTGTATCAAGCCATTATCTTTAAGGTTATATTCGTCCCCACCTATTTTCGATGTACAAATGAGTTTCAAGCAAATTAACCTCGATGATACAATAAAGCCAATGACTATTTGCGCTTTGCATTGACGAGAATAGTCCACTAAGCACTAAGCAATATATAACAAGAAACTCAATTTCTACAAAGAATTTCTGCAGTAACTCTTTATAAAACAATATAATAATATTAGAAAATAAGGATAGAAAAAACTTTTAGAACTTGTTGATGTGTTTTCTACATGAAATCTCATTCCTATTTATAGGAATCTTCATGTCTCTTCATAAAGACAAATTTCAATAGGTGTCTCTATGAATAAATAAAGAATAATAATTATTTATTTAATTTTGTAACTATTCAAGTAATATTGTAATATTGTTTGAATAGTTATAATTGTTTTACAAAAATCAAATGATATAATTTTTTACCAATTATCAAAATATTTATCTTTTGATTAATTACACCCATTCATTTATAATTATTGGAATACTATAAATATTTAAAAATATTCCAACAGATACAAACATCAATCTAAATATCAAAACAAAACAGTTTAAATGCTCAAGTGCATAATAGATGCCATTTAAAAGTTCAAATGGCTAATCTGGAATCGCGTAGATACCAGTAAACGATGAAGGGCAATGCGTGTAGCACTTTATAATGGGTAGAATCTCAAACTGTTGGACGCTCTAAAGTTGGGAGAGAAGTTTAATCACATCAGGCCGTGGGCGACACAAAGCCTCCAATGGCCTAGCCTTGAGGATAGTCAATCCAACAGTATTTGGTGTCATATCCACCTTGTCTGACCCTACGTTTTCCCATTCAAAGCATTGTATAAAAACACCAATTGCCAGCAAAACGGACCGTAAGCCCATGTTTCTGCCAGGACAAGCTCTCCTTCCAAGTCCAAATGGAAGATATTTCAATCCTTCCTTGTCTTCCAAAGTTCCCTCATAAAATCTTTCAGGCTTGAACTTGGTTGGCTCCTCCCATATGCTAGGATCCCTTTGGATGGCCCAAGCATGGACCAAGAGCATTGTGCCTTTAGGTATCTCATATCCATCCACCACACAATCTTCAGATGGGCAATGAGGCAATAAAAGCGGTGCTGCGGGATATAACCTTAGTGTCTCGTTTACAACACAACGAAGGTATGGAAGTTTGAGAAGATCTGATTCATTTAGCAGGCGCTCATGTCCAACATGGCGAATTATCTCGTCTCTTGCCTTCTGCAAAGCCTCTGGATGACTCAGCAGGAGTGCCATTGTCCACTCCATTGTAATAGCCGTAGATTCAGTTCCTGCAATGAACATCATCTGTTGCAAGTCAATGTTAGAAAACAGATAATTTGTTTCCTACTTTTTGCTTTGATAGATTACTCAAAACTTCAACGAAAACTGTCAAACAAAGATCATCCATATCAGTATTAAACCCATTTTTTTATGTTACTCGGACATTTTATTTTTTTAAGAATTAATGTTTAATAACACTATGTGACATATATTCGAATAAAGGCATATGAAAAGTTTAATGTACCCAGTTCTGCCACTCAGACAGAAAAAATATTATTAATTACAATTTTTTTAAAGTCGGAGTTGGGTCGAGGTTAAGGTCTGGACATGACAGTAGAGCATCAGGTCGGGTTGGGGCGGACAAAAAACCACCCGTCCTTTCCTGTTGACATCACTCAAAAAGTGTGAAAAACTATAATGTCATATGGTCAAATTCCATTATTAGTCCATATATGATACATAAATTATGAATTTAGTCATATATTCTTAATCATATATTTTTGGTATTTTGAAAATTTTGACTATTATTTTTAAAATCTTCTAATCACGCCATATAACTTATTACTTTTACACAATACCCTTAAAGACAACTTCATATAGAAGACTAGAAAGCAAGTTGCTACCTACAAAACCATAGTCAATGAATTTGAATGCTACTTACTAAAATTTTAAAATTTAGAAACAAGTTGATATAGAAGACTGGAAAGCAAGTTGCAACCTACCAAAACCATGGTCTTGATGACTTGATCGGGACAGAAGTCAGGGTCGTCTTGATGAAGAGACAGAAGCCTTTCAATCAGCGAAAAAATTTTCTTACTTTTATTTAATCTTATCCCATCTACTAAATTCTGAAGGTATTCATCTCTTCTCCTATGTATTTCTTTCAATTTCTTTTCAATCCCTAGGAAACCAATCCACCTCAAAACTGGGAAGAAATCACATATGTTGGTCCCTAGGCTCGGAAAAAACAAGCTCTTAAATTCCGTGAAGAACATATTTTCTGCCTCCACGTCCTTAGGATCCTCGACCCTACGTTTTCCGGCCACCGTCCTCCACATAACATTCATCGTCAAGAGAAAAAACAAGTACTTCAAGTCCACCTTTTGGGTGCCGTTGCCTGATGAGACCTCAAACAAGCGACGAACAAAGTCCGCAACTTCTTCTCCACGTATGGAAGAAAACTTTTCAACGCTGTTAGAACAGAAGATCTCAACAGCGCTGAGACGGCGATGGTTCCGCCAAAGTGATCCGTAAGGAGCCCAAACGAAAGTAGTGTAGTTGTACGTCATAAGATCCCCAGCCATAGTCCGAGGCCGGTTTGCAAATATTATATCATTCTTGTTCAAGCATTCTTCAACAGCAGAAGGAGAAGAAAGAACAAGGACATGTCTGCAACCGAATTTGAGATATAAAACAGGGCCATATTTGGATAATAACATGGCCAGTGATTGGTAAACTGGGTTTTTGATGAGGTGAAGGTGGCCAATAATTGGCAGAGAAAAGGGACTCGGAGGCAAATTTTCAGTTTTATGAGTCAAAAGCTTGATGGTGAGAAGAATGAATAAGATGATTACAAGGTAATGGTACAGGTTTTCCATGGAAACAAACAGGAAAACCATATGAAGAACGCTTTGTTTAGAGACACTGACTGAAGAAAGAGGGTGAGGCCCTGGAATTATATAGCATCAAATTCTTGAGTATATAGACATAGTGTAGGCTTTTTTTATTTTTTTTTACCAAAATGACTCAAAACAAATCACTATTGACTTAAATAAAAAAAATCATGACCTGTTTATTATAGCATCAAATTCTTGAGTAGATAGACATAGTGCGGTCAGACCCAGTACCACCCAAATGATGTCTCATTTATTGCATTTTAAAAAAATAATAATAATTTTTGGGTGCCACTATTGGAATAGACGGCCTTATTTTTCAAAATAGTCCTAAAAAATACGGATATTTAAGGAGAGAAAAAATATTTTAATAAGTATCACAGATTTCTCAAGTAACATAAAAAAATTTTAGAAGAAAAATTTTATTTTGTTGGAAAAAAATTATTTTCTCATTCTTTAATTTTTTATCTAATCCCTTATATTAAGAATCATAGTCCCATTTAAACACTTCTATCTCACCATTAATCTTCATGGTTAATTCATTTCTTTCAAGATCAATGGTGGATCTAGACGTGGCTAAAAATGGCCTACCCTTCATTATAGGAACGCCTTGTTCTTCCTCGAAGTCAAGGACTACAAATTCAACAGGGACGATAAAATTCCTCACCTTAACTAATACGTCCTCAAGTACCCCTTTTAGGCATACTACAAATCAGTCAACTAATTGCAATGTTATCGATGTGTTTTTCAACTCCCTTAATCCGAGTTTCATATAAATTGATAGAGACATTAAATTAATGATGACCCTTAAATCACAAAGGGCATTGCTAAAATATCTATCTCGTATCTCTATCGCGATTGTAAAAGTATTCGGATCTTTTAATTCTAGGGGTATCTTCTTAGCAGTGATAACACTACAAAGGGCATTTATGTTAATTTGCTCACCCTTTTCAACTTTTTATGCCTCGATATAATTTCTTTTAAGTACTTGGCATATTATGGTATTTTCTCAATTAACTCCAAAGGTGATAGATTAACATTAAGGGACTTAAATAAATTAAGAAAACTTACAAAGTCCACTTCGTCCCTCCTTTTGTTTGTCATCAATCCTCGACAGGAATGGTATCTTTGTAGTTGTAGGATTCGAGATTACCGGCTCAGCTACCGATTTGTCTACTTGTTCGATTGACTCTTAACTCTTATATTCATCCAAGGGTTCCTCGACAGATTTTTGTAAATCCTAGTCTATTTGAATGGGAGCACTAAAATTGTCAAAGGTTTTACCTAATCGTAGGGCGATTGCGTTCACGTGTTCTTTCCCATCCTTTCAAGGATTATTCTTCATGTTGCTCAGGATTTCGGTACCAATTTGCCTTTGAAGGTTGCTCATCATCTCCATCATTCGGATCATTTGGTTCTGGAAGCTATCCTTAAAATCAATCAATATGTTATGGGTTAAAGTACACTCAAACTATACTTGTCGAATATCTGTCTTCATTGACTATATTTCTCCCTCTATCCGATCTAGTCATTGACCACATACAGTATAGTCATTCCCCACGAATCTATCTTGAGATCTTTGTACGTGCGGAGGCTGATAAGGAGGGTTCGAATAGTTTTGCATTGGGTTCCCACCTCCTTGGTTACCTCCCCACCTTAGGTTCAAATGATCTTTCCAATCAGGGTTATACATGTTTGAATAGGGGTTTTCACCCTTATTGCCCACGTATTTCACCTCATCCAACTGGTTTTCGAAATGTGGCCCATAACTTTGGGCTAGCTCTAACATAGTTGGTTTAGATGCTACTTCCAAACGATTCAACTTCTCCAAAATTATTTTATATGCATCCACCTTTTGAATGGCTTTCGTCGTTAATGGTTTTGGATTGTCGGTGAACTACTTGTTAGGCCACATATATGAATTCATAGCCATGTCGTCAATTATTTGACAGGCTCGTTTGTATGTATGGTTCAACAAGGCTCCTCCGGATACGCCATCCAATCTGGACCTTAGATTATTGTCTAAACCATTAAAAAATATTTGAATCTGGAGCCATTCTTACATTTTGTGATGGGGCCACTTCCTCAACAGTGACTTAAATTGACCCCAAGCTTCATACAAATTCTCACATTCGAATTGCTTAAAATTAGTGATATCACGTCGAAGCTTAACGGATATGCTTATCAAGAAAATTTTGTGTACAAATTTTCCTGCTAAATCGTCCCACGTTGTTATAGAACTTGGTTTTAATGAATCCAACCAATCAACAACATCATCACATAAGGAAAAGGGGAATAACCGAAGATGAACAGCGTCATCATTTACCCCGTTATATTTGAAAGTGTTGCACAACTAGAGGAACTGCTTTAGATGTTGGTTTGGATCCTCTATCATGTTCCCTCGAAACTGCAAGTGTAACATCCTAGATTAGGGGTTATGCGTTCGTGCGTAATTTATGAGATAGTGGGCTCAGTGGGTGTGTTGGATGTGTTCTGAGGAGTTTTAGAAACCCTAAGATATGAGGAAATGTAAGGAAATGTATGGAAATGTAAGGAAATGTATGGAAATGTAAGGAAACGTCTTGTCTTGGAAATGTAGGGAAATGTCATGGAAATGTAAGGAAATGATCTAGAAATGATTCAAAAGAGGAAAGTAAATATTTCGGGAAACTTAGAAATGTAAGGAAACGTTAAGTTTAAAGGAGGCAAACGAAAATTTTTGGAAACTTTGAAATGTAAAGAAATGTCAAGTTTTAGGGTTTAAAAAGAGGAAATTAAGGCAGGGTGGCCTTAAGAAAATTAGTAGGAGGAATTTGACACACAATCAGGCTTGGAAAAGTGGCCTGAAGATGTCACTTAAGGTCCAGGTGGGTGACGCCACAAGCAGGTATTTGGGCCAGGGTTCGAGTCACTTGGGAAGCAAATAAAAGAAGTTTTATTTTTGCTTCCAGAAGCAGAGAGGTGGACGGCATTAAGGCTCTTAAAAGAGGAGTTTTATTCTCTTTAAATTTCGGCTAAATAGGGGATAAATAAGGGATTTATTTATCATTATTTTCAAGAGTTAATAGTTGGATTAAATTCTTTTTATAAAGTGATAATTCAAGGGATAAAGCTATCAAAATAGAAGAGTGGTGGCCAAGTAAGGGACTCTAGCCTAGTAATTTCGGCTATAAAAGGGAGAGTAAGGCTATTCTTCATTCATACTTTTCTCTTCAAGAAAACCTCTGCCGAAATTCTCTAAAGTTTCTCCTCTTCTCTCTGCCGAATTCTCTCTGCCATTATTCTCTTTTTCTCTTTTCTTTTCTTCTTCTATTACAAACACAATCAAAAGCCGAAGATGCCAATAGCCCTAGCCGATTTCTCACTAAGCCTCAAGAGCCGAAATTGTTATCCACATCAAAGCCATAGCCGAATACTGCTAAGGGTTCAAGCAAGAGTTCCATCGAATTCTTCAGTAAGGGTAAGATTAGGTTAGATTCTCATTCTATTTCTTTTAAGGCTGTCGAAATTAAGATTCTAATACCCTTAATATCTTGTTGCCGAAACTTTGAAGAGATCTTTCGGGATTTACTAAGTGTTGACTACAAGGAAAGAGAAGTTCTTTTCCCGAAGGTACACCATAGGCCGCGTGTTCCCTAGTTATTCGGTGAGTTTCAGGATTTAAAATCCACAAGGTAAGTGTCTATAGCATTTGGCCAAGGCTTATTTTGATATCTAGATCTATTCCATAATTGTTTAAAAAGCTTAAACTAACCTAGGATGTGATTTAATGTTTGGCCGAATACAAGAAGGAATACAACAAAGTTTCGGGACTTGATTCTTAAGTCAATCGGCAACAAGGTAAGTTTTAGTGTACTAATCCTACTAGGATTTGGATTTATGGCCGAATGGCTCTTTACTAAGTATTAAATGATTGATTAAATGTAGAGATCTAAGATCTAAGGCATTAGATCAAGCTTTTCGGGATTTGGATTGGAAACCTTAAGCGACAGGTGTGTACCCCACACTAATTCTTAATATGTTTTATGACATGTTTAATAAATATATGTATGTGATATTAAGAATATGAGAGTGTAAGAATGTGGCTAAGGTACCATGTATGGTACAAAGTACTCAGGTACGTTTCCTACTCCTACTAGGATTATGAAATATGTTATATTTAACATGAGAATAATGATAAGAATGTGAACTTTGGCATGTTAATGCATAATATGATATGGGGCATATGGGTTATTGAAAAGGGGAAGTGAATGTGGTGACCTAAGACCACGAACACGGTGACCTAAGACCGTGATATCTGAATGTGGTGACCTAAGACCACAGTAATCTGAACGTGGTGACCTAAGACCACGAATGTGGTGACCTAAGACCGTGATATGGAGTGTAGTGGAAGAAGGGTCGACTTAGTAGTCCCCACGGTGTACAGGTTGGTACGGGGGAGTGTAGCGGATGGCTTAATAGGTTTGGGTTCGGGATTGCATCATTATCTTGTATTATTATGTGAATATGATATGTATGGTTTGCCTAATTCTATTTGGACTTAGTGTTGTGTACACATTGAGTCTGTTGACTCACCCCATTGTGGGAACTATTTTCAGGTGACGATCAGTAATGGACCGGGTTCGGCAGAAGCTTAGGGATGGTCATGCACAGCAAGAAAATTTACGATTTGGATTTTTATTTTATTAAGTACTTTAATTTAATTTTGGGATTATTTGATGTAATAAGGCCATAGTTGAATTTCTTTACTTCACTTTGATTTATTATGTTACAAATATTTATTAATTGAAAGATTAAGTAAATTTATATTTAAAATAAACCCTGAATGTTTTGTCACCTTAAATAAATGGATTTCAATATAAAATAAACTCGTTTTCAACTCAAGCCCAACCCAAAACCATTTTACTTTCAAAACACACAAATTTTTCCTAAGTAACAAAAGAAATTTGTACCGGTTTACATCGAGGAACATACCAGATCCGGTCAAGGCTCGTGGGCCGGGTTTGGGGTGTTTCAGCAAGGTATTTTGGATCATCTGAATTATAGTCGTCTTAATCTCAAAATTATTGGTGTTGATCGTCGGTCGTTCAATACTGCATTGTACGACATCTTGTAACAGCCCGATTTAGGGCCCAGTAGGAATAGTGGTACGAGACCACAAATTTGAAGTAGAAATATGAATTTTAATGATTTTTATGAGGCTTATGAGGTGGTTGCATGATTGTGTGAACATTTATGAAGACATTTTATTAATTAGTGAATAAATTGTCCATTAGGATTAAATAGCAAAGACTAGAAAATATGATATTCTAGAATATTTAAGTATGAAATAGCATCATAAAAATTAATATAGGTCCTTATTTAGAAATTATACCATTAAGTATTATGATGGACAAAAATAGACATGGGAAGGAAAAATATCAAGAAAGGGTCATTAAGGGCATTTTTGTCATTTGGTTAATTAAAGAATAAAAAGGGAAAAATAAGCCAAAATCATGTCCATCTTCTTCCTTCTTGGCCGAAAATCACAAGGAACCATATCTAGGGTTTTGTCCAACTTTCAAGCTTGATAGTAAGTGCATCCTAGCCCCGTTTTTAATGTTCTTTGTATTTTTAAGATCTTCATAGCTCGGTTTGACCATTTCTAGCTATATTTTGAGCTAGGTTTTATGTACAAAAATTTGCTCATGTATGACATGCATGTATTTTGATGTTTTATGGAAGATTATAAAAGTTTGATGTAAGATAAACATCTTTTTCTAAGTGATTTTCATGAAAAATTCATGTAAGGACCAAATTGTAAAAGTTATGAAAATGGTCATACATGAGTGAAATAGTAGAAATTGAATGTTGCTATAGTTGAGAATATGATTCAGCTAGGCTTGAATTACAAGAAAGTTGAATGAAAATCATTTTACAAGCCTAGGGGTAAAAGTGCAATTATGATAAAATTTAGGGGTAAAAATGTAGTTTTTGCCAAAGTATGAAATATGAGTCAATTTAGTTAATGTAAGTATTAAAAAAAGTTAAATTGTTATTATAGATCAAGAAACAAGAAGCTCAGATCGAAACCGAGGCAAGAACAAAGTCGGGGACTAAATTGCACATCTTCACATATTATGGAGTACCGAGGTAAGTTTGTATGAAATTAAGGCTACATATGTTTTTATGTTTAAAATTACTTATTATGTTGTATAATCTACATTACTTCCATGAAGTTGATTATCAATGTCTAATAAGGAAATCAATGAGAACATATAAGTAAAAGTCTCGGTTGAAGATTCGAAATAACGAGGATACCTATGTCACAACGTGATATAAGGAAATCCCGTGTAAGACCATGTCTGGGACATGGCATCGGAACCCAAGAAATATAGGTCCCATATAAGACCATGTCTGGGACATGGCGTCGTCACCGAACGTAGATCCTGTGTAAGACCATGTCTCGGACATGGCATCAGCGTCGAACAAGGAAGGTCTCGTGTAAGACCATGTCTAAGACATGGCATCGACACCATACAAGTAAGGTCCCGTGTAAAACCATGTCAGGGACATGGCTTCGGCACCAAAGGAAGATCTCATGTAAGACCACATCTGGGACATGGCATCGGCATCGAGTTAAGAAATCCCGTGTAAGACCATATCTGGGATATGGCATCGGCATCATGAGGCGATCCCATGTAAGACCATATATAGGATGTGGCATTGGCATCGAGACACATGTTTAGTGAGATTGAGTATCCTCTGATATTCCGAGTAATTCACGGACAAAAGAGCCAAGTATAAAAGAGGTAACAAGAAATCTAAGCAAGTAAAGATAGTAATAAGTTAAGTTATTCAAGGTTAATAAAGAGCTTTATTTAAATTAAGAAAGATGTAGACTTGAGTTTATGTTTATATTAGCGAAAGTGCTAATCTATGTGATTAAGTGATACAGGTACCATGATTAAAATACAATAAGAAATTATTATATAATATGTGATGAGAAAGGGTAAGCATGAGTAAGTAAACTCAAGCACTTGAGATTTATGTTGTTCTTGTTTTATGATGGATGGGTTTATTATGAGCAAATGTGTTGCTATATGAATTTCATGCAGACTTACTAAGCTACATGCTTACTTCTCTCTTTTCTTTCTTCCTTGTAGTTTTGCCAAACTAGCTCGGGGATCATAGACGTCGGAGCTTGGATCACACTATCAATCATTATTTTGGTATAGCCAAGTTGTTTTATTTTAAGTATGGCATTGCCGAAACCATTTTCAAGTTTTTTTTTAAAAAACGAGGATCGACTTTAAAAACGAAATGGAGTTGCCACCAATCCCTTTTTGCTTAGGTGTGATCGGATCACCTTATAAAACATTTTATTTCAAAACATTGATTTTTGCCAACAAAATTCAAGAAAACGGGTTCGGGAGTCAGTTACGTACGAGGAAGGATTAGCACCCTCGTAACGCCTAAAATTGGTACTGAATTTATTATTTATTGTCCTAATGTCGAAAATTCGAAAAGATTTGAAAACATGATTTTTTTTTAAAAACTTGAACAATTTGAGTTGGAACTTGAGATTCCTTTGTTCCGAAAGAATACAAACATCACATCTAGCACATTAGGACATGATGTTTTAAACCCTCGTAGCCAACATCATCTCATGATTTACAAAATTCATTAAAAGGATATTTAGTTATTTAGTCAAACGAAAAATCGAAACCCAGCACGTTAGGGCACTATTTTCTGAATTTCAAAACACAAAATATTGCCTTATTTAAGAAAAACTTTTGGATAAAATGTAGTAATTAAAGGAGATAGATATTTTTAAACAAAGATTTAAAAAAGTAACATTAAGTTATTACAAAAAATGCAATTTACTAAAGTTACAGGTCATATTAACAATTAGCACTAACATAAACAATTAAGTAAAAGAATGACAAGCAATAATAATGTTAAGGTAAATAAAGATAATGGATTCAATTTTTTTTAAAAAAATGAACAATCAAAATAAAAAAAATATAGAGTAGATAATAGCAATTTTAAAAGAATCTATGAAAAAATTTAAAAAAAAAATTATTTACAAGATTAAATTCATGTATAAAAAAATAATAATATAAGGTAAATAATATACTCAAAACAATTAATGAATATTATAACAATTTTAAAAAAAAATAAAAAAAAGCATAAAAATGATATGGATAAATAAAAAAAAGTTAAAAAAAATGCATAAGTCAACTTAACTCCCACAATATGAGGATTCAACGAAATTCCTCCACCAAAATCTAACTCGAACGGAAGCAACTCAAAAAAGAAACGAAGACGAGCGAAGAACAAAATAAGAACAAGCCACAGAAAATAAGAACGCAGAAGAGAGGGAAATTTGAGTGAATGCTCTCAAGAATTTTTATTACTCAAAACTCAAGTGTCCTTACAATGAAGGGAGAGGCCTCTATTTATAGTTGAGCCTCCCAAAATCCAACGGTACAGATCAATTACATCAACGACTAAGATTAAAAGGTATCTACAAATTAAATCTCTAAGATTACAAAATCATATCTTCTAAGATTGCATACCATATCTTCTAAGATTGCATATCATATGTAAGATTTGCATATCATATCTAAGATTGCATATTATATCTTCTAAGATTGCATACCATATCTTTTAGGATTGCATATCATATCTAAGATTTGCATATCATATCTAAGATTGCATATCCTTGAAGATTGTGTTCCCATATACGTCAAGCTTGTAGATGGACCTTCAATCTTTTCAAGTAATGGGTCATTCCGATCGGCCAAATGATATATTTTGGACTGGACTTGGATTTTGTTTTATTATTTTGGGTTTATTATTTTTTGTACGGGCCCGGGCTAAATTGGCCTATTACAGCTGCCCCTCTTTGCTCATTGTCGTGTAACGAGAATGGAGCAAAGACTATAAAAGGACCAATTTTGCCCGTTCTTGCCAAGCCTTAACTTCTTGATCCTCATCTTCTTCAAGTAGTCTCTAACCCAACTGCAACTTCAAGGAGATTGATTATATAGCTTTAATCTTATTCTATTGCAACTTCAGGGAGATAAGACCTTCTCTTGCAGATTTAATCCATCCTACTGTAACTTCAGGAAAGTGAGACTAGTATCTTTGATCTTGCTTCACTGCAATATTCAGGAAGACAAGATCTGCTATTTTCAGTCTGCTCCGCTGCAAACTCAGGGAGGCAAGCTAATATATTCGATCTACTTCCTAAAACTTCAAGAAGATATGATCTGTTGTCTTCAGTCTGCTCCACTGCAACTTTAGGGAGGCAAGGCTGACATTTTCGATCTGCTTCCTGCAACTTCAGGAAGATAAGATCTGCTATCTTCAGTCTGCTCCGCTGCAACTTCAAGGAGGCAGGCTAATATCTTCGATCTGTTTCCTGTAACTTCAGGAAGATAAGATCTGTTGTCTTCAGTCTGCTCCACTGCAACTTCAGAGAGGCAGGCTAATATCTTCGATCTGCTTCCTGCAACTTTAGGAAGATAAGATATGTTGTCTTCAGTCTGCTCCACTGCAACTTCAGGGAGACAAGGCTGACATTTTTGATCTGCTTCCTGCAACTTCAGGAAGATAAGATCTGCTATCTTCAATCTACTTCAGGGAAGTGGGCTAATATCTTCGATCTGCTTCACTGCAACTTCAGGAAGGCCAGATCTGCTTATTTTTAGTCTGCTCCACTGCAAACTCAGAGAGACAAGACTGGTGTCTTCGATCTGCTTCAGGAAGGCCAGATCTGCTTATTTTTAGTCTGCTCCACTGCAAACTCAGAGAGACAAGACTGGTGTCTTCGATCTACTTCACTGCAACTTCAGTAAGGCTAGATCCACTATTTTCAATCTGCTCCACTACAAAATCAGGGATGCCAGACTGCTATCTTCGATATGCTTCACTGCAATCTCAGGAAGACAAGATCTGTTATCTTTAATCTACCCCACTGCAAACTCAGGGATGCCAGATCGGTATCTTCGATCCGCTTCATTGTAATCTCAAGTAGACAAGATCTGCTATCTTCAATCTGCTCCACTGCAAACTCAGGGATGCCAGACTGATGTTTTCGACCCGCTTCACTGCAACTTCAGGAATGCCAGATTTGCTATTTTTAGTCTGCTCCACTGCAAACTCAGGGAGACCAGACTAATATCTTCAATCTACCTTACTACATTGTCCTCTAGAGGACATAACCTGTAGAATGGGTATATGCTTATGCCTAATAATTAGGATGCCTTGATCGAAATGAGTCAAATGCTCCTATTTAGACATGCTATGATATATGAATGCAAAAATGTTATGAGAATGATTCTTATTTCAGGTGTCATCACTCATTTATTCGTCAAGATTTCATCTTCGTTCCTCACGAAGCATCAATCATATTCTGCTCAAATAATTTGCCCCATGGTAATTCTGAGTCCACTCCACTTGAACCTTGGGACATAAAGTTTGTACCTCCTACTGCAACTTCAAGGGAATAACATTTGGTTTTTTCCATCCAATCTGTTACCACTCAGAGGTATAGAATTTGTATCATCTTCAATTAATTTGATCTGTGACACCATTCCCTGGGAGTAATGACCAGATGTATGTGCCTGAAATTTGCATGAATACAGGGTATCATTTTTCTTTTCCCGAGAATGATCCCCTTTTACACTTGGGTTGACATTGCTCGTCATTTGTCGAGATGGTATCACCGACGAAATGTCTTATCCAATAAAAATTCAAAGAGATAATCATCTTTCAATGTTTCCAACCCTTAGGCTTGGTGAGTTCTAAACAATAGTCCTGTTTCAGGTTCTCATATTATTTAGAAGCTTCCAGAGTAATATGCGAAACTCCTTTTATGAAAGTATTATTAGTCCATTAATCGTTATTTCAATATAAAATGCTTGAAAAATATCACAACAAAGGACGAGAAAGAAATTAATCAAGAGCATAGCTCGAAACAAATAAGTTAATCAAAGATAACCAAGGCAGTGAAAGAAAATTGATTGGGGTGTATCTTGAAAAAGAATAAAGTAATCAAAGATAGCAAATTCAAAATGCGTAAGATAGAAGTTAGGTGCCCCAGATATCGCAGCCTGAGCTTCTCTGTACAAACTTCTTGAGGACCATTTTGAGCTCAATACGTGTTTAGAGGATCCGGAGTACTTTGTCAATGCCCCAAGACGTAGCATACTTCCTCAATGTTAATTCAAGCATAGCAAGACTATCACATGCCCAATCTTTGATCAAAATTTGAGCCGCCTTTTTCGGGTTTTCAGCTCAAAACCTCTTTGGTCTCAAAGCGCCCTTTGCGAGTTTTCGCCTTGGCCTCTCTTTTTTTTCTTTTCTTTTTTTTTTTTAAAAAAATTTGATGACTGTCGACTTTGCAATATTGGCATATGAAGCAACATTCACCCTCTTAGTGAAGTAATCGATGACCACAAAGATAATTCGATGTCAACTAGAAGCTTTTGACGAGATCGGCCCCAGAACATCCATGCCCTACCTATAGTAAAGTCTATGAAGACTATGGAGGAGTCACATAAATCTCATCTTCTTCAATTTAGTATTTGCGGTATAACTGATGCAATCCCCTTCCACGGTAGACCAACAGTACCCGATCATCATGTTTAGCCCGCGTCCTAGTAGCCCAGGCATGTCTTGATATGATCGTGCAAAAACATCTTTGAATTCTTAAAAATAACTCAATGATGTCTCGCCTTATTTCTGTGGTGAGCTAGGCTACAATCTTCACCTCTTTTCTAGGCTCATAATATCCACTAGCCCTTTGTAGAGTAGGGTCTGTTTTTCATCTTGTTCTACCATTCTTAACAAATTAGAAGATAGGTTACAATCTTTGTCATCTTCAAAGTCCTGAGATACCTCTAGACACATATCTTACTCGAAAGGAGACTCTGAGTTAGTAACAGCGTTGCTCACATTGTTGATATCTGGAGACCTATTGTAGGTTCGAAGGAAGATTCCAAAGAATAAATGATTCAAAGAATGATTATTTGTATGGTCATGAATGAAGAATGAAAGAATACTTGAAAGAAAGTGTAAAGAACAAACAAAAGAAAAAACTAAGAACAATTGTTTGTACAGTATGAAATGGAAAAAATAAAAGAATATTTTCTCAAAAAGATGCATTTTATTGAAATAAAAATTCTGGACACAAGCCTATTTCACAAAAGGGTTCTTATTGTCTCTAGGCTTAAGGCAACAAGCATGTTTTGAATATTACTCTAGATTAGCTCTAAAAATACAGGGATCTCTTCCACATTCTCATTATTCAAAACACTCCCAAGTATGCAAGGGCTTGGAAACTTCGTTACCCGGTTCCGTCTTCGCTTTTCACTTCTTCAAGGAGTCATAACATTCTTGTCTCCTCCTTCAATTATCGCATTTACTACCTCGTCAAAGTGATCAGGTTCTGATGAACGTCAAACTTCACAATTCCCATTCTAATGAACCTTTCGACCAACTTTTTAAACGTAGTACAGTTTTCAATTGAGTGACCCGTTATTCCCGCGTGGTACTCACATTGGGCATTCTCATTATACCATTTTGGGAAAGGAGGTTGTATGGGTTCCGTGTAGAACGAAGACACCACATGCGCATCAAACAAATTCTGATACAGCTCTTTGTATGTCATCGGGATGGGTGTGAACTGGAGCCTTTCTGTATTTGGCCTCAAGTTAGATTCCTGCTTTGAAGAGCCTTGATAGCTAGTGGTTACAGCCCTCGGCTGGCCTACGGTGACTGCTTTGGGATGCATGCTTAGGATACTCACTTCATTTTCCTTGTTTCTCCGGGCTGATCTTTTGGCGCTTTCTCCTGTTTCTATCTTGCCACCCCTTATGGCATTTTCAATCATTTCTCCCGCCATTACTATATCCGCAAAGCTTTTTGTGGTACTTCCTATTATGTGAGTAATGAATAGGGCCTTTAAAGTATTGATGAAAAGTATTGTAGTTTCCATTTCTAGGAGTGGTGGCTGAACTTGCATGACAATTTCCCTACATCTTTGTGCATACTGCCTGAAGCTTTCATTTGATTTCTTCTCCATGTTTTGCAAGGTGATTCTGTCAGACGTTATGTCTGCCACATGATTATATTGTTTCATAAATTCTTGTGCTAGGTCTCCCCAGGAATTAATCCTAGCACAACTCAATTGGTTGTACCACCTGGACGCTGCCCCCACCAAGCTATCTTGGAAATAGTGGATCAATAGTTGATCGTTATTAACATACCCAGTCATCCGTCTACAGAACATGGTAATATGGGCTTTAGGACAGCTAGTCCCATTGTACTTCTCAAATTCTGGCATTTTAAACTTGTAAAGAAGCACCAAATCTTGAACCAAGCTCAAGTCTTTAGCATCAATTCCATGGTGATTATCAGTGTTTTCCAAGGCCTTGAACTTTTCTTCTAACCATCTACAACGATCCTCTAACTGCCTTGGTAATTCAATTCTTGTTCATTCCCTCTCTGCTCTAGCTAAATCAAGGATAACAGGATTAGTAGGGAAATCTCCTAAGTTAAACCCTGAGCCAACTTGGAAATTCATGGGCACCCCAGTATCAGCTTGACCTTGTTGAGCACTAATTGTAACAGATGGCCTTCGAGGATATGCTTTAGGTTGTGTTTGTGCATGCGGTGGGGTAAAACCCGGAGAATAATCCTCATTATCTTCTCTAACATTAGTCATGAGGCATTTTCCCTTTTCTATTGCCCCATTCAGTAGCTGAGTCATTTGAGCCACCATATTCCTTTGAGCTTCCACCATTTGTTCCCTCATATCTTGTTGGATCTTTGCCAACTGCTCTTGCAGGTGGTCTTGCATGTCTCTCTAGAACTGTTCGAGTCTTTGATCCATATTTTTTTGTCTTTGCGCGAGTACCGTAATGATGTTTAGTTTCCAAATTAACTTTCTCTCTTTCTCTCTTTTTCTGAAATAACTTTAACTAATTAGGGTCCTTCTATGGATTTTAATGCATATGATGCGATGTAATGCAAATGCATGAAATGAATGCAAAAAGAAAGAGAGGCGTTGATTCTGAATTCAATTCCATTAAAACAACTTTTCTAGAAAATAAATTCCTTTACATAAAACGGATATTTATACGACCTTTCCCTCATATTCCAAGCGAAGACATTGATCCCTTTCTTCTTATCTGGATATTAAGGTCCAATTTCGCGAACTTTCTAATAAATGTCTCTACTAGCTCTTTTTACTTGATCTGGGCTGCGACTCACTGCTCACTTATTTCCATAATGCTCGTTTGCCTCTTCAAGAAAGCCAAGACGTGGTGATTCTTGAATAGTCTTTGTCAGCTTGAATCCTTGGGCAATAAAGTCTTGTATTCCCTCACGGACTATCAGTCTTCTCTCGTTGTGTTTACTTGGACCATATTCGGACGACCGTATTATAATCCACTTTATCAAAAAATCCATTTTCTCATGACAAACTCTTCTATTTAGCAATCGAATTTGAATCAACACCTCTTTTCTATGATGTGAATGCAATGCAATCAAAACAAAAGAGAACACATTAGCACAAGAGAAATAAATAACAAAATAGGGCACCTTTCTGGGTGACCACTAGGGTTTGGCATAGTTCTACCTAGGGTAAGCCCTTAGGTTTTCTACATGTGGTTTAGCTCTAAAGTTGAGGTATTCGAACCAGCAGATTCCTCGATCCTCACCCATTATAGGCTGATACGGATTGAGTTCAATTCAGGGGAATACATTTCCCTATGGCTGCACGGAGATGAAAATCTCACGAAGACATAGGTATGGATGTATCCCGAAAGCGATTCACTATCCTACACGGAGGTGAAAACCTCACGAAGGAGTAGCTTCTCACTCCCACTTAAAAGGGTGTGACCACAATGGTCATGCAATGCAATGCAGAAATACTTTACAAGATTAGACCAACATGCAATAAAAAGGATCATAATTTTTCAAATCGGATTTTCAAATTTAGACAAAAGGACAGGAAGTAATCAATTTTACGGCTTGACTCTCTTATTATGTCCCCAGCAGAGTCGCCAAGCTATCGAAACCATTTTTAAGTTTTTTTACAAAAAAGGGGATAGACTATAAAAACGAAAATGGAGTCGCCACCAATCCCTTTTTGCTTAGGTGTGATCGGATCACCTCATAAAATATTTTATTTCAAAACATTAATTTTGGCCTATGAAATTCAAGAAAATGGGTTCGGGATTCGGTTACGTACGAGGAAGGATTAGCACCCTCGTAACGCCCAAAATTGGTACCGGATTGATTAGTTATTGTCCTAATGTTGAAAATTCGAAAAGATTTGAAAACATGATTTCTTTAAAAACTTGAACAATTTGAGTTGGAACTTGAGATTCCTTTGTTCCGGAAGAATACAAACATCACATTCAACACATTAGGACATGATGTTTTAAACCCTCATAGCCAACATCATCTCATGATATAAAAAATTCATAAAAAGGAAATTTAGTTATTTAGTCAAACGGAAACTCGAAACCTAGCACGTTAGGGCACTATTTCCCGAATTTCTAAATGCAAAACATTGTCTTATTTAAGAAAAACTTTTGGATAAAATTTAGTAATTAAAGGAGATAGATATTTTTAAACAAAGATTTAAAAAAATAACATTAAGTTATTACAAAAGGTGCAATTTACTAAAGTTACAAGTCATATTGACAGTTAGCACTAACATAAACAATTAAGAAAAAGGATGACAAGCAATAATAATAATGTTAAGGTAAATAAAGATAATGGATTCAATTTTTTAAAAAAAAATGAAAAATCAAAATAAAAAAATATGGAGTAGATAATAGTAATTTTAAAAGAATCTATGAAAAAATTAAAAAAAATTATTCACAAGATTAAATTCATGTATAAAAAATAATAATATAAGGTAAATAATATACTCAAAACAATTAATGAATATTATAACAATTTTAAAAAAATTTAAAAAAAAGGTATAAAAATGATATGGATGAATAAAAAAAAGTTAAAAAAAAAACGCAAAAGTCAACCTAACTCCCGCAATATGAGGATTCAACGAAATTCCTCCACCAAAATCTAACTCGAACGGAAGCAACTCAAAAAGAAATGAAGAGGAGCGAAGAATAAAATAAGAACAAGCCACAGAAAATAAGAACGCAAAAGAGAGGGAAATTTGAGTGAATGCTCTCAAGAATTTTTATTACTCAAAACTCAAGTGTCCTTTACAATGAAGGGAGAGGCCTCTATTTATAGTTGAGCCTCCCAAAATCCAAAGGTACAGATCAATTACATCAACGGCTAAGATTAAAAAGTACCTACAAATTAAATCTCTAAGATTACAAAATCATATCTTCTAAGATTGCATACCATATCTTCTAAGATAACATATCATATCTAAGATTTGCATATCATATCTTCTAGGATTGCATATCATATCGAAGATTGCTTGAAGATTGTGTTCCCATATACGTCAAGCTTGTAGATGGACCTTCAATCTTTTCAAGTAATGGGTCATTCCGATCGGCCAAATGATATATTTTGGACTGGACTTGGACTTTGTTTTATTATTTTGGGTTTATTATTTTTTGTATGGGCCCGGGCTAAATTGGCCTATTACAGGCATGTATAGGGATTATGTCATTTTGAGTTATATCATATTGGGAGCCAAAGTGTTGGCTAGTAAGGTTACTATCCTTTCTGTATATTGCCAAAGAAATTGGTTAATATTTGTTAAGTTTCATATCTTATTGATGATGGGCTTCATGAATTCTACAAGTGATGTTTCAAGGGTTATTCATAGTGTATAAAGGCCATGTTATGTATTACTTGAGTTGGTATAAGTGTGTTGATGTTTCAGGGTGACAATTGGCTTGGAAAATAGCCCCTAAGTGTCCACACGGGTAGACACACGGGCGTGTGTCTAGGCCGTGTGTGACACACGGACAACCTCTATGGGTGTGTTGATAAGTCGTGTGTCCCCTGATTTAATTGCGAGAATTCAATTCGTCATAGGGCCAGCGCACGGGCGTGTACTTAGGCCGTGTGCTCCTTAAGGGGTTGCTGACGTCATAAGCAGAATACCCCTAGTTTTCACACACGGGTGAGGACACATGTGTGTCTAGGCCGTGTGAAGGACACGGGCCATTGACACGGGCGTGTGTCTGGCCATGTGAAAACCCCTGTAGGTTCGAAATAAAAATAAATTCTACACGGGCAAGGGACATGGGCGTGTGCGACCACACGGCCTACCCATACGGGCGTGTCCCAAGTCACACAGGCGTGTGACCCCTGTATAGACAAAAATTTTCAAAGAATGTAAAAGTTTCCGGTTGAACTCCGAAACCTTCCGGATGTATGTTTAAGGCCTCGTAGGCCCATGATATTTATGTTATGATTAAGAAGGAGAAGTTTTAAGTTGGAAGGAAATTTATAGCCCAATACTTCATGTTTAAGTAAGGTTGAGTACGGTAATGCCTCGTATCCTGTCTCGGCGTCGAACACAGGTAAGGGGTGTTACACATCAAGTGTTGGTAGTGCATACTTACGCAACGTCTTTTGAGCCATTAGTAGCTTTCTACAGATTTGTACTTGTGGTTCAGGTGGATCATCAAACAATGGATTTCCCCGAGGTAAGTGTAACACCCCTAACCCGTCTCCGTCACTGGATTAGAGTTATAGAGCATTACTGTACAAAACAAAACTTTAAACTTCAAAATAGAACAAATATTTCAATTTAAGTATAATCTCCAATAATTCATTCCAATCATAGCAAACATACACATTTAGGCCTTAAATCAAGCTTTCGGGGACTTAAAAATAATTTTGAAGCAATTAGGGATCAATTTGAATAAATTAAAAAATTTTGGGAAAAATATGAAAAATTAGAAAATCAGGGGTCACGTGGTCGCGTGGTCAGGCCGTGTGACACAGCCTAGACTGTGTGGACATTCGAAGTACGGAAACACAGCCATATCCCAACCTGTGTGCCCACTTGTGTGCATATTCAAAATAGGGCCACACGACCGTATAGCAAACCATGTCTCAGGCCGTGTGAAACATACACCTAAAATATAAATGACACACAGTCGCGTGAGGAGACCGTGTGTGGCACATGGTCGTGTGACAGCCCGTGTCCCAAGCTGTGTGCTCCAATTTTAGCCTTTAAAACAAGTCAGTTCTAAAACGATTCTTGCACATCAAGGAACACCATTTGCACATACATTCCTGTGGTCAAAACACTCTCCAAACACACTCAAAATATACCAAATCAATCAACTTAAAATTTCTAGCCAATATGCCATTCAAAGGCACCACATGTCATTTATCAAAATCATTCTAGAACAAAACTACAGTGCCATCTCTGAACCACGTAACATAGTTATAAAAGAGCTACTTATTGTCAACCATTACCATCACAACTTACCATTTTAGATAGGCATACCAAAACAACCATAGTCATAAGAGTTTTAGCATGTACAAGCCAAACTAAACCATATATAATCATTTACAAGAGAAACCAAAACATATCAAAAGGCTTCAATGACATCAAACCATATACATGCCATTTATAACCATAATTCAAAATAACTAAAGCTACCCAATTGATTGTTGGATAGCGTGATAGAACTCCAACGAGATTCCAACCGGTTGAGCTTCAGATAGTCTATAAAACAGAAGAAACACAACTACTTAAGCATTTAATGCTTAGTAAGCTCACATAAGATTAACTTCAACTTACCGAACATGAATTGTTAAACCATCCAACCATGTTCATTCCATCATTTAAACATTATACTTTCCTATTCACCACAATCCACATGGTTTGTAGAACACATAAAAACATAACATTTATATAATATAGCATATGCTAGGAGATGAATTTCCATAATTCTCTCTTCCATCACAATAAATTCATATCCTTTACATTTCATATATACATTCATCTTTCCTTTTCATGTGAACATTAGCAATAATAAGTTTTTATACGTGCCTTTTCATTAATCTTTACTTACTCGTTGAACCATATAGAATTACGTCGGATACTCGGGAATGCTCTCACATAGTGTGCTTTTTCAAGTAATCGTATCCTTTTCAATAATACTCACACGAGCTGTGGGTCGAGATGTTAGCTACATGATGCTTCTCGCACGAGCTGTGGAGAACCGGCAACAAATGCAGAACCTCAGCCATTGGTAAGACATCCATGACCAGCAGTCAAAACTGTATAAACCCTAATGACATGTCATTTGTATCCTAAGAATTCTTAAGGTTCACACGGGATTATTTAACCGTCAATTAATCAAAACATCGTGATATTGTCGAGTCAAATTATATTTAACATATTATAATGAATAATCAATTTAAACCATAATTAATAAGGTTATAACTCATAAGGACTTACCTCGACAACTAGGGTTGCAATAACAGAGTTGAAGACTAGTCCAAAGCTTTAGCTTTTCCTGATTTAGGTCCGGTTGTTGCGTATCTTGATCTAAATAATAATTTCATTCAATTAAGTATTTCAAATAACTTCAAATATCCAATCCAAACCTATAATCCATATTAATGTAAAATTAAAAAATTACCCTCAATATTTTAACTTTTATACAACTTAGTCCTTCAGCCCATAACTTGAAAATTTGCCATTTTTCTAACCCAAAATATGATAGCCGATTTTTCCCGATACCTATATCAATCCACATTTTTACTCATTTCACTCAAAATACGTGGAATTTACCATTTAAATCATTTAATCCCTAAACCTTAAATTCACTAAAATTCACTTAACAAATCATGTTCATTTAACAACCAAACTTGATTATATAACACTTAACATCAGAAACACATCAAATTCATTCATGGCTAGTCCCTCAACCTTTAATAATTTTTCAAATTATCCTTTGGACTAAGTAGATTAAGCTAAAATGAGATCAAAAACATAAAAATCACTAAAAATGGGTTTCAAAATCTTACCATGCATCAAATGCAACTTGAACAAAAAAAAAATTAACCTAAAAATTGAGGTTTCGGCAAAATCCATGTGAAATTGAAAAAGATGATAGTTAATTTCATTATTTATTCACTTATTTAATAATTTACTACATTACCCTTGATTTAAAAGCTTATAAAACAATTAAATCATGTACACTATTGTCCACTAGCATTATGAATGGCACAATTACCAAAAAAGTTCATTAATTTGCATTTCAAAAGCCATTTAATTCATTTAACTATTAGAAACCAACGTTTACATCTTTTACAATTTGGTCCTTTTTACCTAATTAACCATTTAAACTTCAAAATTTTTTAACAAAAATTTAATACAACCTTAAAATAACTTTATAGACATTAAATAAACAATAAAATATTTACTCTCTCATCGGAATTGTGATTCCGAGACCACTATTTTTTACACCACTGAAAATAGGTTATTACAAAAAGTCAGCTACCACGGATGGATCATTCTGCATTAATTGACAGTCGCATCTTAGAAATCATTTTGGATCAGGTATGGCTCAATTGGAGTGCTTCCACTTCGGGTCATAAACTGAAATCAGAGACAAAGAATAAAAACTATTAAACTAGATTAAAAATTAAAGATAACAAAAATAAAATAAAGCAAGAAAATTGTATCTATAACTTTTAATTTTCCTATTTATCCTAGTAATTTCAGAAAGTAAATATAAATTTAATGTCGAAACCTCGCCGGCAACAGCTCTAACAACTTGATCACCTCCAAATATGCAAATTTTTAGAGTAAAAATCATGCAAATAAAATATATATAATTCAATGAGGTATCTGTAAGAGAACAAGTCAAATTGTATTATAGTTTTGTGTTACAACTGTAACACCCCTAACTCGTATCTATTGTCGAAATAGAGTTTCGAAGTATTACCAAAACATTCAGAACATTTTACAAATAATTTATGTAGATTACTATTCATTTACCGAGATTATTCAAAATGTCCCTTAATTAGACCCTCGAGGTCCAATGCGAGCATTAGAATCAAGCCGGGACTTAATCGGAAACCCATAAAATTTTTCGCGACATTTTAAAAATTTTCCAAAGTTGCGGGGCTCACACACCCGTGTGGTCTAAGGACACGCCCGTGTGATCAGGCCGTGTGGTCACACACGCCCGTGTCCCTAACCCGTGTACCCTCTGACTTGCAAGCATAAAGAATTTGAAGTCACATGGCCAAGTCACACACTCATGTGCTAGGCCATGTGGCAAATTTAATTTTCAAAATTTAAGTGCAGTTTTCACACGACCGTGTAACACGCCTGTGTTCATGGCCGTGTCAACCACACGGTTGAGACACACGCCTATGTCTCTGCCCGTGTGCCCAATTTTGAGCATTCTGTTTCTAAATTTTTAGGTGCAGGGGACACACGGCCAGGCCACACACCCATGGGGTAGGCCGTGTGTGACACACGGCCTAGATACACACCCTTGTGGACAAAATAAAGCCATTTCTAGCCTTATTTGTCACCCAAAACTTACCATTTTCCTGCACCAACACTCACAAGCATATGTCCACCAATCCAACATCATATTCACATAAAATTTATCATCAATCATGTGGTATTATCTCATGCATCAAATGATATAAACTTACTCTTATCATAAACTTATATGCTAACATAATTCTAACAAACTAACACATAATAAGCACTTATGTGATTACCAAAATATTACTTCAAAATGGCCAAACTCAGACCACCACTAGTCATTCCAATGGCTAGATTACAAAACAACAATTACAAGCCATCATTGGCCAAATAAGCTTATACATGTCATTATACCAAAATGAGATTTCTATTTATACCAAAATGAGATAGTGGATAGTATGATTGATGCTCCGACCGACCTCTAACCTTCGTGAGCTTTTGAGCACTATAAAAGCAGGGAAAATTAAACGGAGTAAGCATTTTATGCTTAGTAGGTTCGTATAACGGAAAATAAACTTACCGGTCATATTTATTAATACAAGCATACATAAATTTGCATTCCATCAATTTTGGGTAAGTTACCTAAACACATACACTTATTCAAACAAGTTAGTCGCATAATCTCATATGAATATCAAATAATATAGATGAGCTCATCACATTACAAGCTTCCATTAATTTCACCTTTCCATTCTTCAAGAGTCCTTTCCGTCAAACTATTGAAATTTCGATGGATGTTCGGGTAATATACTCATGTGCAAAAGTACCCATTAGGGTACAAAATAAAAAGGCACACTCTTGAGCCATACATTTTACAATAGGATTACCAGTCCAGGCTAAATCCTATCCATAACATATGCTCTAGAAAGCTTAATTTAGATTACCTATCCAGGCCAAATCCAATCTATATCAAAAGCTCAAAAGGGCTTGCATTAGAATTACCCGTCCAGGCTAAATTCTATATGCAACATATGTAATATTATTCTTATTTAAGAAATCACCTTAATCCATTGAATTTCAACATCCAACCGGAACATGACAATTTGTCCATTTTTCACACCTTAGGACTATTTCATTATGTATATATCATCTCACACAATCATACAATTCATTTCAAGCATATTAACATACATATTTAAGTTACACGAACTTACCTTGAAAATAGTTCGTATTTGAATGTCAACTAATCCAAAACCTTTTACTTTCCTCGATCTAGTTCTATAGTTGGTCTTTCCGGATCTATATGGATAAATTTAACTATTAATCTATCACATTTCATTTACATTTGCATTCTATTATATCCTAGGTAAATTTACCATTTTGCCCCTATCCTTTTTAAAAATTCTGATTTCGTCCCTAGGCTCGGAAAATGAAATTCATGAAATTTAACCATTTTCCAAGCCTAGTCAAAATTTATATACTACATTTACAGCACATACATTTCAAAATTTTTAAAATTTTCCATGGGTTTTACCACTTTTTCATTTTAGTCCCTAAATCAAGTTTTCATCAAAAATTGCTTTGTAAAAGTTGTTTATCTATGAACAACCTTTCATTTTCTACCATAAATTTCTAATTTTCAGCATATTCAGCCATGACCCAAATTTCATACCTTGATAACTTTTCAAATAAATCCCCTACATAGAAATATTAGACTATCCCGATTCTAAAAATATAGAAATTACTAAAAACGGGTCTTAATTTCATACCTTATTAAGCTTGAAAAGTTTTCTTCCTTTCTCCTAGGGTCCTCTCTCCCAAGGTTTCCATAGAAAAATTGGGGAAGATGATATGAAAATAGATGATTTATTTATTTTAATTAATTATCATCTATTAATTTTATTGATTTCCATTTTAGTCCCTACCCTTTTCTAATTTTTCTATGGATGAGTCATTAAAATATCTACTAACTATTCTTCAATGGTCTAATTACCATATAAGGACCTTAAGTTTTGAATTTCATAGCTACTTAATACCTATAGCTACTAGAACTCAACTTTTGCATTTTATGCAATTTAGTCCTTTCCCTAATTAAACACACAATCAGCAAAATTTTCGTATCAAAATTTTTATGCGACCTTCCTATCATGATACCAACCATAAAATAAAATAAAATAAATTTTTATTTTGGCTCAGATTTGTGGTCCCGAAACCATTGTTCCGATCTCACTGAAAATGGGTTGTTACAACAATGGAGTACTGGTAAGCATTCAGACGGTCGTACCCAAGAGAGGTTGAATTAAATCTAAAAATGTATTGTACAGTAGTAGATCTAAAGAGTAGTCACTAAAAATTATATTACGATAATTAAAACTAAATATTGAAGTCATAAAATGAAAACAAAAATACTAAAATGAAAAACTCTCGAATGACAAGAAGAAGATTAACTCGCTTCAGTGATTGTAATTAACTTCAGAATTCGTGTTTTATTAGTGAATTAGTTACTAACTAACCAGTATTACCTCTCGGCCTTTACTAATTAATTATTCGATGAATACTTACTTATCTCTCAATGATAAGTGCTAAAAGTAACATGTTTTAATCTCATTCTTAATACGTTTTTGAATGATTATTCGATGTAAAATGGTGAATTTTATGCTCCTAAAATTCATGTTTCTATACTTGTGAGAGCATTTGAGAGCAAAAGGAGCGACAATCAGAAAATCGAAGCAAGTTTCAGGAGCCACATAGGTTGGACCATTTTACACAACTTAGACGCTCACACGGCCCTGTGGCAGGACGTGTTGGTTTCGTGAATTGCATTATAAAATGTTAAAAAAAATACGATTTTTAGGTTTTTTGGGCATCCTAAGACCTATATATGACAAAAGAAGAAGATAGGAGCGAGCCATCATAGAATATTTAAGAAAACAACTCGATAAACACCATTGAAACAATTTTGAAGCAAATTTCCATCAAAATTAAAAGTTCCTTTTTGATTTCTTTGGAGATTATTATTGTAACATCCGGGAATTAAGGGCTTTGCGTTTATTATGCTTCTGTGTGTTTGAATTGCTTTGTCTATGGTTTGAGTGCGTTTGGGGTCCCTGGGAAGGCTCGGGGTTAAGCCGAAGCGTAGGCAAAAATTTCAATTTTGGGCACTTTAGAGAGAGCTAGCTGAGGCAGGCTTTAAGAGTTATTGCTTGTGTTTTGTAACACAAGAAGTGTTGTGGCAAAGTGGCAAGGAGATGCCACCTAGCATGCAGGGGAATGGCGTCACAAAGGGAACTGTGAGGGGGAGGGTTCGAATCTCTCAAGCAGCACAAGGACATTATTTTTGGCTCAGGCAAGGGAGGCAGCTGGATGGTAATCAAACTCTGGAGGAGAGAGACAAGACTTGGTCAAATAATTCAAATATGTGGTAGAGAGCCATTTGGGGAGTTTGAATCATTCAAACCAAATTTAATGAGCGGAGGAGAGGGGATTAAGGAGGGAATCAAGGAAGAAGCATGGGGGATTGAGGTGAGTAGGGTGTTGGCCGAATTATGGAAAGGTGGGAGGTTGGCTTGTGCGGTTTAGGCATAGTGCTAGGGGCCGAATCTCTTTTTTTGTTTTTGGCTCATAGATGTGGCATTTTCGGTCAGCTGGGGGAGGTGCCGAAATTTTGTCTTCCAAATAGGTGCCTGAAGTTACTTTCTCTCATTGTTGGTTCTTTCATTTCGTTCTCTATCACTCTTGGTCATTGCCAAACCTCCTACCTAATTCTTTTCTTTTCACATCATTTCATTTGTGCCAAATAGGGTTACCTTCTTTTCATCCCATTTGTTCTCTTGACCGAATCATCTCTTGGGGAACCTCACTTTTGGCATTCTTTCTCCTTGCAACCAAAAACCGAAACTTCAAATTCCCCTCTCTTCTTTTGTTCACACTCACTTTACATTTCATAACCCCTTGGCCGAACTCTCCTATCACTTTCTTCATTGCATCATTTTCTCTCATTTCTTTCTTTATGGCCGAATTTCCCACTTACATCTTGGTGATTCACCTTTTGTTTTCTTGCTCATCTATTCAAAGCCGAAATTTATTCTTCTTTCTTCCCTCTGAGTTTGCTTTTATTGTTCCTATTAGCCGAATCTCTGACTATTCTTCTCCCTTCATTCGATCTCATCTCAGAAGATTGCCGTCACTCACTCTCCTAAATATTTTTCCAATCGGTTTCTTCTCATTTGGTGGTAATTACTCTCCTCCCCTTTTCGATTTGTTTCTTCTCCCTTGCTGGTTGATAAATCGAAGGCGTTAATCCTATACTGTGGTGCTTTGGCCGAATGTAGAGGGCCTCCTTTTCATATTCTCTCTGCGTCTAGCCAGTGTTTGAAGGGTTCTAGGAGGCAATCGGTCGATCAGGGTAAGGGGCTTATACCATTCGTTTGGCTGAAAGGCCACTCCTTTTAACCTATACCTTGGAGAGCCGAATCTGATTTGGTAAATGTGTAGGGACTTCGACGACTCCTTAATCCAAGCTTAATAGCCTCCGGGTTCTGTCGATCTAGGTAAGGAATCTTTCCATCTTGAGCGTATATCCTTATTTTCTCTGCTTCAATACCTTAACCCGGTCTTCTGACCAAGATCGTTTTCATGGAATCAAATGCCAGCCAAGTAAGGGAGGGGGTTGAACCCGTAGTCCCAGCCCCTAAGTTTAACCGACGTGTGGTATCGGCAGTACTGGACTGGCCACCGGGTTGAGGACCGGCTTTAG
The DNA here is from genome assembly GCA_005393395.2 of Gossypium australe. Lineage (NCBI taxonomy): Eukaryota > Viridiplantae > Streptophyta > Magnoliopsida > Malvales > Malvaceae > Gossypium > Gossypium australe. The sequence continues at coordinate 122,622,828 of CM016616.1, forward strand.
AGCATAATAGGCAGATAGCAGTCGTCCCTGCTAACGAGAGTGTCGACATAGAAAGCATAGTATTGCGTGTTATCAGGTGTGTAATTCTCGCACACTCTGTATATTAAATTATGTTATTAACTTTGTTGGATGAAAGCCGAAACGACTGAATCGGCAGTCGAGATACCCTTGGGGGTAAGGTTGGAGACACCGGGTAAGTTCCGCTACAATTTCATGTTCGAAATATGTGTTTGTATGAATTATCTGACTGTATGCATTCAAGGTATGACCATTCATTTTAGTATGTTAACATGTGCATGAACTGGGGATATGATGCAAAAGGGGAAGTACTATTTAGGGACTGTCACAGTGGTTTGGTACCACAGTGGGTTGGCCCCACACATTTGATTTAGTGACTATGTCTCAGTGGCTTGGTGCCACGGTGGTTTAACACCACGTATATATATAATTCGGTGACTTGTCTCAGTGGTTTGGTACCACAATGGGTTGGCCCCACATATATCTATACGAGATTGTCACAGTGGTTTGGTACCACGGTGGGTTGGCCCCACGCATACAATTAGTGACTCTGTCACAGTGATCTGGTATCACGGTGGTCTTGAATCACAGTGGCTTGGTGCCACGGGCGATTGGTGGATTCAGGTGTTGTAGAGGATGGAAAGTAGGTGGGTCTAGGCTGCATTACATACATACTTAATATATTAATTGTGTGAGCTGAGGCCCAATGGGCCTCGGTGGGTGAAAAGCCCAGAGCTCGTTTAATGGGGATTTACACACTGAGTCTCGACGACTCACCCCTCTGCTAAATTTTGGAGGTAATCATTAGATCGGGATTCGGAGCCGGGGTGGACTCGAGGTGGCCATGCATAATGCTCTAAGTATTTCATCTTCAATATTTTTAAATTTCACTATTAAATTTTGGATTTTGGTGTTGTTATAAGGCCACTGAAACGTTAATTTGGGTTTTTATTATGAATTTGTTATAGCATGCCTAATAATTATCAAAGTGGAAGTTTTCTAAGATTAAAACCTTGAGCAAAAAGTTTTATTTAAATGGTTAACAAAAGATGGGTAATAAGCAACAAATTGATTTAGAGATTTTTCTTATAACCGCAACTTCATTTTCAATTGACAAGCTTTATGAAATTCCTTAAATTCAACTTTCGACAAATAAACCTGACTTCGTAATTCAGTTCAAATTAAACAACTACTTCAAATTTTCTATGATACACAAAGTTTTCTTCAAAGTGTGGTATTAGTTAGTTTTTTTTCAAAATTTCTTTCCGGTAACATACCAGATTCGGTCGTAGCATTTGACCGGATTTGGGGTGTTACAATTATGTGTTTCTTTGTTTCTAGTGGTTATAATGTATTTTTGATGTTTTTATTTGTTAGGATGAACTAATTTTCTAAATACCTAGGGGAGATGAACCCTATGATGAATTCTGTCATTTGATTTTTATTTTACGCAATAAATACTTGATCTTATTCTCAATTACGTGTGCTTAATTCTTGGTTTAATATTTCTAGACTATTGATCCATGTTTGATGTGTTTAAATTAGAGGAGGAATAGACCCTGTTTAAGAGTAAATCTAGCGTAATTGAGTGGAGTTACATGTAATCCTAGAAATAAGACGACAAAAATTTATCAAATTAGAGTCAAATCTAATAGGGGAATCCATAGATCGAGTTAATACGATAATAAGGGTTTTAATTAGAAAGAAACTTCAATTAATCAACCTAGAGTCAGTTGCTCTTATTCTTGAAGAGTGATATTAGCATAATTTAGGGATTTCTATGCATCAAAATACTAAGTGAAGAAATTGCGTAATTCAGATTTATAGTGACAAATGAAACCTAGGTGAATATGTCCTGGGTATTGTTTCACTTCTTGATTGTTAATCGTTTATTTTCCTAAATTGTTTTTTGCCGTGTTCTTAGTTAATTTAATTAGTTAATTTTAGTTTTTAATTGACCATTCAAATTTATCAGTTAAATAATAGAAAGACGGTAATTAGTAGTGCTTTTAGTCTTCGTGGGAATAATATTTTTGCTCACTGTAACTACACTACTAATTGATAGGTGCACTTGCCTTAGCCAAATTTTAGTTGGTTTACAACTACATCACTCGACCTCACTTTCTTGACCGGGATAAATCACGATTTACTTGAATAACTTATCTTTCAACCTCGTTAAACCTAGAATACTTCCTAGGGTTATCGTTAATGTTCCTAAAAGACTTAGCCACCCATCGATTCAATAACCATCTTCCTTAAAATTAAATTAATCATGCCAGGACACAAACTAAATTAAAAGAGAGAAAGATAGAAATTGGTTCGTTTGATAAATTGGATGTGCTCGGATCGTGAAATCCCTTAACAGTTGTCGAGAAATAGACATTTGCAAGAGAAACATAAAAAAAAGTTATGAGAATACTAAATAATTAAGACTTGGACTCAAATCGAATCCAAGTCGAATAACAAGAAATAAAATAAAACTAAGCTAAAATCCTGAACTACTGAATTAAAATCCTAAAACGGCTTGCCAAAAACTCCCTCTAGTTAAACATAAGCCTCCTACTTATAGGCAAAGTTAGTAGCCCTAATTATGTAACACCCCAAACCTGGCCTAGACGTTATGGCCGAATCTTGGCGATATCACATGGTAGTGTTTTGGAAATAAATGAGTTGTCGTAAAAACCTCTTTCCGAATTAGCCTCATTACAAAATCTTATGTTAATTCTAGGATGCGTCATTCATTTTCAAAACATAGTTCATTATCACAAAAGTATTCTCTTTCAAAACGATATTAATTTTCAAAACGTCACTTATCGCGAAGCTTTTTAAATCAATTTGCGTATTTGAGTGTATTTTGTTAAAACATTTGATTCGTTTTGAAAACTCGATTAACCCTACTACTAGCAGTCGTAAATCATAGAAATCCCAAATTAACCATGAAAATCCAAAAAAGGCCATTATTACAGTAAAATACCCTAAAATTAAATCAAAATTATCATTAAGTACTAAAATAGAACGAAATGGGTCATGTAGCCACCACTGAGTCCTCCACCGCACCGATCCGCCTATGATTGGGGATTTCCTATACAGTTAAAACATAAGGGTGAGTTTATGAAAAATCAGTGTGTAATCTCAAATAGCACAAATAGACAGATGGAAGGCAATAACAGTCTGGGCCTAAGCCCTATTCAGAATCAGTGACAGTATCAGTTTGGGCTTTAGCCCATCTCAGTACAAAGGCAGTCATGCATTTGGGCCTTGGCCCATTACGGTATCAGTAATCAGTACAGTATCACAATATGCAGTATCTGAGTCCTACCCAGCCAGCCTCTACACTCTATCTCCGTCCAACCCTACACTCCATGTGGGGATATAATGGACCCACCCATCCGTACACTCCAAGTAGTACCGGTTGCGGCACTAGACAGTAGTTTGCAGTTGAGCTGCCAGTAAGTTAGGCTCGAAGCCTTTCAGTACACTTCCTCTGATCCATATAAGCCCATCCCCATGCAATGCATCATACAATCATGTCATGTCAAATCATGGTATCATATATGTCTTCAGTACAGTTTTAACAGCATGCTCACAATACAATCGTACACGTATATATATAAAGTACATGGGTATAACAGTCATCCAGTCAATTAGGGATCTAGGTAATCTTACCGACCCTACAGTAGGTCCACAGTCGACTCGGGCAACCCGTGCAACCTTAGCAGTCAAAATAGTGAAAATGGGCTCATGAGCCTATGTAATTTACCCATGTGGGCCCACACACCCGTGTGGATCACACGGGCTGGCCCAATAATCCCACACACATGTGTGGTTCACCCTTATGGGCCCACACAACTGTGGGGCCCACACGGCCTAATTCGGCCCTGCTCATGAATCGCACATGGCCTGCCTTGTCGATCACATGCCCGTGTCGGATCACACAGGTAGCCACACGCCCGTGTGGTGTTGACAGTCTCGCTTTTTGGCTTTTCGCTGATTTTCGTTTGCAGAGTTGTGTTTACACACCTGGGTCGTTCTCGATGCTTAAGCACTTCTTAACCTTCTAGAACCTACAAACAGCGTACCCAATCTGGAATTTAACAACTAAAACACAATTTAATCAACACCAAAACGAGCCAAATGCACTCATTTACCACAGTCACCCCTGACTACTCGCACTAATCAATTCGTTGGGAAGAAAAACCGCTTCACGATCGTCCCCTATGCACAAAAAACAAAATCAAAATCTTCCGAAACCAAAACTAAAAAAACACAACACTACTTACCATTATCGTTCAGAAACAAAAGCTGAAGAGCAAGATAGACTGAAAATGAAAGATTAGGGGAAACACTTGAAATTTTGACAACAAAAAGAGAGAATTGGAGGGGAAAACGGCAGCAATGGGGGATTTCGACTGAAATAAAAGAAAAAGAAAAGGTGGAGAGGGAAAGATTCGGCAGGTAGAGGGAAAGCACTCGAAATCTCAGCAGCAACACAGGGAGATTGAAGTCAAGAGAAAACGAAAAGGGGGTGGGGGAGAAAGGGACAGAATTCGGCTATGGAGGCAGAGAAAAAATAAAATAAAAATGAAAGATGGTAGAGGAGAATTCTGTAGAGATTTTCGGAATCAAAGGGTAACTCCCCAAACTCCTTGATTTAATCCACTAAACCACATCCATTCCAACCACCCAGCATCCCAGTCCATCTCAAACGCCTACACTCCTTACTTTTCTCCCCAAATCCCTTATTTCCCTCCCAAGCCGTCCAACACACTCCCACCACCCTCAAACTCTCAGAATTTCAATCAAACTAGAACACACACACGGCACAAGTAGCAAAATAAAACACTCTCTTGTACACACTAGAGTTTGAACTCAAGACCACCAGCATATTAACACTTTAGTTAACCACTAGACCAGCAGACTCATTCTGTCATATTTTACCAACATTTAATTATAAGTCTACTGACTTGAGATAGGGGTTTATTCATTTAAAAACAAAGATTTGCCCAAGCTAATGCTTGAACTTGGGACCTCTCAGACACTTCCCAAACACTTAACCACTGAAGCAGACATACAATTGTGTCACAAACATACGAAAATAAATATTAAGGATTTTTGGGGCATTACAACTCTACCCCCCTTAAAGAAAATTTCGGCCTCGAAATTTTGACCTATTCAGAACAGATGGGGATTATACTGTCGCATCACATCCTCAAGCTCTCACGTGGCCTCCTCAGAACTATGATTACGCCAAAGAACTATAACTAGTAGGATAGATTTTCTTCTTAGAACTTTTACATCGCGATCCAGTATCTGGACTAGCTCCTCCACAAAGGTCAGATCTGGCCTAACCTCGATCTCCTCAACAGGAACAATATGCATGGGATCAGAGCGGTGAGCAAAAAGAATGCCATTTGGGTGATAGTTGATCGGCTTACTAAGTCTGCTCATTTCATAGCAGTCAGGACTGATTGGTCTCTACAGAAGCTTGCTGAAGTTTATATTCAAGAAATTGTGAGACTGCATGGTATTCCAGTGTCTATAATTTCCAACCGGGATCGACGATTTACATCGAGATTTTGGAAGCAGTTACATGATTCTTTGGGTACTCGGCTTAATTTTAGTACTGCATTTCATCCACAAACCGACGGACAATCAGAACGGGTAATTCAAATTTTAGAAGACATGCTTCGGGCTTGCATTATTGACTTTGAATCAAGTTGGGAACGATACTTGCCGTTAGCTGAATTTGTTTAAAATAATAGTTACCAATCTAGTATTCAGGTGGCTCCATATGAAGCATTATATGGTCGAAGATGTAGATCACTGGTATGTTGGACAGAGTTGAATGAAAAAAAGATAGTTGGACAGGAATTAATTCAGGAGACGGAAGAAGTAGTTAAAAAGATTAGAGACAGGTTGAAAGTAGCTTTTGACAGACAAAAGTCTTATGCAGATCTGAAGCGACGGGATATAGAATATTCTGTAGGTGATAGAGTGTTTCTAAAGGTATCACCTTGGAAGAAAATTTTGAGATTTGGTCGCAAGGGAAAATTAAGTCCTCGTTACATTGGGCCGTATGAAGTAGTTGAAAGAATCGGACCGGTTGCCTATCGACTAGCTCTACCTCCGGAATTACAGAAAATTCATGATGTTTTTCATGTTTCCATGTTACGAAGGTATCGATCGGATCCATCTCATGTTATTTCTACTGAAGACATTGAGATTAGACCGGATTTGTCATATGAAGAAGAACCAGTTCAAATACTAGCTCGAGAAGTGAAAGAATTAAGAAACAAACGAGTCCCTTTGGTAAAAGTATTGTGGAGAAGCCATAGTATGGAAGAAGCAACTTGGGAACCGGAAGAAACTATGAGAGCACAGTATCCTCAACTATTCTCAGGTAAATTTCGAGGACGAAATTTATTAAGGGGGAAGAAATGTAACGACCCAAAATCCGTGGGCACCGAAAAAAGCGTGTTATCGGGCCTCCGACTTAGTAAATCGAGTTGTTAAATAATCATTAGGAGTAATTATGAGTCTAATAGCGTGTTTAATTAGATTTTTATTTAGTGAATTTAGTTTAATTTAAAGTAATTAGGAAAAAGGATCAAATTGAATAAAGAGTGAAAATCTAATTATAGATTAAAGAAAGTAAAAAGGGCTAAAATGGCAATTAAGCCATTTAGCATAAGTTGAGGCGGCATATGAGATAAAAATCTAAGATTTTTACTTAGATTTTAATTATAAAATATATATTAGTAATAAATTATATTAAATTAATTAGAGTCTATTTTCATATGAAAGAGACAGAGAAACAAAAGAAATTCTGTATTTGGAGATATTTAGATTTTTGTGAGACTCGTTCAGAGTGATTTCGAGATCCCCTGTTCTGACTTGGAAAAATTATTAAAAATTGTACAAAAATAATTGGGGGACATAATTTACGTGGTTAGATTCCTTAATGAGTCTATTTTTATAAGAAACAAACTAGAACATAATTTTAATTCTGTACAAAAAGATAATTAAGTTTTAGTAAAGAGTGGTCGAAACTGTCAGACAACAGAACATGGGTGATTTCAAAGAATAAACTGTACTTATTGGATAAATCAAAAATTCTGAAAATTTTATGAAAAGAAGATATATGAGTCTAGTTTCATATAAAATTTATGGATCTTAATTTGGAATTTTGTAACTCAGGATGTAGATAATTTAGTGACAATGACTCAGGTAGACAGCTTTGAAAGAACTTATAAGTAAATAATAGAATTGTGTATAAAGAATGTGGAATGAAGAGGAAGAGTAGAAATTGAATAAAATTCAATTATTTATTGTAATTTAATGTTGTAATTAATAATGTAAATTATTATTATTTTCGTAGCTAAAAAGGAACTCGAGGCATCAACCCACAAAGGAAAGGAGAAGGTTACCGAGGAATAATCAAGCAAATTCGGGTTTGTATTACTATAATTCAAATTATTTATTTATTCATTAAATGTTAAATTAATTTATGTATATGGTAAGTAAATTATAAGGTAAGTGTTTTTATTGAATTGAATGGAAATTGAGTTGATGATGAATATGTATTGAAATTGAATTGTATGTGGATTAAAATGGAAAAGTGTAATTGATATTGAAATTGAATTTGTTATGGAAATGAAAATGAAAATGAAATTGAGAACTGAAATACCCTATTAACTAGTCGGGCTGAGTCGGATATAATTGGCATGCCATAGGATTTGGAAGAGTACGGGATTTATCGGCTTTGCCGATCAGGCACTTTATGTGTCGTAAATCAGGCACTTTATGTGTCGTATTTCAGGCATCTCGTGTGTCGTATCAGGCACCTCGTGTGTCGTTTCAGGCACTTATGTGTCGTATACTGATCAGGTACTATGTACCGTTTTAGGCACAATGTGCCGTATTGGTGTGTTTGGGTTGGAATCCGTGTATCTGCTAAAGTCCGAGTCTGTTAATAAGGGTAAATAAGGAATAGGTTAAATTGAATAAAATGAAATGGTTGAGCCATTGAAAGAAATGTGAAAATAGAACATGAACTGAAAAAAGAAATGTGATTGGAATATGAGTATGAGAATGGAAAGTATGAACCATTGGTTCAAGAAATGGATAGTGGCTCAACATGATTGTGTATTATTTCAATTGTTGAATAGCTAAAATTGAATTGTATGAATATATTGAGAATGTCAAACTTATGTTTGAATTGGTTTAGCAAAATTAAAGTTATATGATTTAATGATATGATTATTATGTTTATAATTTGAATTATGGTAATACCACTGAGTATATGTATACTCAGTGTACGGTTGTTTCCGTGCGCAAGTTGTAGAAGTCAAATACTGAACCAGCATCCGAAGCCAGACCTGACTTCAGCAAACTTTTGGTGATGTATATTTCCTTTTGATAATGTGGCATATACGTAGGTTGTGTATAAAGGTTATTATGTTTTGAATGTAAATGGTTAAAAATGTTAGTATTACAAGTTTAAGAATTATAATGAAAGAAGTTTATCTATTTTAATCTAACTAATACTTTGATAAATTTCAGTTGATATTATATTGATTGAGTTTGATTAGAAGGTATTTAGAATAGAAAATGAATATATGAAATGAATTGGTTATGATTGAAATGAATACGGTTTAATTTACAGGGGGTTTTATATGATAATAAGCAGAAATGCTGCCGAAATTTATATTAAACAAAATATATTCTGAAATACTTAAACGAGTCCCATTTCACTTTTAATACAGACTTTAGACTTTGAAAGTTCATAATAGGGATTAGTTATTAAAATTATACTATGAATGTTATTTTTTTTAGAATTATTTGCAAATTGTCTGATATGTCCGGTAATGCCTCGTAACCCTGTTCCGGCGATGGTTTGGGGTTAGAGGTGTTACAATTATTGGTATCAGAACACGTCATGAATTCGATCTAACTCTGGAGGTAACTCCAACTGGTAGGCAACCAGTCCCACACGTTTTAGTATGCGGTAAGGCCCAATAAACCTAGGGCTCAACTTGCCCTTACTTCCAAACCTCAATACCTTCTTCCATGGCGAGACCTTGAGAAAAATGAAGTCCCCTACAGAATATTCAATCTCTCGACACTTCAGATCCGTATAGGACTTTTGTCTGTCAGATGTCGCTTTCAGTGGGTCTCGAATCAATCTAACTTTGTCCTTGGTATCAGAAACTAGTTCAGGGCCCAGAACACATAACTCGCCCAACTCAGTCCAACATGAAGGTGTGCGACACCTACGACCATATAATGCCTCGTAGGGTGCCATCTGAATGCTAGACTAATAGCTGTTGCTATAAGCAAACTCTGCAAGCGGTAGGTAATCCTCCCAACTGCCTCGGAAGTCAATCACACAGCTCCTCAACATGTCCTCTAGTATTTGAATCACCCTCTCAGACTGACCATCTGGTTGAGGATGGAACGCAGTACTGAAGTCCAACATTGTACCAAAGCTTCATTAGCTTCTTCCAGAACTGAGACGTGAAGCGAGGATCCCTATCGGAGATGATCGAAACAGGTACCACATGCAATCTCACTATCTCCGACACATACAGCTTAGCCAGCTTCTGCAAAGAGTAGCAGTACGAACCGGTATGAAGTGGGTGGACTTGGTCAATCGATCCACGTTGACCCATACAGAATCCTTCTTAGTGGGTGTGAGAGATAACTCACTAACGAAGTCCATAGTTACGCGCTCCCACTTCCAAAGTGGAATTTTGACTGGCTGCAATAATCCCGAATGTAACTGATGTTCAGCCTTAACCTGCTGGCATGTCAAACACTTGGCAGTAACCTCTCGTTTAAGACCTGGTCACAAATTCAGTAACCTCTCATTTAAGACCTGGTCACCACTATAACTCACAAAGGTATCGGTACATCTTGTTTCTGCCAGGATGCATAGCATAAGGGCTACTATGCGCCTCTCTCAGTATAGACTGCCTCAATTTAGTAACTTTCAGTACAAATATTCTCCCACGGAAGCAGAGTACCCCTTTGCTATTCAATCCAAAATCCACAGTATTCCCGCTCTCAATCCGTCGGAAGCGAAGACCCAAAGACTCGTCCTCCAACTGTTTATGTAACATCCCCAAACCCGGCCCATGAGCCTTGACCGGATCTGGTTATGTCACTGCAGAATGACGGTTGAAAATCGTTGTCTTTAGAAGAAAACTTGAAAATTTTATTAACTTTTGGAAACCATGTCTTTTCTTTTTTTAAAATTATAAATAAAGTGTTGTTATTAAAAATAATCCATATTAAAACTTTAGTATAAAAATATATAAACACTTTGATTAGATAGGTTGCAAAAATTAAAATCATCTTCACATAATCATTTATTTTAAGTAAACCATAATATCAAGTAATATCAAAAATAGTGATAACAAAAATAATAATAATAAGGCCCTTATTACAAAAATAATTAAATTCAAGTACTTCAAATTAAAATGCATAAAGAAAATATTTAAAACGTCCTTTGCATGGGCCACCCTGTATCCACTCCAACCCGGTCCGATCAACAAGTCACCTGCGATGTTGGATAAATAATTGGGTGAGTCATAATGACTCAGTGTGTAATTAAACCACTGATATCCACCCACATATTAGCCACAATCAACCCAATTATCATATGCAACATGTATCATAATCATTTAGATATTACCACAATCTGGGCTTGGCCCATAATCAATTCACATCCAAGTACTGGGCTAGGCCCATTTCCACGTATGTTCCCAAAACATACCTATCCACATGTCATATTGGGCTTGGCCCATTTCCATATCATTTTATAAAGAAACAATGCAACATGATACCCAACCCAAACCTAGGATCCATCCGCTACACACCCCCTTATCCAGCCTACCACACACCAGGGGACTATCGAGTCACCCTTCCTTTTCCCTCCAAAAAGGCAACCAATGCCATCCACGATATAGCACGTAGCTAACATCAACCACGATGGAGCACACAGCACCCATCAGCCCCGATATGGCATAGAGCCGATATCAATCAAGGTAACCACGCGAACTAAATCGCAAAGATCCACAACGCGACCTCAGTCAGCGCCAATCCACGATGTAGCACAAAGCTGACATCAACCACGTACTCGAAGTACACCCGTACCTTCTTTCAAAAACCCACCCATGCATATGTAACATAATATATAATCGTGATAATGCATACACATGCTTATTAATATCCATAAACATACTCATATGCAAGCAAGTAATCACATTGCAACAGGTTCGATACTAACCTGATCATCGCTATACCCTTTAAGGGCATATATGGCACACTTATTACTGCATTTGTTAGTAAAACATATAACACATAAAACCCGGAAACAGTGGGTTAGTTACACACCTTATAACCTGAAGTTCTAAACCCTCGATTTCGACGCTATCGCTTAGCGACACTACAGCTATCTGCCTATCGTTTTCTGCTGCACGACCACACCCCGGTGGCCAATCCCGAACTGCCGAGACGGCTCTTTTCTTAAACTTCGGGACAGGGACCTTCCCTTGCTCACCTTGACGACAGAGTCTTGAAATCCCAAAAGCTCCTTAATCACTTGAGTAGCCGAATCCGAACAGCCCCTAAGTGCTCCCTTGCGTTGGCCTTAAAACCGAATGGAGATGAACAAAGGAGATCACCTTTGTTGATATTCGGCCACCACACTAGGCTATCAAAAGGAGATTTCGACCAGGTTTGAGAGGAGATTCGGCTAAAACAAATAAAGAAAAGAAAAGGAGAAAAGGCTATGGATATTCGGCTTAGGCTAACTGAAAAAGAGTTAAGAGGTTTCGGCAATGGTGTTCAACATTAAAGAAGTCTTGGCCTACGCAAATAATTGGGAAAAGAAGAGAATCTCTCTTGCTTCAAATTCGGCAAGAACACTAGAGAAGAGCAAATAAATTCGGCACAAGCAATTAAAAGGAGAAAAAGAGTATGAAAAAGGGTGCTCTCCCTATATATAAAATTCGGCTACTATCCCGTATGAAGAACCCAAGGTTCGGCCAACACCCACTAATTCAAATTAAATTGAATTAGTTCAATTCAAAAACAATTTGAATTGTTCCACTATTATCCCACTTATAAAAATAATAATCATCCTACAATAAATAAATAAAAAAACAAATACTAGATGAAATTAAACACTAATCTAATCTTATCCTATTTCACCTTTTCAATTAAAAAAAACCAAAAACCAACCTTCCAGCCGAATTTAAACACTGCCCAATAACTTTGGCCGGCCACCAATTCCTTTTAATTCTAATCCAATTCCCTTCCTATTTTATACCTTTATCAACTAAAAATAAAAATAAAAGAATAATCTAATAATTATCTCCTCCAGCCGAATTTAAAACAAAATTAATCCTAATCTTTATCCCCACCTGCAGGCTCCATGTGCCGTCCACCCTTCCAATATGCTGCCAAAAGGAATAAAAAAAAACTCCAATTGCACAGCCTTGGGTTTGAACCTGGGACCAACCTGCTGCACACCCCTCTTCCAACGCCCCAGGCCACTCGGCCATATTGACTTTCATGTCAAATAGCCCCAACAATTATTTTTAACCCCTTCCTACTTCAGCCCATCACCATACAAAAATAAAAACGCCAACACTGCTGCTTTAGCCCTCGAACCTGCGCTCTCTCCTCCCTCCAGCGCCTAAGTGGCGCATTAGTGCCACTCCACCAGCCCATCTTTCTTGTCCGAAATCCTCACCATATATTTTTAAGGCCTTACTAAACCCAACGCCCAAAACAAAAATAAAATGCCACTTTTGTTGCCGCCTAAACTCGAACCCAGGCCCTCAATGGCCCTACTTCCAGCCCCTTAAGCAGCACCTCCACGCCACTTTGCCAGATCCTTACTTGCGTCCTAAACTCCAAAAATTTATTTTAAGGCCTTCTTCCCCAGTTTCCCTTTCTACACTAAAAATCTAAAATTTTTTAAAGCCTTCCCCTTTCATCCAAGCATTCTTAGAACCTCTAAAACTCATCCAAGCACTCCCAAAAACCTACTAACACTTGATTTATACCCAATATACACAGCCCCTAAACCAGGGTGTTACAATTCTACCCTCCTTAAAATAATTTCGTCCTCGAAATTACTTATTACTGAACAATCATAACTCGCTATTCTACGCCTCTGCTGCGCACTCTGATCTTAATCTATCATACTTCCTGACCCAGTCCCTAAGTTCTCACTCAAGACCCAAATCATACAAGAAAGAGCTAACTTACAAACAAGGAAAGCAATTAAAGAATATTCCAAAACAAAGGAGCTTACCCGATATCACATCCTTGGTTAACTTTGACTAGAACCATGACCCCTCGTTGCTCGAGGACAATTCTTAACCAGATGTGCCTTAGATCCGCACCGAAAGCATTCTTTACTATTTCCCCAACACTCTCCTGTGTGAGGTCTTCCACATCGAGCACAAAGACGATTCCGATTCTCAGCAACTGGCACAGGTGGGCATATCGCATTCTCAACTTTTGGTCTTTTCTGAGCATCTCCAGACGATGCTGACGGTCCAACCCTTCTCTTATTCTCATTTCTATTCTTCTCTCGGTTTTCTCTTATAGTCTTTTTAACCTCTTCGGCAATCCGAGCTTTCTCTACCAGGATGGCAAAATCCCTTTCTCTTTGTGGAGCGATCAACTCCCGTAACTCATCTCGCAGCCCATCTTCGAATCGAACACTCCTTTCATAATCAGTAGCCACGATTCCTTTGGCGTACTGACTTAGCCGCACAAATTCAGCTTCATACTCTGCTATCGACTTATTCCCTTGTACTAGGTTTAGAAACGCTTTCCTTTGCGCGTCTAAGTAACTGGCTCCTACATACTTCCCTTCAAACTTAGCCTTAAAGTAATCCCAATCCAATCGATCTGCCGGTACCCCTTGTTTGACAGTGAGCCACCAACGATAAGCTTCGTCGCGAAGCAACGAAACAGCGCCCTTCAGCTTTTCTTCATTGGTGCAGTCCAAATCGTCCATGATTCTTTCGACTGCTTCTAGCCAGTATTCTGCCACATTCGGAGCTACTCCAGACACTCCTTTAAAAACTTCAGCCCCGTTCGACCTGAGTCTCTCGGATACTGACTTCCGAGTTCCATTTCCCCTACCAGCTCTTGCCACTTGCTGTAGCACGCGTAACATAGCTTGTGACACTGCGTCGTCCCCTCCTGCCTGATCTTGCCCCTCTACGTCCACTGCTGGCGGCACTTCACTTTCTGACCCATGGCCAGACCTTATCGGTTCCGATGCTGCCATTCTACCTCTACTGCGTCCCCTAGAACTCATCTCTATCGTCGCGATTTAATCTGATTAACAAGTTTTATGCATTAGAAATTTGGTTCCACTATTTAACCACGAGCATATTTTATGAAAGAAATATTTTAGTAGTAGTTCTTTCGATCACACAGAGTTTCAGTTCAAGTTTGCTACCCTAATTCAAAGAATCACATTTACACACACATTCATTTATCCATATGAACACATTTCTCCCTCAGAAGAGGCACATTCAGTGGTATCCACCACACACATCCACTATTCGGACCTTTCTGCCCGTTTCTACCCCAGGGGTATTTCCGTCATTTTCCTACTGGGTATTTTCGTGAATAATCAGAAAAATTTTGAAAGCCTTAATAAATCAGGATATTTTGATATTCCAAAATTTTAAGGGTATTTTAAAAAAAATTCTCAAATTAAAGGTATGACAGGATTTTGGAAACCAGGGGTATTTTGGTAATTTGTCAGTCAGGGGTAATTTTGAAAATTTCCAAAGTCAGGGTATTATTTTGAAATACAGAAAATTGGATACTTTTGCAAAGTAAGAAAATTTTATTAAACTTGGGGTTAAACCAGAAATTTTAAAAGTCAGGGGCATTTTAGTAATTTTCAACATAGGGATATTTTCGTAAATTCTGCAAATCGGAGTATCTCGATATTTTGAAAACTAAAGATTTTGGTATCTTACAAAGTAAAAATTATTTTAACAAAAGTTAAGGGTAGTGCGGTAATTTTACAACACAGGGGTATTTTTGTAATTTTGCCGCTAGGGGCATTTTGGTAATTTTGGTAAATTGAGAAAACGTTTTCCAAAATTAGATTTAGGGTTTACAAATCAAAGGGGTAAATTTTGAAAATTTAAAAAAAAAATTAAGGGTTTTAAAACAGTAAGGCTAATCCCATTTGGGTTTTAAGAATTGGTTTAGCCTATGAACAAGTCCTCTTGGTTAAGGTGAACCGTAGCTACGCACCAGGTAGGATTCCTGCGAAGAGGAGGTGAGTCACGAGGACTACTTAAGTACCAGGCTCTTCCGGATCCAATCCTAGACATGCGCACACAGGTTGCCACACCTTAACTCGGCGACTTATTTCACAGGTTTGTTTATTAGGCACTTTAAATCTTATGCACGTGTTTGAGTAGACTAATCCTATGGTTCAACAGATCCTAGTTCACTACTCTACGAGCCCAACTAAGCCCATATCAGTTTATATAACAAACTACTTCACAAGTCTGAAGTACTTACCTGGTGGACTTCGGGTCGGAGGTACAGGTGCCATGCCAGAATAACCTGAAAAGTTTCTTAAAAGCCCATATTTTTGAAAAGCCCATTTTGAAAATATTTTTGGGCCCAAAACCCTCAAAGCCGAGTTTTGAACCGGGCTCTGATACCAAACTGTAACATCCCCAAACCCGGCCCATGAGCCTTGACCGGATCTGGTTATGTCACTGCGGAATGACGGTTGAAAATCGTTGTCTTTAGAAGAAAACTTGAAAATTTTATTAACTTTTGGAAACCATGTCTTTTCTTTTTTTAAAATTATAAATAAAGTGTTGTTATTAAAAATAATCCATATTAAAACTTTAGTATAAAAATATATAAACACTTTGATTAGATAGGTTGCAAAAATTAAAATCATCTTCACATAATCATTTATTTTAAGTAAACCATAATATCAAGTAATATCAAAAATAGTGATAACAAAAATAATAATAATAAGGCCCTTATTACAAAAATAATTAAATTCAAGTACTTCAAATTAAAATGCATAAAGAAAATATTTAAAACGTCCTTTGCATGGGCCACCCTGTATCCACTCCAACCCGGTCCGATCAACAAGTCACCTGCGATGTTGGATAAATAATTGGGTGAGTCATAATGACTCAGTGTGTAATTAAACCACCGATATCCACCCACATATTAGCCACAATCAACCCAATTATCATATGCAACATGTAATCATAATCATTTAGATATTACCACAATCTGGGCTTGGCCCATAATCAATTCACATCCAAGTACTGGGCTAGGCCCATTTCCACGTATGTTCCCAAAACATACCTATCCACATGTCATATTGGGCTTGGCCCATTTCCATATCATTTTATAAAGAAACAATGCAACATGATACCCAACCCAAACCTAGGATCCATCCGCTACACACCCCCTTATCCAACCTACCACACACCAGGGGACTATCGAGTCACCCTCTCCTTTTCCCTCAAAAAAGGCAACCAATGCCATCCACGATATAGCACGTAGCTAACATCAACCACGATGGAGCACACAGCACCCATCAGCCCCGATATGGCATAGAGCCGATATCAATCAAGGTAACCACGCGAACTAAATCGCAAAGATCCACAACGCGACCTCAGTCAGCGCCAATCCACGATGTAGCACAAAGCTGACATCAACCACGTACTCGAAGTACACCCGTACCTTCTTTCAAAAACCCACCCATGCACATGTAACATAATATATAATCGTGATAATGCATACACATGCTTATTAATATCCATAAACATACTCATATGCAAGCAAGTAATCACATTGCAACAGGTTCGATACTAACCTGATCATCGCTATACCCTTTAAGGGCATATATGGCACACTTATTACTGCATTTGTTAGTAAAACATATAACACATAAAACCCGGAAACAGTGGGTTAGTTACACACCTTATAACCTGAAGTTCTAAACCCTCGATTTCGACGCTATCGCTTAGTGAGACTACAGCTATCTGCCTATCGTTTTCTGCTGCACGACCACACCCCGGTGGCCAATCCTGAACTGCCGAGACGGCTCTTTTCTTAAACTTCGGGACAGGGACCTTCCCTTGCTCACCTTGACGACAGAGTCTTGAAATCCCAAAAGCTCCTTAATCACTTGAGTAGCCGAATCCGAACAGCCCCTAAGTGCTCCCTTGCGTTGGCCTTAAAACCGAATGGAGATGAACAAAGGAGATCACCTTTGTTGATATTCGGCCACCACACTAGGCTATCAAAAGGAGATTTCGACCAGGTTTGAGAGGAGATTCGGCTAAAACAAATAAAGAAAAGAAAAGGAGAAAAGGCTATGGATATTCGGCTTAGGCTAACTGAAAAAGAGTTAAGAGGTTTCGGCAATGGTGTTCAACATTAAAGAAGTCTTGGCCTACGCAAAATAATTGGGAAAAGAAGAGAATCTCTCTTGCTTCAAATTCGGCAAGAACACTAGAGAAGAGCAAATAAATTCGGCACAAGCAATTAAAAGGAGAAAAAGAGTATGAAAAAGGGTGCTCTCCCTATATATAAAATTCGGCCACTATCCCGTATGAAGAACCCAAGGTTCGGCCAACACCCACTAATTCAAATTAAATTGAATTAGTTCAATTCAAAAACAATTTGAATTGTTCCACTATTATCCCACTTATAAAAATAATAATCATCCTACAATAAATAAATAAAAAAACAAATACTAGATGAAATTAAACACTAATCTAATCTTATCCTATTTCACCTTTTCAATTAAAAAAAACCAAAAACCAACCTTCCAGCCGAATTTAAACACTGCCCAATAACTTTGGCCGGCCACCAATTCCTTTTAATTCTAATCCAATTCCCTTCCTATTTTATACCTTTATCAACTAAAAAAAATAAAAGAATAATCTAATAATTATCTCCTCCAGCCGAATTTAAAACAAAATTAATCCTAATCTTTATCCCCACCTGCAGGCTCCATGTGCCGTCCACCCTTCCAATATGCTGCCAAAAGGAATAAAAAAAAACTCCAATTGCACAGCCTTGGGTTCGAACCTGGGACCAACCTGCTGCACACCCCTCCTCCAACGCCCCAGGCCACTCGGCCATATTGACTTTCATGTCAAATAGCCCCAACAATTATTTTTAACCCCTTCCTACTTCAGCCCATCACCATACAAAAATAAAAACGCCAACACTGCTGCTCCAGCCCTCGAACCCGCGCTCTCTCCTCCCTCCAGCGCCTAAGTGGCGCATGAGTGCCACTCCACCAGCCCATCTTTCTTGTCCGAAATCCTCACCATATATTTTAAGGCCTTACTAAACCCAACGCCCAAAACAAAAAAAATGCCACTTTTGTTGCCGCCTAAACTCGAACCCAGGCCCTCAATGGCCCTACTTCCAGCCCCTTAAGCAGCACCTCCACGCCACTTTGCCAGATCCTTACTTGCGTCCTAAACTCCAAAAATTTATTTTAAGGCCTTCTTCCCCAGTTTCCCTTTCTACACTAAAAATCTAAAATTTTTTAAAGCTTTCCCCTTTCATCCAAGCATTCTTAGAACCTCTAAAACTCATCCAAGCACTCCCAAAAACCTACTAACACTTGATTTATACCCAATATACACAGCCCCTAAACCAGGGTGTTACAGTTTACCCTTAATCTGCTCTATCCACATCGGTTTAACTTGAAGTTCGGCCAACAGGCTACCATCATCAAATAAACTGAGACGAGTAAACATCGCCCTCAGATCAGTCACAGCCCTACGGCTCAGTCATCGGCCACCACATTGGCCTTGCTAGGGTGGTACGCAATCATACAATCATAGTCCTTAAGCAGCTCAATCCATCTACGTTGCCTAAGATTTAGCTCCTTCTGAGTGAGGAGGTACTTGAGGCTCTTGTGATCAGTGTAAATGATACACTTCTCACCATACAGGTAATGCCTCCAGATTTTCAGTGCAAATACCACAGCGGCCAATTCCAAGTCATGCGTCGGATAATTTGCCTCATGAGTCTTAAGCTGATGAGACGCATACGCTACCACCTTACCCTCTTACATCAACACCCACCCCAAACTGACATGTGATGCATCACTGTAAACAGTCAACTCTATTCCAGACTCTAGCTGTATCAAGATAGGGGCTTCAGTCAATACAGTTTTGAGCTTCTCAAAACTCTCTTGCTGCGTGTCAGTCTAGTTAAACGACACACCCTTACATAGCAGCTTAGCCAAGGGTGCAGCGATCAGTGAAAACCCCTCTACAAACCGTCGATAATACCCTGCCAGTCCTAGAAAACTGTGATTCTCAGATACAGTCTTAAGCTGCTTCCAATCCAAGACAGCCTCAGCCTTTCAAGAATCGACTTTAATCCCCACAGCAGAAACCACATGTCCCAGAAACGTTACTTCATGTAACCAAAATTCATATTTACTGAACTTGGCGTACAGTTGTTTCTCTCGCAAAGTCTGCAGAACCACTCTGAGGTGTTCATCATGCTTACCCGCTGTCTTTGAATACACCAGTATGTCGTCAATAAATACTACTACGAACCAATCCAAATAGGGCTGGAACACTAGGTTCATTAGATCCATGAAAGCTGCTGGTGCATTCGTCAATCCAAATGGCATCACTAGGAACTCGTAATGGCTATAACGAGTCCTAAATGCCGTCTTATGCACGTCAGCCTCTTCTTCTCTCAACTAGTGATACCCTGATCATAGATCAATCTTAGAGAAAACTGAAGCCCCTCAGAATTGGTCGAATAGATCATTTATCCTCGGTAGAGGGTACTTATTCTTGATGGTCAGCTTATTCAGTTGACGGTAGTCAATACACATACACATGGATCCATCCTTCTTCTTCACAAACAGCACTAGTGCCCTCTACGAAGACACACTAGGGCGGATGAACCCACGATCCAGTAGCTCTTGAATCTGGGCCTTAAGCTCCACAAGCTCCTTCGGTGCCATTCTATAAGGGGCAATGGACACCAGAGTTGTACCAGGAAGGAGCTCAATCCCAAACTCCACTTCACGATTCGGAGGTAACCCAGACAGCTCCCCAGGAAAAACGTCTAGAAAGTCCTTAACCGTCCTGATATCCTTAGCTAAAGAATCCCCAGAATCTGAAACACTGATGTAGGCTAGATACGCCTCGCATCCCTTACGAACTATCTTTTCGGCCCTCAATGCAGAAATCATATTCGATAAGTAGTTTCGACGTTCCTCAATTACGACTACCTCATTGTCCCTAATTACGAAAGATAAAGGGAAAAACTTGAAATTTCGGCAACAAAAAGAGAGAATTAGAGGGGAAAACGGCAGCAATGGGAGATTTCGACTGAAACAAAAGAAAAAAAAAGGTGGAGAGGGAAAGATTCGGCAGGTAAAGGGAAAGCACTCGAAATCTCGGCAGCAACACGGGGAGATTGAAGTAAAGAGAAAACGAAAAGGACGTAGAGGTGGGGGAGAAAAGGATAGAATTCGGCTATAGAGGCAGAAAAAAGATAAAATAAAAATGAAAGATGGTAGAGGAGAATTCTGCAGAGATTTTCAGAATCAAGGGGTAACTCCCCAAACTCCTTGATTTACTCCATTAAACCACATCCATTTCAACCACTCAGCATCCCAATCCATCTCAAACGCCTCCACTCCTTACTTTTCTCCCCAAATCCCTTATTTCCCTCCCAAGCCGTCCAACACACTCCCATCACCCTCAAACTCTCAGAATTTCAGTCAAATTAGAACACACAAGGCACAAGGAGCAAAATAAAACACTCCATTGCACACACCAGGATTCGAACTCAAGACCACCAGTATATTAACACTTCACTTAACCACCAGACCAGCAGGTCCATTCTGTCATATTTTACCAACATTTAATTATAAGCCTACTGACCTGAAATAGGGGTTTATTCATTTAAAAACAAAGATTTGCCCAAGCTAATGCTTGAACTTGGGGCCTCTCAGACACTTCCCAGAACACTTAACCACTAAAGTAGACATACAATTGTGTCACAAACATATGAAAATAAATATTAAAGATTTTGAGGCATTACAGATTAGGTCAATTACAAGCCTCAATTGCACTAAATATTGATCGTACAGATGAAATCACCCTTGCTTGATTTTTTCCCTCTGTCAGACCTGTGCCGCTACACAACCTAGTGTGTGTCACGACACACAACTTCGAATATAAATTCTTGTGCTCATTCAATTGTGTTACGACATTGGAAGCTTGTGTTGTGACTCGATTATCGTCCCCGATGCTTTTGGTCTTGAAAATAAGTGTCTTACACACATTTAAATCGTTAAAACTATCTTAAGGCTGATATTGGCCTAATAATTCAGCTAACTTGAAATATTGCTTAAAAACACTTATTTTGCAATAATTTCAATCTTAGATGATAAAACTAAAATGCAATAATTAAACATGAAACGACTTAAAAACAAGTTTGTTAAGTGTTAAAAAGTACTTAAATTGCCACTACAATTTGTGGCAAGTCACGGTGTCAGATAGTTAAAAAATTTCTTCTTTTTTTATGCCACCAGAACCCTATATATATACTTGTTAGCCAGTGGAAAATCTGTATATGTTGATGTTATTGATTTTTTTAGAATTTCTTTTTTTTTACTATTAAAGAGAAGAAACATGGGGAGACATTATTTGATCAGAAGTAGGAGAAGAAGTGGGGAAAAATCAATGTTCCGAATAAGGGCAAAGCAAAAATATGTTTTTCTTGTTTTACTAAGAGGATATGTGATAGTTTTAAGGTATGTTTGATTTAACGGTAATTCAATGGCAATCAAGTAGCGACAGATTTTATTTGTGTTTTGGGGAGTGCACCATCACCTTAAAAGATATCGCATTGCAACTTGGGCTCCCAGTTAACAGTTATGCAGTCACAAATTCAAGAATAAATAAGGCTTCTAGTTGACAATGGTTTTGTCGTGGGCGAAGCCAGAACAATCTTTTAGGGGGCCGAATGAAATTTTAATTTTTTATAGTTTATATCTTTATAATTTTTAAAGGATTAAATCAAATTTTTATAGTTTTAAGGGGCCAAAGTAAAATTTTACCTTTTCTAAATTAAAATTTAAAAAAAATTAAGGGCTTAAATAACAATTGTACATTTTAAGGGGGCCGAGGCCTATGCCAACCCTCTTCTAGATTCGCCACTGGTTTTGTGGTAACGGGTTCAAGTTGGTTATGCTGTCAAAGGAACCCAGTTTCATGCCACAAGAAGAGGATGCTTTATAAACTCCATAGCTAGTTTAATTGTCTAAAACATGCATTAGTCGTTGGAGGGAAGGAGTACTCTTTATGGGAGGTGCCGATTAAGGAAAGCTGACGAACTTTTGTATCACTAAAAGCACCTTTATCTCATGGGATTCCTAATGGACCCAAATCAAGCAAAGTTGAATATCACAAGATTCCTGATGGACATGATTCAAGCAGAAGATGATGGACTTGATTCAAGCAAAGTTGAATATTACGGGATTACTACATTAGCAACTGTGTAAAGTGATTAATACAATTGTAGTGAGTATTATTATCATACAGTTTACAATGATAGTTGGGATTAACAATTGGTCGATCCATTATTCATATAACTAGAAGTACGATAAATAAAACAAAAATTTATTCAGTTCACTTCAAAAAGAATGGTCGTTGTTAAGCTCCCAAAAATTCTTCATATACATACTGATATGTAATAATGGTGTTGAGAAATTTTTTTAAAATTATCATAAGAAAATAAATTTTGAATATCTTTAACGTGTACTAAATGATCAACCTTGCTGTAATAATTGGATGTGTCACTTCAAGCATAAATGTGGGAAAAATTTTAAAAATTGGAACAGAGATAAAAAATGGAAAAAAGAAAGAAGAAAAATAATCGCGGGCTTATAGAATCGAGAAGAATAAAACAAACCAAAAAAGAAGGAATGAAAAAGAGAATGATTAAAACAAACCGGAGAAAAAAAAGAAAAAGGAAAAAAATGAGGTGGGAAAGTTGTGACAGATGGATCACGTCGGTGCAGGGTGTCAACCCAGTACCACAGTCATGGCCTTCCCTCTCTCCTTTTTTTTCCTTTTCTTCTTTTCTCTCATATTTAAACAAAATTAAGTCCTCACCTTCCCTACCTTGTCGGATTTAGGAAGAAACAAAGAGAAAGTTTTAATTTTTTTTTTTTTTGCCGTGTTAGTGTTGTTTGAAGTTTTGGGATTGGTCTCTTTGGTTTTTACGGGAAAACTTAATAGTTTTAGGGTATGTTATACTTATGATTAATAAGTTAGTAAAAAATTGATATTTCTTATTCAGAACTATATTTATAGAGTTGCGGTTTAATTTGTAATTACTTAGCCAATTTAACAAATGCGGATATATGATATGTACAGGGTGTGTACCACATGTTGAAGGCGTGTGTCCATTGTCCAAGATACCATCCAGACAAACTTATTATGCCTTACTTGGAGGTTGTTGGATTTGGAATAGCGGCACTGGTTCGAATGGTTGATTTATGTTTGGACTTAAAATCCACCTTGGTTACGTGGTGGCACTCGAAGACCCACACTTTTCATTTGCTGTGTGGAGAGTGCACCATCACCCTCAAAGACGTTGCAATGCAACTCGAGCTTTTAGTTGACGATGATACAGTCATGGGTCTGAGAAATTGTTCGAACCTTTGGCCATTTACTGCCATTTGCTAGGACACTCGCCCGGTGATGGGGAAGCTTGATTTATAGGTTTAAATTTTTCCTGGTTAAAAGGAAATTTCCAAACCTTATCGAGTAACATTATTGAGTATAAGTTGATGTGTGTTGCTCGAGTGTATATTTTGCAGCTAATACGGGGTACTCATGTCGAATGCAAATAGTAATAAAGTCCACATTATGTACTTGCCCCTATTGGCCAATTTGTACTAGGCTTGTTCCTACAGTTGGGCCCCAGCAATATTAGTAACGTTGTTTTGTGAGCTTTGTCAGGCGATAAAGCATAACACAAAAGATATAAGTGATTGTCTAATACTGTTGTAGTCATGGGCATTGTACAGGATGTCGTTGCTGGCATCAATGGGTCACCAAACTCCCACGTTACCCATTGTAAATAGGTAAAAAATATCAACTTGAATCAAGAATTTTTTTTTTGTTTGGGAATTTGTGTTAACAAGTTTGCTTTGCTTTCAGATGGTTAAGTTTTCCAAGTAGAAGTCGAAGACACTCGTTGTTTATTGACAAATGATAAAGGCATAGGTCGAGGACAAGGTAATTTTTAATTAAAAATTAAATTATATTCATTTGTTAAAATACTTTAATTATGTTATTTAACTCGTGTAACTATCACCATGTTAAATATTGTACAGTTCATTTGGATGCCATATTCCAAACCAGACGTTGTAGTTGTCATTCCACCATGGGCTCACAACCATTCAATTGTGTGTTGCATCAACGTATTGGTGTTGAACTTTTCAACGGTGGAACGGTACAATGAGGATAGAGTTCTACAATGGTTTGGGTGCATACAACATGTTCTAGACCCTCCGATTATATTCGACAATGTCTACGGGATTAATAAAAGGGGAAAAGAAAAAAAGAATTGGGTATTGGAACATCGCGAATATATTGCATTATGGAACACGCCTAACTAGAGAGGCAACCTTAGTTACATTATTGTTTTATTAATTTCATGCCCTTAGTCAACTACCAAAGTTGGTACGTGGAGAACAGGTTGCCTTATTTATTTGGCGGGCAGTTGATGGTAGTCCCGAAACATATGTACTAAAAAGGGTCTCATCAAAGTGGATTGAGTCAACCACATTGTGGCCGAGGTGAGTCATCTCCTGCTACCCAAACTGAGCCCCAGCCCAAGCCCCAACCTCGACGGTCACATTCACAACCGAATGGTAGTTTTTATCATTCAGAGTTGTGGGTTGATAGGTTTGGTCTGGGGTCCTAAAGCTATGCATGTTAATCGAAGATGCATGGTTGCAACTTTAATTATCAGCAACCGCAATCATTGATGATAGTTGATATGTTTGGCTCAGCACTTTCATATTATCAATACTCCACCCTCCGGTTAACTTTGATCTGACATACTATTTTTCGAGTTTGTTCAATACACCTCAAGATTCATTCATGGATGTTGAGGATGCCGGTTCGAGTGAGGAGAATATGAACCGCATCGAACAACCCGAACACTAACGAAGGGCGCCTCCACATTACACCCCCCGGACAACTCCAAGTTCCCAACATTTTTTATCCTTGTAAATTTAATTATTGGTTGTTATATATTTTGGGAAACAACATTTACAATATATTATTCTAAATAATTTTGGTCAACATGTTCAAGTTTCTTACTTTTTTGAAAATGATATATTTGATTCAAATATTACATCTAATACTTTTTCATACCAAGTAGTGAACAAGATACACTAAGGCACTGATCCAAATGGTACATTTAAAATTCATGAATAATATACACTGAGGAACTGATTCAAATATTACATCTAATGATTATTGGTTGTTGTATATTTTATTTCAAGTGATTTAAAAAATTATTATGATAGTGAGGGCATGTCTTAATATTATTTTAACAAGTTAAGAACTAAAACTATAGAATTGGGAAGAATAAAACAAACAAAAATAAGAAAATAAACACATGATTAATAAAATAAACCCAAAAAAATTTGAAAGAAAAAAATGAAAATAAAAAGAAAGGAAAAAATGAAAAAAATGAAAAATGAAAATTTGGAACCTCTTACACTCACACCACTTGTTTTGGAGATCAACTCTGTAGGACCTAATCGGGACCCTCGATCGACAGATGATGTACTTTGTCACCCAAAAATGTTCCATGTCCTTGGAATACAGTTCTACATTCATTGACTTTGATCTCCAAGCGTTGACCTTTATGGCCTTCCTAACCTTTTCAACATATGCATGTTTTGTCTCCATCTACTTCACTTGTCTCAACCCCATTCTTGGCATCCATGTTTCCAGCCTATAGAACGTGGCTGAGAAAATAATTGAAACTGGTAAATGACATTTATGCTTTAAGACAGAATTACCGCCTCTACGAGGTTGGTGATCATATGACTATATTGAGACTCGTCATCGAAACGTTGAGCCTATTACCACGACTCCATGCTACCTACCTACTGATGGGATGGATGATTTGTTTCCCCCACCATGTGAACCTCAAGCCTCGCAAGCTTATGCCTCAAAAGGTATTGTTCAAGCTTGTACCTTGCTTATGTATTTCGATATGACACGTTACCATTCCTTTTAGTTTTTAAAAGTCATTAAAAATATTTAAAAACAAATTTGAAATCGATACTTACCCATGTTCACGACTTATTTTCATAAGTCTGCATTCTTATAGTCCTGGTGGAAGTTAATGGCGATGTAGCGAATACAATAAACAGATCTCCATGGAATTTCGAAACACCTAATTGCAATAAATAGTCCCTTTGATCTGTTGGAGATAATGCAAATGTTGTTTTTCCTAACAACATGCCTTTGCAAGTTCATCAAGAAAAAAATACCACGATTCCACATTTTCGAAGTCGGTGATGGCAAAGGCGATGGGTAGGAGGTTATTATTACCATTTTGCGCAACCATAATCAAGAGTATCTTTGTATATTTATCATATAGCCAGGTACTATCAACCTGTACTAACGGCTTGCAATGGGAGAAGGCTCGAATGCATAGTTCGAACGTCCAGAACAAGTGGTGGAAAATTCTTCTCCCTAGTTGTAGTTCTTTGTTCGAGCCCTTGGAAGGTAGCATTTGCAAATCAACCACAGTACCTGGTACGCACTCCTCTACCACGGCTAACCACCTCTAAAGTTTGTTGCATGACGCATCCCAATCTCTGTACAACTGCTCCACGACCATCTATTTCACTAATCATGCTTTCTTGTATGACATCTTGTACTGGAACCAGGTTTGGATGTCGACAATCAGGATCGATACAAGAACTGTGGGCATGTCCTTAACTAGCAACATAATACAGTTGCAGATTGTTTTCGCATTCAGTTTGCGATGTTCTTGCATCATATATGCAGTAAAGCATGTATAGGGCCCTTCAAATTTTTTAATTTTCCACAATTGAGTCCTCTATATAAATGTTGCTCGAATCCACCAGTTTTACCCTTCTCCAGACATTCAACATCCCCAACATATAATATCGGTGTAGACTTTACTACTTTGTAGTCTAGTGACATCTTCATGCTATATCGTTTTATGTAAAATATGCAATTTTCCTTGTTCGCAAATTGTTTCCCTATGAACAACTCTTCCAATTCGGAATCTATCGCCTAGGTATTATGTTTGGGTACTTAGGGAACTCGAATGCAAGCATCGCATCAGGGTCTCCACTCAACATATAGTGTAACACCCCAAACCCGGCCCACGAGCCACGGCCGAATTCATAATGCCACTGCGGAAAACGTTTGAAAAATATTTTGACTCATAAACTAAATCATGAAAATTTGTTGTTGTTGATAAATCATTTCGTATTTAAAACTTTAAGTAAAACTTTGATGTTACAAATTCTTCGGTTAAAAACTTTATCATATATTTTAAAAGGGAAGTTGCTAAAAATAAACCATTTTCAGATAATAATATAATCGACAATCCAACTTAAAACATAATAAAAATCCTTAAACACTTTACGAGGCCCTTATTACAATAAATAAATACTTAAAATACTGAAACATAAATTGTATAAAGAAAATCCTCTTCTGCATGGGCCACCTCGTATCCTCTCCAACCCGGTCCAAGCTTTATGCATCACCTCCGATGTTTGGTAAAAATTGGGTGAGTCAAATAGACTCAGTGTATAGTTATTTCACATGTCTCCACATATGGGCTTGGCCCATATCCACACAGTCCACATTCATAAATATGCAACATGAAGCCCAACCCAACCTAGTGTCTATCCATTACACCTACCTTGGCAGACCTGCCGCCCAAGGTCGTGGCTAAGCCACCGATCACCTAAGTGACCCCACATGTCAATATCCACGAGGTGACTCGAGGTCATCCTCAATCCACGGTGATGCACATAACTATCATCCGCCAGGAGGTGGCACATAGCCAACACCCCACCTTGATGAAGCACATAGCTAACATCAAGCGCCAATGTAGCACAAGGCTAACATCAGACCACGTACATAATGTACACCCTGTCCTTCAATATTCATGTCCCAAATTCCCATGCATATATATAACATGACAAAAATATCATTTAATAGAGTATATAACACACGCTCATCACCATTTCACATATTCATCAGTGATCATTTAATATCATAAAGTACTGACCTGATTATTCGATCACCCACCATGGGTATCCACCATCTTAGCCCATATTTCGGCTACCATTCACATCATATCACACATATATAACAACATACACACATGAACAATCAAGAGAACAGTGCAATAACTACACACCTTGTAAACACGATGAACGACAGAATACTCAAGATTTCCGGCTTTTGCTTACAACATCGACAGTACCTTGAAGAATCGAATCCCAAAACAAACTCTTTTGATGCTCCTTAACGTTGGCACTATCGCTGCTTACCACTGACGATCAACTTCCCGAAATCACCTTCCACACCATCAAAACCGATCGAAATAGCTAGCACCTTTCAAATGATGGTTGTACATTCGGCTATGGCTCAAAGTGGAGATGAAAAAGAAAAGAAAATAAGGGCTTATAGGGTTTGGCTATGGCTCTCCAAAGAAGATGAAATATTCGGTTATCTCAAGGGTATTTCGGCTAACAAAAGAACAAGTTTAGAGTTAGAGAAGAGAAGAATGGAAGAATGATAGAGGCTTAGGAGGATTTGGCAATGGTGAACAATGGTGGAGAGATTTCGGCTTCAAGAATGTGTGAAGAAGAAAAAGGGGATGGGAGTCTATAGGGTTCGACTTTGGGCAAAGGAAATGGGAAGAAGAAAAGATACAAAATGCACATATGGCCATTTCAAAATTCGGTTTTGGCTTCAAAGAGAAGAGAGGAAAAGAGGAAAAAGAGAATACCAATATGGTCCAAGAAATGATAGCCAAAACAAAAACAAAGTTTCCACCTAAAGCCAATGACACATTCAGCTAAGGAGAAAGTATTGGAGAAGAGGGAAAAAGATGCACAAAATGCCAAGAATTTGGCCAACTATCCTCCCCCCTAATCCCATACAATATTCAGCCAACCCCCCTAGCCATCTATGCGTCCACATTCATGGTCAAAATGACCATAAAAAATATTTCCAAAACATTACCCATATATCAAGCCTTATGTCCCCTTATCCTTCCATAACACCTTGATTCCATACCTTAACTAATAACTTGCCTTATTCCCTTAGTCTACTATCTATAAATGATAAAGTCCAACCTTATCTTAATTAGAGTTGACCGACACATGCCATACACATGCAAAAATAAAAGTCACCTTATTGCCATCCATGGGATTCGAACCTAAGACCATTAATACACTCCACACTCCACTTGCCACTTTACCAATTGGCTCCTTGTGATTAAAACCTCAAACTAATTTTCTTAAGGCCAATTTTGCTTAGCTCCCCTTCTAAGACTAAAAATCTAATATTTTTCTAAAGCATTCCCTTACATTCTAAAATTCTAAAAACCCTTAAAACATATCCAAACACACACTAAGCCCACTATCACTTGAATTATGCATAAACGCATAACCCCTAAATCTAGGATATTACAGTTCTACCCTCCTTAAAAATAATTTCGTCCTCGAAATTACTTACTAACGAACAATCGTACATCCTAACTCACCACACTACGCTACTGCTGCGCACTCTGATCTTAATAAAACTAACATACTTTCTACTAAATCTTGGAATCCCTGACCAGACCCAACTGGTTCCGTCACAGCCATTCTGCCTCTACCACGTCCTCGCACATTACGACCACGTCCCCTAGAACTCATGTCTACGATCGCGCTTTAATCTGATTAGAAAGTTTTATGCATTAGTACTTTTGGTTCCATTGTTTATCCGCGAACAGTTTTAAGAAAAGAAGTTTAATAGTGGTTCTTTCGATCAATCAAAGTTTTCATCTCAAGTTCACTATTCTAATTCAGAGAATCACATTCATTCACAACGTTCAACACACTATTATGGGCATCTTTGTCCATTCCCAACCCAGGGGTATTTCCGTCATTTTTCCTATAGGGGTATTTTGGTAATAAATCGGAGTCCATTTGAAAATTTTAATAAATCAGGGCACTTTAAAATTTCAAAAATCTGGGGTGTTTTGAAAATTTTCTCAAAATCAAAGGTATGGCAGAAGTTTTGGAAATCGGGGTTATTTTGGTAATTTCATAAACCAGGGGTAATTTGGTAAATTTTTCCAAATCAAGGTATCTTATTATTTTGCAGAAATAGAGGTTTCTAGTATTTTTGAAAAATATCTTAATAAAAGTCGAGGGTAGTATGGTAATAAAAATTTTCCAAACCAGGGGCATTTTAGAAATTTTACACCCAGGGGTATTTAGGTAATTTTGTAAATCAGAAATATTTCGAAAAATTTTCCAAGTATAAAATGGTTTTTCAAATCAAAGGAGTAATTTTGAAAATTTAAGGTTTTTATAAAACAGTATGGCTAGTCCCTTTCGGGTTTTAATTATCGAGTTTAGCCCGTGAATAAGTCCTCTTGGTTAAGGTGAACCGTTACTACGCACCAGGTAGGATTCGAATGGAGAGGAGGTGAGTCACTAGGACTGCTTAAATACCAAGCTCCCACCGAAACCAATCCTAGACATGCGCACAATGGTTGCCACACCCTAACTCGGCGACTTACTCATAGATTTGTTTTATTAGGCATTAATGGTTTATGCAATTCTGTGTTGGAGTAAGCTAATCCTAAAGTTCAATAACTTAATATACTAATCTACGTTCCCATCATACCCACATACCAATCATATAATAATTCACACAACAATTAGAGGTACTTACCTGGTGGACTTCGGGTCGGAGATACAGGTGCCATGCCAGAATAAACCTGAAAACTTCATGAAAGCCTATATTTCTGAAAAGCCCATCTTAAGAAAATGTTTTTGGGCCCAAAACCCTCAAAGCCGAGTTTTGAACCAGGCTCTGATACCAAACTTGTAACACCCCAAACCCGGCCCACAAGCCACGGCCGAATTCAGAATGCCACTGCGGAAAACATTTGAAAAATATTTTGACTCATAAACTAAATCATGAAAATTTGTTGTTGTTGATAAATCATTTCGTATTTAAAACTTTAAGTAAAACTTTGATGTTACAAATTCTTCGGTTAAAAACTTTATCATATATTTTAAAAGGGAAGTTGCTAAAAATAAACCATTTTCAGATAATAATATAATCGACAATCCAACTTAAAACATAATAAAAATCCTTAAACACTTTAAGAGGCCCATATTACAATAAATAAATACTTAAAATACTGAAACATAAATTGTATAAAGAAAATCCTCTTCTGCATGGGCCACCTCGTATCCTCTCCAACCCGGTCCAAGCTTTATGCATCACCTCCGATGTTTGGTAAAAATTGGGTGAGTCAAACAGACTCAGTGTATAGTTATTTCACATGTCTCCACATATGGGCTTGGCCCATATCCGCACAGTCCACATTCATAAATATGCAACATGAAGCCCAACCCAACCTAGTGTCCATCCATTACACCTACCTTGGCAGACCTGTCGCCCAAGGCCGTGGCTAAGCCACCGATCACCTAAGTGACCCCACATGTCAATATCCACGAGGTGACTCGAGGCCATCCTCAATCCACGGTGATGCACACAGCTATCATCCGCCAGGAGGTGGCACATAGCCAACACCCCACCTTGATGAAGCACATAGCTAACATCAAGCGCCAATGTAGCACAAGGCTAACATCAGACCACGTACATAATGTACACCCTGTCCTTCAATATTCATGTCCCAAATTCCCATGCATATATATAACATGACAAAAATATCATTTAATAGAGTATATAACACACGCTCATCACCATTTCACATATTCATCAGTGATCATTTAATATCATAAAGTACTGACCTGATTATTCGATCACCCACCATGGGTATCCACCATCTTAGCCCATATTTCGGCTACCATTCAGATCATATCACACATATATAACAACATACACACATGAACAATCAAGAGAACAGTGCAATAACTACACACCTTGTAAACACGATGAACGACAGAATACTCAAGATTTTC
Organism: Gossypium australe; assembly: GCA_005393395.2. Lineage (NCBI taxonomy): Eukaryota > Viridiplantae > Streptophyta > Magnoliopsida > Malvales > Malvaceae > Gossypium > Gossypium australe. Next base: position 122,655,181 of record CM016616.1, read on the forward strand.
GGCTTTTGCTTACAACACCGACAGTACCTTGAAGAATCGAATCCCAAAACAAACTCCTTTGATGCTCCTTAACGTTGGCACTATCGCTGCTTACCACTGACGATCAACTTCCCGAAATCACCTTCCACACCATCAAAACCGATCGAAATAGCTAGCACCTTTCAAATGATGGTTGTACATTCGGCTATGGCTCAAAGTAGAGATGAAAAAGAAAAGAAAATAAGGGCTTATAGGGTTTGGCTATGGCTCTCCAAAGAAGATGAAATATTCGGTTATCTCAAGGGTATTTCGGCTAACAAAAGAACAAGTTTAGAGTTAGAGAAGAGAAGAATGGAAGAATGATAGAGGCTTAGGAGGATTTGGCAATGGTGAACAATGGTGGAGAGATTTCGGCTTCAAGAATGTGTGAAGAAGAAAAAAGGAATGAGAGTCTATAGGGTTCGACTTTGGGCAAAGGAAATGGGAAGAAGAAAAGATACAAAATGCACATATGGCCATTTCAACATTCGATTTTGGCTTCAAAGAGAAGAGAGGAAAAGAAGAAAAAGAGAATACCAATATGGTCCAAGAAATGATAGCCAAAACAAAAACAAAGTTTCCACCTAAAGCTAATGACACATTCGGCTAAGGAGAAAGTTTTGGAGAAGAGGGAAAAAGATGCACAAAATGCCAAGAATTTGGCCAACTATCCTCCCCCCTAATCCCATACAATATTCGGCCAACCCCCTAGCCATCTATGCGTCCACATTCATTGTCAAAATGACCATAAAAAATATTTCCAAAACATCACCCATACATCAAGCCTTATGTCCCCTTATCCTTCCATAACACCTTGATTCCATACCTTAACTAATAACTTGCCTTATTCCCTTAGTCTACTATCCATAAATGATAAAGTCCAACCTTATCTTAATTAGAGTTGACCGACACATGCCATACACATGCAAAAATAAAAGTCACCTTATTGCCATCCATGGGATTCGAACCTAAGACCATTAATACACTCCACACTCCACTTGCCACTTTACCAATTGACTCCTTGTGATTAAAACCTCAAACTAATTTTCTTAAGGCCAATTTTGCTTAGCTCCCCTTCTAAGACTAAAAATCTAATATTTTTCTAAAGCATTCCCTTACATTCTAAAATTCTAAAAACCCTTAAAACATATCCAAACACACACTAAGCCCACTATCACTTGAATTATGCATAAACGCATAACCCCTAAATCTAGGATATTACATATAGGCCCCTATGTCATTTCGTATAACCAAGCCATAACTCAGGTTCCCGACCGAAAGGGGGTGTACATCTTCAGCCTCCTCTGTACGTTCATCATTGATATCTTTTGGGACCTCATCCAGGTCAAGGTCACTAAAATCTTCATCATTGTGATGAGAATGATCGTCATTATCAGGCCCTTATTCACCATCTTCATTGGTGCCCATCAATTTCGGATATATCTCTAGATGAGGACTCGAAATAGGATTACTATACGTAGTCCCACCGCAATGAGAATTCTTGGCTCGTGTCGATGTCCCTCCGTAACCTGACCGTTCTGTCCATCCGATATTAAGATCAAAGTCAAATGTGAATTATTGACTTATTGGAGTGACATTTTCAACGGGCTCCACATCGGCTAACTTTGCAAACAACTCAATCGGTTCGGTGTTGATGTTCCCAGTCAAGAACTAAATTGTGATCATAATATCCAAGTCATCATCATCTACAACTTCCATCTCCTCATATTTTCACTGATTTGAGGAAACTGAAAATTTGTAGAATAGTCTAGACATCGTCCTGCCACAACGGTCAGCTATTTTAACACTAATCTTTTTTTTTTCATTTCTTTGGCCTTTACATTCTTATTAAATCTCATCCCAACTTTTTGACGAGCTTCAAATATAACTCCAACTATTGTTTGTAAAATTACTCCCTTGAATTTAACGTATTTTAAGAATTGATTATTCATCTTCGATACAACCTCTCTTCTCCTACTAAACACAAATCTTTTCAAATATAACTCCAACTTTTGTTTGTAAAATTACTCCCTTGAATTTAACGTATTTTAAGAATTGATTATTCATCTTCGATACAACCTCTCTTCTCCTACTAAACACAAATCTTTCCTTTTTTTTCTCTTTCTCTTTAATAGATTAAGAAAATTCAACAAAAACCAAAATTGATATAGATTTCGTCAGATTGGTGGGGGTATGTATATTGTGTCTAGAACTATAATAGCCCGTTTTCATTGGTATTAGAAATGGCGGTTTTGGAATCCCATTTTTCGATGATCGAGTTTGTAAATATTATTTATTAATATTTATGAGTCTCTTATAGTGTTATATTGATTTTTGGCCCGATAATTTATTGAACAGTTAGTAATTAAAGTACAATGATTAAACTGTAAAAATCATAAAAGTTAATCGCTATTGATTTTTATTAATAAAAAGGTTTAAATAGTAATTATTCAGGGTTTAAAAGGCAATAAAGCCATTTTAATTGGTGGTGGACGGTCTTGTGTTTATAACTGATTAAATTATCTGTTAAATTTTAATTAAATTATGTTAATATGATAAGATAATAAAATAAATAAAAGAAAAGAAGCTATCATTCTTTATATTTCCTTCCACTATCCAAAAATAATAAAATAAGAGGAGAATGGCCATTGTTGAATGCTTCACTTTCAACCATTACATGTAAGTCCAAATCGAGCTCATTTTTCGTAAATTTTATATTTTTAAGATCGTTGTAACTCGATTTAGCTAACCTGGGCACTATTTTGTAAAATTGTTAAAGTTTTGAAATGTTACCGTTAATGATTCTTGAAGCTTTTGGTGTTAATATGTTAGTTTACAAGCTTAGAAATGAAAAATTGACTAATTTGTAATGTTCTAACTTTGAGTGTAAGGACTAAAATGACTAAATTGTAAAATTATCATGAGAATTTGATAGAATTTGATAGTAGAGGGATATACAAGGACTTATTTGAAATCATATTGAAAATTGAGGCTTAAATGTGAAAGTTATGATTGTTCTGGTTTTAGAGACTAAATTGATAAAATGCAAAATTTTAAGGAATTTTGTAAAATGAAATTAAACTATCATATGCATAAAATAAACTGTTATAAGGTAATTAAAATGGATAAATTGAAATGAATTACTGTATAGATCAAGTTTTGGACCAACCAGTATATAATCGAGGAAAAGGGAAAATTTTGGATTAGTTCTCAACACTTCACTAATTGTTATTTTGTCTGGTAAGTTCATATGGTATAGTTGTATATGTAAACGTAATGCAAGTGTTTGAGCTATGAATTTATATACTTTGTATGTATTTTGAATTATATGCAAAATAATACAAAAAGGTGAGAAATGGACTAATTGTAAATAAATGAACTAATGTGTTAAATGTGCCCAAATGAACTAATGATAGAATAAAATACAATTGGCATGTCAATAGGGTTGTTCACATGTTATACAAGGTATCTTATGAGATGATACTGATGTATGGAGAATTCATTGTTTAAACCGGAATCTAACATTTGTTGCGGATTGCCGAGAGTTGTCTCTACGGAGCCAACTATTATTGATTGTCTTTACAGAGACCTTGGTATGTTTCAGATGTAACACCCCTTACCCATATTCTATACTGGAACAAGGCACGGGGCATTACCATGCTTAACTCGCACAATTATACAACTCTCGGCTATAAACTCATTACAAATTAAAACTCTTCCATCCATGTGTCTATCATTCTTATAATGAACCTACGAGGCCCTAGACATACTTCTATAAAGTTTCGGGATAATTTGAAAACTTTTGTGCACTTAAGGAAAATTTTTCTGAGCAGGGGCTACACGCCCATGGGGGAGATGACACGCCCATGTATCATCTCACACGCCCGTGTTCGACGCTCGTGGTCGACACTGACTTGGATCACACGACCTGGACACAAGCCCATAGGGCTAGACCGTGGTCGCCTGTGATTAATCCACACGGCCTGGGCACGCCCGTGTGCTTCAACCGTGTGACAATTCAAATTCCAATTTCAAGATGCAGACCTCGCACGGCCTGGGCACACGCCCATGAACTGGCTGTATGTCACACATGGCCTAAACACACGCCCGTGTGCCTACCTATGTGCATAAGAACAAGGCTATTTGCCAAGATTTTTGCACCCCTTTAGCTCACATCCCATGAACCTGATCACTGAAATCAGAGTTTTAAATTTATAATGAATGAGATCGAACCTGGAAACTAACTCTGACAACGATTAAAGGTAAGTGTACCTATCCAACAGTAGTATAGCTTAGGCAAGACCGGATTATCGAACCTAAAGGAACTAAAAGTACTAATACTAACTTTCTTTTTATTATTTAGCCTAAAATAAAGTGAAGTTTCTTTAATCTAAATTAATGACTACTAAGCTAAAGACGCGAAGACAAAAAGAACGAACTGAGAAATAACTTGAAGGAAAACTCAGTTGATCACGACGATACCCTCAGGAAGAATCCACCTAGACTTCACTTGTTATCTAACACTGAACCATACGATTTATTCACTTAGTTTGATCCGTAGGACTCCCTAACGTATATTAAACCCTCTCTCGAGGCGAATAACGTCTAACCCTAGGTTAATTAACGGAAATCTCTTTCTCAAATAATAACCCCCTAGAATAGCAGTAAATCAATCTATGGATTCCCATATTAGGTTTCACCCTAATCCGAAAAAATCTCGTCACCCTATCTCTAGGCGTGCGATCAACTCCGCTTAATTACGCTAGATCTACTCTTAAGCAGGGTCTATTCCTCCTCCACCTAAGCACATCAAATTTGGATTAAGCACACATAATTAAGAACAAACTAAGTATTTATCATATAATTCAGAAAGCAATCACAAGATTCATCTAGGTTTCATCCCCTTCAGGTATTTGAAGGGTTTAGTTCATAACAAATAAAGAAAACATCTCAAGAGAAAAGATAAAACAAAACATAAGAAATCCCTAAAACTCCCTGAAGGAATTGAAGGAGAAATCCGCCGTCTTGAGTAGAATTCCGGCTTCTTGGGATGGATCAACTGGCTAACTTCGAGCGATTCCCACAACTCTGACCTTTTCGGATTGGCTCTTTAGCCTAGCTTGACCACCCCATCAAAGGTGGTACTTAGGGGGTTTATATAGGCTCTTGGGATGTGTTTCTTCGCCCCAAAGTATCCAAATCCGAATGAAATTACTCTTTGCCACGACAGGGACACGGCCAAGTCACACGCCCGTGTGACTAGTCTTCAAGCCGTGTTCGGACTTCTTTAATGAGGCACGGCCGTGTGACTCAGGGGTAAGGCCGTATTCTAGATGCTTGATAAGGCACGGCCATGTGGTCTTTGGGCCAGGCCGTGTAGATTTTGTGATATGGCCCATTTATTCCGTTTTGGGCCCGTTTTATGCTCTTTTCATCCTCGGGTGCTTTCCTGGGTATAAGACATGAAAAGAAAGGATTAAGAGCACCTTTTTATATGAATCAAGGCTTAAATCATCCAAAAGCACACTAAATGTAGGATTAAAATATCTTACTATTACGGTTTATCAAATACCCCTACACTTAAGCTTTTGCTTGTCCTCAAGCAAAATTCTCAACTTACAATTAAGATAAACTTTCCATGATTCATAATTCCTATCAATAATGTCTCATCATAATTCATAGATAATTTATACATGGATGATCTAACTCGAAGAGTCCTAAAGATTCAAACAATCAAAGTCATACATTTGTAGCACAAAAAAACGTAGGTGTCTCCCCTTATCTAAATAATTACCTTTGATTCAAAATCAACAAGGATTGACATCCTCACTAAGGATTCACTCAAACCACTCGAGGTGTTTAAGGTTCAAAATTAAGCTCTCAGAAGTCAAACCTAAAAAGTTAATCCCATAGGCTTGCCTGAAAATCAAATCTCTACCACTGTAATATGAGATGATACACAAATCAAAAGGTCTTTAATAGGGTTGTAACGAGGCTAGGGTTAAAGGTGTGGTTAAAGGCTAAATTAGAGGGTTAGAATCGAGACTGACTTGACGAATTGCCTAACTAACAAAATTTGAACTAATCCTAAATGATTACATCAATTGAAAACTAATAATACGAGATTTTTCCTCAAGATGTGGAATTTTAACATGTAAGCTCATTTAATTATAGAACTAGTAATGAAAATACTTCGATTTTTTTTTTAAGAACAAACTAATAATATTACATAATAATGAATGAATCTATTACTTAAAAATAATAGGTAGACAACACATCAAATCAAATCTCGATATAAGGGTAGTCAAAAGGAATGGTGATAACAAATACAAAGGGGTTTTGGGTTAATATTAGCTGGTGAGTCAATAAAAAGGGTTGTTAGGATCAACGGGGTGTACTAGGGGTTAGTTGTTAAGGTAGGCTATTTAGTGGAGTGAGTGGGTTAAATCCTAGGTGCCTTTATCATTTCAGTATACCAAATCATCGGTGTGATTTCAACATGTATAATCGAGGCAAGTTCGAGAATAACAGTTCAAAGTTGACATACTCATAATCAATAAAGTGAACATGAAAAAGAATATATGCTCTATAGGGCTCAAAATCTCACAAAAATTATGGGTGTTTTGACATCAACCTTGTAAATTTCAAATTTCAAGATAATATTCAGATTCAATTAAACAACCTAGCAAAGATTTTAATTCTAAAAAATAGACTTATCATGCTTGATTCTCTAATATTATTCTAATTTAATCATCAATGCACAATTAACTATGACTTAATCTAAAACATGTCAATAAAAATCATAAACCATCAGAAATTTCATCCTAATTAGTAATATGAAAAATTTACTTAAAAACAAGACTAAATTTAGGGATTTGAGAATAATGAAAAAAGTTTGGCCTGATTTGAGAATAATGCAGAAAGTTAGACCCTTCTTTAGATAAATATTCACCCCCCCACACTTAAGATGTACATTACCCTCAATGTACAAAGATAGATATAACATTTATGGGATAAATCAAAAGAGAAGGGGAAAGAATACTCCCTAAATTTTGGATGGTGTCCCTGGAGGATGGTAGAGGTCGTGGTGTGTATGTTTGAAGAGGTCGGTCTGGATGACGAACCTGTGCTAGATGAAGAAATTGGGGAGCTCGTAGAGGATTAGCCAGGGATTATTAAGACACATTTAAAATAACCTAAACGTATAATTTAAAACAAGAAAGAAAAAGGAAATGATACTAAGAAGGAAAATAAAAATAAAAGAAAATGTGGATGGACCGAAGAGTCCTTATTGATGGATGGTTCGCGAGGTAGGTGTGACTTCTAGGGTTGCGGAGGTGCTAGCGGTGGCGGAAGTGGCGTGATTCCCTAGCAGCCTGGCGAACCTGATACTAAGAAATTAAAATAAGTTAAACTAAACTAAGCATAAGATTGTCAAAGGGAAGGAAATTGAAGCAAAAGAGAAAAGAAAAATAAAAACTAAATGGTCTCAAAGACCCTTGGCTTGGTGTTTGGATGAAGCGGCCGGCATGAACTTATGTGTAGGGTCTCCCTTGTGGAGACTATGCTTGTCGTCTTATGCTTCTTCGGCATGATTTTAGTGTAACTCAAGAGTCTGGATACCTTTTCTAAGAAAGGAAATTTTGAAAGAAAAAGAAGAGAGAAAGAAGATGGGGAGAACGGGAAGGACTGTGGGGTTTAAATAGAGGCTCAAGTCTGGCACATCCCCATGCTCGTGGTCTGAGGGCGTGTCGAATCGCACGGCCGCTTTGCACGGCCGTGTGTCCATGCGTGTTGTTTCACCATGCCCGTGTTTCAGCCAATCACGCCCGTGTTCAAGAAATCAGTATGTTGACATGGTTGGGAGGCACGGGCGTGTCCTATCCGTGCTTGGTAAGTCAGTAGCTTCACACGGTCGTGGGGTACGACCGTGCCACTTTGTCGGTGCCCGTGTAGAAGTGGTTGGATCTGTTATGTCGAGATTAGTTGGGATTTGATTCGTACGGCCTCTGCTATGTTAGTACGGGGATGCCGGTGGTCCACACGGTCACAGACACGACCGTGTGTAAGACCGTGTGGTCTGGAATTCTGCCCCTTTTTTAGTTTAAAACTAGATGTTCAGAAAAGAAAAAAAGGAAAGTAAGGAAACTGAAAATAAATTTGAAAGTAAATAGTGTTAATACTCGGGTTGCCTCCCGAGAGGAGCTCGTTTATAGTCTTAAGCTAGACTTTTCTCGTAAAAAAATCAAGGGGGTTTAAAGGTTTGAATATCTTCCCTTATACTTACAGTTCTATTTTCTTGATAAAGTTTAAGTCGAGAAGCGTTTACCTTAAAAGTGTCGAATGTTGGATTGCTTACCTTGACTGTTCCGTGGGGGAAGATATTGTGTACCTTAAGAGGAATTTCTCCCTTTGCTTTCAAGTCTGTTGTGGCGATGCACGGATTTGCTTTGTCTAACAGTATCTGGTCTCCTATTTTGAAGTGAATTGATGTCCCTACGAGTTCTTCTGGTGTTACTTCGTGTGGTTCCTATTCTTCTTTGACGTGTGTCTTCTGCTTTTCTAGTTTTCCAACCCCTAGGCTTTGTTCCTTATGTAATTCTTCTTTGTTAGCTTGGGGTTTATGATTCGGCTCTGGTTGTGTTCTTGTGGTGTTTCCTGCGATGAAATTTGAACAATTTGATTATCAGTTGAAGTGACTTTCTTACCTTCATCGATTGTTGTCCTTGCCGAGTCAAGAGCTTGAAGACTGATTGATTCCTCACCTACACGAAGAATGAGTTCTCCTGTACCAACATCAATTTTAGTCCTGGCAGTTGCTAGGAATGGTCTTCCTAAAATTAAGGGGATTGAATTATCCTCATCCATGTCTAAGACAACAAAATCTACTGGGAAAATGAATTTATCGATTTTGACAAGAACATCTTCGATAATGCCCCTAGAAATTCTAACAGTTTTATCAGCTAATTGAATACCCATCCTAGTTGTTTGGGCTTCCCTAGACCTAGTCGTTTGAACAATGTATAAGGCATGACATTTATACTCGCCCCTAAATCAGCTAACGCATTATCAATAGTTAAACTACCAATTACACATAGAATTGTAAAACTCCCTGGATCTTTTAGCTTTCACGATAGTTTATTCTGTAACATTGCTGAGCACGCTGCGTTTAATTCCATATGGTGCTCTTCGTCTAATTTGCGTTTGTTTGTCAAGAGCTGTCTTAAAAATTTTCTCGAGTCTAGCATCTGAAAAAGAGCTTCAAGAAGAGGTAAATTAATATGTAATTTCTTTAAAAGTTTAAGAAACTTACTGAACTGTTCTTCTGAATTGTCTCTTTTCATTGCTTCGGGATAAGGTATGCGAGGTTGGTACTCTTTTATTGTCGGTTTCGGCTCTTCTTGTGATACCTCTATTTTATCTTCGTCTATCTCTTTGTTTGGTTCGTCTAATCCTTTGCTATCATGAGCTGTGATGGCCTGAATTTGCTCCCTTGGGTTAATCTCGGTGTTACTTGGTAGACGTCCGTGCGGTCGTTCTACCATTAACTTTGCAAGTTGACTGACTGCATTAGTGACTTCTTTCATTGAATTAGAAAATTTTTCCATTGATGCTTGTCAATCTTTAAATGTTTTCTCATTTTCTTGGAAACGGTTTTTCGTGTTTTCCATAAATTTTGTCAGCATCTCTTCGAGGTTTGGCTTCTTCTCTTGCGGATAGGGCTGATTTTGGAAGTTTTGAGGAGGTTGTTGCCTTTGATTTCCTTGATTTCCTTGACCTCCCCACGAAATATTTGGGTGGTTCCTCCAACCTGGATTGTAAGTATTACTATAAGGATTATTATTGGATCTGAAATTATTACCTATATAGTTCATCTGTTCGCTCTCTACTCCCGGTTGGTAGGTTGGGTACTCAGGATTCGCCACAGTTCCACTTACATCGCACTGCATGACTGGGTGTACCTACGAAGAACACAAACTATCAAGCTTTTTATTTATCACCTCTATCTGTGTTGATAGTGTGGTCACTGCATCGAGGTTGAAAACTCCTGCTAATTTTGTCAGTTTTGTCCTTGTCACTTGCCACTGATAGTTATTCAGTGACATCTCTTCAATGAACTCGTAGGCTGCTTCAGGAGTTCTATTGTTAAGGGTTCCACCGGTGGCTGAATTGATTAGTTGTCTCATTGAGGGGTTTACATCGTTATAGAATGTTTGGACTTGTAGCCATAAGGGTAAACCGTGGTGCGGACACCTTCTCAAGAGATCCTTGTATCTCTCCCATGCATCGTATAATGTCTCTAAATCCATCTGCACAAAAGAAGAGATATCATTCTGTAATTTGGCCTTTTTAGCCTGTGGGAAATATTTCAATAAAAAATTTTCGGTCATTTGTTCCCATGTAGTGATTGATCCTCGTGATAACGAGTTTAACCACTATTTGGCTTTATTCCTTAATGAAAAAGGGAATAACCGAAGACGTATGGCATTATCAGAAATGCCATTTATTTTGAAGGTATCACGGAACTCTAAAAAGTTAGCTATATGAGTGTTTGGATCTTCGTCCTGCAAATCATCAAATTGAACAAACTGTTGAATCATTTGTATTGCGTTAGGCTTTAATTCAAAATTATTAGCAGCTATAGCAGGCCTAACAATACTCGATTCTGCTCCTGTTAAATGCGGTTTAGCATAATCAAACATAGTATGTGGAGTATTTTTTTCCCCTACATCATGTGGTTGTGGGTTATTCTCGTCCATCCCTTCAGTAGGATTGGATCTACCTTCTTGATCTTCCTCTGTATAATTTAGGGCTCGCCTGATTTTTCTGTGAGTCCTACGAACGGTAGCTTCAATTTCACTATCGTATACCAAAGGTCCTCTCGGGTTCCTTCCAGTCATAAACTAGAGGTACCTGCTAGGAGAAGAAAGAAAATTTAGCGAAATCAAAACTTAACCTAAAAAAATAAAAATAAAAGTAAATTGCGAAAAAATACAAATAATGGCTAAAGTAATAAAAATAGAGCTTTCTTAATATTTTAGTTCCCCGGCAACGGCGCCAAAAACTTGATCGCTGAAATCAGAGTTTTAAATTTATAATGAATGAGATCGAACCTGGAAACTAACTTTGACAACAATTAAAGGCAAGTGTACCTATCGAACAGTAGTATAGCTTAGGCAAGACAGGATTATCGAACCCAAAGGAACTAAAAGTACTAATACTAACTTTCTTTTTATTATTTAGCCTAAAATAAAGTGAAGTTTCTTTAATCTAAATTAATGACTACTAAGCTAAAGACGTGAAGACCAAAAGAACAAATTGAGAAATAACTTGAAGGAAAACTCAGTTGATCACGACGATACCCTCAGGAAGAATCCACCTAGACTTCACTTGTTATCTAACACTAAACAATATGATTTATTCACTTAGTTTGATCCGTAGGACTCCCTAACGTATATTAAACCCTCTCTCGAGGCGAATAACGTCTAACCCTAGGTTAATTAACGGAAATCTCTTTCTCAAACAATAACCCCTTAAAATAGCAGTAAATCGATCTATGGATTCCCATATTAGGTTTCACCCTAATCCGGCAAAATCTCGTCACCCTATCTCTAGGTGTGTGATCAACTCCGCTTAATTACGCTAGATCTACTCTTAGGCAGGGTCTATTCCTCCTCCACCTAAGCACATCAAATTTGGATTAAGCACACATAATTAAGAACAAACTAAGTATTTATCATATAATTCAGAAATCAATCACAAGATTCATCTAGGTTCCATCCCCTTCGGGTATCTGAAGGGTTTAGTTCATAACAAATAAAGAAAACATCTCAACAGAAAAGATAAAACAAAACATAAGAAATCCCTAAAACTCCCTGAAGGAATTGAAGGAGAAATCCGCCGTCTTGAGTAGAATTCCGGCTTCTTGGGATGGATCAACTGGCTAACTTCAAGCGATTCCCACAACTCTAACCTTTCCGGCTTGGCTCTTTAGCATAGCTTGACCGCCCCATCAAAGGTGGTACTTAGGGGGTTTATATAGGCTCTTGGAATGTGTTTCTTCGCCCCAAGGTATCCAAATCCAAATGAAATTGCTCTTTGCCACGACAGGGACACGGCCAGGTCACATGCCCGTGTGACTAGTCTTCAAGCCGTGTTCGGACTTCTTTAATGAGGCACGGCCGTGTGACTCGGGGGTAAGGCCGTGTTCTAGATGCTTGATAAGGCACGGCCGTGTGGTCTTTGGACCAGGCCGTGTCGATTTCGTGATATGGCCCATTTACTCTGTTTTGGGCTCGTTTTATGCTCTTTTCATCCTCGGGTGCTTTCATAGGTATAAGACATGAAAAGAAAGGATTAAGAACACCTTTTTATATGAATCGAGGCTTAAATCATCCAAAAGCATACTAAATGTGGGATTAAAATATGTTACTATTACGGTTTATCAGAACCCCTTTCAACATATCAATAAACAACTTATAATTGTAAAATAAACTTCCATGGATAACTTTATATTTTCATAAATGATAGGGTGAGCCATCGACCTTGGCAATATACAAAATAGTTATCTTAACAAGGGGCCAATACACTTTTGGCCAATCAAAAAAATAATCTAACTAGTCTAGCCCCTATACAAGCCATACACAAAATCACTAGGTCTAAATATATACCGAGGTGAGTAAATAGTGTTGGCGATCTTCTGGTTATCCTCGTATCCCAGCTTGGCTTTTAAACTCTATAAAACAAGGGAAAAGAGAGAAGGGAAGTAAGCTTTAAGCTTAATAAGTTTACATGTAAACAATATAATAATATACCATGTACTAATCATTTACATAGCATTACATAATAAGCAAGAAACAATCTACATTCATAATCATGCTTACTTATTTCCTCCTTTTCTATATTCCCACCATATCACAAGCTTAATGTATACATCCATTAGCATGTTCCCCTACACTTAGCATCACATTATCACATAAACGACACATTACAACCTCTTAATCAATTACTCGTAGTCAAATTACTCGGTGGTTCTGCACTTAGCCCACCATCAGTCTTTATTAGGGTGGTATCACACATAGCCCACCAAAAGGGTTAGTTACGGTGGTATCGCACATAGCCTACCAAATGATAAATAAATGATGGCATCGCACATAGCCCATCTTAATTAAGCAACAAGGTGGTATGGCACTTAGCCCACCATCAAATGCTGTCATGACATGTTCATGAGACTATTTCATCATTCATACAATAATTATTCAATGACTACCACATTCAATCCACTTGAACCACACATGTTCTTAATCATGCCATACACCAATTAGCAACATAATGTGTTTAAAGAAAATGCATTGTTTACACATAAACTTACCCCGATACAAAATATATAAATTTGCAGTTTAATTCGAAACCTTGCCTTTCCCCCAGTCAAGGTTGATTCCACGTTCTTCTTGATCTATAATGATAAAATTCATTCATTTAGATCATCCTATGATCACAATATATCAAAATCTACACTTGGGCAAAAATGACCATTTTGCCCTTGTATTATGGCGAAATTATGATTTTGCCCCTAGGCTCGTAAATTATTTTTCAACACATTTCCTCAATAAATAAGCCTAGTTGAACATTTATCTCTCTTAAAACTACTCAAAATTCCAACTATTTCATGCATTTATGACACAATTTAAAGCTTTGCATTCAAGTCCTAATTAGGTGTTTTCATGCTAACACTTTTCCCTAACATTCATTTTCTTCCATAAAAGCTCAGCTGACAACATGAACACTCTCATGGAAAGTCCCTAGACTTTCAACCATATCACAAACTAGCCCCTTCATTAGTTAGCTTAAGCTTTGAGGACTCTAAAAGAACAAAAATTATCAAATAACACCACCAAAATCACTTACTTGTAGGGAGAATTGTGTGGCTGAAAGTTTGAACCCCCCAAGAGCTCTATTTTCTCTTCAATTTTCGATGGAAAGAGATGAGTGAATAGTGAAAGATGATAGTTTTTCTTTTTACCATATTTTATTTATCTTTTTCCACCTAATTTCACTCAATTTTGACCAAAATTAAAAATCTTGTCCCCCTAGCCCCTACATGGCCAGCCATCACTTGTTAAATGGCCTAATTGTACTTTAAAGACCTCTAAATTTCATTCCATAGCTATTAGGTACCTCTACCTTATAAAATAGAACTTTCGCATCTTATGCGATTTAGTCATTTTTCACAATTAAGCATGTTATTGCTACAATTAAAGCACCAAAATTTCTACATAACCATATTTTAATGCTATAACGCATAAAATAATATCAAATAATTTTCCTTATCCTCGGTTTAGTGGTTTCGAAACCACTGTTCCTACTAGCCCCAAAATCGGGCTGTTACAACTCTCCCCCCTTTAGAGATTTTCGCCCTCAAAAATCTTACCGGTAAAGAGATTTGGATACTGCTCTCTCATGGTTTCTTCCGGTTCCCATGTAGCTTCTTCCACACCGTGTTTTTGCCATAACACTTTTACTAAGGCTATATCCTTGTTTCTCAATTGTTTCACCTCTCGAGCCAAGATTTTAATCGACTCCTCCTCATATGTCATATCCAGTCGTATCTCAATTTTTGTTGGACGAATTACAAGCGAAGGATCGAAGCGATAACGCCTTAACATCGATACATGGAACACATTGTGTATTTTCTCTAACTCTATAGGCAAAGCCAACTGGTATACCATTGGCCTAATCCTTTCGGTAATTTCATACGGCCCTATAAATCTCGGATTCAATTTACCCTTTCGACCAAATCTCACTATTTTCTTCCACAGGGACACTTTCAGAAATACCTTGTCGCCCACTTGAAACTCAATTTCTTTTTTTTTTCAAATCCGCGTATGACTTTTTTCGATCTGAAGTAGCTTTCATACTATCCTAAATCACTTTCACTTTTTCCTCGGTCTCTTTAACCAAATCAATCCCATCAATTTGCTTCTCACTCAGCTCGGTCCAATACAAAGGAGTCTGACATTACGACCATACAAGGCTTCATACGGTGCCATCTGTATACTCGACTGATAACTGTTATTGTAAGCAAATTCGACCAAGGGTAGGTATCTTTCCCAACTACCTTCGAACTCTAACACACAGTATTGGAGCATATCCTCAAGAACTTGGATTACTCTCTCAATTTGACCATCAGTTTGAGGATGGAATACAGTACTAAAATTCAATTTTGTACCCAAGGCCTCCTGCAACTTCGTCCAAAACCTCGAAGTAAATCTCAGGTCTCTATCCGAGATAATAGATACAGGCACTCCATGTAATCTTACTACCTCCGCAACATACAACTCGGCTAAATTTTCCAACAAATAATCAATACGCACCGCCATAAAGTGAGCCGACTTCATTAATCTATCAACAATAACCCACACAGCATCTTTCTTTTTCGGAGTCGTAGGCAAGCCCGTAACAAAATCCATGGTAATCCGATCCTACTTCCACTCGGGAACCATCATTGGTTGGAGTAATCCTGAAGGCACTTGATGTTCAGCCTTCACTTGTTGACAAATTAAACATCTTGTTACATACTCAGAGATGTCCCTTTTCATTCCTGGCCACCAATAGAATTTCTTCAGGTCATTGTACATTTTTGTACTGCCCAGATGTATTGACAAATAACTACTATGTGCTTCATTTAATATCTTTCGAATCAACTCACCATATTTAGGGACACAAATCCTGTCATGGAACATTAAACAACCATCTAAACTCACCCAGAATTTAGTATCATTCTCTGATTCGCACTTAGCTTTCTTAGCTTGAAGCTCATTATCATTCCTTTGAGCCTCACATACTTGCTGAACAAATAGTGGCCTAATTCTCAGTTCGGCCAATATAGCACCATCATCAGACAATGACAAACTCGTGTTCATAGCTCTCAAAGCGTACAAGGATTTTCGACTCAGAGCATCCGCAATTACATTCGCTTTCCCCGGATGGTAATCAATCGCTAACTCATAGTCCTTCAATAACTCAAGCCACCGTCGTTGTCTCAAATTCAAATCCTTTTGATCCATCAAATACTTCACAATCTTATGGTCTGTGAAGATTCGGCATTTCTCTCCATACAAATAATGTTACCAAATCTTTAACGCGAAAACAATCGCGGCCAACTGCAAATCATGAGTTGGTTAATTCTTCTCGTGCGATTTTAACTATCTTGAGGCGTAAGTGATTACCTTACCCTCTTGCATCAACACACAGTCGAGACCATGTAATGACACGTCACTATAAACCACAAACTCTTTGCCCGACTCAGGTTGCACTAAAATCGGTGCCTCCATCAACAATGTTTTTAATCTCTCGAAACTCTGTTGGCACTTTTCAGTCCATTCAAACTTATCATCCTTGTGTAACAGTTTCGTCATCGGGGTAGCAATCATGGATGATCCCTTCACAAACCGCCTATGGTACCCTACTAAACCCAAAAAGCTTCTTACTTCTGACATGTTCTTCAGCGGTTTCCACTCTACAATAGCTGAGATTTTTCCAAGATCAACTCTAATACCCTCGCCCGACACAATGTGTCCTAGGAATCCTACCTCTCGAAGCCAAAACTCGCTCTTACTAAATTTAGTATATAACTGCCTGTCTCTTAAAGTTTGTAAGACAGTTCAGATGTTTCGCATGATCACTCTCATCTCGAGAATAAATCAATATGTCATCAATAAAGACAACCACAAACTTGTCCAAATACGGTCGGAAGACACGGTTCATTAAGTCCATAAAAACCGCAGGAGCATTTGTTAAATCGAACGGTATGACTAGAAACTCATAATGGCCATACCTCATCCGGGATGCTGTTTTCGGCACGTCTTGTTCCTTAACCCTCAACTGGTAATAACCGGACCTCAGGTCAATCTTGGAGAACATCGTAGCTCCCTTTAGTTGATCAAATAGATCATCTATCCTTGGTAAAGGATACTTGTTTTTCACAGTTACTTTGTTGAGCTGTCTATAGTCTATACACAACCTCATCGACCCATCCTTCTTCTTTACAAAAAGCACCGAAGCACCCCACGGTGAATAGCTCGGTCTTGTAAAAACCCTTATCCGTTAACTCTTGCAACTGAACCTTTAGTTCTTTCAACTCTAGTGGGGCCATCCTATACGGAGCAACCGAAATAGGTGCTGTTCCTGGGACTAACTCAATTCCAAACTCGACCTCTCTAACTAGAGGTAATCCGGGTAACTCTTCCGGGAATACATCTGGATACTCACATACAACCTGCACTATTTCAATCATTGCTTCAGACTCTTGAGTGTTCAGTACAAAAGCGAGATATGACTCACATCCTTTTCTCATATATTTCTCAGCCACCAAGAAAGAGATCATCATCTGTAAATTATCTAACCCACCTGATTCAACCCGAATAACATCTCCATTTTCACATTTCAATTCGATAAATTTACTACCACAGTTCACTAAAACACTATGGGTAGTTAACCAATCCATACCTAGAATCAAATCAAAATCATCAAACAACAACAACATAAGGTTTGCCAGAAAATAATGACCCCTAATTGTCAAAGGACAGTTCCTACACACCTTGTCAACTAACACATGTTTTCCTAACGGGTTTGACACATTTACCACAAATTTAGTAGACTCAATAGTCATACTCAAACTAGATGTCAATCTCATACAAATATAAGAATGAGTTGACCCCAAGTCAATCAAAGCAATAACAAAAGTCTCATGAAGAGAAAAAGTACTCGTTATTACATCTGGCGATGATGCCTCTTCTTGAGCGCGAATAGCATAGGTCCTTACTAGCGCCCAGCCCTCTAACCTCACAGTAGAGTCTCGTGATACACCTCTACCACTAGTCCCACCTCCCGGGTTCTTTTGTGGCCTACCTCTAGAGGATACACTGCTTGATCTTACCTCTTGCTTCTTCTCCTTGTCATCTCTTTCAAGGCAATTTTGGATGAAATGGTCGGAGGAACCACATTTGTAACAATTCCGGTTGTTTCCCCAACACTCCCCAATGTGATGTCTGCCACAACGTTGGCACTCTGGTTTGGACTTTGGATTGCCCACACTAGCCATCGAGGTGGCCTAAACTCTTGAACCCGAGTACGTGTTGCCTCGCTCTCTTTGCGAAAATCCAACTGATACAGTCGCCCGAGGGTTCAGTTCCTTGGACCTCTTCGATTGATCTTGGTAGGATTTACTCATTGGCCTTTTTCTTGCATCCCGAGCCTCACTCATAGCCTTGCTCTTTTCCTTACTCAATTCTTCGGCCTTAATAGCCCTATCCACTAGTACTAAAAATTCTTTTAGTTCTAAAATCCCGATTAAGAGTCTGACATCCTCATTCAGCCTATCTTCAAACCTCTTGCACAAAATGGCTTCTGTGGACACGCACTTTTGCGCATACTTACTGAGCCTAACAAATTCACGCTCATATTCTGCCACAGTCATTTTTCCTTGCTTTAACTCAAGGAATTCCTTCCGTTTCTGGTCCACAAACCGTTGACTTTTATACTTCTTTTGGAACTCTTCCAAAAAGAAGTCTCACGTCACTCTCTTCTCCGAGACCACTGATGTCAATGTTTTCCACCAATGGTATGCCGAGTCCCTCAGCAAGGACACGGCACATTTTAAACTCTCCTCAGGTGTACAGGAGAGTTCATCAAATACTCTCATCGAGTTCTCAAACCAGAACTTTGCCCTCTCAGGGTCATTATCTATATTAGCTCGAAAGTCGTCAGCCCCTTGCTTTTGAATTTTGTCTACCGGGGGCTTAGTTGTCCTCACCAATTCTATACCTTGAGGAGCCACAGGAACTGGTTGAGGTACAGAAGGAGGTGGAGAAGGTTGAGCATTAGGGTTTGCCCTTACATACTTAGTGTACTAGTTACTCATCATTTGGAGAAAGGCTTCCCGAGCCTCTTCTCCTTGACTCCTAGTCTCGGGTCCACTCTGCACCGATGCGATCCCTTGCACGGGATCCGGCACATTGCTAGCTGTGTCATCAATAGTTGATTGATCGGGATCCATATACTACATAATAACAAAGTTTAGAATCATCAAAAGCCACTACATTATCATTATACACTTATGGCATGTATAGCTAGACTCTCACACATGTTACGGTAGTCCGAGAATTGACTAAACCATAGCTTTGATACCACTAAATGTAACACCCCTTACTTATATTCTATACTGGAACTGGGCACGGGGCATTACCATGCTTAACTCTCACAATTATACAACTCTCGGCTATAAACTCATTACAAATTAAAACTCTTCCATCCATGTGTCTATCATTCTTATAATGAACCTACGAGGCCCTAAACATACTTCTATAAAGTTTTGGGATAATTTGAAAACTTTTGTGCACTTAAGGAAAATTTCCTGAGCAGGGGCTACATGCCCGTGGGGGAGATGACATGCCCGTGTATCATCTCACACACCCGTGTTCGAAGCCCGTGGTCGACACTGACTTGAATCACATGACCTGGACACACGCCCATAGGGCTGGCCCGTGGTCACCTCTGATTAATCCACACGGCCTGGGCACGCCCTTGTGACAATTCAAATTCCAATTTCAAGATGAATACCTCGCACGGCCTGGGCACACGCCCATGAACTGGCCGTATGTCACAAACGGCCTAAACACACGCTCGTGTGCCTACCCATGTGGAAAAAACAAGGCTATTTGTCAAGCTTTTTGCACCCCTTTAGCTTACATCCCATGAACCCCTTTCAACATATCAATAAACAACTTATAATTGCAATATAAACTTCCATGGATAACTTTATATTTTCATAAATGATAGGGTGAGCCATCGACCATGGCAATATACAAAATAGTTATCTTAACAAGGGGCCAATACACTTTTGGCCAATCAAAAAAATAACCTAACTAGTCTAGCCCCTATACATACCATACACAAAATCACTAGGTCTAAATATATACTGAGGTGAGTAAATAGTGTTGGCGATCTTCTGGTTATCCTCGTATCCCAGCTTGGCTCTTAAACTCTATAAAACAAGGGAAAAAGAGAGAAGGGAAGTAAGCTTTAAGCTTAATAAGTTTACATGTAAACAATATAACAATATAGCATGTACTAATCATTTACATAGCATTACATACTAAGCAAGAAACAATTTACATTCATAATCATGCTTACTCATTTCCTCCTTTTCTATATTCCCACCATATCACAAGCTTAATGTATACATTCATTAGCATGTTCCCCCGCACTTAGCATTACATTATCACATAAACGACACATTACAACCTCTTAATCAATTACTCGTAGTCAAATTACTCGGTGGTTCTGCACTTAGCCCACCATCAGTCTTTATTAGAGTGGTATCGCACATAGCCCACCAAATGATAAATAAATGATGGTATCGCACATAGCCCATCTTAATTAAGCAACAATGTGGTATCGCACTTAGCCCACCATCAAATGCTGTCATGACATGTTCATAAGACTATTTCATCATTCATACAATAATTATTCAATGACTACCACATTCGATCCACTTGAACCACACATGTTCTTAATCATGCCATACGCCAATTAGCAACATAATGTGTATAAAGAAAATGCATTGTTTACACATAAACTTACCTCGATACAAAATATGAAAATTTACAATTTAATCCGAAACCTTGCCTTTCCCCCGGTCAAGGTTGATTCCACGTTCTTCTTAATCTATAATGATAAAATTTATTCATTTAGATCATCCTATGATCACAATACATCAAAATCTACACTTGGGCAAAAATGACCATTTTGCCCTTGTATTATGGCAAAATTATAATTTTGCCCCTAGGCTCGTAAATTATTTTTCAACATATTTCCTCAATAAATAAGCCTAGTTGAACATTTATCTCTCTTACAACTACTCAAAATTCCAACTATTTCATGCATTTATGACACAATTTAAAGCTTTACATTCAAGTCCTAATTAGGTGTTTTCATGCTAACACTTTTCACAAAAGTTGTTTTTCATCTCCCTAACATTCATTTTCTTCCATAAAAACTCAACTGACAACATGAACACTCTCATGGCAAGTCCCTAGACTTTCAACCATATCACAAACTAGTCCCTTCATTAGTTAGCTTAAGCTTTGAGGACTCCAAAAGTACAAAAATATCAACACCACCAAAATCACTTACTTGTAGGGAGAATTGTGTGGCTGAAAGTTTGAACCCCCAAGAGATCTATTTTCTCTTCAATTTTTGGTGGAAAGAGATGAGTGAATAGTAAAAGATGATAGTTTTTCTTTTTACCATATTTTATTCATCTTTTCCCACCTAATTTCACCCAATTTTGACCAAAATTAAAAATCTTGTCCCCTTAGCCCCTACATGGCCGGCCATCACTTGTTAAATGGCCTAATTGTACTTTAAAGACCTCTAAATTTCATTTCATAGCTATTAGGTACCTCTACCTTATAAAATAGAACTTTTGCATCTTATGCGATTTAGTCCTTTTTCACAATTAAGCATGTTATTGCTCCAATTAAAGCACCAAAATTTCTACATAACCATATTTTAATGCTATAACACATAAAATAATATAAAATAATTTTCCTTATCCTCGGATTAGTGGTTTCGAAACCACTGTTTCGACTAGCCCCAAAATCGGGCTGTTACATTGGAGGGATGTAATGTCTTATGACATATGATGCTTGCGGGCCTAGCACTTCAATGCTCAAGTGTGTATTGGAGATATTGCTCAGTCGAGCAATCAGGTGTGTTTTGGTAGTTGCCAGCGTATCTGTATCTATTTATTACAGTTCATCGAGCTAATCGACTAATGGAAAAGGGAATCGACTGAATGATGATATATATTATTTTGGAAATGTTTATATGGTATATGAATGATGTAAATGAAATGTAATTAACAAGTTTTATAGAATGGCATTGAATAAGATTGATCCGTACAGATTGAAATGTTTATCGCCTGGTTATTTAACGTACTCACCTTATTATTGTGAAATGTGTTAACAAGAAATTATATTCATGTAGCTAACTTGATATGTAATTATGAATTGAGGTGAGTTTACTATTTTAGTCCTTTTGAACTTACTAAACATATGAAATGCTTACTATGTTGTGCTTTCTTTACTTGTAATTGTCTTTGCAAAATAAGGAGATCAGATCACTTTGACGCTCACACTATCAAGACTTCGATTCAGTAGTCTTTTAGTCATTCTGGACCCGGTTATATGGCATGTATACAAGTGATGTTTTGCATATATGTTTACTTTAAATATTTATGAGTTTGAATAATGATATGCTTAATTTTGGATGATTACATGTTGTGTATATAAATATGCATGATGGTTATGTGTTAGCTACGTTTGAGGTATATGTTTGAAATGGTTGATGATGGAATGCTTGAGTATTAGATAAAAGTGAATGATATTAAATGTTTGGGTAAATGATGATTATTTTAGGTTGATATGGTTGTCAAGTACCTAATTAAGGCTTAATGGTTGATTAATTTTGTGAATGGCAATTGTATGTTTGGTTGTTAAGTGAATTTTTCAAGTATTGAATTGAGCATAGTTAAGTTGGTATGAATTGCGTTGGTAATGTATATGTTGAATGCTAATTAAGAACATGATGAAATTATGAATCGAGAAATGGATGATTTTAATATATTAGTATGGTTTGAATTTATCTTTATCCAGGTTGTTCTATGTTTAAGGAATCAATTATGTTTAGTCTTGTTTTTTAGCATGAAAAAGTACCCAAACATGAGACCAATTATGTTTAGTCTTGTTTTTTAGCATGAAAAAGTACCAAAACATGAGACTTTAACATTCTGGTAAAAAGTATTGGTATTATTAAATAAAGTATCGGTACCTTATCAAATGAACAATATTTTAAATCAACAGAATTAATTTGGTATCGATACTCATATAAGTATCGATACTTATTTTCCCAAAGAACGACACTTATAAAGGTATCGATAAAATTGTCTCGTTTTCAAATTTTGAAATTGGCATAATGTCAAAACTGTATCGATACTTAAGTATTAATACTTGTGTATTTAACTTGATTTTTGAAACATCAAAATTAAAGATGGTATCGGTACTTGAATTTAGTATCGACACCCCTACTTAAACTTCAAAAAGGTTACAGTTTTGTCCTTATTCATGCTTAGGTCAATTTTGGAGCTTTTTGTAAGCTTGGTTGATTTTCGATTTTACTTGTATAATGTGTCGTGCATGCACTAATGTCAAGATTGAATATTAGAATGAATTGTTGTTGAGATTTGATTGTGAAATGCTTCGGTAACAGTAATAGCATCCCATAACTCGGGTCTGGCAACCGGGTAGGGTAAGGGGTGTTATAAGAACTAATGTCGCATGACAGTGTAGCGACACCCGAAACATTTCAAATTTCTTTGACATCAGTGCCACCAGACAACCTGGTGACACAAACAACTTGGTGACACCAAAAGAAAAATTAATTTTTTTATTATCTAATACTAGTGTCACCAAACAATACGACGGTACCAAAAAATACTTCTTTACCTGCCGACACCAACAAAGATTCTTGATAATTTCTTTTTTCAATTTGACAGGATAATGTTTTTTTTTTTAATTTCTCCGATGCCGCCCGAGACAGTGATACCTATTAAAAAATACTTTTTTTCCTTCGCGAATACTCATTTTTACGAGTATTTTAAAAAATACATATTAATACTATCTATCCATGTGGCAACATCTAAAACAATTATTTTTTAAAAAATACAATGATTGAGTCATCACTAAGAAACGATGTCACCATTAAATTTGATGCAATACTGCAAAAAAAAAAAAATTATTCTCGTATATAATTTTTTCATAAATAATCATTTCATTTTAGATATATTCGAAAAATACCCCCATACGCAATATGTAATCTATTAAATAATGTCATTATCTTTTGTGGCTCCATGCTTTTATCTTTTATAAAGACTGGTTCTACTCAATTTACTAAGCTTTCTGTGTACCGCACATTTCCTTCAGGTCTGAAAATTTTATCCTACCAGTCCTTTCAAATGATTAATAATTCATACCTAAAAAAAGAAATTAGTAATTGCTTTTCATAAGAAGATTAACGACAAAAATCATTCTTATAAATAAGGCTTAAATATGGATAGGCGGCCCACTTCTCATATTGGCCCTTGAAATTTCTTTTAGTCAAATTGCTCCATGACTTGCTATCCATTACATATATTGATTCTTACAGTTAACATTATTTGTTCATGTGATCAACCACGGACGTGACACGTCGATAAAGAGCAACGAAACATGTCTTTTTTTTTAATTATTCTAATAAATTTAAAAAACTACATATATATATATATATATATATATATATATTCTAAAATTCAATAAAATAAAATTTCAAAAAAAAAAAAAATCAAAAAAATTGAAATTTTCTAAAATATTTTTAGAAATTCAAACAATAAAAAATAAAAAGGAATTTAAATTTTATAAAATTACAAAAAAAACTGAAAATATAAAAATCCAAAAAAAAGTAGTTTAACTTTCAAAAAAATGAAAAAAAATGAAAAAAAAAAATAATTGAAGAAATTGAGAAGTCAATTTTGATACTTCTATATTTTCAATTTTTAAATTTTCTAAAATTTGAAAATTTTTTACTTGTTATTTTTCGAATTTTATATATATATATATATATTGAAATTTTAACTATTTTTAAATTTTTAAATTTTGAGTTATTTTTTTGGATTTTTAAAATATATATTTCTTATTTTTATGCCAACCTCATGAACGAATTTGAGAAAGAAAAATTCCGGGACCAACTTGGGCGAAATTAGAATCTATATTTTAAGCCTTGTATGAAAGCTGAAAAGGGGAATGAAAGAAGTAATTATGAGTGTTTAGTTGGTAGGATAATTAATTCAGAAATCCTTGCAAGTAAAAATAACAGGCACCTGCTTAAGAGAAAAAGTGCATATTGTAAAAGGCCAATTAATGCCCTTCTTTATTGAGATTCAAAGAAGAAAAACGCGTTACGTCAAAACCAGTGAAGTCTTTAATGGCCTGGGCAATTTCTTAAATTCTCCTGCCAACAATCAGTCGAATACTGAGTTAAAATGTCGAGTGGAGTTCGCTCTGACGGGGGTGTGTAAAATTCGGATAAAATCGAAAAAATTCGGTTAATTGACCGAATTCAGTTAATCGAATTTTTTCGATCGGGGTCGGTTAATTATTTTGTGATTTTTCAGTTAACGGTTAATTTGGTTCGAAACCGGTTAGTTAACCGAATATTTTCGGTTTAACCGAAAAAATTAATAAATAAAATTATAATATATAAATAGGCCTACTATTCACCTAAACTCAATCTCTAAACTCAATCTAAACCCAAATATCCAACCCAATCCAATTATCCAATCCAACCCAATCATAAAAATTACAAATAATTTAATAAATAAAAATAAAATTTTAAAATTAAAACTAAAAATTATGTAATCTTTTTAATTATGTAGTGATTCATTTCGGGTAATTCGGGTAATTTGGTTAATTCGGGTAAATCGGTTAATTCGGTTAATTTGGGTAATTCGGGTAATTCGATTAATTAGGTTAATTTTTACCCAAAAATAAAAAACATATAAATTTCGGTTAACCGACCGAATTAACCGAAAAAATTTCGGTTCAGTTAATTTTTTTGAAAAAATTTCGGTTCGGTTAACGGTTAAAAATTTTGAAAGGTCGGTTAATTCTGTTAATGTTATTTCAGGTCGGTTAACCGATTGAACACCCCTAACCGCAATGCCAAGGATAAATCAAGGAAATTCTATCATATATGGTTTTTTTATCAAACTAATCTCAAAAAAATAATTAATTATTTAAATGATTTTTTTAATAAAATACGAAAATAACTCAAAATCTACAGTAAAAGTTAGTGGAGCCAAAGTGTTTGGTGCCACTAACATGTCACGTTAACAATCTGAATAAAAAATTATTTTTTAGTGAAGTCATGTAAAATGGCGCCACTTATATAAATACTAGAGAAATACTGCAATTTTTGAAAAAATAAAGGGCTTTAAGCAATTTTATCTTTTTTCTAGTGGAGCCAAATAATTTAGCGCCACCAAATTCCAACACCCTAGCTTATTCTATTGAGCCATTTAGAGTGGCTCCACCACTTTATTTCAAGTGTAATTTTTTAAAATATATTTTTTTTTAATGTAAATATTTAAAATTTGATATTTTATTTTGGTGGAGCCATTCTTTATGGCTCCATCTCTTGGTTCTCTAGCATATATAGAATGATGAACTTGTTGTGTTTAGTACGAGAGTTCAAAAATTCTATTGGAGATGAATAATAAGGTGTTTTTGGTGTACGTTCTTTTTTATGGTGAAATTGTAGAAGGTGATGTTGGTTGTGTATTTTAAGGTCGGCAAAGACTATGGTTGTGATTCAAAAAAATTGTGAAGCTGGTAAAAATGAGAAGGAAGATCAATGCGAAAATAGCTATCTGTTGTGGAAAGGCGATGTCCAGATTATTTTACAAGTTTTCAATCTTTACAAATCCGTTGAAATTTTGTGATATGCAAGTGTTATTTGCTTAGGCACTATGATAGAAATATGGTGGTTGACTGGTTGTGAGAACCCCCAACCAGTTGAGTTATTTGCTTAGTTAGTATACTTAGAGCTTGTTGAGAATATTAGTCCAATAAGTCAACACCGCGAATTTGACTTTGATCATAATGTTGGATGGACAGACCAGTTAGAATGCGGAGTAGCATCGTAGATACACGAAAATCCAAATTATGGTGGGAGATCGTATAACAACCCTACCCCCCGGTCCCTGTCTACAAATACATCCAAAGGTGATAATAAGCATAGAGGCAGACATCGAAGAAAGGACCAATAATGATGAAAATTCTAATCAGGACGTTGAAGATTTTAGTGACCCCGATGTTGATGAGGTTCCAGACGATATCGATGATGAAGGCCCAGAGGAGGTTGAAGATGTTCACAGCCCTTCATTCAATATTATTTTACAAAATGAACTTGGGGGCGACATGTTGAACGTAAATCCAGATGTAGCACATGCATCCGAGTTCCCTGAGTACGCCGATATAGTACCTGCTCATAGATTGGAACTTTTTTGTACCCCACAAATGGAACCAAGCACAATAACAATGCAAAATTAAGCATAAATGTCGTCATATTAAAAAAAATTAATATATAAATTTATGAATGTGTCATAAATTAAAAAAGTTATAACTAACACGTATAGATCAATTTCATGCAAAAAGGAGTTAAAAAGGTTAATAACAACCAAATAGAGATCAGTTTCGTACAATCAAAACACGTTGAGCAAAGTAGCGATTAGTAAGAAAAAACAAGAAACTAAAACGAATTTTTTTATTTAATTTTAATTAATTTTACTATTTCGTTAATCATTGATGAAGCGTGATCCGTATTTACTCCAAAAGACATTTTGATATTTGCATAATTTTAAAAAAATTACATAAATTAAATATAATTAATTATTATATTATAATAACTATAAAATATAAAATACAAACTATAAATAACTTACTATTTTTTTTCTCTCTTTTCTTCCTTCCTTTTACAAAATATTTGAAAGGGAACCAAAACCCATCTTCTTAAATAGGATGTTTTTCTTCTCCATTTTTTTAAACTAACAAATATTAGGTTAATGACTAGTTACATTACTGGCGTCACTAACATGATGTGATTAATCATAATAAATATTTTAATTTTTAATATATATATTTAAAAAAGTCATAGTTTTTTTAATAAATAAATCATTTTTAATTTTATTTTTCAATCAATTCAACTTTTACTTTTTTTCTCATTTTTTTTATTTTTTGGTCCTCTATTTTTTATTTCTATTAAAAATATTCCTTTAATTTTCTTGATTTCACACTACATATATTATTTACAGAATTTTTTATATAAAACTAACTCCAAAAAATTAATTAATTACATAAAATAACTATTTTTTTATAAAATACGTAAATAACCTAAAATCTTCAGTAAATATATATATATAAAGTATTATAAAACAAATTAATAAACAAATAAAAAAAGCTATTTTACCCATTTGACTAAAAGAAATTAATATTTAGAAAAACGACTAGTTCAAAAATATTCACCCTAATAACCTGAAATGAACAGTAAAATTGGATTATGGGAACTAGATGGCCGGCACCACAAGTTTTTCTATTAAAAAATAATAATTTTTGGGGTTTTAGACACTAGATGGCCGGCACCCAAGTATTTTTTTTTTGGAGTGTTGGCACAATGATGGCTGGCACCCCTTTATCTAATTAAAAAAATTATTTTTTTGTGGTGTGTGGTGCCGACCAACAAATGGCCAAAGTCACCCAACAAAAGAGATTGAGAATATTCCAACATAGCCCCTCTTTGTTTTCCCATCTTTTTATTTCCCAAGTTTAATTACATATTTTATATTTTAAAATAATATTGAACAATTTATTATTTTTTTAATTATTATTGCATCACTCACATTATTGTTAAATTTTAAATTTTATAAATATTACTCGTTATTTTTAAAATAAAAGAAATAATAATTTAGCAATGCTTTTTTGAATTATTATAAAAGATGAAAATCATTAAAGTAGATTCTAATTTTATAAAAAAATATAATTTAATTGTGCTTACTAAATTTAAATTAACTACTTTTGGTTTAAAAATTAACTAGTTTAGTATCAATTACTGTCATTTTGGATACTGTATTTAGCATTTTAATATATTTTCACAATTATAAAATTTAATATTAAAATTAATAAATATTTTTAAATACTTTCATTTGAAGTTCTTAAATAATATATTAAAATAAGATAACTTTAACAACTTTTTATCAAAACCACCTCTAAAAAATTATGATTAAATTTAAAACTAAATATAATTTTTTAGGCTTAATTTATTATTTATACTTGAGCTTAACATTTTTTTAATGTAGTGTTTGTATACGTTTTAATGTTTGAAGGTAATATTGTTGAATTTTTAGTGATTAAATTAAGATTTAGAATTAATTTAATGAAAAATTATAACTAAATAATAATATTAAGAATTAAATTTCTTCAATTCTGTAGAAACTTTAGATTTCAGATTCTTACTGCAGCTAATTAGTTTACAGGTATAAAAAGAGATAAACTACTCTAAGGAAGGAAATAATCCCTAAAAAACTGTAATTATCCTAAGAACCAGTAACTATGATTAGTTTCTATTTACATAAGATTCTATCCTTAATTCTAGGAATTCCAACACTCCCCCTCAAGCTGGAGTGTAGATGTTTATCAAACCCAGCTTGCCAACATGTTCTTCAAACATGTTTTTGTTTAAGCTTTTTGTCAACATATCTGCAACCTGTTGTCTGGTAGGTAGATAGGTAACACTTACTTCTCCTGAGTGTATTTTCTCTTTTATGAAGTGTCGGTTTATCTCAACATGTTTGGTACGATCATGATGCACAGGATTGTGAGCTATACTGACAGCAGCTTGGTTGTCACAATGCAACTGAATAAGTCTATTATAAGGAACGTTTAGTTCTCTCATCAGCCTTTGTATCCAAATTCCTTAGCAAATACCATGCGCAAGTGCTCGATACTCAGCTTTTACACTGCTGCGTGCTACCACATTCTGTTTCTTACTCCTCCATGTCACTAGATTACCCCAAACATAGCTGCAATAACCACTGGTTGATCGTCTGTTATTAATAGAACCTGCCCAGTCATCATCAGTATATACTTCCACATTTCTGCTATCATTTTTCTTGATGTATAGGCCCTTGCCAGGAGTTCCCTTTAGGTACCTTAGTATCCGATATGCAGCTCATAGGTGTCTTTCCCGTGGGGCATGCATATATTGACTTATGACGCTGACACTAAAAGCAATGTTAGGTGAGTGTGAGCCAAGTAGATAAGTCTTTCTACTAGGCGTTGATATCTCCCCCCTTCGACTTCTTCTCCATCTTCATTAGTACCCAACTTGAGATTAAACTCCATAGGAGTTTCAGCTGGTTTACAACTCATCAACCCAACTTCTGATAGCAAATCGAGGACATATTTCTTTTGAGAGATAGAAATACCTTTTTTAAACCTCGCTATCTCCATGCCAAGAAAATATTTAAGATTTCCCAAATCTTTAAGTTCAAATTCTGTTCCAAGGAACTCTTTCAACCTCCCAGTTTCACTTGTATCATCTCCTGTCACTATTATATCGTCCACATAGACAATTAGAATGCAGCATTTTCCTTGTTCTGAATGCTTGTAGAACATGGTGTGGTCTTCCTGTCCTTGAGTATACTTCCTGCTCATCATGGCTTTTGCAAATCGACTAAACCACGCCCTTGGAGATTGTTTCAGCCCGTACAAAGACTTTTTCAACTTACACACTTGGCCCTTTCTTTCTTCAAATCCAGGTGGGAAGTCCATGTAAACTTCTTCATTTAACTCCCCATTGAGAAAAGCATTTTTAACGTCTAATTGGGTCAATTGCCAATTAAGATTGATAGCAATGGAAAAAAGGACTCTAATTGTGTTTAGTTTGGCAACCAGTGCAAAAGTCTCTTCATAATCCAGCTCATAAGTTTGAGTGAAGCCCTTAGCCACAAAACGAGCCTTGTATCGGTCAATCTGGCCATCCGGCTTGACTTTGGTAGTAAAAATCCATTTGCATCCTACTGTTTTCTTTCCTTTAGGCAGATCAAAAACTCCCCACGTTCCATTATTTTTGAGGGCCTCTATTTCTTCCATCACGGCTTGTCTCTATTCAGCCGATTCAAATGCTTCTTCTATAATTTTTGGAGTTTTTATAGAATCAACATTAGTCACAAAAGTTTTATAAGACTTAGATAAGTTACCATAGGATACAAACCGAGAAATAGGGTGTTGAGTGCAGCTCCTTGTGCCCTTTCTCATTGCAATTGGAAGATAGATGGATGGTGATGGAGGTGAGACTTCGTTTTCAGAACAGTCATCGGTTGAAGATGTGAGTGGCACTGCTGTATCAATTTCAGGACATCGATTTCGTCTGGAATAAACCTGCAGATCGGGCACCTGTTGTTGCTATTTTCCTTGATCAGGGGACTGTTCAGTGATGGTGTTGGTATTGGGAAGTATAGTGCTAGTTTCTTGCGGCATAGAGGGAACAATAACAGTGTCAAGGTTGGGGTTAGGTTTAGTGATAGTGGTGGTAGGATCGGGAGGTATGATAAGGAGGGTATTAAGGGTCTCATCTTCATTAAAAGTCTCCCCCTGAAGATGAGAAGCTCTAAAGAAAGGTTCGGTTTCAAAGAAGGTGACATCCCGAGAGACAAATAGCCGGTGTAAGGTTGGTGAGTAACATTTATAACCTTTTTGAGTGGGAGAATACCCAACAAATATACAGGGGTGGGCTCGAGGATCAAGCTTGGATTGATTGGGTTGATGATTATGGACAAAGGCTTTGCAACCGAATATTTTTGTTGGAAGATTAGGAACATGAAATAGAGGAAATGATTTGTGAAGAGTGTTTAGAGGTGTTTGGAAGTTTAGAACTTTTGATGGCATCCTATTTATTAGGTAGCAGGCAGTAAGAACAGCTTCGCCCCATAAATATTTTGGGACGTTCATGGTGAACATTAAGGCCCGAGCAACAGCAAGGAGGTGTCGATTTTTTCTTTCGGAGATCCCATTCTGTTGAGGAGTGTTTGGACACGAACTCTGGTGTATAATTCCATGGTCTGAAAGGTATAAACTTAGGACAGAATTAAAGTATTCTCTCCCGTTGTCTGTGTGGAGAGTTTGGATGGTAGAGTTGAATTGGGTTCGAACCATTGAGTGGAATTTTTGAAAGACTTTGGGAGTTTCAGATTTTCTTTTAAAAGATAGACCCAACATACCCTAGTGTGATCATCAATAAATGTAATAAACCACTTAGCACCAGTAATGCTTTTCACTCGGCTAGCTCCCCATAAGTCACTGTGTATTAATGAAAAAGGTTTAGACTGGGTATATGGTTTTAAAGGATATGGAACACGGGTATGTTTGGACAATTCACAAATATCACACTTCAAGGAATTTATTTTTTTATTTCGAAATAACAACGGAAGATACTTTTTTAGGTACAAAAGATTTGGATGTCCTAACCTACGGTGCCATAGCATGATAGTATCCTCTTTTGCTGTAGATAGAGCTAATCCCCCTTGTTCGCTGTCTTTATTCCACACATATAGTCTATCATCAACCTTAGCAGTGCCAATCATCCTCCCCGATTTCTGTTCCTGTTTTACACAACCAATTTCAGAAAATTCAGCAAGTATTTTCCCATCTTTAGTAAGTTTACTTATTGAAAGTAAATTACAGGATAAGTTGGGAACATGTAGAACATTATCAAGGGAAAAATTCTCTGCTACTTTTACTTTCCCTACTCCAGCCATAGGTGAGTATGAACCATCAGCAATCCTGATTCGAGACTTGTTATGACAGGTGGTGTAAGTTTGGAATAGAGTGAGGTTACCTGTCATGTGGTCTGAAGCACCCGAATCTAGTATCCAAGAAGATTGGTTATTAGATTCAAAAGCAATATTGAGAGCAGTACCTTGAGTGGCTAGATTCCCATGACCAATAGGGGTACTAAGAATTTTATGGAGATTTTCGAGTTGCGTCTTGGTTGGGTGCACATCCAGCACCTCATTTGTAGTATTAGAAGATACCAGGGCAGTTTTCTTGTCTTTTTGTTTTTTATCTGGATAACCATGGAGTTTAAAACATTTTTCCTTTGTGTGGCCAACACGGTTGCAGTGGCTACACCATGGTCTGTTTGATCCGGACTCATTCCCAGCACGAGGTTTTTGTGTTTGAGGACCTTTGGACACAAGAGCAGCAGATTCAGTAGGCTGGTCAGTAGAGATTATCGGTTTGGGTTCCCCCATCATGATAAGACGATGTTTCTCTTCTCTTCTCACTTCTACAAAAGCTTCACCAATGGTTGGGAGAGGTGATCTGCCCAAACTTCTGCCCCGGACCTCATCTAACTCATGCCTCAGTCCAGCTAGAAACTCATAGAGACGTTCGTTGTTGAGGTGAGTCATAAACCTAGTGTGTTCTAGGCCTTCCCCCCAATCAACCTCATAGTACATATCTAACTCCTGCCACAAGATTTTCAGATTGTTGTAGTAGTGAGTTACCTCAAGTGTCCCTTGTCGAATGTCTTTCAACTTGAGTTTGATCTCAAAAACTTGGGAAGCGTTTCCAAGATCAGAGTAGTTCTCTTTGACTGCATCCCACATGTCTTTTGCAGTCTTGAAAAGAAGGTAGGTTCGGCTTATATGGCCTTCCATAGAATTAATCAGCCATGCCATAACAATGGAGTTATTGAGTTCCCAAGTAGCATAAGTAGGGTCTGCTACATTCGGTCGTGGAAGTTCTCCATTGAATACCCTATCTTGCTTCGGCCACGGATCACCATAAGAATAGATTGAGACCATTGTAAATAATTCTTCCCATTTAGTCGATGACTAGTGATCATAAGGGATGAATTAAGGTCACTTTGATTAATTCTCTGGTTACCATTCTGAGATATTTGAGAAATCTTAGTTTCGGGCAAGGCTTCATTAAGGTCACCCATGGAAGGGAAAAAAATAGGGTCTTAGGAAGATGGATGAGAAATCGGAGGGATTTTTAGGAAGATGAACAAGAGGATCGTAAAATTCCTAATGCTCCGATACCATGTAGAAACTTTAGATTTCAGATTCTTACTGCAGCTAATTAGTTTACAGGTATAAAAAGAGATAAACTACTCTAAGGAAGGAAATAATCCCTAAAAAACTGTAATTATCCTAAGAATCAGTAACTATGATTAGTTTCTATTTACATAAGATTCTATCCTTAATTCTAGGAATTCCAACAAATTCTACTCCAAAACTTTAAATAATCACAACAATCAAGTTGCATTTAACGAAATAAAAACAAAATTTTTTAAAAAATCATGAAAATTTAAATATGATAATATTAACACGATATTTTAAAGTAATTTTAAATTTTAATAAAAATGTAAGTGATGCAATAATAATTAAAAACATGATAAGTAGTTCAATATTATTTTAAAATATAAAATATGTAATTAAACTTGGGAAATAAAAAAGATGGGAAAATAAAGAGGGGTTATGTTGCAATATTCTCAATCTCTTTTGTTGGGTGATTTTGGCCATTTGTTAGCCGGCGCCACACACCTCAAAAAAAATAATTTTTTTTTAATCAAATAAAGGGGTGCTGGCCATCAGTATGGCAACACCCAAATTTTTTTTTTGAAAAAAAATATATGGGTGTCAATCATCTAGTGTCCAAAACTCAAAATTTTTTAATAGAAAAAACAGTGGTGCCAACCATCTAGTTTTTGAACTAAAGTCATTTTCGTAAATATTAATTTTTTTTATCAAATGGGTAAAATAGCAAAAATAAAATAGAATAAACAAAAAAAACAAATAAAGGAAAAATAAATAAAAAAAGCTAAAAAAGTAAATAAAGAAAAACAAAATAAAAAAACGAAAAAGTACAAACAAATGAAAGAATAAAAAAAGCAACAAATGAAAAAAAAAATCAGGGTGTTTGAATAGGCAACAAAATAGGTTAGGGTGTTGGAATCTGGTGGCACCAAATTATTTGGCTCCACCAAAAAAGGTTAAAATTGCTTAAAGCCCCCATTTTCTCAAAAATCGCAGTATTTTCTTAGTATTTAAACAAGTGGCGACATTCTACATGGCTCTACCAAAAAAAAAAATTTATCCAGATTGTTGATGTGGCATGTTGATGGCGCCAAACACTTTGACTCCACCAACTTTTATTGTACATTTTGAGTTATTTTCGTATTTTATCAAAAAATAGGTCATTTAAGTAATTAATTATTTTTGGGGGTTAGTTTTATAAAAAAAGCCATCATATATCAAATATCAGGTTTAGACTTCAAACAAACTTCAACTAGAGATTATTCAATTAAAGCCTCTAGCTGTGCTTAGGGGTGTGCAAATTTCAGGTAAAATCGAATTAATTTGGTTAACCGACTGAATTCAGTTAATCTGCCGGTTAACCGAATTAATTCGGTCGAGGATCGGTTTATAATTTTTTAGAAGTTCGGTTAACGATTAATTCGATTCGAAATCGGTCGGTAAACCGAATTAACCAAAATTAATAAATAATATTATAATATATAAGTATTCGGTCGGTTTGGTTAATTTTTTGAAAATATAAATTAATCGGTCGGTTAAGTCGGTTAATTTTTTATATGTTTTATACTTGTTTTAACCAAATATATATATATATATATATATATATAAATTTCGGTTAATCGATAGGGTTAACCGAAAAAGTTCAATTTGGTTAAATTTTTTTGAAAAAATTTCGGTTCAATTAACGGTTAAGGGTTTAAAACGGTCAGTTAATTCGGTTAATGGTAGTTAGAGTCGGTTAGCCGATTGAGCACCCTTAGCTGTACTTCCAAAAAGTGCTTTTCACTCAAAAAGCACTTTTGGCTTTTAAGGACGACTGAACAAACATCATTTCAGTGCCTTTTTTTTTAACTTCTAAAACGTGCTTTTCCTCTGTTGAAAAAGCTGAGAATTTTAGTTTTTTCTAAGGCAAAAGTGCTTTTGACTGACTAATTACTTTTTTATCCTCAATTTTTCATGGTATAGGGACAATTTCTTCTTCATTTTTTCTTCCATAGAATCTCTCTGGTTCTCTTTTATTTCCTTCCATTCTTCTATTTTCTTCAAGGTTAGGCTGTTTTCTCTGTCTCTTTTTCCTTCTACTCCCCTAATCCCATCTTCTTATTTTAATTTGTTAAGATTTAGTTTGATAAGTATGGAAGAATATCAGGAGCAGCCATTCGGAGTTATCTTTTAGAGAGATCTCGTGTTTGTTAAGTTTTCGATCTGGAACGTAACTATCACTGTTTTTATCTTCTTTGTGCTGCGCCGGCGGAGGTATTTTTGTTGGTTTCTTATGAGATCATCTGACTAATGGTGAATATTAGCCATATTATTTTTCTAGTGAGGTTTAAGTTTCCATTGTTAACACGAAGTTGAAAAGTACAAATTGGGAAAACCCCAAAGCTATCACTGGTGAGCTTCTTCTCTTCTACACCCATTTTTTTCTTCTTTTTCGTGGCATTGGAGTTACTTATATTCAGCCTTTATATTTTTCATCTTTTTTCAACCGAGATGGGATATATGACCATCTAAACGACTTGGAACGGTGAACCCACTTGTCTCGCAACTTGTTTTTTTATTGTCCATTTTGTTTCTTGTTTTAACTATTTTATATATATATGGATAATAGTGTGTACAAGCAGTGTTCTGGTTAGAGTTAAATAAAGTACAAAAAAAAGTTTCAAGTGCTAGGAATGGTAATCGAGTGATGAGATTGACTTGAGAAGTGTTGTTGCATATCCTTCAATTTAGGTGCAATGCTTACTGAATCTTATAAAAATACATGGTGAGAAGAATCTGCTTGTATGTCTGGTATCTGTTGCACCTGCTCTACGAAGTAGTATGAGTTGGTTCATGCTTCATTGTACTGGAATTAAATATATGAGATGTAGTTTTGAGAGGTGCATAAATTTTTCACAAAATAACCTTAATTATTCAGATTGAATGATAAAGCTATTACTGGCATAATATTTGTTGAACTTTCGATCTAAAAGGATTGTTTATTTTTTACCAGAGATTGTTCATGAATAGAAGATGATAGACCTGTATCACTTTCATTGCCACTGTGACTAAATTTTTTACCAAACTATGAATGTGTAAAAAAAGTTTGTGTTGCACAATTTGAGTTAGCTCAATTTTTGAATAAGTCAATTAACATTCTAAATAGTTTTTAGGGGACTACTTTTTTGCACTTATAGTATGAATTTGTTTTGAGTAATTTTATTAGAATTTTCCTACTTAACTTGTTGTATCATATATTCATATCAGTTTGTGGATTGTTTCATGATGGTTTATCCATTTTAAGCATTCAGATTTACCTATTTCTCTCGTGAGTTAGTTTTAGTGAGGCAGTTTTATGCATTCATGATGGTTTCTAACTTGTAACTGTAATACCCAAATCTTGCCCGGCCCATTTACAACCAAAATTACCCAATTGCCAAAACCCTAAATAAAACAAGCCCAATTACAACCCACAACCCAAAATCTAAAAGGCCCAAACACTAATCCTTTTTCAAAAATTTTAGGGTTTTGAAACCCTAAAATAACCTAGCCGCCTCACCCCTCAGACCCCATTAGCCACTGTCGGCCACCAAGCGCCGTTCGCATGCCATCATGGCCTCCACTCGTCCACCTGCAAGGAGAAGAAGAAGACAAGACAAAGAATAATAAAAAATTCGTGTAAAACGGCTATAAAGCCAAGCAAAGAACACTGTAACAGGGGGCTTTTTTCCCTTTTTTTTCTTTCAAAAAAATAGAAGCATAATAGTTTCAGAAACACAAAAAAATAACAGTAGAGATCAAACAAAGAAGAATCCAAAACGCATAAAAAGCCAGACCAGTGACGTTAGAAGGTGATTCCGCATTTTTTTATTCGTCGTTTCATTTTTTATTTATCAATCAAAATATATATATACATATACTTAAAAAAAATCTACCTTTCGCGAATTCTGGCCACCGCGTGCGGTGGCCGGCGGTGGTGTCCACGGTGGTCCACTCGTCGGATATCAGACCCTGCAGAGAGAAAAGTTACAAAGGAAGAGGACTTTTTTTTAGAACGAAGAAGAAATGAATTTTGAAGAGAATTTTGGCCTTATATAGTTGTGCGAAACGACGCCGTTTTGGTCGGCATCCAAAAGCCCCAAAACGACGTCGTTTCACCCTGACCCGACCCTATCCGACCTGATCCAGCCTAGGATCCGCGCGTTTTTTATTGATTGGGCTAATTGCCCTTTTAGTCCTTCCGCGTTTCCAGGTGTTTAAATTAGGCTTTCTTTTATTTTAAATTGTGCCCTGGAATTTCACACAGTTTTAAATCCGGTCCCTGCTCAAACGCTGCGTCTAATAAGCTGAGAAAATTGTGCTAGTAGCCCCCTTTACTCTTCGCACATTAAAATTTAATCTCTGTTTCCCATTTATTTATTTAATTTTTGCAAATTTACCTCAAGCATTTCGATTTTATTCAATTTTAGTCATTTTTAATTATTTTGATTGAATTTACTGCTTTTGTTATATGTATTATTATTATTCGTGTCATTGGTGTCATTATTATTATTATTATATTTATATTATTATTATACTCTCATTATTTCTACTTGTACATATACTTATTATTATTATTATTATTATTATTATTATTATTATTATTATTATTATTATTATTATCATTGTCATTATTACTGTTATTATTATTATTATTAGCATTATTACTATTACTATATTATTATTATTATTATAATTATTATTATTATTATTATTATTATTATTATTATTATTATTATTACTATGTATTATTATTTGTACATATTTTGTATCGTTATTATTATTATTATCATTATCACTATATTACTATTATTATTATTATCATCATCATTATTGTTAGCATTATTATTATTATTGGTAGTATCCATATTATAATGTTTATTATCCTCATTACTAATAATTCCATCATTATTGACATCGTTTTGTTTTCTTTTAATTTTTTTTATTTTCAATATTTTGTTTTTTATTTATTTTTTGTCTTGACACTTTTATGATTATTTTCGTTTGCGTCATTTTTATGTAAATCGGTAGTTTTGAGCTGATCTTGAATTCGAGGATTTAAACTAGAAGATCTTGATTTTTCAAAAAAAAACTATGAGATGATCTTAGGATCAAGGATTTAAACTATCGTGTCCTAAAGTATTGGATGTGATATTTTATTCCTTCGAAACGAGAAAATCTTGATTGAATTCAAGAAAACGTAAATATTTCCAAAAGCGGTCGAATTTTTAAATTCCTTTAAAATTTTCAACTTTCGACATGAGGACATTAATTGATCAAATCGGTACCAATTTTGCGCGTGACGAGGGTGCTAACCCTTCCTCGCACGTAACCGACTCCCGAACTTGATTTCTCAAAACTTCGCGGACCAAAAACATTGTTTTAGTAAACCATCGTTTTATTAAAACAAAAGGTGATCCGATCACACCTAATAAAGATGGTGGCGACTCCCGTTTTTATTCGTTTTCAAAACCCAAGGTCGATTCCCGCCTTTTCAAAAAAAAAAGGGATGGTTTCGACAGCTTGGCGACTCCACTGGGGACAAGAGAAAGTCAAGCCGTAAATTGATTATGTCCTGTCCTCTATCAAAAGTTTGAAAGTTTGATTTGAAAATTACTACCCTTTTTGTTGCATTTGCTTGTGTCATTGCATATGATCCCTATTTTCTTGTGCACATCGCATTGCATGACCACTGTGGTCGCACCCTTAAGTGGGAGTGAGAAGCTACTCTTTCGTGAGGTTTTCACCTCTGTGCAAGATAGTGGATCACTTTCGGGATACATCCGTACCTATGTCTTCTTGAGATTTTCATCTCCGTGCAGCCATAGGGAAATGTATTCCCCTGAACCGAACCCGTTCCGTATGAGCCTATAATGGGTGAGGATCGAGGAATCTGTTGGTTCGGGTACCTCTCTTTAGAACCGAACCCCATGTAATGAGCCTTAAAGAACCAATCCTAGTTAGGACCATGCCAGACCTTGGTGGTTACCCGAACAAGTGTCTGATTATTTCTTGTTTATCTTGAGGTTTTTCGTACATAGTACTAACTCGTGGTATTTTGTTGTAATTGCATGGCATTTCATCATAAAAAGGTGTTGATTTACATTCGGTTACTAGATAGAGTGGAGGATAATGCGGCCGCTCGAACATGGTCCGAGAGGATACAACGAGAGAAAGGAGATAGTCTGACTGTGGGATACGAATTAGAGTTGTGGGACTTCATCCGTGTCAGCGTGACTCAGAATAACCTGCAAAAACTGAAGGAGATATGGGATTCATGGGGCGATGACATGAAACAACTATGCTACGGTAGTTATGGTGATCTGCCCTATTTGCTTGATATCAAGGTGGATGAGCGCCTATTCTGGGCTATTACTCAATTTTGGAACCCTGCTTATAGTTGCTTTACTTTCGGGAAAGTAGATATGGTGCCTACCATAGAAGAATACACGACCTTACTCCGGTGCCCAAGTACTCAAGCAGGCAAGGCTTATTCGAGGGCTGTTAATGTACCGACATTCGTAAGAAAGTTGATGAACATTACAGGGATGAGTGAGCAGTGGATTACGGCTCGAATCAAGTAAAAAGGGGATTGTAAATGTATCCCTTGGAGGCATTTAAGGGATTTAATCCTAGCGCATTCTGATATAAAAAAGAAGGTCGACATTTTTGCATTAAGCATCTATGGTTTGGTTGTCTTTCCCAAGGCGTTAGGATATGTGGAGGAAGCTGTCTCAGACCTATTTGATAAACTGGATAAAGGAGTCACACTTGTCCCCGTAATCTTAGCCGAAACATTCCGATCATTGAGTGCTAGCCGAAGAGTAGGTGAAGGGAGATTCATAGGGTGCGCGCAGCTTTTGCTATCATGGTTTCACAGCCACTTTTGGAAGGTGGAAAAGGTCTCGTGTAAAGTCTTCTCCAAGAACTACTCTCCTTTGGAGGAATTAGTAACTACGCCAAGACGGGACGACCTTTCTGAAGAGAAATGGATAGCAATTCTCCAAAACTTACAAGTAGAAGATGTTGAATGGAGAGCTCCGTGGATGATCCCTGACGAGATTTTGTATCGGTGTGGAGAGTTTGATTGGGTTCCTTTACTCGGGATATGGGGAGCTGTTGGGTACGCTCCACTACTCGTAGCGAGGCAGTATCGATCAAGATAGTTCATACTACAACGCATGGGCTAGCTCAGAGTGAGTTTTCATATAAAGGCGATAATTATAAGAAGAGAATTCGTGAGACAACGAGTGCGTGGACCCAAACCCGACAAATGAAGGGACTCGCCGTAGGACCAATGACAACCCCCGAATATGACGAGTGGAGGAATACAAGAATCAATGACAATGTCCCGATGCCAAGCCAGGGGGATGCTTTACCCATAGAAGAGCATTTAGGAGTTGTCCCATCTGAATTAGAGATCATCAGAGGAGATTTCGAGAACAAGAGTCGGGAATTGGGAAAGAAGATAGAGCAGCTAGAGGAGGAAAAGATGCAGTTAGGGCTGGA
Source organism: Gossypium australe (assembly GCA_005393395.2). NCBI lineage: Eukaryota > Viridiplantae > Streptophyta > Magnoliopsida > Malvales > Malvaceae > Gossypium > Gossypium australe. The sequence continues at coordinate 122,696,483 of CM016616.1, forward strand.
CATCGACATCTATAAGTTAGAAGCCGAGAAGTTAAGGAAAGGAAAAAAAAGGCTGAAGAAGATCTGGATAGCTTAAAACCGGATTACATGAAACTACGCACGTCAATCAGAACTGCTGGATTGGGCAAGACATCAGAGCAATGGCGGAAAGAAAACAGAGAAGAAAAGACTAGGGCTGACCAATGGGAAAAGAAGTACCAAAATGCTCGAGTACGTGAAGACATTTTGAAAAAGAGCCTGTTGAAGAGTCAAAGTGAGAAAGAACAGTTACGGGTCCGAACAGTGGAATTGGAAAGATCACTGCACCTGCATCGAAATCGTAATTCGGTATGTAAATTAAGAGCCAGCCAAAGCAAGGTCGAGGAGTTGAAAAGAAAGATAGAAGAGCTCGAAACTACATTACAAAACGGTGAATGTCAAGTTGAGCTTCTTAATGAACATTGGAAAGAGCAGCTCCACAATTCTCAAGAGCAGGTCAGGATTAGAGATTATGCAATGGGCGAAGCTGTGGCTAAAGTCCGAGAAGTGGCCGCTCATTTGCAAACTTTGGCAGTTCAGGCTGATGTATTAAGTCTAATGTATGAGTCAGGATCAGATCGAGGCCAAAGTCTAGCTTGGTTTTTTAAAGAAATCAAAGATTTAGGTGTTAAGGTGAAGCCGTATGTATAATCATCCGCTCTATGTAAAGAACTTTGTTTTCCAATAAAGTTGATCTAATAGAACTAAATCAAAATCAACATCTTTCAGTCTTTTTGCATTCATTTCATACATCTACATTTCATACACTCGCATCACATCATATTACATGCATAGAAAGAATCTGACTAGTTGGAATTATACAACAGAGAAAGGGGAAACCTGGAAGCTGAACATCCGTACGGCACCCGCACTAAGACAAAGAAAATGGATCAGAGACTAGAGCAATTCCAAAAGGAGATGCAGGACCAAGTGCAAGCACAGGTGCAAGAGCAGCTAGCCAAAATCCAGCAAGACATGATGGAGTCCCAGAGGGACATGAGGTCTCAGATAACTCAAATGACCCAACTGTTGAACGGACTTATGGAGAGAGGAAAAGGCCCCATGGCTATTACTGAAAGGGAGAATGAAGATATTCCCTCAGGATCTACCCTGCCGCATGCGCCTTCACAGCATGAAGAATATCCCCGGAGGCCATCCGTCACAATTAGGCCTCAACAAGGGCAAGCTAACATTGGATCCCCCATGAATTTCCAAGTGGGCTCAGGATCCGACCCGGGAGATGACCCTATTAACCTTATGGTACCGGATTTTGATGAAATGGAGAAAGAATGAATGAAAGTTGAACCCTCAAGGCAGATGGAAGATCGCTACAGATGGTTGGAGGAGAGAGTCAAAGCGATAGAAAAGACTGAAACTCGTTGCGGAATTGATATCAAAGAGCTAAGTCTGGTCCCAAACTTAGTACTCCCACCAAAGTTCAAGACTTCAGATTTTGAAAAATACAATGGGACTAGCTGCCCTGAAGCACACTTGAAGATGTTCAGTCGACGAATGACGGGACACGCCAATAATGAAAAATTATTGATTCACTGCTTACAGGATAGTCTGGTTGGGTCTGCTGCCAAATGGTACGATCGGCTCAGTAGTACCCAAATTAAGACATGGAAGGACCTGGCCCAGGCCTTCATGAAACATTACGGCCACATAGCAGACATAGCCCCCGACAGAGTCACTCTCCAAACTATGGAGAAAAGGCCAAGTGAAAGCTTCAGGCAATATGCTCAACGATGGAGAGAGCTAGCCACGTAGGTTCAGCCGCCTCTTTTGGAAGAGGAAACAGCCACACTCTTCATCCATACTTTGAAAGCTCCTTTCATCAATCACATGTTGGGGAGTTCTACGACAGATTTTTCAGAAATCGTGAGATGTGGAGAAAGGATAGAACACGCAGTTAGATGCGGTAAGATAGAAGCGGGAGAGGGTACTAGAAGGACAGTCCCAAAAAAAAGAGAAGGTGATGTGAACAGCATAAGTGCCCGTGACAAGTCAGTCACCTGAGCCAACCCAGTACCATAATTACCGACCGCCCAAGCTCACACAGACAGGAATCCAATACAAAGCTGAATGTGGAGAAACTCCAGTTCACTCCGATCTACATGACATACGGGCAACTGTACCAAAAATTATACGACACACATGTCGTTGCCCCCCATTACCTGCAGCCCCTACAGCCCCCATACCCTAAATGGTATGATGCAAATGCACAATGCGAATACCATGCGGGGACTGTGGGACATTCAATAGAAAATTGTCTCGCCTTCAAGAAGTTGGTAGAAAAACTCATTCAAATGGGCGTCGTGAAAGTTAACGATACGGAACACCCGTTACCTAATCACGCTAATAATGGGGCAAACATGATAGGTGAGAATGTAGGAAAAAGAGTGAAAACGAACGTTGTGGAGATAAAAACTCTATTAAGATGGGTTTGGAAGCAAATGATAAACAGAGGCTTAATCACGCAACAGCCGAGAGAAGAGCTTGAAGGAGCGGAAAGATATTGCGAGTTTCATGCCGAAACGGGTCATAATATTCAAGAATGCCTCAAGTTCAGGGCTATCATTCAAAATCTCATGGATAACAAGGAGATGGAATTCTATGAAGAGATTGGAGAACCAGAAGAAGGAGAGGTCCATTCGTCGGAAGAAGGATCATCTAGGAGAATCTATGGGGGCAGCCGCCCTACGGTGATTATATCATGACCCAGAACGATTGATACTGGAGTATCAATCACGCCGAAGGTCATAATTCAAAAGCCCGTAGCTTCCCCTTATAGGGACAATAAAAAGGTCCCGTGGAGTTACGATTGTAAGGTAGTAATCCCGAGAAAAGAGAATCCAGTTAATGCTATGGAGAAAGACCAAGATGAGGGCTTTTTCACACGTAGTGGAAGGTGTTATACCCCGAACACAAAGGCCGAACTGGTTAAAGGGAAGTCCGTGATAACCGAGCAAAATGAAGAAGGGACGATGAGACCCGAAGCACTTGTCAATGAGCCCGTGACAGAGAATGAGGCTAAGGAGTTCTTAAAATTCTTTAAGCACAGCGAGTACAGTGTTGTGGAGCAACTACACAAACAGCCAGCTCGCATATCGGTACTAGCCTTGCTCATGAGCTTAGAAACTCATTGAAACGCGTTGATGAAGGTATTAAATGAAACATACGTAGCGGGCAATATATCTGTCAGCAAACTGAACTGTCTAGTTGGAAATCTAAGTGCTGACAACTTCATTTTCTTCAACGATGATGAGATACCTCCGGGGGGTATGGGATCCACCAAGGCCCTACACATAACCACACACTGCAAAGGGTATATATTGCCCGGGGTGTTGGTCGATAACGGGTCGACCCTGAATGTATTACCTTTATTCACATTGAACAAGTTGCCTGTAGATAGCTCCCATATGAAAACATATCATAATGTTGTGAGAGCATTCGGTGGTACGGAGAGAAGAGTTATGGGGAGAATTGATATACCTCTTCAGATCGGCCCAAATACGTACGAGGTAGACTTCTTAGTGATGGACATCAAACCTTCCTACAATTGCCTGTTAGGAAGACCCTGGATCCATTCAGCTGGGGCAGTACCGTCATCACTGCACCAGAAGTTGAAGTTAGTAACGGAAGGAAGGTTGATCACAATCAACGCTGAAGAGGATATCATAGCATCCGTTACTAGTGACGCTCCATACATTGGGATAGACGAAGAAGCGATGGAATGTTCTTTCCGATCATTGGAATTTATCAACGCAACTTTCATTGCCGAAGGCAGCAAGATCCCCATACCCAGAATGTCCAAGTCTACAAAGATGGGCCTCCAGATGACAGTTGGGAAGGGAGCCTTACCAGGGAAAGGACTCGAAAAACACCTTCAGGGAAGGGCCGAAGTACTGATGCAAAAAGAAAAACGAGACCGCTTTGGCTTAGGATTCAGGCCAGATGCAGAACAAAGGAGGAGAGAGGAGGAGAAAAGAAGGGAAAGAAGAAGGACGCGCCTAGGCAAACAAGAAATCAAATGGGAGCCAATGACCTTTCCTCATTTATCCAAAACATTTGTTTCGGGGGGAATCATATACCCTGGACAAGACATAGTGATAGGAGAAGAAACTGAAAAAAGGCTGGGAAACTTGAGCATCAACGCCGTATTCGAGGAAAGGGCTGAAGAAAGAGATTTATCTGGGATTCGCCCTTATGCTCCTGGAAGTGTTCTGAACAATTGGACCGTGGAAGAGATTCCTGTAGCTTTTAGAATCAATTCAGAGTAATGTTCGGGACACACTCATTGCTCCGAGCCTAGGAGCAATGAGAAACCCTTTGTCGAATAGGCATATGTCCAAGCATCTTTATTTCAATAAAATGCATCTTTCGAGCAAATTTTTTTCACTCTTTACATTCCATTCATAATCATTCACACAAATAGTCATTTTTAGATTATTTTGTTTTTGCATTTTCTTTGTCCTTTCTAACAGGTCCCCAGATATCAATGATATGAGTGACACTGTTATTAGCTCTGAATCTCCTTTTGCACAAGATACGGGTATGGAAGATCCTCAAGATTTTAAAGATAACCAAGACCGTGACGTATCTCTTGATTTGTTAAGAATGGTAGAGCAAGATGAAAAACAAATATTACCCCACGAAGAGCCAGTAGAAATTGTGAGCTTGGGAGGAGGAAAAGAGTTGAAAATTGGGACTAGCATTGCCACAAAAACAAAGCAGGACCTCATCGAGCTACTCCAAGAATTCAGGGACGTCTTCGCCTGGTCATATCAGGACATGCCCGGGTTAAACATGGATATAGTGGTACATCGGCTCCCCATAAAGAAAGAATGTAGACCCGTTCAACAGAAACTCCGAAGAATGAGGCCCGATGTTTTGTTAAAGATAAAGGAAGAAGTCGAGAAGCAATTTGATACTGGTTTCTTACAAATAGTTAAGTACTCAGAATGGGTAGCAAACATAGTGCCCGTCCCTAAGAAAGATGGAAAGGTACGAATGTGCATGGACTATAGAGATTTGAACAAGGCCAGCCCAAAAGATAATTTTCCGTTGCCTCACATCGATACCTTATGGATAACACAGCTGGTTATTCACTTTTCTCTTTCATGGACGGCTTCTCCGGGTACAACCAGATTAAGATGCACCCTGAAGATATGGAAAAGACTATATTCGTAACCATGTGGGGGACATTTTGTTACAAGGTAATGCCGTTTGGACTAAACAATGCAGGGGCAACGTATCAAAGAGCCATGGTGACCCTCTTCCACGATATGATGCACAAGGAGATCGAAGTTTACGTGGACGACATGATTGCAAAGTCCAAGACTGAGGAAGAACATGTACAAGTCTTGAGGAAACTGTTTCTAAGGCTGAGAAAATTCCAACTGAAACTCAATCCAGCAAAATGTACCTTTGGGGCTAGGTCGGGAAAATTGTTGGGGTTTGTAGTCAGTGAAAAAGGAATTGAGGTTTATCCAGATAAAGTAAAAGCTATACAGGAGTTGCCCCCACCGCGTACTCAAAAGGAAGTACGAGGTTTCCTAGGAAGATTGAACTACATCGCCCGATTCATCGCGCAACTAACAGAAAAGTGTGACCCTATATTCCGTCTTCTTAGGAAACACAACTCAGGTGTATGGAATGAGAAGTGCCAGGAAGCTTTCGATAAGATTAAGTATTACTTGTCTGAACCCCCAGTACTGATGCCACCTTGCCCAGATAGGCCATTGATATTATACTTGTCAGTATTTGAAAATTCTATGGGATGTGTGCTAGGCCAACATGATGAGTCAGGGAGAAAGGAAAGAGCAATATACTATCTCAGTAAGAAGTTTACAGAATGCGAGACAAGATATTTGCCAATTGAGAAACTGTGTTGCGCTTTGATTTGGACGACCCGGAGACTGAGACAGTACATGCTATATCACACCACTTGGCTTATCTCAAAGCTAGATCCTCTCAAATACATGATGGAATCTACTGCGCTAAATGGAAGAATGGCCCGATGGCAGATTCTACTTTCTGAGTTCGATATAGTCTATGTAATCCAGAAAGCTATAAAAGGAAGTGCAATAGCAGACTTTCTAGCCAGCAGAGCTTTAGAAGATTACGAGCCATTGGAATTCGATTTTCTGAATGAAGACCTGATGTACGTAGCAATCACTGAAGAAGATGTCCAAAAGAAGGGCCTTCCTTGGAAACTAAACTTTGATGGAGTTTCAAACGCGGTAGGGAATGGAATTGGGGCAGTCTTAATGTCCCCAGATGGAGATCACTATCTTCTCACTAGTAAATTAGATTTTGATTGCACGAACAACATGGCTGAATATGAAGCATGCATCCTGGGTATCCGGGCGGCCATTGAACGCAAAATTAAAATGTTGGAGGTATACGACGATTCTGCGCTAGTGATCTATCAACTGAAAAGTGAATGGGAAACGAGAGATCCCAAGTTAATCAGTTATTGAAGGCTAGTCTTGGAGTTAATCAAGGAGTTTGACAACGTCGCTTTCTATTACCTCCCACGAGAAGAGAACCAGATGGCCGACGCCCTAGCTACCTTGGCTTCTATGATCAAACTGAACAAGCATGAGAAAGTGAAGCCCATCCAGATGAGCATTTATGTGGCTCCGGCTCATTGCTACAACGTCAGCGAAGAAGAAGAAAAGGACGATCACCCTTGGTATCACGATATATTACAATACGTGAAGAATCGTGAATACCCCAACCAAGCAACCGAAAATGATAAGAGGACGTTGAGAAGACTGACCAGCGATTATATCTTAGACGATGAAATCCTATACAAAAGAAGGAAGGATCAGGTACTTCTAAGATACGTGGATACTGTTGAAGCCAAGAGGATTATCGAAGAAGTTCATGAGGGCGTCTGTGAGACACACGCTAATGGTTTTACAATGGCAAGACAGATCATGAGATTCGGATATTATTGGTCTACTATGGAAGGAGATTACATCAACTATGCCAAGAAATGCCACAAATGTCAAATTTATGGGGATAAAATGCACGTACCTCCTTCGCCTCTCCATGTCATGACCTCCCCATGGCCTTTCTCTATGTGGGGGATGGACGTCATTGGGCCGATCTCACCAAAAGCCTCGAACGGGCATCGATTTATCTTTGTGGTAATCGACTACTTCACCAAATGGGTAGAAGCCACTTCGTATGCGAATGTCACAAAGTCAGCAGTCAGCAAGTTCTTAAAGAAAGAAATCATATGCCGGTATGGAATGCTTGAAAGGATCATATCTGACAATGCACTGAACTTAAACAATAGTATGATAGCAGAGGTCTGCAGTCAATTCAAGATCAAACACCACAACTCATCACCATATCGTCCAAAAATGAATGGTGCAGTCGAGGCAGCTAACAAGAATATTAAGAAAATCGTGGGAAAGATGACTGAAACTTACAGAGATTGGCACGAAAAGCTACTATTCGCTCTTCACGCTTATCGAACATCAGTCAGGACCTCTACTGGGGCAACTCCTTTCTCTTTGGTTTATGGGATGGAAGCGGTACTTCCAATTGAAGTTGAGATCCCTTCCCTTCAGGTCTTGTCTGAACTGAAGTTGGATGAAGCAGAATGGACTCAATCCCGGTATTATCAGCTGAACCTAATCGAAGAAAAGAGGTTAAGAGCCCTTCGTCATGGACAAATGTATCAAAAGCGAATGATACAGGCTTATAATAAAAAAGTTCGTCCTAGAGAATTCTATGAAGGAAACCTTGTCCTAAAAAAGATCCTTCCCATGCAAAAAGACTTTAGAGGAAAATGGATGCCAAACTGGGAAGGACCTTACGTAGTAAAGAAGGCCTTTTCTGGTGGAGCTCTAATTTTAGCAGAGATGGATGGCAAAATTTTACCGAATCCTGTGAACTCAGATTCAGTCAAGAAATACTTCGCCTAAAAATAAAAAAAAATAAAAAAGCGAGTTGGAGAAGCCAAAGTGAAAACCCGCAAAAGGGCGCTTTGAGACCAAAGGGGTTCTGAATGAGCAATTCGAATTTTTGATTGAAGGGAGGCATATAGTAATCCCGCTTTAGCCTGAATTAACAAGAAGGAGAGACGTCACGCCTTGGGGCATCAATAAAGTCTTCTAAAGTCTGCCAGACACCTATCAAGTACAAAAGGGATCCTCGAGAAAATTTGTGCAGAAAAGCTCATACTATGATATCTGGACACTTATTTTTCTTCATTTCATATTTTAGCAAATTTACTTTGTCAAAACCTGATCTTTTGATCAATTTATTCACTTTAAGCTTCACTCTCAATATCCATTGTGATGACATTCTTCAAACTCTTTTCATTGAAATAACGATTAATGGACCATTAATGTTCAAATTAAAGGAGTTTCGCATATTACTCTGAAAACTTCTAATTTTTACAAGAACCTGAAGTGAGGCCAATATTCAGAACTAACCAGGTTCAAGGGGTAATTGAGGTTTGAAATGGTGACCCCCAATGATGCCAACTGAACGAGAAGGCAGGGTGATACGTTACGAAAGAATCATTCTCATGCATTCATCATTCACATTAGGGGCATTCGATTCATTCTAATCATTGCACCCTAATCATTGTAAAAAGACCACTCACATGACATTCTACATTCATGCAAATGTCGTCCATCATGCATCTAGTAAGGAGCATTTGAGTCATTCCAGTCATAGCATCCTCATCATTTATTTAAGCATAAGCACATTCTACAGGACAGATTCCTCAAAGAACAGTGTAGCAAATTCAGATCTTGTTCCCGCGAGATGGGAGCGGAGCAGGCTAAAGATTGAAGTCTTCCGAAAGATAGTAAGGAAGCAAATTGAAAACGTCAAATTTCATTCCCTAGAGATGATAGTGGAGCAGATTGAAGATTGAAGTCTTCCTGAAGATGATAAGGAAGCAAATCGAAAGGTTCAGATAAGGTTCCCCAAAGAACTGTGTAGCAAGGTTGAAGATCATCCTATTGCCACTAACCAGTGGTGGAAGAGGTTAAAGATCGTCCTATTTCCACTGACCAGCGGTGGAAAAGGTTCGAAGATTGTCCTATCGCCACTAACCAGTAGTGGAATAGTTTGAAGATTATCCTGTTGCCACCGACCAGTGGTGGAATGGGTTGAAGATCGCTCTCTTGCCACTAACCAGTAGTTGAAATAGGTTGAAGATTGTCCCATTGCCACTGACCAGCGGTGAATGGGTTGAAGATTATCTTATTTCCATCGAACAGCGGTGGAATGGGTTGAAGATTGTCCTATTGCCATCGAACAGCGGTGGAATGGGTTGAAGATTATCCTATTGCCATCGAACAGCGGTGGAATGGGTTGAAGATTATCCTATTGCCATCGACCAGCGGTTGAATAGGTTGAAGATCGTCCTGTTGCCATCGACCAGCGGTGGAACAGGTTGAAGATTGTCCTATTACCACTGACCAGCGGTGGAATAGGTTGAAGATTGCGAATGTTATCTCCCTGAAGATACAACGGAACAGTAAAACGAATTGAAGCCACAAGCCCTATCTCTCGTAAGTTACGGTGGAGTGGACCAAAGCAACAAGATGCAATGGACTGGAATGAGGCCACATGAAGAATAGGGACACCGAAGAATCCAGACTCAGTGGATACGGGCAAATTTGGGCTTTTTTTATGTCTTTGCTCTATTCCTGTTACACGACAATGAGCAAAGAAGGGCGGCTGTAATACCCAAATCTTGCCCGGCCCATTTACAACCAAAATTACCCAATTGCCAAAACCCTAAATAAAACAAGCCCAATTACAACCCACAACCCAAAATCTAAAAGGCCCAAACATTAATCCTTTTTCAAAAATTTTAGGGTTTTGAAACCCTAAAATAACCTAGCCGCCTCACCCCTCAGACCCCATTAGCCACTGTCAGCCACCAAGCGCCGTTCGCATGCCATCATGGCCTCCACTCGTCCACCTGCAAGGAGAAGAAGAATACAAGACAAAGAATAATAAAAAATTCGTGTAAAACGGCTATAAAGCCAAGCAAAGAACACTGTAACAGGGGGCTTTTTTCCCTTTTTTTTTCTTTCAAAAAAATAGAAGCATAATAGTTTCAGAAACACAAAAAAATAACAGTAGAGATCAAACAAAGAAGAATCCAAAATGCATAAAAAGCCAGATCAGTGACGTTAGAAGGTGATTTCGCACTTTTTTATTCGTCGTTTCATTTTTTATTTATCAATCAAAATATATATATACAAATGCTTAAAAAAAATCTACCTTTCGTGAATTCCGACCATCGCGTGCGGTGGCCGGCGATGGTGGCCGGCGGTGGTTCCACGGTGGTCCACTCGCCGGATATCAGACCCTGCAGAGAGAAAAGTTACAAAGGAAGAGGATTTTTTTTTAGAACAAAGAAGAAATGAATTTTGAAGAGAATTTTGGCCTTATATAGTTGTGCGAAACGACGCCGTTTTGGTCGGCGTTCAAAAGCCCCAAAACGACGTTGTTTCACCCTGACCCGACCCGATCCGACCCACTCCAGCCTAGGATCCGCGCGTTTTTGATTGATTGGGCTAATTGCCCTTTTAGTCCTTCCGCGTTTCCAGGTGTTTAAATTAGGCTTTCTTTTATTTTAAATTGTGCCCTGGAATTTCACACAGTTTAAATCCGGTCCCTGCTCAAACGCCGCATCTAATAACCTGAGAAAATTGTGCTAGTAGCACCCTTTACTCTTCGCACATTAAAATTTAATCCCTGTTTCCCATTTATATATTTATTTTTTGCAAATTTACCTCAAGCATTTCGATTTTATTCAATTTTAGTCATTTTTAATTATTTTGATTGAATTTACTGCTTTTGTTATATGTATTATTATTATTATTCGTGTCATTGGTGTCATTATTATTATTATTATGTTTATATTTATATTATTTATACTCTCATTATTTCTACTTGTACATATACTTATTATTATTATTATTATTATTATTATTATTATTATTATTATCATTATTGATTGAAATCTTCCGAAAGATAGTAAGGAAGCAAATTGAAAACGTCAAATTTCATTCCCTAGAGATGATAGTGGAGCAGATTGAAGATTGAAGTCTTCCTGAAGATGATAAGGAAGCAAATCGAAAGGTTCAGATAAGGTTCCCCAAAGAACTGTGTAGCAAGGTTGAAGATCATCCTATTGCCACTAACCAGTGGTGGAAGAGGTTAAAGATCGTCCTATTTCCACTGACCAGCGGTGGAAAAGGTTCGAAGATTGTCCTATCGCCACTAACCAGTAGTGGAATAGTTTAAAGATTATCCTGTTGCCACCGACCAGTGGTGGAATGGGTTGAAGATCGCTCTCTTACCACTAACCAGTAGTTGAAATAGGTTGAAGATTGTCCCATTGCCACTGACCAGCGGTGAATGGGTTGAAGATTATCTTATTTCCATCGAACAGCGGTGGAATGGGTTGAAGATTGTCCTATTGCCATCGAACAGCGGTGGAATGGGTTGAAGATTATCCTATTGCCATCGAACAGCGGTGGAATGGGTTGAAGATTATCCTATTGCCATCGACCAGCGGTTAAATAGGTTGAAGATAGTCCTGTTGCCATCGACCAGCGGTGGAACAGGTTGAAGATTGTCCTATTACCACTGACCAGCGGTGGAATAGGTTGAAGATTGCGAATGTTATCTCCCTGAAGATACAACGGAACAGTAAAACGAATTGAAGCCACAAGCCCTATCTCTCGTAAGTTACGGTGGAGTGGACCAAAGCAACAAGATGCAATGGACTGGAATGAGGCCACATGAAGAATAGGGACACCGAAGAATCCAGACTCAGTGGATACGGGCAAATTTGGGCTTTCTTTATGTCTTTGCTCTATTCCCGTTACACGACAATGAGCAAAGAAGGGCAGCTGTAATACCCAAATCTTGCCCGGCCCATTTACAACCAAAATTACCCAATTGCCAAAACCCTAAATAAAACAAGCCCAATTACAACCCACAACCCAAAATCTAAAAGGCCCAAACATTAATCCTTTTTCAAAAATTTTGGGGTTTTGAAACCCTAAAATAACCTAGCCGCCTCACCCCTCAGACCCCATTAGCCACTGTCAGCCACCAAGCGCCGTTCGCATGCCATCATGGCCTCCACTCGTCCACCTGCAAGGAGAAGAAGAAGACAAGACAAAGAATAATAAAAAATTCGTGTAAAACGGCTATAAAGCCAAGCAAAGAACACTGTAACAGGGGGCTTTTTTCCCTTTTTTTTCTTTCAAAAAAATAGAAGCATAATAGTTTCAGAAACACAAAAAAATAACAGTAGAGATCAAACAAAGAAGAATCCAAAATGCATAAAAAGCCAGATTAGTGACGTTAGAAGGTGATTTCGCATTTTTTTATTCGTCGTTTCATTTTTTATTTATCAATCAAAATATATATATACATATGCTTAAAAAAATCTACCTTTCGTGAATTCTGACCACCGCGTGCGGTGGCCGGCGACGGTGGCCGGCGGTGGTTCCACGGTGGTCCACTCGCCGGATATCAGACCCTGCAGAGAGAAAAGTTACAAACGGTGGTCCACTCGCCGGATATCAGACCCTGCAGATTTTTTTTTTAGAACGAAGAAGAAATGAATTTTGAAGAGAATTTTGGCCTTATATAGTTGTGCGAAACGACGCCGTTTTGGTCGGCGTCCAAAAGCCCCAAAACGACGTTGTTTCACCCTGACCCGACCCGATCCGACCCACTCCAGCCTAGGATCCGCGCGTTTTTGATTGATTGGGCTAATTGCCCTTTTAGTCCTTCCGCGTTTCCAGGTGTTTAAATTAGGCTTTCTTTTATTTTAAATTGTGCCCTGGAATTTCACACAGTTTTAAATCCGGTCCCTGCTCAAACGCTGCATCTAATAACCTGAGAAAATTGTGCTAGTAGCACCCTTTACTCTTCGCACATTAAAATTTAATCCCTGTTTCCCATTTATATATTTATTTTTTGCAAATTTACCTCAAGCATTTCGATTTTATTCAATTTTAGTCATTTTTAATTATTTTGATTGAATTTACTGCTTTTGTTATATGTATTATTATTATTATTATTCGTGTCATTGGTGTCATTATTATTATGTTTATATTTATATTATTTATTATACTCTCATTATTTCTACTTGTACATATACTTATTATTATTATTATTATTATTATTGGTAGTATCCATATTATAATGTTTATTATCTTCATTACTAATAATTCCATCATTATTGACATCATTTTGTTTTCTTTTAAATTTTTTTTATTTTCAATATTTTGTTTTTATTTATTTTTTGTCTTGACACTTTTATGATTATTTTCGTTTGCGTCATTTTTATATAAATCGGTAGTTTTGAGCTGATCTTGAATTCGAGGATTTAAATTATCGTGTCCTAAAGTATTGGATGTGATATTTTATTCTTTTGGAACGAGAAGATCTTGATTTTTCAAAAAAAAACTATGAGATGATCTTAGGATCGAGGATTTAAACTATCGTGTCCTAAAGTATTGGATGTGATATTTTATTCCTTCGAAACAAGAAAATCTTGATTGAATTCAAGAAAACGCAAATATTTCCAAAAGAGGCCGGATTTTTAAATTCCTTTAAAATTTTCAACTTTCGACATAAGGACATTAATTGATCAAATCGGTACCAATTTTGGGCGTGACGAGGGTGCTAACCCTTCCTCGCACGTAACCGACTCCCGAACTCGGTTTCTCAAAACTTCGCGGACCAAAAACATTGTTTTAGTAAACCAAATCGTTTTATTAAAACAAAAGGTGATCCGATCACACCTAATAAAGATTGGTGGCGACTCCCGTTTTTATTCGTTTTCAAAAGCCAAGGTCGATTCCCGCCTTTTCCAAAAAAAAAGGGATGGTTTCGACAGTAACAAAAGAGGTTATGAATTGCGGGAAATAGAAAATCATTCTTACCTCTTCACTTTCTTGATATTTTATGACAGGGGCTAGGAAATACTAGAATATTATTAACTTGTCAAGGCTTTGTCTCACAGGCAAGTTATGATCTCTATTTCCTTTCTTGTTTTACAAGTAAGTTACCTCTCTTTGTCAAATGATGATGATGGTGGTAGTGGTGGTGGTGGTCATGGTGAATCAAACAATTCAACTGGTTTTGAAATGAAATTAACAAGATATGTTATAGTTTATAGTTTAATGAATTCACTTTAAATTGTAAATGTTAATGTAAAATTTTTTATGATGTATTTGGTATATAAATATTACCCATTTTTAAAACTTTAATCCAAATGAATGTAATATTTTAATTTGTTAGTTTTATGTTTTCTATGTTATGTTAATATCTAATATGAGTTATATATTTAAATTACATTTTAAATAAAATAATACAAATGTGTTAAATTTATTAATTAAAAATTTAAAAAACATTTTTTTACAATAATACAACTGTGTTAATATCTAATTAAATTTTATAAATAATTAATATTAATTACTTGAAAATATTTAAAATTATTATTTTATATATTAAAATATTAACAATAAGTTATAATAAATTATTTTTTATATTCTTGCTAAAATATTATAATATTAATTAATTTGAACATTATTTAAATACATATTTGTTACTTCTTAAAAGTAATTTTCCACCATACTTTTTAAAAGTAATGATAAATTAGCCTTAAGTTTACCCCTCAAGTAAAAGTAGCATTTTTATTTTTATTTGAAAAAATAGATAAATTAATTATTTATATTTAAAATATGTAAATTCCCCCTTAAGACTCCGTTTGTTTGCCAGTAAAATATTTTTTGGAAAATGATTTCTGGAAAATGATTTACTTTTCTAGAAATGATTTACTTTTCTAGTGTTTGGATGAATCTGTGTAAAATATTTTCTGTTGTTTGGCAGATTTCCTAAAAATATTTTCCAAAAATGTTGTTTTTACATATATTAATAAATTTATATTTTAAATTATTTTTATATATATTGCAATGATTTATTTATAAATAAATAAATCAAATTAAATATATAATAATACTTAATTATTAAGCTAGAATATTAACCGTGATAAATTTAAAACAACCAAAGTCAAATAAATTATTTGTAATTGTGTTATAAAGAAATAAAAATAAAAAGATTAAATAATTATAAATTAACTTCCAAACCACAATTAATACTAGAAATTAATAATATTATCCAAATGCATAATTAGTAGTACACCACATAATAACAACAATATTGTCCAAGTGCATAACTAATATTACACCACATTAAAAGTATCAATATCTTCAACCTTGAGAAAATTTTTGAAGCCAAATTTTACTATGATTCTTACTTTTAACTAAAAAAGCTTTGGCCTCGAATTCATGACTCACTAAATAATCAAACACAGAACACAGGAAGTCATCATCAAATCTTTCTTCCTCCATCGACATTACTTCTTCGTAAAGATGTGATGTCTTATCCACAATAAATTGTTCCAAAGCATTAGCAATTTTGCCAAGTTGTTCACCCACAAATTTAATTTGTTCATCAACGACACTTTCTTGAACATTTTTTCTTTTATGTTTGGATGTGCCAGATGAAGATACTTTTGTTCTTACCTCTTCAGTCTCTTCATTGTCACAATCTATAGGCACTAAATATTGGTTACCATCATCCAAATCTATGTCAGCAAATGTTCAGGCAAAACTCACTGTTCCCATATCTTTTCCAACAACTAAAGCCATTTCATCATAATGACCAATGCTTTTATTCAAAAATGGTTCATACTTCTTGTGTGCCTGTTAGATATTATACACAATTAGAATAACAAGTAAAAAACAATTGAAATACACTTAACATATATATACATATATTACCATCACTGCTGCATCATATGTCGCTCTATCAAGAAAAAGATGTTCCATCGGTTTTGTCAACCTGAATTGTTTGGAAGTCACTTCTTTATTGCCCTTACCCATTCTACATTAATAATTGTTATTGTCAATCATTTCAATATCCAATAAGCTTAAAACATAATAAATTCAATATCCAACAAGCTTAAAACATAATAAATTCAATATCTAACAAAGCTTAAAACATAATCAATATCTAACAAATTCAAGACATAAAAATTCAAAATCCAACAAACTAAAATTTCAATATCATGATCCAACCAACATTAACAAAAAAAAAATACTAAAACATACATAACATAGAAACAATAACCCTAAGCCCTAAACCTACCTAATATTTCTAGCCATATAATCAGTCCACATAGTTTGTGCAATTTCGTCTCTCTTAGCAGACCATTCTCTTGCTTCTTCTCTTTCTTCTCCGTAAGAGTTGGTATTATCAAATCAGACTCAGACTCCTCGTATAATCATTGATTAAGTAAATCACTAGGATCAACTCCCATTATATGATTATGAATGATACAACAAGCCAAAACTATATCTACTTGAGTTTGAAAATTCTAAAATGGTTTAGCATCTAATACACGAAATCGTTTCTTCAAAATCCCGAAAACAAGTTCAATAGTGATTCGTACTGATGAATGACGAAGATTAAAGAGTTTCTGCATTTTCAGACCCTTGAGCACTAAACTCTTTTAAATGATATCGGACACCACGATACAGGGTAATATATCCATTTCGGATGCCATATCCAGCATCAGCAAGATAATATTTACCTACAATTTTACAGAACATAATTAATACTAATAAATTATGAGCTTACTAGAACTATTTGGTATTTAATGATAATTATTACCTTCCGGAATTCTTAATCCTCTTGGGCATGAAAGTGCATCACTTAAAATACGAGAATCATGTGCACTACCTTCCCAACCAGCTAGAACATAGGAAAATTTCAAATCAAATGTAATGGCAGCCAATACATTTTGTGTTGTCCTCCCTTTACGGCTACGTCATTGAATGCTAAGTGAAACGGATATTGTCCATCTAATGCTCCAATACAATCTTTAAAATAAGGATAAAATCTTGAATTGTTTCTGATTTCACTAGGAGTTGACTCATCAGGTAATCTAATAACTAGTTTATACAATTTCAAAATAGCTCTCAATACAACCATGAAGTAACGATGAATTGTCTCAGATGATCTATAATATCTAGATCCAATCACTCGAAACCTTTCATTATGACCAATTATATGTAAAAATATAACTACTTGCTCCCTAATATTCACAGATTTAGTTTATTGTAACAAATTATTCCTACTAAGAATATAACACAAATTAAAAAAGGCAATTGGTCTCATCCTTATCACATCAATACAATGCTGGTCACCACTATATATACTATTAATATAATTTTCTCTTTCATAATCTTGATTCACACCATGGTGAGAAGCAATTTCCTTCCTAATTTTTAATTTCTTAATCCAAATAGCCCCAAAAGTTAAAACTGAAGCCATGACTCCGACAATTACATTTTGATCTTGATTACGATCCATCTACACAAAATAATGCCACACAAATATTTGATCATTACAAAAAAGATGCAGATTTTTATAAGATCACATATATGACTAAAGTTACCATGACTAAAGTGCATACATGCATATTAAGCTAATTATAATTGCATTAATAATTTTTGACAAATTAAGTAACTTTCTGTGTACCAATTTAGTGACACAACTAAAATTAGATAGGATTCAATTTGAGAATAAACCAATGATTGGTCATAATGTACATATGTAATGTTGAAAATAGACACCAGGCCTATACTTATTCATCATTTCATATCGTTATTCTATTCTTCAATAAATATTGCAACCACTTCCCTCTTCTTTTTTTTTAAGTTATTTGTAGATGAAATGATGTACAGTGACAGTAATAAAAATGTTATTTTATTTAACATTTTATTCTTCTATTTAATATTTTTTATTACACTTTCCCTTTTGGACGTACATATGATTCAATTACATTTTTTTTTACTTCAAAATTTTTGGTTTTAAATTTTATATCAAAATAATTTTTAAAATTAAATATTTAAATTGTAAAAAAAAATTTATTATATTAAATTTTAATTTATTTTAATGGTGGTATTATTTCATTTACATTTTTTTTATTAATGTGAAATTCTTCTAATTAATGTTTTTAATTGTATCTTTATGGCTTAATATTGAAGATAGGCATAATATCAAATTTAGCCTTTAATATTTACATTTTGTATCAATTTGGCTCTTCCAATTAAAATCTCAGTCGTAGATACAATTGGATACACAAGTCAACCTTTGTATTGTCATATGAATTCACAAGAAGAAACATAATATCAAAATTCACATAAAGCAGAGGATAAGGTTAAGAGTTAACAAAAGGATGATTGTGGATAAAAACACCGCGTTAATGATGTATGATAATATATTATTGACAGATAAAATTTCTTAATCCATAATGAAGGCTGAAATTGAAATAAATAAAAAAAGTAGGCTAGCATATACTTAAAACTCAGAACAATACAACTTCTCTCAGAACAATACAAGAAATGCATTGACAGTGGCAGTAGTAAAATTACCCGAGTGTTTTTTCTTTTCTCCCTTAATTTAGTCAATCATTGTTTCCTGTATATAACATCACTCATGAGTCATGCCTCAAACCCATAAAAAAGACACTCGACCACCATTGGTACATGCCACTATATATGTCATAGAAAACTATATATATAGCTAAAATAATGGAGGAAGCTAGAAATGGAATTGGATATAATCTATAAAAAAACCATTAGTCCCACAGAATATGAGAAGTGAGAGGGCTCTACTTCAAGCTAGAAAAAAGAAAAAAGACTGCATTAAGGGAGTATATAAATATAAATATATGTAATAATAATGTAAAAATTAACAAAGCAAAGTGGGCTAACTATTGAAGTGCAGCAGGCTGAACTTTTGAAGAATGATGAGTAGATCATCAAACAAACAAAAAACACATCACACATCGATTTTCGTATATGTTAATTCTATGCTTTTAGGATATTATATCAAAAACAGCATTTGGAACCTTTTTTGAACAAGGAAAATAGATCTTTTTTTTACGAGAACAGCAAATGCAATTTTTCTCTCGCAATCGAAAGCCTAAATATCCCAGGCTTGAGGTAGTGGTGATAACCCTCTTCATTTTTCCTTTAAAATATACCCCTATCTAACACATCATCCCTACCAGGTTTTTGCCTACTAAAAATAACAGAGAGATGTGGAGACTAGATAAGGAAACTAATGAATCAATTCGAGCACTGATCCGAGAAAACAATGAAACAACAGAAGAATATTCAAATTTCCTTATTCTTTTCTAAGAATGCTGAAACTATAGGATATTGGACTCACTTCTTGTGGCAGTTAGCTGAACCAGCTTTTAACTACTAAACTGATGCACATGGACACTGAGAAAATACATTAATTTAGTATGTATTATATCCACAATTTCTAACTTCACCAGGATATGAATTTCTTTGAACTTCATGGTGAGTGGAGTAGTTATTCTCTTGATTTTGATAATTTCTAGTAGCGTGATCATGCATCATTGATTCTTTCGGCATTTCTGCTGACTGAATTAGCCAATCCCTAGAAGTAGCTAGTTTTGGAAATGATTCTCCGCTCGAAGAAACTTGTGGTGAGGCTTGTCTTTTATAGCTTAAAGACAAACCCATTGATGTGGAGAATGCTTTTGGCTTGGCAAGGATTGATTTTAGCCCAACGTGGAAACCATAGTGTTCTATTGTTTGTTAGCACTTACTGAGGGTAATGTAACTTTATAAAGAGGAATAGAGAAACAGAAAATCAGAAAGAAAACCATTTGTTTGACTATATAGAGCTAATAACTTATGCATGAACTTGAATGTTGGATCACATGAGAAATGAGTTCAGGTCAGAGTTCAATTTTATCAGATGAGAAAAGGGAAATTTTGCAGCATCTTCTGTTCTGTTTTAAGAATCTTTGCAAACATACCAATGCATTACCAACTATAACATGGAGAAAGTAAGTTACCAAATATCTATTACTTCAAAAAATCAAAGAAAAAAAAACAAATCTAGGGTAATATAAGAGCAAGCATAAACTGAACGATGCAAAACCCAGAAACAAACAGATTTTAAATAAAGCATAAAAAAGGAAGAAGAAGAAGATTCTTCAACAGACAGATGCAAAATCCAAACAAATTCTTCAACAAAAAAAAGGAAGAAGAAGATTTGAGTGAGAGGGGCGACAAATTGAATAAAATACAGAGTAAAGCATAAAAAAGTTACCTTGAGCTTTGTTTCAGGAAGGGAACTGGTACAACTGGATGAAGAAGGAGAAGGACGGGAGGAGGAGGAGGAAAGATGAAAAGTGTCTTACACAAATAAAATCGGTAAGACATTTTCCCTAAAATCTCTTCTCATTTTCCCGTGTTTCTGAAAACGTTTTTCCAATGTAAGTTATTTTTAAGCAAACAAACGCCGAAAAACCAGAAAAGCATTGTAAATAAATGCACCTAAAATTCAATACATATGGTTAAATAATGATTTTGTTTTTTAATTTTTTTTATTTAAATATGTTAAAAAGTTTTTATATAATTTAAAATTTAATCTTAATACTTTAATTTTGAGATATTTAATCTTTATATCTTTTTTTATTTAAAAATTTTGGTCCTCCATCTAATTTTGCATTAAAGTTAACAGTGTCAAAGGTAAAATAACCTTTTTTAACCCTCAATATTTACATTTTTGTCAATTTGATCCTTAACATTTAAAAGTACATAAAAAATTAAAAAAATTTAAAAGTTAATTTTTTCATCTTTTAATTAAAAACATAAAAATTAAAAATTTTAATTTTAAAAAAATATGAAAAAGACAATAGCTCGCTAAAAATATAAAAATTAAAAATAATTTTAAAAATTCAATGTTATCTAATTTGGACTAGACCAGTTAGTCAAACTGGAAGCCGGCTAGGGCATCGATCTAGCGAGAGGTAAAAGCCAGTTGACTCGACAAACCACTACCAACTAGTTGAACTGAATTAAAAAATGGATTGAACCAAAAATTAAACTGATTTTAAACTAGTCTTGCAAATTAGTTCTTAGAATGACCGATCTGACCAATTCAAAGCAATTAAATTATTGAAATATATATATATATATATATATATATATATAATATATAAATAACTTGGTTCAACTGCCAATTCAATTAATTTTTTAATCATGTTCAAACAGTTCATACTAGTTTGTGTATCAATTAGTTTTTTCCTCTCATTAAATCAATATCTTACTTGGCTCTTAATCCAATCAATCCAACCAGTTTAGATAACATTGAATTTTAATTTTTTTTTTAGATTTTTAAATATTTTTCAAAAAAGTCTTTATTTTTAGATTTTAAAATGTTCTATTTTTCACATTTTTACTTTTAAAAAAATATTTTTAAACATATTTGCGTTTAAAATAAGAAAAATAATAATTTTTAATTTTAAAAAATTATTTATTTTTAAATGGTATAGACCAAATTGACAAAAATTAGTAAATGTTACGAACTAAAATAGTTTAAAAGTTTTAAAACCGGTTGACACGCAAATTGGAATTGGAATGAACTGATTAGACTGAACTAAAAAATCAATTGAATTGACAATTGAACCGATTTTTGTAATTTTATAATATTTTATTTTTAATAATTTATTTTCTTTGAATCGGACAAACTGATTACTCAAGAACCAAATTGTCAAAACTACTTAAAATTAATTTAATTGTTGACCCAATCAGTTTATACGGATCTACGAGTCAGCGAATTCATTATCTCTTCACTGAATTGATACCTCAATCGGTTGTTGATTTGATTGATTGATTTAATTTAATTAGATAACATTTAATTTTTAAATTTTTTTGTTTATATTTTTTAAATTTATTTATTTTTTGAATTTTAAAAACATTTTTCATACTTTTTTTTAAAATATAAATGTTTTAATTGTTATGTTTTATTTAAAATATGAAAAGAAACATATTTTTTTAAATTCTTTAGTTTTAAAAAGTAAAGATCAAAAATGACAAAAAATTATAAATGTTGAAGACTAAAAGAATTATTTATTTTTGACATTGTTAACTTTAATGGAAAAATTAAAGGAAAAGATTAATATTTTTAATTAGAAAAATATAAAAATTTAATGTCTTAAAATTAAAATATAAAGATTAAATTTTTAAAAATTACATGTAGCGTTTGCATATTTAAACATAAAGATCATAAAAATGAAAAACAGTACTCTGGATATTCAAGGATAATTATAAATCGATTCTCATAATCAACTTCGATGCTCCATCGGATATTACGAGAGGGGTTAAGTTCAAAAACTAACCAAACATATTTATTTGAGGGTTCTAGAGAAATTTTAAGAGAGCATTTCGTTTTGGGGCTTTTAAAGAAGGTAGGACGGACCTGAACTCGATTCAGGGCCTGCAAGGCAACCTCTCCTGTTACGTGACTACACCACTGCTCCATAAGCCGTTGGTCGAAATGGCTCTAAACAACCACCTTCCCTTGCAAAAAAAAAAAAAAAACCATGGGTAAACCACGGACTCATGTATGGTGTTGGTTCATTGTCGAGATGGCTGATTGTGTAAACTGAGACGCATATAGTTCGAGGAGTGCTCTTCCTCCTCCTCCTGTTGCTGGCTGTCCATCTGGAAAACTATCATTCCCTGCCACTGCCACCACATTTTCACTCACTCTCACAGTTCTAATTCAAAGATCCAAGTTTGTGCTAATGATTACTAATTAACTATTTTTCAAACCTTAGCTCATTAGATTTCACTAGAGTCAAGAAATACCTGTAGAATAGAGTTCAGTCCAATGGGACAAGTTGACATCATTAACTTGTCCCAACTCAGTACGTTGCATATTATTGCTGTTGTCCAAACCACTTCTGGTGGGGCTCAACTGATCCCCGACATTTATTGTTTCTTCTCCATCAAGGGGTGGTAAGATATTTTCCGCTACAGACTGACATTCATCTCTGCGAATCATTAATTGCTTCAAATTTAAGCAAAAACCGAATGAGCACATCACTAACAAAATATGTACAAGTTTCCCCTATCACCACCTTTGAGGTAGAAGACAATTTGACTCCAAAAAGTTCAAGATATGAACTTGTGGATCTTTCTTGCGTATCCAATCCAAGGTACTGCTTGAACTTGTGGCATTTTCCTGTAAACCTTGCTGTTCAAATCATAATAAATTTCAGTAACTAGTGCATCTATTGCTATGTGCAACGGATTATATACATAAATAAATACACCTTGCGCAGGCGGACTTGTTGCAGTGTTTCCTCTAGGATCTGCTCGTGGAACTCAGCCTGACTCAACGTTATGATTTCTTCACCTTCAAATATCCTGAAACAAGTTTCATGCTTACTTTATTTCAAGAACCAAATGAGATAATGGTATTAATATTATCAAAAAGGTGCTATAAATAATCAAAGAGTAAACCTTAGTCTTCTTTGTATATCTGCAATCCGGGACTTGCATTTAACAATCTCTTGTTGCAACTCCTAAACATTTTAATTCAAATGAGGTGATTGCTTAATATTAAACAAAGAAAGTGGAAGTTGAATTATTGGGAATATACCTCAAGTTGGGAATCGGTGCTCTCTGGGCTGCTTTAACAGCAACAAAAGATAAGAAGGTTAAAAATAATCAGGGGCCTTAAAATAGGGATACGAAAGAATCTAAATTATTACCTGGCTGCTTGGTAAGTCTGAATTTGATCAGCTTCATCCCTTAGCTTTCCAAGTGCCTTTAGTAGAAACTGAAAATATGTATGTATATATGCATCGATCTTAAGCAAACTATGGAGCTAGTCTTGAAAAGCAAGGCCATCCATCGGCAGTACATTACCTCTTTATTTCGCAGTCTTAATGTATCGGTCAGTGCAAGGTAACAACCCACCGAGCGCACAACAATGAAGCAGAATTAATACCATATAAATATCAACAGGCAAAAAAACAACAGCCTAAAAACAGAACTCCATACTGAGCTTCCAACCAATACCTTCCTCTCTCATGCTCTGGAAGATTAACATACCGTTCCAGAATCTCCTCAATGCTTCAATACACCAACAAACAAGGATGAAACCCATATAATAGAAATGGAATATATATATATTAAAGTGAGGCTAGCAGACCTTTTATTTCGAGAGAAGAGACTAAGTCTTCCAGAGGGGGAAAACATGATAAGAGCTACATCAACATCACAGAGAACAGAAAGTTCATAAGCTTTCTTGATAAGTCCATTTCTCCTTTTAGAGAAAGTGACCTGCCTGTTCGTTGTATTCTCTATCCTCTTGATCTGGAGCTTTACTCTACCCATCTCTTAATGCATTCGGCAACGTCTAGGGAAGATAGAACAGGATCAAAAACATCTCCGTCTGCTACAGTGGAAGAAATATCCCTCTTGGAAATCAAATATAAAAGACAAAAGAGAAAAGGGGTGAGAAGAAAAGAAAATAGGGAAGAAAGAAGTTAAGAAGAGATGGATGAATTTTGTCATTGTCAGGCAATCCGCAGAAGATGACGACAGAGAATGGCGGTGTGACCGTGAGCCCGAACCGACTTGGCTGCATATTAAATTTCTAGACATTCTAAGAAGGTGGATTAGTTTATATATGAAATCTTCTTCCTTGGTTTCCCTTGTTAGTATAATACTAAATACTTCATATTTTAGAAAAAGAAAATCTGACACTATGGAATACGAATTAATTTTAAAATCTTTTGAATTTTATATTCTTTTAATTATTAAAATATCAATAACTAATTAATTTTAAAATCTAAAACTAAATCCGTTGGAGACTTTTAATGTTGGTACTAAATTCTTTTGTTTTGTTGTATTTTTTAAGAAATGGTTCCACTTTGCTTAACTCAACTTTAAAGAATCTTAATTTTTTTCTTTTCAATTACCAATAAAGAAAAAGAATTTTAATTTTGTCAACAAAGTTATAACTTAATAATAAAATTAAGGTTTTGAAATCTTTTACTGCTTAAATGTAGTAATGCATAGGGAATTGTGCTAGAGGGAAGGTAGGAGCATGAAAATTTTCTTTTAATCCTTTAAATATTTTTAAAAATTTAATTTAATTTAATCACCTCTAAACATAAAATGTTTCTACCAATTTTTTCAATTTTGAAATTTAACAATTAATTAAATGGTATAATAATAAATTTATTTTTTGATGTTTAAATATTTTGTCATTTTGGCCTTACCTCTAAAAAAATAACAAATTCAGCATCAATATTACACAATTATAGAAATATTGTGGGATAAAATTGTTAAATTAAGACCAAATTGATAGAATATGTAAACTTTTAAAGCTAATTTGTTATTACACCAATTAAAATCAAGTACAATTGATAAAAAATATTCATATTATAAAAATTTATCTTTAATTACTCACTTCTTAAATTGACAAAAACTAAACTGGTGGTTGTCGATTCCACCAATATAATCATATACCTAATTTGCAAATTTAAGCAGTATAGGGAGTAGGGTCTATCCCACAGAGACTGGGTTTACTGAAAATTGTTTCTCTCTCGACCAGATTTATGTCTGGGCAGTTGTCGCGCCCAAGAAGTATGGGGGTAAAATATGAAACCTGAAATAAACAGAGGAAAAAAATATAAAAAGTAAAAGCTGAATACAATTAAAAAAACAGTGAAGTAAATTTGAAAAAAATCAATTAAATTTAGCTTAGCTTTAGGCACGGGTTTTTCCATCTTTGAACCGATCCCCTTCATCCTCTTTTCCAATAAGTTGGTTATAGCTACCAAGGAAGCCTCGGACACCAACTCTTCCTTGTGTAAATTAGTTATGGAACGTCTTATAATTAACCCTTACCGATCGAACAACCTACGAAACGTTCGTGATTTAGAACTCCGACAGCTTTGCGTTTTAGAAGAGCCTAGCTCGAACCAATGCCCTCAAGCGCGTGGGACATTTAAATCCGGTTACTACTTCCCTTGATGGAACCAAATAGCAATCCCCACTTGGCACGCCAATGTGTTCACGAAAAACCGATTAGACAATCGATCCTTTCGGAATCCCAACTGTACGTCTAGCCACACTAACTTAAACGACGTCCTTTTTGACATAGTGTTGATTTGAATTTGTGAGTTGACGAAGTCATACTCTTAATCCAGAGAAATAATAAATATTGAAAAGTAGGAGTTAAATAGCTCGGGTTCGTAACTCACGGGTTTTTGACGGGGTTAACACCGACTTAAAGCTGAAAGGGGTTTAGTGTGGCATGAATTTAATCATGCTTGAAGGTTGTGGAGTGTGATTTGGCTTTGTGTAGAGGATGATGGAATTTGGAAAGGAAAAGGGGCTTGGAAGGCAATTGAACCAAATTAGTAAAAGCAAAACAATTGCAATTGAAATTGGCAGAATGCTTCACGCCAATTTGAAGGAGAAAAAGAAATTCAATTTTAAATTGGACTAGGAAAAGACAAAGAGGATAATACAACTCCAAATTGAAGTATGAGAAGAATTAATTGGTTGATGATTTCCTAAGAATTAATACATGGGGTTTACTAAAAATAACCTAAACTAATTTAATATAAAATCTAAAATAATAAAAACAAAATAAAATAAACTAAATTAAGATTTTCTATTTTTGGCTTTTTACAAAGTCAAAATATTTGATGTGTCCTTGGCTTCCTCCATCTTTTTTATTTGGCCCCATTTCAATGATTTTCTTTCAATTTGGCCCTTTTCAGCTTGCTTTTGACCAATTGCATCCCTGACAAGATACTAATTTAGTAAGGATTGATTCAGAAATAAACCAAATTAAACACAAGAAATCATGCAAATTAACATGTTATCAAATCCCCCTACTTAGCTCATGCTTGCCCTCAAACATGTTGTTCTTTCAAACATTAGAGTTGATTTTACAATTTATTAAAAATCAAGCCTCTTTTCTGCATCCATACTCAATGTAAACAACATAGGCAAAAATAAATAAATGCTCAGAACATATAGTTTAATCAAGAAGTGTTATAAAATTTGAAATACGCGAACTAGATAATTTCATTAAATTGAGTTTGAATCCAATAATTTGTAAGGCATTATTAATTAAAAATTTTAGACATGGTCAAACCTTTTTACGCGAACTAGGATGACAACCCAAGCACCCTATCCTGGTTACTCAGTTCAAACAGTCTTTATTATTATTATTAGGCTCTGTTAGCGGAATGTTATTAAGTTATCAACTTGTCACTCGAACCTTTTACGCGAGATGAGATGACAACCCAAGCACCTCACCCCGGTTACTCAATCTGGTCACGTTTTCGAAACTTTCACTCATAACTTGAGCATTATTTATTTATTTATTTATTCATGCACAAGAAAATATTTTTTCAAACAATCAATTTAAAAAAAATCTAGCTACATATATCAACCTTAAAACACAAATGTCGACTAATCTATATACTTGAACATTTAAATTCAAAAAATTGCCCAATTGTTCAAATTGACTAAGTATGAGATTAAAAGCTCAATGTCAAATAAACTATTGAATGAATTGAACGTAAGATTGAACACATGCAAAAGAGAAACATGCAGCCAAAATCAATCAACCATCCATGCATACTACCGTTTTCATCCTTCCCACTTAATCTATGCTTGTCCTCAAGCATGTGTCATATTATAGAAAAGAAAAACAGCAGCTCAAATAACAAGTAAAATGAAAAGTTCAGAGTACTCCCCATGTGTCCTCAATGATTTTGTCGGTGTTGGGGGTAACAACTTTGCAGGATATCAAAGATTGTGGAGACTTGATTTTCCATTGTTCCAAGTTTCGCCTTGATTCGGCCTAAACGTGCCTCCACAGATAGAGGTTGTTCCTCTTGCTCTCTAGTATTGATGTGTGGACATTGGCGAAAAACCATATTTCCGTGAATAGTCCGTGTACCTGGAGGAACAAAATGACACGAAGTAAGGGTGCCGGCGAGCAATCCCATAGAATCCAAACAATATTTATATATGATGTCCATACTATATGCACATGTTAAGGTCGAGAAATCAATTTCAGAGTGAAAAAGTCGAGAGGTTAAATTCGTAATATATGACCCAAGTATTAGTGGACGGTTGTAACGCAAAACGACATGAAAATTTCATGCAAACCAATATCCTAAATTAACTTTAAAACCCAAATGCATACACCACAAAAAGAACAGTTCAGTCTTAGTTAGAATAGATGACGAGTCATTTCTACCTGAAAAACTGAATGCCAAAAATCGGTGAATATATCTTAAAGCAGGTTCATGCACCGATAAGTCTTTTGTGGTCTTCGGATTATAAAGATGATTAGAATGAGTTAAAACACGGTAAATTTCTTGAGCATCAAAGTTTCTCGGAATATCTAACAGAGCAAAATGATAGGAATCAGATTGAATATTATCAGGGTCTATGAAACCCATGACCATGTTAAATTCTGAAATTAACATCCGAAAGTCCCTCCCAAGCAAACGAAAACATACAATGTTCTGTGTTTCAATAGTTTGCAATGCATTTATATCGAAGCTAAATGTAGTGTAGAATTCGTATACCAATTCATAATATGCATTAAAGGAAATATTAACAAATGAATTCCAACCAATAGCATCAAAATAATGAAGCACATCATCATGAATATTTAAAAGATAAAGAGTGGTGAAATCGATTTGCTTACAAACCGGGAGCGAGAGTTGTCGGATGGCGTCGTATCGTGTTCGATGCTCCGATCTCAAAAAGTCTAGAAATCCGCGCAAACGACTTTCAATAAGAATAGTGTTTGCACGACCTCATCTATTGCGTTGACTGTCTCGGGATGGTCAAACACGTTCGTTAGGCGAGTCGGGTGGGCTTGCACTTTCAGCAGCGTCAGTACTGCTGTTCGAGGGTGTCGCTGACTCACGTGTCAGTTGTCGACGACTTCGAGTCGACCGTATTTGGCGTTGAGAGACACATTTGTTTACGGTGGGGGGAGTTTCGACATTGTTGTCAGAAGGCCCAACCTCTTCTGAATTACCTGCATTATATGTCAGTAAAGGAAAGATAGGTTGGGTATTAGGGATTGACCTTTCGGAAGTGGCGGGGATGTTATTCGAATGTTCTGTTTCGACTGGGGTCGGACTCCATCAACGACGGGCTCTCGTTGGGGCGGCGTTTTGTCTTGGAGGAGGTGAAGGAGAGTTATCGCCGGCTAAATTGACGACGAGAGGCGCTGAAAAACGGTGTCGATTTCGATTGAGGGAAATCGGAACATTGTCGGCCATTTGGTTTCGAGTTCAGACCATCGCTTCTGTGCAAACGTTACAAAGAATCGGTTCTATTTGCTACTACGACGATGAAGACGACGACGACGCATGGCGGCGTTGGCGGCAGTCGACGGCGGTGAGTAGCGAAGGCGCGTTTTGGCTGATTTTTAAAGGGGTGACGGTGGGGGCTTCGATTGTTGCCTTAGTTAAGGTGGTTGAAAGGGTGGTTTGGTGGTGGAGAGAAAAGAAAGAAAAAGAAATATGGAAGAGGTGGTGGTTGGGGGTGTGGTTCCCGATCGGCTAACTTGTTGTGGTAGAGGAGTTTAAGGGCTTCGATGGAGGGTGGAACGGCGGTGGAGGAGGCCGACGAACGGAGGTTGCAAGTGGTGGAGGAAAGAAAATGGAGGGAGGAGTGGGGGAGGCGTTCGACGATGGCAGTGAAAGAAGGGAACGGCGATGGCGACGGCAGTGCAGCGGCAACGGCGATGGGTGACGATAGCGGCAGCGTGCGGCAAGGTGTGAGGTTAGGGGTTTATGTTTGTTGTAAAGAAGAAGAAGATGGATGAAAAGGTTTGGGATTTTAGGTGTTTAATTTTTTATTTTTCTTTATTTTTCTTTTTCTTTGGATTTTCGGTTAGGCTTATTGGGTATTGGGTGTATTTTTGGGTTTGTGTTGTTTGGGTAGGTGAGTTAATTTGGTTGGGTATTGGGCTAATTTTGGGTTTATGTTGTTGGGTTGGTATTTGGGTATGTGTAGGTGGATTAAATGGGTTGGTAGGTATTGGGTTTGGGTTTTGGTGTTTTATGAAGGTTAAGTAGTTTGGGTTTTTTTCTTTGTTTTTTTAGGTAAATATTTGTCACCAAATTAACATGTCGTCCCGTGCCACCACTATTAAAAAAATTCATGATCTCCATTATGTCCCTGAAAACATCAAATTAACTAAATTAAATAAAAATTTATTTATTTACACCCTAGATCTTACTAAAACTTAAAATTAAATAAATGAAAAGAAATTTGGGTTGCCTCCCAAAAAGCGCATTTGTTTAACGTCGTTAGCTCGACATGTTATTCAAATTCTGGGTTCATCGAGAACAATCTCCTTAACTATGTGAGTTTGAAAATTCTCGAAAAAGGGTTTTAGTCGTTGACCATTCACCTTAAAGCACTTTCGGGTTTCTTCGCTTTGAATTTCCATTGCACCATTCGAGAATAAATTAGTAATAGCAAAAGGTCCTATCCATTTGGATCGAAGCTTACCAGCGAAAATTTTTAAGGTGGAGTCGTATAGGAGAACTTTTTGTCCTATTGAAAACTACTTCCTAGTGATTAACTTATCATGAAACGCCTTCGTCTTTTCTTTATAAACTCGAGCATTTTCATATGCATCGCATCTAATTTCCTCAAGTTCCTGGATGTCCAATTTCCTAGACCTTCCTGTAGACTCCATCTCCATATTACACTACTTAACTGCCCAGAATGCCTTGTGCTCTAACTCGATCGGAAGATGGCACGGTTTACCGAAAACGAGTCGGTAAGGTGACATGCCTATTGGTCCCTTGTAAGCTGTCCTATAATCCCAAAGTGCGTCATTTAGTCTCAAACTCCAATCCTTCTTGTTAGGTTTAACAGTCTTTTCCAAAATAGACTTGATTTCTCAATTCGACACTTCAGCTTGCCCGTTTTTTTGTGGATGGTAAGCAATGGCAATTCGTTGAGTCACCCTATATTTCTCCATAAGTGCACTTACAAGCTTATTACAAAAATGAGTTCCTCTGTCACTGATTAATGCTCGTGGAGTGCCATACCTGGAAAAGATAGAATTTTTAAGAAAGTCAACTAAGGTCTTAGCATTATCATTGCAAGTGGCCTTCGCCTCTATCCACTTAGAGACGTAATCAACAGCTAAGAGTATATACGAATTATCGAAAGAAGAAATGAAGGGACCCATAAAATCGATGCCCCACACATTGAAAATTTCACAAATATGAATAGGAGTAAGGGGCATTTCTTTTCGACGACTAAGGTTGCCAACTTTTTGGCATCTTTCACAAGTTTTGCAGAATAAAAAGCATCACGAAATATGTTTGGCCAAAATAGTCCACATTCGAGAATTTTATGTGCGGTGTGTTTAGGTCCAAAGTGCCCTCCACATGCATAAGAATGACAAAAAGTTAAGATAGACTGTACCTCTGTTTCTGCTAGACACCGTCGAATTACCTGATCGAAGCAATGCTTCCAAAGGTAAGGATCGTCCCAAATATAATACTGCGCATCCTTTTTTATCTTATCTTTTTTAGACCTTGGTAATTTCGAAGGAATAGTACCTGTAACAAGGTAATTTACTATGTCTGCGTACCAAGGATGAACTGCATTTTCTGAAAACAGGTTTTCATCTGGGAAGTTTTCTTTCAATGGTGTGTTGTCTACTGGAATTGGTAATCGACTCAGATGGTCAGCTACTAGGTTTTCCCATCCCTTTTTATCCCAGATTTTAAAATCGAACTTTTGTAGGAGCAGAATCCACCTAATTAGTCGGGGTTTTGCCTCCTTCTTCCCTATTAAATATTTCAAAGCTGCATGATCAGAAAAGATAATCACCTTAGTTCCCAATAGGTAAGATCTAAATTTGTCTAAAGTAAACACAACAGCTAATAATTCTTTCTCAGTGGTTGTGTAATTGCTTTACGCAGCATCCAAAGTCTTCAAAGCATAGTAGATAACATGATGCTCTTTCCCTATTCTTTGGCCAAGAACAGCTCCCACACTTTGGTCACTTACATCACACATGATTCCGAACGGGAAGTTCCAATTTGGTGGCTGCACTATGGGAGTGGAGACCAATTCTACTTCAGCACGTCAAATGTGTCTTTACAAGTATGGTCAAATTCAAATTTTTTATCCTTTTGTAATAGACTGCAAAGCGGTCGCACGATTTTCGAGAAATCTTTCATGAATCGTCTGTAAAATCCTGTATGGCTAAGAAACGAACGAACTTTCCTCACGGATGAGGGGTAAGGTAACGAGTTAATAATATCTGTTTTTGCCTTATCGACCTCAATTCCTTTTGAGGAAACTATATGACCCAAAATTAACCCTTTGTCAACCATGAAATGACATTTCTCATAATTTAAAACAAGAATAAATTCTAGGCATCTTTCTAATATCTTAGCAAGATTATCGAGACATTCGTTAAAAGAGTTACCGTATACCGTGAAGTCATCCATAAAGACTTCAATGATTTTCTCGACATAATCGGAGAATATGCTTACCATGCATATTTGGAAAGTGGCCGGAGCATTACAGAGTCCAAACGGCATTCGTCTATATGCAAACGTTCCGAAGGGGCACGTGAAAGTTGTTTTGTCTTGATCCTCCGGAGCCACTGGAATTTGGAAAAATCCCGAGTACCTATCGAGACAACAATAATGGGTCTTACCAGCTAATCGCTCAAGCATTTGATCGATGAAGTCAAGTGGAAAATGGTCTTTCTGGGTAGCTGCATTCAACTTCTTGTAATCGATGCAAACCCTCTATCTATTCTGGACTGGACTCGGGTAGGGATCAGCTCTCCTAACGAGTTTTTCACCACTGTCACTCCAGTTTTCTTGGGCACGACATGAACCGGGCTAACCCAATCACTGTGAAATCGGGTATATCATTCCAGCATCTAATAGTTTCTGGATCTCCTTCTTTACTACCTCCATCATGGGTGGGTTAAGACGCCTTTGAGCATCTCTCTTTGGTTTCGTGTTATCTTCGATGGAAATTTTGTGTATACAAGTGGATGGACTTAGCCCTTTTATGTCGACTATCGTCCAACCAATAGCTTCCTTATAATCTCTCAGAACTCGAACTAGACTTTCCTCATCGTCTTTGGTTAGTTTCTTTGACACTATCACCGGTAATGTGTCTTTGACACTTTAAGCTCCAAGGTCGGTGGCTGCAAAACCAAAGGTAACATTTTAGTTTGGGAAGGTAATAGTTCAAATTGGTTACCTTGGTTCGTCAACGATGGTTGCGTTTCCAAGTGTTTGACAATTTCTTGCAACGGATCTTCTATAATTGCTAATTCCTCGAGATGATATAAAATATCCAAGTCAATGCTTCTGTAAAGGACAGTTTCCAATTCATCAAAGTCATGATATTCAGAATAAGATTGAGTTAATCAATCTATAATATTGATACTAGAAATATTTAGTAGTGAGTTAGGATGACCCATAGCTTTGTAGACATTGAATTTCACGATTTCGCCATCAATCTCCATTGTCAGTGTTCCGCTCCGAACATCAATTTTTGCGCTTGCGGTACTTAGGAATGGCTTTCCAAGCAAAAAGTCAGACGAATTAGTTGAGTTATCGTCTTCCATATTAATAATGTAGAAATCTGCAGGGAAAACTAATTCGTTAACTTTAACAAGGACATTTTCAAGCAACCTTTTGGGATAGACGATTGACTTGTCCGCCAATTGGATTATTACTCCTGTTTCTTTTAAAGGACCCACGTTAACCAACTTATAAATAGAATAACGCATAACATTAATGGAAGCCCCTAAATCACACATGGCTTTCTTAATGCCTACATTACCTATCTCACAGGAAATAGCAAACATACATTGGTCCTTATATTTGGGCGGAACTTTCTTTTGCAGTACTGTGGTGACATTTTCTCCTACATTTACTCTTTCGTTACCTATTAACCTCCTCTTGCTAGAACACAATTCCTTGAGGAATTTTCCATAACGAGGGATTTGTCTGATAGCGTCAAACAAATAAATATTTACCTCCACCTTCATGAATGTCTCGAGGATTTCTTTTCCTCATTCTCTTTCTTATCCCTTGCAAGCCTCCCTGGAAAAGGAGGTGGCATCACAACTGGTCTCCGAATTTCTGATTCTGGCCTGGCTGTTAGATCAGAGGTCTGCTTTTCCCGTTCCTTGTCTTGCCCATGACTTTTGTCTGGAACTGCTTCCAGAACCTTTTCGCTACGAAGAGTTATTGCACTTGCATTCTGTCGAGGATTCGACTCTGTCTAGGAAGGTAATTTACTGAAAAATAAAGAGAACTTCTAAGCTTGCTTTAAGTAAAACAGAAAAAGTATTCTAATTAATACACAAAAAAATTAAAATCGTCTTGAATTATTTCATACTATTTAGGTAAATTACCAAACCTACCAAGACACTCTATTTATTTCCTCCTTAAGTCCCCAACTGCAATTTTATTAGTACTATTTTTTTCTTTTTCTTCTTTTATCTTATTATTATTTATTTACTTAGGAATATATTGAACCTTTTGACGCGAAGAGAGATGACAACCCAAGCACTCCACCCTGGTTACTCAGCCCAACATACTCCTAAAAATTATTTATTTCCGGTTAGCGGAGTTTTACCCATCACGTCACACAACCTTTTGACGCGAAGTAGAATGACAACCCAAGCACCCTACCCCGGTTACTCAGTCAGTCACGTTCTGAGCTGCACTCATAACTGTGGTTAGTGGAGTTTTACCTATCACATCACACAACCTTTTGATGCGAAGTAGAATAACAACCCAAGCACCCTACCCCGATTACTCAGTCAGTCACGTTCTAAGCTGCACTCATAACCTTGGAAACATTTATTGTCATTAAACAAAATTTACACGAAATTTTAATTTTGGAGGACCTAAGAGAAATAATCAAGTGTCGAAAATAAGTTTTAGTAACCACCTAATAGACATGAACATAATTTAAGCATGCAATTGTATTAAGTGCCCACTTTATATTAAACTTGATCAATTTTACGAAAAGTAAGATAGAGTTAAATTATTAATCATAATTATTTTTAGCCTAATAAAAATAAAATAGTGGAGATAAAATCAAACAGGCAAAATTATAACTAACTCAATAGCCAAGAATCATGCATGTAGGTCAAACAGTGGCAAGTCGTGGTCAAATTCTTGGGCATGAAAAGCGACAGAATATTCTTAAAAAAAATATGGACAAAATAGAGCCTCAAGTAGCAAACACAAGTCACATCAGAAGACGACAGTAATACGAAGAGTACCTCCCCCTACTTAAAACACATTGTCCTTAATGTGGACGCAAAAGAAATAAATAGGTAGAAAAGTTTAGAAAAACTCCCCGTGTAGCTACTGTCGATTACGGAAGATGGCAATGAGTTTAGTTAGTTGCTGACCAAAAGTGTCAAGTCGAGCCTCAATGCGCTCCAAGTGTTGCTCAACAGTCGAAGAGGGTTGGGCTTGAGTGGCTGATGGTGTGTCATTTTGATTTTGCTGTCGAAAGACTCGTTTGGATGGTGTGGAACGAACACCAGGAGGGACAAAGCGGAAGGATGACGGAGTGCCAAGAAGTAGCCCCATTGAGTCGAGGCATCGAGCATCTAAAGGATCAGCCTAACAAGCAACATGTAAGTCTGAAATAGGAGCGTTAAAACTATACAGAGAAAACAACAGCTGTGTAATAAGAGAACCTAAAATTAGAGGGCACTTAGCTTTGATAACATGCTCAAATTGAAGTGCAAACCAATAACCCAAATTAACCGGACGACCGGTATACATACACCATAAAAAGAATAATTTCGTCTTTGAGACGGTGGCCGGAGCATCGAGACGGCCTAAGAAATTGTATGCTAGATAACGATGTATGTAACATAAAGCAGGGTCGCGAAACCATAAATCCTTTGATTTTTTTGGGCTATACACAGATTCGACATTATTAGTTAGCAAAGTAAAGGCCTCGACGGCCTTAAAATCAGTAGGAAATGTACACAAACTGTTCTAAAAATCTGGAGACATAGCATATTCTTCAGTTACGAAATATAAGGCTATATTAAATTCAATAAGAGATAAGCTATACATGGTACCTAATAACTTGAATTTGACAACATCCGGTGTATCTAACGAAATGTGACCGTGCCAATGAAATTGAAAAGTAGAATAAAATTATAAAACAAGTTCATAATAGGCACAATGAGGTACATCAAAATTTCCAACCTAGCCAATATTCTTGAAATAATCTGTAATAGTAGTTTCAATATGCAAGGCAGCCAAAACAAGTATCGACAGACATTTACAAGGTATTATCGTTTTATGTCGAAGAAAATCATACCTGTTCTAATCAGTGTCGGAAGTAAAAGTAAGGTTACCGTGTAAATGGGCTTCTGGGGGTAAGACATTGACACGAGAATGATAGGTGCGGCCTCGGGAAGGAATTGGGTTGTGCTCGTTAGTTGGTGTCGAGGCGTCGACACTTTCGTTAGAGGAAGAACCCGAACGTGTCTTTGGTGCGGGCTCGGGTTGTCGCTGTGGGTGTTACCAACATTGTGAAGGCTCAGCGTTAGAGGAGGGGGCAGTGGCAGAAGATCGGTGTGCTCGCCGTCGCGATAGTGCGGTGGCACGCGGTGGTGCGCGATTATGTGTAGCACGCTCCAGTGGTGGGAGGAGAAGGACGGGTTCGCGCAAAGGGGACAGCGTCGAGGCGTTAGCAGTGTTCGACTGCGGTGTAGAGCTGGTGGTGTCGCGCGAGGTGGATGCGAACACGGGCTCGGTGCGGTGGCGACGTCGTGTGCGACATGGAAGAGGAGCGTGGTGGAGAAGGGGAGGACGAATGAGAATTAGGTGGTATTGGAGAGGAGGTTTACGGCAGTGAGGAAGAGGATGAAGACGCGTCGTCAGTCAAATCGACGGCTTGAGGCGTAGAGAAGCGGCGTCGGTGTGGGTTAACGGCGAAAGTGGGCTCGACGGCAGTACAACTCCGAGTTTGCACCATTGTGAACGGCGAACGGCGGTGGTTAGTGGAGAGGGGTAAAGTTTTAACGGCTATAGAGTTTGTGTGAAAGAAATTGGAAAAAAATTTTAGGTTTTGGGGTTTTATTTGGCTGAAAGGGGATGTTTGGGTGCAGGGATAAGGGTGGTTGGCTGTAGGAATAGGGCAGTTTGGCTATAGGGATATGGCATTCTGGACTGGAATAGAGGTTGTTTGGTACCATGTATAGGGCTGTTTAGTTCTATTTTTCTGACTTTTCTCCATTTTCTTAGTATTTTCGCTTCGTTCTGCCTAGGCTAAGAAGAGAATTTTATCAATATTCAGAAATAAAGTAATAAATAAAATACTAATAAAATGAAATAAAATAATAAATACTAATAAAATTAAGAAAAGTGAAAAAAATAAAGGTTGGGTTGCCTCCCAACAAGCGCTTGTTTAACGTCATTGGCTCGACGACTTAAATGGTTTTACGGTGGCTCCAAATAAATCTTTTCAATCGAATGAGCTTGAAAATTCTCATTTTTTATCACATCCACCATATTTGGGTTTAATCGTCCTTGCGCCTCTTTCATTGGTTTCATATTTCCCTCCAAGGGGTTGATCCGTTTTAAGTCGGCAATGGTCTCATCATTCTTCAAAAATGTGAATTTGAGATGCTCGAGAAGTGGTTTTAATTTTGGATCTGATGTCTGCACAACAGAAGGTAGAAGTTTAGTATCCATAGGAGCCAATAATTTATTAACAGATTCAAAATCATCAAACATCATTTTAGATTTATCTCCATAAGATGACTCAAAAGTTTTTTCTCCTAATGAGTTAATTATGTCGACACGGTTTACGTCCAAGACTTCACTTGGGTGGCTAATTGTGCCATAAATGTTAAACTTCACGATCTCCCCATCAAACTCCATCGTGAGGGTTCTACTTCGTACGTCAATCTTAGTATTTGCAGTACTAAGGAAAGGTCGCCCCAACAAGATGTTTGAAGACCCAGGAGCGTTATCCTCCTCCATTTTTATCACATAAAAGTCTGCAGGGAAGATAAGTCCATTGGCTTTGACTAATATGTCCTCGAGGACTCCTTCAGGATGCACAACAGACCTGTCTGCCAATTGAATGATAACACCTGTTTTTGTCAAAAAACCTGCGTTAAGTGATTCATAAATAGAATATGGCATTACATTTATGGAGGCTCCTAGATCACACATAGCCTTTTTAATTCCCAAATGACCTATTTTGCATGGTATTGCAAACATGCCCCTATCCTTACATTTTGCCGACATTTTCCGCTGTAACACTGCGGACACATTTTCACCAACATTCACCCTTTCATTACCTGTTATTTCCGCTTGTTGGTGCAAAGCTATTTAAGAAATTTAGCATACTGCGAAATTTGCTTGATGGCATCCAACAGCTGAATTTTGATCTCGACATTCCTAAATGTTTCGAGGATTTCCTTGTCCTCTTTACCTCTTCGACACTGGTTGAATCGTTCTGGGAATGGAGGTTGAATTTTAGGCAATGGAGGTTTTGGTCGGACCTGTTCGTCTTTTTCGAGTTTTTCCTGGGTGATTTCTTGGCCAAGATTCCTATTAGGAATTGGTTCCAGTACCTTTCAACTTCGCAACGTCACTGCATTTGCGTGTTGTCTTGGATTAAGTTCTGTTTGTGATGGAAGCTTCCCTTGAGAGTTCAATTTCTCAATTGATATGGTCAATTCTTTTATAGATTGCCTCGATTTTCTGTTGAAAATCAAGCATATTAGCTGCTAATTTATTTACCAAAGTTTCTAGAGAATTACTTGAATCTTGTGGCTGCTGTGGAACTCGGTTCTGGTATGGCTGGTTATATCGTGGGTTGGCCCCATAACTTAAGTTAGGGTGATCCCTCCATCCTGGGTTGTAGGTATTAGTGTAAGGGTCATATCACTTTTGTGGTGGCCGAGGGAAATTTCCCACAGCATCTAGATGAGCCATGATATCGTCATACAAACTAGGACATGCATCAGTTGTATGATCAGGCGTAGCACATATTCTACACAACCGGGCTGTCTTTGCTTTTTTTGCAATAAGGGAATTCATCATATTAGTAAGTCTATCAACTTTATCCTCTAAGGTTGAATTACTTAGCTGGTGAACCCTTCTGGGGGGTTCAGGATTAGCTCGGAACTGCTGAGTATTTGCAGCCATTGTGGAGATTAAGTCCCTTGCTTGTTGGGAAGTCATGTTGACCAACGCTCCTCTACTAGCGGCGTATACCATATTCATCTCCATGGGTTTCAAGCCTTCATAAAAATATTGGAGGAGAGATTGCTCTGTTAGACCATGTTATGGGTAGCTCGCGCACAATTTCTTAAACCGCTCCCAATAATTGTAAAGAGTCTCCGCTTCTTTTTGCCTTATTCCCACGATCTCTCTTCTTAGCTCAACTGCTCTAGACGCTGAAAAAAACCTGTTGAAAAATAAACGAGATCCAGTAGGTAAATAAAATAACCATTCCCTAGCTGAATCTGCTAAGGAAAAAGGGAAAGCGCGTAATTTAATTTGATCTTCAGTTCGCCTTGAGGTTTCATACTCAGACAAACCATATAAAACTCCTTCAAATGTTTATGGGGGTTTTCATTTTGTAACCCTCAAAAAGTTGAAAGCAATTAAATTAACCTTGACTTCAGTTCAAAATTGGTATCCATAGTAGGATATGCGATGCACAATGGCGGTTGTTCTGTCGGAGCTTCGGCCAGTTGCTGAATTGTTTGAGTCATTGGTTGATGCGCTAAATTTGGGTTTTCGTTAACCCTAGTTTCAAGCACTTCTTCAGGTGAATTGATTTCTACTTTTTTTCCTTCAAAAGTCTGGGTAGGTTTTTCGTTAACCCTAGACTCTGCTTCGTCGTCGATTCTGATTCCTGGCGGTGGATTGCTTTGAGTCCCAACCACTACTGACTGCTTTTTCCTTAGATTTGTTTCCTTGCGATTAGCTTTCGCAGTCTTTTCAATCTCTGAGTCAAATGCAAGAGTGCCTGGAGCAAATCGGGTTATAGAAAACAAAAAACAAGATTAGTACGTTACCGATCCCCGGCAACGGCGCCAAAATTTGATGCGTCGTTGAAAGCACAAAAAATATCCTATTCCCTACAAAATAATGAAAAAGAACAGTAAAGAGGAAGTAGGTTCGAATCCTCGGGGACCGGATTATACGAATGCTTGTTTCTCGAAATCCTGGTCAGAATCGCACCCAAGAAAACCTGCATTCCTGAAAAAATAAAAATAACAGAATTAAAAGTTTTGATCTGGAAACGAAAATAAAATAAAAACAGAATTGAAAAGTCGAATTGGAATTGTGAAAATTAAAAATAGGAAATAGATTTGAGTTAAGGAAATTCTTATGGGGAGATTCCAGCCTCCGGTTGCCTCGATCTGCCTTGGGTTCAATCCTTAGCTTTTAGATGATCCTTCTCAAACTGAATAAGCCAGTTATAGTGGAAGAGGATGCCTACGACCACCAACTCCAAAGATTTAGACTTCGATTTAGTGGAACCTGACTCTAGCCAACAATCGCTCTTGTGGGATCATCTTATGCTAGATCAACATTTCTCAATGGCGAATCCCACGCCATTTTGTCTCTTGGGCTCTCTAACCTTTGACGCAGTAAGCTAACAAACCGACTGTACAACCTTCTCAAAATATACAATGCGGCCGTTCCTTGCACACGTTGAAAAGATCACTTTTTAAGGGACATGGACGGAAGCGTCAACCCCGTAATGCGGAGAAAAGATGAATACCTTGTTGAGAAGGCTAAATACGGATTCTAAACCTCAAGAACCCTTTTTGGAGATTTTTGGCAACCTTTGGCTAGATGGGTTTTAGTGGCTCATGGTTGTGGTGGAAAATAAAATAAATATATAATAAAAATGGAGATTTTATTAAAAGGAAATATGGAAAGAACAAAAGACTTTTGGGGAGAGAGTGTTTTTTCAGAAAAGCAGAAGTAGTAATTTGAGTCACCTCACCCCCTATTTATAGTGCTAGGGGAGATAGTCTAATCCTACTTAAACTCTCAAAAGATAAATACATTCAATTGAAAATAAATAAAGATAAAATCCTAAAATTAAATAATCTCTAATAATTATCTTAATATTAATTATCCTAATATAATCAAAATAGAGTCTAATAGAATAAAATCTCTTTTTTTTTGCATTTCAAACCTTGTGTCCTCCATGCTTGCACTTTTGGCACCAACTTTTCCCTGTGTTGCACATTGACCCATTTTATCTTTAATTTCATGCTTTTTGCCCTTAATTTCGCTTTTGCCTCCAATTTAGTCCCTATAAGATAAAATAGCATAAATAGCTCAAATTAGCAGGATCATACTCAGAATAAATACATAATTAATACATAAAAATACTTTATTCTAGAGTATTATCATTTACCTTGAGACTCCAAACAATTAACTGCCATCGAGAGTTTACTAACTTGATTAGTTAACTCTTGTATTGATGCGTCTGTCATCTGTTGATATTTTGCAGCGTCGGTGGCAAGTCTTTCCATAACAGCTTCTAGAGATGTGCTCAGCTTGGGTTGTTGTTGTGGCGGTTGCAGAGGTCTCGGTTGGTATGATGGATTATATCAGGGATTAGCTCCGTAATTCAAGTTGGGATGATCCTTCCACCTAGGATTGTAGGTGTTGGAGAAAGGATCGTAGCGTCTTTGCGGGGGTACCGGAAAACCTCCGACAGCATCAACATGTGCCGTTGAATTATCGTTAAGGATTGGGCACGAATCTATCAGATGTTTAGACTTAGTACAAATTCCACACAGTTGGGTCAGATTCTTCTTTTTTGTAAGCAAAGATTGAA
Organism: Gossypium australe; assembly: GCA_005393395.2. Classification (NCBI taxonomy): domain Eukaryota; kingdom Viridiplantae; phylum Streptophyta; class Magnoliopsida; order Malvales; family Malvaceae; genus Gossypium; species Gossypium australe. Next base: position 122,738,365 of record CM016616.1, read on the forward strand.
CAACAATTGTAAGCTTATCCAATTTATCTTCTAAGGATGAAATGTTTACCCTATTAACCAGTCATGTGGGTTCCGAATTTGGCTGATACTGTTGAGAATTTGCCGCCATGGTGGATATCAATTCTCTTGCCCTTTGAGGAGTCATATTGACAAGCGCCCCTCCACTAGCAGCATCAATCATCTTTATTTCCATAGGGAGCAAACCCTCGTAGAAATATTGAAGAAGTGATTGTTTGGTCAACCCGTGTTGAGGACAACTTGCACACAGTTTTTTGTACTGCTCCCAATAGTCGTAGAGCTATTCACTCTCCATTTAGCGAATTCCCATTATGTCTCTCCTAAGTTCAGCTGCTCGCGATGCTGAAAGAATCTGTCAAGAAATACACAAGATAAGTCATCTCACGTTGTGATAGAACTAGGGGTAAGTAAAATAACCCTTTCTTGCTGTATCAACTAAAGAAAAAGGAAAGGCCTGAAGTTTGATTTCATCTTCGGTTACTCCCTCAGGTTTCATGCTTGAGCAGACCATGTTGAATTCTCTCAAGTGAGTGTGTGGAATTTCGTTCTTTAAGCCTCGAAAAGTGGGCAAAAGGTGAATCAAGCCTGATTTCAACTCGAAAAGAGTTCCTCTGGTTGGATAGTTGATGCATAACGGTGTTTGCTCGTTGGGAGCAGCGGCTAGTTGATGAATGGTTCGGTTCGCCATCCTTTCTGGTTCACCGAGGTTGCCTTTCGCTTATTTTGTTTCAAAAAGTGGTTCGGTCTCAGGTTCAACCACTTCGACTTGTTTCCCACGTCGAATTACCTCTGCACGAATTACTTCGCTCAAATTCTCCACGTTGGATTCTAGGATCCCTTGTCCTAGCTCAACTTCTGCTTTACTTGCACGTTTAAAAGCTTCCGTCTCTTTTCGTCGCGCTCGCGCTGATTTCTGGATCTTTGGGTCGTATTCGAGATCTCTAGATGAAGATCTGGACATGAAGACGATTTAAACAATTGTAAGTGTTGCCAGTCCCCGGCAACGGCGCCAAAATTGGTGGTTGTCGATTCCACCAATATAGTCCTACACCTAATTTGCAAATTTAAGCAGTATAGGGAGTAGGGTCGATCCCACAGAGACTGGGTTTACTGAAAATTATTTCTTCCTCAACCAGATTTATGTCTGGGCAGTTGTCATACCCAAGAAGTATGGGGGGATAAAATATGAAACCTGAAATAAACAGAGAAAAAAATGTAAAAAGTAAAAGCTGAAGACAATTAAAAAAAACAGTAAAGTAAATTTGAAGAAAAATCAATTAAATTTAGCTCAGCTTTAGGCACGGGTTTTTCATCTTTGAACCAATCCTCGAAATTAAATGAAATCCTCTTTTCCAATAAGCTAGTTATAGCTACCAAGGACGCCTCGGACACCAACTCTTCCTTGTGTAAATTAGTTATGGAACGTCCTATAACTAACCCTTACCGATCGAACAACCTACGAAACGTTCGTGATTTAGAACTCCGGCAGCTTTGCGTTCTAGAAGAGCCTAGCTCGAACCAATGCTGTAACGCCCCGAATTTGGGCTTAGTAGAGTTGGGCCTATTGGGTTGTAACGCCCCAAAAATCCCGAAACTTTAAATTTTTGTGCACTGAGGTTGGTATGTATGAGTAGCACTTAGAATATTAATTTTAAGGTATTATCAGAATTATTTGAAGTCTTAGAGATAGGGATGACCATAGGGAAAAATTTATTTTTTCTTGCTTTAGTGGACCCTAGTATCAGACATTAGGCCTCTTAAGTAGATTAAGGGGAAAATAGGACACAAATGGGCTTGTGGTCCAGTGGCAAGGTGGCGCCACTAGGGGAGCTACAAGGTGGCGTGAAGAGGTCCAAGGTTCGAGTAGTGGTAAGGTGTTTTGGGAGTGTTTATTTTTCATAGTGGACGGCCAGAGTTGTGTGGAATTTAGACTTTTTTGTTGAAGTGTTTGAATTAGTCTTGTGAGCTGATAAAGGAGGGAATTTCGGATGAGATAAGAGAGATATCATGGAGAAAAATTAGGAGATGAGAGGTGGGAAGAGTTAGTGTCGAATTGTGTGGGGGAAGGTAGGATTCGACGATTGACTATAAAAGTAGGTGCCAAATTCCTTTGAGAGGTTCCTTGGGTTCCATTACATTTCTTTTTATTCCTCTTAGCCGAATTCTTACATTTGCTGAAAAAAAAAAAAAACCCATCATTCCTTTGCCGAAATTTTGGTTTTCTCTCTAGCCGAATTCCCCATACATTCTCTTCTTAAATTCCTTCTCTTGTTCACCTTTAGTTATAGCCGATCACTTCTTCTCTTCCTCTTCCTATTGGTGCCGAATTGTCCCTGTCACCATACTAGTCTCAAAAGTCGAAAGCTTCCTGGGCTGATTACTCATTGGGTAAGTATTTAGTTAATTTTTCCTTTAGTATGTTCGGTAAAAGTCGAAGGGCTATCTAACTTCTCATCGTTTTTAACCTAGTATTAACAAGGGTAGGGTTCAGAGATTGCAAGCGTGGTAAGGATCGTTAGCAAAGTGGTAAGTGTACTCGTCTCAGTTATGGATTAATGGATGGCCGAAAGTAGGTATCGCTTATAGGGGTGACTTATGTGAAAAATGAGTCACTCAATTTTGATGATATATGTTTGGGTGCAGATCTAGGGATATTTGCGAATAGTAGCTAAGGAAGGGCTACTAGAACGTGTGGCACACGGTAAGGTTACGGTAAGGTTTCGATTTTTGATAAAGTGTGTATTAAGCCAAGATTAATCGTTAAGTGTTGACTATTGTAGGTTCGTGATTAAGGGGTTTACAGCACGCGTTGTAACCAAGTGTGTACAAACACTATGCACCCACAAAATCGGCAATGCCGAAAAGCCGAAAGTGGCTAAATGGGCCCGGTGGGCCCTGAGGCTAAGTTTGATGAAATGGATTAATTTGATTAGATGAGTTGGGTCAGACATGCATGTTACATGATCTGGATTTGTTTTGGGCCTAATGGGTCATATAACTGAGATTTGGGTCTAGTGGGCCATAAAAATGTGATGTGGCAATTATGGGTTATATGAACGTGAAATGGGTTGATGGGCTTTATAGGGATGTAGACTAGTATGCTAGGGTTTTATGGACTTTAGGCTTAGTACTGAACAACTCTTAAACCGCATAAGACTTTCTAATAATTAAACATGCCCGTGGACAAGTCGCTGGGTTAAAATGTGGCAATGGACATATGCATGTCTAGGATTGGATCTAGGGAGAGCTTGGTACTTAAGTGGCCCTAGCGACCCACCTTCTCTTCTCTAGAATCCTACCTGGTGCATAGTATCTGTTCACTTTAGCCGTAAGGACTTGTTAATGGGCCAAAGTTCATAACTAAACCCCAAGAGGGACCAAATACCCCTAGATTTGTAAAATTACTAAAATACCTCTGATTCGAAAATAACCAAAATAACCTTAGTTTGAAAATTACCAAAACATCCTTAGATTTGTAAAATCACTAAAATAGCATCAAATTGTGAAATTACCAGAATACCTTTGGTTTGCAGAATTACCCAAAACATCCCTGATTTACAAAATTTCCAAAGTACCTCTGTTTTGTAAAATTACCTAAATACCCCTGTAGGGTAGATTTACGGAAATACCCTTGGGTTGTGAAATGATGAAAATACCCCTATGTGATGAGTATGAGTTTTGTGGATGTTACTCATGTGCATGTTGCATTCATATGATATTCTAATTAGGATGCATATGGGTGGGAATTATGGTACGGAGGAAGATTTGAGGATCGCATAGTCGCTCGATGACTATGGATCCACCGGTGGCTTTAAGCCCATTATATGATTAGCAGCCTTGCTGCAATGTTGAATAGTGCCGTTGTGAGTGTTACCTGTGGTGTGTAGAGGATGGGTGGGTCGATTTAAAAATCCCCACGGTGTGTAGGGTTGGAAGGGAAATGGTGTGTAGCGGATGGATTTTTGGGGAGAGTTTTGCATTACCTTGATTTGCATATGATGTGATATGATATGATATGAGGTCATTGTGGGCTAAGGCCCAAGACCACTGATTTTGATAGGGCTTAGGCCCAATGTATGTTTGTATGTTGATCTGATTGCCAAGGGTCGTACACACTGAGTTTCGAAACTCACACATTTTATTTAATGTTTCAGGTGATCTTGAATGAATGGCTCGACGTGGGAGAGGACTCGGAGATGGCCACACTACAAGATGATTAAAATTTTATTTATTTGTTTCGAAAGACATAGTTTAATTGCTTATTTTCGTTGGATGTAAGAAGGCCTTGTACTCCGATTTGACTTTAGATTTTGGGTTTTGTTGTTTCAACTGTTTACTTAATTCTTAAACCTAAGTAAATTTCCTACGTTTAAACTTGGTTTTCGAAATACTTAAAATTATAAAATGGGTTTTTCTTTATTACTTAACAAGACTCAAGGAATTTGGGCTTTTGGGCCTAAAATTTTTAATTAGAAAAATCGTTTGAATTATGCCTTTGATGTGACATTCCCGAATTCGACCATAATGTCTGGGCCGGGTCTGGGGGTGTTACAAATGCCCTCAAGCGTGTGGGACATTTAAATCCGGTTATTACTTCCCTTGATGGAACCAAATAGCAATCCTTACTTGGCACGCCAATATGTTCACGGAAAACCGATTAGACAATCGATCCTTTCGGAATCCCAACTGTACATCTAGCCACACTAACTCAAAGGACGTCATTTTTGACTTAGTGTTGATTTGACTTTGTGAGTTGACAAAGTCATACTCTTAATCCGGAGAAATAATAAATATTAAAAAGTAGGAGTTAAATAGCTCGGGTTCGTAATTCATGGGTCTTTGATGAGGTTAACATCGACTTAAAGCTGAAAGGGGTTTAGTGTGTCATGAATTTAATCATGCTTGAAGGTTGTGGAATGTGATTTGACTTTATGTAGAGGATGATGGAAGTTGGAAAGGAAAAGGGGCTTGGAAGGCAATTGAACCAATTTAGTAAAAGCAAAACAATTGCAATTGAAATTGGCAGAATGTTTCACGCCACTTTGAAGGAGAAAAAGAAATTCAATTCTAAATTAGATTAGGAAAAGACAAAGAGGATAATACAACTCCAAATTGAAGTAGGAGAAGAATTAATTGATTGATAATTTCCTAAGAACAAAGAGCCCCTATTTATATACATGGAGTTTACTAAAAATAGTCTAAACTAATTTAATATAAAATCTAAAATAATAAAAATAAAAATAAAAATAAAAGTAAAAAAATAAACTAAATTAAGATTTTCTATTTTTGGCTTTTTACAAAGTAAAATATTTGATGTGTCCTTAGCTTCTTCCATCTTTTTTATTTGACCCCATTTCAATGATTTTCTTTCAATTTGGCCCTTTTCAGCTTTCTTTTGACCAATTGTATCTTTGGTAAAATTTAAATCATAAAAATACTAATTTAGCAGGAATTGATTAAAAAATAAACCGAATTAAACATAAGAAATCATGTAAATTAACATGTTATCACTAAATTACTCCATTTGAAAAAATATTAATTTATTCAATTTTAGAATTAAAAATAAGGTGAAGAGATTTTTTACCAATTTAAAATAAGTTCCGGCGCCTATAAAATAGGAGGTGCTGTATAAAAAAGTTACACGTATGATGGACAAGAGCCGATAAGTGTATTCACATCGGGATTTGGTAGAGACCTTCTTCTTAATTGGGAGATGAGTAGCTGACTCATTTCAGTTTTGAAAAATAAATTATAATTAATATATCTTCTTTATTAAAAAAATTCATTAATCAAATAAAAATTTTATTCAACCGGTTTGAATCAGTATGGTGCATTGTTTTCTAATTTTAAAATATATATTTTTTCGATAAAAAAAGTCTTTTAAAGTTTTTTATTAATGTAAAAATCAAATATTTATTTTTATATTATAGAAATTAAAAAGCTAACTAAAAATTATATTAAAATAAAATTGAGTTTAATTTTGTAATTGTAGTTTTTAACTTATAAATACATAATTAAACAGAATTAATACATTTAAACCCGATTTGACAAAAAGTCAAAAACACAAATTTGAAAATATCTAAATTCAAAAAAAGAAAATTGAACTCAGAAAAAATCCAAACCCAAGATTAATTTAAACTCGTACTAGAATTTAATGATAAAACAAAATCAAAATTTTTGTAGAAGATTTAATTTTTATTTTTATTTATAAATAAATAAATAAAATTTTATGTATATATAAAAAAATAGTCATTATTGAGAAAATGGGATTACCACTATTACACAAACACTACACATTCTTGATATTTGTCATTGCATTTAGTTTCTATTATCAAATAACATATGTTATTTCAACTATTGATAAAACAATTAGAGGAATTATAAAAATCAGAAGCTACATTTTAAACTTTTGTGTTATTAAAATAAAAAAAATACATATTTTATATGATGTATTTTAGATTTTAAAATAATTATTATATTTTATTATTTAATATTATATCTTCTCAAAATTTTATATGAATTCAAATTATAATGTAAATAGAATGTCAAGTTAATTTTTTTTGTAAGCATAAAATGTTTCCATTATTCAAACATATAAAAGAAACTTATTTTATTTGTTAAAAGTTTCTTATTTCATAGCGAATAATAATATAAATTATAATATATTATTTAATAATCAAAGTTAAGCTAATTAATCATTTTCAAAATTATGTGATATCTTTATACTAAAATTATTTAACATAATTGATTTTATATATTAAATTAATTTTATAGAATTTTTATGCTAGAGTAACAATAACAAATTTTAATTTTAAATATAATTTAAAATATTATAAATTTCAATAAAAATTTACTTACAATATAATAAATTAATAATTTATATTGATATGTAAACATTTAAATTATGTTCATATATAATTAAATTGAATGTAAAACAAATCGAGACCAAACTCAAATAACTCGAATCGAAAAAGGCTTGAACTAAAAAAAAAATCCGAACTTGAAAATTCAAAACTCGAAACGAACCTAGTAAAAAAGAAAGCTCAAATGCGATATAACCCGACCTCCTCGATTGTCACCTTTAATCGAAATTGATTCAAATATTACTATTCAAATTAGGTTTTTTTCTAGTTATTTTTTCTTGACCTTAAATCAGAATTATTGCACCTACACACTGATTAAAGGTATGTACATATAGATTGTACTAAAATATCTGATATCATGAACGAATTCACATTTGATCTAATTAATTCTAAGAGATATGTGTAAAGTATTTTTCCTTACATTATAAATTAAATGGACTCATAATAGTCCACTTTAGAAAACAACTAAACAAATAACAAAAATAGGCATCAAGGTCAAATAAACTCGTCTCAACATTGTCAACATGCTTGCCTCTTACTAAAAAGACCATACTACCAACATGGCCTTAATAGCAACCACTAACACCACCTTGAAAGTTGAACTAATGTCGACTATATAGTGTGAAACTATAGTTATTAGCTACCAGAGTTGTTTGGCAGCTAAGAAACTAACAAGTGCAAAACAATATGCTGAAAAATAATGATCTAAAAACCTATATTGACTAGAAACTTGCACAACTTATATACACACATTAGTGGTGGTTGCTAATAGTATAACTAAAGTTAACAACCCTAACAGACTTAACTGATATGTTAGTCAAAATTAAGTTAAGCTGCTTAACACTTTAATATTCTCCTAGTTTTCTACCCTTTTTTATTATTAGACATACCAGCAAATGGTAGCACTCAAAGAGCATTGTGAAAGGAAGCAAATTGCTTTGGTGTGATTAGCTTTGTAAGAACATCAGTCACTTGACCTGTTGGGGGAACAAAATTGACTTACAAAACACCATTAAGGACTTTTTCGCGTTCAAAGTGGAGATGGATTTTCATGTGCTTATCCCTAGCGTGATGTGTAGGATTAGCAACCATTGAAACTGTAAAGGTTTGTCACATTACATAATCGACAGTTGAGTTACTAACACATCAATTTCAGTCAACAATTGTTTTATCCATAGCATCTCAAAAACACAATTACCTAAGCTGCAATAGTTAGCTTCTCAAGATGATCTAGACACTATTTTCTTGCTTCTTAGAACACCATGCAATAGGATTAGGTCCAAGGTACACATAGTAACCTGTTGTTGAACTACGATCTTCAATAGTGGAGGCCCAATCAACATCAGAGTAGTAGACTAGACCAAACTGTCCTTTTGTAAAATACAAACCATGATCCATTGCGCCATTAGAATATCTTAACACTCATTTAACAACCTTTTAGTGAGTGTCGAGAGGCGAGTTCAGATACTAACACAATAAGTGACCACTTTTGGACATACTAACGTCTAGAGTGTGAATACTGCAACAAAAGATATATAAATAAGACAGTGCCCGCAAGTATATGGGTCAGGTTGTAATATAGTTACAACAAAGTAGGTAAATACTTCGAGGATCATACCCAACAGATTGCATTTTGGGGAAAATTGTTCTCAAACCAATTACGGGAAATAATTACTAATCTACTTGAGTCACGAATTAGTAGTGTTAATATGGAAGTAATATGATAATAATATTAATAAACTAAATAAATTGAATTAAACCTAAATTTAATCCTAAGTTCTTGTATCGACTTCTCCTATCACTTGTTTCGACTACACGAGTTCCTTTAGCCTAGTTCTAATTGCTTTACCTAATTAATTATCAATGTAGGGTTCTAATCAATCAACTAGTCGTTACCCTAACAGGATCTCTTGATCCTTCACTAAACTAACGAGTTGGTAAGAATTACTTATCTCTCGACATCACAGCCCAGATCGGTTCGAGGTTAAGGTGTTCACGGATAGGCTATACCAATTTTGGGTTAATTCCCACCTAAATGACTTCCTAGGGTTGTCAAACGTAGGGTTTAAGTTCTTCTTCTCCCAAACATCTGGTCTGTTAAGAAACTCTACCTTTCAATCAATTGATTAAGTTAATACAATTGAAACACGTAAAATATGTATAAAGCATAGAAGGATTCTAATCTTTACACAAACATTCAATCAACAATGTTAAAGAAATAGATATAAAGAATAGAATAAGGAAAAAAGATGCTAATGGATTTATCAAGGTAAAAGCGCGACTTCAAAGCAATCGTCTAACGTCAGAATAGGATCTTCCGATTACACAAACATAAAATAAACTAAAAAAAACTAAGAACGAAGAAAAAATCTAAGAAAATAGTTCTTGTCACTGAATCCCTCCTAAATTGTGTTCAATGAAGCCTATTTATAACATTAGGGTTGGTCGTCATCCTTAACCCTAGGTCGACTGACCTTTTTATGTTAAAATACATTGTGTAGGCCAAAACGCCCTCAACTCAGTAATGTTTTCACGTATAGGGCCGATGTTGCGACATCCACCAGCTATGTCGTGACATCGAAGGCAGTTTGCTTGGCTTACACTCAACTTCAAGGGTGTGTCACGACATCTACTAGCTATGTTGCGACACCGAAGGCAATATGGTGATTCTTGCCTTTTGCTCACTATGTTGTGATGCTAGATTTCCGTGTTGCAACATGGCGACCAACTTTGAGCTCTCATGCTTCCAAATTGTGTATTGCACACTTACCAAATAAGTTAGTCTTCCCTTAACCTCTTTCGACCCCTAAGGTCATAAAATCAGCTCAAATCACACTTTTTTATTAAATGGAAACTAAAATAGAAAAACTAAATAAAACATAATAAGATTGCTTATATTCAAGCTCTTTAAGTACGAAAACTAGTTTAATCAACTACAACAAATTAGTTAGATCAAACATCTTCACACTTAAGTCATTGCTTGTCCTCAAGTAATGTAAACATATAATTAAAATAAACAAACTAAAGAATAGAAAAATAATCATAAAAACAAAAAAAAATATTTAGTTGTAAATAAAAGTAGACAAAAATACAAAACATAAAATAAAAATAGACAAATAGGAAAAATAAAAAAAATTGACTTGGTTTCTTTCTTTAAACAAGCTAGAGTTAATGAAAATGGGTGTAAATAAAAACCTCATACCTAAACTCCCCCACACTTAACTTTTTGCTTATTCTCAAGCAAACCAAGTCTAGACACATAGCATGCAATAAGAAGACGTCCCTTGTATTTTACTACTACTATGAACATTATTGTCAAATATTAAAGGTATAATAATTCTTATCGCACATGTAACTTAATCTTAATAGTTCAATGCCTGAAACTTTTTAAAGTAAATTAGGATTAGTTTACAAAGTTACATTACTAACACATTAGAAGTAATTCTCATGACCAAATATTTAACAATATCACCATTAACATAAATCAAATATGTAACAGACACAATCATGTGAATAAAAAATATTCATTAAGTATAATTGTTAGTAATTCCGGAAGATTATGCACAGAGAACACTTAAGTCCCATTAGTCTTCTAGGCTTGTAACGTTCTGAGGCTTAGGACAATACGAGTTCAAAGAAAAATATGACTCAAAACGGTTCAAACACTAGAAATAGTTAGGCACATGACATTATTCCCTCTTTCCTCCCAAATGTCTCATCCAAGTTCACTGTCTTTTGTCTCCCTCTCTCACCTAACTTATCTCTCCATGTAGGAAGATACAATATAATACTAGCAACTATGGTCAACTTAACAATTTTTGGTGTATTGATGACTGAGTTTTCTCTCACTTTTTTGACTTTTTGTTTTGTCACTTGACTTTTTACTCTTTTCTTAGTCACATTGCTTTTCTTTCTGTTTGATACTATTTTCACTTATTTTTACTTTTGACTTTTTCTGGATTTTTTCTTTTTCGCACAATTTTGCCCGACCTATAATCACTGTATCACATTGTTTCTTCTTTTTTTTTTTGCTCTTTTTTTTAACCCACCATAACGTATCACCTAAACCTTTAATATCTATGACCTGACATCTATTCCTTAATGTATTAAAGGACCAAGGATAGGGAAGAGTTCTAGTTTTATGTGTGGTCTTTCGGTTTCAATTTTGTTGGTTCATCAAAAAGGAGTTATCAGGCTCAAATAAGGAGACTAGGGATTCATAGTATTAAGGTATTTTCATTTGAGAACTAGTTGTGCAAACAATGCTAGAATAAGTGATGATATATGCTTATATGTTTTGGTATGTCGAATGTTGTAAAAATGAGATTGAAGAGGTAACTAAGTTAATGAATGGCTGGAATTTACCTATTGGAAATTTATGCTTAGAAGTATGTTTGTTTTAGTTTAAACTAAGGTCATATAGGCTCATGGTGTACAATATGAAATTGATAGGTTAGTTGTGGAAGTTGAATGAAATGTTCTAACATGTTTTAGCTTAGGTAAATTTGGCATTTGAATGAATGCACTGAAATCAATTGATATTTAATAGGTTGAGCTCAAGTTTGAATTGGTTAGGTAATCTATTTGGCATGAAATAGTATGAATTTGAATTGTTTTTGATGATATTAAGTTGTATAAGTCAATTAGGTGGTATTGCACATGTTGAATTGGAATCAAAATAATGTTTTTGCCAAAAACATGGACCTCGTCATGACCACAAGCATCCAACGTCGCAACGTGGTGCTGACAGTGTGTGACATTACGACGTCGACATGTTTGAAGTCACGACGTGACTTACTGAGTTGGAGATGTCACGATGTAGAGATTTTGAGGTCACAAAGTTGGCCCTGAATTTTTAAAACTTTACAATTTGGTCCTAATTCGAGCTCAGGTTAACAAAAGATCTTTTGTAAGCTTGTGTAAGACCCCCAAAATGATTGTGTAATGCTTTATGTACATGAATGCTATTTAATTACATATTTAAATTATTAAATGTTGCAAAATATTTTGAATTTACTAAATCGATAGTTGCAGCATTTCGTAGCTTGAATCCAACGATTGAATCGAATATGGGGTTTTACACAAGGCACTATTAAAAAATGCATTATTGACATCTATCTGCCTAAGTGACCATCCATTTATTACTGCAACAAAAAGAACAATTCGAATGGTATTTTCTTGAACCAATGGACTGAATGTATCCACAAAATTAGATGCAACATGCTGAGAAAACCCTTTAGCAACTAGTTGTGCCTCATATCGATCTATAGTCTCATTTGGTTTCTTTTTTACTTTAGATGACCACTTCCAGCCTATGGATTGTCATGCTGCAGGAAGGGGGTAAATACTCCAAGTGTTGTTGTTGAGAAGGGTCTACAACTCATTATATATAACACCTTGCTAATGAGGATGAGCCATAGCCTCGGTATATTAGTTTAGGATCCAAATTGGATTTGTTTGGGAGAAAAAGTGTTCTATTTTTTTTGAAGAAATTTTTATTTTGTTTTTAAATTATGTACAAAAGGGATTGAATTGTATATTTTCTTATAAGTGTAACAACCCATTTTTGGTCAAATCGGAACAGTGGTTTCGGGACCACAAATCTAAAGTCAAAATATTTATTTTATTATTATTTTAATGTTTATAGAATGATTGAGTGATTGTGTGAAAATTTCGTTAAGAAATTTTATCGTTTGATTGGTCAATTTGATAAAAAGGACTAAATCGCGTAAAGTGTAAAAGTGGAGATTCATTAGCTAAACATATATAATAGCTATGGAATCTTAAATTAGAGGTCCTTGTGTTGTAATTAGACCATTACAATTGTAAGTGGACAATATTGGGCATTAAATGGATGGTATTAATGACTTTTCATTAATGTTATAATAGTAATTAGCATAATTAACATGAAATAAAATAAAACAAAGTATCATCTTCAACCTTGAGTTTTTTTTTCCACCAAAATATTTAGAAAAGAAAAGAAACTAGGGCTTTAAAACATTCGGTCATTGCATAGCTCAATTGGTAAGTGATTTTGACTCCATTTTTAATGATTTCTATATTTTTGTGATCATTGCAATTAGTACTAGCTAGCCCAAGGACTATTTTGCAAAATTTTTAAAGATTCTGAATGATTCCATTGATGAATACATGTGTATTTTGAAGTTTCTTGATAGATTATGAATGCTTGTTGATAGATATACAAGTTTTGTTAAGTGATTTTTAATGAAAATACAAATTAGGGATTAAATTGAGAAATGTGTAAAGTTAGTGGTTAAAATGTAAAATAAATGAAAATTATGGGCTGCTAGGGGCATTATGGTAATTCGGCTAGCATGGGTTTATTTGGAATTTCACTAATTTGTGATTTTATGAAATAAGGACTAAATTGTAAAAAATGTGAAATATGTGGGGAAAAAGTGTAAATGTGTTTTAAAGTGTGATTTTGGACTAAATTGAATAAATAGATGATTAAATAAGTTAATTTTGAATATATCTAGATCAAGAAAAGTAAAATACGGACTTGGATCGGGGAAAAGATAAAGTAATTGACTAATCGACTCGATTAGTCGTTTTAACATCCGAGGTAAGTTCGTATGTAACAAACATTATTATAATTATGCTTTAAATGCTTTGATATTGCATAAATTGTGTATATAAGATTAAAGTTATGTTTGACGACGATTCAGCTATATATGGCACTTAGTGTGCGATTCGATATAGCTTTAGTTATATATGGCACTTAGTGTGCGAGATCGAGATAGCTTCAGCTATGTATAGAACTTAGTGTGCAATTTGAGATAGTTGTGGCTATGTATGGCACTTAGTGTGCGATTTGAGATAGCTTCGTCTATGTACGACACTTAGTGTGCGAGATATCGGGTATTCAACGGTATTTTGAATATGTATGAGCTTGTTACGGATTGGTACAGGTATGTACATGCATAGTATGAGCTTTAAATCGAAGAAGTTTGCATATAAGCATATTAATAAGCATTGTAAAAGGTTTGTTAATAATTATGAATTACATGTTAATATGTTTACATTGATGAATGGTGTATTTGTGATTAGTTAAGTTAATCTATAAAGCTTACTTTGTTTATTTTCCATGTCTTATAGTGATTTCAAAGCTAGCTCGGATTCGGGGATCGTCGGAGGCTAAGTCACACTATCCAACCATCACTTTGGTACTTTTGAACTTATGGTTTTGTTATATGGCATGTATAGGAACTATGGTCATGTTGGTTATCTTTTGGTAGTGAGTTTTGTCATTTGGGATGGCTTGTAAATGTATATGTTTTGGTTTGTGTATATAGCCATGAAAGTTGGCTTGTTTTGGTATGTTTGAGCCTAACGTATGTACATATAAATATATGACTTATATTATGAGGTTTGTGGAATTAGTATCATGCTTGTGAATTGGTACAAAATGATATATGTTGGTAAATGTTTATAGATGTGCTAATGTTATTTTGTGATGTGTTTAATGTTGCTTGGAAATGGTTGATGAATTGATGATGTTTGTGATTGAGGTTTAGGCTAAGAAATGCTTAGATGAAATGGTAGGAATTATGTTTGATTTGGTTGTTTTGGGTTGCCTATTATGCTTTGTTTTGGTGCCATATGTGTAGGTGAAGAGGTATACCAAATGGGGTGGCAAAATGGCTTGGTAAATAGCCTATTTTTGTCCACACGGGCAGAGACACAGGCGTTGTCTCAGCCGTGTGTGACACACGGTCATGTTGCACGGCCGTGTGTCCCCTGGTGTTGAAATTGAAATGAAGTCAGTATACTCCACACGGTCTCACACACGGGCGTGTGATCAGCCGTGTGGCACAAGTCAGTATACCCCCTTATTTGGCACACGGCCTAGCACACGGGCGTGTGATTTGGCCGTGTTGCATAAGTCAGTATACCCTATAGGTTTGGCACGACCTAGCACACGACCTGGCATACGGGCGTGTGTGGCCACTTCGAAGGGCACACAGGCTAGACACACGGGCGTGTGGTTGGCCGTGTGACCCAAGTTAGTAACCTCACTTGTTTGGACACGGGGTAAGACACGGGCTGGGACACGACCATGTGATCCCATTTCGAATGTCCACACGGCCTGTGACACAGGCGTGTCTTGTGGCCGTGTGAGACATACGACCTGGTCACACAAGCGTGTGTCCCCTGTTTTGAGAAAAAATTTATAAATGTTAAAAAATTTCCTGAGTTATCATTTAGTCCCGAACCACTCTCAATGCATGTCTAAGGCCTCGTAGACTCGTTTAAGGGACATTATGATTGATTGTGATTGATTTGTATTTTAATTGATAAATTGTATATGAAATGTATGTTTAAAAGTGTTGTAGTTCCGGTAATGCTCCGTAACCCTATTCTGATGGAGAATACAGGTGAGGGTGTTACAATAAGGCCTTGTTTGGCAATTGGTTGATAGCTGATTGCAGTTGATGGTTATTTGACTAACTGATTCTATTAACTGTTTATTTAAAAGTGTTCGGTACAACTTAGCTGATAGCTCATATATGTAAAATGACAAATAAGGGCATGACACATTTTATTGTTAAGTATTTATTTGTTTATAATATTTTAGTCTTTATTCAGTGAATTTATTGGAATAAAAATTAGAATTATAAGGACCAAAAATTCAAATAACATGGACAAAAAAAAGATGAAATACATGGAAAAAAACGACTAACAGGTTGGAAAAAAAATCAATTTATAGAGGCAAAAAATTTCGACAAATAAAGGCCCCCCAAAAAGTACAGCAATTTAAAAACATAGAAAGAACTAAACTTAATGGATGAAATCATCTTGCAAATGAATCTCCATAGTCGATTTTTATAGATTTAAGGTGGAGTTTCTTTTCTTTTTTTTAGATTTACTTTGGATTTTGGAGGTGAAAGTGAAAATGGGAGAATAGAGGTTACTAATATCTTGACACCCCTACTATGTTTGAAAGCATGTGACAAATGGAGTAATTCTTGAGCAAGTATTATTAAATATGTCATTCCACATATGTCATTCTCAATTAGCTATAAAAAAAAGTTGCCCATCTCAGTGTTTTTTGTTTTGGAGGTTTTAGCTCAACAAGCTCTTACAAACATTCATTTATCAAACATTACAATTAGAGGGTTTGATTACTCAATCCTCTATTTGTGCCCAAATCAGCTAAAAAGACTCAAAACTCTATTTACCAAATACCCCTTAGTAGTCGGTTTAGTTTATATTTAGTTTGTACATTAATTTAGATTAATTTATTTAATATAAAATAATTATCTTAAATTTTGTAATTAATAAAATATATTAATATTATAATGTTTTATAAACAAAACTTTTAAATAGATAAGTACGTTTACTAAAATTTATATTATGTAAAATTTCATAAAAGAAATAATAATTAGAGAGCCCCCCAAGTAAGTGAGGGTTTAATGATAGTTATTTACAAATCCTCTACTATTTTTTTTATATTCAATAATTAAGAGTTGTATTATTATTTACACAAAGCTCTTGCACTTAACACTCTTTTAGGTTTCAATTAGGTGGAAGTGCTTTCTGAATTAAAGAAAATTGCTAAACTCAATGCTTTATTTGCTTGGGGGATGGATGGAATGCGTGATGCGGAATGGGCGGAGGCCTAAGGACGAGAAATAAGCTAGCTAGTGCCATTAGTGGCTTAGGACGAGAAATTGCGTTTTGGGCTTAGATTATCTAATCGACTTGCATGATGCTATTGCTATTTGATTCAACGAAATGCAATAGAGTTACGGGCCAAAGTATTAAAAGAAATGCCTTCCACGTTTCTAGTGGGTCCACTCCGAGGTTGGCATTGCCAAGGGCCCTCTCAGCAAGGGGTGTGTGAACAACCGAGTTATAAAAGAGCAGGCCTTGCCTTGACTGGCTAATAAAGGCACCCAATATAACTGACACCTAATGTTCAAACAAACTTGCCATTCAATTCCCCGCCAATCACAAAGGAAACGGTTAGTTGTGACGGTAATAATATTCCCCCAGAAACCTACTAGTCTTTCTCTTATGTCTCATTTACATTTAGCCTCTCATCCATTGCTTCTTTTTGCTTCCAAATAGTAACAACCATGTTCAGGCCAGGGTTCGTACCAGCTTCCAACCATGCTCAACTTCCTCAGTGGAAAGACACTTGGACACGAGTGCTACCTGCTCTGACTTTATGGATATGTGGCATGTAATTCGTTCACTATGTTTTCTGTTTCATTCATTCTTCAATCTTAAGCTAAAAGTATTTTTGGTTTGGCTTTTCTGATTTTGCAGTGTCGGTAATCCTCCGATATGGCTACTATGGGAATTGCAGTATGGTGCTTGGACCAAGCTCTTCTCGGTTGATGAAGGCCAGTTCTGTTTTTGTACAACAGGTTCAAGTAAGAGATGAAAATTGGAAAGGGGCTCTTGTTTATGTGTTTTCAGAGAAGCCAGAGTTAAGCAACGAAGTAAATTGGAACTTTTCAAATTATTTGATTGTTGGAGCATATGATCGCAAGGTATTACATCTAATCAAATAATCTAATTTTTATTTATTTGTTTAAATTTAAACACAAATACTTTACCACTCCACCTATGGTTCAATTTCAGGGATACTCTTTGTGGTTAAACAAGGGTTCTAGGATCTGCATAAGATGGGCAACTCAACCCAGTAGATTAGACAAAATTGAACTCATTATCATAAAAGGTAGTCATCTTAATCTTAGCTTCTCTGTTTAGTTTATACTTTATACCAACATGAATACCCAGATTGCCAAATCTAGTTTAGTCCCTCTGGGATGTGGATTGGGACACACACACAATTCTGTGTTTCTGCAGGAGAAAAAAAACGAGAAACGTTGCTGCCCGAACAAACAGTGCCATTTGGTGCCCTTTTCCTGAATGAACCAGTAACTGGTAAAGAAGCAGAGTACAACATTGAGGAAGATGACAAGTACTCTATAGGTCTAATTAACTCGAACCCTAGAAGCATAATTATTACATTTAGTTTAAATGTTACATCCAAAGTTTATGATGTAACAAAAGCCAGCGATATGTGTTCAACACTAAATGGATCATGCCGGCTCCAACTTCAGTTTCCCCACACTCAGTATGTTATAGTTTCAACTCCTGATAATGTAAGGTCTCAACCCTTTTGTAATTCAATTTAACTTTTTTCATATTACTAATGAGTTCCTCCTGAAATTAGTCAACAAAATTGAACTTTTTCAGGGTGATATTGCCGGACGGTACGTTGAGCTGTCTTTTGTTGCTCGAGTTGTTACTTATATTACAATTTTAGGTACCATATATACATGCGGACATGTTCAAGTGCAGACCAGAGAATTAAGTTTTTATTGCTATGATGGTTTGATGCTTTTTTCTTTTTTTGTTATCTGTAGGTTTCTTCATCATTATCATTTTATTGGTGCTGAAATACCTAGGAGCATGCAGTGATGAGACAACAGTAATTAATAGTAATACAACGTTCAGGGAAATATCGTGGAGGACGGAGACTGACCCTATTTTACCGGAGAAGTCAGTTCGGTTGACCTACGGAACAACGGCAGGGGACGACAATGATGATGCCGAAACCGGATCTTCAAGTAGCTCGTCGGAGGATTTATATGATGCGAAATTATGTGTAATATGCTATGATGATCAACGCAACTGCTTCTTCGTCCCATGTGGACACTGTGCGACTTGCTATGATTGTGCTCAAAGGTACAAACAAGAAGAAAAGAAAAGAAATCCTTTCTCTCTACTTTCACTAACAAATAAAATTTGCAGGATTATGGAGGAAGATAACAAGGTGTGTCCAATATGTCGAAGATTGATTCACAAAGTAAGAAGATTGTTTAGTCCATAGAATTAGGTAATGAAATGAGATTGTATATTCATGCCAGCATGGTTGCTATCTACCGAACTGAGTGCCTCGTTTAGGTTTTGGTACGAGTCTGGGTTCGGAGTTTTTCTTTTGTTTTTCCTCAATCAAGCAACATGAAAAAGTCGGATATAGATGGAGGCCTTGGGGGAAACCGTTGCAAGCAACATGTGGTTTTTGCTTAGAATGATATGTTCACTTGGTAGGCTAAGGAGTCATTGTTTGTCCCCATGGAGAAATCATGTGTTGATTTGCTTACAAGATTACCGTTTGTATCTAATCTCATGATTGCACTATCCATCCTGATTTCATCTTTCACTAAAATGATGTTGATTCGGCACTTCAAATATATGTATATAAGTTGCTCCAATTACAAATTTTAACATCCACCTGTTCATACTTTTTCATATATATTCTGTTTTTCTCTCTTGCTCTGCTTACAAATTTTTTGTTGCTGTTTCCAATTTAAAATGATAAATGATATTTTTTGAACCAAAATGATAAATAAGAATTATTATATAATAAATATGTATTAAAAATACTGATTTTGGGCCCAACTAAGTTAACTAATTGTTGAATCAATGAAAATAAATTAAAATAAATAAAATACTCAACCAATAGCTAAATCATTTATTCTCAAAGATAGATACTTATTTCTTAGGAATTTTGGATAAAAAGAAAAAAACCACATTTAATTTTGAAAACATTTTGTCGTAACCATTTTTTGACGAAAACGGGAATCGAACTTGGGCCTTGAAAATGAAGAAAACGGGAGTCGCCACCGACCCTTTATTAGGTGTGATCGGACCACCTTTTGTTTTAATAAAAGATTTGGTTTACTAAAACAATATTTTTCGGTCCGCGAAGTTTTGAGAAATAGAGTTCGGGAGTCGGTTACGTACGAGAAAGGATTAGCACCCTCGTCACGCCCAAAATTGGTACCGAATTGATCAATGAATGTCCTTATGTCGAAAGTTGGAAATTTTTAAGGGATTTAAAATTCTTGACCCTTTTTTGAAATATTCGCCTTTTCTCGAATTAAACCAAGATTTTCTCGTTTCGAAGGTATAAAATGTCACGTCCAATACTTTAGGACACGATAGTTTAAATCCTCGATCCTAAGATCATCCCATAACTTTCAAATTGAAAATGGGGATCTTCTTGTTTCAAAAGGATAAAGTACCACATCCAATGCTTTAGGATACGATATTTTAAACCTTCGAATCCAAGATTATCCCGTACTTTTCTCGAGTTAAAAAAAAATCAAGATCTTCTTGTCCCAAAAGACTAAAATATCACATCCAATACTTTAGGACACGATAATTTAAACCTTTGAATCCAAGATCATCTCGAAAATATCGATTTACGAAAAAAATGACGCCAACGAAAATAATCGTGAAAATGTCGAAGCAAAAATAAAGAAATAAAATAAAAATATTAAAAATAAAACAAGACACAAAAAAAAAACAATGTCAATAATGGTAATAGTAATAATAATGCCAAAATATATACAATATAATAATAATAATAGTAGTAGTAAACATAATAATAATAATAATAATAATAATAATAATAATAATGATAATACAAAATATATACAAAATGATAGTATAAGTATAATAATGATAATAACAATATGCAATATATACAATATGATAATAATATAATAATAATGTAATAATAGTAATAATAATAAGATAATATAACATATACAACATAATAATATATAGTAATAATAATAATAATAATAATAATGAATATAATATACAACTAATAATATTACTAATAGTAACTAATAATAATAATGATAGTAATAATAAAGATATAAACCATATACAATACCAATATAAATATAGTAATAATGATATAATAATAATAATAATAATAATAATAATAATAATAATAATAACACATAATATATACAATATACTAATAACAATAATCATAATAATAATAATAACAATAATAATAATAGAAAGACTTAGAAGATTCCAAAATAACTAAAAAAAAGATCAAATTGCACTTAAAAATGGGATTTGGGGTTAATTCGAAATAAAACGAAAGAAAAAAGGGCTTATTTGAAATGCGCGTAAAAGGTAAGGGACTGAATCAGGAAATAAACCACCCTTCGAAATGCGCTACATGAGTGGGGACTTGATTGAAAATAAGATAAAATTTCGGGGCTAATCCTAAAGAAACGGAAAATCTGATTGCAAATATATAAAAAAACGGAGGGGCTAAATGCGCAATTAGCCCCTCCCACCAAGAACACGCGGATCTAACCCCTCGCGGGTCGGGTCGAGTCGGGTCCCCCCAAAACGACGCCGTTTTGGCGCCAGGGGAGACCCCTAAACGGTGCCGTTTTATTTAATGGGTTTTAAACCCTAATTTGCTCTCTCTTTTTTTTTTACTCCCTGTTTCCTCAAAAAAAACTGTGTTCTCTCCCTCTCCTCTTTTCCTCTCTCCGGCGAACACCCAGTCGATCATGGCGCTACCATTGCGCTCGGTAGCCGGCCATGCGAGGAGATGGGCTTTTAGCCCGGACTTTAAGGTCCCTTTCCGAAAGCCAGAGGCTCGATGTCCCGAAATGGAGGGAATGGTCCCTCTATGTTTCCCCTCAGGCCGTATCCAGTCAACTGAGAAGGACGACTCCGACGCCGTGACCAAGGGGGTTTCGGGTAAGTCTTCTTTTCTTTTTATTAATATGATGTGTATGGCTAAAAATGTTGTAAAAATGAAATAGAAAACTTGAAGAGAAAGCCGATTCGAGCAGAAAAGGAAAATAAAAAGAAATAAACCTTGCTTTCCTTTGAACGTTTGCTTTCTTTGTATTCGTCTCTGATTTTGTGTTTTTGTAAATTTTGGTATTTTCTTCCTCCCCTTTTACATGATTTTCAATCGCTTTTATATAGCCGAATAACAGTAGGTACAATACAATATTCTGCTTGTGGCTTTGCTGTTTCTTTGTCCTTTTTGCAGGTCGTGGGGGTGGTGGCCGACAGAGGCGAGTGCGTGAGTGGTGATGTGCGGCGCACCAGGGGCATGCGGCGCTGCTAGGGTTTCCAAAACCCCCTTTTTTTCGTTTGTTTATTTTGGGTCTGCTGTATATTGGGCCTAATGTTGTTAATTTTATTGGGCCTTAGCTGGTCTTGGGCCTCGAGTTTATGGCCCGGGCCAAATTGGTGATTACAGCTGCCCCTCTTTGCTCATTGTCGTGAAACGATAATAGAGCAAAGACAATAGAAGAACCAATTTTGCCCGGTCTTGGCCAAGCCTTGACTCGTTGGTCCTCGTCTTCTTCAAACAGCTTCAAACTCCACTGTAACTCGTCGCTTTGATCCATTTCACCATTTCGTTATATCTTCAGGGAGGTAACACTTCCTATTCCATTGCTTCTTCAAGGGTACAGTAGCTAGTGCCTTGACCGGCTTCGATGTGATTTCAGGCAGAAGAGGTTCTTATCTTTGATTTACTTCACCGGGACTTCAAGGAAATAAATCTGAATTTTTCAAACTACTTCCTTGCTATCTTCGGGGACTTCGATCTTCATTCTATTCCACTGCTACTTCTGAGAGATATAGCCCATAGTTTCATCTTGCTCTTGTTCAACCTTCTTTGTCCACTGGAACTTCTTCGTCCGATTTGCTTAAGGCGACTTCAGTCTTCCATCTGTAAGTACCTCCACGTGTGCCCCGAGGCTCAACCACACCCTTATGAGTTTTTTTTTTTAACCAACAGAAATTGAAAAGTAGAAATTGAAAATACCTCAGCGTGTGACCCGATGCATCAACTCACCTCTCACAATATGAGTTGATATTTTGAAAAATAAACATTAAATGACACCTAAGGGTGTGGCCCAAGGCTCAACTCACATTCTCTCTCAATATGAGTTGATATTTTGAAAAGAAATTAAAAGACACCTCAGGGTGTGACCCGAGGCTCAACTCACCTCTCTCTGAATATGAGTTGATATTTTGAAAAGAAATTAAAAGACATCTCAGGGTGTGACCCAAGGCTCAACTCACCTCTCTCTGAATATGAGTTGATATTTTGAACAGAAATTAAAAGACATCTCAGGGTGTGACCCAAGGCTCAACTCACCTCTCTCTGAATATGAGTTGATATTTTGAACAGAAATTAAAAGACACCTCAAGGTGTGACCTGAGGCTCAACTCACCTCTCTCTGAATATGAGTTGATATTTTGAAAAGAAATTAAAAGACACCTCAAGGTGTGACCTGAGGCTCAACTCACCTCTCTCTGTATATGAGTTGATATTTTGAAAAGAAATTAAAAGACACCTCAGGGTGTGACCCGAGGCTCAATTCACCTCTCTCTGAATATGAGTTGATATTTTGAACAGAAATTAAAAGACACCTCAGGGTGTGACCCGAGGCTCAACTCACCTCTCTCTGAATATGAGTTGATATTTTGAACAGAAATTAAAAGACACCTCAGGGTGTGACCCGAGGCTCAACTCACCTCTCTCTGAATATGAGTTGATATTTTGAACAGAAATTAAAAGACACCTCAGGGTATGACCTGAGGCTCAACTCACCTCTCTCTGAATATGAGTTGATATTTTGAACAGAAATTAAAAGACACCTCAGGGTGTGACCCGAGGCTCAACTCACCTCTCTCTGAATATGAGTTGACATTTTGAACAGAAATTAAAAGACACCTCAGGGTATGACCTGAGGCTCAACTCACCTCTCTCTGAATATGAGTTGATATTTTGAAAAGAAATTAAAAGACACCTCAAGGTGTGACCCGAGGCTCAACTCACCTCTCTCTGAATATGAGTTGATATTTGCAACCGGAATCTCAAAATATATCACCTGGTGGAACTCGGATGTCTTATTTCTCCTTGGTTTGGCGCAACCATCGTCAAGACTTCTTGCTTTACTGGCATACCTGTATGTGTCATGCGTGATGATGTCATGATATGCATGTGTTTGTCCTAAATGCCTACATGATTATGCCATGTGTCTTGGGCTTGTTTGTCATGTATCTCTTCTTGTTACGACTCTCATGATGACCTGCATTCACTGCTTCGACTCTTGACTTTCCTCAGGCTTGATACCCGCCCTCAGGTTCTACGAGTAATTCGTGTTTCTCGTTTTTTTTTTGGCTCTTTTTTTTGCCCCCTGTTGAACTTTGTCCTTGCTTTGAAGCTCCCGTATTTACCCAATTCTCATCCAGGTAATGCTCCATATTCTTTTCGTTTAGAGTGTGTAATTTCACTATTTATCTCTAATATGAAACATAAATAAAATGCATGAAAATGGTAAAGTAGGCATGAAAGGTGTTTCTCGTATCTATATTTATTTCAAAAGCAGCAAGAAAATTGACAAGGAATGACTCGATTAAGGAAGCATTATAAAAGGAAAACAAGTTTAGTTGTAGTAAGTGCTCTAGATATCCGACGTATGAACTTCTCCATGTTTCTTCATCCTGAATCTTTTCGAGCAAGATTTTTCGTGTAGAAGATTTTTGAGCTTCAAGGTCCGCTTCAATACTATGATCTCTTTGTTCAACCCATACCTACCTTTCCGGACCAACTTTGCTTCCTTAGGATGCCCTTTCGGGTTTTCATCCTAAGCCTTCTCTGTTTATCAGGATGCCCTTTTTTTTTAGGCGTAATATTTCTTCACGGCATCTGAGTTCACCGGATTTGGTAACTCCTTCCCATCCATTTCAGTGAGAATCAGAGCTCCACCTGAGAAAGCTCTCTTGACGACGTATGGTCCTTCCCAATTCGGTGCCCATTTTCCTCGAAAGTCCTTTTGTATAGGGAGAATCTTCCTCAACACGAGTTCTCCTTCGTGAAATTCCCTTGGCCGCACTTTCTTATCATGGGCTGCGATCATTCTCCTTTGGTACATCTGTCCGTGACAAATTGCCTTCAAGCGTTTTTCTTCAATCAGATTCAGTTGGTCATATCGAGCCTGAACCCATTCAGATTCTTCTAGTTTTGACTCCATTAAGATTCGCAGGGAGGGGATCTCAACTTCAATGGGTAGTACAGCTTCCATTCCATAGACCAAAGAGAAAGGAGTTGCTCCCGTAGAGGTCCGCACACACGTGCGATATGCATATAGGGCAAATGGTAACTTCTCGTGCCAGTCTTTATACGTCTTAGTCATTTTCCCAATGATCTTCTTGATATTCTTGTTAGCGGTTTCTATTGCTCCATTCATCTTTGGACGATAGGGTGAGGAATTATGATGCTTTATTTGAAATTGCTCGCACACTTCCTTCATCATTTTGTTGTTCAGATTCAGGCAAACCGTATCGGCATATGATCTCCTTTTTTAAGAATCTGCATACTGCTGTCCTTGTCACATTTGCAAACGAAGTAGCTTCTATCCATTTTGTGAAGTAGTCTATGACCACAAAAATAAATCGATGTCCATTAGAAGCTTTCGGTGAGATTGGCCCTATGACATCCATCCCCCACATAGCAAAAGGCCACGGAGAAGTCATGACATGAAGGGGTGAAGGTGCTGCATGGATTTTATCGTCGTAAACTTGGCATTTATGGCACTTTCGCACGTGATTAATGCAGTCGCTTTCCATTGTCAGCCAGTAATAACCGAGTCTCATAATTTGCCTGGCCATAGTAAAGCCATTAGCATACGTTCCACAAACTCCTTCATGGACCTCTTCGAGTATCTTTCTGGCTTCAACAGTATCCACACATCTCAAGAGCATTTGATCTTTCCCTCTTTTGTATAGGATGTCCCTATCGAGAACGAATCCTGCTGCCAATCTTCTGATTGTTCTTTTGTCGTTTTCGTTTGCTTGCTCGGGATATCTTTGATTCTTGACATATTCTAAGATATCATGGAACCATAGCTGTCCATCTTCCTCCTTTTCAATGCTAAAACAATGCGCAGGGGCCTCATGTATGCTTATCTGGAGAGGCATTATTTTGGTTTCTCGGTTTGCTTTGAACATTGAAGCCAAGGTGGCCAGGGCGTCAGCCAACTGGTTTTCTTCCCGTGGGAAATAATTAAAAGTCACTTCTTCAAATTCTTCAACCAATTCTACAACAATATCGCGATATTTAACCAACTTCGAGTCTCTTACTTTCCAATCTCCACGGATTTGGTAAATCACCAATGCCGAGTCCCCGGAAACTGCCAAGACCTTGACGTTCTGCTCGATAGCTGCGCGAAGTCCCATGATGCAAGCCTCATATTCTGCTATGTTGTTGGTACAGAAAAAATTTAGTCTGGCAGTAAAGGGGTAATGATACCCTTCTGGTGACACTAAGACTGCTCCAATCTCGTGCCCCAATGCATTTGACGCGCCATCAAAACTCATCTTCCATGATTTCTCTTTCGACGATTCACATTCTTCTTCCGTAACGCATATCAAGTCTTCGTCTGGGAAGTTAAATTTCAATGGCTCGTATTCTTCTGTTGTTCGAGTTGCTAAGAAATCAGCTATTGCGCTCCCTTTAATCGATTTCTGGTTCACGTATACGATGTCATACTCCGATAGTAGGATTTGCCATCGTGCCATTCTTCCTGAAAGTGCAGACGATTCCATCATGTATTTTATTGGGTCCAGCTTTGAAATCAACCACGTCGTATGGTACAGCACATATTGTCTAAGCCTCCGAGTTGCCCAGACCAGAGCACAACAGAATTTTTCGATTGACGGATACCTTGCTTCATACTCCGTGAATTTCTTACCGAGATAATAGATCGTCTGTTCCCTTCTTCCGGACTCATCATGTTGCCCCAAGACGCAACCCATTGAGTTTTCGAACACAGTCAGATATAGTATTAGCGGTCTTCCGGGAGTTGGTGGTACTAGCACCGGAGGACTAGATAAATACTGCTTTATCTTATCGAAAGCCTCTTGACATTCCTCGTCCCATTCTCCAGAATTGTGTTTTCGAAGGAGTCGAAAAATTGGATCACACTGCTTGGTAAGTTGAGCAATGAATCGAGCGATGTAATTCAGTCTCCCTAGAAATCCTCTGACTTCCTTTTGTGTGCGCGGGGGCGGTAGTTCTTGTATGGCCTTTATTTTATCCGGATCAACTTCGATACCTTTCTCGCTAACGATGAATCCCAATAATTTTCCCGAGGTAGCCCCGAAGGTACATTTGGCAGGGTTAAGCTTTAGTTGGAATTTTCTCAATCTTTCGAACAGCTTCCGAAGGTTTTCAACATGCTCTCTTTCTCCTCGAGATTTGGTGATCATATCGTCGACATAGACTTCTATTTCCTTGTGCATCATGTCGTGGAACAATGTCACCATGGCTCTTTGATACGTTGCCCCGGCATTCTTTAGTCCGAACGGCATCACTTTGTAGCAGAATGTCCCCCACATCGTCGTGAAAGTAGTTTTCTCCACATCCTCGGGAGCCATCTTGATTTGATTGTAGCCTGAAAATCCATCCATGAAGGAGAAAAACGAATTCTTTGCCGTGTTATCTACCAATGTATCGATGTGTGGCAACGCGAAATTATCTTTAGGGCTTGCTCGATTCAAATCACGGTAATCCACACACATTCGTACTTTGCCATCTTTCTTCGGTACTGGGACTATATTAGCCACCCATTCTGGATATCTAGAGATTTGCAGGAATCCAGCATCAAATTGTTTCTTTACTTCTTCCTTTATCTTTAAGAGCATTTCAGGCCTCATCCGCCTTAACTTCTGTTGGATAGGCTTGCATTCTGGTTTCAGTGGGAGTCTATGGACCACTATGTCTTCGTTCAAACCTGGCATATCTTGATACGACCATGCGAACACGTCTTTGTACTCATGAAGCAAGGTGATCAGATCATGTTTGGTGTCTTCAGACATGGAGGTCCCAACTTTTACCTCTTGCTTCTTTTCTTCATTTCCTAAATTCACTGTCTCGACCGATTCTTGATAGGGCAGAATCTGTTTATCCTCTTGTTCTACCATTCTCAGTAGGTCTGGGTGAGAGACGTAATCTTCGGCATCTTCTTCAGCCTCGAATTCTCCTACACAAATAGCTTTCTCGAAGTCGATTTTAGGACTTGTAATAGGATTGTTCGCATCGTCGATATCTGAGCACCTGAAAAGTAGAAAAAAAAGAAAACTATAGAGGGACATCAAGGTATGATGATATGGGATATATAGGGACAGGTAAAGAAGGAAATAAATATGGAGCCGATGAGAATGAAAAGAACACGACAAAATGCATCTTTATTCATGTTTCATTTAAAAGCTTGATAGACAAAATAAACTCTCATAACAGATTCCCCTACAGCTTAGGGGCATACAAAAAGCCAGCATTGAGCATTACTTTGGAGGAGGCTTGGAAATTACAAGGAGATCCACAGCAGTCCAATTGTTAGGAGTGAATCCAGGGGGGCAATGGCGTATCGCTGAGACGCCTTCCACTGCATTATTTCCTTTGCTAATGACATTTATGCTGAAGTCCTGTAGACCCTTTTCAACCCGTGACACCATGCTTTGTGGATCATCTCTTCCCGGGTATATAATTCCAGCCGATGTAAATGTTTTCGACAAAGGTGGATATGTTATGGGCTCCCACTCCAATTCCCGACCTGTGACTCTTGCGATCCTCCTTTCTTACTCTTTTTGTAACTGTTTCCTTCTTTGCTGCGCGTCGGGCCTAAATCCTAAGCCGTATCGAGCCTTGTGGGGTACTGGTTTTAGCGCTCTAGCCATCCCTTGCTGGTATCTCCCTAAGCCTTTCCTCGCTCGGGCTCCTTTTCCAACCGTTAGTCTGATTCCGATCCTGGTATTCCTTGACAACTTGGGCATGGGGGCTTTACTTCCTTCAGCGACAAAAGTAGCATTGATGAATTCGAAGGAGCGGAAGGAACATTCTACTGCATCTTTGTTCACTTCGATGTAGGGTGCATCAGTGGAGACAGACGCGACGATGTCTTCCTCACCAGCGACCGTGATCAAGCGATCATCCATGACAAACTTCACTTTCTGATGGAGAGATGAAGGGACTGCCCCAGCAGAATGGATCCAAGGCCTCCCTAAGAGGCAATTGTATGAAGGCGAGATATCCATAACTTGGAATTCTATGTCGTATGTACACGGGCCCACATCTAGAGGAATTTCAATCTTCCCCATGACCTCTCGTCGTGTCCCATCGAATGCTCTTACTGTAGAATGACAAGGCCTCAGATAAGACATATCTATTGGCATTCTGGATAGTGTGGCTAAAGGCATGACATTAAGCGCAGACCCGTTATCAATGAGTACACTCGGTACTATGTAACCCTTACAATAGGTAGTGATGTGCAATGCTTTGATGGAGCCTCTACCGTTCGGTGGTATTTCATCATCGCTGAAAGAGATGAAATTATCCGCGTTTAAGTTGTTTGCCCATCTATCAAGCTTTTCAACGGGTACGTTGCTCGGCACATATGCTTGGTTTAACACTCTTAATAAAGCGTTTCGGTGTGGTTCTGAGCTTAACAATAGAGATAACACTGAGATCTTTGCCGGTTGCTTGTTCAATTGCTCCACGATATTATACTCACTGTGCTTGATAAACCTTAGAAATTCATGCGCTTCGTCCTCTTTCACGGGTCTTTTAATCACCTGTTCGGATGGGATTTCAGTCTCGACTACCGCCTCATGCATTGGTGCTTTTCCTTTTTGACTCGAGTCGATGCCTTTCTTTTTTGGTTCGCCACCTCGGGAGAATAGCACCTCCCGCTGCGGGTAAAATGTCCTACCTCGCTAACACTTCCATTCGTAGCTTCTGGCAGGGTAATGTTGACATCGTATTTCCAAGGCACTGCTTTGTCCTCTTTGTAAGGGAACGAAGTTGGCACCTTAATTATCATCTTCGGTTTTACCTCCCCCTTCTTTGCTTCATAATAGATTACCAAGGGTCGGTCAGCACTATAAGGGGGACCTGATGATTGGCCCTCGGCAGCACATATATCCTTTTCGTCAAACTCTCCCTTCTTGCTACAGATTGCAATCTCCTTATTGTCCATTATACCCTGAAGTAATTCTTTAAATTCCTCGCAAGATTGGATGTGGTGTCCTTCCATGCCGTGAAAAATGCAAAAACTTCGACTTTCTATGCTTTCCTTCTTGAACCTTCTGGCGAGCAAACCCTTTTCAGTCATTATTTCCCACACTTTCCTCAAAGGCGTTCTTATCTCGGAGACACGACTTTTGGCTCGCCACCTATCTTCCTGTGCCACCACACTTACGTTCCCTACGGAATGGTTAGGGAGCGGATTTCCAGCCAAATTACTGACCCCATCAAATCGTAAAATGCCCGCATCAATAAGGCTTTGAACCTTTCTTTTAAAGGCTAGGCAATTATCTGTGGAATGCCCCTGGTTTCCAGCATGGTACATGCAGCTAGCATTAGGATCGTACCATTTAGGGTATGGAGGTTTCAATGGTGCTATGTAATGCGGTGCTATTAATTGTTTCTCCAGTAATTTTGGGCACAATTCTCCGTATGTCATGGGAATAGGGGCAAACTGAGGTTTTTCGGGATTGGGTCTCGTCGGCCTTGGTTCATTTTTAGGTTGGCTCGGAGCGGTCATGGTATTTGTTGAGAATATGGTGAGTGGTCTTTGGACATCGGTGGCATAGACGGGATAAGGTGGAGGGGTTTGATAGTAGAGGTTCTGAGGAGGAAAATAGAGATTTGGAGGTGGGCGGAATTGAGGCCGTGGTTGGATTGGGTACGGATTAGGAGCGTAGTGGTTCCCAGTCCCTACCATATGGGTTTCAGGCTCTTTCTTCTTCACTGGCCTTTTAGAGCTTTCAGACCCTTCCATCCTTCCGTTCTTGATACCGTTTTCGATGAGTTCTCCAGATATTACGACATCCGCGAAGTCCTTTGTGGCATTTCCCACCAGCTTGTCATAGAATGGCACTTTTAAAGTGTTGATAAAAAGGACTGTGATCTCAGTTTTTGTCAGTGGAGGTTCCACTTGAACCGAGACGTCTCTCCACCTTTGAGCATATTGTCTAAAGGTCTCTGATGGCTTCTTTTCCATCATCTGCAACGTTAGTCGATCAGGTGCTATGTCAGAGACGTGCTTGTATTGCTCACAGAATGCTGTAGCTAAGTCATCCCATGATTGGATCCTCTCTCTGCCTAACTGATTATACCACCCGAGGGCCGACCCGATCAAGCTTTCTTGAAAGCAGTGTATCAACAGCTTGTCTTCATCTTCATGACCAGCCATTTTTCGGCAAAACATGGTGAGATGCGCCTTTGGACACCTTGTTCCATCATATTTTTCAAAGTCTGGTGCTTTAAATTTTGGAGGCAAGACCAGACCGGGAACCAAACTGAGCTTTTTGGCACTCATTGCGGAAGAGACTCTAGTTCCTTCTATCGCCCTGAGCCTTTCTTCCAAATCCTTGTACTTGTCCTGAGCATTCCGATCCTTCATTTTTAACTTGGCTAATTCCATAGGATCATCCAAATCTGGGACAATAGGGTCAGCAGGGTTAGCTCCATGGTTTGATGCGAATACTCCTTGCCCTAGACGGGCAGGTGGGGGTACAGGTGGGTGTTCTAGACCTGCGAATTCCTTTTGAGGCCAGACTCCATGGGGTAGAGTAAATCCTGGGGGATGGTCTTCGCTTTTTTCCCCGGTACTAGTTGTAGGGTCTTTTCCTTTGTTTGTTATCCCTTTCATCATCAGAGTCATTTGGGCCATCATATCCCGTTGAGCCTCTATCATCTGGTCTTTCATTTCTTGCTGAAACTCCGTCATCTGGTCTTGCATATCTTTCTGGAATTGTTCGTATCTTTGATCCATTGTTTTTGCCTTATGACGAGTGTTGTAGTAATGTATGATAGGTTGATTCTCGTCGGTTTCCAGGGTAACCTCTGTCACGATTTTAACCAATTAGGCTCCTTTTTGATGCAAATGATGTGATGTATGCGAATGGATGAAATGCAATGCAAATGCGTGAAATGAATGCATAAAGAAAGAAAGGTGTTGATTTTGATTCAGTTCTATTAGATTAACTTCACTGGAAAACAAACTTCTTTACATAGAGTGGATGATTATACATACGACTTTGCCTTAACGCCTAAATCTTTAACTTCCTTAAGAAACCGAGCTAAATTTTGGCCTCGATCTGATCGTGTCTCATGCATTAGACTTAATACATCAGCCTGAACTGCCAAGGTTTGCAAATGATCGGCCGCTTTTCGGACTTGAGCCACAGCTTCGCCCATTACATACTCTCTATTTCTGACCCATTCTTGAGAATGGCAGAGCTGTTCCTTCTAATGTTCATTAAGAAGTTCAACTTGACGTTTACTATTTTGCAATGCAGTTTCGAGCTCTTCTGCCTTTCTTTCCAATTCTTCGATCTTGCTTTGGCTGGCTCTTAACTCATTTACCGAGTTACGATTTCGATACAAGTGAAGTGATTTTTCCAATTCTATCACTCGGGTCCGTAACTTTTCTTTCTCATTTTGACTTTCCAACAGACTCTTTTTCGCAATATCCTCACGTACTCGAGCCTCTTGGCACTTCTTTTCCCACTGGTCAGCTTTAGTCTTTTCTCTTTTAACTTCTCGCTGCCATTCTTCCGATGTCTTACCCAAACCAGCGGTTCTGATCGACGTGCGTAGTTTCTTGTAATCCATCTTTAGGCTAGCCAGATCTTCTTCAGCCTTGTTCTTTCATTTCCTTACTTTCTCGGCTTCTAACTTATAAATGTCAATGTCTAGTCCTAACTGCATCTTCTCCTCTTCTAGCTGCTCTATCTTCTTTCCTGATTCCCGACTTTTATTCTTGAAATCTTCTCTGATAATCTCTAATTCGGATGGGACAACTCGTAAATGCTCTTCCATGGGCAAAGCATCCCTCTCGCTTGGCATCGGGATATTATCATTGATCCTTGTATTCTTCCATTCGTCATATTCGGGGATGGTCATTGGTCCTGCAGCGAGCCCCTTCATTCGTCGGGTTTGGGTCCACGCACTCGTTATCTCACGAATCCTCTTTTTATAATTTTCGCCTTTGTATGAAAACTCACTCTGAGCTAGCCCATGCGTTGCAGGTATGAATTGCCTTGATTGATACTGCCTCGCTACGAGTAGCGGAGCATACCCAACAGCCCCCCATATCCCGAGTAAAGGAACCCAATCAAACTCTCCACAGCGATACAAGATCTCGTCAGGGACCATCCACGGAGCTCTCCATTCAACATCTTCTGCTTGTAAATTTTGGAGAATTGCTATCCATTTTTCTTCCGAAAGGTCGTCCCTTCTTGGCGTAGTTACTAATTCCTCCAAAGGAGAGTAGTTCTTGGAAAAGACTTTACATGAGACCTTTTCCATCTTCCAAAAGTGGCTATGAAACCATGATAGCAAAAGCTGCGCGCACCCTATGAATTTCCCTTCACCCACTCTTCGGCTAGCGCTTAATGATCGGAATGTTTTGGCTAAGATTACAGGGACAGGTGTGACCCCTTTATCTAGTTTATCAAACAGGTCTGAGACAGCCTCATCCACATATCCTAAAGCCTTGGGTAAGATAACCAAACCGTAAATACTTAAGACAAACACGTCGACCTTCTTTTTTATATCAGATTGCTCTAGGATGAAATCTCTTAAATGTCTCCAAGGGATACATTTACAATCTCCCTTTTGCTTGATCCGAGCCGTAATCCACTGCTCACTCATCCCTGTAATGCTCATCAGCTTTCTTACGAATGTCAGTACATTTACAGCTCTCGAATAAGCCTTACTTGTTTGAGTACTTGGGCACCGGAGTAAGGCCGTGTATTCTTCTATGGTAGGTACCATATCTACTTTCCCGAAAGTAAAGCAACTATAAGCGAGGTTCCAAAATTGAGTAATAGCCCGGAATAAGCGCTCATCTATCTTGATATCAAGCAAATAAGGCAGATCCCCATAACTACAGTAGCATAGTTGTTTCATATCATCGCTCCATGAGTCCCATATCCCCTTCAGTTCTTGCAGGCTATTTTGAGTCACGCTGACACGGGTGAAGCTTCCCAATTCTGATTCGTATCCCATAGTCAGACTATCTCCTTTCTCTCGTTGTATCCTTTCAGACCATGTTCGAACAGCAGCATTATCTTTCACTCTATCAAGAAATCCCTTTTCCATGTTAAGCTAGTAACCGAATGTGAATCAACACCTTTTCATGATGAAATGCCATGCAATTACAATAAAACACCACGAGTTAGTACCATGTACGAATAATCTCAAGATAAATAATCAGACACTTATTCGGGTAACCACTAAGGTCTGGTGTGGCTCTACCTAGGGTTGGTTCCTTAAGGTTCATTACATGCGGTTTGGTTCTAAAGAGAGGTACCCGAACCGGCAGATTCCTCGATCCTCACCCATTATAGGTTCATACAGAACGAGTTCGGTTCAGGGGAATACATTTCCCTATGGCTGCACGGAGATGAAAATCTCACGAAGACATAGGTACGGATGTATCCCGAAAGCGATCCACTATCTTGCACGGAGGTGAAAACCTCACGAAAGAGTAGCTTCTCACTCCCACTTAAGGGTGCGACCATAACGGTCATGCAATGCAATGTGCGCATGAAAATAGGAATCATATACGATGACACAAGCAAAAGCAACAAAAAGGGTAGTAATTTTCAAATCAAATTTTCAGACTTTCGATAAAGGACATAAAATAATCAATTTACGGCCTGACTCTCGAAACGTCCCCAGTGGAGTCGCCAAGCTGTCGTAACCATTTTTTGACGAAAACGGGAATCGAACTTGGGCCTTGAAAATGAATAAAACGGGAGTCGCCACCGACCTTTTATTAGGTGTGATCGGACCACCTTTTGTTTTAATAAAAGATTTGGTTTACTAAAACAATATTTTTCGGTCCGCGAAGTTTTGAGAAATAGAGTTCGGGAGTCGGTTACGTACGAGGAAGGATTAGCACCCTCGTCACGCCCAAAATTGGTATCGAATTGATCAATGAATGTCCTTATGTCGAAAGTTGGAAATGTTTAAGAGATTTAAAATTCTTAACCCTTTTTTGAAATATTCGCCTTTTCTCGAATTAAACCAAGATTTTCTCGTTTCGAAGGTATAAAATGTCACGTCCAATACTTTAGGACACGATAGTTTAAATCCTCGATCCTAAGATCATCCCATAACTTTCAAATTGAAAATGGGGATCTTCTTGTTTCAAAAGGATAAAGTACCACATCCAATGCTTTAGGACACGATATTTTAAACCTTTGAATCCAAGATCATCTCGAAAATATCGATTTACGAAAAAAATGACGCCAACGAAAATAATCGTGAAAATGTCGAAGCAAAAATAAAGAAATAAAATAAAAATATTAAAAATAAAACAAGACACAAAAAAAAAAACAATGTCAATAATGGTAATAGTAATAATAATGCCAAAATATATACAATATAATAATAATAATAGTAGTAGTAAACATAATAATAATAATAATAATAATAATAATAATAATAATAATAATAATAATAATAATAATGATGATGATGATGATAATACAAAATATATACAAAATGATAGTATAAGTATAATAATGATAATAACAATATGCAATATATACAATATGTTAATATAAACGTGGCAGTAATAATAATATATTAATAATAGTAGTTAATACGCTATATGTTCAATATAATAATATAAATATAGTAATAATAATAATAGAAAATATATACAATATGATAATAATATAATAATAATAGTAATAATAGTAATAATAATAAGATAATATAACATATACAATATAATAATATATAGTAATAATAATAATAATAATAATATAATATACAACTAATAATATTACTAATAGTAACTAATAATAATAATGATAGTAATAATAAAGATATAAACCATATACAATACCAATATAAATATGATAGTAATAATGATATAATAATAATAATAATAATAATAATAATAATAATAATAATAATAATAATAGAAAGACTTAGAAGATTCCAAAATAACTAAAAAAAGGATCAAATTGCACTTAAAAATGGGATTTGGGGTTAATTCGAAATAAAACGAAAGAAAAAAGGGCTTATTTGAAATGCGCGTAAAAGGTAGGGGACTGAATCAGGAAATAAACCACCCTTCGAAATGCGCTACATGAGTGGGGACTTGATTGAAAATAAGATAAAATTTCGGGGCTAATCCTAAAGAAACGGAAAATCTGATTGCAAATATATAAAAAAACGGAGGGGCTAAATGCGCAATTAGCCCCTCCCACCAAGAACACGCGGATCTAACCCCTCGCGGGTCGGGTCGAGTCGGGTCCCCCCAAAACGACGCCGTTTTGGCGCCAGGGGAGACCCCTAAACGGTGCCGTTTTATTCAATGGGTTTTAAACCCTAATTTGCTCTCTCTTTTTTTTTACTCCCTGTTTCCTCAAAAAAAACTGTGTTCTCTCCCTCTCCTCTTTTCCTCTCTCCGGCGAACACCCAGTCGATCATGGCGCTACCATTGCGCTCGGTAGCCGGCCATGCGAGGAGATGGGCTTTTAG
This sequence comes from Gossypium australe, assembly GCA_005393395.2. Lineage (NCBI taxonomy): Eukaryota > Viridiplantae > Streptophyta > Magnoliopsida > Malvales > Malvaceae > Gossypium > Gossypium australe. The sequence goes on from CM016616.1 coordinate 122,774,650, forward strand.
CCCAGACTTTAAGGTCCCTTTCCGAAAGCCAGAGGCTCGATGTCCCGAAATGGAGGGAATGGTCCCTCGATGTTTCCCCTCAGGCCGGATCCAATCAACTGAGAAGGACGACTCCGACGCCGTGACCGAGGGGATTTCGGGTAAGTCTTCTTTTCTTTTTATTAATATGATGTGTATGGCTAAAAATGTTGTAAAAATGAAATAGAAAACTTGAAGAGAAAGCCGATTCGAGCAGAAAAGGAAAATAAAAAGAAATAAACCTTGCTTTCCTTTGAACGTTTGCTTTCTTTGTATTCGTCTCTGATTTTGTGTTTTTGTAAATTTTGGTATTTTCTTCCTCCCCTTTTACATGGTTTTCAATCGCTTTTATATAGCCGAATAACAGTAGGTACAATACAATATTCTGCTTGTGGCTTTGTTGTTTCTTTGTCCTTTTTGCAGGTCGTGGGGGTGGTGGCCGACAGAGGCGAGTGCGCGAGCGGTGATGTGCGGCACACCAGGGGCATGCGGCGCTGCTAGGGTTTCCAAAACCCCCTTTTTTTTCGTTTGTTTATTTTGGGTCTGCTGTATATTGGGCCTAATGTTGTTAATTTTATTGGGCCTTAGCTGGTCTTGGGCCTCGGGTTTATGGCCCGGGCCAAATTGGTGATTACACATTTCATTTGAGACCAAATAGTGATTTATTTTTTTATAAAAGATGAAGGGAAGAACCCATTCAAATCATGGTGAAGCAAAGTGAGGGATTTCTAGAGGTGGATATGCAATTTTTACTCTCCTTTGTTTTATTTTAGGTTGGGTTGGGATTTGATTTTAGTAATGCCACATGATTCCAAGGTGGTTTAAGGCAGTTTACAGTTGAATCACTCCAAGTTTGTTAATTATTAAATATATAAAATCTCTTTACCAACACAACTTTCAACAAATTAAATCCTTTATATACACGCACCAAAATCTCCCTTGATCCAACTTACAATATTTCCATGTAAGTTTATAATATCTTGAAATATTTTAAATATATTATTATCTTCAAGAATAATTTTTATTTTCTTAAATTTTCACCATTTTTCTATAATGAAGGAGTGGGACACGGATCGACAAGGGTCTACACATTCTTTTCATATATAAGTAGATAGATAAGGCTATGGGTTGAATCGAAGACGGGGATGGATGTGCTAAGCCAATTGGGTGAATTAGCCCGTCCTCTTTGATTTGTAAATGTAGCTGAGCTTATATGTTATGTGATTGTGACAATTCCTCCTTCACACAACGTCAACATATCATTTCCTCGACTTCTCCGTCATCTACCATCAATATGTTTCCTATTAATTAAAAAAATAAAATTATTGCATTTACAAGTCATTGCTTGCATGTTTCCTATTATTTGATGAGTCTGGACCGCTTGTTGGGAATCATGACTGAGCAGGAAAACAAAATTATGGCCGGTAGACTTTTGTTGGACGGATTAAATTAAAACATTTAGAACCAATGGACTCATATAACTAAGAGTTTCGTTGTCGTGTGTTGTATCTTTACCCCCGACCAAAATTCCAATACAACCAGCGCTGCATCATATTCATCACTTGGCAATTTGTATTTTTTATATAAACCATAGTTGTAGCCTCCTTTCTCCGTCTCCTGTTTAGCCATCCATGGAAGTCTGGATCTTCAACTACGTTCTCTTCTTCCTCATCTTCTACTTTCTTACCCAAAGGTTGCTCCAAAACAGAGGACTCCCACCATCCCCTGCACTTTCCCTTCCCATCATAGGCCATCTCCATCTCATAAAGAAGCCCCTCCATCGAACCCTTGCCAAGCTTTCCAAGCAACATGGTCCAATACTTTTCCTTCGTTTTGGATCCCGTCCGGTCCTTGTCGTGTCTTCTCCATCTGCTACAGAAGAATGTTTGTCCAAAAACGACACTGTATTCGCAAACCGGCCTCGTCTGCTTGCCGGGAAACACCTTGGTTATGATTATACTACACTTGTTTGGGCCCCATATGGCGATCACTGGAGGAACTTGAGGCGTGTGGCGTCTCTCCAACTCTTGTCATCGAATCGTGTTCAAAAGTATCTCGGGATACGCATGGATGAAGTTAAATCTTTGGTTGTTAGGCTTTTTAGGAGTACTTCAAAGGGGAGTGGTGAGTTTCAGGTCGTGGAGATGAAATCGATGTTCTTCGAGTTGACTCTTAATGTAATGATGAGGATGATTGCTGGGAAGAGGTATTGTAGGGATGGAGAGGATGAATTGGAAGAAGAGAAAAAGTTCAAAGAAATTGTGAGAGAGTCCTTTCAAGTGAGTGGAGCCACAAACATTGTAGATTTTGTGCCTATGTTGAAATGGGTTGGATTAAATAAAATTGAGAAGAAGCTTGAAATATTACAGAGGAAGAGAGACGAATTCATGCAAAACTTGATTGATGAACGCCGAAAACTAACCTCCAGTAATTCATGTTATGAGCAAAACAGCAAGACAATAGTTGATGTTCTTTTATCGGCTCAAGAAACTGATCCTGAATATTACACAGATGATGCCATCAGAGGCTTTATGCAAGTAACCTCTCTCTTTAGACTAGATTTTCTTTATCCATTGAAATCATACAATGTTTTTCGTATGTAAGTCAACTCTCTCCTTTTAGGTATTGTTGTCAGCAGGGACTGATACTTCTGCAGCGACCATGGAATGGGGGCTATCACTTTTGCTAAACAACCCAAAAACTCTTGAAAAGGCCCGAGAAGAAATCGACATGGAAGTGGGACAAAGCAGGCTTATCCACGAATCAGATTACGAGAGACTTGCATACCTCCATGCCGTCATAAGTGAGACATTTAGGATGTGCCCACCTGGCCCACTTCTAGTACCACACGAGTCATCCGAGGAGTGCATGGTGGGAGGTTTCTCAATCCCTCGTGGCACGATGTTGTTGGTGAACATTTGGGCGCTGCACAATGACCCTGTATTATGGGAGAATCCCACTGAATTTAAGCCCGATAGATTCCTAGGACCTGGACTTGTTAAGAATGGGTTCACATTTTTGCCGTTCGGGACAGGCAGAAGGGGGTGTCCAGGGGAGAGTTTGGCGATGGGATTGATTCCATTGACAGTGGGATGTTTGATTCAATGCTTTGAGTGGGAGAGAATGGGTGAGGAAATGGTGGATATGAGTGAAGGAAATGGGCTCAACATGCCCAAAGCTCAGCCCTTGGTTGCGAGGTATAGGCCGCGCCCAGCCATGATGAACTTACTCTCTCAACTTTAATTTTCTTTTTTTTTGTAGGTTTAATACTTCTTTTGGCCTCTATATTAGAGATAAATTATCATTTTGGTACCTATACTATTTTCATCAGTTTGGCCCTTGTACTCTACTTATCTTAGCAGTTTGGTCCCTGTACTTTAATTTTGTAATCCGGTTACCTCAACCCAAATTTCTGTTAAAAAATTAAAACAAATTTCAAATTCACTTAAAAATTTTAAAAATATTAAAAAACTAAAAAAATTATTAAAATTAACAAAACAAATCATAAAAATTTAAAAAAAGCCCAAAAAATTAAGATTAGAAAATTATAAAAAAAATCTTAATATATATTAAATTATAAAAAATTAAAATTATAAGTATGCTTCAATTTTTTTAAAAAAATCATATTTTAAAAATAAAACTTGTATTTATTTTTAAATTTTAGGGTTTTTAAAAGTTTTAATAATTTTATGTTATTTTTTAATTAAAAAATCAGAATTCATTAAGAATATCAAAAATTTCATAAAATGCAAAGAAATCCCTAAAATTTTAAAAAATCCATAAAATTTTTAATTTTTTAAAACATTATAAAAGTTTCTAAAAACCTAAAATTTCAAAAAACAAAACATATTTTTAAAATTTTATGAATTTTTCAAAAATTCATTTTTAAGTCTCACTTTCTTATAATTTAAAAAAATATAATTTTTAAAGATAGATTATGTTTTTTTTTATAATTTTTTAAGTTTTAATATATTTTGAGATTTTTATAATATTTTTGGATTTTTAAATAATTTTAAATTGTAAGTAATTTTTTTAAAAATTTACACTTGGAAACGTATCATTGGATGGTTTAATTTTTTACAGAAAATCAGGTTGGGGTAACAGGTTATGTAGAATGAAAATACATGACCAAATTGATAAAAAAAAATACAAGCAGTAAAGTGATAATTTAATTATAGTATAAGGGTCAAAAGAGGTATTAAGCCTTTTTTATTTTATATTTGTTCATCCCATGTTATTTCTCAAAATTGAAAATAGAGAATGTGAGTGAGATTTTTATTTTCTTTTGTAAGCTGAATAGTATAGTTCTATTTTGTTATCGCGTATCTTATCTCGTAGAAATCAAGTATTTGGATGAAATTATATATTGAATTTTCTTGATTGAGTTATTAAAGGAGTGGGATCTTTAGATTCAAATACTCAATTTTGAATGGTTTTTTGATAATTAAGATGTTGTAATTGAATCAATGTTTTAATTAAATAGTAGTGATGGTGACTATAATTTGTTGTATATTTTGGAATACTGTGAAGATAATTTATTTCTTATTTTATTTATCCATAAAAAAGGTTGTAGGGTCACAATGAAAACAAGGTTTGTTAATGCATTGGATCATGTTTCTCAATAATTGAAGTGGGCAAACTAAATAAAGATGTGAATCAAGAATGCCTTCAACCATTTATAGGAATGGAAGATGCTTTAGAATACAACACTAAGTATGCAAAGCAAGAAGATTTTGGGATACGTAAGAATTGTATTACGAAATATCGAAAAAATCAAGAGATTATTGGACAACTATTTGTTTGTTCAAAAGACAGAAAGTATCTTGAAAAAGGAGACAAGGTTCAAGAACCTTCGGATGAGACACGAGTGGGATACAAAGCACTGATTTACGTCTCCAAGAAACATGTCAACAAATGGTTAGTTTCTAGATTTGTTAAAGATCACAACCACAAGCTCGCGACTCCAAAAAGTGCTCTATTTTTACGACTTCATAAAAAAGGACAAGAGCTCAAAGAAATTTGATTGATGCACTTGATGATTCGGGTATTTGCCCTAGTAAAATCATGTCAGTTTTAGCTAATGAAACGGGAGGCATTGATATGGTTGGCTTAACTAAGAGGAATATTCAAAAAATTTTAAGTAGTAGAAGGTAGAAATAACTTAAAAAACAAGATGCACAATTAATGCTTAGTTACTTCAAGGAATGTCAATCAAAGAATCTGAGATTTTTTATTTATTTTTTTTTTTATGCAATACAAATGGATCCTAAAGGTCAACTAGCTAATTGTTTTTGGGTTGATGCTAAATCCAGGATGGCATATAAGTATTTTGGTGATGTGGCTTTTGATCCAACCTATTTGACAAATAGGTATAAAATTCCTTTTGTTCCTTTCACTAGAGTTAATCATCATCACTCCATCTTATTTGGTTGTGCTTTGTTGTGGGACGAGATTGAAGAAACATTTGTGTGGTTATTGAACACTTGGTTGGAAGCAATGTTTAGTTTTCATCCAAAAACAATTATTACAGATCAAGATGGGGGCATAATTAATGCAGTTGCAATGGTATAGCCACATACTACACATCATTTTTGCATGTGGAACATTGAATTTTTTTTTCCAAAAGTATCTTAGTCATATTTACCATCAATTCGATGATTTTAAAGATCAATTTTTAGGTGCATCCGTTATACTTTAGTTTCAAATGAGCTTGAATCATAATGGAGAAAGATGATTGAAAATTACGGTTTACAAGATAATAGTTTATTGAAAAAAGTTGTATTACATTCGGAGAAAAATGGATCCTTGCTTATGTGAGATTCAACTTTTGTGTCGGAATGTCGACTACTTAGAGAAATGAAAGTATGAACAAATATTTCAAAGGTTTTGTTAACTCGAGCATATATATCCATAGATAAGTTTGTGATTTAGTATGAATAGACCTTTGATGCAAAATACAACAAAGAAAGGGAGAATAACAAAGAATTCGAAGCGAATTAAAAAGGCATTATACCCAATGGAGAAAGAAGCTTGAAAGGTGTACACAAGAAAAATTTTCAAAAATATTTCATAGTATACAAGTAGAGGGTGCATGAGTTTAACAAAGAAAATGTAGAATATATTATGACATTTGATGCTGGTCAACAACCATAACTTATGTCATATGTTTGATTTGGTATTCATTACCTAAACATTATATTTTAAATCGGTGGATAAGAAATGCTAAAAAGGGAGAAGTTGATAATCAAATCATGGCTTCAACAATATTATTTAACACTGCAATGGTTCATTCTTTGCAGCTTTCAGAAAATGCTTCAAGAGCTCAAAAACATGATGATGTAAACAATTACTTGAAGAGCTTGATGCCTTGAAAATTGAAGATGAGAAGACTAGTAGCATTGACATTTTGAGAAGCAAGAATTCTCTTAAGGATATTGACACACAATCTTATATTACATGATCCTGGTGTCCATCTCTAAAGATGAAAAGAGCTTTAGAGCAAAAACCTCTTCATGTTGTAAGCAAAAGGGGTCCACTCCAAAAGCAATACAAGTATTGTATGATATTTAAAGTTTAATACTTCTAATTTTTACGATTTCAGACTACCAAGCTTTTTTTTTTTTATAATATATATGTGCACAAATTTATTTATTTATTTTCTTTGTTGAAGGTGTGATTACAATAAATAAATAAAAATTAGTGTCAAATCTCCTGTTTCGCTTAAATAGACGAGGTAATATTTAAATGTTATAAATAATTATTATTTTTTTGTTAAAACATTTTATTTTTATTGTTAACATTATTTTTTTTAAAATGTTGTCAAGATATCACTTAAAATATTTTTGTGTATATAGGATTCTGATGTGGTTCAAAGCCAAGGAAACATATCTTTAAAATCTCATCCAACTTATTTTACGGAAATTTTTTTAACTTTGATATTACAAAATCTTACAAAATATTTTTTTATGTATTCATTTTATAAATTAATTAAAATAGTCACTTTTGTTTAGCTCAAGTTATATTTTAGTCACTTATGTTTAAAATGTTATGTTTTAATCACTCACATTAACGTGTTGTAACATTTTAGTTAATGAGCCATTAATTGTCATTAATGGTTTAACAGTAAGCTTACGTGACATGTTAAATCATCATTTCAAACAAAAAATATTAGGTTAAATTATACAATTGGTTCCCGTATTTTTTCGTTTTGAGCAATTCAATGTTTTTTTTTTATGTTCTTTTTTTATGTTCTTTTAACTTTTCCTTTTTTCTTCTTCTTTATTTTCCATTCTCTTGTACTTCTCCCTTTATTTTCCTCCTTTCTTCATCTCTTTTAACGTAATTTTTTTATATTTTCCTTTTGTTAAAGCTTTTTTTATGTTTATAAAAAGAGAAAAGGCGAAAGCTGAAACCAAAATAAAACTTATTTCACATATTCTCATTCCACAATTACAAACTCTCATCATCCACCACCGCTTTAATGAACCAATTTGGATCTCTCAATGACCTAGTCCACAAGCTCGCCTCACTAGAAGACCTCGCCAATCGTGACTTATGGCAGTCCACTCTCAAGAAAGTTTTTCGAGCCCATTCCCTTAACCTCCTAACCAACCCCCACGACCACCTTATCTATCTTACCTACAACATTCTTGCCCTCTCGAAATTACGTTGCCTCATGGATTCTTCAAATGAGCTCTATACTATCAATGTCTAAAACGACCACCATACAAAACTTACCTTCAACTTTACCCAAACCAGTTTGGTTCCATGCTTGACTTCCAATCAAGCTTGCTTGGGAATATCCAAGAAGGTTTAGATCATATTTATCGTTTGCTTAATTTTATTCGTCAGAAAATAAAATAAAAGGAAATGAATAATTTACATGATTTTGTAAAAGTTTGGAAACAGAAAAAAATTTAATTTATATTTAGATTTGATTAAGGATGTGGTTTTTAATATTGATTAGTTAGATCCAATTTTATTTTCAAAATTAGGTTATATTCAAATCAAGATTTGATTAAGAATTATTGATATTCGATTTTTAGTGAAATTCAATTTAGAAATCATGTGAGGAAACAAGGACTTGGTTTATTTGGTGGGTAAAGATTATGTTTCTACAGTGAAGAATATGAGAAGAGAGAAAAATAAAGGGGAAGAAGAAAATGAAAATAAAGAAATAAAAAGAAAATTGATAAATTGTTTAAAAAAATAAAAAAAAAGAGTATAGAGAGTGGTTTTAACTAATGGAAAACATAGAAAAACTACGTTAAAAGAAACAGAGAAGGGAGGAAAACAGAGGGAGAAGGAGAAGAGAATGGAAAAAGAAAAAAGAAAAAAAAGGAAAAGTTCAAAGAACAAAAAAGAAAAAAAGTAAATTTCTCAAAATAAAAAAACAATACAGCCTGAATTTACAAGAGATAATCCAAGCACCGTAACAAAATCAATTAGTATGGCAACAACTAAAATGCCAAAACAGTAACCATGCCATCATAGCTCAATTAAACATTTGGCAAATTAAATAATAGAACTATAAAACACGAAACTTTGATCATCTAATAAACATCCTTGCTGCGACTTAGTCAACTCCAATTTTAAACATGTTGGATCTGTCAATACTAGCTTGGCTAAGGCATCCACCATACAATTAAGCTCCTAGGCATTTTAACAAAGCAAACACCATTGTTGACTCTTAACCAAACCAACACTGTCTTCATTAGTTTCTTATACAGTCCAAGGTTGAGTAGAACATAAATAACCCAATTAATAACAACACAAAAGTTTGACTCAATAACAAAAAATGCAATCACATCCCACTTTGTTTCAACAACATTTTCAAAGAGTCTGAACAATATATATATATATATATCTATATCATTATGCCAAAAAATGTAATCATTAATCACAACTCATATCACCAATAAACTTTAATCCAACAAATCAATCTTTCAAAACTCTAATGGTAGAGCACTGATAGTCACAAAACTAACTAAAAATACGACAAAGGTAAATGTACTTATTGATAAATAGTATAGCTACGGTGAGTAATGAGAACTAAAGTACTAGTAATTACCATTTTCCTATTATTTAACCAACAAATTGGAGTGATTGGTTTAAACTAAAATCTACTAAATTAATTAACTAAAGAACTCAACAAAGAATAAATCAGGAATTTAATTGAATGCTAACCAAGAAGCTAAACAATACCCAGAAAAGAATCCACCTACACTTCATCTATCATTATGAATCTGAATTAAACGATTTATTCACTTGGTATCTTGATCCGTAAAAATCCCTAAATTATGCTAATATCCCTTTCAAGACTAAGAGTAACTGACTCTAGGTTGATTAATTAAAATTTCTTTCTAATTAAAACCTCTATTATCGCATTAACTTGATCTATGGATTCCCCTATTAGATTTGACTCTAATCTAGTAGATTTATGTCATCCTATTTCTAGGATTGCATGCAACTCCACTCAATTATGTTAGACCTACTCTTAAACAAGGACTTTTTAACTTACATACAACTTATGTTCGAATGTAACAAAGACAAATTTGAGTTATAATGAAAATTTTTTATTTCTTTATTGATTTCATATATATATTTACATTGCGATAGATAAGTTAAAAAATACATCATCAGTGTCGTTGGGGAGAATGTGTGATGCACAACAGTGGGTGACGGTCGCGAGGAGAATTTCTACGCACAATTATTAATGAAGGCTCATAAATTCCACCGTCCTGATTATTTTCGTTTTCACCCCCACCCTTGTCGCCATCAGCTTCGTCTTCGTCTTTGTCTTAGTCTCGATTGTCTTCTTCCGTGCTCGAGTGTGGTGCCGTCTTAGCCTCTTATCGTGTATCCTCCACTCCAACAGAAGATGGTTGCGCCAATAACCCACCTCAATAGAATAATGATGCGGTAGGTGTTTGAGAAACTATTGGCGTATAAGTGTATATTGTCCCAAAACTCGTATACGTCGGCATTAACCCGAGCATCGAAACTGGCATTGACTACTGGATTGATGACAACATCGGTGTCGTCATCGTTGAAGTTACATGCGGCGACATCTGGCTCAGCATATGCGACATAATGGAAGTCGGCATAGGGGTGTAGAATGCGAGGAACGTTAATGCCTTGAAATATATACCTGTGAAAACAAAAGAACTAGGGATGTGCGATGCTGCGTAGTCCGGTGCTTGTGAAAAAAATACGAGGTTAGTGAAATGAATAGGAATAAGTAAAGTTAATTGATTGGAATATTGCGTAGATATAGGAGGAGCTTCTTTGGTCGGAGTCGATGACAAACCCGTCGTGCGATCGTATTTAGCCTTACGTTACTGGAGTTGTCATCGTTGCCTTTTCCGACAAAGTTGCCTACTCCTCACCTTCGCCGATAGTAGATACAACTTGCTGATGACTTTGAACCATAACATGTACTTCAAACAAGCCGCCGTGGCCGATGAAAAAAATGGTTCACGGATGCGTAAGAATTTCATCCTACAATCCCAAGCACCGATGTGGTCCTTATGAATCTTTTTCCAGTCCTCGTCGTTCTTCCCTGCAAGTCCACCTTGTGCAGCTCATCCATGTCTTACAGTGGTAGTGAAATATTTTACCTCCACTGAACTGTCGCATCACCGATCCAATTCGTGCATTTCTACCGTCACGTACACTATCAACGACACCTTCGAGTCCCACGTAATTCGATTGGCCAACAATTTTGGTGGGATACAAGATATGATATTGGTGTTGGCATATGACATCCATTCAAATTGAAGTGTATAATTGTAAATTTCATTATCTACGAAATTTTATTTTACAAATCATTTCATAATTAATATATGTTCAAAAGAATAAGTAACTAACCTCAGCTTCCGAGAGTTAATCTAACAACAGCCTAATATCTTCCAACTGGTCGAGTAGTCCCACGTAACTTAGCCCATGGTTCCACTTGTACAAGCGATATGTTAGTTCAAACATATAATAAATAAAAATAATTACTATGTAAACTACGTATTTATTAACAAATAATTTTTACCTTGTCACCAACGGGAACATGTATGGGTTACTTACTCGGGACGTAGAAACAATAGTCACCACCAGGCCAACAACTGTAGCAAGAGTAGGCAACCACTAATTGACATTTTATCCAATTTTTTTGCCCGACACAACTCTTAGTACAACGAAGCCAACACGGCTGATCCCCAACTCAATTGTCTGCATTCTTTGAAGTCCACTAGGTGTAATGCCACCTTACGTGCACCAAATTTCAAGATTTATCAAGCATTAAAATGTCCTCAATTAACTTTAGAATGAATGCTCAGGTGTATTGTTATTTGATGATGTTGGTCGCGTGCGGAGGAAGCTTCTTGAAATTGGTCCCCAACCACTTCATCTCTATTTGGCCACATTCAAATGAATTCGGGACCTTCCCAATAATGTCGCGCAGAGGTCCTCTTTACCGGGAACTACCGCTGATTTCGTGACGTCTGGCGCATCCACCGGTAGATCGAGTTGTAACGCTACATTCTTGAGTGTGATTGTACACTCATCCCATAGAAGATGGAAAGTGTGTGTTTCGAGCCTTTATCTTTCCGCCAACACACTGATGAGTGTAGGATAGAGTTTGTAGCACCGAGCATACGAGACGTATGCAAGAATCTCGCTTCTTGCAAGTAATCACGAATTTTGGTGATCGAAGGTGTTGCCAATTTATGTATGATCCCCTCCAAAATATGATCATCCCGCCTATTTATAACGACAAAATAATTTATTCTAAAATAAAAAAGCTTTAAATTTAACTTAATTAAAAATAACAAAATTTAAAATTTCGTCTTACCGTTACTAGTTAAGCGGCAGAAATGTGCTTCTAGTCGAAACGAATTAGAGAGGTTGTCACTCGTGAAAACTTAATAATTAAAAAAAACTAAAATTTTTAAACGAGAATATTTATAAGTTTAGAACAAGAGCTTGAGAAAATTGAGAGAATAGAAAGATTTGAGAGAATAGGATGTGAATGAAAAAAAAAGAGTAAAATTGGGTGGCATTTATAGGGAAAATTTTTGGACTGTTAGGCATTTAAAATTTTTTATCGTTGCCCGACCAACATTCAAAGAGCCGTTAGATTGACCGTTGGGGGAAAACGCAGCCAGCTGAACGTGATTTTCATTTATCTTTCTAAAGATGACTTATTTCCCTAATTTTTGAAAAAAAAACCCTAACACACTGATTTAAAAAACACGACATATACAAGTAAATTAACCCCATTAAAATTAAAATAGAAATCTTCGTCATATCTGCACTATAATATATAGAAGGAAGGTGTTAAAGTTGTAACACCCCTCACCCGTATTCAACGCCGGAATAGGGTTATGGAGCATTACTGGACTTATAACACATTTAAACATATATTTCACATACAATTAGTCAATTCATATACAATTCATTCACATCCAATCATTTTGTCCCTAATACGAGCCTACGAGGCCCTAAACATGCATTAGGAATGGTTCAGAACTAAACTGACAACTTTGGAAACTTTTTGAACATTTATAAAATTTTCTTAAAAACAGGGGACACACACTCGTGTGGCCCAGCCGTGTGTCTCACACAGCTAAAGACACACCCGTGTCACAGGCCGTGTGGACATTCAAAATGGAAGCACATGGCCGTGTCCTAGCTCGTGTCTGACCCCATGTAACTCTCTGACTTGGGTCACACGGCCAACACACATGTCCGTGTGACTAGCCCGTGTGCCCTAAAAATGGCCATCCACGCCCGTGTGCAAGGCCATGTACTAAGCCGTGTCAAACCTGTAAGGTATATTGACTTATGCCACACGACCAAGTCACACGCCCGTGTGTGAGGCCATGTGGAGCATACTGACTTTTTTTTTATTTCAATACCAGGGGACACACGACCATGTACGTGACCGTGTGTCACACACGGTTGAGACACATGCCCATGTGGACAAAAATAGGCTATTTACCAAGCCAATTTGTCACCCTATCTCATGTACACCTACACCAAACATCAATAACACCAAAATATAGCATTAATAGACATATAAATCAACCTTAAATTAATCATATTCTATACCATCTCATTTCTCATCAATACAAATCACAAATACCACAATATGCCATCTAATTTCATGCCTAATTTTACTTATCAAAACATCAATACAACCATTTCCTAAACATGCATTATTTTGCCTAATTACATAAACATACCAAGCTCAATTCTCATCTATTAAATACCCTTGATTAACAAATAACAAAAAGCATAACATATTCATCTCCAACCTCATAACCAAGCCATATACACATTAATATATACATAACCACTTCATCCAAAATAAGCCAACCCTCATGGCTATATACAAACCAAGACATAGACATTCATGAGCCAGCTCAAATGGCAAAGTTTAATACCAAAATACATGTCAAAATGACCATAATCCTATACATGCCACATAACTAAAACATAAGCTCAAAAGTACCAAATTGATAGTTGGATAGTGTGACAAAACTTCCGATGATCCCTGAATCCAAGCTAGCTTTGGAATCACTATAAAAGATGGTAAAATGCACAAAGTAAGCTTTATAACTTAGTAAGCTCGTATGAAATAAACTCAATTTTATCATAGATATACAATTCAAAAAATTTAATATAACAACATATATATCATTTAACAAACAAACCTTTCACATATTCAACCATAATCTTATATAAGAACTTCACAACTTCTTCGTTTTAAGCTTATACAGTTCATGTACATACCTGTACCACCTCATATCAATCTCATACTCAACCACGTCTTTCATTTACCCGTTGAACCATTTGGAATAATATCGGACACTCAGGAATCTCGCACAAAAGTGCCACATATATAGCCAATGCTATCTTAATCACATATCACACATATGATCACTCTCGAGCTATCAACAGGCTTGCTCATACAAGTTGTAGGTTAAGACGTAGCTTCACGGTGCTGCTCACACAAGCTGCCAAGTAACCGCAACACCTGCCGATATACTCAGCCACCGGTAGGACGTACAAGACCAGCACCCGAATCACACGATCACAATAAGCCCTAATGACATGTCACTAGTATCCTATCTATTTCTAAGGTTCAGTCGGGATTTCCAATGACGGATCGTCGTCGAATCATTGTCAAACATATCCGTAGTCTTGTGTTCACAATTTATGCAATTCAAAGCATTTAAAATATATTTACAATGAAACTTATTACATACGAACTTACCTCGGATGTAAAAACGGCTAAACTGCTTGATTAGTTGAGAACTTTGTTTTTCCCCCGTTCTAGATCCAGATTTCGTTTCTCTTGATCTATATAATATCAAATTCAGCTTATTTAATCATCACTATATTCAATTTAATCCAAAATCACATTAAGGCACTTCTACACATTTGCCCCTAATGTTTCACATCTTTTACAATTTAGTCCTTATTTCATAAAAACACAAATTCATGCAATTCAACTACAACCCATGCTAACCGAATTACAATTAGGTCCCTAGCAGCCCATATTTTCCATTTATTTCACATTTTAACCACAAAGTTTCCACATTTCACAATTTAATCCCTAATTTACATTTTTACTAAAAATCACTTAACAAAACTTGTATAACTATCATCAAACATCCATAATCTATCATTAAACATCAAATTACTCATGTATTCATCAATGGAAACATCTAAAATATTTAAAAATTTTGCAAAATAGTCCCTGGGCTAGCTAGACTAAGTTGCAACGATCTCAAAAACATAGAAATCATTAAAAACGTGACAAAAATTGAACTTACATGCAAGGAGAAAGATGGCTGAATTCTTGAGATAAGAACAATACTATTTTTCTTAGGTTAATTTCGGCTAGAAGATGAAGAAAGATGATAACCATTTGTTTTTCTATTATTTTACTAACATATACTTACAAATTTACTATATTAACCTTAATAATAAACCATTAATTCACCTAATTAATGGCCATACTTGTTCACTCATAAAAAATGGGTTAATTACAACATAAGGACCTCTAATTCAAGATTCTATAGCTATTTGACACCTTTAGCTATTAGAACATCACTTTTGTACTTTATGCGATTTAGTCCTTTTTATCAAATTGACTAATCAAACGATAAAATTTCTTAACAAAATTTTCACACAAACATATTATCATGCTGTAAATATTAAAATAATAATAAGATAAATATTTTGACCTCGAATTTGTGGTCCCAAAACTACTGTTCCGATTTGACTAAAAACGGGCTATTACAAAGGCCTTCCTTCTTTAACATCTATCATGGCTATTTTAGCATTATTAACCATAATAGTTAAATTCCAATTTTGATGCCTTTATTTTTTTTAATAATATAAAATTTTAATTTTAGTCCTTATATTATGCTTAAATTTAAGATTTGATATCTATATTTTAATTGTTGACTTAATTTGATACTTCAACGTAATTAGTCTGAATATTTTATTCTAAATAACATGTTGGTCTAAATTAAAAGAATTGTTAACACCGTTAAAGTTTTTTGTTAAATTCAAATCCATTACAATACCATTCTCCATGACATGTTTATCGAGTGAGTACTTTTTTAATTTTAGAATATCACATCAACAAATTTAATAAAATAAAAATTAATGGTGTTAACAATTTGATTTAATTTTTTAAAATCAAAAAATAAAAAAAAAACTAAATTCTTACAAGACTAAATTTCAAATTGTTATAAAATAAAGAGAGATGGGGAGAATAAAGAATAAAGAAAATATGAAAGCAATAGAGAATGTACTTTATTAATTAAATGGATGATTACAATGCTTCATCAGAGTCTCTATTTATAGGCATAAGAAGTATAAAAGAAGTAGAGATCCAGTTCTAATAACTATTAGAATTTAAAGTACATCAAAACTTTATCTTGATCATGATGGACATCTACTTAATAAGATATTCATAACACTCCCCCTTAGATGTCCATTTGTAGATAATGTGTCTCGTTAAAACCTTATTAGGAAAAACCTTGTGGGAAAAAAACCTAATGAAGGAAAAAAAGTACGCAATCTTCTATTACGAGTTGTCTCATTAAAAACCTTTACTAGGAAAATCTAACGGGACAAAACCTTAGTTAAAGGAAAAGAGTACAACTTGTTTTAGACTCCGCCTAATGGCAACATTACATTATATCTTTGAGTTGACGCATTCCAATCTTGTGTAGTAGTCTTTCAAATGTTAAAGTTGGCAATGCCTTAATAAAAGATATGCTAAATTATCACTAGAACGAATTTTTTGAACATTTATATCACCTCTTTTCTCAAGATCATGTGTGAAGGATAATTTTGGCGAAATATGTTTTGTTCTATCACCTTTAATGTAACCACCCTTCAATTGAGCTATACATGCTGCATTATCTTCATTTAAGATAGTTGGCATCTTTTCCTATAAAGGCAAATTGTATATCTTCTGGATATGTTGGGTCAATAACCTTAGCCAAACACACTCTCGACTTGCCCCATGCATTGCAATTATTTCTACATGATTTGAAGAAGCAGCAACTAATGTTTGCTTTGTACGAGGATCTTAGACATTGATAATTCATTTCAAGTACTTTATTAATCCAACCTTTTATCTTCTCCCCCTAATGTTGGGAAAACTGACAACTTATGTCATAATTAAATCTCGAATTAATAGCTCAAAAATATTATAAGGAGACTCATGTAAATATACATTCCCAATATCTTATTATGACCCATCTTTGTGCGTTGTGGTGGAGTAGTTGGAACATATACCGCACATCCAAAAATTGTAAGATGGGAAATATTTGGCTCTTAACCAAAAATCAATTGTAATGGGGAGTATTTATAATTTATTGGCTTGATGCGTACAACATGTAAATCAATACAATCTTATACTGAAATAGAAAGTTTTGTTCTCATAAGTAATGATTTAGTTATCAGTTAGAGACATTTGATAAATAATTCAGCTAAATCATTTTGTGTGTAAACATGAGCTATAGGATGTTCAACTTTTATCCCAATTGACATGCAATAATCATTGAAAACTTGGGATGTAAACTCACTAACATTTGCAAGATGAATTGTTTTAATTGCATAATATGAAATTAATCATTTAAACAAGTAATCTCACAAACGACAGGTTGCGAGTTGATAACGCATGTGATTATTTTGTAGATACATTTACCAAAATAATATAATATCAAAACCATCCACATGGTGGATGAATGAGCCCATATTCATTTCAGAAATGCAATACATTATATCTCAGCTTTAGCTAGTGAGTTTCTAAGAATCAATTTTCATTGAGAACAAGCAATAAATGAGAATTTTTTAAATTAAAGAATCTTCTGGTTCTTTAATGAATGTCCATATGAATTCTTAATTAATTTTCACATCATATATGATCCAGGATGGCCTAACTGGTCACGCCAAGTAGTAAATGTATTTGTATTAGTAAACTTCTGGTTTACTTTAACATGTGTTTCAAGTGTACTAAATTGTAACAATTTGATAATTTTATTATCATTCCTTTTAATTTGTATCCACATATAAGTATTATTGTGACATTTACTACTGGAAATGTCTATATCAATGTGAAGTCTATAATACCACTAAGTCAATAAATATAATTTCCAAATAATTATATGCAGTATTCGTTTCAGGGAATATGCCACAATCTTCAAATGCCTAAAAATCTATTAATAGCAAACTTTGAGAGTAGATCTTATTTTTCAGGTGTACAATAGGTACATGACTAATGATTTTTCATACATAAGTTTTCTCTATTGCAAGTTCTCATCAGTAATATTTTACCACGTAATTGTAATTGAGAACTTATTTTGAATAATGTAAAGTTATGCTCACAATTTTTAAAAACATGCATGTCGTGACCGTTTTTTGACAAAAACGGGAATCGAACTTGGGTTTCAAAAATGAATAAAACGGGAGTCGCCACCGACCTTTTATTAGGTGTGATCGGATCACCTTTGTTTTAATAAAACATTTTGATTTACTAAAACAAATGTTTTTGGTCTACGATCATTTGAGAAAATAGGTTCGGGAGTCGGTTACGTGCGAGGAAGGATTAGCACCCTCGCAACGCCCAAAATTGGTACCGAATTGATTAATTAATGTCCCAATGTCGAAAGTTTAAAAGAAAAATTTAGAAAAAAAACGAATTTAGAAATTTGGGTCTTTTTTGGAAATGTTTGAGTCTTTTTTAGAATCGACGATTAAGATTTCCTTGTTTCGAATGGACCAAATATCACATCCAATACATGGGACACGATAATTTCAATCCTCAAATCCAAGGTCGTCTCTTGATCCCTAAGACTCATTTATTAAAATAACAAAAGGTTATTCGATTATTTGGTCAAGCAAGAGAACCGAAACCCAACACATAGGGCACGGTCCCTCGAATTTCCAAACATGGAATATTGCCTTATTTTCAAAAATGTTAGCTTTTAGAGTGAAATTGATGAAAAACTATATTTTAAAGAAACGTTATTTGAAAAACGGAAATAGGGTCATGCAATGAATAACGGTGATGCAACACCAATTATGTACAAAAATACTCTTATAGATATAATAACGATAATAATGATAAAGCTAGTATATACAAATAACAATATAATAATGATAATAGTAATAATAATAGTAGCAATGGAAAATATATACAGTATAATATAATAATAATAATAATAATAATAATTATAGTACTAATAATGTTTAATGATAGTGATAATAATATGGAGTATGCACAATAGAATAATATAAATATAATAAATATAATAACAATAATAATAGTAGGTATAAAATATGTACAAAAATAATATAACTATAGTAATAATAATATGCAATATATGTACAAAGTAATAATAAAAATATAGTAGTAATAATAATAATGTACAACATATAAATAAATAATAATAATTACAAAGATACTAAAAGTGGGGTGAAATTGAATTAAAAAGGATAATTCTGTGGCAATTCGAAATAGAATAAAGAAAGGGGGGGCCTATCTGAAATGCGCGCAAAAGAAAGGGGACCAAAAGCGAAATTATTCCCTGCAACCTGCGCGCCGCGTTCTGCGCAGGACTAAATTGGAGCAGAAACAAGATGTTGGGCCAAATTCGAAAAAGTGAAAGAAACAGATTGGAACGGTGAAGAAAAGCGGAAGGGTCAAATGCGCAATTAGACCCTTCCACGAAAACACGCGGATCTGCTGACCGGGTCGGGTCATATGCGCGGGTTGGGACCAAAACGGCGTCGTTTTGGCACCTTGCCACCAAACCCCAAAACGGCGCCGTTTCATGATATTATAAAACCAAGTTTTTCCTTTTTTTTTTCATTAGTGCAGCTCCCTCTAAAAAAAAAAGAATCTCTCCCTCTCTCAACTCTCTCGGCCTGGGCGATTTCCGGCCACTTCCCCCGCCGTCGTGCCGCCGCGCCGGCCACCGCCGGCGGTGGCCGGGAAAGGTAATTTCTTCCTTCTTCTTCCCTTTTTTTTATGTTTTATCTTATATATATATATATATATATATATATATATATTCGTGGACAAAAAAAAGGGTGCGAAATGAAAAAGAAAGATAAAAAAAAAAAGAAAAAAAGAAAAAAAAGAAACCTTCGAATATTGAGATCTGGCCTTTGGGTTTTGATTTGTTTGTGTTATTGCTTCGGTAATTCTATTTGTGAGAGTATTGCACTCGCACTTTTGAATCTCCAAAATTTCGCGTATCTCTGATGTTTGAAGTTTTTTTTATTTCGAAATCAAAAGAAATCCCCCTGTGTACATCTATGTTCGGTCTTTTATAACCGAAGAAAAGAAAAAAGGAAGATAAAAATACAATATTATCTCTGCTTATTGCGGCCATTGTTTGTCTCGTTCTGCAGGTGGGCTTGATGGTGGCAGACCGGCCATAGTGGAGAGGCGATGGTGCTTGCGGCGCACCAGGGGGCGCGAGTGAGGGGCACGCGCGCGGCGCCTCTGGAGTCTGGCTGCTAGGGTTTCTTGAAAACCCTCAACACATGGGTTGTTTGGGCTTTTTAGATTTGGACTTATTTAACAGTGGTTTGATAGGCTTAGGTTTGGTAAATTGGGCTTGGGTCCTTTGTTGTAAATGGACATTTGGACTGTTAAATGTTTATTTTGGATTTCTGTTTCGTTTTGGCTAATGGGCCTCAGTTTGATTTTGGGCCTGGGTTAATGAACCCGGGCCAAAATTGGTGATTACAGCTGCCCCTCTTTGCTCATTGTCGTGAAACGAGAATAGAGCAAAGACGATAGAAGAACCAATTTTGCCCGGTCTTGGCCAAGCCTTGACTTGTTGGTACTCGTTTTCTTCAAACAGCTTCAAACTCCACTGTAACTCGTTGCTTTAATCCGCTTCACTGTTTTTGTTATATCATCAGGGAGATAACATTTCCTATTCCATTGCTTCTTCAGGGGCACAGTAACTAGTGCCTTGATTGGCTTTGATGTGATTTCAGGCAGAAGAGGTTCTCATTTACTTCACCAGGGCTTCAAGGAAATAAATCTGAATTTTTCAAACTGCTTCCTTGCTATCTCCGGGGACTTCGATCTTCATTCTATTCCACTGCTACTTCTGAGAGATATAGCCCATAGCTTCATCATGCTCTTGTTCAGTCTTCTTTGTCCACTGGAACTTCTTCGTCCGATTTGCTCAAGGCGACTTCAGTCTTCCATCTGTAAGTACCTCCGCGTGTGCCTCGAGGCTTAACCACATTTTTTTTACCAACAGAATTTGAAAAGTAGAAATTGAAAATACCTCAGCGTGTGACCCGATGCATCAACTCACCTCTCACAATATGAGTTGACGTTTTGAAAAGAAATTAAAAGACACCTCAGGGTGTGACCCGAGGCTCAACTCACCTCTCTCTGAATAGTTGAGCCTCTCTCTGAATATGAGTTGATCTTTTGAAAAGAAATTAAAAGACACCTCAGGGTGTGACCCGAGGCTCAACTCACCTCTCTCTGAATATGAGTTGATCTTTTGAAAAGAAATTAAAAGACACCTCAGGGTGCGACCCGAGGCTCAACTCACCTCTCTCTGAATATGAGTTGATCTTTTGAAAAGAAATTAGAAGACACCTCAGGGTGCGACCCGAGGCTCAACTCACCTCTCTCTGAATATGAGTTGATCTTTTGAAAAGAAATTAAAAGACACCTCAGGGTGCGACCCGAGGCTCAACTCACCTCTCTCTGAATATGAGTTGATCTTTTGAAAAGAAATTAAAAGACACCTCAGGGTGCGACCCGAGGCTCAACTCACCTCTCTCTGAATATGAGTTGATATTTTGAAAAGAAATTAAAAGACACCTCAGGTTGCGACCCGAGGCTCAACTCACCTCTCTCTGAATATGAGTTGATATTTTGAAAAGAAATTAAAAGACACCTCAGGGTGCGACCCGAGGCTCAACTCACCTCTCTCTGAATATGAGTTGATATTTTAAAAAGAAATTAAAAGACACCTCAGGGTGTGACCCAAGGCTCAACTCACCTCTCTCTGAATATGAGTTGATATTTGCAACTGGAATCTCAAAATATATCATCTGGTGGAACTCGGATGTCTTCTTTCTCCTTGTTTTGGCGCAACCATCGTCAAGACTTCTTACTTTACTGGCGTACCTGTATGTGTCATGTGTGATGATGTCATGATATGCATGTGTTTGTCCTAAATGCCTACATGATTATGCCATGTGTCTTGGGCTTGTTCGTCATATATCTCTTCTTGTTACGACTCTCATGATGACCTACATTCACTGCTTCGACTCTTGACTTTCCTCGGGCTTGATACCCGCCCTCAGGTTCTACGAGTAATTCGTGTTTCTAGGTTTTTTTTGCCCCCTATTAAACTTCGTCCTTGCTTTGAAGCTCCCGTATTTGCCCAATTCTCGTCCAGGTAATGCTCCATGTTCTTTTCGTTTAGAGTGTGTAGTTTTACTATTTATCTCCAAAATGAAACATAAGTAAAATGCATGAAAATGGCAAAGTAGGTATGAAAGGTGTTCCTCGTATCTATATTTATTTCAAAAGCAGCAAGAAAATTGACAAGGAATGACTCGATTAAGAAAGCATTATAAAAGGAAAACAAGTTTAGTCGTAGTAAATGCTCTAGACATCCGACGTATGAACTTCTCCATGTTTCTTCATCCTGAATCTTTTCGAGCAAGATTTTTCGTGTAGAAGATTCTCGAGCTTCAGAGTCCGCTTCGATACTATGATCTCGCCGTTTGACTCTTTGTTCAACCCATTCTTGTTTTTTTGGACCGAATTTGCTTTAGGACGCCCTTTCGGGTTTTCATCCTAAGCCTTCTCTGTTTATCAGGATGCTTCTTTTTTTTTTTTAGGCATAATATTTCTTTACAGCGTCTGAGTTCACCGGATTTGGTAACTCCTTCCCATCCATTTCAGTGGGGATCAAAGCTCCACCTGAGAAAGCTCTCTTGACGACGTATGGTCCTTCCCAATTCGGTGCCCATTTTCCTCGAATGTCCTTTTGTATAGGGAGAGTCTTCCTCAACACGAGTTCTCCTTCGCGAAATTCTCTTGGACGCACCTTCTTATTATGGGCTGCAATCATTCTCCTTTGGTACATCTGTCCGTGGGAAATTGCTTTCAAGCGTTTTTCTTCGATCAGATTCAGTTGGTCATATCGAGTCTGAAACCATTCAGATTCTTCTAATTTTGACTCCATTAAGATTCGTAGAGAAGGGATTTCCACCTCAATGGGCAGCACGGCTTCCATTCCATAGACTAGAGAGAAAGGAGTTGCCCCCGTGGAGGTCCGCACACACGTGCGATACGCGTATAGGGCAAATGGTAGCTTCTCGTGCCAGTCTTCATACGTCTTGGTCATTTTCCCAATGATCTTCTTGATATTCTTGTTAGCGGCTTCTACTGCTCTGTTCATCTTTAGACGATAGGGTGAGGAATTATGATGCTTTATTTGAAATTGCTCACATACTTCCTTCATCATTTTGTTGTTCAGATTTAAAGCATTATTTGAAATAATTCTTTCTGGCAAGCCATATCGACATATGATCTCCTTTTTTAAGAATTTGCACACTGCTGTCCTTGTCACATTAGCAAATGAAGCGGCCTCTATCCATTTTGTGAAGTAGTCTATGACTACAAAAATGAATCGATGTCCATTAGAAGCTTTCGGGGAGATTGGCCCTATAACATCCATGCCCCACATAGAAAAGGGCCACGGGGAAGTTATGACATGAAGGGGTGAAGGCGCTGCATGAATTTTATCGCCATAAACTTGACATTTGTGACACTTTCGTGCGTAACTAATGCAATCGCTTTCCATTGTTAGCCAGTAATAACCGAATCTCATAATTTGCCTGGCCATAGTGAAGCCATTGGCGTGCGTTCCACAAACTCCTTCATGGACCTCTTCGAGTATCTTTCTAGCTTCAACAGTATCCACACATCTCAGGAGGACTTGATCTTTTCCTCTTTTGTACAGGATGTCCCTATCGAGAACGAATCTCGCTGCCAATCTTCTGATGGTTCTTTTGTCGTTTTCGTTTGCTTGCTCGGGATATCTTTGATTCTTGACATATTCTAAGATATCATGGAACCATGGTTGCCCGTCTGCCTCGTTGTCAATGCTAAAGCAATGCGCAGGGGCCTCGTATATGCTCATCTGGAGAGGCATTATTTCTGTTTCCCGGTTTGCTTTGAACATTGAAGCCAAGGTGGCCAGGGCGTTAGCCAGTTGGTTTTCTTCCCGTGGGAAGTAACTAAAAGTCACTTCTTCGAATTCTTTGACCAATTCTACAACAAGATCGCGATATTTAACCAACTTCGAGTCCCTTACTTCCCAATCTCCACGGATTTGGTAAATCACCAATACCGAGTCCCCGGAGACTGCCAAGACCTTAACGTTCTGCTCGATAGCTGCGCGAAGTCCCATGATGCAGGCCTCATATTCTGCTATGTTATTGGTACAGAAGAAATTTAATCTGGCAGTAAAGGGGTAATGATACCCTTCTGGTGACACTAAGACTGCTCCAATCCCGTGCCCCAATGCATTTGACGCGCCGTCAAAACTCATCTTCCACGATTTCTCTTTCGACGATTCACATTCTTCTTCCGTAACGCATATCAAGTCTTCATCTGGGAAGTCAAATTTCAATGGCTCGTATTCTTCTGTCGTTCGGGTTGCCAAGAAATCAGCTATTGCGCTCCCTTTAATTGATTTCTGGCTTACGTATACAATGTCATACTCCGATAGTAGGATCTGCCATCGTGCCATTCTTCCTGAGAGTGCAGGCGGTTCCATCATGTATTTTATTGGGTCCAACCTTGAAATCAACCATGTCGTATGATACAACACATATTGTCTAAGCCTCCGAGTTGCCCAGACCAGAGCACAACAGAATTTTTCGATTGACGGATATTTTGTCTCACACTCCGTAAATTTCTTACTGAGATAATAGATCGCCTGTTCTCTTTTTCCAGACTCATCATGTTGCCCCAAGACGCAACCCATTGAGTTTTCGGACACAGTCAGATATAGTATTAGTGGCCTTCCGGGGGTTGGTGGTACTAGCACCGGAGGACTAGATAAATACTGCTTTATCTTGTCGAAAGCCTCTTGACATTCCTCGTCCCATTCTCCAGAATTGTGTTTTCGAAGGAGTCGAAAAATTGGATCACACTGCTTGGTGAGTTGAGCAATGAATCGAGCGATGTAATTCAGTCTCCCCAGGAATCCTCTGACTTCCTTTTGTGTGAGCAGGGGCGGTAGTTCTTGTATGGCCTTTATTTTATCCGGATTAACCTCGATGCCTTTCTCGCTAACGATGAATCCCAATAATTTTCCCGAGGTAGCCCCAAAGGTACATTTGGCAGGATTAAGATTTAGTTGGAATTTTCTCAGTCTTTCGAACAGCTTCCGGAGGTTCTCAACATGCTCTCTTTCTCCTCGAGATTTGGCGATCATATCGTCGACATAGACTTCTATTTCCTTGTGCATCATGTCGTGGAACAACGTTACCATGGCTCTTTGATATGTCGCCCCGGCATTCTTTAGACCGAACGGCTCACTTTGTAGCAGAATGTTCCCCACATTGTCGTGAACGTAGTTTTCTCCATATCTTCGGGAGCCATCTTGATCTGATTGTAGCCCGAAAATCCATCCATGAAGGAGAAAAACGAATTCTTCGCCGTGTTATCTACCAATGTATCGATGTGTGGCAGCGGGAAATTATCTTTAGGGCTCGCTCGATTCAAATCACGGTAATCCACACACATTCGTACTTTGCCATCTTTCTTCGGTACTGGGACTATATTAGCCACCCATTCTGGATATCTAGAGATTTGCAGGAATCCAGCATCAAATTGTTTCTTTACTTCTTCCTTTATCCTTAAGAGCATTTCAGGCCTCATCCGCCTTAACTTCTGTTGGATAGGCTTGCATTCTGGTTTCAGTGGGAGTCTATGGACCGCTATATTTTCGTTCAAACCTGGCATATCTTGATACGACCATGCGAACACGTCTTTGTACTCCTGAAGCAAGGTGATTAGATCATGTTTGGTGTCTTCAGACATGGAGGTCCCGACTTTCACCTCTTGCTTCTTTTCTTCATTTCCTAAATTCACTGTCTCGACCGATTCTTGATAGGGCAGAATCTGTTTATCCTCTTGTTCTACCATTTTCAGTAGGTCTGGGGAAGAGGCATAATCTTCGGCATCTTCTTCAGCCTCGAATTCTCCCACACAAATAGCTTTCTCGAAGTCGATTTTAGGACTCGTAACAGGATTGTTCGCGTCGTTGATATCTGAGCACCTGAAAAGTAAACGAAAAAGAGAACTATAGAGGGGCATCAAGGTATCGGATCCTATGAACGTGATATGATGATATGGGGTATATAGGGACAGGTAAAGAAGGAAATAAATATGGAGCCGATGAGAATGAAAAGAACACGACAAAATGCATCTTTATTCATGTTTCATTTAAAAGCTAGATAGACAAAATGAACTCTCATAACGGATTTCCCCACAGCTTAGGGGCATACAAAAAGCCAACATTGAGCATTACTTTAGAGGAGGCTTGGAAATTACGAGAAGGTCCACAGCAGTCCAATTGTTAGGAGTGAATCCCAGGGGGCAAGGGCGTATCTCTGAGACGCCTTCCATTGCATTATTCCCTTTGCCAATGACATTTATGCTGAAGTCCTGTAGACCCTTTTCTACCCATGACACCATACTCTGTGGATCATCCTCTCCCGGGAATATAATTCCAGCCGAGGTAAATGTTTTCGACAAAGGCGGATATGTTATGGGTTCCCACTCCAATTCCCGACCTGTGACTCTTGCGATCCTCCTTTCTTGCTCTCTTTGTAACTGTTTCTTTCTTTGCTGCACGTCGGGCTTAAATCCTAAGCCGTATCGAGCCTTGTGGGGTGCTGGTTTTAGCGCTCTAGCCATCCCTTGCTGGTATTTCCCTAAGCCTTTCCTTGCTCGGGCTCCTTTTCTAACCGTTAGTTTGATTCCCATCCTGGTATTCCTTGACAACTTGGGCGTGAGAGTTTTACTTCCTTCAGTGACAAAAGTAGCATTGATGAATTCAAAGGAGCGAAAGGAACATTCTACTGCATCTTTGTTCACTTCGATGTAGGGTGCGTCAGTGGAGACAGACGCGACGATGTCTTCCTCACCAGCGACTGTGATCAAGCGATCATCCATGACAAACTTCATTTTCTGGTGGAGAGATGAAGGGACTGCCCCAGCAGAATGGATCCAAGGTCTCCCTAAGAGGCAATTGTATGAGGGCGAGATATCCATAACTTAGAATTCTATGTTGTATGTGCACGGGCCCACATCCAGAGGAATTTCAATCTTCCCCATGACCTCTCGTCGTGTCCCATCGAATGCTCTTACTGTAGAATGACAAGGCCTTAGATAAGACATATCTATTGGCATTCTGGATAGTGTGGATAAAGGCATGACATTAAGCGCAGACCCGTTATCAATGAGCACACTCGGCACTATGTAACCCTTACAATAAGTGGTGATGTGTAATGCTTTGATAGAGCCTCTACCGTTCAGCGGTATTTCATCATCACTGAAAGAGATGAAATTATCCGCATTTAAGTTGTTTGCCCATCTATCAAGCTTTTCAACGGGTACGTTGCTCGGCACATATGCTTGGTTTAACACTCTCAATAAAGCATTTCGGTGTGGTTCTGAGCTTAACAGTAGAGATAACACCGAGATCTTTGCCGGTTGCTTGTTCAATTGCTCCACGATATTATACTCGCTATGCTTGATAAACCTTAAAAATTCATGTGCTTCGTCCTTATTCACCTGTTCGGATGGGATTTCAGTCTCGACTACCGCCTCACGCATTGGTGCTTTTCCTTTTTGGCTTGAGTCGATGCCTTTCTTTTTTGGTTCGAACACCTCGGGAGAATAGCACCTCCCGCTGCGGGTAAAATGTCCTACCTCGCTAACGCTTCCATTCGTAGCTTCTGGCAGGGTAATGCTGACATCATATTCCCAAGGCACTGCTTTGTTCTCTTCGTAAGAGAACGGAGTTGGCACCTTAATTATCATCTTTGGTTTCACCTCCTCCCTCTTTGCTTCATAATAGATTACCAAAGGCCGGTCAACACTATAAGGGGGACCTGATGATTGGCCCTCAGAAGCATATACATCCTTTTCGTCGAACCCTTCCTTTTTACTACAAACCGCAACCTCCTTATTATCCATCATACCTTGAAGCAGTTCTTTAAACTCCTAGCAAGATTGGATGTGGTGTCCTTCCATGCCGTAAAAAATACAAAAACTTTGACTTTCCACGATTTCCTTCCTGAATCTTCTGGCAAGCAAACCCTTTTCAGTCATTATTTCCCATATTTTCCCCAAAGGTGTTTTTAGCTCAGAGACGCGACTTTTGGCTCGGCACCTATTTTCCTGTGCTACCATACTTATATTCCCTACGGGATGGTTAGGGAGTGGATTCCCAGCCAAATTACTGACCCCATCAAATCGTAGAATGCCCGCATCAATCAGACTTTAAACCTTTCTTTTAAAGGCTAGGCAATTATCCGTGGAATGCCCCCGGTTTCCAGCATGGTACATGCAGCTAGCATTAGGATCGTACCATTTAGGGTAGGGAGGTTTCAAAGGTGCTATGTAATGTGGTGCTATTAGTTGTTTCTCTAGCAACTTTGGGCACAGTTCCCCGTATGTCATGGAAATAGGGGCAAACTGAGGCTTTTCGGGGTTGGGTCTCGTTGGCCTTGGTTCACTTTTGGGTTGGCTCGGCGCGGTCATGGTATTTGGTGAGAATATGGTGAGTGGTCTTTGGGTATCGGCGGTATAGACGGGATAAGGAGGAGGGCTTTGATAATAGAGGTTCTGAGGAGGAAAATAGAGGTTTGGAGGTGGGCGGAATTGAGGCCGTGGTTGGATAGGGTATGGATTAGGAGTGTAGTGATTCTCAGTCCCCACCATATGGGTTTCAGGCTCCTTCTTCTTTAATGGCCTTTTAGAGCTTTCAGACCCTTCCATTCTCCCGTTCCTGATGCCGTTTTCGATGAGTTCTCCAGATATTACGACATCTGCGAAATCCTTTGTGGCATTCCCCACCAGCTTGTCATAGAATGGCGCTTTTAAAGTGTTGATAAAAAGGACGGTGATCTCCGTTTTGGTTAGTGGAGGTTCCACTTGAACCGGGACGTCTCTCCACCTTTGAGCATATTGCCTAAAGGTCTCAGATGGCTTCTTTTCCATCATCTGCAATGTTAGGCGATCGGGCGCTATGTCGGAGACGTGCTTATATTGCTCATAGAATGCTGCCGCTAAGTCATCCCATGATTGGATCCTTTCTCTACTTAGCTGATTGTACCACCGGAGGGCCGACCCGATCAAGCTTTCCTGAAAGAAGTGTATCAACAGTTTGTCTTCATCTTCATGACCAGCCATTTTTCGACAAAACATGGTGAGATGCGCCTTTGGACACCTTGTTCCATCATATTTTTCAAAGTCTGGTGCTTTGAATTTTGGAGGCAAGACCAAACCGGGAACCAAACTGAGCTTTTTGGCACTCATCGCTGAAGAGACTCTAGTTCCTTCCACCGCTCTGAGCCTTTCTTCCAAATCTTTGTACTTGTCTTGAGCATTTTGTTCCTTCATTTTCAACTTGGCTAATTCCAGAGGATCATCCAAATCTGGGACAATAGGATCAGCTGGGTTAGTTCCATGACTTGATGCAAATACTCCTTGCCCTAGATGGGCAGGTGGAGGTAGAGGTGGATGTTCTAGACCTGTAAATTCCTTTTGAGGCCAGACTCCATGGGGTGGAGTAAATCCTGGAGGATGGCCTTCGCTTTCTTTCCCGGTACTAGTTGTAGGGTCTTTTCCTTTGTTTGTTATCCCATTCATTATTTGAGTCATTTGGGCCACCATATCCTTTTGAGCCTCTGCCATCTGGTCTTTCAATTCTTGCTGAAACTTTTTCATCTGGTCTTCCATGTCCCTCTAGAATTGTTCGTATCTTTGGTCCATTGCTTTTGCCTTACGACGAGTGTTGTAGTAATGTATGATAGGTTGATCCTCGTCGGTTTCCAGGGTAACTTCTGTTATGATTTTGACCGATTAGGCTCCTTTTTGATAATGTGATGTATGCGAATGGATGGAATGCAATGCAAATGTGTGGAATGAATGCAAGAAGAAAAAGGTGTTGATTTGATTCAATCCCATTAGATAAACTTTACTAGAAAACGAATTTCCTTTCATAGAACGGACGATTACGTGTACGACCTTGCCCTAATGCCTAAATCCTTAACTTTCCTAAGAAGCCAAGCTAAACTTTGGCCTCGCTTCGATCCTGACTCGTATATCAGACTTAACGTGTCAGCCCGAACTGCCAAGGTTTGCAAATGATCGGCCGCCTCCCGAATTTGAGCCACGGCTTCGCCCATTACATAGTCTCTGTTTCTGATTTGTTCCTGGGAACGGTGGAGCTGCTCCTTCCAGTGTTCATTGTCCACTTCAAGGATCTCACATCGAATTTTGCTATCTTGTAATGCAGTCTCGAGCTCCTCTATCTTTCCTCTCATCTCCTCGATTTTGTTTTGACTAGCTCTTAATTCGACTACCGAGTTGCGACTACGGTGCAGATGCAATGACCTTTCTAATTCTGCTACTTGGGCGCGTAACCTCTCCTCTTCGCTTTGGCTTTCCAACAGGCTCTTTTTCAAAGCGTCCTCTCGCACTCGAGCATCTTGGAATTTCCTCTCCCACTGATCGGCTCTGGACTTTTCTTCTTTAATTTCCTATCGCCATTGTTCTGACGTTTTGCCCAAACCAGCAGTTCTGATGGACATGCGTAGCTTCTTATAGTCCGTCTTTAGACTATCCAAATCCTCTTCGGCCTTGTTCTTTCCTTTTTTCAATTTTTCGGCCTCAAACTTGTGGAGGTCAACATCTAACCCTAACCGCATCTTTTCCTCTTCTAGCTACTCTATTCTTTTACCCAGTTCCCGGCTCCTTCTCTTGAAATCTTGCTTGATAATCTCTAATTCAGACGGGATCACTTGCAGCTGCTCTTCTAATGGCCGAGCATTCCCTTGGGATGGCCTTGGGACGTTGTCATTGACCCTTTTAGCCCACCATCGATCGTATTCAGGCGTAATCATTGGCCTTATGGCGAGCCTCTTCATTTTCCGAGTTTGGGTCCATGCATCTGATATCTCACGAACTTTCTTCTTATAATTATCGTCCTTGTACGAAAATTCACACTGGGCTAATCCATGTGTCGCCGGTATAAATTGCCTCGATTGATACTGCCTCATTACTAGCAATGGGGCGTACCCAACAGCTCCTCATATCCCGAGTAAAGGGACCCAGTCGAACTCTCCACATCGATACAATATTTCGTCATGGATCATCCACGGAGTCTTCCATTCTACATCTTCCACTTGCAAATTTTGGAGGATCGCTATCCATTTCTCTCCCGATAGGTCGTCCCGCCTTGGCGTATCTGTTAATTCCTTTAGAGGGGAGTAGTTTTCAAAAAAGATTTTGCATGAGACTTTTTCCATCTTCCAGAAGCGGCAATGAAACCATGAAAGCAACAGTTGTGCACATCCTATGAACCTTCCTTCGCCCGCTCTTCGGCTGGCGTTCAATGATCTGAAAGTTTCGGCCAAAATTGCGGGGATAGGTGTGACTCCCTTGTCAAGTTTATCAAATAGGTCCGAAACCGCATCCTCTATGTGCCCTAATGCTTTGGGGAAGATGACCAAACCGTAGATACCTAGAGCAAACACGTCGACCCTCTTTTTCTTATCAGGATGTGCCAAGATCAAGTCCCTCAAGTGTTTCCATGGAATACACTTACACTCCCCTTTTTGTTTGATCCGGGCCGTAATCCATTGCTCACTCATTCCTGTGATATTCATTAGCCTTTTTGAGAATGCCGGTACGTTAGCAAACCGTGAATATGCCTTATCAATTTGAATTCTCGGACATCGAAACAAAGCTGTGTACTCCTCTATAGTTGGCACCAAATCCACCTTTCCAAAAGTGAAGCAACTATACGCGGGGTTCCAAAACTGGGTAATAGCTCGGAGTAGGTACTCGTCTACCTTGATATCCAGCAGATAGTGCAGGTCACCGTAATTATGGTAGAACAGTTGTTTGTCCTCATTGCCCCAGGAATCCCATAGTTCCTTTAATTCCCGCAGGTCATTTTGAGCCACGCTGACGCGGGTGAAATCCCATAACTCCGATTCATGCCCCACCGTCAGGCTGTCTCCCTTTTCTTGCTGTGCTCTTTCGGACCACACTTGGACAGCCGCATTATCCTCCACTCTATTGAGAAACCCCTTTTCCATGTCAAGCTTTTCTATCTAGTAATCGAATGTGGATCAACACTCTTTCTATAATGAAATGCCATGCAATGAAAATGAAACACCACAAGTTAATACCAGGTACAAAAGGAACTTAAAATAAACAGGAGATAATCAAACTCGTATTTAAGGTAACAACTAGGGTTTGCACGGCTCTATCTACAACGGGCTCTTAGGTTCCTCTATATGTGGTTTGGTTTTAAAGTATGGGTACCTGAACCAGCAGATTCCTCGATCCTCACCCATTATAGGCTCATATGGACCGAGTTCAGTTCAGGGGAATACATTTCCCTATGGCTGCACGAAGATAAAAATCTCACGAAGACATAGGTACGGATGTATCCCGGAAGCGATCCACTATCTTGCACGGAGGTAAAAACCTCACGAAAGAGTAGCTTCTCACTCCCACTTAAGGGTGTGACCGCAATGGTCATGTAACGCAATGCCAAAGTATTTTATGAGACTTGACACTATAGCACAAGCAAATGCCTCAAAGAGAAACACGATCTTTCAAAACGATTTTCCATATTTTCAATCAAAGGGACAAAAATCAATCAATTTACGGCCTGACTCTCAATGTCCCCAGTGGAGTCGCCAAGCTGTCGTGACCGTTTTTTGACAAAAACGGGAATCGAACTTGGGTTTCAAAAATGAATAAAACGGGAGTCGCCACCGACCTTTTATTAGGTGTGATCGGATCACCTTTGTTTTAATAAAACATTTTGATTTACTAAAACAAATGTTTTTGGTCTACGATCATTTGAGAAAATAGGTTCGGGAGTCGGTTACGTGCGAGGAAGGATTAGCACCCTCGCAACGCCCAAAATTGGTACCGAATTGATTAATTAATGTCCCAATGTCGAAAGTTTAAAAGAAAAATTTAGAAAAAAAACGAATTTAGAAATTTGGGTCTTTTTTGGAAATGTTTGAGTCTTCTTTAGAATCGACGATTAAGATTTCCTTGTTTCGAATGGACCAAATATCACATCCAATACATGGGACACGATAATTTCAATCCTCAAATCCAAGGTCGTCTCTTGATCCCTAAGACTCATTTATTAAAATAACAAAAGGTTATTCGATTATTTGGTCAAGCAAGAGAACCGAAACCCAACACATAGGGCACGGTCCCTCGAATTTCCAAACACGGAATATTGCCTTATTTTCAAAAATTTTAGCTTTTAGAGTGAAATTGATGAAAAACTATATTTTAAAGAAACGTTATTTGAAAAATGGAAATAGGGTCATGCAATGAATAACGGTGATGCAACACCAATTATGTACAAAAATACTCTTATAGATATAATAACGATAATAATGATAAAGCTAGTATATACAAATAACAATATAATAATGATAATAGTAATAATAATAGTAGCAATGGAAAATATATACAGTATAATATAATAATAATAATAATAATAATAATAATAATAATAATAATAATTATAGTACTAATAATATTTAATGATAGTGATAATAATATAGAGTATGCACAATAGAATAATATAAATATAATAAATATAATAACAATAATAATAGTAGGTATAAAATATGTACAAAAATAATATAACTATAGTAATAATAATATGCAATATATGTACAAAGTAATAATAAAAATATAGTAGTAATAATAATAATGCACAACATATAAATAAATAATAATAATTACAAAGATACTAAAAGTGGGGTGAAATTGAATTAAAAAGGATAATTCTGTGGCAATTCGAAATAGAATAAAGAAAGGGGGGGCCTATCTGAAATGCGCGCAAAAGAAAGGGGACCAAAAGCGAAATTATTCCCTGCAACCTGCGCGCCGCGTTCTGCGCAGGACTAAATTGGAGCAGAAACAAGATGTTGGGCCAAATTCGAAAAAGTGAAAGAAACAGATTGGAACGGTGAAGAAAAGCGGAAGGGTCAAATGCGCAATTAGACCCTTCCGCGAAAACACGCGGATCTGCTGATCGGGTCGGGTCATATGCGCGGGTTGGGACCAAAACGGCGTCGTTTTGGCACCTTGGCACCCAACCCCAAAACGGCGCCGTTTCATGATATTATAAAACCAAGTTTTTCCTTTTTTTTTTCATTAGTGCAGCTCCCTCTAAAAAAAAAGAATCTCTCCCTCTCTCAACTCTCTCGGCCTGGGCGATTTCCGGCCACTTCCCCCCGCCGTCGTGCCGCCGCGCCGGCCACCGCCGGCGGTGGCCGGGAAAGGTAATTTCTTCCTTCTTCTTCCCTTTTTTTTTTATGTTTTATCTTATATATTATATATATATATATATATATATATATATATATATCGTGGACAAAAAAAAGGGTGCGAAATGAAAAAGAAAGATAAAAAAAAAAGAAAAAAAGAAAAAAAGAAACCTTCGAATATTGAGATCTGGCCTTTGGGTTTTGATTTGTTTGTGTTATTGCTTCGGTAATTCTATTTGTGAGAGTATTGCACTCGCACTTTTGAATCTCCAAAATTTTGCGTATCTCTGATGTTTGAAGTTTTTTTTATTTCGAAATCAAAAGAAATCCCCCTGTGTACATCTATGTTCGGTCTTTTATAACCGAAGAAAAGAAAAAAGGAAGATAAAAATACAATATTATCTCTGCTTATTGCGGCCATTGTTTGTCTCGTTCTGCAGGTGGGCTTGATGGTGGCAGACCGGCCATAGTGGAGAGGCGATGGTGCTTGCGGCGCACCAGGGGGCGCGAGTGAGGGGCACGCGCGTGGCGCCTCTGGAGTCTGGCTGCTAGGGTTTCTTGAAAACCCTCAACACATGGGTTGTTTGGGCTTTTTAGATTTAGACTTATTTAACAGTGGTTTGATAGGCTTAGGTTTGGTAAATTGGGCTTGGGTCCTTTGTTGTAAATGGACATTTGGACTGTTAAATGTTTATTTTGGATTTCTGTTTCGTTTTGGCTAATGGGCCTCAGTTTGATTTTGGGCCTGGGTTAATGAACCCGGGCCAAAATTGGTGATTACAATGCAACTTTAGGTGCATCCAACCGTAATAAGCTTTAGATAGAATTATCATATTCTATTGCTCATAAGTAAATCTTTCACAGTCAAATATTTTGCTCTCAACCCTTTAAAAGGGATGATGACAAAAATATATCACAAAAATTATAAAATAAATATAAATTAATAACCCAATCCACTTTTTTATTCATATGAAATATAATATTTTCCTCATTCACAATATCAATATGAAATCCATTAATATATTTTAAAAGTAATGCATTAACCATCACAAATTTTGTGCGTTTTAAATATTAAGATATTAGCTCTTCTGGAGCTTTCAACTAATTTTGTACTATCAAATATTGAAAAATATTTGTTTGTTTCAATACCAAATAAAATAAATATTTTCTATTTGTAATGATAAAATTCATTACTACATTTTATTATAATTCCTCAAAGAATATTAATAAAAACAAAATATTTGGGCATACGCCACATATGTGGCCAATAATATTTCATATCACATTGATAACATAAATTATTTTTACCATTTGAAAAGTTATCTTGAGAACTCTCACTGTTCTCTTATTTATTACTATATTCCCACTTTTAGTGGTCCATGAGTATATATTTTATTTTTTTTATGTTTACATTCACTTCGGGGAATGCAACAAATTTGGTAGGACAGACTTCTAAACGCCTCTATTAATTTTTTTTATTTCATAATTACCATCGTAAACATGCATGGATTTTAAATCAGAATCTATCCATTTATGTTGTCATGATTATTCTTCAATTATAATAAACATGATATAATAAATAAAACGTAAAATATATCTGAAGATCTTTAGCATCATCATCACCTTGACTATTATCACGAGCACAAATCTATTCTTTACTCATGCTTATACAATTATAAATCAAAGATCGGGAATAAGAACCACAATCCATTCTGAGATTGAATCTTTCAACATCCTAAAGATGAAGTTGTAAGGGAGAAAGTTTAAGGTGAAAATGAATTTGATTTGTGAGACGACTTCGAAAGATTTTGAAAGAATAGAGAATCTTGATCATAAGAAATTAAATAAATATAAAAGAAGTAGAGATTTAATTTTAATAACTATTAAAATATAACTTTATTTTATTTATTATGGACATCCACTTAATAATAAGATATTTATAATATATATATATATATATATATATATATATATATATATATATAACAGAATACAGAAACTTGAAACATAGTATTTAGTCCAAAAGGAATTAAGTGAGTATAGGTGGTAAACTACACTATTCGTTAATATATCAACATCTGATCTTGATAACAAAGGAGATAAATTCAATTTTAATATTTCAATTTAAATTAAAACTCTCAAAAATATTTATTTAGAATTTTTAATTTTAATTTTAATATATTATTTGCTATGCAAGTCTAACATTCTTTTTTCAAGTTTAACCACTTAATTCAAATTAAAATTCATAATTAATTAATAGTATTAATAATAAATTTTAAAATTAAAAAAATCGAATACTGGAATCAATATATTTAGGAAGTTTGGATCTTGTCAGCAGCAGAACCTGGAAGCAGGACGAAATGGTGGGGAATTAAATCGCAGCGATGGTGGAGCAGACAGGCGGATATACAACCCAGTTAAAAAGAGATGGTCTGTCTGTGTTAGTATAAGCTACTTTTTATTCTTGAGAGGCTTTCCAGTCTGAAAAAAAGATTATATAATTTGCATGAAAACAAATAAAATCTTTCCTTTTTCAAAATATCAAAAATATAAATAAATAAATAACCAATCAAATCCTAACTTGATCTCTATTCCATTGTTTCTAAAACCCTTCCCCCTCCCCCCCTCCCCCAAAAAAAAAAAACAAAAAATAAATATAAAAAATCTTTCTTTTATTTCTCCCGGAGTTGTTCCCTTTTCCTTTTAAGAATTTCTATTGATTGTAATGGAGTCTGGAAACCGATCCATGTGGGAGACACCGTTGGTTCCTCCTTCACGGTCACTAGGAAGTTATGTCCCTCATCATAGCCTAACATCACCACAAAATCTTCTTGATAACAACCCTTTTGATCAAAGCCTAGAATCAGCCTTTTTTGGCCTCAATTTATCAACTCAAAAGAACCCAGAACTAGATTATGGGTTTTCAGTAGGAGAAAAAGAGAGAAAGAATGAGGGATTGCATGTGGGTTTTGATGGGGTGCTGAGAGTGGGACCATATAGTGACTCTTGGAATAGTTTAGTGCCTAGGTCGTATCAGCTCCCCGATTTAAATGAAAATGGGTATTTGTTTGATTCAAGAAGAGAGCATGTTTTCAATGAAATCTCAATTTTACCCTTTTCCTATCAAAGTCGATTGGCTCCTCCTCTCACTGCTGCTGGTGCCGGTTGTTCAAGAAACAAGAATGTAACGAGAGCTAGCTTTAACAGTCATAATAATGATCAGATTAGTAATGGTTTTAGGAGGTCTCGTTGGTCACATGAACCTCTGAATTGTTTGAGTATAGGGGATTTGAGAGGCAGGTTCTTGTCTTTAGCAAAAGATCAGTATGGCTGTCGGTTTTTAGAAAGGGCTATTGATGAAGCTTCGAGAGAGGAAATTGATATGATTTTAATGGAGGTTATTGGGCATGTTGATGAGTTGATGTTGGACCCTTTTGCCAATTACGTTGTTCAAAAACTCGTGGTCATGTGTAATGAGGAACAAAAGAGTCAAATTATTTTAATGATCGTCAAGGATGGTTTTCGACTTGTTAACATTTGTCTCAATGTTCGCGGGTATGTCTTGCTTTATTTTATTTTCTTTGAATTAAGAGTTTGTTTCAAACAGCATTTTCATTTTGGTTACAGGACTCGTGCTGTACAGAAACTGTTGGAGAACCTTACTTCTCAACGGCAAATCTCTCTAATTATCTCCGCCTTAACCACTTGCGTTGTTGCATTGACTAAAGACATGAATGGTCATCGTGTGATCCAGTGTTGCTTGAAAAATTTCTCTGATCAAGATAATAAGGTTGTTATCATTTGATGATTTAAGTTTAATTGTTTCTATGTATTTGTTCTTCTTGATTGGAGAGGTTGTTATGATACTTACTCTTTCAATTGTTCATACAAGATCAGTTTTGTACATTTGATGATGTTGGAACATGGTTGTTGACCATTAATTTTCATTGACAGTATCTTCTGAAAGAGGTGGCGGATAACTGTTATCAAATTGCAACAGACAAAAGTGGATGTTGTGCAATGCAGCATTGTATTGACCACTCTAAGGGAGAGGCAAAAGCCAATCTAGTTCGAGAGATTATAGCAAACGCGCTTCACCTAGCTGAAGATCGATATGGGTGCATTTTTTTTTTTCTTGAAACCACTTGTTTTTGTTTCCAAAAAGTTAGCGTCTGTGTGTTGATGTGAAACTTGTAACCGATGAATTGCAGTTTATTCGAGCTTGATATACTCTGTTTTGTCTTTATCTTTTTAGCAACTATGTAGTGCAACATGTACTGGGACTGAAAGAGCGACAAACAACAGAAAGTCTTCTAAGGCAGCTTGAAGGGAATTACGCATCCCTTTCCTGCAACAGGTATGGAAGCAATGTTGTTGAGAAGTGCATGTTGGAATCGGGAGAAGAACAATCTACAAGAATTATAAAGGAGTTGCTTAGAAGTCCCATCGGGTCAAGGCTTCTTGTGGATCGATTTGGAAACTATGTTATCCAATCAGCTCTATCAGTATCTAAGGTTTACATACTCCACACATTGTGCTGCTTTCATGCATCTTCATGGTTATTTGGTGCGCACATGCATTATGTATGGTTCAACTATATATATACTTCCTTAGATTTTGACGAATTCTTTCACTAAACCTTCTATATATTCAGGTTTACATGATTCCTTGAACTCGTATTTAATTGTTTGAGTGAATATTTGTATCATGGAACATGAAATGATTTCAAGATTTATGCATGTTTAATTATTACTAATAACAGCTTATATTGGAGACCATTGTTTGGCTCGAGCTTATTGTTGGTTGTGATGTTTCTTTTAATTGCATGAGCAGGGCTTTGTTTACAATGCTTTGCTGAATCTGGTTTGGGTAAACTTTCCAATGATGCGCAACCATGTTTACGGAAGATGGGTACTTGCGTGGTTCAACAAGAGAGCCACCATGCAACTAAGAAAAGCACAAACGTGATTACATGAAGAGATGTCGTAAGAAGAGAGATTTGAGATCTTAGGCATCTCAGTAAGATACAAGTATGATTTTGTTTGAGTGTCGAGTCAATGCGGCATCATGTAGGGTCGTTACAGGGTTTGTAGTTTAGTATGTAGTTTTTGGTTTCAGTTGATGTGGAGATATTGATAGCAGTGATCGTGGATGGCTGTGCAATTGGATACAAGATTAACATGCATGAAAAGCTTGTGGTTTGTTGTTTTTTGTTGGTCAAACACTGTATTTCTTTGTTGTAGGGCACTAATTTACGTTTGGATTATATAGCTTCATTATGGGGTAAATATCCCATATATACCAAAAAATTAGTTT
Source organism: Gossypium australe (assembly GCA_005393395.2). Classification (NCBI taxonomy): domain Eukaryota; kingdom Viridiplantae; phylum Streptophyta; class Magnoliopsida; order Malvales; family Malvaceae; genus Gossypium; species Gossypium australe. The sequence goes on from CM016616.1 coordinate 122,814,127, forward strand.
ATTTACGGAAATGGGCCAGTTTGAAGAATATTTACGGAAAAGTACCATTTCCCCCAAAAACGCGTCCACATCAGCGCGTTTTTGGGGGATATGCCAACAAAGCGCTTTGCTGATGTGGCAAAAGGACGCGTTTTAGCTCGTATTTTTTTAAAAAAAAAACTATTCTCGAATTTTTTAAAAATTTACGAGAATAAACATTTATAAAGACTCAAAATGACAACATCATTTTTTTAAGGTGTCATAAATTAATAAGGAAATATAACTTACAAAGAAAATCTTTATATAGACCCGAAGTCTCATTTCCCTTATTTTCTTGAGCAAAGTGGGATATGAGATATGTGTATATAAAGACTCATGAATAGTTTTGCAGCTTGTTCCTAAACAATGTGGGATTCCTTCCTCTTTTAACTAACAACATGAGATGACATGCTACACTATATTTGATTTTTTTTTACAAAATAATTTCTCTTTTTTTTATATTTTGTTAACATTTTCTTATATTATAAAATTATGTTTTGAAATCTTTAATCTTGTTGTATTTTAAAATTATTAACTTGTTGCATTTAAAATTTTATAAATTATGTTTAGCATTTTACAAAACAAGTGGAGGAGTATTCAGGCGTGGAACACCTGAAAGTGGAATTGACTTGAGAAAAAAAGATAACCAACAATAGTAGCATTGACAGAGAAACGTTTGATAGAGATCATGTCTAATGAACAACCTTTTCTTTCAAGAATCATTTCCAGATATGATTTAGTTAGCCATTGTCCAGTAATTCCCATCCGTAATGCTTCTGCTCCAACTGTCTATGCAACAGTATAGCAACCAAATCAAACATAAGTTTTTCATCAACTGTTTTTACATAGACTGACGAAGATGGGAGTTTATATTCACTTGCTAACCCAAATTCTTACCACAAAAAAACCAAACACAACAGATAAAGATTGGAATTTTGCAAGAAGATAACATGTAATATATTAGACTTGGACAGCATACATGTTTAAAATAAAATCTTGGAACTGAAGCTAAACAGTAAAGTTATGAACTTGACATCTAACAAACAGATAGAACATGAATACAAATATACAGCAAAGAAGACCTCTGAGAATCAAAACACAGTAGATATAACCTATATCAGCAAAATGGTAGGCTAGTAGCAAAGCCAATGAATTTTGGTTCAAATAAAACAAGAAACATTTTAAGTACATTATAGATGGATTGACTGATTGCATTTTGGCATTTCAAAAAGTGTTTAACATCTTTGAATTGAGAGATGCCATGACAGAATAATAATCCAGGTCATTTCTAAAACGCATAACATAATTTATAAAATTTTAAATGCAACAAGTTAACAATTTTAAAATGCAACAAGATTAAAAATTTCAAAACATAATTTTATAATATAAGAAAATGTTAACAAAATATAAAAAAAGAGAAATTGTTTTGTAAAAAAAAAATCAAATATAGTGTAGCATGTCATCTCATGTTGTTAGTTAAAAGAGGAAGGAATCCCACATTGTTTAGGAACAAGCAGCAAAACTATTCATGAGTCTATATATACACATATCTCATATCCCACTTTGCTCAAGAAAATAAGGAAAATGAGACTTTGGGTCTATATAAAGATTTCCTTTGTAAGTTATATTTCCTTATTAATTGATGACACCTTAAAAAAATGGTGTTGTCATTTTGAGCCTTTATAAAGGTTTATTCTTTTAAATTTTTAAAAAATTCGAGAATAGTTCTTTAAAAAAAAAACACGGGCTAAAACACGTCATTGGGGACACGTTTTTGCCACATCAGCAAAGCGCGTCCTCGTCAGTGCGCTTTTTGTTGATGTGGCAAAAGTGCGTCCCCAGGGGCACGCTTTGTTGGCATATCCCCAAAAACGCGCTGATGTGGACGCGTTTTTGGGGAAAACAGTACTTTTCTGTAAATATTCTTCAAACTGGCTCATTTTCGTAAATAAACTAATTTTTTGGTATATATGAGATATTTACCCTTTATTATGTTAAAATGTTGTTGTAATTATATTATTAAATTTAGCGAATAATCCTTTTAAGAATGGAACATTTGAATAGTGTATACTTTTGTACAACAGGTTCCAGAAGCAATCAACAAATCATTTATTATGTTGCTTTAGGGTTTAATCAAATTTTAACAGAAAAAATACAAATTTAATTGTTTAGATTAGGGATGAGAATGAAATGGGGAGGAGACGAATATTGTTAAATCCATCACTGCTTCATAGTTATCATTCTTTGCTCCATTATCTTTCCGCTCTATTATGGATGTTGGACACATCCATCCACGTCAATTTAAATTTTACTATTTATCTTTAATATTTTCAATTTTTTTAAAGTCGAAAAAATATTTAAACATAAAATATATGAATTTTTTCTATATTACATTATTGTATTTTTATCTTTTTAGTAATTTATATATACAAGGATAAAATAGTAATTTTATATAGTGGAGTGGGCCAGTGTAGAATAAACATTACCATAACCGCTTCACCCACTATCCAAAAGAAAAAAAATCCACCCCACCTTGCATCTATCTTTCAAAAGAAAAAAACCTGCTCTATTCGGAACGAATTGGTTCGAAATCCATCGAACAAGTGTTTTGTCATCCTTAAATTAGCCCGTAGTTTAAATTAGGATCTAACAACTTTTATCTCGAAAAGAAATATAAAAATATAAATTAATTTAAAATTTATTCCCTAATCATAATTTTATCTTATAATTATAAATTTATAATATTAGCAATATTAGGATAATGATAATTAGAATATATACATAAAACTGGCTTGTGATTAAAGATTTCGATAATTTTTTTTATATGGAAAAATATATGTAAGTAAAATCTAAATAATATAATATACCACGGACAAAGAATTGAACAAATATCAAATTAATGTTGAAAAAAATTCAACAAAACCTATGCACACGGTAAAAGAAATTTTTAAATACTAGTGAGTTGGTTGGGGTGAGGATCGCTTGGATTTTGATTATTGTTTTGCCACTATTTTTTTTTTTTAAAATTTTTAAATTAAATATTTTTAGTGTATTTTTATTTTGGTCACTTAAAATGAAAGTCTAACAATTTGGTTACTTAATTTCTAGGTAATTTTCATTTTAATCACTCAAACGTTAAATCTCTAATGAAGGTTAATTGTACATGTCACATTATATTTATACTTCGTTTTGGTTACCCAATTTTTAGGTTACTTTTATTTTGGTCACCCAAAATATTTTTTTAAAAAAAAATCAAGGATTCAAGTGAAAAAACGATGAAACAAAAAAAAAAACACAAAAATTATCAAATTTATATCTACACGGTTTTTAGTGGTGCTAAAAATTACATGTTCGAGACCCTATTTCCGTAAAAATTAAACAAAGGTAATTGCACACTTATTGTATAGGTGAATTAAATTTTGGATAGATTATTTAGCCAATTTAGTGATTAATTAAGTTTTATAGACTAAATTGTAAAGTTTAATCGATATAGATTTTTAATTAGAAAATTGATTAAGGTCTAAAATAGAAATTAAATCACCAAGGTGAGTGTTAGTGGCTGGTGATGTTAATAGTGGATTAACCAAATAAATTAAATTTAATTAAGTTGTAACAAACCATTTTTTAATATTGTTGGAAATAGCAGTTTCGAAATTCCATTTCCAATGTTCGAGCCCATAAATATTATTATTTAATATTTACATGGTTAGTATAAAGTTTAATTAGAGTTTGATCTCTTAATTTTATTAATTGCGATATAAGAACTAAATTATAAAAGAGATAAAAGTTAATCATTATAAATTTTTAATTAACCGAAAGACCAATTAAACAATTAAGCTGATGTTAAAATGTGAAATGGTAGTGGAATGACGTTAAAATCCACTAACTTATTAATTGTAATTAACTTTTACTTAATGAAAGGTTAATTAAATAATTATGATTTAATTAAAAGTATATAAGCTAAAGGTTAAAATGTCACATTGATCTTTCTTCATCTTTTTCTCCATGGACGAAAATTGAAGAAAGAAAAGGATTTGAAACTTTTCAACTTTAATCTTTCAATTCGTATGTAATTTCAAGTTATATGAATTGTAGGTTAAATTAAATGAAAATAAATTAATAGAAATGGTGAAGTTAGAAAAATAGGAGAATTAATTTATGGTTTTTCAAATTATTATTTAATTGATTAATTAACTAATTGAAGTTTGAAAATCAAATTAAATTAATTGATCATTGTGAATCTGTTGAATGTAAAAAATTAACTATATTTTCTCATAGATTCTTTTATGGTAAAGTTATTGTGATTTTAACGAAATTAGATTTAGGTTGAGAAAAATATTTAATTGAAAAATTAATTTAATAAATAATATCTATTTTGAAAAATAGAAAAAAAAATATGTACTATATTAAATTAAATTATAAAGTGTTGGGTTAAAAGTTCAGCAAGCACAAATAATTTGACCCAATACATGAGAGGCCTGAATCTTCATCATAATACATATAAGGGGAATCACACCCTATTAGCCTTTATCTCTCTTAGTTCAACTAGGAAGTTGTTTTCTGTTAAAATAAACTTTTACTAATTCAATAAGGGTTTCACTTTTTCTCCCTATAAATAGATGGTACATGTCGAAACCATTTTTTGAAATGTCAATTTTTTATTTAAAAACGAAAATAGAGTCGCCACCAATTTTTTATTACAAGTTGTGATCGGGTCACCGTGTGATTGATCGTTTTGATAAACGATTTAATTTATTAAAACAACGATTTTTTGGTCTGCAAATTTCGAGAAATAGGTTCGGGAGTCGGTTACGCACGAGGAATGATTAGCACCCTCGTAACGCCCAAAATTGGTACCTAATTGATTAATTGACGTATTGATGCCAAAAGTTGAAAACTTAAAAAGAATTTAAAATACGATCCCTCTTTGCATTAGTGTTAATTTTACTTAAAAACCACTTGAATAAACTGAAGCAGACGTTAAAGACCCTCTCATCTCGAGATAACAAAATGTCACATCCCGTAAGTTAGGACACGCCACCTTGAACCTTTGAAAATAAGCTTGCCTTTATTTTTTTTAATTTGAAATCTTATGTATTTTAATTTTAAAAGCATATTCGGTTTTTCAATTCAACAAGAAAGTCGAAACCTCGTAAGTTAGGATACTACTTCTCGAATCTCTAAATACGGAACATTGTCTTATTTTGAAAATTCCCTTTTTTACGTGTTTGGGTAAAAATTAATGTAATATTGAAAATGATATATGAATAAAATGTTACACTAATGAACGACAACAATATAAATGTACTAATAAGCAATTCATAGTACATATAATGACAATAATAACATAATACGTATCAATTTAATACCAATATTAACAATCAAAGAAAAATAAAATAAATGATAACAATGATAACAATAATAATAATAATAACAAAACAGTGCACAAAAAAAGAAAATATCAATTTTTAAATATAAATAAGACAAAGAAATAAATAAATAAATACATAAATGAATATTGAGGAAAATAATTTGTAAAAAAAATTGAAAATAAGGGACCAAATTAAAATATAAATGAAATTTGGAGTGCCATTTGTAATAAAGTACATAAATATATAATAATGGACGACAAAACAAAATAAACAAATAGATGCCTAGTAAAAAGAAAATAAGAGAATAGTTTTAAAAATAATAATAAATAAAATAAAATAAAATAAAATAAAATAAAAAATAGGCTAACAAGTAAATACATAAGGAGTTAAAATGAGTAAAGGACCCAATTGTCACCCAAATAAAATTAACGGGATAAATTAAGATAAAAAAACAAAGGGACTAATTTGAAAGGCGTGAAAACAAGTGATGACCGAATGGGAGAATATCCCAACCTGCTGGACACGCGTCCCTTTTTCAGGAGATCAGCGAGCCAGGGACTAAATTGAAACGAGCGAAAAATTTAGTGGCCAAATTGAAAAAAAATAAAGAAAAGTAAAAAAGGACTAAATTGAAGCGCGCTACAAAAGCGGAAGGACCATTCGCGCATGTAACACTCCTTACCCGTATTCGACAATGGAACAGGGTACGAGGCATTACCGGACTCACATCACAAGCAATCACACAATTTCGAGTCATAAATTTGCGTCCAAATTAAAATCATCCGCATTCAATCATAAAGTTCCTTATACGAGCCTACGAGGCTCAAAACATGCTTTAGAGGCGGTTCGGGACTAAACCGAGAACTTTAGAAATTTTTACAAAACTTAGAAATTTTTTTTTTGTTAGAAGCAGGGCTCACACGCCCGTGTGGTCTAAGGGACATGCCCGTGTTTCAGACTGTGTTCGATTTAGGGGTGCTCTCTGACTTGTGCCACACGACTGTGCCACACGCCCATGTGTTAGGCCGTGTAGCACACACAGCTGAGACACACGCCAGTGTCTCTGCCCGTTTGCTCAATTCTAGACATTCTATTTTGCAACAATTATGGTGCAGGGGACACATGGCCAGATCACATGCCCGTGGGGCAGACCGTGTGGGCAAAATAAATGCTATTTACCAAGCCATTTGCCACCCTTACTTGCATCTACACAACATCACATGGCACAAATTCAAGCATATAAATGCATCCAAACAACCACAATCAAGACAATAACATGTCATTCTTATACCATCATTTATCATGCTTAAAACATCATACTTAGCCCACTAAAAACATACTAATTTCACATTCACAAGAGGGCATTAACATATGAATAAACTTATGATCAACATAAGCCATCATTCATGGCTATATATAAGATGAAGCATTAACAATTACAATCTGACACATATGGCCAAATTAATAATGACACATATAACAAATTGGCCTAGTCCCTATACATGCCACGAACTTAAAATACTTGAATTCATTTATACCCAAAATGACAGCTTGATAGTGTGATAGAATCTCTAGCGATTTCCAACCCGAGCTAGCTCAATAACCCTATAAGACATTGGAAAGAAAGGGGGGGTAAGCTATATATATATAGCTTAGTAAGTCCGTACGAAAACAATAAGCAACTCTTACCAATCATTTACCAAGTCCAACAATATAAACATAATGTAATACCCCTTAACCCTAAACCGTCGCCGGAACAGGGTTACGAGGCATTACCTGACATATCGGACAATTTACAAATAATTATTAAATAAATAACAATCATATTATAATATAATCATAAATTCCTATAAATTTTTACTAATTGACTTCATTCATTTTTTTTTAAAAAAATTCAATATAAACCCTTTATAAATATTTAACCTTCCTTGCAAATTTCAAATCGCAACCAAACCAATTCCAGTATTTCAACCAATGCATTTATATACTCAAATATACTTAAATCATACTTGACATATTGACTTAACAACTTAATTAATGAAAAACCTATTATCATTTCTAATTAGCTCATAAAACTATTCAAACCATTTCAATTCAATACCAATGCCATAAACAATTTCTACCATTTCACTAATTTAATGATCAAAACACCAAATACCTTTCTTTACAACAAAATTATATAACATACCAAAATAACCATTATAATCCATATGTACATGCCACTTTCACTTAAAGGAGGAAAATATCACCAAAATCTTTATGCTAGAGTCGGGATCGTTCGGATGCTGGATTGGGACACTAGACTCCTATCAACCTGCGCACGGAAACAACCGTACGCTGAGTATTCCATACTCAGTGGTATTACCATAATTCAAATTATAATAGCAATAAAGAATTATAATTACCAAGCATGTAACTATCCAATTTCTCAAATATCAATTCATTCTTAAACTTTCATTAATTAATAATAACAATACAATTTTTAGCTATTCTTCAATTTCAATCACTGCATGAACATTAAGTTCATGTCTTTCATTTTCAATCTCAATTTCAATCCACAATTTTAAATTTTTTCATAGTCAATACTACAATCGATCAAATTCATTTGATTTTCTCATTTCAATTATTCACCCTATTAACAATTCGGACTTTGACGGATACACGGATTCCAACCCAAACACACCAGTACGGCACATTGTGCCTAAAACGGTACATAGTACCTGATCAGTATACGACACATAAATGCCTGAAACGACACACGAGGTGCCTGATACGACACACGAGGTGCCTGAAATACGACACATAAAGTGCCTGATATACGACACATAAAGTGCCTGATCGGTAAAGCCGATAAATCCCGTACTCTTCCAAATCCTATGGCATGCCAATTATATCCGACTCAACCCGACTAGTTAATAGGGTATTCCATATTACTTTTCAATTTCAATTTCATTCTCAATCTAATTACAACTCAATTCAATATACTTTTCCATTTCAATCCACATACAATTCAATTTCAATACATATTCATCATTCAACTCAATTTTCATTCAATTCAACAAAAACACTTACCTTATAATTTACTTACCATATACATAAATTAATTTATTCAATTCAACAAAAACACTTACCTTATAATTTATTTACCATATACATAAATTAATTTAACATTTAATGAATAAATAAATAATTTGAATTATAGTAATACAAACCCGAATTTGGCAGCTACTCCTCGACGACCTTCTCCTTCCCTTTTTGCGCCGATGCCTCGAATTCTTTATTAGCTACGAAAATTAAAATAATTATACTATTAATTACAACATTATTTTTTTTACAATAATAATTGAATTTCTATTTAATTTCTTCCTTATTCTCAATTTGATCCTAACTAAGTTCACTTACTTTCCTAAATTCATACTTTATTTCTATTCAAATTTTGACCAAACTCAAATTTAACTATTAAATTTTCAGCATAAATCCCTAATTTTAAATTTTTCTCAATTTAGTCCCGACAACACAAAACTTATAGCTTCTTTTACAATTTAATCCCTTTATCAATTCTAACTTAAAATTCATTCAATTAAATCCCTAATTCAACAATTTGTCCAACATGAACCATGCTTAAAAACCTATAAACTTCCAAAAACCTCAACTTATTTTCAGCAAAACTTTGTTTTAAAGCTTCTAAAACATCAAAATTAAATAAAAATGGCTTAATTGACTTACCAATCAAAGCTTTAAATCTTAAACTCTTAGTTTTTCCTTTTTCTTTTCTTTCTTTCTTTTTCCTGCTCTGTTTCGAATGCCTCTGTTTCTTTCTTCTTTGTTTTGCTTTTGCTTTTATTTCTTTTTAGTTTATTTACTTTATAATAATATAATATATAATAATTATTTAATAACAAATATCTTTTAGCTTAAATTATAAGTAATTATATATTATTTTACATTTGTACTAATAATTTTATTATAAATTTCATTATTTAATTTGTTTATCAAACAAAAAATCTTATAATTTAATTATTTAATTAATAAATATCTTTAACTTAATAATAATAATTAATAAATATCTATTTTTCAATTTAAATATAAATATTACAAATGTATATATTTTTATTTATACACTTGTAATAAATCATCTCCATCCACTTGTCTTAATTTTATTTCATCATATAATATATCATAATTATACAATTGTACACATTTATTTCATCATCACCCTACATTTGTCATGTTTTACTTTATTTATCCTATAAAAATCTCATAATATAATTAATATAAATTATAATTTAATAAATTAATAATAATAATACTAATAATAATAATAATACACTATAATAAATATATATTTAATAACAAGTATAAATACTACAATTGTATACATATATTTTGTACATTTGTACAATATCATCACCATCCATTTGGAAAATTTTTAATTTATTTATCATACAATTGTCTTTATTTTATTTATTTCCTAGAATATAATATCTTAACTTTAATTAATATAATTTATAATGTTTTAATTAAATAATATTTTTATAATATAAATCAAGAAAAATCTAAGATTTTTCCATGTATTGCCGCGTCATCTTAAGCCATTGGCTTATTTACCTATTTAGTCCCTCTTATTTTCTTTTACTTTATAATTAAACTTTTACACCTTATTCAATTTAGTCCTTTTCACTAATTACTCTAAATTAAGCTAAATTCACCTAATTTAAACCTAATTAAACACATCACTAGACTCATAAATATTTCTAATAATTATTTTTGAACTTGATTTACTAAGACGAAGGCTCGATACTGTACTTTTTCGATGCCCGTGAATTTTGAGTCATTACACATAAGATAGTACAAATTGTTATAAATCTCACAGCTATAATTTATTCAGTCACATTGTTTACTCTATCAACTTATAAGCATAGTTAATCTCTCCTTTGTAACATATTACAACAAATAACAAATCATTTCAAACCTCATAGTAAACATGCACATTAATTATGAGTATTTACATTTCATGCATATACTTTAACATCTTTCAATTGCCTAAGTTCTTATCTTCCCATTTTCTCATATCTGATAAATCACAATTTGTATAAATAAAACATGCTATATCATAACTCATTTTGGCCCGAAAGCCAATCACATAATCGTCAACCGAATTTATCATGAATTTCATACATCACAAGTATAGACTAATAACCACAAGGTATAGACTAATAACCACAAGGTTTCACAAAATCATTCTCATATTGATGCCATATCCTAGATATGGTCTTACACGTAATCTCAGTAACCCTAATGTCATGACATTTTTATCTTATCTATTCCTAATGTTCAACCAGGACTTTCGCAATATCAAATCTTTGTCGGACATTTCCGTAGTATCGTACTCAATAGCATTCACAATTCATTTCAATAATTTAGAATTTACCACAATTATATCAATCAAGCATTTATACACATATGATTTAATGATTATTAAACATACGAACTTACCTCGGCATAAAAATGGCGAAAAAGACAAAATCGTCAAATACTTATTTTTCCTCCGTTCTAATTTCGAACCTCGTTTTTCTTGATCTATAATATCATATTTAACTTGTTTAATCATTACACTATTCAAATCAGCCCAAAAACACATTATGAAAAAATTATATTTTTGCACCTAAAGTTTGACATTTTTACAATTTATTCCCTAGGCTCGTAAAATGAAATGTACTCAATTTCTTCAATACCCATGCTTAGCCGAACCTTATACATGCTTGTAATAGCCAACAATTTTCATTTATTCATATATTTACACCATATTTTATAACTTTTACAAAAAAGGTCCTTTTTGACATTTATACCGAAAATCACTTAGCAAAGTCATTTAACGAACAACAAACATGCATTTTCCACCATTAAACATCAAAATACATACATTTTAACATGGGTAAAATTTTAGACTTTGACATCTCTTCAAATTGGTGGTAGGAATAGATAGATCATGTTACAAGGATTTCAAAAACATGAAAATCATTAAAAACGAGGCTAGAATGGACTTACAATCGAGCTTGAAAGATTGAAAAACCCTAGCCATGTCTTCTCCATGTAAAATTTAGCCAAGGAAGAAGAAGATGGACAAATTTGGCTTTATTTTGGCTTTTTAATTCATTTTACTTACCAAATTACTCAAATGCCCTTAATAAAAAACTTTAAAAACATACCAAACCATGTCTATTTTTGTCCACCAACTTAACCAATGGTTTAATTACCATTTAAGATTTCATAGCAATTGGACACCTTTAACATATAGAATTCAAGTTTTGCACTTTTTGCAATTTAGTCCTTTTGACTAAATTGAGTGCCCAAACGTCAAAATTTTCAAACGAAATTTTCACGAAATCGTTCTATAAAATTGTAGACCATAAAAGTATAATAAAATAGATTTTACTGCGTCAGATTTGTGGTCCTGAAACTACTGTTCTGACCAGACCCAAAATCGGGCTGTTACAACTCTCCCCCATTTAGGGATTTTTGTTCCCGAAAATCTTACCGGAATATAAATTCGATTTCCACGTAGACTCCTCTATCTCGTGACACTACCAAAGAACCCTCACTAAAGTTATGTTTTTATTTCCTAACTTTTTAATCTCTCGTGTCAAAATTCCGATCGATTCTTCGTTATACAACACATCGATTGAATCTTAATCCCTATCGGATAATTCATACTCAAAGAGTCCAATCGATACCATCGCAACATAGATACACAAAACACATTTTGAATCTTTTTCCAAGGCAATACTTTCGGAAGCATGCTATCGTTGAACGGGAATTTCATATCCTCATGTTTCAAATTCACATATGTTTTCTGAGAATTCTAAAGTGGATTCTAAATTGCCTCGAATCACTTTTACTTTCTGTACGATTTCTAATCGGATAGTCTCTGAAACGTATAACTCAACTAGTCTATCATGTTACATACCTGATCACCAGAACATCAATTTCAAATAACTGTACATTTCATTACTCCCTGAATGAACAAACGAGCTACTACTGAGCTTTGTACAAAATATCCTGCATAAGCCCTGAATTACTCAGTGTGCAAATTCTATCTCGGAATAATGATAACAGTCATCAGGTCTGACTTGAAATTCAGAATCAAAAGTCGTCTCACACTGTACTCGTTTAGTTTACCACTCACTATCACATTCTTGAGGTTCTCAATCTTGCAAAGAAAACATCACTTTAGCTTCTAATTTAGCTAGATTCAGACCGTCATCAAATAAGATTAATCATGTATCCAATACTCACAAAAATAATCAAAGGTTTTCCATTTAAGAATTTGCAACTATATCTACTTTCCCAAAGGTTAATCGATAACTGCTCACAATCTTTCAATAGTTCAAGCCATCTATGCTGTTTTAAGTTCAGATCCTTCTGTGACATTAGATACTTTAAACTCTTGGGATTAGGAAACATATGACATTTTTTGTCGGACAACTGGTGTCCTCAAATTCTCAACATAGACATAAAAAGTGGTCGACTCTAAATCACCTATCGGACAATTCCTTTCATGTGACTTTAACTGTCTGAAAGCATTAACTATCACTTTACATGCTTGTATTAAAACACATTCCAATCCGTTCGATAGTGCATCGCTAAAAAATCAAAAATTCTTTACCCAATTTAAACTGGACCCAAAATCAGTGCTTCGGTTAACAATACCTTCAACTATTTTCAACTTCGCTAACACTTAACAGACCGTTCAAACTTTCACAAATGTGATAACTTTATCAATTAAAATAACTTTAACTCATAATAGTATCATCCAATTAGAACTGATCTAATAGATACGTCCTTGTATCACACCCTTTTCAAATATAAATTCTCCATTCAGACTGTTCGTCAATTTAGCCATGAATGTACAAAATTTTATCTTCTTACCTGAGGATAAACTTGAATGCATATAACTCAAATTACCTTTCAACTGACCAGCTCGTTCAGATAAAAGAACTGAGTCAATCTCAACTATCAAATAATATCATATCAAAATATTCCCTTCTTCATGTTGTTAAAACAATTCAAACATACAATCTTTCAAAATTTCCTCACATGCTAGTCAAAGATCTTTACAATCATATTAGCTTAAGGAAACAAAATATCTTAGTTGAACTCATTGACCTTAATCAAACTTATCTGAAAGAAGAAAACCATAGTACAATTTGAGCTTGAGCTTCCACTATCTATACCTTTGTCGATGTCAACTCCTTTCACGAAAATTAGAGTAATCCTAATACCAGAATCACCACATTCCTATAATCAAACCAGAAATACAATCATAATAGACATAGCTATCATAAGCCAAAAAACACACTTTAAAGATGAGCCATGATTGATAATTTACAAAATAAGGATGATAAGAAAATCAAGATAAAGAAATCCAAGATGCGTACCATACTGGAAGTCCGAGAACATAACTCATAAGAAAATGATAAAGATCTTGATAATTCCTCAGAGAAAACCAGAAGAAAAATAGCTTATACGCTCTGGAATCAATTGTAATAGAGATAATATATTTTCCAAATGTATACACAAAACAAAATAACATCCAGTAGAAACAGAAGAATAGCCTCACATAAATTTTCAAATAGCCTCACATAAATTTTCACCAACAACTTTTATTTCAAACATAATAGAATAGAATCCCGAAGAGAGAGATAATATATGCTGATCATCAACCAACCAGACCAACAGTGGTTTCATCTAACATTATAATCAGCTAGCATTCTCATACGATAAGAATTTCATCAGAAAATGAACAATCACATATATCTCTGAGGATAAAAGAATATATAAAATACCTAGGAGAGATCATCATAATCTATTCAATTACAACTGTTACACTCAGACATCTTTACGATTAAAATATCATTTCTCTGACTAATTCTGTCATCACTAATCCCGTATCATTCCATTCACTAACGAAAATCAATCCGAAAGAAATTCCAGCAAATACATACTTTAGACATCATACCTGAATGAATCGATTAGCCGAGATTAACTTTTTCTTTAACCTTGGCATCGCGAAATCCGAATGATCTTTAGAATAACTTCGTATCTTTTCCAAAACTATATTCATGTAACGCCTCAAAATTTTAATTTTTGATTTCGTGTATGTGTGACACACAATGTCTATCTACTTCAGTGGTTATGTGTTCTGGGTGTGTCTGTGAGGTCCCAAGTTCAAGCCTTACTTGGGCAAATTTTGGTATTTTTATAAATAAAGCCTTAACCTTGTGCAAATGGCTTAAGTTTAAATGTTGGGTAAATTACATCAGAATGGTCTGTTGGTCTAGTGGTTTAGTGGTGTGTTATTATGGTGGAGGTTTTGTGTTCGAATCCCTGTGTAGGCAAATGTATTATTTTTTTACTCAGATTTCGGGATAGAGTTGTGTAATAGGGGGATTCTGAGTAGTGGATGGGAAGTGGGAATTAGGGGAGAAGATTAAGGGATTTTGGGGGTTATCGGGATTTTATTTTATTTTTCCCATAATCGAATTTTGGCTCCCTTTTCCAAAAAAGAATTTATGTCGTCTATTCTTCTCCCTCTCCTCTTGCCGAAATTCTCTGAGTTTTTCCATCTTTCTCTTCTTTTTCTTCTTCTTGGTTTTTCCCTAATCCATTTATTTTCCTTCATTTTCGCACGCGATTAGTGCTCGCTTAGTTTCGGTAAGTGTTTCTCTTCGTTTATGTCATGAATCTTTTAGCGACTGAAGTGGTAATGTTTTTTCTCTGCGATTTGGGCATAGAGAGAGGCTCGGACTGGTGAATTTAGTGTTCTTGTCTTATTAAATGGAGGGTTATCGTTGGTGGTAAGTTGGGTTTCTGTTCGTTCTTGGTTGTCAATTCGCTTGTAAATTCGTTAAATTGATGTTGAGTATCTTGATTTTAAGCCTTGAAGTGCTTGGGAGTGATTAGGCATCAAAACGATACCAGGTGTGTACCCGAAAAGCAAAAAAATGGGGTTTGACGAAAAGCTAAAGTTGCTTGCTATCGAGAAATAAGAGAAATAAAAAAAATGATGCAAAAAATTGTAGAGAAAGGAAATAAGGGTGTTAAAAACTAGGAAATCAACATTTTGCACTAAAATAGTTTTGGATAGCAGCAGTAATCTAACTTTGAAAAATCATAAAAAACAGTGTAAATTGAGTTAGAGGTTGAATAAAATATGAAATTAAATTTTATTGAGTTTAGTATTTCATGGAAGAAACAGTGTAAGCAATGGAATTGTAAATCATGAGTTATAATAAATTTTGTGAGACAAGGTCAGAATGATTTCGGGTTCCCCTATTCTGACTTTGGAAAATCATCAAAAATTATAAAACAATAATTAGGGGCTTAAATTTATATATTTAAATCCTTAATGAGTCTGTTTTCAAGAGAAACAAAGAGAAATATCATCTAAATTTTGTACTAAGAGATAAATAATTTTTAGTAAAGAAAGGTCGAAGCTGTCAAACAACAGAATAGGGATAAATTTAAAGATTTTACTATACTTATTTGATAAACTATAAATTCTGAAAATTTTATGGTAGAAAGGTATTTGAGTCTAGTTTCAAAAACATCAAGCGGATCTTAATTTGGAATTCTGTAGCTCAAGATGTAGATAATTTAGTGATAATGACTCAAGGAGACAACTTTGAATGAACATATAAGTAAATAGTTAAAACATATATGAGTATTGAGCTAGCATGGGTTACTTTAAAAAAATGGATCACACGGCCAAGGCCAATTTGGGCCAAGTGGGCCACGTAGGCGTGTGGGCCTACACGGGTAGGTCACATGGGCGTGTGGGCCCATTTTTACCGAATTGTTTTTAGGGTTGCACGGGTTGCCCAAGTCGACTGTGAACCTACTGTGGGGTCGGTAAGTGCTACTTAGACCCCTAAATGTGTAAAATTGACTGAATGATATCTGTACTGTGCATGTTAATATCTGAACTGAATATATGTACTGAAATTGCATAATAGTATGTCATCCATTGTATGTTGCATTGCATTGGGTTGGGGGTTGTTATTCGGAGGAAGTGTACTGAAAGGCTTTAAGCCTAATTTACTGGCAGCTCAGCTGCAAACTACTGTTTTGTGCCGCATTCGGTACTACTTGGAGTGTAGGGATGGGTGGGTTGATTATATCCCCACATGGAGTGTAGGGTTGGACGGAAATGGTGTGTAGAGGCTAGTTGGGTAGGATTTTGCTACTGCATAACTGTTACTTCTACTGGTACTGTGATGGGCTAAGGCCCTACTACATTTTTAACACTGTACTGAGATGGGCTAAGGCCCAAACTATCACTGATACTGAAAAAGGCTTAGGCCTAAGACTGTTCAACTGTGCACTGTGAATACTGATTGTTTGTTTGTTTCTGCGGGATTACACACTAAGTTTATATAAACTCACCCTTTTTGTTTAATGTGCACAGGTAATCCCCAGACTTAGACAGATCGGTGCGACAGAGGACTCAGCGATGACCACAGTAATTTTTGGACTTCATGGTTTTCAATTTACGGTTTATGATTTGATTATTATTGATTATTTGGGTTGTAATTTAAGGATCCTCTGGGACTTTGGTTTTAAATTTGGGTTTTTATTTATTTATTTTACTTTATGAATTTATACCTACTAGTCGTAGGAAATTCAGTTTTCAAAAAATTAAAGTATTTTCTAAACGCATGATCACCTAGATTGTTTTATTAAAGCTTCCGCAACGAGGGATGTTTCAAAACAAGTGTTTAAAATGAATAAAGACAACTTCTTAAGTTCTAACAAAGGTTTACTAAAGATAATAATATGGAATGTTTTCATCGTAATAACGAGGTTTCAAAAATACTATCGTGTGACATTTCCAGATACGACCATAACATCTAGCTGGGTTTGGGGTGTTACATAAAGTGGTATCAGAGCCAGGTTATAAAACTCGGCTGTGGATTACAGGTTTTATAAAAAATGGGCTTTCGAAAAATTGATTGATTTCCAAATGATTTGAAATGTTTTTACTGAATAAGTGGTACACCGAGTCTCCAGCGCCGATCCTGTAAGTATTCTGAACTATGATTTGTTTTAAACTGAAACTGTTATGGATAGTATATTCTGAAACTACTATAGGTAGTAAACTGTACTAAAAACACTCTAGTTAGTGTATACTGAAAATTGTAGAGAAATTGAAAACTGTAGTGAGACTGCGATTTACGAAAACAAACTCTGAATAATCGATACTGTTTTGCATAAAACATTTGTTAATAAACCCTGAAACTATAACTGATTCATAAAGCTGTTAATACAGATAAACATGATTAGACAATGAGTGCACGAGGTATCCGCGGACGGGGTACTAGAGACCGAGGTAGAGGCCGTAGAGGGGCTTGAGCTGAGTCCTCTTCACTAGGTAGCATACCAAATTTAGATACGAATGAGATGCCAGTGTCGCCTGCTATTGAGAATGGGTCTCAAGATCGCATGGCTGGGGACGACGCATTGTCCCAGGCTATGCTAAAGATTTTGGAGAGGGTCGCTGGGCCCAATACTGGATTTGGGGGCCTAGGGTTGAATATGAAACGAATCTGGTCCAATGGAGCTGAGCTTTTCAAGGGTGTTACTGGGGTTACCCCTAATGTGTCCGAGTACTGGTTTGAGGCCACAGAGAGGATCATGAATGATTTGAACTGCGCCATTGAGTAGAAATTAAAGGGTGTAGTGTCACTGCTGCGTGATGAGGCTTATAAGTGGTGGCTCACTATTAAGGAGGGCACTCAGCCCGAACGACTGACCTGGGAGTATTTTAAGACCGCCTTCCAGGGGAAATATGTGGGGTCCAGTTACGTGGATTCCTATAGGAGAGAGTTTCTGAATCTGACTTAGGGAGATAGATCAATGGCCGAGTATGAGGCCAAATTTCTATTACTGAGCCGTTATGCGCGATGTATGATGGAAACTGAATAGGAGCGATGTATCCGCTTCGAGGATGGTCCTAGGGATAATCTGAGGGTTCTGATAGCTCCATAGAGGGAGCGAGATTTTACTGCACTGGTGGAGAAGGCGAAGATCGCTGAGGAGGATACTGAGGTAGTCATGATTGGGGAATGACAGAATTATCTGACTAATGTGATCTCTGCACTGGTGGCTGAGAAATTGGTTCGTAAGGGATGTAAGACATTTTTGGCCTATGTGAGTGTTTCTGTTTTTGGGGACTCTACCTTCAAGGACATTAGGACTGTAAAAGATTTTCCGAACGTTTTTCCTGAAGAGCTACAGGGTTTACCTCCGAATCGTGAAGTGGAGTTTGGGATTGAACTTCTTATTGGTACAGTTCCAATGTCTATCGCCCCCTACCGAATGGCACCGAAGGAGCTTATGGAGCTTAAGGCTCCGGTTCAGAAGCTGTTGGTTCGTGGGTTCATTCGTCCCAGTGTGTCACCATGGGGAGTACCTGTGCTGTTTGTGAAAAAGAAGGATGAGACGGTTAGGATGTGTATAGACTATCGGCACTTGAATAAGCTAACGGTTAAGAATAAGTACCCACTTCGGAGGATTTATGATTTGTTTGACCAGTTCCGAGGGGCTTCTGTGTTCTCCAAGATTGATCTGCGTTCTGGATATCATCAGTTGAGGGTTTAGGAGGCTGATGTATTTAAGACGAC
Source organism: Gossypium australe (assembly GCA_005393395.2). Taxonomy (NCBI): domain Eukaryota; kingdom Viridiplantae; phylum Streptophyta; class Magnoliopsida; order Malvales; family Malvaceae; genus Gossypium; species Gossypium australe. The sequence continues at coordinate 122,833,199 of CM016616.1, forward strand.
ATTTAGGACTCGTTATGGATATTACGAGTTCCTAGTGATGCCTTTTGGATTGACGAATGCACTGGCAACTTTCATGGACCTTATGAATCGAGTATTCCAGCCCTATCTGGATCGGTTGGTGGTGGTGTTCATCAACTACATACTGGTTTATTCGAAGACTAAGGATGAGCATGATGAGGACCTTAAAGTTGTCCTTCAGACTTTGAGGGAAAGGTAGCTCTATGCTAAGTTTAGCAAGTGTGAGTTTTGATTTTCGTGGTAGTTGGGAGGAGTATTTGACGTTAGCGTAGTTTGCCTATAATAACAGTTTCCAGTCTTGCATTCTGATGGCACCTTATGAGGCACTGTATGGTCGTAAGTGTCGCACTCCTTTATGTTGGACTGAGTTGGGCGAGCGACGTGTTTTGGGTCTTGAGTTGGTTTTTGAGATAGAAGATAAGGTTAGACTGATTCGGGATCAACTGAAAGCAGCTTTTGACCGACAGAAATCCTATGCGTACATGAAGCGACGTGAGATTGAGTATTCGGTGGGGGACTTTGTATTCCTTAAGGTCTCGCCATGGAAGAAGGTACTGAGGTTTGGTCGTAAGGGCAAGTTGAGCCCTAGGTTTATTGGACCTTACCATATTCGCTTATTAGTTGAAACTACCTCCAGAGTTGGATCATATCCATGACATGTTCCACGTCTCGATGTTGAGGCGCTACCGCTCTGATCCTACTCACATCGTTTCTGTTGAGGAGATTAAGGTTAGGCCAGACTTGACCTTTGAGGAGGAGCTGGTTAAGATTCTTGATCGACATGTAAAAGTACTGGGGAGGAAATCTATTCCACTAGTTAACGTTCTTTGGCGTAATCATAGCACTGAGGAGGTTACGTGGGAGCTTGAGGATACGACGCGTCAGCAATATTCTCATCTGTTCTGACCGGGTAAATTTCGAGGACAAAATTTTCTTTTAGGGGGGTAGAATTGTAACCCCCCAAAATTTTAATTTTTGATTTCGTGCATATGTGACACACAATGTCTATCTGCTTCAGTGGTTATGTGCTCTGGGTGTGTGTGTGAGGTCCCAAGTTCAAGCCTTACTTGGGCAAATTTTGGTTTTTTTATAAATAAAGCATTAATCTTGTGCAAAGGGCTTAAGTTTAAATGTTGGGTAAATTACATCAGAATGGGCCTGCTGGTTTGGTGGTTAAGTGGTGTGTTATTATGGTGGAGGTCTAGTGTTCGAATCCCTGCGCAGGCAAAGGTATTTTTTTTTTCTTAGATTTCGAGATAGAGTTATGTAATAGGGGGATTCAGAGTAGTGGATGGGAAGTGGGAATTAGGGGAGAAGATTAAGGGATTTTAGGGGTTATCGGGATTTTATTTTGTTTTTTCCCATAACTGAATTTTGGCTCTCTTTTCCAAAAAAAAAAATTTCTGCCATCTTCTTCTCCCTCCCCTCTTGCCAAAATTCTCTGAGTTTTTCCATCTTACTCTTCTTTTTCTTCTTCTTGATTTTTCCTTAATCCATTTATTTTCCTTCGTTGTCACACGCGGTTAGTGCTCGCTTAGTTTCAGTAAGTGTTTCTCTTCATTTCTGTCATGAATCTCTTAGCAACTGAAGTGATAATATTTTTCTCTGCGATTTGGGCATAGGGGGAGGCTCGGACTGGTGAATTCAGTGTTCTCGTCTTATTAAACGGAGGGTTATCATTGGTGGTAAGTTGAGTTTCTGTTCGCTCTTGGTTGTTAATTCGCTTGTAAATCTGTTAAATTGATGTTGAGTGTCTTGATTTTAGGTCTTGAAGTGCTCGGGAGTGATCAGGCATCAAAACGATACCAGGTGTGTACCCGAAATGCAGAAAATGGGGTTCGACGAAAAGCCGAAATTGCCTGTTGTCAAGAAATAAGAGAAAGAAGAGAAAATGATGCGAAAAATGGTAGAGAAAGGAAATAAGGGTGTTAAAAACTAGGAAATCAACATTTTGCACTAAAATAGTTTTGGACAGCAGCAATAGTCTAACTTTGAAAAATCATCAAAAATAGTGTAAATTGAGTTAGAGGTTGAATAAAATATGAAATTAAAGTTTATTGAATCCAGTCTTTAATGGAAGAAACAATGTACACAATGGAATTGTAAGTCATGAGTTATAATAAATTTTGTGAGACAAGGTCAGAATGATTTCGAGTTCCCCTGTTCTGACTTTGAAAAATCATCAAAAATTGTAAAACAATAATTAGGGGCTTAAATTTATATGTTTAAATCCTTAATGAGTCTATTTTCAAGGGAAGCAAACAGAAACATAATCTAAATTCTGTACTAAGAGACAAATAATTTTTAGTAAGGAAAGGTCGAAGTTGTCAAACAACAGAATAGGGATAACTTCAAAGATTTTACTGTACTTATTTGAGAAACAATAAATTCTGAAAATTTTATGGTAGAAAGGTATTTGAGTCTAGTTTCAAAAACATCAAGAGGATCTTAATTTGAGAAATACGCCCTTGTCTCTGCCCGTGTACTCAATTCTAGACACTCTGTTTTACAGCAATTAAGGTGCATGGGACACACGGCCGGATCACATGCCTGTGGGGCAGACCGTGTGTCTACTCGTGTGGGCAAAATAAAGGTTATTTACCAAGCCATTTGGCACCCTTACTTGCACACATCTACACAACATCACATAGCACAAATTCAAGCATATAAATGCAACCAAACAACCATAACCAAGACAATAACATGTCATTCTTAGCCCACTAAAAACATACTAATTTCACATTCACAAGAGGACATTAACATATGAATAATCTTATGATCCACATAAGCCATTATTCATGGCTATATATAAGATGAAGCATTAACAATTACAGTCTGACACATATGGCCAAATTAATAATGACACACATAACAAATTGGCCTAGTCCCTATACATTCCATAGACTTAAAATACTTGAATTCATTTATACCCAAAGTTATAGCTTGATAGTGTGATAGAATCTCCAACAATTTCCAACCCGAGCTAGCTCAATAACCCTATAAGACATTGGAAAGGAAGGGGGGTAAGCTATATATATATAGCTTAGTAAGTCTGTACGAAAATAATAAGCAACTCTTACCAATCATTTACCAAGTCCAACAATATAAACATAAGATAGTACAAATTGCTATAAATCTCACAATTATAATTTATTCAGTCACATTGTTTACTCTATCAACTTATAACCATAACTTAACATATCCTGGCATTAGCCTAACAACTGTAATCTCTCCTTTGTAACATATTACAACAAATAATGAATCATTTCAAACCTCATAGTAAACATGCACATTAATTATGAGTATTTACATTTCAAGCATATACTTTAACATCTTTCAATTGCCTAAGTTCTTATCTTCCCATTTTCTCATATCCGATAAATCACAATTTGCATGAATAAAACATGCTATATCATAACTCAATTTGGCTTGAAAACCAATCACATAATCGCCAACCGAATTTATCATGAATTTCATACATCACAAGTATAGACTAATAATCACAAGGTTTTCACAAAATTAATCTCGTGGAAATCGTGAACTCATAATTTCATGAAGTCAATGCTTATAGGCTTTATGTACATACCTGTACCGTACCAATGCCATATCCTAGATATGGTCTTACATGTAATCTCGTATCGATGCCAATAGCCCAGCTATGGTCTTACACGAAGTCTCATATCAATGCCATATCCCAGATATGGTCTTACATGTAATCTCAGTAACGCTAATGTCATGAGATTTGTATCCTATCTATTCCTAATGTTCAACCGGGACTTTCGCAGTATCGAATCTCTGTCGGACATTTCCGTAGTATCGTACTCAGTAGCATTCACAATTCATTTCAATAATATAGCATTTACCACAATTATATCAATCAAGCATTTATACAAATATAATTTAATACTTATTAAACATACGAACTTATCTCGACATAAAAATGGCGAAAAGGACTAAATCGTCAAATACTTATTTTTTTACTGTTCTAATTTCGAAACTTGTTTTTCTTGATCTATAATATCATATTTAAATTATTTAATCATTATACTATTCAAATCAGCCCAAAATCACATTATGGCAAAAATTACATTTTTACCCCTAAAGTTTGACATTTTTACAATTTAGTCCCTAGGCTCGTAAAATGAAATGTACTCAATTTCTTCAATACCCATGCTTAGCCAAACCTTATACATGCTTATAAAAGCCAAAAATTTTCATTTATTCATATTTTTACACCAATTTTTATAACTTTTACAAATAGGTCCTTTTTTACATTTTTACCGAAAATCACTTAGCAAAAGTCATTTAACGAACAACAAACATGCATTTTCCACCATCAAACATCAAAATACATGCATGTTCAACTTGGGTAAAATTTTAGACTTTGACATCTTTTCAAATTGGTGGTAGGAATAAATAGATCATGTTATAAGGATTTCAAAAACATAAAAATCATTAAAAACGGGACTAGAACGGGCTTACAATCGAGCTTGAAAGCTTGAAAAACCATAGCCATGTCTTCTCCATGTAAAATTCAGCCAAGGAAGAAGTAGATGGTCAAATTTGGCTTTATTTTGGCTTTTTAATTCATTTTAATTACCAAATTACTAAAATGCCCTTAATGAAAAACTTTAGAAACATATCAAACCATGCCCATTTTTGTCCACCAACTTAACCAATGGTCTAATTTCCATTTAAGGACCTCTAATTTAAGATTTCATAGCAATTGGACACCTTTAACATATAGAATTCAAGTTTTGCACTTTTTGCAATTTAGTCCTTTTGACTAAATTGAGTGCCCAGACGTTAAAATTTTTGAATGAAATTTTCACGAAATCATTCTATAAAACTGTAGACCATAAAAATATAATAAAAATGAATTTTACTACGTCAGATTTGTGGTCCCGAAACCACTGTTTCGACCAGACCCAAAATCGGGCTATTACAGCGCAAATATACCATTAGTGAAAAAACGTACGGATCCTAGCCCTCTGGTTGGGTCAGACGTGGGTCACGTCAAAGTGACGCTGTTTTGGGGCTATTGATGCCAACCCAAAACGACGCCATTTAGCGGGGTCTATAAATTTTTTTTTTTTTGAAAAATGCCATTTTGCCTAAAGTTTTTTCTAAAAAAAAAAACTCCAAAAAACCCTCTGTTTTTTAGTCCCCTCACATCCAGCCTTGGGCTCCGGCGAGTCTCACGACGGCCACCGTTCGTCGGTGACTGACTTCGCTGTTCTCGGTGGCCAAAAAATGCCGAAAATACCCATTTTCACCACTCTTTAAACCTAGATTTAAATATACAGGAAAAAGCCTAAAAGAAAAGAATAGAATTCGGTGGACGCCCTCCTCGGCCTTCCAACTTCTCATATGCCTCTTTGTACAAAGCCCGAATGAAACCCTAAAGGGCCTCCATGGCTTTCGCGAGCGAATGAACCATCCGATGGTGGCGTGATACGAATGGGAAAGTAAGTTTCAACCCTTTTTATTTATTTTATGTTTTATTTAAAAAAAAACTAAAATAGAAAAAATCACCATTTTTCAACTTTGAGTTCTGTTTTTTGATTAATATGTTGTGTTCGTAAAAAAATACAAGTAGGAAATGTGGCCTTTTTTATAGCCGAAACACAAACTATCCATTACAAATATTTTGTTTTTTTCTTTGTTGTCTTCTTTGCTTTGCGTGCTGCTCCTTTTTTTGTAGGTGACCACGGAGTGCCTGATGGCAGCGGTGGTAGAGGCATGCACAGGTGAACGCCGACGTGGCATGCAGCTAGGGTTTTTTCCCCTCTTTTTTGCTGAAAATTAGTTTAGTTTTGGGCCATTTAGGCTACTAAAGTTTTAATTTATTTTGGGCCATTTGGGTCTCTTTTGTAATTGGACTTTGGGGACTATTATTTTAGTTTAAGTTTGTTTTATTTTTGTAATCTAGGCCCAGGCCAAAATTGGCCTATTACAGCTACCCCTCTTTGCTCGTTTTCATGTAACAAGAATGGAGCAAAGACCTCAAAAAGGGCCAAATTTTCCCAATCTTGCCAAATCTCTACTTCTTTGGTGCTCCTCTTCTTCAAGTAGCCTCATTCTAGCCCAATGCAACTTTGGGGGTATAGGAACTGTAATTTCAATCTACTCCACTTTAACTTCAGGGAGATTAGACTTGTAGCTTTAATCTGCTTCACTACAACTTCAGGGAAATAAGATTCGCTATCTTCAATTTGCTCCATTGCAACTTCAGGGAGATAAGATTTGTAACTTCAACTTGCTCCACTGCAACTTCAGGGAGATAAAATTTGGAACTTCAATCTGCTTCACTACAACTTCAGGGAGATAAGGTTTGGAACTTCAACCTGCTCCACTGCAACTTCAGGGAGATAAGGTTTATAGCTTTAATCTGCTCTACTGCAACTTCAGATAGATAAGGATTTATGACTTGTAGCTTTAATCTATTCCACTGCAACTTCAGAGAAATAAGATTTATAACTAGTAGCTTTAATCTGTTCCACTACAACTTTAGAGAAGTAAGATTTGCTATCTTTAGTCTGCTCCACTGCAACTTCAGAGAGATAAGATTTGCTATCTTCAATCTACTCCACTGCAACTTCAGGGAGATAAGATTTTTGGCTTTAATCTACTCCACTGCAACTTTAGGGAGATAAGATTTGCTATGATGACTTCAATCCGTCCCACTGTAACTTTAGGGGTATTGGATTTGTGGTTTCATTGATCTGTTACATCGTTCTCTGGGGAATATGACCTATAAAATCCATTTCATGGGCCTATCTTTATGTCGAGTGATTAGGATGTTATGATCAGAATGAATCAAATGCTCCTAACTAGATGTGTATGAATGATATTTGCATGAATGCAGAATGTCATTTACTTTTTTTTTTTGAGAATGATCCTCTTTTAATGCTTACGGTTGACATTGCTCGTCATTTATCAAGGTTCTATCACTGACGTATTACCCTGCCTTTTTATTTAGCTGGTATCTTTGACAAAAAAACCCGAAGAAATAATCACAATTTAGATTATTCTTTCCCAAATATTTCCAACTCTTAAATTTGGTTAGTTCTGACTAGTGGTCATGTTTCAGATCCTTGTACTATTTTGAACTTTTCAGAGTAATATGTAAAATTCCTCTTACTTGAATATTATTAGTCCATTAATCATTATTTAAAAAAATTCTTGAAAAAGATTGTAATAATGGACAAGATTGAAATTTATTGGGAGTAGAGCTCAAAATGAATAGATTAATCAAAGATAGTAAACACTGCTAAAATACAAGATGAATAAGATGAAACTAGGTACCCTAGATATCGTAGCATGAGTTTCTCCGCACTAACTTCTCGAGGACCCTTTTGATCCTGATATATGTTTAGGAAATCTAAAGTACCTCTTGACTGAATCTGAATTCACAGGATTAAACAGGTTTTTACCATCCATCTTGGTCAAAATCAGTGCTCCTCCACAAAAGGCCTTCTTTACCACATAAGGTCCTTCCCAATTTGGCATCCATTTCCCTCTGAAATCCTTTTGTATGGGAAGGATCATTTTCAATACTAGGCCTCTCATGAAATTCTCTAGGGCGAACTTTTTTATATTAAGCTCGCATCATTCGTTTTTTGGTACATCTGACCATGACGAACAACCTTCAACCTTTTCTCTTCGATTAAGTTCAACTGATCATATCGAGATTGGATCCATTCTGCTTCATTTAACTTTAGTTCTGACAAAACTCGGAGAGAAAGAATCTCAACTTCAATAGGCAGAACCACCTCCATTCCATAAACCAATGAGAAAGGCGTTGCCCTGGTAGAGGTCCTGACAGATATTCGATAAGCGTAGTGGGCAAAATATAACTTCTCATGCCAACCTTTATAAGTCTCTGTCATTTTCCCCATGATCTTCTTAATGTCCTTATTGGCTGCCTCAACCGCGCCGTTCATTTTTGGGTGATATGATGACGAATTGTGGTGTTTGATTTTGAACTGACTTCAAACTTTTGATATCATGCTGTTGTTCAAATTCAATGCATTGTCAGATATGATCCTTTCTGGCATCCCATACCGACATATGATTTCTTTCTTCAAGAATTTGCTGACTGCTGACTTTGTGACATTGGCAAATGAAGTGGCTTCTACCTACTTGGTGAAGTAATTGATGACTACGAAGATGAATCGATGCCCATTGGAAGCTTTTGGCGATATCGATCCAATGACATCCATGCCCCACATAAAGAAAGGTCATGGAGAAGTCATGACATGAAGAGGTGAATGAGGCACATTAATTTTGTCTCCATAAATTTGGCACTTATGGTATCTTTTGGCGCAACTGATGCAATCTCCTTCCATGGTAGACTAATAATATCTAAATCTCATGATCTGCCTGGTCATTGTAAAACCATTAGCGTGTGTTCTGCAAACGCCCTCATGGACTTCTTCCAAGATTTTCTTAGCCTCAACAGCTTCCACACATCTTAGAAGTATCTGATCCTTTCTTCTTTTGTATAGGATCTCCACATCTAAGACATAGTCACTGGCCAGCCTTCTCAACGTCCTCTTATCATTCTCGGTTGCTTGGTCAGGGTACTCACGATTCTTCACATATCGCAGTGTATCGTGGTACCAAGGGTGATCATCTTTTTCTTCTTCTTCGATGTTGTAACAATGAGACGGAGCCTCATAAATACTCATCTGGATAGGTTTTACATCCTCTTGTATTTTCACTTTGACCATGGAACTAAAGTAGCCAAGGCATCAGCCATTTGGTTTTCATCTCGTAGGAGATAATAGAAGGTGATATCATCAAACTCTTCAATTAATTCAAGAACCAGCCTTCGATAATTGATCAATTTGGTGTCTCTCGTCTTCCATTCGCCTTTGAGTTTATAGATCATTAATGTAGAATCCCCATATACTTCTAGTACTTTGATCTTGCTATGGCTGCACGAATGCCCATGATGCATGCTTCGTATTCTGCCATATTGTTTGTACAATCGAAATCCAGTTTACTAGTAAAAGGATAATGATCTCAGTTTCGGGATACCAGGACTGCCCCGACTTCGTTACGCATAGCGTTAAAGGCCCCATCGAAGTTTAGTTTCCAGGGTTGTTTTTCTTGAGCACCTTTTTCAGTGGTTGCAACATATATTAGATCTTTATTTGGGAAATCAAAATTCAAAGGATCGTAATATTCTAGATCTCTACTGGCTAGAAAATATGCTATTGCACCCCCTTTTACCATATTCTAGTTTACATAGACTATATCGAACTCGGAAAATAGAATTTTCCATCGGGCCATTCTTCCATTCAAAGCAGTCGACTCCATCATGTACTTTAGAGGGTCCAGTTTTGAGATGAGCCAAGTTATGTGGTACAACATGTATTGTCTCAGTCTCCAGGTTGTCCAAATTTAGGCACAACACAACTTTTCAATTAGCGAATATCTTGTCTCACATTCTGTGAACTTCTTACTGAGATAGTATATCGCTCTTTCTTTTCTTCCTACTCATCATGTTGGCCTAGTACTCATCCCATGGAATTTCCAAATACTGCCAAGTACAGTATTAGTGGCTTATCTAGACTAGTGGCATCAGCACAAGGGCATTAGATAAGTAATGTTTGGCCTTGTTAAAATTTTTCTAGCACTCCTCATCCCATACACTTGGATTATGTTTATGGGGTTGCATTTCTCCGTTAGTTGTGAAATGAAACGAGCGATGTAATTTAACCTCCCTAAAAAACCTCAAACTTCTTTTTAGGTACGCGACGGAGGTAGCTCCTGAATAGCCTTGCTTTATCTGGATCAATCTCGATCCCCTTTTCACTGACCACAAATCCTAGCAATTTTCTCGACTTAGCCCCGAAGGTACATTTTGCTGGATTGAGCTTTAGTTGAAATTTTCTCAATCTCAAGAACAATCTCCTCAGGACTTGTATATGCTCCTTTTTTATTTGGGATTCTGCGATCATATCAATGACATAAACCTTGATTTCTTTGTGCATCATGTCATGAAACAAGGTTACCATGGCTTTTTGATATGTTGCTCATGCATTTTTCAGTCCAAATGGCATCACCTTATAGCAAAAAGTTCCCTACATGGTTACGAATGTGGTCTTCTCCATGTCTTCAGGATGCATCTTTATCTGGTTGTATCCCGAGAAACCATCCATGAAGGAGAACAGTGAATAACATGCAGTGTTGTCCACTAAGGTGTCGATATGAGGCAATGGGAAATTATCTTTCGGGCTGGCTTTGTTCAAATCTCTGTAGTTTACGCACATTCGTACTTTCCCATCTTTTTTAGGGACGGGGACAATATTGGCTACCAATTCTGAGTATTTAACCACTTGTAAGAATCCAGCATCAAATTTCTTTTTGACCTCTTCTTTTATTTTTAGTAAGACACCAGGTCTCATCCTTCGGAGCTTCTGTTGAACTGGCTTACATTCTTCCTTTATGGAGAGTCGGTGTACCACAATATCAGTACTTAACCCGAGCATGTCTTGATATGACCATGCGAAGACATCCTTAAATTCTTAGAGTAACTCAATGAGGTCTCGCTTTGTCTCTGCAGCAATGCAAGCTCCAATTTTTACCTCTTTTTCCTCTCCTAAGCTCACAATTTCCACTGACTCTTTGTAAGGTAGAATTTGTTTCTCATCTTGTTCTACCATCCTCAACAAATCAGGAAATAGGTTACAGTCTTGATCACCTTCAAAATCCTGAGAATCCTCCATACACATATCTTGCTCAAAAGGAGACTCTGAGTCAGTAGCAGCGTCGCTCATATCATTGACATCTGGAGACCTGTTATAGGGATGAAATAGTATCCAAAGAACAAAAGAATCTAAGAATAATTATCTGTATTGTATGACTATGAATGAAACGGAAAGAATAAAAGAATATTTGCTCAAGATGATACGCAAAGATGCATTTTATTGAAATAAAGATGTTGGACATAAGCTTATTTCACAAAAGGATTTTTATTGCTCCTAGGCTTAAAGCAATAAGCTTGTTTTGAACATTACTCTAAATTAGCTCTAAAAACTGCATGAATCTCTTTCGTAGTCCAATTGTTCGGAACACTTCCAGGTACATAAGGGCAGATGCTTGATAAATTCTCTTCCCTAATTCCTTCTTCGGATATGGAGTTGATGTTCAGATTTCCCAACATTTCTTCCGCAGTCTCTTTTCTTGACATCTTCTGTTCAGGGTGAATAGTTCCTCCTTTATGAATGTTTTGGATATATGGGGAAAGGTCATTTGTTTCCATTTGATTTCTTCTCCACTCAGTCACGTTCTTCTTCTTTCTTGTTTCTTCTCCAACTCCCTCCTCTTTTTCCTCGCATCTGTCTTATATCCTAAGCCAAAGCAGTCTCATTTGTCTCTCAACATTGGTGCCTCAACCCTTCCTTGTAGGTATTTTTTGAGTCCTTTATCAGGTAAGGCTCCTTTCCTAATTGTCAACTGCAGGCCCATCTTCATAGTTTTGGAGATTTTGGGCATCAGAATCTTGTTCCCTTCGACAATAAAGGTTGAATTCACAAATTCCAACAATCGAAAAGAACATTCTATCGCTTCATCGTCTGCCCCTATGTATGGCGCGTCATTGGTTACGGATGCAATAATGTCTTCTTCCATGTTTATCGTTACCAGTCGACCTTCAGTTACCAACTTTAGCTTTTGGTGCAGTGATGACGGCACAACTCCTGCTGAGTGAATCCAAGGCCTCCCCAATAAGCAATTATAAGAAGGCTTGATGTCCATCACCAGGAAATCTACCTCATACGTGTTTGGACCAACCAAAAAGGGTATCTCAATTCTTTCCATCTCTCTCCTTTCAGTACCATCGAATGCTCTCACTATGTTTTGACACGTATCCATATGAGAGCTATCCACAGACAACCTATTCAGTGTAGATAAGGGCAAGACATTCAGTGCAAATCCATTATCGGTTAACACCCCTAGCAATGTATATCCTTTGCAGCGGATGGTGATATTCAGAACCTTTGTAGATCCATGCCCCCCGGAGGTATTTCATCATCATTGAAAAAGATGAAGTTATGTGCTTATGTTATTGACTAGACGATCCAGCTTGTTCACATAGATATCCTCAGCTACATAAGTTTCATTCAACACTTTCATCAATGCGCTACGATGTGTCTCTGAGCTTAAAAGTACTAGTACAGATATGCGAGCTGGCTGTTTATGTAGTTACTCTACAACACTATACTCATTGTGCTTTAGGAATTTCAAGAATTTCTTAGCCTCTTTCTCAGTTATCGGCTCATTAACATGCGATTCAAGTTTTGTCGTCTTCTCCTTTTTTTGTTCAACCACTGAGGTTTTTCCTTTAACGGGCTTGACTCTTGTATTCGTGTGATCATAGCGCCTTCCACTGCGTGTGCAGAAACCCACATCTTGGACCTCTTATGAAGTACTAACTCGGTTCTTCTCTCCCAGGATCGTCACGTTGCAGTCATAATTCCAGGGAACCCTCTTGTTGTCCTTGTAGGGAAAGGCTACAGGTTTTTGGATTATGACCCTTGGTGCAATTTGTACTTCGACTTCATTGCTTCTTAGTCGTGAAATAATAAGCACCGGGTGGTTGACCTTATGGACCTTCTCCTTCGATCTTTCCTCTAAGGCCCATATATCTCCTTCTTCTGAGCCCTTAACCTTCTCATAAAATTCAATTTCCTTATTATCCATCAGATTTTGCACTAGAGCCCTGAACTCAATGTACTCTTGGATTTCATGACCCTTCTTGACATGGAACTCACAGTAGTTCCTCATCCCTTCGGGTCTCTCATCTAAATCTTGCATGATTAATCTTCCTTCTACTAGCTTTTTCCAAACCCATCTCAGTAGGGTTTTTATTTTTGCCACATCAATTTTGGTTCTTTTACCTCCACTCTCAATTGTCGTGTTTACCCTTTTATTAGAATGACTAGGTAACGTATTTCCTGCAACATTAGGTCTTGATGGGTCGTCGAGCTGTACAATTCCCATCTCAATGAACCTTTCAATTAGCTTTTTAAAAGCGATGCAGTTCTCAATTGAATGTCTTGTGATTCCCGCGTGGTACTCGCATTGAGCATTCGCGTCGTACCATTTGGGGAATGAAGGTTGCATAGGTTTCAGGTAGAAAAGGGATACCACATGTGCACCAAACAGACTCTGATACAACTCTTTATATGTCATCAGGATGGGTGTGAATTGGAGCTTTTCTGTATTTGGCCTTAGGTTGGATTCTTACCTTGGGGGCCCCTGATGGCTAGTAGTTACTATCCTTGGCTAGCCTACAGTGATTGGTTTTGAATAACCCTTATTATAGATGCTTGCATTATTCACCTCATTTTCCTTCTTCCTCGGGGCTGATCTTTTAGCGCTTTCTCCCGCGTTTATCGTGCCACTTCTCATTGCGTTTCCAATCATTTCACCGGACATTGCTATATCCAAGAAGCTCTTAGTAGCACTTCCCAACATATGGTTGATGAACAGGGCTTTTAAAGTGTTGATGAAAAGCATTGTGGTTTCTTTCTCTAGAAGAGGTGGCTGGACTTGTGTCGCCACCTCTCTCCATCTTTGGGCATATTGCCTGAAACTCTCACTTTGCTTCTTCTCCATATTCTGCAACGTGATTCTGTCGGGTGTCATGTCCGTTACATGACTATATTGCTTCATAAAAGCTTGTGCTAAGTCTTTCCATGAATTGATTTTGGTACGGCTCAGTTGGTTGTACTATTTGGCTGTTGACCCGATCAGACTGTCTTGGAAGCAATGAATTAATAATTGGTCATTATTAGCGTATCCTGTTATCCTTTAACAAAACAGCGTGATGTGAGCTTTAGGATAACTAGTTCCCTTATACTTTTCAAACTCTGAAGTTTTGAACTTTGGGGGTAGCACTAGATCTGGGGCCAAACTCAAGTCTTTAGCATCAATTCCACAATGATAATCAACTTTTCCATTGCTCTGAATTTTTCTTCTAACCATCTGCACCAATTTTCAAGTTGCTTTGGCAGTTCCACTTTTACTTTTTCCATTTCTGCCATATCATCTAGATTAGGAACAACAGGATTGGTTGGATTATCCCCCGGATTGGAGCCTGAACCCATTGGATAGTTCGCTGGTACCGAGGTATCGGCCTGATATTGTTGGGGTCTAATAATAACGGGTACCCTTTGTGGGTACGCCTCTGGTTAGCTCTGGGCATTTATCAGGGTAAAACCTGGGGGATAGGTAGGGTTTTCATTATCATCTCCAGAGTTAACCGCATTACTCTTTCCTTTTTTGAGTCCTCCAGCCAGCAAATGCGTCAATTGGCTTATCATACTTCATTGGGATTCTTGCATTTGATCCATCATGTCTTGTTGAATTTTGGCTAATTGTTCTTACATCTGTGCTTGTAACTGATCTTGCATATCTCTTTGCATTTGTTCTAATCTTTCTAATCTTTGGTCCATTGCTTTGGTTTTGCGACGGGTACCGTAGCGATATTTAGTTGGTAGACTCTCGTTGGTTTCCAAGGTAACTATCATAATTTTAATTAATTAGGTTCTTTTTATGAAACTTGATGCATATGATGAAATGTAATGTAGATGAATGAAATGAATGCAAAAAAGAGGCGTTGATTCTAATTCAATTCATTTAGAACAACTTTACTAAAAAACAAATTTCTTTACATAAAACAAATTACATAAACGACTTTACCCTAATGTTCAAAGCCTTAACTTTCCTAAGAAGCCAAGCTAATTCTTGGCCTCGATCCGATTCTAACTCATATTTTAAACTCAGCATGTCGGCTTGAACTGCTAGGGTTTGCAGATGATCGGCCACTTCCCGTACTTGAGCCACAGCTTCGCCCATGATGAAGTCTCTATCCCTAACCTGACCTTGAGAACGTTGGAGCTGCTCTTTCTAGTGTTCGTTATTCATTTCAAGAAACTCAACTTGAAGTTCGCAATTTTGCAGTGCGGTCTCGAGCTCTTCTATCTTTCCTTCAACTCCTCGATCTTACTTAGGCTTGCCTTCAACTCAATTGTAGAGTTACGACTACGATACTGATGGAGTGATCTTTCCAATTCTGCTACCCGGGTTTTTAATCCAATCTTTTCATTTCGGCTTTCTGACGAACTGCTTTCTAATGTATCTTCTCGAACTCGAGCATCTTGGCATTTCTTTTCCCATTGATCAGCTCTAATCCTTTCTTCTTTGACCTCTTGTCGCCATTGCTTCAATGTTTTACCCAAACCAGTAGTTCTTATCGACAAACGCAGCTTCTTATAATCTGTTTTTAAACTGTCCAAATCTTCATCGGCCTTGTTCTTTCCTTTCCTCAATTTCTCGGCCTCTAGCTTTTGGATGTCGACGTCTAATCCTAGCTACATATTTTCCTCCTCTAGCTGCTCTATCTTCTTTCCCAATTCTAAACTCCATTTTTCAAAGTCTTGCTTGATGATATCTAACTCAAATGGCATTACTTGTAGATGCTCTTCTATCGGCTGAGTGTCTTCTTAACTTGGCATAGGGATGTTGTCGTTGACTTTTTTACCCCACCACCAATTATATTCAAGGGTTGTCATCGGATTTACGGCAAATATTTTCATCTTGCGGGTTTGGTTCCAAGTGTTCAATATTTCACGAACCTTCTTCTTCTAATTATCACCCTTGTACGAAAACTCACACTGAGCCAACCCTTGCGTCGCTGGTATGAATTGCCTCGATCTATACTGTCTCAATACAAGCAAAGTAGCATATCCAACAACTCCCTAAATCCCAAGTAGAGGAACCCAATCAAAGTCTCCACGCCAGTACAAAATCTCATCGGGAATTATCTAAGGGGCTCTCCATTCGACGTCTTCGTCTTAGAGACTCTGGAGAATCGCCATCCATTTTTCTTCCGAAATATCGTCTCGCCTCGGTGTAGCAACTAAATCTTTCAACAGAGAGTAGTTCTCAGAGAATACTCGATATGAGACCTTTTCTACCTTCCAAAAGTGGCTATGGAACCATGCTAACAAAAGTTGCACACACCTGATAAATCTTCCTTCACCCGCCCTCTGGTATACATTTAAGGATCTAAAAGTTTCGGCCAAAATTGCCAGGACGGGTATAACCCTTTTGTCAAGTCAGTCAAATAAATCCAAAACTGCCTCATCTACGTGCCCTAATGCTTTGGGGAAGACGACCAAATCGTAAATGCTTAAAGAGAAAACATCAACCCTCTTCTTCATATCCAGATGTGCCACGATCAAATCCCGCAAACTTTTCTAAGGTATGCATTTACTATCTCCTTTTTGTTTGATCCAGGCTGCAACCAATTGCTCACTCATCCCCGTGATGCTCATTAGTTTTTTTAAGAAAGTCGAGACATTGGCGGCTCTCGAATAGGCTTTGTCGGCTTAAATCTTCGGGCAATGAAGTAAGGTTGTGTACTCTTCCACAGTGGGTGCTAAATCAACTTTCCCAAAGGTAAAGCAACTGTAGGTAGGATTCCAATACTGGGCGCGAGCTCAGAATAAGCGCTTGTCCACTTTCATATCGAGTAGATAGGGCAAATCACTATAGTTACAGTAAAATAGCTGCTTGATCTCGTCATCCCATTGGTCCCATATATCTTTCAATTCTTGGAGATTATTTTGAGTCACGCTGATGCGAGTAAAATCCCACAACTCTGACACATACCCCTCCGTAAGACTATCACCCTTCTCTTGCTGTATTTTCTCTGACCAAATTCGGACGGCCGCATTATCCTCCACTTTATCAAGAAACCCCTTTTCCATGATAAGCTCTCTATTTAGTAATTGAACATGAATTAACACCTTTTTTATGATGAACATGCCATGCGATCACAGTCAAAG
The DNA here is from genome assembly GCA_005393395.2 of Gossypium australe. NCBI lineage: Eukaryota > Viridiplantae > Streptophyta > Magnoliopsida > Malvales > Malvaceae > Gossypium > Gossypium australe. Next base: position 122,850,085 of record CM016616.1, read on the forward strand.
GAAAACAAAACAAGTCAATATTATACACAAAGCTAGAATTCAAAGCAAACGAGAAATAATAAATAAAGCACCTATTCGGGTAACCACTAGGGTTCGGTGTGGTTCTACCTAGGGTAGGCTCTTAGGGCTCATTATATGCGGTTTGGTTCTAAAGCAAAGGTACCTGAACCAACAGATTCCTCGATCCTCACCCATTATAGGCTCATATGGACCGAGTTCAGTTCAGGGGAATACATTTCCCTATGGCTATACGAAGATGAAAATCTTATGAAGACATAGATACAGATGTATCCCGAAAGTGATCCACTATCCTATACGGAGGTGAAGACCTCACGAAGGAATAGTTTCTCACTCCCACTTAAAAAGGTAAAATCGACCGATTTATGCGATACAATATGCAGAGATATATCAAAAGGCTCAAACCAATAAGGCAAACATATTATGACAAAGACCACAAAAATGACAGATGAAATGCAACGAAAGGATCGTAAATTTAAATCAGATTTTCAATTTTTGATAAAAACAGAAAATAATCAATTTGCGGCTTGACCTCTTATTGGGTCCCCAGTGGAGTCGCCAAGCTGTCGAAACCATTTTTTGAAAGGTCGACTTTTTATTTATAAAAGAAAATGGAATCGCCACCAATATTTTTTTATGAGGTGTGATCTGGTCACCGTGTGATTGATCGTTTTAATAAGCAATCTAATTTATTAAAACAATGATTTTTTGGTCTACAAATTTTGAGAAATAGGTTCGGGAGTCGGTTACGCACGAGGAAGGATTAGCACCCTTGTAACGCCCAAAATTTGTACCTAATTGATTAATTGACGTCTTAATGCCGAAAGTTTAAAACTCAAAAATAATTTAAAATACGATCCCTCTTTACATTAGTGTTAATTTTACTTAAAAACCGCTTGAATAAACTGAAACAGACGTTAAAGATCCTCTCATCTCGAGATAACAAAATGTCTCATCCCGTAAGTTAGGACACGACACCTTGAACCTTTGAGAATAAGCTTGCCTTTATTTTTTTTATTTGAAATCTTATGTATTTTTAATTTTAAAAGGATTTTCGGTTATTCAATTCAACGAGAAAGTCGAAACCTCATAAGTTAGGGCACTACTTCTCGAATCTCTAAATACGAAACATTGCCTTATTTTGAAAAATTCCTTTTTTACGTGTTTGGGTAAAAATTAATGTAATATTGAAAATGATATATGAATAAAATGTTACGCTAATGAACGAAAACAATATAAATGTACTAATAAGCAATTCATAGTACATATAATGGCAATAATCACATAATACATATCAATTTAAAACCAATATTAACAATCAAAGAAAAATAAAATAAATAATAAAATAAATAATAACAATGATAACAATGATAACAATAATAATAATAATGACAAAACAGTGCCCAAAAAAGAAAATACCAATTTTTAAATATAAATAAGACAAAGAAAGAAATAAATAAATACATAAATGAATATGGAGGAAAATAGTTTGTAAAAAAAATTTGAAAATAAGGAAATCATAAGTACATCACCTTAATGGTATAATATAAATTTGAAAATAAGGGAATCATAATTACATTATTAATAATAACGCATATACGAATCATACCTCAAAACCATATAATATAAATATAAATACCTTATAAATACGTAATTCGAATCATAAGTACACCATCTTAATGGTATTTTATTACCTAATGGAAATCAAAATATTTTACTTCATAACTCTATTCATGCGCATATTAAACCAAATAAATCATATCACATGGCTTTTTGCACATTAACATATACGACAATATCAACTTCACAAAATGTTCAAGTTAAACTTTAAAACATACTAGCCATATATATATTTAACCTATCAAGTATAACTCAATTCGCATGCTAAATAATATGCCTATAATGCATTTACACCGTCAATCAATTCATTATATATATATATATATATATTCGGTCATGCAAATTAACTTCCATATAACATTTAAATCACATACAATCTTTGTCTCCCTATAGTGAGCCTAAATAGTCTAATCATTGTAATGATATAAATATTACATAACTTATAAGAACACATACCAATGCAAATCTCATACTTATAATAATAAGTCAAATACCATAATCGATCATACAACTACATATACATATAATACATTTTGTAATTCAAGCATTATAAACCATTAGTCCTTTATATGCTGAATTATCAAATAACTTATCAAAGGCGTATATTTTTTTTATTGCATATCATCAACCGAATATACAATAATACATTGATTTCTATTTCAATCCATTTCACCAATGCACTCATACCATTACAAATTGAATCAAATTAACAATATCAAATTGTCAAATAACCATAGCATAGCATGGTCCACACATAATGAATACAACCAAATTCAAAATTTACATATGACTAAACACTTAACTACATAATTTAATCACCATTGCCGAATCACAAACTAGATTATGACCATCACCTATATTTACATCACATAAATCGAAAAACCACTATTTTATCTTCAATATATTTAGCATTTTACCTATTTAATCAAGCCAAATCTCAAGACCATTCCATCACACAAATTATGCCATAAATCACAATTACAAATTAAGCTAATACAAGACCGAAAATTCACTATCATTAGCATCATTAACAAACCAAAATCAAAACACATCCATCATCCATATATCAAGCTTACGAAAATGAACTAATCATAAGCCATATATATTATTACATCCTACCGAATTTATATACCAAGCATACCACACACATATACTATGACCAAAATTACTTAAACATTAGATCATTAGCATTAAGATCAAGCCATTTTCGCATGGCTAAATATATACAATTTTCAAGACCAACCAAACAAATGCTAGCCTATACATGCCATAGATTCTTAGTTCAAGCTTTTAAAATACCGAAATAGTGATCGATAATGTGACAGATTTCTTTGACGATCCCCGAGATCGTAACTAGCTTTCAAAATCTATAAAACAATAAATGAAACTTTCAAAATCTATAAAACAATAAATGAACACACACAGTAAGCTTGAATAGCTTAGTAAGTCATAAGCAATTAATTTATTAAACAAACATTAGTATTAAAATCAACTAAGCTGAATCAAGAAATCATTAATCAAATACACATTTTCATGCTTGAAACTCATATACCATTACATGAACATTATCAAAATATATTAACTTAGCCGAATACACAAATTCATAAGCATATATAATTCTCACTTTCATAATGCATATTTCATATATTCATCTCAAATATATACTTACCTTACTTTTCCAATCATTTAACTTACCTTACTTTTCCAATCATTCAACTTAGTACATACTTGACCTTTTAGCTCGATTTCACATTCGATCTTAATTCGATATTGCCCATTGAACCATTCGGAATTAAAAACGATACTCAGATAGTCGAAAATCTCGTACATTGCCAACGTCCCAGACGTGGTCTTACATGTAATCACATATCGATGCCATTGTCCCAGACAGGGTCTTACACGAATCAAATACAATGCCAATGTCCTAGACATGGTCTTACATGTAAATCACAAGTCGATGCCAACGTCCCAGACATGGTCTTACATGAAAACACATATCGGAATCCTATATCATGACATATGTATCCTAACTATTCCTAAGGTTCGTACGGGGCTTTCGGACGTCGTAACTCGATCGATTCAAACTCGTAAACAATGCTCCCATGCTTAATTCAATTCGACAAGTATATATATATACAAGTAATAATTCAATTCGACACTATTAAAATATATACTGTCGAAACCTTTTTTTTGACAAAAGGGGAATCGACTTGGTTTTGAAAATAAATAAAACGGGAGTCGCCACCGATCTATATTTGGTGTGATCGGATCACCTTTGTTTTAATAAAACTTTTGATTTACTAAAACATTGTTTTTTTTTGGTCTACGAATTTTGAGAAAATGAATTCGGGAGTTGGTTACGTGCGAGGAAGGGTTAGCACCCTCGTCACGCCCAAAATTGGTACCGATTTGATCAATTAATGTCATCATGTCGAAAGTTGAAAATTTTAAAGGAATTTAAAAATCGATCTCTTTTGGAAATATTTGAAATTTTTTTTTTGAATTGAACCAAGATTTTCTCGTTTCGAAGGAATTAACATATCATATCCAATACTTTAGGACACGACAATTTAAATCCTCAAACCCCAAGATCATCTCGTAGTTTCCCCGAATTGAAAATCAAGATTTTCTCGTTTCGAAGGAATAAAATATCACATCCAATACTTTAGAACACGATAATTTACATCCTCTGATCCAAGAACATCCCATAGTTTTCCCGAATTGAATACTAAGACTCCCTCGTTTTGAAGGAATAAAATATCACATCCAATGCTTTAGGACACGATAATTTAAATCCTCGAATCCCAATATTATCTCATAATTTCACCGAATTGAAAATCAAGATTTTCTCGTTTCGAAGGAATAAAATATCACATCCAATGCTTTAGGACACGATAATTTACATCCTCGATTTCAAGATTATCTCCACACTGTCGATATATATAGAATGACGAATATGAGAAGTAACGAACACAATAAAAAATGCGATAAAACATAAAATTGAAAAAGACCACAATAAAATAATAACAATAAATGTAAAAAAAGACAAAAAAGGACGTTAGCAATGATAGAAATAATAAAAAATAATAATAATAATATATAAGAAGTAATAAAAGCATTAAAAATAATTAATTTAATGGTAAAATAGCCAAAACAAACAAAATGGGACTAAATCGGATCAACAACAGAATCGTGGGGCAAATTTGCAATAAAAGGAAGGACGAGGACCAAGCTGCAACACGCGCGATCATGCGGGGGCTAAGTGAGTAAATGACCCAACCCCTGATTGTGTGACGTTTCAAGTAACCAGGTATGGACTAAATTGAAAATGAAGTAAAATAACGGGGCTAAATTTAAAAAAAAGGCGAGAAAGGCATAGGGGACTCAATTGAGCGGAGCCGCAAGAGGGAGGGACTCATCGCGCCAATAGCCCATCGTCCAAAAAAAAGCGCGGATCCCCTGCTTCATGGGTCGGGTCTCACGGATTCCCCCAAAACGACACCGTTTTGGTGTCTGGTGGGGAACCCATAAAACGACGCCGTTTCTAAGGGTATTTATACCCAAATTTGCTGAAAAAAATTAAGTTTCAACCCTAAAAATCTAAAAAAAAAACAGCAGCCCTCAGCTTTCTCCCTCTCATCTATTCTCCACCCCCTGGCGTTTAGTCTCCCTCCGGCCACATATCGCACCACCGCACCACCATCACATCGGTGGCCAGTGGTGCTCACGACCGGATCTCTAGGCCCCCTTTCGAATCCCTTTTGAAGCTTTGACGTTCGGCGACTGAAAATGAAAGGAGAGGACTTTCGACGCCTCTTCACAGGCCGAGTTTCGTCGACGGTGAATGCAGACTCCTACGCCGCAACCGTGGAGATTCTGGTAAGGCTCTTCCCTTCCCTTTTCGATTTTTGTTTATTGTTTTTTTATAATTAATATTGGTTCTCAGATTTCAAAAGATCAGTAAATGAAAACACAAAAAAAAGGAAAGGAACAGCGATAGAATAATAGCGAATAAAAGAAACCACAAATTAAAACTCAACCTTTTAAAATTTCTTTTTTATTTCGATTGCTCTCTTTTTGTTTGATCTCTGCTACTATATCCTTTGAAAGTATTGTACTCTTACTTTTTTTCGGGCCCCTATACATTGTTGCTTCAAAGGCTTTTATAGCCGAAAATCAAAAAACAAATAGAATACATCATTTTTCTTTTTTTCTTTGTTGTTGTTGCGTTGGCCTCTTTTTGCAGGGTATAGTGGAGCAAATGGTGGCCGACAGAAGCAGGTGCAGCGATAGTGGAGGCCAGTGGGGGTTGCGGTGCAAAGGTGACGTGTGTGCCTCCACGCGCGCGGCGCTGCTAGGCTCCAGGGTTAGGGTTTCCTGAAAACCCTAAAAAATATGGGCCTTTTGGGTTTATTTGTCATTGAGTTTGATATTGGGCTTTGGGTTAATGAACCCGGGCAAAATATGGTTATTACAGCTGCCCCTCTTTGCTCATTATCGTGAAACGAGAATAGAGCAAAGACAATAGAAGAACCAATTTTGCCCGGTCTTGGCCAAGCATTGATTCTTCGGGTGCTTTTCCTTGCCAGGTAGCTTCAAACTTCACGTAACTTGTTACTTTGTTCTACTCCACTGCTACTTCTGAGAGAGATGACTCGTAGCTTCAATTCGCTTTTTCTCAATCTTGTTTATTTTTTTAACTTGCTCCAATATGACTTCAGGACTCGAAGAGATTTGTAGCTTCGATCTACTGATTGCTCCACTGGGACTTCGATGAAACCTGAACCTTTCAAACTGCTTCCTTATTCTCGCAATATGAGTTGACCCCTTTTTCTATTCTGTTGTTGTTTTTTTTTTGTTTTTGCAAAACAGAAATTGAAAATACCTCAGCGTGCGACCTGAGGAGTTGATTTTTGCAAACAGAAATTGAAAATACCTCAGCGTGCGACCTGAGGAGTTGATTTTTGCAAACAGAAATTGAAAAACAGAAATTAAAAATACCTCAGCGTGCGACCTGAGGAGTTGATTTTTGCAAACAGAATTTGAAAAACAGAAATTAAAAATACCTCAGCGTGCGACCTGAGGAGTTGATTTTTGCAAACAGAATTTGAAAAACAGAAATTAAAAATACCTCAGCGTGCGACCTGAGGAGTTGATTTTTGCAAACAGAATTTGAAAAACAGAAATTAAAAATACCTCAGTGTGCGACCTGAAGAGTTGATCTTTGCAAGCAGAAATTGAAAAACAGGAATTAAAAATACCTCAGCGTGCGACCCGAGGAGTTTTTTTTTTTTTTTTGCGAACAAAAATTGAAAAATAGAAATTAAAAGTACCTCAGCGTGCGACCTGAGGAGTTGATTGAAAAACAGAAATTGAAAACACCTCAGCGTGCGACCTGAGGAGTTGATTGAAAAACAGAAATTGAAAATACCTCAGCGTGCGACCTGAGGAGTTGACTTTCGCAAACAGAAATTGAAAAAGTATATCTGGTGGAACTCTAATGTTTTCTTTCTCCTTGGTTCGGTACAGTTATCGTCAAAACTTCTAGCTTTACTGGCGTACCTGTATGTGTCATGCATGATGTTATCATGATATGCACGTGCTTGTCTTAAATGCTTTTATGCCTACATGATTATGTCATGTGTCTTGGGCTTGTTTGTCGTATCTCCTTTTGTTACGACTTTCATGATGATCTGCATTCATTGCTTCGATTCTTGACTTTCCTTTCAGGTTTTGTACTCGTCCTCAAGCTTTACGAGTAATCTGTGTTTCTCGTATATTGCCCTTTTGCCCCCTGTTGAACTTTGTCCTTGCTCTGAGGCTCTTGTACTTACCAAATTCTCATCCGGGTAATGTTCAACATTCCTTTTGTTTAGAGTGTGTAATTTCACTATTCATCATTTAAATGAACCAAAGATGAGATGCATGAAAATGGGAAAGTAGATACGGAAGAAATACCTCACATTCATATTTATTTTGAAAGCCACAAGTAAAGAAAATTGACAAGGAATAGTTCAATAAAGAAAACATTATAAAGAAAGGACAGTAGATTCAATTGTCACAAATGCTCTAGGTATTCAACGCATGAACTTCTCCACGTTTCTTAATCCTGGATCCTTTCGAGCACAGCTTCTTGTATAAAAGATTTTGAGCCTCCGAGTCTACTTCGAATATTAATATCTCGCAATTTGACTTCCTGTTCAAATAGCCCAAATCTGCTTCCTTAGGACGCCCTTTTGAGTTCTTCATCCTAAACCCTTTTGTCCACCAAGACGCCCTTTTCGAGTTTTCATCTTGACCCCATTTTTTTAAGCATAGTACTTCTTCACATCATCTGAGTTCACTGGATTTGGTACTTCTTTCCCATCCATCTCAGTGAGAATCAAAGCTCCACCTGAGAAGGCCTTCTTTACGACATATGGTCCTTCCCAATTCGGTGCCCATTTTCCTCGAAAGTCTTTTTGTATTGGGAGAATCTTTCTCAGCACGAGTTCTCCTTCGCGAAATTCTCTTGGTCGCACCTTCTTGTCATGAGTGTAAGAGTATACTCAAAGATCAATCATGAGATGGTTGTAATAACATACTTAATTTACCATGTTTATTAATATAAAGCGTTGTCATTATTATTTCAGTTTTTCTTTCTGTGTGTATAGATAAACTGTTTTATAATAATGTCCTGAGAATAATATGATTATTCTTAAAAGATCCTTAGTCGAGTATTATTGTTGACTAGGACAATAATAATGCATTAAGACTAACATGTAGTTGATTGATGATAAAGAGTTGTCATTGATATGGAGTGTCAAAATCAATACATGAATATGTGTGTTAGAGAACAACATATTGGATTGACCCGCTATGAGTATGTTTCTTGGATTATTATGTAATTGTCACAACATTACTCATAGTGATTAATATGTATATGATTCTCAGACTTGAGATCATTATTATCCCAGCTTCGTGAGTTGTATATTTTGATACAGTCAAACGTACACCGTAACAGGTTGTTCTATAAAGGCTGATGTTGGATATACCACAATCTATGTAGAGGGATATGGTTGATCAATAAAGGATAAGTCCCTCCTACATAATAGGAGTAATATCTTAGGCCACTTGATTGAGTGAGACTAGAAATGCATGGCCATGCTCAAATAAGTTGATATGAGATGTCATACTAATTTGTATATCATAGTCTACTCAAGATATCAAGAAACATGGGATGGACTATGCAAGTGTGACTATCCCATGACTTGTATCCATTCCAGAGATAAAGGACTTAAGGATTAATGCATGAAAGGTTAATCACGAAAGGTTATGTCGAATCATGACTTCTTGTAACTTAGGTAGCAATGATGCATTGCTAGATGCCACTCATTGTCTGTGACAATAGAATCGTTCTAGTATTACTGCTAACGTTGCAAGAACCTACAGGGTCACACCCTATGGTTGAAATGAACGGAATAAAATATAGTTGGTATTGCGCTTGGTTGTCACATAAATTAAATTAATTAAAGAATTAATTTAATTGGGCAATCAAATATTGAACATATTATATGTACAAGGATGTTGTACACATAATGATAACATAATTTTATTAATATATGAATTTGATTCATATATAAATTTAAATAAATATAGTTTACCGGAATCCTTATTATAATTAATGTAATTATAATTTTCAGATATAATTAATGTAATTATAATTTTCGGTTAAAAACTTTATTGTATTTATTTAATCTTGTAATACATTCAAGAGATACCAATTATAAAAGGCCCAATTAAGAGGATACCTATTATAAAAGGCCCAATGAGAAAGGCACCCATGATAAAAGGTATTAAAAGGAGACAAAACTCAACATGAAAACCCTAAGTGATTGCTTGTTAGGTCTAGCAGCCGTCAAGCAAATAAGCCTCCAAAACAGTTTTGGAGATTTCTTCTGTTCATAGTCAAACCGGGTGGATTACGTAGAGGCCGACATCGGAAAAGGTTGAGGCTTGATTCGACAGTAGATCAAAACTCTTGTTGCCAAGGCGTCGCTGTCTACTCAGATTGAAGTTTTGGTAATTTCGAAACCTTTATTTCACCCCGATTCGTTCCTCACACATGGATCCATGATTTGGATCGCCGGATCTAATTTTATTCTACTGCGCCATGAGGTACCTGCGTTCCAACAATGAGTTGTGATCATTCTCTTCTGGTACATCTGTCCATGACAGATTGCTTTCAAGCGTTTTTCTTCGATCAGATTTAGTTGGTCATATCGAGCTTGAACCCATTCTGATTCTTCTAGTTTTGACTCCATTAAGACCCGTAAAAAGGGGATCTCAACTTCGATGGGCAGCACAGCTTCCATTCCATAGACCAGAGAGAAGGGAGTTGCCCCCGTAGAGGTCCGCACACATGTGCGATATGCATATAGAGCAAATGGTAGCTTCTCATGCCAGTCTTTATATGTCTCAGTCATTTTCCCAATAATCCTCTTAATATTCTTGTTAGCAGCTTCTACCGCTCCGTTCATCTTTGGACGATAGGGTGAGGAATTATGATGCTTTATTTGAAATTGATCGCACACTTCTTTCATTATCTTGTTGTTTAGATTTAAAGCATTATCTGAAATAATTCTCTCAGGCAAACCGTATCGACATATGATCTCCCTCTTTAAAAACCTGCAAACTGCAGCCTTCGTCACATTAGCAAACGAAGCGGCTTCTACCCATTTTGTGAAGTAATCTATGACCACAAAAATGAATCGATGTCCATTAGAAGCTTTTGGGGAAATTGGCCCTATAACATCCATGCCCCACATAGAAAAAGGCCACAACGAAGTCATGACATGAAGGGGCGAATGTGCTGCATGAATTTTATCACCGTAAACTTGACATTTGTGGCACTTTCACGCGTAAATAATGTAGTCGATTTCCATCGTCAGCCAGTAATAACCGAGTCTCATAATCTGCCTAGCCATAGTGAAACCATTGGCATGCGTTCCATAAATTCCTTCATGGACATCTTCAAGTATTTTTCTGACTTCAACAGCATCCACGCATCTCAAGAGCACTTGATCTTTTCCTCTTTTGTACAGGATATCCACATCAAGGACAAACCCTACCGCCATTCTTCTGATTGTTCTTTTGTCATTCTCATTGGCATGTTCGGGATACCTTTGATTCTTGACATATTCCAAGATATCGTGGAACCATGGCTTTCTATCTGCCTCTTTTTCGATGCTAAAACAATGTGTAGGGGCCTCATATATGCTGATTTGGAGGGGCATTATTTCTGTTTCTCGGTTTGCTTTGAACATTGAAGCCAAAGTGGCTAGGGCATCAGCCAATTGGTTTTCTTCTCGTGGGAAGTAATTAAAGGTTACTTCTTCGAATTCTTTGATCAGCTCTGCCACGAGGTCGCGATATTTGACCAATTTTAAATCTCTCACTTCCCAATCTCCACGGATTTGGTAAATCACCAGCGCTGAGTCTCCGTACACTTCTAAGATTTCGATGTCTCATTCAATAGCGACACGAAGTCCCATGACGCAAGCCTCATATTCCGCTACGTTATTGGTACAGAAGAAATTTAATATGGCAGTGAATGGGTAATGATTCCCTTCTGGTGACACTAAGACTGCTCCAATCCCATGCCCCAATGCATTTGATGCACTATCGAAGCTCATCTTCCATGATTTCTCTTTTGACGACTCACATTCTTTTTTCGTAATGCACATCAAGTCTTCATCTGGGAAATCAAATCTCAACGGCTCGTATTCCTCTGTTGTCCGAGTTGCTAAGAAGTCAGCTATTGCGCTCCCTTTTATTGACTTTTGATTCACGTAGATAATGTCGAACTCCGATAGTAGGATCTACCATCGTGCCATTCTTCCTGAGAGTGCAGGTGATTCCATCATGTACTTTATTGGGTCCAGCTTTGAAATTAACCATGTCGTGTGATACAACATATATTGTCTGAGCCTTCGGGTTGCCCAGACTAAAATACAACCGAATTTCTCAATTGACGGGTACTTTGCCTCATACTCTGTAAACTTCTTGCTGAGGTAGTAAATCGCCCTTTCTCTTTTCCCTGACTCATCATGTTGCCCCAGTACGCAACCCATTGAGTTTTCGAACACAGTCAAATACAATATTAGTGGTCTCCCAGACGTTGGTGGTACTAGCACCGGGGGGTTAGACAAATACTGTTTTATCTTGTCAAAAGCCACTTGACACTCCTCGTTCCATTCTCCAAGATTGCGTTTTCAAAGGAGTCGAAAAATCGGGTCACATTGGTTGGTAAGCTGAGCAATAAATCGAGCGATGTAGTTCAACCTCCCTAAAAATCCTCTGACTTCTTTTTGTGTCCGTGGAGGTGGTAGTTCTTGTATGGCTTTTATCTTATCTGGATCAACCTCAATACCTTTCTCACTGACAATGAAGCCTAGTGATTTTCCCGAGGTAGCCCCATATGTGTACTTAGCTGGATTAAGCTTCAGCTGGAACTTCCTTAGTCTTTCGAACAATTTCCTGAGGTTCCCAACATGCTCTCTCTCCCCCCGAGATTTGGAAATCATATCATCGACATAAACTTCTATTTCTTTGTGCATCATGTCGTGGAACAACATCACCATTGCCCTCTGATATGTTACCCCAGCATTCTTCAATCCGAATGGCATTACCTTATAGCAGAACGTTCCCCACATTGTTACGAATTCTCCATATCCTCGGGGGCCATCTTTATCTGATTATAACCCAAAAATCCATCCATGAAAGAAAATAACGAATGTTTTGCTGTGTTATCTACCAATGTATCGATGTGTGGCAAAGGAAAATTATCTTTCGGGCTTGCTCGATCCAGATCGCGATAATCCACGCACATTTGCACTTTGCCGTCTTTCTTCGGTACTGGGACTATATTAGCTACCCATTCTGGATATTTAGAGACTTGTAAGAAGCCAGCATCAAATTATTTTTTTACTTCTTCTTTTATCTTTAACAGCATTTCCGGTCTCATTCGTCTTAGCTTCTGTTGAATGGGTTTGCATTCTGGTTTCAGTGGGAGTCTATGGACCACTACATCCTTGTTCAAACCTGGCATGTCCTGGTACGACCACGCGAATACATCTCTATACTCTTGAAGCAAGGTGATCAAGTCATGTTTGGTGTTCTATGAAATGGAGGTCCCAATCTTCACTTCTTGCCTCTTTTCTTCATCTCCTAAGTTCACTGTCTCAACAGATTCTTGATGGGGTAGAATCTGTTTATCTTCTCATTCCATCATCCTTAGTAAGTCAGGGGATGAGACATAATCTTCAGCATCTTCCTCAGCTTCGCATTCTCCTAAACAAATAGCTTTCTCGAAATCGATTTTAGGACTTGTAACGGGATTGTTCATGTCGTTGACATCTGAGCACCTGAAAGGTGAATGGAAAAGAAAACTATAGAGGAGCATCAAGGTATTGGAACACACAAGCATAATATTACGGTATGATATGAGATATATGTAAGGACAGGCTATGAGAAGAGGGAATAAAATATGAAGACAATGAGAATGAAAAAAAAAACTATGACAAGATGCATCTCCATTAATGTTTATTTAAAAGATAAATAGCAAACATAATCACTCATAACGGATTCTCCCTATAACTTGAGGGTATACAAAAGAGTTAATCATCGAGCATTACTTTGGAGAGAACTTAGAAACTACAAGAAGATCCACAGCAGTCCAATTGTTCAAGGTGAATCTAGGAGGACAAGGGCGTATCATCGAAACATCTTCAATTGCATCATCTCCTTTGTCCATAACATTTATACTGATATTCTGAAGACCCCCTTCAATCGATAACAACATGCTTGGCAAACTATCTTTCCCCGGGTACATCATTCCTGCAAATGTAAATGTTTTTGACAACGGAGGATACACTATGGGCTCCCATTCCAATTCCCGACCTGAGACTCTTGTAATCCTCCTTTCTTGATCTTTCAGCCATTGTTTCCTTCTTTGTCGTGCATCTGGCTTGAATCCTAAGCCATGTCGAGCCTTGTGGTGTACTGGCATTAGTGCTCTAGCCATTCATTGCTGATATTTTCCCAAACCTTTCTCCGCTCGGGCTCCTTTTCCCACAGTCAGCTTGATTCCCATCTTGGTATTCCTCGACAGTTTTGGTGTGGGAATTTTGTTTCCTTCAACGACAAATGTAGCATTGATAAACTCGAAGGAACGGAAGGAACATTCCACTACATCTTTGTTTACATCAAGGTAGGGCACGTTAGTAGAGATAGAGGCAACAATGTCTTCTTCACCAGAGACCATGATTAAGCGGTTATCCATGACAAACTTTACTTTTTGGTGGAGAGATGAAGGAACTGCCCCAATGGAATGGATCCAAGGTCTCCCTAAGAGACAATTATACGAAGGCGAGATATCCATGACATGGAATTCTATGTCATATGTACATGGGCCCACATCTAGAGGAATTTCAATCTTTCCCATGACCTCCCGTCGTGTCCCATCAAATGCTCTTACTGTGGAATGACAAGGCCTTACATAAGACATATCAACTGGCATCCTGGAAAGTGTGGCCAGAGGCATGACATTGAGTGTGGATCCGTTGTCGATGAGTACATTCGGCACTATGTAACCCTTGCAATTGGTCGTAATATGCAATGCTTTCACGGAGCCCCTACCATTTGGTGGTATTTCATCATCACTGAAAGAGATGAAATTATCCGCATTCAAGTTGTTTACCCACCTATCAAGCTTTTCTATAGATACATTGCTTTCCACGTAAGCTTGATTTAACACTTTTAGCAAGGCATTCCGATGTGGCTCCGAGTTCAATAGTAGAGATAACACCGAGATTCTCGCCGGCTGTTTGTTCAACTGTTCCACGATGTTGTATTCACTGTGCTTGATGAACTTCAAGAATTCATGTGCTTCATCCTCATTCACAGGTCTTTTAATTTCTTGCTCAGACTGTATTTCAACATCAACCTCAGCCTCATGCATTGGTGCCTTTCCTTTCTGACTCGAGTCAACGGCTTTTTTCTTTGGCTCAACCATTTCCGGAGAATAACACCTCCTGCTGCGGGTAAAGTGTCCTACTCTGCTAATATCTCCAATCACAGCTTTTGTCTTTTCACCCTCGGGTATAACAATGTTAGCATCATATTTCCATGGAACTGTCTTATCGTCCTTGTAAGAGAAAGGAGATGGCACCTTAATCACCAGCGTTGGTTTGACTTCCTTCTTCTTGGCCTCATAGTAAATCACCAGAGGTCGATTAGCACTATAAGGGATGGCCGGTGGCTGATTATCGGAGGCGCATATTTCCCTTTCCTCGGCCTCATTCGTTTTGTCAAAGATCTTGATCTCTTTGTTGTTCATCATGTCTTGGAGTAATTTTCTGAATTCTTCGCAAGACTGGATGTCATGTGCTTCGACGCCATGAAAATCACAAAAACACCGGCTTTTTGTATTTCCCCCTTTGAAAGTCTTGTTGGGATGACAAAACGACCTATTTTCAATCATTACCTTCCAAACTTTTCGCAAAGGTGTTTTTATTTCAGACACGGAACTTTTAGCTTGCCACACGTCTTCCTTCATCACTGCACTCACGTTCCCTTCAGTATGGTTTGGGAGCGGATTTCCAGCCACGTTACCAGTACCGTCAAATCGTAAAATCCCTGCATCAATAAGACCCTGAACCCTCCTTTTGAAAGCTATACAATTTTCCGTAGAATGCCCCTGGTTTCCAGCATGATACATGCAATTAGCATTGGGATCGTACCATTTCGGGTATGGAGGCTTCAATGGTGCCATATAATGTGGGGATATTAATTGTTTTTCCAATAATTTCGGGCACAATTCTCCGTACGACACGGGAATAAGGGTGAATTGAGGTTTTTCAGGATTGGGTCTTATTGGTCTTTGTTCGTTCTTGGGTTGGCTCGGAGCAGGCATGGTATTTGGTGGGAACATGGTGAATGGTTTTTGGTTATTGACGGCGTAGGCGGGGTAAGAAGGAGGTGCTTGGTAATAAGGGTATTAAGGAGGAAAGTAGAAATTTGGAGGTAGGCGGTATCGAGGTCATGATTGGGTTGGGTACGGATTAGAGGCATAGTGGCTCTCAGTCCCCACCATATGGGTTTCTGCCTCTTTTTTCCTATTAGGCACTGCCCTTTTCGAACTTTCGGGACCTTCCATCCTTCCGCTCTTGATGGCATTTTCTATAATTTCCCCAGATAATACGACGTCGGCGAAGTCCTTTGTGACGTTTCCTACCAACCTATCATAAAATGGCGCTTTCAGAGTGTTGATAAAGAGGACCGTTATCTCAGTCTTAGTTAATGGGGGATCTACTTGAACCGAGATATCTCTCCATCTTTACGCATATTGTCTAAAGGTCTCCGTCGGCTTCTTCTCCATCATTTGCAGAGTTAGTCGATCAAGCACCATGTCGGAGACATGCTTGTACTGTCCACAAAAGGCTGATGCTAGGTCCATCCATGATCGGATCCTTTCCCTACTAAGTTGATTATACCATCGAAGGGCAGACTCGACCAAGCTATCTTAGAAACAGTGTATTAGCAGTTTATATTCATTCACATAACCCGCCATCTTCCGGCAAAACATGATAAGATGTGCCTTTGGACATCTCGTCCCATCATATTTCTCAAAGTCTGGCACTTTAAACTTCGGTGGCAGAACCAGATCGAACACCAAACTAAGTTCTTTGGCACCAAGTGCACCTTGCCCTAGATGAGTAGGCAGTGCTGGTCGTTGCCCCAAGCCTGTAGGCTCCACTTGAGAATATCCTTTTTGCATTGCATGGACGTGAGGTGGAGTGCATCCTGGGGGATGGCCTTCGCTTTCTTCCCCGGTACTAGTTGTAGGGCCTTTTCCTTTGTCTGTTATCCCATTCATCATCAAAGTCATTTGGGCCATCATATTCCATTGAGCCTCCATCATCTGGTCTCTCATTTCTTGCTGAAACTTCGCCATTTGCTCTTGCATCTGGTCTTGCATGCCTTTCTGAAATTGTTCATATCTTTGATCCATCGTTTTTGCCTTACGACGAGTATTATAGTAATGTATAATAGGTTGGTTTTCGTCGGTTTCCAGGGTAACTTCTGTCACGATTTTAATCAATTAGACTCCTTTTTGTAGAATTTGATGCAAATGATGTGATGTATGCAAATGGATGAAATGCAATGCAAATGCGTGAAATGGATGCAAAAAGAAAGAAATGTGTTGATTTTGATTTAGTTCTATTAGATTAACTTCAATGGAAAACAAATTTCCTTGTATAGAGCGGTCGATTATACATATAGCTTCGCCTTAACACCCAAATCTTTGACTTCCTTAAGAAGCCGAGCTAAATTTTGGCCTCGATCTGATCCTGTCATACATTAGACTTAATACATCCGCCTGAACTGCCAAGGTTTGCAAATGACCGGCCATTTCTCGAACTTGAGCCACAGCTTCGCCCATTACATAATCTCTATTTCTGACCCGTTCTTGAGAATGGTAGAGCTGCTCCTTCTAATGTTCATTAAGAAGTTCAACTTGAAGTTCACTGTTTTGCAATGCGGTCTAAAGCTCTTCTATCTTTCTTTTCAGCTCCTCGACCTTGCTTTGGTTGGCTCTTAATTCACTTACCGAGTTGTAATTTCGATACAGGTGCAGTGATTTTTCCAATTCTATTGCTTGGGCCCGTAACTTTTCTTTCTCATTTTGACTTTCCAACAGACTCTTTTTCATAAAGTCCTCACGTACTCGAGCCTCTTGGCACTTCTTTTCCCAGTGGTCAGCTTTAGTCTTTTCTTTTTTAACTTCTCGCCGCCATTGCTCTAATGTCTTGCCCAAACCAGCGGTTCTAATTGACGTGCGTAGTTTCTTGTAATCCATCTTTAAGCTAGCCAGATCTTCTTCAGCCTTGTTCTTTCCTTTCCTCACTTTCTCGGCTTCTAACTTATAAATGTCGACGTCTAGCCCTAACTGCATCTTCTCCTCCTCTAGTTGCTCTATCTTCTTTCCCAATTCCTGACTTTTGTTCTCGAAATCCCCTCTGATGATCTCTAATTCAGATGGGACAACTCGTAAATGCTCTTCTATGGGCAAAGCATCCCTCTGGCTTAGCATCGGGATGTTGTCATTGATTCTTGTATTCTTCCACTCGTCATATTCGAAGGTTGTCATTGGTCCTGCGGCGAGCCCCTTCATTCGTCGGGTTTGGGTCCACGCACTCGTTATCTCACGAATTCTCTTCTTATAATTATCGCCTTTGTATGAAAACTTACTCTAAGCTAGCCCATGCGTTGCAGGTATGAATTGTCTTGATCGATACTACCTCGCTACGAGTAGCGGAGCATACCCAACAGCCCCCCATATCCCGAGTAAAGGAACCCAATCAAACTCTCCACACCGATAAAAGATCTCGTCAGGGATCATCCACGGGGCTCTCCATTCAACATCTTCTACTTGTAAATTTTGGAGAATTGCTATCCATTTCTCTTCAGAAAGGTCGTCCCGTCTTGGCGTAGTTACTAATTCCTCCAAAGGAGAGTAGTTCTTGGAGAAGACTTTACACGAGACCTTTTCCACCTTCCAAAAGTGGCTATGAAACCATGATAGCAAAAGCTGCGCGCACCTTATGAATCTCCCTTCACCTACTCTTCGGCCAGCGCTCAACGATCGGAATATTTCGGCTAAGATTACGGGGACAGGTGTGACCCCTTTATCCAGTTTATCAAATAGGTCTGAGACAGCTTCATCCACATATCCTAACGCCTTGGGAAAGACAACTAAACTGTAGATGCTTAAGGCAAAAACGTCGACCTTCTTTTTTATATCAGAATGCGCTAGGATTAAATCTCTTAAATGTCTCCAAAGGATACATTTACAATCCCCTTTTTGCTTGATCCGAGCCGTAATCCACTGCTCGCTCATCCCTGTAATGTTCATCAGCTTTCTTACGAATGTCGGTACATTTACAGCTCTCGAATAAGCTTTGCTTGCTTGAGTACTTGGGCATCGGAGTAAGGCCGTGTATCCTTCTATGGTAGGTACCATATCTACTTTCCCGAAAGTAAAGCATCTATAAGCGGGGTTCCAAAATTGAGTAATAGCCCAGAATAGGCGCTCATCCACCTTGATATCAAGCAAATAAGGCAAATCACCATAACTACAGTAGCATAGTTGTTTCATATCATCGCCCTATGAGTCCCATATCCCCTTCAGTTCTTGCAGGCTATTCTGATCACGCTGACACGGGTGAAGCCCCACAACTCTGATTCGTATCCCACAATCAAACTATCTTCTTTCTCTCGTTGTATCCTTTCGGACCATGTTCGAACGGCCGCATTATCTTCCACTCTATCAAGAAATTCCTTTTCCATGTTAAGCTTTTCTACCTAGTAACCGAATGTAAATCAACACCTTTTTATGACGAAATGCCATGAAATTACAACAAAACACCACGAGTTAGTACTATGTACAAATAATCTCAAGGTAAACAAGAAATAATCAGACACTTATTCGGGTAACCACTAAGGTCTGGCATGGCTCTACCTAGGGTTGGTTCTTTAAGATTCATTACATGTGGTTTGGTTCTAAAGAGAGGTACCCGAACCAGTAGATTCCTCGATCCTCACCCATTATAGGCTCATACGGAACGAGTTCGGTTCAGGGGAATACATTTCCCTATGGCTGCACGGAGATGAAAATCTCACGAAGACATAGGTACGGATGTATCCTGAAAGCGATCCACTATCTTGCACGGAGGTGAAAACCTCACGAAAGAGTAGCTTCTCGCTCCCCCACTTAAGGGTGCGACCACAATGGTCATGCAATGCAATGTGCGTAAGAAAAATAGAAATCATATGCAATGACACAAACGAATGTAACAAAAGGGTAGTAATTTTCAAATCAAATTTTCAAACTTTCGACAAAGGACAGAAAGTAATCAATTTACGACCTAACTCTCTTTTTGAACTCCCTAGTGGAGTCGCCAAGCTGTCGAAACCTTTTTTTTGACAAAAGGGGAATCAACTTGGTTTTGAAAATAAATAAAACGGGAGTCGCCACTGATCTTTATTTGGTGTGATCGGATCACCTTTGTTTTAATAAAACTTTTGATTTACTAAAACATTGTTTTTTTTTGGTCTACGAATTTTGAGAAAATGAATTCGGGAGTTGGTTACGTGCGAGGAAGGGTTAGCACCCTCGTCACGCCCAAAACTGGTACCGATTTGATCAATTAATGTCATCATGTCGAAAGTTGAAAATTTTAAAGGAAATTAAAAATCGATCTCTTTTGGAAATATTTGAAATTTTTTTTTTAATTGAACCAAGATTTTCTCGTTTCGAAGGAATTAACATATCATATCCAATACTTTAGGACACGACAATTTAAATCCTCGAACCCCAAGATCATCTCGTAGTTTCCCCGAATTGAAAATCAAGATTTTCTCGTTTCGAAGGAATAAAATATCACATCCAATACTTTAGGACACGATAATTTACATCCTCTGATTCAAGAACATCCCATAGTTTTCTCGAATTGAATACTAAGACTCTCGTTTTGAAGGAATAAAATATACACATAAATGCTTTAGGACACGATAATTAAATCCTCTAATCCCAAGTTTTCTCATAATTTCACGAATTGAAAATCAAGATTTCTCGTTCTAAGGAATAAAAATTCACATCCAATGCTTTAGGACACGATAATTTACATCCTCGATTTCAAGATTATCCACACTGTCGATATATATAGAATGACGAATATGAGAAGTAACGAACACAATAAAAAATGCGATAAAACATAAAATTGAAAAAGACACAATAAAATAATAACAATAATGTAAAAAAAGACAAAAAAGGACGTTAGCAATGATAGAAATAATAATAAAAAAAAAAATAATAATAATATATAAGAAGTAATAAAAGCATTAAAAATAATTAATTTAATGGGTAAAAGCCAAAATAAACAAAATGGGACTAAATCGGATCAACAACAGAATCGTGGGGCAAATTTGCAATAAAAGGAAGGACGAGGACCAAGCTGCAACACGCGCGATCATGCGGGGGCTAAGTGAGTAAATAACCCAACCCCTGATTGTGTGACGTTTCAAATAACCAGGTATGGACTAAATTGAAAATGAAGTAAAATAACAGGGCTAAATTTAAAAAAAGGCGAGAAAGGCATAGGGGACTCAATTGAGCGGCGCCGCAAGAGGGAGGGACTCATCGCGCCAATAGCCCATCGTCCAAAAAAAAGCGCGGATCCCCTGCTTCATGGGTCGGGTCTCACGGATTCCCCCAAAACGGCACTGTTTTGGTGCCTAGTGGGGAACCCATAAAACGACGCCGTTTTGAAGGGTATTTATACCCAAATTTGCTGAAAAAAATTAAGTTTCAACCCTAAAAATCTAAAAAAAAAAAACAGCAAGCCCTCAGCTTTCTCCCTCTCATCTATCTACCCCACCCCCCGGCGTTTAGTCTCCTCCGGCCACATATCGCACCACCGCACCACCATCACATCGGTGGCCAGTGGTGCTCACGACTAGATCTCTAGGCCCCCTTTCGAATCCCTTTTGAAACTTTGACATTCGAAGACTGAAAATGAAAGGAGAGGACTTTCGGCGCCTCTTCACAGGCCGAGTTTCGTCGACGGCGAATGCAGACTCCTACGCCGCAACCGTGGAGATTCTGGTAAGGCTCTCCCTTCCCTTTTCGATTTTTGTTATTGTTTTTTATAATTAATATTGGACTTTGACATTCGAAGACTGAAAATGAAAGGAGAGGACTTTCGGCGCCTCTTCACAGGCCGAGTTTCGTCGACGGCGAATGCAGACTCCTACGCCGCAACCGTGGAGATTCTGGTAAGGCTCTTCCCTTCCCTTTTCGATTTTTGTTTATTGTTTTTTTATAATTAATATTGGTTCTTAGATTTCAAAAGATCAGTAAATGAAAACACAAAAAAAAGGAAAGGAACAACGATAGAATAATAGCGAATAAAAGAAACCACAAATTAAAACTCAACCTTTTAAAATTTCTTTTTTATTTCGATTGCTCTCTGTTTTTGTTTGATCTCTGCTACTGTATCCTTTAAAAGTATTGTACTCTTAGTTTTTTTCAAAAAGAAGGTCCCCTATACATTGTTGCTTCAAAGGCTTTTATAGCCGAAAATCAAAAAACAAATAGAATACATCGTTTTTCTTTTTTTCTTTGTTGCTGTTGCGTTGGCCTCTTTTTGCAGGGTATAGTGGAGTAAATGGTGGCCGACAGAAGCAGGTGCGGCAGTAGTGGAGGCCAGTGGGGGTTGCGGTGCAAAGGTGACGCGTGTGCCTCCACGCGCGCGGCGCTGCTAGGCTCCAGGGTTAGGGTTTCCTAAAAACCCTAAAAAATATATGCCTTTTGGGTTTATTTGTCATTGAGTTTGATATTGGGCTTTGGGTTAATGAACCCGGGCAAAATATGGTTATTACATATACAATCAAATTTAACGACATTTATTTACTTATGAACTTACCTCAGCAAAGACGGACGAACCGGGACAACTATTCAACAACTTTAGATTTCCCCCGGTCCAATTCTGATTTCTTCTTTTCTTGATCTAAATTAGTACAAATTTAACTTATTTAATCACATATTCAATCAAATTCATCCAAAGACACATAAATGGGCTAATTACACTTTTGCCCCTAACATTTCACATTTTTCACAATTTAGTCCTTATTTCACAAAACACAAATTTCACAAAATTTCTTTATACAAGTGCCTAGCTGAATTTTCCTCCAGTTCATATAAGCCCATAGATTTCATTTATTTCATATTTTAGTCCTTCAAATAACATTTTCACAAATTAGTCCAATTTACTCAAATTCATCAAAAATCTAAAGACAAAACATATTAATCTAGCACATATCTTTTATTTTCCATCATCAAACAACAAAAACCACAAGCTATAATCAATGGAAATTCATGAATACATCATCAAATTCAAAAATTCAAGCATGGGCTAGCTAGTATTCAAAGCAACGATATCAAAAACGTAAAAATCATCAAAAACCAAGCTAAACACATACCTAAATTGAAGAACACAAGGGTCGAACCTAGTTTTCTTCTTCTCTTTATTTTTCCTTTGAACTTTCGGCATAAAAATGAATGCATGGCCCACTTTGAATTTTTTTGTTTATTTTATTTCATGTTATTATACATTTTACCATT
Source organism: Gossypium australe (assembly GCA_005393395.2). Lineage (NCBI taxonomy): Eukaryota > Viridiplantae > Streptophyta > Magnoliopsida > Malvales > Malvaceae > Gossypium > Gossypium australe. The sequence goes on from CM016616.1 coordinate 122,872,949, forward strand.
TTAACCTTAATTATTTAATTAGGAAACTATTTAATGGTTGTCTATTTTTGTCCATGCATGATTCCAATGGTTATATTACAACATAAGGACTCCATATAATAAAAGTCATAGCAAATAGATACCTTTACATATAGCATGCTAGTTTTGCATTTTACGCGATTAAGTCCTTTTAATTAAATCTAGCACACAAACGATAAAATTTTCACATGAAACTTTCACACACATAAATTAACATGCTGCAGACACCAAAAATAATATTAAAATATTTTTCTGACTCGAATTTGTGGTCCCGAAACCACTGTCCGATTGGGGTCTAAATCGGGCTATTACAGACGTGGCATGTGGCTAGGGTTTCTTTCCCAATTTTTTTTACTGAAAATTAGTTTATTTTTGGGCCATTTGGGCTACTAGGGTTTTAATTTATTTTGGTCCATTTGGGTCTCTTTTGTAATTGGACTTTGGGGACTATTATTTTAGTTTAAGTTTGTTTTATTTTTGTAATCTGGGTGTAACACCCCAAACCCGGCCTAAACGTTACGACCGGATCTGGCATGTCACATAAAAGGGTTGTTTAAAAAACTGCGCGTTTGTTAAAAATTTCAAGTTTAAATACTTATTCGCTTGTTATCCTTTTGTTAACATTTTGGAAAACGATTATTAAGGGTTTAGGAAATTCTCGTATTGAACATTTGATAATAATAGGCAGTAATCAAATTAAAAGCTAACCAAATAAAATACCAAAAAATAAAGTTTAAGCGGCCTTATTACAACTTAAAATCTCGAATTAAAAATAAGTTTGAAATAAGAGAACAAGTTTACGAGAAAAACAATACATGGGCTCCACGAGTCTGCCTTAGCTCCCAAATCCGCGATCTAATGATTACCTGCAAAATTAACAAAGGGGTGAGTCATCGAGACTCAGTGTGTAAATCCCCATAAACGTAATCTGGGCCTTAAGCCCACAGGTGCACATTGGGCCTTAGCCCACTCAAGATGGCATACAAAAGATATGAATGCAATATGTCCCAGCCCAACCTAGTATTTTCCATCCTCTACACGCCATCCCGTACTAACCATCACACCGTGGGGATTTCTACAATCAACCATCCATCCGCTACACGCCGTCTTGACAGTCATGCTGCCAGTTATAATACCGATCACTATGTGACCTTGAAATCCACTGTGGCTTAGCCACCGATCACCATGTGACCTTATAAATCATTTGTGGTAGAGCCACCGATCACTATGTGACCTTATAAATCATTTGTGGAAGAGCCACCGATCACTATGTGACCTTATAATCAAATGTGATAGAGCCACCGATAACTATGTGACCTTATAACTTCCCCTTTTATATCATATCCCAAGCCCATGCAAGATGGTATAATAGTTCGTGTATGCAGTATGTTATGTACGCAAAACATATGTCAAATATAAGTATAACACGATTTACCATCATAATCAGAATAATAAAATACAACATAATCAAGCTAATCAACCTCTAAGGGTATAACAGTAATTTTACCTACCAAGGGTATTTTCGTAATTTACCCACTAAGGGCATTTTCGTAATTTACCCACTAAGGGCATTTTCGTAATTTACCTTCTAAGGGTATTCCGGTAATTTACCCTTCCAAGGGTATATCGGTAATTTTGCACCTGCAATGGCCTTTCCCAAAGGCCCAAATGTCGCCCTGAACGACTCGGTTACCATTTCCGGTCGTACCAGACTATTGGGCCTAAACCCAATTTTGGCCCATTCAGGCCCACACGCTCGTGTGGCCCACCTAACATAAATCTAGCCATGTATATGAGATTCACCTAGTCTAGTTCACTATATACTACACCATCATACATTTTATTCAATTGGGCCCACTTCAGCCCATTGTGGCCCAAGCAGCCTCAACCCACAAGAATACTACTGATGGCCTCAACTATCGCGTCGAAGCCCCACACGTGCGCTCGCACGCTCGTGTGACTACTATTACCGTGACCGGCACTTCGGCATTTGCCGCTCTACAACTAGAGTAGAGAGAGTTACACACCTGATAGGAATCTGGTGCTAATCCGTGCTCCGACCACTCCTGTGCCCAAACGCCCACCAAGGTATGTTAACTCTCCTCCTAGAATGCTCTTTATATAGCTAGTTTCTTACCTTCCTTCTTTGTATCTTTCCGATGTGGGATCCCTTCATCAGTAGAGTTTAAATTTAACTGGAACTCTTGCCGTCCAATCCCAAGTCATGGGTGGGATAATTCGATTCATGCGGTCTTAACTGCTGAGATGCATATGCAACCACCTTTCCATCTTGCATCAACACACATCCCGTGTGTGACGCATCACAGTAAATTACGAACTCTTTCCCCGCCTCCGGCTGAATCAACATCGGAGCCTCCGTCAAAATCATTTTTAACTTCTCGAAACTCTCTTGCTGCTTATCAGACCAAACAAACGGAACTCCTTTTCATAGCAACTTAGTCAACGGTGCCGCAATCAGAGAAAATCCTTCAACAAATCTTCTGTAGTACCCCACCAGACCAAAGAAACTCCGAATCTCTGCCACGGACTTAGGCGGCTTCCAATCCAACACCGCTTCAATTTTCCGAGGGTCAACCCTAATCCCCTCTGCCGACACAACGTGACCTAGGAAAGTAACTTCATTCAGCCAAAACTCACACTTACTAAATTTGGCATATAGTTGCTTCTCCCTCAGAATCTGCAAAACCACTCGCAAATGAGCATCATGCTCCTCCTCCGACTTTGAATAAACCAAGATATCATCTATAAACACCACGACGCACCGATCTAGGTAGGGTTGAAACACTCGGTTCATCATGTCCATGAACGCTGCTGGCGCGTTGGTCAATCCAAATGGCATTACCATAAATTCGTAATGACCATAGCGAGTCCTAAAAGCCGTCTTATGAATATCCGCCTCCTTGACCTTATGTGACCTTATAATCAAATGTGGCAGAGCCACCGATCACTATGTGACCTTATAACTTCCCCGTTTATATCATATCCTAAGCCCATGCAAGATGGCATAATAGTTCGTGTATGCAGTATGTTATGTACGCAAAATATATGTCAAATATAAGTATGACACGATTTACCATCATAATCAGAATAATAAAATACAACATAATCAAGCTAATCAACCTCTAAGGGTATAACAATAATTTTACCTACCAAGGGTATTTTCGTAATTTACCCACCAAGGGCATTTTTGTAATTTACCTTCTAAGGGTATTCCGATAATTTACCCTTCTAAGGGTATATCGATAATTTTTCACCTGCAATGGCCTTTCCCAAAGGCCCAAATGTCGCCCCGAGCGACTCGGTTACCATTTCCGGTCGTACCGGACTATTGGGCCTAAAACCTAATTTTGGCCCATTCAGGCCCACACGCTCGTGTGTCCCACCTAACATAAATCTAGCCACGTAGATGAGATTCACCTAGTCTAGTTCACTATATACTACACCATCATACATTTTATTCAATTGGGCCCACGGGCCCATTGGGCCCACTTCGGCCCATCTGGCCCAAGCAGCCTCAACCCACAAGAATACTATTGATGGCCTCAACTATTGCGTCGAAGCCCCACACGTGCGCTCGCACGCTCGTGTGGCTACTATTGTCGTGACCAGCACTTCGGCATTTGCCTCTGGTGCTAATTCGCGCTCCGACCACTCCTGTGCCCAAACGCCCACCAAGGTATGTTAAATCTCCTCCTAGAATGCTCTTTATATAGCTAGCTTCTTACCTTCCTTCTTTGTATCTTTCTGATGTGGGATCCCTTCGTAGAGTTTAAATTCAACTGAAACTCTTGCCGTCCAATCCGCAAAATAAATACTCCCTTGCTTCTCATGAGATTCGAACCCAGGCTCCCTTGCAACATAATCCACGCCGCTAACCACTTGGCCACAAGCTCCTCTTGTGTCTTAAACCATGCGCAACTAAATATAAATATATAGCCCAATTTTAAGGTCCATGTAAAAAGAAAACCAAAATGCAAGAGCTAAGACTTGAACCTTGGACCTCCTTCCTTCCCTGTGGCTTCACCCCCTTGTCTCTTATGTGGCGTCACTTTGCCACTATACCACACACTCCACTTGTGTCATTTTCCTCCACATTTTATTCTTAAGGCCTACCTACTAACTCCCAGGGTTTTTTTCACCTAAAACCAAAATTTCCCTAAAGCCAAAGTTTGATCCCGGGACTTCATAGAGGCTCTCTAACCTTCCAAAATCACTCACCTAATAAGTCCAACTTGCACTAAAGCCATTCTCTTGTTCTCCAAAAATTTTAAACACTATTACGCTCAAGGCCCATTGGGCCCAATCCTACTAGGCCCAATTTCGGGATGTTACACTGGGCTCGGGCCAAAATTGGCATATTATAGTACAAGTAAGGCTAAATACACAATAAGTGTTACATAACTTTGAGATATTGTTATTATGCCCTAAAATAGTGAGAGTTTATTCTTTAACTATAAATTTTATTTTCAGGAATAACAATTCTACCGGTTTTTATTGAGAAAGAGAATTTGTTTTCCTATTGAAAGTAAAGTAAACTATTTTCGATTTTGTGTTTGATTCGAATTCACTCAAGCCCACACTCAAAGTAGTTCGTGGTACGAGAATAATAAAGAAGGTCATTTGGTTGAAAATTGGGAACCACAAGGATTCGTCTAGCCAAAAACACACGTTCGATTTCGATAAAAGGTTTATTACTATAAATATCACAAATTGGCTTGATTTTCAAAATTTTAATTTTTCGCTGTGTAAGAAAATAGTTTTCAAACCAGATTTTTCCAACACTTTTAAGACCCAAAAGTGGCAAAATGATGTCATTGAAAATCTAATGGTGTGTTTGAGTTGGTGTAAGGAAACAACGATGGCCAAACCTTGTGGAGAACTACATTTGACATGAGTGTTCGACATTAGTGCTAGGATGTTGCAATATTGAGCCTCCACTACCTCAAGGGTGCAAGACTTCAACAAGAAATCAACTTGGAGCAGACTATTGAGAGTTTTGCGACACCAAAGGTGTTGTGTTGTGACATTGAGCCCAAAGTCGTGAAACCAAGTCTCCAAGGTTACGATATCACTAAAGGTTGTTGAAGTGAAAAAACCATGGTCATTGCCGAGGATGTCGCGATACCATCCAGTCAATGTCACAACATTGAAGACCCCTAGAGCTACGAGTGTGCCACTGTTAAGGGTGTCGTGACACTGAAGCTTGGGTTGTCATCCTTCTTCGCAGGGGAGAAGCCAAAACCATTTTTTAGAGGGGGCTGAATGAAATTTTAAATTTTTTTAGTCTATATCTTTATAATTTATAAAGTATTAAATTGAATTTTTATAATTTTAGGGGGGCCAAAGTGTAATTTTACCTTTACAAATTTAAAATTTTAAAAAAAATTAGAGGGCCTAAATGGAAAATTTTCATTTTAGGGGGGCCGGGGCCCATGCCAACCCCTCTAGAATCGCCTCTGCTTCTTCGCTTAAAAATATTTAGTGACGCTCTAGATAAGTGTTTTAATTTTCGAAAGAAAACACGAGAAATGGGACAATTGGTTGTTTATGGTTGCAATTTTTTGTTAAGTTTTTATCTTGGAAATTTAACATGAATTGATATAGTGGAGCTTAATTATGAGAATATTTAATAATTTTGTGCTTAATTAAATTGTGAATCGGCGTGTTTGCTTGAGGAAGATGGTTGTAAGATCAAAATTTTACTAGTGTCCATTTGTTTGATTGAATTGAGAATTATGGTAATTGAACTGACTTGGATGATTGTGGCATGCTTAGATTGATAAATGCAAGAAATATTTGTAGGCAAACATCGACTAAGTAGGGGGAAATTTGATAATACGCTCAATTTACATGTTATTTTAAAATTTTTTGAATGAAATGGAATTAATTTTGGGTTTATTATTTGATTTTTTTTATTAAGTGCAAAAGCAAACTCAGAAAATAAAAGAGTCGAGAATCAGGCTGTTGTAAAAATTTTAAGCTGAGAATCAAATTGATGGACAGTAATTTATTTTAAAAAAAACTTTTACTTTGGAGATTTATTTATAAAAATAATAATTTTAATTTATCATTAGGATAATATTTTAATTTTCTATTATGTTATCTTTAAGATATTGTTGGATAACTCTTTAAACATTAGAGTTCAAAGTAGGACGAGTTTTATTTTGTATTATTACATTGCGCGGGAGGGGAAAGAGACGCCTAAAATCAATTTCAAATTCCAACTTTCACTAATCTGTTTCTCCCTTGTTTTTGCGCAACCCTTTTTCCTTTTTTATTTATTATATTATATTATCTTATTTTTAATTAATCTTTATTAAAACTTTCATTCAATATATTTATTTTCATGTTGTAACTAAATTCACAATAGTTTATCCGTAAAAGAGCCATGAGATCTGAAATCATATAGTTAGAAGAATCGATACGATTGTTTGTTGCATTTGGTCTACTAAAGAATTTATTGACGTATTCAATTAAGTGGTTGGTTGGATTTGTCGAGGAAAATAGCAATCGAATTTAAACGATCCATGCAGTTGAGGTCGTTGGTTTAAGTTGGGCCTTTTTAATTCGTAAGACTACCGGAGAACTAAATCGTGGACACATGTTTTGTGGTTCTTCGTTCAATAATGATTAGTTGTTGGACATTCCCGCAATTAATTTGCATACGAAAGGGTTGGTGGTCTGAGGCGTCCTCGACCACTATAAATGATGTATCGGTTGAAGGAAAATACTTACTATCAATGATCCGTTTGAAATTGAAACCAAAGTCGAGCCTAAAGCTAGAATATCATCACATCTGTTTATTCAATTTAATTTAATTTCTGTTTATTTTTACGACTATTTCTATTATTTTTATTTTAATCATATTTAATGTCCCCCTTTTATTTTTCATAGATTGTCACACATTGTGAGCACCATAGCTACCTGAGTGCAACACGATAACTACTATTTATTTACTTTTTAGGCGTAGGAATATTATTTTTGATGGACTCAACAATTGTTAAAATCAATGATATGTCTTTCTTTGATTGTATTGTCTGCACCAATTGAAAACTCTTTTCTTTCCTATCCTACAATTCATCTTTTTTCATAAAAAACTTTAGAGATCACGTATTTGCAAATCAAATTCAAGCAAGTTTTTCTTTGATCTTCGATATTTATTGTCAAATCGATTTGAATCTAAGTTATGTTCCTTTATTTGTTGATGGATACTAATCTACTATACTGACTGTCAAATCGCCGCTTGGAGCTCCTTAACTTAATTTTTTTTTTAAGAATAACTTTTAAATAGATCAATAATTTAAATGAAATTTCTCGACTAATTCAATCACCAAATTATTATAATTTTTTTAATTAAGTGGATTGAGTTGAAAATTTCAAAGACATGGAATGAAAAAATAAGTAAAAAAAGAAATGATAAAATTTGACATTTTCCTTCTTGCATTAATTTTCCTAATTTATAGCGCATCTAAAGAACATCGCAAGAAATGCGCGCCATAGAAAATCATTCTTCACACACACACTTTATCATTTTAAGAAAACAAAATAGATTAATATATTTCAATCTGAAAAATGAGCTGGTGGTGGGCTGGTGCCATTGGCGCTGCTAAGGCAAGCTTTCCTTCTCTCATGCCTTAAATAGTTTGTGCAAAACGCTTTACCAAAATTGCTGATTTATTTTTTGTTTTATTCTTTTCTAACTTTTACAGAAGAAACTCGAGGACGATGAAACACCCAAAAGTTTCCAGAGCGTTGCGTTGGTAGTCGGAGTGACCGGCATTGTGGGCAACAGCTTGGCTGAAATCCTTCCATTATCCGACACCCCTGGCGGTCCATGGAAAGTTTACGGGGTGGCTCGTCGCCCAAGGCCTCATTGGCACGCCGAGCATCGGATCGAGTACATTCAGTGTGACGTCTCCGATCCCAAGGACACCGAATCCAAGCTCTCCCAACTCACCGACGTCACACACATCTTCTACGTCAGCTGGGTCAATCGAACCACTGAGACCGATAACTGTGAAATCAACGGTTCGATGCTCCACAACGTGTTGCATACCTTGATCCTGAACGCACCCAATCTCCGCCATATCTGCCTCCAAACCGGAGCCAAGCATTACGTGGGATCGTTCGAGTACATAACGTCGGGGAAAATCGAACCGCATGATCCACCTTTTACCGAAGATTTGCCACGCTTAAATACTCCCAACTTCTACTACGTCCAAGAAGACATCCTCTTACAAGAAATCGAGAGAAAACAAGGATTAACATGGTCGGTACACCGACCCAATACTATATTTGGGTTTTCGCCTTACAGTTTGATGAACATCGTCGGAACCCTTTGCGTTTACGCCGCCATTTGTAAATACGAAGGGAAACCATTACAGTTCCCTGGAAACAAAGTCACATGGGAATGTTATTCGGAAGTTTCGGATGCGGATTTGATCGCGGAGCATCAGATATGGGCGGCGGTGGATCCGTACGCCAAGAACGAAGCGTTCAACGTGAACAATGGGGATGTTTTCAAGTGGAAGCATTTGTGGAAAGTGTTAGCCGAGCAGTTTGGGATAGAGAAATATGGGTTGGAGGAAGGGAAGAATGTAGGGTTGAAGGAGATGATGAAAGGAAAGGAAGGTGTGTGGGAAAAGATAGTGAATGAGAAGGAGTTGCAGAAGACGAGGTTGGAGGAGGTTGGGTTTTGGTGGTTCGTCGATATCCTGTTGATGATGCCGATGGAGTCGCCGATGTTGTGTATGAATAAGAGTAAGGAGCATGGGTTTTTGGGTTTCCGGAATTCCAAGAGTTCTTTAATCACTTGGATTGATAAGATGAAGGCTTTCAAGATTGTGCCTTGAATGCTTCCCTTTCTTTTTTCCCCTTGAATTACTCAAACTTATCCACATATTTTACCTTCTAAGCCTCACAATAAAGCTTCTTGATTAGACTAAACAAAACCTTTTTTTATACACATTTAATTTTTTTATATTTTAAATTTCAAAAAATAAAATTTCCCAAAGGTAGGAAAACTAAAAGAGGTTTGGTAATTAACCCTAAATTTTTAATGTAAGTGGACGTTTCTGCTAGGTTTCGACAGTTACACTAAAAGACAACTTAAAAAGTATATAAATCTTAAAATCAATTTAAGAGATTGAGGTGGTGCGTTACAAAGTAGTAATTACCTATTGATAAAATTGTGTTTTCTCAAAAAAAAAAAAAATTTAATTTTTGTTAATTTTAAAAATAAATAACTTTCAATAATTAATTGATTTTCGTTAATTGTACATTTTTGTATTGATATAATAGCATATTTAACCTTCAAAGTTTATTGATATAATAATAAATTTAATAAATTTAGCCCATAACATTTACACATTTTGTCAAATTAGTTATGATTTAACAAATTTAACCTACAAAATGTACGCATTTTGTCAACATTTATACAAAATATATAAACATCAAAGGCTAAATTTGTTAATATACCAATAAAAATTAGGTACAATTGATATTGTTTTTATCTGCTCACTTTCGAAATTAATAGGATTAAATTATTCCAATTTTTATTAGAGAGACCAGTTTACTCAATTCTGAAATTGATAAGGACTAGAAAAGGTGTTTTTGCCTTAAATTTATAAGTCCTATTTGAAATAATTAAGTGGGTTACCTAACCAGCCTACCCTTCCAGGTTGTTTTCTTCATCTTGTAGCTATACCTCACTTAACAACAACATATATTATTAACTCACAAGATACACAGCCGAGGAATCTTAGTTGGTGTTTCACTCATCACGTGCATATCCTCCTCTTCTCCATCACCAAATTTGGTAGGTGGCTTGCAGAGAGCCAGAGACAAACCCTTTGCTACCCTAATTTCAACCCCACCTCACTTCTCTAATATAAACCACTTTCCCCTTTGTGTAAGCACAAGCCATTCCATTTTCAGTCTTTTTTTTGTTTTTTGTTTACAACAACAATGTCTGGACACACAGTTTACACCCTCTCAGAAGTGTCTCGACACAAATCCAAGAGCGACTGTTGGCTTGTCATCGATGGCCGAGTAACCCAGCTCTCTTTACTCACCCAATTATCTTTACTTATTTATGTAGATAAATAATCAGAGACTTGACTGATTCTTTCAGGTTCTGAACGTGACAAAGTTCCTGGAAGAACATCCAGGAGGAGAAGAGGTGTTGTTGGAATCAGCAGGGAAGGATGCGACGAAAGAATTCAACGATATCGGACATAGCAAGTCAGCTCAGAATTTGCTCCTCAAGTATCAGATTGGTGTTCTCCAGGGTCACACTTTAAAGAATAATGAACAGGTTGGTTCAACCGAGGAGCCCAAAAAGAAAGAGATGAGTGCATTCGTTATCAAGGATGATCTGACGCCTAAATATGCCGCAGTTGTCGAGTTCGCCGCCCCACTCCTGGTTGCTGGTTCCTATTTCTGTTACAGATACCTCACACTAAGCTCATAGGTGCTGTAATCAGTTTGGTTTTCAAGTTCAACCTCAACATGCCCCTTCTTCCCTTTAAATAATTGTTGGCATAGAATGTTTACAATGATGGTGTGTTGTTCCTTTCATTTTATCTTCAATTGTCCTTTTGGTTTGCTGTTGATGATTATATAAGAATTAAGAGTTATCATATTCAATTATCAATACAACTGGAAATCAATATGGCAGAAAAGAAAAAAAAATCCTACTATGTTACAACTTGAAAAGAAAGAAAGAAAATATATCTATACATATAAAAGGAGAAGCTGGTTAAAGGGAGAATGAAAAATACAAGCGTTGTATTAATACAATGTACTATCCAAAAAGGAAAAAGGACTTAAAATAAAATATGCCATAAGTCCCTGAATTTTTCATAAATTTGAAATTTAATCCATATATTTTTATTTTTTTATTTAAAATACTCACTTGGTACCAATATAACAAAAAAAATGTTGTAATGAACCTGAATTTAACAAAATAGTTTCAATAGTTGGACCTGAATTTTTAAACCTGTAAAGCAGAGAGACTAAATTCTTTTAAAATAAAAGTACATGGGCTAAATTTCAAACTTACGAAGGGCACAGGGACTTATGACATATTATTAAATGATCTGACAGCCTCAGTTCAACTCTAGAATCCCTCTGATCCTTACTGAACAAAGGGCCCTGCCCTTCATTGGAAAAATTGAAGTTGGAAGGGAGAGGCAAGAAGCAGTGGAGGGAAAGAGCAGGAAGAAAAGGTGCTCTTGCTTTCCATCATGCTACCTTCACCCAAGATGTAGCCGGGCATAGATTCCGGTGAAAGCATAATATGCACAACATATACTCCTCAAACCACTTTCAACCAAATAATTCGCCGCCGACTGTAAATTGCCGGTCCAAGATTATGCGTGTCCTTTTCATATTGTCTGCAATACAATCAAAACTGCATATAGGATAAAATCAAGTTCAGACTTGGTGAACTAAATTTCAAATGAAACTGCAAAAAGGCGAAGCAAACAACTAACTTTATTGCAGCAATGCGTCAACGCACTTAATCTTGGTTCTAATATCATGAAATGAGGAATCTAAGGTCCTATGGGCTTAGATATGCATTTCTATTTGTTACTGGTCTTAGGGGGAACATGTTCTTCACTTCCAGTCACTCCGCACAATATATTGCTCTTATGCTCCATGGCAATGAGAATTCACCATTCAAGTTAAGTAGAACAAAGCACAGATAAACAGCCAAAGAATGAAATGCCTCTACTAATAAAGAAAATATAAAAAAAAAAAAATGCATTAATGAGGAAGAGCATGTAAACTTTGTCCATAAACAGATAAACAGAAAATATCGAACAACAAACCCAAAAAAGGAAGAAAAAATTAATGAGAATTTCAGGAAAGCTCACCAATCAAGCAAATGACGAGGAAAGCCCAAATTGCTATTTGAGCGGGGCGACTATTTTTTAATTGATACTTAGACCTTTGAAGCCGTCTTTTAATAGCCCCATACCAGCCAATAGGTTGCTTATCATTGCAATCTACACAATCGCTACTCTTTTCACAGCATTCATCATTGCCCTGTGGGATGAAACTTATAAACACTAATGGACGAAAGTTATAAATATCAAAAACTATATTTAGTTTAGTACAGAAGTTGGATTGACATTCACCCTAGCCAACTCAGGAGGTCTCGAAAACTCTGCATCAGATTCTTGATGACGAGCCGTTGCCGACTTCCTGATGCCATTCTTTGACCACTGCCCCTTGACCGCAGATTCCGTGGAACTCATGGCACCGGAGCTTGGCACCCTTCGTGGTGGAATAAAGCGTTGACCATTGGAAGAGTTTTGCTGTAAAACATCATCAACAATTGCAATCTTCCAAGCACCAATGTCAGGACTAGCACTAGCTGTCCTCCTATGCCCATATGACTTCTCGTTGTTAACCTCAGATGAGCTGAACTCAATAGACTGACTTGTATTCTTCAAGAAATCTGGCGCTGATTCTCTATTGATTCCCCGCCGAAGATCACTAGCTCTACCGTGAACCTTAGGAGGAAGCTTCTTGTCTCCGGGTAGAGGCGGTGCGGACAAAAATAATGCGAGTTCATTGCATTCACCTTCATCCAAATGCACCCAAGGCACTGGTGTCTTACCCTCAGAACTAGCTGTTTCCTGTAAATATTTTTCAATCTTTAAATTCTGGTTCTTAATTGCTACTATAAATTCACGATGCCGATCTCTTGCTTCCTCACTTGAATTCCCATAGTAACTCGATTGAACAGCTTTTTCAAACTCCTCTAACTGCAAAACAGATTCAATTTCTCTAAATCCTGAACCAATTCATGAACCAATCGGTCGTAAGGAAAATGAAAGAATGCGTAAGATGACCTGCCATTTGGTAGTGCTAAGAGCAGTATGTAGATCCCTGCCAAGTTCCTCTAAATTCCATGTAGAAGAACCATCTTTTATCGCGTGTATCCATGTCCTATATGTCGATTCCATCCTATGAAACGCGAAACAAACCAAAATTTCAACCGGTTATTGACTAATTGAAATTCTAAATCTTAATTTTATAATCTAGGAATCAAATTCATTATTCAAAGTAAGAGAATCCTAAATAAGAAAAGGAAATTAATTACCTGTCAGCAGATTGCTGGACTTCTTCAGCAACAGCGAAGAAGGGATCTTTTTCCCACCGATCAAGAGTCGAAGCCATTTCAAAAGGAGGAGGAAAAACCTCGGCTTCAATTAATTAATCAATTAATAAAAATTAAATGAAACCAATCAACATTATCCGAGTTTTTTTCTTGAAAAAAGAATCTTAAGTTCCTATAAAAATTCCGGAACCGAAGGCGCAGATCAAAGAAATCTATTAAGATTTGAATTTGGAAGGAAGAGGAAATTAAAAAGCGCGAGAGACGGAGACCTTTATATTTAAAACGTCAGGAAAGAATGGACGGTCATAGGCATAGGCATAGGCATAGGCATAGGCATATAGCAGATTTTGGTGAATGAAGTTTGGCCTAAATATAAATGCCAAGCATTTGTCATGCTTCATTACAAGGACATAATTATAAAATTTTCAAAATTCAGGGGTCATCTCACGAATTACACCTGTGCTTTATTTGGTGAGCAAAATTCAATTTGGATATAATAAAAAATTCAAAATAATTTTAAATAATTCAAGTTTATTATTATGTGCTATCATATGCAATTAATTATACTGTAAAACCGAGTCGGATAATAAAATATGACTCGTTGGATGGATGGATGATCCCTAATACTGCATCATCAGATTCATACAAGGCAAATTGTAACTATAATTTCATATGCCAGTTCCTCATACAGGAAGGTCACTGTACAATTATTCACCCACCTGGCCATCTTGTCCTTACATTGCTATAATATTAGTATAAGATGGGTTCATTATACTGCAAGAGAGAGCAGTGGACAGCCCTGTTATGTCCAGATGTAAGCTATTGGACTACTAACAATGTGCTTACCATCGGACCATTCCAGACGGGCAAAGCCAGTTGAACCAGGTGGCATAGAAATAGCTCTGAATGTCACTGTATAGCTCTTCTTCTCGTATTGTGCACTGAAACTTAATATTGCTGGCACAACCGACATTTTCACTGCTTGTGTCTGCGAATACAGTGAAATCTTGTATGTTGCCGGTACACCCACATTTGTAATGGTCCTTGTATATTTCACGGTGCTGCGCGACCCAGTTTGGAAGGGAACAGAGAAGGATGGATAATTAAAATCTCCCAGGGTGTACTTTTTGCTTTTCTGACAAGTGAAATTTGTTTGCGTAGTGGCTTTAATTTGACTAGGTGTGTAGTTCAGGGCACAAAGAAAACCGAGATAGTCGTCGATGGTGGTGTCATAGACAAGGCCAGGGTCGAGGGCTGCGATTGGATCAACATGCCCGGCACCATAATCAAATGGTGTTGCTGGTCCCCCTGTGGCAACATCTTTAATCTTTTCACCATTTGGGTAAGTTGAGTAGGCTGTGGTCATGAGGGCAGATTTAATGGCTGCTGGACTCCATTCAGGATGAGCAGCTCTGAGAATTGCAGCTAAACCACTAACATGGGGACAAGACATTGATGTGCCGGAAACGATATTGAAATTTACATGCCTTTGGTCGATGGCCAATCCGGTCGGGCCAACCTCACCAGTCCATCCTGCAAGGATATTGACTCCTGGTGCAATAATGTCTGGTTTAAATATTGCTGGAGTGACCGGATTCGGACCTCTAGAACTAAATGCTGCAACCACGGGAGCTGGTTGAACACCTAACATTGTGGTTCCAGGACCTATTGTGGCTGTTGGATTGGGATCAGAAGATATATATTTCTTGATTGAATCCCCATCTATCTGACCAACGGCTGCTGAAGGTAAGAGATGTGCATCGGCAAGTAGCTCTTCACCAAAAGTTAATGTGTTTGCCAAAATCATCCCTACACCACCAGCAGCCTTCACCACCACTCCTTTTTCAACCCGGTCACTCCCCCCTCGATCGCATACCACAATTTTCCCCCTAACCTTTTCTGGAATCAAACTTCCATCCATGCAAAGATTTCCACTACTGGAATTACTCACACTACCACCATAAACTAGTGGCACCGTGGAATTAGATAACTGTTTTCCATTATAAAGTGTCACCCCAGTGTATCTCATGTTGTTTCCGAGAGTAATAGAGGCTGGGAAATCACGGTCTAATGTTCCAGCACCAACGGTTGTTATCCATGGCGCAACATTTAACAAGCTGCCTGCTTCAGGTCCTTCATTTCCTGCTGAACAAGATACAAAAATTCCATGTGCAGCTGCTGTGAATGCTCCAATGGCGATAATGTCAAGATAGTACTCTGTTATATGACCGCCAATTGACATTGACATAATATCGACACCATCCGCAATAGCTCTATCCATGCCTGCCGTAATATCAGAGATAAAACACCCATTAAGCCAACACACCTTGTAGATGGCCACTCGGGCATGTGAAGCCATCCCGCGTGCTGTCCCGGAAGCATATCCTAGTAAGTTGGCATTAGGCACAACTGACCCGGCAGCCGTAGTTGCTGTGTGAGTACCATGTCCATCATCATCTCTTGGAGACTTTGATTCCATGGTTTCATCAATAGGTCCCAACGCAGCTTCATACCCTTGTAAATAATACCTGGCACCAATTAGTTTCTTATTGCAGCTTGATGAACTGAAGTTTTGCCCCACCTCACACTTGCCTTTCCACCCTGACGGCACCGGTCCAAGCTCAGAATCGTCGAAACTTTTCAGCTCGGGCCAAACTCCAGTATCCAATATGCCAACAATCACTTCACTCGTTGAAGCAGTGGTGGGGATGAGAGCGCTGTTGTTTCCTAATCCAAGGAACTCCGGTGTTCGAGTTGTATGCAGTTCATATCTAACGTCAGGTAGGACTGAGAGAACTCCAGACTGTTTTCCAAGCGATTCAGCTTCCTCAGGTGTGAGCCTCGCGGAGTAGCCATGGATTACGTTTTCGTATGTGTAAAGCATAGATGTTGATTTTGAGACAGATTTTAGAGATGAATCATACCATAGGGAGTGATGGGTGAAACGTTCTGGCATGTTGGACTTGTCCATGTGAACTATGTAAGTCCTTTTGGCTTGCTCTGCTATGACGCATGCGTAACACAAACTCAGAACTACAACGATTGCTGCTACTTTGATCTTCAATGGCTTCATCTCTTCAGTCGAGCAATTAACTGACTGCATATTTCACCAAGGGAGGTTACTATATGATGATGATTAGGTCATTTCTTGTTTCAGTGATTGATGTTTACTTTTACATATTTATATATATATATACACACACACACACACATGCTTGATGAGCCGAAAGAAAATGGAAAATGATGCCCACTACTTGTATGGTTATGGATACTTTTATATTGCCTTACATTAAAAATAGTCTTCTCTGTTAATGGCTGCCAAAATGGGAATTTGCTTAATTCTAAAGGCCTGAAAACAGGGGGTTTACAGTTTCTTATTAAGAAAGGTTGCCACTAAAGTTGATTTAGTTCCGTCTAGCATTTGAGTAATGAGCAAACCACCTCATAAATTCCTTGTAAAGGCTCAGAATTGCAGGGAAGGAGGTTGATGTACTCAATGGCTAACTCCTATTTTACGAATTCATACATTTCTTCATCGTGCTGTCAGTTAAGATTTATGATCATTTTAATATGAAAGCAAGTTCCATTATTTAATCCAAAAAATATTGCAGGAGTATGCGGGTGGTGGTGGCATAGTGGAAACGCATTGATTAGCTGAAAAGGAGAATTGAGAACAAATTAGGTGCAAGATAACAAACATGTAATGTCATCACTATCACACAAAAGTAATCACGGAGAGAGATGGTATTATCGGAAAATTTTCATCACAACTCCTTTTTGTTCTAAAGGTTTGTTTCTCCCACTTTATAATAATTTTTTATACTTTCATAACCTTAATTATTTAAATTGTACTTTTTTTCATTCCTATTTTGGTATTTTTTTTTTTACAAGCGGTACCTACACTATTTTTTTTCTTCTGTAAGTTAAACCGTTCTATTTTAAAAAAAATTTAATCCATAAATTGGTACCTAAACCATGCATTTTTCCCATTTTGGTACTTCAACTTTTTTTTGTTACAAGTGTTACCTAAACTTCTTTTTTTCCCCAAATTGGTACATCAATTCAATAGTTAGTTAAACTGTTAAAGTCTATTTTAAATAAGATAAATAATTAAAAATTCTCATGTGGTAAAAAAATGACAAAAAAATATTATTTTCTCTTTTATATATGTTGTTTTTATTTTTTTCTTTCTTTAGAACCCGACCAATGGTTAAACCGGTCCGATCACCAATTCTCGATTTGATCAATTCTTCCGATTCGATCAAATAAATTATAAAAAAAGTTCAATTACTTTTTAGGTAGGTTCAACCGACCTGTATTAACTTACGGGTTAATTAATTCAACCCCTATCTCCAAATCGATGCCCCAATTGGTCCGACCAGATGTTCCAATCTAGTTCTAAAAATACTAGGTCTGGCCGATGAAATAACTTTTTTGATTTCGTCAAAAAAATTCTTTTCTTTTCAATATTAAACTTGCTAAGATGTGTTTGATTTTAGATTAACTTATATCATATTTTAAAAGTTTTTAGAAACATTACTAAGTTGGGTCAGGAACAAAACTAAGCTGAGATGGGTTTCGATCTCATTATGCCTCGGAGTTAGGAACAGTACTAAGTCGGGTTAGGAATACTAGAGAATCTTAGAAAATAAATAAAATAGGAATTCCAAGTAATAATATAGAAAGTAGTTAGAGCTGGTAGAAATTAGAAATACATTCAAGATGAGAAAAAATAATAATTCAAAGTATTGACTTGATTGTAGGAGAATGGAAAGTGTTGGGGTAAAAGTAAGAAAGTAAAAAGTGTGAAATGATTACCTTGAATTAGAGGAAAAAGGAGGAACGCCCAGAAGTGAAAATTTATCAAAGTAAAGTATGAATCACGGATGGTATTGTAGAGAAAGTTGAAGGACTAAATGGTAATTACTTAAATTAGATAATTATGAAAAGCTTAATGATTAAGGACTAATTTGTGTAAAAAAATTTGAATGGTGGATTATTTTGATATTTATCATTTTAAAATTATTAAATTAATTAGATATTTGTTTAGAAAAGTTGAGAAAGATGAAGAGATTTCATTCATCTTTCTCCATTCCAACGTCACCATCATTTTCTCTATCGTTTTATCTTTTGTTTTTTTATTACAAATAGGTCTTTTCCACTATATCTAAGTCTTTCAAGTTTAATTTCTCAAATTTCTTTCATAAATCCTTAGTAAAATCAATAGAGGAGTTTATTAGTCACCTTAATTTCATGAAAAAAGAATCAATAGTTGTCTTGGAGGAGAGAAAATAAGAATTAAGATTTGATTTCAAGTAAGGTAAGAATGACATGTTTGTTCATGAAATTATTAGATTTGGTGCCCTGAGTGTAGTATATTTGTTTGTAAGCTTATAATTTTTTCGAACAAATTGGTTAATAAAACAATTTCGTTGATTACATTAATATACTTTGTATGATTGTCTCATATGATTTTTGCATGGAAAGCAAAATGGAAGCAAATGTTGCTCATTGGTTGTCTAATTTTTAAACTAATACTAAGCGGACTATGTGGTCGAATTATAATACGGAAAGACAACTTATATTAGTAGATGAACATAAACATGTCCTAGTCTAATTAGAAATGAGCAAATCGATTGAAAGAATAATATATAGTCTATCAAATCCAATTAGGGAGATGCTTTGTTTTAGGCACCAGAGTGGATGACTCCCAAAAGATAGAGATATATATGTGACTAACTGGACTGATAGTATATTGGATTGGACCCAAGAAGGATAGATCTTAAATCCATTTAGTGTGACATACTTAAATCCTGAGTGGATGACAGACTATATGTGTGACTCGTACACTTTGATGTAAGTAAAAGCTTGAGTTCAAATAGATAAGGAACCAAAATTGGTGTGTTGGGTGTACGACTTCTGCAGTGTGACAACCCAAACTCGACCGAGACGGTCTGACTTGAATTCGAAGCGTTACATTAGCCACCGAAGCGATTCTCCAGCTAACGACCACCCGATGAACACCCCAACCTTATAACACCTCATTAATGACTAATTAACTATCATTTATTAGTGTGGAAGCAATTTGTGAATCATTTTTCAACTTTTTCTAAGTATTTAAACCTATGGGTATTTTGGTCATTTTACCACCTAAGGTTAAACTATCCCTATTTTATTTCTAAATAGTTTCCAACCTTTTTTTAGTCAAATTATAGAAGCCCTAAAAATTTCAGCTTAATTCGAGTTCATTTACTATGTCTAATTCAAGTTTTATTATTAGGGACTAAATCGTAACTTTTACAAACTTTTAGTACATTTTCCAAATTAAAAATTAAGAGTGTTTCTACCAAATATTAATAGTTACAAATATAATCTTAAAATATTACAAAGTTTCCCTATCATTAAAGGCTTCAATTAATCTAATCAAGTTTTAGGACGAAATTATAAATTAAGCAAATTAGAATACTAGATTACAAAAACCAAAAATCAAACCCCCAAAAACCCACATACCCATGTGAAAAGACACATACCTGTGTGCAAACCACTTCACCTATTTTGTCAAAAATTCGTTTTAATTACCCGATTTTACATATTTTATTTACCCATTAAACTTGAAATAGCTGCAATTAATTACCATAAACATCCACACATCTCCAATTTAATTTATTTACAACAAAAATGTAATAATTAATCAAAATTTAACACCCAATTATACGCTTAGCAAAAACCAATTAATTCACACAAGCTACATATCTTAGTCGCAAGCAATCCACTCCGTAGTAAGCTTCAATTAAACATTGTTAGTATAAAATACATGCTTCATACACCATATTATCAACCACCGTATGAACACTTATCAACATACCATAAATCAAATATCAATTAGACATAAAATCATGTATTAAAGTAATTATAAAATAACCAAAATTAAAGTCCAAAATTTAATGTCCAATGTCCATTACAAGTAAAATAACACTAGTCCTAAAAGCATCACAATGCCCCTATATTGTCTCTAAAGTAAATTTCTTAAGCCACTACCGAGCATTATTCTTGGATCGCCCTTGCACTCGCTTCTTGAATCCTTACGCCCGGAATTCTCTGCACAAAATGTGAGGGTGTGAGCTTAAAAAGCTTAGTGAATGATAGTAAAAACATCAAGTAATTTGCACCCAATCATGCATAAATCAAAGCAATTAAGCATTAAATTTTCAGTGACAACATGTTAACATTTCACCATAACATCACATGCTATTTCAAGAATTAAGAATAAACTTTTCCATGGCATGTAAAATCATCTTTTAACACATAGACATTCAATTATATTGGCACAATCAATCAATTATATTGGCTTTTTAAGCCTTATATTTTCTTGAAAAATCTAATGATTTTTAATAAAGATCAATGAGGTATAAAGTATTTTTATTTCAATCTTATTGAAAAATTCAAGCTAAGATACTTTCCCTAAGTATACGTATGACTTGACCATATACCCTTATGTGCTCCTACAAACCAAAAAAAAATGCAATATGAACATGTTAAAAAATTCAAATATGGTTGAATCCAAGAATGTAAATATGCTCCTACGAATAAAAAAAATACAATATGAACATGTTAAAAGTATTATAACAAATAATGAACCATAATAATACAAATATGGTTGAATCCATGAATCACTAGGTGACCTCTTTTTGTGAGCAAAAAGCATCTTAAACCAAAATACTAAGTGATCAAAAAATTTTCAAATAAGGTATATGCACTTAGTACAAGGCATATTAGACACATGTCACATATTTTGAACATACTTGCATACAAATGAACCTATATACAACCTATATTAACCTAGATCTATCTATTGACAATCAATATACTAAAATGTACGTCTCGCAATGGAAGAAGGTACTGAGATTTGGTCGTAAGGGCAAGTTGAGCCCTAGATTCATTGGACCTTATCGTATCCTGAAGCGTGTAGGACCAGTTGGAGTTACCTCTAAAGCTGGATCAGATTCATTATGTATTCCACGTCTTAATGTTGAGGTGTTACCGCTCTGATCCCACGCATATTATTCCTATTGAGGAGATCGAGGTTAGGCCAGATCTGACCTTTGAGAAGGAGCCAGTTCAGATATTGGAGCGAGATGTAAAGGTTCTAAGAAGAAAATCTATCCCACTGGTTAAAGTTCTTTGGCGTAATCATAGTTCTGAGGAGGCCATGTGGGAGCCTGAGGATGCAATTCAACAGTAGTATCCTCATCTGTTCTGATCAGGTAAAATTTCGAGGCCAAAATTTTCTTTAAGGGGGGTGGAGTTGTAATGCCCCAAAAATCCTTTATAATTATTTTCTTATGGTTGTGACACAAATATCTGTCTACTTCAGTGGTTATGTGTTTTGGGAGTATCTGAGAAGTCTAGGGTTCAAGCCTTAGCTAGGGCTAAATTTTGTTTTTAATTGAATAAACCCCTATTTTAGCCAGTAGGCTTATAAATAAATGTTGGTTAATATTGTCAGAATAGGCCTGCTAGTTTGGTGGTTAAGTGGAGTGTTGGTGTAAGGGAGGTCTGTAGTTCGAATCTTTACGCGATCAAGGGGACTTAATTTTTATTGCTTGGCCATGGAGGTGTTATAGTTTAACCGAAATTTGAGTGTTTGAGGAGTGTGGGGATGTGTGGCCGATTTTTAGGAGGCTAGTGAGGAGGGATTTCGATTGTTAAGGGATTTGGATAGTTAAGGGATTTGGATAGTGGGTGGTTGGAGAATTTGGAGGAGAGGTTTAAGGGATGTGATGAGAAGTTGTGCTGAATGGGGTTTCTCTTTTATCAAAATTTCGGCACACTCTCCCCAAAATTTTCCCAAGTTGTCGACGGTAAATCCCTTCCCCTCTTGGCCGAAATTACTCCTAGTGCTTCCTTTCTCTTTTTCTCTCTTGTAAATTCAGTTTTTATTTTTTCTTTCTCTACTCTCAAGTATGGCGTCCCTCTCTTTCCTTCTTCTTTTTGCTGAATTTTATGAGTTGTGTGTTTCGGCTAGATCATTGTTCTTTTCAATTTTGCCCTTTTTCACAACAAACGTTTCTTCCTCCATCATTGACGACTACCTGTTTGGTTTCTTCTATTCTTATTGTGTAGTGAGCAAACGTTCTCTACATTGTTTTTCCTTGGTCGAATCTCTCCCTTCTTTCATCCTTCCCTTTCATTTATTTGTTACCGAATCTTTTCTTTCTCTTGGGGCTGATTGTGTTCCCGTCTTTGTTTTCTGGTAAGCATTCTATACTTGCTGTTAAGTCTTGCACCTCGTAGTTGGTTCTCTTTCTCGCGTTGTTGGTAAGTGTAATAGTATAGTGTTATCTTGTTGCTTGTTGAATAAGTGCTTACCCATTTTCGGTTGGTGCCTAAGAACTTTTCGAAGGGTAGAAGGTCTGTAATTGACGTTTGGGTAGGCGAAACTTCCCTTATTACTCAATCGAGGGTAATGCTGTTGTGAGTTTAACTATTGGGATAACTTGTATGGATTCGATTGAGTAAAGGTGTAAATGAATAGTTGAGGATTGTTGGTCAAGTGTAGGTTTCCAAGATGTGGGCAGTTTTATCAACAAATAGAAATCAGGTGTGTAAACACGACTCTGGAAATGGAAATCGGTGAAAAGCTGAAAAACATGAAAGTCGACACCACACGGGCGTGCGGTCGCCCGTGTGGTAGGTCGTGTGTCGGAAACGGGCGTGTGATCGACGAGGCAGGCCATGTGCGATTCATGGGCCGGGTCAAATTGGGCTTTGTAGGCCCCACGAGCGTGTGGGCCCCACACAGGTGAACCAGATGGACGTGTGGGATTATTGGGCTAGGTCGTGTGATCCACACGGCTAAGGCCATTTTGGGCTTGGTGGGCCACACGGGCGTGTAGGCCCACATGGGCAAATTACATGGGCGTGTAGGCTCACATGGGCAAATTACATGGGCTTGTGGGCCCATTTTCACTGTTTGACTACTAAGGTTGCACGGGTTGCCCGAGTCGACTGTGGACCTACTGTAGGGTTCGTAAGATTACTTAGATTCCTAATTGACTGAATGACTGTTACATCCACGTACTTTATATATATACATGTACGATTGTATTTTGAGCATACTGTTAAAACTGTACTGAATATATATATGATACCATGATTTGGCATGACATGATTGTATGATGCATTGCATGGGGATGGGTTTATATGGATCGGAGGAAGTGTACTGAAAAGCTTCGAGCCTAACTGACTGGCAGCTCAGCTGCAAACTACTGTTTAGTGCCGCATTTGGTACTTTTTGGAGTGTAAGGATGGGTGGGTTGATTATATCCCCACATGGAGTGTAGGGTTGGACGGAGATAGAGTGTAGAGGCTGGCTGGGTAAGACTTGTATACTGCATATTTTGATACTATACTTATTACTGATATTGTAATGGGCCAAGGCCCAAATGTATGACCGCCTCTGTACTGAAATGGGCTAAAGCCCAAACTGGTACTGTCACTGATTCTGAAAAATGCTTAGGCCTAGACTGTGATTGCCTTCTATCTGTCTGTTTTTTCTATATGGGATTACACACTGAGTTTTCGTAAACTCACCCTTCTGTTTTAATTGTACAGGTAATCTCCAAACATAGGCGGATTGGTGTGGCGGAGAACTCATCGGTGGCCACACGACCAATTTCGTTCTATTTAGTACTTAATTATAATTTTGATTTTATTTTGGGGTATTTTACTGTAATAATGGCCTTTTTGAAGTTTCATGGTTAATTTGGGATTTCTAATATTTTGATTTACAATTGCTAGTAGTAGGGTTAATCGAGTTTTCAAAATGAATCAAATACTTTAACAAAATTCACTCAAATACGCAAACTGATTTAAAAAGCTTCCGCAATAAGCGACGTTTTGAAAATTAATAACGTTTTGAATGAGAATACTTTTGTGATATTGAACTATGATTTGAAAATGAACGACGCATCCTATAATTAACATAAGATTTTGTAATGAGGCTAATTAGAAAAGAGGTTTTTACGACAACTTATTTATTTCGAAAAACACTACTATGTGACATCGCCAAGATTCGGCCATAACGTCTAGGTCAGGTTTGGGGTGTTACATAAATTATCTAATGTGGTGCCTAAGGCCATATTGGTTGTATTATGTTATACCATACGTTTAAGGTTTGTTTATGCTTGATTTGGAAGCCTTGTTATGGCTTGTAAGTATGTGCAATTGTGGTTGTAGGTGCATGCCAAATTGGGTGAGAAAAATGCCCTATTTTCATCCACACGGGTAGAAACACAGGCATGTGTCTCAGTCGTGTGTGACACACGGCCATGTGTCCCCTATAGCTTTCAAAAGGTTGCAAGTCAGGCTGTTACACGGCCTAACATTCGGCCTAGCACACAGGCATGTGGCTTGGCCTTGTGGCCCAAGTCAATGAGTTACACGGGCTGGGACAGGGCCATGTGTCCCTATTTTGAATGCCCACACGACCTGAGACACAGACGTGTCTATTGGCCGTGTGAGTCACATGGCCTGGCCACACGACTGTATGACCCCTACGACTTTGAAATTTTTCAATATTTTTCGAAAAATTCTTTGAGATTCTGATTTAGTCCCAACTTGTTTCTAATGCATATTTTGGGCCTCTAGGGCTCGTATGTGGGAAAATATGAATATTTTTATTGGTTTTTTATATGAATATTGGTATGTTATGAAATGTACGAAATTCTATTTGTTTGTACTGTAAACTCTGGTAATTCTTCATAACCCTATTCCAACGAAGGATACGGGTTAGGGGTGTTACATAACCAATGAGATAGACAATACCAAGGAAAGAATCCACCTAGACTTCACCTATTATTATGAATTTGAATTAAACGATTTATTCACTTGTGCCTTGATCCATAGAAATCCCTAAATTATGTTAATATCTCTTTTAAGAGTAAGAACAACTGACTCTAGGTTGATTAATTAAAATCTCTTTCTAATTAAAACCCCCCATCGTCACATAAACTTGATCTATAGATTTCCGTATTAGATTTGACTTTAATCCGGTAGATTTATGTCGTCCTATTTCTAGGATTGAATGCAACTCCACTCAATTATGCTAGATCTACTCTTAATCAGGGACTTTTCCTTCACTAAAATAAGCACATTAAACATGAATTAATATCCCAGAAATATTAAAACAAGAAATAAGCATACATAATTGAGAAAAAGAATCAAGTATTTATCGCGTAAAACAAAAATTAAATAAAATGATTCATCATATATTTCATCCTCCTTAGGTATCTAGGGAATTAGTTCATAATCCTAAATGAAAACATCTCAAAGTTAGAATAACCACAAGACATACAAAAACTCATAAAAATTTCGAAAGAAATTAAAAGGAGATCTTCGATATTGATGGAGATCCGCTTCCAAGTTGATTCCGATGGTGTTCTTCAAATGTTTTCTTCAATCTTCTCTTACAGTTCCCTTATGCCTTCTTCTAACTTGTAACACCCCAAACCCGGCCTAGAAGTTAGGCCCGAATCTGGCGTGTCACATTGAGGTGTTTTTCAAAAACCGCATTTTCATTAAAAACCCTTCTTGACATAAAATAAAAGCAGAAGTCCCAGTTTGCGTTTGTTATTATTATTTTTCAAAAAGAACTTTCCACTGTTCAAAATCTCCGATTTCATGGGCTTATTTTCAAAATGTGGTTTATTAGAAATCATCCTTTGGAAAAACATTAACATTTTTAAAACCTTGTATATTTGCGGAAGCTTAACTTAAAACAAGTTACTTATGAAAATGTGATATTTACAACTTAGCTACGAAAGCGTAGTGTTTTGAAAGCAGATATTGTTTTGGAAAACCGCAATTCAATGTTGAGCAGATTTAAAACATAATAAACTAAAAATCCAAAACTAAAACCGAAATTTAAGAGAGGCCTTATTATAATAATATTAACCAAAATTAGAGAAAAGTAAAATACTAAAATCCAAAACTACTCTTAGTGTGGCCACCTCCAAGTCCTCCAGTACGTCGAACCGCCAACTAAGGGTTACCTGAGAAAAATTAAAAAGAGGGGGGTGAGTTTACAAAAACTCAGTGTGTACAATCCCTCGTCAGTTATAAAGCATGTATCCAAACAATCCGGGCCGAAGCCCATTACAATAACGGTGGCAATTGGGCCCTAGCCCAAAATAGCCTCGGTTGGGCCTTAACCCATATCAAAAGTCACATATCATATATAAATCTGGGCCTAAGCCCAATCCAATATTAAAATCCATATATGCAATGCATTAATGCCCATACCAGCCCTGCACTCCGTCTCCTGTCCAACCCTACACTTCTGTGGGGATTTAATCGACCCACCCATCCCTACACTCATGTAACACCGGTTGTGGCATTACCTTAACGGTGCAGCATAGTTGCTCGGTGGCTAAAAAGCCTTCGGTGGATCCACAGTCATCAAGCGACCATGCGATCCTATTAGCACTTCCCCTTTCAAATAATCCCAATCCCATGCAACATAATAACACATGAATGCAACATAAAATAATAATCATACGATAACAATCATAAATCAGATACAAGAATAATCATATAACATGTGGGGGCGTTTTCGTCATTTTACCCTTTAGGGGCATATCGGTCGTTTTACCCATCGAGGTTATTTCAGTAATTTCGCACCTGCGATAGCCTTTCCAAAGGCCTAATGTCGCCTCGAGCGACTCAACTACCATTTCCGGTCGTATCGGACTATTGGGCCTAAAACCTGATTTTTGTGGCCCACCCAACACAAATCTAGCCACTTATATGAGATTCACCTAGTCTAGTTCACTATATACAACACCATCATACATTTTATTCAATTGGGCCCACGGGCCTATTGGGCCCACTTCGGCCCATCGTGGCCCAAGCAGCCTCAACCCACAGGAATACTACTGATGGCCTCAACTATCGCGTCGAAGCCCCACACGTGTGTTCGTACGCTCGTGTGGCTCCTATTGCCGTGATCGGCACTTCGGCATTTGTCGCTCTACAACTAGAGTAGAGAGAGTTGCACACATGATAGGAATCTGATGCTAATCCGCGCTCCGACCACTCCTGTGCCCAAATGCCCTCCAAGGTATCATTCCTCCTATCATAGAGTGCTCTATATATAGCTAGCTTCTCACCTTTCTTCTTTGTATCTTTCTGATATGGGATCCCTTCGTCAGTAGAGTTTAAATTCAACTCAAACTCTTCCCATCCAATCCGCAAAATAAATACTCCGTTGCTTGTCATGTGATTTGAACCCAAGCTCCCTTGTAACATAATCCATGCCGCTAACCACTTGGCCACAAGCTCCTCTTGTGTCTTAAACCATGCGCAACTAAATTTAAATCTATAGCCAAATTCTAAAGTCCATTTAAAAAGAAAACTAAAATGCAAGAGCCAAGACTTGAACCTTGGACCTCCTTCCTTCCTTGTGGCGTCATCCCCTTGCCTCTTATGTGGCGTCACTTTGCCACTACACCACACACTCCACTTGTGTCATTTTTCTCCACATTTTATTCTTAAAGCCTACTTACTAACTCCCAGGATTTTATTCACCTAAAACCAAAATTTCCCTAAAGCCAAAGTTTGATCCCGGGACCTCATAGAAGCTCTCTAACCTTCCAAAATCACTCACCTAATAAGTCCAACTTGCACTAAAGCCATTCTCTTGTTGTCCAAAAATTTTAAACGCTACTACTCCAAAGGCCCATTGGGCCCAATTCTCCTAGGCCTAATTTCGGGATGTTACAAATCTACCCTCCTTAAAGAAATTTCGTCCTCGAAATTTCCGACTATCTAATAGTCGTACATCCTAACCTATAACACTATGCTCAAGCTACGCACCCTGATTCTAATACACTTTCTAACTTATTCTTGGAACCTCTTACACCCAACCAACCTCTAACCACAGAAGCAAGTCGATTTAACACACATACATAAAGTTTCTATATTCATACATCACATCCACACATCACAGAATGAATACCAGAAATACATTTCAGCACATAATAGAATATAGGGTCAAGAAACTTACGGATTCGGCGCCGGAGACTTGGTGTACCACACTGCCAATAAAGATATATATATTGTAAACCATATTTCAAGCAAATTTTGAAAAACATTTTCGAACCTATTCCACAACCGAGTTTTGCAACTGGGCTCTGATACCACTAAATGTAACACCCCAAACTCGACCTAGAAGTTAGGCCCGAATCTAGTGTGTCACATTGAGGTGTTTTTCGAAAACTGCGTTTTCATTAGAAACCCTTCTTGACATAAAATAAAAGCAGAAGTCCCAGTTTGCGTTTGTTCTTATTATTTTTCAAAAAGAACTTTCCACTGTTCAAAATCTTCGATTTCATGGGTTTATTTTCAAAATGTGGTTTATTAGAAATCATCCTTTGGAAAAACATTAACATTTTTAAAACCTTGTATATTTGCGAAAGTTTAACTTAAAACAAGTGACTTATGAAAACGTGATATTTATAACTTAGCTACGAAAGCGTAGTGTTTTGAAAGCAGATATTGTTTTGGAAAACAGCAATTCAATGTTGAGCAGATTTAAAACATAATAAACTAAAAATCCAAAGCTAAAACCGAAATTTAAGAGAGGCCTTATTACAATAATATTAACCAAAATTAGAGAAAAGTAAAATACTAAAATCCAAAACTACTCTTAGTGTGGCCACCTCCGAGTCCTCCAGTACGTCGAACCGCCAACTAAGGGTTACCTGAGAAAAATTAAAAAGAGGGGGGTGAGTTTACGAAAACTCAGTGTGTACAATCCCTCGTCAGTTATAAAGCATGTATCCAAACAATCCGGGCCGAAGCCCATTACAATAACGGTGGCAATTGGGCCCTAGCCCAAAATAGCCTCGGTTGGGCCTTAACCCATATCAAAAGTCGCATATCATATATAAATCTGGGCCTAAGCCCAATCCAATATTAAAATCTATATATGCAATGCATTAATGCCCATACCAGCCCTGCACTCCGTCTCCTGTCCAACCCTACACTCCTGTGGGGATTTAATCAGCCCACCCATCCCTACACTCATGTAACACCGGTTGCAGCATTACCTTAACGGTGCAGCATAGCTGCTCGGTGGCTAAAAAGCCTTCGGTGGATCCACAATCGTCAAGCGACCATGCGGTCCTATTAGCACTTCCCCTTTCAAATAATCCTAATCCCATGCAACATAATAACACATGAATACAACATAAAATAATAATCATACGATAACAATCATAAATCACATTCAAGAATAATGATATAACATGTGGGGGCATTTTCGTCATTTTACCCCTCAGGGGCATATCGGTCGTTTTACCCATCGAGGGTATTTTAGTAATTTCGCACCTGCAATAGCCTTTCCAAAGGCCTAATGTCGCCTTGAGCGACTCAACTACCATTTCCGGTCGTACCGGACTATTGGGCCTAAAACCCGATT
This sequence comes from Gossypium australe, assembly GCA_005393395.2. NCBI lineage: Eukaryota > Viridiplantae > Streptophyta > Magnoliopsida > Malvales > Malvaceae > Gossypium > Gossypium australe. The sequence goes on from CM016616.1 coordinate 122,902,600, forward strand.
TCGGCCCATTTGGGCCCACACGCTCGTATGGCCCACCCAACACAAATCTAGCCACGTATATGATATTCACCTAGTCTAGTTCACTATATACTACACCATCATACATTTTATTCAATTGGGCCCACTTCAGCCCATCGTGGCCCAAGCAGCCTCAACCCACAAAAATACTACTGATGGCCTCAACTATCGCGTCGAAGCCCCACACGTGCGCTCGCACGCTTGTGTGGCTACTATTGCCTTGACCGGCACTTCCGCATTTGCCGCTCTACAACTAGAGTAGAAAGAGTTCCACACCCGATAGGAATCTAGTGCTAATCCGCGCTCCGACCACTCCTGTGCCCAAACGCCCTCCAAGGTATCCTTCCTCCTATCATAGAATGCTCTATATATAGCTAGCTTCTCACCTTCCTTCTTTGTATCTTTTCGATGTGGGATCCCTTTGTCAGTAGAGTTTAAATTCAACTCAAACTCTTCCCGTCCAATCCGCAAAATAAATACTCCATTGCTTGTCATGAGATTCGAACCCAGGCTCCCTTGCAACATAATCCATGCTGCTAACCACTTGGCCACAAGCTCCTCTTGTGTCTTAAACCATGCGCAACTAAATTTAAATCTATAGCCAAATTCTAAAGTCCATTTAAAAAGAAAACTAAAATGCAAGAGCCAAGACTTGAACCTTGGACCTCCTTCCTTCCTTGTGGCGTCATCCCCTTGCCTCTTATGTGGCGTCACTTTGCCACTACACCACACACTCCACTTGTGTCATTTTTCTCCACATTTTATTCTTAAAGCCTACTTACTAACTCCCAGGATTTTATTCACCTAAAACCAAAATTTTCCTAAAGCCAAAGTTTGATCCCGAGACCTCATAGAAGCCCTCTAACCTTCCAAAATCACTCACCTAATAAGTCCAACTTGCACTAAATCCATTCTCTTGTTCTCCAAAAATTTTAAACGCTACTACTCCAAAGGCCCATTGGGCCCAATTCTCCTAGCCCCAATTTCGGGATGTTACATAACTAGTATTTATAGACTTTAGAAAGCTCAGAAAGCCTAAAAATTGTGTTTTTTCGCGTATTTGGGAAGTAGGGTGTGAAATCAACACAGGCTGGCACATGGACATGTGTCTAGCTCGTGTGGCGCACATGGGCATGTGTCCAGCCCGTGTGGAAATGCCCAGGCCGCGTGGCTCCTGAAAATAGCTATATTTGTCGAATTTTAGCTCATTTTTTTGCTCCTTTCGATCCGAAATGCTCTCCTATGTTTGGAAACATGAATTTAAAGGGTTAGGAGCATGAAATTCACTAATTTGCATATTAATCATCCAAAAACGCATTAAGAATGAGATAAAAATACATTACTATTATAGCTTATCAAATATTCCCACACTTAAGTGTTTGCTTGTCCTCAAGCAAAATCCTCAACTCACATTTAAGTTAATATTTCTCAACTTGTAATTCTCATCAACAATATCTCAAAATAATTCACAAATAAACTAAAATAGCATTAAAGTTTCAAACAATCCAAGCTAACATTTTTAAGCACGAAAACATAAGTGTCTCCCCTTATTTAAGTAGTTACCTTTAATTCAAAATCAACAAGAATTGACATCCTCACTAACGATTCACTCAAATCACTCAAAGTATTTAAGGTTCAAGAATAAACACTCAACAGTCGAACAAGAGATGTCATTACTATAGGGGCTTGCTTGAAAATCAAATCTCCACCACTATAAAATGATATGACATGTAACAACTCGATTTGGGGCTAGTTGGAACAGTGGTTTCGAGACCGCTAATTCGAGGTTGAGGAAAATTATTTTTATATTATTTTATGTATTATGGCATTAATATATGGCTATATAAAAATTTTGGTGCTTTAATTTTTACTGATTGCATGCTTAATTGTGAAAAAGGACTAAATCGCATAAAGTGCAAAAGTTCTATTTTTCAAGGTAGAGGTGTCTAATAGCCATAGAATATTAAATTGGAGGTCCTTAAAGTGAAATTAGTCCATTATAGGTGTGTTGGCCGGCCATAAAGACAAGGAGACAAGGGCATTAAATTTTTGGTCAAAATTTGGTGAAATTAGGTGATGAAAAGATGAATAAAATAAGATAAAAAGAAAAGATATCATCTTTCACTATTCACCCTTATTCTTTCACCAAAACTTGAAGAGAAAATAGAGGTTTTTGGAGTTCAAACTTTCAGCCAAGCTATCTCCTTGCAAGTAAGTGATTTTAGAGGTCTTTCTTGATGATTTTTGTATTCTTAGGACCCCCAAAGCTTAAGCTAGCTAATGAGGGGACTAATTTGTATTATGGTTGAAAGTTTAGGGATTTTCCATGAGAGTGTTTATGTTGTTTGCTGAGTTTTTATGGAAGAAAATGAATGTTAATGAGATGAGAAACAACCTTTGTGAAATGTGTTATCATGAAAACACCTAAATGGAACCAAGTTGTAAATGTTGTGATTTAGTAATAAATGCATGAAATAGTTGGATTTGTGAGTAGTTGTAAGAGAAATAAATGTTCAGCTAGGCTTGTTTAATGAGAAAATGTGATGAAAAATGATTTACGAGCCCAGGGGCAAAATTGTAATTTTGCTATAGTACAAGGGCAAAATGATCATTTTTGCCTAAGTAGAGATTATGATGTATTATAATTATAAAATGATTGAATGAGTACATTTTGTTATTATAGATCAAGAAAATCGCAGAATTAACCTTGACCGAGGAAAAGAAAAGGTTACAGAATAGACCGTTGATTAATGCATTTTGCACCTAGGTAAGTTTATGTGTAAACGATGCATCTTAAATACACATGTTGTTACTTATTAGTGCATTGTATGATTGAGAACATATATGATTCAGGTGGATTGAATTTGGTAGATAATGAATAATTTCCGTATGAACGTTGAAATAGATATGTAAGTGTGGAATATTACCCGTAGTAATTAATGGTGGACTGTGTGCGATACCACCTCAATAATTCTTGTTGGTGGGCTATGTGCGATACCACCTTATTACTTATTCACGATAGGCTGTGTGTGATACCATCGTTTATAATATCATTTAGTGGGCTATGTGCGATACCATCGTAAATATTCTTGATGGTGGGCTATGTGCGATACCACCCTGTTAAAGATTAATGGTAGGCTAAGTGCGAAACCACTGAGTGTTTGGTATTACTAGGAATGGCTTATTGTGAAATTGTTAAGTGTTATTTCATGTGATCATTTGGTGATAAGTGCAGGGATGTATGTTAAATAATGTGAGCATTTGGCTTGTGATATGGTTGGAATATGGTAAGAGATGAAATGAGTAAACAAGATCATGGAATGTGGATTGTTCTTACTTAGTATGTAATACTATTTATTGATTATCACATATTATGATGTTTATTATTTACATGTAAACTTACTAAGCTTAAAGCTTACTCCCATTCTTTTTCCTTGTTTCATAGTGTCAAAGAGTCGGGTCGGGATACGAAGATAATTCGAAGATCACCCACACTATCAACTCATCTTGGTGTATCTAGACTTAGTGTTTTGAGTATGGCATGTATAGGGGCTAGACTAGGTGAATTGTTTTGTTATTTGGCCAAGAGTGTGTTGGCTCCTTTATAGATGAACTCTTTTGTATATAGCCATAGTTGATGGCTCATTATTACTAATTTATGAAAAATATGAAGTTATTCATGGAAGTGTATGTTGCAAATCTGAGTTGCTTAGTGATTTGTTGAATGGGATTATGTTGTGTGAACTAGGGTGGTGAAAAGAGCTTGGCAAATAGCCTTGTTCTTATCCACACGGGTAGGCACATGGGCGTGTGTCTAGGCCGTGTGTAACACACGGTCAGTCTCATGGGTGTGTGACCAAGCAGTGTGTCCCCTGCTTATTAGTGTTTCAAGTCAGTGTCGACCACGGGCTAGCCACACGAGTGTGTGCCTAGGCCATCTGCCCCTTATGAGGTTGCTGAAGTCACAAATAGAATGCCCAGGTTTTTACACACGGGTGAGGACACGGGCGTGTCTAGGCCGTGTGGAGCACACGAGCCAAGAACACGGGCTTGTGTCCGGCCATGTGAAAACCCCTGTAGGTTCGAAATGAAAATAAATCCCACATGGGGTAGGGACATAGGCGTGTGTGACCACACGGCCTGCCCACACAGGCGTGTCCCATTTCACACGGGCATGTGGCCCATGTTTAGGTAAAATATTTTAAGTGCACAAAAGTTTCTGGTTGGGTTCTGAAACCCTCTGTATTCATGTTTAAGGCCTCGTAGATCACCCTAAACCCTAAACTCTTAATGAGAATGTTTTGATGGTGAAAGAGATATTTTAAGTTGGAATGAAATTTATAAACTAAAGTTGTATGACCACGTGAGTTAAGTCTGGTAATGCCTCGTGCCCAGTTTCGGCGTAAGAACGGGTAAGGGGTGTTACATGACACACTAATCAAAAGGTCTTTAAGAGGTTGTAGTGGGGCTTAGGTTAAGGATGTGGAGAATGGCCAGAAAAGTTCATTATAATCGAGATCGAGTTGATAAATTACCAAACTAGAAAAAATAAACAAATGCTAAATTAAAAACAAGTGCATCAATCAAGAATTATTCAAGAATAAAAATGAGTTTCTTCTTAAAATATAAATTCAACTGTTCAAGCTTAATCAACATGGAACTAAATAATAATAATAAAATAAATATTTTTTTCAATTTTTTTATTTTCTTTTTTTTTATCTAGAAAAATAAAAAATAATTCAGCAAATCAAATAGAAGAGCATAGTTAGACAACTAACCAAATCAAATCTCGACAAAAAGATGTGGTCTCGACATGTATAATCAAAGTAAGTTTTAGAAAAACAAATCAAGTTGACACACTCATAACCAATAATAGAATGAGCACAAAAAATATATGCCCTGAAGGTTTAAAATCTCACAAAAAAATCATAGTTTTTGATGTTAAACTTGCCAATCTCAAATTTTAAGATAATACCTCAATTCACGGAAATAACCTAAAATTTTTAATTTCTGAAAAATAACTTATCATGATTGATTTTCTTATGTCTTAGAGTTTAAATCAACCAATGCACAAATATCTACAAATTAATCCAAAACACATCAACAAAAAAACCCAAATCAACAAAAAATCATTCTAATAGAAGTATGAAAAAATTACTTAAATACAAGACATAATTTAGGGATTTTCTAATAATTATATAAATAACCTCCCCACACTTAAGATGTACATTGTCCTCAGTGTACAAACAGATATAATCACATTATAAGCAGGATATCATAAGAAAGGGAGAAAACTAAAATTGCCCTGAATATTGGATGAAATTGCCAGAATGGTGAAAAGCGGAATTGTAGGCGAATCTAAATGTAGTGCATGATTCCGAGCAAACTAATACGAAAAATAAACAAAAATAGTGAAGAAGATTAAAAGGTTACAACTCATTTAGAAACAACCATAAAAATAAAAATATAGTTCAAAAGATACTAAATGAAAGAAGTCTAAGAAAATAAAAATATAACAACTAAAAAAATAAAAATAAACATAAACGTAAAAATAACAAATTAAAGCGAAAAAGAAAACAAATAAAATAAAAACAGGAAAACAAATAATAAGAAAAGTAATAATAATTATAAAACTAAAATAATTACAAAAATAAAATAACAAATAATAAAAATAACAATAATAAACAAACTAATAATAACTAGATAAATAAAAATAAACAAATAAACAAATAACTAATTAATTTAATTAATTGATGGAGGGGCAAAGTGGGGAACTGACGGTGGTGAGGGGCAGTCGATTGGCAACAGGCAGAAAGAGGGGACTTGTGATGGTGCGACATGGAAGAGGAGAGGGGAGGGGGATGGTAGTGCGTGGCTCGAAGGCTTGGGCGAGGGAGAAGGAAGGAGGGGATAGAATGGGTGGCTTTGGTGGTGCGACGAGGGGATGTGGATGGGGCAAAGAGGGTTGAGTGGCCGGAGTTGAGGAGGGGATCAACGGCCACTTAGGTTGTATGGTGGGGAAAAAGACAAAGTAAAAAAGAAAAAAAAAATAGGGTTTGGGGGCTAAAAGGGGGGACGACCGTGTAAAGGCCCGTGTTGGGCCACACGACCATGTCATACGCCCGTGTATGTTATAAAAATCAAGCACAGTCTTCACATGGCCTCAGACCCGCCCGTGTGCTAGGCCGTATGTGATTTCCTTCTCTTCTCCTGCGCCCGTGTGGCTAGGCCGTTTCTCACACACGGATGTGTCTCTTGCTTGTGTAACTCTCAGACTTGAAATAAAACTGAAAAAATTAGCTCCAGGATGCACATGGCCGTGTGGACCACCTCAGGCTGTGTAACCTTTGAATTTTTGAAAAATTAAGTCCCAGTATCCGCACGACCAAGGACATGCCCCTGTGTCCAAGTCGTGTGGGTCACTAGGCCGTGTAACTCAATGTCGAACCCCTTATTGTGCACACGGCCTGGGACATACCCGTGTCGGTCAAAAATATATTTTTTTAAAATTTAATTTAATTAATTTAAAAATAACATGAAATAAAATTAAAAGAATTAGCATAGTGTTAACACTCGGGTTGCCTCCCAAGAAGTGCTTATTTAGAGTCTAAGCTCAAGTTACCTTGTGCGCACGGTTACGGTGGTTCGCGGGGTCGAAGCTCCTCTCTAGCTATCAATTATTCTACCAAGACAAGGTCTAAGTTGAGTATTGTTTACATTGAATGTGCCGAATTTAGAATGAGTTATCCGTTTGCATCAAGCTCCGAAAGGGCAATTCATGGATCCATTTTGTCCAGCAGTACCTTGTCCCTAACCTTAAATTGGTTCATTCCATTCATGTGCTCATCATGGCGTCGCTTTGGCTCTTCATTGTGCTTTTTTGGTTTCTCCTTGACATGTGTTTGCCATTCATCTAGTTCATCGATTTGTAACATTCGTTCATCATAAATCATTATGTTTTTCTTGCATTGACTAAAACATGGCTCCATTACGTTTTTTCGAGGGGTTTCCTGCAAAGAAGGTTGAGCCACATGGTCACTAACAATAACAAAAGATTTAAAATCGTCTGATCACTAGATGTTCTCATAGAATCATGAGCTTGGAGAGTAATCGTTTCGTCACCTACACAAAGTACTAACTCACCCATACCAGCATCTATTATAGTCCTAGCAGTTGCTAAAAAGTGTCGTCCTAAAATTAATTGTACCTCACTACCCTCATCCATGTCCAACACAACAAAGTCAACAGGGAATATGAATTTATGGATTTTAACAAGCACATCTTCAATAACACCCCTAGGATATCTAATGGTTATATCCGCTCATCCTAGATTGTTTGGGTTTCCCAAGACCTAGTTGTTTAAACATTTTATAGGGCGTGACATTAATACTAGCACCTAAATCAGCCAAAGCGTTATCAACATTTAAACTACCAATTAAACAAGGAATAGTAAAACTCTCTAGGTCTTTTAATTTGTTGAGTAGTTTATTTTGTAAGATGGCCGAGCAAACTGCATTGAGTTCCACAGTCAACGAATCATCTAACTTCCATTTGTTTTTCAATAGCTCCTTTAAAAATTTGACATAATTGGGCATCTGGGAAAGAGCTTCAACAAACGGTAAGTTAATATGTAATTTTTTCAAGAGTTAAAAAAAATATCAAATTGTTTAAAAAAATTTACCAAATTGTTCATTTGTTGGTCTCTCTTCGTCATGTTGGGATATGGAGCTCAAGGTTTATATTCTTTGGTAACCAGCTTTCGCTCTTTTTGGCTTACCTCAACCTTATCGTTATTCACCACGATACTTGCCTCGATTCTTGTTTAGATTCGACTAACCCTTCTTCATCTCGAACAGTAATTGCATGAAGTTGCTCCATTGGGTTAGTTTTGGTATTGCTAGACAAACTACCTTGTGGTCTTTCGTAAATTAATTTAGCAAGTTGACCTATTTGGTTCTCAAGTCCTTGAATCGATGCCTGTTGATTCTTCAGTGCTGCCTCAGTGTTTCAGAAATAGGTTTTTGACACCGAGATAACTTTTTCAACATCTCCTTAAGGTTTAACTTTTTCTCTTGCTGGTAAGGTTGTTGTTGGAAGCCTGGAGGGGGTTGCGCTCTTTGATTTCCTTGACCACCCCAAGAGAAATTGGGATGGTTCCTCCAACCTGCATTATAGTTGTTACTATAAGGGTTATTTTGAGGCCTAGAATTATTACACATATAATTCATTTGTTCGTCCTCTGTGCTAGGAGCGAAGGGTAAACATTCTGAATTGTTCATTCCACCTCCATTTTTTTCGCATTGCATCACCGGATGTACCTGCGTAGAAACATATAAACGACCAATTTTCTTATTTAAAAGTTCTACCTGATTAGATAACATGATACGAGGAACAGGATCTGGATTTGCAGTAGCTGCAGGAGGTAGCTGATTATCCTTATTATCACTCATCTCCTCAATAATAATAATGTCCTCTTGTTCTTCTACTAAATTCTATTGATTCTTCCTTACTTCTTACGTTTCTACGAGCAGTACTTTCAATTTCACTATCAAACAGTAATGGTCCCAACGGGTTTCTTCTAATCATAAACTAAAGGAACCTGCCAAAAAGAAACAAAAGAAAAATTAGAATGTAAAAATTAAACTAAAAACAAAAATATAAAAATAAAATAAAAATGGCTAAATTAATAAAAAAAACAAGTGTTCCTAATATTTTAGTCCCTAGCAACGACGCTAAAAACTTGATGATCATTAAACTAACTATAAATACGACAAAGGCAAGCGCACCTATCGAACAATAGTATAGCTACAGTGGGTACAGATATCGTATCCATGAGGACTACAAGTATTAGTAATTACCATTTTTCTATTATTTAGCCGACAATTTGGAATGATGTGTTTTAATCTAAATTTACTAAACTAATTTAACTACGAATGCAATAAAGAATGAATCAAGGAAATAATCGAATATTAACCAATGAGATAGACAATACCTACGAAAGAATCCACCTAGACTTCACCTATTATTATGAATCTGAATTAAACGATTTATTCACTTTTGCCTTGATCCTAGAAATCTCTAAATTATGTTAATATCCTTTTTGAGAGTAAGAACAATTGACTCTAGGTTGATTAATTGAAATCTCTTTCTAGTTAAAATCCCTATCGTCGCATTAACTCGATCTATGGATTCCCTTATTAGATTTGAATCTAATCTAGTAGATTTATGTCGTCCTATTTCTAGGATTACATGCAACTTCACTCAATTATGCTAGATCTACTCTTAAACAAGAATTTTTCCTCCACTGAAATAAGCACATTAAACATGAATTAATATTCTGAAAATATTAAAACAAGAAATAAGCATACATAATTGAGAACAAGAATCAAGTATTTTTCGCGTAAAACAGAAATTAAATAAAATGATTCATCATAGGTTTCATTCTCCCTAGGTATCTAGGGAACTAGTTCATAATCCTAAATGAAAACATCTCAAAGTCAGAATAATCACAAGACATAAAGAAACTCATAAAAACTTCGAAAGAAATTAAAAAGAGATCTTCGATCTTGATGGAGATCTGCTTCCGAGTTGATTTTGATGGTGTTCTTCAAGTGTTTTCTTAGATCTGCTCTGATGGTTCCCTTATGTCTTCTTCTAATTAGTATTTATAGACTTTAGAAAGCTCAGAAAGCCTAAAAATTGTGTTTTTTTGTGTATTTAGGAAGCAGGGTGTGAAATCGACACAGGTTGACACATGGGCGTGTCTCCAGCTCATGTGGAACACATGGGCGTGTGTCTAGCCCCTGTGGAAATGCCCAGGCCGTGTGGCTCCTAAAAACAGCTCTATTTTTCTGATTTTGGCTCGTTTTTTCGCTCCTTTCACTCCCAAATGCTCTCATAAGTATAGAAACATGAATTTAAAGGATTAGGAGCATCAAATTCACTAATTTGCATAATTAATCATTCAAAAATGCATTCAGAATAGGATTAAAATATGTTACTTTTATAGCTTATCAAAAGCCCATCTAGACTTGATCGTGGAAAGATGCAGTTTGCTTCATGTATCGTGGTGACTTGCTTTTGACACGAGTTTGGACTTCATTTCTTCAATTAGACAAGATTAAAAGGTAGATTTCTTCAAAAATAGGTTTTGACTTCCTTTCTTCGATTGAATAAGATTGGAAGGCTACTTTCTTCATAATTTATATAATGCTATTCAAATTTCTTCAAAAAAAAAAATTCAAATTTTAGAGAAACCTTTGAGTTCTGCAAAATCTTCCTTTCAGATAACTTCTAGTTTTCTAAATTTGCGAATGTGTAAAATGGCTTAGAGGTGATCCAATTTATAGTGTTAATTCTTCAAGTAAAAAGAATTCTTATGGAATGCAAACTCTTCATTTGAGTGATCCACAAATATTTAAACTATTTTATTTATTATTTATCCCATATTAATTTAATTATTTAAATTTATCATTTAATATATTTAATTTAATTGATGATAATATATTTTTTATTTCTACCTTTTATTTAATTTAATTTAATTTAATTAAAGAAAAATAATGATACAGTATGTGTTAATCACTTAACATGTAACACCCCTAACCCGTATCCTTCGCCAGACTAGGGTTAAGAGGCATTACCGGACATATCGGAACATTTAACGCTCATTTCACAACATCAATCATACAACATCTTTTCATAATAATTCATACTCATATAGTTCCTTTAGAAGGTCCACAAGACCTTAAACATGCTTTAGAGAAGGTTCGAGACTAAATCGATCTCATACGGAAATTTGCGAAGCTTAGAAAATTTTTCTTTCAAAACAGGGAAAACGCCCGTGTGGCCAGGCCGTGTGCCTCACACAGCCGTGCCTTGGACCATGTCTCAGCCCGTGCGCAACACTGACTTGGGTCACACGGTCTGGCACACGCCTGTGCTTTTTGCCCGTGTGGCATCCTGACTTGCTTCGAATTGCAACCTTGAGAGACACGGTTGAGATACATGCCTGTCTGCTCAACCGTGTAGGCAAATATAGGCCATTTGTAAGGCCAATTTGCCACCCAAAATTGGGTCATACCTACAAGCATCAAACAAGCATCGATTCATGTCCTAAAGCCAGCCAAAAACATACCAAATCATGCACAATTTGACCAGTAACAACATCATTCGTTTCCATATACAAATCCAACTCAAACATACCAATTCAAAAGTACCAACTTCACATAAAAAACATGTGGTTCATACATCATATTAATCCATTTCAATTCATAGCATTTCTCATCATATCAATTTCCCAAATCAACCATGAAACTTACCAAAATTGACAATTTTTTTGGCCATTCATAAGCACATCAAAACATACCAAATTTTGCATCACATAGCATGCACTAAATTCACTCCATAATCACATTCATTATCAAGCCATATCACATGGCTATATTTACACATTTCAAAACATAATCAAAGTTCTCTAGCCTATACATGCCATATTTCAATATTCACAATTACAAAAGATACCAAAATATAATTTAATAGTGTGGTGATAATCCTCGACGATCCCCGAGCTTCCAGTAGCTTCGATAAACTATAAAACAATTGATAAACACATGAAATAAGCTTTCAAAAGCTTAGTAAGCTTTATACAAATAAACTTATCATTTAAGGCAAATATGCATCATAAAATACATATAATCCATAGCCAAATACTATCACAAACCTCATAGTTATAAATTCATTTCACCTATTCCCAATTCATTTGCACATATGACATATTTTCTCATATAGTCCAATTGTTCATAATCACTTACTTATAAACACATCACATATTCATGTAGTTCACATATCAAATGATCATATTCATACTTATCTTCCATTGCCAAATATCATATAGATTTCATATGTACCTGAAATGAATACATATTCACATATTCAATCATATCTCGGAATGCCCGTTGAACCGTTCGGAATCAATAAGGATACTTGGATAGCTCGTAAAGCTCGTACAATGCCAACGTCCCAGACGTGGTCTTACATGTAATTAAATATCAATGTCTCTGTCCCAGACAGGGTCTTACACGAAATCATACACGATGTCGATATCCCAGACATGGTCTTACACGTAAATCTCAAATCAGTGCCAACGTCCCAGACGTGGTCTTACACGGTAAATCATATCAGAATCCTATGTCATGACATATGTATCCTAACTATTCCAATGGTTCGTAAGGGGCTTTTGGACGTCATCACATTATCGAAATTTTTCTCGGATTTCACATATTCAGCTCCAATAGCCATTCATCACATTTCATCAACATATAAGAAATAATAATTCAATTCAAACACATTTATTTGTATATAGACTTACCTCGTACAGGAAAGAATGGAAACGAACGACTATTCAACTACTTTCGATTTCCCCCGATCTAATTCTGTTTTCTTTGGTTCTTGATCTATACACATTCAAATTTAACTCTTTTATTCACCAAATCATTCAATTCAATCCATTTACACATATTTAGGGCATTTTACAAATTAGCCCTCATATTTTCACATTTAAACACTTTAGTCCTCATTTCACAAAATCACAAAATACATATAATTTCCTTATACAAAGACTTAGCTGAATATTCCTAAGCTCATATAAGCCACATATTTCATTTATTTCACATTTTAACCCTTCAAATTCTCATTTTCACAATTTAGCCCATAATAATCAAATTCATCCAAAATTCCAATACAAAATACATTTATCTAACATCAAACCTCACAAAGCTCACATTATCAATAATGGCATAACTCAAAATCATAATCAATTTCATGAATTTAAGCATGGGCTAGCTAGAACACTTAACAACGATCACAAAAACATAAAAATTATCAAAAACCGAACAAAAACGAACTTTTAATCACGCTTGGAAGTAGCCGAATGTTAAAACACAAGAATCCTAGCTTTTCTTTCTTCAATTTCGGCAAAACAAAGATGAATGAAGCACTAATTTGATTTTTATGTTTTATTAATCATCATATAATAACTAGTTTACCAATTTACCCTTGGTTTATAACAATTAAAAATCAATTATCGCATGGTCATTAATGTCCATTAACCTTAATCATGGTCTAATAACAACATAAGGACCTTTCATTTAAGAAACCATGTCAATTCGGCACTTCATCAAATAGAACTTAACTTTTACATTTTCTGCGATTAAATCCTTTTATCAAATCGGCACACAAACGATGTAATTTTCATACGAAATTTTCATACATATCAATTCACATACTATAAAAAAGGAAATAATATTAACATATTTTTTGACTCAAATTTGTGGTCTCGAAACCACTATTCTGACTAGGGTATAAATCGGGCTGTTACAACTCTCCCCCTTAGGGATTTTCGTCCTCGAAAATCTTACCATTGAACAAATTCAGATATTGCTCTCTCATAGCATTTTCGGGTTCCCACGTAGCTTCTTCGACCCCGTGTCGATGCCATAATACTTTTACTAATAGAATTTTCTTATTTCTCAATTCTTTAACCTCGTGAGTTAAGATACGGATCGGTTTTTCTTCATAAGTCATATCAGACTGAATCTCTATCTCTGAAGGAGAAATCACATGTGAGGGATCGGATCTGTATTGTCGAAGCATCGATACATGAAACACATTATGGATCTTTTCTAACTCAGATGGTAGTAACAGTCTATAAGTGAAACGGCCCAATTTAGACCCTAGTCGGAACAGTGGTTTTGAGACCGCAAATCCGAGATCGGGAAAATATTTTAATATTTTTTTTGGTGTTTATAATATGTGATTCAGCATGTGTGAAAATTCTATGTGGAAATTTTATCTTTTGTGTGTTTAATTTGAGAAAAGGACTTAATCGCATAAAGTGTAAAAGCTGTGTGCTGATTGTTAAAGTACTTAAATGTAATGTCTTTTTAAATGAGAGGGCCTTATGTTGATATTACACCATTAAATAGTTAATGGATGATAATGGCATGGCATTGGTTGTTATTATTAATATTCATTAAGGGCAAAATGTAAATGATGTCTTAATGTTAATATAATTAGAATAAAACAAAAAGATGGCCACTATATCATCTTCCTTAGCCGAATTTGAAGAAAAGAAAGGAAAGAAAACTAAGCTAGGGTATTCGACCAACATTTGAGCTTGATTGAAGGTATGTTTTGCTTCAATTTTTGATATTTTCTACGTTTTTGTGATCGTTGCTTAGTGTACTATCAAACCCATGCTTAAATTTTAGAAATTGATGGTGATTTTGAGATATGCCATTGATGAATGCTTGAGCTTTGTGATAGTATGTGATGAAATATGAACGATATGTGATAGATTAACATATTTTGTCTTTGAATTCTTGGTGAATTTGAGTAATTTGGGCTAAATTGAGAAAAGTGTAAATTGAGGGACTAAAATGTGAAATAAACGAAATGTGTGGACTTGTATGAACATAGAGAGAATTCGGCTAGGCTTGGGTGAAGTGAAATTGTGTTATTTTGTGATTTTGTGAAATAGGGACTAAAGTGTCGAAATGTGAAAATGTGAGAGCTATTTTGTAAAATGCCCTAAATATGTGTGTTTGGACTAAATTGAATGAATTGGTGATTGAATGGGTTAATTTTAAATGTGTATAGACCAAGAAAAGAGAGATTCGGATCGAGATCGAGGCAAAGACAAAGTGCTCGATTAATCGATCGTTTTTATATTTCGACGTCCAAGGTAAGTTCGGATATAATACTAGTTGTAAACTATATCTATGTGATGTGAATTGAATTGAATGAATATATATATATATATATATATATATACTTTGAGATTAGAAATGCTATGTACGGAATTGAATTAAAGGGCACTAAGTGTGCGAAATTAGAAATGAGACAGAGATGATTAGCACTATGTGTGCGAAAAAATAGAAGCTTCGGCTTATCAAATTGGCACTGTGTGTGTGATACCGATATAAGTTCGGTTTAGCATATTGGCACTAAGTTTGCGATGATGATCATGTTTCGGTTATGAAATTGGCACTAAGTGTGCGAATAAATCAAAGGAATAGCAAAGGTTGAACAAGAGGTAATATTGAGCAATTGAGTAGCATGAATGGTGAGTAACTATGTGTTGATCAAGGTACGTTTGAACCTAAGTGGTTGATGATAGCCTTAAAAGTTGTTTGAATAGATGCTTGAGCATATGGTTGAGATTGATGATGAGGCTAATTGTGCATTTATTTATGTGATGGTTTAATTATGTATTGATGTGGTATTATTGAGTAATATGTATTATATTACGAACTTACTAAGCTTTGAAAGCTTACTGTGTGATTTAATTCTCTGTTTTATAGTGTCAGTAAAGCTTGCTCGGATCAGGGAATCGTCAGCGACTAAATCACACTATCGGCTAACCATTTTGGTACTTTTGGAAAGATGTATATAGTTGAAATATGGCATGTATAGGCTAGAAGATATGGCATGTTTTGAAATGCTTAATCCTTGCCATGTGATTTGGCTTGGAAGTTGAATGATGTTGAACTTATGAATGAGTTATGATTATGGTATATTTCATGCTTATGTGGTTGATGAAAGATGTGGTTAGAAGATGAATTATGGCATGGATTACATGATGCTTGATATATATATATATATATATATAGATGTTTTGAGATGTACATTTGTTACTTTGAATGGACTTATTTGTGATGATAGTGGATATGGAAGTAGATGTTATTGTTGGTGAATATTTGGTGCATGAAATGGTATGTTTTGGTTGCATTTGAGGCATGAAATGGTAATGATTTGATGCATATAGGTGATTTAATGTGTGGGAGGAAAGTTTGGCCTTGAAAATGGCCTATAACTGCCCACTCGGTTGAGCACACAGGCGTGTGACTCGACCGTGTCGTTTAAGTTTGCCAAGGGAAACAAGTCAGTAGCGACCACGAGCTGGACACACGGGCGTGTCTTGTGACCATGTGCATAAGTCAGTATGTATGCCCTATTTCGACACGGCTTGGATTCACGGGCGTGTCTTGAGGCCGTGTGAGGCACACGGCCTACACACACGAGCGTGTGACCTCTACAGTTTTGAAAAATGTTTAAATTTTTGAAAATTTTCGTACGTGTTCGGTTCAGTCTCGACCCCTTTCTAACACGTGTTTAAGGTCTCGTAGACCTCATTAAGAGACTATATGATTATGTTGCGATACGTTTTAATGATGACTGACTATGTGTTTTAAAATGAAGGTAAAATGTTCCGATTGTTTGGTAATGCCTCTTAACCCTATTAGGCGTCGATTTCAGGTTAGAGGTGTTACAATAAGCAACCGGCCCAATACGCTAGATAATCTCATACAGCCCGATGAATCTCGGAATCAATTTTCCTTTTCTGTCGAATCGGAGTATTTTCTTCCACGGAGACACTTTCAAAAATACTTTATCACCGATCTCAAATTCAATATCTTTTCATTTCAAATCTGCATATGATTTCTATCGATCAGGCGCTGCTTTCAGACTATTTCATATCACTTTTACTTTCCGTTCAGTCTCTTTGATCAAATCATTCCCGTGGATTTTATTCTCACTAAGTTTAGACCAGTATAACGGTGTTCGACATTTTCTACCATATAAAGCTTCGTACAGTGCCATTTTGAAACTCGTCTGAAAACTGTTATTATACAGAAATTCAATCAATGGTAGGTACTTCTCCCACGTACCTTCAAACTCAAGAATGCAACATCTCAACATATCCTCAAGTATCTGAATGATCCACTCGGATTGACCATCCATTTACGGATGAAAAGCAGTACTGAAATGCAATTTCGTACCTAAAGCCTCTTGCAGTTTCTTCCAAAACCGCAAGGTGAACCTCTGATCTCTGTCCGACACAATAGACAGTGGCACCCTGTGCAATCTTACAATATCGGAAATATAAAGCTCAGCCAACTTATCAAGCGAGTAATCCATTCTTTCCGGAATAAAATGGGTTCATTTTGTCAGTCTATCAACCACAACCCAGATTGCATCTTTCTTTCTCAAAGATAGGGGCAAACCTGAAACAAAATCCATCATCACTCTATCCCATTTCCACTTGGGAATCATAATCGGTTGTAACAAACTGGATGGCACTTGATGTTCAACTTTACATTGCTGACAGATCAAACATTTAGAAACAAAGTCGGAGATATCTCTTTTCATTCCAGGCCACCAGTAAAGCTGTTTCAGATCGTTATACATTTTCGTACTTCCCGGGTGAACAGATAAACGACTGATATGAGATTCATTCAAAATCATCTGTATCAATTCTAGATTAATCTGATCTCGAAATCTCAAACAATCATCATCATCAACTTGAAATTCTGAATTAGAGTTCAAATCACACTAAGCTCGTTTCGCTAGCATTTCATTGTCAACTTTTTGGGCATCGCAGATCTGCTGCAAAACAATGGTCTTGCTTTCAATTCGGCTAAAACCAAACCATCATTAGATAGAACGAAATGAGCGTTCATCGCACGTAACACAAACAGTGATTTTCGACTCAAAGCATCAGCAACAACATTTGCTTTTCCCAGATGATAATCAATAACTAGCTCGTAGTCTTTTAACAGTTCTAACCATCTTCTCTATCGCAGATTCAAATATTTCTGAGTCATCAGATATTTGAGGCTTTTATGATCTGAATATACGTGACATCTTTCACTTGAAAGATAGTGACGCCAAATTTTCAGAGCGAACACAATCGCAGCCAGCTCAAGGTCGTGAGTCGGATAATTCTTTTCATACGGCTTTAGTTGTCTCGAGGCATAGGCTATAACCTTGCCTTCCTACATCAAAACGCATCCCAGACCGTTCAACGAAGCATCACTATATATCACAAATTCTTTACTGGATTCTGGTTGTACTAGCACTGGAGCTTCAGTCAATAAGGCTTTCAACTGATCAAAGCTTTTCTAAAACTTTTCGAACCATTCAAACTTAACATCTTTCTAAAGTAATCTCATCAACGGAGTTGCAATTACAGAGAAGCCTTTTACAAATCGTCGGTAATAACCGTCAAGTCCCAGAAAATTGTAGACTTCAGACACATTTCTTAGAGACTTCCAATCCAAAATCGCAAAAATTTTGCTCGGATCGACTCGTATACCAAAGGCTGACACAATATGGCCCAGAAAATTGACTTCACGTAACCAGAATTCACATTTACTGAACTTAGAAAAAAGCTGCTCATCATGCAGGGTCCGTAGCACAATTCTCAAATGCTTGGTATGCTCAGTTTCATTACGCGAATATATCAATATGTCGTTAAAGAGTACAACAACAAATTGATCTAAATACGGTTTGAAAATTCTGTTCATCAAACCCATAAAAATAACAGGAGCATTCGTTAGTCCGAAAGGCATAACTAAAACACTCATAGTGCCCATACCTCGTTTGGAAGGCAGTTTTTGGAATGTCTGAATTTTTTACTCGCAACTGATAATATCCCGATCTCATATCTATCTTTGAAAACACAGAAACTCCTTTTAACTGATCGACCAAATCATCAATTCTGGGTAGAGGATACTTGTTCTTAATAGTCACTTTGTTTAACTGACGATAATCAATGCACATTCTCATTGTGCCATCTTTCTTTCTCACAAACAGAACGGGAGCGCCCCAAGGAGAAAAGCTCGGTCGTGCGAAACCTCTGTCTGTCAATTCTTGCACACTTTGTCAACCAGAACACACTTGCCTAAGGGGTTCGATACTCTAATTAGAAATTTAGTAGACTCTATAGGCAAAGCCATACTGGATACTAAGTTCATGTATATATATGAATGAGCTGATCCTGGGTCTATCAATGCAATCACAGAAGTATCCTAAAGAGTAAATGTACCCGTAATAACATCTGGAGATGAAGCTTCCTCACTAGCTCGAATGGTGTATGCTCTGGCAGGTGCTCTAGCCTTGGATCGTATAGCTATATCTTTAGTTGTTCTTTGACTTCCACTAACAAATCCCGTATTTCTGGGAGGTCTACCTCTAACCATATTGCCACTAGGCCTTAGATTATGCGCAATCTCTTACTCGACAGACTTAGGATAGTCTCGAATAAAGTGATCTAATGATCCACATTTAAAGCAAGCTCGGTCATTCAATCTACAATTTCTCGGATGTCTTTTACCATAATGCCTGCACTCAGGTCGACCAAATCTAACATTTCCAACACTAGCTATCGAAGTAGTTGGAGCTCTAAAGCTCAAATGTGATATTACACGATCTCTACTCGGATATCCCACAATAGTCTTTGAACGACTATAATCATCTCGAAATTTCTTTGATGTCGATTGATATGACTTACTCGTTGTTCGTTTTTGCACCTCTCTAGCTTCTGAATCAACTTTTCTTTTCTCTTTCCAGAGTTCTTCAGCTTTACACACTCGGTCAACAAACATAACGAATTCTTTTATTTCCAGAATTTCGACTAACAAATGGATATCTTTATTCAAGCCATCTTCGAACCTTTTACACATTATTGCCTTAATCGAGACACATTCTCGTGCATACTGGCTTAGTCTCACAAATTCTCGCTCGTATTCTGTAACAGGCGTACGACCCTGTTTCAATTCAAGAAACTCTTTCTGTTTTTGATCTATAAATCTCTCACTGATGTATTTCTTTCGGAATTCATTCTGGAAGAAATCCCAGGTAATTCGTTCTCTCAGGACAACAGAAGTCAGAGTTTTCCACCATTGGTAAGTTGTATCTCTCAACAAAAAAACGACACATTTAACACATTCATCAGGGGTACACGACAACTCATCAAATACCCGAATCATATTCTCAAGCCAGAACTCGGCTCTCTCAGCATCATCATCAATAGTACCACGGAATTCTTCAGCCCTATATCTTCTAATCTTATCAACCGGAGGTTCATTCAGACGAATGAGATCTATAACTTGGGGAGGTATGGGAACTTGCGGGGGCAGAGATTGAGGAACAACCGGATTTACTCTAACATACTGAGTGAACCACTCATTCATGATTTGGAAGAAGGCTTGTTTAGCCTCTCCTTCCTGACCGCTAGTAACCGGTCTAGAATTAGACGGCGCTGTCCCTTGAGCGGGAGCAAGCGCATTACTTTCAACATCGTCAGCTACGGCTCATTTTTGGGATCCATTTACTATACGAAAACACATTTTATCTGTCAGGATTCATCATACTATCATGGTTCGTATATATGGCATGTATAGCTAGACTCTCACACGCTACGTTAGTCCTAGAATTGACTAAACCGTAGCTTTGATACCAACAAATTGTAACACCCCTAACCCGTATCCATCACCGGACTAGGGTTAAGAGGCATTACCAAACATATCAGAACATTTTACGCTCATTTCACAACATCAATCATACAACATCATTTCATAATAATTCATACTCATATAGTTCCTTTAAAAGACCTTAAACATGCTTTAGAGAAGGTTCAGGACTAAACCAATCTCATACGAAAACTTTGCGGAACTTAGAAAATTTTTCTTTCAAAACATGGCACACGCCCATGTGGCTAGGCACACGACCGTGCCTTGGACCATGTCTTAGCCCATGTGCAACACTAACTTGGGTCACACAGTCTGGTATACGCCCGTGCTTCTTACCCATGTGGCATCCTGACTTACTTCGAAATGCAACCTTGAGATACACGGTTGAGACACACGCTCGTGTGCTCAACCGTGTGGGCAAATATAGACCATTTGCAAGGTCAATTTGCAACCCAAAATTGGGTCACACCTACAAGCATCAAACAAGCATCAATTCATGTCCAAAAGGTAGCTAAAAATATGCAAAATCATGCACAATTTAACCCGTAACAACATCATTCATTTCTATTACAAATCCAACTTAAACATACCAATTCAAAGTACCAACTTCACATAAAAAACATGTGATTCATACATCATATTAATCCATTTCAATTCATAGCATTTCTCATCATATTAATTTCCCAAATCAACCATGAAACTTACCAAAATTGACCATTTCTTTTGGCCATTCATGAGCACATCAAAACATACCAAATTTTGCATCACATGGCATGCACTAAATTCACTCCATAATCACATTCGTTATCAAGCCATATCACATGGCTATATTTAGACATTTCAAAACATAATCAAAGTTCTCTAGCCTATATATGTCATACTTCAATATTGACAATTACAAAAGATACCAAAATATAATTTAATAGTGTGGTGATAATCCTCGACGATCTTCGAGCTTCTAGTAGCTTCGATAATCTATAAAACAATTGAGAAACACACGAAGTAAGCTTTCAAAATCTTAGTAAGCCTTATACAAATAAACTTATCATTTAAGGCAAATATGCATCATAGAATACATATAATCCATAGCCAAATACTATCACAAACCTCATAGTTATAAATTCATTTCACCTATTCCCAATTCATTTGCACATATGGCATATTTTCTCATATAGTCCAATTGTTCATAATCACTTACTTATAAACACATCACATATTCATGTAGTTGACATATCAAATGATCATATTCATACTTATCTTCCATCGCCAAATTTCATTACATTTCATATGTACCTGAAACGGATACATATTCACATATTCAATCATATCTCGGAATGCACGTTGAACCGTTCGGAATCAATAAGGATACTAGGATAGCTCCTAAAGCACGTACAATGCCAACGTCCCAGACATGGTCTTACATGTAATTAAATATCGATGCATCTGTCCCAGGCAGGGTCTTACACGAAATCATATACAATGCCAATGTCCCAGACATGGTCTTACACGTAAATCTCAAATTGATGCCAACGTCCCAGACGTGGTCTTACACGATAACTCATTTCGGAATCCTATGTTATGACATATGTATCTTAACTACTCCTATGGTTCGTACGGGGCTTTTCGGACGTCATCACATTATCGAAATTTTTCTCGGATTTCACATATTCAGCTCCAATAGCCATTCATCACATTTCATTAACATATAAGCAATAATAATTCAATTCAAATACAATTATCTGTATATAGACTTACCTCGTATGGGAAAGAACGAAAATGAACGGCTATTCAACTACTTTTGATTTCCCCTGATCTAATTCTGTTTTCTTTGGTTCTTGATCTATACACATTCAACTTTAACTCTTTTATTCACCAAATCATTCAATTCAATCCATTTACACATATTTAGGGAATTTTACAAATTAGCCCTCATATTTTCACAATTTAACACTTTAGTCCTCATTTCACAAAATCACAAAATACACATAATTTCCTTATACCAAGGCTTAGCTGAATATTCCCTAAGCTCATATAAACCACATATTTCATTTATTTCACATTTTAACCCTTCAAATTCTCATTTTCACAATTTAGCCCATAATAATCAAATTCATCAAAAATCGCAATACAAAATACATTTATCCATCATCCAACACTTATTTTCTATCATCAAACCTCACAAAGCTCACATTATCAACAATGGCATAACTCAAAATCATAATCAATTTCATGAATTTAAGCATGGGCTAGCTAGAACACTTAACAACGATCACAAAAACATAAAAATTATCAAAAAACGAACAAAAACAAACCTTTAATCAAGCTTGAAAGTAGCCGAATGTTAAAACACAAGAACCCTGGCTTTTCTTTCTTCAATTTCGGCAAAACAAAGATGAATGAAGCACTAATTTGATTTTTATGTTTTATTAATCATCATATAATAACTAGTTTACCAATTTACCCTTGCTTTATAACAATTAAAAATCACTTATTGCATGGTCATTAATGTCCAGTAACCTTAATCATGGTCTAATAACAACATAAGGACCTTTCATTTAAGAAGCCATGTCAATTCGGCACTTCATCAAATAAAACTCAACTTTTACATTTTCTGCGATTAAATCCTTTTATCAAATCGGCACACAAACGATGAAATTTTCATATGAAATTTTCACACATATCAATTCACATACTATAAACACAGAAAATAATATTAAAATATTTTTTGACTCGAATTTGTGGTCCCAAAACCACTATTCTCACTAGGATATAAACCGGGCTGTTACATAACAAATGTTATTTATCTAACAACAACCATTCATTTTCTACCATTAAACTTCAAAACACATACACATTCAACAATAATGAAACCCTAATACTTTAACAGCTTCACAAATTAGTCCCTGAGCTAGATAGGTTAAGTTACAACGACTCCAAAAACATAAAAACCATTAAAAATGGGACAAAATATCATACCAATGCAAGGTAAACTGTTTGCCGAACTTCAAGCTCCCATGGCTTTCTTTTTTCTTTGATTTTCGGTGGAAATAAAGCTTGAAGAAGATGATACCATCTTTCTTCACTTTAATTTTAAGTTAATTTTATTAATTTACTATTTTAACCTTAATTATAAATTATTAAAATTAATAATTACATGTCCAAGAATGTCCACTCACAATTAAAATGGCTTATTTACCACATAAGGATTCTTACACATTGATTCCATAGTTATCTAATACCTTTAGCCTATAGAACTCAAGTTTCGCACCTTTTTTTTTATTTAGTCCTTTTTATCAAATTGAATATGCAAACGATAAAATTTCTTAACAAAATTTTCATATGAATCTATTAACATGCTGTAGACACTAAAATAATAATAAAATAAATATTTTGACTTCGAATTTCTAGTCCTAAAACCACTGTTCAGATTTCACTAAAAACAGGTTGTTACACTAAATCACTTTAGAATATGAGGTTGTCCAGCCCATGTTCTGGATAAGGATGCAAAAATGTTGGGTACAGGGATGGAATTATGAATGTTTGTAGGATATCCGAAAGGAACAAAGTGTGGATTATTCTAAAATCTGAAAGATAATACAATTAAAGTTTCTACTCATGATATTTTCCTTGAGGAAAGCTACATGGATAAATTTAACCCTCAAAGTAAAGTAGTACTCAATGAACTTTCTAAATTTGTAGAACAATGATCAATTTCAATTCCCGAGAAAGTTGTGGAAAGACCTGCAAATGATCAACAACATAGGAGAATTCGTCGTAGTTGGAGAGTTTTTAAGAAACCGGAGTTTTTCTTCTATGATGGTAGTATTTATAATACGGAAGCCAATAATAAGGATAATGATCCACTCACTTACGATGAGGCTATGCAGGACGTTGATTCCAATCTTTAGACACAAGCCATGGATGCCAAAATGGATTCTATGAAATCCAGTACGGGTGTGGGAACTTTTAGACTTATCGGTTAGGATAAAACCCATAGGGTGTAAGCGGATCTACAAGAAAAAGAGAAATGCGGAAGGGAAAGTGGAAACACATAAAGCTAGACTTGTAGGAAAAGACTACACACATAAAGAAGACATCGATTATGATGAGACCTTCTTTCCGATATCTATGCTCAATTCTATCAGCATACTCTTATCCATTGTCGCTACTCTTGATTACGAAATCTGGAAAATGGATATCAAGAAAGCATTGTTGAATGACTATCTT
This sequence comes from Gossypium australe, assembly GCA_005393395.2. Lineage (NCBI taxonomy): Eukaryota > Viridiplantae > Streptophyta > Magnoliopsida > Malvales > Malvaceae > Gossypium > Gossypium australe. The sequence continues at coordinate 122,927,157 of CM016616.1, forward strand.
GATGAAACCATTTACATGGCTTAACCCAATGGCTATGTTGTCAAATGAAAGAAGTAGAAATTTTGTAAACTACTAAGATCTATTTATGAACTTAAGTAAGCATCCCGCTCATGCAATAAAAGATTTGATCAAACGATCAAGACTTTTTGGTTTGAGTAAATCATTGATGAACCTTGTGTTTATAAGCATATAAAGGACAAAAAGTGGTCTTCCTCATTCTGTATGTCGATGATGTTTTACTTATTGGAAATGATGTAAGGGAATTATCATCGGTTCAACTGTGGTTAACTCAACAGTTTAGCATGAAGGGCTTGGGTCAAGCTAGTTATATTCTTGGAATTTGAATCCATAGGGATCGAAAGAATAAAACGATAACTCTATCACAAGCTTCATACATCGATAAGGTACTAGAACGGTTTGCAATAACTGATGCAAAGCCAGGCACTTAGTTGACTGCATCGAGTTTTCATCTTTCTTTGGATGACTATCCTAAAACAACAGAAGAAAGAGAGCATATGAGTAAGGTTCCATATGCTTCGATAGTTGGAAGCCTTATGTATGCAATGCTTTGTACACGTCCAAATATCTATTTCATAGTGGGAATGGTTAGTCAAGATTAGACAAATCCTAGTCTCAGGCATTGGCAAGTTGTAAAGCATATATTAAGGTATCTTAAAAGAACCAGGGATTTATATTCTTGTGTATTTTGGGGGAGAACCTTACTTCTGTTGGATACACTGACTCAAATTTCTAAACCTAAAAAGATTTGAGGAAATCGACATCAACAAATGTATTCGTCCTAGGCAGTAGAGCCTTAGTATGAAGAAGTGCAAAGCAAACTTGCACGACTGACTCTACTATGGAGGCCGAGTATGTGGTTGCTTCTGAGGTAACGAAAGAAGCAATATGGCTTCGAAAGTTCTTAACTGATCTTGAAGTCATTCCTAGTATGGGAAAAGCTATAACACTGTATTATGATAATAGTTCTACAATAGCTAATACTAAGGAATTGCAAAGTCACCAGAGGACCAAACACATTGACCGAAAGTATCACTTAATATGAGAGGCAGTAGCTGAAAGAATTGCAGATGTGGTAAAAGTAGCTTCTAAAAATAACCTTATAGATCTATTTACTAAGACATTTGTAACTAAGAGTTTTAACAAATATGTTGAGGATATGAGAATGTGAAACATGACACATTTACTTCACTAGGGCAAGTGGGAGATTGTTGGGAAATGTGTCCATATTGTAGTAAACATGCAACTATTTTTTATGTATTTGAACGATGAATGGATAAATTAAGTTAATTTCACATTTCACTATTATATTTTTTGTGTTTCTATCTTTCATGTTTTGCATATTGATCTATCATAATTCAATGTGGCAGATTAAACTAGTTTTGGCACTTTAGGAGCTTGAACATAAGCATTTTAGTTAAGTTTCAATTACGTTTTCATAAGTTTAGTTCAATTCAATAAAGTGTATAATTTCAGTCTTTTATTAACCTTAGGGGCCGAATGAGGCCTGAGAGTGAGCTAATATACTTTATGAGCATGCGGGAGACCACTAGAAGGTGAGCTTGTAACCTCCCAAACCCGGCCGAGACGTTATTACTGAATTGTGGAAAGTCACATGGGACACCTAAGCATCAATTCCTACTCTACCTATAGTTGAAACCTTCAAAACACTCTCTTTTAAGAAAACCACAGTTACCTTTGTTAATTTTGGGAAAATGTTCATTTAATTAAATCAACCTTTATTAAGTCAAGTTAGCAGAACCGGCATGGTTTTTAGAAAACATTGCACGACATTGCCTCATAGGAAAAACATTTTGTTTATCTTGTTTGCAGTGGATAAATGAATAAAATTCCCAATTATTAGTTTAGTTGAGTGACATGCTCAATCCAATTTCATCATATAGTAGTAAATCCATCCTAAATATGAAAACCATGCATGCATGAAAATCTCCAAAACAAAAATAGTCTCAAACCATAGTTCAAATAATTTTACAATCCAAAACCCAAATAATATTAAGAAATTTTAAATATAAATGAAATAAAAATAATAGTGTGAAAATGAGTCCAAACTCCGGCGTACGTCCGTATACCAAATCCAGTCCTAAATCTGTTCATTACCTGATAAGTTGAAGTAATGAGGTGAGCTTAACAAGCTCAGTGTGAGTCTAAACAATCAAGCATATTACATACATTCAAGCATTTTCTCATAGAATCAAATAACACAATCAAACATCAATAGCAACATTCTTATGTAACAGATACGAACCGGCTCGGGATGAGTCGAAATGTATATGAGTTGCCCAATCGTCTACGAGGAGGAAATAAGCCTTTGGAAAATATTATCGGAAAATATAAATGAGTTTGCGAAAGCTTTTAATAAATAGGAGTTGGTTCGGTTTGATAAAATAAAAATAAAATAGATAAAAAGGACAATTGGATGGAAATGGATAGAAGAACTTAAACAAGAAGCGATTCAACACTAAAGAGTGTCACCCCGAGTTCTATAATGTTTAAGGTGGATAAATGGAATCGATGATGGAAATGGAAATACGAACTTAACTTAAGAAAGATTCAACACTATATAACAGTGTCACCCCGTTTCTTATATCGTTAAGGTGGAAAGATGAAGATAGGTTGATGAACGCCACACCAAACGAAATATGGTGATAAGTTCAAACAAGTCGAAGACGCCACAAGCAAACTTGATAAGTCTAACGAAACTTGTACGAAAATGAAGAGGAGATAAACTCACTCAAATGAACAAAGTTCATAAAATTTCATTCATAAAATTTCTAGTGTTTTACAAATAAAAATAGCAAATATTTATAGTCTAAAAAAAAACTAGGTAGCCGAATGACCAAAATAATTTTCAAATCCCACTCTCCAGAGTTGTTGCCGTCCACCTCATAGCTTGTTCATGGTTCTTGAATTATTCCTCATGTTGTCCACTACACTTTCCTTCAATTTAGCACATGTCATCAAGGATTTTTAAACTCATCTCATGCTCCAATTCATGCAAAAAGCCTCCATGCCGTCCACCTAGATGAGTGTTTGTATTATTTTATACAATCCATAGCTTGTGCCATCTATGCATAAAATATCCCTTCATTGCCGTCCCTTTACTAAGCTCCCATTATCTTGATTTTAAAATTTCAAGGACCCATGATATTCCTTCATGCCGTCACTTGCTCATGGTTGTGCTTATCATACTTTATTTAATTTCAAGCTTCCAACAAGCTTTATTTTATTCAAGTGCCGTCCATGCATTAATCACACACTTGCACATTTTTGTTTATTCAATCCTATGTGCCGTCCATATGATGAATGTGGCCTTGTATATTTTAATTCCACCCAAGCATGCTTCAATATTTTAGTCATCCCAAAGCTCCATTTGTTGTTTCTTTAATTCAAGGCTCCCACTTGTGCCGTCCAAGCATAGTGATTTAAAAATCATTTCATGACTTTGCTTTGTATTATTTAATTCCATCCATTATGCTTTATTCTTGTACCGGCCAAGCACATATATTCCCTCAAACAAAAACTTTATTCAATGCCCATAATTCCTCCATGATTTTATCTTCATTTGCTCCATGCATTTAAAAGTCAAAATCTTCCATGCAATTGCAGCATGCTAATGGTATGCCTCTCACTTTCAATTGCCATTGCCCAAGTGAGACGGCATTGCCATTGCCTCTCACTCATCTAGGTGGACGGCATGGAGGCTTTGTGCATGAATTGGAGCATGAGATGAGTTTAAAAATCCTTGACGACATGTGCTAAATTGAAGGAAAGTGTAGTGGACAACATGAAGAATAATTCAAGAACCATGAACAAGCTATGAGGTGGACGGCAACAACTTTGGAAAGTGGGATTTGAAAATTATTTTGGTCATTCGGCTACCTAGTTTTTTTTTTAGACTATAAGTATTTGCTATTTTTATTTGTAAAACACTAGAAATTTTATGAATGAAATTTTATGAACTTTGTTCATTTTAGTGAGTTTATCTCCTCTTCATTTTCGTACAAGTTTCGTTAGACTTATCAAGTTTCCTTGTGGCGTCTTCGACTTGTTTGAACTTATCACCAAATTTTGTTTGGTGTGGCGTTCATCAACCTATCTTCATCTTTCCACCTTAACGATATAAGAAACGGGGTGACACTGTTATATAGTGTTGAATCTTTCTTAAGTTAAGTTCGTATTTCCATTTCCATCATCGATTCCATTTATCCACCTTAAACATTATAGAACCCGGGGTGACACTCTTTAGTGTTGAATCACTTTTTGTTTAAGTTCTTCTATCCATTTCCATCCAATTGTCCTTTTTTATCTATTTTATTTTTATTTTATCAAACCGAACCAACTCCTATTTATTAAAAGCTTCCGCAAACTCATTTATATTTTCCGATAATATTTTCCAAAGGCTTATTTCCTCCTCGTAGACGATTGGGAAACTCATATACGTTTCGACTCATCCCGAGCCGGTTCGTATCAGTAACATGATCATGACATAATGCACATGTGAGTTCCTACCCAAACCATCCGCTACACACCACGAGTTCCCCAGAACCTGTCTGCCAAACTTCAACGTAGGCAAGCAAAGCCTAATGTGGTAGAAACCACCATATAATGTGATAAAATCGCCAATCCCCTTGGTACTTCAGGTGCAGTGCACTGACTGTGTATAAATGCGGACTTAATATGTTGCCAGTACTCCACAAAACTCCTCCTTCAACCACAAAAATAACCCACCCCAATGCACATGCAATATGTTATACAATCTCATACATAGCCATAAAATAATACTTTCACATTTTATTGGCATTTTCAACATATGCCCTTAATTATCAAATACTTTTAGTGAGTGGAAATAATATTCCAACTTTTCAATTTACTAATAAAATGGTATCATTCAACAAATCACAATTTAATGTTTGTTTACAACTTTTCTTTGTATGCATGTATAGCAGTCTTTCAAACATATCATAACAAATCACTTGTACGAATATATCATGCATAAGCCTTATTTCATTCATAATCATGCTATACATACAACCCAAACATATATCAAATTAACCAAACACACATGACAATTTCAATCATTCAGTCAAACTAGCAACAATGCTACCATGCCAAATAGGTAGGGCCTGTACCTGATTCGGCCACTTAAAATTTAACTTCTTAGCTATTAAGCCAAGCCCAATAAGCAAGCTAAATCATCAATTAAATCATAATTATTATTACCAAACAAGTTATTGAGTTTAGGTCCCACACCTTATTTACGCTCTTTTGCAGCACACTAGCGAATCTTGCTATTTCTTTAATAAACATTAAAACATACCTAAATTAAAGAAAAATCAATACAGAGCTAAATTAATACCTCTTAAAAATCCCATAAACACCTAATTATGGGTTCAATCCAATAGTCACAATTACAACTATTTTTCGAATCCAAACTAGATAGATTTCTTACACTGATTTGGGGCAAATCGTACGCGCGAACGTCTTTCGGCTTTACTGCTGATTTGGGGCATTTAAGTAGGAACCTAAAATAATTAATTACTAAAAAATTAGTAGCTAATATATGATTAAAGATTCCTTAATTGATCAATTAACAAATTTTCCCAATATCTAAACTGAATCTATTCACTAGGTTACAATTACCCACACTTATGCTTCCTGAATTGTCAGATCTGAAGTGTCAATTGATCAAGATCGATTTTTCCTAATTAACACATGTTTCAAGGATGATTAGGAGGGGTCCAAGAACCCAAAATCATGCTGGAAAATGATGGGAAATAACTACAGAAAAATAGCCCCTTTCTTGCCCATAGACGCACGTACCACCACCTGCAGTGGCCAAATTGGGGCTGATTTAAAACCACTTTTGAAATCAATAAAAAAATCTAGAAAATACAAATAAATCTTTAAAAATCCCCCAAATTCCAGATCTGTAAATTTTGAGTTTTATTTAACATGATTTAACAAGAAAAGAAAAGAAAAGAAAAAGATTGGAATCGATCTTGGGGGTTCAAGATTTCATATTTGGGGCTGAATAAATTAGGGGAAATGGCAGCAAGGTGGAGGAGATGATGCAAAATCTTGTGGCAAAAAGAAAAGAAAAAGATGATAAAACTAGGTGTTATGTGCAATGGCAACAATGGAGGAAGAAAAAGAAATTGAAAATCAAGAAAGAGAAGAGAGGAGAAGGACAACTAGGGCATGGACGGCACGCTCTAATAAAAACAAGGTATTTTGCAAAATTTTATTTATTTTTCAAATTAAAGGATTCAAACTCGGTACCTCATTTAATTCCACGCTTTCACATTCACTAACTAACCATTGAGCTAAATCCTTATTTTTTATATAATTCTACATTCTCATTAAGCTAAAATTTTGGATGTTATAGTGCTAACTTGATACTAGTCATTGTGTTGTAATACAAAGCATTGGATGCCGCAACATAGGGAATAGAATAGAAGAATTCCAAGACTACCTACGGTGTTGCAACACAATCGGAGAATGTCATGACACACCCCTGAAGACACCATGAAGATGAGCATATTGCCTTCAATGTCACGATACAGGACCTGGTGTGCCGTGACATCACCTCTGTACAGGAAATAATTACGATTCAGAGGTGTTTTGGTCCACACAATCAAATGTTAAGCACAAGGATGGCAACTAACCTAGGGTTAAGGACAACGACCACTCTAAAGTCTATAAATAGGCTCATTTAGCACATGTTATGGAAAACTTCTATATTGTATAATTTTCTTCTTAGATTTAGTTTTTAGTTTTTCTCTTTTATTAGGCTTAGGTTTTATTTCAGTTCTTGTTATTTGCCTTTATGGGGGAAATTAGATTTTTGAAACACCATCAAACTCTGTGAGAATTTCGTGCTTAATTCTAATACAAATCAAGCTTCTTATAAACTTTATTTTCTTGAATTATTCTTCATGTCTATTCTTTCTATCAAGTTTATATTGTTTATTAGATCCATGAGGAACCAATCCTTCTGTAGTGGATTAGCTAGTGGAGGTATGATTAATTAACTGTTTTGTAGGGTTCTCTTAGCGGATCAGTCGTTTAGGAAAGGAAGAACATAAACCCTAGGCCTGACAACCCTAGGAAGTCATTAAGGTGAGATATAACCCAAATTTGGTATGGCCTATTTGTGAACACCTTAACCCTGAATCGGACTAGACTATGAGGTCGAGAGATAGGTAGTTCTTGTCGACTTAGTATTTCAGTGAAAGATCGGAAGATCCTGCTAGGGTATTGACTAGTTGATTGAACAAGAAAACTAGAAATAGCAGTTGGTTATGATTACTAAAGCAAGCTAATCACCAATTCGTAGATTTTATATATTTTTTATTATTTTATTTCTCGTGATTTATTTCTTTGTTTTCTTTGTTTTCTTGTTATTATTAATATAGATTCCCACAACCTTTTTTTTATCTATCGTAATATAAACTATTTAAAGTTATAATTAGATCTATGTATACTTAAGTTAGAATTAATTTAGTGTTCGCCCCCTTAGGTATGATCCTTGTAATACTCATCTACTCTGTTGTACTATATTACAACCTGAATCATATACTTGCAGATAACACATTTTATATCTTTTGTGCAGGATTTCTACTTTGGACGTTGGTACGTCCGAAGGCGGTCACATACATAGCAAAATTGTGACAAGAAATACTAGTTCGTTGATTGTCTAAATTCAAACTGATAATAAGTGGCATTGTATGTAACAGACAGCTCAGTGCAGACCGTATCGATATATTGTTTAGTGTATAGTTGAGTAAGCCCTATATGTAACAACCCTCCCAGCATAAACCGTATTGATATACTGTTTGGCGTATAGTTCAGTAAGCCAAGGTAGGAAAAAAAGAGTTAATTATGTGTTAAATGTCTGGGTGGCGTATTGTGTGGATTCAACAGTATGCACATTTGAGGGACGCCTTACTAGAATTTACCATTTGGCGAACTCTAAGGATTGACAGACTCTTTTGTGTGACAATTTGCCAACCCAAAATACTAGGGGCGGACTCGTTAGTTTACAGATCAATAGACTTGTTTTCTGTGTTTTAGCGTGAAAACGATGACTCGATGAGTATCGTTAGAGTTTAGTTCAAACCTAGTTGGAATTGAACTAGAGTACTGTACATGACAACTTCATGTGTTTAGGTAACTGAATGACTTGTTTAGTTGGCTTGTTTGAGGGTGGGTTTGGATGGACGGTGGGGTGCAGTGTGGTGCATTTAACATACTTTTTGTTTTATGCTACAGTACCGCTACACTATCTAATCTCACTGCCACCGTTATTTTTACACTAACCACAGGTAAACGCACTGCCTATCCAAACCCACCCTTAGTGTACAAGCAACATTTTACTGTTCACTTAACTGATTATTGGTAGTAGTTAAGTTTGGTAGATGTTTAGGCTAGTCTATTCTCAGGTTTCAAGGGCTATAGTGGGATTTTTTAACCCTCCCACTAAGCTTTGTCCCTCTTGTCTATACTATATAATGGTGCCAAAAGCCAGCATATTTCACCTTTTTTTCTCTGCATTCTTTTCTGAGTCTTTGGAAAGTTTTAAGATATATTCGTTAGAGAAGACGATGAAGGTTTCTAGTAGCTAGTCAAAACACCCTTATTAAGTACTAGCTTACTGGTAATTTTTGAAAAATTTTTAGGTTGTTGTCAAAGGGATTTACATTTTTGCATTAGTGCATGCATGATTAAATTAGATAAATAATATTATGGTTATAATTGTTTCTTATTTAGCTCAAGAAGTTAGTGAAGGACCGAACAATTGAGACAAAGGACCAGTAGAGTAGATTTTGTTCTGAAGTTTGCTGGTGAGTTCTTTCATACTTCCTTTGAGTTATGAAACTTTCGTTAGATGTAGGTTGAGTGCAATAAGTTGCTCTTTTTGTAAATGAGTCAATGTGTTGTGTTTGGACGTGTGTGTGAGTATGACCATTGTAAAAACACCCTCCTTGTTGCACGAGCCAGTACCAGAAAATTTATGATATGTGAAAAATTGTAGAAAGCAGATCTATATATGATGCCCCTGGTAGGGCAACTATATTGCAAAACGGACTGGCAGATCACGGCTCGACCTTACCGGAGAACACGTGTTTGACTTAACAAGGATATGAAATGAAAATAAATATGGCCGATATGTAATTCTAATTTCTGATATATAGTTTCAAGGCTGCCACAAGGATAGGTTATTTATAACCATGTAAGGTTGTATGAGATGTGTATAAGTCGGCTGAATTTGTCCGCCTGAGTGCTATAAGTGTTTATTTAAATTGGCGTGGTGTTATCGCCAAGGGACTGTGGATGGCAATTAGCGTATTTAGTCTGTATAACAGAGTCTCACGAAAAAGTCTGTTGTTCTTTTCTTACGAGTATTGATGCTTGTTGATTATCAGAGTTCTTGTAAAATTAACTGTTTCTATTTTGGAATTCATTAAGTTCAAATGAACTTACTCTGTTAATTTTCATCCTCAAGCATTTTGATAATAGAAGAAGGATCTATCGAAGGGGACTACACCAGAGTTGTGGTAGCGAGTGAGCCACTTGTTTATTTTTGTATCATGCATGGCTATGTGGCAGATGACATATACATATGTTTAGTATTTAACTTTTGCAATTAATTATTGTTTTATCTTAAAAGAGAATTGCTCATTCTTTGAAAGAATACGTCGAACCCTCTTGGTTTGCTGATTATGATTTTTTATGATTTAGATATATATATGCCATAACTAGGAAGTAGTTGAATAAAAAAATTTATTTTCTAGCTTCTATTATTTTCTCTAAAGATGTGTTACCAAACGAAAGAAGAGAAATGACTTTTACACTAAGGAAAATATTCATAATCGTTTTTCTAAATTTTATAAATTAAGCCAAAAGATTTGAAACCGTTATTAATGCCCTAGTCTGCTGGGCTGTCTGGCTGGCTGAATGATAAACACCATGTCCTCCTGACAAGATAAGGGGTGTTAAATTGTAAGAACATTTACATTGTGAAAAGATAATTTACTTCAGTAGATAATCTAAGTGAGTACGTAATCTCGTAAAAGAATCAAAGTGAGTGTTTAATTCAAATACTTAAAAGGATTATTATGTCATCTACAACTTCAATTGGGGAGATGACTAGTCTTAGCTATTGGAGCACATGACTCCACAGGTAGAGACATAGATGTACTCGTTGGAAGAATAATACTGTAACAGCCCAATTTTGGGCCTAGTCAGAATAGTGGTTTCGGGACCACAAATCTGACATAGAAAAGTTTATTTTATTACATTTCTATCGTCTACAGGTTTACAAAATGATTTTGCAAAAATTTCGTTCGAAAATTTTGACGTTTGGGCACTCAATTTGGTCAAAGGGACTAAACTATAAAAAAACTGCAAAAGTTGAGTTCTACATGCTAAAGGTGTCTAATTGCTATAAAATTTGAAATTGAAGGTCTTAGTTAGTATCATTTGGCTAATCAAAGAATAAAAAGGGATAAATCAAGTCAAAATTGGTGTCCATCTTCTCTCCTTGGCCAAATTTTACAAGACACCATAGCTAGGGTTTTCTTCAACTTTCAAGCTTGATTGTAAGTACATCCTAGCCCCGTTTTTAATGCTCTTTATGTTTTTGAAGTCGTTATCACTCGATCTACCTATTCCTACCATTAATTTAAGAAAAGATCAAAGTCTAGGGTTTGAACCATGTTGGATATTTGTTTATTTTGATGTCTAATGGTAGATTATGCATGTTTGATGTGCAGTAAACAACTTTTGCTAGGTGGATTTTGATGAAAATGTCAAAAGGACCAATTTGTAAAAAGATTATAAAATGTGTGTAAAAGTGTGATTAAATGAAAAATGTGGACTACTATAAGTGTAAAAGAGGATAGGCTAGGCTTGGGAATCGAATAAATTGAATAGATTTCATTTTTCGAGCCTAGGGGTAAAAATGTAAATATGTCAAAGTTTAGGGACAAAAGTGTAATTTTTCCATAATAGGATTTTGGACTGAATTGAGTAATATGAATAATAAATAAGTTTAAATTTGCTATTATAGATCAAGAAATACGAGGTTCAGACCTTGATCGGGGGAAAAACAAGGTTATTGACGATTAGGTCCCTTTCTGCTATTTTTGTACTAAGGTAAGTTCGTATGTAAATAATGCATTATTATTTATACTTTAATTGTGTTATTATTGTATGAATTGTGATTTAATCTTAGAATGAATTTGACAAAGTTCGACAAGCGAGAAAAAAATCTCGGTTGAACCTTAGGAATTGTTAGGATACAAATGTCATGACATTAGGATTAGTTGAGATTGCGCGTAAGACCATATCTGGGATATGGCATCTATATGAGATTTCGTGTAAGACCATAGCTGGGCTCTTGGCATCGATATGAGATCTCATGTAATACCATATCTGGAATATGTCATTGGTATAGTACTATGTGTGTGAGATTTCCCAAGTATCCTTTAGTATTCCAAGTGGTTCAACGGGAAACTTAACGGCAAAGTTTAAGTTGTGAAAGACTATGGTGTGATGTGAAAGATTATGGTAAGTTGCAAGTTGGTACAGGTATGTACATAAAACTCATGCTTAATGAGCTCGATATGTGATGAAACCTCGGATTGGTTCGATTGAGTAAGTTATGATGTTAAGATTTTAATAACATCTATGCTAAGCTTGATTATGAATCCACAATGACATTTATGTTAATTTACTTTATGTTAAATATATATTAATGTGTGTATGATGCTTATTATTTGCATAGGAACTTACTAAGCTTTAAAGCTTACTCTCTTTCTTTTTCTCTTGTCTTATAGTGTCACCAAGCCAGCTCGGGGATCGAAGACAGTCAGAGATTCATTCACACTATCGAATTATCATTTTAGGTACTTATGATTACATTATTTTGAGTTATGGCATGTATAGGGACTTGGTCTTTTTGTTATATGTCACAATTGATTTGGCCATATGTGTTGGCTTCAATAGTTGGTAATTCATTTTGTAAATGGCCATTTGATATTGGCTAATATTGGTTAAGTATATATACATATGATGATGTTCTCATGAATGTGAGAAATTGCATGGTTTGAGATACTAAGTAGGTGATGTTTGTATGTGATAAATGATAGCATGTAAATGATATGTGGATGCCTTGTGTATGGCTGATTGGGTTGAAAGTATATGCTTGAATTTGTGCTATGTTTTGTTGTGTAGGTTGGTGCATGGAAGGGTGGCAAAAAGGCTTGGTAAATAGCCTTATATTTTTCCACATGGGTAGACATACAGGCGTGTGTCTAGGTCGTGTGCAAAACACGGTCTGCTCTACGGGCATGTGTTTCGGCCATGTGCCCCCTACACCTTAATTGTTGCAAAATGAAATGCTCAGTAATGAGCACATGGGCAGAGACACGGGCGTGTGTCTCAGCCGTGTGGATGGCACGGCCTCGAACACCGGTGTGTGCCCTGGCCGTGTGAAGTCTGCACCTATTTTATGAAAAATTATGAAAATCTAATCGATCACACGACCTAAGCACAGGAGCGTGTGACTTGGCCGTGTGACCTTAGTTTGATGATGATGTCATAAACAAAATGCTCCCTAATTAGAACACGGCCTGAAGCACGGGCGTGTCTTAGGGTTACACGGGCGTGTGCCGAACCCACACGGGCGTATGACCCCTTTTACATGAAAAATTTTTTAAGTTTTCCAAAAGTTTCCAAAGTTCTCGGTTTAGTCTCGAACCACTTTCGATGCATGTTTTAGGCCTCGTAGGCTCGTTTTAGGAACGATATGAATGTTTTTGAAAAGTTTTAAATTTGAGTGGAAATTCATGCCTCAGTTTTGAATGTTTGCTTATAAATAAGTCCAGTAATGCCTCGTACCCTATTCCGGCATCGGATACGGGTAAGAGGTGTTGCAGATACATTGAATTGGACCCAAGTTGAATTAATTCTTAATTTGTTTGTGAATTAATTCATTTTTGACGTTCATGGTGTGATTTACCTAAACCCTAAATTAGTCACTAATCATACTTATGTAACTCATGTGCTTTGATATAAGTGGAGACTTATGCTCTAAAAATGATCGAGCCCATAGTTGGTATGTTGGGTACATGACTTGTGTATTTCATGAATTTACTAGCAACAATGGAATTCATAACTCAATTAAAGATTTAATGATATCCTCTCATTGGCATTGTGTGAATTGATAAATATGGAATGTGACCATAGGTGATTGTTCTCGAACAAGCAATTTATCACAGTCATTTGTTTACAGTGATCACATTAATTGTTAAGAAGACACAACGGTGACAATGAGATAAAATAGGATTGTATTAAGTGAACGAATTTAACACAAAGCAATCAAGGATATCATATGAAGGCAACACACACATGACGAGGTTATTGGACAAAGCAGTTGGATGAATTACTTTCGTAAAGAGTATACAATGAGGAGTTTTCAATCATGGTACTTCTTGTGGATTGACTCCATGATTAAGTAAATTGTGAATTATCGGAACGATGCTTCTGAACATAATTGCAATTATTAAAGCCTAATTGTATATGTTTGATTGGTCCCTCTGCTAGCTCAACAAAAGCTCGATCAGACTGTATTTGAATCAGAAGGAAATTCTACGACTTTGGAAATAACTTAATTGAGTTGATTTATTTGATGTAGAATTAAATTGGGTGGTTGTGAGAATTGTTCAACCAGAGAATTTGATTAAAGAATTTTATTGAAAATTTTATTTTAAAAAATCTCAATGATTTTTGGGAAAATTAATTTTGATCAAGAAAATTTAAATTCATCAAATTAATTAAATTAAATATGATATTTTTGGAAACTAACTTTAAATTTAGACAATTTACCTAATGGGACTTGAGGTCGAAAATTGGAATCGAGAACCAAAAACTGAGACCAATACCCCAAACTAGTCAAACCGAGCCCGGTACGTGAAATTAGACCGACGATCCAACCAATGGCTAGACTGGACTGGTCGGGTCATCACTAGACTGATTGGGTCGTCACTAACTCAGACCGAACCGATAACAGTCGAACCAGTTCGAGGTGTTGTGAAGGTGTCGCACCTGCGATGACACCACTGTACTCGACTGTAATAGTCGTTTTTCAGTGGTGTCAAATACAGTGGTTTCGAGACCACAAATCCGACATGCTGAATTTTGATTTGATATTTTTTGTTAATTGAACGAATAGTTAAGTTGTTCGTCCCTAAAGTAAAGTGGTTTTGAAAAATTAAGTTTCGGGACCTCATTTCTGTAAATTGAGCCGTAAATATTTTTATTAAATATTTATGGAGTGATTATATTGGTGTGTTGAATTTGGTCTAGAAATTTTAACGTTTAGGTAGTTAATTTAGTAAAAAAAGATTAAATTATAAAAGTTCTAAAAGTTAATCATTATTAGTTTATTTATGCTTAATAGCTATAAAATCATGAATTGAAGGGTAAAATAAGTTAAATAAGTGGACGGTCATGGCTTGTTAATTAGGAAATTTTAATGGTTTTTAAAGGGTAAAATAGTAAATTAATAATTAAAACAAAAACAAATGAAAGGCAAACATATTGTCATCTTCATTAATTGATTTCCACCGATTGTTGAAGTAAGAAAACACCATTTTTGGTGAGCTTGGAGGTTCGGCTAGTTATCACCCCTTGCATGTAAGTCAATTTTGATTCCGTTTTTAGTAATTTTTATATTTGTGATATCGTTGTAACTTAATCTAGCTAACCTGGGGACTAATTCTCAAAACTATTAAATTTTTAGATTGTTTTTCATGGATGAAGTTGTGATGTTTCTAAAGTTTGGTAATAGATTATTAAGCTTTATAGTTAAATATGATTACTTTGTAAAGTGATCTTGGTTAGTTTTTAGTTAAAAGGATCAAATTGATAAAATATTAAATTAGGCATGAAATCTTAGTGAAATTTTAATAAATATAGGTTGTTTTGGTATAATGGAAAATTCGGCTAGCATGAAATTGGGGAAATTGTTTTAGATTTGAAAGTTTGGGGTTTAAGGACTAAATTGTATAAAGGTAAAACTTTAGGGTAAAAGCGTAAAATGTTAATTAAAGGGCCAGTTACATAAATTTTAGTATTTAAAAGTATTTGAACTGGATAATTGAATTAAATTATTATATAGATTAAGAAACAAATCAATCAGACACAAATCGTGGAAAACGAAGTAAGCGGAATAGTCGTCGGCATCGCGTTTGTAATCGTTTTTTATTAGGTAAGTTCTTATAATGATTAAGCTTGTTAATTTCTATTTTTGATGAATGGTTAATTAATGTTGTGCTTTTTATAACTTTAATTGATTGTAAATTGTTAACTAGTAATTTGGACTAAATCGTTATGTTAATCAAATTGATGATTATGTGTGAAAAATGTGAATTTCATAGATGTACATTTGAAATGGTATAATGGAAAGAAGTTAAAGGATTGGTTATAGAATATGTCCCATTTGAACCTAGTGAATACTTAGGATACAAATGACATGTCATTAAGGGTTATTTATAGTTTCGAGTGCTGGTCTTGAATGTCCTACCGATGGCTGAGGTCCTGCAGTTGTTGTGGATTCTCCACAGCTCGTGTGAGTAGCATCGTTTAGCTTAACATCCCTACCCACAGCTCGTGTGAGCATATATAGTTACATGTTACAATCACAGTCACAGCTTGTGCGAGCAGTTCTCGAGTATCCGATGGTATTTCATTTGGTTCAACAGGTGATAAAGGCTTAAATGAATGTGTATATATATGAAATGTTATATGGTCAAGACGTGTGAATTGGAAGATGATATAAATACTTGAAATGGGAATTTATGTTTATTGAACATATGATGGATGAAATATATACTGAAATGCTTATTGTCGTAACCATTTTTTGACAAAACGGAAATCGAACTTGGGATTTTGAAAAAATAAAAACGGGAGTCGCCACCGACCTTTTATTAAGTGTGATCAGACCACCTTTGTTTTAATAAAATATTTGGTTTACTAAAACAGTGTTTTTAGGTCTACGACTATTCGAGAAAATAGGTTCGGGAGTCGGTTACGTGTGAGGAAGGATTAGCACCCTCACAACGCCCAAATTTGGTACCGAATTGATTAATCGATGTCCTTATGTCGAAAGTTGGAAATTTTTGAGGAATTTAAAATTATTGACCCTTTTTTGAAATATTCGCCTTTTTTTTCGAATTAAACCGAGATTTTCTCGTTTCGAAGATATAAAATGTCACGTCCAATACTTTAGGACACGATAGTTTAAATCCATGATCCTAAGATCATCTCATAGTTTTACGGAGTGCAAATCAAGACTTTCTCGTTCCCAAGGGACTAAAGTATCACATCCAATACTTTAGGACACGGTAATTTAAATCCTCGAGTCAGAGATCATCCCATAACTTTCAAATTGAAAATGGGGATCTTCTTGGTTCAAAAGGATAAAGTACCACGTCCAATGCTTTAGGACATGATATTTTGAACCTTCAAATCCAAGATTATCCCGTAGTTTTTTCGAGTTTTTAAAAAAAAAATCAAGATCTTTTTGTTCCAAAAGACTAAAATATCACATCCAATACTTTAGGACACGATAATTTAAACCTTTGAAATCAAGATCATCTCGAAGATATCGATTTACAAACAAATAGCGCTAATGAATATAATCATGAAAATGTTGAAGCAAGAATAAAGAAACAAAATAAAAATGTTAAAAATAAAGCAAGGCACACAGAAAAAAAAATGTCAATAATGATAATAGTAATAATAGCGCCAAATATAAACAATATAATAATAATAACAGTAGTAGTAAACATAATAATAATAATAATAATAATAATAATAATAATAATAATAATAATAGTGATAATACAAATATATACAAAATGATAATATAAGTATAATAATGGTAACAACAATATGCAATATATACAATACGTTAATATAAACGTGGCAGTAATAATAATAGTAGTTCACACGCTATATAATAATATAAATATAGTAATAATGATAGTAATAATAATAGCAGAAAATATATACAATATGATAATAATATGATAATTATGTAATAATAGTAATAATAATAAAATAATATAACATATATAATAATAATAATAATAATAATAATAATGAATATAATATGCAACTAATAATATTACTAATAGTAACTAATAATAATAATGATGATAGTAATAATAAAGATATAAGCAATATACAATACCAATATAAATATGATAGTAATAATGGTATAATAGTAATAATAATAATAATAATAATAATAATAATAATAATAATAATAATAATAATAAGATTCCAAAATAACTAAAAAAAGGATCAAATTGCACTTAAAAATGGGATTTGGGGTTAATTCGAAAATGAAATAAAGGAAAAGGACCAGGTTGAAACGCGCGAAGAAGGGGAAGGACCTCGCGCGCAATAAAACCTTCTGGCCAAAACGCATAACAGCAAGGGGGATCAAATTACAAACCAAGCTAAACTTTCGGGACAAATTTTAAAAACAATAAAAATCTAATTAAAAAATTATAAAAAGTGCAATTAGCCCTTCCGCTTAAAAATGCGCGGATCCTGCCTCGGGTCGGGTCGGATCGGCTCTTTTGCCCCTAAACGGCGCCGTTTTGGGCGCTTTTGGGGAGGGTGCTAAACGCACCGTTTGGCTTCAGTATTTAAAGCCAGTTTTTTTTTCTCTCATTTCTCCTATCTGCTAAAAAAAAAGAATTCTTTACTTCTTTTTCTCTGCAGGTGCGTGAAGGGGGGCACTCCGTCGCTTCGACGCCGTTCTCCGTTGCTCCGGCCACCGTCTTCTTTTTTTTTCTTTTTATTTATTATATTGATATGTGTATGTATGGATTTTAACTAAGTAAAAAAAATAAAAAAAAAAAAGGAAACAACGAAAAAAAGAAAATACCTATTGCTCCAGATCTCGTGTTTTTGGTTACTATTTTTGACTGAAAGGCTTTTGTATTTTTGTTTTTCTTTTAAAATCAATCCGAAATCCCCCTTTTTAGAGTATTCTCATTCGGTTTATATAACCGATTTCGCTGAAAATAAAATACAATATATTTGTTCTTATTGCTGCTGTGGTTGTCTTCCTTTTGCAGGTAGTGGAGCGACAGTGGCGGACAAACGGCGCTGGTAGGGCCAATGCCAGGGGGTTGCGGCGCATGAAATTTTAGGGTTTCAAAAACCCTAAAATTTTCCTAAAACTGATTATGGTTCTGGGCCTATCGGGCCTTCGAATTTTTGGGCTGAATTTCTATTTTGTTCGGTTCTGGGCCCTACCTGGGCCAAAATTGGTGCTTACAGCTGCCCCTCTTTGGTCATTGTCGTGAAATGATAATAAAGCAAAGACAATAGAAGAACCAATTTTGCCCAGTCTTGGCCAAGCCTTGACTTGTTGGTCCTCGTTTTCTTCAAACAGCTTCCAACTCAACTGTGACTTGTTGCTTTGATCCGCTTCACCGTTTCGTTATATCTTCAGGGAGATAACATTTCCTATTCCATTGCTTCTTCAAGGTTACAGTAACTAGCGCTTCGATCGGCTTCGATGTGATTTCAGGGCTTTGATTTACTTCACCGGGACTTCAAGGAAATAAATCTGAATTTTTCAAACTGCCTCCTTGCTATCTTCGGGGACTTCGATCTTCATCCTATCCCACTGCTACTTCTGAGAGATGTAGCCCATGGCTTCATCTCGCTCTTGTTCAATCTTCTTTGTCCACTGGAACTTCTTCGTCCGATTTGCTCAAGGCAACTTTAGTCTTCCGTCTGTAGGTACCTCCGCGTGCGACCCGAGGCTCAAACCCATAATATGAGTTGATTTTTTTGATTTTCGATTTTTTTTTTTGGACAAAAAATTGTAAAACAGAAATTGAAAATATTTCGGCCTCTCTTTGCAAGCAGAAATTGAAAATAAAAACAGAAATTGAAAAGTAGAAATTGAAAATACCTCAGCGTGTGACCCGATGCATCAACTCACCTCTCACAATATGAGTTGATATTTTGAAAAGAAATTAAAAGACACCTCAGGGTGTGACCCGAGGTTCAACTCACCTCTCTCTGAATATGAGTTGATAATTTGAAAAGAAATTAAAGGACACCTCAGGGTGAGACCCGAGGCTCAACTCACCTCTCTCTGAATATGAGTTGATATTTTGAAAAGAAATTAAAAGACACCTCAGGGTGTGACCCGAGGCTCAACTCACCTCTCTCTGAATATGAGTCGATATTTTGAAAAGAAATTAAAAGACACCTCAGGGTGTGACCCGAGGCTCAACTCACCCCTCTCTGAATATGAGTTGATATTTTGAAAGGAAATTAAAAGACACCTTAGGGTGTGACCCGAGGCTCAACTCACCTCTCTCTCAATATGAGTTGATATTTTGAAAAGAAATTAAAAGACACCTCAGGGTGTGACCCGAGGCTCAACTCACCTCTCTCTGAATATGAGTTGATATTTTGAAAAGAAATTAAAAGACACCTCAGGGTGTGACCCGAGGCTCAACTCACATCTCTCTGAATGTGAGTTGATATTTTGAAAAGATATTAAAAGACACCTCAGGGTATGACCCGAGGCTCAACTCACCTCTCTCTGAATATGAGTTGATATTTTGAAAAGGTATTAAAAGACACCTCAGGGTATGACCCGAGGCTCAACTCACCTCTCTCTGAATATGAGTTGATATTTGCAACCGGAATCTCAAAATATATCATTTGGTGGAACTCGGATGTCTTCTTTCTCCTTGGTTTGGCGCAACCATCATCAAGACTTCTTGCTTTACTGGCGTACCTGTATATGATGATGTCATGATATGCATGTGTTTGTCCTAAATGCCTACATGATCATGCCATGCATCCTGGGTTTTTCTTGTTATGACTCTCATGTTGACCCGTGCTCGTTGCTTCGATTCTTGACTTTCCGGATCCTGTTCCCGTCCCCGGGTTCGACGAGTAATCCGTGTTTCCCTTTTTTTTGCCCCCTATTGAACTTTGTCCTTGCCTTGAAGCTCCCGTATTTACCCAATTCTCATCCAGGTAATGCTCCCCATTCTTTTTGTTTAGAGTGTGCAGTCTTGCTATTTACCTCCAAAATGAAACATAAATAAAATGCATGAAAATGGCAAAATAGGCATGAAAGGTGTTCCTCGTATCTATATTTATTTCAAAAGCAGCAAGAAAATTGACAAGGAATGACTCGATTAAGAAAGCATCATAAAAGGAAAACAAGTTTAGTTGTAGTAAGTGCTCTAGATATCCAACGTATGAACTTTTCCACGTTTCTTCATCCTGAATCTTTTTCGAGCGAGATTTTTCGTGTAGAAGATTCTTGAGCTTCGGAGTTCGCTTCAATACTATGATCTCGCCGTTTGACTCTTTGTTCAACCCATTCCTGCCTTTTCGGGCCAAATTTTCTTCCTTAGGATGCCTTTTCGGGGTTTTCATCCTAAGCCTCCTCTGTTTATCAGGACGCCTTTTTGGTTTTTTTTTAGGCGTAATATTTCTTCACGGCATCTGAGTTCACCGGATTTGGTAACTCCTTTCCATCCATTTCAGTGAGAATCAGAGCTCCACCTGAGAAAGCTCTCTTGACGACGTATGGTCCTTCCCAATTTGGTGCCCATTTCCCTCGAAAGTCCTTTTGTATAGGGAGAATCTTCCTCAACACGAGTTCTCCTTCGCGAAATTCCCTTGGCTGCACTTTCTTGTCATGGGCTGCGATCATTCTCCTTTGGTACATCTGTCCGTGACAAATTGCTTTCAAACGCTTTTCTTCAATCAGATTCAGTTGGTCATATCGAGCCTGAACCCATTCAGATTCTTCTAGTTTTGACTCCATTAAGATTCGCAGAGAGGGGATTTCCACCTCGATGGGCAGTACAGCTTCCATTCCATAGACTAGAGAGAAAGGTGTTGCCCCCGTAGAAGTCCGCACACATGTGCGATAAGCATATAGGGCAAATGGTAGCTTCTCGTGCCAGTCTTTATACGTCTCAGTCATTTTTCCAATGATCTTCTTGATATTCTTGTTAGCGGCTTCTACTACTCCGTTCATCTTTGGACGATAGGGTGAGGAATTATGATGCTTTATTTGAAATCGCTCGCACACCTCCTTCATCATTTTGTTGTTCAGATTTAAAGCATTATCTGAAATAATTCTCTCAGGCAAACCGTATCGGCATATGATCTCCTTTTTTAAGAATCTGCATACTGCTGTCCTTGTCACATTAGCAAATGAAGCAGCTTTTATCCATTTTGTGAAGTAGTCTATGACCACAAAAATGAATCGATGTCCATTAGAAGCTTTCGGGGAGATTGGCCCTATAACATCCATGCCCCACATAGAAAAGGGCCACGGGGAAGTCATGACATGAAGGGGTGAAGGTGCTGCATGAATTTTATCGCCATAAACTTGACATTTGTGACACTTTCGTGCGTAGCTAATGCAATCGCTTTCCATTGTCAACCAGTAATAACCAAGCCTCATAATTTTCCTGGCCATAGTGAAGCCATTGGCGTGCGTTCCACAAACTCCTTCATGGACCTCTTCAAGTATCTTTCTGGCTTCAACAGTATCCACACATCTCAGGAGGATTTGATCTTTCCCTCTTTTGTACAGGACGTCCCTATCGAGGACGAATCCCGCTGCCAATCTCCTGATCGCTCTTTTGTCGTTCTCATTTGCTTGCTCGGGATATCTTTGATTCTTGATATATTCTAAGATATCATGGAACCATGGTTGTCTGTCTGCCTCGTTGTCAATGCTAAAACAATGCGCAGGGGCCTCGTATATGCTCATCTGGAGATGCATTATTTCTGTTTCTCGGTTTGCTTTGAACATTGAAGCCAAGGTGGCTAGGGCGTCAGCCAACTGGTTTTCTTCCCGTGGGAAATAATTAAAAGTCACTTCTTCGAATTCTTCGACCAATTCTACAACAAGATTGCGATATTTAACCAACTTCGAGTCTCTTACTTCCCAATCTCCACGGATTTGGTAGATTACTAATGCCGAGTCCCCGGAGACTGCCAAGACCTTGACGTTCTGCTCGATAGCTGCGCGAAGTCCCATGATGCAGGCCTCAATTCTGCTATGTTATTGGTACAGAAGAAATTTAATCTGGCAGTAAAGGGGTAATGATACCCTTCTGGTGACACTAAGACTGCTCCAATCCCGTGCCCCAATGCATTTGACGCGCCATCAAAACTCATCTTCCATGATTTCTCTTTTGACGATTCACATTCTTCTTCTGTAACGCATATCAAGTCTTCGTCTAGGAAGTCAAATTTCAAGGGCTCGTATTCTTCTGTTGTTCGAGTTGCTAAAAAATCAGCTATTGCGCTCCCTTTAATCGATTTCTGGCTCACGTATACGATGTCATACTCCGATAGTAGGATCTGCCATCGTGCCATTCTTCCTGAGAGTGCAGGCGATTCCATCATGTATTTTATCGGGTCCAGCTTTGAAATCAACCATGTCGTGTGATACAGCACATATTGCCTAAGCCTCCGAGTTGCCCAGACCAGAGCACAACAGAATTTTTCGATTGTCGGATACCTTGCTTCATACCCCGTGAATTTCTTACTGAGATAATAGATCGCCTATTCCCTTTTTCCGGACTCATCATGTTGCCCCAAGACGCAACCCATTGAGTTTTCGAACACAGTCAGATATAGTATTAGCGGTCTTCCGGGAGTTGGTGGTACTAGCACCGGAGGACTAGATAAATACTGCTTTATCTTATCGAAAGCCTCTTGACATTCCTCGTCCCATTCTCCAGAATTGTGTTTTCGAAGGAGTCGAAAAATTGGACCACACTGCTTGGTGAGTTGAGCAATGAATCGAGCCATGTAATTTAATCTTCCTAGAAATCCTCTGACTTCCTTTTGTGTGCGCGGGGGCGGTAGTTCTTGTATGGCCTTTATTTTATCCGGATTAACCTCGATACTTTTCTCGCTAACGATGAATCCCAATAATTTTCCCGAGGTAGCCCCAAAGGTACATTTGGCAGGATTAAGCTTTAGTTGGAATTTTCTCAGTCTTTCGAACAGCTTCCGGAGGTTTTCAACATGCTCTCTTTCTCCTCGAGATTTGGCGATCATATCGTCGACATAGACTTCTATTTCCTTGTGCATCATGTCGTGGAACAGTGTAACCATGGCTCTTTGATATGTTGCCCCGGCATTCTTTAGACCGAACGGCATCACTTTGTAGCAGAACGTCCCCCACATCGTCGTGAACGTAGTTTTCTCCATATCTTCGGGAGCCATCTTGATTTGATTGTAGCCCGAAAATCCATCCATGAAGAAGAAAAACGAATTCTTCGCCGTGTTATCTACCAATGTATCGATGTGTGGCAACGGGAAATTATCTTTAGGGCTCGCTCGATTCAAATCATGGTAATCCACACACATTCGTACTTTGCCATCTTTCTTCGGTACTGGGACTATATTAGCCACCCATTCTGGATACCTAGAGATTTGCAGGAATCCAGCATCCAATTGTTTCTTTACTTCTTCCTTTATCTTTAAGAGCATTTCAAGCCTCATCCGCCTTAACTTCTGTTGGATAGGCTTGCATTCTGGTTTCAGTGGGAGTCTATGGACCGCTATGTCTTCGATCAAACCTGGCATATCTTGATACGACCATGCGAACACGTCTTTGTACTCAAAAAGCAAGGTGATCAGATCATGTTTGGTGTCTTCAGTCATGGAGGTCCCAACTCTTACCTCTTGCTTCTTTTCTTCATTTCCTAAATTCACTGTCTCGACCGATTCTTGATAGGGCAGAATCTGTTTATCCTCTTGTTCTACCATTCTCAGTAGGTCTGGGGAAGAGGCATATTCTTCGGCATCTTCTTCAGCCTCGAATTCTCCCACACAAATAGCTTTCTTGAAGTCGATTTTAGGACTTGTAACAGGATTGTTCGCGTCGTTGATATCTGAGCACCTGAAAAGTAGACGAAAAAGAAAACTATAGAGGGACATCAAGGTATCGGATCCTATGAACGTGATATGATGATATGGGATATATAGGGACAGGTAAAGAAGGAAATAAATATGGAACCAATGAGAATGAAAAGAACACGACAAAATGCATCTTTATTCATGTTTCATTTAAAAGCTAGATAGACAAAATGAACTCTCATAACAGATTCCCCTACAACTTAGGGGCATACAAAAAGCCAACATTGAGCATTACTTTGGAGGAGGCTTGGAAATTACGAGAAGGTCCACAGCAGTCCAATTGTTAGGAGTGAATCCCGGGGGGCAAGGGCGTATCGCTGAGACGCCTTCCATTGCATTATTCCCTTTGCTAATGACATTTATGCTGAAGTCCTGTAGACCCTTTTCTACCCGTGACACCATGCCTTGTGGATCATCTCTTCCCGGGAATATAATTTCAGCCGAGGTAAATGTTTTCGACAAAGGCGGATATGTTATGGGCTCCCATTCCAATTCCCAATCTGTGACTCTTGCGATCCTCCTTTCTTACTCTCTTTGTAACTGTTTCTTTCTTTGCTGCACGTCGGGCTTAAATCCTAAGCCGTATCGAGCCTTGTGGGGTACTGGTTTTAGCGCTCTAGCCATCCCTTGCTGGTATTTCCCCAAGCCTTTCCTTGCTCGGGCTCCTTTTCCAACCGTTAGTTTGATTCCCATCCTGGTATTCCTTGACAACTTGGGCATGGGGGTTTTACTTCCTTCAGCGACAAAAGTAGCATTGATGAATTCAAAGGAGCGGAAGGAACATTCTACTGCATCTTTATTCACTTCGATGTAGGGTGCATCAGTGGAGACAGACGCGACGATGTCTTCCTCACCAGCGACTGTGATCAAGCGATCATCCATGACAAACTTTATTTTCTGGTGGAGAGATGAAGGGACTGCCCCAGCAGAATGGATCCAAGGTCTCCCTAAGAGGCAATTGTATGAAGGCGAGATATCCATAACTTGGAATTCTATATTGTATGTACACGGGCCCACATCCAGAGGAATTTCAATCTTCCCCATGACCTCTCGTCGTGTCCCATCGAATGCTCTTACGGTAGAATGACAAGGCCTCAGATAAGACATATCTATTGGCATTCTGGATAGTGTGGCTAAAGGCATGACATTAAGCGCAGACCCGTTATCAATGAGTACACTCGGCACTATGTAACCCTTACAATAGGTAGTGATGTGCAATGCTTTGATAGAGCCTCTACCATTTGGTGGTATTTCATCATCGCTGAAAGAGATGAAATTATCCGCGTTTAAGTTGTTTGCCCATCTATCAAGCTTTTCAACGGGTACGTTGCTCGGCACATATGCTTGGTTTAACACTCTTAATAAAGCGTTTCGGTGTGGTTCTGAGCTTAACAGTAAAGATAACACTGAGATCTTTGCCGGTTGCTTATTCAACTGCTCCACGATATTATACTCGCTGTGCTTGATAAACCTTAAAAATTCCTGTGCTTCATCCTCATTCACGGGCCTTTTAGATTCTTGTTCAGCTCGTGTTTCAACCTCAGCCTCGGCTTCATGCATTGGCGCCTTTCCCTTTCGACTCGTGTCGACGACCTTCTTTTTCGGTTCAATCATCTCGGGGGAATAACATCTCCCGCTACGGGTGAAATGCCCTACCTCGCCAACATCATCAAGCGTAGCTTCAGGCATGGTAATGCTGACATCATATTTCTATGGTACCGCATTGCTGTCCTTGTAAGGGAAGGAAGAAGGCACATTGATTATCATCTTCGGTTTTGCCTCTTCTTTCTTTGCTTCGTAGTAGATTATCAAGGGTCGGTCAGCACTATAAGGAGGACCTGATGATTGACCTTCGGAAGTACATACATCCTTTTCGTCGAACATTTCCTTCTTACTACAGATCGCAACCTCCTTATTGTCCATCATACCTTGAAGCAGTTCTTTAAACTCCTCGCAAGATTGGATGTGGTGTCCTTCCATGCCGTGAAAAACGCAAAAACTTTGACTTTCTATGATTTCCTTCTTGAACCTTCTGGCAAGCAAACCCCTTTTAGTCATTATTTCCCATACTTTCCCCAAAGGTGTTCTTATCTCGGAGACACGACTTTTGGCTTGCCACCTATCTTCCTGTGCCACCACACTTACGTTCCCTACGGGATGGTTAAGGAGTGGATTCCCAGCCAAATTACTGACCCCATCAAATCGTAGAATGCCCGCATCAATCAGACTTTGAACCTTTCTTTTAAAGGCTAGGCAATTATCTGTGGAATGCCCCCGGTTTCCAGCATGGTACATGCAGCTAGCATTAGGATCGTACCATTTAGGGTATGGAGGTTTCAAAGGTGCTATATAATGCGATGCTATTAATTGTTTCTCTAGTAATTTTGGGCACAGTTCTCCGTATGTCATGGGAATAGGGGCAAACTGAGGTTTTTCGGGGTTGGGTCTCGTCGGCCTTGGTTCACTTTTGGGTTGGCTCGGCGCGGTCATGGTATTTGGTGAGAATATGGTGAGTGGTCTTTGGACATCGGCGGTATAGACGGGATAAGGGGGAGGGGTTTGATAATAGAGGTTCTGAGGAGGAAAATAGAGGTTTGGAGGTGGGCAGAATTGAGGCCGTGGTTGGATAGGGTATGGATTAGGAGTGTAGTGATTCTCGGTCCCTACCATATGGGTTTCAGGCTCCTTCTTCTTTAATGGCCTTTTAGAGCTTTCAGACCCTTCCATCCTCCCGTTTTTGATGCCGTTTTCGATGAGCTCTCCAGATATTACGACATCCGCGAAATCTTTTGTGGCATTCCCCACCAGCTTGTCATAGAATGGCGCTTTTAAAGTGTTGATAAAAAGGACTGTGATCTCCGTTTTGGTTAGTGGGGGTTTCACTTGAACCGAGACGTCTCTCCACCTTTGAGCATATTGCCTAAAGGTCTCAGATGGCTTCTTTTCCATCATCTGCAACGTTAGGCGATCAGGCACTATGTCGGAGACGTGCTTATATTGTTCACGGAATGCTGCAGCTAAGTCATCCCATGATTGGATCCTCTCTCTTCCTAGCTGATTGTACCACCGTAGGGCCGACCCGATCAAGCTTTCCTGAAAGCAGTGTATCAACAGCTTGTCTTCATCTTCATGACCAGCCATTTTTCGGCAAAACATGGTGAGATGCGCCTTTGGACACCTTGTTCCATCATATTTTTCAAAGTCTGGTGCTTTGAATTTTGGAGGCAAGACCAGACCGGGAACCAAACTGAGCTTTTTGGCACTCATTGCGGAAGAGACTCTAGTTCCTTCTATCGCCCTGAGCCTTTCTTCCAATCCTTGTACTTGTCTGAGCATCCCGATCCTTCGTTTTTAACTTGGCTAGTTCCATAGGATCATCCAAATCTGGGACAATAGGGTCAGCTGGGTTAGTTCCATGACTTGATGCGAATACTCCTTGCCCTAGATGGGCAGGTGGAGGTACAGGTGGGTGTTCTAGCCTGTAAATTCCTTTTGAGGCCAGACTCCATGGGGTGGAGTAAATCCTGGGGATGGTCTTCGCTTTCTTCCCCGGTACTAGTTGTAGGTCTTTTCCTTTGTTTGTTATCCCCTTCATTATTGAGTCATTTGGGCCACCATATCCCTTGAGCCTCTATCATCTGGTCTTTCAATTCTTGCTGAAACTTCTTCATCTGGTCTTGTATATCTTTCTGGAATTGTTCGTATCTTTGGTCCATTGCTTTTGCCTTACGACGAGTGTTGTAGTAATGTATGATAGGTTGATTCTCGTCGTTTCCAGGGTAACCTCTGTCACGATTTTAACCAATTAGGCTCCTTTTTGACAAATGATGTGATGTATGCGAATGGATGAAATGCAATGCAAATGCGTGAAATGAATGCAAAAGAAGAAAGGTGTTGATTTGATTCATCCATTAGATAAACTTAGAAAACGAATTTCCTTTACATAGAGGGATTACATATACTTTGATGCCTAAATCTAACTTCCTAAGAAACCAAGCTAAATTTTGGCCTCGATCTAACTTGACGTTCACTATTTTGCAATGCGGTTTCGAGCTCTTGTCTTTCTTTCTTTCCAATTCTTCGATCTTGCTTTGGCTAGCGTAACTTTTCTTTTCTCATTTTGACATTCCGACAGACTTTTTTGCAATATTCTCACGTACTCGGGCTTTGGCACTTCTTTCCCACTGGTCAGCTTTAGTCTTTCTCTTTTAACTTCTTGCCGCCATTCTTCGATGTCTTGCCCAAACAGCGGTTTGATTGACGTGCGTAGTTTCTTGTAATCCATCTTTAGGCTGGCCAGATCTTCTTCAGCCTTGTTCTTCCATTTCCTTACTTTCTCGGCTTCTGACTTGTAAATGTCAACGTCTAGTCCTAACTGCATCTTCTCCTCTTCTAGCCGCTCTATCTTCTTTCCTAATTCCCGACTTTTATTCTTGAAATCTTCTCTGATGATTTCTAATTCAGATGGGACAACTCGTAAATGCTCTTTTATGGGCAAAGCATCTCTCTGGTTTGGCATCGGGATGTTGTCATTGATCCTTGTATTCTTCCATTCATCATATTCGGGGGTGGTCATTGGTCCTGCGACGAGCCCCTTCATTCGTCGGGTTTGGGTCCACGCACTCGTTATCTCACGAATCCTCTTCTTATAATTATCGCCTTTGTATGAAAACTCACTCTGAGCTAGCCCATGCGTTGCAGGTATGAATTGCCTTGATCGATACTGCCTTGCTACGAGTAGCGGAGCATACCCAACAGCCCCCCATATCCCGAGTAAAGGAACCCAATCAAACTCTCCACAGCGATACAAGATCTCGTTGGGGACCATCCACGGAGCTCTCCATTCAACATCTTCTGCTTGTAAATTTTGGAGAATTGCTATCCATTTTTCTTCCGAAAGGTCGTCCCGTCTTGGCGTAGTTGCTAATTCCTCCAAAGGGGAGTAGTTCTTGGAGAAGACTTTACATGAGACTTTTTCCATCTTCCAAAAGTGGCTATGAAACCATGATAGCAGAAGCTGTGCGCACCCTATGAATCTCCCTTCACCCACTCTTCAGCTAGCGCTCAATGATCGGAATGTTTCGGCTAAGATTACAGGGACAGGTGTGACCCCTTTATCCAGTTTATCAAACAGGTATGAAATAGCTTCGTCCACATATCCTAAAGCCTTGGGAAAGATAACCAAACCGTAGATGCTTAAGGCAAAAACGTCAACCTTCTTTTTTATATCAGATTGCTCTAGGATGAAATCTCTTAAATGTCTCCAAGGGATACATTTGCAATCTCCCTTTTGCTTGATCCGAGCCGTAATCCACTGCTCGCTCATCCCCGTAATGCTCATCAGCTTTCTTGCGAATGTTGGTACATTTACAGCTCTCGAATAAGCCTTACTTACTTGAGTACTTGGGCACCGGAGTAAAGCCGTGTATTCTTCTATGGTAGGTACCATATCTACTTTCCCGAAAGTAAAGCAACTATAAGCGGGGTTCCAAAATTGAGTAATAGCCCGGAATAGGCGCTCATCTACCTTGATATCAAGCAAATAAGGCAGATCCCCATAACTACAGTAGCATAGTTGTTTCATATCATCGCTCCATGAATCCCATATCCCTTTCAGTTCTTGCAGGCTATTTTGGGTCACGCTGACACGAGTGAAGCTCCCCAATTCTGATTCGTATCCCATAGTCAGACTATCTCCTTTCTCTCGTTGCATCCTTTCAGACCATGTTCGAACCGCAGCATTATCTTCCACTCTATCAAGAAATCCCTTTTCCATGTTAAGCTAGTAACCGAATGTGAATCAACACCTTTCATGATGAAATGCCATGCAATTACAATAAAACACCACGAGTTAGTACCATGTACAAATAATCTCAA
This sequence comes from Gossypium australe, assembly GCA_005393395.2. NCBI lineage: Eukaryota > Viridiplantae > Streptophyta > Magnoliopsida > Malvales > Malvaceae > Gossypium > Gossypium australe. The sequence goes on from CM016616.1 coordinate 122,957,091, forward strand.
AATAAATATTCAGACACTCATTCGGGTAACCACTAAGGTCTGGCGTGGCTCTACCTAGGGTTGGTTCCTTAAGGTTCATTACATGCGGTTTGGTTCTAAAGAGAGGTACCCGAACCAGCAGATTCCTCGATCCTCACCCATTATAGGTTCGTACAGAACGAGTTCAGTTCAGCGGAATACATTTCCCTATGGCTGCACGGAGATGAAAATCTCACGAAGACATAGGTACGGATGTATCCCGAAAGTGATCCACTATCTTGCACGGAGGTGAAAACCTCACGAAAGAGTAGTTTCTCACTCCCACTTAAGGGGTGCGACCATAACGGTCATGCAATGCAATGTGCACAAGAAAATAGGAATCATATACGATGACACAAGCAAAGGCAGCAAAAAGGGTAGTAATTTTCACATCAAATTTTCAAACTTTCGATAAAGGACATAAAATAATCAATTTACAGCCTGACTCTCTTTATGGTCCCCAGTGGAGTCGCCAAGCTGTCGTAACCATTTTTTGACAAAACGGAAATCAAACTTGGGATTTTGAAAAAATAAAGACGGCAGTCGCCACCGACCTTTTATTAAGTGTGATCGGACCACCTTTGTTTTAATAAAATATTTGGTTTACTAAAACAGTGTTTTTAGGTCTACGAATATTCGAGAAAATAGGTTCGGGAGTCGGTTACGTGTGAGGAAGGATTAGCACCCTCACAACGCCCAAATTTGGTACCGAATTGATTAATCGATGTCTTTATGTCGAAAGTTGGAAATTTTTGAGGAATTTAAAATTATTGACCCTTTTTTTGAAATATTCACCTTTTTTCGAATTAAACCGAGATTTTCTCGTTTCGAAGATATAAAATGTCACGTCCAATACTTTAGGACACGATAGTTTAAATCCTCGATCCTAAGATCATCTCATAGTTTTACGGAGTGCAAATCAAGACTTTCTCGTTCCCAAGGGATTAAAGTATCACATCCAATACTTTAGGACACGGTAATTTAAATCCTCGAGTCGGAGATCATCCCATAACTTTCAAATTGAAAATGGGGATCTTCTTGGTTCAAAAGGATAAAGTACCACGTCCAATGCTTTAGGACATGATATTTTGAACCTTCAAATCCAAGATTATCCCGTAGTTTTTTCGAGTTTTTAAAAAAAAAAATCAAGATCTTTTTGTTCCAAAAGACTAAAATATCACATCCAATACTTTAGGACACGATAATTTAAACCTTTGAAATCAAGATCATCTCGAAGATATCGATTTACAAACAAATAGCGCTAATGAATATAATCGTGAAAATGTCGAAGCAAGAATAAAGAAACAAAATAAAAATGTTAAAAATAAAGCAAGACACACAGAAAAAAAAATGTCAATAATGATAATAGTAATAATAGCACCAAAATATATACAATTTAATAATAATAACAGTAGTAAACATAATAACAATAATAATAGTGATAATACAAAATATATACAAAATGATAATATAAGTATAATAATGGTAACAACATATGCAATATATACAATACGTTAATATAAACGTGGCAGTAATAATAGTAGTTCACACGCTATATAATAATATAAATATAGTAATAATGATAGTAATAATAATAGCAGAAAATATATACAATATGATAATAATATGATAATTATGTAACAATAGTAATAATAATAATATAACATATATAATAATAATAATAATAATAATAATAATAATAATGAATATAATATGCAACTAATAATATTACTAATAGTAATTAATAATAATAATGATGATAGTAATAATAAAGATATAAGCAATATACAATACCAATATAAATATAGTAATAATGGTATAATAATAATAATAATAATAATAATAATAATAATAAGATTCCAAAATAACTAAAAAAATGATCAAATTGCACTTAAAAATGGGATTTGGGGTTAATTCGAAAATGAAATAAAGGAAAAGGACCAGGTTGAAACGCGCGAAGAAGGGGAAGGACCTCGCGCGCAATAAAACCTTCTGGCCAAAACACATAACAGCAAGGGGGATCAAATTACAAACCAAGCTAAACTTTCGGGACAAATTTTAAAAACAATAAAAATCTAATTAAAAAATTATAAAAATGCGGAAGGGCTAAAAGTGCAATTAGCCCTTCCGCTTAAAAACGCGCGGATCCTGCCTCGGGTCGGGTCAGATCGGGTCTTTTGCCCCTAAATGGCGCCGTTTTGGGCGTTTTTGGGGAGGGTGCTAAACGCACCGTTTGGCTTCAGTATTTAAAGCCAGTTTTTTTTTCTCTCATTTCTCCTATCTGCTAAAAAAAGAATTCTTTACTTCTTTTTCTCTGCAGGTGCGTGAAGGGGGGCACTCCGTCGCTCCGACGCCGTTCTCCGTTGCTCCGGCCACCGCGCGCGGTGGCCGGAAGAGGTAAGGTCTTCTTTTTTTTTTTTCTTTTTATTTATTATATTGATATGTGTATGTATGGATTTTAACTAAGTAAAAAAAAATAAAAAAAAAAAGAAAACGACGAAAAAAAGAAAATACCTATTGCTCCAGATCTCGTGTTTTTGGTTACTGTTTTTGACTGAAAGGCTTTTGTATTTTTGTTTTTCTTTTAAAATCAATCCGAAATCCCCCTTTTTACAGTATTCTCATTCGGTTTATATAACCGATTTCGCTGAAAATAAAATACAATATATTTGTTCTTATTGCTGCTGTGGTTGTCTTCCTTTTGCATGTAGTGGAGCGGCAGTGGCGGACAAACGGCGCTGGTAGGGCCAATGCTAGGGGGTTGCGGCGCATGAAATTTTAGGGTTTCAAAAACCCTAAAATTTTCCTAAAACTGATTATGGTTCTGGGCCTATCGGGCCTTCAAATTTTTGGGCTGAATTTCTATTTTGTTCGGTTCTGGGCCCTACCTGGGCCAAAATTGGTGCTTACACTTATTATACCATGTTCCATGATTTTGTTGGAATTATATGCTTCATTTATACACCTATTAACCTTGTGAAGTTGTGTGTATAGGAGTGAAATGTATGCACATGATTTAATGAATGAATTCATGCTTGAAATGTGACAGCCCGATTTTGGGTCTAGTCGGAACAGTGGTTTTGGGACCACAAATTCGACGTGGTAAAATTTTTTTATTATATTTTTATGATCTACAGTTTTATGGAACAATTTCTTGAAAATTTCGTTTGAAAATTTTGACGTTTGGGCGCTCAATTTAGTCAAAAGGACTAAATTGTAAAAAGTGCAAAAGTTGAATTCTATATGTTAGAGGTGTCCAATTGCTATGAGATTTTAAATAGAGGTCCTTAAACTGTAATTAGACCATTGGTTAAGTTGGTGGACAAAAAATGGACATGGTTTGGTATGTGTTCAAAGTTTTTCATTAAGGGTATTTTGGTAATTTGGTAATTAAATGAATTAAAAGGCCAAATTAAAAGCCAATTTTTGTCCATCTTCTTCCTCATGGCTGAAAATTGCATGGAGAAGACATAGCTAGGTTTTTCAAGCTTCCAAGCTCGATTGTAAGTCCGTTCTAGCCCTGTTTTTTAATGATTTTTACGTTTTTGAAATCCTCGTAACATGATTTATCTATTTCTACCACTAATTTAAGACATAATCAAGTCTAAAATTTTACCCATGATGGATATTTGTGTATTTTGATGTTTGATGGTAGAAAATGCATGTTTATGGCTTGTTAAATGACTTTTGCCAAGTGATTTTCGGTGAAAATACCTAAAAGGACTTGTTTGTAAAAGTTGTAAAATATGTAATAAAAGTGTGTTTTAATGGAAACTATGAGCTGTTATAATTATGAAAATGGTTCGGCTAGGCTTGTATATTAAAGAAATTGGATAGATTTCATTTTACGATTCTATGGACTAAATTGTAAATATGTCAAAGTTTAGGGGTAAAAATGTAATTTTTCTATAATGTGTTTTTTGGACTGAATTGAATAATTTGATTAATAAATGAGTTAAATGTGATATTATAGATCAAGAAAAAATGAGGTTTGGACCTAGAACGGTGGAAAAACGAGTATTTGACGATTTAGTCCTTTTCGCCATTTTTATGTCGAGGTAAGTTCGTATGTAAATAATGCATTGTTTTATTTATGTTTTAAATGCTTTAATATTGTATGAACTATGACCGACTCCTTGAACATGATCGACAAAGTTCGACAAGCGAAAAAATCACGGTTTAACCTTAGGAATAGATAGGATACAAATGTCATAACATTAGGGTCACTAAGATTTCGTATAAGACCATATCTGGGATATGGCATCGATTTGAGACTTCGTGTAAGACCATATCTGGGATATGGCATCGATGTGAGACTTCGTGTAAGACCATATCTGGGATATGGCATCGATGTGAGACTTCGTGTAAGACCATAGCTGGGCTATTGGCATCGATACAAGATTACATATAAGACTATATCTAGGATATGGCATTGGTACAGTACTGTATGTATGAGATTCCCGAGCATCCTTTAGTACTCCAAATGGTTCAACGGGAAATTCAACGGGTATGTCAAAGAAGAGAAAAAGTATGTGAGTATCACCAATCAGTACAGGTATGTACATAAAGTTTATAAGCATTGACTTCATGAAATTATGAGTTCATGATTTCCACGAGAATGATTTTATGAAAACCTTGTGATTATGGGTCTATACTTGTGATGTATGAAATACATAGTAAATTCGATTGACGATTTTGAGATTGGCTTTCGGGCTAGATTGAGTTATGACATAGCATGTATTCATGCAAATTGTGATTTATCGGATATGAGATAAAGGAAAGATTGGCAAAATTGCCTCTTAAAATGATTATGGAAGTATAGAAAGATAAGTGTTTAAGCTATTGAAAGATGTAAGAGTAAATGCTTGAAATGTAAATGCTCATAATTAATGTGTATGTTTTATGTGAGGTTTGAAATGGTTTGTTGATTGTGGCAAATGATATGTTATTCTTATGATTGAGCAAGATATGCTCATTAAGCTTAATGTCATTTATGTTGGTATAAGTTATGTTATTCATATGATTGAGTAAGTTATGGTCATGAAGTTTAATGACATTTATGTTAATATATGTCATGTTATTCATATGATAATGTTTAATTATTGTTGTTTATTATTTGCATATGAACTTACTAAGCTATATAGCTTACCCCTTTCCTTTTCCATGTCTTATAGGGTTAATAAGCTAGCTCGAGTTGGAGATCATCGAAGATGCTATCACACTATCAAGCTACCATATTGGGTATATATATAATTCAAGTATTTTTGAGTTATGGCATGTATAGGGACTAAGTCAATTGGTTATATGTGTCTTTATGATTGTAGCCAATATGTTGGCTTGTAATCGTCAAAGGCTTGTTTGCTATTTGGCCATGTAAGTTAGCTTATGTTGACAACATGGTTGTAAGCCTAAGTATATTCATATATGTGTCAATGTCTATGGTGATATGATCATGGTATGCTTGGTGAATGTGAAATATTTGGAAATGTGATTTACTGCATGATAGTGTAGTGTTGGAATTGTGACCTATTGATGATATGAGGAATTTGAGTATAATTTGGTAACTAGATAGTAATTAAATGAAGCCTAATGAATGTGGGATTTGTATGTTTGATTTAGGGCTTAATAAATGTAGTGAATATGTTAGATAAACGTATAAAGTTAATATATTTTAACCATGAATGTGGATGCTTTGGTTGCCTAAGTATGTAATGTTATGTGCCTTTGATTTGATGTGAGTGTATGTGTGAATAAGGGTGGCAAATGGCTTAGTAAATAGCCTTTTTATTGTCCATACGGGTAGACATACGGGCGTGTGTCTAGGCTGTGTGTGATACACGGTCTGCTCCACGGGCATGTGTTCCGGCCGTGTGTCTCCTGCACCTTAATTTTGGAAAAACAGAATGTCCAGAATTGAGCACAAGGGCAGAGACACGGGCGTGTGTCTCAGTCGTGTGTGCTACACGACTGCGTGGCACAAGTCAGAGAGCACCCCTAAATCGAATACGGCCTATAGCACGGGCGTGTTTAAGGGTCACATGGGCGTGTCCTTTGGACCACATGGGCATGTGAGGGAAAAATTTTCTAAGTTTTGTAAAAATTTCTAAAGTGCTCACGCGCCCAAAACACGTTTTGGGCCTCATAGGTTCGTTTTAGGGATAATATGAATGTTTTGAAAATTTTTAAATTTGAATGGAAATTCATGTCTTGGTTTTAAATGCTTACTTGTGAATAAGTCCGGTAATGCCTCGTACCCTATTCCGGCGTCGGATACGGGTAAGGGGTGTCACATGAAAGGTTTAAACATAACATGTTCAGTAAGTTTAAGTTCACACTATACGAGCTTACTAAGCTAATTGATTATGTTAGTTGCTTATCTTTTTGTATGTCATCGAAAAGTTTGATCGATTGGAATCAAGTTGGAGTACATTCACACTATCCATCCTTCATCTCGGTAAAAGTTTTGGTTATTTTGATGTTGGGTTATAAATGACATGTACTAGAAGCCTTTAAGTTATTTTGCTTAAAATAATGTTGTTCATAAGTTGGTTTAAGTAAGCTTTGTGGTTGTATATATATGTTTGGTACTTTTGGTTTAGGTTTGAGCTTCGAAGTGCTTTTAGTCATTTTTTAACTAACTTATGTGATTCGCTTGAGATATGGTTAATATTTGTGATGAAATGGAGGATTTGGTATATCTTTAAGGAAATGTTTTGTAAGTATTGAGAATTTGTTTGTTTGGATGTTTAATTTGTGGTACCAATGAGGGTATATTGGATAGACATTTAGGTTTATTGATATGTGTGTGTTTTTGGCATGTTTCGGGTTTTAATGTGTTTTGAATAGGTTTAATTGCTGGTAAATGGTATCCTTATGGTCCAAGTAAACATGTTTTGGTAAACTTGCATTTGAAGGTACATTTTGAGGCACACGAGCTATCACACGGCCATGTGTCGCACACGGTCATTCCACATGGCCGTGTGTCTTATTGTTTTTAAGTGTAGGATGGTCCACACGGTCTCAAAGAGTTTGGTTTGTACTGTAATACTCCGTAACCTTAATCTGACGACGGAGACGGGTTAGGGGTGTTATAACGATGGTGTTGGCGGTTGCGACGACGATATTCCAGTGGTCGACTGATGGTCGACAGTAGTGGTTCTTCGGTGGTTGAGTAGTGGAAAAATCATATTTCTACTAGGACTCTATTAAATAATTTGATTTCAAATTAACTATTTAAAAACTAATATTATTGTAATAAATTTAATAATAAATTTAATTTAATACTTATCTTGATAGTATTTTATTAATTTAATGTTAAAGTGATTAAGTTTAATCTTAGTTGAACTCTCTAAACTCTTCCTATATAAAGAGAGGTTTAGGTCACATAGACTTCAATTCAAGAAAAAGTTGTAGAGAGAAAATTCTCAAAAGAAATTATTTCAGAAGATTTTTAGAGATATTTTTTTATTTACAACTTGGCCTAAAAGTTTAGAGAAATCGTAAAATTGCAGCACTAGTAATTTTGTGGAAAAAATTTTAAATCGAAGCGAGTCCACGCTTGGCAGACGTGAGCTTGAGGATAGCAAAGAAGACTACTTGGTCGAAGCGTTCATCCTCGACGAATCAAAAAGGTACAATTTTGATTGAATGTTTATCACTTTAGATATCACAACCAAGTTCTTATTTTAAAAAAAAAAAAAGTAAAACTCTAGTTTTTTCCTTAAACTTGTTTTCGCTGCGTTTTCTAAACCTGTTTTTCCAACACGATATACTATTATTAATAGTAACCACGAACAATAAGAATACAAAGACACGACACATAATATAAATAATAAATAAAACATTGCACAAATTTCATTTCTACAAGATAATCCCAAAAGAGGAGAAAGACAAATGAACAATAACTACAACACTAAAAGAGGTTAGAAACAAATTATAGATGCATTATTGATTCAATCATTGAATATTGCATCCTAACCCCACCATCATCAAACTAACCTGATGCTGAACTTTGGTTAACAAAGAAACCACTACCAAGAGCCCTAAGAGACTCACTACATCAATGTTGCATAAAAGGTTAAGTCTCTGATGGTCTATCATAATCATCATCATAATCTCGGATTCTAATTTTACAAACGCCAACATTGTGTTCTATCATGATAATGTTTTACAAGAACTATTCCCAATAGATTTAGTGGTACCCTTACCTTGGCTAAGTGGATAAAAAAACCACAAGTGTGGACAAAAAAACACTAAAATGGACTAAAATTAAAAACAAAAGGAAAATTAAAGAATATTGTTGAAGAAGTTGTGACCGGCCATCAACCTAAAGACTATTTCTATCACCAATAAAGCAAAAATTTAATTTGAAAAAGTTGAGTCCAATATGATGATAGTATTAAATACTATTAAGTAGAATGCATGATAATAAATCACACCTTAATTTTTAGATATTTTAACTTAACTAAAAAACATTATAAATAAATTAAATCATGTTGAGCAAACATTTTTTAATTTATTTTAAACTAGAAAATATCTATGATATTTTCAATAATATTTTCTCAAAATATCTTAAGAATACATATGTAAAAGTAATTTTAAATTTTAAAAAACTTGATAAATTAAAATTAACAAATACCTATTTTAATAAATAATTACATATTTCACTAAATTCAAGTAAAAAGGCCTTTGCTTAGGTATTTAATTTTAAAAGAATTTAGTATAAATTATAATTGAGAGAAGGAATTACCACAAAAAATTGTTAATTTTTGGAATCATAAAGAATAATTCATGTTTATCGTTTTCTTTTTTCTAAACGGTTAATGTATTATTTGGGGTTTAAACTTAACAATTGTTATTATATAGAATTTAAATTTTTGTCCAAGTTAATTTTTAAATTTGATAATTGTTCGCAATTGAGCCTTGAAATAAGGTCCAACTTTTTTTTAACAAGTTTATTATAGATTTTGATCATTTATGTTATTTTTGACACAATATATAGAACTACTTATAGCCTTTTTCAACCCATAACTACAAAGATAATATGCTTCAATACGCTCGAACTCACGTCCTCCTGCATTGGCAACAATATTCATATCAATTGAACCAACTTTTTTAAAAAATATTAAGGACTAACTTAGACAAAAACAAAAGTATAATTATCAAATTCAAAAACTAACTCTAAATAATCAAAATAATTACCAAATTCATATTTCAAATAATTCATTAACCCTACCATAAATAAAAGATATTTTATCATAAAAATCAAAAAAGTCAAAACCCTAGCAACTTTTTTTTTTTTTTTTAAAGCAAAACCCTTATAAATGGTTTTTTTCCTCCCATCTTCTTCCTATATTTTCCGACTAAACAAATGCTTGTGGTACTATTTAGGTCAAAGAAATGCTAGATATTTTACTTCGATTAACGTAGACTTCCAGCAAAACAGCACCATGTGTCTCTCTTCCCCAACAAACCACCGCTCAAACGACACGTAGCTCCCTCTTCCATCACATACAATCCCTGACGTTCGCCTGCCCTCTACTTTCCCTCCATTGCTTACTCATGCGGTAAATCCCACGCGACTATTCATTCAGGTCCCGAGTTCAGCGAATTAATCCACGCGCCACTCTAAAATCGTTCGCCAAAAGTCTCCCGGGTAAAACCTTGGAGGGTCCAATAACATGATACACCCACGTGACTGTACGATACATTAAAATAAGAAACCAATAGGAAATCCCCACGTGTGAGAGAAAGGAAAGCACAACAGTATCGATTAGCAGATTTTCCGTTAGAGTCATTGGATCCAAAACAGGTCCCAACTCCCAACGGGTAGGAAGTGACACGAAGACACGATGACGTCATCCCCGTACTTTTGTCTCTTTTTTTTTTTTTCCATTCCCCTAAAAGAAGCCATTAAAATACAGGACGGAGAGCTCAGGCATTTCCAGAGGAGAGAGGAAAAAAAGTGAGAAAGGAATAAAGACAGAGAACGAAAGAGAAGGTTAATATTACACTTTTGAATTTTGTTCCTTTTTCTTTTATATACAATTTCCTTTGGTATTTTACATCTTTATTTTTTGGGGTGTTGCAGGTGAGTTGAAATCAAATCTCTTATTCTTTAAAATTTCTGGGAGGAATTCTCTCTCTCTCTCTCTCTCTCTCCTCTCAGCTGGACGAAAAAAGAGGAAATTTCGGTTGGTATAAAAATGCAGGTGTTTGATAGAATGACTATTCCAATTCGCAGAGTTTGGACCGGTGTCGCCACCCGCTTCGGCGTTCGTAAAAGTGGTTAGTCTCAGTTCATTTGCCGCCGATTTGCTGATGTTCAATTTCCGTTCAGATTAAAAGAAAGTTGTTGTTTTTTTTTTTTTTTGGTGCATTTATCTTGTCTGAGCAGTTTTGTTTTCCTTTTTCAATTTAAATGTTTTCGTTATCAGACAACTTGGATTAAGATTTTGGTGTTAAAGTTTTAAAGAAATGAGTTTTATAAACTTGAATTGTGAAGAACAAGAATTTGCATGTGGGAATTACATGGATTTGGGCTCCCTTACCTTTAATTGCTAGCCTTTTTGAAGTATGGTTCTTCTTTGGCTCGTATATGATTTATAAACTGTGGAACAGCTTTTTTTATCTGATGGGTTTGTTGAATTCTTAATCTTGAATGCTTAACAGGGGGGACATGACGAAAGGGAATTTTTTGCTTTTTTTCTTGAATCTCTGGAAAATAAATGGGAATCAAAGAAATAATTTAGAGGGAAATGGATGATTGACATATGTAAATTAAAGGCTAAAATTCATACTCTGTTCTTAGCCAATATTATCATGTGTTGAAACAGCTCATATGAAGCTTCGAAAAGATATAAGCTCTTGCGAATACGAGGATGTGCGAGTGATGTGGGAAATGCTGAGCAGAAACGAAGCAGAAACCATTCGATCCCCAACAACAAGTAAAGGAAGATGCAGAAAGAGACCATTGTGGAATTGCTTTGAATGGGCAAAGCGAGCTCCTTTTCTTTGTCGAAGCTTCTGAATAACTGTCAGAGAGTGTGTCTTGTTGCCACTCGGGGTTTTCAGTTTATCATCCTATTTTAGACATTTGTTTGTTATGGATATCATCGATCCAGTGATAAAAAAAGAAAAAAAAAAAAAGAAAGGAAGGGAGAGAATGGAGGGATTTGTTTGTGAGATTGCCCCTCTTCTTCCCTTTGGTGTGTTTTTTCTTTTATGTATGTCTCAGTTATGTGTAGATATCAACCGTCTGTCATGCCCATGCTTTTATCTCTGGTTCTATGTAATAAGCTACTATATATCCAGGCTCTTTAATCTTGAGGGTGGTACATTGATGAAGTTTATAAAAAGATGAAAAATCACAATCAATCAATTTTTAATTAGGAGGGGGGAGTGGGGGTTGGTGCACCAATCAGAAACTGCAGTGATTGAATGGGTTAATTTAGTTATGATTTTGAAAGGTAGAGGTCTCATAACCGTAAAAATTTGTGATGTGAGATCCCTTTTTTAATTATGTTTCTTGCTCTTCACAATTTATACTAAGGCGGAGTAAAACTCGATTCGATTAAAAAAATTAAAAAAAATTTAAATTTCGAGTTAAACAAATCGAGTTATTCAAGTTAATCGAGTTATTCGAGTCAACTCGATTTTTTTTTCGAATCGAGTTGAGTTTTCGAATTCGAATAACTCGAATAATTCGAATAATTCGAATATCAAACTATAATATTTTACATTTTTACCCTAAACTCTCAAATCTTTTTACTTTTCCCTCAAAACTTTTACTCCTTCCCACTTTCCCCCCAAAACTTTTACTCCCCTCCCATCTCAACCCTCCAATCTACCCAAAATTCATTTCCCACCAAAATTTTACTCTCAAAAACCCTCAAAATTTTTTATTTTCCCCCAAAATTTTTACTCCCTCCCACTTTTCCCCTAAAACTTTTACTCCATTCCCATCTCACCTCCCATCTACCCCATCCCCCCTACAATTTTTTTTAATATTTTCCCTTCAAAATTTTACTCCCCCTATTTATTTTCCCTCAAACTTTTATTCTCCAAAACTTTTTATTTTCCCCCTAAACTTTTACTTCTCACCCTTTACTCTCAAATAAAAAATCAAAATTATCCAAAAAATATCACTAAACATAAATAGTAATAATTTTATTTATATCTACTATTTATATTATTAAATTAAATTTCACATTTTATATTATTTATATTATTAAATTGTTTAGTCATTTTAAATATTTATATTAAAATTGAATTATTAATTATGCCATAAAATATTCATGTTAAAATTTTATATTGATATCAATTTCACATTTTATCTTTAAAATAACTTTTATTAAAAAATCACATTTTTACGTTTAATATATTTTTTAATTCTAAAATACATAGTGACAAGAATCTGAAGATAATTGAAAGAACTAAACAAGCAAAGAAGCTAACCCGTATATAAAAGATTAATAAATAAATTATTTGGTGTGAAAGTTAATAAAAAATTTGGTTAAGGTGGATAAATTTTATTACTATAGGTGACAATGGTTACAAGGACCCAAAATTACTTTTTAAAATTTAACTCGAACAAATATATTCGATTCGATTCGATTTGAATTCCGTCTCACTCGACTTGATTCGAGAAAATTTCAAATCAAATTAGGATGATAAAATATGATTCGTCAACTTAATTAACTCGAAATTTTTTCATTCGATTCGATCGAACGCTCACCCCTAGTTTATACTAAACCTTTTTGACAGTTGTAGTGGGGTTCGTTTATTTTTTATCTTAAATTATAATATTATTATAATATCTAATTTTATTGTGATTGTTATTTCTATACTAATCATAGGTAAACACATCATCTATTCAAACTTACTTTAATTCAGCCTAACCTCCGATTAAGATTAGTTGAACTAAAAATTATGATTTAAAATAAGAGATTGAGTTGAATTAAATTAAAAAATTGATTGAATCAAAGTTTAAATTAATTTTTATAATTTTTAAAAATTTTATTCAATCCAACGGAAATCAACTGATTTTAAAAACTTGAAATTAATTATTTATTAATTAAACTTGTTTGAAGCAACATATATTTTTTTATGTCAGAAATATTAATTTATAGGATTTACTCTGCAAAGTAGCTTTCGCCAAGATCGTCAACATTCACGTTCATTGAGCCAAGGCCCAAGATTACCATTTCATTGATCCAGTTCCTATAACAAAATTGCACAATCGCTTATATCATATCATATTATATTATATAAAAAAATAAAAAGGGATAAATATCAAAATTATATATGAATTTTGATTCAATGTGTAATCCTATATATGGGCTTTGAGTTTGTGTGATTTTATACATGAATTTTGATTCAATTTAATTTTCAAATCACTAACAACATTGTTGAATTATTACCATTTTACATTGGATATTACATACAAAATAGTTATATTAATCCAGTATGAAAATAAATATATGTCTTCATTTCTTTAAATGTGTATAATTGAATCAAAATCAGAGTTTCCTGTATACATAAGAACGAAAATACAAGTTTCATGTGTATAATTGCATCAAATAAAAGTTAATGTACCAAATTGCACATTAAAGCAAAATTCATGTATAAATTTGATATTCATGTATCAAATTGCACATGACAACAAATTGAGCATTTTATTTGTACAAATACCACATTACGCTTAAAAGCTTAGAGGCCAACTATGAATTGACTATACTAATTGTAGAAAGTTAAAAGTGAAAATTTTGAAAATTTTGAAAATGAAGTCACTACCAACTCAAAATTAAACCTATTCATGGGCCAGATTACTCACTTAAGCTTAAAGACTCATCTAAAATTTAGAAAGATTTGGACAAAAACATTAAATTAAACCAATTTTAAGTAATGACCAAACTCGGGCTTGAACATTAAAGTCTAAACTTACCCCGCTTCTTAAGATTGTATTATAGCACATAAAAAATTAAATCTATAATAATATATAATATTATAATGTAAATATTAAAAAATGCTAAGATGTGTACATATAAAAATTTAATAAATGAGAAAATATATAAATTATTAAATATTAAATTAATAATATATATATTTTTTTAAAAATAAAAAAATAATATGATCAAGTCTAAAATGAGTTTAAGTTTAACTTTACAAATATGATTTGGTTTAAATAAAATTTTAATATCATATTTCAAATTAAACTTGAACAAATGTAAAGTGAATTAAGATTAAAATAAGACAGGGAAGACTGTTCCCTACCACCAACTCCTCACTATTAGTGAATGTGTTACTTAAAAGGCAATGTCTAAAGCATATTGACTAGCGATATGTGTTAAGTTGCTTGCCACTTTGCCTGGGCGTTGAGCGATTAAGGCAACCATCACAAGCACAGAGCGAAAAATATGGTGGACCTCATGATTTACCAAAGATTAAAGCTATGGTGGTTTGAGTTAGAAGATATTAACGAGATGGTGACCGAATCACAACCAAAGCCTTACTAAACCCAACCCCATTTTCTCTCTCTTCTTCTCTCAACTTTATTTCCTTACCATTTTCATTGGTTTGCCTTCATATCATCCAACCTTCTATTTCCAAATTGGTTACTTTGTTATTTGGATGTGGAATCTTCCTAAAAATATATCCCTATTCAACATTTAATTAACTCGATATATAATGCAGTTATTATTTGTTTATGGATTAAATCACTATTTGGAATATGAACTTGACAATTTTTCTCGCATTGGGTTGAATTTTTTTTTTTTTGGTCCAAGTTTAATTATGAATTTGGCAATTATTCTCACATTAAAGTTTGAATTTGAATTTTTTCTTACATTGGGGTTTAAACTTTTTTTCATTCAAGTTAATCTCTGAACTTTGACAATTATTCTTATATTAGAGCCTGAACTTGAAAATTGTTTCCACATTGGAGCCTGAGCTCTAGGGTTTTCAAGGGCTAACTTAGACAAAAAAAAAGTTGAAGCCCCAATGTAGAAATAATTGTTAGGTTTAGGGCTAACTTGAATAATAATAAAGTGAGAACAATTGCTAAGTTTAGGATCTAATTGGACAAAAAGAAAAAGTTGAAACGAGAAGAACTTAAAAGTGAATTAACCATTTGTTTATTTATTTGGGAGGTTGGGGTGGGGGAGGTTGAAGGAGCATACAAAAATGATTGATTCTGGCCATGGCTCCCATAAAACACATTAGTTGATAAAGATTACTTACTTTAACTCCAATTATAGGATTAAGGTGATGGTCAAGGCAGCGATTTCCATCTCCTACTAATCATCATTTGTTAAATTAATTATTATGTTAAATATTTTCCACATTTAACTGTATGTCATCTCTGATTATCATCACCAATCAGACTAAACTCTACCCATTATCTTCCCAATTTGGCTAATCATTCATATTCATTGATAGATCTAGAGAATACTTTCCTTTATCAATAATCTTTGAATAAAACCCATTATAATTAGCTATAATTGAGCAACAAAACTGTAATCAAGTGTTAATATTCTATTATAACTAATTTTTGTATTATTAGTGTATGATTTTAGGTACCATCATTAAATCAAACAATGCGATATTATTAGAAATAAATTTAATTTTAAACTTTTTTAATGATACCCAGTATCTAATTTACCATGTAATGCAAAGTAATAATTGAATATAAAATAAGAGTTATATTTGTTAAAATCTGATTTTCATATTTCATCTTCGAGTTTAAGTTCAAAGAAAGTAGAATGAATAATTTATGACGCAAGGGTAAGCAAAGGGTGGTTTTAGGATTAGATTAAAAAGCAATTTGTTGAGGTTTGTCAACCACTTGATTGAGCAGCTGACTTTACAATTTTTTAAAGAAAGCTTCCTTAATGTAAAAGCGTGGGAAGGACATGGATTCATATACTTACTTTCGCTTAATCTTGGAATAAATTATATGTGTTTGAAAATCACGTATTTAAAAATAATATATAGTAAATAATAAAAAGTATGATTCGAAACTAATAATAATGTATAGTTAATAACACGTGAAATAGGTACAATATTAAAATAAAAACATTAGATTAGATTGTGATTAAAACACAAAAACATATCATATTAAGAATACAAATATAATTGTTTATTATTATTTTGTCATCAATTCTGAATCAACAACGTT
Source organism: Gossypium australe (assembly GCA_005393395.2). Taxonomy (NCBI): domain Eukaryota; kingdom Viridiplantae; phylum Streptophyta; class Magnoliopsida; order Malvales; family Malvaceae; genus Gossypium; species Gossypium australe. The sequence goes on from CM016616.1 coordinate 122,973,286, forward strand.
ATTCACATACACAAATATATAAAAATTTTGAATATAGATATGCTTATTAAAGTTTCAAATAAAAACTAAAAATTACTTTAGTTCAAATTGTAAATGAGAAAGTTTTATATGCATGGTGTTCTTGATTCAAATCTCATTATGGATAAATTTTTATTGATTTATAAAATATAAAAAAAAAAAGCAGACACACCTACATAATTATATAACATAATTTGCAAATAAAATTATTTTTTGTTGCTTTTCCAATTGAGTTGGAACTCGGTTGATTTGACACTAACTCAATTTATATAAGGCTTAATAATGGTATTGATAATTCACCTTTGAATAATACTCCAATTTTTAAATTGGGTTTTAGAGATGTTTTTTTTTCAAAAGCGGTAAATAAATTAGAAATTTCTCATTTTACTCAAAAATAGGGTAAATTTCCTAGTTGGTCACCTAACTTTTAAGGCGCTTTCGTTTTAGTCATCCAAGCGTTAAATCTCTAACGGCGGTTAACTGTACATGTCACATCATGTTTGCATTTTCATTTTAATCACCCAACTTTTAGGTCACTTTCATTTTGGTCACCTAAAACATATCTTTTTTAAGTATTGGTTGGGGTAAAAAAATCTAGGATTAAAGTGAAAAAGTGGTAGAAACTAAAAAAAATACACAAAAATTGTCAAATTGTACTTATTTATCCCAGTGCCGAAAATTATGAATTTGGGTTTTGAAATATAAATTTTCAAATATTAAGATTCAAAATTATAGTAGCAAATCCGTTGACATTATCAATGGATAAAATATTTTCAACAACCTATTTAATTTATTTTGATCTTTTGAAATTATTTTCAAAAATCATCAATGAAAATTATTGTCTTCCATTCTAAGCTAAAAGAAAAGAAAAATCCTTACAATTAATTTAGGGATAAATCCCAAAACTATACATGAACTATAGTTTAATGTGCAATTGTGTACATGAACTCTGATTTTGTGCAATTTTATACATGAAATTTTAATTTTATCCAATTCTTATAAACTATTAACACAATTATTGATATAACATCATTTCATGTTTATATATTGCATACATAAATAATTATATTTATTCAATATAAAAATAAATTAATGTATTTATTTCTTTAAATGTGTATGATTAAATCAAAATTAAAGTTTCACTTATACAGTTGAACCACAATTAGAGTTTCATGTGTATAATTATACAAAATTAAAGTTCATGTATACAATTGCACATTAAATCAAAGTTCATGTATAATTTTGAGATTTATCCCATTAATTTAATTAATTAATTTTATCTTCCATTCCAAACAAAACTCAATTTTTTCATCACTTCTTTACCCAGACAAAGAATAAGTAATTAATTTAATTAATTGCAAGTATTTTTCCCTTTACTTTTAGCTTAGCATGGAAGATTAGAGATTATATAATCAAAAGAAATTTAAGTTTTGTAGACAATTATTAAATATGAATTGTTTTGTTAAGGATCAATCTAGAAACATAAAATAAAATTTTAAAATTTAAAAGGAAATTAAATTAATTAAATTTAATATTATAATAACTTGGTTGACATTATTAATAGATAAATTTTTTTCAGCAACCTATTCAATTTATTTTGATGTTTTTAAATTTAAAATTTAAATAATTAAAAATATTAGAATTTCGATAATGGGATAAACAAGTATAATTTGACAATTTTTGTATATTATTTTAGTTTCTATCACTTTTTCACATTAATCCCTGATTTTTTTATCCCAATTAATACTTTTAAAAGAATTTTTTGGTGACCAAAATGAAAGCGAGCTAAAAGTTGGGTGATCAAAATGAAAGTGTAAACATGATGTGATATGTACAATTAACTACCGTTAGAAATTTAATGTTTGGGTGACTAAAATGAAAGCGCCCTAAAATTTAGGTGACTAACTAAGTAATTTACCCAAAAAAATATACAATATCAAAAATATGATTGAGGAGATTAGCATTAAAGGAAAGCTAGTAAAATGTTTGGTGGTAAGAGTAACAAATTTGAATGTAATCAAAGACTTAAGAATAAGGACAAAGTAGTGGGTGGAGTTAGAACAACTCAAAGAAAGATGATTTCTAGGTCTTCTTTTTGCACCCTAAAGTATGCTTTTAGCAATTGAGTAAAGAAAACTTAGAAAATTTGGTTTTAAAAGATACCAAAATAATTAAGCAAAGTGATGATTTGTTTTGGTTTAAATATGCTTTGGATGGACAGTGAAATGCAATGGTGTGGCAAACTAAGGAACAACTCTTTTGCCTTGCATTGCACTTTGGTGAGGCTAAATATTAAATAATAATAATCAAACAAATTCAACAAAACTTTTAACTTTTTACTATACTATATATATGGGAATGGTGGAATGTTTTTTTACTTTTATAAGAAGGATTAAAAAATAATCATGAGCTTCATTTATTTATTTTTATTTCTTAAATACTAATTAAAAATATGACGAGTTCTTAATCTTGTTTATGAAGTTAAAAAAAATAGTACCAATTTAACAAATGGGTTATAATAAATCTTTATTTAAAATGAAATATTGATAGATTTATATTAAAACTTTATTGAAGACAAATTCAACATTTTGAAATTTAAAGTAAAATAAAAACATAAATGATTATAAAAAAAAAAAAAGAACAAACAAAATTTTCCATTTCACAATAATAACAGAAATAATTATGAATGTTTAAGTATGAAAAATCTAAATACCCATCTCATTAATAATTTGTGCATAATAATATTTTTGGAATTAGATGGATTTAATAAATTTAATTGAAAATTTACTGATATTATAATTCAACCATTAAAGATACATCGATAAAAGTAAAAATCGGAAAAATTCTATTTGATTTGGTTTTAAAAGAAAATGGATTTTTTAAATGATAGTTTTAATAAAAGATAATAAAACCTTTAACAGTAAAAAATAAGAAAATGAAAATCAACTTAAATAAAAATATAACAAATTTACTTTCTCCAAAAATACTTTGTAAACTATAAAAGAAACTTAAAGATTGATTTTAAGAAAATATTTTATAATTTTATATACCTGAATTTAATTATTTTAAACATTTCTTAATATTTTATTTTTTCACAATTTTTTTAAAAAAATACTAAACCATATTTTCATTATATATTTGGCTTAATGGTATTTTTAGCCCTTAAACTTTTTCAAAAAAATCAATTAAGCTCCTACAAACTTTTTCACACCCAATTGAGTTCCTGAATTAATAAAACTGGTCAAATAAACCCTTTGACTAACATAGACAATTAGTAACTAATGATAACGTTGTCATGGTCATTAACAGACATGACAGTACAACATCATGACAAAAAATTCAAAAAATAAAATTATTTTTTAAGTAAGTATAGAATTTTTTTTTTTGTAAAAAACCAAGACCTAAAATGAACTTACTAAATTTAGCATTCTAACTCCCTACAATTCCTAAAATTTCCTAAAAGACCTTCAAAATCTAAGCTACTATTCCTATAGAAGACCCACTATTAATTGTATTGTACTGTTTTGCCCAACTAATTGACACTTTAATAGTTTCTAAAAGGCTCCAGTATAAACCTTGGAATACAAAAATATTCTTATTTTTCCATAACCACCAGGCTACCAAGCCAAAAAGCTTCAGCCAGGGGACCTCTAACCTTGGTAGCCACCTATAATTTCCTAGGTTTGTCTTGACTCATTCTAATAGATTGTCAGAGAATAATTGGGGTTGGCGATTTCCTGGCACTATATACCTCCAAATTTCTTTAGCCACTGGGCAGTCCCTAAAGACACGCAAAATATCTTGTGTTATGCTGGCATAATGGGCAAGCCTCATTTTGGCCAATACCTCTTCAAGCACATTCAAGATTTGTAAGCAACCGTTCTTTGCACACTAGCCACAAAAAGAAGTGGACTCAGTGCAGGCCCTGGTATTTCCACATGGTCTTCCACCTAGCATCATGTTCATTGCATGTGTTACCTTTTATCATGCGATAGGCACTCTTCACTATAAGGGCCCCATTTGACGTGTGTACCCAAAAGACTTTATTAGGACCGACTAGGGGGTAAGGAGGAGGAATATTAATTATATTTTTAAAAATATCATCTAACAATCGCTCTTTGAATGCCTCCAAATTCCATGCTCCCTCGTCTGTTACCATATCCTTAACTAAACAATCCGTGTTGGAGTTCCTCATGTGAGTCATATGTGGTTTAAGAGGGCCTACTTTTGAGACCCACGAATCTTCCCAACAGCGGATCGAAGTTCCTCTCCCAATAGACCAACATAAATTTTCTTTCAGTAATGGCCACACTTTCGCGATTCCTCTCCACGCAGCTGAGCAAATTCCTCTCATTATGCTCTCGGGAATTGTTTTTTTTCATTCCATACTTTGACCGCAATATACGGACCCATAGAGCATTCCCTTTAGAAACAAGATTAAAACCTAGTTTTAGTAAGAAAGAGGCGCCCTGGTCCTCCAAACGCCTAATGCCTAATCCTCTATTCGTAGGAGGTTGGCAAATAGAGCTCTAGTTTTTTCTGTTTTCCTGCACTAGGCCCCCAAATAAATTTTCTTGCCATATGTTTAATTTCCTCACATACTCCTTTCAGAATTTACATGGATTGCATAAAATAATTTGGGATGAAGAGAAGGGCTGACTGTGCTAAAGTAAATTTGCCTGCTATAGAGAGTTATTTTGCATCCCAATTGCACAACTTGGCTTTGACCTTTTCAGCCACAAAGTGCAAAGTAGAGTTGGTGACTCTTTTATGGAAAAGTGGGATTCCTAAGTATGATCCTAGCTCTCGAACCTTCTAAAAGCCCATAAGCCTGCTTAAATTATTACTTAGCCCCTCCTCTACTCTGTTGGAAAAAAAAAACATATTAGTTTTCCTTGCGTTGACCTGATGTCTTGAAAAACTATAGAAGTGATTATGAAGTTCTTTTAATAGCAATCCATGTTTCATGTCTGCTTTTAAGAAGATTACTAAGTCATCAGCAAAAAATAAGTGTGATATAGTTGGACCTGATCTTAATAATCTAATCGGTCTCCATTTCCTTAATGCTTCAGCTTTTGTTAATACTGCGGCCTAACCACTCCATACATAGGACAAACAAATAAGGTGATAGTAGACACCCTTTCCTTACTCCTCTTGCAGGTTTAAACTATTCAATGAGTACTCCATTCCATAAAATTTGCATGGTAGATATGGAATACATAATTACTTTTTGTAAAAAATCTGGAATCTCTGCTGCTTGGGTGGATCTATCTATCAACTCCCACTGAACTTTATCATATGCTTTCTCCAAGTCGATCTTAATTGTCATCCACTTCTTACTCTTTCCTTTCATGGAATGAATGACCTCTTGAGCTCTAATGATATTATCAGAGATGTTCCTGCCATTAATAAACATGGCTTACTCTTGTACAATGATTTTGGGAAACACCACCCTGAATCTGTTTGCTATAACTTTTATGACTAATTTATAAAGTACTGAACAGAAGCTGATAGGTTGAAATTGTGATATCTCCTCGGGTTGAGTAGTTTTAGGGATAAGCACTATAAGAGTATTGTTCAAATCTGGGTCAATAGGCTTGCCTCTGAAAACTTATTTAACCCATTCACAAACTGTGTTCCCAATATTGCTCCATTGATTTTAAAAAAAGAAGGCATGATATTCGTCACTTCTTAGGGCTTTTAATGGGGCCATATAAAAAAGGGTCGTTTTAATATTCTCATTTGAGACTTCGTTTCCAAGGAAGTCTATGTCATTTTGCTCTGATTAAGGGAAACAAATTTGGGGTAAATCTTCTGTCCTACTTGGTTTTTCACCATACAGCCTTTGAAAATACATTACTATTTCAGATTGAATTTCATCTGGTTTATATAGTCATTCACCATTTTCATTGTGCAATGCACTATGCGATTGACCTTTCTTTCTATGCATTGTCCGACTCTGGAAAAACTTTGTGTTTTTGTCCTCTGACTTAAGCCAGTCGCATCTTGATTTTTGTTTCCATAGTAATTCTTCATGGTTGAGCACTTCTTCAAGCTTCCCCCTTACATCAATCTCTCTTTTTGATAATGACTCTAAATTTTTCCATTCCATCTCTTATTGAATTTTACTTAAAGATTGTAAAAATTTTCGCTTGCGATCCCCGATATATCTGTAGACTTTTTTATTCCAATATTTCAAGCCTATTGTGAGATTTCCTAGAGTGGTAGCCATATCTCCGTTATATCGCCATAGATTATTTATAGTGTCTGAGAAATTTTGATGCTGAGCCCAACCAGCCAAAAACCGAAAAGGACGCCCTATTGGCATTGTAACAGCCCGATTTAGGGCCTAGTCGGAACGGTGGTGCGAGACCACAAGTCTGAAGTAGTAATATGAGTTTTTAAGGTATTTGAGATGTTTGCATGATGATATGAAAGTTTCATGTAGAAATTTTATGGAAATTTTCATTAAAGGGTCCATTAAGACTAAATTGTAAAAGTTGCAAAATATGAGTTTCTAGAAGCTTTTTGTATTAAATAGCTTTAGAATATTAATTAGAAGTCCTTAAATAGAAATTTTCCCAAATTATAATTTTTGGACAAAAATTGGACATGAGTTAGAAATTTGTAAAAGTTTAATGAGAATGACATTTTGGTCATTTATCTATTAAATGATTAAAATAGGAAAAAGATGACAAAAATCATTCTCATCTTCTTCCTCAAGTGCCGAAAATTTGAAGGAAGCCATAGCTAGGGTTCTTGAATTTTTCAAGCTTGCTAGTAAGTTCATCTTAGCCCCGTTTTTAATATTCTTCGTGTTTTTAGAGTCCTCGTAACATGAATTAGCTATTTTTAGCTATAAGTTGAGCTAAGATGCATGTTCAAAAATCTACCCATGTATAACATGTTTGTAAAATGATGTTTTATGGAAGATTATAAGAGTTTGATGTTAGATAAACATCTTTTTCTAAGTGAATTTCATGAGAAATGCTAGTAAGGACTAGTTTGTAATTATTATAAAATTTTCCATACATGGTAGAAATAGTGAGATTTTGTTATTGCTATAGTTGAGAAAATGAATCAGCTAAGCATGAAGTTCACAAAAGATGAATAAAAATCACTTTACGAGCCTTGGGGCAAAAGTGTAATTATGAGAAAGTTTAGGGGTAAAATTGTAATTTTTGTCAAAGTATGAGTTAAGAGTCAATTTAGTCAATGTGATTATTAAATGATCTAAACTATTATTATAGATCAAGAAAAGCGAAGCCCGGATCGAAACCGAGGCAAGAACAAAGTCGAGGACTAAATTGCATATCTATATACATTTTGTATATCGAGGTAAGTTTGTATGATTTCTAAGCTTTATGATTACTATCATTGAATTGCTTAGTATAGTGTACATTATCACCATGGAAAGGTTTAATGCTATGTTAAACAAAGAAATCAAAGAGATTAAGCATGAGAAAGTCCCGATTGAAGTTGAATTACCTAGGATACTCGATTTATCACATGAAATGAGAAAGTCCGTATAAGACCAAGCCAAGGCATGGCATCGGCAATCAAGCAAGTTATCATGTAAGACCAAGACAAGTCTTGGCATTGAAGAGTTATTATGAGATGAATACCCATATAAGCCCAAGCCAAGGCATGGCATTGGTGAGTCTCCAAGCAAAGATGTCATGTAAGTCTAAGACAAGTCTTGGTATTGAAAAGCTATCATGAGATAGAGATCCCATGTAAATCCAAGCCAAGGCATGGCATTGGTGAGTAACAAGGAATATTTCATGTAAGTCCAAGCCAAGGCTCGGCATTGACCAGTTCATGAGTAAAGATACCAAGCAAGACCATGTCAAGACATGGCAATGGTAAGTTCCCAAGGGAACTCATGAGAAAGACTTCGTATAAGTCCATGTCAAGACATGGCATCGACACCAAGATGAGAGATTCCATGTAAAACCATATCTAGGATATGGCTTTGGCATCGAGTAATGTGAAATGAGATTCAGTATCCTCGGTTATTCATAGAAATTCATCGGGTAAATGAGTAAAGAATAAATGAGAAAGCAAGAAAGCTAAGCAAGTAAAACTATTATTAAAGAATGCTAGCTAAGGCTAATTAAGAGTATTATTCATGTTATAAATGATGAAGTTAAGATTATGCTTACCATGACAGAGTATGTTAATCTATATGATTAAGTGACACAGGTACCTCGTTTACTTCACGAGCATGAGACTAGTAAGTATCATGAGATATGTAAGAACCAGTATGAGTAAGTAAGCTTAAATAGCTGAAAGTTATAATGCCATTGTTTATACCAAATGGTTTATGTTAAACAGGAATATTGCTATATGCATTACATGCAAACTTATTAAGCTAAATGCTTACGTCTTTTATTCTTTCTTTCCATGTAGTCCTGCTGTAACACCCCAAACCCGACCTAGACGTTACGACCGGATCTGGCATGTCACATGAAAGGAATGTTTAAAAAAAACTGTGCGTTCGTTAAAAAGTTCGTATTCTTTTTGAAACTCCGCGTTTTGTGGTTTGTTTATAAAAGCTGATTCATTTCAATGCCCATTTTACAAAGTTGTTATTAATTTGAATAAAATTGTATTTTTTGTGACAACCGAGCTTAAGTAATTTTGAATAAAAATAGTTTATAATCATTTTAGGAAAATCCCATATTGAACATTTAATAATGAACAGTAACCAAATTGAAAGCTAAAACCAAATAAAATACCAAAGGCCTTATTACAAACCCAAATAAAAAACCGAAATTTAAAATAAATACCCAGACCAAAAGTCCATGTAAAACTGAATGTATCTAATGCATGGCTACCTCGAGTCCATCCGGCTCCTCATCCGCGATCTACGAGTCACCTGAAAAGATAAGGGAGAAGGTGAGTCACCAAGACTCAGTGCATAATCCCCCTCCCGGTTAATGCAACATGCTTACACAAATCATAACCAAGCAAATATATCATGCACCCAAACCTAGCCATCCATAACTCCGTTTCTACCCCGTGTGGTACCAAACCACTGGTGGTGCCAAACCACTGGTGACCCAAAGTCACGAATAATCCATCTGTGGGGCCAACCCACGTTGTGATACCAAATCACTGGCGACAGTCCCGTTATGTCAAATGTGGGGCCAACCCACTGTGGTGCTAAGCCACTGGGACGAGTCGCTATGAGGTGCCAAACCTCTGGTGACCCAAAGTCACGAATATCAATAATCCAAGTGTGGGGCCAACCCACATTGTGATACCAAATCACTGGCGACAATCCCGATATATCAACTGTGGGGACAACCCACTGTGGTGTTAAACCACTGGGACGAGTCGCTATGAGGTGCCAAACCTCTGGTGACACAAAGTCACGAAATTAACTGTGGTACCAAACCACTGGTGGTGCCAAACCACTGGTGACCCAAAGTCACGGATATCAATCTTCCCCCTCCTCTCATCATACCCATGCAATATGACATAATAATTCGTATGCAGTATGACATGTATGCAAATCATATATCACAGATACCGTATGAAACAAATTACCATCATAATCAAAATAACAAAACGACATAACCAAGCCAATCAACCTCTAAGGGTATAATCGTAATTTTACCTACCAAGGGTATTTTCGTAATTTACCCACCAAGGGTATTTTCGTAATTTACCCACCAAGGGTATTTTCGTAATTTACCCACCAAGGGTATTTTCGTAAATTCGCACCTGCAATGGCCTTTCCGAAGGCCTAATGTTGCCACTAGCGACTTAGCTACCATTTCTGGTCCTTACCGGACTATTGGGCCTAAAACCCGATTTCGGCCCATTCGGGCCCACACACTTGTGTGGCCCACCTAGCACAAATCCAGCCACGTATATAAGTTCCACCTAGTCTAGTTCACTATATACTATATCATCATACAATTTACTCATATGGGCCCACGGGCCCATTGGGCCCACTTCGGCCCATCGTGGCCCAAGCAGCCCAACCCACAAGAATACTACTGATGGCCTCAACTATCGCGTCGAAGCCCCATACGTGCGCTCGCACGCTCGTGTGGCTACTATTACCGTGACCGGCACTTCGGCATTTGCCGCTCTACAACTAGAGTAGAGAGAGTTACACACCTGATAGGACTCTGGTGTTAAACCGCGCTGCGCCCACTGCTGTGCCCAAACGCCCACCAAGGTATGTTAACTCTCCTCCTGGAATGCTCTTTATATAGCTAGCTCTTCACCCTTCTTCTTTGTGTCTTTCCGATGTGGGATCCCTTCGTCAGTAGAGTTTAAATTCAACTGAAACTCTTGCCGTCCAATCCGCAAAATAAATACTCTCTTGCTTCTCATGAGATTCGAACTCAGGCTCCCTTGCAACATAATCGACACTGCTAACCACTTGGCCACAAGCTCCTCTTGTGTCTTAAACCATGCGCAACTAAATATAAATCTATAGCCCAATTCTAAGGTCCAAGTAAAAAGAAACCAAAATGCAAAAGCCAAGACTTGAACCTTGGACCTCCTTCCTTCCTTGTGGCGTCACTCCCTTGCTCCCTAAGTGGCGTCACTTTGCCACTACACCACACACTCCACTTGTGTCATTTTCCTCCACTTTTTATTCTTAAGGCCTACCTGCCAACTTCTAGGGTTTTTTCCGCCTAAAACCAAAATTTCCCTAAAGCCTAAACTTGATCCCGGGACTTCCTAGAAGCCCTCTAACCTTCCAAAATCACTTACCTAATAAGTCTAACTTGCATTAATACCGTTTTCTAAAATTTTAAACGCTACTACGCCTAAGGCCCATTGGGCTCAATCCTACTAGGCCCAATTTCAGGATGTTACACCTGCCAAGCTAATCTCGTGGATCATCGTCATTGGAGCTTGGAGCACACTATCAATCGCTATTTTGGTATAGCCAAGATGTTTATATTAAGTATGGCATGTATAGGAAGCATTTCATTTTAAGAAAATGTCTTCAGAAGGGCAAAAGTATGGGCTATCAAATTTATTATTCTTTTGTATGTGGCCAAGTGATAGGCCAAAATTGTCTAAGTATGTATGTTTATAAATGTCAAAGAAGTATACATCATTGTTCTTGTTAGATGAAGTATTTGAATTGATGATTGTAGCTTGAGATTGATCTATAATTTCAAGGTGGCAATTGGCTTGGTAAATAGCCTTCAAGTGCTCACACGGATAGACACACGGGCATGTGTCTAAGCCGTACGTCCCCTGCACCTTAGTACTTTAAGTTAGACTAGACCACGGTTTAAGCCCACGGGCGTGTCAAGGCCGTGTGAATATAGTCAGTGTCGGCCACGGTCGAAGCCCACGGGCGTATCAAGGCCGTGTGCTATTTGGAAGTGTCCACCACGGGTGGAAGACACGGGCATGTCTAGGAGTACACGGGCGTGTCCCAAGCCACATGGGCGTGTGACCCCTGTTTTAAGGAAAAGTTTTCGATTGAGTTTCGAAAGTTTCCAGATATGTGTTTAAGGCCTCGTAGGCCTATGAGATATATGAGTTGTTTAAGAAAGAGAAGTTTTTAATTCGGAACGAAATTTTATAGCCCGTAAATACAAGTTTAAGCAAGTTCAAGCATAATAATGTCTCGTATCTGGTCTTAGCCTCGGACTCTGGTGTGGGGTGTTATAGGCATGCTTAATTCTAGGCAAAGACTAATGAGTAAAGGTCGATGGTCAGACTTTATTCTAACTACATACGTTACTAGGCACTTTGGAAAAGTTTGAATCCAAGTAGCATTGCCTACTGCTCGGTCCAATCTTTCAAAAAATCCCTCTTTTTACCATGTAAAAGCTGGCCCTCGAAACCCCAGATTATGAAGATCATTGGACTCAATAAACTCTTTAAAGAAAGGACAACTGCTTCCAGTAATACCTCCCACTTTCTTCTCATTTTCAGCAAGAATAATATTAAAATCTCCTACAACCATCTAAAGGATTGAGTTGATAGGTACGGTTTCTTTTAGCGATTCCTATCGCAGTCATATTCTCGTTCTATTTGGGCTTCCATAGACAAAAACAATTAGAATTGCTTGGACGGGGACTCTAAAGGATACTCATTTAAAGATAAACTGAGGATGGTTTAGGATAATTTCAAGGTGGACTGTATTTTTCCAACCTCTCCAAATTCCTTCCAAAAACCCCTAGCTTTGACTTGGTGAGAATATGGAAAACCTAGTTTTGCAATTATCCCATCAGCTTTACCACCGTTAACTTTCAGCTCCAATGGACTAACAATGCCTAGCTTATACTCCATATTGTATTCTCTAAAAATAAGAGGAAATTTTTCATTCGCACACCCTTATAAATTCCAAGAAAAGACAGACAATGTAGAATTCATTTTTTAAGATAAAAAAATGTTTCCCATACATATTGCCTTGCTCCTTTCGGGCCTTTTGGCCTTTCTCCTACTTCTTTAGAAATCTCATTGGCCAGCCCTTGCTGAAATTGACTTTGAAAAGTTCAACTATATTGTTAACTAACTCAGTAAGAGGGACTTTTAGAGGGGTAGCTTTGAAAGGGTTGCATTTATCTTTGATGATTTTGTTGAGAATTTTGCCCTTTCGTATTCCACAATTCTTTCCCTCACTGATTCTCATTACTCCATTTTCCACTATATGGCCTACCTTCCCTATTTTGCCCTTTTGATTGTTGGCCTTAAAATTTAGTTGCAGGTTCTCTTTAAAGACTACTGCGGTGTGCCTCATTGTATCAAGAACGCCCTCCGTCAGAACCATTGTCACCTTTTGCAGGCCTCTAGAGTTTGGTTGGTTGCTGTGAAAGTCGACCTCCCCCAAGGCAATACCTGCAAAGCTCCATTCGTTCGAATCATCTTTTTATCTTTCTCGCGCGAACTCCAGATTGGCCAATTTTTCACCAACATCAAGCCTTTTTGCACATCCGCCTCGGATTCTGTTGGACCACAAAGAAACCATGGCCCGCCATCATCATTTTCTAGGTTCGCTCCCTCTTTTTCAGAAGCCCTATCTGCTACTCCTTTTGGGTCTTTCCAAGTCCGATTAATGTGACCTACAAAGGGTCCACCTGACTTCTCCATGGTTTTTTGTTTGGGATTATTCCCCACACCGACCCTCATTTGGCCTACTCCTTTAGTCTGCTGCTTAGATCTGTTGGGCTTGTGTTGATCTAGCCCTATGGTTTTTGGGATAGCTTCATTCCCTTTGTATGAGGCTGAGAGATTAATTGTCTTTTGGGTCGCGCTATTCTCTGACCCAATTTATTCAACAAACCTCTGTTGACCCAATTCTTGGTAAGAAGGACTAAGCTCATTAGTTTGATGGTAACTTGGGCCCGTGTGCAAATCTTCTCCCTCCCTTCCTATACCCAAACTAGAAGGGTTTGGACTCTTGTGGCCCATATCTATCCTAGCCTCATCTCTTTCTTCTCGACTGCTATCTTTTTCAACTAGGGTTCCTAAAACTTGGAATTGAGAACTACTAGTCCCCTCTTCGGACCCTCACCACTATTCTTCCTGCCTACCTTCATCGCGCGTTGGCCACGTCTTTCGACTAACATCTATAGGTCTTATTGGCTTGAATTTTACAATATTTCTTCTCTGTTCGCACCCTTCTTCCACGTTACTTCCATCCAATCCCTTCTGTTCCGTTGCTTGTTGAGGATAGATTTCTTTTATGTGTCCATAATGACTGCACGAAAAACAAACTGTAGGTAAATATTCATATTCGATTATTTGAACCACATCATTTACCATGACCTGAGAAATTAAGGCTTTGTCCAAGTTAACATACACTGCCATTTTCGCAAATTGTCCCCTAACCCCGTTGTCTGTATTAAAACCCAATTTTTCTACTTTCCCAATAAACCTCCTATTTTCCTCAGGATTCACAGCTTGTACATGTGCCTTGGCAACCCGGGAAGCCGAATCCATGCCATAATTGTGCTTGGATATAGTTGTACTGGGTCAAATTCCACAGTCTATGGTTGTACTGTTAAGTATTGCCTATACACGATCTAGATGCCTTAGCATAAAACTTTCTCAAAATCTTTCGAGTTCTTGAATTTAGCTAGGAAGTATCCGTTCTCTACATCCATTAAGCGGAACGATTGAAAGGGTTTCCAAAGCGAACAGACTTTGTTATGAAGCATTGAATACCTGATGCTTCTTCCTAAGAGTTTGATTACTAATGTGTATGTCACATCTTTGATTAAAATTTGATTTACTCAATCAAAAAATTTAATGGAGGGGATGCCATTGACCAATGAACATTCAATATCGTTTTTCGATATCTCAAAATCTCCTTCTCCATCTGCCCCTTCTAATGGCATTATTCTTTCATCCGCTCTGAGCCCGATTCCCACCAAGCTGTCTCTCTATGATAAGACCTTTTCAACAAGCGGTGTTGTGTCCATCTCAATATCTAGGTTTTCCTCCGTTTCCCTTATACAAACTTTCTTCAACAATCGACTCATTATTTCACCGTCATCTCTCCCTTCGTGCTCCGTGGAGTCCATAATTTTGTAGTACACAATATACTTGAGCAAATGGTTGTCCAAGCCTGGAATTATAAAAAAAAGATAAAAATTTATAAAACAATCATTAAAATTTATAGTAATTACTAGAAGTTAATTAAAACCATAAAGTTTTTATAATTTTTTTAAAAAAATATTAAAAATTGTTAAAATTAGAAATTTAATTTAGAAATTAATTAAAAGCCATATTTTAAAAAATAAATATTTTATAAAAATTATTTTTCTCATTTTTATAAAAATATAGCCACTGATCATTAATTAAAAAAAAGCCATTGATTATTAAAAAGGCCTAACATTTTAGAAGAACTTTCAATAGTACGCATAAGACAAAAAAAAGAATTCCAATGTTTGATATACTTAAAAATAAATTATATTAGTTAAATAATTTAGTAAAATGAGAAAAATAAATTTAATAACATTCAATAAATAATTTATATGGTTTTTAATTAATTTCTAACAATTTTAATAAATTATTTTTTTCTAAATTTTATAAACTTTTATGGTTTTTAATTAATATCTAATAATTATCATAAATTTTAATCATTTTTATAAGTTTTTTTTTATGAATATCTTATTAATTGGATGTCCATCATGATCAAGATAAAGTTTTAATGTAATTTAAATTCTAATAGTTATTAGAATTAAATCTCTACTTCTTTTATACTTCTTATGACTATAAATAAAGACTATGATAAATCATTGTAATCATCCCTTTAATTAATCAATAAAGTACATTTTCTATTACTTTTATATTTTCTTTGTTATTTATTCTCCATCTCACTCCAAATGTTATTCAAGTTGTTGTCGATAGCTATTGCAATTGCAATTTCAACTTTCAATTAAGGCCTACCCACTATGGGTAATTATTAGGACATTTAATCACTCAAATCTTTCACGCATGTTTGCAATGATAATTATGAAATAAAGAATCAAGACAGACGTTTAAAAACCTATTTTACTAGATTTATTGCATTCCCTACTAGCCCCCTAATTTTACCCGTATTTCTTACCACATCATCCATGATTCTTGTCGATTAAAAATAAATACATATCTTTTTTCTATATTGTGAAAAATGATATATTTACTTTGGTAGAAACCATAAATAAATAATATGGTAAAAGAATTTATAAAGTAATTTCTCGTTAAGAAACTAGAAATGTGGCAGCCACGTGTAAGTAGTTTAGTAACAGACCTACAGAGGTTGCCTCTCCTCCACGCGACTCATCCATCCCCATAAAACCCCGCCACTGCAATAGATTCCCTTCACTTTAAATTACATACTACAAACTAAATATATACTACATAGGTCACTCCTAGCATTACCACCCTTATGCTCTCTAATCTAATCTAATCTTTTCCCACATCCCTTTCACTCTCTCCTCTCTGAAAATTCTGAGTTTTGATGTTTAAAGAATAAAATCTGTTAAATCCTAATAGTTTTTTCAATATAAAATTGGAGTTGTTTATGATTAGATACGTTTAGGTGTTGGGAAGAGAGTGAGATTAAAGGATCGGACTGTGGAATTGAATTTTGTGAGTGCCTCCCCAATGGTTGCTGCTACCCTAAACCCCAAACACATGGGAGGAACTGGGATACTGCCGCCCTTGTTGCCCTCCGACCCCCACAATTCCATCCCTCCGCCCCCTCAAAATTCCCGAAAATGTTTGTCCACCTCTTCATGTCACTCAAATTCTTCCACAAAACACACGACTTCATCGGCTATTAAGAGGTCTCAACCGGTGGAGAGGAGACATGCGGTGACCCCGCCGTCTAATAAACCTATGCGTTTGAAAACTGACAACGCTAACAACAACACTGCTGACAAGGTTAGCAAAGCTACACCAGCTCCATCACCATGCCCCACAAAGAAAGAAACCACCAAGAGGCGCAAACCGACGCTGGAAACGAGAAGAACAGAGCAAACCGAAATTTCAAAGACGGAGCGGTGGCCGGCGAGGTTAAGGCTACCCAACTCGGTGACTAGTAGAAGCATGGCTTGCACCGATGAGAGGAAGAGATTAAACGGTTCTGTTAATGGCAATGTACTTGGGCCACTGCAAGATTCCATGGCTGATAATAGAGATATAACAGCCGTTACTCCTGTTGAATCTAAGGCTCAACGTGGTCTCGCTGCTTCTGATACTGAAAGTGTTTCTTCCGGTAGTACGTCAGGTTCTTCACAAAGTTCCTCCGCTAACGTAGACGTTAAGCGTGGGCCTCTAGGAATAATGGTCTCCGCTCGGTCCTGGCAACAAACTGCTAATCGGGTATGCCGGTCCCATCCTGGCTCGCCCGTTCATAAGAAAAATACAGCGCGCACTAAGCTAATTGTACCAGACAAGTTCGGAACTGATACTCCTTTTTCGTCTCCAAACGGCGTATTGAACAGCAGAGGACAGTTACCGCCAATTCATGGGCCAGTTCGGCCTGCGTCACCGAGTAAGCTTGGGTCATCTTCAACGAGGGGAATGAGTCCTAGACTGAGGAATGGGTTGGATGATAATTTGGTAACTAGGCTGTCGATTTTGAGCTTTGTTGGTGATGGTTTTAAGATTGGGGAGAACAAAGTTTCGGATGCTAATTTGTTGAGGCTACTTCATAACCGGTGGTTGCAGTGGCGTTTTGTTAATGCTAGAGCAGATGCTACTCTGTCTTCCCAAAGGTCTAACGCAGAGGTACGACTCTAAGAAGTGACTTTGAATTTCTCTCGTTGTGTTTGTATGCTTCATCAAGTTTGCATGCTTTACTATTATAATATTCACAGGAATTCGCTTTTACTGTAATTTTGGCAGTACAGCTCGCAGCATTAAACGTTGCATACGAACACCATTTTGAGGATTTTGGCTAAGTTTTACTTTTAGAATGTTGCCTGGCTGCACGCAGTTTGTTTTGTCTTACTGTCTGGAATTTCAGGGTTTTGTTAATTAAAAAAAAAGAGCTCAAGAACAGTCCAGACAAACAATTGAATTATGTCTGATAAAAACAGAGAGTGGTGTTCTTGGTAGAGCTGAAATTCTTTAGGCCACTTCTGCTTGATCGAACTTGGCACCCTGCCGTTTTTGGTTGTAATTGCTTTTATGGTGTAGAAGTTATGTAGTATGAAAGCAGCCTGTGAGAGTTGTTTTGTGGCTTAAAATTAGTTTAATCATGTTAGGGAGAGAGGCTGCAGTATTGGTGAAAATAGAAATTTTCCATAAGAGTGTAAAGGGATATTTTTAGTACAATCTATGATAAGTGATGACGGATAGAATTGGATCAAAGAGATTGCATGCCTGATTTTTACAGGTTTTTCCTTCAGACCAAATCCAGAGGCCATGTGAGACACTGAGATCAGTAGGTTTTGATTTTGAAATAATATTGGAAATCAAGAATGCTAAATGTTCTAGAGGAGCATGCTGGTTCATCAGTTGCTGATTTTCTTGCACTAAGGAACCAGTCAAAGAGGGCATTCATTATGCTGGAAACAACTTGATCAAATTAGAGGCAAGCAGAGGTTGCAGATTGTATGTGTCTTGAAATAGCTATGGTTGATTACTGATTGACATCTCAGGAATGAGAAACAAGTGAAATAAAAGTTGCATTGATTTTTTTTCATATTTTAACTTTCGATACAATTAATTCATTTTAATCTTTTTTGCTTTGCTTTGTTTAAGATGCTTCAGTTTTTTTTAACTGTCCTCTTGTTTCTCAGGATACTAACAATTTATGTTGTCAATTATCTTCATTATAGTTAGTTAAAATATGACAATGAGTCCTTTTGCTATCATTTCTGATAACAAAAAAGCCCTCTATAATGCATGGACAGCTACCTCAAATAAATTTTTCCATCTCTTGTTCCTCAGATTAGTTACAATTATTGTTTTTTATTATCTTCATTAGAATATGAGGAAGAATCCTTTTATCGTGTTCATATAACAGAAAAGCCTCCATAATGCATGGACAACTACCTCAAAACTGCGAGAATCTGTTAGAGCCAAAAGAACCGAGTTACAGTTGCTGAGGCAAAATTTGAAGCTGATTTCCATCCTCAAGGGGCACGTAAGAACCATCTCTCCCTTGTTATTTCCATCATGTTAAAAGTCAGGGCAACGAAACTGCACACTTGCTTGCTAAACAATTCTCTCTTTACTGAGGATGTCATTTGGATGGAAGAATACCCACCTTTTATCCACAATTCTGTAACCAGGGATGCTATTTACTCTTAATCTAATGAAGTTCAGTTTACTATGAAACAAATAAAGAAAAAGAACCATCTTTCCCCTGTGGATGTGTTTCTTGTTGACTTTATTTTTTCTTCATTTGTTTTACTTATTCTCATCATTTTGATCTCAATTATTGCTATTTTCTCACTGTCTGCCTCTTTGGCTGTGTCCCCCCCCCCCAAAGTTGTGCTTGAAGCTGCTCATCTGAAGAAACCTGGAATTCATATTCTTGTCTTTTATAACCATCGTTTCTTTCAAATATTTGATTTAAATTGCATGTTTCAGTTCATGAAATCGAATGCTTTTTCATCTAATGACTAATTATTGTCGTTGATGAGTGTAGATGATATTTTTGGATGAATGGACTATCCTGGACCATGATTATTGCAGTTCTTTGTCTGGGGCTACTGAAGCTTTGATGGCTAGCATGGTCCGCCTTCCAGTAGTTTGTGGGGCAAGGGTAAGTTTCTTCTTCTGCGTGTTGACAATTTCCTATAAGGTTTGGCATTTTAACTGCCAAATTAATTTATTTGGGTCTTAAAAGAAACATCGTGCTTGTCTTTTTATTTGTACAGGTTGATGTCCCAAAATTGCAGGATGCGATTTGTTCAGCAGTTGATTTATTGCAGGCAACAACACTCTCTATACACTCGTTGGTGTCAAAGGTAATGCTTTTTCATCGCTCTTTCTCCCCTCACCCTCTCCTCATTCTTTTACATGCAAACTTTCAAAAAAAATTTAAGTCCCTTAAAAAACAAGATAAAATTATATTTTTACCTTTCAAAAATATATAAATCAATTCCGTTCACAGTAAAAGAATTTATGGATTTGCCCTTGACAACGGATCTTCCCATCGAAGTGGTTTTAATCCTCTATGAAATGCAGATTTTAATGATTTTGATCGGTTCCTTTATGCTTGCATCTTTTTTCCTTGGATGATAGGTAGCAAAAGTAAATTGTTTGGCATCTGAACTTGGAAATTTACGTTCAAATGAGGTCTTATTACTTTATCAATGCAAAGAAATTTTGTCAGCAGTTGCAAGCATGCAGGTAAAATTCTTTATCTGTTTCCATAAAAAATCGGCAGATATAAAATATTGTGTTAAAACTTGAGGGTTGTATAATTAGCAGGTGAAGGAATGTAGCCTTAGAACGCACATTTCACAACAAAACCGTTTACCTTCCACCTTTGACAACACAATTGGAAGGCTCATCTGATTTCAATTACGTCCTCTATCACCAACCTGACAATAGATTGCCATTCCAATTCCTGGGGACTACGGTTCCAATGCTAATGTACGACTGAATTATACATGAAAAATTAGGTGAAGGTAGGTTAGATACCTTTCTTTTTAGTTTTGTATAGGACAGGGGAAAGTGTGTAAATATGTATAAATGTTGCCAGTCTGATGATTTGTAATATACAAGGAATGATGGGTTTATATGCACTTCTTGGGCCCAATCGTAATAATAAAAAAGAGCTACGTGGTCACATAACAATGAAGTTCGTGTAGCTGTGAGTGAGCCCATAGCCAACCCATATGGAGTCAAAGTTTGACTTCAGATATTGTATAAAAGTTATTACCTTGAATTGGGCCGCCAAAGTAGAACGCCGACGTTCCGCTCCCAAAGTCAATACAGTTAAATTCAAAGAGAAGCTTCTCACCACTCTATTTACTATCATCTTAATTATATAATACTAATAAAGATTTTTAATAAAACAACTGTTATGATTTTAAGATGAATAGGTTATGATAAACAAACCCATGTGACCTCACCCAAAAAGTCGTCCTTTTAAAGCTAGTAGTTATGCCAACCAACTAAATAGATGTATTAGCTTATGGTACGCAACATTTAAACGTGGATGGTATCACATCTATATTATTAATAAGATAGCTTTTATTTTTATTTTATATAATTATAAGATTACACTTTACACAAATGATAAAACATATATTTAAAAAAAAAAAAAAAGAAACTCAAAAATCATGGTTGATGCTGGTAGTCGTCACTAGTTTGCTACTGTTTGTCTTTATTTATTTGATTGGAATAAATGTACAACTCGGGGATGAAGTCAATTTAGGTTTTGAAATTGGGAGTGATTTTAGTTGAATTTTATATATCGAGTTGGAATCATTTATATTTCCCATTACTTTGGCATTTGAAATATAATGGGAACACACATGGCAATGGTTTTGTAGTAGCGGAGAAGTCTCCAACACAATATATATGGAGTTGGAGGAAGAAGGTTCCTTGAAAGCTAACAATGGGGTTGGTTTGGTTTCTTCAAAATCGTACATGCATGTATAACGTTGAAGATTCCCCCCATGCATTGTTACAGTATATTTTAGCTACCAACCGTGAAACAACAGTTATAAATTAAATAATGGAGTTGTTAATTAAAAAAGAATGAATTGAATTGAATTAATTTTTAAGTATAGCAATGAGAGACCGGAGAATTCTTCAAATGCTGTCTACACCGAAATAAAATATTCAATAGAAGAAAATGAATCTAAAACAATATAATTCCTACAAAAGAATTCAGGAATTGTTTAGTTGACTTCAACTTTAGGTGGCATCCGTATTACGACACGTGGCTTTTTAGCAGGATGTGGGCTTTCCACTTCTTCATCGCCGCCGGAACCAAACAATTTTGACAGTGAGAATTCTGGCAAAGCCGGAAGGTTGAGGTCAAAGCCCCGCTGGCTGGTGGTACTGGTGGACGCTGATCTTTCAGACGTCGTAACGCCTCTACCAGTCCCAGCACCGCCTTCATAGTGCAAACGCTTGTGACCTCCCAAGGCCTGTCCGGAAGGGAAGCTTTTATGACAGATGGAACACTGGTGGGACCTGCCGCTTGGGTTGGAGGTGGAACTGGAAGAGGTGGTTGTTGAGGTTGATTGGTCATCGTTAATACCAGATGAAAGCTTACGGTGGCTGGCTTTGTGGCCACCCAAAGCTTGGTAAGAGTTGAAGGCCTTGTTGCAAACTTTGCACTTGAATCGAAGTTGTTGATCCGTTGGAGTGGGAGAGCGGTGGCGGTGAGGAAGGGTAGAGGCGGAGGAGTCAGTAGAGCCGCGAGCGAGCATGAGAAGGCAGAGAGCAAGGTATTCTTCCTCGGTGGGGACGTGGTCCTCGGAACGCGGCCGCTTAGAACGCTTACCCTTAGTAAAAGAGTCGAGGCAATGGAAATTGGTGCAAGTATGAGAATGAAAGTGAAAGGGGGGCGTGGCAGTGGCAGGTGTTGGAGAGTTGAGAGCTTCTAAAGCCATCTAATTCAGAGAGATTTGGTGTATTGAGTGGGAAGAGAAATTAATTGGGGAATTGTGAGATGAGGAGTGAGTGGGGGAGAAGAGGTGGTTTTAAAGGGGGCGGAGGGAAGGAAGCTGCAAGACAGGTGGTGAGAAGGTGAGTGGAGAGTTGATCGAGTCAAAGAAAGGCGATTGAATCTGAGAATAGTAGTAAGAAAGGGACAAGGAAAGTAGAGTGTGGGTCCACTCCGGAAGTGTGTGAAATGAATGAATTTAGATACTCGGCTTTCCAAGTCAACTAGTAAATTCCCCAAAAGGGGTTGAGAACGCAGGACCTACTGTCACTACACCCCTTTTTGTGCAGTGATTGAAAGCCGTCGAGGATGTTCATGGTCGGTAATGATTAATTCTTCTGTTACTTCAACCACCATATTCCATTGGAAACAACGTATCGTTCACTCCCACTAAACAAAAGAACTGTCGGTAATAGTAATAAATGAAAGCGGCGGCAATCCCTACGTCGACTCAACAGCTTTCAAAACTATTCTCATGAATGGTTTGGTTGCTTTTACTAAAACAGAATTAATGGGAGATTAAAATAATCAAATATTGAATTAAACCAACTTGGAATAGAATAACCTCTTAAGTCATCTCTTTGCTTTAATTAAGGGAGTCATTCAACAATCCACTCTTTTATTACCTCAACTTATCGCATACTTCAAATTCCATTACCGCCATGCAAAATTGGGTTAAGAATTAAAAAGAAAAACTAATATTATGAATAATAAAATATATGATTTAAAATTAATTAATAATCACAAATTAAATATTCATTATTAAAATAAAAAATAGATTAAATTGTGAGTTAAATAAAATATAATACAATTAAAATGTAAATATTATTTAAGAGTAAAGTTTTTGTATTAGTAATAAAATTAATATTTTATTGATGTAAATACCACGGTTTAAATTCAATCACATGCAAAGTTTTAATTGAGGTTTTTCAAATGAAAAGATTAAATACTCTCGAATAATATAATTTATTTTAATTACGGAATGATATTTTTTTTAATTTTCTTAACCAAGTTGATGTCCAGATGATCTTTTATTTTTTTTTTTTTGTGAGGCATCCATGGAACAAGCTTTTTGGTGGTAGAGAATGTTCTCAATGAGTTTTGTGTTTGTTTGGGTCACAAGGTTAACTCTGCTAAAACCCAATTGTTTTTTTCATCTAATGCGGATAGGTGTGTGACAAAGGGCATTGTGTATCGTCTGGGCTTTCATTTAACGATGAACTTGGGCACATATTTGAGGCTTCCGTTTTTTCACCAATGGGTTATGGTTTCTACATTTTTGTTGTGGAGAAAGTAAATAAGAAACTTCATATTTGGAATGTGTCATTGCTATCTATGACGGGACAAGTTACGTTAGCTAAGTCAGTGCTTTTAGCCATCCCTAGGTATTTTATGTTGGTTACTTCTCTCCTAATTAACATTTGCAAGACAATTGAGAAGTTGGCTTGAAGCTTTACCTGGGGTGCACAAACAAGGAAGCAGAAGCCAACTTTAGTAGGTTGGGCGGAGGGTGTCAACCATCCGAGTGTGGGGTTTGGGTGTTCGGCTATTACAAGAACAAAATCATAGCTTTTTGATGAAGTTGGGTTTTAAGCTTCTTACTAGTATGGATACTTACTGGGTGCATATTTTGCGGTGCAAATAAAATTTCAAGTAGGGATGCTTGCTAATTATTTATAAGCTCGTTTTTTGTTTGAAAATCGTTAGCACGTTTTTGGAAGCAAATAAGGAACGATATATGTCAGACTATAGGTGAGGGTAGGTCGGTACAATTTTGGTTTGATACATGGATTGCGAAGCCTGGTCCTTTAGTCCAAAACTGTTGCAACTTAGTGATTGCGGATAATAAGGTTATTGTAACAGCCCAATTTCGGTGAAATTCGAACAATGGTCTTGAGATCACAAATTCGAGCCAAAAAAATAAAATTTATTTTATTTTATTATATGATCCATATTATACTAGAAATGTCGTATGAAAATTTTGAAAAGAAAATTTTACCAATTATGTGCTTAATTACGAAAAGGACCAAATAGCATAAAATGCAAAAGTTGAATTCTAGTAGCTATAAGGATTAAATAGCTATGGAATTCAAAACTAGAGGTCCTTATATGGTAATTAGACCATTAAGAAAAGTATGTAGATTTTTCTTGATGATTCACCCATGGAAATATAGAAAAAGGGCAAGGACTAAATTGGAAATAGAAAAATATTTAATTAATTAAAAAGATGATAAAAGATATCATCTTATTTTATGTCATCTTCAACCTAAAAACACATGAAAACCCTAGGTGAGAGAAAAGAAACTTTCAAGGCCTAATTGGGTAAGTTTCATTGTCCTGTTTTTAGTAATTTTGATATTTTTGGAATCGAGATAGCTTAATCTCTTTATTTGGGGGATTAATTTGAAAAGTTATCAAAGTATGAAAATGGGTCATGGATGTATATGCTGGAAATTAGAAATTCATGGTAGAAAATGAAAGATTATTGATAGATAAACAACTTTTACAAAGTAATTTTTGATGAAAACATGATTTCGGGACTAAAATGTAAACTTGTAAAATTGAAGGAAAAATTCTAAAATTTTACGAATACATGTGCTGTTAATTTTTTAATGGGGCTTTGGTTAAGCTTGGAATAGGGAGTAATTTTCACAAGTTTCATTTTCCGAGCCTAGGGACGAAAACAGAATTTATGGAAAAGTTAAGGGCAAAATGGTAATTTTGCCTAGGATGAAAATTTAATCCACATGAATGTAAAATATGATAAACAGATGTTAAATTTACTCGTATGATCCGGATAGACCAAATTTGGAGTTAGAATGAAGAATGAGGAAAATGTCGGATTAGTAGATTTTACGTACACGAACCTTTGTCGAGGTAAGTACGTGTAACTAAATTGTATATGTTTTTATTCTTGATTTAAATGTCGTGTTTGTGAATTTTATCAATGTCATATATATATATATATATATGAAATGATCACCTACTCGATATAGCCCGATAAATGAAAATGCCCGATAAAATGGTAAATGAATAATATGTTACTTGTTTGCTTGACATGAATGTGGAATGTGTTTTACTCGAATTACATAAATGTTACGGAGGTATGAAATAATCAAATACCCGATAATGCTTGAAAAGTGTTTAAATCCCGGTTGAATAAATGGAAAATCGATAGATATGTGATTTCCCGAAACGAAAGAGGTCCTGCATTTGTTGCGGATAGGATTTAGCTCGGATGAGTAATCCTTCGACCTCAATTCTAATAGGATTTAGCCCGGATGGGTAATCCTAATATAAGTCCTCTCGAGCATATGTTATGGATTAGATTAAGCCCGGACGGGTAATCCAGATCAAGCTATTTAGAGCATATTTCATAAAAAAGATTTAGCTTGGACTGGTAATCCTATTGTTTTTATATATGTGGCTCGAGAGTGTACTATCTGAAATGGTACCTTATGGGTACTGGGTACCATTGAATGTGAATTGATGGATCCTGATTTGTACACCTCAAGTGTACTACCTGTGTATCCATTGATATTTCGAAAAAATTCAACGGGTAAAGTTCTGACAAGAGCAAAGATGAATTGAAAACAAATTGACATGGAATAATACATATGATATGGAAATATGACATGAAAAGAATTTTACATGAAATACAAGAAGATGATATTTGTATATGGAAATTACTTGATGAGAATGTTCATCCTTGATTATAGACCAGTACACCTTGAATGTACTACTACTTGTGCGACCTTAATTCTCGAATAAAATGGGTAAAGTCATGCCATGAAATGATCTGAACTCGAAAAGAATTACTATGAAGCTATACTTGTATTAATAAGAGATGTCTATACATGTTAAATGAATACATGTTGTGGAAAGCATATGTGCATGGGGACTTGATTGTTGTTGAGGCCATACATGTTTTGATTTACTATGGAATATATGTCAAACAAGGGAAATGAGGATGTGTGTAGGGCTTGAGATCAAAGTGGTTGAATATGCCTTACTTAGTTACCTCAAATAGGATGTATGGTAAGTTAAGTACCATGTTATACGAACTTACTAAGCATTTTATGCTTACTTAGTTTTATTTCCCTATTTTAGAGTAAATCGGAAGCTTGTTGGTTTGGAAGCTCGGCAGAGATCACTCACACTATCCATTGGCCCATGACGGTACAATATGGTAAATCAACTATGGTTGTAATGGCATGTATAGGATATGTTCGCCATATTGGCATGTAAACATGAACGATGCTTGTAATCTAGCCATTGGAATGGCTAGTAATGATTGTTTTGATATACTTGTAATTTCATATTATGTTAGCCACATATATGTTAAATAGTTGATCAAATTATGTCTAACATGAGGATATAACCAAGGTAAGATTGTAAACATGTATGCATGAAATGATATGCCATGATGATGGATGGAATATGCTTGATTAGAATGCTTGAAATGGTTAGTAATTGTATGTGATGATATATCATGTTAAATGGTAGAATTAACTTAAATAAAATGCTTGGATTTGTTGGGTTATGAATGCAAGATGTGGTGTAGGATTATGACAAAGATTGGGGTGAGAAATGAAGCTAGGAATGGCTTTATTTTTTCCACACGGGCAGACACACGGGTGTGTGTCTAGACCGTGTGTGACACACGGCCTGGTGACACGGGCATGTGGTTAGGCTGTGTGTCCTCTGCACCTTAATTTTGAGAAACAAAATGCTCAAAATTGAGCACACGGGAAGAGACACGGGCCTGTGTCTCAGCCGTGTGTGCCACACGGTCTAGAACATGGGCGTGTGTCTTGGCCGTGTGAAACCTGCACCTAATTTGAATTAAATTAATTAACCACACGGCCCAGCACACGGGCGTGTGGCATGGCCGTGTGGCGTAAGTCAGTGAGCAAAGTAAAATGAACACGGCCTGTAGCACGGGCGTGTGAGCCCTGCATCTTGGAAAATTTTTGAAATGTCTCGAAAAATTCTTAGAGGTTCTGATTAAGTCCCGACTTGTATCTAATGCTCGTATTGGGCCTCAAGGATCCATTTAAGGGACATTAAGAATGATTTCGGAATATGAATATTAACTTACATGATTTATCTGTAAATGTTTTTGAATGTTTCGATAATGCTCCGTAACCTTGTTTCGATGATGGATACGGGTTAGGGGTGTTAATTTAGTGGTATCAGAGCTACAATTTAGTTGGTTTTCAGACTGAGCGTAGCATATTTGAAGTCTAGAAATACATGCCATTATTTAACCTGTGAATTGTTTTACAAATTGAAGAGATGCTTTCGAATCGAGCTAATTCCGATGACTCCGAATGAGATACTCAAGTATTTGAGTAAAATGTTACTGGTGATGGAATAGAATTCGAAAAGGTATGGATAGATTTTTTATAGTACATGAAAATGATAAGTGTTATATTATATGAGCATATATATGAAAGTTAAATTTTGAGGCTTACGATCTCCACACATTTACCAATATAGTGTTATACAATGAAATTCACAAGATTTATATGGATTAAGCTCATGAATGTGGAACTAAAGAGTTCAAAGGCTAAATGACTAATGATGTAGTCAGAATGAGAATGGGTTAGTAAGTAAAAACGGTATTAAAAGAGATATCAGATTTTTCTGAAGATTATTCTGAAGATTATTCTAAGTATGTGATGTCACTGTTAAGGAAGAAGTTATTCATGAGTAATTGACTTATCCAGATATGATAATTACAGAACGGATTAGCCGAAAATTCTTCTGAATTCACTCTTTCAGTGAACTGAATAATGTAAGATTAGTGATGACTTTATTGGTCAGTGGAATAGTGATAAAACTGCGAAGATATTTGAATACAACTGTTATAATTGAGTATATTACAGCAACATCTTTTGGGTACTCTATAAGTTCTGTTATTATCAGAAGCATATGAAATTGTGCATGATAAGATGCAATATTCATCGTGTTGAAAAACTAGTAAATTATGATAAATGGAATTACTGAAAGTCTGGTTGATTCATGAGCGGTATTGCTCTATTTTACTTGGGTTGCTAATTCATCATGAATGATATAAGATTTGATGATAATATTCATGTGGTACTACTTTCTACTTCTACTGATTGAAGCCCTGAATTGAGAATGTGCAAGTTATATTCTTTTTGTCATAGTGATTTCCACTGAGTATGTGTTATATTATTCTTCTGAATTTTTTCTGAGATATCAACAATCTCTTTAGTATGTAAACCTGGGTTATCTACGAAAGATTTTCTTTAATTGGAGGTAATTACATTCATTACCGATATAAATATTGACTTGATCATGAGGTATGGTGATAGGGATCACAGATTATAGAAACTGTATTACTGCATTGGTTGTTATTGGGGCCACATTCGGTTATCCCTCTTATAAATTGAGGTACATTATTGATATTGAAGTGTTGCTTTATCTGTAGGGCTGAAATGTCAGTCATAATACAGCACTATGGTTTTGAATCTATTTGATGGTTCTGGCTTTGGAAAAACTCAAAGCTTCAATGTTAATAATTGAAATAGCTACATTGATGACATAATTATTACCGAAAAGATGTAAGACTTGAATGAACCGATAAATATCAGTAAAGTTTTGACCAGTTGTAAGCTCTGTTGACCGAAGTATTAATTCTTGTTCAGCCTGAATCGGGTAAGGAGTTTGTTATTACAGAGATGTATTATTGAATGGAATTATACTATGCTTTGATG
The DNA here is from genome assembly GCA_005393395.2 of Gossypium australe. NCBI lineage: Eukaryota > Viridiplantae > Streptophyta > Magnoliopsida > Malvales > Malvaceae > Gossypium > Gossypium australe. The sequence continues at coordinate 123,002,116 of CM016616.1, forward strand.
CAGTAAGACAAAGTAATAGCCTGTACTTTTAGACAATTAAAAACCACATGGAAAGAATTACCCGATACATCATTTAAAATTGACAGCTATTGTTTTTGTATTGAAATCTGACAACATTTCTTGTTTGGTGAAAAATGTCATATATTCACCGATTGTAAAAGTTTAAAGTATCTGATGTTGCTAAAATATTTGATTTTGAAATTGTATATATGGCTTGAATTATTAAAAGACCCTGATTTGGATAATTGATTATCATTCAGGAAAAATAAATATTGTTGCTGATATATTGAGTGGAAAATTGTTTGTTTGTTTTATGAGCAATAAATACTTGATTGCTATTGTCTGATGAAAGAATAATTTTAGCTGAGTATAGAGCTTAACCGATGTTTCTACAACAGAACAATGCAACTCAGGAAAGTGATAATGAGTTGTAAGTTAAATGAATACAGTGTAAAATAATTTCTGATTCAGAATTTCAGAATAGATTCGGTGAATGTCTGTTATTCAGAGACAGAGTCTGTGTACTGAAGAAATTAGAGCTTGTACTGAAAATTTTACATGAATGATCACAGTGGTACTATGTCTATTTATCTGGGGAATGATGAATTGCATAATGATTTGAAAAGAATGTATTAGTAGCTCGGAATGAAAGGTGGTATTTCTGAATCTATATTTAAATGCTGGATGTATCAGCAAGATAGAAATGATACTTTCAAGATGGTTATAACCAGTGAAAATACTGAAATGGAAATGGGACGTAGTTACTACGAATTTTATATCAAGATTCTCCATGTCTATGAAAAGAAAGATACTATTTGAGTAATTGTCGATTGTTTAACGAAGCCTACACATTCCATCTTGGTATGAGTGGATTTCCCACTTGATAGATTGCTTGAATGATTTATTTTTGAGATTGTCAGATTATATGATGTGCTAGTTTCTGTTATTTCTAATAGAGATCTACAGTTCATATTCTGATTCTGAAACAAGTTACAAGAAACTATGGGTACATGGTTACATTTAGTACGATATTTCATCCTCAGATGGATGATCAATCTGAACATATGATTCAGATTTTGGCAGATATGCTTCGATGTTGTGTACTTGAATTTGAAGGCAACTAAGAAAAGTATTTGTCTTGGGTTGAAATTACTTATAATAGTTAATAGTCACATATAAAATTATAATGTACGAGGCTTTATATGATCACAAAATACAAAACTCCAGTGTTTTGGATGGAGTTCAGTGAGAAAAGATACATGTGGTAGTTTTGATTCGTTGAACCCAAAGAGAGATGAAAGGGACTTAAGATAGTTTAAAAGCAATATTTATCTCAGGAATCCGATGTGGATCTAAAATGAAAAGAAATAGAGTTTCTGATGGTGACAAAGTATTTCTGGAGATTCACCATGAAAGAAAGTTTCCCAGTTTGCCTGTAAAGGCAAATTAAGTCTGTGGTTTATCAAGTCATAAAGATTATTAAAAAGAATTGGACCGGTTTCGTATTGATTGGTATTATTTTCAGAGTTCTACAGAATTCATAATGTTTCTATGAGTATATGTGTTATGACAGAATCGATCAGACCCATCATCTGTTATTGCTTTGATAAATGTTAAATTCAGCTTGGCATGACTTACAATGAGTGACTGGTTGAAATTCTGGCATGTGAAGTGAAAGAAACGAAAAGTATAAATGTATCTTTAGTGAAAGTTCTTGGACAATGATATGATATAGAGAAAACTGTTTGGGAACTGGATAGAAGCATGAGAAAGTAATACCTGGATTTTCTTACTGGTAAAATTTTCGAGAACGAAAATTTCTTAAGAGGGGAGAGTTGTAACAGCCCAATTTCGGTGAAATCGGAACAGTGGTCTCGGGACCATAAATCTGAGCCAAAAAAATAAAATTTATTTTTATTTTATTATATGATCCATATTATACTAGAAATGTCGTATGAAAATTTTGAAAAGAAAATTTTACCGATTATGTGCTTAATTACGAGAAGGACCAAATCGTATAAAATGCAAAAGTTGAATTCTAGTAGCTATAAGGATTAAATAGCTATGGAATTCAAATCTAGAGGTCCTTATATGGTAATTAGACCATTAAGAAAAGTATGTAGATTTTTCTTGATGATTCATCCATGGAAATATAGAAAAGGGGCAAAGACTAAATTGAAAATAGCAAAATATTTAATTAATTAAAAAGATGATAAAAAATATCATCTTATTTTATGTCATATTCAACCAAAAAACACATGGAAACCCTAGGTGAGAGAAAAGGAACTTTCAAGGCCTAATTGGGTAAGTTTCCTTATCCTGTTTTTTAGTAATTTTGATATTTTTGGAATCGGGATAGCTTAATCTCTTTATTTGAGGGATTAATTTGAAAAGTTATCAAAGTATGAAAATGGTTCATGGATGTATATGCTGGAAAATAGAAATTTATGGTAGAAAATGAAATATTAGATAAATAAATTTTATAAAGTGATTTTTGATGAAAACATTGTTTAGGGACTAAAATGTAAACTTGTAAAATTGAAGGAAAAATTCTAAAATTTTACGAATACATGTGCTGTTGATTTTTTAATGGGGATTTGGTTAGGCTTAGAATAGGGAGTAATTTTCACAAGTTTCATTTTCCGAGCCTAGGGACGAAAATGGAATTTATGGAAAAGTTAGGGGCAAAATGGTAATTTTGCCTAGGGTGAAAATTTAGTCCACATGAATGTAAAATATGATGAACCGATGTTAAATTTACTCGTATAGATCTGGATAGACCAAATTCGGAGTTAGAATGAAGAATGAGGAAAATGTCGGATTAGTAGATTTTACGTACACGAACCTTTGTCGAGGTAAGTTCGTGTAACTAAATTGTATATGTTTTTATGCTTGATTTAAATGTTGTGTTTGTGAATTTTATCAATGTCATATATATATATATATATATATATGAAATGATCATCTACTCGATATAGCCCGATAAATGAAAATGCTCGATAAAATGGTAAATGAATAATATGTTACTTGTATGCTTGACATGAATGTGGAATGTGTTTTACTTGAATTACATAAATGTTATGGAGGTAGAAAATAATCAAATGCCCAATAATGCTTGAAAAGTGTTTAAATCCTGGTTGAATAAATGGAAAATCGATGGATATGTGATTTCCTGAAACGAAAGAGGTCCTGCATTTGTTAGGGCTAGGATTCAGCTCGGATGAGTAATCCTTCGACCTCAATTCTGATAGGATTTAGCCCGAACGGGTAATCCTAATACAAGTCCTCTCGAGCATATGTTATGAATTGGATTAAGCCTGGACGGGTAATCCAGATCCAGATCTTTAGAGCATATGTCATAAAAAGGATTTAGCCCGGACTGGTAATCCTGTTGTTTTTGTATATGTGGCTTGAAAGTGTACTCTCTGAAATAGTACCTTATGGGTACCGTTGAATATGAATTGACGGGTCCTGATTTGTACACCTCAAATGTTCTACCTGTGTATCCATCGATATTTCAAATAAATTCAACGGGTAAAGTTCTGACAAGAGCAAAGATGAATTGAAAACAAATTGACATGGAATGATACATATGATATGGAAATATGACATGAAATGAATTTTACATGAAATAAAAGAAGATGATATTTGTATATGGAAATTACTTGATGAGAATGTTCATCCTTGATCATAGACCCATACACCTTGAATGTACTACTACTTGTGCGACCTTAATTCTCGAATAAAATGAGTAAAATCATGCCATGAAATGATCTGAACTCGAAAAGAATTACTATGAAGCTATACTTGTATTAATAAGAGATATCTATACATGTTAAATAAATACATGTTGTGGAAAGCATATGTGCATGGGGACTTGATTGTTGTTGAGCCCATACATGTTTTGATGTTACTATGGAATATATGACTAATGTAATATCCTAAAATAGGGGCTGTGTGTTTGAAGCATATCTTAAGTGTTAATAGGCCTTAAGATTTGTTTTGGTGGTTTTTGGAGTTCCTAAAACTCTCGGATTAAAATAGGACACTTTTGGAAATTCTGAAAATTTAGAGTTAAAAGTGGAAATTTGGCGGAGGAGGCCTTAATAATAAATTTTGTAAAGTTTGGACATGAAAGTCCAGGTAGCAAAGTGGCTTCCGTGTGCCACTTAAAGGTCAGTGCCAAAACAAGTCAGTGGTTCGAGTCTCGTGTGCGGCAAAAGCTTTTTTATTTTGAAAAGGGGCGCTGTTTTGAAGGAGGCCTTAAAAGAATTTATGCGAGGTTTATGTCGCATGAAACCACTTAGCAGAGTGGTTAAGACGCTTGCAGCATGGAAGCCATCATGAGGACTCACGTTCGAATCCCATTAGGGGGGCGGATGTTTTTATTTTTCGGCTCCTAGCGTTAAAATGAGAAAGCCAGCGAAGTAGGGCTTAAAAGAAATTCAGCGTGTTTAATGGCATGAAATTCTAAGTGGCCGAGTGGCCAAGGACCTTGCTGGAGAACCACGACTTGAAAGACTCATGTTCGAGTCTTGGAAATCGCGCATAAGGCGCTTTATTTTATTTTAGCGCTAAAGTGAAGAGAGCCAAGGCAAGGATAGTTTAAAAGAAATTCGCAATGAGTTATGGCATGAAAGTCTCAGTAGCGGAAATGGCAGGACGCTTGGGCAGAGTGCTCCAGGTCTCGGGTTCGAGACCTGGGGGCTGCAGTTGGGCCTTGTGTTTTGTTTTGGCCGCGTGAGGAGGCCTGCATGGAGCATGCATGCGTGAACAAGCTTCATGGGATGCTTGCTATTTCTTTATTATTTTGAGTATGGGGGCATTGTTGTTTTATTATTTTTATTATTATTTTTCCTTGTTTTCAAAAAGGCTGCAGGAGTATGGGAATTTATTATTATTGGTTTTGTAAGGATTTCATTGCTTGTTTGTTTATTTTACTTGTTGGAAAAAGGATTGAGCATGGGTATTATTTAGTTTTATTTTTATTATATATGGTGAATAAACAATATTAACATAACAAAAGGAGAGCATGCGGCATTGGATTTGCAAATGTATGGCCAGCCTTGGTCTTGTGTCGCAAAAAGCATGGCCAAATTCCATGCTTGGAATTTGTTTTCCATTCTTTGTTAGTTGGCCGAAAGAAAAAGGAAAGAGAAGGAAGGATTAAACATGGTAATTGTGGAAAGTGATGTTGAAATTAGGAAAAGAGGGAGCATGCTTAGGGGACGCTTTGGCCGGCCAAGTGTTTGAGAAAGGATAGCCAAAATTCTTTGTTTTCTTTGCTTATGGTGCATGGCTGAAATGCATGCAAATTGTGGTTTCTTTCTTTACTTTTGAAAGCTTAGCCGAATGTAGAACTCCTTAGGCTGCTCTTCTTTCCTTCCATAGTGATGCATGGCCGTTTGACTCATGCTTGGGGGCCGAGTGTAGGGAGCTTTGAGTTGGTATTTTCGGTTACATGAAGGGAGAGAAAGAGAGGTTGAGCTGCGGTTTGGAAGGAATAGCAAGGGAGGTGCCATTGTTTTGTTTTGCTTCCTCTTCTTTCCTTTTTGTTGTCTTGACTAAGAGAAAGAAAGGAAGAGCAAGTTTGAGTTCGGCTTTGATGAGGCTAGTAAGCATTTCGGCTAACAAATTTTGCTTGCATGGCCGAATCCTTATTGAAGGTGTTGTCGACTACGCGTTTTGATTTTTTCGGTCTTTTTAGTAAGTAAGTTTCTCTCCTAGCAAATGGGTTTGGATTTTCTTTCCATTAAAGTGCCCAAAAATCAAAGGTTAAACCTTGATTTCTAAAGAGGGCCGAATGTACATTGAGCTTTCATAATTGTTCTTTTGTGTGACAAGTGTTAGGGCTTTAAAAAGGAGTCTTTTGAGAGTTGATGTGCTCAAGGGACTTTGTTGAGCAAGATAAATGGTAAGTATAATTTTCGGCCAAGGACCTCTGTTCATGGATTAGTGTATTTGCCGATTCTAACAATGTCTTAATAGGAATTTCGATATCTTTGGGAGCTAATCGACAGAAACCAGTGGTGTTTCGGGATCGAAATAAGCTAGGTATATGACTCTTGGTATTCGGCCTAGGGCCATGTTTTTGGTACTAAGTGTGACCGATTTCGGTTATGTGTTCTAGGGGCAAATTTATAGAAATAGCAGAAGCTTTCGGGATGTCAGATTCTGTTAGATTCGATAAATCAGAATCTCGCTATAATCAGGTGCGTAGTTATCGCACTGTTCTCTTGCTTGTTTATATGTGTTAGTTGTAAATGTATATGTTGTGCATGTTAGCCGAAATAAGGGCTAAGATGTTGGATACCCAAGGTGGGTGATCGTTTAATCAGGTGTGTAAGCTCTTACACACTTTATTAGTAATAATTGTTATTATGATGATATTATAACCTCTCATGTAGTAATTTTACCTTGTGGGCATAAGCTTGGTTTTCGGGTAAGTCCCCTATTACTCGATCTATGATATATGTTGTGTATGCCATCATATGCTGTTAAATGCTATGCTATATACAAATGCATGATATATGGGATCATGATACTTGTTATGTGAGCATGATGATGGTGGGATTGATGAGAGGGAGTAATAATCGTGTCGACGGACACCAGTGGTTTGGTACCACATTTCGTGACTACGGTCACCAGAGGTTTGGCACCTCCAGAGGTTTGGCACCTCATAGCGTCTCGTCCCTGTGGATTAATTCCACCGTGGGTTGGCCCCACATTTGAGATACGGGATCGACGCCAGTGATTTGGTATCACACGATGGGTTGGCCCCATCATTTGATTGTGACTTTAAGTCACCAGTGGTTTGGCACCACAAGTATTGACGGATATCGTGACTTTAAGTCACCAGTGGTTTGGCACCACAAGTATTGACGGATATCGTGACTTTAAGTCACCAGTGGTTTGGCACTACAAGTATTGACGGATATCGTGACTTTAAGTCACCAGTGGTTTGGCACCACAAGTATTGACGGATATCGTGACTTTAAGTCACCAGTGGTTTGGCACCACAAGTATTGACGGATATCGTGACTTTAAGTCACCAGTGGTTTGGCACCACCAGTGGTTTGGTACCACACGGGGTAGAAAAAGGAGTATGGATGGCTAGGTTGGGCTTTATAATTGCATATTCATGTGTATGAACTGTGTGGATATGGGCCAAGCCCGTATGTGGGGACATGTGTATTATCTATGCACTGAGTCTTAGTGACTCACCCCTTTCCCTATCTTTTTCAGGTGAGTAGATCGCGGAGACGGAGCCGGAGAGGACTCGAGGTGGCCATGCTTGAAGTTTTGTTTCGTACCATTAAAGTTTACTATTTGCTAAATTTGATTGGGTTGTAATATGGCCGCTTATTATTATTATTATTATTATTCGTATGATTAAGTAGTAGTTTTTACCTTATTTCTAACGAACTTATGAACTGTTAAGCAAATCGGTAAAGGCAACGTTTTCAAAATTAGTGCTCGTACGCGTTTTCAAAGATGTTACCATCGGGTAACGGAATTCTCAAAAACTTTGATGGTTCAAAAATTTTAAATGGCCAAATGTTTTCAAAAGAAAAAAATTTCAACTCCATCGTGTTTATCAAACCCAACTATCTTAGTTTTAGCAAACATCTTTTTACAAATTCAACAATATTTTCAGATTTCCAATGTTAACCCGAATCTTTCAAGAAGTTTTTACTCCGTGACATACCAGATCCGGTCCAGGCTCGTGGGCCGGGTTTGGGGTGTTACAAGTTGGTATCAGAGCCCGGTTCAAAACTCGGCTGTGGGAGGGGCCCAAGGCCCAAAAATGTTTTCTTGATAGTCTTTTGTGGGATATTATGAAAATGGTTTGTTTTAAACAGCATGGCACCGAGTCTCCGGCACCGATCCGCTCAGGTAAGTACCTCTGGCTATTGGGGTGATATGAATATGTCTCTGTGTATGAGCATGAATGTGACTTTCTGAATTAGAATAGCGAACTTGAACTGAACCCTTGTGTGATCGAAAGAACCACTTCTAAATACTTATTTCATAAAATTGTTCGCGATTAATCAGTGGAACACATTTTCTAATGCATAAAACTTTTAAGTCAGATTGCGCGATAAGAGATGAGTTCTAGAGAACGTTGTCGAGGCAGAATGGCTGTTTCGGAACCCGTTAGATCGGGTCAAGGGTCTGATAATGAGGTGTCACCTCCACCACCAGCCTTTGGAAATGAGCAACAAGATCAGACGGGGGATGATGCTGTATCACAGGCGGTGCTGCGAGTTTTAGAGATGGTGGCTGGAGCGGGAGGAGTTATGAAAGCTCGAAAATCTGTTCCCGAGCGACTTCGAGCCAATGGAGCGGAGTTGTTCCGTGGTGTATTCGGCATGGCACCCAGTACGGCTGAATATTGGTTGGAAGCAACCGAGCGAATTATGGATGAGCTCGATTTGAGCCCTGAGGAAAAAGTGAAAGGAATGGTGGCGCTACTTCGCGACGAGGTGTATAAATGGTGGCTTACGGTTCGAGATGGTGTTACAGCTGAGGACCCCATTTGGGAGTATGTCAAGATGGCATACCAGAAGAAGTATATCAGTACGTATTACATTGATGCTCAGAGGTATGTGTTTTGGGACTGGTTCAACAGAACAAGTCCATGGCGAAATACGAGGTTAAATTCCTAAGGATAAGCCGATATGCTCGAGGAGTAGTGACTACAAAACATGAACGATGTGTCCGGTTTGAGGACGGATTAAGGGACGATCTGAGATTATTGATAGCTCCTCATCAGGAACGGGAATTCGCGGTGTTAGTCGAAAAAGCTAAGGTAGCTGAAGGGATTAAGGACTCGATGAGACAAAACAGAGATCAGGATAGGAACCGGGATAGGAGAAATTTTGGACCGTCTGAATCATCTGAGGGTCTTCGGAAAAGACCAAGGTTTGAAAATTTTGCCCGTGTGACTAAGCCAGCTGTGGGAAATCGGAGCTGTCCGTGTGCTCAGTGTGGAAGGTACCATGACGGCGAGTGTTGGAACCGGAATCGAAGATGTTTTAGGTGTAAATCTAAGTCTCACTTGATTAAAGACTATCCTCAAGTGATGGATAGGGCGCGAAGTCAAGGACGTGGAACTTCAAGCTGAGATGCTAAAGGTTTGGATGCGAGGCAACCGGGGATGTGGTAGCAGGTGAGTTTCTTGTTATGGAATACCTTTTATTATTTGAGTTTTATTAGATCGGTTCATACTTGTACTATTGGTGAAGTGCTTGAACATTGGATGTGAACTTAGAAACTGTGCTTAGAAGGTAAGATAGTTCGTGGTTGTATGCTAGTGGAGTATGGAACCCTGAATATGAATCTTGAGATAGTATATAAGGAATGTGTTAGTTTTGTAGAATCAGAGTGCGCAGCATAAGCGTAGTGCGGTGAATTGAAATGTACGGATGTTCGTTAGTAAGCAATTTCGAGGACGAAATTGTTTTAAGGGGGGTAGATTTGTAATATCCTAAAATAGGGGCTGTGTGTTTGAAGCATATCTTAAGTGTTAATAGGCCTTAAGATTTGTTTTGGTGGTTTTTGGAGTTCCTAAAACTCTCGGATTAAAATAGGACACTTTTGGAAATTCTGAAAATTTAGAGTTAAAAGTGGAAATTTGGCGGAGGAGGCCTTAATAATAAATTTTGTAAAGTTTGGACATGAAAGTCCAGGTAGCAAAGTGGCTTCCGTGTACCACTTAAAGGTCAGCGCCAAAACAAGTTAGTGGTTCGAGTCTCGTGTGCGGCAAAAGCTTTTTTATTTTGAAAAGGGGCGCTGTTTTGAAGGAGTCCTTAAAAGAATTTATGCGAGGTTTATGTCGCATGAAACCACTTAGCAGAGTGGTTAAGACGCTTGCAGCATGGAAGCCATCACGAGGACTCACGTTCGAATCCCATTAGGGGCGCAGATGTTTTTATTTTTCGGCTCCTAGCGTTAAAATGAGAAAGCCAGCGAAGTAGGGCTTAAAAGAAATTCATCGTGTTTAATGGCATGAAATTCTAAGTGGCCGAGTGGCCAAGGACCTTGCTGGAGAACCACGACTTGAAAGACTCATGTTCGAGTCCTGGAAATCGCGCATAAGGCGCTTTATTTTATTTTAGCGCTAAAGTGAAGAGAGCCAAGGCAAGGATAGTTTAAAAGAAATTCGCAATGAGTTATGGCATGAAAGTCTCAGTAGCGGAAATGGCAGAACGCTTGGGCAGAGTGCTCCAGGTCTCGGGTTCGAGACCTGGGGGCTGCAGCTGGGCCTTGTGTTTTGTTTTGGCCGCGTGAGGAGGCCTGCATGGAGCATGCATGCGTGAACAAGCTTCATGGGATGCTTGCTATTTCTTTATTATTTTGAGTATGGGGGCATTGTTGTTTTATTATTTTTATTATTATTTTTCCTTGTTTTCAAAAAGGCTGCAGGAGTATGGGAATTTATTATTATTGGTTTTGTAAGGATTTCATTGCTTGTTTGTTTATTTTACTTGTTGGAAAAAGGATTGAGCATGGGTATCATTTAGTTTTATTTTTATTATATATGGTGAATAAACAATATTAACTTAACAAAAGGAGAGCATGCGGCATTGGATTTGCAAATGTATGGCCGGCCTTGGTCTTGTGTCGCAAAAAGCATGGCCAAATTCCATGCTTGGAATTTGTTTTCCATTCTTTGTTAGTTGGCCGAAAGAAAAAGGAAAGAGAAGGAAGGATTAAACATGGTAATTGTGGAAAGTGATGTTGAAATTAGGAAAAGAGGGAGCATGCTTAGGGGACGCTTTGGCTGGCCAAGTGTTTGAGAAAGGATAGCCAAAATTCTTTGTTTTCTTTGCTTATGGTGCATGGCTGAAATGCATGCAAATTGTGGTTTCTTTCTTTACTTTTGAAAGCTTAGCCGAATGTAGAACTCCTTAGGCTGCTCTTCTTTCCTTCCATAGTGATGCATGGCCGTTTGACTCATGCTTGGGGGCCGAGTGTAGGGAGCTTTGAGTTGGTATTTTCGGTTACATGAAGGGAGAGAAAGAGAGGTTGAGCTGCGGTTTGGAAGGAATAGCAAGGGAGGTGGCCATTGTTTTGTTTTGCTTCCTCTTCTTTCCTTTTTGTTGTCTTGACTAAGAGAAAGAAAGGAAGAGCAAGTTTGAGTTCGGCTTTGATGAGGCTAGTAAGCATTTCGGCTAACAAATTTTGCTTGTATGGCCGAATCCTTATTGAAGGTGTTGTCGACTACGCGTTCTGATCTTTTCGGTCTTTTTAGTAAGTAAGTTTCTCTCCTAGCAAATGGGTTTGGATTTTCTTTCCATTAAAGTGCCCAAAAATCAAAGGTTAAACCTTGATTTCTAAAGAGGGCCGAATGTACATTGAGCTTTCATAATTGTTCTTTTGTGTGACAAGTGTTAGAGCTTTAAAAAGGAGTCTTTTGAGAGTTGATGTGCTCAAGGGACTTTGTTGAGCAAGATAAATGGTAAGTATAATTTTCGGCCAAGGACCTCTATTCATGGATTAGTGTATTTGCCGATTCTAACAATGTCTTAATAGGAATTTCGATATCTTTGGGAGCTAATCGACAGAAACCAGTGGTGTTTCGGGATCGAAATAAGCTAGGTATATGACTCTTGGTATTCAGCCTAAGGCCATGTTTTTGGTACTAAGTGTGACCGATTTCGGTTATGTGTTCTAGGGGCAAATTTATAGAAATAGCAGAAGCTTTCGGGATGTCAGATTCTATTAGATTCGATAAATCAGAATCTCGCTATAATCAGGTGCGTAGTTATCGCACTGTTCTCTTGCTTGTTTATATGTGTTAGTCGTAAATGTATATGTTGTGCATGTTAGCCGAAATAAGGGTTAAGATGTTGGATACCCAAGGTGGGTGATCGTTTAATCAGGTGTGTAAGCTCTTACACACTTTATTAGTAATAATTGTTATTATGATGATATTATAACCTCTCATGTAGTAATTTTGCCTTGTGGGCATAAGCTTGGTTTTCAGGTAAGTCCCCTATTACTCGATCTATGATATATGTTGTGTATGCCATCATATGCTGTTAAATGCTATGCTATATACAAATGCATGATATATGGGATCATGATACTTGTTATGTGAGCATGATGATGGTGGGATTGATGAGAGGGAGTAATAATCGTGTCGACGGACACCAGTGGTTTGGTACCACATTTCGTGACTACGGTCACCAGAGGTTTGGCACCTCATAGCATCTCGTCCCTGTGGATTAATTCCACCGTGGGTTGGCCCCACATTTGAGATACGGGATCGACGCCAGTGATTTGGTATCACACGATGGGTTGGCCCCATCATTTGATTGTGACTTTAAGTCACCAGTGGTTTGGCACCACAAGTATTGACGGATATCGTGACTTTAAGTCACCAGTGGTTTGGCACCACAAGTATTGACGGATATCGTGACTTTAAGTCACCAGTGGTTTGGCACCACAAGTATTGACGGATATCGTGACTTTAAGTCACCAGTGGTTTGGCACCACAAGTATTGACGGATATCGTGACTTTAAGTCACCAGTGGTTTGGCACCACCAGTGGTTTTGTACCACATGGGGTAGAAAAAGGAGTATGGATGGCTAGGTTGGGCTTCATAATTGCATATTCATGTGTATGAACTGTGTGGATATGGGCCAAGCCCGTATGTGGGGACATGTGTATTATCTATGCACTGAGTCTTGGTGACTCACCCCTTTCCCTATCTTTTTCAGGTGAGTAGATCGCGGAGACGGAGCCGGAGAGGACTCGAGGTGGCCTTGCTTGAAGTTTTGTTTCGTACCATTAAAGTTTACTATTTGCTAAATTCGATTGGGTTGTAATATGGCCGCTTATTATTATTATTATTCGTATGATTAAGTAGTAGGTTTTACCTTATTTCTAACAAACTTATGAACTGTTAAGCAAATCGGTAAAAGCAACGTTTTCAAAATTAGTGCTCGTACGCGTTTTCAAAGATGTTACCATCGGGTAACGGAATTCTCAAAAACTTTGATGGTTCAAAAATTTTAAATGGCCAAATGTTTTCAAAAGAAAAAGATTTCAACTCCATCGTGTTTATCAAACCCACCTATCTTAGTTTTAGCAAACATCTTTTTACAAATTCAACAATATTTTCAGATTTCCAATGTTAACCCGAATCTTTCAAGAAGTTTTTACTCTGTGACATACCAGATCCGGTCCAGGCTCGTGGGCCGGGTTTGGGGTGTTACACTAACAAGAAATGAGGATGTGTGTAGGGCTTGAGATCAAAGTGGTTGAATATGCCTTACTTAGTTACCTCAAATAGGATGTATGGTAAGTTAAGTACCATGTTATACGAACTAACTAAACATTTTATGCTTAGTTTTATTTTCCTATTTTAGAGTAAATTGAAAGCTCGTTGGATTGGAAGCTCGGCGGAGATCACTCACACTATCCATTGGCCCATGACGGTACAATATGGTAAATCAATTATGGTTGTAATGGCATGTATAGGATATGTTCGCCATATTGGCATGTAAACATAAACGACTCTTGTAAGCTAGCCATTGGAATGGCTAGTAATGATTGTTTTGATATACTCGTAATGTCATATTATGTTAGCCACATATATGTTAAGTAGTTGATCAAATTTTGTCTAACATGAGGACATAACCAAGGTAAGATTGTAAACATGTATGCATGAAATGATATGCCATGATGATGAATGAAATATGCTTGATTAGAATGCTTGAAATGGTTAGTAATTGTATGTGATGATATATCATGTTAAATGATAGAATTAACTTGAATAAAATGCTTGGATTTGTTGGGTTATGAATGCAAGATGTGGTGTAGGATTATGACAAAGATTGGGGTGAGAAATGAAGTTAGGAATGTCTTTATTTTGTCCACATAGGCAGACACACGGGCGTGTGTCTAGACCGCGTGTGACACACAGCCTGGTAACATGGGAATGTGGTTAGGCCGTGTGTCCCCTGCACCTTAATTTTGAGAAACAGAATGCTCAGAATTAAGCACACGGGTAGAGACACGGGCGTGTGTCTCAGCCGTGTGGCACACACGGCCTAGAACACCGGCGTGTGTCTTGGCCGTGTGAAACATGCACCTAATTCGAATTAAATTAATTAACCACACGGCCTAGCACGCAGGCGTATGGCATGGTCATGTGGCGTAAGTCAGAGTGCAACCTAAATCGAACACGGCCTGTATCACGGACGTGTCCCTTGGACCACACGGGCGGGTGAGCCCTGCACCTTGGAAATTTTTTGAAATGTCTCAAAATATTCTTAGAGGTTCTGATTAAGTCCCGACTTGTTTCTAATACTCGTATTGGGCCGCGAGGGTCCATTTAAGGGACGTTAAGAATGATTTCAGAATGTGAATATTAACTTGCATGATTTATCAGTAAATGTTTTCGAATGTTGTGGTAATGCTCCGTAACCCTGTTCCAGCGACGGATACGGGTTAGGGGTCTTACAGTTATGGTGTCAGATATTGTGAGCACAAGCGGGGAATGGGATTAGAGTGTTGGATCTGGTGCCCTAAGTAGAGTATATTTGTTTGTACACTTGTAATTTTTTTTGAATAGATTGATTAATAAAATTATTCATTAATTACATTATTATCCCGAGTATAGTTTTCTCATGTGGTTTTTGCATGTAAAGCAAAATAGAAGCAAATATTAACTCACTCATTGTTTGATGTTTCACTAATACTAAGCAGTATTACGTGGTCGGGTCGTAATACGAAACGATAGCTTATATTAGTAGACGAACCTAAACATGTTCTTAGTATAATCGAAAACAAGTAAAATGATTGAAAGATTAATATGTTGTCTATCAACTCCAATTGAAGTGATGTTTTGTCTTGGGAATCGGAGCTGATGACTCCCAAAAGATAGAGACATAAATGTGACTAACTGCACTGATAGTAAATCAGACTAAACCCAAGCAGAATATATCCTAAATCCGTTCATTGATTTATTCACTTATGACGTTCCTGAATGAATGATAAACTCTGTGTGCGTGACTCATATACTTTGATGTAAGTAAAAGTCGGAGTTTGAATAGATAAGGAATCGAACACTGGTGCGTTGGGTATATGACTTCTACAATATATAGCATCATTCATAATAGTGGGATTCATAGCCAAGACATGGGTAAATGATATCCTCTCATTGACATTACATGGTAGATGAAAAGTAAACGTGGTCACAGTCCGTTCATCTTTGTGATGAATGACTTAATTACTATTTGATAGTAATTGACTTTTCATGAAGGAAGATGTAATGGCTACCATGAGATAAAATAGGATTATAATGGGAGAACGAATTTGTCCCAAAGAGATTAAGGATATCCTATGAGGGTAGCACACTTATGACAAGGTCATTGGATGAGCACTAATCGAGTAGCTTTCATAATGGCATGTCATTAGGGAGAGCTCAATCACGATGCTACAGTGGAATGACTGTTGGAATGCCGGTACCCTATGGCGCAGCAAAATAAAATTAGATCCGGCAATCCAAACCATGAATCCATGTGTGAGGAACGAATCGGGGTGAAATAAAGGTTTCAAAATTACCAAAACTTCAATCTGAGTAGACAGCGACGCCTTGGCAACAAGAGTTTTGATCTACTGCCAAATCAAGCCACAACCTTTTCCGATGTTGGCCACTACGTAATCCACCCGGTTTGACTATGAACGGAAGAAATCTCCAAAACTGTTTTGGAGGTTTATTTGATTGACGGCTGCTAGACCTAACAAGCAATCACTTAGGGTTTTTCTTCTTTGCTTTGTCTCCTTTTAATACCTTTTATAATGGGTGTCTTTTTCATTGGGCCTTTTATAATTGGTATCCTTTTAATTGGGCCTTTTATAATTGGTATCATTTTAATGTATTATAAGATTAAATAAATACAATAAAGTTTTTAACCGAAAATTATAATTACATTAATTATATCCGAAATTTATAATTACATTAATTATAATAAGGATTTCGGTAAACTATATTTATTTAAAATTTATATATGAATCAAATTCATCTTTTAATAAAATTATGTTATCATTATGTGTACAACATCCTTGTACATATAATATGTTCAATATTTGATTTCCCAATTAAATTAATTCTTTAATTAATTTAATTTATGTGACAACCAAACACAATACCAACTATATTTTATTCCGTTCATTTCAACCATAGGGTGTGACCCTGTAGGTTCTTGCAACGTTAGCAGTAATACTAGAACGATTCTATTGTCACAGACAATGAGTGGCATCTAGCAATGCATCATTGCTACCTAAGTTACAAGAAATCATGATTCGACATAACCTTTTGTGATTAACCTTTCATGCATTAATCCTTAAGTCCTTTATCTCTGGAACGGATACAAGTCATATGATAGTCACACTTGCATAGTCCATCCCATGTTTCTTGATATCTTGAGTAGACTATAATATACAAATTAGTATGACATCTCATATCAACTTATTTGAGCATGGCCATGCATTTCTAGTCTCCCTCAATCAAGTGGCCTAAGATATTACTCCTATTATGTAGGAGGGACTTATCCTTTATTGATCAACCATATCCCTCTACATAGATTGTGGCATATCCAACATCAGCCTTTATAGAACAACCTGTTACGGTGTACGTTTGACTGTATCAAAATATACAACTCACGATGCTGGGATAATAACGATCTCAAGTCTGAGGATCATATACATATTGATCACTATGAGTAATGTTGTGACAATTACATAATAATCCAAGAAACATACTCATAGCGGGTCAATCCAATATGTTGTTCTCTAACACACATATTCATGCATTGATTTTGACACTCCATATCAATGACAACTCTTTATCATCAATCAACTACATGTTAGTCTTAATGCATTATTGTTGTCCTAGTCAACAATAATACTCGACTAAGGATCTTTTAAGAATAATCATATTATTCTCAGGACATTATTATAAAACAGTTTATCTATACACACAGAAAGAAAACTGAAATAATAATGACAACGCTTTATATTAATAAACATGGTAAATTAAGTATGTTATTACAACCATCTCATGATTGATCTTTGGGCATACTCTTACAATGACTTCGTGACAGAATGAGTTTATAATTAATAGGCGAAAAGCGAGAACTTAATTATAACTCATTTGAGCCTTAATCACATATTTCTAATTAGTCTATCTGCTAGCTCGTTGAAACCAAAAATGAATTGCATGTTGAATCAAATGAACAAAAATGGATAGATATGATAAAGTTCGAGAAATGGGTTACATTCGGAAATGAATGTGACTTTCTCACTAAGTATAGAAATGACTTGATAGTTAATTTATGGTTTTTTCACTACTTGGGTCCTGTCCGATGTACTATCAGACACATTTATGTCTCTATCTTCTGGGAGTCATCCGCTCTGATGCCCAAGATAAAACGTCTCTCCGATTAGATTTGATAGAAGACATATTAGTCTTTCAATCGGATTGCTAATGGACTATAGTAACAAATTGATGGAAAATAGTATTCACGGTGAACAAGGACTAGACACGAAAATACGTACATAATGGGGTTGGCTTTCACTTTAAGGCTTCCTTATTGATGCAAAGAGATCTTGTTCCTTTTAGCCCGACTGAATCCTAACGTTTTTCATTTTTCATCTCCTTAGTACTATTACATTATATTATATCTAGAAATTTTGCCACTTGCATATACGTGTGGAAGTCATGTATTTAGAATATCAATTTATGTTTAAAAATAACATAAAATAAAGGCTTATTCGTGATTTAACCCTTGAAGTATATCCATTTTCCCATTTTGGTACACCAAGTATCAATTTCCTCTATTTTTTTTCATTTCTTCTTCCACCAAAAATTTAAGCAAGAATAGGGGTTTTTGAAGCTCAAACTTTCAGCCAAGCTATCCTCTTGCAAATAAGTGATTTTAGAGGTATTTCTTGATAATTTTTGTACTTTTGGAACCCGTAAAGCTTAAGCTAGCTAATGAAGGGACTATTTTGCAAAATAGTTGAAAGTTTAGGGATTTGACATGAGAGTGTTTATGTTGTTTACTGAGTTTTTATGGAAGAAAATGAACCTTAGTAGGTTAAAGAACAACTTTTGTGAAAAGACTTTGCATGAAAAACTCCTAATAGGACTATTTTGTAAAAGTTATAAAATAGATGATAAAGGTGTGAAATAGTTGAAACTGTGAGTTGCTATAAGAGAGAATATGAATAAGCTAGGCTTGGGTGTGAGAGAAATGAAAACATTTCATTTTACGTGCCTAGGGGTAAAATTGTAATTTTACCAAAGTATAAGGGCAAAACGGTAAATTTTTCCAAAGTAGAAATTTTGAAGTGTCTTGATTTATGTAGTGATTAAATGAGTAAATTTTATTATTATAGATCAAGAAGAACGTGGAATCAACCTTGACCGGGGAAAAGGCAAGGTTTTGGACAAAACCTCAAATTGACATATTTTGCACCGAGGTAAGTTTATGTGTAAATGATACATCCCTATTACATAAGTTTTAATTATTAATGCATTGTGTGGATGTAATTGATTATTGGTGAGAATTACTGAAATAGTAGAAAATGTGAAAATTCTTGGATGAACCTTCGGAAGAGAAATATAGGTACGAATAAATATCCGTAAATATGTAAATTTTGGTGGGCTGTGTGCGATACCACCTTGTTGTTTATTAACGATGGGCTAAGTGCGATACCATCGTATATATGATCATTTTGGTGGGTTGTGTGCGATACCATCGTAATTATCATTTTGGTGGGCTGTGTGCGATACCACCGTAATTATCATTGTTGGTGGGTTGTGTACAATACCACTCTATTATTGATTAATGGTGAGCAGTGTGCGAAACCACCGGGTATCTTGTATCATTCCGAAGGGTTCATCGAGAAACTTGACTAAGTGAAATTTCATGTGGCTTTGTGGTGATAAGTGCAGGGTATATATGCAAGTAATTGTGAGTAATGTTTATGATATGTGTTTGGGATGTGGTAAGATTTGAAATGAGTAAGCATGATTATGAGGATATGGTTTGTTTTTACAAAACATGTAATGTTTGACTGATGATTATGTGGTATGATGTTTATTGTTTACATATAGACTTACTAAGCTTAAAGCTTACTCCTTTCTCTTTTTCCTTGGTTTGTAGTTTCGAAGAGCCATCTCGAGATACGGAGATAAGCAAAGGATCACCCACACTATCAACACATCTTGGTATAATTAGACTTAGCATTTTGAGTATGGCATGTATAGGGGCTAGACTTAGTTGAATGTCATATTGTTTTGGCCAAATGTGTTGGCTCATTCAAAGATGAACTCTTTTCTATAAGGCCATACTTGATGGCTCTTTCTTATTAATCTATGAAAAGATGAGGTTATTCATGAATATGCAAGTTGCATGACTAGTTTACTTAGTTTAATAATGCATGAATGGGTTGAAGGTTTGATGTGATTTATGTTTGTATGAGTTGGGGTGATAGAAAGAGCTTGGCATATAGCCTTGTTCTTGTCCACACAGGTAGACATACGGGCGTGTGTCTAGGCAGTGTGTGACACACAGTCAGCCTCATGGGCGTGTGGTTAGGCCATATGTCACCTTGCATACTAGGTTTGCAAGTCAGTATGCTCAGTAATAAACACATGGGTAGAGACACGGCCGTATGTCTCAACCGTGTGGAAGACACGGCCATTGACATGGGTGTGTGCCCAGGCCATGTGAAGTCTGCACCTGAATTAGGAATTTAATTCACCACATGGTTGAAGGACACGGGAGTGTGCCTTGGCCGTGTGACATTTATGGGGTGATGATGTCAGAAACAGAATGCCAAGGTTTTTGTACATGGGCTAAGGCACAGGTATGTCGTGGCCATGTGAGGGACACGGGCGTGTGTCTGGCAGTGTGAAAACCCCTACAGGTTTGAATTTGGAAGTGAATCCACATGGGTATGGAACGTGGACATGTGATATGACACACGAGCGTGCCCCTTCCTCCACAAGGGCGTGTGGACAGTTTGATGAAAACTTTCTAAGTTTTTCTATAGATCTTTTTAAGGGTCCGATTTGATCCCGAACCATTCCTAAAGTGTGATTTAGGGCTTGTAGGCTTGTTTAACTGGAGTTACGAAAAGTTTTAATTTGGAGTGGAAAGTCAGGTCTCGGTATTGTATAATTGTTTGTGTATATGTCTAGAAATGCCTCGTACCCTGTTCCGGCGTCGAATACGAATAAGGGGTGTTACATTCAGGTACTCGAAGATATGCTTCGTTGTGTATTAGAGTTCAAAGGTAGTTGGGAAAAATATCTACCTTTAGTCGAAATTGCTTATAACAACAGTTTTTAGTCGAGTATAAAGATGGCGCCGTATGAGACTGGATCGAGCTCAGTGAGAGATAGATTCACGGGGTTGATTTGGTTAAAGACAGAAAGCGTACGTGGATTTAAAAAGAAAAGAATTTGAGTTTTAAGTTGGTGATAAAGTATTTCTGAAAGTATCTCCGTGGAAGAAAATTATGAGATTAGGTCGCAAAGGCAAGTTGAGCCCGCATTTCATTGGGTCGTATGAGGTTATTGAAAGAATAGGGCCTGTGGCATATCGGTTAGCTTTGCCGACAAAGTTGGAAAGGATTCACATTGTACTTCATGTGTCGATGTTGCGACGTTATCAATCAAACCCTTCACATGTGATTTCTCTGACAGAAGTTGAGATTTGACTAGACATGACTTATGCTAAGGAACCGATAAAGATTTTGGCTCGGGAAGTCAAACAATTGAGAAATAAGAGTATAGCTCTAGTGAAAGTTTTATGGAAACGACACGGGGTCGAAGAGGCTACGTGGGGACCTGAGGAAGCTATGAGAAAACACTACCCAAACCTCTTTTCTGGTAAGATTTTTGGGGACGAAAATCCCTAAAGGGGGAGAGTTGTAACAGCCCGATTTTGAGTCTAGACGGAACAGTGGTTTCGTGGCCACAAATTCGACGCATTAAAATTTATTTTTATCATATTTTTTATTGTTTACAGTTTTATGGAATGACTTCGTGAAAATTTCGTTCGAAAATTTTGATGTTTGGGCACTCAATTTAGTTAAAAGGACTAAATTGCAAAAGGTGCAAAATGTGTGTTCTAGAAGCTAGAGGTGTCTAATTGCTATGAAATTTTAAATTGGAGGCCCTTAAATGTTAATTAGATCATTATACTTTAGTATGGACAAAAATGGACATGGCTATGTGAAATTTCAAAGTTTGGCATTAAGGGCATTTTGGTAAAATGGTAAATAAAGACAAGTAAAACTAATAAAAAGATGTCATTTTCTCCAATTTAGTCCCCTTGTGCTGAATTTGAAGAGTCACCATAGCGGGGGTTTTTTGCCAAGCTTCCAAGCTCGATTGTAAGTCCGTCATTGTCCCGTTTTTAATGATTTTTACGTTTTTGTGAACGTTGTAACTTGATTTAGCTATTTTAAGGACTAATTTGAAAGAAAATCAAAGTATAAAATTTTACCCATGTTAGATATTAGTGTATTTTGATGTCTAATGGTAGATTATGCAAGTTTGATGTTGGATAAACAACATTTACTAAGTGATTTTTTGATGAAAATGTTAAATAGGGACCTATTTGTAAAAGTTGTAAAATGTGTGTGAAAATGTGAATAAATGAAAATTTTGGCCTGTTATAAGCATGAAATAGGTTTGGCTAGGCTTGGGTGTAATGAAATTGAATGAAAATCATTTTACGAGCCTAGGGACTAAAATGTAAAAAGTTGACAAGATAGGGGCAAAAATGTAATTTTTCACATAAGGTGTTTTTCGGATTAAATTGAATAATGTAATAATTGAATAAGCTAAATTTGATATTATAGGTCAAGAAAGACGAGGTTCTGACCTAGACCGGGGAAAAAATAAGATTGTGGACTAAATCGAACAATTATCCATTTTGTACCGAGGTAAGTTCGTATGTTAAAAATAAGCTTTAGATTAATTGTAATTAAAATGCTTTAATATTGTATGAATTGTATGTTTGATTTTTTGAATGAGTATAATCCTACGAACGAGTCCGAAGACGAATCGACAAGTAAGAAATCCCGTTTGAACCTTAATAATAGGTTAGGATACAAGTGACAAGTCACTAGGGTCATTATGTGTTATGTGATTATGTGATACGGGTGCTGGTCTCGTACGTCTTACAGGTGGCTGAGTATACCGGCATATGTTGCGGATACTTGACAGCTTGTGTGAGCAGCACCGTGTAGCTACGTCTTGACTGACAACTTGTGTGAGCAGGCCTGTCAATAGCTCGAGAGTGAGTGATTATGAGATATAAGACTTAGGTAGCCCTGGCTACTTATGTGGCACTTAGTGTGCAAATTTTCCCGAGTATCCGACATTGTTATTCCGAGTGGTTCACGGGTTTGTCAAAGATGAGAATATGTGTAAGTTCATTTCGAGACAGCTCAGGTATGTACATAAAGCTCATGTTTAATAAATATCTGAAATGATGAATATGAGATAAGTTTTTATGATGGATTAGATTATGATCATGAGACTATAGTAAGTCTACATTTAATTATGTTATAATAATTGAATGTTATATGCATGGTAAGGTTGCTTATATCTTGCATACGAGCTTACTAAGCTATATAGCTTACTCCATTTATTTTCCATGTTTTGATAGTGTCGCCAAGCTAACTCGAAATCAGAGATCGCCGGTGATTCGAACCACACTATCAAGCTCTCATTTTGGGTATTAATGGTCTTAGTATTTTGAATGTATGGCATGTATAGAGACTTGTTCATTTTATTATATGTGTCATTGGTAATGTGGCCAAATGTATTAGCTTTTATTTGTTAATGATTTCATTTTGTATATGGCCATGTAAGTTGGATTGGTTATGAGTATATTCATATGTTGATACCATTCATGATTATGGAATCTTGCATGAATTGTATCGATAAATTAAGATGTTGAAGCATGTTAGATGTTAGCATGTGGATGTGATGTTGATACCTTAGTTGTGGATGTTTTGGTTGCCCAAGTTTGCTATGAATTGTGTCATTGACTTGGTGTAAGTGTAGGTGTAAATGAGGGTGGCAAATGGCTTGGTAAATAGCCTTATTTTTGTCCACACGGGTGGACACACGGGCGTGTGCCCAGGTCGTGTGTGACACACGGTCTGCCCAATGGGCATGTGTATTGGTCGTGTGTCCCCTGCACCTTAATTTTAAAAAACAGAATGTCCAGAATATAGCACACTGGCAGAGACACGGGCGTGTGTCTCAGCCGTGTGTGCTACACGGCCTAGAACACGGGCATGTGTCTTGGCTGTGTGAAACCTGCACTTAATTCGAATTAAATTAATTTACCACACGGCTTAGCACAGGGGTGTGTGGCACGCTCGTGTGGCACAAGTAAGAAAGCACCACCCTAATTTGAACACGGTCTGAAGCACGAGCATGTACCTTGGACCACACGAGCGTGTGAGCTTTGCAGTTAGCAAAAAAAAAATTCTAGGTTTTGTAAAAATATCTTGAGTTCTCGGTTTAGTCTCAAACCACTTCTAAAGTATGTTTTGGGCCTCGTAGGCTTGTATTAGGGACTTTATGTTCGAATACGAATGGTTTTAATTTGGACGCAAATTTAGTGAATGCTTGTGTTGTAAGTCCGATAATGCCTCGTAATGCCTCGTACCCTATTCCGGCATTGAATACGGGTAAGGGGTGTTACAATTGCTTTGCTTGGGTGTTTGATGATATATAATGTGGTACCAATGGGGGTACATTGGCTAGGCACTTAGGATGGTTGTTTTGGCTTGTTTTAAGCATGCTTTATTGTGTTTTGAATCGATTAAAGTGCTGGTGAATGGGTTGCTTAGTGCCTAAGCAATCACAATTTGGTAAACTTAAGTTTTAAGGTATATTTAGGTGCACACGGCCTGAGACACGATCTATCAAACGGCCGTATGTCACACACAGGCGTGTGCCTGAGCGTGTAGAATAATTGCATAAGTGTAGCCTTCACACGGGTTGACACATGGCATGCGGCATGGCTGTGTGATCCATGTCAGAGAGTTACACGGACAGAGACATGGGCTGGGACACAGCCGTGTGTCTCAAGTCAATGAGTTAAATGGGATGGAACACGACCGTGTGTCCCAACTTTGAAAGTCACACGGCCTGGCCACATTGCCACGTGACCTTTGTTTTCAAATTTTGCAACTTTTTCCCAAACTTTCTGATTTGTTTTGAATTAGTCCTGAATTTTTTTTAATATGATTTTAGGGCCTCGAAAGCCCGATTTAGGCCCAAATGTACATGTATGCTAGGGTGTTGATGAGTTTTAAATGATTTTTGTTAAACAACATTATTGAAATGTTTTGATATTAATTGATCGGATTTGCATGGTAATGCTTTGTAACCCTAATTCGGTGATGTAAAGGGGTTAGGGGTGTTATAGTTTACTCCTCAGAAAAAAATACATTAGTTTTTCGTGCACTAACTCGATGCCCTGAGAAGCTGTAAAATTGGTCTAGAATGTTATTGAGTAATGAACCATGCATAATGTCAGCTCTTGCAAAAATCACTAAATCATCCGCAAAGAAAAGGTGAGACAGGGGTGGTCTTGTTCTTGTTAGCTTAATAGGATTCCAATTTCTAGAGGCCTTAGCTGCTTTGATACTATGCCTAATCATTCCATACATAAGATAAAAAGATAAGGTGATAGGGGGCATCCTTGGCATACTCCTCTTTCTGGTTTGAATTTTGCTGTGAGAACTCCATTCCACAATACTTGCTTTGTGGATGTTGTAATTGTGGACATGATTTCTTTCCGCAGGGATTCTGGGATACCTGCTACTGTGATAGATTTTTCAATAAAGTATCATCGAACCCTATCGTAAGCTTTTTCTAAGTCAATTTTAATGGTCATCCATTTTTTGTTCTTCCCTCTCATAGGATGAATAACTTTTTTTGAAATGATAATATTGTCAGAGATGTTCCTTTTTGCAATGAACCATGCCTGCTCATGCACAATAATCTTAGGGAATACTACTTTAAATCTGTTAGCTATTACTTCCATAACTAGTTTGTATAGTACGAAACAAAGGTTGATATTTAAACTGCGAGATCTTCTCCGGCTAAGTATTCTTTAGGAAAAGGACAATGAGTGTATTATTCAATTCCTGATCAATAGGTCTGCCTTGAAAGACTTCTTTAACCCAATCACAAATTGTGCCTCCAATGCTATCCCACTAGTTTTGAAATAAGATGACATGATATCCATCACTCCCAGGAGTTTTTCTAATTTCGCCATTTGAGACTTCTTTCCCTAGAAAGTCAATGTCACACTATTCCAATTTGGTGAAGTGACTGGGAGGTAGGTCGCCTACCCCACTCAGCCTCTCCCCATACAACTGTTGAAAGTAGCTTACTACTTCATTTTGAACTTCATCTAGATCATATAGCCACTCTCTGTTTTTGTTGCATAAAGCACTAATGTGATTGGTTTTCATTTTGTGCAGTGTACGACTAAGAAAAAATTTCATGTTTCTGTCTCTCAATCTAAGCCAATCACACTTTGATTTTTGTTTCCAGAGTAGCTCTTCATGATTAAGTGTTTCTTCTAGCTCCTCTTCATATCTAAATTTGACCTCTCCATTGCCTTCTGAATATAACTTAAGGACTATAATAATTTCTGTTTGCGCATCCCAATGTGTCCGTATACATTTTTGTTCCACTCTTTTAGCCTTGAAGTGAGGTTTCCTAGAGTGTCTGACATATTCCAATTATACCGCCACAAGTCTTGTACAGTGCTTAAGAACTGTTGATGTCGTGTCCATCCAGCTAGAAAACAAAAGGGTTGTCCTCTTGTTAAAATAAGCTCCAGACAAAGACTGACGAGCATAGGGTGATGATCCGATTTAATTCTTACTATATGTGTTACTTGACACTTCGGAAAGGTTTGAATGCAGGCCATATTTCCTAAAGCTCAATCTAGTCTTTCCGACGTCCCTCCTCTTTGCCACGTGAATGATGTCCCTCTATATCCTAGATCATGAAGGTTGTTAGATTCAATGAATCCTCTAAAATGAGGGCAATGCCTTCTAGTAATGTTGTCCTATTTTTTCCCTCTCCGACAGAATAGCATTAAAGTCCCCTACTGCCATCAATGAAACATGGTTAACGCTTATCAAAGCACCTTTCTTCTTGTTTTATTTGGACTGCCATATACGAATGCAATTAAAATATTTCATGGAGGGAGCAAGAAAAAAACTTATGCTAGGATAAATTTTGGATGGTTCTTAACAATTTTGAAATGAATTGAATCTTTCCATCCATTCCAAATATCGCCCAAGAAACCTCTTGCTTCGATCTGATGTTAGTTTTGGAAGACCAGTTTCGCAATTATTCCATCTGCCTTGTCACCTCTAACCTTTGTATTTAGTAGATTGACGACGTCAGGCTTATGCTCCATATTATACTCTCTAAAAATTTGAAGGAATTTAACGTTTGCACACCCTTGGCAATTCCAAGAAAAAACCGTTTAATTGGAAAACATTGATAATTAAATAAATTATTAAAAAAGAACCGCTTCTGTAACGATCCGATAGTCAAGGGTGTCGGAAAGTGCATTCCCGGGACTCCATTTCCATAAATTGGACTTGTGAATATTTATTAAAAATATTTACGAAATTAGTTGTGTAGTTAATTAGATTTCGGTTAAGTGAATTTGCATGAATTAAGAATTATTATTATAAGGACTAAATCGCATATAGTGTAAAATTTGAAATATAGATTAAAAATTATTGAGAGACGGAAGTAGCAAATATACATTTGCCTTGTTTAGTGGTCGTCATTATGAAGTATATATATTATATGTCAACTTATTATATGTATTATAATAGTTAATAAATTAAAAGTTAAAAATATATGTGTATTACATAATATTAAAGTATAATAAATGAAAAGAAAGTGAATTGAATGATAGAAAGTATGCAATGTAACACCCCAAACCCGGCCTAGATGTTATGGCTGAATCTAGTGATGTCATATGATAGTGATTTGGAAAACATAATTACAATAAGGCCATTTTTGATATCTTAGGTTACCGTAAAAAATGTGTCGTTCATTCATTCATCATCCATTTTCAAAACAGTATACGTTGCGTAAGCTTTTAGAATAATTTGCGATTTCGTGTGTATTTGATAAAACATTTGTTTATTTTGAAAACTCGCTTCTTATCCTACTGCTAACAATTTATAGAATAAAAATCCCAAATGTTAAACAAAAATTCGTAAAAGTCATGTTACATAAAACTCCCCAAATAAAATCAGAACCATAATAAAAGTAAAAACCGTTAAGGGTCCAAAACCATGGTCACCGCCGAGTCCTCCGCCGCACCCATCCATCTATTGTTGGGGATTACCTGAGCAGATTAAACAGAAAAGTGTGGCTTTTTGCAAACTCAGTGCGTAATCCCCACAGAAAACATGCACACAGTAATATCAGAAAACAGACATAAATCCACAGTTCAGGTCTCAGCCCATTACAGAAACGGTGTGGGCCTTAGCCAACTCAGATATAGAATCAGGTATGTTCTAGGCCTTAGCCCATTTCAGACATAGTATGCAGATCAGAACAAAATAGCAAAGTCCTACCCACCAGCCTCTACACACCAACTCCGTCAAACTCTACACACAATATGGGGATAAAATCAACCCACCCATCCCTACACACCATGCTGTACCGAATGCAGCACATAATCAGAAAGTTGCAATTGAGCTACCAGATAACAGGCTTAAGAGCCTTTAAGATACTTCCTCCAAATATCATCAACCCATCCCGATGCAATGCAACATACATAATATGACATGCTTTTATGCAATTAACAGTCCATACATTCAAATCAGTATACAGGCCAAGTGTATCATATTCAATACAGATTTCACATAATCAGATCACATAGCTAAGGGTCTCAGTACTGCTTACCAACCCTTCAATAGGTTCACAGTCGACTTGGGTGACCTGTGCAACCTTTCAAAACATTTCACGAAAATGGGCTCACACGCCCATGTGGCTAACTCGTGTGGGCCCACACGCCCGTGTAGCCCACACAGCCTAAATTGGCCTTGGCCGTGTGGATCACACGGCCTGAACCAGGATCCCACATGACCGTGTGGTTCACTAGTGTGGGCCACACGGCTGTGTGGCCCACACGAACCAATTGGTCGAGCCCGTGTGTCACACACGGCCGTGCCACTCGCGCACAGCCTGGCATGTCGATCACAAGGCCGTGTGGTGACTTACAGTCTTGCACACGGGCGACCACACGCCCGTGTGGCGTTGATAGAGACGTTTTCAGCTTTCGCTGAAACCTCATTTTCTGCGTTTTCGGGTACACACCTAGTATCAAATTGAAGCTAAAGCAACCACGAGCGCTCTAGAACCTAAAAATCCATAATCCAAACCTGATTTCAGTGATACCAACGAAATCTTAACGAAACCTATAACGAGGTATTAAGTCTTTACCAATAAAACCTTAACCTCGAGCAAGAACAAGAATTCCACGCACTTTAAAACATCTATAACCAACCTTCAGCCCTTCGATTAATCCCTAACATCAAACGAAACCCTTTATTAACACTTGACCACAATAAGTTAAGGTTTACAAAAATAAACTTACCAAAAGTGTGAAGTCCATGATGCACAAGATAATCGAAAAGTAAAGAAACGGAAGAGGGAAAGGATAAGGGGAGAACAAAATTTTGGAAAAAGAAATTCAAAAATGAGGAAGATAAGGCCGAATTTTGCTATTGTTGGGGAGAGGGAAAATGAACAGATTTTTCTGATATTCCCCCTATCATCTCCCCAAATCTCTCATTACTATCAAATTTTTAGTCCAACAAAAACACTCGGGACGTGACAGGCAAAAATAATGCTTACGTAGAGATTCGAACTCACAACCTCCAACCAATCAACACTCCACGTAGCCACTAGACCAGCAGGCCCATTCTGTTAAAAACTTACACACTTTTACTTATAAGCCTAGTAACCAGAGTTTGGGCTTTATTCATAAAAATACCAAAATTTGCCCAAATCAAGGCTTGAACTTGGGACCTTCCATACACACCTAGAACACTTAACCACTCAAGCAGACAGATATTGTGTAGTTGAAATAAGAAAATCAGGGCGTTACAACTCTACCCCCTAAAATAAAATTTTGTCCTCGAAATTTTACCTGATAAAAAAAGGTGAGGATATTGCTGCCGCATCAAATCCTCAGGCTCCCAAGTGGCCTCCTCAGTGCTATGATTCTGTCATAGGACTTTCGCTAAGGGGATAGATTTCCTCCGCAGAACCTTAATGTCGCGCTCCAGAATCTGAATCGGCTCCTCCTCAAATGTCAGATCTGGTCTAACCTCAATGTCCTCAATAGGAACAACATACGTGGGATCAGAGCAGTAACGTCTCAACATTGAGACGTGGAACACATAATGAATGCGATCCAACTCTAGAGGAAGCTCCAACTGATATGCGACTGGCCCCACTTATTTTATAATACGGTACGGCCATGAGAAAAACTAAGTCCCCCACAGAATACTCAATATCCTTTCTATTCAGATCAACATAGGATTTCTGCCTATCACATGCCCCTTTTAGCCGATCCCGAATCAATCGGACCTTATCTTCAGTTTCAAAAACCAATTTTGGACCCAGAATCCGTCGCTCACCCAACTCAGTCCAGCACAAAGGAGTGCGACACTTACGATTGTACAGGGCCTCGTACGGTGCCATCTGGATGCTAAACTGATAGCTGTTGTTATAGGCGAACTCTGCCAACGGCAAATACTCTTCCCAACTGCCTCGAAAATCTATAACACAGCTCTTCAACATATCCTCAAGTATTTGAATCGCCCTCTCTGACTGACCATCTGTCTGAGGATGGAAAGCAGTACTGCAATCCAACCTTGAACCTAGAGCCTCGTGTAATTTCTTCCAGAATCGAGACGTGAAGCAAGGATCCCTATCAAAGATAATAGAGACAGGGACCCCATGCAGTCTCACTATTTCCGATATGTATAGCGTAGCCAATTTCTGGAGCGAAAAGTCTGTCCTGATCGGAATGAAATGGGCAGACTTGTTCAGTCGATCCACAATAACCCAGACAGAATCCTTCTTAGTGGGTGTTAAAGGTAACCCACCAACGAAGTCCATAGTCATTCGCTCTCATTTCCACATTGGTATCTTCACCGGCTGCAGCAACACTGAAGGCAACTGATGCTCAGCCTTAACCTGCTAACAAGTCAGACAGCACGCAACAAAGTCAGTAACCTTACGTTTCAAACCTGGCCACCAGTATAACTCTCGTAAATCTCAGTACATTTTATTCCCGTCGGGATGCATAATGTAAGGACTGCTATGCGCTTCCCTCAAAATCGACTGTCTCAAATCCTCATCATTCGGTACACAGATTCGACCACGAAAACAAAGCACCCATCTATTTAGCTCTGATTTGATCAATCCATGTAGGCTTAACCTGAAGTTCTGCTAACAGACTCCCATCGCTGAATAAACTAAGTCGAGCAAACATCGCTCTCAGATCGATCATAGCCCTACGGCTCAACTCATCTGCCACCACATTAGCCTTACCAGGGTGGTGCTTAATAGTGCCATCATAATCCTTAAGCAGTTCCACCCATCTATGCTACCTAAGATTTAACTCCTTATGGGTGAGGAGGTACTTGAGGCTTCTGTGATCAGTGTAGATAATGCACTTCTCACCGTACAGATAGTGCCTCCAGATTTTCAGAGAGAAAACTACCACTGCCAACTCCAAATCATGCGTAGGATGGTTAGTCTCATGCGTCTTGAGATAACGAGACGCATAAGCTACCACTTTACCATCCTACATCAGAACGCAACCCAGACCCACATGTAACCATCACTGTATATCTCAAAATCCTTCCCAGATTCTGGCTGTATTAGAATCGGAGCCTGCGTCAAAATAGATTCGAGCTTCTTGAAGCTCTCTTATTGCTTATCAGTCTAGAAAAATAGGAATTCCCTTACGCAGAAGCTTGGTCAATGGTGCTGCGATCAAAGAGAACACTTCTACGAAGCGTCGATAATAACCCGCCAGCCCCACAAAGCTGCGAATTTCGGACACATTCTTCAGCTGTTTCCACTCCAACACAACCTTAGTCTTACGAGGATCAACACGAATCCCCTCCGTAGAAACTACATGCCCCAGAAAGGTTACTTCTCGGAGCCAGAATTCACACTTACTGAACTTTATATACAACTATTTCTCGCGAAGCGTCTGTAGTACCACTCGGAGATGCTCATCGTGCTCATCCTTAGTCTTCAAATACACCAGAATGTCGTCAATGAAGACTACCACGAACCGATCCAGATAGGGCTGGAACACTCGATTCATCAGATCCGTAAAAGCTACTGGTGCATTTGTTAGTCCAAATGGCATCACTAGGAACTCGTAATGGTCGTAGCGAATCCTAAATGCCGTCTTATGTATGTCAACTTCTTTAACTTTCAATTAGTGATACCCTGATCGTAGATCGATCTTGGAGAAAACTAAAGCTCATCGGAACTGGTCAAACAGATCATCAATCCTCGGTAGGGGGTACTTATTCTTGATGGTCAGCTTATTCAATTGACGGTAGTCGATGTACATACGCATGGATCCATCCTTCTTTTTCACAAACAGAATAGGTGCTCCCCACGGAGATACACAAGCGCGGATAAACCCACGATCCAGTAATTCTTGAATCCGAGCCTTAAGCTCTACAAGCTCCTTCGGTACGATTCTATAAGGGGCGATGGACACCGGAACTGTACCAGGAAATAGCTCAATCCCAAACTCTACCTTTCGGCTCGGAGGCAGATCCGGTAATTCGTCAGGAAAACATCTAGAAAGTCCTTTACGGTTTTGATGTCCCTAACCGAAGAGTCCCCAGAATCAGAAACACTGACGTATGCCAAGAATGTCTCACATCCCTTCCATACCAACTTTTTTGCCACCAACGCAGAAATCACATTAGTCAAGTAGTCTCGACGTTCCCCAATCACCACTACCTCGTTGTCCTCATTGGTTCTCAAAACCATCCTTTTTGTTGCACAGTCCAGACTTACTCAGTGCTTGACCAGCCAGTCCATTCCCAGAATCAAATCGAACTCCCCAAATGGAAGCTCCATCAGATCAGCTAGAAATACTGTCCCTTGAACCTCTAACGGGACGTCTCTAAACAGTTTACTCACTCAGATAAACTGTCCCAACGGACTCACAATGGTTACCTCACTCGAAGTACTCTCAACCGAAATCCCCAAAGTTTCAGACACACAGCTAGCTACGTAAGAGTGTGTAGAGCCTATGTATATCAATGCAGTATAGAGCACATTAAAAATTAAGAACGTAATCGTAATGACGTCCGGAGCATCACCATCCTCTCGACGACGTACGACATAAACCAGTGCAGACTGCCTCGCCTCAGTCTGTCCAACACCTCTGCCCGGTGCTCTCTATCCTCGGCCCATGCCATTACTACCCCTAGCCTGTCCTCGGCCCTTAGGTGGCTACTAAACTACCATTTGCGGCTGCATAGCACCAGTACATGTAGCTTGCACTTGATCAGTTTTCAGCGAACAATCCCGAACACGGTACTCAGTCGACCCACATCTCAAACATGCCCAGTCATCCTCCAACACTCACCCGGATGGCGTTTACCACAGTGCCCACAAAGTGCCACCCAGTAGGTGCAACAAGAGGCCCAAATATCACTAGCCCATCAGATCTGGCCTTCTTCTTAGGCCTTATTATAGAATTCAAGGGCTTTGATTACCTCTTATTCTTTCCTTTCTCGCAGTTTTGGCTCTCAGCTCGCTTAACCTCTTCGGCGATCTTCGCCTTCTCTACTAAAGCAGAAAAATCACGCTTCCACTGCGGAGCTATCAGAACCCGTAAGTTGTCCTTGAGTCTATCCTCAAAATGGACACAGCACTCATACTCAGTCGCCACCATGCCCCGGGCATAACGGCTCAGTCTCAGAAACTCAGCCTCATACTCGGCCACTGAACGATCCCCTTGGGTGAGATTAAGAAACTCACACCTCCTAGCATCGATGTAGCAGGCTCCCACATACTCACTCTGGAAAGCTGTCCTAAAGTAGTCCCAAGTCAAACGGTTGGGCTGAGTGCCCTCCTTAGCCGTCAGCCACTACTGATACGCTTCGTCGCGAAGCAGAGAAACAACCTTCTTAAGTTTCTGCTCTGCGGTAAAATCTAGATCATCCATGATTCTTTCCGTGGCCTCCATCCAATACTCTGCCACGCTAGGGGTGACTCCAATGACACCCCTGAATAATTCAGCCCCATTGGACCGGAGTTGTTCCGTAAGCGACCCATAGCCCCCAGATCCGATGCTGGGCCCAATGACCCTCTCTAATATCCTCAGCATAGCTTGGGATAGTACGTTGTCCCCAGCCATGCAATCTGAAGTCCCGGTCTCTATAGCATATGAGATCGGTGTCTCGCTCGTATCCAGATTAGGTAGATTTTCAGATGACGAGGACCCAGCTCGAGCCCCTCTACGGCCTCTACCACGGCCTCTTATACCCCGTCCACGGATGCCTCGTGCGCTCATCGTAAATTCAGAGTTTATCTAGATTAACAGTTTTATGAATTAGTTACAGCTCCAATATTTGTTAACATATGTTTTATGCAAAATAGTACCAAAAGTTCAGAGTTCGTTATTGAGAATCACAGTTTTACTATGATTTCCTGTTTCACTACAGTTTCCAGTTTACACTACCTAGAGTGTTTCCATACTGTATAATACCTAAGGCTGTTTCAAGCATACAAGAAGTATTTCAAACAAATCTAAACAGTGTTCAGAACACTTATAGGATCAGCGCCAGAGACTCGATGTACCACATAATCATTTCAAAAATATTTTGAATCACTTTAAAATCGTTTCTTTAAAACAAATGTTTAAAACCCAAATCTACAACCGAGTTTTGCAACCTGGCTTTGATACCACTAAATGTAACATCCCAAACCCGGCCTAGACGTTATGGCTGGTTCTGGCGATGTCACATGATAGTGCTTTGGAAAATGTAATTACAATAAGGCCATTTTTTATATCTTAGGTTATCGTAAAAAACGTGTCGTTCATTCATTCATCGTCTATTTTCAAAACAGTATACGTTGCGGAAAATTTTATACTAATTTACGAATTTGTGTGTATTTGATAAAACATTTGTTTATTTTGAAAACTCATGTCTTATCCTACTGCTAACAGTTTATAAAATAAAAATCCCAAATTTAAAAAAAAATTCGTAAAGGCCATGTTACATAAAACTGCCCAAATATAATCAGAACCATAATAAAAGTAAAACCCGTTAAGGGTCTAGAACCATGGTCATTGCCGAGTCCTCCGTCGCACCGATTCGTTTATTGCTGGGGATTACCTGAACAGATTAAACAGAAAAGGGTGAGTTTTCGCAAACTCAGGGCGTAATCCCCACAGAAAACATGCACACAGTAATATCAAAAAATAGACATAAATCCACAGTTCAGGTCTAAGCCCATTACAGAAACGATGTGGGCCTTAGCCCACTCAGATACAAAATTAGGTATGTTCTAAGCCTTTGCCCATTTTAGACATAGTATGTAGATCAGAACAGAATAGCTAAGTCCTACCCACCAGCCTTTACACACCAACTCCGTCCAACCCTACACACCATGTGTTGATAAAATCAACCCACCGATCCCTACACACCATGCTGTACCGAATGCGGCACATAATCAGAAAGTTGTAGCTGAGCTGCCAGATAACAAGCTTAAGAGCCTTTCAGATACTTCCTCCAAATATCATCAACCCACCCCGATGTAATGCAACATACATAATATGACATGCTTTTATGCAATTAATAGTCCATACATTCAAATCAGTATACAGGCTAAGTGTATCAGATTTAATACAAATTTCACATAATCAGATCACATAACTGTGGGTCTAAGTACTGCTTACCGACCCTTAAGTTCACAGTCGACTTGGGCGACCAGTGCAACCTTTCAGAACATTTCATGAAAATGGGCTCACACGCCTATGTGGCCTGCTCGCGTGGGCCCACACACCCGTGTGGTTCACCCGTGTGAGCCCATAAGCCCGTGTGGCCCACACGGCCCAATTGGTCGAGCCCGTGTGTCATACACGGCCTTGCTCGGCCATCACACGGTCGTGTCACTCGCGCACGGCCTGGCTCGTCGATCACACGGTCGTGTGGTGGCTTACAGTCTTGCACACGGCCTACCACACGGACGACCACATGCCTGTGTGGTGTCGACAGAGAGGTTTTCAACTTTTGCTGAAACCTCATTTTCTGCGTTTCCGGGTACACACCTAGTATCGAATTGACGCTAAAACAACCACGAGTGCTGCAGAACCTAAAAATCCATAATCCAAACTCGATTTCAGTGATACTAACGAAACCTATAACGAGGTATTCAATCTTTACCAATAAAACCTTACCCTCGAGCAAGAACAAGAATTCCACGCACTTTAAAACGTCTATGACCAACCTTTAGCCTTTCGATTAATCCCTAACATCAAACGAAACCCTTCATTAACACTTGACCACAATAAGTTAAGGTTTACAAAACTAAACTTACCGAATGCATGAAGTCCACGATGCACAAGAGAATCGAAAAGAAAAGAAACGGAAAAGGGAAAGGATGAGGGGAGAACAAAATTTCGGCAAAAGAAATTTGGAAAGGAGGAAGATGGGGCCAAATTTTGCTATTGTTCGGGAGAGGAAAAATGAACAGATTTTTCTAATATTCCCCACTATCATCTCCCAAATCTCTCCTTACTATCAGATTTTTAGTCCAACACAAACACTTGGGACGTGACAGGCAAAAATAATGCTTACGCAGAGATTCGAACTCACAACCTCCAACCAATCAACACTCCACCTACCCACCAGACCAGCAGGCCCATTCTGTTAAAAACTTACACACTTTTACTTATAAGCCTACTAACCAGAGTTTGGGCTTTATTCATAAAAATACCAAACCTCCCACACACACCCAGAACACTTAACCACTCAAGCAGACAAATATTGTGTCTTAAAATTACAAAAGCCGAAATAAGAAAATCGGGGCGTTACAATGCAATTTGAATAGTAAATAAAAGAAAGAAGAGAAGATGCATGGCCTAAGGGTCTTTAATATTCAAACTTCAATCGGTTAGCTAATTTAGTTCATTTTCTTGTCATTTTTATATTTTTAGAATCCTGGTGTAAAGTACTGCCCGACCCATGTCGAACTTTTAACATTGATTAAGATTTTAGATATTGTTATTGGAATAGTTTTAGTATTAGTGATTTAATTGATAGATTTTTAAGTTAGAAATGGAAAAGGATTAAATTGTAGAACAAATTTTAAAATTTGAGTAATGGGGACTAAATTTTGAAAATTTCAAATTTTAGGGGTACAATTGAAAATAGAGAGTTAAATTTATTTTAAAGTGAAATGAGTATGAAAATATAGAGTTAATTGTGAAGAATAAAAATTAGTCTTGGTTTAGGGATTAAATTGGAATTTAAGCAAATATTGAGTAAAAATTAAAATATTTAATGTGAAATTGAATTGTGTTGTATTGATGTATTTTAATTATTTTAATTTCATAGCTAGCATAGTATTGGAATCCTCGACTAAAAAGGAGAAGGATAAAATCGACGTCAAATAGCTCGGAATCCACAGTTTGTACCTCTACAATTCGAACCTAATTGTTAATTGTTGTATTTTGAGTTAATGCATATGGTAAGTGGTTGAGGTGGGTATTTTGGCACTTCGATAATTAATTGAAAGTATAGTTGATTGAAATGGATTGAATTGGTATATATATTATGAATGTATTGATTATTTGAATTGAAATGAAAATATGTGTAAATGTGATAAAGTGCAAATATGAGAAATGGTTATTGATTGTACTTGAAAAGTGAAATGAAACCCTATTAACTGTATCGGGCTGAGTAGGATAAGATGGCATGCCATAGGATAGGAAAAGTTCAGGAATTTCTTTGATGCATCGTTGAGAGCACCAAAAATATCATATCCCTATAAAATAATGAAAAAGAATAGTATGAGGGAAGTAGGGTCAAATCCTCAGGGACTGGATTTGCACAAGTGCTTGTTCCTCGAAATCCCGAATAGAGCCGTGCCCAAGAAATCCTGTGTACCTGGAAAAAAAATAGAATTAAAAGTTTTGATTGAATTGAAATTACAAAAATTAAAATTAAAATAGTAGAGATAAATAGAGTTGAGGAAAAAGAGTTCTTATTGAGAGATTCCAGCCTCCGGTTGTCTCGATCAACCTTAGGTTCAATCATCGGCTTTTAGCTGATCCTACTTAAACAGAATAAGCCAGTTATAGTGGAAGAGGATGCCTACGACCACCAGCTCCAAGACTTTAGACTTATGATTTAGAGGAACCTGACTCTAGCCAAGAATCGCTTTTGTGGGACCATCTTATGCTAGATCATCACTTCTCAATGGCAAATGCCATGTCATTTTGTCTCTTGGACTCGCCAACCTCTAATGCAGTAAGCTAACGAACCGACTGTGCAACCTTCCCAAAATGTACAAAGCGGTCATTCCTTGCACAAGTTGAAAAGATCAATTTTTAAGGGACATAGACGAAAGCGTCAACCCCGTAATGCGGAGAAACGACGAATACTCGTTGAGAAAGCTAAGCGCGGATTCTAAGCCTTGTGAATCCTTTTGGGGATTTTCTACAACCTTTGGCTAGATAAGTTTAATGGCTCATGATTTTTGGGGAAAAAGAAATAGATGTAATGGAAATGGAGTTTTTATTGAATAATATGAAGGGAAATAAGGCTAAGCTTCAATTTATCTTCAAATTCACGCTTTTTGCCCCCAAATTTCCTTTTGCCTTCAATTTAGTCCCTACAAGATAAAAACCATAAATAGCTCAAATTAGTAGGATCATACTCAAAATAAATATGTAATTAATACATAAAAATATGTTATTCTGGAGTATTATCAAATCCCTCCTACATAGCCCATGCTTGCCCTCAAGTATGGTTCCTATCCACTATGAAATTTAGATTTTGCCATGAAAAAAATATCACTCCAAAGTTTTATAAAAACCAGGCTTAATGCATATGAAAATAAAGAGAACCTTTAGCTTGCTATAAGTAAATCTGAAAAAGTATTCCAATTTAATCACACAAAAATCAAAATCGACTTGGATTATTTCACGAAAATTAGGTAATTTACTAAAACTTACCAAGACACCCTATTTGTTTCCACCTTTGGTCCCCTAATACAATTTTTTTATGTGTTTTTTTAATTTTAATTATTTTTTTGTTTAAGAATATATTGAACCTTTTGACGCGAAGAGAGATGACAACCAAGCACCCCACCCCTGTTACTCAGCCCAACATACTCCTAATTTATTATATTTTCCTCAAGAACATATCGAACCTTTTGACGCGAAGAGAGATGACAATCAAGCACCTCACCCCGGTTACTCAGCCCAACATATTCCTAAAAAAAAAAATTAATTCCGATTAGCGGAGTTTACCTAACACGTCACACAACCTTTTGACGTGAAATAGGATGACAACCCAAGCACCCTACCTCGGTTACTCAGTCATTCACGTTTTAAGCTGTACTCATAACCAAAGAAACATCAAAATTTATTATTAATGAAACAAAATTTTAATTAAGAGGACTAGGAAAAAACCAATCAAGTGTCAAAAATAAGTTTCAGCAATCACCTAACAGTCATGAACATAATTTTAACATGCAATTGTGTTAAGTGTCCTCTTTCCATTTAGACTTAATCAATTTTACAATAAGCAAGATAGGGTTAACTCTATTAATTATAATTATTTAGTCTAAAAAAATAAAACAGTGGAGATGAAATCAAATAAGCCAAAATCATAACTAACTCAGTAGACAAGAATCATGCATGTAGGTCAAGCAGTGGGTAAGTCCTGGTCAAATCCTTGGGCGTGAAAAGAGGTAGAATATTCTTAAAAAAATAAGCATGGGCAGTAGCAACAAAAACAACATATAAAATGAAAAAATAATGAGAATTGCCTCCCCCTACTTAAAACACATTGTCCTCGATGTGAAAGAAAAAGGAAAATGAAAAATAGGTGAAAGTAAAAGGGTTTAGAAAAACTCCCCGTGTAATAATTGTTGCTCACACATAGCTGTAAGGAGGGGAAGGTTTGGTGTCACGTGGAGAAAAGGAAGGAGGGGAAGGCGTTCGTTAGCTAAGTTGACATGTTGGAGGTTTCGGCAGTGGCACGGCTTCTAGTCCTAACCATGGTGGTGGGAAAATCGATGGTGGGGGTGAGGGAGAAGGGGAACGACAGCTGGAGGGTTATTTGGGTGAAAAATGGGGAAAAGTTTAGGGTTTGAAAGTGTAGAAGAAAGGGTGTTTGGCTGTATGGTGGTGTTTGGATGCAGGTTTTGCTTAAGGATAAAGCAGGGATGCGCTATTCCTACTTGGAATAGGGATAGAATAAGGGATGTTTGTGAAAGCATGTCAATTCTTGAGTTTTTTTCTCGCCGGTTTACGAAGATAGAAGAAGAGAAATTTATTAATATCCAAATAAAATAAAGTAATAAATAATAAAATAAAGTAAAGTAATAAATAATAAATAAAAAAATAAAAAAATAAAAAAATAAAAATAAAAATAAAAATTAGGTTGCCTCCCAACAAGCGCTTGTTTAATGTCACTAGCTTGACGCCCCAACTAGTATTGGGGCTGTTCCAACTAAATTCTTTCATTCGTATGGGCTTGAAAATTCTCCTTTTTTATCACATCCACCATATCTGGGTTGAATCGTCCTTGCACCTCTTTCTTTGGTTTCGTATTTTCCTCCAAGAAAATCTTATGCGTGCTTGTCAGGGGGTTAATCCTTTTTAAGTCGGCAATGGTATCATCATTCTGCCAAAAATACGCGCTTGAGATGCTCGGGAAGTAATTTTAATTTCAGATCTGGTGCCTGCACAATAGAAGGTAGAAGTTTAGTATTCATAGGAGCCAATAATTCATTAACAGATTCAAAATCATCAAACATCATTTTAGATTTATCTCCATAAGATGACGAAAAAGTTTCTTCTACTAATGAGTCAATTATATCGACACAGCTTACGTCCAAGATTTCACTTGGGTGACTAATAGCATTGTAAAAGTTAAACTTCACGATCTCCCCGTCAAATTCCATTGTGAGAGTTCCACTACGTACGTCAACCTTAGGGCTAGCGGTATTAAGGAAAGGTCGGCCCAACAAGATGTCCGAAGATCCAAGAGTGCTATCCTCCACCATTTTTATCACATAAAAATCTGCAGCGAAAATAAGACCGTTGACTTTGACAAATATGTCCTCAAGGACTCCTTCGGGATGCACAATAGACATATCTGTCAACTGAATGATAACACCTATTTTCGTCAAAAAACCCGCGTTAAGTGATTCATAAATAGAAAAAGGCATTTTACATTTATGGAGGCCCCTAAATCACACATAGCCTTCTTAATTCCTAAATGGCCTATTTTGCATGGTATAGCGCACATGCCCCTATCTTTACATTTCGCTGGCATTTTTCGCTGCAGCACTGCGGAAACATTCTCACCAACACTTACCTTTTCACTACCAGTTAATTTTTGTTTGTTGGTGCAGAGCTCTTTAAGGAACTTGGCATACCGCGGAATCTATCCGATAGCATCCAACAGTGGTATATTGATCTCGACATTTCTTAATGTTTAAAGGATCTTTTTTTCTTCTTTACCTTTTCGACATTGATTCAATCGTCCTGGAAATAGAGGTTGAATTTTAGGTAATGGAGGTTTTGTTCAGACCTGTTCATCATTCTTAGAAGGAATCTTGGCCAGATTTCTGTCAGGAATTGGTTCCAGTACTTTTCCACTTCGTAACGTCACTGCATTTACGTGTTGTCTTGGATTAGGTTCCGTTTGTGATGGCAACTTCCCTTGTGAGTTTATTCTCTCAATTGATATGGTCAATTCTCTTATAGATGCCTCGGTTTTCTGTTGAAAATCCTTCGTTTCTTTTTGGAAATTAAGAGTTTGCTGTTGGAAATCAAGGACATTATCTGTTAATTTATTGACCATGGTTTCTAGAGAATTACCTGAATCTCGTGGTTGTCGTGGGGCCAGATTTCTGTCAGGAATTGGTTCCAGTACTTTTCCACTTCGTAACGTCACTGCATTTACGTGTTGTCTTGGATTAGGTTCCGTTTGTGATGGCAACTTCCCTTGTGAGTTTATTCTCTCAATTGATATGGTCAATTCTCTTATAGATGCCTCGGTTTTCTGTTGAAAATCCTTCGTTTCTTTTTGGAAATTAAGAGTTTGCTGTTGGAAATCAAGGACATTATCTGTTAATTTATTGACCATGGTTTCTAGAGAATTACCTGAATCTCGTGGTTGTCGTGGAAACCGGTTTTGGTATGGCTGATTGTACTGCAGATTTACCCCATAACTCAAGTTATGATGGTCTCTCCATCCTGCATTGCAGGTATTAGCGTAGGGGTCATATCGCCTTTGTGGTGGTCCAGAAAATTTTCCTACAACATCTAAATGGGGCATAGTATCGTCACACAAACTAGGGCATGCATCAGTTGTATGTTCAGGTGTCGCACAAATTCCGCACACTCGGGTTAGTCCTGTTCTTACTGCAAAAAGAGAATTCATGATATTAGCAAGCCGATCAACTTTATCTTCTAAAGCTGAAATTCTTAGCTGGTGAACCCTTTTAATGGGTTCAGGATTGGCTTGAAATTGCTAAGTATTTGCAGCCATCGTGGATATCAAATCCCTTGCTCGATTTTGGGGCATCTACCATATTCATCTATAACAGTCCGATTTTGGGGCTAGTCGGAACAGTGGTTTTGGAACCACTAATTCAAGACCATGGAAATTATTTTTAATATTATTATATATGTTATATCATGATTATATGAATGCATGAAAATTTTGGGGCATTAATTTTGGTGATTTCGTACTTAATTACGAAAAAAGGACTAAATAGCATAAAGTGCGAAAGTTTTATTTTACAAGCTAGAGGTGTCAAATAGCTATAGAATTTTAATTGGAGGTTTTAAATGTGCAATTAGGCCTTTTTAAAGGCAATAGTCGGCCATAGGGAGGACAAGAGGCTTAATTTAGTCAATGTTTGGTAGTGTTAGGTGATTAATGAATAAAATAAGAGAAAAATAAGAAAGCTATCATCTTTTTTTCATTCTCCTTCATCCTCCACTGAAATTTTCAGCAAGAAATAGGGGTTTTTGAAGCTCAAACTTTCAGCCAAGCTATCCTCTTGCAAGTAAGTGATTTTAGTGGTATTTCTTGATAATATTTGTACTTTTGGAACCCTTAAAGCTTAAGCTAGCTAAAGAGGGAACTATTTTGCAAAATGGTTGAAAGTTTAGGGATTTGCCATTAGAGTGCTTATGTTATTTGCTGATTTTTTAGGGAAGAAAATGAATTATGGTTGTTAAATAAACAACTTTTGTGAAAGGTGTTTCCATGAAAA
Organism: Gossypium australe; assembly: GCA_005393395.2. Lineage (NCBI taxonomy): Eukaryota > Viridiplantae > Streptophyta > Magnoliopsida > Malvales > Malvaceae > Gossypium > Gossypium australe. The sequence goes on from CM016616.1 coordinate 123,044,760, forward strand.
CACCTAAAAGGACCTTTTTGTAAAGGTTGTAAATTGGGTAGTAAATGCATGAAATGATTGGTATTGTGAGTTGTTATAAGAGTAATAAATGTTCAGCTAGGCTTGTTAACTAAGGAAATTTTATGAAAAATCATTTACGAGCCTAGGGGCAAAATCGTAATTTTGCCAAAGTATAAAGGCAAAACAGTAATTTTTGCCAAAGTAGAAATTTTGAAGTGTCTTGATTTATGTAGTGATTAAATGAGTAAATTTTATTATTATAGATCAAGAAGAAAGTGGAATCAACCTTGATCGGGGAAAAGGCAAGGTTACGGACTAAATTACAAACTGACATATTTTGTATCGAGGTAAGTTTATGTGTAAATGATACATCCTTATTACGTATGTTTTACCTATTGGTGCATTATGTGAAAAGGGAATGAATATTGTTGTTATCTAATAAATGATAAAAAGTGAGGAAATTCTCGTATGAACCTTCGAAATAGGAAAATTATACGGTTAAAATCCATGAATAAATAATTCTGGTGGGCTATGTGCGATACCATCGTAATTATCATTTTGGTGAGATGTGTGCGATACCACCATAATTATCATTGTTGGTGGGCTGCGTGCGATACCACCTTATTATTGATTAATGGTGGGCTGTGTGCGAAACCACCGGGTATATAAGTGCAAGTAAATGTGATCAATGTTTATAATACGTGTTTGGGATGTGGTAAAGTTTGAAAGGAGTAAGCATGATTATGAGGACATGAATTGTTTTTACATAGTATGTAATGTTTTTGATTGATTAGTATGTGGTATGATGCTTATTGTTTACATATAGACTTACTAAGCTTAAAGCTTACTCCCTTCTCTTTTCTGTTGTTTTATAGTGTCGAAGAGTCAGCTCGGGATACGGAGATAATCAGAGGATCACCCACACTATCAACACATCTTGGTATAGTTAGATTTAGCATCTTTGTTATTAATCTATGAGATGATGAGGTTATTCATGAATGTGCAAGTTGTATGATTGTTTAATTGGGGTATTTATCTATGAATAAGTTGGTTGTTCAATGTGGTTTATGATGGTGTAAGTAGGGGTAGCAATAAGGGCTTGGTAAATAGCCTTGTTCTTGTCCACACGGGTAGACACACGGGCGTGTGTCTAGGCCGTGTGTGACACACGGCCAACCTCATGGGCGTGTGGTTAGGCCGTGTGTCCCCCTACATTCTAAGTTGGCAAGTCAGTATGCTCAGTAGTAACCACACGGGTAGAGACACGGCAGTGTGTCTCAACCGTGTGGAAGACACGACCATTGTACGTGGGCGTGTGGCCAGGCCGTGAGAAGTCTGCACCTGAATTAGGAATTTAATTTGTCACACGGTCGAAGGACACGACCGTGTGCCTTGGCCGTGTGACATTTATGGGGGGATGACATCAGAAATAGAATCTCAAGGTTTTTGCACACTGGCTAAGACACGGACGTGTCATGGCCGTGTGAGGGACACGAGCCATAGACACGGGCATGTGTCCGGCCGTGTGAAAACCCCTGTAGGTTCAAAATAAGAAATAAATCTACACGGGTGTGGAACACGAGCATGTGAAGTTCCACACGGGCGTGCCCTTTTCTCCACACGGGCGTGTGGACTTTTTGATGAAAATTTTCTAAGTCCTTCTAGAGATCTTTTAAAGAGTTCGGTTTGATCCCGAATCATTTTTAAGATGTGTTTTGGGCCTTGTAGGCTCATACTAAGGATGTTGTGAGGAAATTTAAAAAGTTTTAATTTTGAATGGAAAGTCATGCCTCGGTTTTACATAATTGCTTACGTTTAGTAATGCCTCGTACCCTGTTCCGACGTTGAATATGGGTAAAGGGTGTTACATCATCTCTATGGGCTTTAAGCCTTCATAAAAGTATTGGAGCAGAGACTGTCCCGTAATACCATGTTGTGGGCAACTTGCACACAACTTCTTAAACCGCTCCCAATAGTCGTAAAGAGACTATGATTCTTTTTACCTTATCCCAACTATCTCCCTTTTTAACTTAACTGCACGTGATGCTGGAAAAAACCTGTTGAGAAACAAACGAGAAAGATCAGCCCAAGTTGTAATAGATCTAGAAGGTAAATAAAACAACCATTCCCTAGCAGAATCTGCTAAGGAAAAAGGGAAAGCACGCAATTTAATTTGATCCTCAGTTACCCCCTGAAGTTTCATGCTAAGACAAACCATATGAAACTCTTTCAGATGTTTGTGGGGATTTTTGTTTTGCAACCCATGAAAAGTTGGCAGTAACTAGATTAAATCTAACTTCAGTTCAAAACCAATATCCATAGTAGGATACGTGATGCACAATGGTGGTTGTTCTGTCGAAGCTTTGGCCAGTTGCCGAATTGTTTGAGCCATTGGTTGATGTGCTAGATTCAGGTTTTCGTTAACCCTAGCGTTAATCACTTCTTTTGATGAATCGACTTCTATTTTTTTGCTTTCAAATGTTTGAGTAGGGTTTTCGTTAACCCTAAACTCTACTTCGTCGTCGATTTCGATTTCTGGTGGTGGGTTACTCTAAGTCCCAACCACTCCCGACTGCTTTTTCCATAAATTTGTCTCCTTGTGATTAGTTCTCGTAGTCTTCTCTATTTTAGAATCAAATGCAAGAATACCCGGAGCAGATCTGGTCATAAGAAACAAAGAAACAATATTAGTACGTTACCAGTCCCCGACAACGACGCCAAAATTTTATGCATCGTTGAGAGTATCAAAAATATCCTTTCCCTATAAAATAATGAAAAAGAATAGTATAAGGGAAGTAAGGTCAAATCCTCAGGGACTGGATTTGTACAAGTGCTTGTTCCTCGAAATCCCGGATAGAGTCGTGCCCAAGAAATCCTGCGTACCTAGAAAAAAAAATAGAATTAGAAGTTTTGATTGAATTGAAATTACGAAAATTAAAATTCAAATATTTGAGATAAATAGAGTTGAAGCAAAAGAGTTCTTATGAAGAGATTCCAGCCTCCGGTTGTCTCAATTCGCCTTAGGTTCAATCATCGGCTTTTAGGTGATCCTACTCAAACAGAATAAGCCAGTTATAGTGGAAGAGGACGCCTACGAACACCAGCTCCAAGATTTTAGACTTATGATTTAGAGGAACCTGACTCTAGCCAACAATCGCTTTTGTGGGACTATCTTATGTTAGATCATCACTTCTCAATGGCGAATGCCACGCCATTTTCTCTTGGGCTTGCCAACCTCTGACGCGGTAAGCTAACAAATTGATTGTGCAACCTTCCCAAAATGTACAAAGCGGCTGTTCCTTACACAAGTTGAAAAGGTCACTTTTTAAGTGACATGGACGGAAGCGTCAGCCCTGTAATGCGGAGAAACGATGAATACTCGTTGAGAAGGCTAAGCGCGGATTCTAAGCCTCAAAAACCTTTTGAAGATTTTCGACAACCTTTGGCTAGATCAGCTTAGTGGCTCATGATTTTTGGGGAAAAAGAAATAAATGTAATGGAAATAGAATTTTTATTGAATAATATGAAGGGAAATAAAGCTAAGCTTTATGGGGGAGAGAGTGTTTACAGAAAAGACGACTGAAATTTGTGTCACTCCATCCCCTATAGTACTAGGAAACCTAGTCTATTCTAATTAACTCTAAAAGATAAATAAAGATAAATAAAAGATAAATAAAGATAAATGCTAAAATTAAATTAAATAATAATCCTTAATAATTATCCTAATATAGTTGGAATTAAAATAGAGTCTCGTGCTATAAAATCTCTTCTTTTGCATTTTTGCTCCAAAATCTTCCACACTTAGTATTTTTGGCACCACTTCTCCTACTTCGCATGCTGGCCCAATTTATCTTCAAATTCACTCTTTTTGCCCCCAAATTTCCTTTTGCCTTCAATTTAGTCCCTATAAGATAAAAAAACCATAAATAGCTCAAATTAGTAGGATCATACTCAAAATAAATATGTAATTAATACATAAAAATATGTTATTCTAGAGTATTATCGGGCTGAATAGGATATAGATGGCATGCCATAGGATAGGAAGAGTTCATGGATTTCTTCGACTTCGAGTCGATGAGGCACTGGTTGTCAATTTGCTTCGTTTTAACCGATGAGACATTAGGTGTCAATTTATATAGCGCTGGGCGCAGTTATTACTTCAGATTTATCTGATGAAGCACGAGGTGCCAAACTGGTGTGTTGGTTGGATCTGTGTATCCGTCCGAGTCGTGTTAATTGGGGTAAATAAATAATAATGTTCTATAATTGATATTGAAATGGCATGGTATGTGAAACGGAAATGAAATAGTGGATTTAAAATGAAATGTGAAATATGTTATGAACAAATGAAATATATGAGTTATGTACTCATGAATTGAATATGGAACAGATAATGCCATTATTTAAATGAAATGTGGATTGATATGTGAAAAGCTATTTCTATAGTAAGTGATATGAATTAAGATATTTGTTAAACAAATCAAATATGATAGCATGTGAAAATTGAGTATGGTATGAAATGATACGGTAATATGCATGAATTTTAAATGATGGTACATGGTAATTGTAAGCTTAGACAATAGTATGTTCGTATAAATCAAATTATGCATTCTTGTATCATTATGCTTTAATTGTTTAAATTATAGAGATATCACTGAGTTTTACTAAGCGTAATGTTTTATTTTTCGTGCGCATGTTAGGTACTTCTCTTTTGATCGCCGACTCAGCATCCAAAATGATCCCGACCTCAAATGTGGTGATGTTTACCTTTTGTGATGGAATGTACCTAGGGTGTCTTAGTTAATAGTTATTTTGTGGATGGATTGTAAATGAGGTTATAAGTATAAGGTTGGTTTGAGTATACAAATATATGTTTGTGTTTGAAGCCATAATTTGGCATATTGTTTTGAACCAATGCTTGTTAGGTGTATGTGAACTTAAGCTTGATATTGAGGTAGTTATAAGCTAAGTTAAATTGAGTGATTTTGGCATGTTTTAACATTTGATTTGAATGATGCTTTTATGACATGTTTTGATGATATAATTTGTGGTACTAATGAGTGTAGGTTGGTTAGGCACCTAAGATGATTGTTTATACATGTTTGGTATATGTTTGATCGTATTTCGAATAGGTTAAATGATTGGTAATTGAGTTGCTTAGTGCCCAAGTAAGTAGGAAATGGTAAACTTGAGTTTTAAGGCATTTTTGGGTGCACACGGCCTGGCCACACGAGCGTGTGTCACATACGGGCAACACACATGGGCGTGTGAATCAAGTCAGAGAGTTACACGACCTAGTCACACGGGCGTGCATAGCCTGGCCACATGGGTGTGTGACCCTTGGAATCAATTTTTTTTAATTATTTCCTAAACTTCAAGATTTGTTTCAAATTAGTCCCTACCTATTTTTAAACTACTTTTAAGGTCCCGTAGACTCGTAATATGGGCTATAAGAGTAATTTTTACTCTAAACTAGGGTGGATTAGCAAACCTAAATTAAGTGCATTCCACTAACATCGTCGAAGATATTAAAAGGATAATCATAGACGAAGTATGGACTAATACTCTGATGCTAATAATTGGATTAGTCTTGTATGTATCCGAATTCTAACATTCTAGAATGGATAAATAGTTATAAGAGTGTAGACAGTGGAAGACCAAGTTTAGAAATGCATAGCATAATTTATTATTCGAATGTATAAAAATTTAGAATGAAAGTATTAGATTGTCGTGATTTGCCCCTGCATATTATAATGTTATTAGTTAGTTTGTATGCTGATTATCATTGAATTAATTTTTTGATTCGTTAGTAATGCTCGTGACCCTAATCCGACAAGAACCCAGGTCGATCATTATCTTTGAAAACCATAGCTGAATGTCTGCTTGGGTTAAAGATGCCCTCCGTCGGTGTTATTGCAACAGCCTCCACACCACCAAACCCCGAACCGGAACGGGTTTGCGATCTATTCCCTGAGATGGAACCATCAAGGTTTTCTATGATCAGCCTTTCTGCCTTCTGATTCTCCACCGACTCCAATCATTGCATGTGGCCTGCAGCATGGGGTTCCTTGTTTTTCCCGACCCTAAATTCCATCGCTTTTAAGGTGAATCACGCCTCTCTCGAAGTTACGGCATCTCCCTCTAGGTGAGAAAGCTCCAAATCCCTAACCCTAGCAATGATTCCATTTGGGCCTTCCCCATCCTTTGGGTTCATTTCAAGCCCACCTTTCGTAGACACCTCACTCTTCCCTCTACTGGGCCTCATCCTTTCAGCAGGCTTGGTAGGCTTGTTCCTAAAAGTGAAGTGCTGCTTTCAGTAGGCCACTAATACTTGGGCCCCAAATTTGATATACCATCTGTTTTAAACAGCTCGGTCATGCCCAAGTTCTGTTGATCCGTGTTAGCCCCAGGCTTGCTCCCTTCCATTGGCCTATGAGGCCCTTGCCCATGAGCTACTAGGCTACCTCCGACCTTTTGTTTCTGATTTGGACCTCCGGAGGATGAGCCCACTCCTTTTGAATGGACTCCTGCTACTAGGTCGCTTCTTTATGGCCCGCTTCTGACCTTAACCCATAATGCTCCTCCTAGTTGTCTTCTCCTACAGCTAGGGTTTCCAGAACATTGAAACGCGAGTTACGTAAAGCTCCTATTCCTTCACCACTGTCTGCCTTCACCACCCTAGACGAGCGCCGACCTTGTCTTTCCACTAACATCCTAGAGCCATAAGCGCTCCAATTTTTTGTTGACTTAGCCATAGATAAATCTCAATTTGGTCTCTTCACCTTTGCCAACTACTTCCTCCTCCCCCGATTCCTTTTACCCATTAGCATAAGTGGGGCAAAACTTCTTTGTGTGGTTGTAATGCCCGCATGAGAAGTAAACAGTGGATAGGTATTTGTATTCCACCTGTTGAATAATCCCGTCGACCAGAACCTGTGATACTAGGGGCTTCTCCAAATTCATGCACACAGCCATCCTTGTGAACCTTTCCCGTACCCCAGCATCTATGTTGAAATCCAACTTAGCAACTTTCCCTATCCTCTCCCCTATTTCCATAGAATTTTTCACTTATACGTGTGCCCAGGCAGACTCAGGATCTAAATCCAAGCCATAACCATACTTGGATAAGGCTGCGAAGTGTTGAAATCCACAGTCCAAGGTTAGACCATAAGATACTACCCATACACAATCCACAGCCTTTGGCACAGGACCTTCTCAAAATCTTCCGTACTTTGAAATTTTTCCAGAAAATAACCATTTGTAGTGTCCATAAAGCGAAACAACCGAGACTGTTTCTAGAGAGAACACACCTTATTGTAAAGCGCTGAGTATCTAATATTCCTTCTAAGAAGCTTGATCACCACCGTGCGAGCCATGTCCTTGATAAGGAGTTTATTCACCCGTTCTGAAAAGTAGATAGATGGGATCTCGTTAATTGCTAACAGAACAATGTCAGATTCCAATAGCTCAAAGTCCTCCTCACCCTCCACATTTTTTATTGTTTCTGTTCGTTCACCCACCCGAAGTCCATTCCCTAGCAAACAATCTTTCCATGAAAAATTTTTATCTGTAGTCGAGATTGTGCCCATGGCCACATCCGAATCTCCCTTCAGCTCCGGTATACGGACCTTTTTTACACTAATATAATTTTAAAATTAAAATATGCTAAAATTTGCAAGGACATAAATTTTAAAGTTAATTTTAATAAATTTAAATGTTTAAACTAATAATAGACATGAACTATTTTCATCCAAAATAATGGATGACAAAAATAAATAAAATTTTTGCTCTCGAGTTGGGCTTGAGCAAAGATTCATTTTTTACCATCGGGCCAGAATTAAACAAAATTTTAAATTTTTTTATTTGAAATTTAATTATAAATTATATAAATATTACTATTAATTAATATATTTTTATTATTTTTAAAATGGATAAATATCAAAATTATACATGAACTTTGATTTGCCACACATTAATGTGGCAAATTAGACTTTCCCGGTATACTTAAGGAGCTTATTCTGGTGCAAAATGACGTATTTTGCATAATTTTTTGTTATTTTTAGATTTTAAGTTAATAAGTGAAAATGTCTCGTTTTTCCTCATTTTGTAATACAATTTGGCCAATAATGTCATTGGGGGGCCTAACATGTGATTGAGTGGTGTAAGGACATGTTGGAGGTTGAAAATGAGTGAGAATAACACCAAGGAAAAGGGTATCGTGATATCCACACCTTGGAATATGTGGATATCGAGATGCCTCCAACAGTATTGAAGAATGGAGACACCCTTCAGTGGTATCATGATATCCTTTTTGGGTATCGCAATATCCACCCTTCAAAGAAGACCCAAAGCTCAACATTGCCCGATATATCGCGATATTGCCTTCTGAGTATTGCGGCATCAACATCCTCAGAGGGAAAACTTGGACAAAAAGGGTAATATTTTTCCACTCGGTCCACCAATCACCCAACGCCCGTGTAGGGACATTTTTTACAGCGAAAACTCATAAGAAGACAGCCTAAAATAGCCAAAATTGGTTGAAGAGGAGAGACACACACATTAGCTTAGTTTTAGATTTAGTTTTTTGTACTTTTTCTAGGGTTTTCCATTTTCTTAGGGTTTTTCATTTTCTCTTATTCTTCCTTAGTTTAGAGTTTATTTTTCTGCATTTACTTATTTTTCTTGATATTCTTAGTGTTAGTTAAGTTAGCTATCATTGTAGCTTAGTTTTATTTACACTTTCAATGCCTGTACCTTGGTTGTAAGACACTTTTAGCTTTAGTTCAATGTATTTTAGTTTCTTTTACTTTAAATCTATTAAAGTTAGTGCCTTTCATGTTTATTGCTTTAGAGTTTCTTTGTTAAATGTTTTTATTCCATATTCTTTAAGTTTTATTGCATAAAATCTCAACTTTTATATTGTTCTTAAACTTTACATTAATGGATTTACATGTTCATTCTCTTAACTTTCAGCATTAGTAGCTAAACTAAAAAGGGGTTGGTTGATGGAGATGTGGGTAAGCTGAATTTTTTGGACAAAAGTCCAAATCGTAATAAATTGGACTAAATTGAATAAATCTAAAAACTTAGGAAGTGACGCCCTTAAGGGAATATCTAGGCAAGTGAGACTAGAAGGTAATCTTGTTGCGCACCCGTTCATTAGTCTCGGATTAACCGGTGAGATGGGAAGATAAATCGGAACTAATTTGTCTAAGTTGGTAAAATTGAGATTGGAAGATAAAATGGAGCCACTTAATAATTTAATCGATTTAAGTCCCTTATCCGAAAATTGGTGAACCACATTGAAATCAACCAAACACTGTTCGTCATTCATTTGGTTAAATTCTTAGTTTTATATTCTTTGCAATTTAGTCATTAGATTAGCATCTTCAACTTTCTTGTAATATTTTTCTTTTCATGATTTGTCGTACTATAAAATTATATCAATAGCTACTTAGACTCTATCGTGCGTACTAGTTATCACTCAATCGCCATCTCCTTTGGGTTCGATCCTTAGAATACTCCGGTGTTCCATTGTAACACTATAAATATTACACCTGACCTATACCCTTGCAGTAAAGTCGAGCTTATAAATTTTTTTATAAAATCGTTTGTTTTATGTGCACGTGAGAACGCGGTCAAACTTTGATTTAATGTGCATTTTAATACATTAACTTTAATTTGGTGCAATTATACACATAAAACTTTGATTGTGGTTCAAATGTATACATGAAACTTTTAATTTTGGTTCAATCATACACATTTCAACAAATAAATACATCTATCTATTTTTATATTGGATAAGTGCAATTGTTTTTGTATGTAATGTATAAACATAAAATGATGTTATATTAATAATTATGTTAGTAATTTGTGAAAATAGATCAAATTAAATTTTCATGTATAAAATTGTACTAAATCAAAGTTCATGTATAAACACATTAGACCAAATTTTATGTATAATATTAAGATTTATCCCATTTTAAATAATGACGTGTTATTTGGATGGGTTAGGTCAAGTCGAGCCCAAGCCTAGGCTTGGGATTTTTTTTAAATTTAGGCTAGGCTTCAGCCTCATTCATGAACAAGTCTATTTATCAAATGTTTACAAAATAAGTTGCTTTTTTTAAAAAATAATAATAAACTTCTTATTAGAGCTCTTTTTCACTTTTCAAAATCATTTTATTTATGAAATGTTAAAAATGTTGTACAAAATATTTAACAAATAAATATAACATATTTTAATAAATACGTACAATCAATTAGAGTGATGCATGAATTTTTTAAAGCTTTATTGTGATTAGAATTAAAAATATTTTAAAATTTTTAAATACTAATACAAACACGCATACATGGTTATTGTGCAAATTTAAAAGGAATAAAAATATGTATTCTACATTTTTCTTTTTTAATGAAGATAACTTCCTTAATTGTATATGATTGTGTTAAATAAAATAAATTTTCTGTTTTAATAGATTTTAGTATTAATCTTAATTTTTGAATTTCTTTTTAAATTTAATTTATTAAAAAAAGTGTTTTTGACTAATAAATAAAAAGTTGCTTTTATTATAATTCATGATGAATGAATTTTTTATTATTTATTATATGGATTTCATTATAATAGATTTCATTATATGGATTTTATATTAATATTTACGAGATTGAGTAAAACAAAATAAAACAAATTTAAAATATTAGTATAAGTAGATTTCATAAATAAAAAATCAATAGATTCCATACACACATTTTCTTTTATGTTTAATCATAAAAGTTACAAAATGTATATAACATATGATGATGATAATATTTTTATCAAATAATTTATTAAGTTACAAAATGTATAAAAATTATAAAATGATTTATTTATTATTATAATTTTAATCATAAAAGTAATTTTACACAAAATTGTAAAATAATTTTAATATATTTTAATTGATACATACAATTAAACCCTCATGCATTGCCAGATGAGAAAACTAGTTATATATATTGATTAAAAATGTAAAAAAATCATATATAATATATATTTTTTAAACATAAAATATTTTATAAATTATCAAATATATATATAAATTTAAAAAATCAAAATAATATAAAAATTGAAAATTTTATAAAAATTTAAAAAGGTATTTAAATTTATAAAAAAAACTTGAAATGTATACCTTTTTAGAATTTTATTATTATATATTTTAAATTTTATAAAAATATTTTTAAAAGAAAGTTTTATAATTTTTTTTTACATTTTTTGTAATAATATTATTAATTTAAACTCTTTTTTTTTTGCAATTACCGTATTTTTTTGTATAATTTATTTTTGTTAATTTATTTTATAATTTATATGCTTTTTTCAAATTATATATATTTTTCTAAATTTTTATATATTTATTCCCTTTTTTAATGTGTATATATATTTAATAAAATAAAATATATGTTTTTTACATAAAGACACCATGTGGCGCTTTTTGATTGGCTTAAAAAAAACTTTTAACGCTTGTAAAAAATGGAATAAAAAATATAATGAAGGCATACTTTAAATAGGGAAGTGAGTGTACTTTAGGTACCAATTCGGGCAAAAAAAAATAGTTACCAAAGTGATAACGGGCATACTCTAGGGGCTAAATCGTGAATAAAGCCTACATAAATAATGAAGTGTATTATTTGAAATGTAACACCCTTACCCAACTCATTCGCTAAATTCGGGTATGGAGCATCACAACTGAACCGGGTTCGTGGACAAGATTAGAACTCATTATTTTAAAATCAAATTGTATTACCTATTTATAAAAATTTACAATATAGACAAAATTTTAAATAAAAGTCCATTGTCCCAACTCCAGACTCTAAAGGAATTACATAGATACAATATAGCCGCTCCCATGGCAAAGTTTCTAAAGGCACGCCCTTCCTATGTGCATGATACTTTATTAACGGAGCTCCTTGACCCAACACAGTCTGGCTTGGTCCCTCCTCGAGTTCCTTTTTCCACAAATCTTTCAACCATAGGTCAAACCTCTGTAAGTCCTAAAAGAACTTAGTGAGTCTCCTAACTAGATTACTTATACTTAAGCCCCGTCTCACAAGGATATTAAAAGAAAAGAAACTAAATGTAAATAACTCACTGCTTATGCAGGAAAATTCCTCTTAACCTGTAACGCCCCAAAATTCTTATTCTTTTTATTATAAAAATGAAACACAGGTGTGTATTTGATTCAGTGGTTAAGTGATTTGGTGTGTATGGGAGGTCCCAAGTTCAAACCCTAGCTTTGGCAAATTTTGGTATTTTTCTGAACTAAGCCTTATACTTGAGCAATGGGCTTATATTTAAGTATTTGTAAAACCATATCAGAATGGCTCTGCTAGTCTGGTGGTTAAGGTGTGTGTTGGAGTGTGGGAGGTCTGGAGTTTGAATCCTTACGCGAGCATGGGAGTTTATTTTTGCTTGTTTGACCGAGAGATTTTCAATCAAACAGGACTTCTGAGTAATAGGTAGGTTGCTGGAGAAATAAGGGGAGTTGGGATAGGGAGTTATCAGAAGTTTCTTTGATTATCATTTTACAAAAATTCGGCAGTCTCTTTCCCTCTCCTTTTTGCTTCGTTCTTCCGAATCCATTCCTTTCTTTCGTATTTGCAACGTTGATTGTACTCACGCGGGTTTGGTAAGTTTCGGTGAGAGTAGTAAGTGTAGTTATTTTGATTTTGGGATATTGATTGATGGGTTGCGTTTTGTTTTGGAGAAGGTTAAGGGTTGGAGTTTTTCGACCAGTATTGAAGTGGTGTAGAAACGTTGTTCTCGGTCAAAGGTAAGGTTTTTTGTTAGTTGGAAGTTGATCATCTCGTTGGATTTTTTTTATCAAGTTTCATTAGTGTCACTAAAAATGGGATTGGAATATTGATTTTTAGGTTTTGGAGTGCTCATGGTTACGATAACATTAAAAACAAACTAGGTGTGTACTCGATTGCACAGAAAATGAGGTTTCGGCGAAAGTTGAAAGCCTCACTGTCGATGCCACACGAGCGTGTGGTCACCCATGTGGTAGGTCATGTGCCCTAACACGGGCGTGTGTTCGACAAGGTCAGTCCGTGTGATGGCCAAGTAGGCCATGTACGACACACGGCCTGGACTAAATTGAGCATGTGGGATTCTAGATCAGGCCGTGTGTGTAACACCCCTTACCCGAAACCCTTGCCGGAATCGAGTACGTGGCATTACTAGACTTGACTATTAACTCGGGGTGTAAGATTTTAAAGCTATCCAACTGCGTCATGCTGATTAAATCGACCATAACTCGAGTTTCAAAACTCGAAATTTAGATCAGCAAATTTTCCTTGAAACTAGACTCATATAACTTTTTACCATAATTTTTCCAGAATTTTTCATGTGGCAAATTAGTACAGTTTATTCATCAAAATTACCCTTATTACACTGCTTGACAATTCTGACCTGTCTCTACAAAAATACAGTTATCTCATTGAAAAAATTTCCTATAATGTTCTTGTTTGTACCAATGAAAAATAGACTCATTAAGGGTTCTACAAATATAAACCATGCTTCTTAATTATTTTTGTACAATTTTTGACAATTTTTCTAAAACAGAACAGTGACTCCCGAATTCATTCAGGGCAGGTCTCACTGAAACTTAATTATCTCATAATATATAAATCTTTTGCCTACCCTGTTTCTTTCATGTAAAAATAGACACAATGAGGTTTAATTCCATATCTCATTCACCTTCTAATTCAATATACCCTATTTTTGGTGATTTTTCTAACTCACATCACTGCTGCTACTACAAGCTGTTTTGTTGCATTTTATGAAAGACTAGCTTCTAACCGAACCTACCTACATCCCTAATTCAAGGATTCGTTTCGTATACAAACATTTCCTTAACAAAACGATTAAACTTTGATTAAGAATGCATAAACATTGCCATCATGAACCACCATACATATCAAGACACAACAGCGTACTTAACTAAAAATTTAGCCATATTCGCATGGCTATTATATACAAGGTCAAACATCATATGTTTCTAAAACTTCATCTAGCCTATACATGCCTTCTAATTCGTAACCAAAATTCAAAATACCAAAGGAAGGCGATAGTGTGGTTGACTTCTTGAAGATCCTTTACGAGCCCGCAACGTGACCAAAATCTATAAAACAAAGGAGAACATTTCACATAATTAAGCTTACTAGCTTAGTAAGTCCTAACTCATGATAATAAAACATTTAATTATTTACGAAATGAAAGCAATCAACTTATGGCATTTCACATAGGCAATTAAGTAAATTATTTATACAAAGCCAGATACAAGTAATTCATTAACCCAAGTAAATTAGGAATCATTTCCTTCAACCTACATTTCTTTGTAGTTCATATAAGCATATCGCATGAAAATCTCCTTTCTTAACATTTAAACTTGAAAACCAATTGTTCCATAATAGCACATTCTAAGCTCGAATTCCATCATATTACATCCATCAATATTAACTTCGAACACATATAACACAATTCTCATAATATTAATTTGACCCAAGTAATATTAAGCATAGCATACCTTACATGCTTACCTGAACCGTATACTCAATAAATTAGCTTTAAGTTGTCTTGAACAAAGATTCGATTTCTCTTTTATAAATTACATCACCGGCATCAAGCCTGCTAGGCGTAAAAGCCTGAAAAGTAACACCGGCACAAGGCCTGCTAGGCGTAAAGCCCGATAAATAACACCGGCACAAGGCCTGCTAGGCATAAAAGCCTGAAAAGTAACACCGGCACAAGGCCTGCTAGGCATAAAGCCCGATTTTGTCACCGGCACAAGGCCTGCTAGGCATAAAGCCCGATTTTGTCACCGGCACGAGGCCTGCTAGGCTCGAAGCCCGAATGTCAGAATAATTTTACATGCTTTTCACATTTCACTATCACATATCAAACCATATGCATTTATTCACAGTGCATAAAATATATTTGAAATCAATCCAATCCATCATCATCACATTCGGCCAACTCATGGTTTTACACCAAACTTATACAAATTCTATCATTCATTAGATTTGTAATTAACCTTTAAGCATAAGGTAGCTCAAGAACTTACTTATACACCTTGCATTAGCCAAAATAAATTCACTTCAATACTATACATTCACATTCGGCTATATCATGAATTTAAACTCTAAATTTCCACCATTCATCATTCACTAAGTTCATAATTAATTTATTGACATATTTTAGCTAAAGGACTTACCTCGGTTGTCGATAGTCCGTGCGAATCGGCTATTCGAGAACCTTCGTCTTTCCCCGGTCTAATTCCGTTTTTCTTTGTTCTTGATCTAAAACACATTAAAATTTAGCTCATTTAATTGCATTTCATCTCAATTTAGTCCCAAAACACACAAATGGGCAATTTACAATTTTGCCCCTAAGGTTTCCCATTTTTACAATTTAGTCCAATTTACACAAAACACAAAATATGCAAGATTTTCCAACACTATAGCTTGGCCGAATATCCCCCATATTCTTATGTGTCCATGCATGTCATTTATTTCATGTTTTAGTCCCTCAACTTTTTTTTTTTATTTATTTTTCAAATAAATCCCTAACATCCAATTCCACCACAACTTCAAATTCAAAAGAGGATGTTTTAACATATACTAATTGAAATCTACTATCAAACATCTTAAGTCAAGCATATACAACCATAGCCGAATTTAATGTGCCATAATCTCAAAAATTTCTACATGGGTTGTATAGGATTCAATGCAACCATTCCAAAAATGCAAAAATTATCAAAAACTAAACAAAACACATACCCCTAATTAAGCCCCAAAGTGCCGAAATTTCAAGCTCCAAAAATGGAGTTTCTTCCTCCAACTTTCGGCCAAGGAGATGAGCAAGGTGAAGTTCTCTTTCTTCCCACTTAACTTTATTATTTTATGTTAAAACAAACATATATATTATCATATTTATTAACACTAATTTTTAACTTATAATTATACTAAAACAACATAAATTTTGTAATTAAAAGGCCTATTGCCGTCCCTCTTTGTAGCACATGGGCTAATTGCCCTTTTAGTACACCCACTTAAAAAGCCACAATCAAATTAGTACCTTTCACTTTAGCATGAAACTTTCGCGTTTTCTCGATTAAATCCTTTTTATCAAATTGAGCACTTAAACGACTAAATTTTTCTACGAAACTTTCACACTCACTAAATCACATATAATAAACACAAAATATAATATTAAAATATTTCTTAGGCTCGGATTCGTGGTCCAGAAACCACCGTTCCGATTTGGGTCAAAATTGGTCTGTTACAACTCTCCCCCCCTTAAGGATTTTCGTCCTCGGAAATTTTACCGTTAAATAAGTTCGGATATTGTTGCCTTATTGACTCCTCAGGCTCCCACGTAGCCTCTTCAACTCCGTGACGATTCCATAAAACCTTTACTAATGGAATTCTTTTATTTCTCAACTCTTTTATTTCCCGAGCTAAGATACGGATCGGTTCCTCATCATATGTCAAATCAGATCTAATTTCAATCCCTTCCGGTGCAATCACATGGGACGGATCCGATCTATATTTGCGAAGCATCGAAACATGAAATACATTGTGTATCTTTTCTAAGTCAAGGGGCAATTTCAATCTATAAGCAACAGGCCCTATACGCTCTATGATTTCATACGGACCGATAAATCTAGGACTCAACTTGCCTTTCTGACCGAATCGGAGTATTTTCTTCCACGGAGAAACTTTTAAGAACACCCGATCTCTGACCTGAAATTCAATGTCCTTACGTTTTAAATCGGCATAGGACTTTTGACGATCCGAAGCAGCTTTCAAATTACTCCTAATAACAACCACTTTCTGTTCTGTTTCTTTAATCCAATCAACCCCGTGTATCTTATTCTCACTGAGCTCAGTCCAATACAACGGTGTGCGACATTTTCGACCATATAAGGCTTCATAAGGTGCCATTTTAATGCTAGATTGAAAGCTATTATTGAAAGCAAATTCAATCAAAGGTAGGTATCGTTCCCACGTACCTTCAAACTCGAGAACGCAACACCTCAACATGTCCTCAAGTATCAAAATAGTTCGCTCAGACTGACCGTCTGTTTGCGGATGGAAGGCTGTACAAAAATGAAGTTTAGTACCTATAGCATCTTGCAATTTCTTCCAGAACCGCGATGTGAATCTTGGGTCCCTATCCGAAACAATGGAACTCGGTACACCGTGCAACCTTACAATCTGCGACACATACAATTCGGCAAGCTTATCAAGTGAATAGTCGGTACGTACCGGTATAAAATGAGCTGATTTAGTCAGTCTATCAACGATAACCCATACTGCATCTTTCTTGCTCGGGGTCATAGGAAGACCGGACACAAAATCCATTGTAATTCTATCCCATTTCCATTCGGGTATCATGATTGGTTGAAGTAGTCCGGACGATACTTGATGCTCAGCTTTTACTTGTTGACAGATTAAGCACTTAGAAACAAACTCGGATATATCCCGTTTCATGCCAGGCCACCAATAGAATTGCTTCAAATCGTTATACATTTTAGTGCTACCCGGGTGTATCGATAGTCGACTATTATGGGCCTCACACAGGATCATCTGTATCAAATCTGAGTTCTGTGGAACACACAATCGGCCTTTATAATTCAAACAATCATTTGCATCAATCTGAAAGTCTGATTCTGTACCACTTCCACACTGACTCCGAATAGCAATCAACTTTTTGTCAACTTTCTGTACATCACAAATCTGCTGAATGAACATCGGTCTCGCTTGTAACTCGGCTAAGATCGAACCATCATTAGACATAGTCACCCGTGCGTTCAATGCACGAAGAGTAAATAATGATTTTCGACTTAACGCATCCGCAACAACATTAGCTTTCCCCGGATGGTAGTCAATCACTAATTCATAGTCTTTCAGCAATTCTAACCATCTGCGTTGTCTCAAGTTTAAGTCTTTCTGCGTCATCAAATACTTCAAACTTTTGTGATCTGAATAAATATGACATTTTTCGCCAAATAAGTAGTGACGCCAAATTTTTAATGCGAACACAATGGCTGCTAACTCCAGATCGTGAGTTGGATAATTTTTTTCATGTGGCTTCAATTGTCTCGAAGCGTAGGCTATCACCTTGCCTTCTTGCATTAAAACGCAACCCAACCCATTCAAGGAAGCATCGCTAAAAATAATAAATTCTTTACCCGATTCAGGCTGGGTTAATACTGGAGCCTCGGTCAAAAGGGCTTTCAACTGTTCGAAACTTTTTTGACACTTTTCTGACCACTCAAATTTGACATCTTTCTGTAGTAGTCTCATCAAAGGTGTAGCTATTACGGAAAAACCTTTTACAAATCGTCTATAATATCCCGCAAGGCCTAGGAAACTTCGGATCTCGGATACATTCTTTGGCGGTTTCCAATCGAGTATAGCTGTTATCTTGTTTGGGTCCACCCGAACACCTGACACCGAAACAACATGACCCAAGAAGCCGACTTCATTCATCCAGAACTCACACTTACTGAACTTTGCATATAACCGTTGATCTCTCAAAGTTTGTAGTACTACTCTCAAATGTTCAGTGTGTTCCGCTTCATTTTTGGAGTAGATCAATATATCATCAATAAACACTACTACAAACCGATCCAAAAACTGTCGGAAGACTCGGTTCATTAGATCCATAAAAACAGCAGGTGCATTAGTGAGTCCAAACGGCATAACTAAAAACTCATAATGTCCGTACCTTGTTCGGAATGCAGTCTTTGGCACATCTGAATCTCTGACTCGCAACTGATAATAGCCCGATCTCAAATCTATCTTCGAAAACACTGAAGCCCCCTTCAACTGATCAAATAAATCATCAATCCGAGGTAATGGGTACTTATTCTTTATAGTCACCTTATTTAGTTGTCGATAATCGATACACATTCTCATAGTCCCATCCTTCTTTTTCACAAATAAAACCGGTGCACCCCACGGAGAGAAACTCGGTCGCGCGAAGCCCTTATCTGTCAACTCTTGCAACTGCCTTTCAATTCTTTTAATTCAATAGGTGCCATTCGGTACGGAGCTATCGAAATCGGAGCCGCACCCGGTACTAACTCAATGTCGAACTCAATCTCTCGTACTGGGGGTAAACCCGGTAGTTCTTCAGGAAACACATCAGGGTATTCACATACAACTGATACGGATTCAATTTGTTTCTCGGACATTTTATTATCCAGTACATAGGCCAAGTAAGCTTCACATCCTTTTCTCACATACTTCCGGGCTAACATTGAGGATATTACTGTAGGCAACCCATTTATGTCACAGGATTTAATTCTGATGGTCTCACCATTTCGACATTTTAAAACGATAAGCTTTCTTTTACAATCCACTACTGCCTCGTGCGAAGTTAACCAATCCATACCCAAGATTATATCAAATTCGTTAAAGGGCAACAACATTAAATCAGCTGGGAAGCAATAATCTCGAATCATCAACGGGCAACCTCTACACACTTTATTAACAAGCACACATCTACCAAAGGGTTGGACACACGAATCACAAACTCGGTAGACTCAACTAGCAGAGTCTTGCCAAATTTTAAAGTTTCACACATATAAGAATGAGTCGAACCAGGATCGATTAGTGCAATTACAGTAGTATCATAAAGAGTGAAAATACCAGTAATAACGTCGGGGGAGGAAGCATCCTCTCTAGCTCGTGCAGCATATGCTCTAGCCGGAGCTCTAGCCTCAGATCGATCTGTAGTGTTCTTCGTTCCTTTCTGACTACCACCTACATTGCCTGAATGTCTGGGTGGTCTACCTCGCATTGACACGTTGCTCGGCTTAGTGTTCTGAACTGTATTCTGCTCAGCTAACTTCGGACACTCTCTAATAAAATGATCTGACGATCTACATTTATAGCAAGACCGATCATGAAATCTACAACTCCCTGAGTGCCATTTCCCACAGTGCTTGCATTCAACTCTATTTTGTGGAACGTTACCAACACTGGCTATCGAGGTAGCTCGGGAGCTCATAGGAGGTCGATCCCGTCTAGGTGGATCTGTAGTAGCTTTCTGTCGGCTGTAGTCATCTCTGGGCTTCTTGGTCGTGGAATGAAAGACTTTACCCGAAGACCTTTTTCGGATGTCTCTAGCTTCTGTCTCAGCCTTTCTTTTCTCTTTCCCGAGCTCTTCAGCTTTGCAAGCTCTCTCAACTAAAGTTACAAACTCTTGAATTTCAAGAATACCAACAAACATCTTTATATCTTCATTTAGGCCGTCTTCAAATCTTTTACACATAATAGCTTCAGTAGAAACACACTCTCTAGCATATCGGCTGAGCCTGACAAATTTTCTTTCATATTCCGTTACGGTCATTCGCCCCTGTTTCAGCTCGAGGAACTCCTTTCGTTTTTGATCAATGAATCTTTGGCTAATATACTTCTTGCGAAATTCAGTTTGGAAGAAATCCCATGTCACTTTTTCTTTCGGAACCACTAATACTAGTGTGTTCCACCAGTGATATGCAGTGTCCCGCAGTAAAGATATAGCGCACTTCAGACATTCATCCGGAGTACAAGATAGCTCATCAAGTACCCGAATAGTGTTATCAAGCCACATTTCGGCTCTCTCTGCGTCGTCATCATCATTGGCTTTAAATTCTTCAGCCCCAAATTTTCGAATTTTATCAACTGGGGGCCTACTAGATCTCATCGGATCTATCATCGGGGGTGCTGAAGGAATCGGAGTTGAATTATTCGGGGGTGGAGGTTGATGTACATTCGGGTTATTCTGAATAAATTGGGCAAACCACTCATTCATCATCCGATAAAAGGCTTGTTTAGTTTCTCCTTCGTGGCTACCCGAAACAGGTCGAGAGTCGACCGGCGCTGATCCGTGTGCATGGTCAGGCGCTACACTCTCTACGTTATCAGCTACGGCTCTTTCAGGATCAGTGTCCATTTACTATATAAAACAAAGTTCAGGCTGTCAGAAGTCACCACACTATCAATATATATATTAAAGGCATGTATAGCTAGACTCACATGCGCATACGGTAGTCCTAGAATCGGCTAAACCGTAAGCTCTGATACCAATCAAATGTAACACCCCTTACCCGTAACCCTTGCCGGAATCGAGTACGTGGCATTACTAGACTTGACTATTAACTCGGGGTGTAAGATTTTAAAGCTGTCCAACTGCGTCATGCTGATTAAATCGACCATAACTCGAGTTTCAAAACTTGAAATTTAGATCCGTAAATTTTCCTTAAAACTAGACTCATATACATTTTTACCATAATTTTTCCAGAATTTTTCATGTGGCAAATTAGTACAGTTTATTCATCAAAATTACCCTTATTACACTGCTTGACAATTCTGACCTGTCTCTACAAAAATACAGTTATCTCATTGCACAAATTTCTTATAATGTTCTTGTTTATACCAATGAAAAATAGACTCATTAAGGGTTCTACACATATAAACCATGCTTCTTAATTATTTTTGTACAATATTTGAAAATTTTTCTAAAACAGAACAGTGACTCCTGAATTCATTCAGGGCAGGTCTCACTGAAACTTAATTATCTCATAATATATAAATCTTTTGCCTACCCTGTTTCTTTCATGTAAAAATAGACACAATGAGGTTTAATTTCATCTCTCATTCACCTTCTAATTCAATATACACTATTTTTGGTGATTTTTATAACTCACATCACTGCTGCTACTACAAGTTGTTTTGTTGCATTTTATGAAAGACTAGCTTCTAACCGAACCTACCTACATCCCTAATTCAAGGATTCGTTTCGTATACAAACATTTCCTTAACAAAACGATTAAATTTTGATTAAGAATGCATAAACATTGCCATCATGAACCACCATACATATCAAGACACAACAGCGTACTTAACTAAAAATTTAGCCATATTCGCATGGCTATTATATACAAGGTCAAACATCATATGTTTCTAAAACTTCATCTAGCCTATACATGCCTTCTAATTCGTAACCAAAATTCAAAATACCAAAGGAAGGCGATAGTGTGGTTGACTTCTTGAAGATCCTTTACGAGCCCGCAACGTGACCAAAATCTATAAAACAAAGGAGAACATTTCACATAATTAAGCTTACTAGCTTAGTAAGTCCTAACTCATGATAATAAAACATTTAATTATTTACGAAATGAAAGCAATCAACTTATGGCATTTCACATAGGCAATTAAGTAAATTATTTATACAAAGCCAGATACTAGTAATTCATTAACCCAAGTAAATTAGGAATCATTTCCTTCAACCTACATTTCTTTGTAGTTCATATAAGCATATCGCATGAAAATCTCCTTTCTTAACATTTAAACTTGAAAACCAATTGTTCCATAATAGCACATTCTAAGCTCGAATTCCATCATATTACATCCATCAATATTAACTTCGAACACATATAACACAATTCTCATAATATTAATTTGACCCAAGTAATATTAAGCATAGCATACCTTACATGCTTACCTGAACCGTATACTCAATAAATTAGCTTTAAGTTGTCTTGAACAAAGATTCGATTTCTCTTTTATAAATTACATCACCGGCATCAAGCCTGCTAGGCGTAAAAGCCTGAAAAGTAACACCGGCACAAGGCCTGCTAGGCGTAAAGCCCGATAAATAACACCGGCACAAGGCCTGCTAGGCATAAAAGCCTGAAAAGTAACACCGGCACAAGGCTTGCTAGGCATAAAGCCCGATTTTGTCACCGGCACAAGGCCTGCTAGGCATAAAGCCCGATTTTGTCACCGGCACGAGGCCTGCTAGGCTCGAAGCCCGAATGTCAGAATAATTTTACATGCTTTTCACATTTCACTATCACATATCAAACCATATGCATTTATTCACAGTGCATAAAATATATTTGAAATCAATCCAATCCATCATCATCACATTCGGCCAACTCATGGTTTTACACCAAACTTATACAAATTCTATCATTCATTAGATTTGTAATTAACCTTTAAGCATAAGGTAGCTCAAGAACTTACTTATACACCTTGCATTAGCCAAAATAAATTCACTTCAATACTATACATTCACATTCGGCTATATCATGAATTTAAACTCTAAATTTCCACCATTCATCATTCACTAAGTTCATAATTAATTTATTGACATATTTTAGCTAAAGGACTTACCTCGGTTGTCGATAGTCCGTGCGAATCGGCTATTCGAGAACCTTCGTCTTTCCCCGGTCTAATTCCGTTTTTCTTTGTTCTTGATCTAAAACACATTAAAATTTAGCTCATTTAATTGCATTTCATCTCAATTTAGTCCCAAAACACACAAATGGGCAATTTACAATTTTGCCCCTAAGGTTTCCCATTTTTACAATTTAGTCCAATTTACACAAAACACAAAATATGCAAGATTTTCCAACACTATAGCTTGGCCGAATATCCCCCATATTCTTATGTGTCCATGCATGTCATTTATTTCATGTTTTAGTCCCTCAACTTTTTTTTATTTATTTTTCAAATAAATCCCTAACATCCAATTCCACCACAACTTCAAATTCAAAAGAGGATGTTTTAACATATACTAATTGAAATCTACTATCAAACATCTTAAGTCAAGCATATACAACCATAGCCGAATTTAATGTGCCATAATCTCAAAAATTTCTACATGGGTTGTATAGGATTCAATGCAACCATTCCAAAAATGCAAAAATTATCAAAAACTAAACAAAACACATACCCCTAATTAAGCCCCAAAGTGCCGAAATTTCAAGCTCCAAAAATGGAGTTTCTTCCTCCAACTTTCGGCCAAGGAGATGAGCAAGGTGAAGTTCTCTTTCTTCCCACTTAACTTTATTATTTTATGTTAAAACAAACATATATATTATCATATTTATTAACACTAATTTTTAACTTATAATTATACTAAAACAACATAAATTTTGTAATTAAAAGGCCTATTGCCGTCCCTCTTTGTAGCACATGGGCTAATTGCCCTTTTAGTACACCCACTTAAAAAGCCACAATCAAATTAGTACCTTTCACTTTAGCATGAAACTTTCGCGTTTTCTCGATTAAATCCTTTTTATCAAATTGAGCACTTAAACGACTAAATTTTTCTACGAAACTTTCACACTCACTAAATCACATATGATAAACACAAAATATAATATTAAAATATTTCTCAGGCTCGGATTCGTGGTCCCGAAACCACCGTTCCGATTTGGGTCAAAATTGGTCTGTTACAGTGTGGGCCCACACGAGTAGGCCACATGGGCATGTGAGCCCATTTTTATTGAAATGTTTGTTAAGATTGCACGCGTCACCCAAGTCGACTGTGAACATTTCGTAGGGTCGGTAAGCATTACCTAGACCCTCATTTGTGTGGAATTGATTGTGTGAATTATGTACTGAGCATGTTATATATAAGCATGTATACTGAACTGTATGTGTATCTGATAGACCTGTGATAGCATGACATTCCATTATATGTTGCATTACATTGGAGTGGGATGATATTATTTGGAGGAGGTGTACTAAAAGGCTCTTAAGCCTAATATCTAGCAGCTCAGCTGCAAATTACTGTTTATGTACCGCATTCGGTACTATCTGGAGTGTAGGGATGGGTGGGTTGATTTAATCCCCACATGGAGTATAGGGTTGGACGAAGATGGTGTGTAGAGGCTGGTTGGGTAGGACTTTGCTACTGAATATTTATGACTAATACTGATATTGTGATGGGCTAAGACCCTACTTCATACTTAATACTGTATTGAGATGGGCTAAGGCCATGACAGACTCCTTATCTCACCATAGTCTCGAAGGACTTGCTGACATCCCATCTGTTGAGATAGCTATTGAGATCCCCCGCCATTTTGGCAGATTAAGTCCCACTTGGTACAAATAGTAGCAGGATTATTTCCTTGTACTCCATCTTATTTGAGATGCCATGCTTGAAAGTATGACACTTCCATTTGCTGTGGACTGTTTTGGCCTTCAATACCAGCAGGCTATCGTTGGTGTGACCATTTGTGTTCATGATTTCTCCCTTATGTTAGTTCTCTAGGGAAATAGCCATTTGGTTGATACTTTTTCAAGGGTTCTCCCCTTGAAGAGGAATAGTCTTTGATGGATATATTTGTCACCCGATGTATCCTTCTTTTTCAATAGGTTCTAACTAACCCCTCTTTTCCTTGTAGACTAATCGGCGTACTTTATATTCAATCTCTAGCTTATAGGGTTTTTCAGGCATCCTCTGGCGATTATTAATGACAGATCCTTATCTACAATCCTCGGTTAAACCACCTTTCATTTGATTGTACACTAGACACTACTGGTGGGTCATTTTCCGTGACTACTTCTTGCTAGGTTACCACCCATATGCTCTATTGGCTTTCACAATTATTGTTCTAGCAGTTTTTTCCCATTTTCATTATGTTTCCCATCCATTTGCAAATTCCTTTAACCCACTGGCTAATTATTGTGTCTCGTGCTTTCATTATCTTTCAAACCTTTTTTTTCCTAAATTACATGACTTTCTACAATTTTCATCCCAATTGACCACCTATGTTTATAGTCCTGGTGGGTTACCTAGTGTTTAGTGTCCTAGCGGACTCCACAAGCTACCATAACCGAGCTGTGGTTTCACTCGTCTGGTTTCATGTTTAATGTCCAAGTGGACTTCATTGGTTGCCTTAGTCAAGTTATGGTCTTACACCTAGTAATCCTCATGTTTACTATCCCAGCAAACTACCCTGTGTTTATTGTCCCGACGGACTACATTAGTCGCCATAACCGAACTGTGGTCTTACACCTTAAACATCTTAGAGGTGTCACCCCGAAGGACTTTACCGTGGCCGCGGTGTCGCCCTATAGAGCCTGCTGACCGTCATTGCGGTAATGCTCTATGGAACCTAAAAATTATCGTCACAATGTTGCCTTAAAGGACCATTCGGCATCATTTCTTTCCACATTTTACCCTAATGCTCGAACACCGAAGTGTCCCCTCCGCAAGGCCTGAAGCTTCGCACATCACGGGTGCATTCAACATCACCGCATGACGGTATCTAACAAAATCACCCTTTTTCTCATTCTTAACTTTGTCTAACCTGTCGATAATTCCCTTTCACATTCTACCATTTTAAGCGTGCGTTGCATACATTTCATAAATGATATTCCATAGAGTCATAGTTAATTCATGCATACTGGACTAAAGTAACGGATACACACATACCTATACCGTCTAAAACGTACTTAGCGTTCGAGGAATGAAGTGCAAAAACTCACATGATATTTCTTTGCATTATCAACTTAGCTTTTCCAAACGCAAGAGCTTCTATTCTCCTGGCAACTAAGCATGACAACCAAAATCATGAATTAAACTCAATATTCTCAACTTATAACTCAGTTTTCCAGAAACATGCAGAACCTTAGAATGATTCTAAAAACCCTTAACTTTGTTTTCTAAATCTTGCGTACACCAAAAGACTTAGAACATTACCAGCCTTATGGATTCTCTACTTTTTCGACTCAAACATCTCGATTTCTGCTCCACGCAGAGCTTCTTGTAATTATCTCACCTTCAGAGCAACCAAGAAGTTGAACGAAGAAAAGAAAATGAAACATGAATAAGAAGAATTCTCTTCTCGGGAAGTAGTTTCCCAATTATTTATAGCCCTCCCTGCTCGGTTATCAACCTTATAGAGACCATCCATCAATAATCATTTTGTCTCTCACTAAAAAACCAACTGATTATAATCCAGTCGAACCAAAATTGGATTTCAACCATGTCCAATTCCATATCTAGTTTATTTTTCCTGATTTTTCAGTAAAGACTGCCAACCTACAGTCTCTTTCAATTTAACCCCTAAATGTTCCTAATATTTGGGTTTAAAAGAAACCGAATGTGACATGAAACTAATTAAAAATAAGTCATGAAATATATACAATATTAAAGTAAAAAATAGATTAAAATGTAAGCAAACGAAATTCAAACACTTAAATACATCAAATTAAGATTATTAAATGAACACAATTATCTACTGAGGTGTTGCCATCTTGTGACACAATCTCAATCAACAACATTATTAATACTGGAAACTCTATCACACACGTATGTGTGTGGAAACTATATATTTAAAATACATACTAAAATAGCCTCGAATGATATAACTTATTTTAATTCAAAATAATATTTTAATTTTTCAAATCGAGTTGATATCTAGTTAACTCGTGACACCAGCTAAATTTGGAACTTAAATAATAGTATAAATATGCAACTAATAAAGGTATAAATTCTGAACATGAAATTAAAAACATATTAAAAAAATTAAAAAAATGAAACTTTGATTGACTGCTAAATTAAAAATTTTACTAATGCAATTGACATTGGTTTAAATTTTACATATTTTTATTAATTTTTTTAAAAATAAAAAGACAAACCCTCGAATAATATAACTTATTTTAAGCCATTTCTATAACTTTTCTTATCGAGTTAATGTAGATTGACTCGTGACAACTCAGTCAAAAATATTATTAATAGTAAATGTAAAAGGGTAGATTTATAACTGATGAAGATAATAAGTTTTTTTTTTTTTGAATAAAAAATAGGGCTGATATATTGAGGCCTGACTAAAGTCCAAAACAAGGGAATAGACAACAGAAAGCCCAACAAAAAGAAAATTAAAACAAAATATCAAGCGTCAACAAACAATAAAAGTAAATCAGAAAGGAAAAGACAGAAACAACAATCGTTAGGCGCCTTATCTTCTCGAGAAACCCATACCAGCCATCAAAAAGTCCGCCACACCAAATTCCAGATGAAAATTCGGACTAACCCTTGTTCAAACGCTGAAGAAGCGCCTGGAAAAATCGATCGATTCATCTTCCAACAAGAACAAGGCCAACAACAAACCTTAAACCCCTAAACATTCTTCCGATCGTTCCCTCGCTGCAAGCCGCTGTACTGAAACAAGTAAACCACAGACCCATCTCCCAAAAAAGCTCTTCCGCCTTCCCTCCAGCGCCAGTGTGTGAGCCACTCTGTTTGCAGACCGTCGTACATGATGGTAAGAAATTTCATCAAATCTCAAACCCATTTGTCTGATATTTTGCGTAATCGGTCTCAATACGGATCTATGTTCACCCTTTTTCTCTATACTTTTGATGACTGACAGGGAGTCGCCCTCCACCACTAGACGCCTAAATCCCATGGACAAAGTGAAGATTAACGCTCGTTTGCACACCCTAGCTTCCACCACAAAGGAATCTGCTATATGCTCAAAAAGATAAGTTTCTGCTCCTCTTATTGTTCCAGTAGAGTCCCTAGCGATAACTGCTGTAGTGGCTATTTTTTCATCTGATTTGTAAGTCGCGTCAAAGTTAAGCTTTATTATTCCTTCATCTAGGGGTCTCTATGATTCCTTCAAACCGGGTCTGGTGAGTGGTTGAAAAGTCCTTTGAAGTATATTGATTTCTTTAATGTAGCCACGAATAAAACCCAAAACCTCTTGCAAACTAAAACGGACTCCTTCATGAATAAGTTTATTTCTTCTATACCATAGGCTCCATAATGAAATTGCAATAGTGCATCTGTGTTGTTCATCTGCAGTAGAAAAAGTATGTGCTAATCGTTTCTTGTTGCACCAGGACTCCTCAATAACTGGAATTTGAACTTGCAAATGAGACCACACACATTTCAATATGCCACAGGACCACATCAAATGACTAGAATCTTCCAACTCAACCCTACACAGAGGACAAACAGACTCCACAACTAACATTCTTCTCGCCAGATTGTTAAAATGGGGAAGCAAATTATTAAACAATCTCCAGACATGAATTTTTATTTTTCTGGGATATTTAGTGACCATAATGATTTGTAAAAATTTTTGTAATCCTCCTCATTAGAGCTTATTGAAGTAGGTAGATCAACAAGGGTAGTTAGGGCACGGTACCCACTTTTAACAGTATAGTCCCCTGACCCGTCATGCTTCCAGACCAGTGTATCCTCCGTTCGACAATTAGCAAGCGGAATTGAAAGAATCCTAATCAGCAGTATTCTTATCAACAATGCTGTATATCAACTCCTTGTTCCAGGTATTAAAATCCTCTTCTATAAGTTGGCTAACATTTGTCCAGGGTGGTATAATCTCATGACCAGAAAACATGTTGTTCTCTTTTCCAGATAGCCAGGGATCATTCTAGATGTTAACACAATCCCCCTTCCCAATCCTCCACAGCATACCGTCTGCAATCAAATCCCGAGTACTACAAATGCTTTGCCAAGTAAAAGAAGGGTAAGAACCTATCCTAGCTGACAGAATATCGGAAAACGGAAAATAACAGGCTTTTAAAATTTTGGCTAACAAACACTTGGGCTGAACTAAAATGCGCCAAACTTGCTTTGCTAAAAGAGCCTTATTAAACAAAAATAGATTTTTAAAACCAAGACCGCCATAAGACTTTGGCCTACAAAGCGTATCCCAGCAACTCCAATGTATACCCTTCGCCGTTTTGTTATTCGCCCACCAGAATTTATTCATAATATTTTCCAACTTGCGGCATAACGTTTTTGGAAAAAGAAAGCATTGCATGGCATAAATGGGTGTAGCTTGCAAAATAGATTTAATGAATACCTCTTTACCCCCCATTGAAAGAAAACGGAGACTCCATCCTACAACTCTCTTCCTAAATCGATCAATAAAGTCCGCAAAAGCCCATGTTTTCCTTCGCCCCACCATCATCGGCAGTCCCAGATACTTCTCAGGATTAGATGCCAGTCGAACTCCCAAAAAAATTATGATTTCCTCCTTCACCTCTTCATTTACATTGGCTCCAAAATAAACTAAAGATTTGTCATAGTTCACCTTCTGCCCTGCGCACATCTCATACTCTTGAATGATGTCTCGAACAGTTGCAGCCCCCTCTCGTGTAGCATCTCCAAAAAGAATGCAATTATCTGCAAAAAACAAATGATTAATAGAAAGTTTTTCCCTACCAATAGGGGCACCTCTCATACACCCTCTCTACTTTGCATCTTCCAGAAGAGTAGAAAAACCTTCAGCACAAATTAAGAATAGATAAGGACTGAGGGGATCTCCTTGTCTCAAACCTCGTGATGGCGAAAAACATTCACTGTCCTCACCATTGAAACACACAGAATAAGTAACTGAATTGACACATCTCATAATAAGCACAATCCAATCAACATGGAACCCCAAAGCCTTCATCATTCCTGCTAGAAAATCCCATTCCACTCGGTCATACGCCTTGCTCATATCCAATTTGAGAGCAAAGTGCCCTTTCTTTCCACACTTTTTCATCTTCAGAGAGTGTAGGACCTCATAAGCAATCAAAACATTGTCTGAAATGAGTCTCCTGGTATAAAAGCCCCTTGAGTTTCGTTTATACATTCTCCTAAAATATTACTCATTCAATTAACCAACACCTTTGCAATAATTTTATAGACGACATTACAGAGGCTTATAATTCTAAACTGAGACATCATTTTCGGCTTATCTACCTTTGGAATTAGCACAATTCTCGTTTTATTGATATCACCAATTTCCAGCCGTCCACTCAGTACATCAAGGCAATATCTCAAGACCTCAAGACCCACTATGTGCCAATAGCGTTGGAAAAAGATTGTCGAGAAACAGTTAACTCCTGGGGCTTTTAAAGGTGGCATCGATTTAATAGCATTCCAAGCATCCTCCTCCGTAAAGTGTTGTAATAAAGATTCATTCATGCCATCAGTAACCTTTTTTTCTACTAGACTAAGGAGATGCTCGTCCAATCCCATCTCAAAAACAATAAATAAATCAACAAAATAATCCGACGCAATACATAATAAAATAAAGAAAATTTTTATCAACCCAGTAGTTGATATAAATTCAAAACTTCCCATATACATAGAATTACTTTTATTGAGTTTTTAAAAATTCAAAGATAAAAATATCCTCATATTACATAATTTATTTTAGTTATAATTATAGGCAAACATCTTAAATATTTAATTTACGTTAACTCAATATTTATTTTGTAGATTTATTCTCTAATAAATTGATATTCCCATAATATTTAGAAATAAAATCCAACTCTCTTATTCATTTTATGATATATTTTTAATTTTTACTTATATGATAAATAAGTACTTATTTATATAAACCAAAACGTCGATTGTTTCTATTTGAAATTTTAATAAAATATATAATTACTAAATTTTAAATAAAATGATATATTTAAAATATGAAAGCAATATAAACAGATATATACTAATTTAGACTAGTTGTGGATGAATTTAAATAAAAAATTGACCAACGTGTCTGAGAATCAAAATTGAAAACTATATTATAGTCATCCCCTGCTTGATTCGTAATAAAATAAAATTGGACGTTCGAAGTTACTTTGATACTGAACATAGATGCAATACATACGCCAGCAAACCATAAACATCTCTAATGTCAGCTACAAATATGTAGGAGCATCCTACTCGATTTCGATATAACCTCTCGTTCTCAACAATAAAATGTTTGCACACCATATATTTATCCTACACGAACATATTCTTTCATACAAAGATGAATGCTCATATTTGAATGTATAAGTAATGATACATAAGTAATATCATAATATAGCTTGAGAGTCATTGGTTCATTACAATTTTATCTGTGTGTAGAGCCAGCCAATATTAACCAAAACTTAATAACAAATGACACGCTAATCCAGCACCACAATGCCCGGTTTCTGTCCCGTAGAATCTTCATCACCAACATTGACAGCAAAGTGCCCAATGTTTTTACCCTGAACACAGTCAGAAAAACAAAAGAGTAACCAGGCAACCCCTAATGGTTGGTTAGCTTAGGTTGTGAAACAATGTATCGACAGATGACACTAACCTCGGATAGCATCCGCTGCTTGTTCAAGTGCTGGGTTCTTGCTTTGTTGATGACTGAATTTGGTGATTTGTACATTCTCTGCACCAAAAGAATCACTATTAATTTCATATTTTGGGCCTAGAATAAAAAATTACATTTAACAGCTTAAAAATTAGACCTAAATCAATAAGAAACTGAAAGATAAGCGCTTGAGTTAATCAAATTAGAAACCAACCTTCAAATTGTTGGATACATGTTCCCCGCCTACAAGATTCCTTTTTGGCGTGAAACCAAAAACATCTTTAAGGAACTCGTTTTCCTGCACAAGTGAAAAGTGAAACATTATATATGTTGATCTTAATCAACCAGCAAATAAATATCAACAATTTGCATCCACGGGTCAACGAACCTGCATGTGTTTAGTGAAACCTCCACCAAGAAAGCACCTCAAAAAGTTCAACTGTCGCATTGCAATTTTAAACACTATGTGTAAGAATTCAAGGCACGTAACTAGTGTAGGAAAACTAAACTAGAGGGAAGAGAAACCTGAGTCAACTGAGACCATGTTGATGTCTGAAGTGACTCCCCACCGATCTTCATTGATGTCTCGGGACAATAACCATCCTAACATCACCAAGATAAGAAACATTAACATAAGCTGTCCTACAATTGTGAGTCATGAAAATGAAAAAACAATGATACGAGTACCTCAAGGAACTCCAAAACATCCTTAAACAAACTCCTTTGGTAATTAAGATCTTTCTTTGCAGAACCTTTACCGCCAGCTTCCACAGAGAGGTCTCTGACTTGATTCAGAATTTTTGCCCTCAATCCTTGTATATGTAATAATCCTTCTTTAGATTTATTCCCTTCAAAAATTGAGCCATTATTTGAACCATCAGCTTCAGTGGCAAATTTCTCTAAGCTTCCCATCTCAAAAATTACTTCCAGTGCTTCCCCAGCAGCAATGCGAACAGATCGGTCATCCTTATCTAGCAAACTAGACAAATATGTGATGGATCTGCATAATTTCTCAAGATTGACGGGTCTCTTAGCTCATTATATCGAGGGAGCATCAAAATCTCACAAGGTTTGCTGAGATACATATGGAGGGATTTTAATACTAAACTACTAAGAAAAAATGTATAATACATAGAGTTCACTCACTCTAGCCAAAGTTTGGGACTGAGACTCCATCTGTCCATAGTTGTCAAAAGAAATGACCAGGCAGACACAACCGCTGTTATTACAACAGCAGAAGGTTTGACAGTAATAACCTACAAGTTAAACAGAATAAATTAATTATCAAATAAAGCAAATTACTATGCAAAAACATATCATCGAGCTTTTCCATTAGCAAGATACAAGCAATAACTGATTCAATGAACCTCAATCCGCTATCGGATGATTTTCAAGCAAATTACTATGCAAAAACATATCATCGAGCTTTTCCATTAGCAAGATACAAGCAATAACTGATTCAATGAACCTCAATCCGCTATCAGATGATTTTCAATTACTGAAAATCAGGCATACATACTTACATTAGAGCCTAGTTTAGGGTGAACCAACTGCCACATAATTTGCATTGATTTTTCTGTTTCCTCTGGTTCGATTCCCCCAACAAAAGTGATGATAGCCAAACACTCCAGTAACTACAACAAGAAACCAGATAATTTGAAACACTAAATGGTTGAGAATCTAAATACCAACAAAATATTAGGGGGACAAAATCCAATTTAACTTCTAACATACCGAAGCCATCTTAGAAGATTCGTAACCAGACTTAAAAGCCTGTGAAACAGGAGTGATTGATTCCTCCAATATTTCCCGTGCTTTGTCTCCGGGACCAATAGTCAAAGCCAGCAAACCTACCAAAACAAATTATCAGCTTGAATTCTTCCATCCATGCATACATTAGAATTTGCAAAAGCTTTCAAAACTAACCAATGGTATGGGAAGCTAAAGATATCTCTTTGCTGGACCCCTTTTTGATGGAATTCAGGCACCGGTGCAGTAATGTAGCAAACCTGAACAACAGCCAAAGATAATAATATGACTTTTAGAAGCATATGGATCCAAGTACCATGAATTTGAATCATAAGAAACACTTCCACCCACACCTGCAAATATACTTGGCAATAGAAAATGACAATGTTATACTATGTAATCTCAAGTCTGATTAACTAATGAATCCCACCGAATGTGTGCAATTCCTAATTCTTAGCGTGCCAAGAACCATGATCCTAAATCCCTTGGGCAATTCTTGCAATAAAATAAATCAAACCCAAGATTAAAGAACACTTGAGAGCAACTTACTTCTTCTCCACGAACTCATGCTGCAAGTTGCTGTTGAAAGCCTCGATAATCGAGGCCAAAGCCTTCTCTCGCGTTGAACCCCTTCAACAAATGGAGAAAAACGCCCAATTGAGCCACATCCAAGTCAAAAGCCTAATTATTCTAAAAAATTTTGAGAAATCTCGAGAACTTGACAAAGTAACTAATTTCAACTAACCAAACTATTCTTCCTTAACCACAGTAACAAGAAAATCATTTGAATGCATCACATTTTCATCCAACTAAATCTAACCTCTTTTCGTATAAATTATCCACAGCTTCATCAAGTAAACTATCCTTATTAAGCTCTAGTTCTTCAGTTCCGGAAACCGACATTCGATCGGAGCGCATGGTCGACGATGAACTTACACTACTATTATCATCATCACTATCTAACATTGCCGCATTTTTGCGCTGAGTTTTACCTGCCAAGTTCATATAATTATTTTTATTCAGCCTTAAAAAAAACCTAAAACAAAACAAATATAAAACCGACGCCAAACACACCCCAAAACAAATAATAGAAAACTGTTCAAACGCGACTTCACCAAACAATCAATCATCTAACACCCATAGCAATTTGGAAAGTTAAAAAGGCAAAAATTTAATCAAATTAATTAGCAAAAATTACCCAAAAAAAGAATAGAGGAAAAAAATTCTTACGTTTTCCCATGTTGGTGACTACTTCCCGGCCGTCAGTATTTATATGTTAGAAACTACAAGGTTGACTAAGAATCTGAGAATGAGTTAGGTTTGAAATTAAACAACGATAGACAAAACGAAAAACCCAAAAAGAATCCAAACAGAACAAGGAAGACGATATCAGAAGTGAATGGGAGGAGGATGCAGCCATTAAAGTGATAAAGAAAAACCTTATTAGAATATAAAGCAAGGAAAGGAAATGGGTTTGGAGAAATACACAAAACCCTAATTTATATGTAAAAAGAAAAGCAAACGGGGATTCGGGAATTGGCAGGTTGGGACACGAGGCGAGTGTAGGGATAGAGCACGTGGAATTAGGGTTAGACACGTGATTAAAGTAATTTTACTTTTTAGGAGGCGAGTTTGGGGGTTTAGAGTTCCCGGACTCCGGGAGAAGTTTGTAGAATTGTTTTTAAAGATTAAATTTGTAGATTCTTAAATTAAAAAAAAAAAAAAAAGTGGAAAGGGTGGCTAAAGATTGAACTGTTGATTATCTGTTTTTAAAGTTAGAAAATAATTTCTCATGGAAAAAGCAAAAACAAAACTTTTGATTTTGATTTAAAGTAGTAATTTGGTTAAATACGAGTTTTTATATGAATCTAAATTCAACTGGACTTCCTGAGCTGCGACCCAACCCAATAACAGCAAATTTTCCTAATTATCTTGAGCTTAATCGTTGCCCACTTCGCCATTAAAAAACTAATTTCGACATCACCAAAATTTTACTATAAATAATAAACCCAAGAGTATAAAATTCTCAGTTTTGCTTTGTTTATCCTTCAAGACTTCTAATCGAAGTAGAAGTCGACTTATTTAAACTAATATTATATTATATCTAATTTGTTTATCCTAAAAAGTCAAGCATGGCAGATGCGGTGTTCAATTGGTACAGGAATGGGGGTGCAGCAGAACCTGGTACTAAGAGAACTAAAACTACTCTGCAAGCCAAAAACCATCTTTGTTCCATGGGTTGGGTTTTTTGGTATTCTCAGAAGAACGGAAGACAAGAGTTACGATATCAGTCACCGCAAGGCAAGGTTTACTATACACTCAAAGCTGCCTGCAAAGGTTACATCGATGAAACATCCGGGGCTGAGGGAGGAGGAGGAGGAATGGCCGTGGCCGTGGCTGCTGACTTGGAGCCCAAGAAACCCTTGAAAAGAAAGAGTTTAACTCAAGAAAATCCAGCTTTCCCTAAATCTCTTCCATTTAAATCCCTGCAGCCACCCAAAAGAGGGAAGAAGGTGAGAAAACAAGAAAATCAAGCCAAGCCTCGGGTGATCAAACGAGCGAGTATTAGAATACGAGAGCATCTTGTTCCGAATTCATCTCATCGTAACCCAAGAACTGTTCTCTCTTGGTTGATAGACAACAATGCGGTTTCCATTTTGGGGAAAGTGTATTACCGGAATAAGGCAGGGAATCCATTGATGAGAGGAAGGATAAATCGTAATGGGATTCAATGTGACTGTTGTTTCAGGGTATTTGCTCTCACCGCCTTTGAGGCTCATGCGGGTAGTACCAACCATAGGCCGGCTGCTAATATAATCTTGGACGATGGCAGTGGCAGGTCTCTTTCTGATTGTCAAAGGCAAGTTCATGATTCAATGATGACGATCCCCACATCTGCAAAGAAGGACGATTCGAATCCACATGGGAGTGATGATGTTTGCTCTGCTTGTTGCGATGGGGGAGAGTTAATTTGCTGTGATCGTTGCCCTTCTGCTTTCCATGTCAATTGCGTGGGCCTCAAGGAAGTTCCAGATGGTGACTGGTTTTGCCCCTCCTGCTGTTGTGGCATTTGTTGTATTGGAACTTTAAGTGATGATGATAATTTTATTGCTTGTCAACAATGTGAGTGTAAATTTCACATTGGATGCCTCAAGTTGAAGGAATCAAATGAACTGGCTGGGAAAAACAACTGGTTTTGCAGCCATAGCTGTGAAAACATCTTTTCCGGCCTGCGAAATCTTACTGGAAAACCGATTCCAGTGGGGAACAATCTGACCTGGACATTGTTGAAGTCGAAGGCAAGCTCTAATGGCGACGGCTATACTGATTGCCCCGATGGCCTGGATTCTTGTGCAGAGAATCACAGTAAGTTGAATATTGCACTCGATGTGATGCATGAATGCTTTGAGCCTAGTAAAGATTCTTACACAGGGAGAGATCTGGTCGAAGCTGTGATTTTCAGCCAAGGGTCGAAGCTGAAACGATTGAATTTCAAAGGATTCTATATTGCGGTTCTGGAGGAAAAAGATGATCTGGTTTCCGTGGCTACCGTAAGGGTACATGGTGACATTGTGGCCGAAATGTCCCTTGTTGCTACCAGGTTCAGCCACCGCCGCCGCGGCATGTGTCGAGCATTGGTGGATGAACTTGAAAAGAATCTAGCTAAACTGGGGGTGCAGAAGCTAATTTTACCCGCAGTGCCTGCTGCAGTCGACACATGGGTTAACGGTTTCGGGTTTTCTCACATGACAGGCGACGAGAGATCGAAGCTTCTGCAATATACCTTACTAGACTTTCAGGGAAGCATAATGTGCCAAAAACCCTTGAAAACTGAGTTGTGATAGACTGATATATCATAAGGTGCAAGTATCGTTCCAGGTACATGAAATATTAATGTTTGTTCTTGTTATTGTGTTATCAGATGTTAACTGGTTTAGCTTACATGTGCATTTATAAGTTTATTCGTCAGCAAGTATACATTAGACTTGGAGCATATGTGTCTCGTTTGAATGAGTTGAAAGAAGTAGCCAACATTCATTGTTTGATGGGCTTATTGGGTGGGTCTATGGACCCATAGTTTTAACTTTTGGCTTTCGCCTTTCATCAAAAAGAATCAACATAATACATATACAAGCACATGCCTATATATAAACGACAATAAAGGAAGCAAAGCAAGACACTACCACACCAGCCACTGCATGCTTTCCCTTTCCTCTGATTCTCAACATTTTTATTACAGAATCCGATGACACTGAGAAACAAAAAAAAGGGTCCTGCTTACCATGAGATGTCTTTTTCTCTTTTCTACATTAAAATAGTAATGCTCCCTTTGGCCCTTTCTTTCTGCATCCCATGTCCATTCCCCTAATTTGTAACTATAATAGCTTCCTTATGTTTCATCTTCCCAAAGTCGTGGATATGGCGACCGGCAACTGCTCGAGTCAAGCAAAAGTTTTGACAGAATATCAACGAGGAGACGGAAAAATAACATTATTCACCATCGATAATACCTTCCATACAAAGGTATTTGTTGTATCAATGAAACTGAAATTTAGAGCATTATTCATCAAATGACTACTACTACTACTACTACATTTAATCAGATCCTTTACATAAATTATGAAGATATGGAGGAAAATAAGAATAGGTCATGCTTTTAATCATATTGATTGGTAATGATTCAATATTGGAAATGGAGCTAAGCGCACCTTAAGAGATGGTATGGCTATAGAATCATTGGCCTTTAGACCATTTGCCTTATTTAGCCTTAAAGCTTTCACATGCAGTAAAAGATGCACTTCCAGTTCATGGGTTTTGCTTAAAATTCAAATTATTCCTTTTATCACTTTTGCCTTTTTTGCAAAGTATCTTAAAATAACTCGAATTAGTTTTGATTAGATCTAATTATTTATAGCTTTTCTTGAACCTTAATAAGAAGGTAAACATGCTCGAATTTACATTCTTCTGTGTTGACAAGTTAAAATTCAACTACAATTAATTTTCTTAAACTCGTAAAAGAAATTATAAACTATTTTCATATATTTAAGTTAGAGAGTTTTATTTTTAATTAATTTTGTAAAAATTAATATAATGTAATGAAGTTTTAAATAGGTTTAAAATGTGGTGTAAGTCCCTTTTCCTGGTTTTGAAACTTTTTTTTCAACTGCTAAACTCTATCTGTTTAATTGATGATCACATGCAACTACTTTACATCAAATTTCAAAGATGACAGCAATAATTAGGATCACCTAGTCTTACGAAATTGACGAGAAACAGGTTCTTAGGGACAAGTTTATAAAAGAGCATTAAATTCTCAATTATTTGTGTAGGTAAGAGTCTAATAGGAGATATAAGTGCTCATATTATTTTCAATTTATGTTCTTTTGGATTAATTCGAGATAAAGTAGATAATTTTCCCTTATAAAATGGGACAAAAATCAACAATAGATTACAACACAAAAATACTTAACAATCTTAAAATGATGGAAAGGACAAGCAAGAGAATTATAGAAGTTGAGCAAAAAGTGGGTAAAAATATCATGCGGTGTCTTATACTGTAAGTTGAATTGCATTTTGTACTTTTTTTAAAAAAATGAGTAAATTAGTTTATGTATGTCAAATCAAAAGGTAAATTATTAAAACTTTCATACATTTCTACTTGTCGAAACTATTTTTTTGAAAAACGGGAAATGACTAGGGTTTTGAAAAAGAAAATAAAACAGGAGTCGCCATCGATCTTTATTAGGTGTGATCGAATCACCTTTGTTTTAATAAAATGTTTTGGTTTACTAAAACGGTGTTTTGGTCTACGAAATTCGAGAAAATAGGTTCGGGAGTCGGTTACATGCGAGGAAGGATTAGCACCCTCGCCACGCCCAAAATTGGTACCAGATTGATTAATTAGTGTCTTAATGTCAAAAGTTGAAATTGAGGACGAATTTAAAATATGGTTCTTTTTATTAGTGTCACTACAACAAAACAGACCTATAGCGACACTTTTTTTGACATAAGACGACGCAAAAAAGATTGTCATAGGTTCAGCGACGCTTCGCCCGACGCTTTCAAAATAGTCGTATATAATGGGGTTGGTATATGCATTGCGACGCTTTTGAAAAAGCGTCGCTATAAGTCAACATAAGCCGACGCTTATTTAAGAGTTGTGAAAAGTTTAGTCAATACCGACTTTTTAAAAAGGTTGGGGAAGGCCTAGTCAAATACAACCTTTGGAGAAAGATTGCCACAGACCTGTTTAAGACAACTTTAAAAAGGTTGGGATAGACTAGTCTAAGATAACCTTTTAAAGAAAGTTGGGATAAAATTTGTCTAAGGCAACATTAAAAAATAGTCGCTATAAACCTTGTCTAAGGCCACCTTTAAAAAAGATTGGGATAGAATCGTCTAAGGCAACTTTAAATAGGTTGGTATATACCATGCCTAAGGCAATCTTTTGAAAAAGTTGGAATAGACCTTCTCTAAAACAATCTTTAAAAAAGTTGGGATAGACCTGTCTAAGGCAACCTTTTAAAAATGTTAGGATAGACCTCGTCTAAAACAACTTTAAAAAAAGGTTGGTATAAATTCGTCTAAGGTAACCTTAAAAATGTTGGGAAAGATCTTCTCTAAGGCAACTTTTATAAAACGTTGGTATTGACATGTCCAAGACAACTTTAAAAATGTCGGGATAAACCCGTTTCCAGCAACCCTAAAAAGGTTAGAATAGACATTTTCCAAGGCAACTGAAAAAAAGTTGAAAGAAACCCGTCTAAGGCATCCTTAAAAAGGTTAGGGGAAACCTATCTAAAACAAACTTAAAAAGGTTGGGATAGATCTTTGTCTCATGTCGATTTTTTTTACGATATTTTTTCTGATTTTTAAGAGCCTATTTTAGTGAAATATGAGCAAATTTGTATGAATTGAGTTTCGATGAGTCAATATTAATTGAACAATTAATTAACATAAAAATGATCATATAAATACAAAATTATCATTAAATAATGTAGTTAGTAATTTATATACAAAATCCTAATAGAAGTAGTCAACAAGTTGCAAGCATGTTGTCAACCTATTTC
Source organism: Gossypium australe (assembly GCA_005393395.2). Taxonomy (NCBI): domain Eukaryota; kingdom Viridiplantae; phylum Streptophyta; class Magnoliopsida; order Malvales; family Malvaceae; genus Gossypium; species Gossypium australe. The sequence goes on from CM016616.1 coordinate 123,085,504, forward strand.
ACATGACATCAAAAAATTATACAAAATCCTAGTAGAAGCAGTCAACACGTTGCAAACATGTTGTCAACTTGATTCCCATGATATCAAAAAATTATACAAAATCCTAACAGAAGCAGTCAATACATTGCAAACATGTTGTCAACTTGATTCCCATGACACAAAAAAAATATGGGACAACTGCATTCATCAACCACTATTAACATATATATAATACATAATATGCAGTAACCGTCATTCATCATCATCCGAACTGAAGGCTTTATCATCCAGTCCGCTACTCTGAAATTCAACTGCAAAAATAGCAATGTACATTTTCTATTTATACGAGTTAAATGAGAAACAACATGAACACATGGGAAGACTATTAATATTAACCAAAGAACCATAAATTGAAGCTAAATAAAGAATTTTCATCAGTACATCCAGTAAATATTAGTTGAGCAAGCAATGAAGACATTAAATAAGAACCTAGCATTCAATTACAACAGCCAATGTCTAATAAACCATTAACAAACTTGTTGACAATATAGTTATAAAATAGTGACCTTAATATGTTTACTATGAAAAACCTTGGAACTTACTTGACATTCCTTTTGCCATACACTCATCGATGAGAGCCTTATACTTTTTATCACGAGCATCCATCATATCCATGAACTTTGCCTCTCGAATTTCAGTTAATTTCATAAATCTTTCTTCTGCCTCAGCTATCAAACGAGCTTCTCGCTCCGCGGCCTCCGTACGAAATCGAGATTCTGCTTCCTCGAGTAGAGTTTTCTCTCGAACTGCTAGTTCGACTTGAATTGTTTGTATTTGCTCGACATGTTTAGCGCTCATCTCTTTAATCAATGTACTGATGGCTGATGTAGATTGGCTTCCTCGGGTGACTGACCCATAGCCAAACAACCTGGATTTGGTCATCCCACGTCCATATCCCAACATTATTCCATCCTTTTCAGAGCCGAACAATTGTGTATAAACCTCATTTTCTAATGCAATATTATCTTGAGGTGCGAAAGAACTCTCAGGTGTTGGCATAGAGTCTTTAACCATCTTGCATGCTTCATCCTATAGTTCTCTTTAATTAGAAAAATCTATTTTGAAAAAAAATTGATGTCAAAATGAATATAAATAAATAATACCCATTTGTTTCTTACATAAACTTGTTCTGCTGCCTCACTGCTCAATTTGTCACTCCCATCTTTGCGCAAATGTTGAAATCTAAACTGCTCCAAACGCGAGGGTTCACGACCTTCCTTCTCAGCCTATTATACAACAAAAAAAATAGTTGTTAACAATATTCAGCAATGAGCGCAGAATAATTAATATAAGTTACATATTGATTAATATGTAATACTTACAAACTGTGCATTTAGGGTCACATATCCTGTCCTACCAGCAGTGTGTGCATAACGCACCTTTGTTCGGGATTCTTTGGCCTTTTCTGATTGTGCCTATTTGTTCAAATTAATGGGAAAAAATATGAGTGTAATAGGAAAACTAAGTTCATTATGCCTCATTCAACAAATCACGCATTTATGCACCCTACTTTAATGATACCGTAAGTGGAAGCAGGAAAAATGAGACATTTTGTCTAATAAAAGTGTATACCGCAGCTTGCGGTGTTCCCCATTGCTCCACTAGCCACTTCCATTGATCATCGTACACACCAGGAGGATTGTTTTAGAATATTTCTTCAATCGTTCGACCTTCTTGGACCATCTCTTTGTAGTATCTAGTTTTCAAAGTCGATTTAAACTCCTTCCGGAGTTTTCCAACATGTGAGAGGATGTCAGAGTCCTCCACCTTACCTTGGAGATCAAACTTTTCCTACACATATAACAAAATAATGTAACAATTACTCATTACATACGATTTCAAATAATTCAAAATTATTGCAATATATTAAATTAGAAAATGATTATGTACTACATACATAAACGATTCTCAATATGTTTTCCAACACATATTTAGAAAGATGTTTCCAATGTTTTGTATTCAAAGGACAGATAAAACCAGTCCTTGAAATTGTACCGAGAAATTCAGCCAATTTGGACGCTTCCTTCCCAATAGGCTGGCCATATTGGTTGGCGTCTACTACTATACGAGTTCTAGGTTGAAGATTCCATATATCTTTCATGTTTGTAGGCCCTCGCTTTCTATTAGTACCCTTAGTAGCCTCTGTCAAAAGTGACAATTATATTTTTGATATGAAAATTGAAAAAAAAAATTATGTATCAGTTTGAAAAAAATAAATATGATGCATGAGCAAATTGTGAATATGGTAAAAAAAGAACAAAAACCAATCTTAATTATACAAAAGCATAATAAGAGATTTTATTTATCATAAAAAATACATAAACAAGTTTCTTTTATGCTATTACTTGTAATGTGGAAGTGCCTCAGATAGGGCTAAAGTCAGAGAAGCATCAAAATTATTTATGTAAGAGAAGGGTTTTTGAATGATTTTATTTCTGAACAATAACAAAAATTCTTTCTATTTGTTCAAATAACAAATAATTTCATAGCTAAAAAAAAGAAAAGCAGTGACAAAAAGAAAAAAATTTGGCTCAACCTACACCTCATAAGAAAATTACATGAATAAAATCAAGAATCACCTACATAAGATACATAAGATACATAAGAGCAGAAGGTTAATTAACAAATAATTAATAAAATATATTAATACGATATATGTATATATGCTCAGCCCAAATTTGGCTCGACCTACACCTCTAAATTTCAAAAAGCAGTGAGAAAAGAAAAAAAAAAGAAGAGCAGTGAAAAAAAGGTAACAAATAGAAAAAAAAAAAGAGCAGTGACAAAATGGTAACAAATAGAAAAAAAATGGTAACAAAATGGTAACGAAGAGGAATCTATGAAGGAAATTAAAAAAAAAAAGGAACCCCTCCTTAAAACCAGAGAAATAAGGCGTGAGAAGGCAAAGGTACCAGCCAGAGTTGCAGGTACTGCTTCTGCTGACTGAGTTGGAGTTCCATCTCCTGTGCTTTGACTATCGGTAGCAGCACTTTCGAAGGTGTTCGAACCTGTCGAAGAACCCCTCGAAGAGAATCGTACACCTTTTAATGTGCGCCCTTTGCCAATCATTTTCCTAGAAACAAAGTGGTGCTGGTTAAAGATGAAGTAAACAGCAGAGGAAGGAAAAAGTCATGGGTTTTGAGGAGGAAAAACCGGGAAAATATGAATTTTCAACCGGGAAAAATTTGGAGCAAGGGTTTCTTCTTTATTTACTTACCTGTTCTTTTACCGTGTAGGGCTTGGACGGCAATTTCAAAGTGAAGAGATGGAGAATTGGCTTTTATATATTTTCCAATGTATGTACTGCACTTTTTTAAAAGCATGGCCAAAATAAACAGCCCAAAAAGACCAAATGAAGCCCAAAAAAGAAAACAAAAAAAAAGCAGCCCTAATTGTCTCTGCTCTAATTACATATATAGTTGAGAAAAGTGTAGAGACTAAAATTGACTAATTTAAAAAGTCTAGGATTAAAATTGAAAAAATTAAAGTACAGGTCCTAAATTCATACCTTTTACAAAATAAACGAACTAATAGTGAATTTAACCAGAAATAAACTTCATGCGACCCACGTATATGACAACAAATGCATGATATATGCATGAATTTGATGATGACACACATGAGCATGTTTTTTAAACATATACATAATAAATTAACAACAATTTTAATTTATGAAACTAATTATAATGTTTGTTTTTTACAAGGAAAAAGACTGAATGTGCCACGTATGACCTATATTGTGGAGTCATCAAACCATCTCTTCCAAATAAAATCCATTCTCCTTATGGACCCAAAAGCATTAAATAAACTTGAAAGCAAAAGGCATATTAGTTAAAGGACATGTTTTTTTTCCCTCCCCACATCCAGTGAAAAATCAAGAGTTTAACCAATTCTGATAGATAATGAAATATAATAACAAGGAATGCTAATTCAAGATGGGAAAAATGGAAGGAGATCTGCATGATAAACTTACAGAATTTTCATCTCTGCAATTTCAGAAAGATTAAGAGAATTTGCCTTAGCAAGATATCTGGAGTGAAGTGAGTATTCTTCTGCAGCAGATAATGGAGGCCCACCTATGTCACCAAAACCAAGCATCTTAGCACAATTCCAACCACCTCGGGCTTGAGCAGTTTTTTCCCATTGTTCCTGGCGTCTGTGGTCTGGATCTTTCATCAGGGACATGAAAGCAGGATCCAAATATGTATCTAAGTAACTTGAGTTTCTAAAAAATAAACAATTTTTTGACATGGTTAATTAATGACTTGAAATTCAAATAGACCATGATCATTTATCGTAATCAAAAGAACCATGGCAATTGAAAGAGAAGACTTGAAAACTGATATAAAACTACATGTCATCTTCGCGGACAATGGTTTGTTACATTTCGCGAATTGTAACTCTCTAGCAACTTAGACATAATTAAAATAATAACAAGATTTAGTTCTTGCTTTAATAATATATTCCTCAAAACCTATCAAATCCACAAATATGGGGAAAAAAACAAATCCCATGTCTTATCACAGAATGTAACAAGTACAAGCATCCATATGTGGCAACAAATAAAATGAACTACTTTGTTTATAAGTTAAACTTGCTATCACAAGGAACAACTTTGATGGAATTCAAATTGTTGATATGTTACACTGAAAAACACTTAGTCTCTTAGAGATGTTAATCATTAAAATGTTGGAGAAAGAGCATCTTAAACCACAAATGCATAAGGTTGAAATATGGATACACCTATATTCCAATATCTGCACAGGGACTGACCTTTGTACCAAACCTACATCACTAGCAGGATAAGGAGATTGATTGATTCCATTTTAATTATGATGTGTCTCAAAATATTCAGCAGAATTTGAGCTGTCATAACCAAAACCTGCAAGAAAGTCGTCAAATGAGCAAAACTTATGGACAAATAGACAAGAGTCATATATGCAAATAAACAGATACCGAACACTCAAAAAGAAACAACCATTTTAAGGAGCTTACCAAGGTGCAGCACTGATGAGCCCAGAACGATTAGTACGGCAGCTGAACTGAGTTTGAGGAGCTTTGTTATCATAAGCACCAGCTGCTGTCAAAATTTCTGCAAAAGCCCATATACTCGCACCGGAGAAAAGGATTGCAAAACGTTCAAATATTCCTCTCCTGGATTTCAGGAAATGTGGAACATACTGCAAAGGCATTAGTCATAAACCACATCAATTGGAAACTCAAAAAATTAAGTCATCACTAGTTGCAAATTAGTGAGAAGAGAAACAAAGATTATGGTAATGATCATGGCACAAGCAAAGGTGAAATCTAGCCCATCACATAATACTGCACAGATATTAGCAAGTAAGAGAAATACACATCTTGTACGTCTACTATTTTCCCAAAGGATACGAATTAAGAATCTAATGCTATGTGTACTATTAGCAGTTGAAGTGTTGCTTTTGTAGGCCAAGATGAATTGAAATTATACAGAAACGGATTAAATCAATTATTAGTTGCCATGAATTTTTTTTTTTTGAAGAAATTGAAGTTTAAACCATGTTCGCAGTCACCTATCAATTACATTTTTATGTTTGGGAGCCACCACCTAGTTGTATTCAATGTATGATTTTATTTCTGAATATGGGGTTACAGTATCACCCTTTTTTTCCTTACTCAACACTACACCATTACTAACAATAGAATCTCCATTTAAAAGGGGTTCCTCAAGGAGGGTATATTCACCCTCATTTTTTACAAAGAACCCAACAATACATAGAAACAAACCAGTAACAGCAGACAAGACATCAGATACTAAATTCTGGCTTGGGAAAGAAAGATGTTTTTTGAAGAGAACAATGCATGTAAACACATGTTGCACATGCACACAGCAGTTCCATTTTACATGCCCATGGTAATGGCAAATTAAATAATGTTCTTTGTAACCAAAGGGTTAAGAATGCAGATAACCTGAGATAAGAAAACAACTGCTACCAGTATATATCAGTACTAATGTCCCACAACACACCTCAATGATGGCAACAAAGGACGTAGCTATGACTGCAAAGTATCTCCAGCGTTAAAACGTGGTCTTCCCCTTTTAAATGGATACGGAAACCTTATCGTGTATATGCAGCAAACCAAAGATTTAGCTAACCTCTAATCTCAACAGTACCCTGAGGCATGGAGGCGAAATGACAAGTTTCATGTATTAGTAATTGAGGGTAAACGATAGAAAAAACCTCCTACCATTATATATTATATGAAGTTTGTTAATGAACAAAGTACTTACTGGATCTTGATTTTGGGTATTGATTAGGGGAAGAGATTAGGGGAAGGGAGGAGAAAAAGGGGGTTTTGATTTCGGGTATGGGGTTTTGTATGTTTTTTTTCAATAAAAAACTCTAAGGGGGTTATAAATTGCAGAAGAAGATCATGAAAGACAGAAATGACAAAACAGCAAAAATCCCAAAAAAGTCGAACGCATTTTGAAACTAAAATCCAAATTTTCAATAAAATAATCCCCTTTTCTTCGCATTTTCGAACCAAGAAGCATAGAAAAAAACAAAGAGAAAGCTTCCTGACTTCACCTTACCTTGGCAAATCGAGATATAATAAGGATGGATTGGAGAGTACAATCAACTTCGAAACGCTTGCGTTTTAGGGGTGGGTTGTTTAATCTGATTTTGGGATTTAGATTTGTTTCGAAGTCCATAATTCAAATCTCTAATGGGATAACTTTTCCTTGGACTGAAATGACTAAAGCCAGTAGCCCAATAGTGAATTTAATTTAGAAATCAACATTAGAAAAGCAATTCACTTAATTGTCCACCAAATTAAGGGTGAACTATACAAAGTTAACATCTTATCATTTTGAACATCTAATTTCAAAAAGCGGTTATTAAATTATTTGAAATTAAATCATTGAATTAATAACAAATTTTTATTCAAGTTATTACGTTGTTATATATTTAAAGATCCAGCTAGCAAGTTTCAAGTTGTGATTTAATAATCGGTACGATATAGTAATATTTATCAAATATTCAAGTTAATTTAACAATTACTGTCAAAGATAAAAAAAAAAAAGAAAGCTGTATGGATTTTTGTTTGTAGATTACTGGTGTTCAAAAAAGCTTCATGAAAAAACAAGAACTCTAGAAGAGGAGAACAATATGAGAGCTTTCAATTGGTGCAGCTAGTGCAAATAAAAAAAGACTATAGTGATTTTAGCAACTGCTGACTTGAATGAAATTTTTTGAAAAATTTAATAACTATTTTGTAACTTTTTAAAGTTAAAATTGATATTAGGTGTGGTTTTGACAGCATTACATTAAGTTAAAATATATTTAAAAGAATAAAAAAATAAATTAATCTTTTGATGAAAATTTACACACTAAATATTTCATGAGTAAATATTAAAATTAAAAATCTTTAAGATGTTCTTAAAAAGTAAAAATTCAAACTCAAATCGATTAGTGTTTTTCACTGCTTTAGAAGAGATAAGTGGAAGTTAGCATCCTTCCCTAACTGAAAGCTTAACTCCAGTGACTAATTCACATGCTTCACTTTTCACTTCCACTACACTGCAACTTCCTCTTTCAGCTTTGTTCTTTCCTAATGATCTTTGCCAATTTAAATTGCATTTTCTCTTAATATAAACTTAAATACTTAATTTCTTAGCCCCTTGAAACGCTGTGATGTCCCACTGATTAAAATATCAGAGCATATTCTAAAAACATAAGTCTGATGCTTCCATCTTAAACTCTAAACCCTAAATCCATAATCACAAAATCCTAAAATGATAAACCCCAAACTCATAAACCCTAAACCCTAAAATATAAGACTTAAACTTTAAACCATAAACTCTAAACCTTAAACCCTAAAATATAATCCCTAACCCCTAAACTTTAAACTATAAACCCTAAATCCATAATCACAAAATCCTAAAATGATAAACCCAAACTCATAACCCTAAACCTTAAAACATAACCCTTAAACCTTTAACCCTAAACTCTAAATCTTAAACCCTAAAATATAATCCCTAGCCCTTAAACCTTAAACTCTAAATCTTAAACACATAATCACATACTCCTAAAATGATAAACCCTAAACTCATAAACCTTAAACCCTAAAATATAATTCCTAAACATTAAACCCTAAACTCTAAACATTAAACCCTAAACTAAATTTAATTTTTGCGACATTTTTATTAAAAACCTTATTCACACTCGAAGCTATTAAGTTATTTTTAATTTGAATATATATAATTATTAACAAACTGATGATGTAAAATTTTAAGAATATTCATATTTTAAATCCAATTTTTTTGGTGCTACGCATTCAAAAAAGCCAGAATTAAGGAAATTTAGGATGTTACACCTTTATACAAAGAGTTAGCCAGAGCGTATGTTGACAAGTCTATCCCAACACTTAGGAAAATGTCGCCCCAAAACTGTCGTCTTATGACTACACAAAAGCCGACTCTTATTCAAGCGTTGCCTTAGGTATACATATCCCAACCCTTATACAAAGAGTTAGCCAAAGTGTAGTCTATCCCAACACTTAGGAAAGTGTTACCCCAAAACTGTCGTCTTATGACTACACAAAAGCCAACTCTTATTCAAGCGTCGCCTTAGGCAGACATATCCCAACCCTTATAAAAAGAGTTGGCCAAAGCGTAGTCTATCCCAACACTTAGGAAAGTGTCGCCACAAAAGTGTCATCTTAGGACTACACAAAAGCCGACTCTTATTCAAGCGTTGCCTTAGGTATACATATCTCAACCCTTATACAAAGAGTTAGCCAAAGTGTAGTCTATCCCAACACTTAGGAAAGTGTTGCCCCAAAACTGTCGTCTTATGACTACACAAAAGCCAACTCTTATTCAAGCGTCGCCTTAGGCAGACATATCCCAACCCTTATAAAAAGAGTTGGCCAAAGCGTAGTCTATCCCAACACTTAGGAAAGTGTCGCCACAAAAGTGTCATCTTAGGACTACACAAAAGCCGACTCTTATTCAAGCGTTGCCTTAGGTATACATATCTCAACCCTTATACAAAGAGTTAGCCAAAGTGTAGTCTATCCCAACACTTAGGAAAGTGTTGCCCCAAAACTGTCGTCTTATGACTACACAAAAGCCAACTCTTATTCAAGCGTCGCCTTAGGCAGACATATCCCAACCCTTATAAAAAGAGTTGGCCAAAGCGTATGTTGGCAAGTCTATCCCAACACTTAGGAAAGTGTTGCCACAAAAGTGTCATCTTAGGACTATACAAAAGCCAACTCTTACTCAAGCGTTGCCTTAGACATACATATCCCAACCCTTATACAAAGAGTTGGTCAAAGCGTATGTTGGAAGTCTATACCAACACTTAGGAAAGTGTCGCCCCAAATGTGTCGTCTTAGGACTAGACAAAGCCAACTCTTATTTAAGTGTTGCCTTAGGCTTGCATATCCCAACCCTTATAAAAGAGTTGGCTAAAGCGTATGTTGGCCAGTCTATCCCAACACTTATGAAAGTGTCGCCCCATAAGTGTCGCTTCAACATGTTGATTTTAAAACACTTGAATGAGTTGAAATAATCATTAAAGACCATCTCATCTCGAGGAGACGAAATGCCACATCCAGTAAGTTAAGACACGGCACCCCGAATCCTTGAGAATAAGCCCGCCTTTTATTTAGAAGCACGTGTATTTTAATTTTAAAAGAATATTCAGTTATTTAGATTAAACGAGAAAAAATGAAATCCAGTAAGTTGGGGCATGATCTCTCGAATTTCTAAATACGGAATATTGTCATTTTTAGAAATTCTTATCTCGAGGTAACGAGATGTCACACCCAATAAGTTAGGGCACAACACTTTGTACTCTCGAGAATAAGCTTTTTATTTTAAACTTGTATTTTGTTTTAAAATGATATTCCGTCATTTAGGCTAAACGAGAAAAGTCGAAATCCAGTAAGTTAGGGCACGATTTTCTTGAATTTCGAAAACGCGAAATATTACCTTATTTTAAAAAAATTTCGGTTTTTGAATAATAGCGAATGCAACATGTAAAGGCATACATTCATTTTGTTTGGAGTAAAATACAACGATCTAAGTTGGATAAATATGTTAGGGTTTAATACACAATTCGATGGCATAATATAAAAATAGAGACATCATAGAACGATAATACATGAATAAAACGCTATACGAATGAACAACGACGAAATGAAATTTAAAATAAACAAATTATAATGCTTATAATGATAATGCTCATGTCACATACACTACTAAAATATAAACATTAATAATAAAACAACAATGAAATAAATATCATGAATAACAGTCAAAAAAATGAATAAAGTAGAATGGTGTAAAAATTTTAAAATACATAATGATTTAAAATGAATAATTTATAAAAACTATTTTAAATTAGTAATAAAATAAAGCATATAAGACTATTTAGAATAAGTGATAACATAATTTCAAAGAAGTCTAAAATAAATGATGTTTAAAACAACTCAAAGTAGATGATGTGAAATAGTTAAAAAATAATTAACGCAAAATGATTTAAAGCAAAGAAATATGTAAGAATAAATAATGCGTAACATGGAAATTCAGAATAAAACAATTTTAAGATAAATGTTAAAGAACAATAAAATAGATAATATATATAAGTTTAAAATAAGTAATATATGAGAAAATTGAAATAAATAAATAAAATAACAATTTAAGAATAAGCTAATTATGATTTAGGATTTAGATTAAACAATATGTGAAATTTAAAATAAACAACATACTTAAAAGTAATATATAGGTTTGAAATGAATAACAAATGAAAAATAGAAACTTAAAAATGTATATTCAAAATGTTTTTAGAAAAGATGTTGTATTTATAAAAAAGGTAGTATGTATGTATGTATACATATAGAATAATTTTTCAACAAGTGATGAAAACAATTTTTGAATAACATATAAAATCAAGTTAGAAAATAAAAATAAAGAATATGTAAAATATTTCAAAGTAATTAACAAACAAAAATTTTAAGATAAATGATGCAAAACAATTTATTATTTTAGGGTTAAGGATCGAATTGAAAAAGAATTAAAAACATAGGCCAAATCTAAAAATAAAAAAAAAAAAACACAAGGCCTTAAATGGAACATGCACAAAGACGGAGGGACCGATCAGGATAATATTCCCATCCCTCATGCGCACCCATGGGTCAAGGACTCGATTGAAAACACAAAGAAATTAAAGGGAAAAATCTGTAAAAGGAAAAATAACAAAAAAAAAGGGGCGATTGAATGGTGCTGCAATAGGGAGAGATCCATCCGCAAATATCCCTTTGAAGGGATATGCGCAGTTTCCCTTGAATCCAAACGGCGCCGTTTTGTTAAATGTATAAAAACCCCAAAATTTCCCTAAAATCAGATTTTAACCCTAATAATGTTAAAACCCTCTCATCTTCCCTGATGATCGGGCTGTCTCCAACCGCCCGTCTCACCACCACCGTACTCGGTGGCCGACGAGGCACAGAGGTGGGCCTTTAGCCCCGTTTCAAGAGGCGTACAAAGATTTCGCCTCCAAACTCCCACGAATGTCGAAACCACAAGCCCCTCTTCCCCCTTTAGCCCGATTTCAGCACCAAAAAGGGGTTCCGACGAAGGAACGATATCGACTTAGGTAAATTTCTTTCCCTTTTCCTTTTGTTATTTGTTTGTTTGTAAAGATTTGAAATAACAAAAATAAAATAATAAAAGAAAAAAAAAGTAAATAATGATAGAAAATAAAAATCAAAGGAATCAACCTTAATGCTTTTTGCTTTTTGATTTCTGATTGTTCGTAAAAAAAGGAAGAAGAAAGAAAATACAAGATTTGTTTCGATTTTTATAACCGATTTACAAAGATCCGTCTTTGTTTGCTTCTATTTTGTCCTCTGTTATGTTTTGTCGTTTGCTCTTTGTTCTTGGTTGTTGCGTGTTTCATTTTCTCAGCAAGTGTCAGAGGCGCATGGGCGGCAGTGGCAGAGGCGTGTAGGCCACTGGTGGAGGCAGATGGAAGGTCGGCGGCTAGGCTTTAGGGTTTCTTTGTTTTTGCTGTTTTCTTTTTTGTGTTGGGCCACCTGTAGTTTGGGCTAGGTTGGGTTTGGGTTAGCTGATTGGGCTTTAGTTTTTTTCTATTGTAATTGGACATTTTTGGACTATTTTATTTTTATTTTTAGGTTTATTGTGTTTTATTGCCTTGGGCCAAAATTGGCCTATTACACTACTGTTAAAAGTTGGTCTTTATACGTCGGCATGATGTACATGTAGAATGCAACATATCACTTGTCTGATTATTCTGCTAGCTACGCCAGTTTTCAATAATAAAAATGGACAAAATTTTTAATAAAAATAACCAATATGCTCTTTGAACTAACATACATAGACTAATTTACCTATTTTTTGAGTAGAGAGAACAAAATGTAATTTGCCTCTTAATATAAGGGCAACTATCATACTTTTATCGTAAAAATGAAATTGTTGGGGATCGATTCATATAAACAACGAAATAGAAAAGGTAGAAAAGATCGAACACAAATTTTACTTGGAAAACTTTTCCGAAGAGAACAAAAATCACGGGAAAATGAAGTTTCGACTTTTCACTAAATGAGTAAACAAACGAGAGTGCAATATGAAGAAAATAAACTTAAATGTACTAAACGTACAAACTCAAACCCCAAAAACAAAGCCCTAACTCTTATAGAGTTCTTTCAAAAGGGATACAAATTTATCTCCATAGTTACCACGAAAACTCTCACCAAAACTCACCTGCGACTACATTTTGTCGCCCCCAAAAGAAAACCCGTGTAGTACTACATCTTTAATTGCATTATCTAAACAGGGATACAATGCATTGTTAAATAGGTTAAGTTTAAAGGACTAAAACGACTAAACTATCCCTGAAGTAATTAGAGTTTGACTGGGAGAAGAAGTCATGCTTGGCTGTCAAAACGTGAGTATATTACTTGAGGAATATGTCGCGTCACCGTAATGTTCCATGCATACTTGTCACGAAGTCGCCCTCTTCGTCAATTGAAAAACTTGTCGCGTCGTCTTGATGTCTCTCGTCGTGACGTCATGCGTATTTCGCCTTTGTTTTTGTTAAGTGTGTACAAGCTGTTCGATAAATATAAGACACACCTCACAATAATTATAAACAAGAGTTTTAAATTGTTTTTTTTTTTTGAATATGAGATTTAATTCTTTACTAGATATAAATGGTGTTATTCAATATCAAACGAGGCTATGGAGGTACTTATAATTAGGGGTGTTCATTCGGTTAACCGACCCGAAATGTTATTAACCGAATTAACCGATCTTTCAAAATTTTTAACTGTTAACCGAACCAAAATTTTTTCAAAAAAAATTAACCGAACCGAAATTTTTTCGGTTAATTCGGTCGGTTAACCGAATTAACCGGAAATTATATTTTTTTAAATTTTTGGTTAAAAATTAACCGAATTAACCGAATTATTAACCGTATTAACCGTATTAACCTAATTAATCGTCTTAACCGAATTAACCGAATTAAATCACTACATAATTTGTTTAAAAACATTACATAAATCTTTAAATTAATACATAATTGAAATGTAAGTATTTAATATTGTTCATTTGTATCTATTTCTTCTCTCCAAAAAATCTCCATTTGCATTAAACCTACAAAAAGGAAAAAACAAGTGCAAAAGTTTAGCATATAATAGAAATATATGCATTTAAAAAAATCAAATAATATAAACAAATGAATAGATTATAAGTTAACAAGAACAAGATAGTAAGTATACCCTTCAACTCACGAAAGCTCATGAATTAAGGGTAGGCTCTGATGCATTCCAAGAAAAGTCTAAATATTGAATCAATTAAATAAGTAGGAGTGATATGGTAAAAAAATTTAAAACTATTAAAATAAGACAATAAATATACCATTTTCAATCTTGTCAAGCTCTTGGATTTGTTCTTCAATCTTTTTGATGTCTTCTTGTGATGATGATTTTCAAATCCAATCTTGAGTACACACAAGAGCTTGTACAATTTTAGGAGTTAAAGAACTCCTATATTGATCAAGCACACGTCCCCCGGTGCTAAATGCAGACTCTGAAGCAACCGTAGAAACCAGTATAGCTAACACATCTCTGGCCATTTTTGAAAGAGTGGGAAATCTAGGGCTGTTCACTTTCCACCACAATAAAATATCAAAATCTTCAACAAATTCCTCATTAGCCTCAGCTAGATATTTATCCAACTCAGATATTTTATCCTCACCACAAATTTCCAACTCACGCTTTTTATACAAAGCTTGCATTCGCCTTTTCATTTTTTGTTGTGGTTCACCAAGAGAAGCATGTGTTGGCACACTCGATTGGCTACAAGTACTATGAAGTGGAGGCTTATACTCATCAAACATTTCATACAAAGATTCCTTCAATTTTTGCATCATTTCACAAGTTTTTTCAGAACTAGACATTTCACTAAGTGCAAATTCAAGATACTTTAGTTTTTATCTAGGATCTAAAACACAAGCAACAAACATAAGCATATTCATCTTATCAATATCACCCCAATACTTATCATACTTCTCTTTCATCTTGATGGCCATAACATTGAAATCAACATTACTATTTAACTGAGCATCTCGTAAAAGAATATCAATTTCAGAAAGCTCATCAAAAAATTATTGGACGTGACATATGAAGTGCCAGATATACGCAAAGTGACTTCATAAAAATGTTCCAAGAAATCCCTCAAGTTTCTAACATTATCCCAATCATCCACACTAGGCCAACCATCACCCCTTTCAAGTTCAGCCCTAAAGTTTGTATCTTGCTCCTCAAATCTCTCAAAAGCTCTCTCAAAGTTTTGAGCAGTATCTAACATTAAGTAGGTTGAGTTCCACCTAGTACAAACATCAAGACACAACATCTTCTTGCACTCTATCTTTTCCACCACAACACACTCCTTAAACTTTTGTAATCTAGCTGGAGATTGTCTCACATATCTAACAGCCCCCCTAACACGTTCAACAGATTTATTCATTTCCTTTAAGCCTTCAACAACAATCAAATTCACAATGTGTGCCATGCATCTCATATGAAGATATTTACCATTTTGAACTAAACCCCCTCGAGGGTTAAATTTCTTTCTCAAATAACCAATAGCAACATCATTTGAACTTGCATTATCAACAGTAACAGTAAACAACTTATCAATCCCCCAATTCAACAAGCATTTCTCAATCACCATCCCAATGGACTCACCCTTATGACTAGAAATTGGACAAAAGTTTAAAATCTTTTTATTCAATTTCCAATCGTTATCAATAAAGTGAGCAGTGATACACAAATAATTAACTCTTTGCAAAGAAGTCCATGTGTCGGAAGTTAAGCAAACTCTAGAACAAGAACTTCTCAAAAGTTGTTTTATCTTGGCCCTTTCATCTAAATACAATTGATAAACATCCCTAGTCATAGTAGTTCGTGAAGGAATATGAAACCTAGGACATGCCATAAACATAAATTTCTTAAAACCTTCACTTTCAACAAACTTGAAAGGTAATTCATCAATCACAATCATTTGTGCTAATCCTTTCCTACATGCTTCTTGATCAAATCTCCAACTTGAAAGATTCCCTTCCCCCCCTTCAACTCCCTTTCTAGGTAAAACTAGTTGTCCTTGACTATTTTCAACAACATTACTAGGATTTTTCTTACATGAACCAATATGATATTTTAATGACCCCGTACCATTTTTTTTCATATCACAACAAAATTCCTTTTGACAATAATTACATTTAGCTTTACTTGCACCCTCACTATTAATAATCTTAGTGAAGTGAGACCAAACTTCTGACCTTGGAAGAGTGGCTTTTCTTTTCCCGGTAATCCTCTTTGTTTGGCTTGAAGCTCCAACTCCCGAATTTTCAGAATCTATCGAAGTAGGAGGTGTAACACTAGCCTCAATAGATGTTGGTTCAGTTGACATTCTGCAAGAAAAACAATATATAATAAATTAAAATACATTTATAATATTAAACATATTTTGATGTTGAGTTTTAGAAAAAACATAGTTTAGATATTTAACAAAGGTAACATCCATTGCAAAACGCAATTTATAAACATATTTTGATGGGTACGTTCAATTTCATCTAAGTTATCTTATGAATTTGAAAGACATTTTTTTTTTCATTTTTTCATCTAACTCAGAATTGCATAAGAGCCATAAAATATCCAACATTCTTATTTCATCTAAGTTATCTAAGTTAACTTTCATTTTTTTTTTCCTATGTATTTGAAGATTCTTGGATGTCATATCCCCATACCATGTCAGGGCATAGGTTAAACATGGATACTTCAAGCAAAAATGAAGAGTCAGAGTAACTTAGATAATCAAAACACTACGACATATCACAGATCAATGACCACGGCAAACTTAAATGCAGAGTATCTATGAGCAAAAAAATTACTAATACAACAAGGCCGGTAATTTTATGTGGCAACTTCCAGTTACCGAAGATGGTTAATATGTGCAAGTCCAAATAATATGAAATAATTTTGATTCTTGGCTTTCCGTGTTCTGCAATGACAATGACTGTACATAGCAGACATAGGGATGGCTGACTCAAAATGCTTTAATGCAACTAAATCAAGGTTTTATACCAGTAGAATCCTTTGACTATCCTATTTAAAGTAGGAATTTCTACTTAGAATAAGTTTTAAGAAGTCTCGCTAAATACACAATGTAATACAATCCTTTAGAACTCCATTCAAGTAAAATATGAGCCAAATCCAAGAACCATACCTTTGATATATGTACTCCGAGGCTTCTATGAACACCAGAGCATTTAATACAAATAAAAACTCCAAGTGTTAATGATCTGATATACAAGAAAAGGAAAAACAAAGTAAAAAAAGAAGGAAATGTCGATTTAATATACCAAGCTCAAGCACAAATAAAATGGAAAAACACCTGAAAAGGGGCTAACAAATGAATTGCTCCCACTATTACAGATATTGGGACAAACTTCAATGGAAAAAGAGAGATAAAAAGTATTTACTAAATAGAGCATAGACATATGTGGCATGGACTCAGGATAAGTGTCGGATATGGAAATGCTACGTGTCCTATACCAATATGCTCAAAAGTATGAATTCAGTTTCAGTACATGAATTCACCCTTGGAAAGGTGGGAGACGCATTCACGTCACTCAAGAAAAGAGTATTAAACTTGTAAGCCCGAGCTCAAGGATGCACTATGTTGTATAAAGATGCATATCTTACACCACCATAACAGAATGCACAATGATCAATCATGAAAATAAAATGTAAATATGACTGAAAATGTACGCAAAACTTGTGGCATAAATTTATCCAATCACACTAGTACCATCTTAGGATAAATTGATGTAAAAATACAATTTATTTTAGTCAATCAAATTCTACTAACACCTGTTCCCAGAAGGAACACTGGTTTTCTTTGGATTAGATTCCTAGATCTACGCTCAAGCATAACTATGCAATTCTCCTGCTCTTGTTTAAAATTTATCAAATCTAATTTAACTTGTACAAAAGATGATATAAAGAGGATTCTGATTGCTGCACTATCAACTATGCTTACATACTTTGAATTGCAGTATAACAATGAAATCATGAATTCTTTTCAGACTCGTTGGTTTGTCAAGCTACATAAAGAAATTCATCTCTTTTATTAACTGTGGAGAATGAAGTCCTGATCTACTTCCAATTTAGACATGATAACATTTCCAATTTGCTACAGCAGCTCATTTGTATTGTAAATGTAAACAACCATTGCATGAAGAGAAGGGCAGAAAGGTGCTTCAATCATAGTTTAAAACGATCAATGATCAGCAAAAAAAGGCACATAACGGAACTAAGG
Source organism: Gossypium australe (assembly GCA_005393395.2). Taxonomy (NCBI): domain Eukaryota; kingdom Viridiplantae; phylum Streptophyta; class Magnoliopsida; order Malvales; family Malvaceae; genus Gossypium; species Gossypium australe. Next base: position 123,103,439 of record CM016616.1, read on the forward strand.
GGAGTAAGTCTGACTGGGAGAAGCTCATTTTGATGTTTAAACTTGGCAAACGAACAAACCAAACTTTATAATAAGTCGAAGTACTTCACTTACACCCATTTTAAAACAGAAGTTGCAGATGGTGAAAGTAAGAACGAAAACCCATAGCCAAAAAGAACAAAAACAAGAGTTTTAAAACAGAAGTTGCAGATGGTGAAAGTACCTCAATGACCTGGGCTGGTAGACGCCGGAGTGCCGGACGGAAGGTGGCTGGCTTGGGGTGGTGAACTGGTGATTGAGAAATTAGGGATTTGAAGTTGAAGAAGGAGAGGAGATATCAGATATGTCTTTTTTTTTTCTATCGTGTGTCTAGCCTTTAGGGGTAATTTTATTTTTAGTTTTAGTATTACTTGAGTTGGGTTTAATTTTTATTATTGGGTTTGGGTTGTATTGGGTTTGGGTTGGTGAATAGAGAATAGTGGGCTTATTACTTATAGGCTATCTATATATTATAAATTTATTTATTATTTTTTCCCGGTTAACCGAAAAAATTCGGTTAATCGACCCGTTTCGAACCGAATTAACCGTTAACCGAAAATTAACAAAATAATTAATCGACCCCCGACCGATTAACCGAATTCGGTCGGTTAATCGAACTTTTTCGGTTTTACCCGAATTTTGCACACCCCTACTTATAATTTGCCGTTGAAGACAATTAATCCTCCTAAAGGTAAGGTAGACAAAGAAAAGCATAAACGGTTGAATAGTAGAGTTTGATTGGGGAGTTAAATAGAGTTTAATTAGTTAGAAGTATAGAGAAGAGAAGGGTGAAATTGTGGTGGCACTAAAGAATGAAAAAGCTGAAATCCGATAATTATGTAGCATAATGTATGGATGTTTCGGGTGTGGTTGGATTCTTGTTGGGCACTGTGCACATTCTCACCTTCACAAAAATGTCTTGGAACAAGTCAACAAAAGCTTCTCTTTAATGATGTTGCCCATAATCTCACGTTTCCTTTTTCTATTTTATAACTATTGGGGAGCATAAATGAATAAAAAATTATGATTAATAAGGTCAGTACAACTCACATTTATAATATTATTACTCCCTCAATTTCATACATAAAAGATTTAATTCTTTAATTACTTGTCTTAAGCTTGACACTAAATGAATTTTAAAAAGATGGATTAATTGCTCCATTTTAATGCATACTTAGACTTAGTAATCACTCACTCAAGACATATATATATATATTAATTTGATTTCATAAATTAGATATTTTAAATTTGACATTAAACAATTAGTGCTTCCAATGTACATGAAACAAAGAAGACACTTAATCTCTAATTCGGACATGAAATTCTCATAGTCTTATCAAAGAAAATAGAAGATTTGACCAAAGCAATGTAAGCAAAAACCAGTTTAGAAATATCTAAAGCAACAAGTTGGAAAAAAAAAGAAGCTAATTAGGAGAGTATATATGAAAATTTTGATTTTTGATATAGCTTTTTAAGTTCCAAAATATCGTATTTATTTATTTAAAGTGATTCTTGTTTTTTACCATTAATAATAATAAATCACATTAAAATCATATATTTTAACTGCTCAATATTTTATTAAATCTTAAATATTTCGTTTTGATTTGTAAATCTTTTGCAGTATATTTGATTTATATCAATATGAAATTAAATTTCAGTAAATCAACATTTATACCATTTTGAAATAATCAGAACACAAATAATATTTTATAAAATATAAAGCGCAAAGATTAAATTAATAGACATTTATGTATGGCAGGGATATAATTAATAATTATATATGAAAAAGCTATTTCTTCTTCACCATAACCAAACACTCAATTAATGTTGCAATAAATATGAAATTAAAGTGAAAATGTGTGATGGGAAATGCAAACTTTTATTTGCATTTATTTTGAATTTTTAAAGTTGCACTTTTCCTTTTCTTTCTTTTCTCAAACACCTTTCCTTTTTTCCCCATTTCATCATGCTATACACCCTTCATTTTTCTTTTCTATTTTTAACCTTCTATATTTTATTATTTTTTAAATATTATAAAACAACTAAACTTAATTATGGGTCGAATTATCCGTTCAGGTCCAAAAGCCCGTTCAAAAAGTGAGAGAACTTGGACAAAAGCATACGCTTGAACAAAAAATAAGGCCCGTTTTTTAAACGGGGCGGTCTCGGGTAGGATTTTTTTTACTCAAGCCGGTACGAATAAGTTGTTCTGCTGCTGTTTCGCTATCATTTCATTATTATATTACTACTATTTTGTTGTTATTATCTAGATATTGTATAACTCTTATTTTATTGTTAATTTTACTATTATTTTAAAGACATTTGATTGTTAAGTTACAATTATCTTAATATTATTTAAGTATAAAGATTTTTTTAATACATTCTCAATTTGTTGGAAAATATTTATCCTAATATTTTTAGTAGTGTATTTGTAAAAGAAAATAATATAAACGAGTCAAGTCAAGTTCAGACTAACATTTTTAATTCAGATTAAATTTAGATAAAATTTTAAACTCATCTTTCAAATCAGACCTAAGCCCCTAAGCCTTAAAAATCAACCTCAAGCTCAATTTATGATAGGCCAAATTTGAGGAGGAAATGCTAAAATATTAGAATTTGAATATATGTTCCCAAGAAAATTAAAATAAATTATTCTACAATATTCCTTGTATTAGTACGTGTATGGATGGGAAGTGATGAATATGAATTTGGGTAGTTTTTATCTCTCAAACGTTGTTATCTATCTTAAATTACCATAATTGTTTTAATATTTCTTTTTGTGGAATAGTTTTAATCCAATTCTTTGTTTTTGTTACTAAAATTTTAATCCAAATCTGAGGATAGGGACTCAATACTTTATCTTTTGAATTTAGTAGCAAAAATTTTCTCTCAAACTTTTTCATTGCTACAATAAATTGGATATATAGTGAAGGAAATTGACGATCAAAACAAACAACCCTTTTTTTTTTTTAATTTCTAAAAACTCTCAGCTGGATCAATTCAATCAATTATTCTTTTGACCAAGAATCTATGTTTGTTTATTCCTAAATGTTGGCAACAAATATAGGGATTCAATTTCATGAAAAAGCATTGATATAAAATTCCCACAACCGGCTGGTTGTTGAATTAACCAACCAGAGCTTTATAAGAACCGAAAATGGCCAAAAACTGCAACTCAGAGAATCTCTGTGTACATATCTGGTAAGCACCCAGCCCCCCACTCCCACTTCACACATGCATTAAAGAAAGAAAAATTATTATTTGAATTAAGTAAAACATAAATACCCATATCTTAATTAGATCTCTAAAGCCATTTTTTCTTTTGAAGTATTTGGTTTTAGTTGTCACCAACTCACCATTTTTTTTTTTGAAGAGAAAATGTGATGAAATGAAGCAAACCCCAAAAACGGTGAAAGAGGATTTTGTTTTATTTTCTGAAAAGTAGCTTTCATGGTGTAAACGATTTCTGCCAGGGTCACTGTTTTTTTCTGGGTTTTTTTTTTGGTAAGTCCAAAGCTCTGTTCTCTTTGTTTGTCTCGCCATTTTCATTTAATGTGAACTTTGTTCTTGCTCTCTCTTTAAATATGGCTTTGTCTTCTTGTTATTGGTGTTTTCTGTAACTTACTCTTTGTCCCCCCCCCCCCACACAAGATTTTCTCTCTATAATTTTTTATCCTTTTGAGCTCGTTCATATTTATGAGGGATTGTTGGTGTAATCGTTACTTGTTTGTAGATTTCCGTTTCTATTTTATTAACTTGCAAACAATAAGTTTGTGATGTTTCAAATTCATATTTTCCAGGTTTCGACATTCAAATTCTAGGCTGTTATTTCTTTGGAGAAGATGTTGTGTGCTTGCTCAGGTGAACAATTCAAGTTCGAAGACGCACCGCAGTCGCCGGAATCTCTGGCGACCAGAGATTTCTCGGCCAGTGGACTTTCGTCTCGTACCGGAGACTGGGAATCGAAACTTGACGATGTTCAAGTGGATGAAGCTGAATCAACTCTCAAAGAAGCTCTTTCCTTAAACTATGAGGTGGGTTGTTTGCTAAACCAATCTATATTCATTTATTGATCATTTACAAGTTAATTAGTTTTTTTTTTTAAATGAGTTTGCAGGAAGCAAGGGCATTGTTGGGGAGGTTAGAGTATCAAAGAGGAAACTACGATGCGGCGCTTCAGGTTTTTCAGGGCATTGACATCAAAGGTTTGAAACCAAGGATGACTAGGGCTATTGTTGAGAGGACCCGACAACGAAAACTGCGGTCCAAAGGTGACATTACCCCTCCTAGTGTGATGTCACTGCATTCGGTCAGCCTACTTCTGGAAGCAATTTTGTTGAAAGCAAAATCATTGGATGAACTTGGACATTTTAGAGGTAACTGGTCTTATAATAAATCTATGGTTTCTTGGGGATGATATGTTTTGATCCAGATGACGGAACCTTTTAGTATCGTTTGTAATGATGAAACTTTTAAGCATTGAATGTCATCGTACTTGTTGTTTGCTTAGATTGCTATAAATTCTGTTGTTAAGAGTGTAAGGTTTGAATGGTTCTGATGCTTTCTCATTTATCAGACGCAGCTAAGGAGTGCAATATAATTTTGGATGTAGTTGAGGCAGCATTCCCTAATGGAATGCATGAGGGAATTGCTGAAGACTGCAAGTTACAGGAGATGTTTCACAAGGCATTGGAGTTGCTCCCTAGACTATGGAAAAAGGCGGGCTTTCTTGGTGAAGCCATAACTGCCTATCGTCGGGTGTTAGTCAAGCCATGGAATTTGGATCCCCTGAGGGTAGCTAGTTTACAGAAAGACTTAGCTGCCAATTTACTTTATGGTGGTGTCGAAACAACCCTCCCCCCTCACTTACAGGTATGGGGTTCAGTCACCCCTAATGGTAACATGGAGGAAGCAATTCTTCTCCTCCTAGTACTTATGCAGAAAGTGGCTTATGGAGAAATAAAGTGGGATTCAGATATTATGGATCATCTGACTTTTGCTCTTACCGTCACTGGGCAGTTTGAATTGTTGGGAAGTCATGTGGAGCAGGCCCTTCCCGGTATATATGAAAGAGCGAATAGGTGGTATCTTCTTGCTCTTTGTTATGCTGCTGCTGGTCAAAATGAGGTAGCATTGAACTTATTGAAGAAGGTTTCTGGCCAATCAGAAGCAAAACACAAACCTCATATCCCAGCTTTACTATTTGGTGCAAAGTTATCTTCTCAAGATCCAAAGCATGCTCATTATGGAATTACTTTTGCTCGTAATGTGATCGATTCAGGAGCAGATGATCAAGTGAATGAACATTTCAAGAGTCAAGCTCATAAGTTCCTTGGTGTTTGCTACGGGAATGCTGCTAGAATTTCCATATCAGATGCTGAAAGATCTGTCTTTCAGAAAGAATCTTTGGCCTCACTTAACTCCGCTGCTTTCAACATGAAGGAAGATCCTGAATTGATCTTTAACCTCAGTTTGGAAAATGCAGTTCAGAGGAATTTGGATGTGGCCTTTGAAAATGCAATGGTGTACTCTAACATGGTGACTGAAGATTCAGGTAGGGGCTGGAGGCTATTGGCACTAATACTTTCTGCAGACCGGCGGTTCAAAGACGCCGAAACCATACTTGAAGTTGCTTTGGATGAAGCTGGTAGTTTAGATCAGTTAGAACTTCTCAGATTAAGAGCTGTGCTTCAGATTGCTCAGGAAAGACCCAAGCAAGCAATTGAAACTTACCGAATCTTGCTATCTCTGATTAAAACACAAAGAGAATCTTGGTCAAATAACTTCGAGAGTGCAAAGAGCTCTGATTCTGAGGTACGAGTTCTTTGGCCTTCAACAGTAGCATGAATATGCTTTCATGCGTTTCCATATGCATTTCAGTTCATATCTTTTCGTCTTTTGCAGGGTGTCACGAAAAGAGTTCTTGAATTGGCTGCCTGGCAGGATCTAGCTACTATTTATACGAAATTTGGTTCATGGCTTGATGCAGAAATTTGTGTAAACAAGCTCAAGTCAATTGAACTTTATTCACCCAAAAGTTGGCATACAAGTGGTACTACAAATCGCATCAATCACAACATTGCTTGTTATTAAGTTATAAAAGCCAACAATGCTTGCACTTCCCTCCTAATTTCCAAGGTTCTTTTACAGGCTTGTTGTTTGAAGCTCAATCACTTCATAAGGAGGCACTGGTATCCTTCTCGATTGCATTGTCAATAGAACCGGACTTCGTGCCAAGTATTGTTTCAACCGCAGCAGTGCTTCTACAACTCGGCAGTCAATCGTTGCTTCCGATTGCAAGAAGCTTTCTAATGAATGCGCTTCGGTTAGATCCGACAAATCACGATGCTTGGATGAACCTTGGGTTGATTGCCAAATTAGAAGGGTCATTACAAGAAGCAGCAGACTTTTTTCAAGCAGCCTATGAGTTGAAGATGTCAGCTCCTGTTGAAGCGTTTAAATGACGGTGGGATTTGATTAACTAGGCACTCTGTAGGCATTTATCTAGAAATAACCTTTTTTATTTTATTTAATCCCTCCATTTATCTATCTATAAAAGTCAATTTTGCTGTATCTAGTCATTCCTATAATTCAACATTGATGTTCTATTAAAATGTACAGCAATTCCTAATTTGTAGATTTCATTTGTTTTTATGGTAATATCCAAATTCTTATTCAAATTAAAACAATCACCTTCCTGTCTCCCAACAATGTGTTATTTAACAATCAACTATATCAAGGTCTTTGATTACTGATATATACTATTCAACTTACGATGTATTTGCTATAACTTAATGTATTGTGATTGTCCCATCCTTAATATCTTTGGTTTTTTTTTTTCTTATTATAAGTTAATAAAATATTACAATTTTATATATTTTTATAATCTAATATTAAAATATATAAAATAATAAAATAAATATTTTTTATATTAATATTTTTTAAAATATTGCTTTTTAAAAATAATATATATATATATATTTATCTTATAATAAGGCCACCCAATCAATGAACAATTCTACTTATACTATACGGTTGTTGGTTGAAGATAAAATTGGAATAAAAATAATTGAAGTTAAGTAAAAAATGAGTGATATTTTAAAGGTTTTTTTATAGAGAACATCCAAAATAATTACAACATTATTTCAGAATCATCATGCATAAAACGACTATTTATCCTTAATTGATCAAGTATCTCTTCCGAGGGTTCTTGAAAAACTATTGGGCTGTAAGGGTATGCTTTCATCCTCCCTGTGAATATATATGCAGCTACATTGACTTCTCTTGGAATCTTCTTAATGATCACCCTCCACTGCCTTCTACAAAGCTCAGGAGTTCTTAAACTGAGATCCTTATACAATTGCCCACACGACCCATCTAAAATGGCTTCCATAGCTTATGCACAATCAGTTTTGACCTTAATATTCACCCAATTATTCTCCCACGCCATATGTAATCCATCATAGATTGCCCAAAGTTTAGCCTGTACAACACTACATTTACTAATATTCCTCCCAACACCTCCACGCCATGAACCCTGATTATCTCTAGCCACGGCAGTTGTCGAACCATCCCCCGAACCAAGATCCCTTGCTCCATCTGTGTTTAACTTTATGAAGTTCGCTAGAGGGGTGTTCCAACCTTGATCTCATCTTTGTGTCTTAGAACCACTCACGGAGGTTATAGAGTTATGTTTGATAGAGCTTGCCCAATGCCACGTATGAATGTTATTAAAACTTTCCCCTTGAAAAACCCATAGATTCCTCTGCTTCCAAAGATTCCAACAAATAATTCCATAAAAGGACTGCCAGTTAGCTTCCGTAAACACCAAGCCCAAATCATTTTTTCAAGTTTATTGAAATTCATTCCACCAAAGGAGCGGAAAAAAGTTGCCCCTAAAATCTTGAGGGACTACCTGCTTCCACACTTCTCGTGCAATGTCACAATCCTATAAAACATGAGTAATATATTCTTCAACATTACTACAACTTGCACATGAATGATCACCTGCAAGCCCTTTCCTGCATCGTTCGACATTGGTCATCAATCGCTCCTTAAGAACCAACCATAGAAAATGTCTTACTCTTTAAGGTCAAATAAAAGACCAAGTGAGCTTCCATTTGCTATCTTCTAAATTGAGAGAATTCTGAGTGAGAAAACTATAAGCAAATTTAACAGTAAGCTTAACATGGTCAGACAATGTAGATATCAACTCATCATTACCAACTAAAGGATTTGGTAGTGGAATAGCCGCAATATAAGATAAGATGCTATTATCCATAAATAGGCTTAGGAAATTCCAATCCCATCTACAATCAATTAAAGAGATCTCTTTTAACGTTGTATTAAAATCCATGTTCTCAATGTTGTGACAGAAATTAATTAAAGGACCTGTCTCTGGAACCCAATTATCGGTCCAAGCCTTTATAAGACTACCATCTCCCACTGACCAAGTAAGGTTCTAGCGAAGGATTGGCCAGACTTTAGATAAGGATCTCCAAACAAAGGAACATGATCTTCTCGATATATCATCAAGACAAACCTTTGTAACCTTATATTTTACTCTAAGGATCTTAACCCACAATGCTTGCTTATTAGTGAGCAGATTAAAACCCAACTTAAGAAAAAATAATTCCTTTTTCTCCTTAAGATTCCGAAGTTCGAGGCCTCCATTATTGTGGGGTTGACAACAATCCGACCATTTAACTAAAGACATCCCATGCCTTCCTAGATCTTTTCCCAAATAAAACCCATTGCAATTCTTTCAATCTCAGCACAAATACTAATAGGGATTCTAACAGTTTGCATAAAGTAGTTGGGAGTTGTCATGAGGACCGACCTTGCCATAGTGACTCTCCTTGTCATGGACAACATTTTCGCATTCCAATTGTCTAACTTTCTCCTGATTTTATTAACTATAAACTTAAAAGTGCCGGTTGTAACCCTTTGATGCAGTAATGGCATGCCCAAGTAAGATCCCAAGTCATTCTTCTCAGCAAAACCAAGAATTCTGCAAATTTCATCTTTTACAAGAGGCTGAATATTACTAGAGAAGAAAACATTTATCTTACTAGCATTAATTTTGTGCCTCAAAGAAGCCCTGAACACATCAAGAACTTTTCTCACCATCGGAGCCTGATTCACATATGCTTCCGCAAATAAGAAAAGGTCATCAGTAAAGAATAGATGCTACAAAGGCGGGCCATTTTTATAATTGAAATAAGCCTCCAAAATTTATCCTTTAACTTCTTTATGGATAAGCTGGCTCAATCTCTTCATGCAAAGAACAAAAAATTACGAGAAAGAGGGCACCCTTGACAGATTCCTCTCCTCAGCATAAATCCTCCGTAAGGCTTTCGTTCTAAACAATCTGCATAGAAACAATAGAAATGCATTCCATAATAACCCTAGATAAGGAGCAAGGAATACCTACATAATCTAAAGTGTCTTCGATGAAATCCCATTTTAGTCTGTCATAAGCCTTTTCTAGATCCACCTTGATTGCCATCCACCCTTTTGTTCCTTTCTTATTCCTCATAGAATAAACTACCTCTTGAGAAATAATAATATTATCAGTAATTTGCCTCCCTATAATAAAATTGACTTGGTTTTGAGCAATGTGACTAGGAAACACATGTTTAAATCGGTTAGCAATAATCTTAATGACTAACTTGTACAAGAAATTACAAAGGCTGATGGGACGAAATTCGGATAAGGATTTTGGGCTTTTGACTTTGGGATCTAAACCAACAAGGTTTATTAATAGAACAATTAATAGAGCCAGGCACAAAAATTTCCTGAACCTAATAGCACACATCCTGGCCAACAGTCTCTTACTGATTCTGGTAGAACAACGCATGGAAGTCATCTGGACCCGAGGTCTTCAGTGGACCCATATTAAAAAGCCATCTGTTTAGCTATCCATGTTTTCCGGTACGATATTCGATACTAGAATCGTGCTTGCATTCTAGAAATCAGTATCGAAACTTTAATGGTCAGCATGTCCTTCACCACTGGCATGATGCATGTACAAATAGTTTTAGAATCAAGTTTCCGGTGATCTTCTGTCATAGGTGTTGAAGTGCATGTGTGAGGTCCAACAAATTTTTGTATCTCCCACATCTATGACTTCTGGATAAACGCGACTCGTACTCGTCAATTGCAACCTTTCGTTGACCTTCAACACTCCCCAATATACAATGTTGGTTTAGACACGACGACTTTGTAGTCCACCAACACATTCATGCTATACCGCTTAATGGCAAATATGCACTCTTCCTTGGTTTCGAATTTTTGGCCCACGAACAACTCCTCAGGTTCGGAATCTATGGCCAACCTATGAGCATGTAATATATCAGAGTACTCCGGGAACTCGACTACATGCGTCACATCGGGGTTTATTAGTGACATGGGTGCCCTAAGATCATTACGTATCATAATGCGTTGAATCAGGTTCTTGAGTGAAGGCATATTAACATTTCCATCATCATTTGTGCCTTCGTCATTAATATCATCTGAGACCTCGTCCACATCGAGTCACTATTTCCATCGACCTCGTGATCAGAAGGATCACTACTATCATATCCATCATCACCATCCGCATTAGTCTCAGATGCAACATTAAGATCGATGCCGAACCCGTATACAGTCGATAGGCTATCAACGTACAATATCGGAACCACCATACACAGATCTTGAATTCCATGTTCTTCACGTAATGGAGTGGGATCTTCAGCTGCCTCCACATCAACTAACTTAGGAAATAATTGAATTAGCGCATTTTGGTGGCTCTGATTCCTACAACCAAGAGCAACCATTGTCTCCACATCTTCATTGTTTACAAGTTTCATCTTGGTAAATTTGATGGTATCTGTCGAAATTGGAAACTTATAGAAAAGTTTCGAGATTCTTCTCCCACAATGTTTAACAATTTTTGCACTAATCCTTTCCTTCATATCATCAACCAAAACATTTCTATTAAATCTCATTGCCATTTGTTGGAGACATTCAAATATACATCAAATTGTTGTTGTCAAAATTACTCCATTAAAATAAACACTTATGAAAATTTGATTATCCATCTTCAATACTAGATGTATTAAAAAAGAAATAAAAATTCTCAATACAGTTTAAAGCAAATTAATTACTGTAATGTAAAAAAATGAATTTCATATCTATTAACTTTGTGAATTCTTCTTTGTTTGTTTACTCTTCTTCTACAGAATTTCTTTTTTTTTTTTTGCTATTATTTGAATTCTATTTTTTTCCCAAACACTGCTTTAATAATGGTTGGTGGTAGAACTGGTGCCGCTTGCAAGATTGACACCACAGGTGCCGCCTATAACATTGGCACCAATCCTTTGGTGTCGCCTTTCCCATGGGCACCACCACCCAAACCTGTATTTAACCCATGTATTGGAACTAGGGCTGTTCCTAAACTTTCTTTGGCCCGGGGCGAAATGAAAAAAATGGGCCCTTAACGCACTTCTTCTTTGAAATACTAAGTCATATAAAAAGATATAAAAATTCGTTACATCCCATATAAATTTAAAAAAATGTATCTGAAAGATACATATTATACTTATAAAAAGCATTTCCTTTGAGCATTTCTTGATGCAAAGTCATTTATGATCATATCTACATCAATTTTATCTAACATATTTCTCTCAATAGATAACATTGCTAGACCATTTAATCTCTCCTGCAACATTGTCGATCTCAAGTAATTTTTCAATAATTTCAACTTCGAAAAACTTCTTTCAGCGGAAGCTACTGTCATAGGCATCCTCAATAGGATCCGACATGCAATGGAAACGTTAGGATAACAATCTGCATTTTTGACAAATTCAAGAATATCAATTGCTGTCATTGACTTATTTGGTAAAATCATTTGTAACACTTCCATTTCAGAAAAAAGGTCATCAGCATCAACATCTGACAAATTATTATGAGAAAATGTATCTTTGAAGTTATTGCAACAATCTCTTAATCTATTGCTTTCTAAAGACTTCAACCTTGTTGAGTCAATTAAAAATCCAAAAACATTTTCAAAAATCTTTAATTGATCAAATCTTTCTTTCAAAGAAGTAATTGCCATATCCACAATCACCAAAAAGTAGTTAACTCTAAAAGATTCCTCAGGTGATTGCAAATCTTCATCATGACCATCCTCACCAAATTGTTTTTTTCTAAAAATAGGACGTTTAGTTGAAAATTTTGGATCTATATCCATACTAAACGCAAGATCTTTGGCAACACTAATGCTAGCTTCAAACCCTTCTTTTCTATAATTTTCAAAATATAATATTATACCTTCCACTTCTTTCATCGTAGTATCAATGCACATTGTCTTGGATTGTAACTTTTTTCTCACCTTGTTAATTGAAAACAAGATATCATACCAAATAATAATTCCAAGTAAAAATTCAAAATTTTGAAGTGCATTAGCCAAACTTTCTGCTTCACTTTTCACTTTAGCATCATTACCTGAAGATTCGTATAATTTTGACAAAGCTAATCTTATCTTAGAACCATGAAATCTAATAGCTTTAACACTTTTAATTCGACTTTCCCATCGAGTATCCGATAGAGATTTCACAGTTTCTGAAACATTATCACGCAAAATTTTCCACCTTTTGGTAGAACTTACGAACAATGTATATATACGTTGCACAATACCGAAAAATGAAATAGCTTTTGTACAAGAATGTGCCATATCAAAAAGAGTGAGATTAAGACTATGACAAGCACACGGCATATACAAAGCTCTTGGATTTAATTCAAGTAGTCTCCTTTGAACACCTTGGTGTTTTCCTTTCATATTAGAACCATTTCATATCCTTAGCCTCTCACATTATCAAAATTAAAGTCAAGAGATTTTAACACATTTAATAACTCATTATAAATCCCCATCCCAGATGTATCATCCACTTTCAAGAACTCTAAGAAGTATTCTTCTATTTTTATTTTGTCACTTGACATATTAACGCATCGTATTATTAAAGTCATTTGTTCTTGATGGCTCACATCAGGGGTACAATCAAGAATAACAGAGAAATATTTTGCCTCTTGAATGATTTTCAAAATAGAACTTCTAACACTATGGGCCAATATAGAAATTAGCTCATTTTGAATTTTGTGACCAAGATAATGATAATGCATTTCTTCATTTTGAATGCGTCTAATATGGTCTTGCATTGACAAATCAAATTCAGCAATCATTTCAATTAGGCTCAAAAAATTACCATTATTCTCCTCATAAAGTTTCTCATTTGATCCTCGAAAAGCTAAATTATTCTTACCAAGACATTTAACTACAGCAAGTATTCTCAAGAAAACATGTCTCAAACGTTCTTTCTCTTTTGAGATTCCTTGTTGCAAGTCTTTATCAAGAGTCTGATTAGTCTTCAATCTCACTCTTAATTCAGTCCAACATTCATTTTAGTCATATGGTCAAAACTATTCTCATGTTCTTTGAGTTTTTCACTCAAGTGTTTCCAATCATTCACACCATCAGTGGCCAAGTAACTCTTTCTATTTAGTTTTGTGAATAACTTACAACAAAAACAAAAAACTTTATCTACATGTTTAGAGTAAACTAACCATTTTCTATCGCTAGTCTCTCCATTAATCAACTTTCTAGAAAAATAAGCATACGAGAAATGCCTAGAATTACCATCTAAGGGAAATTTAAGATTCAATTCCCTTAAAGGCCCCTTTTCAACTAAAATATCTCTAGACTTGTTATCAAGGATACCCTAATTTCTAGGATCGTAAATGTCTAAAAGAGGAATAAAATGCGGATCATCCCTAACATCTTCAACATTTGACTCATTTTGTACATCATTAGGGTCATTCACAGTAGAAAATTCCTCATTGATATGATTTGGAGAATTATTATGTTCATTTGGATCAAGTTCAACCACATTGGCACGGTCATAGTCATAGTCATAATTCAGATCATCCAATTTAATAGCATTATCATTTAAATTTTCATTAGATTAGTCCACATTGTCTACTTCCACTCCTTCAGAAGTCTCTCCTATTTTTTTCTTAAAAAATCTATCAAGAGTTCCCCTTTGTGATTCTACTAACTCATCTCTTTGTTTTCGTTTCTTTCTTTTCTCACTTCTAGACAAATATTTAGGCAACATTATTTAGCAATATAACTAATAGCTAATAAAACTAATATAGGTTAGAACAATGGCACCTGTAGGGCTGTAGAATTGAAAAAATAATCAGCTTAATCCTTAGCGTTCTTAATTTGCAATGATGAGCCAAAGTTCCTGCCAATAAAATTGACTAATTAAACAAAGCCAAAAACAAATAATCACAATCAAACTATAGAAAACTAGATCAAATCGTCAATTTTTAGAAAAAAAAATCAAATTATCTCAAAATTGAAAAATGTAAAGTGCCGATAATTAGATAACGACTAACCTGTAATTGACTAGCATATCTTCAAGACACTCAAATTAGAACTCCATTGAATATCTACCTTCCATATCTGCAACAATCATCCAACACCCATTAAAGAAAAATCAAGAAATACTCACAATAGAATTTTTTCAATTGAATCCAGTATGTTTTCAAAAGGAAAAACGAAATAAATCAACTAAAATGAATTCTGAATTTAACAATTCAAGATTTTTATAAGGAAAAATTCCTACTTTCCCAACTAGAGATTTTTATAAGGGAAAATTCTCAATTCCCAGTTAGATATTTTCAAATAAAAACTCCCAATTTTTCCCATTCAAAAAATCGAAATCTTCAAACGAAAAAAATCGAAAATCAGAATTAACTAAGAAAAACTAAGCACAAAATAAGATACTAAAATTGTAGAAACTTACCTCAATTAATCCCAATCGAAAATGCTCTTCTTTATTATTCAATATGCAAAACTCAAGGAAATTATAAGGAGAAATTGAAGAGTGAAAATGCCGAAAATTCAATGTAATTGAAATTGAGACATAAGGGTGATAACAAATGAAGCAATTTATACTACAACCCAAGCATGCCGTTGTTAATTGAATGGGATAACCGTTATCTTCATTGTTAAGTGACATAATTTCAAGCGTGAAGGGTAGATGAAGAGCCAAAAATTGGAATAGATGAAGAGGAAAGAGCAAGTGTTTCTCAGATTAGTTGGATTTTGCTAAGGGAAAGAGGAAAGTTTTAATTTTGGTGTTGGAAAGTGGAAAATTGAAAGAGGAAAGTCTGAAGAAAGAAGAAGAAAGAAGGAAGATGTTGCTCTAGAAGATGTTCCTCTGCCGCGTGAGGAAAGTTGGATTTTCTTTAATTTTTTAATGAAATTTAATAAATTTTCTGTTGGGCCCTGGGCAGGGGCCCCACCTGCCCTGGCCCAGGGCCGGGCCTGATTGGAACTATATGGGAAAAATACTTTGGTGTTGCCTATCAATAAGGCTGCACCATTAATTTTTTTTTATTTTTTAACTAAAATTGATGAGTGACAGAAAATAAATGTGGTGCCGCCTATGCACCACTCTCTACCACCTCTGGTATACCATTTTCATAAATAATTAAATTAGTATACCATTTTGGAAATTTTTAAATTTATTTTATATTATATATGTAAAAAGGCCTCGTAGCCTCCAAGCCCTCCATATCAATTCTTGGGAAAGCCCCACGCAAGGGAAACACTACATAGCTTTGGTCATCCAGAGAACAGAGAGATTTAAAAAAACCAAATCGCTTGTCATTTAAGGGCATCATCCTCAAAACACCAATCATCATAAACTTTTAAAGCAAAAAAAATTGTTGAGGTAAAAAAATGGAATAAGCTTATTATTTATTAAAGGTACCAAATTATTTGAATTAATTCATGTGATAATTAAGAAAATGAAAGAAGAAGGTATTTTTTTAAGGTAACTTGTGTATTAAGTATTACAACTCTTAACATTGTTACAATAATGTCCTTCCTAATAACTAAACTAAAATAGAACTGTTGAAAAGTCAAAAATGATGCTACTGCTATTTTTGTGATTATTAATTAATTTGTAAGAAGACTTGAAAAAATGGTTTTAATATTATTCAATTATTTTTTTTATTCAAACCTAACCCTAAAGGAGACTGAGCACATCACTAAATACTCTTCATTTTTTAAAAAATAGTAACAAAACTTATTTAAGGATAAATATTAAATTTATACTTAAACTTTGATTTAATTGTACATATTTAAAGAAATAAATACATGCATTTATTATCATATTGGATTTATATATTATTTGTGTATGTACTATATCAACGTAAAATGGTACTAATTCGATGATGTTGTTAGTGATTTGTGAAAATTGAATCAAATTAAAATTTCATGTATAAAATTGCATAAAACCAAAGTTTATATATGGCATTGCACATTGGATTAAAGTTTATGTATAGTTTTAACATCTATCCTTTTTAATTAGGATCATTGCTATGGTAATAACTAATTTATTATCCCGTACAAGGGTTTGATATTGTGTATCAATTAAAATATATTATATTTATTTATTATAAAATTTATAACCTTTCAAATATTACAATTAAAAAAAGTAAAAGTAAAATCGTATATATATATATATATATATATATATATATATATATGAGAAAGGATTGGATGAAACGGTTATGCCACGTCATCCATATCCCTTCCCAATCAAATAACGACACATCAGTTAATTTTTACATGTCATTTACACCTCATTTGATTAGATTTTACACCTCATTTAATGACATGTCTCATTTACACATCATTTAATTAAATTTTTTAATCACAAAATCCCTAAAATCCCAATTAAAAATTATTCAGCCCTAATTACAATTCTATCTTCTCCTCTCTGCGTTACTGCTAACGTCTCTGCAACGTCTCTGCCCTGCTGTTAACATCTCTACCCTACTGCTATTATTCTGCTTCAGTTACTCTGTTTCACATCTCTGCCTTGCTGCTATTTTTTTCCAGCAACTGTTTTGCTGTTGATTTATTGCTAATGTCTCTGCCCTGCTGTTAACGTCTCTGGTTTTCAAACTAAGAACCAATATCTCTTTGGGAAGAACGATATGAACATTAAGCTGATCCCAGGCAACTCTGCTGGCACTTTACCACTTATTATGTAAGTTTTATCATCATACTTGTCTCTTGTTTATGTTAGAACTGTGTTGATATGTGGGGTGACAATTGCAGGTTCGCTCGGAAGGGTCGACATGGGATGAAATCGATTTCGAATTCTTGGGGAACCTAAGCGGAGACCCATACATAGTCCACACCAATGTATATACACAAGGCAAAGGTGACAAAGAACAGCAGTTTTACCTTTGGTTCGATCCTACCAAAGACTTCCATACCTACTCCCTTCTTTGGAACCCTCAGCGTATTATGTATGTCTTCTTTACAATCCCATTTTTCTAAAAACGTTTCAGTTTCGATTATTTTCATTTGTTTAATTGTGATTCTTTTGAATGTTTACTGCTTCTCTGTTGATGGGACACCAATGAGAGAGTTCAAGAACTTGGAATCAAAGGGCGTTGCGTTCCCAAAGAGCCAGCAGATGAGAGTGTATTCGAGTCTTTGGAACGCTGATGATTGGGCCACTCGAGGTGGTCTTGTTAAGACGGATTGGAGCCAAGCTCCTTTTACTGCTTCTTACAGGACTTTCAAAGCTGATACATGTGTCTGGTCTTCCGATAAATCATCATGCTCCTCCACCTTACCCTCCCAAAATTCATGGCTGTCGCAAGAACTGGATATAACGAGCCAACAAAGGCTCAAATGGGTTCAGAAAAATTATATGATTTACAATTACTGCACCAACACCAAGCGATTTCCTATGGATTTGGCTTTAATCTTGGACTTAGTCTTGCCATCAATTTTTCCTTATGATAATCCTTGTATAATTTTGCCTTGTGTGAGATCATAATAGTTAATTGAACTTGACATGTTTGTACAGAATTCTGAAGCTTCAATTACTATTTTGCTGCTTCAATTAGTCTTCCTATGCTTGCTAGAACAACTCGGTCCATAGCTCTTATGCTCGATTTTCGTCAGAGTTTGCATGATGGAAGAATTTGGCAATTAGTGTTGATATTGTGCATATTTAGTTAAGCTTCGATATTTGCTATTCTGTTCAACAATCGATTTAATATAGCAACTAATTGGTTATTGTGGATGTTTCAGTTGCTCAACGATAAATTTGTGCGAATTGTAAGTTGATTGAGATGAGGTTCAATGTTCAATCTCTATATTTGTAAATCTTTCCTCCTTTCTCCATTGCAATTTAATTATTTAATTGTATAAAAAAATTAATTGGTTATTATCAAAATAACATGATCATTGTTTTGATAACTGATGGAAAATAGAACAAATAATCTAAAATTAATATTTTCAATGATTTATAAATGCCTTTGATAATCCAACATAAAAAGCAAGATAGAATGAAAAATACATCGAATTACCAAAATAATATACTTATAAAAATATTGGTTGAACTTATTCCATAATAAATAATAACTAAAACAAAATACAAGATAACACTATAATAAAAACCATATAATAGCATTATTCTCAAAACATTATGAGAGAATTACAAATAATAATAAAATTGAAGTATTTCTCATGAATTATCATCAGTTTTTTTGAGATTCTAAACCATTTGAGAAATGTTCCTGCATTAAAAGTTTTATACGGTTAGATAAACCTTTGAATCATAGATATAATAATTTGTGACAATATAAGTAAAAACATATTACTTGAGTCTTGAATAGCGATGGATCATTCTCTTCCA
Organism: Gossypium australe; assembly: GCA_005393395.2. Taxonomy (NCBI): domain Eukaryota; kingdom Viridiplantae; phylum Streptophyta; class Magnoliopsida; order Malvales; family Malvaceae; genus Gossypium; species Gossypium australe. Next base: position 123,122,233 of record CM016616.1, read on the forward strand.
GCAATTTAGTATAACTCATGTTTGATGAAGAATTGAACCTCCAATTTGAAGAAAAATCCTACATAAAAATATTTTTACAATACATGTTCTTAAATATTTACGACTTTTGACATTTAAAAAGAATAATGCATTCAATTAATACCTGTAGAGGATGAAAAAAGTGATTATGGTAGTTTGGAGTCGTTAACATTGGGATTTGATGATAGAAAGAATAACCATGAGTTTGAGACTCCATTGGGAGAGGCACTACTGGAGACTCTTCGTGCATAAGTGATTTGTTTTGTTTCCCTTAGTCAAAATAAAAACTATTTGTTAAATTCAAGACATAAATTAATTAAATAACATAACAAATAGATGCAAATATAATAATAAAGGAAAGCATACTCACTTGATATTTTCTCCTTATCTTTTGAAACTTGAGAGAGCATTGCCTTCTTTGTTTTTTTTCTTTTGATTTGTCTCGAATTGGCTTTTCATTCGAGAATTTCTTGAACCCTTTGTTTTGACACATACAGGATCAAACATTAAATTTTCACTTGATCTCCCATTGCCATCACTGATAGCATCTTGAAAAGATGTATGCTTTGAAATTTCCGAATCATTAGCTTCTTGCATAGTTGTCATCTCCTTTTCAACTAAGTGCAATGCCTCAAATAGTTTTTCTTTGACAATTTGAGTACACTTAGGAGTCAATGAACCTTTGTCAAAAAGGTTGTAACCGATATGATTCAACTCACTAAGGCGCAATAAACAACTAGATTTTTCTTCATGTGCTGATGAGTCTCTAAAATCACTTGCCAACAACCACTTTGCTTTTTTTGTCCATCTCTTAAGTATATATTTTTCGGGTATCTCTTTAATGTTGTTCATAAGAAAAACCCGTAAAGCATGACGACAAAGTAATCCAAGACTTTCAAACATATTACAACTGCATGAGACAGTGCTATTCGGAACATCAAACTCCACACAGTAAATTCTTTCATGTCCATCTTCAGTCACATGATATAAAGAATTACTAAATTTAACACAATTCAAGCCTATGCAATCAATCAACTCCTCTTCAAACCTTTTAAACATAGCAAGAGTGTAAACATTGGATGCATGCTTCAAAATCCCACGTCCATTAACTTTGTTTGGTGCTCCATTTTTACATTGAAAATCTTGATTTAACTCTATCTGGCGAAATTCTTTTGCCCTTTCCTCATAATGTTGTATAACCTGAATAAGAGATAAAGAGCAATTCATAATCTGATGTAATATGCTATTCATACTCTCGCTTCTTTGAGTGGATCTAATTCGAGCCGAAAAAATATCCATGCTAAAGGCAGGGCACCATTTTACGCGAAGCTCATATAGTCTCTTAAGCCAAGCATGATCTTGAAGTTCAAAATTTTCAATCATGGTAGCCCAACTTGATTCAAACTCTGTTTCACTTTCACATCCATAAAAGCATTTATTAAATTGTGCTTTGAACTCGGCGTTGACAAAACGACTAGCAAGATGTTGTTTAGCATTCTTTGAAATATGCCACATGCATAATCTATGAGAAGATTCTGGAAGGACAATCTCTACTGCTTTCATCATCGCTTGATCTTGATCAGTAAAAATACTTTTCGGTTGTCGATGACCCATGGCTTCTAAAAATGTTTCAAATAGCCAAGTAAATGACTCAGTGGTCTCATTCGATAAAAAAGCACAACCGAACAAAGTAGTATTCCAGTGATTGTTGATTCCGACAAATGGAGCACAAACCAAATTATACTTATTGGTTCTATACGTGGTATCAAACACTAGAACATCTCCAAAACAATCGTAATCCAATTTTGATCTTCCATCTCTCCAAAAAAAATTAGCTAGTCGATTATTCTGGTCCACTTGCATTGAATAGAAAAACATAGGGTCTTCAGCTTGCTTATGTTTGAAAAAATTGATAATACTCTGTGCATCCCCTGCTTCAATCAGTTTCTCTCTTTCAATTCGCAAGAAATTATGACAATCTCGTTTGGTAAATGTAATATTTTCAAACCCAATCTCCTTCCTGAGAAACGAATATGAACTTGTTTGTTTAATTCCTGCAGCAACCATTGAACGAATAACATCTCCATGTCCTTCCAAAATTTTTCTTCCTGATCTTAAATTAATTCTTTCTTCTGAAGTTGCTAAGTGGTGATTATGATAATCATTAAAGTAAGAAACAACCCAAACACCTTTTTCTATTGTAAAATGAATCTTAGCTTGACAACCTGTCCTTGTCTCTAGACGATTAAAATTTTTCACTTTGGCAATATCTTCGTGTTCATGATACCCAGATTTCGAGCATAAAAATTCACGTTGTCTTATAGGTTCAGTCAAACTTCGTCTCTTATTTCCTCTTCGAATACTAAACCCCTTACTCAAAGCAAACTGATTATAAAGATTATAAGCCTCTTCTTCGGAATGCACTTTCAGTCCCACTTTTATTTCTTCAATAGAATTATCTTGTTTCCCGACAAGATGAACTATTTCATCTTGATTTGTCTCCATAAATGAAAATTATAAATCAACAAAACCTAAGAATAAGTTTTAATATATAATAAAAAATCATGATAATACAAGTAACCGTAAAAAAACTTAAAAGAACAATTAAAATCTAATAAAAACACGGCTCAAAAATATTTTAATTTTTTTGCTCAAGAATAGTTTAAACTATTCATTTAATTATTAGGAACTAGCATTGACTTTCTTGCTTTCCTATCTATTTTAGCATAATAGAAAAAAAACAAAGAAAAACCTCACTGAATCATGACTTTCTTGCTAGTCGATAGTTTTAACTTTCATAAAACATGAAAATAAGTCATAATTCATATTGTATGAATTCTCTCTAAAGCAGTTATAAGTTTAATATAACTAGGACCACCTGGTTAGAATTAAATTGTGAACTTGCATAAATATAATGCTACTTTTTCTTTTTGTATAATTCAGTTTTACCTTGAACCTATTGATTGTAGCCTTATAAAGAGAGTTTTAGTTTCAAGCTAATGCTGCTTATGGTGGACTAAAAGGATAAATAATTAACAGATTTCGAAGCTTCTAAATTAGAGATTTAAAAACACACCCACAAATGATGAGGAACCAATGCCCAGTCTCTACTGATGAGTTGCAGTATGCCTTTTAAAACTTCACAAATTAAAAAGAAAAATGTTAATTTATAATTCATTTTTCCTTTTTTTACCAAAAGAAATTATCAAATACTGCTGGTTATCAATGTAATTTAGAATCCATTTACAGAAGAATCTTGTTCAGTATAAAATAACTAAATGATCTCCACTGTATTTTTTGAATCTATTTTATTTGATTTTTAGATGCTGGTAAGTCTACAACTGGAGGCCAGATACTCTTCCTCAGTGGTCAGGTCGATGACCGTACAATCAAGCAAAACGTAAAACAACCAAGTTTGAGTGTTAACATTCAGCGACTGAAGTGTTCATTCCAAGTTCGTATATTACTGGTTTTGTTCTACGTACTAACTGAATCCAACGACATGCAAGATCAGGGATCGGAAATTCAACCTAAAAACAGCTATATAGCAAAATGAAAAAAAAAACTCACCTGTAAACCAAATTGTAGCAGTCACGCCGAAAAACCAAAGCAAATCAACAGCAAAACAGTTGCTGGAAAAAAATAGCAGCAGGGCAGAGATGTGAAGCAGAGTAATTGAAGCAGAATAATAGCAGCAGGGCAGAGACGTTAACAGCAGGGCAGAGACGTTGCAGAGACGTTAGCAGTCACGCCGAAAACCCAAAGCAAATCAACAGCAAAACAGTTGCTGGAAAAAAATAGCAGCAGGGCAGAGATGTGAAACAGAGTAATTGAAGCAGAATAATAGCAGCAGGGTAGAGATGTTAACAGCAGGGCAGAGACGTTAGCAGTAACGCAGAGAGGAGAAGATAGAATTGTAATTAGGGCTGAATAATTTTTAATTGGGATTTTAGGGATTTTGTGATTAAAAAATGTAATTAAATGATGTGTAAATGAGACATGTCATTAAATGAGGTGTAAAATCTAATCAAATGAGGTGTAAATGACATGTAAAAATTAACTGATGTGTCGTTATTTGATTGGGAAGGAATATGGATGACGTGGCATAACCGTTTCATCCAATCCTTTCTCATATATATATATATGATTTTACTTTTAGACTAAAAAAGTAAAAATAATACATGTAATATTCAAATATTTTGACATAAAATATTTTTTCCATTTTACATTAAAACATTGCATTTAATGCACATTAAATATTCATGTGCCATATAAATATGATACCACTCGTCAAATATTGAAGCCTACCACCTAAAATTATTCTTTTTTTTCTTTCTTTCTCTAAAACATTATTTTAGTGTTATATATATATATATATATATATATATATATATATATATATATGAGGTATAACAAATATTAATTTAATGGTTTTTATGAAACTTGTATATTTTTTTATTTATTTTGAAATGATACAATTTATAATTAAGCAAATCATACACATTATTATTCATAAAAAGTTATTTTAATTTCTTAATAAATTATGAATAAATCTTATATATTATAAACATAAACTAAAATATTGTATTTGCATGTATAATTATTATTATTATATATATATATATATATATATATAATAATTTCGTTTAAAATATTATCAATTAATTGTTTGAATATACAAGATTTAATCTTTGAAAAGATAACATTTTTACTTTTTATGAAACAAAGATAGAATTATTTTAATATTAAATAGTTCATAAATTTATAAATTATTTTATTTTATTAAATATTGGGTGAAAGTATCATGGGATCTTTCTATTAGGATTTGGATTGCATTTTACTTTTTTATTTTAAAAAAATGAACAAATTAGTTTCTACATGTTAGATTAAATAGCAAACTAGTCATCAGTGGCAAAACTAGAAATTTTTTTTGGGGGTGCGGAATTAAATTGTATATTTCCACTATAGTAAAAATGCAATTTCTCCATTTTAATAGTCTATATCTTTATAAGTTTTAAAGGATTAGATCAAATTTTTATTATTTTTTAGGGCCAAAGTGTAATTTTACTATTACTAATTTAAAATTTCATAAATTATAAAAGGCCTAAATGAAAATTGTTCTATTCTAGGGGGAGGGCCTTTGCCAACTCCCCTGGCTCCGTCATTGTTGGTCATTCTATTAAAAATTTCATCAATTTCTATTGTTAATTTAAAAATCCTAAAAAATCAAAATTTTATAATTATTTAAAAACCATGTCAATAATTAAAAATATTTTTAAATTAATATTAATTTTGAAATGATTTTTAATAATTTTAAACAATTTCTTATAATTCTTAATAATTTTCTCTATATATTTTCTCTATATTTTTATAATTTTTTGAATAAGCACATTGAGATGAACCTAGATAAATGGACAATTTTGTTAACGTGGCATACTATGAGCCACATGTCGTTCCCTACTTGCTCCGTAAGTTATATCATCACTTAACTGTTGAAATTAATGAAATTTTTAACAAAATAATCAATTTACTCTTTAATTTAATGTATATATATGATAATTTGTCTATTTTGAGTAGAGAGATATAATGTAATTCAACTATTGATGGGGGTGAGTGTTAGATCGAATCAAGTCGGATCGAGTGAAAAATTTTGAGTTGACGAGTTCTATTTTGTCAACCCAACTTGATTTGAATTTTTTTTTTAAATCGAGTTGAATGAAATGAAATTTGAGTTGAGTCGAATCGAATCGAATCGAATTGAGTAAAATTGTTCGAGTTAAATTAAAAAAATTAAACATGTCAAATTAAAATCTTGTTATAATATAACTAAGTTCATGTTAGAGTACATAAATTTGAAATCATATATATTTGAAAAATTTTGCAAAGCAAAACAATAATAAAAATAATTTAGTGTGATAAACTTAAATCATTAATTAACTTATTTAGGTCCTTAAAATTATTATTTTAATTTTTTAAAAAATTTTTGAACTTTCTTTATATATTTTTTAGAATTAATTTTTGAAAATTTTTAAAAAATATAACTTTTAGAATTTTTATAAATATTTTTAATTTTAAAAATTATTTTGTAATTTTTGTTAAAAGAGAAATAAATTTGCTCATTTTCAAATTTGATAGGGATCAAAAGGGTATTTATACCAATCTGTTATTCAAATTATTCAAGTTGACTTGAATAATTTAAATAACTCGATTAGATTAACTTAAAATTTTAAAAAAATTCCAATTTTTTAAATTACAATAATCTACATCATACTATTACCTAAATATTGTAGTATATATAAGAGTATTTTTTTTTAAAAAAATTAACTATGCTTATATCGTACGCATTAGACCCCCTGAATATTTAACTTTAAAATTATGAAAAGAATCCAACATCTGGAATGCCAATAATCAAGTTCCATGATCAAGGATCGAAAATGTCAATCCATCCTCCTATACAAGAATTTACACTGTCTAAAAGAGTGGATGAAATTCTCAGTCCAACCCCAAAACACAGCAACAAAAGAATCAAAGAAAAACACTTTACAGAAAAAAAAAAAACATCAGTGATCAGACCTGGGATGACTTGTCTCCTACAGCTCGCGTTTTGTTGTCACTCAATTTTCTAACATAACCCTTCTTATTGCAACTCTTTCCTTGTATTATAGGTACCATATACCATCCAATACAAGTAATTAGTATCGAAACCGATCTTTCAAACAACACCAAAAGCAACAAAATCAAGACCAGAAATGTTGGTAAATAGTAACAAGGCCGTCTCCATTTATGAAACTCAATATTCCATGAAAAGCTTTGTTTTTTCTTCTTCTGATCAGTAACAGGTTGCAGTCCTGGTGGTACCTTGTTCATTACTTCTTTCCCTTCATGGATTGGGTGTTTATCTATGACTTGTGCATCAAGATTCATCTCTTTGGTGGTGGTATTATCAATACCTTTCTTTTTCTCTTCTTCTTTCTTGTTGTCCTTGAGCTTTACCACGATGGGGACGAAATCCGTCGAGTTCTTGTACTTAAAACGAACCAACTTTGTATCTTGTGAGCCCGTTTGCGAGTAAATCTTTTGTTTCTTCTGCTCGAGCTCAGATAAAAGTGCAGAAAACTTGTCGAGGCCGCGATCCGAATAAGGGTTCTTGTCATCCTTTTTTCGAGCTTTGTTGTTTCTGGATTTTCTTGGACCATCGTCATCTTGGTGAGGATTGAAAGTGGCACAGATGAAAGGGCGAAACATTTGAAAGTGTGATTTATGATTGAAACTGAGAAAAGGAGAGGCAGAGGAGTTAAAGGAAGAGGGGTTGAGACAAGAAAATGTGATTTAATGATTTTGAGAATTGTTGCAAGGAATAGAAGTTTCCTCATGGATTTCGGTCGAGTTTGACTTGTGATAGAGATATAAAATAAGGATAAAGTTGAGAGTTTCAACTTACTATTGCTTGGAGGAGAGGGATTGAAATGGTCCATCTTGGATTATTATTTATTATTGACCCATGATGCAATGATAGTGGAATTATTATTATTAACATTATCATTAAGTAAAATTTACCAAGGTTATCTCAAATTCTGTCTAAAACCTACATTGAATTATCATCGGAGAAAATTACTTTATTTTCGTTACAATTTTATCATTGAATTAATTGAAAGTTTTTATTTAAGTTATTGAATTGTTTAAATTTTTTTTATTTCATTGGGCTGTTAAAGTTTTTTTTTTTAAATTTTATTAGCAAGTTCCAAGTGATGATTCGATGAATTAGTACCCATCGACGAGTAAAGCATACCTTAGATCCAAAGCTGTTTCATGAAAAATAACTGAACTGTAGAAGAGAAGAGAAAAAAAAGCTTTTGATTAGTACAAATAGTGCAAACAGCGAAAGTCATATAACATCGATTTTAATAATCTATTTAACTTAAATAAAAACTTTCATGAAATTGTAACTATTAAAACCAAAATTTATCTATAATTTAATCAAATGTTTATCTTTATAATGATGATAATAATTAAAGTGAAGCATTGGGAAAAACGATAAGAAGGTATGAATAAGGAAATTTAATGAAGAGAATGATGGTAAGGATAGTGAAAGCAAATTCAAGAGAAATTTTGAAGAAAGAAAGAAGTTCTAAAATTAATTAATTAATTATATTTTCATTGTCAAAAGCAAAGATGCGATGGAAGAATAGTGAAAGCAAAGAGCCCATTACCGGAGTTTCCTAGAAAACATTTTATGGAAATGGAAACTAGCACACACCTTTGGGGTAATTCATTTTCCCTATTCTTTAGGAAACTATGAAAAATTAAAATTTATTATTATTAAATATACTATTTTGAGGTTTTAGTTTAGTTAGTAGGATTATTATTGCAATAATTAAAAAGATTTATATATGATTTTGAAAGTGTTTAAAAACATATTTTTTTTCTATTTAAAGGCTCAAATTTTATAAAAAAAAGGGCAAAATTAACGGTAAATGCCACTTTTTTTTTATATAAAAACTATCAAATTAAGGTTTTTTTTTACATTATTTAAAAAAATAGATTATTATTATACTCACACGAAAAAAAAGCGTTCAGTAAGAAACGTTTTTTAAAATATGCTTTATACTAAGCGCGCTTTTCTTTGAATGGTTAAATGGTTGCTTCTTCTACTCATATGGTTTAGTTTGATTCCTCTCTTATGTTTATTTGTTTTGTTAATGCATGTTATTTCAAACTTTTTTAATTAATAAACATGTTATTTTCAAATTTTTAAATAAAAAATGTTTTTAATTTATTTTTAATTCATGTTTTTAATTAATAATTTCTTTATTTATACATGCAAAATAATAAATATCTAATTATATAATATACTTTTTGATATAAATCATTATGTTAAATATATATATTTAAAATCAACTAATTTATTTATTTATTTGTCTTTATTTATAATTTTATATCTCAACGATTTATTTTTATCTATATTTTGGTTTCGTAAATTCTAATATTATAAATTCAAATAATTATTTTAAATATCATTATTTTTCACGTATACCCGTGATATGAATGGAAAAAAATATTCCACACATAAAAAAAAGTATATTTACTAAAAATAATGATATTTAAAATAATTAATTGATTTTATAATATAAGAATTTACCATACACGCAATGTACGCGAAAAAAAAAAAATATTTGGCATATATATATATATATATATATATATAAAGTAGTTAATGTTTTTAAAATATAAAATATATTTAACAAAATGATATATATATAGGGGTGAGCTTTCAATCGAATTAATTGAAAAATTTTTGGGTTAATTGAGTTGACAAATCCTATTTTATTATCCAAACTTGATTTAAAATTTTTTCGAATTAAGTTAAGTGAAATAAAATTCAAGTCGAGTTGAATTAAGTGAAATTATTTGAGTTAAATTAAAAAATTAAACATGTCAAATTAAAATGTTGTTACAATATAACCAATTTTATATTAGAGCACATAAATTTGAAATCATATATATTTGAAAATTTATTCAAAGCAAAATAAGAAAAAAAAAAGATACTTTAGTTTGATAAACTTAAATCATTAATTAACTTATTCAACTCCCCAAAATTATTATTTTAGAAAATTTTTAAATTTTTTACTTTCTTTATATATTCTTTAGAATTTTTAAAATTTTTATATTAGAAATTTTATAAATATTTTGAATTTTTTTATATTTTTTGTTGAGAGAGAGATCAATTTGCTCATTGTCGAAACCATTTTTTCGAAAAAAACGAGAATCGACTTTGATTTTTAATTGTAAAAATAAAAACGGGAGTCGCCACCAATCTTTTTTGTTGAGGTGTGATCGGGTCACCTCGTAAAACTGTTTTTTTTATAAACAGATCGATTTATCAAAACAACAATTTTGGTCTACGAAACTCAGGAAAACAGGTTCGGGAGTCGGTTATGTATGAGGAAGGGTTAGCACCCTCGATACGCCCAGAATTGGTACCTAGTTGATTAATCAATGTTTTAGTGTCGAAGACTTGAAAACTTGAAAGAATTAAAAATACGATTCCTCTTTTATAGTGATGCTAAAAAAATTGTTTTAAAAGAAATTGGAAATGTGTGTCAATGTGGTATTGTCTCAAGGTAAAATGTCATATCCAATACGCTAGGACATTACGTCTCGACCTTCGAGGCTAAACTTACCTTTTATTCAAAACTTATGAATTTAATTGAAAGGATATTCTGTTATTTAGAATGAGCGAGAAAATCGCAAACCCAATACATTAGGGCACAATTTCTCGAGTTTCTAAATACAGAAGCTTGCCTTGGTTTAGAAAATCTTATCTCGGAATAACAAAACATCATATCCAATGCGTTAGGACACGACATCTCGAATTCTCGAGAATAAACTTTTTATTTAAAAATGTATTTGTTTAAAAAAAGGTATTCGGTTATTTAGATTAAACGAGAAAAATCGAAACCCAATACGTTAGGGCACGATTTCTCGAATTTCTAAATATGGAATATTACCTTTATGAAGAGAATCAATTTTGTATCGGGTAAAAATTAATATAACACAAGTTTATAATAAAATGTAAAAACAAATTACAATATGGAGATGCGTTGCAAAATGGAAATAAATGCGTTAGTACGAATGACAACATAAAGGACGAAAATGAAATAGAATAAAATAAACGAGTCAATATGAAGATAATGAAAAATAAAAGTAAGAATAGTAAATAAAAAAATATTATAAGTATAAATATGAAAAGAAAATATAATTATAATAGTAATACTAATAAAAATAATAGCAACAATAATAGTAAAGAAATAATAATATGATAATGGATGTAATAATAAAATGATAATAATATATAATAAACATAACAAAAGTAAAATTGTGTTAGTAAGGATAATCACAATAAAAAGAAAATAATAATATGCTAATAATATAATAGTAACGATAATAATAATAGTGATAGTATCCCTGATAATGGTATAATGATAATAATAGTAAGAAATGTAAATAAATGATAGAAACGATGATAAAATATTATGAACGATAGGCATTTAAATATCGAAAATACTAATATTCTTAATATATATAAAGAATATAATGTGAAGGATAAATGGATAAATAAATAATATGATAATAATACAATAGAGGAAAGAAAATGATGAAATAATAAGTAGGGTATAATAATATGTACAGTAAATACATAAATTAAAATTGAGAAAAGAAATGGTAACTAAATGAAATAAACTAAAAAACACAAAGAAAAATAAAATAATAATAAGAAGAAGAAAATTAGGGCTAAAATTGCAATAAATTAAAAAAGGCAAATAAGGACCACATCGTCGTGCGCATAAACTCATAGGGAACAAATGGGTGAATAACCCAGCCACTAATGCGCTGCGTTCAAATGACCTGAGCGCGGACCAAATTAAAACGCAATAGAAATAACAGGGTAAAATTAAAAAAAAGGAAGAAATGCTAAACCGAACTGAAATCAAAGGCGCAGAAGAGGAAAAGCGGTCATCGCGCAAATATCCCCTTAAAGGGATATGCGCAGTCTCCCTCTGAACCAAACGGCGCCGTTTTATCAATGGCATATAAGGCCCAAAATTTCCTACAAAATCAGATTTTTAACCCTAAATTTTCCTTCAGAAAACCAGCAGCCTTCAACCTTTTCTCCCTCTCATCCTTTCATGCCTGACGATTGGGTTCCTGCTGCCAACCATCGCACCACCACCGCGTACGGTGGCCGATGGTGCGCAAGGCCAGGTTCGTTTTCTTTCTCTTTTGCTCTTTTCTTTTTACTTTGTTTTAAAAGTTTTAAAAAATAAACAAAAATAGATAGGAATCAACAGTAATAGTAATAAAGTCGAAAGAAAAAACGAAAATCAACCTTGAAAATTTTATTCTTGTTTTTTTGATTTCTCTGTATTCGTTTTTTTTTTGAATTCGGAAAATCCCCCCTTTTACATTGGTGCGTTCTTGGTCTTTTATAGCCAAGAAAAATGTTACAAAATACTTGCTTTTGCTGTTCATTTTTCTATTCTGTTGCGTGTCTGCCTTTTCTTTGTGTTTGCAGGGTATAGACGATGGCAGAGGGCAGGTGGCGCTGTGGCAGGCCTAGCGCAGAGGGCAGTTGCCCTAGGTGCGGCGCACCTAGGGTTTGATGTTTGATTTTTGTTTAATTTTCTGTTTGAGTTTGGCAATTGTAATGGATGTGGGCTTGTTTAATGGGCCATTCGGGTTTAATGGGTTTTAGGTGTTATTGGGTTGTAAAATGGGTTCTGCTTATGGGTTTAGTGGGTAGGCTGATGGTAATTGAATGGGTCTTTGGGTTGGTTTGTTGGGCCAGTAATATTGTAGAGTGGACCGAGTAGAAAATGGGTTGTACACTCATTTTCAAAATTGACATGGACCAAAGGGGTACTCACACCAAGTTATTATTCGAATTATTCGAGTTATTCAAATTGTAAAATTCAAGTTGACTCAAACTCAAAAATTCAAGTTGACTTGAAAAATATCGAATAACTCAATTCGATTAACTCGAAATTCGATTTTTTTTCTATTTTGTCAAATCGAATCAAGTTTCTCTCACCCTTATATATATAAATATATAATATAGTTTTATTTATAATTACATATTAATAAAGAAATTATTAATTAAAAACATGAAGTAAAAATAAAATAAAAAACATAAAAACATGTTTGCTAATTAAAAATTTGAAAAACATATTTATTAATTAAAAATATTAAATAAAAAAGAGGATTTGAACTTGTATGGGTGAAAGACAAATATTTTAATTTCGGTACATTTGAAAAGATGACATTTTAGTCTATGCACGTTAATTTTATTGTTAATGGAATAGTGTGGCTTAACAGTAATTATTGTGGCATTAAATTGAATATTAAATCAAATTAAAAGGATTATTAATTTTGAAAATAAATGAAATTACGTGGCTTAACAGTGATTGATGTAGGCCAAACCTATGTTACCTAAAACGTGACTCGGTCCAGTATGAGGAACAAAAATAGGAACATAAATTGCTAATTCTTTGGAACAAAATTCAATGGTAATCTTCTTCGAATAGTTTAATAGGAACAAAATACGATTTATTTTAATAGAATACAATTGCTTTTATAATTTATAATTTATAATATATTTCAATTTAATTAATAAATATAAATATGTACAATTTATAAATAAAATGATATAGATCTATACACTTTATTAGAATAGAATAAATAAATATTCTTATTGTTTTATATTTTATTTCCAACTTTTACTAAACCTCTAAACTAGTAAAAGGTAAAATCTTTAAATAACATTAGGTTTATTATATAAAAAAGTTCTTGTAAAATCTCTATTTCTTATTGTTTTAATTTTTTATGCTTTTGTAATTTATTATATTTGTTTTGTAATTTTATACTATTTTTAATAAATTTTAGTATTTTTATTTTTTCCATTTTATAATTTTTAAAAATTCTTATTCTTTTATAATTTTTGAAATTTTTAAAAATCTAATTTTTTTATTTTAAATAAATTTCTATTATTTTTAATATTTTTCATTTTTTAAATATATATAAAATTGTTAAACTAAGCTTTATTTGATATAAAATTTTGATATAACAAATTAAAAGTGTTTTTGAATATAAGCTAAATTTGACAAAATAATTTTTAAATTTAAATTCTAAGAAATAAAACTTTGAATACTTACAATAAACTCTTAGAAAATTTTGAAAAAAATTTAAAATCAAGTGAAAATATTTTTAACCAAGTCAAAATGATCTCAATTAAATTAAAATCATTTTAACACATCAAAATGAATTTCAAACAAGTGAGACTTGCTTCAAGCTAAAAAGTATCGATAACATTTGGTATCAGTACTTTTTGAAAATAATCGATACCTTTATTAAAAACAATACCAAAATTGTATTTTGTTTCTCATAAACCCTACAAAGTATCGATCCGGTATCGATACCTATTTCAGGAAGTATCGATAAAATATTTTTGAAGTATCAATTATATCATTCCAACGGCCACTGAATTAGCATTTATGACAAAAAAATATAGATACCCTTTTTGGAAGTATTGATACTCGAAGTTGTAGGTGAAATAAATGCTTTGGTTTTATATTCCCAACGGCCATATTAACTTCTCCAACATCCTCAACGGCTGGAAATCCATTAGGGGGTATAAATACCATCTTTTAAAGTCCTACAACAACCAAGAAAGTACTTTCAAGCAAAAATCATCAATCAAATAATCTTAGAGCTTAACAACATGTTTGGTTGAAGGTAATGGCTATGCCATTACATGCCTATTACAAGCTTATTCTGCAGGCCAACACAAACAAATGTTTGGTTCAATAGAATACCCTATTACGGGTGTGTTCCATTCCGGGTTTAAGCAGAGATATTTGGGGATTTCTATTCCCTTCCCTCTTCAATGTTTACCCATTCGTTGCTTGAAAAACCCTATCTTACCCTTACCAAATTCTCACATAAAAAACACTCAATCGGCAGCCATTTCTTGCTTCCTTTGACTCCGGCATTCCTCCCCTTCATCCAAGGTCAGGTAAACATTTTTCCTTCTGTTGTTCCTTTCATTTTCCTATTTGCCATTTTTTGTTACCTACAAATTTTTTCTGCCTGTTTTTGTTACTGCTTCCTTCACCATCATCTTTGATTTTTTTAATAAACATAGTCTCAAATTTGAAATCACGTCGAAAACTCGAAACTGTGTTGGTAAGTAACATTGAAGCTGTCCAACCCATTATCGAAAGAGAGAAGATTTGTATTTTTCAAAGGTAGACTCAAATTTTTCAAAGGAAATCTTATCTGGCATGATCGATGGTGATTTAATGTTAATTTTTACTCATTTAATTTCAATCGTAGGTTTAGAATGGATCTAATGGAATTTTTCTAGATAAAAGTATTATGGATCTCATGAAATGTGTAGACTTTGAGCATCTTCAGGGCTTGACTTGCCGGATCACATCTAGTGCTTTGAAACAATTTCTTATTATGGATTTCATCTAGTGTTTTGGTTTAATATACTGGATTATGTTCATATTTCTAAAAATCAATGAATAAGAGCCTATATACCCAAATTTAGATACAGATTATTTTGTTCCCTTTTTTGTTACATTTTTCCTGTTTAAATAGTTAAAGAGTGAAAAATGGAGATCCTATTGTTTGTTAGGCAGTTTTGAAATGGATGTCTACTTCCAAATATGACTCTGTTTATGAAAGTATAATTGTCATTTAGCTTCAACACATAATGAAGGAGACAAGAAAAAATTATTTTTGAAGGAGTGTTTTATTGTTCTAGTTTCATCGCTTTGTGTTTCAGTGCTGCATTCTAGGATTTCCATCACATGACTCACAATTTAATTTCTTTCTTTTTCTTTTAATTGTTTTTGACAAACCTTGCATGCAAAGCTTAACAAACAAACATAGCGCTTACAATGCCGAGGTCATAAGCATTCCATCATTCAATAGATAAAGCTCCAAACCATCCAAACATTGCATTTATTATTCTCGGTTTAATGTTTAGGGGTGGTTTAGCTTCAACGCATATCAAACTCAGTTCACTTGTTTCTTTCATGTAAAAATTTGCTTTCAGTGGATTCTTTGGGCCCTGGACTTATTTGGAAAGCTTCTCATTTTCATGGAATCAAATAGCATAAATGATTGCCGCACCTACTAGCAAATAAATGTTAATGAAAATCCTCCATTTTCTTAGAAATTGTATTTGAATGACTTGCATATTTGACTCTTTTGGGTCTGGACTTATTTGGAAGGCTGCTCATTTTCATGCACTCAAATAGCAAATATTACTACTGCACCAACTAGCAAAGAAATGTTAATGAAAATCCTCTCTTAGAAATTGTATAATTTACATATATGACTGGCTTTGATAATCTACAATATTATATTTGGACTATATAACAGAACAAGCCTATTGTTACAAACTATTACTGTGCTCCTCGATAAAGCATATGTGCATCTTGAATGTTGTACCTTATTTTGTTGGTGGATGTATATGTGCTTTTGTTTCATGCGGAAATGCAATGAGATGCTTTACTTATTTTTATAGTTTCTGTTGACAAAGGAAAACCATACTCACTTGAATCTTCATTTGCTTTGTTATATAGGCCAAAAAGACACGATCAATGGAATCTATTGATTCTTCTGGTGAAGAAAAGTAAGTTACTCATTACATTTATAGCTTTCTGCTTTATTATTTGGATTTCTTTTAACTAGTATATCTGTATTTGAAAACTTACCCAAGCTTTGTGCTTTTGCAATTATTGCTTAGCAAAAGCATGAATCTTAGTCCATTTTAATCATTTGATAGTCAATTGTTTGTATGATCTGACTCTGAGATTGCATCTAATGTGGGCTGGTTTTTTTAATCATTGCTAATTTGTATTGATAACATTTGGATCAACAAATTTCCCATCCTCACTACTTTCCATATCTAAATGATTGACCTATTTAAAAATTAAATAATCTAACAGGTGATGGTGAGCAGTATCAATTATGAACTAAAACAAGATAAATTGATGCTTACCCACTTCAAGTATAGGAACAATGATTGATTCACATAATCTAGATTTTGCTTTTTAGCTCACTTTCCAAGTCATTTTTTTCCCAGTTTTCTGAATAACATGTTAAGCAAAACAAAAATAATTGTTTATATGATTAAAGGAAATTTTTATAAGTTGATAGTCAATTGTTTGTATGATCTGACTCTGAAGTTGTAGCTAATGTGGACTGGTTTTTTTAATCATTGATGATTTATATAGATAATATTTGACTTGAGGAGGCTTTGTTTATTTTGTGTGCATCATCAATGGAATTAATACGTCAATTTTGATCCAATGGTTGGCATCAATATATTGTAATTTGTTTTTGAGATGTTTCATTATCTACCTATCATAAGTTTTTGCAGATGTTTTTAAAATTTGGGGATTTGTATTTTATTTGGTTTCCCTTGTGGATTAGACATGGTATTCTTTCCTGATTTTTTTTTAATTCAAAATAGGGTTATATGCTTACGAGAGTTTCTCTTCTTTAGCATCATGTTTTCAACATTAACTCAATTTTAGTCTATACATGTATATTTTGTTAATATATTATTGCTGTTAATTGTAACACTCCAAACCCGGCCTAGACGCTATAGCCGAATATGGCGAAGTCACATGGAAGGGATTTTGAAAACGGAGCTAACTCGATAAAAACCTTAAATTGCTTTTATTTATTTCAATCATATATTCCATTAGTCGACTTCTCTTAAAATGTATCATTTTAGCGAAAGCTTAGGAAAATTGTTGTTTTTAGGAAACCATTTAAGATTTTAGAAACCTTTGTTTTGGTGAAAATCGAGTTATATCGTGTTTGGCAGTTATAAAATCATTAAAATGATAGTCAAATCCAAAATAAAAATGAAAACAATCCGTAAAGTCCGAATTACATAAAAACCAGCATAAACTAGATTATAGAAATTAAATTGTCGCTAAGTTCAACTCGAACGTGTGGTCACCGAGGGGCTCCGTACCACCGATCTGCTTAAGGTTGTGGATTACCTGTACAGATTAAATAGAAATGAGTGAGTTTACGTAAACTTAGTGTGTAACCCCACAGAATTAAGCATGCACACAACAGAAAATCAGAATAAGACAGATACAGATTCGGGCTTAAGCCTATTACAGATATAGATACAGATACAGACGTGCATATTAGAATCAGAAATCAGAATCCTACCCCCAACCTCTACACACCATCTCCGTCCATCCTTACACACCATGTGGGGTTTAAAACACCCACCTAGCCCTACACACCATACTATACCGATGCGGCACATAACAGATATAATGCAACCATGCTGCCAGATAATAAGCACAAATGCCTTTTGGAACACTTCCTCCAATAAACATCATCCCACCCCAATAACAGTAAGAGAAAATACATACAGAAGTAACAAATAAATAATGATTAACATGCTTTTGTAAACAGATAACAGATATACATATATAGGCATGCTCGAAACCTCATTTTAGCTTAATAGATCACTTGGTTTTAGGGTTAGATAGTGTTTACCGACCCTACGATAGGCCCACAATCGATTAGGATGACCCTGTGACCCTACGAAAAAGGGTGTGTGGGCCCACACGCCCCAATTGGCCTTGCCTGTGTGGATTACACAGCCTGGCCCAAAGTTCACACTCCCATGTGACCTACACACCCAGTCTGGTTTAACTCGTGTGGCCCACAAAGCCACAATCCGGCCATCACACGGTCATATCTTGCTCACAGCCTGACCTTCGTCGATCACACAAGGCCTACCACACGGCCGTGTGGCGTCGATAGTAAGGTTTTTCGGCTTTCGTTGAATCTCATTTTTTTGTGTTTCGGGTACACACTTTTAACGATTCGATGTGGAAACACTCCCGAGATGACCAACACCTACAATCAGAATATCCAACCCCTTTAGTAACGAAAAATCAAGCCTAACACGATTTATCCAAGTACGCAAGAACTGACTTACCATAATCAAGAATGAACACAATCTTGAATCAAGTCGATGGAACGTGTTTCCCTGCCTCAAAAATCTTCCCTTAAACACGCTGTAATAACCAATTTTGGCCCGGGCCCGTCAAAAGCAACCGAGGCCCATCAAAAATAAACCCAAAATAAAAAAACCAATAAAAATAAAGTCCAAAAACAACAGTCTCTTTTTTACAGTTTTTACAAGCCCAAAGTACTAATTGCAATAGACCCAAAATAACAGAAGCCCAATGGCCCAAAGTCATAAACTAAATAGAACCCTAGGTTTCCTTCTGGTTGGACTAGCGCCGCATGCCTCCTGGCCTCCCCGAGTCCCTCACACGCGCGCCTCGCCTCGTTTCGGCCACCGCACGCGTCAGTTCCCCTGCCCACACCCCTGACGAGTGAAGCCCGCAGCCCCCATGTGCGCACCAGCACTCGCACGCCACTGTCAGCTACCATTCTCGCACGCCTTCGCCATCGCCCATAACCTGCAAGAATGAGATAACACAAATTGAAGAAAGAAAATGGCAAACATGATCGAAAAACTAGATGAAAAACAGGACAGAGACAGAAGCCCATACCTTTGTAAATCGGTTATAAAAACCGAAACCATTGTAGATGAGGGGGGTTTTGTTTTCTCTTTTTTTCCTTTTTACGAATACTTCACAATCAATCAGAAATCGAAAAGCAGAAAAATAGAAGGTTGATTTTAAATTCTTTGTTCGTTTTTCACAATATTGTTACGTCCATCTCGTCTTTACTTTTACATTGTTTTCAAAACATTTACTAATAATAATCAAAAGAAAAGGGGGACACGGTTTTACGCACACCAATAGCAGAAATAAAAAATAAAAGCAAAAGATTTAAAGATGATTTTTTTGGCCTTGTTTTATTCCTGATTTCTTTAGTGAATATTGAGTTGTAAATAAAGTAGGAGCGGGTAAAAGGGGAGGTTACCATCGAAAGGTTCTGCCCTCGTTTTCTCCGTCGCAATCGGGGTTTGAACGAAGAGGTGGCTAAATCGGGCTTTCATTTATCGTTTTTTACCGTCTGTGATGTTGATTGGTTAGCAAAGAAAGAGTAAGAGAAATAAGATTACCTTTGTTAGATCCATCCCTTGTTCTCTCCGTTGCCATCAGAGCCGGATGAGGGGTGTTCGTTTGAATCGGATGTACGAGTTGTGGTGTTAGTGGTAGCATTTCGGTGGCTAGTTGAAAAGGTTTTGGGGAGAGCGGCTGAGAGAAAAGATAAAAGGGCTAGGGTTTTGACTCGATGCTTTAGTTCTGTTTTAGGGGAAGGTTAATATCCATCAATGGAACAGCGCCGTTTGGCTCATCACAATAGCTTTAAACGACGTCACTTAAGACCGTTCGATCTGATCCGACCCAGTTTCCTTTAGATCCTCGTGTTTTGTTACAATTGGTCTATTCGTGCAATTGGTCCTTCCCTGTTTCACGGTGATCCGATTGAGTCTCTTTCTTTGCTTCTTTGGTTTATTGCTAATTTTACCTCGAATTTTGAGCGCTATTTCAAATCAGGCCGCGTTCAGATTTTTTTTTGATCATCGGGACATTTACTAGTTTAATCCCTGGATATTTGTGCGCGTTTTAGTTTGACATTGGCTCTAGTTAAAATTATTTTATTTGTTTATAAAATAGCTTTAATTTTCTTTTTATTCCAATTAGATATTTTCTTATTCTTTTATTTATAATCTTAGTAATAAATTTAAAAAATATATTTTAGTATATGATTTGTTTACTTTAAAATTCACTTTTATGTATGTTTTTTTATTTAAAGATTTACATAATATTTTTAAATACTCTTATGCATTATTATTCTTTTGCATACTAATTATTTTAATTTTCTAGTTATATAATGCTTGTTTTAAAATCCTTTTGTATACATATTTCGAATTATATGTTAGTATTGTTATATTTGTCATTTTCACAATGTTGTATTCACACATTATTATTCCGTACTCGATACTGCCTTTTTTATTATTGAATAGTGGTTCAAAAAATGTCCTTGGAGATCATTTTAAAATTGAGTATTTTAAATTTTTGAAAAATGAGGCAATATTTGTATGTTTGGGAGTATAGGAAAATGATGCCCTAACGTACTGGGTGTAAATTTTCTATTCAACCAGATTGCCAAATACCCTTTTTAATTAAATATTTTGGAGATCAAAGATGATCTCAGTGTCGGGGTATAAAGGTGTCATGTCCTAACGTACTGGATGTGATATTTTTATTTCTTTCGAGACGAGTTAATCTTGAGATTCAAATTCAATATTGAATAATTTTCCTTAGAAAACCTATAACTTTTCCAAATTTTCAACGAAGGACACTAAATAATCAATTAGGTACCAATCTTGGGCGCATCGAGGGTGCTAACCCTTCCTCGTGCGTAACCGACTCCCGAACCCATTTTCTCGAGTTTCGTAGACCAAAAATGCCGTTTTAATGAACAAAATGTTTTACTAAAACAAAGGTGATCCTATCACACCTAATAAAAGGTCGGTGGCGACTCCCGTTTCATTTTCAAAACCAAGTCGATTCCCGTTTTTTCAAAAAATGGTTACGACAGCTTGGCGACTCCACTGGGGAACTCGAGAGTCAGGCCATAAAATTGATTATTCTTCGTCCTTTTGTCGAAAATTTGGAAAATTGTTTTGAAAAATCATGTTTCTTTTGATGCATCTGTTGGCGCTATGATCGCAATAATGTTGAGTCTCGTAGGATATCTCTGCATTCATATTTGCATGACCGTTGTGGTCACACCTTTAAGTGGGAGTGAGAAGCTATGCTTTCGTGAGGTTTTCACCTCCGCATGGGCTAGTGGACTGCTTCCGGGACACATCTATACCTATGTGCTTCGTGAGGTTTTCACCTCTGCATGGCCATAGGGAAACGTGTTCCCCTAAACTGAACTCGATCCATATGAGCCTATAATGGGTGAGGATTGAGGAATCTGCCGGTTCAGGTACCCTCTCTATAGAACCAAACCACATATAGTAAACCCCAGAAGCCTACCCTAGATAGAATGTCGAACCTTTAATGGTTACTTAGATGAGTGTTTGATAACATTTTACCTGTTTTGATTTTTTTATGCGACACTGACTCGTTTCGGTTGGCTTGTTATTTGCATAACATTTCGCATTAAAGAGGTGTCGATTCCTGTTCGGTTGCTAAGATAGAAGATTTACCATGGAAAATGAATTTCTTGCTAAGGTAGAGGACAATGCTACTGTTCGTGCATGGTCAGAAGGATTACAAGTGGAAAAGGGGGACAGTCTAGTTGAAGGATATGTCTCTGAGTCGTGCGATTACACTCGCATTAGTGTAGCACAAAATGAGCTTCAAGAATTAAGGGATATTTGGACTCATTGGGAGGATGGTACTAAACAGATGTTCTGTAGCAATTATGGCGATATCTTTCATTTGCTTGATGTCAGAGTAGATCGACACTTATTTCGGGATATGGTTCAGTTTTGGAATTTGGTATATAGTTGTTTCACCTTTGGGAGCGTAGATCTGGTACCTATTATAGAATAGTACACTACTTTGCTTCGTTGTTCGAGGATCCAAGCTGACAAAGTTTATACTAGGATTGCTAATGTTCCGTCCTTCGTGAAAAAATTAATGAGCATTACCGGGATGAGCGAGCAGTGGGTTTCTGCTCAGATACAGCAAAAGGGCGAGGGACGATGCGTTCCTTGGGAAAATTTAAGGGACTTAATTTCGGCACACCCCGATGTGAAGAGGAGGGTGGACATCTTTGCTTTGAGCATCTACGGATTAGTCATTTTCCCCAGAGTTCTAAGGCACGTGGATAAAGCAGTGGCAGATTTGTTTGATCGATTGAATAAGCAAGTTACACCAGTTCCCGCGATTCTCGCCGAGACCTTTAGATCTTTAAGTGCATGTCGGAAAACCAGAGAAGGTAGGTTTATTGGGTGTGCACAGTTATTGATAGTATGGTTTTATGGTCACTTTTGGAAGATAGATAAGGTTTCCTACCGACCCTATTGTGAGAATTATTCACCTTTGGAAGAGGAACTGGCTGCACCGAGACGGGAGGATATGTCAGAAGAAAGGTGGATAATAGTCTTGCAGAATCTTCAAGAAGATGATGTTGTATGGAGAGCTCCTTGGATGGTGCCCGACGAGATACTGTACAGATGTGGGGGTTTTAATTGGGTCTCTTTACCGGGAATATGGGGAGCTATTAGATATGCTCCGCTACTTGTAGCAAGACAGTATAAATCTAGGTAGTTTATACCGGTAACGCATGGGTTGGCCCAAAGTGAATTTTCTTATAAAGTGGAAAATTAAAAGAAAAAGAGTCGGGAGATTGCGGATGCTTGGATACGACCTCGTCGGATGAAGGGAATAAACATGGGCAAAATGGTGACTATTGAGTATAAAGCGTGGTTGAGCAAAAGAATTAACGATAATATTCCGGGTCTGGCTTTAAATGATGCTCGATCAGTGGAAGAATGCCTGTGGGCAGTTCCGACGGAGCTGAAAATTATAAGACAGGATTTTGTGAAGCAAAGCTCAGAACTTGGTAAGAAGTTGAGCAACTGGAGGAGGAAAAACTGCATTTGAAGTTGGATGTGGAAATACAGAAGCCAGAAACAGAAAAGCTAAAAAAAGGAAAGAGTAAAGCTGAAGAGGATCTAGACAGCCTAAAGAAGGACTACAAGAAGATGCGTCTCTCAATGAGAACTGCGGGGCTAGGGAATACTTCAGGTCAATGGCGACAAGAGGTGAAAGAAGAAAGAGCTAAGGCCGAACAATGGGAAAAGAAATTTCAAGAAATGAAAGCTCAGAAGGAGATCCTAGAAAGGCAAGTGTTAGAAGGCCAAAATGGAAGAAATGAATTGAAGTCTAGAGTGGCGGAGTTGGAAAGGTCCCTTAATTATTATCGAAACCGTAACTCGGTAATAGAATTAAAGGCAAGTTTGAGTAGAATTGAAGAAATGGAAAAGAAGACCGAAGAGTTAGAAATGACACTGCAGGACTGTCAGAATTATATTGGGTACTTGAAAGAGAGTAAGGAGCTACAGAAGGAGGAGTTACATAATGCTCAGAATCAAATTGAAAAGAGGGATTATTTCATGAGAGAAGCCATAAATCAAATTCGAGAGGTGGCCGAGTACTTGCAAATTTTGGCAGCAGAGGCAGATGTATTAAGCGTGCTGCATGAGTCACAGACAAGTCGAGGACAGGAGTTGGCTTCGTTACTCCAAAAGATTAGGGCTCTGGGCGCTAAGGCCAAACCATATCTGTAATCTATTTTATGTAAAGAACTTTGTTTTCTAATAAAGTTTTCTATGGGGAATTGAATCAGAGTCGACACCTTTTTGCATTCATACCATGCATTTGCATTGCATTACATGCAGTAGTATCATATCACCCTAATCATTTACTGAGGCTAAAATCGTATAATCCACAGTTGCGATACTACGAATCTGGAATCACGTCATCCTTATAGGACACGTCTAAGAGCTAGAGCTATGAATGCTGAACTCAACGAAAGAATCGAAAGAATGGAAAGAATCCAAAGAGAGTTGTAAGAGCAGTTGGCTAAGTCACAACAGGAAGCAAGAGATCTGGTGGTAAGATCTCGAGAGGAATCGCTCGAGTAAAGGGATCAAATGGCCAAAATGATGGAGATGATGACAGCTTTGGTCAAAGGAAAAGGACCCACACAGAGCCTTGACATCACAGAGCCCCAGTCAAGAGTTAATCAGGATCAGCTCTATCCCTCAGGATTCACTCCACCTCACGCCCATGCGACGCAAAGAGGATATCCTCAAGGGGAACCGGTAGGCCTAGAGCAACGACCTGCACCACCTGCTCATCTAGGGCAAGGTGTGTTTGTATCGAACTCCGGAGATAATTCTGCTAATCCAATTGTTCCAGATTTGGATGATCCGTTAGAAATAGCCAGGTTGAAAATGGATGATCGTGATGCTCAGGACAAATATAAGAGTCTGGAAGAAAGACTCAAGGCGATAGAAGGTACTGGAGTCTTCTCTGCACTTAGTGCCAAAGAGCTCAGTTTGGTGCCCAATCTGGTCCTGCCTCCGAAATTTAAAGTGCCAGATTTTGAAAAATATGATGGGACGAGATGTCCAAAGGCGCATCTTATCATGTTTTGTCGGAAGATGGCTAGTTATGTGAATGAAGACAAATTGCTAATACACTGTTTTCAAGATAGCTTGACTGGATCAGCCCTCCGATGGTATAATCAACTCAGCAGAGAGAGGATCCGATCATGGAAGGACCTAGCATCAGCATTTTGTGAACAATACAAGCATGTCTTTGACATGGTGCCTGATCGACTAACGCTGTAGATGATGGAAAAGAATCCAACAGAGACTTTTAGACAATACGCTCAAAGATGGAGGGATATCTCGGCCCAAGTAGAACCCCCACTGACTAAAACTGAGATAACAGTCCTCTTTATCAACACTTTGAAAGCGCCATTTTATGACAAGCTGGTGGGAAACGCCACAAAAGACTTCACCGATATCATAATGTCTGGGGAACTCATTGAAAATGGCATCAAGAGTAGAAGGATGGAAGGTCCTGAGAGTTCGAAAAGGCCAGTACCTATAAAGGAAAAAGAGCCTGAAACCTATATGGTGGGGACTGGGAGCCACTATGCTTCTAATTCGTACCCAACCCAACCACGACCTCAATTTCGCCCATCTCCGAACTTCTATTTTCCTCCTCAAAACCCTTACTATCAAACACCTCCTCCTTACCCCGTCTATGCCACTGATAACCAAAGACCATTCACTATATTTCCGCCAAGTACTACGCCTGCTCAAAGTCAGCCCAAAAATGAACAAAGACCGACAAAACCCAATCCTGAAAAACTTCAATTCACCCCTATTCCTGTGTCGTATGGAGAGCTGTGCCCGAAATTACTAGAAAAACAATTAATTTCCCCACATTATATGGCACCCCTAAAACCTCCATACCCAAAATGGTACGATCCTAATGCTAGTTGCATGTACCATGCTGGAAACCGGGGACATTCTACAGAAAATTGTCTAGCCTTTAAAAAAAAGGTTCAAGGTCTTATTGATGCAGGCATTTTACGATTTGATGGTGTTAGTAACATGGCTGGAAATCCTCTCCCTAACCATACTGAAAGGAACATGAGCGTGGTGACACAGGAAGACGGGTGGCGAGCCAAAAGTTGTGTTTCCGAGATAAGGACACCTTTATGGAAGATATGGGAAATAATGACTGAAAAGGGTTTGTTCTGTCCACTCAACAGAACCTTCAAGGAAGAAAGTACAAAAGGTCAAAGTTTTTGTATCTTCCATGGCATAGAAGGGTATAACATCTTGTCTTGTGGAGAATTCAAAAAATTACTCCAAGACATTATGAACAATAAGGAGGTCGAGATCTGCAATAAGATGGAAAAGGTCGATGAAGGGGAGATATGCGCTTCTGATGGTCAATCATTAGGTTCCCCTTATAGCGTTGACCGACCTTTGGTGATCTACTACGAGGCAAAAAAGGAAGAAGTAAAACCAAAGATGATAATTCAAGTACCTTCTCATTTCCCTTACAAGGATAGCAAGGCGGTGCCATGGAAATACGATGTCAACAGTACCATACCCGAAGCTACGACTAGAAGTGTTAGCAAGGTGGGGCATTTTACCCGCAGCGGGAGATGTTATTCTCTTGAAGTGGTTGAACCAAAGAAAAAAGCCGTTGACGCGAATCAGAAAGGAAAGGCACCAATGCATGATGCTGAGGTCGAAATTGGAACTCCATTTGAACAGGAAATTAAAAGACCCGTTAATGAGGATGAAGCACATGAATTCTTAAAGTTCATCAAGCACAGTGAATATAACATTGTGGAGCAGTTGAACAAGCAACCGGCAAGAATCTCGGTGTTATCTCTACTGTTGAACTCAGAACCACATCGAAATGCTTTGCTGAAAGTGCTAAACCAAGCGTATGTGCCAAGCAACGTATCTGTCGAAAAGCTGGATAGGTGGGTGAACAACTTGAATGCGGATAATTTCATCTCTTTTAGTGATAACGAAATACCACCGAACGGTAGGGGCTCTGTAAAAGCATTGCACATCACAACCGGTTGCAAAGGCTATATAATGCCGAATGTGCTTATTGACAACAGGTCTGCGCTCAATGTCATGCCTTTGGCTATACTGTCCAGGATGCCAGTTGATATGTCTTATTTGAGGCCTTGTCATTCCACAGTAAGGGCATTTGATGGGACACGACGAGAGGTCATGAGAAAGATCGAGATTCCTCTAGAAGTGGGCCCGTGCACATATGATATCGAGTTCCAGGTCATGGACATCGCGCCTTCGTATAATTGCCTTTTAGGGAGGCCCTGGATCCATTCCGCTGGGGCAATTCCTTCATCTCTCCATCAAAAAGTAAAGTTTATCATGGATAACCGCTTGATCACGATCGCTGGGGAAGAAGACACTGTTGCATCTTTCTCTACCGACGCACCCTACATCGAGGTAAAAGAAGATGCGGTAGAATGCTCCTTCCGTTCCTTCGAATTCATCAATGCTATATTTGTCGCTGAAGGGAATAAGACTCCAACGCCCAAGCTGTCAAGGAATACCAAGATGGGAATTAAGTTGACCGTGGAAAAGGGTGCCCGAGCAATGAAAGGTTTGGGAAAATACCAGCAGGGGATAGCTAGAGCACTAAAGCCCGTACACCACAAGGCTCGATGCGGTTTAGGATTCAAGCCCGATGTGCGACAAAGAAGGAAACAGTTGCAAAAAGATCAAGAAAGGAGGATTGCAAGAGCCTCAGGTCAGGAATTGGAATGGGAACCCATAGCGTATCCTCCTTTGTCAAAAACATTTACATCTGTAGGAATGATGTACCCAGGGCGAGATAATTCACGAAGCATGCTGTTATTAATTGAAAAAGGTCTTCAGAACTTCAGTATAGATGCTGTTGACAAAGGGGATGATGCAGTCGAAGACATTCCAATGATACGCCCTGTTCCTCCTAGATTCGTTTTGAACAGTTGGACTGCTGTGGACCTTCTTGTAGTTTTTAAGTCCTCCCCAAAGTAATGCTCAATGTTAACTCTTTTTGTGTGTCCCTAAATAATAGTGGGATCCTTTTGTAAGAACTTATGTTTGATCTTTATCATTTAAAGGAACATTAATGGAGATGCATTTTGTCATGACCTTTTCATCCTCATTAGCTTCATATTTATTCCCTCTTCTTACAGTCTTTCCTTACATATACCTCATATCATGCCATAACATTATGTTTGTAGGTTCCAATACCTTGATGCTCCTTTATAGTTTTCTTTTCCATTCACCTTTCAGGTGCTCAGATATCAACGACATGAACAATCCCGTTACAAGTCCCGAAATCGATTTTGAAAAAGCTATTTGTTTAGGAGAATTCAAAGCTGAGGAAAATGCTGAAGATTATGTCTCGTCCCCTGACTTACTAAGGATGATAGAACAAGAAGATAAACAGATTCTACCCCATCAAGAATCTGTTAAGACAATAAACTTGGGAAGTGAAGAAAGGAGGCAAGAAGTGAAGATTGGGACCTCCATTTCAGAGAACACCAAACATGATTTGATCACCTTACTTCATGAGTACAAGGATGTATTTGCATGGTCGTATCAGGACATGCCAGGTTTGAACGAGGATGTAGTGGTTCATAGACTCCCACTGAAACCAGAATGCAAACCTATTCAACAGAAGTTAAGACGAATGAGACCTGAAATGCTTTTAAAGATAAAAGAAGAAGTCAAGAAACAATTTGATGCTGGGTTCCTACAAGTCTCTAAATATCTGGAATGGGTAGCTAATATAGTCCCAGCACCGAAGAAAGACGGCAAGGTACGAATGTGCATGGATTATCGTGATCTAAATCTAGCAAGTCCTAAAGATAATTTTCCCTTGCCGCACATCGATACGTTGGTGGATAACACAGCAAAACACTCATTGCTTTCTTTTATGGATGGGTTTTCGGGTTATAATCAGATAAAGATGGCTCCCGAGGATATGGAGAAAACTACCTTCGTAACGATGTGGGGAACATTCCGCTATAAGGTAATGCCATTCGGATTGAAGAATGCTGGGGCAACATATCAGAGGGCAATGGTGATGCTGTTCCATGACATGATGCACAAAGAAATAGAAGTTTATGTCGATGATATGATTGCCAAATCTCGGGGGGGGGGAAGAGAACATATTGAGAACCTCAGAAAATTGTTCGAAAGACTAAGAAAGTTCCAGCTGAAGCTTAATCCAGCCAAGTGTACGTTTGGGGCTACCTCGGGAAAATTACTAGGCTTCATCGTCAGTAAGAGAGGTATTGAGGTTGATCCAGATAAGATAAAAGCTATATAAGAACTACCGCCTTTGCGCACACAAAAAGAAGTCAGGGGATTTTTAGGGAGGTTGAACTACATCGCTCGATTCATTGCTCAACTTACCAACCAGTGTGACCTAATTTTTTGACTCCTTCGAAAACATAATCCGGGAGAATGGAATGAGGAGTGCCAAGTGGCTTTTGACAAGATAAAATAGTATTTGTCTAACCCCCCGGTGCTAGTATCGCCAACTCCTAGGAGACCGTTAGTCTTGTATCTGACTGTGTTCGAAAACTCAATGGGCTGCGTACTGGGGCAACATGATGAGTCAGGGAAAAGAGAAAAGGAAATTTACTACCTCAGCAAGAAATTCACAGAGTATGAAGCAAAGTATCCGTCAATTGAAAAATTCTGTTGTGCTTTGGTCTAGGTCGTTCGAAGGCTCAGACAATATATGTTGTATCATACGATGTGGTTAATTTCAAAACTGGATCCAATAAAATACATGATGGAATCACCTGCACTCTCAGGAAGAATGGCACGATGGTAGATCCTACTATCGGAGTACGACGTCATATATGTGAGTCAAAAATTGATAAAGTGGAGCGCAATAGCTGACTTTTTAGCAACTCGAACAACAGAGGAATACGAGCCATTAAGATTTAATTTCCCAGATGAAGACTTGGTGTGCATTACAGAAAAAGAGTGCGAGTCGTCAAAAGAGAAACCATGGAAGATGAGCTTTGACGGTGCATCGAATGCATTAGGGCATGGGATTGGAGCAGTCTTAGTGTCGCCAGAAGGGAACCATTATCCGTTCACGGCCAGATTGAATTTCTTCTGTACTAATAACATAGCAGAATATGAAGCTTGCGTCTTGGGACTTCGTGCAGCTATCGAACGAAACATCAAAATCTTAGAGGTATCCGGGGACTCAGCGTTGGTGATTTACCAAATCCGTGGAGATTGGGAAGTGAGAGACTCGAAGTTGGTCAAATATCGCGATCTTGTTGAGGAACTGGTCAAAGAATTCGAAGAAGTGACTTTTAATTACTTCCCATGAGAAGAAAACCAATTGGCTGATGCCCTGGCCACCTTGGCTTCAATGTTCAAAGCAAACAGAGAAATGGAAATAATGCCTATCCAAATGAGCATATATGAGATCCCTGCACATTGTTTTAGCATTGAAAAAGAGGCAGATGGACAACCATGGTTCCATGATATTTTAAAATATGTCAAGAATCAAAGACATCCCGATTAAGCAAATGAGAACGACAAAAGAACAATCAGAAGAATGGCAGTGGGATTTGTTCTTGATGGGGACATCCTATACAAAAGAAGAAAAGATCAAGTGCTCTTGAGATGCGTGGATGCTGTTGAAGCCAGAAAAATACTTGAAGATGTCCATGAAGGAATTTGCGTAACGTATGCTAATGGTTTCACTATGGCTAGGCAGATTATGAGACTCGGTTATTACTGGCTGACGATGGAAAGTGACTGCATTAGTTACGCACGAAAGTGCCACAAATGTCAAGTTCGGTGATAAAATTCATGCAGCACCTTCACCCCTTCATGTCATGACTTCTCTGTGGCCTTTTGCCATGTGGGGCATTGATGTTATAGGGCCAATCTCCCCAAAAGCTTCTAATGGACACCGATTCATTTTTGTGGTCATAGATTACTTCACAAAATGGATAGAAGCCGCTTCATTTGTTAATGTGACGAAGACTGCAGTTTGCAGGTTCTTAAAAAAGGAGATCATATGTCGATACGGTTTGCCTGAGAGAATCATTTCGGATAATGCTTTGAATCTGAACAACAAGATGATGAAGGAGGTGTGCGAGCAATTTCAAATAAAGCATCATAATTCCTCACCCTATCGCCCATAGATGAACGGAGCAGTAGAAGCGGCCAACAAAAATATTAAGAGGATTATTGGGAAAATGACCGAGACATATAAAGACTGGCACGAGAAGCTACCATTTGCTTTGTATGCATATTGCACATGTGTGCGGACTTCTACGGGAGCAACTCCCTTCTCTCTGGTCTATGGAATGGAAGCTGTGCTGCCCATCGAAGTGGAGACCCCTTCTTTACGAGTCTTAATGGAGTCAAAACTAGAAGAATCAGAATGGGTTCAAGCTCGATATGACCAACTAAATCTTATTGAAGAAAAACGCTTAAAGGTAATCTGTCATGGACAGATGTACCAGAAGAGAATGATCACGGCCCATGACAAGAAGGTGCGGCCAAGGGAATTTCGCGAAGGACAGCTCGTGCTGAGAAAGATTCTCCCGATACAAAAAGACTTCTGAGGAAAATGGGCACCGAATTGGGAAGGACCATATGTCGTAAAGAAGGCCTTCTCAGGTGAAGCCTTGATTCTCACTGAGATGGATGGGAAAGAGGTACCAAATCCGGTGAACTCAGATGCCGTGAAGAAATACTATGCCTGAAAAAAAAGAAAAAAGAGATCAAGATGAAAACCCGAAAAGGGCGTCTTGGTTTAAAAAAAAAAGATCAAGATGAAAACCTGAAAAGGGCGTCTTGATAAACAAAAAGGTCTAGGATGAAAACCTGAAAGGGCATCCTAACGAAACAGATTCGGGCATAAGGAGCAAGACGATCCGAACAGGGAGTCAAATGGCGAGATTATAATATTTGAAGCAGACTTGGAAGCTCAAAATCTTCTACACAAGAAGCTTTGCTCGAAAAGATCCAGGATAAAGAAACGTGGAGAAGTTCATACGTTGGATATCTAGAGCATTTTGCGACAATTGAACCTGCTTTCCTTTTTATAACATTCTCTTTATTGAATTGTTCCTTATCAATTTTTTTTGCTTGTCGCTTTTGAAATAAATATAGGTGTGAGGTATCCCTTTCATACCTACTTTGCCATTTTCATACATCTCGTCTTTGGTTCATTAAATAATAAATAGTGAAATGACATACGCTAAACAAAATGAATATTGAGCATTACCTGGATGAGAATTTGGTAAGTACAAGAGTCTCAAAGCGAGGACAAAGTTCAACAGGGGGCAAAAGGGTGATATATGAAAAACGCAGATTACTCGTAAAGCTTGAGGACAGGTACAAAACCTGAAAGGGAAGTCAAGAATCGAAGCAATGAATATAGATCATCATGAAGGTCGTAATGAAAAGAGATACATGACAAACAAGCCCAGGGCGCATGGCATAATCATGTAGGCATAAAGGCATTTAAGACAAACACGTGCATATCACGATAACATCACGCCAGTAAAGCAAGAAGTTTTGACGATAACTGTACCGAACCAAGGAAAAAGAAGACATCCGAGTTCCACCAGATGATGTTTTGAAATTCTGATTGCAAAATATCAATTTATAATACGAGGGGTGAGTTGAGCCTCAGGTCACACACTGAGGTGTTTTTCAATCTTTTTCAAATATCAACTCATAATACGAGAGGTGAGTTGAGCCTTAGGTCACATGCTAAGGTGTTTTTCAATTTCTGTTCAAATATCAACTCATAATACGGGAGGTGAGTTGAGCCTCAGGTCACACGCTGAGGTGTTTTTCAATTTCTGTTCAAATATCAACTCATAATACGAGAGGTGAGTTGAGCCTCAGGTCACACGCTGAGGTGTTTTTCAATTTTTTATTTTTCAAATATCAACTCATAATACGAGAGGTGAGTTGAGCCTCAGGTCACATGCTGAGGTGTTTTTCAATTTTTTAGATATCAACTCATAATACGAGAGGTGAGTTGAGCCTCAGGTCACATGCTGAGGTGTTTTTCAATTTTGTAGATATCAACTCATAATACGAGAGGTGAGTTGAGCCTCAGGTCACACGCTGAGGTGTTTTTCAATTTTTTTTATTTTTCAAATATCAACTCATAATACGAGAAGTGAGTTGAGCCTCAGGTCACACGCTGAGGTGTTTTTCAATTTCTGTTCAAAAATCAACTCATAATACGAGAGGTGAGTTGAGCCTCGGGTCACATGCCAAGGTATTTTCAATTTCTGTCTTTCAATTTCTGTTCAAAAATCAACTCATAATACGAGTGGTGAGTTGAGCCTCGGGTCACATGCCGAGGTATTTTCAATTTCTGTCTTTCAATTCTTGTTCAAAAATCAACTCATAATACGAGAGGTGAGTTGAGCCTCGGGTCACATGCCGAGGTATTTTCAATTTCTATTTTTCAATTTCTGTTTTTCAAAAAAAAGAAAGAAAGAAAGAAAATGTTAACTCATATTATGAGAATACGGAAGCAGTTTGAAAAGTTCGAATTTATTTCATCGAAGCAGTGGTGCAATTGGTAGATCGAGGTTATAAATCTCTTCGTGTCCTGAAGTCATATTGGAGCAAGTTAAAAATAAACCAATCTCATCCCTTAGAAGATTAAGGAAAAGCGAATTGAAGCTACGAGTCATATCTCGCGGAAGTAGTGGCAGAACGGATCGAAGCAACAGGTTGCAGTAGAGTTTGAAGATGTTTGGGGAAGACGAGGACCAATAAGTCAAGGCCTGACCAAGACCGGGCAAAATTGGTTCTTCTATTGTCTTTGCTCTATTCTCGTTTCATGACAATGAGCAAAGAAGGGCAGCTGTAATAACCAATTTTGGCCCGGGCCCGTCAGAAGCAACCGAGGCCTATCAAAAATAAACCCAAAATAAAAAAACTAATAAAAATAAAGTCCAAAAACAACAGTCCCTTTTATACAGTTTTTACAAGCCCAAAGTACTAATTGCAATAGACCTAAAATAACAGAAGCCCAATGGCCCAAAGTCATAAACTAAACAGAACCCTAGGTTTCCTTCTGGTTGGACCAGCGCCGCATGCTTCCTGGCCTCCCCGAGTCCCTTACACGCGTGCCTCGCCTCGTTTCTGCCACCACGCGCATCGGTTCCCGTGCCCACACCCCTGACGGTTGAAGCCCGCAGCCCCCATGTGCGCACCAGCACTCGCACGCCACTGTCAGCTACCATTCTCGCACGCCTTCGCCATCGCCCATAACCTGCAAGAATGAGATAACACAAATTGAAGAAAGAAAATGGCAAACACGATCAAAAAACTAGATGAAAAACAGGACAGAGACAGAAGCCCATACCTTTGTAAATCGGTTATAAAAAACCGAAACCATTGTAGATGAGGGGGGTTTTGTTTTCTTTTTTTCCTTTTTACGAATACTTCACAATCAATCAGAAATCGAAAAGCAGAAAAATAGAAGGTTGATTTTAAATTCCTTATTCGTTTTACACAATACTGTTACTTTCATCTCGTCTTTACTTTTACATTGTTTTCAAAACATTTACTAATAATAATCAAAAGAAAAGGGGGACACAATTTTACGCACACCAATAGCAGAAATAGAAAACAGAAGCAAAAGATTTAAAGATGATTTTTTTTGGCCTTTTTTTATTCCTGATTTCTTTTGTGAATATTGAGTTGTAAATAAAGTAGGAGCGAGTAAGAGGGGAGGTTACCATCGAAAGGTTCTGCCCTCGTTTTCTCCGTCGCAATCGGGGTTTGAACGAAGAGGTGGCTAAATCGGGCTTTCATTTATCATTTTTTACCGTCTACGATGTTGATTGGTTAGCAAAGAAAGAGTAAGAGAAATAAGATTACCTTTTTTAGATCCATCCCTTGTTCTCTCTGTTGCCATCGGAGCCGGATGAGGGGTGTTTGTTTGAATCGGACGTGCGAGTTGTGGTGTTAGTGGTAGCGTTTCGGTGGCTAGTTGAAAAGGTTTTGGGGAGAGCGGCTGAGAGAAAAGATAAAAGGGCTAGGGTTTTGACTCGATGCTTTAGTTCTGTTTTAGGGGAAGGTTAATATCCATCAATGAAACAGCGCCGTTTGACTCATCACAATAGCTTTAAACGACGTCACTTAAGACCGTTCGATCCGATCCGACCCAGTTTCCTTTAGATCCGCGTGTTTTGTTACAATTGGTCTATTCGTGCAATTGGTCCTTCCCTGTTTCACAGTGATCCGATTGAGTCCCTTTCTTTGCTTCTTTGGTTTATTGCTAATTTTACCTCGAATTTTGAGCGCTATTTCAAATCAGGCCGCGTTCAGATGTTGCGTTTTGATCATCGGGACATTTACTAGTTTAATCCCTGGATATTTGTGCGTGTTTTAGTTTGACCCTGGCTCTAGTTAAAATTATTTTATTTGTTTATAAAATAGCTTTAATTTTCTTTTTATTCCAATTAGATATTTTCTTATTCTTTTATTTATAATCTTAGTAATAAATTTAAAAAATATATTTTTGTATATGATTTGTTTACTTTAAAATTCACTTTTATGTATGTTTTTTGATTTAAAGATTTACATAATATTTTTAAATACTCTTATGCATTATTATTCTTTTGCATACTAATTATTTTAATTTTCTAGTTATATAATGCTTGTTTTAAAATCCTTTTGTATATATATTTCGAATTATATGTTAGTATTGTTATATTTGTCATTTTCACAATGTTGTATTCACACATTATTATTCCGTACTCGATACTGCCCTTTTTATTATTGAATAGTGGTTCAAAAAATGTCCTTGGAGATCATTTTAAAATTGAGTATTTTAAATTTTTGAAAAATGAGGCAATATTTGTATGTTTGGGAGTATAGGAAAATGATGCCCTAACGTACTGGGTGTAAATTTTCTATTCAACCAGATAGCCAAATACCCTTTTTAATTAAATATTTTGGAGATCAAAGATGATCTCAGTGTCGGGGTATAAAGGTGTCATGTCCTAACGTACTGGATGTGATATTTTTATTTCTTTCGAGACGAGTTAATCTTGAGATTCAAATTCAATATTGAATAATTTTCCTTAGAAAACCTATAACTTTTCCAAATTTTCAACGAAGGACACTAAATAATCAATTAGGTACCAATCTTGGGCGCATCGAGGGTGCTAACCCTTCCTCGTGCGTAATCGACTCCCGAACCCATTTTCTCGAGTTTCGTAGACCAAAAATGCCGTTTTAATGAACAAAATGTTTTACTAAAACAAAGGTGATCCGATCACACCTAATAAAAGGTCGGTGGCGACTCCCGTTTCATTTTCAAAACCAAGTCGATTCCCGTTTTTTCAAAAAATGGTTACGACACGCACAATTCACCATTTAATCCATAATCTAGTGTTACTAGTCCCAATCCAAAAAGTTAAAGATTGAAAAAAAAAACGTCACTTACCAGACGGACAAAGGATGAAACACGCAACAACAAAGAATCACCACGCAAAACCGAAGGAGGAAAAACAAAGGAGAGGAAAAAAAGGAAGAAGAACATCAAAAATTTTTTAGAGGGAAAGAGAGGAACGGAATTTTGAAAAAAACAAAAGAATAAATCTGATAACTACAATATCTCCACCCCTTCCCCACTAACATCTCAATCTCAACTACCTCAGACTTCAAATTCCATTGAAACTCTTGCACAGAACTGAGCAATAATTAAATACCCATGCTTGCGTAGGGATTTGAACACAAAACCTCCAACACGCCAACACTCTTACTACTCGAACCAGCAAACTCATTCTGATATGGAATTACAGACAATTAAATATCAACCCATTGAATAGAGATATGGCTTAACTCCAAAAATAACAAATTTTGCCAAAGCTAAGGCGTGAACTTGGGACCTCACACACACACCCAGAACACTTAACCACTAAAGCAGATCCAGATTTATGTTAGATTTTACAGAAGCAGAAATAAATTATTTGGGGTGTTACATTAATAGTAAGGGTTGCTGCTGTTTAATAATATTATGGTTTGTGTGTTAAATGTGTATCCTTTTGAAATAATGGAATGGAATGGTTAAATGTGTATCCTCTTGAAATAATTAAACTCAATATATGTGTTAAATGTGTATCCTCTTGAAATAATGGAATGATTTGTGTGTTTTAGCTAATAAAGTGGTTGAAGGTAGCAACAAGAAGGGAAAAGATATAGCTCAAGGGTGTGCTAAGGTAACAATACCCTCCTAATGTCTTTGTTGTAAGTTGGTTATGTGTTTAACTTTGAAAAGATGAAATTGTTAATGGAAAAGGAGACTGCTAAGGTAAAGAGCAGCACACAAAAACATAAAGCAAAACCATGGTAGTTACCTTTTAATGGAATTGAGTTAATACCACTTTTATTTTATATATTTTAAATTTGACTTTGGCATGATGAAAATAGACTAATTACCCTTTTAATGGACTGATAAAATATAATTATTAACCTGGACCATCGAAAAGAATATTTATAATAATTTTAAATTCAATTTATTTATCAAGAAAAATAGAATATTAATCTATGGTTTAAATACTATGTTTTGTTTATCAAAATTGATCAAATCGATGAATTGAATGGATTCGATCGGTATTTTAAAATCGAGAAAAAATAAATTAATAAAAGGAGTAGGGGTTAATTGCTTTTTTTAAAAAGTTGAAGGGTTTTTTACACCGCTAAACTTTTAATTTTTGCTACTTATCTTTAAAATTTTCAATTCTTTTAAATGCAAATAAATATTTAAAAATAAAACATGTGTATTTTTTTATAACACATTATTATATTTTTACTCTTTCAAGAATAAAATATAATTTCACGGAACAGAGCAGTTGCTTTATACTCAAAGAAAAAGAAATTATCTTACCTTTATCCTACATCTATTTTTCAAAAGAAAATTTCAAATAAATCAGATTTGAGAGGAATATTTTCTCTTTCTAGCGGGTCAATTTCATAGAATATTCAAAAGCATTTTAGCACTTACCAAAGTTCATGTCTCATCACATACTGCATTTGACCTATAAAATCTATAATTTAATAATATAAAATTTTAATTCAAATTAAAAAGCATTTACCTCAATGTATCATATATTTTTACATTTGGTTTTCATTATTGAGATATCAGAGAAGAAACTACTAAATAAAATAAGAAGACACCAAAAAAAAAAAAAAATACTATTTGAGTATATCCTCTTAATCTACCATATTGATACTTCTGAATAAGCGAAGATCACAAGAAGAAAAAAAATAAAAGGCCATGCATAAAACAGCACATATGAACCTTGGAAGTAGCAACTAGCTTACCTTAAGCAATGACACTGTTTTCTTCACCAAAATGCACTGCTGCAGCTGTAAATTCCATTTGTTTACTAAGACAAACTTAGAAACCATCGATAAATTGACTCCTTATCAACATTGGCAAAATTAATTATCTCATGTCCTGGAGATGATTTATGAATAGCTACGGTGATTTACAACTTGGAACTGGGAATAGCTATTGAGAATTGACAGCATAATTGATCCAAGTTGTTCTGCAGTACATTTCTACGTAGATCCTTGCATGCTGCATGAATATATAAGAGCGTACATAGAGATAAGTAGGATATCTGTATTAATCCCAATCAACTTGCCCAACTGCAATGTTCACTGGCATCTATACCACCAAATATATACATACTCACTGCATCAGTCAACTGTATGAAATAAACAACTTCGTTTCCTACGGTAATAGCATCAAAACAAGAAGCTGAGAGGACCATTAGTGTAACTAAGATTCAAATTTTTAATGAGTTTCTTACTATAACATGAAAAATACCTTGATCCAGGTGGACCAATTACCACTTGCCCCAACCCCATCCAAATTCACTTTATATTGGCAACCCAAAATTTCAAGACCCCATCTGTGTGAAACCTCACTGTTACAAAGGGCAACTCTTTCCCAAACTGGAAAAACTAAAAATTTATAGCATAAACAATCGGTTTTAAACGAAATAAATTCATTGGGATTCCTAAAATGCCATGTTTGTTTGCTTGAACGAAACAAGTGTTGGTCGAAAGGGTTGTTAAGGAAGCTGTTTTTACTTCCATATACCACAAAGGCAAATTCCATGTTGGAAGTTGCTTCTGTGTTGCAACAGACCTTCCAAAAAGTGTAGGCGGGAAAATAATATTTCTATGAGAAAAAGGGGCGTTCCGAGAATCGAACTCGGGACCTCTCGCACCCAAAGCGAGAATCATACCACTAGACCAAACGCCCATTCAATGGTTGAGGGATGCAGCTTTTATCTCTAGAACTATAGCTATAATTTTTAATGGGGTTTTAGTACTTGGTATACCATGCTATTGTATGGAGACTGCTATGGCATTTCGTATCTGTAAGTAATTCCTACCTTTGACCAGTCTTTGCTGCAAATGTCATATTTCGTAAATAATTTCACAACTCATATTTGCTCCAACTTTTACTTCTTTCAAGTGCCCTGAAATACTGAAACACAATAACTTCTTTGCGATACAATAATGGAAATCAAGCCAGCTTTTACCTGCATTTCATACTTTTAACCTATAGATCTAGCAGATGTTTGTATGCAGTGAAGGGAAAACGCAAGAGAAAGAGTAAGGGTACATAAATTGCAAGCCCCTTGCCTAATTATTCCACCTACTCATGCTTATATAAACATTCATGGTCTCGTTAGTAAGTGATCTCAAGCACTAACAAGGAAAGAAAAGAGAATGACCGATGACTTTTGGGGTTTCAAAATGCACCAGGGATTGATTTGATTGCAAGCCTTATTATTCAACAAAAAGGATATAATATTAATCTAAGAGCCACAGCAAGCGTGATCCCAAGTTAGAAATAAATCTGTACATTAATTTATCACTAACCAAAATTCGTTTAAATTGTTACAGAGTTGTTGAACACACTGTGGAAAACTATTTGTTGAATAAACTATAGATTGCATCATATCAACAAAATGATGTTGATCAAACAACACACATGCTTTTACTGCTCTCTACACCCTGTTGTTCTTGACGCATTTCAATTTCATATTGCTACTTAGTTGCATACATATGCAAAAAACATATCAACCAAATGCCACAATTGTTGAAGCTTGAAAGAAAAGCCTGACAAAATACGGACCCATCAGTGTCTGTCTAACATCCCAGCTTTAACTTGAAATAATCTAAAAGCTTCATAAATAAGGGTGAGCGTTATATCTAATCGAGTCGAATCAAGAAAACAAATTTCGAGTTCACGAGTTCTATTTTATCATCCTAACTCGATTTAAAATTTTATTGAATCAAATTAAATTGTTCAAGTTAAATTAAAAAATTAAACATGTTAAATTAAAATTTTATTATAGTATAACTAATTCCATGTTGGAGCATATAAATTTGAAAACTTTTTCAAAGCAAAATAAAAAAAAAAAACTTTTAAGTATAATAAACTTGAATCATTAATTCTTATTTAGTTCCCAAAATTATTATTTTAATTATTTTAATTTTTCAACTTTCTTTATATGTTTTTTAGATTTTTTGAATTTTTTATATATTTTAAAAAATATAAATTTTGAAATTTTTATAAATAATTTGAATTTTTGAAAATTATTTTGAATTTTTTTGTAGAGATCAATTTGTTCATTCTCAAACTTGAAAAGATATTTACATCAATCTATTATTCGAATTATTTGAATTGTAAAATTCAACTCAATTCGAACTCGAAACTCGAATAATTTGAATAACTTAATTCGATTAACTCAAAAAATAAATTTTTTTCGAAACAAATCGAATTTTGCTAACTCTTCCTTACCAATTATATTTCCAACAAGATTCACAATTTCGAAAACGAGGAGTTTACTTTTCAAAGACCCTGAAAGGGCTTAATCCGGAGCAAGCAAGCCGTCAGTAAGTTTAAGAAAATGTTTAGGCTCCCATTTCTTCCTCCCTTGTCTTTCCTTCTTTTTCCTCTGCCTCCTCCATGCACTAGGACTCGTCCTATTGGCAAAATGTGCATACATTTCCAATACCAAACAATCCGGTAGGCTCTTGCGATTCCCATTGTCAGCTCCAACAACCTTAATTTCCTCACTATCTTCTGTCAATTTCTTTGAATTTGAACTTCTAAACCTATCTTCGTAACAAAATGATAGCGTAAGTGACTAAAACGTAACATTTTAAAAATAAGTGACTAAAATATAATTTAAGGCAAACTAAAGTGACTATTTTTGTAATTTACCCTTAATTTAATTACATTTTCAAATTTCAATTATTTAATTAATTAAATAATTATTTGGAAAAACTTTAAATTAATTATCACGTTCTTTTTTTATTTATCAAGAAAACGCATTCATTTATCAATGCCACCCATTTATCTTATTTCATCATTTTCATTCAATTCTATCTATCGACTCTATATGTAATTCATTTTTTATTTCAACGAGTTAATAAAGGGATCGAAAATTTATTCAAATATTCACTTTTTCTTGAATTTTTTATTTCTTTCCATTTTTTTAATTTTTTGGATTTTCAATATTTCCATTTTTTTTGTGTTTTTCAATATTTTTTTTGTATTTTAAAAATATTTTTAATTAATATTTAAAAAATAAAAATAAAAATGAAAATGAAATAATATAAATGAATGACAAATGTGGTAGTAAATACCACTGAATGCACTTTGACTCTTCCCTTACCACATGTGCGCGGCGGCTTCCTTAGGGTTTCAAAACCTTAACCTGAAATTTCATAAAGATGTGGGCCTTTTGGCCTCCTAGGCTGATTGGACTTGTACTTCTGAGTTTGACCGGATTTGGACTTGGACTTGACTTATTTTAAACCTTAAGTAAATAGATTTGGGCTTGACCCAATTTAAATAAAATGGGTTTTAATAAATATTTATTTAAAAACCAAATCCAAAGTAGTTTTATTTCTCAAAATCATTTAAAAATAAAACAATTAAAATAAAACAAACTAGTTTTAATAAATTATTTCATAGCTTTCATTCAATGATTCCAAAGTCAAATAGACCCACAAGAGAGAATACGAGAAATATGCATGTTAGATCAAAATTATGCGTTTTTTTAATTAATTAATTTTATTTTTTTTTAATTTTTAATTTTTCGAAACAAT
Organism: Gossypium australe; assembly: GCA_005393395.2. Taxonomy (NCBI): domain Eukaryota; kingdom Viridiplantae; phylum Streptophyta; class Magnoliopsida; order Malvales; family Malvaceae; genus Gossypium; species Gossypium australe. Next base: position 123,164,048 of record CM016616.1, read on the forward strand.
GTATGACCATTTTCTTTTATTTTTCTATCTTTCCTGCCAAACACATTAATAAAAAAATTATATTTTTATTTTGAGTAAATTATAAAAATAGTCACTTTTGTTTGTCTTATATTATATTTTAGTCATTTATGTTTGAAATGTTACGTTTTAGTCACTTATGTTATCATTTTGTTACAAAGTGGTCACTTTACTGTTAAGCTTCGTTACCTCCCTAACGGTGGTCCTACCCGGCAATCCACATGGGTTTTAAATGCTAACTTGGATGTCCTACGTGGTAGTTCAAATTAAATTTATTTAATTAAAAACCTATTTTTATACCAGCAATTGGACATTCAACTTGTCATTTAAAACTCATTTGAACTGCCATGTAGGACTATTGTTAGAGACGTAACGGAATTTAACGATAGAGTGATCACTTTATAACAAAACGATAACGTAAGTAACTAAAACATAACATTTTAAATATAAGTGACTAAAATATAATCTGAGGCAAATAAAAATTACTGTTTTTGTAGTTTACTTTTTTAACTTTCTAACTTTCTAACCTTTCCATGCTTATTAAATGCTTGTAAATAGGTTAGTGGTAATGACAAATGCGCGCATTTTTGGCTTGAGCAATGGGCGGGTGAATTTTCCTATTGCCATCTTTGTTTCCAAGTTTGTTCTCTTTACCATCTCAGCAAGAGTCATCGGTGGCTGATATTCTTTCTGTTGAGGGTCATTTATCTCTTCACTTTCGAAGGGCTCTATTTATTTGGGAACATAAGCTTGTGGGGAAAGTGGCTAGTATCAGGTTGAAAATTGGTATCGAGGACAAGTTGATATGGACTATGGATACTAAAGGAAAATTTTCAGTTAAAAAGGTGTCTTGGATGCTTTACTAGAATAATCTAATGATCTCCGATTCCCGAGTTCTTAAGATTGTTTGGCGCTTGAACGTACCACCAAAAGTTCCAAGGCTTTTCCTTTGGTTGGTGATTCATGATAGCATCACAACAGAATGTTTCCTTGGAAAAGGAGTCTTATCAGCGAAGCGAATTCACTCCTTTGCTGCTGGAGCGGGTTGGAGTAGGAGGATGCAGCTAACATGCTCTTTAATTGTTAACTAGCATGGGAAACTTGGGGAGTACTTCTGAGACGGTGGGGGGATTTGTTTTGTCACGCCTTTCTATATTGAGGATTTCTTGCTTACATGGGATAGCTGACGTATGTCGAAGGTTGGTCTGAAATGTTGGAGACTGGTGGGGCAGCCACTTTGTGATCTTTATGGTTAGCTCGATCGTAATGAGACTACCTTGAATAGAGATTTCTTTTATTTTTAGATTGAGGGCAATGCATGGGTGAAAGCTCTTCCAGGAGAATAAGTGGTGGTTTGACCCCTCTTTTTTATTTTGTCTCGATGTCGTTTGTTTGGCAGGTTCCTCCTTCATCCATGAAATTCAGGCTTGATGGAGCTTGGAAATTTGGTGCGAAAAAGGCTGGTGTAGGCGGAGTTCTTAGAGACTATGAAGGACTGGTTCGTGGTCTTTTCTATGGTTCTATTTTGACTTCTTCTCCAGTGGAGTCTAAACAATAGGCGATCGATCTCTGTAGCACTGCAACTTTTTTCTTCTTCTCCTTGGTTGGGTAGTATCTAACTTTTTGTTGAATTAGATTCTTCAAATGCTATATCTTGGGTCATTAATCCTTCAATGGAATGTCTTTCATGATATGGATTCTTTCTGCAACATGATCACAAGAGTTGATTTCATCCATACATGCAATTTCTTTGCTGATAGCCTCGCAAAACTTGGTCGATCCAAGGAAAATGAGTTCTTAGCTTGGTTCTGAAATCTGAGCCTCTCAATTTTTGTCTTGCTTGGTGTTCTTTCGATTTGTATGGTTTTTGTGGAACTTCTGTAATTGCCTGACTGCAGTTTGTTTCCTCGTAATAAAATTGTGTGATTGATCTTAGATTTGGAAATGTTCATACCAGTAAGACTGCATAGTTTTGATATAATTCTCACTAACCTTTCTAAAATCCTTTCTCCATTGCATGAGCATAATAAGCTAAACCAAGATGACTACATTGTCAACATTCTTTAATAGCGGCTGATTGTCTAACCTTGAAAATTAATGTACATCAGCTAAATTCTTAATTTTTGAATATAGGTATATTTTAAATTTGTTTAATGGTTAGAGATGAATGTGATTCTCAAGTTTTAGCTACCTATAAATTTTGTGGTAAAATATCAAGTGTGATGCTTAAAAAATAAAAAATAATGATAACATGAACAAAATGCTCGAGGATAAGACTTTTTTTTATTTCTCATAACTATTTTATAAAAATAAAATTAATGAGTTTAAAAAGATTCTTCACCAAAATTGATACATGTCTAACAACGATTGATCGTCCAGAAATTTATAAAATTAATGGCAAAAACAACAACACAATAAATAATATAAAAGAGATTTTTTGAAATATAGAAAACAAAAATTAATATGCAATTGTATACATAGACTTTAATTTTATACATGAAATTTTAATTTGTTCTAATTCTTACAAATTATTGATATAATATTATTTTATATATCTAATATAAAAACAAATCTCAGAGTGATGCTCTTTAAAAATTTGTTACTAAATGAGAGAAAAATAGTGGAGGCAAAGCTGTTAAAGCGTAAAGCATGAATAATAGTGCGAGGATGGCCCAGAGCCAACATCCAACATCCAACATCCAACATGGGATGTATGCGGGAGCAGTCAATCACCCAATATTGTAACCAAGTGAAAGGCAGCCCGTAATAATGAGTACCAAAATGAAAGGCTAAAACAACACCACTGAAATTGAGTTAGCTTTATGTGGCCACCCTATAAAGAATCACCACTCTTCATTTTTATATCAATTAACCTGCATTTGTAAGCTTAACAATAATTTTAAGATCCCCAATTTCATTCATATTATCAGTGATTACATTGCACCAACCGAGTTGTGTAAACTAATATTTTTCATGATCAACAAAGCAAGTCAGAATTAGTAATTATAACATGAAAGCATACCTGCTAAAGGTGGAAGCAAACCAAGTAGATTTAAAAGATTTAACTTTTAGATAATTATTAAATTTTAAAATCTTACTTCTTTAGGTATACAAAATATATCTCATATCTTAAAAATATTTATTGTTATCCCATGTATCTTTTGGGTACATTATAAAAATAATTACCTCAATATTCTTTATTTTACTCACAAATCTTATCCAAATTTAATGAAAGCCTTTTTTATTGGCATAATAATAAATTTAACCCTCTGATGTTTACAGATTCTATCAATTTAATCTTAATTTTAAAAATTCGACAAATTTAACCCTTAACTTTACACATTCTGTTACACTACAACAAAATAGACCTATAGCGACACTTTTTTTGACATAAGACGACGCAAAAAAGGTTGCCATAGGTTTAGCGACGCTTCGTCCGACGCTTCCAAAATGGTCGTATATAGTGGGGTTGGTATATGCATTGCGACGCTTTTGAAAAAGCGTCGCTATAAGTCAACAGAAGCCGACGCTTATTGAAGGCTTGTGAAAAGTTTAGTCAATACCGACCTTTAAAAAAGGTTGGGAAAAACCTAGTCAAGTCCAACCTTTGAAAAAGGTTGTTACAGACATGTTTAAGGCAACCTTAAAAACGTTGTTATAGTTCTTGTCTAAGGCAACTTTTAAAAATGGTTGAGATAGAGCCGTCTAAGGCAACCTTAAAAAAGTTAAGATAGACCTTATCTAAGGCAACTTTTAAAAATGGTTGGAATAAAGCCGTCTAAGGCAACCTTAAAAAGGTTGGGATAGATCTTGTCTAAGACAACCTATAAAAAAGGTTGGGATAGATCTATCTAAGGCAACCTTAAACAAGTTGGGATAGACCATGTCTAAAGCAACCTTTAAAAAAGATTGGGATAGACCCGTCTAAGGCAACCTTAAAAAGGTTGGGATAGACCTTGTCTAAGACAATATTTAAAAAAGGTTGGGATAGACCCGTTTAAAGCAATTTTAAAAAGGTTAGGATAAATCTTGTCTAAGGCAACCTTTAAAAAAGGTTAGAATAAACCCATCTAAAGTAACCTTAAAAAGATTGGGATAGACAAGTATAATGTAATTATTTTTATTTCAATATTAATATATTTTTATAAATATTTACAATGAATAATGATAGGAATTGTGCTTTAAATACAACTAAAAAATATAAAATTAAAATTAAAATAAATATTGAATATTCACTACAAAAATCGATCCAACAATTAAAATACACTAACATTTAGCTGAAATGTATACTACTAACATTCAACTCAATGTACAAAAGTAAACAAATAAAAAACTACCTAAGATGATGGACATTGATATTGATGTTGTACTACATAAAAGCTAATACATTTTGAAACTACAACTTCAATTCCAAGAAACTCTGTTGATCTCTTATTTCTACCATGAGTGCTAGTATCACTAGCTATAAGAGTCTTGCAAAAGAACTCAGCAGGTTGCCTGCTTTGCTTGAGGCCCATATCAGATGCCAGTAATGCTTCCTTGTATACTTTGCAGAAGTACCATAAAGATTCTTCCCATCTTTCACTGTATGTGAAAATTTAAGAGAAAAGAAAAAGGAAAGAAACAATTCTGCCATATCCATTAATTAATTCTCGAATTTAATAGCTAACCTACTTTGTTTACAGGTTGAAGAGTCATCTGGGCATAGACCTCATTAGTTTCTGGATCAGCCTGATTGGAATTTCAAAAAATTCAAGACATTAGCCACTTCATAAGATCATATAACATTAGTTGCATTTTTATGTCATTTAACCATTACAAAGTTAGCTTGTGATAATGGTGGTATGCTTATTCTTACATGCAATGTAACATTATGGAGGACACAAATCAACTTGGAAGGAAGGTTAGGGTAACTTGGTATGAAATCAGTCTCCTTCTGCATTGATGTGCAACCTGAACAAAATTTATTAATTATAGAAAAATTTGATAGCTGTCCAGATTTAGAACAATTATTCCTTGGGAAATGAATGAAGAAAGCGACTTACTTGTTCGCTGTGGCCTTGAGGAAAATAAACCACCAGACTTTCAATTGGTGGCAAAGAAACCAGTGGTCCAGCACAAGCATGCCATAATTCTGAATTGATACTCTTCCTATCTCCTGCTTTCCAAAACCAACCATAACAATATGAAACATCCCACAAAACCACAAAAAGTCATAAAAATTATTTAAAGCATATCAACTACCAAAGAGTTCTCTATATTCATATTCTGTATAACTTTAAACCATCGACAAGGCAACAATTAACTGTATAGTTTCAAAGCAAAAAAAATAAAAATCCACAATTTCCCGGCTTCAAAAAATTAATTATCTTAGCTCAGTAGTACTGAAACATATAAACAAGATGAGTAGGATTAGAGACATATAAAGTAATATTTCCTCAAGATCTGATCTGTATATACATTGAAGCTAAAGTTATAAAGAATTGTAGATCTGTCCAAAGAAAAAATGAATAGCTCATAAGGCACAGAAGTAAAAGAGTGAAAATCAATTACTTTACGTAGGGAAAACTAAAAAGTGACTACAAGCCATCAATGAATTAACCCAGTTTTACTTTTTAAAAATTAGTGACTACAAAGTGGGGGTTGGGGGGGGGGAGAGAGTTAATTAGCAAGAACTACTACTAATTACATATCTAAGCAAAATAAGACCATTCAGAACCAAAACATGAAAACAAAAGAACCCATGAGAAGATAATATTTACATGCTGGAAAAGTAAAGCCAAAAGATTTTTTTTGTTTTTTAAAAGGTGAAATTTGTGAAAGCATCAAGTTAGACAAAAAGACTAGAAAAATTCATCAAAAAGGAAACACACATACACACAGAGTAAAGCTCAAAAGAGGCATGAAAAACATAATATTTACAAAAGGCAAACAACAATGACAAAAACCACCAACATAGACAAGCAAAATATACATGAGTTATAAGTGCAGGTGACCATGATTTTCAGCCAGAAAATAAGTGAAAATGTAAAAGAACAACTTTTATAAGGAAAGAAAATAAAATTTACTGACCCCATAAGATTGACTCTGAGGTTGACCTTGAGATGGACAAAGAGGTCATAGAGTTGGCCAAGGTCAGCAGCATTGCCATGAGAATATAGCACAGTAAGGCGTGCATATGGGTTTTTCAAATAAAAAGCAACAATCTTGTTCCCACCTTTGGTGTCAATCAAAAGCACATCCAAAGAAGGATCATCGGCAACAGGAGCAGGCATCGAAGAAGATGAAACCACCGTGAGTTTCCCATTGTCACCTTTCTTAACCTGATACGTTGGTGGAGATGGTGGAAAGAAAGCAAACTTTGCAGCCAATTGAGAAAACATACACCCCATTCACCCCCCAAGAAGATGAGCTAAGACAACTCCAACTCATTGAAAAAGGAACAAGCTTGAGTGCATGACAGAAAATGGGAGGAAAAACAAAAGTGGGGTCTTTCAGTACTACTGTGGATTTTTATTAATTTCAAAAAAGGAACAAACGCCAAAACCTTGTTCTTTGCTCAGCTGTATTTTCCGTAATTATCTTCAAAACAAGCTTTGATTCGCACAGGATTTCAATTACACGGAGCATTATCTTGTTAAAGAAAATCAGATTCCGTCGATGAATCGGTTTTATAGAACTGGCCTTCACTGACACCATCCCTGCATATAGAAAATAAAAACATTAATAAATTAATAAAACCAAGAGTGGGAAATTGGGGGGAAATAAAAGTGGGAAATTGGGGGGAAAATAAAGAAGAAGAGATTTCAGGTGGGATTTATGGGGTGGGGGGAAAGGGAAAGAAAAAAGAGATTTCATTTGAAATTTTGGAATAAAAACACCTAATTAAAAAATGACACCGTTTTGCAAAAAAATAATCTTTATACTATTTAAACTAATTAAATAAATTTAAATTGTATTAGAATTAATATTTGTAATATAAAAAATATTTTTCAATTCCAATTAAATTAAAAAAATAAAAATTCCATTTACAAAACTATAAAAAAATATTATTATTTTAAACAGTAAATGTTAACTCTATTTTAATTTAAATTTATTTAATAACACAATGAATAAATAGATCCATTTAATAATACAAAGACTAAAATAGAAATTTGTTGGACTTTCACCTTATTTGATAAGGTAATTCTTTTTTATTGAGCGAGTATAAGTATAAAAATAAACATTAAAAATATGACTCAATCATGACTTTCATAGACCATAATGACATTGGACAAAACCGACATATTGAAAGATCTAAGCTAAATATAAATCTCAATATTTATACAAAATGAGAGGCTAAAAGCTGAGCACTCTGTCCCGGACATCAATTTTTATTAAGAATGCTTAGTGATATGTATTTTAATTTGGACGTGATTGTATGGTTGATTTTCAAGTTTTTTTTTTTAAATTTCTAAATCAAATAACTAAACAAACCAACACTAATGTTTTTTTAAATCGAACCAGTTCAGCCACCAAATAACCAATCTGACCGGTTCGATTAAAAAATTGTTAAAAATTAAAAAATAAAAACCCCAATTCAACTGTCAATTTAATCGGTCCATGCCAGTTACTGGTCTAACCGAATCAAAGCCATTCTTCAGACTAGCAACCCTAGCTAGCTCCCAATCCGACCAGCCAATATTGTCCGGTTCAAACATCATTGACCAACACTTAAATAGTAAATTGATTTCTAGAATGGTATCATTATCCAGCCTAACAATGAATGAGAAACCAAAAAACCTGGTCAAACCGAACTGATTAATTCTAATTAGATTAGTTCAATTTCTAACACGAGAACGAACACATAACATTTTAATAACCCTACAAATAAGGGTGAAAAAGGCTTGATTAAAAATAGCTCAGTTTCTATTGACATTGGTTAACTGATTTACAAACCAAATCGTTTTTTAGTAGCATTGGCCTCTCCTTCACTCACGTCTTCATTTGATCTACCCTAAATCCTAAACCTTATAATTCTAAACCCCAAATTCTAAAACACTCACTTTGAACCATAAACCATAACCCTTAAATATTGGAACCCTATACTCAAAACCATATCCCATAACCTACAAACCCCTAAACCCTTAACTCCAAACTTTAAACCTTAAATTAATTAGATAAAATTTTAATATTATATATTCTTTCAATATTTTAGGAAATTTAAATTAACACTTTCAATTTACTAATTAATTTTGTTTCTCTAGAGATGCATGGGTTACCAATTTTTTTAATTTTAATTTTGTTTCCCTAAATTAATTTGTTTCAAATTATGTTATATCAATAATTGTGTTAATAGTTTAGAAGAACTGGATCAAATTAAAGCCCATATATTCAATTGCACATTAAACCATTGTTCATGTATGCTTTTGGGATTTATCCCATTTTGATATTTTATTATTTGAAAAAAAATATATTTATATTATTAAATTTTTAAATATATATAACATAAATTTTGAAACATTTATATTAAAAAAATCCTAAAATCCTAAACCCCAAACCCATAATCACAAAATCCTAAAATCATAAACCCCAAACCCATAAACACAAAACCCTAAAACCCTAAAACTTTAAACAATAAACTATAACTCTAAACCCTAAACTATAAACACTAAACCTTAAACCCTGAACTAAATTGATTTTTTGCAGCATTTTTATTAAAAACCTTCACACTCGAAGCTATTAAGTTATTTTTAATTTGAATATATATAAATATTCACAAACTGATGATGTAAAATTTTAAGAATATTCATATTTTAAATCCAATTCTTTGGTGCTACACATTTAAAAAAAGGAGGAATTAAGGAAATTTGGGACGTTACACCTTTATACAAAGAGTTAGCCAGAGCGTATGTTGACAAGTCTATCCCAACACTTAGGAAAGTGTCGCCCCAAAACTATTGTCTTAGGACTAGACAAAAGCCAACTCTTATTTAAGTGTTGCCTTAGGCATACATATCTCAACCCTTATACAAAGAGTTGGCTAAAAAGTAGTCTATCGCAACACTTAGGAAAGTGTCGCCACAAAAGTGTTGTCTTAGGACTACACAAAAGCCAACTCTTATTCAAGCGTTGCCTTAGGCATACATATCTCAACCCTTATACAAAGAGTTGGCCAAAGCATAGTCTATCTTAACACTTAGGAAAGTGTCGCCACAAAAGTGTCATTTTAGAACTACACAAAAGCCAACTTTTATTCAAGTGTTGCCTTAGGCATACATATCCCAACTCTTATAAAAGAGTTGGCAAAAGTGTAGTCTATCCCAACACTTAGGAAAGTGTCGCCACAATAGTGTCGTCTTAGGACTACACAAAAGCCAACTCTTATTCAAGCGTTGCCTTAGGCATACATATCCCAACCCTTGTACAAAGAGTTGGCTAAAGCGTATGTTGGCAAGTCTATCCCAACACTTAGGAAAGTGCCGCCCCAAAACTGTCGTCTTAAGACTAGACAAAGCCAACTCTTATTTAAGCGTTGCCTTAGGCATGCATACCACAACCCTTATAAAAGAGTTGGCTAAAGCGTATGTTGGCCAGTCTATCCCAACACTTACGAAAGTGTTGCCCCATAAGTGTCGCTATAGGCCTTTTTTGTTGTAGTGGTTAATTTAATCTTGATTCTTAAAAACACAAAAATTTAAAAACCCTAAAAAACTTTGAAAATAATATGTATATATTTGAATGTTTAATTTTTCTAAAAATATATACAAAATTATTAAATATTTATAAAATAAATGAATACCCATTTTTCAATTTTCTAACATGAAATTTATTTATTAAATAATAAATCTAATAAATAAAAACAATATTACAAATAAAACAATTTAAGGAAAAAAAACACATGAAGAAGACTTAAACAGATTCAACATTTTTCCTTTTTCAACATTAACGACTATCATGTTCAGGTTGAGTAAAAAACTACAGTTTGAGGGCGGATACAATTGGGGATATGCAAGTGAGGATGAAGTCTCGGAGAACCAATAGGTGGAAGGTTATGCTATCAACTCCACAATCAATTCCTAGTTGGATGGTACAACGACGGAGGATGTGGAAATTGAGAAATTCAGAGTAAGAATTATTTGTGCTAATGATTGTGGGTGAAGGCGTTACCTAGTGCTAAGCAAAATTAACGAAGACTAAGAAATAAGGCTAGACGTATAATAAATAAATTATTATTTATAAAAAAAACTAAAAAAAGGAAAAGTTTGAATTTAGTTTGAGTCTTGTTTGTGGACTTTTTAGAAAAAAATATTTATTAAATAAATTACATGTGTTATTTATTTATAATTATTTATGTATTTTTTATAAAATTTATATATATTTTTATTGAAAAATAAATATTTAAATATTTGAATTTTTTTAATTTTTAACAATTAAGATTAAATTGACAGAATTTGTAAAGTTGATTGTTAAATTTATTAATTTTTTAGGTTTAAAACTAATTTAATAAAATTTATAATCATTGGAGGAGGATTAAATTTATTATTATACCAATAAAAAAATTTTTGTCAATAATTTCACAAATGAATGATTAAAATATAAACGACTAAAATAGAAAATTTTAAATACGCTAAAAGTTGAACCATTATTTTATAGTTTACGCATAACCTTTATATGAATGAAATGGTAAAACAGTACTTGTCTTTTTAACATTCAGTTCTGTCAACATGAGACTATCAAGTTAAATATAGTGGCAATTGCTCAAACTAGAAGTGAGCATGGCCGGGCCGGGCCGGGCTGGGTTCAGATCGGGTTTAACTAAAAATTTAAACCCGTTCGTTAGGCTTGGGCTCGGCTTGACCCGAAAAATGAGCCTAAAATTTTACCTAAGCCCGATTCGAATAAAAATGCTAAAACCAGGGTCTGATCTGGCCCATCCATATTAATTTTTATATTATTTTTTATAATTTTAGAAAAATATATAATACATCAAAAATACTAAAAAATATCAAAATAAATATTTCCCAACAAACTGAAAATAAATTATAAAAAATATGTATACTTAAATAACATTAAGATATATGCAACTTAACAAGTAAATGTCTCTAAAATAATAACAAAATTAACAAATGTTTTTAAAATAATAACAAAATTAAAAATAAAATAAGTTTTATACAAAATCCAAACAATAACAACAAAATAGTAGCAACGTAATAGTAAAATGGTAACAAAATAGGGAGAAAATAACAAGAAAATAATATTAAAAAATATATTATTTTGTCCTTTAGTGAATTCGGGCTGGGCCGGGCTCGAGCTAAAAATGCCTAACCCGAGGCCCGACCCATTTTTTAAACGGGCCTTATTTTTTGTCCAAGCCCCTTTTTTGAGCCTATATTTTAACCTAAACCCTCCCACATGTCGGGCGGGCCTTCAGGCCGGGTCGGGTGTCCCGACCCATGCTCACCTCTAGCTCAGAATTGATAAAATGAATCAATATTTAGAAAATCAGTTTGAAAAAAAAAATCATAATTTCAAATATACTTTAATTAAAAATATAAAAATTACCATTGAAAGGGGACCTTTGTACTTTTATAATAAATTAATGGTACAAATATCAAATTTTTTTCAATATGTAAATTTTCCTTTCATGATTTTATACACAAAATTTTGATTTGATTCAATTTTTACAATTCACTAATAATATTATCCAATTAACATCATTTACGTTGATATATTGCATATACAAATAATTATATTAATACAATATAAAAATAAATAAATAAATGTATGTATTTATTTCTTTAAATATGTACAATTGAATCATAATCAAAATTTCACCACATTTCAAGTTTCATTTGCATAATTACACCAAATCAATTAAGTATAAAATTACACATTAAACCAAAATTCATATATAAATTTGATATTTATCCTTAAATTAATTTACTATTAATTTTGTTCTTAAAAAATCTAAATAGGGCATATGAGTGTCTCAAGGCCAAGTAGGTTTGTTGGGGATAAGGTCAAAACAAACGTGCAAAGGGTTGTATATATATATTTAGGCTGTGTTGGGTAAATAATTGTGAAGGAAAGAAACGCAATGTTGTTTGGATAATAGAGTAAAGGAAGGCGAAGTATTTCTCACTACTTTTGTTTTGGTTTTTCTTTTCTTGTCAATAGAAATTCATTCATCTAAGCAAAATACAAGAGATGTTTAAGATCACCAAATAAGACAAATTCTCTAAAGCAGATATTTTAGCTACCCAGTCTGCTACTTTGTTCCCAAATTTAACAACACCCAAAAAAAGTGATCTAATTAAAAATATCCACATCAGAGATAGCATCCATTGAGCATTTTAGATTTCCTTTTAACGCTTGATACCTCTCAAACAATTACTTTGTTTGGTTAAACTCCCCGAAAGTTAAAGGAAGTGATTATTTATAATATTTTTTTCAATTATATCTTTCGACTAAATTATTAAATAAAACTTTTTTCTTTCAAAATTATGAAAATAAGTCAGTTTTTTTAAAGATGACAGAAATGAGCCGTTTTTGCTAAAACGCTTCCAGCTTTTCAAGGGAAAAAAAACGCTTCTAGCTGGAAGTGTTTTTCTACTCTAACCAATAAAGTGCTTCCAGCTCAGTATACTAAGCAAAAGCGTGTCAACGCTTTTTTCCTCGTGTATTTATTAGGGCTTTTAGGGTTTACTAATTAGGGCTTTAGGGTTTATTAATTAGGGTTTTAAGATTTTAGAGTTTTATTATTAGGGTTTTAGGTTTTTAGGGTTATGGTTTATGGTTTTAATTGATTGAAATTTTAACGTAATAATTGAATTTGATATTTAAAATATTCGTATTTACATCAATTGAATATTATTTTTGATTAAAAATCAAAACTCGGAGAACTGAAAAAATAATTTTGACAAGATGAGTCATCATTGACCTGGACTGAACTGACAATAATTGAACCGACTCGGGGTGCCATAAAGGTGTCGCACCTACATCATCTGACACAGTGGTGCTGGCAGTTGCGACAACGGTGGTCGGCAATGGTTGGTCTTCGTTAATTGAGCAGTGGAAGAGTTACACTCCTACTGGGACTCTACAAGAGAATTTGATTTCAGATCAACGATTTCAAAAATAATATTATTTTAATAGTTTAATATTAAATTAAATTAAATACTTATCTTAATAGTATTATATTAATTTAGTATTAAAGTGATTATCTTAATATTAAATTGATTAAGTTTAATCATAGTTAAACTCTCTAAAGCATTGGGTAATTATTAACACACACTTGAATTCAAGAGAAAGTTATAAAGAGAAAATTCTCTGAAAAGATTATTTCAGAGAATTTCTAGAGATATTTTTCTTATTTACAACTTGACCTAAAAGTTTAGAGAAATTGTAAAATTACCCCACCGGTAATTTTTGTGAAAAATTTTCTAATTCGAAGCGAGCCCACACTCGACAGACGTGAACTTTAGGATAGCGGAGAAGACTACTCCGTCGAAGCGCTCATCCTAGACGAATAAAAAAGGTATAATTTTAATTAAGTGTTTATTACTTTAGATATCACAACCAATATCTTGTTTTGAATTTTTTTTAACTTTATTTTCCTTAAATTTATTTTCCGCTGCGTTTCCCAAACTCGTTTTTTCCAACACTATTCAACGTTTTTCTCCTATCTGTAGATATACATAACATGCAACACATCCAAAATTCACATTTTCTTACCTTTTTATTGATTTCCTTGGTGCGTAAACTTAGTATCCAGATAAGATGGGCCACTGGTAGGGTATGTTAGTTGCTAACCAGATGTAACACCCCTTACCCGTATTCAACGCTGAAACAGGGTACTAGGCATTACCAGACATAAACACAAGCAAATATACATTTCTGAGTCATAAATTTCCATCCAAATAAAAAATTTTCATATTCAATCATAAAGTCCCTTATACGAGCCTACGAGGCCCAAAACATGCTTTGGAGGTGGTTCGGGACTAAACCGAGAACTTTAGAAATTTTTACAAAACTTAGAAAATTTTTGCTAACTACAGGGCTCACACATCCGTGTGGTCCAAGGGACACGCCTGTGTGACCATGGGACACGCCCGTGCTTTAAACCGTGTTCAAATTAAGGTGCTCTCTGACTTGTGCCACACGCCCGTGCGATAGGTCGTGTAGCACACACGGCTGAGAACACGCCAGTGTCTCTGCCTGTGTGCTCAATTTTGGACATTCTGTTTTGCAACAATTAAGGTGTAGGGGACACATGGCCAGAACACATGCCCGTGGAGCAGACCGTGTGTTACACATGGCCTAGACACATGCCCGTGTGGACAAAAAAACAAGGCTATTTACCAAGCCATTTTGCCACCCTCACTTGTACACATCTACACAACATTACATGACACAAATTCAAGCATATAAATGCAACCAAACACCCACAAACAAGGCAATAACATGTCATTCTTATACCATCATTTATCATGCTTAGAACATCAACCTTTCCACACCAATTCATGCAAGATTCCACATTCATGCTTAAAACATATCAACTTTATATCTGTCTATCATATTCACTACATTTATTAAGCCCTAAATCAAACGTACAAAATTCACATTCATTAGGCTTCATTCAACTACTTTCTAGTTACCAAATGATACTCAAATTCCTCATCTCATCAATAGGTCACATTTCCAAAAATCGCACAATCATGCCATAAACCACAATTCCAAACATTTCACATTCACCAAGCATACCATGATCATATCACCATAGGCATTGACACATATATGAATATACTCAGGCTTACAACCATGTTAGCCAATATAAGCCAACTTACATGGCCAAATAGTAAAACAAGCATTTGACGATTACAAGCCATTACATATGGCTAAATTAATCATGACACATATAACAAATTGACCTAGTCTCTATACATGCCATAGACTTAAAATACTTGAATTCACTTATACCCAAAATAATAGCTTGATAGTGTGATAGGATCTCTGGTGAACTCCAACCCGAGCTAGCTTAATAACCCTAAAAGACATGGGAAAGGAAGGGGGTAAGCTATATAGCTTAGTAAGTTCATATGCAAATAATACAAAACATTATTCATATAGTTGACATACAAATAACTTAACAAATATTAACATAAATGTCATTAAAAATTCACTAACACAACTTACTCAATCCCAATCTTACCAATAGCTCATCATATAAATAACACAACATATTTCCTCATGAATGTCATTAAACTTCATGAGTATAATTTACTCAACCACATTCTTGCCTATAGCTCATCATATGAATAACATAACATATATCAATATAAATGTCATTAAATTTCATAAATGTCATATGAACATAAATGTCATTTGATATCAACATAACACATATCAACGTAATTGTCATATACCAATAACTCATCATATGAATTACATAACACGTATCAATATAAATGTCATCTAAGCTTCATACGCACAACTTATTCAATCACAATCTTACCAATTGTTAATCATATACTGAGCTCATTTTCTTTGAAATTTTCGTACATACCTGTACCATCTCATAACATATTCACATAATTTCTCATCTTTAACGTACCCATTGAATTTCCCGTTGAACCACTTGGAATACTAAAGGATACTCGGGGATTTTGAACACACAGTGTAATAGCCCAATTTTGGGGCTAGTCGGAGCAGTGGTTAAGGACCACTAATTCGAGATTGAAGAAAATTATTTTAATATTATTTTATGTGTTATAGCAAGTTTTTAAGGATGCATGAAAATTTTGGTGCCTTAATTTTAGCGATTGTATGCTTAATTGCGAAAAAGGACTAAATCACATAAAGTGCAAAAGTTCTATTTTACAAGCTAGGGGTGTCTAATAGCTATGAAATATTAAATTGTGGGTCCTTAAAGTGAAATTAGACCTCCCTAAAGATGATGGCCGGCCAAGGGAACCAAGAGAGATACAACATTAAATGAGTAAAAAATTTAGTGGTGTTAGGTGACTAAAATGAATAAAATAAGATAAGTAAAGAGAAAGCTATCATCTTTTTCATTTCTCTTCTTCTTCACCAAAATTTTCAGCAAGAAATAGGGGTTTTGAAGCTCAAACTTTCAGCCAAATATCCTCTAGCAAGTAAGTGATTTTAGAGGTCTTTCTTGAAAATTTTTGTACTTGTGAAACCCCCAAAGCTTAAGCTAGCTAATGAGGGGACTATTTTGAAAAATGTTTGAAAGTTTAGGGACTTTCCATGAGAGTGTTTGTGTTGTTTTCTGAGTTTTTATGGAAGAAAATAAATGTTAGTGAGTTAAGGAACAACTTTTGTGAAAGGTGTTACCATGAAAACACCTAAATGGGACCTATTAGTAAATGTTGAATTTGTGTAATAAATGCAAGAAATAATTGGTTTTGTGAGTTTTTGTAAGAGAAATAAATGTTCAACTAGGCTTGTTTAATGAGAAAATGTGATGAAAACGATTTACGAGCCTAGGGGCAAAATCATAATTTTTCCAAAGTAGAAGGGCAAAATGGTCATTTTTGCCTAAGTAGAAATTTTGATATATCATGAATTATAAAGTGATCGAATGAGTAAAATTTATTATTATAGATCAAGAAGAGCGTGGAGTTGATTAATACATTTTGCACCGAGGTAAATTTATATGTAAACGATACATCTTTAATACATATGTTGTTACTCATTGGTGCATTGTATGAATGAGATCAATTATGTTTGAGATTGATTGAAATTGATAGATAGTGAATAATTCTCGTATGAACCTCGGAATAGATATGTAAGTGCGGAAAAATATCTTTAAATATTCTTATTGGTGGGCTATGTGCGATACCACCATAATTATTCTTTTGGTGGGCTGTGTACGATACCACCTTATTATTTATTCACGATGGGCTGTGTGCAATACCATCATTTGTATTATCATTTGGTGGGCTATATGCGTAACCACCGTAAATATTCTTGTTTATGGGCTGTGTGCGATACCACCCTATTATTGATTAATGGTGGGCTGTATGCGAAACCACTATGTACTTAGTATATTCCGAATGGTTCATCGAGAAATTGTCTATGTAAATGTTTCATGTGGCTTTGTGGTGATGAGTACAGGATATGTGAGCAATATAAATGTGATACGGTTGGAAGGTGGTAAGAGATGAGATAAGTAAGCATGGTTATGAAAATATGAATTATTCCTGTTTAGTATGAAATGTTATTGACTGATTAGCACTTGCTATGATGCTTATTGTTTACATGTAAACTTATTAAGCTTAAAGCTTACTCCCTTTCTTTTCCCTTGTTTAATAGTGTCAAAGAGCCGGCTCGGGATACGAAGATAATTTGAAGATCATCCACACTATCAACTCATCTCGGTATATTAGACTTAGCATTTTGTGTATGGCATGTATAGGGGCTAGGCTTAGTGATATGTCTTAATATTTTGGCCAAGTGTGTTGGCTTCTTAAAAGAAGAACCTTTGTAAATAGCCATAGTTGATGGCTTATTGTTATTAATATATGAAAAGATTAGGTTATTCATGAAAATATATGATATATGATTGAGTTGCTTGGTAAATGGTTGAATGTGATTGATGTTTTATGAGTTAGGGTGATAAAAAGAGCTTGGAAAATAGCCTTGTTCCTGTCCACACGGGTAGGCACACGGGCGTGTGCCTAGGCCGTGTGTGACGTACTGTCAGTCCCATGGGTGTGTGACCAGGTCGTGTGTCCCCTGCATGTTAGTGTTGCAAGTCAGTGTCGACCACGGGCTAGGCAAACGGGCGTGTGCCTAGGCCGTGTGCCCCTTATTTGGTTGCTGACGTCACAAACAGAATATCCAGGTTTTCACACACGGGTGATGACACGAGCGTGTCTAGGCCGTGTGGAGGACATGGGCCAAGGACACGGGCGTGTGTCCGACCGTGTGAAAACCCTTGTAGGTTCGAAAAGAAAATAAATTCCACACGGGCTAGGTCACACACGGCCTACCTACACGGGTGTGTCCCATTTCACACGAGCGTGTGGCCCTGTTAATGTAAAATTTTCCTAAGTTTACAAAAGATGTAACATCTTGATCTAGGGAGGGGTGGTTCACAAATAAATAAATTTTGATGCGAATCGTGTCATAGAAAATAAATTGGTAGAGTGGCTTTGTGCGTTAGTGCAGCTACTCCCTTAGGTCGCAGGTTCGAGCAGTGGGGAAGGAGTAATTATTTTAGGCTTCTGGCGTTAAAGCTAGGGGAACCTAGCTAAGGAGTGTTTAAAAGAAAATTCTGATGCCTTTATGTCGTGAAATGAGCGCAGGCCGAATGGCTAGGACGCAGGAAGCTAAGGGGGAGGGCTTCAAGTGGTCACGCGTTCGAGTCACATTTGTAGCGAAAGGCATTATATTTTTGCCTTGGCGCTCATACGAGAGGGAGCTAGAAAATGAAGGCTTAAATGAAAATTTCACTGCGCCCATGTCATGAAACGTTCAGTAGTCGAGTGGCTGAGGTGTGGGGGATTCTGCCTCAGGTCTCGCGTTCGAGACCCGAGGGTGGCGCATGAGTGTGCTTATTCTTTTGCCTTTGGCAATTAATGCGGGAAGGAGCCTTGGGGAAGGATTAAAAGAAATATGCAGCGGGTTTTTGACATGAAAGTCAATTGGCCGAGTGGCTGGGGCGCTATACTGCTTCAGGTCTCGGGTTCGAAACTCCTGGGCTGCAGTGAGGTGTTTTGTTTTTTTCTTCTCTGGCATTAAATGCGTGAGGTAGCCAATCTTGGAAGCTTAAAGAGAAATTTGCGACGCTATTATAGCAGATACGCAGCAGTAGCCGGATGGTCAGGAGCTTGGGCAGTTTCTCCCAGGTCTCGGGTTCGAGACCTGGCAACTGCATATGGGTATTTTAATTTCTTTTTTGGTTTTGGTCGGCAGGTGGCAGCCTGCATGGGGGCACGCACGCATGCAAAGCATGCTGCCCATGTCTCCTTGGTGCTGCACGGTATGGGGAGGGAGAAAGGTGTTATTATTATTTTATATTTACTATTAATTATTATTATTATTATTATTATTTAGTTATTTTATTTAGTTATTTTATAAGGTATATGGGCAATTAGTGTTATTATTTTATATTAGGATTTATTTTATTAATTAATGCATGGGGGAGTGTTCTATTACTATTTCATTTATTTTACTTATTATTTAGATGATAATGGAAACATGGGGTTAGCTTTCTCTCTTTATTTTAATTGTTGGAAATAGGAAGAACATTATGGGAATGATGCTATTTTGGGGGATGGAAATTTTATCAAAAGAAGAACAAATAAGAGAAGCTTGGCCGGCCATGAAGTTTTTGCAAGGGATTATTTCTTTTTTTTCCTTTCAAATCCTTTGCTTGGCCGATTGTTTGGCTAAGGAATCACCATTTTGTTTGAAGCCTGGCCGATGGTATAGCATGCCTTAGAGACTTGGATTCTTTCCTTCCTTTTTAGATTTAACATAAGCAAAATTCCCTTAGCATGTTGTTTCCCTTCCCTTGTGCATGCCGAAACTTTGTTCTCCTTTTTCCTCTCTTTGGTTCCTCTTGAAGTGGCCGGCAACCCCATCCTTTCCTCAAGGTTTGGCCGAAATTTTGGTGATCATCTAAGTGAAGAAATCGTCGAGTCCTAGCCGAATGTTGCATAGCACGTAGAGCATAGACCGAATCCACGAGAGGAGATGTATCATCGAAGGTTGGTAGCCGAAACTAAAGGATTTTGAAGGAGTCGTTCGGTCTCGTTTCTTCAAGGGTTTGACTATTCAAAGCATAAGGGGAATTTTAGAACTTCGGTAGACAAGGTATGAGGTCATTAACATTCGGCCAAGGGCCATTTTGGTATCTACATCTGACCGATTTATATACTTTGATTTTAGGGGTTAAATCGGCTATGAAACCAGAAGTTTTCGAGATTTCAAGTCACATTAGTTCGTATTAATCAAGGTTCGACCTAAGGCCCTATTCTGTTGAAATATGACCCATCCTTTGGATTGTTAATTAATCACATGAAACCCCTTATTAATAATCCATGATGGCCGAATATAGGGGCATTACGAGGACAAGTTCGGGACTTTTGTAATATCGCATAGATACGAGAATCCTAATTAAATCTCCGATTAAATAGGTGTGTAAAATCTTACACACTTTATTAGTATAAACTGTTATTTGATGATATTAATAACCTCTCATATGGTAACTTTGCTTAGTGGGCATAAGCTTGGTTTTCGGGTAAGTTTCCTTATTACTCGATTTACGATATATGTTGTATATGCCATCAAATGCTGAAAAAAATGCTATGCTATATTTGATTGCATGATATATGGAATCATGACACTTGTAATATGAGCATGATGATGGTGGGATTGATGAGAGGGAGTAATATTCGTGTCGACGGACACCAGTGTTTTGGTAACACATTGTGGCTACGGTCACCAGAGGTTTGGTACCTCCAGAGGTTTGGCACCTCATAGCGTCTCGTCCCTGTGGCTTAGTACCACCGTGGGTTGGCCCCACATTTGAGATACGGGATCGACGCCAGTGATTTGGTATCACACGATGGGTTGGCCCCATCATTTGATTGTGACTTCGGGTCACCAGTGGTTTGGCACCACCAGTGGTTTGGCACCACACGTATTGACGGATATTGTGACTATAAGTCACCAGTGGTTTGGCACCACCAGTGGTTTGGTACCACACGGGGTAGAAAAGGAGCATGGATGGCTAGGTTGGGTTGCATAATTGCATGTCATACTAATATCTTGTGTATGAGTGTTATTTCCCGGGTTGGGGATTTATACACTGAGTCTTGGTGACTCACCCCTTCCCATACCATCTCGCAGGTGAGTAGAGCACGGATGCGGAGCCGAGGAGAGCTCGAGGCGGCCATGTTGGTTCTGTGGACTTGAAATTTTATTTTACCCCGTTTGAAGTTTAAATATTCACTATAATTCGATTGGGTTGTAATATGGCCGCTTATTATTATTTCGGATGGTTAGGTAGTTGTTTTACTTTACTTTATAACTAATGAACTTACGAACGGTTATGCAAATTGATTAAAAGTAACGTTTTCAAAAATAAGTACTCGTACGCGTTTTCAAGGAAAATATTACCATCGGGTAACGAGATTTTCTAAGCTATTGATCACGCTAATGTTCTAAAATTTAAATGGTTTTAAAAAGGAAGAATGGATTTTCAACTCAATCGGATTTACCAAATTTAACCCACTTGAGTTTTAACAAACACCGTTTTATACCCTTAGCAAAATTTTTAATTTCTACTATCAATCCAAACCTTTCAAACTTCTTTTATTCCGTGACATACCAGATCCGGTCATGGCTTGTGGGCCGGGTTTGGGGTGTTACAATTTGGTATCAGAGCCCGGTTCAAAAACTCGACTGTGAGGGCCTAAGACCTAAAAATGTTTTGCTAGATAGGCTTTTGAAAACCCCGTTGAAAATAATTTTGGTTGAACAACATGGCGTCGAGTCTCCGGCACCGATCCGCTCTTGTAAGTACTTTTAATCTATGTATAGATGGTTATCTGTAAATGGGTAGAAAACGGGACGTAGATAGTATGAAAAGTATATGAACTCTAGGACTAGTTACCCCAAACAATCGCATAAGATTCTAATTGCCTAATTAAACAAACCCATGACTAAGTCACCGAGTTAAGGTGTGGTAACCCTTGTACGCATGTCTAGGATTGGATCCGAAAGAGCTTGGTATTTAAGTGGTCTTAGCGACTCACCTCCTCTTCGCGGGATTCCTACCTGGTGCGTAGCTTCGGTTCACCCTAACCGTGAGGACTTGTTCATGGGCTAAACCCCTATTATTAAAACCCGAAAGGGAATTAGCCGCATTTTATAAAGACTCTAGTTTTCAAAGACTTCCCTCAAACTTATGGGATTTATACTACAAAATTCCTTTGATTTATGGACGTTTTAAAATACCCTTAGGGGTAAATTACAAAAATGCCCCTAGTTTTAAAATTCTACCAAACTACCCCAAAATTTCTTTTTAAACAAAATTTTCCTTATTTTACAAGCATACCTAAAATCCCTAATTTGCAAAATGTCAAAAATGTTGTGCTTTTGAAAAAAATTACAAAATTGCCCCTAAATTGCAAATTACCAAAATGACCTTGATTTTCAAAGTTTTTGCAACACTACCAATTTGGGGAAGACAATTTTTTTTCAAAAGGAACCCCCAAGTTTGGCAAAATTTTTTTTTAAATTTTTAAATTTTCTTTGATTTATCAAACTTACATTGTTTTATTACCAAAATACCCCTGTAGGGTAAATGACGAAAATACCCCCGGGTTAAGAAATGGGTCGAAAAGAGTGATGGAATAAGTGAATGTGTATCTTCGAATTACGATAGAAGACTTGAAACTTGTTTGATCGAAAGAACAACTTCAAAATTTCGCCCATAAGATTCTTTGCTATTAATGAGTGGAACAGTGACTAACTCATAAAACTTTTAAGACAGATTGCGCCATAAGAAATGAGTGCTAGAGGTCGCGGCCGTCGGGGACGCGGTAGAGGCCGGATGGCCGTGACAGAACCAGTCAGGTCGGGCCAAGGATCGGATAATGAGATACCACCCCCACCGCCACCCCCAACTTTTGGTGATGGACCTCAGGATCAGACGGGGGGTGAGTCGGTATCGCAGGCTATGCTGCGTGTGCTAGAAATGATGGCTGAGACCAATAGAGGGGCAGGCGCTCGGAAGTCTGTATCTGAGCGGCTCCGATCCAATGGAGCTGAAGCATTCCGGGGTGTGTCAGGTGTCGCACCCAGTACAGCCGAATATTGGTTAGAATCAACAGAGAGGATCATGGACGATCTCGACTTAACAGATGAGGAGAAGCTGAAAGGAGCAGTGTCGCTTCTAAAAGACGAGTCATACCAGTGGTGGCTCACGGTTCGAGACGGCGCCACAGCAGACGACCTTACTTGGGAATACTTCAAAGCTACTTATCAGAAGAAGTATGTGGGCACCAGTTACACTGATACTCAGAGGAAAACCTTTCTGGGACTGGTACAAGGAAATAAGTCGGTATCTGAGTATGAGGCAGAATTTCTGAGGCTGAGCCGCTATGCCCGGGGAGTCGTGTCAACTGAGCACGATCGTTGTGTCCGCTTTGAAGACGGACTTAGGGATGACTTAAGGCTGTTGATTGCTCCACAACAGGTACGTGAGTTTGCTGTTCTGGTGGAAAAAGCAAAGGTAGCTGAAAGGGTCCGGGAGTCTGTGAGGCAGAGTTATGATAGGAGCAAGCAGAAGCGAGGTGTTGGGCCATCTGGATCGGGAATTGGTGCACAAAAGAGGGCCAGACAGAGTGGGCCGAATCAGGCTGGAAGGCCCATGGCTTCTAACCAGAGGCCGGCTCAGTGTAATCGCTGTGGAAAGTCACATTGGGGAGGTTGTTACACCGGTGAGAGGGGTTGCTTTGAATGTGGATCTCCGGATCACCGTGTAAGGGATTGTCCTCGGAAGATGGCAAGGAATCAGCCAGAGGGTCAGAACCGTACTCCAGCAAGGAACGTGGGGCCACCGCAGAGGGGTCGTGGTAATGGTAGAGGAGGCAATGGTCCTAATCGAGGTCGTGGGATTCAGGGCAGAGGAGCAGGCAACACCAAAGCCAGGCAGCCTGGCTTAGTCTACGCAGCGAGACGTCGCGAGGAGGGTGACGCACCGGATGTCATCACCGGTACGTTCCTGATTTTTGGTCTTCCATATGTTGCTTTAATTGATGTGGGTTCGACGCATTCATACATTGCCAGTAGTGTGGTAGAGACTATGAACTTGGATTCTGAGACTGCTTCTAGCGAGATGACTGTAATTAGCCCTCTAGGACACTCTGTGATGGTGAACAAGCTATATAGAGATATACCCCTAGAACTCCAAGGGGTAGTATTTGTGGCTGATCTGATGGAACTGCCGTTTGGGGAGTTCGACCTAATTCTTGGAATGGACTGGCTGGTTAAGTATCAGGCAAGGTTGGATTGCGCTGCTAAGCGTATGATTCTAAAGACGGCTGAGGGTGATGAAGTGGTCATGATAGGTAACAGAAGAGATTATCTATCCAATGTAGTGTCCGCGTTGAAGGCCGAGAAAATGATCAGAAAGGGGTGTGAAGTATTGTTGGTTCAAATTTACGCCTTGGAGGCTAAGAAGTCAGCAGTTGAGAAGGTCCGAACCGTAGCGGAATTCGCTGATGTGTTTCCTGAAGAACTTCCGGGTCTGCCTCCAGATCGGGAAGTAGAGTTCGCTATAGACTTGTTGCCCGGAACGGCACCTGTGTCTATAGCACCCTATCGAATGGCACCAAAAGAGTTGGCGGAACTGAAGGCTCAAATTCAGGAACTCTTGGATAGAGGGTTCATTCGACCTAGTATATCTCCGTGGGGAGCACCTGTGTTGTTTGTCAAGAAGAAAGACGGGTCAATGCGGATGTGTATCGACTACCGTCAGCTAAACAAATTGACGATCAAAAACAGGTATCCGTTACCTCGAATTGATGACTTGTTTGATCAACTAAAGGGTGCATCGGTGTTCTCAAAGATAGATCTTAGGTCGGGATATCATCAACTTAAGGTAAAGGAGGCTGATGTGCACAAGACGGCATTTCGTACCCGGTATGGGCATTACGAGTTCTTAGTGATGCCGTTTGGGTTGACCAACGCACCGACAGCATTCATGGACTTGATGAATAGGGTGTTTCAGCAATACTTAGATCAATTTGTCGTGGTGTTTATAGACGACATATTGGTATACTCGAAGACGGAGGAGGAGCATGATAGGCATTTGCGCATAGTCCTACAAGTGTTGAGGGAGGAGCAGTTGTATGCCAAATTCAGTAAGTGCGAATTTTGGCTTAGAGAGGTGACCTTCTTGGGTCACGTGGTGTCGGCTGAAGGGATTAGAGTGGACCCCCGCAAGGTCGAAGCGGTGTTGGAGTGGAAACCACCTCGGTCAGTAGCGGAAATTCGAAGTTTTCTGGGTCTGGCCGGGTACTATCGAAGATTTGTGGAATGATTCTCTTTAATTGCCGCGCCGTTGACTAAATTGTTAAGGAAAGGAGTCCCATTTGTTTGGTCAGAGAAACAGCAAGAAAGTTTTGATAAGCTAAGAAAGATTCTGACGGAAGCCCCCGTTTTGGTGCAGCCTGAGGCGGGGAAATTGTTCACAGTTTATTGTGATGCGTCCCATAATGGGTTGGGATGTGTGTTGATGCAGGAAGGGAAGGTAGTGGCCTATGCATCCCGTCAGCTAAGACCACATGAGGTTAACTATCCTACCCATGACTTGGAGTTAGCAGCAGTGGTTTTTGCTTTGAAAATATGGAGGCATTACTTGTATGGGGAAAAGTCGATAGTCTACACGGATCATAAAAGTTTAAGGTACCTCTTGACTCAAAAGGACTTGAATCTGAGGCAGCGCCGATGGATTGAACTGTTGAAGGACTACGACTGTTCAATTGAGTACCACCCAGGCAAGGCTAACGTGGTGGCTGATGCGTTGAGCCGAAAGGTCGTGACAGACTTAAGGGCGATGTTTGCTCGTCTTAGTCTATACGACGACGGAAGTCTTTTGGCAGAGCTGCAAGTTAAGCCAACTTGGATCGAGGAGATTAAGGAAAAGCAATTAGGGGATGACAGCTTAAACGCACGGAGGCTACAAGTTCAAGATGGCGGTTTGGAAGGGTATAGTTTGACTGGTGATGGGGTGCTGTGTTTTCAAGGACGGCCTTGTATGCCGAATGTTGTGGGCTTGAGGCAAAGAATTCTTCAGGATGCGCATAGCAGCCCATACGCTATGCATCCTGGAGGTAGCAAGATGTATGGAGATCTACGGAAACAGTTCTGGTGGCCAGGATTGAAGCGTGAGGTAACAGAATTCGTGGGAAGGTGTCTCACATGCCAGCGGGTAAAAGCTGAACATCAGTTGCCATCTGGGTTACTTCAACCGGTAAAGATTCCTCAGTGGAAATGGGAGAGGATCACTATGGACTTCGTCAGTGGGCTACCCCTCACGCCCAGTAAGAAGGATGCAGTTTGGGTAATTGTGGACCGCCTGACTAAGTCGGCTCACTTCATACCAGTAAGGGTGGATTACTCGCTCCAGAAGTTAGCTAAGTTGTATGTGGCAGAGATAGTGAGGTTGCATGGGGTGCCAGTGTCGATCATCTCAGACAGAGACCCCAGATTTACGTCGAGATTTTGGAAAGCACTACATCAGGCCTTGGGTACACGGTTGGATTTCAGTACAGCATTCCATCCACAGTCTGACGGGCAGTCGGAAAGAGTTATTCAGATTTTGGAGGACATGTTAAGAGGCTGCGTTTTGGACTTCAGAGGTAGTTGGGAGGAATTTTTGCCATTGGCTGAGTTCGCATACAATAACAGTTATCAGGCAAGCATTAAGATGGCACCATATGAAGCATTGTATGGTAGGAGGTGTCGTACCCCCACTTGTTGGACAGAGTTGGGTGAACGACAGATGTTAGGACCGGAATTGGTTGCAGAAACTGAGGAGAAGGTGAAGAAGATCCAAGCTCGGTTGAAAGAAGCCTCGGATAGGCAAAAGTCTTATGCTGATCTCAAGCGGAAGGACATAGAATTTGCCGTTGGAGACGAAGTTTTTCTGAAGGTCTCGCCATGGAAGAAGGTGCTAAGATTTGGGAAGAAGGGCAAATTAAGCCCAAGGTTTATTGGACCGTTTAAGGTGCTAAAACGAGTGGGACCAGTAGCTTATCAGCTCGAGTTACCTGCAGAACTGAGTCAGATTCACGATGTGTTCCATGTCTCCATGATTAGACGCTATCGTTCTGATCCATCACACGTCCTGGCAGTTGAGGAAGTTGAGGTGAGTCCAGATTTGACAATGGAAGAGGAACCTGTGCAGATCCTAGATCGGGATGTGAAGGTTTTGCGTAGGAAGTCAGTTCCTTTAGTGAAGGTCCTATGGCGGAACCATGGCGTGGAGGAAGCTACGTGGGAGCCCGAGGATGTCATGCGACAGCAACACCCCCAACTCTTCTGACCCAGGTAATTTCGAGGACGAAATTATTTTAAGGGGGGTAGAACTGTAACATCTTGATCTAGGGGGGTGGTTCACAAATAAATAAATTTTGATGCGAATCGTGTCATAGAAAATAAATTGGTAGAGTGGCTTTGTGCGTTAGTGCAGCTACTCCCTTAGGTCGCAGGTTCGAGCAGTGGGGAAGGAGTAATTATTTTAGGCTTCTGGCGTTAAAGCTAAACCTAGCTAGGGGAACCTAGCTAAGGTGTGAGAGGCCGAATGGCTAGAACGCAGGAAGCTAAGGCGCAGCGTTCGAGTCACATTTGTAGCGAAAGGCATTATATTTTTGCCTTGGCGCTCATACGAGAGGGAGCTAGAAAATGAAGGCTTAAATGAAAATTTCACTGCGCCCATGTCATGAAACGTTCAGTAGTCGAGTGGCTGAGGTGTGGGGGATTCTGCCTCAGGTCTCGCGTTCGAGACCCGAGGGTGGCGCATGAGTGTGCTTATTCTTTTGCCTTTGGCAATTAATGCGGGAAGGAGCCTTGGGGAAGGATTAAAAGAAATATGCAGCGGGTTTTTGACATGAAAGTCAATTGGCCGAGTGGCTGGGGCGCTATACTGCTCCAGGTCTCGGGTTCGAAACTCCTGGGCTGCAGTGAGGTGTTTTGTTTTTTTCTTCTCTGGCATTAAATGCGTGAGGTAGCCAATCTTGGAAGCTTAAAGAGAAATTTGCGACGCTATTATAGCAGATACGCAGCAGTAGCCGGATGGTCAGGAGCTTGGGCAGTTTCTCCCAGGTCTCGGGTTCGAGACCTGGCAACTGCATATGGGTATTTTAATTTCTTTTTTGGTTTTGGTCGGCAGGTGGCAGCCTGCATGGGGGCACGCACGCATGCAAAGCATGCTGCCCATGTCTCCTTGGTGCTGCACGGTATGGGGAGGGAGAAAGGTGTTATTATTATTTTATATTTACTATTAATTATTATTATTATTATTATTTAGTTATTTTATTTAGTTATTTTATAAGGTATATGGGCAATTAGTGTTATTATTTTATATTAGGATTTATTTTATTAATTAATGCATGGGGGAGTGTTCTATTACTATTTCATTTATTTTACTTATTATTTAGATGATAATGGAAACATGGGGTTAGCTTTCTCTCTTTATTTTAATTGTTGGAAATAGGAAGAACATTATGGGAATGATGCTATTTTGGGGGATGGAAATTTTATCAAAAGAAGAACAAATAAGAGAAGCTTGGCCGGCCATGAAGTTTTTGCAAGGGATTATTTCTTTTTTTTCCTTTCAAATCCTTTGCTTGGCCGATTGTTTGGCTAAGGAATCACCATTTTGTTTGAAGCCTGGCCGATGGTATAGCATGCCTTAGAGACTTGGATTCTTTCCTTCCTTTTTAGATTTAACATAAGCAAAATTCCCTTAGCATGTTGTTTCCCTTCCCTTGTGCATGCCGAAACTTTGTTCTCCTTCTTCCTCTCTTTGGTTCCTCTTGAAGTGGCCGGCAACCCCATCCTTTCCTCAAGGTTTGGCCAAAATTTTGGTGATCATCTAAGTGAAGAAATCGTCGAGTCCTAGCCGAATGTTGCATAGCACGTAGAGCATAGACCGAATCCACGAGAGGAGATGTATCATCGAAGGTTGGTAGCCGAAACTAAAAGATTTTGAAGGAGTCGTTCGGTCTCGTTTCTTCAAGGGTTTGACTATTCAAAGCATAAGGGGAATTTTAGAACTTCGGTAGACAAGGTATGAGGTCATTAACATTCGGCCAAGGGCCATTTTGGTATCTACATCTGACCGATTTATATACTTTGATTTTAGGGGTTAAATCGGCTATGAAACCAGAAGTTTTCGAGATTTCAAGTCACATTAGTTCGTATTAATCAAGGTTCGACCTAAGGCCCTATTCTGTTGAAATATGACCCATCCTTTGGATTGTTAATTAATCACATGAAACCCCTTATTAATAATCCATGATGGCCGAATATAGGGGCATTACGAGGACAAGTTCGGGACTTTTGTAATATCGCATAGATACGAGAATCCTAATTAAATCTCCGATTAAATAGGTGTGTAAAATCTTACACACTTTATTAGTATAAACTGTTATTTGATGATATTAATAACCTCTCATATGGTAACTTTGCTTAGTGGGCATAAGCTTGGTTTTCGGGTAAGTTTCCTTATTACTCGATTTACGATATATGTTGTATATGCCATCAAATGCTGAAAAAAATGCTATGCTATATTTGATTGCATGATATATGGAATCATGACACTTGTAATATGAGCATGATGATGGTGGGATTGATGAGAGGGAGTAATATTCGTGTCGACGGACACCAGTGTTTTGGTAACACATTGTGGCTACGGTCACCAGAGGTTTGGTACCTCCAGAGGTTTGGCACCTCATAGCGTCTCGTCCCTGTGGCTTAGTACCACCGTGGGTTGGCCCCACATTTGAGATACGGGATCGACGCCAGTGATTTGGTATCACACGATGGGTTGGCCCCATCATTTGATTGTGACTTCGGGTCACCAGTGGTTTGGCACCACCAGTGGTTTGGCACCACACGTATTGACGGATATTGTGACTATAAGTCACCAGTGGTTTGGCACCACCAGTGGTTTGGTACCACACGGGGTAGAAAAGGAGCATGGATGGCTAGGTTGGGTTGCATAATTGCATGTCATACTAATATCTTGTGTATGAGTGTTATTTCCCGGGTTGGGGATTTATACACTGAGTCTTGGTGACTCACCCCTTCCCATACCATCTCGCAGGTGAGTAGAGCACGGATGCGGAGCCGAGGAGAGCTCGAGGCGGCCATGTTGGTTCTGTGGACTTGAAATTTTATTTTACCCCGTTTGAAGTTTAAATATTCACTATAATTCGATTGGGTTGTAATATGGCCGCTTATTATTATTTCGGATGGTTAGGTAGTTGTTTTACTTTACTTTATAACTAATGAACTTACGAACGGTTATGCAAATTGATTAAAAGTAACGTTTTCAAAAATAAGTACTCGTACGCGTTTTCAAGGAAAATATTACCATCGGGTAACGAGATTTTCTAAGCTATTGATCACGCTAATGTTCTAAAATTTAAATGGTTTTAAAAAGGAAGAATGGATTTTCAACTCAATCGGATTTACCAAATTTAACCCACTTGAGTTTTAACAAACACCGTTTTATACCCTTAGCAAAATTTTTAATTTCTACTATCAATCCAAACCTTTCAAACTTCTTTTATTCCGTGACATACCAGATCCGGTCATGGCTTGTGGGCCGGGTTTGGGGTGTTACAAAAGATCCCGGTTTGATTCCGAAGCCCTCCGTTTGCATGTGTAAGGCCTCGTTGGCCAATAATAAGAATGTTATGAATGTGAATGAAAGATTTTAAATTGAATGAAATTTGATAGCCTAAAGTTGTATGTTCAAGCAAGACAAGTCCGGTAATGCCTCATACCCTGTTCCGGCGTTGAATACGGGTAAGGGGTGTTACACACAGTACCGTACCAATGCCATATCCCAGATATGGTCTTACATGTAATCTCGTATCGATGCCAATAGCCCAGTTATGGTCGTACACAAAGTCTCACATCGATGCCATATCCCAGATATAGTCTTACACGAAGTCTCACATTGATGTCATATCCCAGATATGGTCTTACACGTAATTTTAGTGACCCTAATGTTATGACATTTGTATCCTAACTATTCCTAAGGTTCAACCGAGATTTACTCGCTTGTCGAAACTTCGTCAATTTCATCCATAGAGTCAATCATACAATTCATGCAATAACAAAACATTATAAATACAATTATAAAGTTGCATTATTTACATACAAATTTACATCGACTTAGAAATGGCGAAAAGGACTAAATCGTCAAATACTCATTTTTCCCCCGTTCTAGGTCTGAATCTCATTTTTCTTGATCTATAATATCACATTTAACACGAGGATAGCCAAGCCGAGAAGGTCAGAGTTAGGGAATAACACGAGGATAGCCAGTTGATCCATCCTAAGAAGCCGGAGTTATACTCAAGACGGCGGAATTCTCCTTCAATTCCTTCAGGGGGTTTTAGGAATTTCTTATGTTTTGTTTTATCTTTTCTCTTGCGATGTTTTCTTTATTCGTTATGAACTAAACCCCTCAGAAACCTGAAGGGGATGAAACCTAGATGAATCTTGTTATTTGATTTTTAAGTTATATGATGAATTACTTAGTTTGTTATTAATTATGTTGCTTAATCCAAATCTAATGTGCTTAGGTGGAGGAGGAATAGACCCTGCCTAGGAGAAGATCTAACATAATTAAGCGGAGTTGATCGAACGCCTAGAGATAGGGTTACGAGATTTTGCCAGATTAGGGTGAAACCTAATATGGGAATCCATTGATCGATTTACTGCTATTCTGGGGGGTTATTATAAGCGAACGAGAGTTCCACTAATTAACCTAGGGTTAGACGTTATTCGCCTCGAGAGAGGGTTTAATATAGGTTAGGGAGTCTTACGGATCAAGCTAAGTAAATAGATCATAAAATTAAAGGTTAGATAACAAGTGAAGTCTAGGTGGATTCTTCCTGAGGGTATCGTTGTGATCAATTGAGTTTCTTCAAGTTATTTTCCAATTCATCCTTTTTGTCTTTGTGTTCCTAGTTTAGTTCTTGTCAATTTAGTTTAAAAACAATCTTCATTCTAGTTTTAAGGTTAAATAATAAAGAGAAAGTTAGTATTAATACTTTTAGTTCCTTTGGGTTCGATAATCCGGTCTCGCCTAAGCTATACTACTGTTCGATAGGTACACTTGCCTTTAACCGTTATCAGAGTTAGTCTCCAGGTTTGATCATTCTTTTATAAATTTTTAAAGCTCTGATTGTAGCAATCAAGTTTTTGATGCCATTGCCGGGGAACTAAAATATTAAGAAAGCTTAATTTTTATTACTTTAGCCATTTTTTATTATTGCAATTTTCTTTTTTTATTTGTTTTATTTTTACTTTGCTAATTTTTCTTTGATATGTAATTTTAGTTTAGAGGAGATGGCACTAAATAACTATCAGTGGCAAGTTATGAGGACAATGCCAACAAAAGCCGCCAGTGTCTCCAACCTCGATGTGGTCACCAGGTTATCTAACCAGCTAGAGTTGATGAATAAAAAGATTGGTGGTTTGTATAGTTCATCGCAGGTACACTCTGTAATGCAATATGACTCGAATCTAGGAGGAGTGGCAAATCCTGAGTACCCACCCTACAGATATGGCATGGAAAACGAGCAAGCTCACTATACGGATAACTATTCTAGACCACAAAATAATTTTTATAATGACACTTATAACGCAGGTTGGAGTTACCATCCCAATTTCTCGTGGGATGATCAAAATAGCCAAAGACCGAAACTTCCTCCAAACTTTCAACAACCACCTCACCAACAGGAAGAGGAGTTGCACCTTGAAGAGATGCTGACAAAATTTTTGGCAGACACAGAGAAACGTATCCAAGAAACTGAGAGAACAATCAAAAGCAATGAGAGCCGAATCGTGGAAATTACTAAGTCAGTCAAGGAAGTCACTAACGCAATCGAACAACTTGCAAAGCTGATGTCAAAACAACCGCAAGGGCGTCTACCTAGTAACACGGAGATTAACCCTAAGGAGCAAAATCAAGCTATCACCGCTCAGGACAGTAAAGGGTTAGATGAACCTAATGCAATACCAAAAAACAAGGTAGACGAAGGTAAAATAGAGGTAACACAAGAAAAGCCAAAACCGGTAATCAAAGAGTACCAACCTCGCATACCTTATCCCGAAATAATGAAAAGAGACGATTCAGAAGAACAATTCGGTAAGTTTCTTAAACTTTTAAAGAAATTACATATTAACTTACCTCTTCTTGAAGCTCTTTTTCAGACGCCAGACTCGAGGAAATTTTTAAGATAGCTCTTGACAAACAAACGCAAATTAGACGAGAAGCACCACATGGAATTAAACGCAACATGCTCAGCAATGTTACAGAATAGACTACCGCAGAAGCAAAAAGACACAGGGAGTTTTACAATTCCATTTTAATTGGTAGTTTATCTATTGATAATACTTTAGCTGATTTAGGGGCAAGCATCAATGTTATGCCTTATAAAATGTTTAAACAACTAGGTCTAGGGAAACCTAGACAAACTAGGATGAGCATTCAGTTAACTGATAAAACTATGAGAATTCCTAGGGGTATAATAGAAAATGTTCTAATCAAAATTGATAAATTTATATTCCCAGTAGATTTTGACTTAGACATGAATGAGGACAATTCGATTCTTTTAATTTTAGGAAAACCCTTTCTAACAACTGCCAGGACTAAAATTGATGTTGGTACAGGAGAACTCATTCTTTGTGTAGGTGACGAATCAATCAGTCTACAAGCTTTTGACTCAGCCAGGACATCAAGTGATGAAGGTAAGAAAGTAAATTCAGTTGATAATCAAATTGTTCAACTTTCACCACAGGAAACACCACAAGGCTACAAACCTGAGCCGAATCATGGGCCCCAAGCCGTACAAGCTCATAACAGTGAATTGTTAGTGGAATCTGACCCAAGGCAAGAACCTGTGGCAAGTGAAGGTAAGGTTGAGGTAAGCCATGATTTACCAAACCCGGTAAATACAGAGTACCAAGCTCGTGTGCCATATCCCGATGCAATAAAGAAAGACCACACAGAGGGAGAATTCGGTGAACTCACACTTTGTGTAGACGACGAAACAATCACTCTTCAAGCTCTTGACTCAGCTAGGATATCGAGTAATAAAGGTACGAACATTAATTCTATTGATAATCATTTGGTTCAACCTGCTTTACAGGAAGCATCACAAAATCACTTAGCTGAGCTAGATCTTAGACCTCGTGCCAACAAAGAAGAAACACATAAGGAACAAAACCTTAGGGTTGACAAACTAAAAGAGAAGGAAACACAAATCAGAGAGGAACAGGAACTACACGAACTGAAACCGAAGGAAACCCTAGATGAGCTAATAAGAACAACAAATCCTATCAAAAAAGAGGATCATGTATTGTTCAATAAGGAAGACCCACGAATCGCCAATTCAGACCTCAAGACAAACGAAGAAAGCACTTTTGAGGTACTTAATGTCTTCCTATATGGCAAAGTCGAGGTAAGCAATCCTAAATTCAACACTTTTGAGGTAAACATTACTCGACTTAAACTATATATCCATAACCGAAGTGATTGCATGAGAAAGGATTTTCACCTCCTCAAACCACCATGACCATACGAATGAGAGGTAAAGTCTAGCTTAAGACTATAAACGAGCGCTTCTCGGGAGGCAACCCGAGCACTAACCCCATTTTTACATTTTTTATTTTTTTCGTTTCTTTTTCCTTTTAGCACCTAACCATAAACTAAACAAAGAGCAAATTTCTAGGCCACACGACCCTACATACGGGTGTGCCCGTGGCCGTGTGGAAGCCAGGGGATGCACCATGGGCGTGCCAGTAGCCGTGCACGACATAGAAAAATTTCTTTTCCCAACACGGGTGACGATAATAGTCCACGCCCGTGCCGACGCCCGTGCAAGGTTATTGACTTGTTAAGCACGGGCTAAACACGACCGTGCCTTCCAACCGTGCCAACATTCTGACTTATCGAACACGGGAGGAGCACGCTCGTATTAAATGACCGTGTGAAGAAAGACACAGGCGTGCCACTACACCCACGGCCGTGCCCGAACACCCTGAACGCGCCCAAAATTCAAAATCCCAAAACACAGGCTACACCTCTACTTAAACCTCATTCTCCCTTTTTTTAGTTGTCTTTCATTTTTCATTATTTATTTTTATTTTTATTTCCATTTTATTATTTGTTTTCTTCTTCTTCTTATTCTTTATGATATTTAGATTTAGCTTAGGATACAATAAAATCAGACCGGCTGCTTCGAGGATTCAATTTCAAACGGTTCGAGACGCTTCCCCACGTTCACCACCAATCCTATCCGGATTCTTTTCATTGACTTCATCCAAAATTCAGGACGTTTCACTTCTTTCTCCATCTTATGATTTTATGATTATTTGATATTATCTATCTTTGTACATTGAGGGCAATGTACAACTTAAGTGTGGGGGGGTTAACTACAGTATTATTTGAAAATCCCTGAATTATGCCTTGTTTAAAAGTAAAGTTCCTCATACTATGATTAGAATGAAATTTCCCTGATTTATGATTTTTATTGATATGTTTTGGATTAAGTCATTGATAATTGTTCATTGATGATTAAATTTGAAGGATACTAGAGAATTAAGCATGATAAGTCTATTTTTCAGAAATTTAAAATTTTTAGGTTGTCTACCTGAATCTAAATGTTACCTTGAAGTTTGAAATTTACAAGGTTGACATCAAAAACCCATAATTTTTGTGAGAGCTTGAGCCTTATAGAGCATACATTTTTTCTTGCTCACTTTATTGACTATGAGTGTGTCAACATTGATTTGTTATTCTAGAACTTGCATTGATTATACTTGTCGAGACCACACCTATGATTTGATATACCGAGATGATAATGGCACCTAAGTTTTAACCCACTTACTCCACTAAAAGCCTACCTTCATGATTAACCCCTAGTGAACCCCGTTGATCCTAACAACCCTTTTTATTGATTCACCTATTAATAACCCAAAAATCC
Organism: Gossypium australe; assembly: GCA_005393395.2. Taxonomy (NCBI): domain Eukaryota; kingdom Viridiplantae; phylum Streptophyta; class Magnoliopsida; order Malvales; family Malvaceae; genus Gossypium; species Gossypium australe. Next base: position 123,199,825 of record CM016616.1, read on the forward strand.
CTTTGTATTTGTTACCACCCTTTCTTTTGACTACCCTTTAATCGAGATATAATTTGATTAGTTACCGAATTATATTATGCTATGAGCTGAATTCATCCAGTATTACTTAGTTTGTTCTAAAAAAAAAATCGAAGTATATTCAGTATTAGTGGTGAGCTTATACAGTTAAAGTTTATTTTTTTAAAAAAAGAAAGAAAGAAAGAAAGAAAAGCTCGTATTATTAGGATTATTATCAGTTGATGTAAATATTATTTCAGTATTCTTATGTAGGTACTTGTGAATTCAATCTCGATTCTAACCTTCTAATTTCAGCTTTTATCCACACCTTAACCATAGCCCCGTTACAACCCTAACAAAGACATTTTGATCTGTTTATCATATCATATTTTAGTGGTGGAGAGTTGATTTTCATGCAAGCCTGTGGGATTAACTTTTCATGTTCGACTTTTGAGAGCTTAATTTTGAACCTTAAACACCTCGAGTGATTTGAGTGAATCTTTAGTGAGGATGTCAATCCTTGTCGATTTTGAATTAAAGGTAATTATTTAGATAAGGGGAGACACCTACATTTTTGTGCTACAAATGTATGACATTGATTGTTTGAATCTTTAGGACTCTTTGAGTTGAGTTATCCATGTATGAATTATCTTTAAATTATGATGAAACATTATTGATGAATACTATGAATCGAGGAAGTCCATTTTAATTATGAGTTGAGAATTTTGCTTGAGGACAAGCAAAAGCTTAAGTGTGGGGGTATTTGATAAACCGTAAAAGTAACATATTTTAATCCCACATTTAGTATGCTTTTGGATGATTTAAGCCTTGATTCATATAAAAAGGTGCTCTTAATCCTTTCTTTTCATGTTTTATACTCAGGAAAGCACCCAAGGATGAAAAGAACGAGAAACAGGCTTAAAACGGACCAAATTGGGCCAAAAGAGAAATCGACATGACCTGGACCAAAGCTAACACGGCCGTGCCTCATTAAAATTTCGAGCACGGCCTGGCCACGATCCACACGGGCGTGTGTCATGGCCGTGTCCTGTCGCTGGAAAGAGCAATTTCATTCAGGAAAAGATACTTGGAGGCAAAGAAACACATTCCAAAGCCTATTCAAACACCCTATTAGGAATTCTACTTAAATTAGGATACTTTGGGGCCAAGTAAGGCATCACAAAGTCTATAGAAACACTTTAGGGCGCAACTTGAGAGGGGAGTTCGGCAGAAGCCGGAACAAGCGTGAAAGGTAGGCCAAGGAGCCAAGCCGAGAAGGTCAGAGTTAGGAAATAACACGAGGATAGCCAGTTGATCCATCCCAAGAAGCCGAAATTATACTCAAGACGGCGGAATTCTCTTTCAATTCCTTTAGGGGGTTTTAGGAATTTCTTATGTTTTGTTTTATCTTTTCTCTTGCGATGTTTTCTTTATTCATTATGAACTAAACCCTTCAGATACCTGAAGGAGATGAAACCTAGACGAATCTTGTTATTTGATTTATAAGTTATATGATGAATTACTTAGTTTGTTCTTAATTATGTTGCTTAATTCAAATCTAATGTGCTTAGGTGGAGGAGGAATAGACCTTGCGTAAGAGAAGATCTAACATAATTAAGCGGAGTTGATCGAACGCCTAGAGATATGGTTACGAGATTTTTTCGGATTAGGGTGAAACCTTATATGGGAGTCCATTGATCGATTTACTGCTATCCTAGGGGGTTATTATAAGGGAACGAGAGTTCCACTAATTAACCTAGGGTTAGACGTTATTCGCCTCAAGAGAGGGTTTAATATAGGTTAGGGAGTCTTACGGATCAAGCTAAGTAAAGAGATCATATAATTAAGGGTTAGATAACAATTGAAGTCTAGGTGGATTCTTCCTGAGGGTATCGTCGTGATCAATTGAGTTTTCTTCAAGTTATTTTCCAATTCATCCTTTTTGTCTTTGTGTCCTTAGTTTAGTCTTGACGATTTAGTTTAGAGCAATCTTCACTTTAATTTAAGGGTAAATATTAAAAAGAAAGTTAGTATTAATACTTTTAGTTCCTTTGGGTTCGATAATCCGGTCTTGCCTAAGCTATACTACTGTTCGATAGGTACACTTGCCTTTAATCGTTGTCAGAGTTAGTCTCCAGGTTCGATCATTCTTTTATAAATTGTTAAAGCTTTGATTGTAGCGATCACCTGGCCCCCCATATTAATTTTTATATAATTTTAAAAAATATATAAAACATCAAAAATACTTAAAACATCAAAATAAATATTTCCCAACAAATTGAAAATAAATTTTAAAAAATATAAATACTTAAATAACACTAAGACAGATGCAACTTAACAAGTAAATGTCTCTAAAATAATAACAAAATTAACAAATGTCTTTAAAATAATAACAAAATTAACAATAAAATAAGTTTTATACAATATCCAAACAATAACAACAAAATAGTAGCAACATAATAGTAAAATGGTAGCAAAATAGTAGAAAATAACAAGAAAATAATATTAAAAAAAGAAGATTTTTTTTGTCCTTTATTGGATTCGGGCTGGGCCGGGTCGGGCTCGAGCCAAAAATGCCTTACCCGAGGCTCGGCCCATTTTTTAAACAGCCCTTATTTTTTTGTCCAAGCCCATTTTTCGGGCCTATATTTTTGCCCAAACCCTCCCACATTTCGGGCGGGCCTTCGGGCCGGGCTCGACCCATGATCAGGTCTAGTTTTATCTTTTGGGTTTTGTTTTGAAAATGAATAAAACAAAGTGGTTAATATGTGTGTTTTTATCCTTTCTTTCTTTTAAAATAAATCTCATTTTATTTTTGTTTTATTTATTTATTAGAAAAAAACCTCACGTTTTGCACCTCTTTTGTTTCCCCTAATTCATGCCGCAATTCTAATTCCAAATTTTGGCACTTTGCTTTTAATTTTTTTTTCTTATTTCTTTTCTTCTTCGCTCTTCTGTCTTTTGTTTCTTGTTTCGTTGGGCTAGTGCTAGTATTTGAAGCAATAGTTGGTGATTCCTTGATTGCTAATCCGAGGGTAAGGAATTTAAGTTCAATATTTTATGCATTATTTGTAGTCGTGTTGGACGATGGTTGCGTTAATCAGTTTAGTGATGTTGTGTTATTTTTTATGCGATTTAGGAGTAGTACAAGAGGAAGTGGGCGACCCTCCAACGATTTAGAATTTGTGTAATAGCTGTTCGTGCTCTGGTAAGGGTGTAGTTGTCTTATGAAGGGTTGTTTTATTTGATCGGGTTTGATTTTTAGTCATGATTTCACAATTCATTACTAAAATTGGTTGTGTTAATTGTTAATTAGGTTCTGGGGTTATTAGTATTTGAATCGGCATTAGAAATATACTAGGTGTGTAACGAGAAACCTAAAAAATAGCGAGCAGCGAAAGCCGAAATTGGGGCTTGTCGATGCCACACAGCCGTGTGGTAGGTTGTGTGCGAGGCTGTGTGTGACACACAGTCTAGGCCATTTTGGGCTGTGTGGGCCACACGGGCAAGGCAATTTTGGGCCGTGTGGGCCTAAATTTTAGAATTTTTCTCTAGGGTCGTACATGTCGTCTCGATCGATTGTGGGCCTTCTGTGGGGTCCGTATGTGTTATATAAGCCTTAAAGCATGAAATCTGCTATTTTGTTAGTATGAATTTGATGTAAATAATGCCAAAATGCATGTAATGTGATGCGATATGTTTGATCTGTTATGTATAAGCATGTGCAAGATATGTTATGAGCATGCATGATATATATATATTATGGTATCTGTTAATGTATTATATCTGGTATTCTATTTGTATCTGGCTATGGGGCGAGTTATGTATTATGTGGAGGAAGTGTTCTATGTGAGGCATTAACTCGCCATTATACTGGCAGCACTGGTGCAATTTTTCTAAAAAGTGTTGTAAGGACACTAAATGGTGTGTAGGGTTGGGTGGGTGTTTTACACCCCACATGGTGTGTTGGGATGGTCGGAGATGGTGTGTAGCGGGTGGGGGTAAGATTGTAATTTGCATATGACTCTGATTCTGCATGAGACATTTGTCAGTAACTATTCTATTATGTATTTAATCTGTGATTCTATTTCTATTAGTTACACACTGAGTTGTAAAACTCACTCTCTATTTGTTTATCACATTCAGGTAACCCTCAGACTTAGGCGGATCGGTGCGATGAGAGCTCAGATATGTCCATAATTCCATAAAACTTTATTTACATAAATTTGGCTTATTTAAAATTATGTTTTGAGAGTTTTATAATTTTTGGACTCTCTAGACATTTGGGTTTATTTTTGGATTTGGACTTTTAATTTGGGTCTTGGCATGACATTTGATAAAACAAATTTTTTTTCGAAAAATGACTATGTTTCTGTGGTTACCTGTTTTGAAGGAAAAAAACTCGATTTTTTAAAATGTATCGTCTTAAGAACATCCACTGCAAATTATTCTATTTATTTAGAAAATGTAGACAATTAACAATTTTAACTATTTAGTATGAAAAACATTTTCATAAACGGGTTTTAATTATCAAAGATACGCGAAGTCTTTTAATAAGCGAGAGTTAGATTTCAAACTACTTTACGTATCATTTTCAGATTCGGCCATAACGTCTAGGCCGGGTTTGGGTTGTTACATTTAGTGATATCAGAGTCAGGTTACGAACTTGGGCTGTGAAAAATTTTGGGTTCAAAATTGTATTTGTAAAAACTATTTTTCTGAAAAGAAGTTTACTTATAAATGAATCAGAAAAGTAAGTATGTAGAATACCGAGTCTTCGGCGCCGATCCTGTAAGTACTTCTAACTTAGAAATACTTTAGTAAAACTCTGAAATGATTAAAACTACACTGAGTTAGAGACTGAAATTTTTTAAAATATCTGAAAACTTCTTCTGATAATAATTTGAAGCATAACATACTTGCTAGTAAATATTGAAATTGATACATAAAACTTTATAATGTATATAAAAGTATAAATATGATGAGTGCTCATAGAATGCGTGGCCGTGGTACTTGTGGACGCGGCGGGCGCCGTAGAGGGACTCGAGTTGCTCGATACGAGTGAGACACCGACTACACCTACTGCTGAAAGCGAGTCTCAAAGTCGCTCGGCTGGGGATGACGTATTGTCCCAAGCCATGCTTAGAGTGTTGGAGAGGGTCGCTAGACTTCGTTCTGGTTTTAGGAGGCATCGGTCGGTAACTGAACAACTTTAGTCTAATGGTGTTGTGGAGTTTAGGGGCGTCACTAGGGTCACCTCGATTGTGGTTGAATACTGGTTGGATCATGAATGATATCAACTGCACCCTTAAGTAGAAATTAAAGGGTGCAGTATCCCTACTTCACGATGAGGTGTATCAGTGGTGGATAACGGTTGAGAAGGGTACTCAATCGGATCATATTACTTGGGATTATTTTAAGACCGCCTTCTAGAGTAAATATGTGGGGGCAAGTTATGTAGATGCTTGTAGACGCGAGTTTATGAACCTCACTCAAGGGGATAGGACTGTGGTCGAGTACGAGGCCAAATTTCTGAGATTGAGCCGTTATGCTCGTGGGATGGTGGCAACTAAGCATGAGAAATGTGTTCGCTTTGAGGATGGTTTAAGGGATATCCTGAGGGTTTTGATAGCTCCACAGAGGAAGCAGGAATTCACCGTCTTGGTGGACAATGCGAAGATTACTGAGGAGGTTAAGCGCGTTGAGCATGAGAATAGGGACTGAGAGAGGGGTAAGAATAAGAGGGATTCAGAGCCCTCTAGTTTTGTTTAGAGGCCTAAGAAATAGGCCAGGTTGATGGGCCTTCGAGAGTTGGGGTTCCAGTTACTTTTACTATGATTCAGCTGTGTGGGGGTTGTGGTAGATGTCATCTGGGAAAGTGTTAGAGGAGGTTAGGAGCGTGTTTGCGATGTGGGTCAATGGAACACCGTATCAGAGATTGCCCACAGCGTTCTAATTAGATGCAAGCACCAGCTCCGGGATTTGTTCAGCTTCAGCGGGCAGTTCAACAACTGTTTAGGGGTCGTGGTCAGCCAGGGGTGGTAATGATATAGGCAGAGGGCAGAGAGCACTGAGCAGAGGTGCTAATCAGACTAAGGTGAGGCGACTGACATTGGTTTATGCTGCTAGACGTTGTGAGGACAGAGATGCTGCTGATGTGATTACAGATACTTCTGTATTTATGATGCCCCTTATTTTGCACTGATAGACATAGGGTGAACATATTCATATGTAGCTTGCTCTATTTCTGTAAACTTAGAGGTTTTGGTTGAAAGTACTTCTGGTGAGATTACTGTACTTAGTCTGTTGGGCCAATCCGCTCGGGTCAGTAAACTATATAAGAACCTACCGTTGGAGGTACAAGGGGTTGTGTTTTTAGCTAATCTGATGGAATTACCGTTTGGAGAATTTGATCTGATTTTGGGGATGAACTTGCTTGTAGAGCATCGAGTCAGTTTGGATTGTGCTACTAATAGGGTGGTTCCGAGATTTGAGAATGATGTGGAGGTGGTTATGATTGGCAAGCGTTGTGATTACTTATCCAATGTGATCTCCACTCTTGTGGCTAAGAAACTGGTTCCAAAAGGGTGTGAAACATATTTGGCTTTTGTAAGTGAATTAGCCTTTGTGGATTCTTCTGTTGGAAACATCTGAACAATTAGAATGTTTTCAGATATTTTTCTCGAGGAATTACCAGGTTTGCCCCCAGATCGAGAAATCGAGTTAAGTATTGAGCTTCTACCAGGTACATCCCTAGTGTCCACCACTCCTTTTTGTGACTAAAGGAGCTTATTGAGTTAAAGGCTTAGCTTCAGAAATTCTTTGATCGTGGGTTCATCCATCCTAGTGTGTCTTTGTGGAGGGCACCGATGTTGTTTGTAAAGAAAAAAGATGGTACCATAAGGATGTGTATCGATTACTATTAGTTGAATAAGTTAACGGTGAAGAATAAGTACCCGCCTCTAAGGATCGATGATCTGCTTGATTAATTTCATGGAGCTTCTGTGTTTTCCAAGATAGATCTCTGTTCTGGGTACCATCAGCTTAAGGATAAGGAGGTTTATGTCCACAAGGCTGTGTTTAAGACTCATTATGGGCACTGCGAGTTCCTAGTCATGCCCTTTGGTTTGACGAATACTTCGGCTACATTCATAGATCTGATGAATCGAGTTTCCCAGCCATATTTGTATTAGTTCATCGTGGTCTTCATCGATGAAATTTTGGTATACTCTAATACTGAAGATGATCATTTTAGAGTAGTCCTTCGGATACTTCAAGAGAAACAACTCTACGCTAAGTTGAGCAAGTGTGAAATCTGGTTAAAGGAAGTAGCTTTTCTAGGGCATGCGGTTTCTGCAGAGGGGATCCGAGTTGATCCTAGAAAGATTGAGGCTGTGCTTGATTGAAAATAAAATAGGAATGTTTTTGAGATTCGTAGTTTTCTGGGTCTTGCTGGCTACTATCGGAGATTTGTCGAGGGGTTCTTGTTGATTGCAACTCCTTTGACTAACCTGTTGCATAAGGACACCCTTTTTTTTGGACTGATGATCAGTAATCAAGCTTTGAGAAGCTTAAATCTGTTTTGACTCATGCTCCTATTCTGATACAGCTTGAATCTGGTAGGGAATTCATGGTATACAATGATGCATCTCATGTCGGTTTGGGTTGTGTACTGATGTAAGACGGTGAGGTTATGGCTTATGTGTCCCGACAGCTTAAGTCACACGAGGGCAGCTATCCAACACATGATCTCAAGTTAGCCGCTGTTGTCTTTGCCTTAAAGATTTGGAGGCACTGTTTGTATGGTGAGAGGTGTATTATTTATACCGATCACAAGAGCCTTAAATATCTCCTTACCCAGAAGGAGTTACACTTTAGGCAGCGTAGATGCATTAAACTACTTAAGGACTACGATTGCACCATTGAGTATCATCCTGATAAGGCCAATGTGGTGCCTGATGCTATTAGTCGTAGGGCAATGTTTGATTTGAGGGCGATGTTTGTAACACCCCAAACCCGGCCTATGCGTTAAGACCAGACTTGGCATGCCACACAATTCGAACTTACGTCCAGTCATCAATGCTTTTAATGAAAACAATTTTTTAAAACGATTTTGAAGACGGAGTTTATCAAAAATCGAGATTTATTTGAAAACCATGACTTTAAAACATGAGAGTTTACCATTTGATTTTCAGAGAAATAATTGGTTAAAAACTTAAATAATTGGTTGAAATAAATTTATAAAAGTGTTTTCACGGGAATTTTACGAGTAAGTGATATTTAAGAAAAACCATTTTCACACGTAAGTTTAAGAAAACATTTATAAGAATTAAACAGCCCCATTTAAGTAACTAAAACATATTAAAATCTATCCACGAATAAAAATCCATAAAAATAATACCAGAGGCCTTATTACATCGCAATTGAAATAGTACTTAGATATAAAAAAATACTTAAAAGAAGTTCAAAGTTTTTATAACTCATCATTCATAGTATGGCCTCCACACGAAGTCATCCCCGGCCCAAGCCTCCATCAATTGTCATTACCTGAGAAGGGTAAGAAAACGGGGTGAGTTACTTAGAACTCAGTGTGTAACCCACTTACCGTGTCTACTGGGCCATAACCCTATAAACATATATTTGGGCTTGAGCCCATTTACAAATGTGCATTATATTAATCAAATATAAAAATGCATGTGATATGCAATTCCCAACCATGCCTAATTTCCATCCGCTACACACCACCCGTACCAACCATCACACCTGTGGGGATCAAGTCAACCCACCCCGCCAACACACCAATCGCAGGCATAAAGCCATTTTAAAAATTGTGGTTACACCGAACTAGATTGTGGCAGAGCCACTCGAACTAGATTGTGGCAGAGCCACGCGAACTAGATTTTGGCAACAGGCCTTTCTTCTCTTCATCAATTTTCCCAACCCATGCAATCATGTATATATATAAAACATAACAATACATTCACATGATGAATTTTAACAAAAGGCCCATATATCGATCTAGCAGTTTTTGGCCCATATATCGATCCAGCAGTTTTTTTTTTCAAATTTGCCCATATAGCAAATTATCAAATTGGCCCATATAACAATTTATCAAGTTGGCCCATATAGCAATTTATCAAGTTGGCCATATAGCAATTTATCAAGTTGGCCCATATAGCAATTATCAAGTTGGCCCATATAGCAATTTATCAAATTGACCCATTAAGGGTATTTTCATAATTCGGTCCATAAGGACATTTCGTAATTCAGCCCATTAGGGGCATTTTCGTAATTTGGCCCATAAGGGCGTTTTCATAATTCGGTAATCGTACCCAGTAAGGGTAATTCGGTAATTTACCTTCTAAGGGTATGATGGTAATTTTCGCAACCTAGGCTTAATTACTAATTTGGGGCATAAAAATCAAAACTGTCCATCTGCGTCGTACTGACTAAATTGACTATAACTCGAGTTGGGAAACTCAAAATTTAGAGGTAAATTTTCCCTGAAACTAGACTCATATAACTTCTTACTGTAATATTTCCAGAATTTTTTGCTTAGCCAATTAGTACAGTTTATTCTTCAAAGTATCCCTTGTTTCATTGTTTGACAGTTCTGCCCTCTCTTCACAAAATCTCAGATATCTTATTGTACAGAACTCAAATACTGGTTTTGTTTGATCCAAATAAAAATAGACTCAATAAGGATTCTAATAATATAGGCCATGTCCCGTAATTATTTTTATACAATTTATATTGATTTTTCCAAGTTAGAACAGGGGATCTCGAAATCACTCTGAACCAGTCTCACAAAAATCTAAAAATCTCAAAATATACTAATCCTTTTCTTGCTCCGTTTCTTTTATAAGAAAATAGACTCAATTATATTTCAATTCATATCTCCTTCACTTTCTAATTCAATTTCCTCTATTTTTGGTGATTTTTCAAAATCACGTCACTGTTGCTAACCAGAACTGTTTTATTGCAAAGTATGGTTACCACTACGAACATATGTATGCCCGAGTGGTCATAGATGCCGATTTCCGGTTTTCTTTGGTATTTCAACCAAATCACAGAACATTCATGTAAAATTTCAAAGAAGTATGAGATTACATTCCATTTCAAACATGTATTTGGAAGGGTATGAGATTACACACCTTGATTAGGATTCCCTAAGAACCACTCTTCGTTGCCCTAGAACAATACCAACCAAGTTAGCCTCGGATTTCCAAAAGATTTCGTATCACTCACACTTGAATCACTTACCACTATGTCCGAAGGTAGAATATATCGAGTGATTTGTCCCGAAAACATATAGTCGATTATTTCAAATTATTACTCCGTTAGCAACCAATCGAATATTGAATAATATCAATAATCCATAAGAACTCCTTACCTTATTAATATTGGATCCGATTTCCCCCACTTGACTTATGGCTAGAATGATACACGGCCATCCACTTAGAACACGATTTAATCGAAGAAAAGAGTGTCTACCCAAATGAGAAAGAATTTATGAAGGAGTGATTATGGATTGAGAGGTTCGGTATTGACTTGAAGTTGTGGCAATGATAGGAGAAGTTGGAGAAAAGAACACAAAAGGATGCCAAAAGAAAATTAGGCCTATCAAGCACCAAAAATCCTACCAAATGACTAAAACAAATTCAGCTACCCTCTCCTTCACCTCAACCGTCCATGCCTTTGCAAATAAGCCAAAATTTACCAACCCAAAACTTAAAAAAAAAACTAACATGCTCCCTAATTCACTCTCCATCATTCCTTTTTTTTTCCTCACCTACTCCATTATTTCAAATTCCATCATTATTATTATTCTTTTATTTCTGTTTCCTTGTTTTCCTCCTTACCTTATCTTTTTAGTCATCATTTCATTTTTCTTTTATTTCATTCCTTTAATGATGTCATGGATGACATTTGGAAGAGCACATAAAAATAAATCCAAAATTTGCAAAAGATGAGATTTGAACCCCTTCCCTCCAGCTCTCCACTTGATGCCATAACCTCTTTACCAATAGTTCATTTATGTTAACAATTTACTCACTTATTTCCATAAGCTTTGATGCCTCTTACTATCTCTCCTTAATAGGCTTAAACATAAACTTTCACTAAGGCCCAACTTGAACTCGAAACTTCATAGAACCCCGTAACTTTCTAAAATCACTTATCTAATAAGTCCAATTTACAATATTACCGTTCTCATATTCTCAAAACTTTTAAAACGCTTCTACACTCAAGGTCTAATAGGCCCAATTCTACTAAGCCCAAATTTGGGATGTTACAATTCTACCCCCTTAAAGAAATTTCGTCCTCGACATTTACCTGGTTGAAAGAGGTGAGGATATTGTTGCCGAATTACGTCCTCAGGCTCCCACGTAGCTTCCTCCGCTCCGTGATTACGCCACAGAACCTTAACCAACAACACAGTCTTCTTTCTTAGCACCTTAACATCACGGTCTAAGATTTTCACTGGTTCCTCCTCGAAAGACAAGTCTGGCCTTAATTCCACTTCTTCCACCGGTATTATATGCGACGGATCCGATCTATAACGCCTCAGCATAGAAACATGGAAGACACTATGAATCTGACTCAACTCCGGAGGTAATTCAAGCTGATAGGCCACTAGTCCTACACGCTTTAACATACGGTACGGTCTAATGAACCTAGGGCTCAACTTGCCCTTCCTTCCAAATCTGAAAATCTTCTTCCAGGGTGAGACATTCAGAAAGACCTGATCTCCCACCGCAAATTCAATATCCTTACGCTTCAGATCCGCATACGATTTTTTTCGATCCGAAGCTTCCTTTAACCGCGCTCGAATCACCTTTACCTTTTCTTCCGTCTCAGATATCAACTCAGGACCCAACAACTGTCGTTCCCCCAATTTAGTCCAACAAGTAGGAGTACGACACCTACGACCGTATAACGCTTCATAGGGTGCCATTTGGATACTGGATTGGTAACTGTTATTATACGCGAACTCTGCCAATGGTAGGAAATCCTCCTAACTACCTTTGAAGTCGATTACACAACCACGCAGCATGTCTTCCAAAATCTGAATTACTCTTTCTGACTGACCATCTGACTGAGGATGAAAAGCCGTACTAAAGTTTAACTTTAATCCCAAAACCTCATGTAAAGCTTTCCAAAATCGTGATGTAAACCTGGGATCCCTGTCCAATATGATAGACACTGGTACCCCATGCAACCTCACGATCTCAGATACATACAGCTTAGCCAATTTCTGCAGCGAGTAACCCGTACGAACTGGTAGAAAATGAGCAGTCTTCGTTAATCGATCAACTACCACCCAAACAGAATCTTTCTTAGTAGGTGTTAAGGGTAACCCACTAACAAAATCTATCGTTATCCGTTCCCATTTCCATAGAGGAATCTTTACCAGTTGCAATAATCCCGATGGTAATTGATGTTCCGCCTTAACTTGTTGACAAGTCAAGCATTTCCCCACAAATTCAGTAACCTCCCGTTTCAACCCTGGCCACCAATACTGCTCACGAAGATCCCGATACATCTTATTTCCTCCGAGGTGCATAGCATAAGGACTACTATGCACCTCCCGTAGAATCATTTGTCTCAAATCCGAATCCATGGGCATACAAACTCTTCCACGAAAACATAGCACGCCATCCTTGTTCAATCCAAAATCCCCTATTATACCACTTTCAACTTGTTGCATTAAATGACCCAACTTTTCATCTGATAACTGCTTTTCCTTGATTTGCTCCAACCACAAAGGCTTCACCTGAAGTTCCGCTAGTAGACTGCCATCCTCAAACAAACTGAGATGAGCAAACATTGCTCTCAACTCCGATACTACCTTACGACTCAACGCGTCTGCCACCACGTTAGCCTTTCCGGGATGGTACTCGATTGAGAAGTCATAATCTTTTAACAACTCCACCCATATTCGTTGTCTCAAGTTCAACTCCTTTTGAGTAAGGAGATACTTAAGACTCTTATGGTCCGTATAAATGATCGATTTCTCACCGTAGAGATAGTGCCTCCAAATCTTTAAAGCAAACACCACCGTAGCCAACTCTAAGTCATGAGTAGGATAGTTGACTTCATGCGGCCTCAACTGACGAGAAGCACACGCCACCACTTTCCCACTTTGCATCAACACACATCTAAACCCGTATGTGACGCATCACAGTAAATGGTAAACTCTTTTCCAGCCTCAGGTTGAATCAGTACTGGCGCTTCCGTCAAAATCTTCTTCAGTTTCTCAAAACTTTCTTGTTGTTTATCAGTCCACACATACGGTACTCCTTTTCGCAACAACTTAGTTAGGGGTGCAGCAATCAATGAAAACCCCTCAACAAAACGCCGGTAATAACCAGCCAACCTTAGGAAACTCCGAATTTCAGCCACTGACTTCGGTGGTTTCCATTCCAACACAGCCTCTACCTTCCAAGGATCAACTCTTATTCCTTCAGCTGACACCACATGCCCCAAGAAAGTCACTTCCTTCAACCAAAATTCGCATTTACTGAATTTGGCATAAAGTTGCTTATCCCGCAAAATTTGCAACACAATGCGCAAATGTGAGTCATGCTCTTCTTCATTCCTCGAATATACCAAGATATCATCTATGAACACCACTACGAACTGGTCTAGATAGGGTTGAAAGACTCGATTCATCATGTCCATAAATGCAGCTGGTGCATTGGTCAAACCAAATAGCATAACCAAAAACTCATAATGTCCATAACGAGTTCGGAATGCTGTCTTATGAATATCCGCCTCTTTAACCTTGAGTTGATGATAACCCGATCTCACATCAATCTTGGAGAAAATTGAAGCTCCTCTCAATTGATCAAATAGGTCATCGATTCTCGGCAATGGATACCTATTCTTGATCGTCAATTTATTCAACTGCCTATAATCAATGCACATACGCATCGACCCATCCTTCTTCTTGACGAACAAAACCGGTGCTCCCCACGGAGACACACTCGGTCGGATAAATCCCCGATCTAACAATTCTTGAATTTGAGCTTTAAGCTCCGCTAACTCCTTCGGCGCCATTCTATAAGGAGCAATGGACACCGGAGCCGTTCCGGGCAAAAGCTCAATACCAAACTCTACTTTTCGATCTGGAGGTAGACCCGGAAGTTATTCGGGAAAGACATCTGGAAATTCCTTCACCGTTCTCACACCTTCCACCGATAATTCCTTGGCATCTGAAGCACTAATGAAGGCTAGGAATGCTTCATACCCTTTCCGCACCATCTTTTCTGCTTTCAAAGCAGATACCACATTTGCCAAAAAGTTCCTTCGCTCACCAATCATAACTACCTCCTCATCATCCACAGTCCTTATCAACATCCGCTTTTCAGCACAATCCAATTGCGCCCGGTGCTTCACCAACCAATCCATTCCCAAAATAAGATCGAACTCGCCAAAAGGCAATTCCATCAAATCCGCCAGAAATATTTCTCTTTGGATTTCTAAGGGCACGTCTCTAAACAGTTTATTCACAATTACCGACTGTCCTAAAGGACTAAGTACCGTCATCTCTCTATCGGTAATCTCAGATCTAATATTCAGGTTTCCAAATATGGCACTAGCAACATACGAGTGGGTAGACCCGATATCTATCAAAGCAGTAACAGGTACATCAAAGATGAAGAACGTACCAGTTATCACATCAGGTGCATCGCCATCTTCCCGACGCCTAATCGCATAGACCAACCCCGGCTGTCTTGCCTCCGCGTTACCTCTAAAGCCATTTCCTCGACCCGGTGCACCTTGACCACGTCCAACACCATTACCACCACGACCTGGTCCACGGCCTCTCGGTGGCTGCTGATTGCCTCTAGCTGGCTGAGCATCAGGGTTATTAGCTTCTGGAGTCATATCAGTCCGTCGAGGGCAATTCTTATTGTAACACCCCAAACCCGGCCCATTTAATCCGACCGAATTTGGAATGCCATTGCGGAATACTTTCAAAAATATTCTTTCTTAAGAGTAAAACCGTTGAAAATTTGTTGAGTTCAATAAAACATTTTCATGACTCGTAATATTCTAAGTGAAAATCGAAGTTTATTATAAAAATATCGGATTCGAGCTTTGCGCGAGGAAATAAAACCGTTTGCAATCAACCTTTCATATTAGGGCATAATAATAACGATACTCAATAAATGGACTGAAATACTTTAGTGGGCCTTATTACAATACACACTTAATCACAATACGGATAATGTAAATATTTAAATTCATTAAACTAGAGATTCCTTTGCATGAAAATCCACTTTTGCATGGCCACCTTTGTATCCTCTTCGACCCGGTCCAAGCTTTACGCGCCACCTGAAAGGGTTTAATAAAAATAGAGTGAGTCACCAAGACTCAGTGCATAGTTAGACACATGTCCTCATGTATGGGCTTGGCCCATATCCTCACAATCCATATATATATATATATATATATATACAATTATGAATATGAAACTTTGAATATACAACTACAATTATACAATTTCGAAATCCAATCCACAAAGTGATTCACATATCTCTCTTTAGCAAGACTTATCTCTTAAGGTTGTGGCCAAGCCACTGATCCCATAGGAATCTCACATATCAATCAGTTCACTAATCATCAAGCACGAATGTAGCACGAGGCTAGCATTAGACCACTCACATAGTGTACATCACAATTCACATGCATATGTATATGTATCATGGCCACATATTACTCAAAGCAATTATACATCACTCGTCATCACATTATTTTACACATTCATCAATAATCAATCATTATCGCAATTCACTGACAAGTTATTGTCATAACCATTAACTTGATTATTCGATCACTTACCTTAGCCTTTATTTCGGCTAACATGCACATCTCATACATTTACATAAAATAATGCTTCAATACATATATCAAGCAAAAGAACAGTGCGATAACTACGCACCTGATTAAAGCGATATTCGATTTATCGATTCTAACATCAACTAAAGTCCCGAAGCTTCTGTTATTTATCGTTTAGCCCCTAGAACACACAACCGAAATCGGTCACATTTAGCACCAAAATGGCCTAAGGCCGAATGCCAAGAGTCATTTACCTAGCTTATTACGATCCCGAAACATCACTTGTTCTCGTAGATTTGCTCTCAAAGTCATCGAAGGTCCTACTAAAACGTTGTTAGAAACGGCTATTGCACAATCTATGAACAAAGCCCTTTGCCGAATATTATGCTTACCATTTACCTTGCTCATCAAAGTCCCTTAAGCACTTCAACTCCCGAAAAACTCTTTTCATGCTCCTTAACACTTTGCTACACAGAAAAAGAACACATCACTATGGCCTTATACACATTCGGCCACAACCAAGGTCAACATTAGGTTATTATCACAACCCAAAATATATCCTATAGCCGAAAGTAATACTTCCTTACCTTGCTGTATCCATTTTCAAAAGAACCCTTACTCCTTTAATGCTATCTCCTTTGACAAAACAATCGAAGAGACCACAACCACATAGTCGATAGCACCTTCAGTCAAGATTCGGCTAAGGTGTTCCAGCACTAATATTGGAGAGAAAAGTAAGATGCTAGGTGGTTCGGCTTTGGTTCAAATAGTAATAAAACATGTGGCTAATCAACAAGGTAAGCAAAATCTGATAGCCGAAAAACTCTCTAGTTTCTTCAAGACCGAAGCTCAAATTTGCTCTTTCATTCTCTCTCTCTCTCTCGGTCAAGAACACAAAAAGAAAATAAGAGGAAACAAAGCAACACAATGGCCACCTCACTTGTTACTTGAAAACTGAACATGCTAGACCTTGAAGCAACTCCAATTGGCCATGCACAAGAATGGGGAAAAGGAAAGACAAAAAGAAGTATTTGGCCATCCTTTTTGCACCACAAGACCGGCCATGCAAACATGTAGGGAGAAGGAAAGCAAAGCAAAAGGGATTCGGCACTCCTTCCTTACACTCAAAACCGAATTGAAGGTCCCCTAAAGGATTCACCATTTTCGGCCAAAAACCAATACAAGGAAAACCAAAAACAAAGATTAATTATTTTGGCCAAGCTTGCAACACATTGCCGGCCATGCTACTCTCCAAAGCATGCATCAAAAATTTCATTCCCCAAGCAAAGACCCATCACCTTAGAAAAGAGAGAAAGCTTTGTTTAAAACAATTCCCATCACTAATTTCCTTCCTCCAACAATTAAAATAATTAACCAAAACATACCCATGCTCCCAACGGCATGCTTCCCTCTTTTGTTTATTTCTAACCCCCAAAAATAATAATAAAATATACTATATAAAAATAAAAGAATAATGTTCTATGTTCTATTAAAATAAAGCAAACAAGCAGCTAATTTTTTTTTAAGCTGCATGCGTGCATGCATTAAATGCTCATGCTGCCATAAAGTTCCCACGCCAGTCTCAAAAAAGAAAGACCCAGGTGCAGCCCCCAGGTCTCGAACCCGAGACCTGGAGAAGAGTCCTCATGCTTCCTGCCATTCGATCCTTTGCGTATTTCGTGACAATAAACGCATAGAAATTCTTTTAAACCTTATTTTGCTTGGCTCCCTTCACTTTAGCGCTAAAAGCAAAATAGAATGCTTTAAGTGTGACTTCCAGGACTCGAACGCGAGTCCCCTTAAATGCAGCTCTCAGCCAAGTCCTTAACCACTCGGCCACGGTGAATTTCATGCAAATATCGCATTGTATTTTCTTTTTAAACCCTTTTTCCCGTTAGCTTTCCTTTATTCAAAAAAATAAAAACTCAGCCCGCGCTTCCAGTGCATCTCGAACGCAAGTTCTCGCGAAGGTACCCTGGCTGCAAGCGTCCTAACCACTCAGCCAGTGTTCAGTTTATGCTAACAGACGCGTTGTAAATTCTTTTAACCCTTACATCTCAAGTTTCCCTAAGACTTAACGCCCAGTAAAAATAAAAACACTCGCGCGCCTTCCTCAGGGCTCGAACACCCGACCTCATGGAGCTCCCCTGGCTGCAGGCGCCTCAACCACTTTGCTACTGGTGCGTTGATGTCAAAATCCAGCCACATTTTATTTTAAAGCCTCTTCAAAGCAGCGCCCTTTTGCAAAATAGAAATACTTTTGCCGCGCCTAAGACTCGAACCACTGACTTGCTTTGGCGCTGACTCTTAAGTGGCACACGGAAGCCACCTTGCTACTGGACTTTCATGTCCAAAACTTTACAAAATTTTTACTTAAGGCCTCCCTCAGCCAAATTTCACTTTTAACCCAAAATTTTCAAAATTTTCCAAAATAGTCCCTTTTTATTCTCGGGCTTTAGAGACTCCAAAAACACATAAAAATCACTCTTAAGGCCTACTAACACTCGAGTTATTTACCAAACTCGCAACCCCTATTTCGGGATATTACAATTCTACCACCCTTAAAAATAATTTCGTCCTCGAAATTACTTACGTACGAACATTCGTACATTTCAATTCACCATATATCAATCACATATACTCAATTATACACATATGCAAACACATTTCAAACTTTTTCACATTTAGCATTTACACATATGGCCAATTCTCCATAAGCATATTCAAGCTTAATTTCCATTACGGATGTCATACACATCAATGGTAAGATCAATTGCACATATTAAAATACTTACCGAAGCTTCAACTATATCACATCTCACTTAATTCAAATGGGAAAATACCAACTTATCTTATTCCTTGCAAATAGGAAGGACTTGTACTTACCCGAGCACTTAGCTTATGGTAATAAACATATTCCATCTTGTAAGTGATTCATGAATTCTCTAATATAACACATCACCGGCATTAAGCCTGCTAGGCATCGAAGCCTGAAATACACACCGGCACAAAGCCTGCTAGGCATCAAAGCCTGAAATATACACCGGCACAAAGCCTGCTAGGCATCAAAGCCTGAAATATACACCGGCACAAAGCCTGCTAGGCATCAAAGCCTGAAATATACACCGGCACAAAGCCTGCTAGGCATCAAAGCCTGAAATATACACCGGCACAAAGCCTGCTAGGCATCAAAGCCTGAAATATACACCATTTGAATCACATTACAAGCTGACCAAAATTATAAACCATATAATTCACATAACTTGTATTTATCACTTCAATTATATTTCATGATAGATAGTCTATCCACATATCACTTGTACTTATCACTTGAGTAATATTTCATGATAGAAAGTCTATCCACATATCACTTGTACTTTATCACTTCAATAACATTCCATGATAGAAAGTCTATCCACAGTTGGCTTTCACTATATTTATAACTAGGATTCCAACATGTACACAAGGTTATAACTAACCTTAACAATATTCAATTTCTTATAGACTTACACTTAAAACATTCTCAATTTCTGGTTCCAACACTCGCCGACACGGTATTTTCCACACCGAGCACAAGGACGGTCCCGATTTTCATAAATGGCTTAGTCACACTAGCTAAACTTTCAAGCCTCGGTCTTTTCCGAAGACCCTTAGACAATTTAGACAATTCAAAATTTCTTCCATCACGGTTCATATCCTTATCTCGGTTTTATCTCATCGAGTTCTTAATTTTTTCAGCTATCTTAGCTTTTTCGACTAACACAGCAATTTCCCGTTCCTGTTGAGGAACTATCAACAGTCTCAGGCCGTCTCTTAATCCGTCCTTAAACCGAACACATTATTCATGTTTTGTAGACACTACTCTTCAAGCATATTGGCTTAACCTTAGGAATTCAGTCTCGTATTTCGCCATGGACATTGAACCAGTCCAAAAACACATCTCCTCTGAGCATCAATGTAATAAGTACTGACATACTTCTTCTGGTATGCCGTCTTGACACACTCCCGAATGGGGCCCTCCACTGTGACACTATCCCGAACCGTGAGCCACCATTGATACGTCTGGTCGCGAAGTAGCGTCACCATTTCTTTCACTTTTCCTCAGGGCTCAGATCGAGCTCATCCATAACTCGTTTGGTTATTTCCAACCATTATTCAATCGTACTGGGTGCCACGTCTGATACATCACGGAACAAATCCGCTCCATTGGCTCAAAGTCGCTCGAGAACAAATTTTTGAGCTCTCATATTTCTCCCTCTCTAGCCACCATCTCTAAAATTTGCAGCGCAATACAGCATTATCCCTCGTCTGATCTTGCTGCTCATTATCAAAGGCTGGTGGTGGAGATGATACCTCATTATCAGACCCTTGACCCGATCTAACGAGTCCCGATACGGCCATTTTGTCTCGATCATGTCCTCTAGGACTCATCTCTTATCGCACAAACTGACTTAAAAGTTTTATGCATTAGGAATTTGTTCCACTGATTATTCGCGAACAATTTTATGGAATAAAGTATTTAGAAGTGGTTCTTTCGATCACACATAGGTTCAATTCAAGTTCGCTACTTCTTATTCAGAGAGTCACATACACGTTCATAGGCAGGGACACATTCCTTTACTACACTCTTATGGTCATTTCAGTTCTCAAGTCTTATGCACTTGTTTTCGAATAGATTAGTCTTAGGGTTCGATAGCCCAAAATTTCTAATCTACAAGCTCAATTATGCCCATACAATTCACATATTCAATATACCTCAATAGTCAAAGGTACTTACCAGGTGGACTTCGGGTCGGAGGTACAGGTGCCATGCCAGAACAAGCTCAAAATAGAAGTTCACATTTTGAAAAGCCCACTTTCGAAAACTATTTTCGGGCCCAAAACCTCAAAGTCGAGTTTTGAACCATGCTCTGATACCAAAATGTAACACCCCAAACCCGGCCCATTTAATCCGACCGAATTTGGAATGCCACTGCGGAATACTTTCAAAAATATTCTTTCTTAAGAGTAAAACCGTTGAAAATTTGTTGAGTTCAATAAAACATTTTCATGACTCGTAATATTCTAAGTGAAAATCGAAGTTTATTATAAAAATATCGGATTCGAGCTTTGCGCGAGGAAATAAAACCGTTTGCAATCAACCTTTCATATTAGGGCATAATAATAACGATACTCAATAAATGGACTGAAATACTTTAGTGGGCCTTATTACAATACACACTTAATCACAATACGGATAATGTAAATATTTAAATTCATTAAACCAGAGATTCCTTTGCATGAAAATCCACTTTTGCATGGCCACCTTTGTATCCTCTTCGACCCGGTCCAAGCTTTACGCGCCACCTGAAAGGGTTTAATAAAAATAGAGTGAGTCACCAAGACTCAGTGCATAGTTAGACACATGTCCTCATGTATGGGCTTGGCCCATATCCTCACAATCCATATATATATATATAATATACAATTATGAATATGAAACTTTGAATATACAACTACAATTATACAATTTCGAAATCCAATCCACAAAGTGATTCACATATCTCTCTTTAGCAAACTTATCTCTTAAGGTTGTGGCCAAGCCACTGATCCCATAGAAATCTCACATATCAATCAGTTCACTAATCATCAAGCACGAATGTAGCACGAGGCTAGCATTAGACCACTCACATAGTGTACATCACAATTCACATGCATATGTATATGTATCATGGCCACATATTACTCAAAGCAATTATACATCACTCGTCATCACATTATTTTACACATTCATCAATAATCAATCATTATCGCAATTCACTGACAAGTTATTGTCATAACCATTAACTTGATTATTCGATCACTTACCTTAGCCTTTATTTCGGCTAACATGCACATCTAATACATTTACATAAAATAATGCTTCAATACATATATCAAGCAAAAGAACAGTGCGATAACTACGCACCTGATTAAAGCGATATTCGATTTATCGATTCTAACATCAACTAAAGTCCCGAAGCTTCTGTTATTTATCGTTTAGCCCCTAGAACACACAATCGAAATCGGTCACATTTAGCACCAAAATGGCCTAAGGCCGAATGCCAAGAGTCATTTACCTAGCTTATTACGATCCCGAAACATCACTTGTTCTCGTAGATTTGCTCTCGAAGTCATCGAAGGTCCTACTAAAACGTTGTTAGAAATGGCTATTGCACAATCTATGAACAAAGCCCTTTGCCGAATATTATGCTTACCATTTACCTTGCTCATCAAAGTCCCTTAAGCACTTCAACTCCCGAAAAACTCTTTTCATGCTCCTTAACACTTTGCTACACAGAAAAAGAACACATCACTATGGCCTTATACACATTCGGCCACAACCAAGGTCAACATTAGGTTATTATCACAACCCAAAATATATCCTATAGCCGAAAGTAATACTTCCTTACCTTGCTGTATCCATTTTCAAAAGAACCCTTACTCCTTTAATGCTATCTCCTTTGACAAAACAATCGAAGAGACCACAACCACATAGTCGATAGCACCTTCAGTCAAGATTCGGCTAAGGTGTTCCAGCACTAATATTGGAGAGAAAAGTAAGATGCTAGGTGGTTCGGCTTTGGTTCAAATAGTAATAAAACATGTGGCTAATCAACAAGGTAAGCAAAATCTGATAGCCGAAAAACTCTCTAGTTTCTTCAAGACTGAAGCTCAAATTTGCTCTTTCATTCTCTCTCTCTCTCGGTCAAGAACACAAAAAGAAAATAAGAGGAAACAAAGCAACACAATGGCCACCTCACTTGTTACTTGAAAACTGAACATGCTAGACCTTGAAGCAACTCCAATCGGCCATGCACAAGAATGGGGGAAAGGAAAGACAAAAAGAAGTATTTGGCCATCCTTTTTGCACCACAAGACCGGCCATGCAAACATGTAGGGAGAAGGAAAGCAAAGCAAAAGGGATTCGGCACTCCTTCCTTACACTCAAAACCGAATTGAAGGTCCCCTAAAGGATTCACCATTTTCGGCCAAAAACCAATGCAAGGAAAACCAAAAACAAAGATTAATTATTTTGGCCAAGCTTGCAACACATTGCCGGCCATGCTACTCTCCAAAGCATGCATCAAAAATTTCATTCCCCAAGCAAAGACCCATCACCTTAGAAAAGAGAGAAAGCTTTGTTTAAAACAATTCCCATCACTAATTTCCTTCCTCCAACAATTAAAATAATTAACCAAAACATACCCATGCTCCCAACGGCATGCTTCCCTCTTTTGTTTATTTCTAACCCCCAAAAATAATAATAAAATATACTATATAAAAATAAAAGAATAATGTTCTATGTTCTATTAAAATAAAGCAAACAAGCAGCTAATTTTTTTTTAAGCTGCATGCGTGCATGCATTAAATGCTCATGCTGCCATAAAGTTCCCACGCCAGTCTCAAAAAAGAAAGACCCAGGTGCAGCCCCCAGGTCTCGAACCCGAGACCTGGAGAAGAGTCCTCATGCTTCCTGCCATTCGATCCTTTGCGTATTTCGTGACAATAAACGCATAGAAATTCTTTTAAACCTTATTTTGCTTGGCTCCCTTCACTTTAGCGCTAAAAGCAAAATAGAATGCTTTAAGTGTGACTTCCAGGACTCGAACGCGAGTCCCCTTAAATGCAGCTCTCAGCCAAGTCATTAACCACTCGGCCACGGTGAATTTCATGCAAATATCGCATTGTATTTTCTTTTTAAACCCTTTTTCCTGTTAGCTTTCCTTTATTCAAAAAAATAAAAACTCAGCCCGCGCTTCCAGTGCGTCTCGAACGCAAGTTCTCACGAAGGTACCCTGGCTGCAAGCGTCCTAACCACTCAGCCAGTGTTCAGTTTATGCTAACAGACGCGTTGTAAATTCTTTTAACCCTTACATCTCAAGTTTCCCTAAGACTTAACGCCCAGTAAAAATAAAAACACTCGTGCGCCTTCCTCAGGGCTCGAACACCCGACCTCATGGAGCTCCCCTGGCTGCAGGCGCCTCAACCACTTTGCTACTGGTGCGTTGATGTCAAAATCCCGCCACATTTTATTTTAAAGCCTCTTCAAAGCAGCGCCCTTTTGCAAAATAAAAATACTTTTTCCGCGCCTAAGACTCGAACCACTGACTTGCTTTGGCGCTGACTCTTAAGTGGCACACAGAAGCCACCTTGCTACTGGACTTTCATGTCCAAAACTTTACAAAATTTTTACTTAAGGCCTCCCTCAGCCAAATTTCACTTTTAACCCAAAATTTTCAAAATTTTCCAAAATAGTCCCTTTTTATCCTCGGGCTTTAGGGACTCCAAAAACACATAAAAATCACTCTTAAGGCCTACTAACACTCGAGTTATTTACCAAACTCGCAACCCCTATTTCGGGATATTACACTTATACTGATGGTCTTTGGAACCACATTTATAGCAGGCACCGGTTTTCCTCCAGCATTCCCCGGGGTATCGCTTCCCACAATCAGCACAGTTTCGACTCTGATTGGTAGTCACAGGTGCTCTAGCTTGAGCTGACTCATCATTTCGGGACCTCTTCTGGAACCTTTTAGCAGAGCCTGTGTACTTAATATCCCTCTTGCCTCTAACTCTTTCCCGGTTCTGGCGTTCTAAGTTCTTAGCCTCTTCGGCTATCTTGGCTTTCTCCACAAGCGAGGCAAAAGTCCGTACTTGTTGTGGGGCTATCAGTACCCGCAACTCATCATTCAGCCCATCTTCAAAGCGTACACAGCGCTCATCATCGGTCGATACTATAGTGCGAGCATAACGGCTCAAACGAAGAAATTCCGCCTCGTAGGTTGCCACCGTCTTATTTCCTTGAACCAAATTCAGGAATTCCTTCCTCCAGGCATCTACATAACTTGTCCCGACGTACTTCCCTTGGAAAGCAGCTTTGAAGAAATCCCAAGTAATCAATGCAGCCTCGGCGCCTTCTCGAACCGTAAGCCACCATTAATACGCCTCCTCCCTTAGCAAGGACACAGCCTCTCTCAGTTTCTGCTTGACAGTGCACTCCATATCATCCATAATCCGCTCTACAGCCTCGAGCCAATATTCTGCAACATTCGGAGCTACACCCGAGACACCTCTAAAAACCTCGGCACCACTTGATTTAAGTCGTTCTGAGATTGATCCACTGATTACTGGACCAGTTCTAACCCCAGTGACCCTTTCTAGGAATCGCAACATTACTTGAGTCAAAGCATTATCCTCTCTCGTATGATCATGAGATACAGTCTCACTCCCAAGTGACACGGGTGCATCCATTTCCGGCATAAGACCCGACGCTTCAGACGCCACCCTAGCACCTCGGCCTCTACCACGGCCACGTCTACCACGTCCACGTCCACGTCCTCTAGTGCTCATATTGAGTATTTTGGTTTAATCTGATTACAAGTTTTATGAATCAGTATACTATTTCAGCATTTATTAACGATATTTTATGAGATATAAGAGGTAAAGTTATTTTCGCAATCACTTCCTATAGTCTCAATCTATACCGTTTTCAACATCTAAAACTAGAAGTTCTAGAGTGTTCCTATGGTCATATCACAATAATAAATATTTAATATACAAATACTTACTTGACTTGGTGCCGGATGCTCGTGGTGCCATACTACCTTTAACACATAAAATCTAGAAATTTAAACAGTTTTTAAACAAAATTTGTTGTTGAACCCAAACTACAGCTGAGTTTTGAAATTGGCTCTGATACCACAAAATGTAACACCCCAAACCCGGCCTATGCGTTAAGACCAGACTTGGCATGCCACACAATTCGAACTTACGTCCAGTCATCAATGCTTTTAATGAAAACAATTTTTTAAAACGATTTTGAAGACAGAGTTTATCAAAAATCGAGATTTATTTGAAAACCATGACTTTAAAACATGAGAGTTTACCATTTGATTTTCAGAGAAATAATTGGTTAAAAACTTAAATAATTGGTTGAAATAAATCTATCCACAAATAAAAATCTATAAAAATAATACCAGAGGCCTTATTACATTGCAATTGAAATAGTACTTAGATAAAAAAAAATACTTAAAAGATGTTCAAAGTTTTTATAACTCATCATTCGTAGTATGGCCTCCACATGAAGTCATCCCCGGCCTAAGCCTCCATCAATTGTCATTACCTGAGAAGGGTAAGAAAACGGGGTGAGTTACTTAGAACTCAGTGTGTAACCCACTTACCGTGTCTACTGGGCCATAACCATATAAACATATATTTGGGCTTGAGCCCATTTACAAATGTGCATTATATAAATCAAATATAAAAATGCATGTGATATGCAATTCCCAACCATGCCTAACTTCCATCCGCTACACACCACCCGTACCAACCGTCACACCTGTGGGGATCAAGTCAACCCACCCCGCCAACACACCAATCGCAGGCATAAAGCCATTTTAAAAATTGTGGTTAAACCACCGAACTAGATTGTGGCAGAGCCACTCGAACTAGATTGTGGCAGAGCCACGCGAACTAGATTTTGGCAACAGGCCTTTCTTCTCTTCATCAATTTTCCCAACCCATGCAATCATGTATATATATAAAACATAACAATACATTTACATGATGAATTTTAACAAAAGGCCCATATATCGATCTAGCAGTTTTTTTTCAAATTTGCCCATATAGCAAATTATCAAATTGGCCCATATAACAATTTATCAAGTTGGCCCATATAGAAATTTATCAAGTTGGCCATATAGCAATTTATCAAGTTGGCCCATATAGCAATTATCAAGTTGGCCCATATAGCAATTTATCAAATTGACCCATTAAGGGTATTTTCGTAATTCGATCCATAAGGACATTTCGTAATTCAGCCCATTAGGGGCATTTTTGTAATTTGGCCCATAAGGGCGTTTTCATAATTCGGTAATCGTACCCACTAAGGGTAATTCGGTAATTTACCTTCTAAGGGTATGATGGTAATTTTCGCAACCTAGGCTTAATTACTAATTTGGGGCATAAAAATCAAAACTGTCCATCTGCGTCGTATTGACTAAATTGACTATAACTCGAGTTGGGAAACTCGAAATTTAGATCCGTAAATTTTCCCTGAAACTAGACTCATATAACTTCTTATTGTAAGTTTTCCAGAATTTTTTGCTTAGCCAATTAGTACAGTTTATTCTTCAAAGTATCCCTTGTTTCACTGTTTGACAGTTCTGCCTTCTCTTCACAAAATCTCAGATATCTTATTGTACAGAACTCAAATACTGGTTTTGTTTGATCCAAATAAAAATAGACTCAATAAGAATTCTAATAATATAGACCATGTCCCGTAATTATGTTTCTACAATTTATAGTGATTTTTCCAATTCAGAATAGGGGATCTCGAAATCACTCTAAACCAGTCTCACAAAAATCTAAAAATATCAAAATATACTAATCCTTTTCTTGCTCCGTTTCTTTTATAAGAAAATAGACTCAATTATCTTTCAATTCATATCTCCTTCACTTTCTAATTCAATTTCCACTATTTTTGGTGAGTTTTCAAAATCACGTCACTGCTGCTAACCAAAACTGTTTTATTGCAAAGTATGGTTACCACTACGAACATATGTACGCCCGAGTGGTCATAGATGCCGATTTCCGGTTTTCTTTGGTATTTCAACCAAATCACAGAACATTCATGTAAAATTTCAAAGAAGTGTGAGATTACATTCCATTTCAAACATGTATTTGGAAGGGTATGAGATTACACACCTAAGAACCACTCTTCGTTGCCCCTAGAACAATACCAACCAAAAGTTAGCCTCGAATTTCCAAAAGATTTCGTATCACTCACATTTGAATCACTTACCACTATGTCCGAAGGTAGAATATATCGAGTGATTTGTCCCTAAAATATATAGTCAATTATTTTAGATTATTACTCCGTTAGCAACCAATCGAATATTGAATAATATCAATAATCCATAAGAACTCCTTACCTTATTAATATTGGATCCGATTTCCCCCACTTGACTTATGGCTAGAATGATACACGGCCATCCACTTAGAGCACGATTTAATCGAAGAAAAGAGTGTCTACCCAAATGAGAAAGAATTTATGAAGGAGTGATTATGGATTGAGAGGTTCGGTATTGACTTGAAGTTGTGGCAATGATAGGAAAAGTTGGAGAAAAGAACACAAAAGGATGCCAAAAGAAAATTAGGCCTATCAAGCACCAAAAATCCTACCAAATGACTAAAACAAATTCAGCTACTCTCTCCTTCACCTCAACCGTCCATGCCTTTGCAAATAAGCCAAAATTTACCAACCCAAAACTTAAAAAAAAACCAACATGCTCCCTAATTCACTCTCCATCATTCCTTTTTTTTTTCTCACCTACTCCATTATTTCAAATTCCATCATTATTATTTTTCTTTTATTTCTTTTTCCTTTCTTTTTCCTTGTTTTCCTCCTTACCTTATCTTTTTAGTCATCATTTCATTTTTCTTTTATTTCATTCCTTTAATAATGTCATGGATGACATTTGAAAGAGCACATAAAAATAAATCCAAAATTTGTAAAAGATGAGATTTGAACCCCTTCCCTCCATGCTCTCCACTTGATGCCATAACCTCTTTACCAATAGTTCATTTATGTTAACAATTTACTCACTTATTTCCATAAGCTTTGATGCCTCTTAGTATCTCTCCTTAATAGGCTTAAACACAAACTTTCACTAAGGCCCAACTTGAACCCGAAACTTCATAGAACCCCGTAACTTTCTAAAATCACTTATCTAATAAGTCCAATTTACAATATTACCGTTCTCATATTCTCAAAACTTTTAAAACGCTTCTACGCTCAAGGTCTAATGGGCCCAATTCTACTAAGCCCAAATTCGGGATGTTACAATGTTTGCTCGCCTAAGTCTATTTGATGATGGGGGTCTGTTAGCTGAGTTGCAAGTTAAGCCGGCTTGAATCTATTAGATTCAAGATAAGTAATTAGGGGATGATTCTCACGTTTTGTGATTCTGTCAGGTAGAGAAGGGTGGTACGTATGATTTTGGGCTAAATAGTGATAGGGTTCTCTGTTTTTGAGGACGGATTTGTCTACCGAATGATCTTGATTTGAGACAATCCATTCAGAGGGAAGCACATAGTAGCCCTTATGCTATGCATCCTGGAGGAAATAAAATGTATTGGGATTTGCGGGAGGAAATAAACCTCATTCTCCCTTTTTCTAGTTGTCTTTCATTTTTCATTATTTATTTTTATTTTTATTTCCATTTTATTATTATTTTTTTCTTCTTCTTCTTATTCTTTATGATATTTAGATTTAGCTTAGGATACAATAAAATCAGACCGGCTGCTTCGAGGATTCAATTTCAAACGGTTCGAGATGCTTCCCCACGTTCACCACCAATCCTATCCGGATTCTTTTCATTGACTTCATCCAAAATTCAGGAAGTTTCACTGCTTTCTCCATCTTATGATTTTATGATTATTTGATATTATCTATCTTTGTACATTGAGGGCAATGTACAACTTAAGTGTGGGGGGGTTAATTACAATATTATTTGAAAATCCCTGAATTATGCCTTGTTTAAAAGTAAAGTTTCTCATACTATGATTAGAATGAAATTTCCCTGATTTATGGTTTTTATTGATATGTTTTGGATTAAGTCATTGATAATTGTGCATTGATGATTAAATTTAAAGGATACTAGAGAATTAAGCATGATAAGTTTATTTTTCAGAAATTTAAAATTTTAGGTTGTCTACCTGAATCTAAATGTTACCTTGAAGTTTGAAATTTACAAGGTTGACATCTAAAACCCATAATTTTTGTGAGATCTTGAGCCTTATAGAGCATACATTTTTTCTTGCTCACTTTATTGACTATGAGAGTGTAAACATTGATTTGTTATTCTAGAACTTGCATTGATTATACTTGTCGAGACCACACCTATGATTTGATATACCGAGATGATAAAGGCACCTAGATTTTAACCCACTTACTCCACTAAAAGCCTACCTTCATAATTAACCTCTAGTGAACCCCGTTGATCCTAACAACCCTTTCTATTGACTCACCTATTAATAACCCAAAAACCCCTTTGTATTTGTTACCACCCTTTCTTTTGACTACCCTTTAATCGAGATATAATTTGATTAGTTACCGAATTATATTATGCTATGAGCTAAATTCATTCAGTATTACTTAGTTTGTTCTAAAAATAAAAAAATTAAAAAAAAATCGAAGTATATTCAGTATTAGTGGTGAGCTTATACAGTTAAAGTTTATTTTTCAAAAAAAAAAAAAGAAAGAAAGAAAGAAAGAAAGAAAAGCTCGTATTGTTAGGATTATTATTAGTTGATGTAAATATTATTTCAGTATTCTTAGGTAGGTACTTGTCAATTCAATCTCGATTCTAACCTTCTAATTTCAGCCTTTATCCACACCTTAACCCTAGCCCCGTTACAACCCTAACAAAGACCTTTTGATCTGTTTATCATATCATATTTTAGTGGTGGAGAGTTGATTTGCATGCAAGCCTATGGGATTAACTTTTCATGTTCGTCTTTTGAGAGCTTGATTTTGAACCTTAAACACCTTGAGTGATTTGAGTGAATCTTTAGTGAGGATGTCAATCCTTGTCGATTTTGAATTAAAGGTAATTATTTAGATAAGGGGAGACACCTACATTTTTGTGCTACAAATGTATGACTTTGATTGTTTGAATCTTTATGACTCTTTGAGTTGAGTTATCCATGTATGAATTATCTTTGAATTATGATGAAACATTATTGATGAATACTATGAATCGAGGAAGTCTGTTTTAATTATGAGTTGAGAATTTTGCTTGAGGACAAGCAAAAGCTTAAGTGTGGGGGTATTTGATAAACCGTAAAAGTAACATATTTTAATCCCACATTTAGTATGCTTTTGGATGATTTAAGCCTTGATTCATATAAAAAGGTGCTCTTAATCCTTTCTTTTCATGTTTTATACTCAGGAAAGCATCCAAGGATGAAAAGAACGAGAAACAGGCTTAAAACGAACCAAATTGGGCCAGGAGAGAAATCGACACGGCTTGGCCCAAAACTAACACGGCCGTGCCTCATTAAAATTCCGAGCACGGCCTGGCCACGATCCACACGGGCGTGTGCCATGGCCGTGTCCCTGTCGCTGGAAAGAGCAATTTCATTTGGGAAAGGATACTTGGAGGCAAAGAAACACATTCCAAAGCCTATTCAAACACCCTATTAGGAATTCTACTTAAATTAGGATACTTAGGGGCCAAGTAAGGCATCACAGAGCCTATATAAACACCATAGGGGGCAACTTGAAAAGGGAGTTCGACAGAAGCCGAAGGCATCGAAAGGTAGGCCAAGGAGCCAAGCCGAGAAGGTCAGAGTTAGGGAATAACACGAGGATAGCCAGTTGATCCATCCCAAGAAGCCGGAGTTATGCTCAAGACGGCGGAATTCTCCTTCAATTCCTTCAGGGGGTTTTAGGAATTTCTTATGTTTTGTTTTATTTTTTCTCTTGCGATGTTTTCTTTATTCGTTATGAACTAAACCCCTCAGATACCTGAAGGGGATGAAACCTAGATGAATCTTGTTATTTGATTTTTAAGTTATATGATGAATTACTTAGTTTGTTCTTAATTATGTTGCTTAGTCCAAATCTAATGTGCTTAGGTGGAGGAGGAATAGACCCTGCCTAGGAGAAGATCTAACATAATTAAGCGGAGTTGATCGAACGCCTAGAGATAGGGTTACGAGATTTTGTCGGATTAGGGTGAAACCTAATATGGGAATCCATTGATCGATTTACTGCTATCCTAGGGGGTTATTATAAGCGAACGAGAGTTCCACTAATTAACCTAGGGTTAGACGTTATTCGCCTCGAGAGAGGGTTTAATATAGGTTAAGGAGTCTTACGAATCAAGCTAAGTAAATAGATCATAAAATTAAAGGTCAGATAACAAGTGGAGTCTAGGTGGATTCTTCCTGAGGGTGTCGTTGTGATCAATTGAGTTTCTTCAAGTTATTTTCCAATTCGCCCTTTTTGTCTTTGTGTTCCTAGTTTAGTTCTTGTCAATTTAGTGTAAAAACAATCTTCATTCTAATTTTAAGGTTAAATAATAAAGAGAAAGTTAGTATTAATACGTTTAGTTCCTTTAGGTTCGATAATCCAGTCTTGCCTAAGCTATACTATTATTCGATAGGTACACTTGCCTTTAATCGTTGTCAGAGTTAGTCTCCAGGTTTGATCATTCTTTTATAAATTTTTAAAGCTCTGATTGTAGCGATCAAGTCCCTAGGCTCGTAAAGTGAAATGTACTCAATTTCTTCAATACCCATGCTTAGTCGATCCTTATACATGATTATAACAGCCCATAATTTTCATTTATTCACATTTTTACACCATATTTTATAACTTTTACAAACAAGTCCTTTTAGCCATTTTCACCGAAAATCACTTAGCAAAAGTCGTTTATCATACACCAAACATGCATTTCTACCATTAGACATCGAAATACACAAACATCCATCTTGGGTAAAATTCTAGACCTTGACATCTCTTCAAATCGATGGTAGAAATAGAAAGATCGAGTTACAATAACTTCAAAAATGTAAAGAGCATTAAAAACGGGGCTAGAACGGACTTACAATCGAGCTTGGAAGCTTGAAAAACCCTAGCCATGGTTTCCCCTTGTGAATTTCGGCCAAGGAAGAAGAATATGGACAAATTTAGCTTTATTTTGGCTTTTTAATTCATTTTAATTACCAAAATACCCTTAATGAAAAACTTTGAAAACATACCAAACCATGTCAATTTTTGTCCACCAACTTAACCAATGGTATAATTAACATTGAAGGACCTCTAATATAAAATCTCATAGCAATTGGACACCTATAACATATAGAATTCAAGTTTTGCACTTTTTTTGTAATTTAGTCATTTTGACTAAATTGAGTGCCCAAACGTCAAAATTTTCGAACGAAATTTTCACGAAATGATCCCATAAAATTGTAAACCATAAATGTAACACCCTTAACCTGTATCCGTCGCCGGATTAGGGTTACGAGGCATTACTTGTCTAACCACAAGTCATTACACTTTTATAAACACTGTTATAATAATTGATGCATAATCAATCCATACTATCACGATTAAACATGTATTTCCATTTTAATAACAAGACGTTAACAAACATATCATATCACAAACAATATCATTAATATCATATAAGAGCAAATTTTCATTCAAATCGTAAAAATACTATTCATTTGGTCATTTTAGAAGCAAGGGCCGAACATGCATATGGTTATATATATATATGCAAAAGCTTTGCTAATTACCCTTATCACTCATTTACATTATCGGCCAATTCCTTATAAATGACATGATCATATTATTCAAAACCAAGCTCATTTATGGTCTAAAACATAAAAGATTAAATCCCTTATATAAACTTACTCATACTACGACTATATTTATTCCACCACATGCGCACCTTAACTACATGTTTACATCAATAATTTAGCCATCAAAACCTCATGGCCAAATACATTTGAACATCCAATGAAAAATTTAAAGTTCCTAATTAAGTCAATGTCATGGCCGATTATTTGCTGGAATATCCTACCATTTGATCATTAATAATTCACGTTCATTAATTACATATAAAAAGTATGACCTGGTTCTTTCATAACCTGTCTTGTAAATACACATATATAATAAGCATAAGGATATCCATCAACCAAAATGCATTATAAACCCTACTCAAACCAAGTTCATATACTCAAATATCACACCTAATATGATATGAAATAAACTTCCAAGATAAACTTATAATATGTCTGAACATATACAAATAATAACACCATAATCAAACATGACTAAACCATACTTAAGCATAAAAGTATAGCCATTTTCGCATGGCATTTATACACATGTACACACCATTCAAAAACAAACCAAAAGAGACATAGTCTATACATGCCATAACTCCAAAAGTTCAACTAAAGGTACCAAAGATAGTTGATAGTGTGATTAACTTTGACGATGATCCTCGAGCTCGAGCTTAGACTTCAAGATCTATAAAATAATCAAACAAACACGTACAATAAGCTAACATAGCTTAGTAAGTTATAAGCAAAGGTAAAATATACAACTAATCTTTATACAAATTTTAATCAATCCAACTTGATCATCAATGAACTCGTAAATGCAAATACATATAGCATGTTACCATTCAACAATTACCATATTCAATAGGTCTCAAAACTGAATACTAACATACCATTTATCCCTTTCAAACAAGATCAAAGATTAATGATCACATCTCGATACTATAATTTCATATACAAGAACAACTTACCTCTTTAGTACTAAGTTACTCAATTATCATGCATCACTTACCTATGTATCACTTCTCGGATATCTCCATTCATTGGTTTATGTCTTTGTAAGATCCGTAAATCCGCACACACAGTGCAATTCATGTAACGTATCACACACTTAGTGCCGTTACTTGAGAAAGAGCACACATAGTGCCATTTACTAGTAATGTATCGCACACTTAGTGCCATTACTTATTTTTCTGCACACATAGTGCCATTCGACCGATTTCGCACACACAGTGCTCGGTATTTAAGCTCGCACACATAGTGCTCCTTATCCGATCCTTCCTTTGTTCATAAGAACATTTATAATTCCATTTTCATTCATATTTATGTATATATTTAAATGTTCAACAACAACTCAATTCCCCTATCACATACCATTACATTCGGCACACTCAATACACATATAAATATATATTCACTTATTCAAATCAATCATCTCTCTCATTTCATTTTCACATTTAACTATCTCTTAATTCATGCATATAAAATCAAACAACTCAATTAGTCAAAGTTTATTTATACACATACCAAACCTTACATTCGACCAATTCATACTAATTTCAATAACACATTCAGCACTTTATAACTTAAAATACTTACCACCATTTAACATATGCATATAATATAGACTAGAAATTAATTCAACCCAATTGCTTTAAAACTTACCTTGAAAATTGACGGTTTAGGTTTTCTGGGTATTCGTTCAATTTAGTTTTTCCCCAATCCAATCTCGTTTCTTTTTGTACTTGATCTAATCATTTCAAAATGAGCTCATTCAAATAGAATTTCATTCATTTTAGCCCAAAACACATAATTGAACAATTTACCAATTTTATCCCTAACATTTTGCACTTTTACAAATTAATCCAATTTTCACAAAACACAAAATATGCTAAATTTGCATATATTAAGCTAGGGCTGAATGTTCACTAGGCTTATACAAGTCTCCATATTTCATAAATTTCACAATCTAGCCCCTCAATTTACTATTTTTGAAATTTAGTCCTAAGTACTTAATTTAATCAAAATTTCTAATACAAAATTTAATAATCTAACACATATATTTTATTTAAAGTCATCAACCATCACAAACACAAATTTCCATCCATGACCGAACATCACACATACATCAAAATCAAAAATTCTAAAATGGGTCGGATAGTATTCGAAGCAACGATCTCAAAAACGTAAAAATTATCAAAAACCAAACTCAAATACATACCTTAATTAAACATGCAAGGGGCCAAATGGTTGAGAGCTTAAGTTCTTCTCTTTTCTTTTGTTTTCAGTGATGAAGAAAGAAATGGGATGAATAAAACATGTTTCTTTATTTTAATATTATTAACATATATTATAATATAACATTTTTAACTTATAATTATATAATATATAAAAACATGTTGTCATGAAAATAAAAACCAAATGCCGCCCACTAACATGCTAAATGGTAAATTTCCAACCTAAGTCCACATATAAAAGAACTCAAATCAATTTAACCACTCAATTAATAAAATGCTACTTTTACCACTTATGCAATTTAGTCCTTTTCTTTAAATTAAACACACAAACGAGCAAATTAATTCACGAAATTTTTGCACATGCTCACTCATAATACATAGACACAAAATATATTATAAAAATATTCTATTGACTCAGATTTGTGGTCCCGAAACCACTGTTCTGATTAGGGTCATAATCGGGCTGTTATAACTCTCCCCCTTAAGGGATTTTCGTCCCCGAAAATCTTACCGATGAACAAATGTGGGTAGCGTTCTTTCATTGAATCTTCGAGTTCCTAGGTTGCTTCCTCAACCTCGTGCTTATGCCACATAACTTTAACCAACGATATTTTCTTATTTCGTAACTCTTTTACTTCACGAGCTAAAATGCAAATCGGTTCTTCCTTATAAGTCAAGTCAGGCTGAATTTCAATCTCTGACGGGCTAATCACATGAGAAGGATCGGATCTGTATCGTCGAAGCATTGATACATGAAAAACATTATGAATCTTGTCTAGTTCAGATGGCAACATTAGTCTATACGCAACTGGCCCGATACCTCGGATCACTTTCACTTTCTGTTCAGTCTCTTTAATTAAATCAACCCCGT
This sequence comes from Gossypium australe, assembly GCA_005393395.2. Taxonomy (NCBI): domain Eukaryota; kingdom Viridiplantae; phylum Streptophyta; class Magnoliopsida; order Malvales; family Malvaceae; genus Gossypium; species Gossypium australe. Next base: position 123,236,161 of record CM016616.1, read on the forward strand.
GTATCTTGCTTTCACTTAGCTCGGTCCAATATAAAGGTGTGCGACATTTACGACCGTACAAAGCTTCATAAGGTGCCATTTTGATACTCGATTGGAAGCAATTATTGTACGCAAATTCAATCAAAGGCAAGTATCGTTCCCATGTACCCTCAAATTCAAGAACACAACATCTCAACATATCCTCGAGTATTTGAATAACACGTTCGGATTGGCCATCCGACTGAGGGTGGAAAGCAGTACTGAAGTGCAATTTAGTACCTAGAGCATCCTGCAGTTTCTTCTAAAACCACGATGTAAACCTCGGATCTCTATCCAAAACAATAGAAATAGGCGCAATCGTACGATTTGAGAAATGTACAATTCAACTAACTTATCAAGCGAGAAATCCATTCTTACAGGAATAAAATGGGCCAATTTCGTCAATCTATCAACAATAGCCCAGATTGAGTCTTTCTTGCTCGGTGTCAACGGCAACCCAGATACGAAATCCATCGTGACTCGATCCCATTTCCACTCGGGTACCATAATTGGCTGAAGTAATCCCGATGGCACCTGATGTTCGGCTTTTACTTGTTGAAATATCAAACATTTCGACACAAAGTCTGCAATATCTCCTTTCATACCGTGCCACCAGTAATGCTGTCTCAAGTCATTATACATCTTCGTACTACTTGGGTGGATTGACAATTTACCATTATGAGCTTCATTACAAATCATTTAAATCAATTCAGGATTCTTAGGCACACTACACCAAAACAGACTTTTAGCGGCGTTTTAATGAAAAATGCCGCAAATATTATGCATTAGAAGCGTTTGAAAGAAAACACCGCAAAAAACTGAGCAATAGCGGCGTTTTGGAAATAAACGCCGCTAAAAAGGATAAATAGCTGCGTTTTTTACCCAAACGCCGCTAAAAAGGATTAGCGCGTTTTAAAACGCCGCTAAAATCTGAGCATTAGCGGTGCTTTTTAAAACGCCGCTAAAGATCAGAGCATTAGCGGCACTTTTACAAAATCACCGCTAAAGATCAGAGCATTAGCGGCGCTTTTACAAAAACGCCGCTAAAGATCAGAGCATTAGCGGCGCTTTTGTGAAAACGCCGCTAAAAGGTTTGATCTTTAGCGGCGCTTTTGTAAAAACGCCTCTAAATGAAGAATATTAGTGGCGCATAGCCTAAAACGTCGCAAAGATTAACCAATACGACGGCGTTTTGTAGTTGAGCTATAGTTGCTAGATTTAGTGGCGTTTTTTCTGTAAACACCGCAAAAAGCATGTCATTATCTGCGTTTTTTTAAAGTACGCCGCAAAAATAAATAATTTAAGGGTTATGGTTTTAGGGGTTGGCTATTAGGCTTTAGGGGTTAGTGTTATTAATAAAAAATTAATTTATTTTAGGGTCTATGTAAGGATTAACATTCTATTTTAATTACTTTTGTCTCTTATAAAATTATATTTAGGGTTTACCCACTACAAGAAAATAGACTTTATATATATATTATAGTTTAAATTATTTAATTTCTTATATATATTAAAATTATAATTATAGTTTAAATTATTTTAGAGATAATAGATAGCTTATATATTAAAATTAAAAAATTGGTAACCCATGCATCTGTAGAGAAACAAAATTAATTAGTAATTGAAAATGTTATTTAAATTTCCTAAATATTGAAAGAATATATATATTCAAAATTTATCTAAATAATTTAGGGTTTAAGGTTATAATTAATGGTTTAGTGGTTTGTATGGGCTGATAGAGTTTCGAGTTCAGCATTTTTAGTGGCGTGTTTAGAGTTTATGGTTTACGGTTAGTCTTTGGGTTAGGGTTATGGCATATAAAAATATATGCTATATATAAAAATGGTGAGATTGCATTTTTTACTTACAAATTAATTTTAGCCCCTAACAAAATCTAATTGTGCATCTGTTTATCCCTAAACCCTAAACCCTAAATTTTAAACGGTCTAAACCCTAAACTCTAAACCATAGATCTAGATTCTAAACCCTAAATCATAACTCTAAATACTCAACCATAAACCCCTAAACTACAAGCACTAAACCATTAACCATTAAACCCTAACATTAACCACCGCTAAATATATATAAGAGTTGCGGTTTAGGGTTTAAAGTGTATAATTTAGGGTTTAGATGTTGTAACACCCCAAACCCGGTCTAGAAGTTAGGCCCGAATCTGGCATGTCACATGGAAGTGTTTTTTTTTTTAAAACCATCTTGACGATTGTTAAAAACTTGTTTGAGAATTACAGCCTCTTTGTTAAAACCCAAAACACTTAAGCAATTGTTATCTACTTGAAAACGTAATTATCTTAAAAAAAAACCTTTTTGGTTGCGAAAACATATTTGAAATAAACAATTCACGAAAATATGACGTTTGGAAATAGAGTTGTAGAAGCATTTTGAAAACATTGCGGAAACGTAGATAATGTAACACCCCAAACCCGGTCTATGCGTTTAGACGAGATTTGGTTTGTCACACCAAACATACTTTCGTTTCTTTTCAAGATTTACGATAAAATAATGCTACAAAGACTTTTGAAAATCGAGTTAAAATGTAGTACGAGGTTTTAAAAAAAATAATTTTAGAATATACTTGTTTAAAACTTATCTTAAATAAAAATGTTTATCGAAACTTTAAAACTTTGTAAAAGAATTTGGAGGAAAATTTTTAAAGAAAATCATTTAATTGTCAAAATATTAAATAAACGATATTTTTAGGAAAAACCATTTGATTTAACATAAACCCATAATTAAAGTCTCAAAATAAAAATATAAAACCATCCACACAATAAAATTCATAAAACATACTTAGAGGCCTTATTACATCAACCCAATAATAGCAATTAAAATAAAAACTTAAATAAAGTCATAGTTTATAAAAACCCAAATTCGTAGTATGGCCTCCACCAAGTCATCTCCGGCCCAAGTCCACGTCAATTTCCATTACCTGAAATGGTTAATAAAATTGGGTGAGTTACAAAGAACTCAGTGTGCAACTCACTTACCACCATTTTTGGGCCAGATCGTCAAGATATCATGCTGGGCTTGAGCCCATTTACAGAATTCAACCATACATCATAAAATAACATAAAAAAAAAAATGCATGTAAAATGAATTTCCCAAACCAACCTAGTATCCATCCGCTATCACCCCCGTACCAACCAACACACCTGGGGATCAAGTCAACCCACCCCGCCAAACACACCAATCATGGCTTAAAGCCCTTAAATAATTTTGTAGTGCACTACCGAACTAGATTGTGACATTGTCACCGAACTAGAGGCATTTAGCCGAATTTGTGGCAGAGCCACCGAACTAGAGGCATTGAGCCATATTGTGGCAGAGCCACCGAACTAGAGGCAATGAGCCAAATTTGTGGCAACTGGCCATTCTTCTCTTCATATAACCCACCCCATGCAATCATGCGTATATAACAAAATATAATCACATAACAGATTTTAATTATTCCATGACATCGGTGGGTTATCAATAGATATTTCATTAGGCCCATATAAACAATTTAACAACTAGCCCATTTAGTAGTTTAGTGACTTTGGCCCATTTAGCCCAATTTATCGAAACAGAGTATTTTCGGCCCATTTAATCTAACTAGAGCATTTCGGCCCATTTATCGAACTAGAGTATTATCGGCCCATTTTATCGAACTAGAGTATATTCGGCCCATTTTATCGAACTAGAGTATTATCGGCCCATTTATCGAACTAGAGTATATTCGGCCCATTTTATCGAACTAGAGTATTATCGGCCCATTTATCGAACTAGAGTATTATCGGCCCATTTTATCGAACTAGAGTTTTATCGGCCCATTTATCGATTTAACAGTTTTTCGCATATTTCTCGGTTTAACCGTTTGCATGCATTTTCACAAAAGTATCAATTACTATATAATTTCCGGATTTACCATTTTTACGATTTTATCGCAATACTTATGATTAGAAATCTAACCCGAAAATGAGTGTGAATTTACACACCTGGTTATGGAGAGAATTAAACTTTCCCGCTCTTCAACACCTATACGTATTGTGTTAATTAAAACACTATAATCTATAATAAAACTGATCTAAATATAGCGATCTAGAAATTTACCCTCGGATTTTCGTAAGACTTCTACTTGCGATTTCTCTCCAATTGATGGTTCGCTAACCGAATCGAATCCACGAACAAATAATGGTTCGGGAGTACGAACGACTTCAAATAATTGATTTTCCTCGGTTGAACGTCCGCAACCCGGTGGAAAATCCCGGATTCCTGAAATAGTCCTTTGCTTGTACTTAGGGGGAATAACAGAACCTCCCTTCTTCCGAAGGCTAAACACCGCCCGTTTCTTCCCTATTTTGAATGTCACGAGAATCGATTCCTATGCTTTGTCACCCACAACTTCTTGATTCCAACTTTTCGTTATCGCACTATATTCCACGTCGAAAAGAAAGGATTCGAGAATAGTATGGATTTAAGGAGGATTCGGCTATGAAAGATTAAAGAGAAAGGGAAATAATTTGGCTTATGAACACCTTAGCATTCGGCCATGAAGGTGTAGGTAAAGAGAATTTCGATTGAAAAGAATAAAATAGGAGAAAGATGGTGATGATTGCTTGATTTCAAAGTGAATAGGAAAAAGAAAAGAAAAAGATGAGCTTGAGAAAGAGATGAATATCGGCAATGGTAACAAGAAAAGAGAAAAGGAATGGCTTTTGATGTATGAGGTTTCGACACTCAAATGAATAAGGCACAAAAGAATACCAATTGAGTGCAAAATGACCAAATGGTCAAAAACTTTAAGACTTACCAATGTTCAAATTCGGCCAAAGGGAGAAAAGGTTGAGAGAATTTCAAAACTTGCACAAAACAAAAAAATGACCAAAACAAAAACTAAAACTCTAGCCAAAACTATCACCAAAATTCGGCTCCCCCCTATAGCCATATTACCGTCCAAGTACATGGTCTTTAGGCCAAGATATTGTTTCCAAAAATACTTCCTTGATTCATGCCTCATATCTTCACATTTTCCTTATTCTTTTGATACCCTTCCTTAAGTTCAAAATTTCCTTATTCCTTTGATATTTTAACCAAAAATAACAAGTCAACACCTTCCATAAAAGCTCTTGGCCGACACTTGCTATATTGGTGCATAAAAATTCAAAAAAAATTCACCTAGATGCTAAACATGGGATTCGAACCTTCAACCTCATGCACAAGCTCATGCGCCATCACCACTTGTCCAATAACTCATATCTTCACTTTGACACTTAAATTAATTTATGTGTCAAAGTCACTTAATCCACTTCCAAAAATAATTTCTCAAAATAATAATATTCCATCTAATAAAATTTAATCCTTCTTCAGGACTATACTAACCACGAAAATAAATCAGAAAATTTTACTTTCTAGAATAATTACTCAAAGCACACATAGAAAATAAATTACTCAAATTTTCAGGGTGTTACAGATAAAATACAAATATTTTTGAGAGGTTGATTGATGAGTCGAAAATCGAGGTGTGAACTTTAACCGTGACTTTTGAAAATGTCGTCGATAATTTGAAAGAGAATTTCCGAGTTAAATCATTTGTAAAAGTTTGTTATGAAAACCATTTGTTAATCTATTTTGGAAAACCTTTATTTAAGACTTTAGAAAAATCCCCATTTAAAACAATTCGAGCAAAATACTAAGTACGACAAAAACATAAGCAAAATAAAAATATCCCAGAGGCCTTATTACAACATAAAACCCAAAATAGTAAAAGTAATAAAGTAAATGTAAATGGAAATCTAAAGTTCAAAGCACCATTTCTGAAGTATGGCCTCCACCGAGTCATCGATGGCCCCAAGTCCTCATCACTGAGCGTTACCTGCAAGGGTTAAGAAAGGGGGGTGAGTTACAAGAACTCAGTGTATAATCCCCTTACCGTCATCCACTGGGTCTAAACCCATTTAGCAAAAACTTGGGCCTGAGCCCATAAAACAATAACTTGGGCCGAAGCCCATTTACAATAATAATGTATCAAATATAACATGTGTATGAAATGCAATTCCCAAACCAAACCTAGTAATCCATCCGCTACACACCACTCGTACCAACCAACACACCTGTGGGGATCAAGTCAACACACCCCGCCAACACACCAATCGCAGGCATTAAGCCATTTATAAAAAATGTAATTGTGGACAAGCCACCAGAATAACAGAATTTACGTGGCATTGCCACTATACAGATTTGTGGCAGAGCCACCAAAATTATGTGGCAGAGCCACCAGGACTTCTCTTCAATATTATCCCATCCCATGCAAAATCATGTATATAATGCATAACAATTCATGATTGTTTTTATAATAACAACAGTAATTTATTTGGATATTCATTATCAAAAGTGCTGCCCATTATAACAAATTATCAAATCAGCCCATATAGCAAATTATCAGATTGGCCCATATAGAAAATTATCAAAACGGCCCATATAGCAAATTATCAGATCGGCCCATATAGCAAATTATATCAAATTGGCCCATTAAGGCAATATATCAAATCGTCCCATTAAGGCAATATATCAATTTGTCCCATTAGGGGCATTTTCATAATTTGGTAATTTACCCACTAAGGGTAATTTGGTAATTCGCAACCTAGACTTAACTACTAATGCGGGCATAAAAATTGAAACTGTCCATCTGCGTCATATTGACTAAACTGACTATAACTCGAGTTAGGAAACTCAAAATTTAGATCCGTAAATTTTTCTTGAAACTAGACTCATATATCTTTCTACTATAATTTTTCCAGAATTTTTGACTTAACCAATTAGTACAGTTTATTCCTCAAAGTTTCCCTTGTTTCACTGTCTAATGATTCTGACCTCTTTTATCTTATTTTCAAATATCTCACTGTACGGTTTTCATATACTGCTCCCACTTATTTCTAATGAAAATAGGCTCACTAAGGAATCTATACATATAAATTATAACCCATAATTCACTTTGTACAATTTTATATGATTTTACCAAGACAGATTAGGGAACCACGAAGTCATCCAAAACCAGTCTCACTAAAATTAAGATATCTCAGAATATAAGAGTCCTTTTCCTTTTTCGTTTCTTTTATATCAAAATAGACACGGTAAGATTTAATTTGATATCTTATTCACTTTCTCCTATTTTTCATGGTTTTTCAAAATCACGTCACTGCTGCTGACCAAACTGTTTCATTGCGAAATATGGTTACTACTACGAACATACGCACGCCCAAGTGGTCACGGATGCCGGTTTTTGGTTTTCTTCGGTATTTCGACCGAATCATAGAATATTTCATGCAAATTTTCAGAGAAGTGTGAGATTACACACCATTTCAAACACATATTCGGAAGGGTACGGGATTACACACCTTATTTGGATTTCCTAAAAAACACTCTTTCGTTGACCCTAGAACAAATTCCAACCAAAAGTTAGCCTCGAATTTCCAAAAGATTTCATACCCAATGTATTACTTACACTTGAATCACTTACCACTATTCCCGATGGATTAGCAAATAGAATATATCGAGTGATTTCGTCCCTAAAACATAATCGATTAGTCGAAACTTCAATCCGATTTGCAACATAGCCAAATAGAGATATAATGAAAAATCCAAAAAATGAACCCTTTACCTTAATGATGATAGATCCGACTTCAATCGATTGACTTAAGAATAGAGAGGAATCAGTAAGAATGTGCTTTACGACCGCACACACTTAAACACTACGAGAGGAAAGATGATCACGTTTAGAGAAAATAGAAGAAATGATGTTTTCAGTTAAGAAAACCATCCCAAGACAGGGGCACAAAATTCGGCATGGAGACAAGAAAATACAATGATAGAATAGAGCCACTTACCGATTTGATCAAAGAAGATGTGTTCAACTCATAAGATGGAGAAGGTAAGATGATTGAAATTCGGCTATCAAAGAGAAAAGAAGCAAAGATTCCTTGAGGGTTTCGGTCAAAACAAGAGAAAAAGATGCTCTCCTTTTGGCTTTGGAGTTTTCGGCAAAGAGAAAAAAAATTGGAGAAAGCATAAGACACCAAAATGCTAAGGAGAAAACAACCTCTCAAGCACCAAAAATTTGCCAATTCCCATAGAAAATTCGGTTATCACAAAACCCTCTCCCAAACCATTATCATCTTTTCCAAAAGATGAACATTAACCAAATGAAATCTTTCCAAAACACCTTCCACACTATATGCCAACATGTCCGTTATCCTTCCTTTTCTTTTGATTCTTTCCTTCATTATCCCTTATCTTCCTCCTTACCATAATCCTTAGCCACCTTTCCATAATTTAAACCATGGCCGACATGGATGAATAGCATAAAAAAAATTAATCACAAATTGCACTAGATGAGATTTGAACCCCTTCCCTCCATGCTCTCCACTTGATGCCATAACCTCTTTACCATATGCTCATTTATGCTAACAAAATATGCATTTATTTCCTTAAGCCTTGTTGTCATTTACCTTCTCTCCTTAAAATGCTTAAACACAAATTTTGCTAAGGCCCCAATTCAACCCTGAGCCTTCTTAGAACTCCGTAACTTGCCAAATTCACTTAACTAATAAGTCCAATTTGCAATAATGCCATTCTCTTGTTCTAAAAAATTTTAAACACTCCTACGCCCAAGGCCCATTGGGCCCAATTCTTCTAGGCCCAATTTCGGGATGTTACAGAGGCAGGTGTGTATAATGTAGGGTTTTAGGATTTAGAGTATGAGAAATTAAATTATAAACTGTACAAATTAGACATATTGTTAGAAACAAAACAAAATTAATTTAAAGGAATCTAATTAATAATTAAACTAAAAAAATTATTAATATTGAAGGTATTAGCGGCGTTTTTGAGCAAAAACGCCGCAAAAAGCATATTAATAAACAAAACGACGCCGTTTACTTGGAGGCTTCAGCGGCGCTAGATATAAAAACGCCGCAAAAGAGTAGTATTAGCGGCGCAAAAAACTATTAACTTTAATTGAAGCGGTGCCGTTTTCTATAGACTGTTAGTAGCACTTTCTATTAAACGCCGCAAATAACAGAACCATTTTATTGAAATGACGTCATTTTTGTTGGGGATTTTAGTGGCGCTTTTTGAAAACACCACAAACGGCCAATTTTCTTTAACAAAACGGTGTCGTTTTTCTTTCTCACTTAATATCTCTGGTTACCCGAGCCATCCCCCCTCCCCTCCAAAATAGCAGACCTAATCCCTAATTTCTCCCCAAAATCCCCTAGCCCTCTCATGCTAAAAACCCGACTGGACTGCCGCTGCCTGTGTCCTCTCTGCTCGTCACTGTCGCCGTCGCCCTTCTCTGCTAGTAAAGCTTTTATTTTTAAAGTAATATGGATCCAATTCGAAGTTTTTATTTTTTATGATTAAATGTTTGCTGGTAAAGCTTTTGGTTCAGTACATGAATTCATATCTTTTTGGGTGATTTTGCATTAAATAATCTCTCTAAAACAATTAAATGTCCTGTTTTATAACTTTTTTTTTGAATAAAACTGCAAATTTTTAAAAAAAATTTGAGGTTTTGGATATGGGTTTTGACTACATGTAAGTGTTCGTCCCTGGATCTGGAATTTTTAATTGTTTTACCTAATGTATGATGCTATTCTGGATTGTTACAATGGATTTTGATTTTTTTGGATATTTATTCAATTTTTTAATGTTTACAATCTACTCTAAATCATTGCTAATCGTTTCCATTTCTTTCCTGATGATTGGACTTTGTTTTATTGTAGTAAAGTGTGCCCCCCATTTGTAGAAGCCGAACTCTGGTTCGAATCAGCTGGAAGCTATCCGCCTTCGCGTAAGCCTAGTTATGTTACATACTTATATTTCTTGTCTGTTTATCCATGGCGTGAGTGGAGAAATATTACGGATAAGTTTATATTAGATTGTCTTAACTACACTGCGATTTTTACTTGTGAGCAGCACTAGCAAAAGCCCAACAACAAGTGCTTGATCGACAAGAAAGGGATTATATTATTAGCCAAGTTACTGCTGCAAAAGGTAATGCATAAATTTTAATAACTTTCTGAGGAGGGCTTATATATTTGCATAGCATTGTTACTTGAAATTTTATTAAAAAATCAGAAAACTTTTGTTGAAGAATAGAAATTTGTTTTGTTTTCACTATATTTATGATATAAAGAAAAGGTAACAATTTAATGATATTAGGTACCTATATGAGCATTTACTGATAAAAAAAAATCAATTAGATTTTTTCAGTAACGAAAATCATTGTTGACTAATTTGACTGTTAATAGATGTTGATGTAGTTAACATAAATAACGATAAACTAACACATGACACCACGGAAATAAATATATTGACATGGCATGCCCTATTAACATATATTTATAAAAAAAGTTATAATCCTTAAAAAATTATTTTTTTAAAAAAAATTACATATAAAAAGAATCTAGACATGTGATCGTCTAAGTTTGATTCAATGTGTAATACATATACATATATTTGTATAAAATTTCATATTACTGTTTTCAATTTACGTTTAACAAGTAACCTATGATTATCTTCATATGTATTTGTTACAGATTGAGAAAGGTATCCGTACTTTGAAAGTGAGTAGAATTGAAGAGGACTTAGATCGACTACTGAAGTGGCTATTTTTTTCTTTCAGTCAAAGAATGTGAGCATTAGTTCTTAGTAAATAGCATTTTGTAATTAATCATTAGCATTTGTTAATTCATATGTTGTTTGTATTTTAGTTACTGCTTCCTACTACTCCTGCAACTGTTGGATTGGATTTGGTGGTAATAACTTAACAGGTAAAAAATCATTATTATTCTTATTTATATTCATTATGCTGATTTATATTCATTATATTCATTCTTAGAAAATGCATGCTTTTTTTTTTTTCTGGCTTGCCAAACCGGAAATGAAGTTTGTCTTGGATCACAAGATAAATAAAGACATTACAATAAGTGTCTGAAAATATTATTAGGTTCTGTCTATCTATTTAGGATATGCAGTTCAAAGTCAATTGTACAAGGTTTCATATGCCAATTACTTTGGTCAGTGATTGCTGAAGCTATGATTTTGGATCTGTGGCAGAACCTGCTGCCCCACTATATTATGCTTTCAAACACTCGTGATTTTTTCTTATTCATGAAAATTTTGGTATTAACAAATTACTATAAGAGGGAAATTAATTATCTAAAATTTCAAGTAAGCTAAATAACATTTGTGTTGTATTTTGGTATTTGGATTCCTATAAATAACTAAGAAGTAAAGATGTTTGGTTGGATAAATAGGTTATGGAAATAACAATAGATATGCTGCAAAAGTTTATGAAGCTAATATTATGTATTAATTGTAAGTTAGTTTAATTGTTAATTGTGTTCTATATTGTTGTTGTTTTGGATGCATATAGTTATATATATATATATATACACACTTTTTTTTTGAAATTTTGATTCATGCAGGTGTTTTACGATGCAAACAAAAACTGCACTATTAACTTACAAAGAATATAATTTAAAGAGATATGTTAAAATTTATAATTGATAAATAATTTTGTAAAAAAAATATTTTAAAGTTAAATTTCATAAATAAAATTATATATGTACCTTTTTAAATCAAACACGTAACATATTGATTTACAAAATTAAAGTTGTTGTTTTCATAAAATAATCAAATATTTATTTCTCTCTCACATGTGGTTGTCTCTTTATAGATATGTTATTTCTTAAGATCCATTTAAGATTCAAATCTGACCACATATAATATTATTTGTGAGAAATGATTTTTTAGTTTCACATATATTGCCTTTTTATATTTTGCATTATTCCAAACAATATTTTTCTAATATTTTAAAATTAAATGTGTATAATTTATATTAATGAAGAATAAACTATTGCAATTAATTGAATAAATATAAACCGAATGGAAAACTATCCTACATAATGTATTGGGAAATCAACATATGGCACTTTAAATATTCTTTAAAGGATATTATCTTTGTAAATATGATTGTGTAAAAAGTTTGGTTAAATATAATTAATAAACTGTAAAACACTTTATAAAATTTAGATAATTAATTTCCCTCTTATAGTAATCTGATTAAATATGATTAATAAAACAATTTATAAATATTCTTTTAATTGTTCTCAAAATACAATTTTAACAGTATTAAAATACTTTGTAAAACATTATTTTAATTCCATATTTATTATATGAATTAGTGTAATTACTACCTCTAAGCGATAATTCAAATAATTATCCAACCCATGAACACTTCTAACCACACCCTTACTTTGCATGTAAAATGTAAAATTTCTTAAATAATTATACTACATAATACATAGGTTAAAGATCAAATTTCATAGCTTCCATCAAATTATTTAACTTACATAATACATAACTTACATAATTTTAAGATCAAACTTCATAACTTACATAAATTACATAACTTACATAATACCTGTATAGATAAACAACTTACCCGTGTAAATTACTGTCAACTTTAGACTTCAACAACTACGAAATGGATAGAACTTGGATGAATTTGTCAAGGGTAAGCAACGACTATCGATATGGAGTAGAAACTTTTCTAAATTTTGCATTTCAAAATGCAAGCCAAGAGAATATGATTCTTTGCCCATGTAAGAAGCGTTGCAATATCAATTGGCATGATCGTGAAGTTGTCTACGAACATCTAGTTGTTGATGGCTTTGTTCGGGGGTACAAAAAATGGATTTTCCATGGAGAGTGTACATCTAGTGGAGCCTCTTCATCGATGAATCTGGGTTACCCTCATAGTGTTTACAATCAGAATTTTAGAGAAGATGACATGGATGGCATGTTGCGGGATGCATTTAATATGCGTGGTGATGGTTTGCAGTCATTTCCACCTGACTTGGGTGCAACCGATGATTATAATTTTGGTGGAAATACTTTCACCGAAAGGGGAAGAAGTGTACCCAATGATCAGCCAAATGAAGAAGCGGCGAAGTTCTATACGTTACTTAGTGAAATGAACGAAGAACTGTATGAGGGATTTAAATTTTCAAAACTGTCTTTTTGTATTCGTCTTTTTCACTTAAAATGTTTGGGAGGGTGGACCGAAAACTCTTTGACAATGTTGTTAGAGTTTTTGAGAGAAATGTTCCCTTTTGCGAAAATCCCTCAATCTTCCAAAGACATGAAGAAACTGATCAAAGATTTGGGCCTTGGCTACAACAAAATTCATAGTTACCCAAATGACTGTATGTTGTATTAGGGCGACCGGAAAAACCAATAGTACTGTCATGTCTACAGTCAATCCCGTTGGATGAATAGAAATACAGAGGATGGTAACGAGGATGAAAACGATGCATAGTCAAGGAAGCAGCCAGTTAAGATTTTACGGTATTTTCCGCTAATACCAAGGCTTCAAAGACTTTTCATGTCGTCGAAGACAGCCGAGTAATGACGTGGCACCATGATGGACGAACCGATGATGGGTTGTTAAGGCATCCTGCAGATTCTTTAGCTTGAAAATCATTTGACTCCAAATTTCCAAGCTTTGCAAGCGATCCTTAGAGTGTGAGGCTTGGGCTAGCATCTGATGGATTTAACCCGTACAAAATCATGAGCACTGCGTACAGTACTTGGCTTGTGGTGCTTGTTCCTTACAATTTGCCTCCATGGGTTTGCATGAAACAATCATCCTTCATCTTATCTATGACTATCCCTGGAGAGAAAGAGCCCGGAAATGATATTGACATATATTTGCAGCCACTTATTGAAGAGTTAAAACAATCGTAGGCTAGTGTTGAGACATACGATGTACTGAGAAAGGAGAACTTCAATTTACATGCAGCATTGATGTGGACTATTAATGACTTCCCGGCCTATGCTAATATATCTGGTTGGAGTACCAAGGGACGTTATGTTTGTCCTTGTTGTGCTGCGCAGACATGTTTGCAATGGCTATATAATGGGAAGAAGTTCTCTTACATGGGGCATCGTCGGTGGTTACCGGAAAATCATAGATTTAGATTTCAGAGTACTCAGTTTGACGGTACTAAAGAGTTCAGAGAAGCTCCTTCGCAGACCGGTGGATCTGAAATATTGTTCATGTTGAAAGATATGAATTTCATTTATGGGAAGATGAATCAACCGCCCAACACGCAAAGAAATAGAAGACCAAGGGATGAATCTGATGAAAAGGATGATCCTAATGAGGCGGACTTGTGGAAAAAAGAAGTATTTTTTTTTGAGTTGCCTTATTGAGAGCATCAGATTTTACGACATAATCTTGATGTCATGCACATTGAGAAAAATGTTTGCGAGAACTTTATTGGGACTATTTTGAATGCCGATGGAAAATCGAAAGACAATCTTCAGAGTCGACTTGATTTAGTCCACATGGGAATTCGGCGTGACCTTCATCCCGAAGCACTTCCGAATATGAAATATCGGTTGCTGCCTGCTATTTTCTCAATGTCGAAGACTGAGAAAGAAGTGTTCTATATGGTGTTGAAGGATATAAAGGTCCCGGATGCATATGCATCAAATATATCCTGATGTGTGAGTCTTAAAGATCGAAGACTATATAGCTTAAAATCGCATGACTATCACATCTTGATGCAAGACTTACTGCCAGTTGCCATACGATGTTGTATGTTGAAAAATGTGACGTCTTGTGTAATTGAACTATCCAATATAATGAAAGGCATTAGTGGCAAAGTTTTGGATGTTCAAGAACTTGAGACACTACAAAATCGAGCCGCATTGACTTTATGCAATCTGGAGAAGATCTTCCCGCCTTCCTTCTTCACTATTATGGTGCACTTGTTCATTCATCTCCCTCGTGAAGCAATACTTGGTGGACCAGTTTTCTATCGATGGATGTATCCCATAGAAAGGTCTTACTTTATTTGCAAATTATTCCTTCATTCACCTCAATGCCTTTAGTTGCAACTTTTGATAATGTTGTATATCGTGTTTAGGTTCCTATCGAAATTGAAGTCTTACTGCCGCAATGAGTGTTATCTGGAAGGATCAATTGCCGAAGGCTACTTGGTAGAGGAATGTATGAATTTCTGTTCGAGATATTTGGAAGATGTTGAAACAAGAATGAACAGACCAAGTAGAAATGTTGGGCTCACAGATCATAACTTGGTCGAAACTTATTTATTTCAAAGTTTCAGAGAACCGATCGGCAAAGTCGAAATTGCGGAATTAGACGATAGATCGGGGTCCAAGCACATCGATACGTTCTTTTTCATCACGATTCAATGGAACCATTACGCAAGTAAGTTCTAGAATTTGATAAATACTCATCAATTATAATTTGTTTGTCTTTTAACAAAGTAACCCCTTTTTTAACATAGTGAGTACAAACAAATATTAAGAGCTCGTTCACGGTCCCGAAGATTACATCGACGAGAAATTAATAAGTTGTTCACAGAATCATTTCATGAATGGTTAAGCCAAACAGTATGAAATTGAAGTTTTCATTGACAAGTAATAATGTTTTATCATAACATTTGTAATTACTCAATTTACTTTCGATTCAATAGGTTTGGAGTCAGAATGAAGTAAATGACGAAGTTAAATGGCTTTCACAAGGTCCAAACAGAATAGTGAAAAGATATAGTGCCTTCCTCATCAACGGATACAGATTTCATACAAGGTATCGCGAGAGATTGAGGAGAACCCAAAATTGTGGAATTGTTGTTAATTCTTCAATTACAAGTTATGCTAGTGCTAGGGACAGTAATCCTGTTAAGGAGAATCTGGAGTATTACGGACTTATTACTGTCATAATTGAGTTGGATTATTACAGCAAATGGAAAGTTGTCTTATTTCGAGGTGATTGGGCTGATGTGAATACTGCTCCTGGAATTAAAAATGATCAATATGGTTTTACAATGGTGAATTTCTCTCGTTTGGTTCACACCAGAGAACAACTAATAGACGAGCCATATGTGTTTTCTTCTCAAGTGAAACAAGTTTTTTACTCGAAAGATCCAACTGATGAGGGTTGGTGCGTTGTACTTCGAAACACCCCTAGAGACTTGTTCGACATGGGCAATGAAAGTAGAGACGACATTGTCGAAAGATTAGAAACTCTGCCTTTGCCAGAACAGAACTTAAACGAAAATATCCCTAGTACTAGTACACAATTTCAATGGGTTCGTCAGGACGTGGATGAAGATATTTTCGAATTATGATGTAGTAAGATTTTACGAATTTTTTTATTTATATGTAATATTATAATTTTAATCTTGGTCATTTTATATAATTTAACTATTTTATATGTACCATTATTGTTGTCATTTGTTACTAAAATTTCAACTATTTTATGTGTATTGCAGGAAAAATGAGTGAAGAAGATTGCGAAATTTAAATATTGTACAGAATACTGTAAATTCCGAAGAGGGTAATAGCGAAGAGCAAACAATTGTTGGATCCTTGAGTGTGCCTAACATAGATGATGAGCCTGCAGAATTACAAAGTAATGTTAAGTTTATTTTACATGCATATTGACTTTTATTATTGACTCATTTTTCAATTTTAATATAACAATAATATATCATTGTGCAGCTGAGAGTGGTGGGACGCGCAGAGGTCGCGGAGTACGCTGCTTAGAGATTTATACGAATTAAATCCCATCGAGTGTGTGAAAGTAAGGAGAAACAATCATGGCCAGCCTGTTGGCATTGAAGCCCGACTTCTAGTAGGCTATATGGGCATTATTGCACGGAATGTAAATATGTTGCCCATCAATTACGAGTCATGGCATCACAAACTCGAGAACATGAAGGTAACAAAACGTGAATGTAATTTATAATACTTTGGTTGAAGTTTCATTTATATTTACTTTCTAAACTTATGTTTTTTTAGGCGAGATTCGCTTTGGAGGTCTCCGATGACTATATAAAGAAGACATTGGGAAAAAAATGGAGAGACCATAAAAGCACACTGAAAAAAAGAATATTTTAAGAAAGAAATAAGCCTCGAGGATAAATTGCGAAATGTCCCGCCGAGAATGTTGAGGTATCAATGGGAAGATGCGGTTAGGTTTTGGAACTCAAAGAAAGGAGAGGTATTACCTAGTTTTAAACTCTTATAAATTTTTCAATTTATAGTATTTACTATATACGTAATAATAATTTTATTATGTAGGACCGTGAGCGTGTTGGAACAAGTAGCAGGCAGAAACAAAAATTCACGCACATGGCAGGGTCGAGAAGTTTTGCTTGTGTAGCTGAGGCCGAGGTATTATAATTTATTAATTCTGTCAAATATTAATGACTTTATACTATTAAATTATATTTTTACTACTACACTGTAGGAAGTCTCCACCGGTCAAAAAGTTGGACGCGTTCAGCTTGTTGACATTAGCATAGGAAGAAGGATAGGTCTCCGATGACATCCGAAGCTGGAGAGATTATGGTATATTTACTTAATAAAATTTGATTTATTATAAATATTTATAATGTTTACTTATAATAGTTTAATTATTCGTTAGTAGTTTTAAATTAATAATGTTAAGTTATGTTGCATTCATTCTTATTGTGTATTTTGTTTCTAACTTTTTGATTGATTTATTAGGAGAAACTAAAGGAGAAGAAGGCACAGTATGAAGCGAATGCTTCGAGTGATAGTGCTGTTAATCTTGAGGATATCGATAACAAAATTATTACCGATGTTTTGGGTCCTGAAAGGTATGGTCGAAATTTTTATGCTACATTTGCTGTTTTTTGGCTGAAATTATATGTTACTTTTGCTGTTTTTTATTACTGATGTTTTGGGTCTTGAAAGGTATGGTCGGGTGAGATTTCAAGGATCTGGTGTTACTCCGACCCAATATTTTAGATCTGGCTCCCACCAGTACATGCCTTCCGGTAGTCAAGCTCAAGCTGAAGTTCAGAGGTTAAAAGACCAAATGTCTCAGATGCAAGCGAGCACGGTTCAACAAATTGCTGAGGTTGAAAGAAAATATGAAGAACTTCGAGCGGATGCAACAGCGAGGGAGGCAGCGGTGGCAGCGATGGCAGCAGAGCAGAGCAAAAAATATGATGAGCCAGCTACAGCTTCAGCAGATGATACGGATGTTTCAACAGTCGCAGAAGCCGCCATCTTAGTCCCTAAGTTTCTCTTTGTAATATTATTTTTAACATTGTTACATTTAACATTATTGTAAGAATAGTTTCAATTATACTTCATTTATTAATTTACATCATATATCTATTATTAAATTTGAAGTATCATTTAGATTTAATGCTTTTGGTGAGATTTAAATGCTACATTTGCTGTTTTGGGTTGAAATTATCTGTTTTTGGTTGGTTTTAATGCAGGAAGGGTAGGATATTGGAGAAATTGACTATTGTAAATCTGTGCAAATTAGCGGCGTCGAGACTTTTAGCGGTGTTTGTGAGAAAAGCGCCGCTAAAAGTCAAGACTTTTAGCGACGTTTTTTCCCCATGAACGCCGCTAAAGTTTGCGGCGCTTTCTTTAGCGGCGTTTTTTGCGGCGCTTTTAAAAACGCCACAAAGACTAATAGCGGCGCTTATAAACGCTGCTAAAAGCAAAAAAAAATGCCGGTAAAAGTCTGTTTTGGTGTAGTGCACATATTCGGTTTCTAAACTGTAAGCATCCTTCAGCGTCTAACTGAAACTCTGAATCAGTACTCGAACCACAATGACTCCTTTTTGCTAGTAAATCATTATCAACTTTTTGAGCTTCGCAAATTTGTTGAACAAACAATGGTCTCGCTTTCAATTCTGCAATAATCGCACCATCATCAGTCATAGCTATATCCGCATTCATTACACGTAGAGCAAATAGTGATTTTCGGCTTAGTGCATTAGCAACCACATTAGCTTTTCCCGGGTGATAATCAATCACAAGTTCGTAATCTTTTAATAGATCCAACCATCGTCGCTGTCTCAAATTCAGATCCTTCTAAGTCATTAAATACTTTAGACTCTTGTGATTAGAATAGACATGACATTTTTCACCGAATAGATAGTGACGCCATATTTTCAAAGCAAAAACTATGGCAGCCAACTCGAGATCATGTGTCAATTCGTGCAGCTTCAATTGTCTCGAGGCGTAGGCTACAACCTTACCCTCCTGCATCAAGACACAGCCTAAACCATTTAAGAATGCATCGCTGAGAATAACAAACTCTTTACCCGACTCTGGCTGAACAAGCACTGGAGCTTCCGTTAACAAAGTTTTTAGCTGATCAAAATTCTTCTGACACCTCTCTAACCACTCAAATTTAACGTCTTTCTATAACAACTTTGTCATCGGAGCTGCAATCATAGAAAACCCTTTTACAAAGCGTCTATAGTATCCGACAAGTCCCAGAAAACTCCGAACTTCAAAAACATTTCGCAGGGGTTTCCAATCAAGTATTGCCGAGATTTTACTCGAGTCAACCTGAATGCCTGATGCTGACACAACATGCCCTAGGAAACTGACTTCGTTCAACCAAAACTTACATTTGCTAAATTTTGTGTACAACTGTTTATCCCGTAAAATCTGTAACACAAGTCGTAAGTGTTCGGCATTCTCGGTTTTGTCACGCTAATAAATCAAAATATCATCTATGAATACAGCCACAAATCAATCCAAATATGGTCTGAATACCCGATTCATCAAATCCATGAAAACAGGAGGGGCATTAGTGAGTCCGAACGGCATCACCAAAAACTTGTAATGGTCGTATCTCGTCCGAAAAGCAGTCTTAGGTACATCTGAGTCTCTAACTAGCAGCTGGTAATAACCTGATCTCAAATCAATCTTCGAAAATACTGAAGCTCCCTTTAGTTGATCAAATAAATCATCAATACGAGGCAACAGATATTTATTCTTTATGGTCACTTTATTGAGTTGTCGGTAGTCGATGCACATTCTCAAAGTTCCGTCTTTCTTTTTCACAAAAGGAACTGGCACACCCCAGGGAGAGAAACTCGGTCGGGCAAAACCTCTGTCCGTCAATTCTTGCAATTGCGCTTTCAACTCTTTTAATTTGGTCGGTGCCATTCTATACGGAGCTATCGAGATCGGAGTCGTCCCTGGCATTAACTCAATACCAAACTCTACTTTCCAAACAGGTGGCAATCCCGACAATTCCTCCGAAAACACATTCGGATACTCACATACAACTGGTACAGATTCAATCTTCTTTTCGGTCACTCTACTATCGATCACATAAGCAAAATAAGCTTCGCAACCCTTTCTCAAATACTGTCGAGCCAACATCGAAGATATCACTGCTGGTAGCCCATTCAAATCTGCAGATTCAATTCGAATTATCTCATTATTCTGACACTGTAGATCAATAGTCTTTCGTCTGCAATTCACTACTGCATCGTGCACGGTTAGCCAATCCATACCGAGGATAATATCGAACTCATCAAACGGTAGCAACATCAAATTAGCCGGAAAACATGTATCTCGAATCATTAAAGGGCAATTCTTGCACACTTTATCAACTAGTACACACCGGCCTAGGGGGTTCAAAACCCGAATCACAAACTAGTAGACTCAACAGGTAGAGTCTTGCTGGATACTAAGGTTTCACACACATTGGAATGGATTGAACTGGGATCACTCAGAGCAACTACACTAGTATTAAAGAGAGTAAATATGTCGGTGATGACATCTGGAGATGAAGCCTCCTCTTTGGCACGAATAGCATAGGCTCTAGCCGGCACACGAGCCTCTGATCGAATGGCTGTGTCTGAAGTCCCTCTCTAAGTTCCGCTCCTACTTCACGCATTTCGGGGTGGTCTACCTCTAACTGCAGTACCACTCGATCTTGCACTCTGAGCATTATCCTTTTCAGCTATCTCCGGGCAATCCCGAATGAAGTGATCCTGTAAACCACACTTATAGCAAGCTCAGTTGTTGGACTTGCTCCAACATTCACCAAAATGCCGCCTGCCACACTGTTGACATTCGGGCTTATTCGGTCGAGTATTGCCGACACTAGCAATCGAGGTAGCTCGTAAACTCACTGGTGGTCGTTCTCGTATAGAGATTCCTGTATTAGCTTTGGAGCGGCTATTATCATTTTTGAACTTCTTTGATGATGATTGAGAAAATTTACCCGCTGATCTCTTACGCAAATCTTCAGCTTCAAACTTGGCTTTCCGTTTTTCTTTCCCCAGCTCTTCGGCTTTACAAGCTCGCTCAACAAGTACGACGAACTCATTTATTTCAAGTATGCCAACCAGTAGTTTTATATCTTCATTTAACCCTTCTTCAAATCTTCGGCACATAGCAGCCTCAGATGAAACACACTCACGAGCATAGCGGCTAAGTCTCACAAACTTACGCTCGTACTCAGATACAGTCATATGACCCTGTTTAAGCTCGAGAAATTCTTTGCGTTTCTAGTCTACAAATCGCTGGCTGATGTATTTTTTGCGAAACTCCGTCTGAAAGAAGTCCCAAGTAACTCGTTCCTTTGGAACAACCGATATGAGAGTGTTCCACCAATAATAGGAAGAATCCCGTAATAAAGATATGGCGCACTTCAGGCACTCATCAGGTGTGCAAGATAGTTCATCAAAAACGCGAATTGTGTTAT
The DNA here is from genome assembly GCA_005393395.2 of Gossypium australe. NCBI lineage: Eukaryota > Viridiplantae > Streptophyta > Magnoliopsida > Malvales > Malvaceae > Gossypium > Gossypium australe. The sequence continues at coordinate 123,257,777 of CM016616.1, forward strand.
CGAGCCAAAACTCAACTCGTTCAGCATCATAATCATCTTCAACTCTAAACTCTTGAGCCCCGTGTTTTCCGATTCTGTCAGCTGGATGCTTATTGATTCTTTCAGGATTAATGGTCAGGGGTACCACCGGTACTACGGGTGGAGTATCCAGAGTCGGGGATTGTTGAACAGTCGGATTGGTCCGAACGTATTGATTGAACCAATCATTCATTATACAAAAGAAGGCTTGTTTAGCCCCCTCATTAGGATTACTTGCAGCTGATCGAGATTCATCCGGCGCGGTCCCTTGCGCGGGAGCAGGCGCCACACTTTCGACATCGTCAGCTATAGCTCGCTGGGGATCTAGATCCATTTACTATACGAGAGAAGAAAATACATTTCACTGTTAGAAGTCATCACACTATCACATTATAATTTACGGAATGTATAGCTAGACTCACACGCGCTACATTAGTCCAAGAACCAACTAAACCGTAGCTCTGATACCAATCAAATGTAACACCCTACCCGTATCTGTCGTCGGATTAGGGTTACGAGGTATTACTCGTCTAACCACAAGTCATTACACTTTTATAAACACTGTTATAATAATTGATCCATAATCAATCCATACTATCATGATTAAACATGTATTTCCATTTTAATAACAAGATGTTAACAAACATATCATATCACAAACAATATCATTAATATCATATACGAGCAAATTTTCACTCAAATAGTAAAAATACTATTCATTTGGTCATTTTAGAAGCAAGGACTGAACATGCATATGGTTTTATATATATATATATATATATATATATATATATATGCAAAAGCTTTGCCAATTACCCTTATCACTCATTGACATTATCGGTCAATTCCTTATAAATGACATGATCATATTATTCAAAACCAAGCTCATATATGGTCTAAAACATAAAAGATTAAATCCCTCATATAAACTTACTCATACTACGACTATATTTATTCCACCACATGCGCACCTTAACTACATGTTCACATCAATAATTTAGCCATTCAATCCTCATGGCCGAATACATTTGAACATCCAATGAAAAATTTAAAGTTCCTAATTAAGGCTGATTATTTGCTAGAATATCCTACAATTTGATCATTAATAATTCACATTCATTAATTACATATAAAAAGTATGACCTGGTTCTTTCATAACCTGTCTTGTAAATACACATATATAATAAGCATAAGGATATCCATCAACCAAAATGCATTATAAACCCTACTCAAACCAAGTTCATATACTCAAATATCACACCTAATATGATATGAAATAAACTTCCAAGATAAACTTATAATATGTCTGAACATATACAAATAATAACACCATAATAAAACATGACTAAACCATACTTAAGCATAAAAGTATAGCCATTTTCACATGGCATTTATACACATGTACACACCATTCAAAAACAAACCAAAAGAGACATAGTCTATACATGCCATAACTCCAAAAGTTCAACTAATAATAAGGTACCAAAGATAGTTGATAGTGTGATTAACTTTGACGATGATCCTCGAGCTCGAGCTTAGACTTCAAGATCTATAAAATAATCAAACAAACACGTACAATAAGCTAACATAGCTTAGTAAGTTAAAAGCAAAGGTAAAATATACAACTAATCTTTATACAAATTTTAATCAATCCAACTTGATCATCAATGAACTCGTAAATGCAAATACATATAGCATGTTACCATTCAACAATTACCATATTCAATAGGTCTCAAAACCGAATACTAACATACCATTTGTCCCTTTCGAACAAGCTCAAAGATTAATGATCACATCTCAATACTATAATTTCATATACAAGAACAACTTACCTCTTTAGTACTAAGTTACTCAATTATCATGCATCACTTACCTATGTATCACTTCTCGGATATCTCCATTCATTGGTTTATGTCTTTGTAAGATCCGTAAATCCGCACACACAGTGCAATTCATGTAACGTATTGCACACTTAGTGCCGTTACTTGAGAAAGAGCACACATAGTGCCATTTACTAGTAATGTATCGCACACTTAGTGCCATTACTTATTTTTCTGCACACATAGTGCCATTCGACCGATTTCGCACACACAGTGCTCGGTATTTAAGCTCGCACACATAGTGCTCCTTATCCAATCCTTCCTTTGTTCATAAGAACATTTATAATTCCATTTTCATTCATATTTACGTATATATTTAAATGTTCAACAACAACTCAATTCCCCTATCATATACCGTTACATTCGGCACACTCAATACACATATAAATATATATTCACTTATTCAAATCAATCATCTCTCTCATTTCATTTTCACATTTAACTATCTCTTAATTCATGCATATAAAATCAAACAACTCAATTAGTCAAAGTTTATTTATACACATACCAAACCTTACATTCGACCAATTCATACTAATTTCAATAACACATTCAACACTTTATAACTTAAAATACTTACCACCATTTAACATATGCATATAATATAGACTAGAAATTAATTCAACCCAATTGCTTTAAAACTTACCTCAGAAATTGACGGTTTAGGTTTTTCGGCTATTCGTTCAACTTAGTTTTTCCCCGATCCAATCCCATTTCTTTTTGTTCTTGATCTAATCATTTCAAAATGAGCTCATTCAAATAGAATTTCATTCATTTTAGCCCAAAACACATAATTGAACAATTTACCAATTTTATCCCTAACATTTTACACTTTTACAAATTAATCCAATTTTCACAAAACACAAAATATGCTAAATTTGCATATATTAAGCTAGGGCCGAATGTTCACTAGGCTTATACAAGTCTCCATATTTCATAAATTTCACAATCTAGCCCCTCAATTTACTATTTTTGAAATTTAGTCATAAATACTCAATTTAATCAAAATTTCTAATACAAAATTTAATAATCTAACACATATATTTTATTTAAAGTCATCAACCATCACAAACACAAATTTCCATCCATGGCCGAACATCACACATACATCAAAATCAAAAATTCTAACATGGGTCGGATAGTATTCGAAGCAAGGATGAAACACCCCAAACCCAGCCCACGAGCCTTGACCGGATCTGGTATGTTCCTCGATGTAAACCAGTTCAAAATTCTTTTGTTATTTTGGAAAAACTATGTGTTTTGAAAGAAACATTGGTTTGGGTTGGGCTTGAATTTAAAACAAGTTTATTTTATATTGAAAACCCATTTATTTCAGGTGACAAAATAATTAGAGTTTATTTTGAATTAAATTGACTTAATCTTTGATAGTTAAAATTTCGTAACATAGTAAATAAAACAGAAATAAAATAGTTCACTATGGCCTTATTACATCAATTAATCCCAAAATTCAATTAAAGTACTTAATTAAAACAAAAGTCCCAAATAATAAAATTTTCCTTGCTGTGCATGGCCACTTTTAAGCTCCTGCCGACCCGGTCCATTATTGAGCGTCACCTGAAAAAGGTTCCCACAACGGGGTGAGTCAAACAGACTCAATGTGTACACAATACTAAATCATAATCGAATCAGGCATAACAATTATTACACATTCATATCATAGCATACAAGTTATGATGCATTCCCAAAACCCAAACCTATTAAGCCATCCGCTACACTCCCCCGTACCAACCTGTACACCGTGGGGACTACTAAGTCAACCCTCCTTCCGCTACACTCCATATCGTGGTCTTAGGTCACCGCATTCGTGGTCTTAGGTCACCACGTTCAGATTACTGTGGTCTTAGGTCACCATATTCAGATTACTGTGGTCTTAGGTCACCACATTCAGATAGCACGGTCTTAGGTCACCGTGTTCGTGGTCTTAGGTCACCACATTCACTTCCCCTTTCAATAACCAATATGCCCCATTTTATAATATGCATTAATAAGCCAGAGTTCACATTCTTATCATATTCTCATGTTACAAATAACATTTTTCATATTCCTAGTAGGAGTAGGAAACGTACCTGAGTACTTAGTACCATAACATGGTACCTTAGCCACATTCTTACACTTTCATATTCTTAATATCACATACATCTATTTATTAAACATGCCATAAAACATATTAAGAATTAGTGTGGGGTACACACCTGATTTGCTTTAGGTTTCCAATCCAAATCCCGAAAAGCTTGATCTAATGCCTTAGATCTTAAATCTCTACATTTAATCAATCATTTAATACTTAGTAAAGAGCCATTCGGCATTAAATCCAAATCCTAGTAGGATTAGTACACTAAAACTTACCTTGTTGCCGATTGACTTAAGAATCAAGTCCCGAAACTTTGTTGTATTCCTTCTTGTATTCGGCCAAACATTAAATCACATCCCAGGTTAGTTTTGGCTTTTTAAACAATTATGAAATAGATCTAGATATCAAAATAAGCCTTGGCCGAATGCTATAGACACTTACCTTATGGATTTTAAATCCCGAAACTCACCGAATAACTAGGGAACACGCGGCCTATGGTGTACCTTCGGGAAAAGAACTTCTCCTTCCTTGTAGTCAACACTTAGTAAGTCCCGAAAGATCTCTTCAAAGTTTCGGCAACAAGATATTAAGGGTATTAGAATATTAATTTCGACAGCCTTAAAAGAAATAGAATGAGAATCTAACCTAATCTTACCCTTACTGAAGAATTCGATGGAACTCTTGCTTGAACCCTTAGCAGTATTCGGCTATGGCTTTGATGTGGATAACAATTTCGGCTCTTGAGGCTTAGTGAGAAATTGGCTAGGGCTATTGGCATCTTCGGCTTTTGATTGTGTTTGTAATAGAAGAAGAAAAGAAAAGAGAAAAAGAGAATAATGGCAGAGAGAATTCGGCAGAGAGAAGAGGAGAAACTTTAGAGAATTTCGGCAGAGGTTTTCTTGAAGAGAAAAGAATGAATGAAGAATAGCCTTACTCTTCCTTTTATAGCCGAAATTACTAGGCTAGAGTCCCTTACTTGGCCACCACTCTTCTATTTTGATAACTTTATCCCTTGATTTATCACTTTATTAAAAGAATTTAATCCAACAATTATCTCTTGAAAATAATGATAAATAAATCCCTTATTTATCCTCTATTTATCTCTTAAAAATAAAAGAATAATAGCTCCTAATTTATAGCCATGTGCCGTCCACCTCTCTACTCCTTGTAGCAAAAATAAAATTTCTTTTATTTGCTTCCCATGCAGCTCGAACTTTGGCCCAATACTCCTGTATGTGGCGCCATTTCAGAGGCCCTAAGTGGCATCTCCAGGCCACTTTTCCAAGCCTGTTCTTGTGTCAAATTCCCTCTATTAATTTTCCTAAGGCCACCTTGCTTTAATTTCCTCTTTCTAAACTTTAAAACTTGACATTTCCCTACATTTCCAAGTTTCCAAAAATTTTCGTTTGCCTCCTTTAAACTTAACATTTCCATACTTTTCCAAGTTTCCTGAAATGTTTACTTTCCTCTTTTGAAACTTAACATTTCTAAATCATTTCCTTACATTTCCTAGACAAGACATTTCCTTACATCTTAGGGTTCCTAAAACTCCTCAGAACACATCCAACACACCCACTGAGCCCACTATCTCATGAATTACGCACAAACGCATAACCCCTAATCTAGGATGTTACAAAGGATCTCAAAAACGTAAAAATTATCAAAAATCGAACTTAAATACATACCTTAATTAAACATGCAACGGGCCGAATGGTTGAGAGCTTAAGTTCTTCTCTTTTCTTTTGTTTTCGGTGATGAAGAAAGAAATGGGATGAATAAAACATGTTTCTTTATTTTAATATTATTAACATAATATAACATTTTTAACTTATAATTATATAATATATAAAAACATGTTGTCATGCAAATAAAAACCAAATGCCGCCCACTAACATGCTAAATGGTAAATTTCCAACCTAAGTCCACATATAAAAGAAGTCAAATCAATTTAACCACTCAATTAATAAAATGCTACTTTTACCACTTATGCAATTTAGTCTTTTTCTTTAAATTAAACACACAAATGAGCAAATTAATTCACGAAATTTTTGCATATGGTCACTCATAATTCATAGACACCAAATATATTATAAAAATATTCTATTGACTCAGATTTGTGGTCCCGAAACCACTGTTCCGATTAGGGTCATAATCGGGCTGTTATAACTCTCCCCCCTTAAGGGATTTTCGTCCCCGAAAATCTTACCAATGAACAAATGTGGGTAGCGTTCTTTCATTGAACCTTCGAGTTCCCAGGTTGCTTCCTCAACCCCGTGCTTATGCCACATAACTTTAACCAATGAGATTTTCTTATTTCGTAACTCTTTTACTTCACGAGCTAAAATGCAAATCGGTTCTTCCTCATAAGTCAAGTCAGGCTGAATTTCAATCTCTGACTGGCTAATCACATGAGAAGGATCGGATCTGTATCGTCGAAGCATTGATACATGAAAAACATTATGAATCTTGTCTAGTTCAGATGGCAACATTAGTCTATACGCAATTGGCCCGATACGCTCAATAACTTCGTACGGCCCAATAAATCTTAGACTCAGTTTTCCTTTACGACCAAATCTAAGTATTTTCTTCCACGGTGAGACTTTCAAAAATACTCGGTCACCCACCTGAAACTCTATATCTTTACGTTTCAAGTCCGTATATGACTTCTGACGATCTGACGCGGCCTTTAAACTTTCTCGTATCACTTTCACTTTCTGTTCAGTCTCTTTAATTAAATCAGCCCCGTGTATCTTGCTTTCACTTAGCTCGGTCCAATATAAAGGTGTACGACATTTACGACTGTACAAAGCTTCATAAGGTGCCATTTTGATACTCGATTGAAAGCTATTATTGTACGTAAATTCAATCAAAGGCAAGTATCGTTCCCATGTACCCTCAAATTCAAGAACACAACATCTCAACATATCCTCGAGTATTTGAATAACACAATCAGATTGGCCATCCGACTGAGGGTGGAAAGCAGTACTGAAGTGCAATTTAGTACCTAGAGCATCCTACAGTTTCATCCAAACCGCAATGTAAACCTCGGATCTCTATCTGAAATAATAGAAATAGGCACTCCGTGCAATCCTACGATTTGAGAAATGTACAATTCAACTAACTTATCAAGCGAGAAATCCATTCTTACAGGAATAAAATGGGCCAATTTCATCAATCTATCAACAATAACCCAAATTGAGTCTTTCTTGCACGGTGTAAACGGCAACCCAGATACAAAATCCATCGTGACTCGATCCCATTTCCACTCGGGTACCATAATCGGCTGAAGTAATCCCGATGGCACCTAATGTTCGGCTTTTACTTGTTGACATATCAAACATTTCGACACAAAGTCTGCAATATCTTGTTTTATACCGTGCCACCAGCAATGCTGTCTCAAGTCATTATACATCTTCGTACTACCTGGGTGGATTGACAATTTACCATTATGAGCTTCATTACAAATCATTTGAATCAATTCAGGATTCTTAGGCAAACTACACCAAAACAGACTTTTTGCGGCGTTTTTAGTGGCGTTTTAATGAAAATAGCCGCAAATATTATGCATTAGCGGCGTTTGAAAGAAAACGCCGCAAAAAACTGAGCAATAGCGGCGTTTATTTCCAAAACACTGCTACAAAGGATAAATAGCTACGTTTTTTACCCAAACGCCGCTATAGATCTGAGGATTAACGGCGGTTTTGTAAAAGCGCCGCTAAAGATATGAGCATTACCGGCGCTTTGTTAAAATCGCCGCTAAAGATTAGAGCATTAGCGACACTTTTACAAAACCGCCGCTAAAGATCAGAACATTAGCGGCGCTTTTACAAAAACGCCGCTAAAGATCAGAGCATTAGCGGCGCTTTTGTAAAAAAACCGCTAAAAGGTCTGATCTTTAGCGGCGCTTTTGTAAAAATGCCGCTAAATGAAGAATATTAGTGGCGCATAGCCTAAAACGCCGCAATGATGTTAACCAATACGACGGCGTTTTGTAGTTGAGCTATATTTGCTAGATCCAGTGGCGTTTTTTCTGTAAACGCCGCAAAAAGCATGTCATTAGCTGCGTTTTTTTAAAAAACGCCGCAAAAATAAATAATTTAAGGGTTATGGTTTTAGGGGTTGGCTATTAGGCTTTAGGGGTTAGTGTTATTAATAAAAAATAATTTATTTTAGGGTCTAACTTGAGTCACACGGCCAGCCGCATGCCCGTGAGCTAGACCGTGTGGACAATTTAATTTTTGAAAATTTTGTTTAGGGGTTACACGGCCAGGACACACGCTCATGTGCTGGGCCATGTGTCTCAGACGGCTGAGACACAAGCTCATGACTCTACCCTTGTGCTCAATTCTAAGAATTCTGTTTCTCAAATTTTAAATCTGAGGATTAACGGCGCTTTTGTAAAAATGCCGCGAAAGATATGAGCATTAGCGGCACTTTGTTAAAATCGCTGCTAAAGATTAGAGCATCAGCGACACTTTTACAAAAACGCCGCTAAAGATCAGAGCATTAGCGGCGCTTTTGTAAAAAAACCGCTAAAAGGTCTGATCTTTAGCGGCGCTTTTGTAAAAATGCCGCTAAATGAAGAATATTAGTGGTGCATAGCCTAAAACGCCGCAATGATGTTAACTAATACGACGGCGTTTTGTAGTTGAACTATAGTTGCTAGATCCAGTGGCGTTTTTTCTGTAAACGCCACAAAAAGCATGTCATTAGCTGCGTTTTTTTAAAAACGCCGCAAAAATAAATAATTTAAGGGTTATGGTTTTAGGGGTTGGCTATTAGGCTTTAGGGGTTAGTGTTATTAATAAAAAAATAATTTATTTTAGGGTCTAACTTGAGTCACACGGCCAGCCGCATGCTCGTGAGCTAGACTGTGTGGACAATTTAATTTTTGAAAATTTGGTGCAGGGGTTACACGGCCAGGACACACGCTCATGTGCTGGGCCATGTGTCTCACACGGCTGAGACACACGCTCATGACTCTACCCTTGTGCTCAATTCTAAGAATTCTATTTCTCAAATTTTAAGGTGCAGGGGACACATGGCCAAACCACACACCCATGCGCATGGGTGTGTGTCACACACAGTCTAGACACACTCCTGTGTGGACAAAATAAGGTCATTTTCTAGCCTTATTTTTTACACAGACTTGCCATCAACCTATAACAACATCTCAACACATTTCCCAATCAATTTGGTACATATAAACCAAACCAAATACAAGTATTATGTATAACTTATTAACACATATGTTTAAATGTTTAACTTACCTTAACTTCATTTATGTTTAATTTGCAAGTTTTATAAATTATACTAACTCAAATCCATTCACCATTTGGTTTATATATTGTCTACCATTTAACCATTTCAAAACAGTTCAAACATATTATGGCCTTATAAATATGTACCAAAATATACCATTCTTGACATTCCAATAGCCAGATTACAAACAACTATTTACATGCCAACATTGGCTAAGTTAGACTGTACATGCCATTATACTAAAAATTAACTTGTTTCATATACCGAGAAGTCCAAGAGATAGTGTGATGTGACTCTGACCAAGGTCCAATCTTCTCGAGCTTCCGAGCATTATAAAACAGAGTAAGCATTTAATGCTTAGTAAGTTCGCATAACGAAAATTTAACTTACCATTTTTATTGTTTTATAATAAGCATACAAAACAAGCATCTAAATCATTTTGACCATTTGCCTAATCACATGCACTTATCCAACAAGTTAGTCATATAATTAACATAAAATTTCAAGAGAACAAAGATGAGCTCATCATGTAATAACTTTCATATACATAATCCTTCATATCGTATTTTCACATAACTCATACATTTTCATAATAAGTAATCTCAAATTTAGTTTAGACATGTTGAAACTTTGCCCGTTGAATTTATTTTAAATATCGATGGATGCATCAGTAGTACACTCAAAGTGTACAAAACTATAAACCGGTCAATTCGTATTCAAGGGTACCCAATTAGGACATAATCAGGAATCACTCTCCCGAGCCATGTAACAGGATGCTCATGTGAGCCATGTATCATGAAGCTTATCCGGGCTAAACAAGAAACTCATAAGAATTTTAATTAGGAAGCTCATTGAGCTTAACAAGTAACTCCGAAGAGTTATTATCAGGGAGCTCCAGATAGCCATTTAATAGGAAGTTCAAGCGAGCTATAACAGGACGCTCATAAAGAGTTGCGTTTGTGTCCACAATATATCCTGGATCACAACCGATTGAATCGTGTAACAGGACACTCACAAAGAGCTACGGTAGTGAGCAACACATGCAAGATTACTATCGATCAAGATACTCATAGGAACCATATAACAGGAATGCTCGAGAAGGCTTTTAACAGGATGCTCATCCGAGCTATAATGTCCGTAACATATGCAGGAAATCAATACGGGAAAATATTGTATCTATCGCATTTCATTATTCAAACGAGACTTATCATTTATCGAGCAATAATGAGCATGTGATTAATTTCATACATTAAGCATTTATACAATTCACACAAATACAACATTCAATTCAAACATATTAATATACATAATTAAGTTACACGAACTTACCTCGTTACTTGTTCGTATACAGAAATCTACTAATCTGACACTTTTTCTTTTCCTCGATCTAACTTCGTATTTGAGTTTTTCGGATCTATATAAATGAAATTAACATCAATTTAATCCATTTCGTACTCAATTTAATTCAATTCACATCCTAGGAAAAATTAACATTTTGCCCCTATACTTTTCATAAATGACAATTTCATCCTTAGGCCCGAAAAATGAAATTCATGCAAGTTAATCCTTATTTCAAGCCTATCTGAATTTTACATGTTACAATAATAGCCCATGAATTTCACAAAAATCATAATTTTTCCATGGGTTTTACCATTTTCCAATTTGGTCCCAAAATCATAATTTCATCAAAATTCTATTTGTAAAAGTTGTTTATCTATTAACAACCTTTCATTTTCTACCATAAATTTCAAAATTTCAGCATTTGCATCCATGGAAAATTTTTTATACTTTTATATCTTTACAAATTAATCCCCAAAATAGATAGATTAAGCTATTACAAACTCGAAAATATAATAATTACTAAAAACGGAACAAGATTACTTACCCAATTAAGCCAAGAAAGCTTGCTTTCTCTTTCCTAGAGTTTCCATGTATTTTTAGGGAAGAAGATGATAATAATAATATGATATTTCTATTTAATTTAATTATCATCCATTAATTTTCCTACGTTCCAATTTAGTCCTTATCTTTTTCTAATTTTCCATGGATGATTCACCAAAAATATCTACTAACTTTTCTTAATGGTTTAATTACCATATAAGGACCTCAACTTTTGAAATCTATAGCTATTTGATACTTATATCTACTAGAATTCAACTTTTGCATTTTATGCAATTTGGTCCTTTCTATAATTAATCATAAAATTAGTAAAATTTTCTTATCGAAATTTTCATACGTTTTTTCCTATCATAATGTAGACCATGCAATAATATTAAAATAAAATTTCTTTCTGACTCAAATTTGTAGTTCCGAAACCACTATTCCGATTTCACTGAAAATAGGTTGTTACAACTCTCCTCCCTTAAAGAATTTTCGTCCTCGAAAATCTTACTAGTAAAGAAGTTTGGGTACTGCTTCCTCATGGTATCCTCCAGTTCCCAGGTAGCTTTTTCTATACCATGTCGTTGCCAGAGAACTTTTACTAAAGCTACCTTTTTATTTCGTAACTCTTTTGTTTCACGTGCCGAGATTTTGATCAGTTCTTCACTGTAAGTCTTATCAGGCTGAATCTCTACTTCTGTCAGAGAAATAACATGTGAAGGATCTAACTGATACCATCGTAACTTAGACACATTGAAAACATTATGGATTCTGTCAAGCTCTGGCGGTAATGCCAATCTGTATGCAACAGGTCTGATTCTTTTAATGATTTCATATGGTCCAATAAACCGTGGAATCAATTTTTCTTTACGGCCAAACCGGAGAACTTTCTTCCAATGTGATACTCTCAAGAATACCTTGTCTCTGACTTGAAATTCTATCTCTTTTCATTTAAGATCGGCAGAAGACTTTTGACGATTAGAGGCTGCTTTCAAACTATCTTGAATTACCTTCACGTTTTCTTCAGTCTCACAGACTAAATCAACTCCGTGTATCTTTTTCTCACTAAGCTCTATCCAATATAATAGAGTTCTACATTTACAACCATACAAAGCCTCATACGATGCCATTTTAATACTTGACTGATAACTATTATTATATACAAATTCAACCAAAGGTAGGTAGTTTTCCCAGTTACCTTCAAATTCCAAAACACAACACCGGAGCATATCCTCTAAAATTTGTATTACACGTTCAGATTGACCATCAGTTTGAGAATGAAATGTAGTATAGAAATGTAACTGCGTACTTGCAATTTGCTCCAGAATCGAGATGTAAATCAGGGATCTCTGTTTGAAATAATGGAAACTGACACTCCATGTAGTTTGATAATCTAGGAAACATATAATTCAGCCAATATATCCAAGGAGAAATCCATACATACCGGAATAAAGTGTGCATACTTTGTTAGACGGTCAACGATTGCCCAAATAGCATCTTTCTTTTTCGGAGATAAGGGTAATCTGGATACAAAATCCATAGTAACTCTTTCCCATTTCCACTCCGGAACATTAACTGGATGTAATAATCCCTAAGGCACCTGATGTTCAGTTTTTACTTGCTGACATATCAAACATTTAGATACAAATTTAGAAATATCTCGTTTCATTCCCGACCACTAGTATATCTTTTTCAAATCATTGTTCATTTTGTTACTACCAGGATGAATACACTTTGTACCATTGTTAGCTTTATATAAAATCCTCTGTCCAAGTTCTGAATTCTTCGATACATATATTTTTCCTCTGAACAATAAGTAGTCATCAGACCCTATTTGAAATTCTAAATCAGAATTTGACTCACATTGTACCCATTTAGCTTGTAATTCATCATCACTTTTCTGAGCTTCACAAATCTATTGCAGGAATATTGGTTTAGCTTTTAACTCAGCTATGACTGAACCATCATTAGAAAAAGATAACCGGGTACTCATTCTCGCAAAGCAAATAAGGATTTTCTGCTCAAAGCATCCGCAACTACATTGGCTTTTCCTGGGTGATAATCAATAACCAAATTATAATCTTTTAATAATTCAAGCCACATATGCTGTCTCAAGTTCAAGCCTTTCTGCGTCATCAGATACTTCAAGCTCTTGTGATCCGTAAATATGTGACATTTTTCACCAAACAAGTAATGCCGCCAGATTTTTAATGCAAATAAAATACCTGCTAACTCCAAATCATGTATCAGGTAATTTTTTTCATGTGGTTTTAGCAGTCTAGAAGCATAAGCTACTACTGTAACACCCCTTACCCGTATCCATCGTCGGAACATGGTTTTGGAGCGTTACCAGAACATTCAGAACATCGATAATTCAGGTAAGTTACTATTCATTCACCAAGGTCATTCATAATATCCCTTAAATGGACCCTCGAGACCCAATATGAGCATTAGAATCAAGTCGAGACTAAATTAGAAACTCAGGGAATTTTTTACGAAATTCTAAAATTTTACAAGCTGTAAGGCTCACACGACCGTGTGGTCCAAGGGACACTCCCGTGTGACCCTTAGACACGCCCGCTCATGCTTCAGGCTGTGTCCGATTTAGGTTGCTCTCTGACTTGCGCCATACAGCCATAGCACACGCCCGTGTGATAGCCATGCGGTTATTTAATTCAATTCGAATTAGGTGTAGGTTTCACATGGCCAAGACACACGCCCGTGTTCAAGGTCATGTCACCCACATGGCTAAGACACACGTCCGTGTCTCTGCCCGTGTGCTCAATTCTGAGCATTCTGTTTTCTCGAATTTAAGGTGCAAGGGACACACGGCCTGACTACACGCCCATGAGGTAGGCCGTGTGTCACACATGGTCTAGACACATGCCCATGTGGACAAAATAAATCCATTTCCTAGCCTCACTTGTCACCCAAATTTACCATTTTCCTGTACCAAAACATACCAAGTATAATCCAACCATTCTAAGCATTCAAATAAGCAAAGTTCATCATTCAACATGGCCTATTATTGCATGCATACATGTTTACTATCCTACCTTGGTTCAATTCATGTGTTAAACATGATTTGATCAACTACTTGACATATACATATGGTTACCATAGCATAACATTATAAGTATTTCAAAACAACCAATACTAGCTGTCGAAACCATTTTTTGAAAGGTCGACTTTATTTAGAAAACGAAAATGGGAGTCGCCACCAATCTTTTTTTATGATATGTGATCGGATCACCTCGTGATTTGATCGTTTTAATAAGAGGTTTGATTTATTAAAACAATGTTTTTCGGTCTACAAAAATCCAGAAAATGGGTTCAGGAGTCGGTTACGTACGAGGAAGGGTTAGCACACTCGTTACGCCCAAAATTGGTACCTAATTGATTATTTGATATCTTTATGTCGAAAGTTGAAAACTCAGAAAGAATTTAAACTACGATCCCTCTTTATATTATGTTATTTTTTACTTAAAAATTTGCTTGAATAAGTGGAAAGTATGCTAAAGACCTTCTCATCTCGTGGCAACAAAATGTCACGTCCCGTAAGTTAGGACACGACATTTCGAATCCTTGAGAATAAGCTTGCCGTTTCCTTTTTTATTTGAAATCTTATGTATTTTAATTTTTAAAAGGATATTCGATTATTCGAGTTCAACAAGAAAAATTGAAACCCCGTAAGTTAGGGCACGATTTTATCGAATCTTCTAAATACGGAACATTGCCTATTTTTTAAAAAAATTTATGATATTCAAAATGATGTGATTTTATCTTGTTTGGATATAATACGTCAATGGGTAAGTATATCTAACATGTATAATAACCATATAGGTAAAATGTTAGAATAATAAATAGTAAGTAAATAAGGGAATAATAATAATAATAATAATAATAATAATAATAATAATAATAATAATAAATAAATAAATAAATAAATAAGTTAAAATAAAAATAAAAATGGAAAATGCATGATTAAGAGGATAAACATGACATGAAAATATTGACAATAATAGAAGAAATAAAAAAATAACGAGAGCAGAAAAAAATAAAAATAAAACAATAACAACAATAATGATATAAAAGAAATACACAAATAAAAAATATAAGCAATCTAATATTTAAGTGTAAAAAAGGGGTAGTAAATAAATCAATGAATAAATAAATAAATAATATAAAAATCGAAATTAAATAAATAGATGATTTAATTGAAATCTGGACGAAATTTGGGGTCTTAAATTGCAAATAATAAAAAATAGACTGATGAGGATCAATGTGTAATGCGCTAAAAAGGCCAGGGATCGGATAGGGAAATATCCCTTGTCTTTTATGCGCATCATTTCCTAGAAGGACTAAAATGTAGCGCGTGTGAAAGAACAGGGACCAATTGGGAAATTATCCCCCATCCCAAAAATGACGTCGTTCTTATGCGGACTAAAATTAAATAAAATAAAATTATAGGGCCAAATTAAAAGAACCAAAAGGATCTAATTGAAATGGGTTGAAAAAGCGGAAGGACTAAGGGCGCAAATAACCCTTTCGCCCAAAAACACGCGGATCCTAGGTCGGGTTGGGTCCAGGCGTGGGTCAAGGCTAAACGGCGTCGTTTTGGCATATGGAATTAAGGCCTAAAACGGCATCGTTTTGAACGTTTATAAAAGCTAAATTTTTTTAAAAAATTTTCATTTTGCAGCCTTTCTTTAAAAAAAATTCTTGAGAGCTCTCCTTTTTGCTCTCCTATCCTTCGAGTTATGGCCTAGGTTTGGTCGAACTCCGATCATCGGGCCACCGCCCGTCCACCAGTCACCAGTGATGGCGCCGCGCCCTCGGTGGCAGGAAAAAAACCCAAAACCCCTATTTTTTATTTCGACCTTCGTAAACCAAGATCCGGGCCCAAAATTTCCAAAATCCTCATAAAACGACCCGAAAGTTAAAAGACTTTTCAGTTTCTGGCCACTTTTCATTGGAAGTGGCTACCTCAGCCATTCACGGCGGTGGGACTCGCAAGTTTGTTTTCTCAACCTTTTCTCTTTTTATTTTATATTTGTTTTTTATAAAAAAATTTGAAAGGAAAAAAAAGAAAAATAAAAGTGATAAGATTTCGGATTTTTTTGTTTGATTCTCTATTTTTTTGATTAATCTTCTATAAAAAAAACATACATTGAGTTCTGTCTTTTTATAGCCGAAAATATTACAACATATATTATTTGCTTTTGTTTCTCTGTCGTCTCTGCGTTTTTTCTCTTTTTGTTCTCTTTGGTTCTGTTTTGCAGGCTTAGGCAAGGTCAATGGAAATGACCTTACCATTTTGGTGCAAGGCAGCCAGGCGCATCAGGGGGGCGAGCCAGGTCTCGGGACGAAGCGAGCGGTTGTGCTTGAAGGAGGCGAGCGGCGCATCAGATAGCTAGGGTTAGGGTTTTTTTGTTTACTGAAAATTCTTTAAGCATGTGGGGCTATTGGGCTGTTGTAGTTTAGGCTTTGTAAAAAAAATGGACTGTTTAATTTTGGACTTTTTTTTTTTGTTTGGTTTTTATTGGTTTTGGGCCCGGGCAAAAATGGCCTGTTACAACTGCCCCTCTTTGCTCATTGACGTGTAACGGAAATGGAGCAAAGACTTTAAGAAGGCCAATTTTGTCTAGTCTTGCCGAATCTGGCCTTCTTGGTGTTCATCTTCTTCAAGTAGCCCCTTTCTAACCCACTGCAACTTCAGAGGTATAGAATTTGTCGCTTTAAACTACTTTACTACAACTTCTGGGAAATAAGATTTACATCCTCAATTTGCTCTATTGCAACCTCAGGGAGATAAGATTTATAACTCGTAGCTTTGATCTGTTCCACTGCAACTTTAGGGAAATAAGATCTGCTATCTTCAGCCTGTTCCACTGCAACTTCAGGGAGATAATTCGTGGCTTGTAGCTTTAGTCTATTCCACTGCAACTTCAGAGAGATAAGACTTGTTATGGTAGATTTAATCCGACCTACTACAACTTCAGAGGTATAGGACTTATCGTTTCAATCTACTCCACTGTAACTTTAAGGAGATGAGATTTATAGCTTTAATCTACTCTACTGCAATTTCAGAGAGATAAGATTTGCTACCTTCAATCTGCCCCACTGCAACTTCAGGGGGATAAGATTTGCCCCGGTGACTATGATCCGTCCCACTGCAACTTTAGGGGTATAGGATTTGTAGTTTCACTGATCTGTTACACCGTTCTCTGGGGAACATGTCCTGCAGAATCCATTTCATGGGTCTATTTATGCCTAGTGACTAGGATGTCATGATCAGGATGAATCAAATGCTCCTAACTAGATGTGTATGAATGATATTTTGATGAATGCAAAATGTCATTTTTCAAGAATGATCCCTTTTTAATGCCTTGGTTGTCATTGCTTGCTGTTTATCAAGGTTCTATCACTGATATGTTAGCATGCCTTCTTGTTCAGCTGGTATCTTTGACGAGAAATTCGAAGAAATAGTCATAATTTAGACTATTTTTTCTCAAATGTTTCCAACCCTTAAGTTTGGCCAGTTCTGAATAGTGGTCCTGTTTTCAGATCCTTGTACTATTTTAGAAAACCTTTCAGAGCAATATGCAGAACTACCTTTACTTGAATATTATTAGTCCATTAATTGTTATTTCAATGTAAACATGCTTGAAAAAGATTGTAGTAATGGACAAGACGAAGTTTATTAGGAGCAAGGCTCGAAATGAATAGATTAATCAAAATAGCAAATTTGCTTAAGTACAAAGTGAATTAGATGAAAAAAGGTGCCCTAGATATTGTAGCATGAGCTTCTTCGTACTAACTTCTTAAGGGCCCTTTTGAACTTGATATGTGTTTCGGAGATCCAAAGTACTTTGTTGATTCCCCACGACGTAGCATCTCTCCTCCTTGTTCATTCAGGGATAACAAGACTACCACATGCCCCATCTTTGATCAATATTTGAATTGGCCTTTTCCTGGGTTTTCAATTCAAAACCCCTTTGGTCTCAAGGTGCCTTTTTTTAGGTGAAGTATTTCTTGACTGGTTCTGGATTCATAGGATTGGGCAAGCTTTTTCCATCTACCTCAGTCAAAATCAACGCTCCTCTGGCAAAGGCCTTCTTTACCACATAAGGTCTTTCCTAATTTGGCATCCATTTCCCTCTGAAATCCTTCTGTATGGGCAAGATCTTTTTCAATACTAGGTCCCCCTCATGGAATTCTCTAGGAATAACCTTTTTATTGTAGGCTCGCATCATTCGCTTTTGGTACATCTAACCAGGACGGATAGCTTTCAACTTTTTCTCTTCAATCAAATTTAGCTGATCATATCGGGATTGGATCCATTCTCCTTTATCCAATTCAATTCTGCCAAACCTCGAAGAGAAGGAATCTGGACTTCAATGGGTAAAACCGCCTCCATTCCGTAAACCAAAGAGAAAGATGTTGCCCTGGTTGAGGTCCTAACAGATATTCGATAGGCATAAATGGAAAATAGTAACTTCTCATGCCAACTTTTATAAGTCTCAGTCATTTTACCCATGATCTTCTTGATATTCTTATTGGCTGCCTCCATTGCACTATTCATATTTGGACGATATGGTGATGAGTTGTGGTGTTTGATCTTGAACTGATTGCAGACTTCTGATATCGCGCTGTTGTTCAAATTTAGTGCATTGTCAGATATGATCCTTTCTGGCATTCCATATCGACATATGATCTCCTTCTTTAAGAACTTGCTGACTACCGACTTCGTGACATTGGCATATGAAGCGGTTTCTACCCACTTTGTAAAGTAATCAATGACCACGAAGATGAATAGATGCCCGTTAAAAGATTTGGGTGAAATTGGCCCAATGACATCCATGCCCTACATAGAGAAAGGCCACGAAGAAGTCATAACATGAAGAGGTGAGGGTGGTACATGAATTTTATCTCTGTAAATTTGACACTTGTGGCATTTCTTGGCGTAATTGATGCAATCTCCTTCCGTGGTGGACCAATAATACCCGAATCTAATGATTTGCCTGGCCATTGTAAAACCATTGGCATGTGTTCTACAAAACACCCTCGTAGACTTCTTCCAAGATTTGCTTAGCCTCGACAACGTCTACACATCTTAGTAGCTCCAGATCCTTTATCCTTTTATATAGGATCTCCCCATCTAAGACATAGTCATTGGCCAACCTTCTCAACGTTCTTTTATCATTCTCAGTTGCTTGGTCAGGGTATTCACGATTTTTCACATATCGCAATATATCGTTGTACCAAAGGTGATCATCCTCTTCTTCTTCTTCTTCTTCTTCTTCTTCTTCTTCTTCTTCTTCTTCTTCTTCTTCTTCGATGTTGTAATAATAAGCCAGAGTATCATAAATACTCATATGGATAGGCTTTACATCCTCTTATTTGTTCGCTCTGACCATCGAAGCCAAGTTAGCCAAGGCATCAACCATCTGATTTTCATCTCGTGGGAGGTAATAGAAGGTGATATCATCGAACTCCTAAATTAACTCAGGAACCAACTTTTGATACTTGATTAACTTGGGATCTCTTGTCTCCCATTCTCCCTTGAGTTGATAGATTACTAGTGCCGAATCCCCATATACCTCTAGCACTTTGATCTTATGTTCTATGGCTACACGGATACCCATGATGCATGCTTTGTATTCTGCCATATTGTTCGTGCAATCAAAATCTAGTTTGCTAGTGAAGGGATAATTATCTCCATTTGGGGATACCAGGACTGCTCCAATTCAGTTACCCACAGTGTTTGAGGCTCCGTCGAAGTTTAGCTTCCAAGGATGACCTTCTTGAGAGTCTCCTTTAGTGGTTGTAACATACATTAGATCTTTATTTGGGAAATCAAAGTTCAAAGGCTCGTAATCTTCTAAAGCTCTACTAGCCAGAAAAGCTGCTATTACGCTTCCTTTGACTGCCTTCTGGTTCACATAGACTATGTCAAATTCGGAAAGCAGAATTTTCCATCGGGCCATCCTTCCATTTAGAGCAGTCGGCTCTATCATGTACTTTAGAGGGTCTAGCTTTGAGATGAGCCAAGTCGTGTGGTACAACATGTACTGTCTCAATCTTCGAGTTGTCCAAATCAGGGCGCAACATAACTTCTCGATTGGCGAATATCTTGTCTCACATTCCGTAAATTTCTTACTGAGATAGTATATCGCTCTTTCTTTTCTTCTCGACTCATCATGTTGACCAAGCACGCATCCCATGGAATTCTCGAATACTGCCAAGTACAGTATCATCAGCCTATCTGGGTTAGGTGGCATCAGTTCTGGGGCATTGGACAAGTAATGTTTGACCTTATCGAAAGTCTTCTAGCACTCCTCATCCCAAAAGCCTGGGTTGTGTTTCTTAAGGAGATGGAATGTGGGGTCGCATTTCTCAGTTAGCTGTGAAATGAACTGGGCAATGTAATTTAGTCTTCCTAGGAAACCTTGAATTTCTTTTTGAGTGCGTGATGGAAGTAATTGCTGTATAGCCTTTACTTTGTTCGGGTCAATCTGAATCCCCTTTTCACTAACTACAAATCCTAGCAGTTTTCCCGACCTAGCCTCGAAAGTACATTTTGCTGGATTGAGCTTCAGTTGGAATTTTCTCAATCTCAAAAACAGTTTTCTCAGGACTTGTACATGCTCCTTCTCTATTCGGGACTTTGCGATCATATCATCAACATAAAGTTCGATTTCTTTGTGCATCATATCATGAAACAAAGTTACCATGGTTCTTTGATACGTTTCTCCCACATTTTTCAGCCCAAATGGCATCACCTTATAGAAAAATGTTCCCCACATGGTCACGAATATGGTCTTCTCCATATCTTCAGGATGCATCTTTAGTTGGTTGTATCCCGAGAAACCATCCACGAAGGAGAACAATGAGTAACCTGCTGTGTTGTCCACTAAAGTGTTGATTTGTGGTAATGGAAAATTGTCTTTCCGGCTGGCTTTGTTCAAGTCCCTATAGTCTACGAACATTTGTACTTTCCCATCTTTTTTAGGGACGGGTACGATATTAGCTACCCATTCTGAGTATTTAACCATCCGTAAGAAACCAGCATCGAATTGTTTCTTGACTTCCTCTTTTATTTTCAGTAAAACATCGGGCCTCATGCTTCAGAGCTTCTGTTGAACTGGCTTGCACTCTTCTTTTATAGGGAGCCGGTGTACCACGATATCAGTACTTAACCTGGGCATGTCTTGATATGACGACGCGAAGGCATCCTTAAATTCTTGGAGTAATTCAATGAGGTCTTGTTTCGTCTCTGCGGTAATGCAAGTTACTATCTTCACCTCTTTTTCCTCTCCTAGACTCACAATTTCCACTGATTCTTTATAAGGCAAGATTTGTTTCTCATCTTGTTCTATCATCCTCAACAAATCAGGGGATATGTTACAGTCTCGATCATCTTCAAAATCTTGAGACTCCTGCGTGCACATATCTTGCTCAAAGGGAGATTTTGAGTCAGTAGCAGCGTCTCTCATATCATTGATATCTGGAGACCTATTATAGGGATGGAGAAAAAAATCCAAAGAACAAAAGAATCTAAGAATAATTATTTGTATGGTATGATTATGAATGAAATGAAAAGAATAAAAGAATATTTGCTAAAGATGATACGCAAAAATGCACTTTATTGAAATAAAGATTTTGGACATAAGCCTATTTCACAAAAGATTATTATTGCTCCTAAGCTTAGAGCAATAAGCGTGTTTTTGAAAATTACTCTGTATTGGCTCTACAAACTACAAGAATCTCTTCCGCAGTCCAGTTGTTCAAAACATTTCCAGGTACATAGGGGCAAATGTTTGATAGATTTTCTCCCCAAATTCCTTCTTCAGATATGGTGTTGATGTTCAGGTTTACCAACATTTCTTCAGCGGTCTCTTTTCTTGGAATCCCCCTTTCAGGGTGAATAGTTCCTCCCGAAACAAAAGCCTTGGATATATGGGGAAAAGTCATCGGTTCCCACTTAACCACTTCCATGCTCAGTCGTGCTCTTCTCCTTTCTTGTTTCTTCTCCATCTACTTATTCCTTTGCCTCGCATCTAGTTTAAATCCTAAACCAAAGCGATCTCATTTGTCCTTCAGCATAGGTCCCTCGACTTTCCTTTGTAGGCATTTTTCAAGTCCTCTCCTTGGCAAGGCTCCTTTACCGACTGTCAGTTGCAGGCCTATCCTTGTAGTTTAGGATATTTTAGGCATTAAGATCTTATTCCCTTTGACAATGAAGGTTGCATTCACAAATTCCAACGATAAAAAAGAACATTCTATGTAACACCCCTTACTCGTATTCAACACCGGAACTGGGTATGAGGCATTACCAGGCTTATCTCGCTTGAACATACAACTTTGGGCTATCAAATTTAACTCCAATATAAAATCTTTCATTCACATTTATAACATTCTTATTATGGGCCTACGAGGCCTTATACATTGAAACGGAGGGCCTCGAAATCAAACTGGGATCTTTTGTGAACTTAGGACAATTTTGCCTTAACAGGCCCACACGCTCGTGTGGGTAGGCCGTGTGGTCACACATGCCCATGTCCTTAACCCGTGTGGGATTTATTTTTCAATTTGAACCGACAGAGGTTTTCACACGACCGGACACACAACTATGTCCTTGGCCCGTGTCCTCCACACGGCCTAGACACGCCTGTGTCCTCACCCGTGTGTGAAAACTTGGGTATTCTGTTTATGACGTCAGCAACCAAATAAGAGGCACATGGCCTAGGCACACACCCATGTGTCTAGCCCATGGTCGATATTGACTTGCAACACTAACATACAGGGGACACACGGCCTGGTCACACACACATGGGATTGACCGTGCGTCACACATAGCCTAGACACACGCCCGTGCGCCTACCCATGTGGATAAGAACAAGGCTATTTGCCAAGCCCTTTTTATCACCTTAACTCATACAACGTCAATCACATCCAGCCACTTACCAAGCAACTCAATCATGTATCATACACATTCATGAATAATCTCATCTTTTTATATATAGTGATAATGAGCCATTAAATATGGCCATTTACAAAAGTGTTCATCTTTAAAGGAGCTAACACACTTGGCCAAAACAACCAAACATTCACTATGTCTAGCGCCTATGCATGCCATACTCAAAAGGCTAAATCTAATATACCGAGATGAGCCGATAGTGTGGATGATCTTCAAATTATCTTCGTATCCCAAACCGGCTCTTTAACACTATAAAACAAGGGAAAGGAAAGGGAGTAAGCTTTAAGCTTAGTAAGTTTACATGTAAACTACAAGCATCATAATATATGCTAATCAATATATAACATATCATACTAAGCAAGAACAATTCACATTTCCATGATCATGCTTACTCATCTCATCTCTTACCACATTCCAACCACATAACAATTATATTGCTCACAATTGCTTGTACACATTCCCTGCACTCATCACCACAAAACAACATGAAATATTGACTTATACAATTCCTCGATGAACCCCTCGAAATAATACTAATTACCTGGTGGTTTCGCACACAACCTACCATTAATCAATAATACGGTGGTTTCGCACTAGCCCACCAAATGATAATATAAATGATGGTATCGCACACAAACCATCATGAATAAGTAATAAGGTGGTATCGTACACAGCCCACCGAAAAGGACAATAACGATGGTATCACGCATAGCCGACCAGATAAGTATTACAAACATTTTTCCACACTTACATATCTATTCCGAGGTTCATACGGGAATTACTCACTATCTATCAATATCAATCAACCTCAACCATAATTGATCTCATTCATACAAAGCACCAATAAACAACATATGTATTAAAGATGTATCGTTTACACGTAAACTTACCTCGGTGCAAAATGTATTAATCGACGTTTTAGTCCTTAACCTTGCCTTTTCCTCGGTCAAGGTTGTTTCCGTGCTCTTATTGATCTATAATAATAAAATTTACTCATTCAATCACTTTATAATTCATGATATATCAAAATTTCTACTTAGGCAAAAATGACCATTTTGCCCTTCTACTTTGGCAAAATTACGATTTTTCCCCTAGGCTTGTAAATCTTTTTTCATCATATTTTCTCATTAAACAAGCCTATTGAGCATTTATTTCACTTACAACAACTCACAAAACCAATTATTTCATGCATTTATTACACAAATTCAACCTTTACTAATAGGTCCCATTTAGGTATTTTCATGGTAACACGTTTCACAAAAGTTGTCCCATAACTCACTAACATTCATTTTCTTCCATAAAAACTCAGCAAAACACATGAACACTCTCATGGAAAGTCCCTAAACTTTCAACCATTTTGCAAAATAGTCCCCTCATTAGCTAGTTTAAGCTTTGGGGGTTCCAGAAGTACAAAAATAATCAAGAAAGACCTCTAAAATCACTTACTTGCAAGAGATTTGTTTTGCTAAAAATTTGAACTCCAAGAACTCTAATTTCCTTCAATTTTCGGTGGTAGAAGAAGCATGGATAGTAAAAGATGATATCTTCTTTCTTTTCCTTATTTTATTCATTTTTTTATCACTTAATTCCACCAAATTTTGACCAAAATTTAATGCTCTTGTCTCCCTTGTTTACTATGGCCGACCAACACACTATTATTGGCCTTATTACACTTTAAGGACCTCCAATTTAATATTCTATGGCTATTAGACCCTACTACCTTGTATAATGGAACTTTCGCACTTTATGCGATTTAGTCCTTTTTCACAATTAAACATTCAATTGCTAAAATTAATGCACCAAAATTTTCATACAATCTTGTAAACATGCTATTCCGACTAGCCCCAAAATCAGGCTGTTATAACTCTTCCCTCCTTAGAGATTTTCGTCCATGAAAATTTTACCGGTAAAAAGGTTTGGGTATTGTTCTCTCATGGCTTCTTCTGGTTCCCAAGTAGCCTCTTCTACATCGTGTTTTTTCCATAACAGTTTCACTAAGGCTATGCTCTTATTTCTTAACTGTTTAATATCTCGGGCCAAATTCTTGATTGGTTCCCCTTCATAAGTCATGTCCGGTCATATCTCAATTTCTATTGGAGGGATCACATGTGAAGGATCAAAACAATATCGCTGTAACATCGACACATGGAACACATTGTGTATTCTCTCTAACTCTACTGGCAAAGCCAATCGGTATGCTACTGGGCGAATCCTTTCAGTGACCTCATATGGTCCTTATGAATCGCATACTCCATTTACCCTTTCGGCCAAATCTCAATATTATTTTCCACGGGGATACTTTTAGAAATACTTTGTCACCCACTTGAAACTCGATTTCTTTCCTTTTTAAATCTGCGTATGACTTTTGTCGATCCGAAGCAGCTTTCAGACTATCGTGGATCACTTTCACTTTCTCCTCGGTCTCTTTAACTAGATCGATCCCGTGAATTTGCTTCTCACAAAGCTCGGTCCAATACAAGGGAGTCCAACACTTGCGACCATATAAAGCTTCTTACGGTGCCATTCGTATACTTGATAGATAACTATTGTTATAGGCAAACTCAACCAAAGGTAGATATTTTTCCCAAATACCTTTGAACTCTAACACATAGCATCGGATCATATCTTTAAGACCTTGAATCACTCTTTTAGATTGGCCATAGGTTTGAGGATAAAACGCTGTACTAAAATTCAATTTTGTACCCAAGGCTTTTTGCAACTTCTTCTAAAACCTCGAAGTAAATCTCGGATCTTTATCCGAGATAATAGATATAGGCACCCCATGCAATCTCACCACCTCAGCAATATACAACTTGGCCAACTTATCAAGTGAATAATCCACACGCACCGGTAAAAAGTGAGCCGACTTTGCTAATCTATCCATAATAACCCATACAACATCTTTCTTTCTCAGAGTCATAGGTAACCCC
Source organism: Gossypium australe (assembly GCA_005393395.2). Taxonomy (NCBI): domain Eukaryota; kingdom Viridiplantae; phylum Streptophyta; class Magnoliopsida; order Malvales; family Malvaceae; genus Gossypium; species Gossypium australe. The sequence goes on from CM016616.1 coordinate 123,283,823, forward strand.
GTAGCAAAATCCATGGTGAATCGATCCCATTTCCATTCAGGAACCATCACTGGCTAAAGCAATCTCGAAGGTACTTGATGCTCGGCTTTCACTTGTTGACAGATCAAACATTTTATAATAAACTCAGAGATGTCTCTTTTCATACCCGACCACCAATACAATTTCTTCAAATCATTGTACATTTTCGTACTGCCCAGATATACTGATAAGCAACTACTGTGGGCTTCATGTAAAATCTTCCGGATCAACTCATCATCCTTAAGTACACAAACCCTATCATGAAACATCAAACAACCATTTGAACTCACCCAAAAATCAGAGTCATTTCCCGATTCGCACTAAGCACTCTTAGCTTGCATCGCACTATCATTATTTTGAGCTTCACTTATCCGCTGAATAAATAACAGTCTAGCCCTCAACTCAGCCAATATAGCACCATCATCAGACAACGCTAAGCTCGTACTCATAGCTCTCAAAGCATACAGGGAATTTCTGCTCAAGGCATTGATCGCTGAAATCAGAGTTTTAAATTTATAATGAATGAGATCGAACCTGGAAACTAACTCTAAAAATGATTAAAGGCAAGTGTGCCTATCGAACAGTAGTATAGCTTAGGCAAGACCGGATTGTCGAACCCAAAGGAACTAAAAGTACTAATACTAACTTTCTTTTTATTATTTAGCCTAAAATAAAGTGGAGTTTCTTTAATCTAAATTAACGACTACTAAGCTAAAGACGCTAAGACAAAAAGAATGAATTGGAAAATAACTTGAAGGAAAACTTAGTTGATCACGACGATACCCTCAGGAAGAATCCACCTAGACTTCACTTGTTATCTAACACTGAACCATACGATTTATTCACTTAGTTTGATCCGTAGGACTCCCTAACGTATATTAAACCCTCTCTCGAGGTGAATAACGTCTAACCCTAGGTTAATTAATAAAAATCTCTTTCACGAATAATAACCCCCTAGAATAGCAGTAAATCAATCTATAGATTCCCATATTAGGTTTCATCCCAATCTGGCAAAATCTCGTCACCCTATCTCTAGGCGTGCGATCAACTCCGCTTAATTACACTAGATCTACTCTTAGGTAGGGTCTATTCCTCCTCCACCTAAGCACATCAAATTTGGATTAAGCACACATAATTAAGAACAAACTAAGTATTTATCATATAATTCAGAAATCCATAACAAGATTCATCTAGGTTTCATCCCCTTCAGGTATCTGAAGGGTTTAGTTCATAACAAATAAATAAAACATCTCAAGAGAAAAGATAAAACAAAACGTAAGAAATCCCTAAAACTCCCTGAAGGAATTGAAGGAGAAATCCTCCGTCTTGAGTAGAATTCCGACTTCTTGGGACAAATCAACTGGCTAACTTCGAGTGATTCCCACAACTCTGACTTTTCGGCTTGGCTCCTTGGCCTAGCTTCACCGCCCCCTTTAAAGTGGTACTTAGGGGGTTTATATAGGCTCTTGGAATGTGTTTCTTCACCCCAAAGTATCCAAATCTGAATGAAATTGCTCTTTGCCACGACAGGGACACGGCCATGTCACAGGCCCGTGTGACTAGTCTTTGGACCGTGTTTGGACTTCTTTAATGAGGCACGGCCGTGTAACTTGGGGGTAAGGCCGTGTTCTAGATGCTTGATAAGGCATGGCCATGTGATCTTTGGGCCAGGCCGTGTCGATTTCGTGATATAGCCCATTTACTCCGTTTTGGACCCGTTTTATGTTCTTTTCATCCTCGGGTGCTTTCCTGGGCATAAGACATGAAAAGAAAGGATTAAGAGCACCTTTTTATATGAATCGAGGCTTAAATCATCCAAAAGCATGCTAAATATGGGATTAAAATATGTTACTATTACGGTTTATCAAATACCCCCATACTTAAGCTTTTGCTTGTCCTCAAGCAAAATTCTCAACTTACAATTAAGATAAACTTTTCATGATTCATAATTCCTATCAATAATGTCTCATCATAATTCATAGATAATTTATACATGGATGATCTAACTGGAAGAGTCCTAAAGATTCAAGCAATCAAAGTCATACATTTGTAGCACAAAAAACATAGGTGTCTCTCATTATCTAAATAATTACTTTTGATTCAAAATCGACAAGGATTGACATCCTCACTAAGGATTCACTCAAACCACTCGAGGTGTTTAAGGTTCAAAATTAAGCTTTCAGAAGTCGAACCTAAAAAGTTAATCCCATAGGCTTGCTTGAAAATCAAATCTCCACCACTGTAATATGAGATGATACACAAATCAAAAGGTCTTTAACAGGGTTGTAACGGGGCTAGGGTTAAAGGTGTGGATAAAGGCTAAGTTAGAGGGTTAGAATCGAGACTAACTTGACGAATTGCCTAACTAACAAATTTTAAACTAATCCTAAATGATTACATCAATTGAAAACTAATAATACGAGCTTTTTCCTCAAGATGTGGAATTTTAACGTGTAAGCTCATTTAATTATAGAACTAGTAATGAAAATACTTCGATTTGTTTTAAGAACAAACTAATAATATAATAACGAATGAATCTATTACTTAAAAGTAACACTTAGACAACACATCAAATCTAATCTCGATATAAGGGTACTCAAAAGGAATGGTGATAACAAATACAAAGGGGTTTTGGGTTAATATTAGCTGGTGAGTCAATAAAAAGGGTTGTTAGGATCAACGGGGTTTACTAAGGGTTAATTGTTACAGTAGGCTATTTAGTGGAGTGAGTGGGTTAAATCCTAGGTGCCTTTATCATCTCAGTATATCAAATCATAGGTGTGGTTTCAATATGTATAATCGAGGCAAGTTCTAGAATAACAGTTCAAAGTTGACATACTCATAATCAATAAAGTGAGCATGAAAAAAAAAATATATGCTCTATAAGGCTCAAAATCTCACAAAAATTATGGGTGTTTTGACATCAACTTGTAAATTTCAAATTTCAAGATAATATTCAGATTCATTTTAACAACCTAGCAAAGATTTTAATTCTGAAAAATAGACTTATCATGCTTGATTCTCTAATATTCTTCTAATTTAATCATCAATGCACAATTAATTATGACTTAATCTAAAACATATCAATAAAAATCATAAAAATCAAAAAATTCATCCTAATTAGTAATATGAAAAATTTACTTAAAAACAAGACTAAATTCAGGGATTTGAGAATAATGAAAAAAGTTTGGCAGGATTTGAGAATAATGCAGAAAGTTAGGCCCTTCTTTAGTTAAATATTCACCCCTCCTCACTTAAGATGTACATTGCCCTCAATGTACAAAGATAGATATAACATTTATGGGATAAATCAAAAGAGAAGGGGAAAGAATACTCCCTGAATTTTAGATGGTGTCCCTGGAGGATGGTAGAGGTCGTAGTGTGTATGTTTGAAGAGGTCGGTCTGGATGATGAATCTGTGCTAGATGAAGAATTGGGGAGCTCGTAGAGGATTAGCCAGGGATTATTAAGACACATTTAAAATAACTTAAATATATAATTTAAAACAAGAAAGAAAAAGGAAAGGAGACTAAGAAGGAAAATAAAAATAAAAGAAAAGATGGATGGACCGAAGAGTCCTTATTGATGGATGGTTCGCGAGGTGGGTGTGACTTCTAGGGCTGCGGAGGTGCTGGCAGTGGCGGAAGTGGCGTGATTCCCTAGCAGCCTGGCGAACCTAACACTAAGAAACTAAAATAAGTTAAACTAAACTAAGCATAAGAGTGTGTTTGGATGGTCTCAACTTGAAGCAAAAGAGAAAAGAAAAAAAACTAAATGGTCTCAAAGACCCTTGGCTTGGTGTTTGGATGAAGCGGCCGGCATGAACTTATGTGCAGGGTCTCCTTTGTGGAGACTATGCTTGCCTTCTTACGCTTCTTCGGCATGATTTTAGTGTAGCTCAAGAGTCTGGATACCTTTTCTAAGTAAAGAAAAGAAATTTTGAAAGAAAAAGAAGGGAGAAAGAAGCTAGGGAGGAAGGGAAGGGCTGTGGGGTTTAAGTAGAGGCTCAAGTCTGGCACGTCCTCACACCCGTGGTCTGAGGGCGTGTCGAATCGCATGGCCGCCTTGCACGGTCGTGTGTCCATACGTGTTGTTTCACCATGCCCATATTTCAGTCAATCACACCCATGTTCGAAAAGTCAGTGTGTTGACACGATTAAGGGGCACGGGCGTGTTCTACCCGTGCTTGGTAAGTCAATAGCTTCACACGGTCGTGGGGCACGACCGTGCCACTTTTTCAGTGCTCGTGTGGTAGTTTTTGGATCCGTGATGTTGAAATTAGTTGGGATTTGATTCGCACAGCCTCTGCTATGTCAGTACGGGGATGCTGGTGGTCCACACGGTCACAGACACGACCCTGTGTAAGACCGTATGGTCTGGAATTCTGCTTTTTTCGTTTTTTAGTTTAAAACTAGATGTTTAGAAAAGAAAGAAAAAGAAACTGAAAAAAGAAAAAGAAACTGAAAATAAATTTGAAAGTAAATAATGTTAATGCTCGGGTTGCCTCCCGAGAAGCGCTCGTTTATAGTCTTAAGCTAGACTTTTCTTGACATTGAAAAAAATCAGGGAGGTTTAAAGGTTTGAATATCTTCCCTCGTACTTACAGTTCTATTTTCTTGATACGGTTTAAGTCGAGAATAGTGTACCTTAAAAGTGTCGAATGTTGGATTGCTTACCTCTACTGTTTCGTGCGGGAAGATATTGTGCACCTTAAGAGGAATTTCTCCCTTTGCTTTTAGGTCTATTGTGGCGATGTGAGGATCTATTTTGTCTATCAGTACCTGGTCTCCTATTTTGAAGTGATTTGATGTCCCTACGAGTTCTTCTGGTTGTTCTACTGGTGTTACTTCGTGTGGTTCCTGTTCTTCTTTGACGTGTGTCTTCTGCTTTTCTAGTTTGTCAACCCATAGGCTTCGTTCCTTATATAATTCTTCTTTGTTAGCTTGGAATTTATGATTCGGCTCAGGGTTGTATTCTTGTGGTGTTTCCTGCGATAAAAGTTGAACAATTTGATTATCAGTTGAAGTGACTTTCTTACCTTCATCGACTGTTGTCCTGGCCGAGTCAAGAGCTTGAAGACTGATTTATTCGTCACCTACACGAAGAATGAGTTGTACTGTACCAACATCAATTTTAGTCCTGGCAGTTGCTAGGAATGGTCTTCCTAAAATTAAGGGGATTGAATTGTCCTCATCCATGTCTAAGACAACAAAATCTACTGGGAAAACGAATTTATCGATTTTGACAAGAACATCTTCGATAATGCCCCTAGGAATTCTAACAGTTTTATCAGCTAATTGAATACTCATCCTAGTTTGTTTGGGCTCCCTAGACCTAGTCGTTTAAACAATGTATAAGGCATGACATTTATACTTACCCCTAAATCAGCTAACGCATTATCAATAGTTAAACTACCAATTACACATGGAATTGTAAAACTCCATGGATCTTTTAGCTTTCGCGATAGTTTATTCTGTAACATTGCTGAGCATGCTGCGTTTAATTCCACATGTGGCTCTTCATCTAATTTGCGTTTTTTTGTCAAGAGCTGTTTTAAAAATTTCCTCGAATCTGGCATCTGAAAAAGAGCTTCAAGAAGAGGTAAGTTAATATGTGATTTCTTTAAAAGTTTAAGAAACTTACCAAACTGCTCCTCTGAATAGTCTCTTTTCATCGCTTCGGGATAAGGTATGCGAGGTTGGTACTCTTTGATTACCGGTTTTGGCTCTTATTGTGTTACCTCTATTTTATCTTCTTCTATCTCTTTGTTTGGTTCATCTAATCCTTTGCTATCATGAGCTGTGATGGCTTGAATTTGCTCCTTTGGGTTAATCTCGGTGTTACTTGGTAGACGTCCTTGCGGCCGTTCTGCCATTAACTTTGCAAGTTGGCTGACTGCATTAGTGACTTTTTTGACTGAATTAGAAAGTTTTTTCCATCGATGCTTGTCGATCTTTAAGTGTTTTCTCATTTTCTTGGAAATGGTTTTCCATGTTTGCCATAAATTTCGTCAGCATCTCTTCGAGGTTTGGCTTCTTCTCTTGTGGATAGGGCTGATTTTGGAAGTTTTGAGAAGGTTGTTGCCTTTGATTTCCTTGATTTCTTTGACCTCCACACGAAAAATTTGGGTGGTTCCTCCAACTTGGATTGTGATTATTACTATAATGATTATTATTGGATCTGAAATTATTACCTATATAGTTCATCTGTTTGCTCTCTGCTCCCGGTTGGTAGGGTGGGTACTCAGGATTCGCCACAGTTCCACTTGCGTCGTCGCACTGCATGACTGGGTGTACCTGCGAAGAACACAAACTATCAAGCTTTTTTTTTATCATCTCTATCTGTGTTGATAGTGTAGTCACTGCATCGAGGTTGTAAACTCCGACTGATTTTGTCGGTTTTGTCCTTGTCACTTGCCACTGATAGTTATTCAGTGACATCTCTTCAATGAACTCGTAGGCTGCTTCAGAAGTTCTATTGTTAAGGGTTCCACGGGCGGATGAATTGATTAGTTGTCTCGTTGAGGGGTTTACACCATTATAGAATGTTTGGACTTGTAGCCACAAGGGTAGACCGTGGTGCGGACACCTTCTCAAGAGATCATTGTATCTCTCCCATGCGTCGTATAATGTCTCTAAATCCATCTGCACAAAAGAAGAGATATCATTCCGTAATTTGGCCGTTTTGGCCGATGGGAAATATTTCAATAAAAATTTTTCGGTCATTTGTTCCTATGTAGTGATTGATCCTCGCGGTAACGAGTTTAACCACCGTTTGGCTTTATTCCTTAATGAAAAAGGGAATAACCGAAGACGCATGGCATCATCAGAAACGCCATTTATTTTGAAGGTATCGCAGAACTCTAAAAAGTTAGCTATATAAGTGTTTGGATCTTCGTCCTGCAAACCATCAAATTGAACAAACTGTTGAATCATTTTTATTGTGTTAGGCTTTAATTCAAAATTATTAGCAGCTATAGCAGGCCTAGCAATACTCGATTCTGCTCCTGTTAAATGCGGTTTAGCATAATCAAACATAGTACGTGGAGCATTGTTTTCCCTCACATCATGTGGTTGTGGGTTATTCTCGTCCATCCCTTTAGTAGGATTGGATCTGCCTTCTTGATCTTCCTCTGTGTAATTTAGGGCTCGCCTGATTTCTCTGCGAGTCCTACGAACGGTAGCTTTAATTTCACTATCGTATACCAAAGGTCCTCTCGGGTTCCTTCTAGTCATAAACTAGAGGTACCTACTAGAAGAAGAAAGAAAATTTAGTGAAATCAAAATTTAACCTAAAAAAATAAAAATAAAAGTAAATTGCGAAAAAATAAAAAAAAATAATGGCTAAAGTAATAAAAATAGAGCTTTCTTAATATTTTAGTTCCCTGGCGATGGCGCCAAAAACTTGATCGCTGAAATCAAAGTTTTAAATTTATAATGAATGAGATCGAACCTGGAAACTAACTCTGACAACGATTAAAGGTAAGTGTACCTATCGAACAGTAGTATAGCTTAGGCAAGACCGGATTGTCGAACCCAAAGGAACTAAAAGTACTAATACTAACTTTCTTTTTATTATTTAGCCTAAAATAAAATGGAGTTTCTTTAATCTAAATTAACGACTACTAAGCTAAAGACGCTAAGACAAAAAGAATGAATTGGAAAATAACTTGAAGGAAAACTCAGTTGATCACGATGATACCCTCAGGAAGAATCCACCTAGACTTCACTTGTTATCTAACACTGAACCATACGATTTGTTCACTTAGTTTGATCCGTAGGACTCCCTAACATATATTAAACCCTCTCTCGAGGTGAATAACGTCTAACCCTAGGTTAATTAACGAAAATCTCTTTCTCGAATAATAACCCCCTAGAATAACAGTAAATCGATCTATGGATTCCCATATTAGGTTTCACCCTAATCCGACAAAATCTCGTCACCCTATCTCTAGGCGTGTGATCAACTCCGCTTAATTACGCTAGATCTACTCTTAGGCAAGGTCTGTTCCTCCACCTAAGCACATCAAATTTGGATTAAGCATACATAATTAAGAACAAACTAAGTATTTATCATATAATTCAGAAATCCATAACAAGATTCATTTAGGTTTCATCCCCTTCAGGTATCTGAAGGGTTTAATTCATAACAAATAAATAAAACATCTCAAGAGAAAAGATAAAACAAAACATAAGAAATCCCTAAAACTCCCTGAAGGAATTGAAGGAGAAATCCTCCGTCTTGAGTAGAATTCTGGCTTCTTGGGATGGATCAATTGGCTAACTTCGAGTGATTCCCACAACTCTGACCTTTTCGGCTTGGCTCCTTGGCCTAGCTTCACCGCCCCCTCTAAAGTGGTACTTAGAGGGTTTATATAGGCTCTTGGAATGTGTTTCTTTGCCCCAAAGTATTCAAATCTGAATGAAATTACTCTTTGCCACAACAGGGACACGGGTACGTCACACGCCTGTGTGACTAGTCTTTGGACCGTGTTCGGACTTCTTTAATGAGGCATGGCCGTGTGACTTGGGGGTAAGGCTTTGTTCTAGATGCTTGATAAGACACGGCCGTGTGATCTTTGGGCCAGGCCCTGTCGATTTTGTGATATGACCCATTTACTCCGTTTTGGGTCCGTTTTATGCTCTTTTCATCCTCGGGTGCTTTCCTGGGTATAAGACATGAAAAGAATGGATTAAGAGCACCTTTTTATATGAATCGAGGCTTAAATCATCCAAAAGCATACTGAATGTGGGATTAAAATATGTTACTATTATTGTTTATCAGGCATCTACAACCACATTCGATTTCTCCGGATGGTAATCAATTACTAACTCATAATCCTTCAATAATTCGAGCCACCGCCATTGTCGCAAATTCAAATCTTTTTGGTCCATCAAGTATTTCAAACTCTTGTGATCAGTGAAGATTCAGTACTTCTCACCATATAAATAATGAAGCCAAATTTTCAAAGCGAAGACGATCACAGCCAACTCTAAATCATGAGTCGGATAATTCTTCTTATGCGGTTTTAGTTGTCTCGAGGCATAAGCTACTACCTTACCCTCTTGTATCAACACGCAACCAAGACCATTTAATGATGCATTGCTGTAGACAACAAACTCTTTGCCCAACTCAGGTTGTACTAAAATCGGCGCCTCAGTCAACAATGCTTTCAATCTCTCAAAACTCTGTTGGCATCTCTCATTCCATTCAAACTTAACATCTTTGTGCAACAGTTTCGTCATCAAGGTAGTAATTATGGAGAACCCTTTGACAAACCGCCTATAGTACCCCGCTAAACCCAAAAAGCTTCTAATCTCTGACACGTTCCTCAGCGGTTTCCACTCTACAATAGCCGAGATCTTATTCGGGTCAACTCTAATGCCATCACCTGGCACAATGTGTCCTAAAAATCTGACCTCTCAGAGCCAAAACTCACTCTTGCTGAATTTAGCATATAACTGCTTGTCTCTTAAAGTCTGCAAAATAATTCTCAAGTGCTCTGCATGTTCACTCTCATCCCGAGAATAGATCAGTATGTCGTTGATAAAGACAACTACAAACTTATCCAAATACGGTCGGAAGATACGGTTCATTAGATCCATAAAAATCATAGAAGCATTCGTTAAGCCAAATGGCATGACAAGAAACTCATAATGGTCATATCTCGTCCAAAATGTAGTTTTCGGCACATTTTGCTCCTTAGCCCTCAACTGGTAGTAACCAGACCTTAGGTCTATCTTAGAGAACACCGTAGCTCTCTTCAATTGGTCAAATAAATCATCTATCCTTGGCAAAGGATACTTATTCTTCACTGTCACCTTGTTGAGCTGTCTGTAGTCTATGCACAATCTCATCGACCCATCTTTCTTTTTCACAAAAAGTACTGGAGCACCCCACGGTGAATAACTCGGTCTTGCAAAACCCTTATCTATAATAGCCCAAAATAGGGCCTATTCGGAATAGTGGTTTTAAGACCACAAACTCTAAGTAAAAATATTTAATTTATGATTGCTTTAGAGTCTATGATATGTTGGGTGATGGCGTGTAAATCTTGTTAAGTAATTTTTATCGATAAAGTGCCCAATTTTATTATTGGGGTTAAATTGCAATAAGTTGCAAAATATGAGGTCTATAATGTGATTGAATTGTTGTGTGGAAATTTCGTTAAGTAATTTTATCGAAGACGTGTTTAATTTGGTTAGAAGGATTAAATGGTTATAGGTGCGAAGTGTATGTTCCAGATGATAAAGGGTGTAATTGTGATGGGTTTTTAAAGTGAAGGTCCTTATGAAGAAATTAATCCACTTATAAGTTAAATGGATAATAAGACAAAAATAGTAAAAAAAATATATAAAAAAAATAAAACACATTATTTTCTTCTTCTCCAGAATGTGAGAAGAAAAAAAAATGGCAGCCATGGATGAGCATTCGGCCAAGCTTCTATGGCTTATATAGGTATGGTTTTTGTCCCGTTTTTAATGATTTTCATATTTTTGAGATCCTCAAAGCTTAATTTGTCTATTTCTACCATTAATTTGAAGTGTAATCAAAGTTTAAAAAAATATACCCATGCTAGATAAGCATGTATTTTGATATCTAATGGTAGAGTATGGATGTTTGAGGTTAGGAGAGCGATGTTTGCTAAATGATTTTCGGTGAAAACGAGTAAAACGAGTTAATCGGTAAAAGTTGTTATTGTTCATAAGTATGTATTATAGTAAGAATTTGAAGTTGCTATAGAAGGGAAAAATGTTCAGCATGTCATAAAACATAAGAAAAAGGAATAAAGTTTAATTTTCGAGCCTAGGGGCAAAATCGTAATTATGCAAAAGTTTAGGGGCAAAATTGTAATTTTGCCAAAGTTTGAGTTAAGGACTGTTTTGAGTAGTATATTAATTAAATAAGTGAAATGTGATGTTTTAGATCCCGAAAAATGAGATTTGGACCTAGAACTGGAGGAAAATCGAAAATCGAGAAAGTTGGTAAAATGGTCGTTTCAGCATTCGAGGTAAGTTCGTGTGTTAATAATAATGCAACATCGTGCTTGAATTGTAATTTTCTATTAATATGGCAAAATTAATGTTAAATGAACTGAATTTTAAATTAATATTTCATGGGTTGTATGAGTTGCTACACAGCTGTACCTGACGAGATTTCGGCAAGTAAGTTCATATGGTTGAGTTTACATGTTTATTGGTGAATGATTGAATGATATAATGCGTTTTTAAATATGAATTTGCTGTGGGATTGTGAAAATTATGATAAAATGGAAGAATAAATGCGGTAATTCAAATTAGGAAAAACGCAGAATTGAGTACGTTCGTATCGTGACATGTGATGAATTGACGGATAAGACCATGGTTAATCCAGGGCAAAGTGTGAAATGTAGGTATGGTATCATCCATACTGAGTTATGAAATGTAGGTATGGTATCATCCATACTGAGATATGAAATGTAGGTATGGTATCATCCATACTGAGTTGTGAAATGTAGGTATGGTATTAACCATACTGAGTTAAGAAATGTAGGTATGGTGTTTCCATACCGAGTTATGAAATGTAGGTATGGTATTTCAATGAGGAAAACCATACTGAGTTGTGAAACGTGGCACTGAGCAACGACGTACTTAAATTCGTAAGACGTTTCCTAATTTGATAATAAGTAATACAAAAAGGAGTGAATCAAATGAAAGAGATTGAGTGATTGTTAATGTTGAGCTCAATTATGTGTACAAGAGAGTTATGAAATGGTTTTGGTCACATGTATAGTACTAAGTGTAGGCTACTATATGTACCAGATAGCTTCGGCTACAAGGGTGGTACCATGTGTAGGCCACCATGTATCTGTTATCATTACGATGAGTTCAACGGAAAATTGACTAAGTATAATTGAAAATGATCATGTTATGAATAAGTGCAAGTGTGAATGTGACCAATTGAGAAATGTGGCAAATGTATGTATGAACAATATGTTCAATATGTAATCGGATATTGGAAAGATTGGTATAAGCAAGTGAAGAACACAACTAAAGTGAAAAAGAGCAAACATTTACAATAGAACTGCTTTGGGCAGTAGCAGTGATGTAAATTTGAAAAATCACCAAAAATAGTAGAAATTGAATTATAAGTTGGATGAGATATTTATTTAAAGCTTATTGAGTCTATTTTCGTATAAAAGAAAAATAGAAAACAACTGATTTGTATATTTTGAGATATTTGAATTTCGGTGATACTGGTTCAGAATGATTACGTGATCCCCTGCTCTGCATTTGAAAAATTATTAAAACTTGTAAATAAATAATTATGAGATATAATTTATATGCCTAAAATTGAATGAGTCTAGTTTCAAATGAATAAAACAAGGAGGCCATATAAATTTTGTACAAAGAGAAAATTGATTTATAGTGAAGAGAGGTCAGAGTAGTTGAATGGTGAAACAGGGGAAACTTTAATGAATAAACTGTACCAATTGGCTAAGCCAAAAGTTCTGAAAATTTTATGGTAATAAGATAAATGAGTTAAGTTTCAGGGAAAATTTACGGATCTTAATTTGGAGTTCTGTAGCTCCAGATATAAATTATTTAATGACTATGACTCAAGGAAACATCTTAACTGGAATTTGAATGAATGGAAAGAATATGAAAATAGCATGTTATCGTATTGCTTATTATTTTCATGCGAGCTTACTAAGCGTAAAGCTTACTCCCTACTTTCCATTCTTTTAGTTTTGTTAGGTCAGCTCAGGGTTGGAGATCGTCGGAGGCAGCATCACACTATCGAGCCATTATCCTAGGAGTATTGGCATGTATAAGGATTTAGTTTTTCTATGACAGATGTTGTTGTGATTAGCCAAATGTATTAGCTTATATTGATTTGTTAATTACAGCCATGAGATGTGGCTTATAATGATTTTGGCTCGTAAGCCTATTTGTCCATAGTATAAGTGATTAAATAGATGACAATGTCAAATGCATGTGTTTGAAAAGTTTTAAATTTTGGGCGAAATTTGGTAACCCGGTTTTGTATGATTGTGAATTTTAAGTTCGATAATGCCTCAAACCCTATTCTGGTCTTGGATACGGGTGAGAAGTGTTACATTATCCATCAATTCTTGCAACTGAACCTTCAATTCTTTTAGCTCCAATGGTGCCATCCCATGCGGAGCAACCAAAATCGGTGACATACCCGGAACTAACTCAATCCCAAACTCGACCTCTCTAACTAGAGGTAATCCAGGTAACTTTTTAGGGAACACATCTGGATACTCGCATACCAGCGGCATTGATTCAATCTTTACATTTGACTCTCGAGTATTCAGCACAAAGGTGAGATAGGACGTATACCCTTTTCTCAAGTATTTTTCAGCTACCATAGATGAAATCATTACAGGCAAACTATTCGATTTACCTGATTCAACCCGAATGACATCTCCATTTACACATCTCAATTCAATAAACTTACTATCACATTTTACTAAAACATTATGAGCAGTCAACCGATCCATACCAATAATCAGGTCAAATTCATCAAACGACAACAACATGAGACTTGCCGAAAAACAATGACCTCTAATTGTCAAAGGACAATTCCTACACACCTTGTCAACTAGCACATGTTTGCCTAACGGGTTTGACACTTTTACTACAAATTCCGTAGACTCAACAATCATACTCATGTCAAATTCCAATTTCATGCAAATGTAAGAATGGGTAGACCCCGGATCAATCAAAGCAACAACAAAGATATCATGAAGAGAAAAAGTACTCGTTATCACATCTGGAGATGATGCCTCTTCGCGAGCGTGAATGGCATAAGTCCTTGTAGGTGCTCAACCCTCCAATCTCACAGCAGAGTCTCTGGGTGCACCTCTACTACTAGTCCCACCTCCCAAGTTCTTTTGTGATCTACCCCTCGAAGACACATTGCTTGATCTTATTTCTTGCTTTCTTTCCTTCTCATCCCTCTCAGGACAATTCCGAATAAAATGATCAGATGAACCACACTTGTAACAAATTTGGTTGCTTCCCCAACACTCCCCAATGTGTTGCCTACCACAATTTGGACACTCCGGCTTATTAGACTTTGGATTGCCCACGCTTGCCATCGATGTGGCTTGAATCCTCGAGCCCAAGTACGTATTACCTCGATCTCAGTGTGAATATCCAACTGACGTAGTCGTTCGAGGGTTTGTTTCCTTGGACCTCTTTGATTGAGTTTGGTAAGATTTACTCATTAGCCTCTTTCTTGCATCTCGGGCCTCGCTCATGGCTTTTCTCTTTTCCTTATTCAGTCCCTCGACCTTGCATGCTCTATCAACCAACACCACAAATTCTTTCAATTCCAAGATCCCAACTAGAAGTATAATATACTCATTCAACCTATCTTCAAACCTCTTGCACAAGATAGCTTCTGTGGACACACACTCTTGTGTATACTTGTTGAACCTAACAAACTCACGCTCATATTCTGCCACAGTCATTTTGCCTTGCTTCAATTCAAGGAATTCTTTCCGTTTCTGATCCACAAATCTGTGACTTATGTACTTCTTTTGGAACTCTTCCAAAAAGAAGTCCCACGTCACTCTCTCCCTTGGAACTACCGACGTCAATGTTTTCCACCAACGATATGCCGAGTCCTTCAGCAATGACATGGCACATTTCAAGCTCTCCTCAGGTGTGCAGGAGAGTTCGTCGAATACCTGCGTTTAGTTCTCAAGCCAGAACTCCACCCTCTCGGGGTCATCATCTATATTAGCTCTAAATTCTTCGACCTCTTGCTTCCAAATCTTATCTACTGGGGGTTTGGTCATTCTCAACAGATCTACACCTTGAGGAGCCACAAGAACTGGCAGAGGTATAGGAAGGGGTGGAGGAGGTTGAGCATTAGGGTTCGCTTGTACGTACTCCGTGTACCAATTACTCATTATTTGGAGAAATGCTTCCCGAGCCTCTTCTCCTTAACCCATTGTCTCGGGTCTACTCTCTACAGGTGCGATCCCTTGTGTGGGGGCTGCCGCGTTACTAGCAGCGTCATCAGAAGCCGCTCGGTCGGGATCCGTTTACTATACAAAAACAAAGTTTAGAACTGTCAAAAGTCACCACAATATCAATATAAGTTTATGCATGTATAGCTAGACTCTTACATAGGCTACGGTAGTCCAAGAACTGACTAAACCATAGCTCCGATACCACTAAATGTAACACCCCTTACCCGTATTCAATGCCAGAACCAGGTATGAGGCATTACCAGACTTATCTCGCTTGAACATACAACTTTGGGCTATCAAATTTCATTCCAATATAAAATCTTTCATTCACATTCATAACATTCTTATTATGGGCCTACGAGGCCTTACACATGCAAACGAAGGGCCTCAGAATCAAATCGGGATCTTTTGTCTTCACAGGGCCACACGCCCGTGTGATATGGGACACGCCCGTGTGGGCAGGCCGTGTGGTCACACACGCCCATGTCCCTAGCCCGTGTGAGATTTATTTTTCAATTAGAACCTTGAAGGGTTTTCACACGGCTGGACACACGACTGTGTCCTTGGCCCGTGTCCTCCACACAGCCTAGACACGCCCGTGTCCTCACCCGTGTGTGACAGTGCAACATCATCCAGAGTGACAGTGCACTCCCCACACGGCAAATGGAAAGTGTGGGTCTCCGGGCGCCAACGCTCGACCAATGCGAATATTAAATTGTACTGCAAATCAAACGTTCGGATCAATGCTGCTAACCTGAATCTAGCTAACTCCAAGTATGGCATTAGTCGTGCATCCGGAGAATATCCTAAACCATTCACCCGACCCCTTAATGTGCGGTACGGACCCTGACAGTGAAAAGTTATAGAAAATAGTTATAATAACATAATTTATTTCCATAAATTACCTAGATCATTTTTTAAGGGAACCTGTGATTAGCAAATAACAATATATTACCATATTGTTTACCGTGTTTGATATGTGACCATCGTTTTTAATCAATAGAGCCATTGCTATACCTGCAATTTCAAAACAAATTCCGGTTATTAATTTCAAAGTTTGATGGATCTTAATTATTTTTCAAAATACCTAAATTTTATATTTTGCTTTTAATTACAAAAAAATACCAAACAGTTCTTTCCACATCATATTTTTTGCTATACTACATTTACATAATAAATATATCTTATAAATTCCAATTCAAACTCCAACTCAATGGTCTCATTCAGAAATTCCATCCCAATGGTTTAATCATTTACCTACATAAAAAACAAAAAATTTGTATTAAAATACTAAAAATAATATGCCAATAAAAAAACATAACATAAACGATACATAATAAATATGATTATTATTATTATTTCAAAATGATAATAAGTAAGTTTTTATATTAAAATACTAAAAATAACATGTCAATAAAAAAACATAACATAAACGATACATTATAAATATGAATATTTTTATTATTACTTTAAAATGATAATAAGTAAACATTTTTGGTTTAAAATATAATATATATAATAACATGCCAACTTAATTATTGTAAAAAAATATATCTTTTTTTTTTTATAGAAGTTCAAAATAAATTTCATTTTTATTATTTATAAAAAACATAAAATAAAATCTTAAAAAATTTAAAACATATAAACATATAAACTAATTCCTAATTTATCTCATAAATTCCAAATTACATATCAATGGTCTTATCTTTTACCTATATAAAAAAATAAAAATAATAATATTAAAATAATAATAAAAATAACATGCCAAATAAATTTTATAAAAATATATCTAATCAACCTAAAACACACATAACAAATAAATTACATAAAATAATAAAACATTCTTTGTACATAACATAAATAGGCTTTTTTACTTCAATAAATATTAAAAATAAATTATGAATGAATAAAATTATAAAATAAATACAAACATACCTTAATAGCTCTTTTTAACCAAATAATACCTTACAAAATTACATTTAAAAATTAAATTCGAATTAAATTAACAATAATAACAAAAAAAAATTAAATTAACATTAATCCATTAATTTATAACAAAAATAATTTACCTTTTCTTTTCTATTTTTTTCCTTCTCTTTCTCCTTCTCTCTCTCTATTCTCCTTCTCTTTTTTCTTTCTTTTTCCCTACCCTTCCCTACACGCCCTCTCATTCTCCTTCTTCTTCTTCTCTTCTTCTCTTCTTCTCTTCTCCTTCTCTTTCTTCTCCTTCACTCACGACAGAAAATGGAACTTGGGGACCATTATAAGGTCCCCAAACACATAAAAATATAAAGGAACTCAGCATGCAGTCATCCTATCCCTGCCAAAGTGGTCCCGCCTCTGCCAGCTCCTCCACCTGTACCACCTGTGCCAGACCTTCTACCTGTGCTGCCTGCACTAGACTCTCCACCTGTGTCCTGTCCCATCATTTTTTTTACTGTAAAGTGTCAGAAAATGAGGGTGGTGCCGCCTATGCACCACCCTCCACCTATCCAAATGTACCATTTTGGTACTTAATCTTAGCAACAACCCATTTTCATTTTTTATTTTTTTATATTATTTCAGTAAAAAACCCCATTTTATTTTCTACTGTAGTTAATTTGTCTCATATGATATATTAAAATATTTTATAATTAATATTGTAATGCCACAATTTTCACATGGTTTTGAGAAATATTTGCATCATTTCGATTACGATATTAACATCATTCATTCACTTTTAAAACCTTTAAATGTATATCGTGTTACTTTAAGAAAAATGTATTTTTACTACTGAAAATATAAAAAATCTCACAATTATTTTTGTTGATATGTTTAATGTATTTTATGTGTCTGTTTTATTATTTATAAAGATAATTTATGAATTTCGACACTTAAAAATTACAAACACTCAATCCAATTGCCATAGTATTTTTGCTTGGATTGTAATATGCAGAAGAAGAACATTTAGACAACTTCTTTTTGGAACTCCGGTTTCATAAACTTTATTGATAAGTGATAAAAATAACATATTTTGTAACACCCCAAACCTGGCCTAGATGTTATGGTCGAATCCAGAAGTGTTACAAGGAATGGGGTTAAAAAAATTATTGTCGTTAAGTTAAAACCATACCAGTTCATTAGCCCTTATCGCTATTAACAATTTCAAAGCTCTCATTCATTTAATCGCATAGAGGTAAAACGTGTTTGTAGCAGAAGCTTTTAAAATTGTTGTGTTTAGAAAATCGTTCAGGATTTTAGAAAAGCCCTTACTTTTGGTAAAATCCGAGTCTGCAGTTATAAAATCTTAAAATCGCAGTCTAACCCAAGTTAAACTAAAACAGTCCATAAAGTCCGAATTACATGAAATAAACCTAGAAAAACCAAGAACATAAAAATTTAAATTGTAGTTATAACCCGTTAGAACATGTGGTCACCGAGGGGCTCCGTAGCACCGATCCATCTAAGATTGTGGATTACCTGTACAGAATAAACAGAAAAGAGTGAGTTTACGTAAACTCAGTGTGTAACCCCACAAAATTAAGCATGCAGACAACCAGAAAGTCAGAATCAGTCAGATACAGATACGGGCTTAAGCCCATTACAAATACAAATACAGATGTGCAAATCAGAGTCAACAATTAGATATCCTACCCCCATCATCTACACACCATCTTCGACCATCCCTACACACCATGTGGGGTTTAAAACACCCACCCAGCCCTACACACCATGTTGTACCAACGCGGCACATAACAGATATAATGCAGCCATGCTGCCAGATAATAGGCATAAATTGCCTTTCAAAACACTTCCTCCAATATACATCATCCCAAACCCAATATCAATATAGATATATACATGTGCAGAAAAATAATCTAACATGCTTACATGTTCATGATCTTATAGAGATAACAAATAATAGTGCAAGTAGACATGCAACAGAATTCTAATCAGATCAGAATATCAAATAGATAGTTCATGTAGTTTAGGGTTTAATTAGCCTTTACCGATCCTAAAGTAGGCCTACAGTCGTTTGGAATGACCTGTGCAACCCTAGGTAAAAATTCAGATAAATGGACCCACACGTCCATGTAGCCCACATGCCCAGATTGGCCTTACCTGTGTGGATCACACGGCCTGGCCCAGATACCACATGCCTGTGTGGCCCACATGACCATTTTCGAGCCATCACAAGGTCATGTCTTGTGTATGGCTATGCCTTCGTCGATCACACGACCGTGTCCTCACACACGGCCTACCACACGGGCAACCACACGCCCGTGTGGCGTCGACAGTGGCCATTTTTGACTTTTGCTGAAACACCAATTTTTGTATTTTGGCTACACACCTAGTACGATTTTGATGCTAAGACGACCCTGAGCCTTTTGAAACTTAAAAATAGAGTACCTAACATCGAAATTAGCAATTAAGTCACAAATTTCTCAGACCCAAATCGAACCAAACACACTCACTTACTGCAATCAGACCGGTTTAATCGCACAAAATAGACCGTTGGAGTGGAACTATTGTTCACTACCATCCCCTACGTAACAAATTACAGAGCTTCAATCTTCAGAAATCAGAAACTAAATGAACGCAAATACTCCACTTACCAATTTCACAAAAACCAAGATTCGAACGTCCACAAGCAGGATTTAATGACAGAATCGAAAAGCGAAGAAGGGAGGGTTTACTACTATTCGTCAAAGGTAGAAGAAGAAAAAGAGAAGAGAAATCAAAGGGAAAATCCTATTTGGGAAAAAGAAGAGAAATGTGAGAACCCATATATTTTGAAAAAAAACCAAAAACAAAATAAAATCATAAATAATATCCCCACAAATCCCTTAAATCTCTCCATTACCCCACTACTGATAACTCCCTCAGAATTCTAGCACAACTGAAACTCTATCAAATAACAGAGCAAAAATAAATACCTACGCTAACGCAGGGATTTGAAACAGAACCTCCAACACACCAACATCCTTACCATTCGAACCAGCAGGCTCATTCTGATATGATCTAATTGAGAATTTTATAAAAGCCCACTGAACAAGAGCAAAGGCTTGGATAAAAAATAACAAAATTAGCAAAGGTAAGACTTGAACCCAAGACCTCTCACACACACCCAGAATACTTAACCACTGAAGCAGATACACATTTTTCATAGAAGCAGAAATATAATATTTAGGGCATTACATGTTTTAATCCCGTCTTTAATGCATTTTTGGATGATTATTTATGAAAATTGATGAATTTTATACTCCCAATCTTTTAAATTCATGTTTCTATACTTAGGAGAGCATTTGAGAGAAAAATGAGTGAAAAACGAGCAAAAATGGGACAAATATAGTAGATTTCAAGAGCCACACAGGCTGGACACATAACCGTATGAGCCACATGGGTTGGCACACGACTATGTGCCAGGCTGTGCCAATTTTGAAACTCGCATTTCAAACATGGGAAAAGACACAATTTTTAGGCTTTTCGGGCATTCTAAAGCCTATAAATACTAAATAGAAGAAGGGAATAGGGGCAATAAGAGAGTATTGAGGAAAACAACTTGAAGAACACTATTGAAGCCAACTCTGAAGCAGATTTCCATCAAGATTGAAGACCTCTTTTTAATTTCTTTGAAGTTTTTATGAGTTTGTTTGTTTCTTGTGATTATACTGACTTTGAGTGTTTTTATTTACAATTATGAACTAATTCTCTAGATACGTAGGGAAGATGAACCCTATGGCGAATTCTATTATTTGATTTATGTTTTACAAGATAAATAATGGATTCTTGTTCTCAGTTATGTGTGCTTATCTCTTGTTTTAATATTTCCTGAATATTAATGCATGTTTAATGTGCTTAAATCAAAGGAGGAAAAGTCTATGCTTAAAAGTAGATCTAACATAATTGAGTGGAGTTGTATGCAATCTTAGAAATATGATGACATAAATCTATCGAATTAAAGTCAAATCTAATAGGGGGATCCATAGATAGAGTTAATATTATAATAGGGGTTTTAATTAGATAGAAATTTCAATTAATCAACCTAGAGTTAGTTACTCTTACTCTCGAAAGAGATATTAGCATAATTTAGGGATTTCTATGGATTAAGATACCAAGTGAAAAAATTGTTTAACTCATATTCATAATGATACATGAAGACTAGGTGGATTCTTTCCTGGGTATTGTTTAGCTTCTTGGTTATTATTCAATTATTTTCCTGATTTATTCTCTGTTGAATTCTTTAGTTAATTAATTTAGTAGATTATAGCTTAAAACAATCACTCCAATTTGTCAGTTAAATAACATGAAAACAGTAATTACTAGTACTTTTAGTCCTCGTGGATACGATATCTCTACTTACCGTAGCTATACTATTTATCGATAGGTGCACTTTCCTTTGTCATATTTTTAGTTAGTTTTGTGATACATCATCTATTCGTATTTGAATGAAATAGGACAAAACAGGAAAGAAATGTAATTTATCTTTTGTTGCGGTTTTGCCATTGTTATGCTCCACTATTGCATTTCTATTTGTTATATTATCGCCTATGGTTTTAAATATAAGTGGTTCTACCAATAACAGAGACGGAAGATCGTTACATGTTGAGGTACAATTTATTAACTCTTTAAATTTGTATAAAATTAATCACTCTCTTTTGAAATAGTCTTATTTCTCTGCAGTTGTGTATGGCAGTGAGTTTATTGATGTGTGAGGTATTGACCCTATGCTCCTGTCGAAATCCCTTTCTATCTCCTCCACGTTGGTGACACATTGTTGGGAGAAAGCTTCATCAATGCTTGGAACGTGTAGGCAAAGTTTGCATGGTAAGCATCATTTGCTTCTTGTGTAGATTGTTTGCAGCTTATATGAGTAACATTAGGCAAAGCATATAAAGTAACCCTAATTTGAAGCATGTGTGAGTAGCCCAAATATGAAAATGGTAACTATATGTAGGCAGCCCAAACATGATTTTTAGCTTGGACATAAACATTCTATATACATGCCATAAGTAATCCAACTATAAAACTTCAAAAATCTACCGAATCAAGTGACAGTAGGTGTGAGCTCCTTGTTGATCTGATCGACACATCTCGAATGTCCACAATATACAGAAAATAAGAATACATATAATTATTTCAAATACTTAGTAAACTCATACAATTTAAATATTGCTTACCTTAAGTGCTATCATATAGAAAACTCAAACTGAGATACAATTTAACTTATCAAAATGTAATATCCTGAATTTTTGGGCCTATGCGTTTAATGGGTGGATATGTTTAATGTGTTAATTTAAGTGTTAGGGGTCCAAATTGGGCTCAGGCTTAGGTAGAGGCCTTGATTAAAATTATCTGTTTGGGCATTATAGGGTTTAAAAGGTAGTATCTATGTTTAAAATACCAAAGTGGGCTTGTGGCCCAATCTTAGGGGGTGACGCCACACAAGGGAGTAAGGGGCCCAAATTTAAGTTTCATGGAGCCCAATTCTTTTAATTTAAGCTAGCTAATTTTAAGCATTAGGGTTAGGTGGAGTGGATGGCAACAAGGCTATAATTTAGGAAAATTTTAATGTTTTTAATTTGGGGATAATAAGCTGATAAAGGAGGGAGGAGTTGGAGCTAATTAAGTCTCTTTTGGATGAGTTAGTAGATTAAGATAAAGGAGAAAAGATAGGATTTATCTGCAAGGATAGGTAAGTGCCGAAATTTCTATAAATAGAGGGGGATAGCTAATCAATTCTGGCATTAGAACCCTACTCTTTCTTCTCTTCCTGTCCCGAAAAATTGAAGGCCATCTCACTTGTTTTCTTTTCTCATCTTTTCTCTTCCAAAAGCCAAAAATCACCATTGTTTTCTTTTCTCATCTTTCTCTTACAAAAGCCGAAAAACACCACCTCTCTCACCCTTTCTTTCTTTTTCTTTGAAATTTCCTTTTAGCCGAATCTTCGGATCTCCATTGATTTTCTTCTCCCATTCACTAAAAACCGAAACTCCTCATTCAATTCTTCTAAAAGCCGAAAAACACATCAGCCTTCCCTCATTCATCTTTTTCGGGATAAAAGCCAAAATCCCTAGATCTCATCTCCTGTGATTGCCGAAATCTTTTTGTGGTATCTGCTTGTGCCGAATCTCGAAAGAGACTAAAGGTAAGTATTGATTCGTAAGATTTCAATCTTTTTCGACTTTTTAGGGACTCTAGCCGAATGGCTATAAGGAGCTAATCTTATGTTTTTCTCTTATTTGCGGCATTCCGGGATTTGAAGGGAGGTCACTCCCTTAGATCTCTAAGATAGAGTTTAGTAACACTCGAATCGTGTTACTTTCAGGATTTCAAGGTAAGGAGATCTATTGATTTTTAACGTGTAAAATTGGGTATTTATTAACCCTTGGCCGAATGTAGGGGAGCCCAAATCTTCGTATTCTTCCGGCTTTTGAGCAAGGTTTTAGACTAAGGGTTGTAGATTCAAATAGTAAGGATTTAACTAAGGGAGTAAAACTACGCGATATCAGGTGTGTAACACTTCCACACCATTTAGATTGCCTGTTAAAATATGTTATAAATCTGTTATATTCTGATAAATGCCAAAATCCCAGCATCATGTTATAAATCTGTTATATTCTGATAAATGTCGAAATCCCGACATCATGTTATAAATCTGTTATATTTTGATAAATGCCGAAATCCCGGCATCGGTTGAAACCCGAAGAGGGTAAAAGCGAATCACTAGGTTAGTGATCTCTGTCATTCCTAAGTGAATGTTCCTGTTAAGGTGACATCTATGATAAGTATGCTGTTTCTGTGATTGCATGGGGTTGGGTTATTCAAAGGGGAAGCGTTCTGTTGTAGCGGCTCCTGCCGTGACCTGTTGTAGCGGCTTCTGCCGTGACCTGTTGTAGCGGCTTCTGCCGTGACCTGTTGTAGTGGCTACGGCCATGATATGACGATGAGCAGCATGTCTGCCATCAATGGTGTGTAGTGGTGTGGGTTGATTGTAGAAATCCCCAAATGGTGTGACTGGCAGGTAAGGGTGGCGTGTAGCGGATGGAAACCTAGGATTTGGATTGGGCTTTGCATCTTTTCTGATATATTATATTTTGTTATATGTTCTGTGGGGTTAAGGCCCAAGTCTAATGGTGCATGAGGGTTGAACACGGAGTCTCGCGACTCACTCTATTATTTAACAATTTTAGGTAGCACCTAGTGTGTAACATCCCCAAACCCGGCCCACAAGTCCTGACCGGATCTGGTTATGTCACTGCGGAAACCGTTTGCAAAAAAACTTTGACTTTAGAATAAAACTTGAAAATTTTATTAACTATTGGAAACCATGTTTTTTTTAAAAAATTATAAATAAAGTGTTGTTATTAAAAATAATCCATATTAAAACTTTAGTATAAAAATATATAAATACTTTGATTAGATAGGTTGCTAAAATTAAAATTATCTTCACATAATAATTTCTTTTAAGTGAACCATAATATCAAGTAATATCAAAAATAATGATAATAATAAGGCCCTTATTACAAAAATAATTAATCCAAGTACTCGATAATAAAATGCATAAAGAAAAGATTAAAAACGTCCTCTGAATGGGCCACCTTGTATCCTCCCCAACCCGGTCCGATCAACATGTCACCTGCGATGTTTAAAAAAATTGGGTGAGTCATACAAGGCACACGCCCGTGTGTCTAGCCCGTGGCCGACATTGACTTGCAACACTAACATGCATGGGACACACGGCCTGACACACCCATGGTATTGACCGTGCATCACATACGACCTAGACATACGCCCGTGTGCCTACCCGTGTGGACAAGAACAAGGGTATTTGCCAAGCCCTTTTTATCACCCTAACTCATACAACATCAATCACATCCAGCCATTTACCAAGCAACTCAATCATGTATCATACACATTCATGAATAACCTCATCTTTTTATATATAGTGATAATAAGTCATTAAATATGGCTATTTACAAAAGTGTTCATCTTTAAAGGTGCCAACACACTTGGCCAAAACAACCATAATTGATCTTATTCATACAATGCACCAATAAGTAACAACATATGTATTAAAGATGTATCGTTTACACATAAACTTACCTCGGTGCAAAATGTATTAATCGACGTTTTAGTCCGTAACCTTGCCTTTTCTTCGGTCAAGGTTGTTTTCGCGCTCTTCTTGATCTATAATACTAAAATTCACTCATTCAATCACTTTATAATTCATGATATATCAAAATTTCTACTTAGGCAAAAATGACCATTTTGCCCTTCTACTTTGACAAAATTACAATTTTTCGCCTAGGCTTGTAAATCTTTTTTCATCACATTTTCTCATTAAACAAGCCTAGTTGAACATTTATTTCACTTACAACAACTCACAAAACCAATTATTTCATGCATTTATTACACAAATTCAACATTTACTAATAGGTCTCATTTAGGTGTTTTCATGGTAACACCATTCACAGAAGTTGTCCTTTAACTCACTAACATTCATTTTCTTCCATAAAAACTCAGCAAACAACATGAACACTCTCATGGAAAGTCCCTAAACTTTCAACCATTTTGCAAAATAGTCCCCTCATTAGCTTGCTTAAGCTTTGGGGGTTCGAGAAGTACAAAAATAATCAAGAAAGCCCTCTAAAATCACTTACTTACAAGAGATTTGTTTTGCTGAAAATTTGAACTCTAAGAACTCTAATTTCCCTTCAATTTTTGGTGGTAGAAGAAGCATGAATAGTAAAAGATGATATCATCTTTCTTTGCCTTATTTTATTCATTTTTATCATCTAAGTCCACCAAATTTTGACCAAAATTTAAAGCTCTTGTCTCTCTTGTTTACTATGGCCGGCCAACACACTATTATTGGCCTTATTATAGTTTAAGGACCTCCAATTTAATATTTTATGGCTATTAGACCCCACTACCTTGTATAATGGAACTTTCAAACTTTATGCGATTTAATCCTTTTTCACAATTAATCATTCAATTGCTAAAATTAATGCACAAAAATTTTTATACATCCTTATAAACCTCAGATTAGCGGTCCTGAAACCACTATTCTAACTAGCCCAAAAATCATACTGTTACATTCTATTGCTTCATCGTTTGCCCCTACGTGTGGCGTGTCATTGGTGCAATAATGTCTTCTTCCACATTTATCGTTACCAGCTGACCCTCAGTTACCAACTTTAGCTTCTGGTGCAATGATGACAGCACTGTCCCAGCTGTGTGAATCCAAGGCCTCCCCAACAAACAATTATACGAAGGCTGAATGTCCATCACTAAGAAATTTACTTCGTACGTGTTTTGACCAATCAAGAGGGGTGTCTTAATCCTTCCCATCACCTTTCTTTCGGTTTCATCGAATGCTTTCACTATGTTTTGACATGTCTTCATATGAGAGCTATTCACAGGCAACCGATTTAGCGTGGATAGGGGTAAGACATTTAGCGTAGATTCATTATCAATCAACACCCTTGGTAATGTATACCCTTTGCAGTGGGTGGTGATGTGCAAAGCCTTTGTATATCTCATGCCCCCTGGCGGTATCTCATCATCGTTAAAGAAGATGAATTTGTCGGTACTTATATTGTTAACTAGGCGGTTCAACATTTTTACAGAGATATCGTTAGCGACATAAGTTTCGTTTAGCACTTTCATTAACGCATCACGATGTATCTCCAAACTTAAGAGTAAAGCTAGCACTGAGATGTGAGCCAGTTGCTTATGTAGCTGTTCTACAATGCTGTACTCGTTATGCTTTAAAAATTTTAGAAATTCCCTAGCCTCGTTCTTAGTTATTGGTTCGTTAACTGGCGATTTAAGCCTGACCGTCTTTTCCTTCTTTTGTTCAGCCATTGGGGTTTTCCTTTAACAGGCTCAGCTCCTGCATTTGATGGATTATATCGCCTCTCACTGCACGTGTAGAAACCCACCTCTTGGCCTTTTTTTTGAAGCACTAATCGGGTCTTCTTCTCCTAGGATCATCACGTTACAGTCATAATTCCAGGGAACCTTCTTGCTGTCCTTGTAAGGAAAAGCTACAGGTTTTTGGATTATGACCTTTGGTACAATTTGTACTTCGGTTTCATTGCTTCTAGGTCGTGAAATGATTACCACCGAGTGGTTGAATTTATAGACTTGCTCTGCTGACCCCTTTTCCGAGGCGCACACTTCTTCTCTTTCGGAGCCTATAGCATATTCAGAGAATTTTAGCTCCTTATTATCCATCAAATTTTACACTATGGCCTTGAATTCAACGCACTGCTGGATCGCATGATCCTCATTAGCATGGAACTCACAATAGTTCCTTATCCCTTCAACCCTCTCTTCTGAATCTTGTTTGATTAATCCTCTCCATACCATTTTCTTCCAAACCCATTTCAGCGGGGTTTTTACTTCTGCTACGCCCATCTTGGTTCTTTTCCCTCTATTCTCGAGATTTTCATATTCACCCTTTTATCAAAATTACTGGGTAACAGATTTGCTTCCACACTAGGTTCTGATGGGTCGTCGAACTTTACAATTCCCATTTTAATGAACCTTTCGATCAACTTTTTAAATACGATGCAGTTTTCAATTGAATGTCCTGTGATTCCCGCGTAGTACTCGCATTGAGCATTTGCGTCGTACCATTTGGGGAATGGAGATTGCATGGGCTTCAGGTAGAAGGTGGATACCATATGCGCATCAAACAGGCTCGTTACAACTCCCTATACGTCGTCGGGATAGGTGTGAATTGGAGCCTTTCTATATTTGGCCTTTGGTTGGATTCTTGCCTTAGGGGGGCCTGAAGATTAATGGTTACTGTTCTTGGCGGGCCAACGATAATTGGTTTTGAGTAACCCTTGTTGTATGTGCCTACATTATTCACCTCGTTTTCCTTCTTCCTCAGGATCGATCTTTTGAAATTTTCCTCCATGTCAATCTTACCACTTCTCACCGCGTTTTCAATTCGAGAAGCTCTTAGTAGCGCTCCCCAACATATGGTTAATGAATGGGGCTTTCAAAGTGTTGATGAAAAGCATCATGGTTTCTTTTTCCAGAAGAGGTGGCTAGACCTGTGTTGCCACCTCTCTCCATCTTTGGGCATATTGCCTAAAGCTCTCATTCTGCTTCTTCTCCATATTCTGCAATGTGATTCTATCGGGTGTCATGTCCGTCACATGACTATATTGCTTTATAAAAGCTTGTGCTAAGTCCTTCCGCGAATTGATTTTGGCATGACTCAGTTTGTTGTACCATTTAGCGGTTGACCCGATCAGACTATCTTGGAAGCAGTGGATCAACAATTGATCATTATTGACATATCCTATCATCCTTCGATAAAACATAGTGATGTGAGCTTCAGGGAAACTAGTCCCATTGTACTTTTCAAACTCTGGTGTTTTGAACTTAGGAGGGAGTACTAAATCTGGGACCAAACTCAGGTCATTGGCATCGATTCCGCAATGGTAATCAGTGTTTTCCATTGCTCTGAATTTTTCTTTTAGCCATCTGCATCGATCCTCAAGTTGCTTTGGCAGCTCCACTCTTGTTTTTTTCTATTTCTGCCATATCATCTAGATCCGAAACAACGGGATTGGTTGGGTTATCCCCCAGATTGGAATCTGAGCCTGTTTGGAAGTTCATTGGCGCTGAGATACCAGTTTGATATTGTTGGGGTCTAATTGTGACGGGTACCCTTCGTGGGTACGCCTCTGGTTGTGCCTAGGCATTTATCGGGGTAAAACCTAGGGGGTAAATAGGATCCTCATTATCATCCCTTGAGTTGACCGCAGTGTCTTTCCCTTTTTCGCGTTCTCCATGTAACAGCCCGATTTTGGGGCTAGTTGGAATAGTGGTTTCGAAACCACTAATCCAGGGTTGGGTAAAATTATTTTTCGTATTATTTTATGTGTTATAGCATGATTATATGAGTGCATGAAAATTGTGGTGAATTAATTTTAGCAATTGCATGCTTAATTGCGAAAAAGTACTAAATTGCATAAAGTGCAAAGTTTTTTTTGTACAAGCTAAAAGTTTCAAATAGCTATAGAATCTTAAATTGAAGGTCCTTAATGTGCAATTGGACCCTTAGGAGGGTGTTGGCCGGCCATAGGGACAAAGAAATGACATTGTCAAAGGTTAAGTGAAGTATATCATCTTTTCCATTTTCTCTTCTCCACCGATTTTTCCCAAGGAAAATAGCCATGGAAGCTTGAAAATTTTCAGCAACTTAAACCCTTGCAAGTAAGTCATTTTGATGGTCATTTTTGATGATTTTTGTGTTTTTGGAACCCTTGTAGCTCAAGCTAGCTAATGAGGGGACTATTTTGCAAAATGGTTGAGAGTCTAGGGTTTTTCCATGAGAACATTAGTGTTATTTGCTTATTTTTATGGAAGAAAATGAAACTTGGTTGTTAAATAAACAACTTTTGTGAAAGGAGTTTCCATGAAAACACCTAAAAAGGATGTTTTTGTAAAGGTTGTAAAATAGGTGGTAAGTGTAAGAAATAATTGGATTTGTGAGTTTCTATAAGCTTAAAATAGATTCTACTAGGCTTGGTTAATGAGGAAATTTGATGAAAATTGATTTACGAGCCTAGGGGCATAATTGTAATTTTGTGAAAGTCTAGGGGCAAAACGGTAATTTTCCAAAATAGGAATTTTGGAATGTCTTGAAATATGTGATGATTAAATAAGTGAATTTTTCATTTTAGATCAAGAAAAACGGAGTCCGGACCTAGACTAGGGAAAAGCCAAGCTAGTAGATTAACTCAATCTAGTCGGCCACATTTTGTATATCGAGGTAAGTTGTACGTAAATAATACAACGTTATTGTATTTATGCATTAAGAAATTGATATTGCATAAATGGTATGATTATTGCTATGAATAAGCATGATGAAAGTTGATGTGATATATTCCCGGTTGAACTTTAGGAATAAATTGGATACCCAAGCCATGACATTTGAGTTGATATGTGCGCTAGTGTAAGCCATGTCTGGGACATGGCATCGGTGATGATATGTGTGCTAGCGTAAGACCATGCTTGGGACATGGCATTGGTCACATTATGAAAGCCAATGTAAGACCATGTCTGGGACATGGCATCGGTATTGAGATGAGAGCTAGTGTAAGACCATGTCTGGGACATGGCATCGGCCTCGACATGTAAGCCAGTGTAAGACCATGTCTAGGACATGGCATTGGCATATTACCCTCTTGTGTAAGGCTTGTGGGGTATCCTTTGGTATTCCATTGTGTTCAACGGGTAATTTAGAGATTGTGCCAAAAGTGAGAAAAGTTATGATCATGTTGTAAGTGATACAGGTACCTATATGAAATTCATGAGAAATGAGCTCGAATTGTGCTGTATGATTAGTAAGGGTGAAAATGAGTAAGTTATGCCTTTATTCATTCGAGAATTACGTACAAGTTTATAATATGTTATGAGTAAGATAGTGCATGGTAATTGTTGTTAATTATTTGCATGTAACTTACTAAGCTTTATGCTTACTCTCTCTTTTTTCCATTTTCTTATAGTGCCGCCAAGTTTGCTCGGGGATCAAAGAACATCGGAGGCTCAATCACACTATCAAACCGAACATTTGGTATAGTTAGAATTATCCTTTTTGTGTATGGCATGTATAGGGACTTAGTCTTTTGTTAAGTGTCATATTGATTTGGCCAAATGTGTTGGATTGTGTTAAAGATGAATTCATTTTGTATAAGGCTATGGATGATGGCTAATGTTTGTTGTTGATATATGAAAATGATGATGTTTTTCATGAATGTGCAAAATGCATGAATGAATAGGTTAATTGATGTGGTTTATGTTGGTGCAAGTAAGGGTGGCAAAAAGGGCTTGGTAAATAGCCTTGTTTTTGTCCACACGGGTAAACACACGGTTCACCCCATGGGCGTGTGGATTGGTCGTGTGTCCCCCTGCACCTTCAGTTGGCAAAACAGAATGCCTAGTAGTAATCACACGGGCTGAGACACGGCCGTGTGTCTCAATCGTGTGGAAGAAACGGCCTAGGACATGGGCATGTGCTCAGGCCGTGTGAAGTCTGCACTTGATTTTAGGAATTTAATTCGCCACACGGCCTAAGAACATGGGCGTGTGCTCTGGCCGTGTGATCTTATTGAGTTGCTGACGTCAAAAACAGAATGTCAAGGTTTTTACACATGGGCGTGTCATGGCCGTGTGAGGGACACGGGCATGTGCCAGGCCATTTGAAAACCCTTGTAGGTTCAAATTTGAAAAATAAATCTACATGGCTAGGGACATGGGCGTGTGTTACCACACGGTCTGCTCACACGGGCTTGTCCCTTGCCACACGGGCGTGTGCCCCTATTTTTAGTGAAAGTTTCCAAAAGTTTCTAAAGTGCCTGGTTTGGTACCGAACCATTTCTAAAGTATGTATTGGGCCTCATAGGCTTATATTAAGGACGTTATGAGTAAGTTTGAAAATTTTTAAATTTGGACGAACTTTTATGATTTGGAAATGTATGCTAGTACGTGTTTGAGTTAGGTAACGCCTCGTACCCTGTTTCGGTGTTAAACACGGGTAAGGGGTGTTACACTCCAGCCAGTAACTGCACCAATTGATTTATTATACTTCTTTGGGATTCCAATATCTGATCCCTCATCTCCTGTTGCATTTTCGCTAACTGTTCTTGTAGTTACGCTTGCAACTGGTCTTGCATCTCTTTTTGAACTTGCTCTAGCCTTTCCAATCTTTAGTCCATTTCTTTTGTTTTGGCGCGAGTACTGTAACGATGTTCGATTGGTTGATTCTTGTTGGTTTCCAGATTAACTGAAATAATTTCGTTTAATTAGGGTCTTTTTGTGAAATTTAATGCATATGATGCAATGTAATGCAAATGCATGAATGCAAAAAGAGGCATTGACTCTGATTCAATTCCGTTAGAACAACTTTACTAGAAAATAAATTTCTTTATATAAAGTAGATTGCATATACGGCTTTGCCTTAATGTTCAAAGCTTTAACCTTCCTAAAAAGCCAAGCTAACTTTTGACCCCGATCCGATTTTGATTCGTATTTCAAGCTTAGTATGCCAGCCTGAACCGCTAGGGTCTGCAAATGATCGGCCACCTCTCGAATTTGAGCCATAGTTTCACCCATGACATAGTCTCTATCCCTGACTTGACCTTGAGTCGATCTGATCCATAAGTTAAAGGGATGATGATTGCTTCAATCAAATCCAAACAAATCTCCAAGATCTCTTTTTAAGTGTAGTTTGGATATTAATGATGAGCTGACAAGTATCTCAATCAATTAAAGAAATCATAGCTTACACATATTTATTGCCAAAATTTACCAATCCAAACATGACAATTTTTCTATGTAGCCATTGCTACTACTCGTTAACACCGGTCTAGGCACTCCTTGAAAAAGTGCATCAACATTTTTTAGTCGCATGATTTTGTTAAATAATAAATTATTATATTTTCATATTTTCTTTCGGTTTTGGTTTCGGTGTTGGAATACCGGTTTTGGAGCTTTGATCCTTAACTAAATGCAAATTTAATGTCCAAAGGACAAGAGAGAGTCAATAATTTCATATTGATCTTTAATAATATATGTGTATATATAGATAAATCATGTCTGAATGAAACCGACCAGGCTATGGAGAGCTTGAGTTTCTCTAATCTTTCTTATCGTATGGACGGTGTTCAGTGTGAGAATGACATCAAAGTTTGGTGATTTTCTCTCTTAGGTCCACTCAATGGTTTTTTTTTTTTTCTTTTTGTTTCATAGCTTGCATTATTGGATGGTGAATATCGTTGCCATCTTTTTAATTTTTTATTTTCAGTGACAATTTAAATACTACGAATTGACACATCTCTTTTGATTAATTTGTAAATGCCCATCCCTCAACCTCTCATCGACATCTCAAATTGTCAACAAAAACCGCCCTCAAAAAGAGGACATTAATTAATTTGCTTCTTTCTGTTTCTTGTCTTTTCTTGCAGGACCAAGCACGAATCAAAGGTCATGCTACAAGTACTTTTCTCAACTAGGCATGCAAGTCAAGGTTTCAACAGATCAATACAGAAATTAGCTTGGAAGATTTATATGCTATCCAGAAAGGCAATGATTTATATGCTATCAAGATTTTGACATTTGATCAAATATATATAAAATATTTTACTATATCTAGAAAAGGAAAAGAAAGAAATTCTATGTAGGCTTGTCCATTCCACAATCATTTGTGCAATTCATGTGCTTTCTAAGTAAAACAAAACAAATCAATATTATTTTCTTTGGAGGACAAAAGGCAATGAAGGAGATTTGACTTTGTTATTGTTTGATGGGGACTTGAGTTTGTTGGGTTTAGCAAACTGAAAGAGAGAGAACAAAAGTAGAAAAGTTATTTAGGGGGGTTTGTTCTTCAAAGGGATCAGCCAGAATGTTGGTCAAGGGAGTATGGTGGTGTTGCCGAAATCATTAAGCAGCTAGCAGCTGGAAATTTGGGGACCGCTCTTTGCTGCCTGCAAAGCCCACAATGTAATGGATATGGATATACACCCTTCAATAACCATATGCTGACATTGGCAAAAAAAGGAAATAAAAAATTAGGGTAGAAACTTAATTTAGTTAACACCATTGTTATTATAACAATGAGAAGAACGTAAGTTCGAGTTAGGTTTGAGTATGCTTAAGCATATATTTCCTTTGCTTTAAAAGAAAGGGAGGAGTTATGGACACTGATAGATCTTAGTGTTAAGATTTGAACGGCCTAAATAAATTTTCTAAAGAACAATAGATTTATTGAGAATGTTTAAAAAATTTTGATAAGAAACTTTCAAAATTTTTAAAAGCTTGATGAGAATTGACAAAATATTTAGAGGGATCTAACTAAAATTTTGAAAATTTTAATGAGAATTTCTAATTTTTTGGGGGGTCAACTAAAAAATTTAAGGGGTTAAAATGAATTTTCAAAAATTTTGTCCCCATCCACCTCTAGTTACGAATAAAAATTTTTGAATTCTAGATTTTGTTTGTATTTGTATAAATCAAGTTTAGGATGTAGAAGTACAATAGAGATCTCTGTATTGAGAGTTAGATTGCATTTTGCACTATTTACTAAAAAATAAACAAATTAGTCCCTATACATTAGGTTAAAAAGCAAATTAGTCATTTCTAGTAAAAAATTCATCTATTTTTACTACTAAAAACTGACATTACTGATAGAATAACTAGATAGTTACATATGGTGTGTCATGTGCATCTCGTTCTGATATACAATGATCAATTTTTAACCGTAAAAATAAATAAAATGTTTCATTTTACTTTTTAATCTAACGTATATAAAGTATATATTTACAAAATACCCTTATTTTAATTTTATAACTATTTTCAATTATAATTTCATAAGAATTTATAACATATATTTTAATTTTATAAATGATATTTATAAATATCATTGTAATTTTCATGTATAATGTTTTATAATATATTTAATTAAATTTTGTAAAAAAGTATAATATAATTTTCAAAATTTTGTGATGAGATACAATAAAAAATATAAAAATCAAATCGAATAAAAAAAAAGCAAAAAAAATTAGTGGCATAAAGAAGAACCCGATATTTTTTAGAGTTACAAATATCAAAATCATCAAATACTCTATTTATTAAATTAGATAAATATTGCTACCTTAAAATCAACGGCGAAAGAATGTAAATTTTTTATTTTTTTGAATTATAAACAGTCATGAAAGATGTTTCCCAAAGTAATAGACTTTTCATGTATTGCCGCCTTTTTAACGTCGTATTGTTTTCCTTTATCGTCCATCAATCATGTCGATAGTATGTAGGATTAAATCAATTCGATGATAATATTACGATAAATAATGATATTGTATTTTAATATTTTTTAATTCAATATATTAACATGTTTAAATTTTATTTTATTCACAATTTAATTTAATTTTTTTATTTTAATATTATACATATTGCATGTATTATTATTAATTAGTTTTAATTCATAATTTTATTATTTATTGTATATTATTTTAAACACATTCTTGCATTTTGAAATGTAGTTTTCATAAACATATGTGTGAGATAAAATCTTTAGTATTATTTGTTAGATTTATGAAACAAATCTGAAATAAAACTTAATAAATCAGGATCTATCATGTCAAATCATCAAGAATAAATCAAGAATAAAACTAGATACAAAAGCATACCTGTATCCATGAATTCCTTGAAGTTTTATCGGATTTTGGGGATTTGATCTTCTAAATTAGCACACAAGAAATTTAGAAAATATCTGTTCTCTCTCTTCCCTAATGATGGGATATTAGAAAAAGATATCTTGTGTATAATTTGGGGACCATAACCCTAATATTTTATAACATTGGCATATTAGTTCTAATCAAATTCTATTTAGCCCGTCATTAATTAGAATTTGACTAGAACTCAATTACTAGAGTATCTACACATATTTGACCCATACTTTTTTTAATAATTAAAGCCCAATAAAATTCTAACCAAATTAGATCACTTTTAATTTGGGCTAACCTATAATGATAGTAAATAACAACATGTAATTACCCTTATTATATATGTGATTTCCAACAATCTCCCACTTGGACCACATATATATACTATTTACTCTATAATTACATGTCATTATATAACTTTATGAGCTCAAAATTTTACTATCATATCCAAAAGGTATTCCGAACAATCTCGTTCATTAATTATGTTAACATAGAACCAAGACGACTTTCCAACCATGATCACGTATATTAACACGACCAAATGACATAGATCAAGTATGGATTTGTAGCATGGAAATTACATGCAATATGATCTAAACATGTTTATTTCCAACTGGTCCTCCTTAGTGAGATCAAACCTTACCAAAATCAGAGTATGAATAAACCAAATAAACTTTATTTCTGTAGAAAATAAACTTAATATCTTTAAACTGAAATAACTGAAAATATGACATTTAAAAATACAAACTCCCACTAAAACCAAATATCCTTTAAATGAAATTACGCCCATATGAGCAGTGTGCTCTTATAAAACCTTAGGTGTAGTTCCTTAGTAAGCGGATCCACAATCATGGAGTTTGTCCTAATATGCTTTATAGGCAGCCAACCACTCTGAACTTTTACTTTAACAACTAGGAACTTAAAGTCTATGTGTTTTGACTTTGATGTATTCCTGTTGCTATTGGAATAAAAGACTGTAATTTGTTTTCACAATTTGCACCTTAGTGACAAAATCTTGTATCCATATTCCATCAAAATCGGAGTCTATATAGCTGATGATCTCTAACTGATTAGTCCTCTGATATGTGAGCATGTAATCTTTTGTTCACTGAAAATATCTTATAACCCTCTTGGATGCTATCTAATGGTCCAAACCAGGGTTGCTTAAAATATCTTTCTAACATCTCAATAGTGTACACAATATTCCAATGTATACAAACCTGAACGTATATTAGACTTTTCACTGCTAAAATGTAAAAAATCTAATGCATTTTTGTAATCTCAAAACCATTCTTAGGGCATTGATTGAGGCTATACTTATTATTGACAAGCAGTATGTCATTAACATATAAAACCAAATATAGAACCTTACTCCCTTTAAACTTATGATATATACGATTATCAATAAAATTCATCTCTAAATCGAATGAGATAATCATTTGGTAAAATTTGTAATATTATTGACGAGAAGTTTGCTTAAACCCATAGATGAAGTGCTTTTCAAATCTATAACAGCCCGATTTAGGGGCTAGTCGGAACAGTGGTTTCGAGACCACTAAATCGAGGTTGAGGAAAATTATTTTGATGAAATTTTATGTGTTATGGCATTAATATATTGCTATATGGAAATTTTGGTGCTTTAATTTTAGCGAATGTATGCTAAACTGTGAAAAAGGACTAAATCACATAAAGTGCGAAAGTTATATTTTACAAGGTAGAGGTGTCTAATAGCCATAGTATATTAAATTGAATGTTCTTAAAGTGCAATTAGGCCATATTGAGAGTGTTGGCCGGCCATAGGAAGCTAGGGGGACAAAAGCATTAATTTTAGTTAAATTTGGTGACATTAGGTGATAAAAGATGAATAAAAAAAATGCTAAAAAGGAAAGATATCATCTTTCACTATTCACTCTTCACCTCCACCGAAAATTTCAAGCTTAGAGGGGTTTTGAATGCTTTAAAATTTTAGCCAAGTTATCTCCCTACAAGTAAGTGATTTTAGTGGTATTATTTGATAATTTTTGTACTTTTAGAGCCCCCAAAGCTTAAGCTAGCTAATGAGGGGACTAATTTGCAATATGGTTGAAAGCCTAGGGACTTGCCATGAGAGAGCTTATGTGGTTAGCTGAGTTTTTATGGAAGAAAATGAATGTTAGTGAGATAAGAAACAACTTTTGTGAAAGGTGTTAGCATGAAAACTGATAAACTGTAATTATAACATATTTTAATCCCATATTTAGCTTTTTTTTGGATGATTTATCCCTCAATTGATGTAAAAAAGTGCTTTTAATCCTTTCTTTTCATGTCTTATACCCAGGAAAGCACCCGAGGATGAAAAGAACACAAAACGGGCCCAAAACGGAGTATATGGGCCATATCACGAAATCCACATGGCCTGGCCCAAAGAGCACACGGTCGTGCCTTGTCATGCATCTAGAACACGACCTCACCCTGACTTACACGGCCGTGCCTCAAATTAGAAATCCAAACACGGTCTGAAGTCGAACCACACGGGTGTGTGACATGGCCGTGCCCCTGTCGTGGCTTTAGACAATTTTAGTCGGAAAAGGATACTTAGGGAGAAAGAATCGCATTCCAAGAGCCTATATAAACCCTCCAAGTGCCACCGATGAAGGGGCGTCGACCTAGGCTAAGAAACCAAGCCGAAAAGATCAAAATTGAGGGAATTACTCGAAGTTAGCCAGTTGATCCATCCCAAGAAGCCGGAATTCTACTCAAGACGGCGGATTTCTCCTTCAATACCTTTAGGGAGTTTTAGGGATTTCTTATGTTTTGTTTTATCTTTTCCCTTGAGATGTTTTCTTTATTTGTTATGAACTAAACCCCTCAGATACCTGAAGGGGATGAAACCTAGATGAATCTTGTTATTGTTTCCTGAATTATATGATAAATACTTAGTTTGTTCTTGATTATGCATGCTTAATCCAAATCTGATGTGCTTAGGTGGAGGAGGAATAGACCCTGCCTAAGAGTAGATCGAGCATAATTAAGCGGAGTTGATCGAACGCCTAGAGATAGGGTTACGAGATTTTGCCGGATTAGGGTGAAACCTAATATGGGATATCCATAGATCGATTTACTGCTATTCTAGGGGGTTATTATAAGAGAATGAGAGTTCCACTAATTAACCTAGGGTTAAATGTTATTTGCCTCGATAGAGGGTTTAATATACGTTAGGGAGTCCTACGGATCAAACTAAGTGAATAAATTGCATGGTTCAGTGTTAAATAACAAGTGAAGTCTAGGTGGATTCTTTTTAAGGGTATCGTCGTGATCAACTGAGTTTTTCTTCAAGTCATTTCCCAATTCGTTCTTTTTGTCTTTGTGTCTTTAGCTTAGTAGTCGTTAATTTAGATTTAAAGCAACTTCACTTTATTTTAGGCTAAATAATAGAAAGAAAGTTAGTATTAGTACTTTTAGTTCCTTTGGGTTCGACAATTCGGTCTTGCCTAAGCTATACTACTGTTCGATAGGTACACTTGCCTTTAATCGTTGTCAGAGTTAGTCTCCAGGTTTGATCATTCATTTTATAAATTTTAAAATTCTGATTTCAGCGATCAAGTTTTTGGCGCCGTTGCCGGGGAACTAAAATATTAAGAACACTTTATTTTTATTACTTTAGCCATTTTTTTATTTTTCGCAATTTATTTTTATTTTTACCTTTTTAGGTTAAATTTTAATTTTTGCTAAAATCTTTTTTCTTTTTCTTTTCTTGGTAGGTACCTCTAGTTTATGACTAGAAGGAACCTAGCAGGACCGCTAGTTTACGACAGTGAAATTGAAGCTACCGTTCGAAGGACCCGCGGAGAAATCAGGCGAGCCTTAAATTACACGGAGGAAGAAGACAGATCCAATCCTACTGAAGGGATGGACGAGAATAACCCACCACCACCAGAAGTGGGGGAAAATAATGCTCCACGTACCATGTTTGATTATGCTAAACCGCATTTAACAGGAGCAGAATCGAGTATTGTTAGGCCTGCTATTGCTGCTAATAATTTTGAACTAAAGCCTAACACAATACAGATGATTCAACAGTTTGTTCAATTTGAGGGTTTGCAGGACGAAGATCCAAATATGCATATAGCTAATTTTTTAGAGTTCTGTGGTACCTTCAAAATAAATGGTGTTTTTGATGATGCCATACGTCTTCGGTTATTCCCTTTTCCATTAAGGAATAAAGCCAAACAGTGGTTAAACTCGTTACCACAAGGGTCAATCACTACATGGGAACAAATGATCGAAAAGTTTTTATTGAAATATTTCTCACCGGCCAAAACGGCCAAATTATGGAATGATATCTCTTTTTTTTGTGCAGATGGATTTAGAGACATTATACGACGCATGGGAGAGATACAAAGATCTCTTGAGAAGGTGTCCACACCATGGTCTACCCTTGTGGCTACAAGTCCAAACTTTCTACAATGGTGTAAACCCTTCCACGAGGCCACTAATTGATTCAGCCGCCGGTGGAACTCTGAACAACAAAACTCTTCAAGCAGCCTACGAGTTCATTGAGGATATGTCACTGAATAATTATCATTGGCAAGTTACAAGGACGAAACCCACAAAATCAGTTGGTGTTTACAATCTCGAGGCAATAAACATGCTATCAACACAGGTAGAGACGATGAATAAAAAGATTGATAGTTTGTGTTCTTCACAGGCACAACCAGTCATGCAGTGCAACGCAAGTGCAACTGTGGCGAATCCTGAGTACCCACCCTACCAACCAGATGCAGAGAGTGAACAGATGAACTATATTGGTAACAATTTCAGATCCAATAATAATCCTTATAGTAATTCTTACAATCCAGGTTGGAGGAACCACCCAAATTTTTTATGGGGAGGTCAAGGAAATCAAGGAAATCAAAGGCAACAACCTCCTCAAAACTTCCAAAATCAGCCCTATCCGCAAGAGAAAAAGCCAAACCTTGAAGAAATGCTGACGAAATTCATGACAAACACGAAAAACCGTTTCCACGAGACTGAGAGAACAATTAAAGACAATGAGAAACGAGTAGGGGAACTTACTAAGTCAGTCAAGGAAGTCACTAATGCAGTCGAACAACTCGCAAAGCTAATGTCTGAACGACCGCAAGGACGTCTACCAAGTAACACCAAGATTAACCCTAAAGAGCAAATTCAAGCCATCACATATCATGATAGCAAAGGGTTAGACGAACCAAACAAAGAGGTAGATGAAGGTAAAATAGAGGTAACACAAGAAAAGCCAAAATCGGTAATCAAAGAGTACCAACCTCGCATACCTTATCCCGAAGCGATGAAAAGAGACGATTCAGAAGAACAGTTCGGCAAGTTTCTTAAACTTTTAAAGAAATTACATATTAACGTACCTCTTCTTGAAGCTCTTTTTCAGATGCCAGATTCGAGAAAATTTCTAAGACAGCTCTTGACAAACAAACGCAAATTAGACGAACAGCACCACGTGAAATTAAATGCAGCATGCTCAGCTATGTTACAGAATAAACTACCACGAAAGCTAAAAGATCCAGGGAGTTTTACAATTTCATGTTTAATTGGTAGTTTAACTATTGATAATACATTAGCTGATTTAGGGGCAAGTATAAATGTTATGCCTTATACATTGTTTAAATGACTAGGTCTAGGGAAACCCAAACAAACTAGGATGAGAATTCAATTAGCTGATAAAATTGTTAGAATTCCTAGGGGCATTATCGAAGATGTTTTGGTCAAAATCGATAAATTTGTTTTCCCAGTAGATTTTGTTGTTTTAGACATGGATGAGGATAATTCAATACCCTTAATTTTAGGAAGACCCTTCCTAGCAACTGCCAAGACTAAAATTGATGTTGCCACAGTCGAACTCATACTTTGTGTAGGTGACGAATCAATCAGTCTTCAAGCCCTTGATTCGGCCAGGACAACAATCGATGAAGGTAAGAAAGAAAATTCATTTGATAATCAATTTGTGCAACTTTCATCGCAGGAAACACCACAATGATATAATCCTGAGCCAAAACCCCAATTCGAAAAAGAGGAATTACATAAGGAAAAAAGCCTTAGGGTCGACAAATGAGAGAGCAGAAGACACACGTCAAAGAAGAACCAGGACCACACGAAGTAAAACCAGATGAACCACCATAAAAGCTCGTAGGAACATCAAATCACTTCAAAATAGGAGATCAAGTACTGTTAGACTACACAGATCCTCACATCATCATAGCAGACTTGAAAACAAAGGGAGAAACTCCTCTTAAGGTAAACGATATCTTCCCCCACGGAATAGTCGAGGTGAGTAATCCAACATTCGACACTTTTAAGGTAAACGCTTCTCAGCTTAAACTTTACCAAGAAAATAGAACTGTAAGCATGAGGGAAGATATTCAAATCTTTAAACCGCCCTGATTTTTACAATTACAAGGAAAAGTCTAGCTTAAGACTATAAACGAGCGTTTCTCAGGAGGCAACCCGAGCACTAACATTATTTTCTTTCAATTTTATTTTTAATTTCTTTATTTGCCCTCTTTCTTTTCTCTTAAAACTAACCAAAAGTGCAGAATTTCAAGGACACACGGTCTTACACACGGCCGTGCCCGTGACCGTGTGGACACCAGAATCTCTGTACTGACTTATCAAAGGCCGTGCAAATCAGTCCCAACCACTTTTCAATGTCACGGACCCAACTACTACCCCACGGGCTCCGTAAAAGTGGCACACCCGTGCCTCTCGACCGTGTGAAGCTACTGACTTACACACCACGGGCCGAACACGCCCGTGCCTCTCAACCGTGCGAGGTTACTGACTTATCGACCACGGGCAGAACATGACTGTACCGCCCAACCGTGCTAACATACTAAATTCACATACACGGGCGTGGTTAGCAGAAGAACGACCAAGAAGATTCAACACGCACAGACACACGGCCGTGCGAAACGGTCGTG
Source organism: Gossypium australe (assembly GCA_005393395.2). Lineage (NCBI taxonomy): Eukaryota > Viridiplantae > Streptophyta > Magnoliopsida > Malvales > Malvaceae > Gossypium > Gossypium australe. Next base: position 123,326,008 of record CM016616.1, read on the forward strand.
TAAATCGACACGCCCCGGGTCCACGGGCATGGGGACGTGCCAAATTTGAAACCCTATTTAAACCTCACAGCCCTTCACCTTCTTCCCATCTGATTTCTTCTTTCTTTTCTTTTCCCCCTTCTCCCTCTCAGAATATTTCCAATTTATAATAAATCTCCAGATCCTTGAGCTGTCCAACATCATGTCGAAGAAGCGGAAAAGGCCAACCATAGTCTTCTCAAAGAAGAACGATCAACATGAGTTCATACCGGTAGCTTCGTCTATTCACCAAGCCAAGGGACTTTGGGACTAATTAGTTTTTATTTTTCTTTCCTCTTTTGCTTCAGTTTCCTTCTCTTTGACAATCTTATGCTTAGTTTAGTTTAACTTATTTTAGTTTCTTAGTGTCAGGTTCGCCAGGATGCTTGGGAATCACGCCGACCACCATGATAACCACGCCACTTCCGCCACCGCCAGCACCTCCGCAGCCCCAGAGTCACACCCACCTGACACTAGGAATAGACCCTGCTTAAGAGTAGATCGAGCATAATTAAGCGGAGTTGATCGAACGCCTAGAGATAGGGTTACTAGATTTTGCCGGATTAGGGTGAAACCTAATATAGGATATCCATAGATCGATTTACTACTATTCTAGGGGGTTATTATAAGAGAACGAGAGTTCCACTAATTAACCTAGGGTTAGACATTATTCGCCTCGAGAGAGGGTTTAATATACATTAGGGAGTCCTACGGATCAAACTAAGTGAATAAATCATATGGTTCAGTGTTAAATAACAAGTGAAGTCTAGGTGGATTCTTCCTAAGGGTATCATCGTGATCAACTGAGTTTTTCTTCAAGTCATTTCCCAATTCGTTCTTTTTGTCTTTGTGTCTTTAGCTTAGTAGTCGTTAATTTAGATTTAAAGCAACTTCACTTTATTTTAGGCTAAATAATAAAAAGAAAGTTAGTATTAGTACTTTTAGTTCCTTTGGGTTCGACAATCCAGTCTTGCCTAAGCTATACTACTGTTCGATAGGTACACTTGCCTTTAATCGTTGTCAGAGTTAGTCTCCAGGTTTGATCATTCGTTTTGTAAATTTTAAAGCTCTGATTTCAGCGATCAAAAACACCTAAATAGGACTTTAATGAAAATATTGAAATTGTGTAATAAATGTATGAAATAAATGGTTTTAGGGGTTGTTGTAAGAGGAATAAATGTTCAACTAGGCTTGTTTATTGAGAAAATATGTTGAAAAATTATTTACGAGCCTAGGGGCAAAATCGTAATTTTGCCATAGTACAAGGGCAAAATGGTCATTTTTGCCTAAGTAGAGATTATGATGTGTTATGGTTGTACAATGTTGTAAATGAATGAATTTTGTTATTATAGACCAAGAAGAGCGCGGAGTTCACCTTGACCGAGGGAAAGGCAAGGTTACGGAATAGATCATTGATCAATACGTTTTGCACCGAGGTAAGTTTATGTATAAATAATACATCTTAAATATATATGTTGTTGCTTATTGGTGCAATGTATGATTGAGGACAATTATGATACAAGTGGATTGAATTCGGTAGATTATGAATAATTCTTGTATGTACGTTGAAATATGTACGTTGAAATAGACATGTAAATGTGGAATAATGTTCATAGTAATTTGTTGGTGGGTTGTGTGCGATACCACCTTCATTTTACTTATTAGTCGGCTGTGTGCGATACCACCTTGTTACTTAATTTACGATGGGCTGTGTGCAATACCATCATTTATAATATCATTTAGTGGGTTGTGTGTGATACCACCTTCATTTTACTTATCGGTGGGTTGTGTGCGATACCACCTTGTTACTTAATTTACGATGGGCTGTGTGCGATACCATCGTTTATAATATCATTTGGTGGGCTATGTGCGATACCACCATAATTATCCCTGTTGGTGGGCTATGTGCGATACCACCCTATTAAACATTGATGGTGAGCTAAGTGCGAAGCCATCGAGTGATTGGTATTATTATGATGTGTTGCTTCATGTGGTCATGTGTGGTGAAAAGTGCAAGGTTGTATGATAATGAATGTGAGCATTATGCTTGTGACATGGTTAGAATGTGGTAAGAGGTGAAATGAGTAAGCAAGACTATGATATGTGAATTGCTCTTGCCTAGTTTGTATGCTAAATGTTGAATATCACACGTTATGATGTCATTTGTTTATATGTAAACTTACTAAGCTTAAAGCTTACTCCCTTTTTCTTTTCCTTTGTTTTATAGAGTCAAAGAGCCGGGTCGGGATACGAAGATAATTGGAAGATCACCCACACTATCAGCTTCTCTCGGTATATCTAGACTTAGTGTTTTGAGTATGGCATGTATAGGGGCTAGACTAGGATTATTGTTTTATTATTTTGGCCAAGAATGTGTTGGCCCCCTTCATTGAGAAACTCTTGTGTATATAGCCATAGTTGTTGGCTTTTTGGTTATATATATATGGAAAGATGTAGTTATTCATGGAAGTTTATATTGTAAATTATGAGTTGTTTAATGATAGGTTGAATGGATTCATGTTGTGTGAGTTAGAGGGATGTAAAGAGCTTAGCAAATAACCTTGTTCTTGTCCATACGGATAGGCACACGGGCGTGTGTCTAGGCCATGTGTGACACACGGTCAGTTCCATGGGCGTGTTCCCAGGCCGTGTGAAGTCTGCACCTTGAATTTGGAATTTAAATCGCCACACGGTTGAAGCACACAGGCGTGCAACAGGCAGTGTGGATTAAGTCAGAGGCGACCACGAGCCAGCCATATGGGCGTGTGTTGGGCGATGGGCCGTGTGATACAAGTCAGTGTCGACCACGGGTGTCGAACATGGGCGTGTGAGATGACACAGGGGCGTGTCATTCCCTCCACACGGGCGTGTGGCCCCTGTTTAGGTAAAATTTTCCTAAGTGCGTAAAAGTTTCCAAATTATCTCCAAAACCTTTTGGAAGCATGTTAGGGTCACGTAGGTCCATTATAAGGGCGATAGACATATAAATGGAAAAGTTTTAATTTGAAATGAGTTTGATAGCCCAAAGTTGTATGATTGTGCGAGTTAAATATGGTAACGCCTCGTACCCGGTTCCAGCGTAGAATACAGGCAAGGGGTGTTACAAAATCATTAACTTTGCATCATTAAACACAAACTTTCTAATTGCACCATATAAATGTATTATCAATGTTACCATTGAGAAACTATTAACTTAATATTCATCTGATGCAGCTTAAGGTCAAAATATTCCACTAAAGCCATTATAACCCTTTTTCTAGTGGACCTTTTTAATGGAATTCATTCTTGAGGTTGTTGAGTTTGTTCTTCTGGAATAATTACCTCATCTTGAATGAGGAGTTGTTCAACATTGTCATATTGAGGTTCTAGATTCACTTTTTAATCAATAATAGGTATGAAAACCTAAACATCATCAAAAGTAACAGTAGGAAATGGGTTAGAATTCAATTCCTCATTCAAAGCAATGTCTCTAACCTTATTTCTCCCTCCAAAATCAAAATCCTAAAGTAATTTTGCAATTCTCATCTCAAAAATATTCCTAATTGTGGGATCATAAAACTCATAGCCCTTAAATCGTTCAGAATTTCCTTATCCCTTAACTTTATAGACATCAAAGAAGTCAAAAGTGATGTCATTTCAACCTTATCATTTTTAGCAAATCGTTTCTCAATTTCATCAATGAAACCTTGGCCTGAGTAATCTTTTTAGATTCTATGCCCCTAAAAGCTTCTGAAATGATGTGCTTCATAATCACTAGACTCGTGCAATTTTAACGATCCCACCTCTCAAAATCCCTTTTAACATAAGGGGTGTTTTCCGTAGTGAGAGGTGCGGGTTGTTCTTCCCTTAGTGCAATGTCTATGTTCATACAACCAAACACTATAAGTAAGTGCCTTTTCTATTCATTGAAATTAGTCCCATTAGATATTGTGGCAGTAGAAGATGAATTAGCTGGATATAGAACAAAAATAAATAAAAATAAGTTCACCTCAATATTCATAAGTAAACAATAAATTCAAAATAATGGCTAATCCCATATCAAGATACCAAACACAACATTAATATCAAGTCTTTGGACAGTAATATTAACAGTAAGCGGTACTCTTGTTGTAGCAATCAAACATTGACAATAAATTATGTCAAACAATTAATTAATCTTTGGACTAACTTATTGCTCACATAAAATACCTTATAATTGTCACACATTTATCACCACAGATGTCGTTGAAATTTTGCCAAATATTAACTTACCTTTGGGTCAATTAATAAATGCATGAATCACAAAAACATATAATCATCTTAATATTTCAAATAAACTAATCTACACAAAAGATGTCACTTTAGCGGCATTTTGTTTCAACTAACCTATTTAAAATATTAGACATCCTTAATTAAAATCCAAAGCCAAAATTTGAATTTATTTGTTTCGGAATATTTCTTTTAATTTCATCTTTCAATCAAATTAAAAGATACTAGTATCTATATGTATATATAGTTATTCCAAAACAACATACAGTGATGTTGACAAATATAATAATTGTTGAATAAATCAAAACTATAAACAACTTCACATAAGACTTAAAATTTAAAACAAAATAATTTGAATAAAGGTAAACCTCATATTACGATATCGGACACTCCATTAATATTTCATCTTTGGACAAAATATTAACTTGTAAGTGATATATTGGTGTAGTAATCAAACATTGACAATAAGAACATGTCGAACAATAAATATTCCTTTGGGTTGATTTATTACTCACATGTAAAACTGAATAATCGTCACATGTTTATCACCATAGTTGCACATGTAATATTATTAACCTTCATTTGGGCCGATCAATATCAACATAACTTAAGTTACATGCACACAAACTTTTATATTTTAAAACAAAATAATTTATACAAAAAAATCACTTTGGTGACTTATTGCTTCAATTAAGTTATTTTAAAACATATATAAACATACCAATATTCAAATTTAAAATTTCCCCAATAGTCAAATGTCAAAACTATTTTTTTATTACTTTATAGACTCCAAAATAACCCAAAATAAGGTTGTCTTAATAATGCAATAAAAAATCGAAAACCTTAATTTTTTGACTATTTCTTTTTTGTTCCAAAACCATATATATATCAAAATCAAACAGAAATAATGTAGTGGTTCAAAACCAAATAATTAACAAGCACATGTATTCATAATTTTGGCATAGATAAAAACAACAAAGAAATTCACGTATGTATGTATTCATAATCAAATAGAAAAACTTACCTTGAATTTACCATGTAAATCAAAAGTTATATTTATGATTAACCAGATATTCACATGAATACTTGAAAAATATTTTCAAGCCAATAAATCTCAAAAAAAAAAAAAATCATAATAGTTGGCATATCCCACAAAGCATACAATAAACCATATCATCATAATTTAACCAAATATTTGGAACCATAAGATGCCAAAACCTAATATTATAGAACCAAACTTAAAACCAAAATATTTAAATATGTATATAGTTTACATGAATTTGCACCAAAGCACCCATAAAATTGAATATATAACCATAACAAAAAAAAAAGTTAATAACTTCAACGATATCCATCAAAACTTAATTTCACCAATAAAACTATAAAAGATATCTTATTGAATAATGGTAATAAACACCTATTCACACAAACTATAATCATGCATTAATCTTCAAAATCATTGATATGCATATAATATATATACGCACATAATATATACACACAATTATAATAATATAAAAATAATACTGGCTTGCCTTCTATATTTCATGTAAACTCAAATTTATATTCATGACTAAAGACATTATCATAAAACTTCTTTATACGCTCAAATACTTAAAAAAAATACATAACCATTAAATATAAAAAGAATCCCAAATTATATAAAAGTCTTTATATGCACAACTACTTGTGAAAATTCATAGCCACCATATTTTTTTAAAAAAAATCTCAAATGTTTTAATTTTACTCGGGTTCCATAAGGACTAAAACTTATATAAAATAATTATAACAGAAACCAAAAGTAATCATTCGTATATATAAATTGAATTCAATGGTGAATATAATTTATCATGAATAAAGACAAAATATGATAATTCCATATATATTCAACCACAAACAGAAAATTTAAAACAAATACTGCGAAAAAAAAAACATCTTACCAACATTCATTTATTCGATTATCAAGTGAATTAACTTTCAAAACCAATTATACAACCCAATTGGAATTCTTCAATTGCAAAAAGTTGTAAGTCTTTAACTTTAATTTAATAATGACTTTAACCAAAATTTATAAAATAATTGTGTGAAAAGAAGATAAAGAAATCTCACAAATCAATTTTTATCAAATAAATAAATAAACCATCATCTTTCGAATAGCATATGCAAATATTAAACTAGATTATATTTATAAAACCCTAAAACTTTATTTAAAGAATCAAAACCCAAAAATTTATCAGGAATCTCAAAGATTCAACATAATATATAATTAAAATATCAAATCTATAAAATTAAAAAAGAAAAATGAATCAATCCAAAAATAATAAAGAATCAATTCATTCTCAATGATTCAACATGACAAAGCTTTGATATCACTTGTTAGATTTGTAAAATAAATCTGAAATAAAACTTAATAAACCATGATCTATCATGTCAAATCATCTAGAATAAATCAAGAATAAAACTAGATACAAAAGTGTACCTGTATCCATGAATTCCTTGAAGTTTTACCGGATTTTGGGGATTTGATCTTCCAAATTAACACACAAGAAATTTAGAGAATATCTGCTCTCTCTCTTCCCTGATGATGGGATATTAGAAAAGATATCTTGTGTATAATTTGGGAATCATAACCCTAATATTTATAACCTTGGCATATTAGTTCTAATCAAATTCGATTTAGCCCATCATTAATTAGAATTTGATTAGAACTCAATTACTAGAGTATCTACATATATTTGACCCATACTTTATTTAATAATTAAAGCCCAATAAAATTCTAACCAAATTAGATCACTTTTAATTTGGGCTAACCTATAATGATAGTAAATAATAACATATAATTACCCTTATTATATATGTGATGTCTATATTTTCCAACATTATTTAAATTCCTAACTGAGTTGGTGTCACGAGTCAATTGGATACCAAATCGGTTAGAGAAATTACAAAAATATCCTTCCATATTTGAAATAAGTTATATTATTCTAGGATATTTTAGTCTTTTTATTTTTTAAAAAGATCAACAATTAATTCACATAACGTGAGATTTGAAACCTTGAGATTTGCATCGAGAAAACTTTAATTTTATCACTCAACCAAAGTTTTATCTTAAAATATTTTATACATTTTAATTTTGTCATACACACTTAAAAACTTCTATCAATTGTGTATATATATATATATTGATAATGTTATTAATTGATCGTTGGTGTCACTAATTAGCTCAACCCAAGATTGATGACAATATCATGATAAATAATTGTAGTACATTTAGTATTCTTAATCTGATGTATTTACATGTTTAAATTTTATTTTACTTACAATTTAATTTATTTTCTCCATTTTAATATTATTCATATTGCATGTTTTATTATTAATTAATTTTAAACCATACATTTTATTATCTATTATATGTTATCTTTAAACATATTATTATTAAGTATAAATACGACTTTGTATAAAAGAAATATAAATGGAACTAAAATATATGATACTCATATTTCAAGGAATATAATTATTAGTGTGCATATATTTAAAGAATCATAGAACATTCTATGACTTGAATAGAATGATGATTAAAATTTTTGTTAAACAATTGTTTAATACGAATTTAAACTGTGTTACTCTATCTTCTACCTTAATATTATATAAATAAAAACTCATGCAACATATTCATGTCGAAATACGAATAATTACAATTATACAAATACGTGGTTAATCTGACAAACTGAAGAGTCATGGAGTGGCAAAGGGCCACAAACTACCAAAGTCCATGTGCACATGAGTTTGATGTCTGGGACCAATTTGATCAAGAAGAAGATCCTAAAGTGCCCCCACTATCTTTTCCATGCCAACTTGTAATCATTGTTTCTCAAATCAAGCATAGGCTTTTAGGCTAATTAAATGGTCACTCACCGTCATTTGTTTTCTTACTGTGAGCCCTCTCAGTTCCTCTTGAAAATGCTCCTAAAAAGTTGAATCCCAGTTTTTATATTAATGTCTCAGCTTCTGGTTTGATATCAGTGGCAACCATTAGGATCCAACATTATTAGTAGGGTCCAAGAACGTACTAGAGTGGATTATTTAACTTAAAAAATAAGCTGGAGAAGAATTGTTCCTAAGCAAACCATCTCAAAATACGCAATCCTTGATCCAACATAGTAAGGTCAGTTTTACACCAACTTGGGTTTCTCCCAATCCTCCCAAAACTGGTTTTTGATATAATATTTGTGAAAGTCATTAATGACAAGCTGTAAACAACTTTGAATCATAGTCAATCACCCAAGGTTTTCAACTTCAAAATTTTGGAACACCAATGAAGACCAAAGTCTGCTTCAGTCTTCCAAGTGAGAAGCATTTCTGAATTTCAGTATGAACAGTCAATATACTTCAGGGAGGAGTGATGAAACGGTCCATGTGAATGAGTTGCAACAGGGGTGAAACAGGAGAAAAGTCTAAATTTCTAGTGTGCACTCATCAAATACCATGCATTAATTCAACAGTTATTGACTTTTATTTTCCTTTCTTTTCAAATCACCTATGAAATAGAAGTCTTCCTGAATTGAAAGTACAATGTTGCTAAGGATTACAGGTAGGCCATCTGCTTAAAATCAGTCTCCAAGAGGCTTTGCTCTTCACTTGCAAACACTTGAAAAGAAAATACTTTTCCGAATTGCAGCAGATAAGTTCCCGAGAAAGAGAGGCGAATCACAAATGGATACTCTTTTTAAGTACCAAATATTTCTTATACAAAACTATTTTGAAACATGCACTCATAATTGGGTGATTTTAAGAAAATGTGAAAAGTACAAAAGTAAATTTGAAGAGCGCTAAACACTATCTTTAAGAAGATTCCACTTGAAGCAAATCTCGTAAGATTTAACAAGTTCTTGTTTTATAAGTGTCGAAACCATTTTAATGTTTGATTTAAAAACAGGAATCGACTTTTAAAAACGAAAATGGGAGTCGCCACCAATCCCTTTTTATTTAGGTGTGATTGGATCACCTTGAAAATCATTTTATTTCAGAATACTGATTTTGGTCTACGAAAAACAAGAAAAATGGATTCAGGAGTCGGTTACGTATGAGGAAGGGTTAGCACCCTCATAACGCCCAAAAATTGGTACCTAATCGATATAATCATGTCCTAATGTTGCAAATTTAAAAATTTTTAAAATAATATCCTTTTATTAGAAGAAAAACTAAAGCTTGCCTATCTCAAAGAAATAAAATATTATATCCAGTAAGTTAGGATATAGCATCTCATAACTTCGAAACTAGGCACGTCTTTATTTTAGAAAATTCCTATCTCGAGACACAAAGCATCATATCCAGTAAGTTAGGACATAACGTCTTGAATTCCCAAGAATAAGTTTTAAATTTGAAATTGGTAAGTTTCAGTTTTAAAAGAGAAGGGATATCTAATACCTTAAGTTCTACGAGAAAAATCGAAACCCAGTAAGTTAGAGCACAATTCTTCTCGAAGTCCCCAAATATCACATATCACCGTATTTTTAAAATATTTGAATAAAATGCTTCAATTTAAAAGGTATTTTTATAAAAATGGTTTGAGTAGGACATGGTATGAATACATTACAACATACATATTTAATAACAATTCTACATAACTACAAATTATTCTAACAATAAATAATAAAAGAATTTAACATGAATGAATAAATAAAGATCTATATTTAGCAATGATAACAATTAAAAGGATATAAATAAATAAACATGAGGTAAAATAAATAGCAATAATTAAGGTTTTTCATGAAATAACAAAATTAAACAAAAAGGGGAAGATATATTTAAACACTAAATAATTATTATAACAAAACAAAATAAGAAAATAAAAAAAATGATAATTTTATAAAACAATTAATATGTATAACAATATATAAAAAAATAAAGTAAAAAATATTATAATAAATATATAATTTAATACATATAAAAGATAATACATAATACATAATATATAATAATTTTAAATAAAGATATTTAAAAAAATATAATATAAATAATATAAATGAATCATGTTATATAATAAAAATAAATTTTATACAAAAAATAAAATTTTATATGATATTAATATAGTATATAATATATAAGATTTTAAAAATATAATATAATAACTAATGTATAAATTACATAATATAACAAAGTAATATTAAAAAATAAAATGATAAATAATACATATAAAATATATATATACGAATTTTATACAAATAATAAGAATAATATAATATTTTAATATGATAAAATAACTAAAATGCTATATAAAATATAATATATTAATATGATATAAAAATAAATATGATATAATAACTAATAAAAATATATGGATAACAATGAGAAATATAAATAATAAATAATGATAATTTAATATATACATTATATTAAAATAATTAAAAAAATAAAAGCAAATGAAAAATAAAAAGAATAAATAAAAAATGGATAAGGATTAAATTAAAATAATTAAAAAAATAAATTTAAAATACAAAAAAAAGGACGATATTGAAATGCGCGTCGAAAATGTAAGGATCTATTGGGCAATTATGCCTCATTTTCAAAACGGCGTCGTTCTGTTACTGGCCCTTTAATAGCCCAAGGGACTAAATTAAAATGTGAACAAATATTTAAGGCCAAATTAAAAGATAAAAAAAATAAATTAAACGGAATTAAAAATAATAAAAATGCGGGAGGACTAAAATGGCAATTAGACCATTTAACAAAAACACGCGGATCCTACCCGGATTTTCGGGTCAACGCGCGGATCCTCCTAGAAACGACGTCGTTATTGACTTAAGCGAAAACGACGTCATTTTATACTGCTATATAAGTCAGTATTTGGGCAAAAAAAAACATTTGTGAACCCTGTTTTAAAAAAAAATCCCAGCAGATGCTCTCAAACCCTCCTCTCCTTTGACTGGAGCTTGGTCATCGGGTTCCTGAGCCACGTGCTTCACGCGCCGCCACCGTCGGTGGCCGGAGAGTCGAATCTCTCCTTTTTTGAAGGTAATATTCTTGCATTTTTTATTTTAATATTATTTTGTACGTAAATATGCATAAATCGAGAGAAACAATAGAAAATAACACACAAAAAATGGAAAATCACCTCTGTAAACTGCTTTTGGTGTTTTATTTTGCTGTTTTTTGAATATTTTTCGTATTTGTTTCCCTCTGTCTCTCTCCGTGTTACAAAGTAAATCAGGCTTTTATAGCCTTGAAAATAAAAATAAAAAAGGAAAACATTTGTTCCTGCCATTTTTGTTTCTGTCTTCTTTCCTTTCTTGTGCAGGAAAATGGCGCTGATCTTGGGGGCGGAGTGATTCGGGTGCGACTCATGGCGCGATCGAAGGCCAGACCTTGCGGCGCGAGGGTTTCAGGAAACCCTAGGTTTCCTGACTTCGTTTAGTCATTGGGCTCTTTTGGGCCATGTTTTGTTTGGGTCTGGGCAGGGTGGTTAGGATCTGGGTCTGAATGCAAGTGGGCTCAGGTAGTTTAAGGGTATTGGTTTTTGGGCTTGCGTGTAACAGATTGTAAATTTTGTTTTTAGCCATTGGGCTACTGTTTCAGGTTTCAGTTTCGGGCTTTTGTAAAATGGACTGTTTATTTTATTTTTATTATTTTATTATTTTGTTTTTCTTTTTCTGAATAAAATGGGCCCGGGCAAAATAGGCTGACTACAGCTGCCCCTCTTTGCTCATTGTCGTGTAACGAGAATAGAGCAAAGACTATAAAAGGTCCAACTTTGCCTGGTTTTGTCGAGTCTTGACTTTTGGTCCTCGTCTTCTTCAGATGGCTTCCAACTCCATTGCAACTTCAAAGGTATTGGAACTTCATCTTGACTTTCAATAAGTCTGATAGCTTCAATCTGCTTCACTGCAACTTCATGAAGGCAGTATCCACTATCTTTTGATCTGCTCCACTGCAAACTCAAAGAGACAAGATCTGATGTTTTCGATCTACTTCTTGTAACTTCAAGAATGCCAGATCTGTTATCTTTGATTTGCTTCACTGTAACTTTAGGAAGACAAGATCTACTATCTTCAGTCTACTCCGCTGCAACTTCAGGGAGATAAAGCTGAAAGGGTCTTTTATCTGCTTCTTGCAACTTTAGGAAGATGAGATCTGCTATCTTCGGTCTACTCCGTTGCAACTTCAGGGAAACAAGGCTGAAAGAGCTTTTGATCTGTTTCCTACAACTTCAGGAAGATAAGATCTTCTATCTTCAGTCTACTCCACTGCAACTTCAGGGAGATAAGGCTGAAAGTACCTTTGATCTGCTTCCTATAACTTCAGGAAGATAAGATCTTCTATCTTTAATCTACTCCGCTGCAACTTCAGGGAGACAAGATTGAAAGTGTCTTCGATCTGCTTCCTGCAACTTCAGGAATATGAGATCTGCAATCTTCAGTCTACTCCGTTGCAACTTCAGGGAGATAAGGCTGAAAGGGTCTTTGATCTACTTCCTGCAATTTCAGGAAGATAAGATCTTCTGTCTTCAGTCTACTCTACTGCAACTTCAGGGAGACAAGACTGAAAGTATCTTCGATCTACTTCCTGCAACTTCAGGAAGATAAGATCTACTATCTTCAGTCTACTCCGCTGCAACTTAAGGAAGATAAGGCTGAAAGGGTCTTTGATTTGCTTCCTGCAACTTCAGGATGATAAGGATCTTCTGTCTTCAGTCTACTCCACTGCAACTTCAGGGAGACAAGACTGAAAGTGTCTTCGATCTGCTTCTTGCAACTTCAGGAAGATAAGATCTGCAAATTCACCGATATTGCTACACCGTCCACTGAGGGATATGTCCTATAGACTCGGTTCCTTATGTTTATGTCACATGACTAAGATGCTATGATCAGAATGAATTAAATATTTCTAGCTACATGTAACATGTCATGAAAATGATTCTTTTTAAAGGATTAGGATGCAATGATCGGAATGAATCAAATGCTCCTAATGTAATTTGCTATGATACAAAAATGTTATGAGTATGATTCCTACACTAGGTGTTATCACTCATTTGTTCTTCATTCTTGTTCATCAATCATGTTCTACTCAACAAGCTTGCCCCATTGTAATTTTTGAGTCAACTCCACTTGAATCTTGAGAACACAAGGCTTGTATCATCCTACCACAATGGGAGTTGAAACTTTTTCAATCTAACCCATCTGTAATTTTCAGGGTATAGGGTTTATTTCGAATTCAACCCATTCCATCACAATTTAGAATTTTTTAGCTCGTCACACCATTCCCCGAATGTTATGACCTGATGACATCACTTACTTTCATCACATCAACTCATTATTTTATCCAATTATCAATTGAACAACGAATTCAGATAAATAGTCTCTATCCAGACTCTTCTTTCACAAATATTTCTATGCACATGGAAATTCTAAACAATTGTCCTATTTTGGTGCCTTATCTTATCTAGAAATTTCCAAAGTGATATGTAGAACTTCTTTTTGTGAAATTATTAGTTCGTCAATCATTATTTCAATGCAACACATTTATGAATAATGGGTAACAAATAAATTGATCTAAAAAAGGGTTGAAATTGAATAAATTATCAGAAATACAAAGAAAATTAACTGAGAACATATCTTTGAGAAGAAAAAGAATCCCAAGATAGTAAAATGAATAAAATCAGATGCCCTAGATATCGTCGATTGAGCTTCTATATACAAACTTTATGAAGACTACCTTGAACTCAACATGTTTTTAGAAGACCCAAAGTACTTTGTTGATGCTCCGATATGCAACATTCTTCATTTCATTGTTAATTCAAGTGTAGCAAGATGACTGCGTGCCCATTCAGAATTTGAACCGCCCTTTTCGGGTTTGCAACTCAAAACCCTTTTGGTCTCAAGGCGCCCTTTGCGGGTTTTCACCTTGGCCTCTCCTTTTTTTTTTTTGAAACTCAAAGCGCCCTTTGCGGGTTTTCACTTTGGCCTCTTCTCCTTTTCAAGCAAAATTCTTCTTTACTGAATCTGAGTTCACAAGATTGGGTAAACTTTTCCCATCCATTTCGGTCAAGATCAGTGATCCTCCAGAGAGAGCCTTCTTCACCACATATGGTCCTTCCCAATTCGGCATCCATTTTCCTCTGAAATCCTTTTGTATAGGAAGAATCGTTTTTAGTACAAGGTCCCCCTCATAAAATTCTCTTGGGCGAACTTTTTTATCGTAGGCTCGCATCATTCGTTTTTGGTATATCTGACCGTGATGAATAGCTCTTAGCCTCTTTTCTTCAGTTAAGTTCAACTGATCATACCGAGCCTGAATCCATTCAGCTTCATCCAACTTTATTTCTGACAAAACTCGAAAAGAAGGTATTTCCACTTCAATTGGTAGAACTGCCTCCATTCCATAGACCAACGAGAAAGGCGTTGCCCCAGTAGAGGTTCTGACGGACTTCCGATAAGCATAGAGTGCAAACAATAGTTTCTTATGCCAATCCTTATAGGTCTCAGTCAGCTTCCCTACTATTTCTTGATGTTTTTGTTAGCCGCTTCCACTGTCCCGTTCATTTTTAGACGATATGGAGACGAGTTGTGGTGTTTGATCCCAAATTGACTACAAACCTCTGCTATTGTACTGTTGTTCAAGTTCAGTGTGTTGTCTGATATGATCCTCTCAGGCATTCCATATCGACAAATAATCTCCTTCTTCAAGAACCGACTGATTGCTGACTTAGTGACGCTAGCATAAGAAGCAGCCTCTACCCATTTTGTGAAGTAGCCAATTACCACGAAGATGAATCGATGTCCATTCGAAGCTTTTGGTGAGATTGATCCAATAACATCCATGCCCCACATGGAAAAAGGCCATGGGGAAGTCATAACATGCAAAGGTGATGGAGGCACATGAATTTTGTCTCCATAAATCTGGCATTTATGACATTTCTTAGCATAGCTGATACAATCCCCTTCCATGATGGACCGATAATATCCAAATCTCATTATCTGTCTGGCCATTGTGAATCCATTAGCGTGTGTTCCACAAACACCCTCATAAACTTCCTCTAGAATTTTTCTAGCTTTAACGGCATCAACGCATCTCAACAACACTTGATCTTTTCTCTTCTTATACAAGATATCCCCGTCTAAAACATAGTCAGAGGCCAATCTTCTTAAAGTTCTTTTTTCATTCTCAGTGGCATGCTCTAGGTGTTCACAACTTTTTACGTATCGTAATACATCTTGATACCAAGGGTGATCATTTTTTTTTCCTCCTCTTCCACACTATAACAATGAGCTGGAACTTCAAAGATACTCATCTGAATAGGTCTCATATCCTCTGGTCTATTCACTTTGATCATAGAAGCCAGGGTTGCCAAAGCATCCGCCATCTGGTTTTCCTCACGTGGGAGATAATTAAAAGTAATGTCATCGAACTCTTCAATCAATCCCAGAACTATTTTTCGGTAATCAATTAGTTTGGAATCTCTTATCTCCCACTCTCCTTTAAGTTGGTAGATTACTAAGGCAGAATCTCCATATACTTCTTATACTCTGATCTTATACTCTACGGCTGCTCAAATTCCCATGATACATGCTTCATATTCCGCCATGTTGTTCGTGCAATCAAAATCCAATTTGCATGTGACTGGATAATAATTACCACTTGGGGATACCAAAATTGCCCCAATTCCATTTCCCACAGCATTCGATGCTCCATCGAAGTTTAGCTTACACGAACAATCTTCAGTATTTGCCACATGCATCAGCTCCTCATTTGGGAAATCAAACCTCAAAGGCTCATAATCCTCCAAAGCTCTGCTAGCCAAAGTTTCTGTTACTGCGCTCCTTTTTATAGCCTTTTGGTTCACATAGACTATATCAAATTCAGACAGCAAAATCTGCCACCTAGCTATCCTTCCATTCAAAGCAGTGGACTCTATTATATACTTTAACGGATCAAGCTTTGAAATTAACCAGGTAGTATGGTATAGCATGTACTGCCTCAATCTCCGAGTTGTCTAAATCAAGGCGCAACACAATTTCTCAATTAACGAATATCTCATTTCACAATCAGTGAACTTTTTACTGAGATAGTATATCGCCCTTTCTTTTCTTCCTGACTCATCCGTTGACCAAGCACACACCCCATAGAGTTATTGAATACTGACAAATACAGTATCAACGGTCTATCAGGATTAGGCGGAGATAGTACTGGTGCATTTGACAGATACTGTTTGACTTTGTCAAAAGCTCCCTGGCATTCATCGTCCCATACACCTTAGTTGTGTTTCTTAAGAAGACGAAATATGAGATCACATTTCTCAGTTAATTGTAAAATAAACCGAGCGATGTAATTTAACCTTCCAAGAAAACCTCGAACTTCCTTTTGAGTGCGTGGTGGAGGCAATTCTTGTATTGCTTTGACCTTGTTTGAGTCAACTTCGATTCCTCTCTCGCTGACTACAAAACCCAGTAATTTCTCTGACCGAGCTCCAAAAGTACACTTTGCCGGGTTGAGCCTCAATTGAAATTTTCTCAACCTCAAAAACAACTTCTTCAAAACTTCAATGTGTTCCTTTTCTGTTCGAGATTTGGCAATCATATCATCAACATATACTTCAATCTCTTTGTGCATCATGTCGTGGAACAATGTTACCATGGCCCTTTGATATGTTGCCTTAGCGTTCTTTAGTCCGAATGGCATTACTTTATAACAGAACGTACCCCACAATGTTATGAAGGTAGTTTTCCCCATATCGTCAAGGTGCATCTTGATCTGATTATATCCCAAAAAACCGTCCATGAAGGAAAATAGTGAGTATCCCGCCGTATTATCCACCAATGTGTCTATATGCAGCAAAGGGAAATTGTCCTTTGGGCTAGCTTTATTTAAGTCCCTATATAGTCCACACACATCCAGACCTTTTCGTCCTTCTTAAGGACAGGAACAATGTTGGCAACCCATTCTGAATACTTGACCACTTGTAAAAAACCAGCACTGAATTGTTTCTAGACCTCTTCTTTTATTTTCAACGCTACATCAGGCCTCATCCTTCGTAGCTTTTGCTGAACTGGCTTGCACTATTCTCTTATGGGAAGGCGATGTACTACAATATCAGTACTTAGCCCAGGCATATCTTGGTACGACCATGCAAAAACATCCTTAAATTCCCGTAGTAACTCAACAAGGTCTTGTTTTGTCTCCTCAGCTATGCGCGTGCCAATTTTCACAACCTTTCCTTCCTCCAAGGCTATGTTCTCTACCTCCTCCTAATGGGGTAAGATTTGTTTCTCCTCTTACTTTACCATTCTTAACAGATCTGGAGATAAATCACAATCTCGGTCACCTTCAAAATCCTGAGATTCCTCTAAACACATATCTTGCTCAAAGTGGACCTCTGGATCTGTATTATTGTTGCTCACATCATTGATATCTAGGAACCTGTGATGGGTACCAAAGAATGTACAAAGAACAAATGAATTCGAGGATAATTATTCACATGATATAAATGCGAGATAAAAAATTTGGAATGAAATTAGAAAGTCAAAAGAATAAAATGAATGAATATTTCCTCAAGTTAATTATCAAAAATGTATTTTATTAAAACAACAATTTTTGAACATAAGCCTACTTCACAAAGAAATCTTATTGTTCCCAGGCTAAAAAACAAGAGCATTCTGAATATTACTCTGTATAATCTCTAAAAACTACATGAAGTTCCTCCGCAGTCCAATTGTTCAGAATACTTCCAGGTTCATAAGGGCGAATGTCCAACAGGTTTCTTTGTTCGATTCCTTCCTCGTGTATAGCATTGACGTAAGGACTTTTCAGTAACCCTCTCTTAGGGTGATTTACCCCTCTGGATACAAATGTCTGGATATATGGGGGAATGTCATCACTTTCCACTAAACTTCTTCTCCATTCAAACGTGCCCTTCTTCTCTCCTACTTCTTCTCTATTTCCTTTCTTTTCTGTCTAATATTTGGCTTGAAACCCAAGCCAAAACGATCTCTTTTCTCTTTCAGCACCGGTACTAGAACTTCCCCTTGGGGATGTCTGCCTAATCCTTTTCCTGGTAGGGCTCCTTTTCCCACCATCATTTGTAGGCCCATCCTCGTGGTCTTGGATATCTTAGTCACCGGAACTTCCTTTTCTTCCAAAATGTATGTTGTGTTGACGAACTCTAAAGACCAGAAAGAACACTCAATGGCTCTCTCATTTGTCTCTACATATGATGCATCATTGGTAACAGTCACTATGATGTCTTCCTCCGCATTTATAGTGACCAGTCGACCATCCGTCACCAGTTTCAGTTTTTGATGCAAAGATGAGGGCACTGCCCCTACTGAATAAATCCAGGGTCTTCCTAGCAAGCAATTGTACGAAGGCTTGATATCCATCACCAAAAAGTCCACCTCATATGTGTTTGGCCCAATCTGCAATGGTATAACAATTCTTCCCATCACTCTTCTCTCGGTGCCATCAAACGCTCTCACTATGTTCTGTCATGTCTTCGTGTGAGAACTATCTATCGGTAACCTATTCAGCGTTGACAACGGTAAGACATTCAGGGTTGATCCATTGTCGATTAAAGCACTTGGCAGAGTGTATCCCTTACAACGAGTGGTAATGTGTAGAGCTTTGATTGACCCCATACGTCCAAGTGGAATTTCATCGTCACTGAAGGAAATAAAATTATCAGCACTTATGTTACTAACCAATTGGTCAAGTTTATTGACAGATATATCCTTAGTCACGTAAGTCTCATTCAGCACTTTCATCAATACCTCACGATGTACTTTCGAACTTAAGAGTAAGGCTAGCACCGATATGCGAGCCTGTTGCTTGCGCAACTGCTCTACCACGTTGTATTCACTATGCTTCAAGAATTTTAAAAATTCTTTAGCCTCTTCCTCTTTTACAGGTTCGTTGATAAGGGCGCCAGGTCCTTTCTCTGGTTCGACTGCCACAGTCTTTGATTTCACTGGTTCTGTTTTGACGTTTACCGAGTCGTAACGCCTCCCACTCCGTGTGTAGAATCCCTCACTTTGGATCTGCTTGGAAGTGCTAGCTTAGTTTTCTACTCCTGGTGTCGTCATATTACAATTGTAATTTCATGGTACCATCTTGTTATCCTTGTAAGGAAAGGACACATGTCCCTGGATTACAACTTTAGGCATGATTTGTGCTCCGCCTTTTATATTTCTCGGTTGGGAAATAATGATCCTCGGATAATTAACTTTCTGATTTGTCAATTCTCCTTCAGTTGCATGTACATTTCTTCCCTCCGAGCCTTCTTCGAAAAACTCCAGCTCCTTATTGTCCATGAGGCTTTGTACCAAAAGTCTGAACTCAGCATATTCCTGGATCTTATGTCCTTCAGCTTTGTGGAACTTGTAGTAGTTCCTTAGTGCTTCACCTCCTTCCTCGAGACTTGATTTTATCAGTCCCTTCCTTACCATTTCCTTCCACACCATTCTCAATGGAGTTTTTACCTCCGAAATGTCCCCTTTAATCTTCCTCACGACATTTTCTCCAATCGCATTTATCCCCTTGTCTCCGTGATTGGGTAATGGGTTCTCCGCACTGGGTATATCATCAAACTTGACAATCCCCATCTTGATGAGCCACTCAACTACCTTTTTAAAGGCAGTGCAGTTTTCTATTGAATGCCCCGATATTCCCGCGTGGTAATCACAATAAACATTGGAGTCATACCATTTAGGATATGGGAGTTGTAATGGCTGTAGATAGTATGGGGACACTACGCGTGCATCGAATAAACTTTGATATAGCTCCTTTTACGTCATTAAGATTGGCGTAAATTGGAGCTTTTCAGAATTTTTTCTAGGGCCTGATTCTTGTCTTGTCGACCCTTGTTGCCCGGCAGTAACTACTTTCAACTGGCTAACAATGACTACCTTTAAGTACCCTTTGTTGTATGTACTCATATTGTTCACCTCGTTGTCCTTTTTTTTTCTAGGAGCAGATCTTCTAGTACTTTCTCTTGCTTCAATCTTACCACCCCTTATGGCATTTTCTATCATTTCACCTGTCATCACTATATCTGCGAAGCTTTTGATGGTTCTTCCTATCATATGGGTGATAAAAGGTGCCTTTAAAGTGTTGATAAACAACATGGTGGTTTCCTTCTCTAGGAGAGGTGGTTGAACTTGCATGGCAACTTCCCTCCATCTTTGCGCGTATTGCCTGAAGCTTTCATTCGATTTCTTTTCCATGTTTTGCAACATGATTCTATCAGGCGTCATGTTTGTGACATGATTATATTGCTTCATGAAGGCTTGAGCTAAGTCTCTCTAGGAGTTAATGTTAGTGCGGCTGAGTTGATTGTACCACCTGGATGCCGCCCCCACTAAACTGTCTTGAAAATAATGAATCAAAAGTTGATCATTGTTCACATAACCAGTCATGTGTCTACAGAACATAGTGATGTGGGCTTTAGGGCAACTAGTCTCATTGTACTTCTTAAATTTCGGCATATTTAATTTATGAGGAAGCACCAGATTTGGGACCAAACTCAAGTCCTTTGCGTCAATACCATGGTGATGGTTGGCATTTTCCAAAGCCTTGAATTTTTCTTCCAACCATCTACAGCGATCTTCCAACTACCTTGAAGATTCAGTTATGATCCCCTCTCTCCCTGCTATGTCCCTGCTATGTCTAGGTTAGGGATAACAGGATTAGCAGGATTATCCCCTGGGTTGGATCCTATGCCAACTTGAAAATTCATGGGCACTCTAGTGTCAGCTTGCCCTTGCTGAGGCCTAATTGTGACAGGTGGTCTTCTAGGATATTCCTCAAGTTGTATTTGTATATGTGGTGGAGTGAATCCCCTAGGAAAATCCTCATTGTCTTCGGCATTGACTATGGGACCTTTTCCTTTGTCCATTGCCCCACTCAGCATTTGGGCCATTTGGGTCATCATGTTCCTTTGAGCCTCCAACATCTAGTCCCTCATCTCTTGTTGGAGTTTTTCCATTTGCTCTTGTATCTGGTCTTGCATATCTCTTTGGAATTGTTCCAACCTTTGATCCATTTTCTTTGATTTGGCACGTGTACCGTAAGGGTGTTCAGCTTCCACATTTTCCTTCTCTTTCTTTCACTCTCTCTCTCTCTGTGTGTTATAATTTCAACTAATTAGACTCTCTCTATTGACTTAAATGCATATGATATGACATAATGCAAATGCATGAATGCAAAGAGACATCTATTCTGATTCAACTTCATTTAGAAAACTTTATTAGAAAACAAAATCCTTTACATAAAATGGACTACAAATATGCTTTCAGCCTAAGTCCTAAAGTTTTGATTTTCCCAAGCAATGAAGCTAGCTCTTGACTACGATCAGACTGTAGCTCATACTTTATGCTTAACGTATCAGCCTGTGATCCCAAAGTCTGTAGATGATCAGCTACCTCTCGAATCTGAACTATTGTTTCATTCATGAGGTAATCCCGACTTCTAACTTGGTCATGGGAATGGCGAAGCTCTTCCTTCTAACGCCCTTCTCTTGTTTTAAGAAGCTCGATCCGAAGTTCACAACTGTGCAATGCTGTTTCTAACTCTTCAATCTTACCCTTCATTTCCTTGATCTTGTTCACGCTTGACTTTAACTCGATCGCGAAATTACGGCTTCGATGGTGATGAAGAGACCGTCCAAGTTCAGCCACTCTAGCTTTTAATTCTCCCTTTTCATTTAAACTTTCTGCCAAGTTTTTCTCTAAGACCTCGTTTCGTGCTTGCATTTCTCGAAACTTCCTCTCCCAATAGTTAGCTTTGGCCTTTTCCTCTTGGACCTCTTGTTGCCACTGTTCCGAAGTCTTTCCCAATCCAGCGTTCTTCATCGTCAGACTTCTTATCTCTTCTTCAAACTGTCTCGATCTTCTTCTATCTTCCTCTTTTCCTTCCTTAATTTCTCGGCCTCTAATTTCTGAACATCCATATCTAGCCTCAGGTACATCTTTTCTTCTTCTAGCTTCTCTATCCTCTTTCCAAGCTCTGAACTCTTCTTTTTGAAATCTTGCTTCACAATTTCTAACTCTGATAGGACCACTTGCAAACATTCATCTCTTGATCAGGAGTCTTCTGGATTCAGCTCAGGGATATTATCATTAATCCTTCTAATCCTCCATCCACTGTATTCTGGGGTCGTCATTGGTCTCGCGGATAATCTCTTCATCCTATGAATCTGATTCCAAGCAGCAAAAATCTCCTTAACCCTCTTCTTATAATTTTCCTCTTTATAGGAGAACTCACACTGAGCCATCCCATATGTCGTTGGTACGAACTGTCTCGACCCATATTGCCTCAGTATGAGCAAAGGAGCATATCCAATGGCTTCCCAAATTCCAAGTAAAAGAACCCAGTCAAAACTCCTACACCGATAAAGGAACGTCGAGAATCATCTAGGGAGCCCTCCACTCAATGTCTTCTTCTTGAAGGTTTTGAAGGAGCGCCATCCAGCTTTCCTCGGACACGTCTTCTCTCCTCGGTGTAGCTACTATCTCTTTCAACAGAGAGTAACTCTCAGAAAAAACCCGATAAGACACTTTCTCCACCTTCCAGAAATGACTGTGGAACCAAGCCAACAACAACTGCGCGCACCCAATGAACCTGCCTTCACCTGTTCTCCGACACGCATTCAAAGATCTAAACGTCTTAGTTAAGATCGCAGGTACAAGTGTGACTCCTCTACCAAGTCGATCGAATAAATCGGTAACTGCTTCATCTACATGTCTTAGAGCTTTAAGGAAGATTACCAAACCATAAATACACAAGGCCAAGACGTCAACCTTCTTCTTTGCATCTGGATGTGTTAGGACCAAATCCCTCAAATTCTCCCAAGGAATGCATTTACCTTCACCTTTCTCTTGAATTCTGGCTATAACCCACTCTTCACTCATCCCCGTGATATTCATTAACTTCTTCACAAAGGTTAGAACATTAGCAGCCCTATAGTAAACTCTGTTGACTTGGATCCTTGAACAACGAAGCAAGGTCGTATATTCCTCTATCGTGGGCAATAAATCTACTTTCCCAAAAGTGAAACAACTATAAGCAGAATTCCAAAACTGAGTAATAGCGCGGAACAGATACTTATCTACTTTGACGTCGAGCAAGTAAGGTAGATCACCATAATTATGATAGAACAACTGTTTTGCCTCATCATCCCGCTGGGTCCATATTCCCTTCAACTCCTAAAGCTCATTTTGCGTGACACTGATGCGAGTGAAATCTCGTAGTTCTGACACATACCCCTCAGCTAAGCTATCTCCTTTCTCTAATTGCCTTTGCTCTGACCATATACGGACGACTGCATTGTCTTCCACTTTATCAACAAATTCGTTCTCCATAACCACCTTTCTAACTTTATATACTGACCGTGAATCGATACCTCTAAAAATATGAAATGACATGCACAAAAAATGAAACACAACATGTTAGTACCGCAAAATATAAAGCAAGTAAAGTAAACAAACGTCAATCTGGGTAACTACTAAGGTTCGACGTAGTTCTACTTAGGGTGGGTTCTTATGTTTTCTACGTGTGGTTTAGCTCTAAAGTTGAGGTACCCGAACTAGCAGATTCCTCGATCCTCACCCATTATAGGCTCATATGGACCGAGTTCGGATCAGGGGAATACATTTCCCTATGGCCATGCGGAAGTGAAAACTTCACGAAGACATAGGTACAGATGTATTCCGGAAGCAGTCCAGTAGCCCATGCGGAGGTGAAAACCTCACGAAGGCATAGCTTCTCGCTCCCACTTAAGGGTAAGACCATGACGGTCATGCAGTGCAATGTAGAGAGATATATTTATAACCACATGCAATAAAAGGATCATTTTAAAAAAAAAAATAGAATTTTAAATTTGAGCAAAGGACATGAAATTATCGATTACGGCTTGACTCTCTAATTGATCCTCAGCGGAGTCGCCAAGCTGTCGAAACCATTTTAAAAGTTTGATTTAAAAACGAGAATCGACTTTAAAACTGAAAATGGACCGAGTTCGGATCAGGGGAATACATTTCCCTATGGCCATGCGGAAGTAAAACTTCACGAAGACATAGGTACAGATGTATTCCGGAAGCAGTCCAGTAGCCCATGCGGAGGTGAAAACCTCACGAAGGCATAGCTTCTCGCTCCCACTTAAGGGTAAGACCATGACGGTCATGCAGTGCAATGTAGAGAGATATATTTATAACCACATGCAATAAAAGGATCATTTTAAAAAAAAAAATAGAATTTTAAATTTGAGCAAAGGACATGAAATTATCGATTTTACGGCTTGACTCTCTAATTGATCCTCAGCGGAGTCGCCAAGCTGTCGAAACCATTTTAAAAGTTTGATTTAAAAACGAGAATCGACTTTTAAAACTGAAAATGGGAGTCGCCACCAATCCCTTTTTATTTAGGTATGATTGAATCACCTTAAAAATCATTTTATTTCAAAATACTGATTTTGGTCTACGAAAAACAAGAAAAATGGATTCGGGAGTTGGTTACGTATGAGGAAGGGTTAGCACCCTCATAACGCCCAAAAATTGGTACCTAATCGAAAAAATCATATCCTAATGTTGCAAATTTAAAAATTTTTAAAATAAGATCCTTTTATTAGAAGAAAAACTAAGGCTTGCCTATCTCAAAGACATAAAATATTATACCCAGTAAGTTAGGATATAACATCTCATAACTTCGAAACTAGGCACGTCTTTATTTTAGAAAATTCCTACCTCGAGACACAAAGCATCATATACAGTAAGTTAGGACTCAACGTCTTGAATTCCCAAGAATAAGTTTTAAATTTGAAATTGGTAAGTTTCAGTTTTAAAAGAGAAGGGATATCTAATACCTTAAGTTCTACGAGAAAAATCGAAACCCAGTAAGTTAGAGCACATTCTTCTCGAAGACCCTAAATATCACATATCACCGTATTTTTAAAATATTTGAAAAAATGAAAAAAGGAAAAATGGGAGTAGGACATGGAAATACATTACAACAACAATTTAATAACATTTTACATAACTACAAATTATTCTAACAATAAATAATAAAAGAATTTAACATGAATGAATATATAAAGATCTATATTAAGCAATGATAACAATTAAAACGATATAAATAAATAAACATGAGGTAAAATAAATAGCAATAATTAAGGTTTTTCATGAAATAACAAAATTAAACACAAAGGGGAAGATATATTTAAACACTAATAATTATTATAACAAAACAAAATAAGAAAATAAAAAAATGATAATTTTATAAAACAATTAATATGTATAACAATATATAAAAATAAGTAAAAAAATATTATAATAATATATAAGTTAATACATATAAAAGTTAATACATAATACATAGATATAATAATTTTAAATAAAGATATTTAAAAAATAATATAAATAATATAAATGAATCATGTTATATAATAAAAATAAATTTTATACAAAAAAAAATTTTATATGATATTAATATAGTATTGTATAATATAAGATTTTAAAAACATAATATATAACTAATGTATAAATTACAAATAATATAATAAAATAATATTAAAAATAAAATGATAAATAATACATATAAAATATATAAGAATTTTATACAAATAATAAGAATAATATAATATTTTAATATGATAAAATAAAAATGCTATATAAAATATAATATTAATATGATATAAAAATAAAATATGATATAATAACTAATAAAAAAAAAATATATGGGTAACAGTGAGAAATATAAATAATAAATAATGATAATTTAATATATACATTATATTAAAATAATTAAAAAAAAAAAGCAAAATGAAAAATAAAAAGAATAAAACAAAAAATGGATAAGGATTAAATTAAAATAATTAAAAAATAAATTTTAAATACAAAAAAGGACGATATTGAAATGCGTGCCCGAAAATGCAAGGATCAATTAGGCAATTATGCCTCATTTTCAAACGACGTCGTTCTGTTACTGGCCCTTAAATAACCCAAGGGACTAAATTAAAATGTTAACAAACATTTAAGGCCAAATTAAAAAATAAAAAATTTAAATTAAATGGAATTAAAAATAATAAAAATTTGGGAGGACTAAAATGGCAATTAGACCATTTAACAAAAACACGCGGATCCTATCCGGGTTTTCGGGTCAACGAGCGGATCCTCCTAGAAACGACGTCGTTTTAATGCTTATTGACTTAAGCGAAAACGATGTCGTTTTATACTG
The DNA here is from genome assembly GCA_005393395.2 of Gossypium australe. Lineage (NCBI taxonomy): Eukaryota > Viridiplantae > Streptophyta > Magnoliopsida > Malvales > Malvaceae > Gossypium > Gossypium australe. Next base: position 123,352,489 of record CM016616.1, read on the forward strand.
CTATATAAGTCAGTATTTGGGCAAAAAAACATTTGTGCACCCTGTTTAAAAAAAAAAATCCTAGTAGATGCTCTCAAACCCTCCTCTCCTTTGACTGGAGCTTGGTCATCGGGTTCCTGAGCCACGCGCTTCACGCGCCGCCACCGTCGGTGGCCGGAGAGTTGAATCTCTCCTTTTTCGAAGGTAATATTCTTGCCTTTTTTATTTTAATATTATTTTGTACATAAATATGCATAAAACGAGAGAAATAATAGAAAATAACACACAAAAAAATTGGAAAATCACCTCTGTAAACTGCTTTTCGTGTTTTATTTTGCTGTTTTTTGAATACTTTTTGTATTTGTTTCCCTCTATCTCTCTCCGTGTTACAAAGTAAATCAGGCTTTTATAGCCTTGAAAATAAAAATAAAAAAGTAAAACATTTGTTCCTGCCATTTTTGTTTCTGTCTTCCTTCCTTTCTTGTGCAGGAAAATGGCATTGATCTTGGTGGTGGAGTGATTCGGGCGCGAATCACGATGCGATCGAAGGCCGGACGAGGCTTGCGGCGCTAGGGTTTCAGGAAACCCTAGGTTTCCTGACTTCATTTAGTCATTGCACTATTTTGGGCCATGTTTTGCTTGGGTCTGGGTAGGGTGGTTAGGATCTGGGTCTGAATGCAAGTGGGCTCGGGTAGTTTAGGGGTATTGGTTTTTGGGCTTGCGTGTAACAGATTGTAAATTTTGTTTTTGGGCATTGGGCTATTGTTTCGGGTTTCAGTTTCGGGCTTTTGTAAAATGGACTGTTTATTTTATTTTTATTATTTTATTATTTTGTTTTTCTTTTTCTGAATAAAATTGGCCCAGGCAAAATGGGCTGACTACAATAAGAATATGAGTAAGAACAGAGAAAATACTCAACAAACAAGAGCAAGGAAAGCTAACATGGTACATTTTAGAAGGCTGAAGTGCATGGTTTTTATTAAAATTGAAAATCGCTCTAAACCAAGATACTTAGTCAGTTTATAGAATGCAAATTTAAAAATTGAGGTTACCCCGAAATCGAACCGAATTCTATTTTTATTTAATTTATAATTAAAATTTAATTTCTTATGATATAGAAATAAAGATTTTACATTTAAAATAGTGAAAATAATTTAAAAGTTCTTGGTTTTTAGAAATATTTATGAAAAAATTTTAAAATATTGTCAAATAATATTCAAAAGCCATAAAATAAAGCTAATTTTGTCAAAATAAGTCTAAAAATATAAAACCAAAAATTAATAAGAAAAAACAAAAAATTGAACCAAAATATGGCGGACAGTTGAAAAAAATCTAAAAAGACATGACCAAACTGAACTCTTATCACCCCCAGTGTTTATAGCTTTCTAAGTAACATTTACATGGAGAAAATCAAGGAAAATTAGCTAAAACGACTAAGGCGTTGTTTGATAAAGTGTTGAAAAAAATTCAACTAAAAATTAATATTTTCAATAACTTAATTTTTTTAAACATGTATGATGGCTCACAATGAAAACTACTGGATAGGATTTTCTTTTTTCAAAATAAAAAGGTATGGAAAATGATAAGTAGATAGGAACCTTCTTATCACTTAATAGAGAATAAATTGAATTATTTTATTTTATTTCATTTAAGATTATATTATTTGTTATCAAAATTTCTAATTAGTTATACTCAGTATCTAATTTTAAGTAATACATTAAATAAATTTTATAACTTAAACTCAACACTTAATTTTCAATACTTATTTTTCCAATAGTTAATTTTTCATTTTATAAATAATAGCCTAAGTTTAATTTATTTTTAAAAACTCCAAAAAAATTAAAATCCAAAAAATAAAAGGAATACGCTTCGCAATATTACCACATGGAGGGAAGGAATCCATCGGTTTGCACTACACTAGGCTTTTGAGCCCAATTTTCGTACATACAAGCTCATCCTGTCAATTATTTCTTACAAGTCCATTATTTTTTATAGCTTGCAAGCAAAAGTTTAAGAACTTGGCTAAGTGATGTGGGATAGATCTTTTTGAAATATTCTTTATTTCCAACGATACCCCACAAATTTCAAAAGAAATAAGGAATTTTTTTTGCAAGTATTTTCTTCTTTTGATATAATGCATTTACTCTAGTTTCTATTAAACTATGAACCAAAGCTAGAAAGAATGAGATATAATTTAGAAAATAATTGGTGAATTGTAACATTCTATGAACTAGGATTCATCTTGTAAATTAAATTTCTCATTAGTCACATTATACCCACAATATTGGTTTTCGATATAGTTGTACGCTAATAGGTTATGCGTGTACATGTATTTTCATAAGTGCTTTAGAGATTTTGTCCCAAATTTCACAAAAGTGGTTTCACTTCACACACATATAGATCAATCCATCAAGTGTATAATGCAAATTAATACACCACCTATCAAGGATTAGGATTTGATTAAGAGTCTTACTCATCTTCACTTTTTTTCTCAATTTTAGTGCTATTTACACCATTGAAATGACATATTTTATAGTGCTCAACGAACCAACTAATTATTAGTTATTATCTATATGAATCTAATTCATAGGTACATCAATAACATAGTTTGAGTTACTATCACACCCGGATTTATTAGGTCCTAGGTTTCAAAGGAGTTTGGCGTACTGAATTGAAAGGAATATTAATTTGGCGGGTCCTTTCTACAATTAAAAGCAAGTGGAAGGCTGGTTGAGGAATGGTTGGGTTTCAACCATGGGTTGGTTGATTATGAACTAAGTATTAGTTAGTGGGAGGCGTGATGATTAAGGTATCTCCAAGTGGCTGTGAATTGATTTTGGTGTTAGGGGTTGGAAGGACTATATATATAAGGAGAAACATTCTTCTCTGGGGATGATTCTTTTAGTTTTTCTAGTTCTTCTTTTCTCTGGTTTGCAATGGAAGAGAGAAAGATTAAAGAATGTCCGTGCATGAAAATGAGATACTAAGGATTAAGTCTTAGAAATCGAAAATCTTGCATGCTGGTAAGCTTTCTAATCTTTTTGCATTAGCAGATTTAAGAAAAAGAAGGTAGTTAATGATTCCAGTAAATTATTGTTTTCTGTTTTGTTTTGGGGAAAAGTGGCAGATAATCATTTAGATGACCTTTGTATGCAAAGAAACTATGGTTTTTTTGATAGTGAATAGTCTCAATTAGATTCTAATATAGTTGTCCTGTTGTATTAATTAAGGAGGCTCGTGGAGCAAAGGAAAAAGGCTTAAAAGATGGAATCGGCGATGACTTCCAGGTGAGTTCTAGGACTCAAATCTTCAATGGATGTGTCTAGTGTCATTAATGTTTTAAATATGATGGAGTGTTACCAATGGTGAATCAATTTGTGGCGAAGTGTTGTTGACTTGTGTATGCATGGGGTATAGAGTACAAATACTGTTTGGACGAATTTAATCATGATTGAATTGATGTGCGTTTTGGCGTGATTTATGTTATTTAATGAGATATAATTGTATGGTTGTAAGCTAACTATGTTGAGTAAATGAGTTGCTCGGCATAACGTGTTATTGTGGATTAAAGTGATACGATTGGCTGATAGTATGTGTGTTAATGATATGTCAATGGAATTGGAGTGTTAAATTTCGTATGGTTCATAGCCTTTATTGGTGGAACATGTGTATGTTATGCATCAGATTTATGTGGCTTTGAGGTTTGGATGTTCATACACGGGATTGCATATGCATTATATTTATGTGGCTTTGAGTGATGTCCGGTTGGATTGTGTGTAACAGCCGTTTTCAGTGGTGTCGAAAACAGTGATTTTGGAACCATAATTTTGACTAGTTAGATAGTAAATATTATTTATTTAATATTTACAAGTCTATTATAGTGTCGTATTAAATTTTGGTTAGAATAGATAGTTAATTAAGTAAAAAGGACTAAATTGTAAAAGCTACAAAAGTTAGTTTCTAATAGATAAAGGTGTTAAATGGCTATAGAAATATAAATTAATGGACTTAAGAGGTAATTATACCACATAGGTAGACAGTGGACGGTTTTGGAAGTGTTTTAGCATGAAATTAAACTAAATTTTAAAGGGCAAAGTTGTAAATTAATAATTAAGTAAATTAAAACAAAACAAAGGCCAAATTACTCATTATCTTCTTCATTTTCTCTTCACAAAACCGAAACACCATAGTAGAGAATAGGTGTGTTGGCTTCTTTAAAGATGAACACTTTTGTAAATGGCCATATTTAATGGTTCATTATCATTATATATATGAAAAGATGAAGTTATTCATGTTTGTGTATGATGTATGATTGGATGATTGAGTAATTATTGAATGTGATTGTTGTTGTATGAGTTAGGGTGGTAAAAGAGCTTGGAAATTAGCCTCGTTCTTGTCTACACGGGTGGGCACACGGGCGTGTGTCTAGGCCGTGTGTGACACACGGTCAGTCCCATGGGTGTGTGACCAGGCCGTGTGTCCCTTATATGTTAGTGTTGCAAGTCAGTGTCGACCACGGGCTAGACACATGGGCATGTGCCTAGGCCATGTGCCCCTTATGAGGTTGTTGACGTCATAAATAGAATACCCAGGTTTTCACACACGGGTGAGGACATGGGTGTGTCTATGCCGTGTGGAGAACACGGGCCTAGGACACGGGCGTGTGTCTGGTCGTGTGAAAACCCCTGTAGGTTCGAAATGAAAATAAATCTCACATGGGCTAGGGACATGGGAGTGTGTGACCACATGGCTTGCCCACACGGGTGTGTTCGTTTTCACACAAGCGTGTGGCCCTGTTAAGGTAAAATTTTTCTAAGTATACAAAAGTTCCCCGTTTTATTTCGAGACCCTCCGTTTGCATGTTTAAGGCCTCGTAATGAAGATATTTTGAATGTGAATGGAAATTTTTAAGTTGAAATGAAATTTTACAGCCCAAAGTTGCATGTTCAAGTGAGATAAGTCTGGTAATGCCTCGTACCCGGTTCCGGCGTTGAATACGGGTAAGGGGTGTTACAGTATATTTATATAAAGTAAGTTTTGGCTTCCTAGCCCAGTTTTATGCTTTGTTTGGCAGCCATATTTTCTTCCCAAACTTGAGTTTGATCGATATTTAGTAGGTACTAAGTGACGATAAAGTTGGCTGATTGCAACGAACCCAAAATCTTCAAGCAAGTCTAAGGTTTTATGCTTTAGGGTCAGTTTGAAGTGTAAGGGAGGAACCTTCCAAATTATAGGTTTCCTGTTAATGGTCTCATTTAACTTGGTTAATTTTTTTTTTTGGTAAAATGATCTGATAAGTTAACTTTTTATATTATAGCTCAAGAAACTTCTGAAAACTCTCGTGAGAAGGGAAAAAGTCTTGCTGTCTAATCTTGATGCATTTTTCTAGTGAGTTTCTTATTGCTTCCATGTGTGTTTATAATGTCCTTGTTTATGTTTGATTGAGCTGAGCACTCTTATCCTACAAGATGGTATGTTTGTGTATGGGTAATAAAGGTTTGTGGTTATAAGTCTTAGTTAGTTGTCTGTGTAAATAGAGTAAGGGCTTTTCTTTGTCTTTAAACCACCATCCATTGTTTCTAAAATGAACAATATGAACTAACTTATGAAAATGAAATCATGACGATGCTTTCAATGAAATGAGTATTGAACTGATGGATCACGATACATGAAAAAGGATCATGTAGCCTCTAATAGAATAAGAGTTATTGCAAACCAAATTGGCAAATCATGATGGAATGAATAAAATAAATGCTAAGGCTTGATCTTGGACTTGGTCGTGGCTAGCACAAAGAAGGCTGTCTGTATGGTTGCATAGGCGTAGTGTATACGCTAAATGAATTGTGTCTGTAATAAAGTTTGTTTGTGTATGGTATTCGCCAACGGGCGAACTGTATGACTTGCTGAGATGGAAAGGTTTATTGGTATTATATATAGCTATTGGGATGTTTGCTCTAGAACTCACTAAGTTCTTTGAACTTATTTAGTTACCTTTCCTTATCAGGATCACTGACGAAGTAAAAGACTTCTTGAAGACTACACCAAAGTACATTTGTTCCGTGAGATTTCTAAGTGTTTTGTATTATGCATGACATGGTGGTGGTGTCAAGATGGTGTCATTTCAAAGAATCAATTTTGTATTTTAAAACTATTCTTTTGAATTTGTTAATGAAACCTTGGTGAAGTGATTATGTTTTTGCAAAGTATCGAATTATTTACCTTGAATGATTAATGTTTGTCTAATTATATGTATATGTATACAACATTGTAGTTAAATATAGGTTTATGTCAAATATGGGTTTTAAGAGCATCTAGTGGAGCTTCTATGTTTTTCATTTTCCTTAGAAATGTATAACCTTATTTATCTTTTAATTTCGCAAAGGATTTACAACTCATATATATTTGAACTGTATTTTTATAAAGACCACGCCTTTACAAGTTTAAAGGAAAATGATTTTAAGGTTGTAACACTCCAATCCTGGGTATTCCTTAAGGATCTGGTTTGGGCTTTATAGCCCCTAATATGCATTATGAGGGATTTTAGTACTCTCCTCTATTGGGTCCAAATTATATGTGCTTCCTGAACTTAACCCAACACTTTATAATTTAATCCAATCCAATACATGTTTTTTTTTTAATTTTCAAAATAAATATTATTTATCATATTAATTTAAATTAATTATGTTTTCAATTAAATAATTTTCTTAACCCAATTCTAATTCTGTTAAAGTAATGACAACTTTACCGTAAAAGAATCTATGAGAAAACATATTTAATTTCCATATTCAACAGATTCTCAATGACCAATTTATTTTATTTTATTTTAAAACTTTAATTATTTAATTAAATAATAATTTGAAAAACATAGATTAATTCTCATGTCATTTCAATACTTAGTGAGAAACCACATTCATTTCTGAATGTAACTCATTCCTCTAACATTATCATTTCCACTCATTTATACTCATTTGATTCTACATGCAATTCATTTTTGGTTTCAACGAGCTAGCAAAGGGATTGGTTGGACATATATAATTGATGCTCAAATTATTTATAATTAAGTTTTATTTTTTTCACCTATTAATTATAAATTCATTTAGTCACGAAGGACATGTTTAGGTTATCTACTACTACAAATTGTCTTTCCGTAATACGATCCGACCACGTAATATTGCTTAGTATTAGTTAAACATTAAATAATCAATGAGTCGATATTTTCTTTCATTTTGTTTTGCGTGCAAAAACCATTGAGAACAATATACAAAGGGTATTAACGTAATTTATGGATAATTTTATTAAATTAATCTATTTGATAAATACAAGTATACAAATGAATATATTACATGTAGGGCACCAGATCCAACAAAGAAAAACATATACCTTGTCAAATGACATATGATATGAAAAGTTAATAGCAAATGGTGTGTAACAACCTATTTTCGGTAAGATCCATATAGTGGTTTAGGGACAACAAATTCGAGCCCAAAAAATTAAAATTTTATTTTATTTTGTTTTATGGTTGGTATTATGATAGGAAGATCACGTGAAAATTTTGATACAAAAATTTTATCAATTGTGTGGTTAATTAGGTAAATGACTAAATTGCATAAAATACGAAAGTTGAATTCTAATAGCTATAAGGATTAAATAGCTATGGAATTCAAAACTAGAGGTCCTTATATGGTAATTAGACCATTAAGAAAACTATGTAGATTTTTCTTGGTGACTCATCCATGAAAAATTTAGAACTGACTAGGGACTAAACTGGAAGTCAACAAAATTAAAAGATGATAGAAAAAATAAAAAGAAATTATCATCTTTTCTATTCATCTTCTTCCCCAATTTTTCTATGGAAACCCAAGGAGAGAGGAAGAGAACTTTTCAAGCTTAGAAAGCTATGAAATCAAGTCCCGTTTTTAATTATTTTTATATTTTTAGAATCGTGATAGCCTAATCTTTCTATTTATCGGATTTATTTGAAAAGATAACAAAGTGTAGAAACTTTGCCATGGATGTAAGTGTTGGAATTTTGAAATTTATGGTAGAAAATAAAAGATAGTTGATAGATAAACAACTTTTACAAAGCAATTTTTCATGGAAACTTGATTTAGGGACTAAAATGAAAAAGTGGTAAAACCCATGGAAAATTCTAAAATTTTTTAAATGCGTGTGCTGTAAAAATTGTTATAAAATTTTGGTTAGGCTTGAAAATAGGACTGGATTGCATGAATTTCATTTTCCGAGCCTAGGGACGAAATTAGAATTTTTGAAAAAAGTAGGGGCAAAATAGTAATTTTGCCTATGAATGCAAATGTATGTAAAATGTGATGAGTTAATAATTAAATTTGCTTATATAGACCCGAAAAGACCAACTACGGAATTAGATCGATGGAAACAAAAAGTTTCGGATTAGTTGGAATTCAAACCTGAACAACTGCCAAGGTAAGTTAGTGTAACTTAATTTGGTACGGTAATATGTTTGAATTGAATTGTGTGATTGTGATAATAAGTATGTGGTGATATACATAATGAAATAATTACAAGTTGGAAATATTGATAAAATATCATGTCCCGGTTGAATATTGAAATTCAATGGATTATAGTGATTTCTTTAACCGGGTATAATATGGCTAAGGTTACAGATAGGATTTGTAATAATCCGGTTTAGGCCCTAGTCAGAATAGTGGTTTTGGGGCCACAAATTCGGGTCAGAAAAATATTTTTTTATATTATTTTCTGTGTCTGCAATATATGATTAAGCATGTGTGAAATTTCTATGATTTAATTTGGTCATTTGTGTGTTTAATTTGAGAAAATGACTAAATCGCATAAGATGCAAAGCTTGGCTATTAATGTGAAAGTGTTGAATTGTTATTGTCTTTATTATGTGAAGGCCTTAAAATGGAATTAGATAATTGTATATGTAACACCCCTTACCCGTATTCAAGCCAGAACCGGGTTTGGGGCATTACCTAACTAACCTTGCTTAAACGCCTAGAATAGGGTTATAAAAATCTTGTTTAAACCCATCACTTGCATCTACTCAGCCTAAGAGGCCCTAAACATACCTCATAGAGGTTTCAGAACTATTCCGAGAACTTTTAAGAATTCGAGAAACATTTTAACAAAACAGGGGCCACACGCTCATGTTGGTCTAGGGACACGCCCGTGTGCCCCTAAGACATGCCCATGTCTTCCACCCGTGTCGATTCTGACTAAGGTCACATGGCCTTGACACGCCCATGGCCCCAGCCCGTGTGCCAAACCTTGGCATTCTAACCTATCCACATGGTCTATGCACACGTCCGTGTGCTTCAGCCATGTGGTGATTTAAATTCCATGTGCATGGTGCAGACTTCACACGGCCTGGGCATACGCCCATGTGCAAGCCGTGCCTCCCAAACGGTCTAGACACACGCTCGTGTGTCTACCCATGTGGAAGATTAGCAGGCTATTTACCAAGCCCTTTAGCCACCCTACGTTGCACACATACATACTTCCATTCAAAACAATACAACTCCTATCCCAAAGGCACATCTTAGTACTCACTAAAATATAAAAGATAACCCATAGGTACCTCTAGGAGCTCAAAGAATCAAGACATACATAAAGGCATATACTTCATGAAATTCATCTTCATTAAGCAATAGAATTTGCCAAGTATTTGCCTAACTTATAAGGCCAACACTTTGACTAAAAATTACAACACAAAATACTCGAGTCCTATACATGCCATACTCAAAATAAGTCTAAATTGTAATACCAAAGTGATGTCAATAGTGTGATTTCCGAACTCCGATGTCTGTAACCTCTCGAGTTATCTTGGCAATACTACAAGGAAAAGGGAAAGGAGAGGGGTAAGCATATAGCTTAGTAAGTTTGCATGAAACTCTAGGATAACATATTTACTCCAACTACAAACATTCATTCCATGGAACAATGGCAACATAGTCTCAAATGAATAAAAGTACTTACTCGTACTTATTCACATTTACTCTTATCCACCTCATGTCAACATAATCTAGTAACTTTTAATTACTCGCGTTACCTGTATCACTAAATCACATGATTTAGCACATATGCTAACATAACCATAAATTTACATCTTTAACATTCATATCATGAGCTTTACTCAAGGCCATCCAATAACAAATTTGGATCTAGGCCAACTCACATACTCAACTCTTTTGCTTATAAATAGATCGGCTCATCATGAATTATTCAAACTTATCATACATAAGTTTTGATACCAATGCCATATCCTGGATATGATCTTATATGGGATTATTCTTTGATGCCGATGCCATATCCCAGATATGGTCTTATACGGGATCTCATAACTCGATGTCGATGCCATATCCTGACATGGTCTTATACGAGATTGTACTTAGATGTCGATGCCATGTCCCCGGCATGATTTTATACGAGATCTTTCTTTGCTGCCCAGGCCATGTCCCAGACAATGGTCTTATATGGGACCTTCCTTGTCTCATATGAATGCATAATATCATCCTTAGTCCAGAACCTGATCTGGGACTTAAACTTAACTTATTCACACCATTTACCTATCGAGACTTCACCGCTCGAGTTTAACAGTAATAACGCACATAACCATAATATTAAACAATTTCAAATATCGAACATTATGAAACACCAATTTCATATGCAATTTAGTCCTCGACTTTGTTCTTGCCTCTGTTTCGATCCGGGCTTCATATTTATTGATCTATAATAAAAATTTAGCTCATTTTAATCATCACATTAATAAAACATTTTGATAGTCATGCTTTGGCAAAATTACTATTTTACCCGTAGACTTTGGCAAAATGACCATTTTGCCCCTAGGCTTGGAAATGAATTCTAATCGTATTTCCATCTTCAACAAGCCTAGGTGAACATTTATTTCTCTTACAACTACTCACAATTCCTACTATTTCATGCATTTATGACACAATTTAATATTTGCATTCAAGTCCTATTTAGGTGTTTTCATGCTAACACCTTTCACAAAAGTTGTTTCTCTAACAACTAAGACTCAATTTCTTCCATAAAAATGCAGCAAACAACAATGATAGCTCTCATGGAAAAACTCTAAACTTTTCACAATATTGCACAATAGTCCCCTCATTTGAAAACTTAAGCTTTAGGGGTCTCAAAAGTACAATTATTTTCAAGAAAAGATCACTAAAACACTTACTAATGAAGAGATGAGTGTGCTGAAATTTTTAAAGCTTTCAACCCTTATTCCTCTTGCAAATTTCGATGGAAGAAGTGAAGAAAAAAGATGGACATCATCTTTTCTTTATTTTAATATTAAACTATCAATTTAATCCACCAAACATCACCAACTTTGACCAACTTGGTCAATTCTTGTCCCCTATGGCCGGCCAAGCCTATATTGGGGGTATAATTGCCTTTTAAAGACCTCCAATTATCAATCTATAGTTAATTGGTACCTTTAGCTTATAGAATGGAACTTTCACACTTTATGCGATTTAGTCCTTTTTTGCGATTAAACAAGAAATCGATAAAATTAACGTATCAAAATTTTCATGTAATTCTAAAATCATGCTCTAACATATAAAATAATATGAAAATAACTTTCCCTAACCTCGGATTAGTGATCCCGAGATCACTATTCCGACTAGCCCCTAAATCGGGCTATTACAGTATATAAGCATGGACGATAGTGGACATGAATTTAAAGAATTCATAATGTAACAATAAAGGGTAAATTGGTAAAAGTAATATTATGTTAATTAAAACATAAAATAAAACATTTGTTTCATCATTTAACTCATCCATCACCGAAAATAAGAAAAGAAAAGAGGTTTTAAGCTTTGGTAGCATTCGGCCTAGGTCTCTCTTTGATTAAGATCAAGAACCGAAGAAAACGGACTTATATCGTGGAAAGTTGAAAGTAATTGAATAGCCAAATCCAACCGTTCATACGAATCCGAGGTAAGTCTATATACAAATAAATGTATTTGTATTGAATTATGTATGTTCATGTGAAATCTCAATGTGATGAATGTGTACGAGTATGATAAATATATGACAGTCGAGGAAGAATCGATAGTATAACAAAGTTCGAGAAGTCCCGTCCGAACCTAGGAATAGATAGGATTACATATGTCTTGACATAGGTTTCCGATATGTGAGATCATGTAAGACCACGTCTGGGACATTGGTGTTGATTCGAGATTTCATGTAAGACCACGTCTGGGACATTGGCATCGATATGAGATTTACGTGTAAGACCATGTCTGGGACATTGGCATCGTATTTGATTCGTGTAAGACCCTGTTTGGGATAGTGGCATCGATATCTGGGTACATGAAAGACCACGTCTGGGACGTTGGCATTGTACGACTATTCTGAGCATTCTGAGTATCCTATTTAGTTCCGAACGGTTCAACGGGCAAGTCTAAGGAATGAATGTCTATGAGAAATGTATAAAAGATTCAGGTACGTTTGAAAGGTACACTATGAATGTGTATGAAAGGTAAGTGTATATATGAGCTTATTAAAGTGAATATGTGTATATATTTGATGAGATAATATGTGATACATGCTTGAATGAGCTATGAGTAAAGTGATACTTTGAGCTATGAAATGTGGGTAAGTAATGGCTAAACAAATGAGATAAAGAATAAGTGATGAATTTGCAAATGAGAAACATTAATGTTATTGTAACAATATGGCTATGTGCATTTTATGCTAAGTTTATTTGTATATGACTTACTAAGCTTTTGAAAGCTTACTTTATGTTGTTTGCTTTATTTTATAGATTGTCAAAGCTACTGAAGGCTCGAGGAATCATCGAGGATCGTCATCACACTACTCAATCTTATTTTGGTACCCTTTTGAAAATGTATATACTAAAGTATGGCATGTATAGGATAGTTACCTTGAGTTATGTTTGAAATAAGTGGATAGCCATGTGATATGGCTAGTTAAATGGTTGTGTAATGAATGAAGAGTCATGCTATATGAAGTTTGGTTTTGGTATGATTCCATGGTTATGAAATGGTCAAGGTAATGGTAAGCTTATTGATGCAAAGTGAGTATATGTGTTTGATGAATGATGGTTATGATGAAGTGGTAAGTTGTGGATGAATCATGCTTGGTTTATTTGTGAATTAGTTGAACTATTTAGTATATAAGTTGGGATGCTTAGAAATGAGATTGAATAGGATGATATGATGACCATTTGGTGTGTTTTTGGTTGCCAATTGTGTTTAGAAATATGCTTGTATGTGTTTGTAGGGATGACCCAAAGTGTGGGTGGCAATTTAGCCTTGCAAATGGCCTATATTTGCCCACACGGTTGAGCATACGGGCGTGTGGCTCGATCGTGTCCCTCGTGATTGTAATTCAAAACAAGTCAGACTCGACCACGGGCAAGACACACGGGTGTGTGACTGGCCGTGAGGATCAAGTTAGTAACGACCATGGGCTGGACACACGGGCGTGTGACTGGCCGTGTGGTGCAAGTCAGTAGCGACCACAGGTGAGGCACACAGGCGTGTCCACGGCTGTGTGCACAAGTCAATATGTATGCCCTGTTTTGACACGGCTTGGACACATGGGCGTGTCTGAGGCCCACACGGGCGTGTGACCTCTATAACTTTGAAAAAATTTTAAATTTCCAAGAATTTCTATATGTGTTCGGTTTAGTCCCGTCCCTATTCTAAAGAATGTTTAAAGTCTCGAAGACCTAATTAAGCGACACTTTGATGTGATTTGTCGAATTATGTTTTGAAATATCCGCAAAAGTTTCCGATTATTCGGTAATGCCTATTAACCTTAGACCGGCGACGATTACGGGTTAGGGGTGTTACAGGATTTAGCCCGGACGAGTAATCCTGAATTTAAGCCTCTCGAGCATATGTTATAGATTGGGTTTAGCTCGAACGGGTAACCCTAATTAAGCTCTTTAGAGTACAGGTCATTACTAGGATTTAGCCTAGACCAGCAATCCTAAATGACTCTTGTGAACGTTGGTTGAAAATCAGGATTTAGCCTGAACTGGTAATCCTGTTGTAAAATATGTGGCTCGAGAGTGTGCTCTTCGAACTTATGTCCAATAGGTAATAATGAATACGAATTGATGGATAATTCATATGTATACCTTATGAACATCACCCGAATGTCCATCGAAATTTCATTAGTTCAACGGGACAGACTCTCGAAATATAGAAAGGTGAAATTAATGGAAGTTTGTGTATAATGAGCTCATTTATGTGTACTTGATATTTATATGATGTTATGTGACTAACATGTTTGACTAAGTGTATATGTTTAGGTGAACTACCTATAACGGATGAAATGTATGTTTATGAATGCTAGTTTGAATAGATATAACTGGTAAGTTTATTTTCCGTTATACGAACTTACTAAGCATGAAAATGCTTACCCCGTTTAATTTTCCCTTGTTTTATACTGCTTGTAAGCTTGTGATGTAACAGCCCGATTTAGGGGCTAGCCAGAACTGTGGTTCAAAACCACTAATCTGAGGTTAGAGAAAATTATTTTTCATGATATTTTATGAGTCGGAGCATGATTTTATAAGTGCATAAAAATTTTGGTATTTTAATTTTAGAAATTTAATGTTTAATTGCGAAAATGGACTAAATCGCATAAAGTGCGAAAGTTCCATTTTATAAGCTAAAGGGGTTTAATAGCTAAAGAACATAAATTAGAGGTCTTTAATGTGCAAGTAGACCCTTGGAATTTGAGTGGCCGGCCATAGGGGACAAACAATGTCAAAATTGGTCAAAGTTGTTAGATTAGGTGGATTAAATTGAGGATTTATAATAAAATAAAGAAAGAAAAAAGATATCATCTTTCCTCTCTTCTTCTCCACCAAAAATAGCAAGCAAAATGGGGGTTTTGAGAGCTCAAAATTTTAGCAAACTCTTCTCACTACAAGTGTTTTTAATGGTTTTTCTTGATGATAGTTGTACTTTTGGAATCATTAAAGCTTAAGCTTTTTAAAGAGGGGACTAATTTGTAATATGGAAAAAAGTTTAGGGTTTTTCCATGAGAGCTTGTATGTGATTTGCTGCATTTTTATGGAAGAAAATGAGTCTTAGTTGTTAGATGAACAACTTTTGTGAAAGGTGTTGCCATGAAAACACCTAAATGAACCTTTTTGTAAAGGTTGCAAAATTGGTAGTAAATGTGTGAAATGTTGAGTTTTGATGATGTTCACCTAGGCTCATTAAAGGTATAAATTTGATTAGAATTGATTTCCGAGCCTAGGGGTAAAATGGATATTTTGCCAAAGTATAAGGGCAAAATAGTAATTTTGCCAAAGCATGATTATTAAAATGCTTTTATTAATGTGATGATTAAAATGAGCTAATTTGCTATTATAGAGCAAGAAGAACCAAGAACCAACCTCGACCGGAGAAAGAATAAAGTCCCGGACTAGATCGATGATCTAGCTTATTTTGAAATTAAGGTAAGTTTGTATGTGATAAATTTAACAATTATGCCAGCATGTTTGAGAATGTTTAATATTATGATGATACAAGATATTCTACTAAATTGAGTAAGTTGAGATGTTGAAGTCCCAGTTGGACTATAATGAATGTATGAATAATATCATCTAGACATGATATAAGTAAGGTCCCGTGTAAGACCATGTCGGGGACATGGCCTTAGCACCGAGTTGAGATTCCATATAAGACCATATTTGGGATATGGATTCGGTATTGAATACGAGAATCGTATAAGACCATGTTTGGGATATGGCGCCAATACTCGAGGTAAGGTTCCATGTAAGACCATATCTGGGATATGGCATCAGTAAACAGAGGTAATTCCATGTAAGACCACATCTGGGATGTGGCATTGGCTTCGGGTTCATGATAGTGATAATGAATATGCATCTTTGAGTATCCCTAGTGAATTATTGGGATAAATAATCTAGCAGTAAATATAGAATTGAGATTGGTATTAAAGTTATGTGATTGAGTAAAAACAGGTATGCGTGAGTAATTCACGAGGGACGTTTACAATATGTGGCGTGGTAAATGCTAGATAAGGGCAAATACGAGCAAGCTATGGTAAAGAGCTTATGACACTGTGTATGGTTATCTAATGCCATGGATGAGTATCTTTATGAGTTCATTGTTACTATTTAATTCCATGCAAACTTACTGAGCTTTATGCTTACCACTCTCATTTCTCTCTTCCTTGTAGTATTGCCAAGATAGCTCGAGAAATCGCAAACGTCAGAGTTTGAGATCACACTATCGACCACTATTTGGTATAGCCAAACTAGATTCATTTTGAGTATGACATGTATAGGACTTAGTCTTTTTTGTTATGTCCAATTTGCAAGCCAAATATGTAGGCTATTATAGTTGTTCAATCTATTTTGTAAAAGGTCATGGGATGTTGGCCTATACTTGATATGTTCATATATTCAAAGATGATGGATTTCATGAAGTGAAAGCTTTTATGGATGTCTTGATTCTTTTGAGTTCTTAGAGGTACCATATGGTCATCTTACATATTGAATTTTTTGGTATGAGTGTGATTGCTTATTAGGGCGGCAAATGGCTTGGTAGATAGCCATAAAATTGTCCACACGTGCAGACACACGGGTGTGCGTCTAGGCCGTGTGTGACACATGGTCAGCCCTATGGGCGTAGTGATCGATCATGTATCCCTTTGCATGCTAGAGTTGCAAGTCAGTATGCTCAGTAGTAAACACACGGGCAGAGACACGACCGTGTGTCTAGCCGTGTGGGAGGCACGGCCAGGAACATGGGTGTGTGCCCAAGCCGTGTGAAGTCTACACCTGAAGTTAGGAATTTATTTCGACACACGGTCTAAGGACACGGGTGTGCGCCTTGGCCGTGTAACTATAGTGAGATGATGATGTCATAAACAGAATGCCAAGGTTTGGCACACGGGTTAAGACACGGGCGTGTCGAGGCCATGTGAGGGACACGGGCCAGGGGCACAGGCGTGTGTCCGGCCGTGTGTATTAAGTCAGTGTTGACCACGGGTGAGGAGCACGGGCATGTCTCAAGGGCACACGAGCATGGCTCTTGAACAACACGGGCGTGTGGCTCCTGTTTAGGCAAAATTTTTCTAATTGTGTAAAAGTTTCCGATTAATTCCCGAAACCTTCCGAAAGTACATATAAGGCCTCGTAGGCCCAAGATGAGTAGATTATGAGTTTGAATGGAAATTTGTTAAGCCGAAGCAAAATTTTATAGCCTGATGTGATATGTTTAAGCAGGTTGAGTTAGGTAATGCCTCATATCCGGTTCCGGCTTCGAACCCGGGTAAGGGGTGTTACACGTGAAGGTTGGAGGATCGGTCGGAGCATAATAACACTATCCACTATCTCATTTTTGTATACTTAGAAATCTCATTTTGGTATAATGGCATGTATAGACTTATTTGGCCAAATGATTACTTGTAAGTGATGTTTTGTATTCTAGCCATTGGTATGGCTAGTAATGATTTAATTTGGTATGTTATAAGTTATCTCAATTTCAATGCTTATGTGTTAAATGTGGATGAATAGAGTATGTTTCTCTTGAATATGCACTAAAAGTATGATTATAAACATGAATTGCATGTGATTTTATGCCATGATAGATGTTAGTTTAGGCTTGATTTTAATGATTGATTTGGCTGGTTTATACATGCAAGTATTGGTGTAGGTTGTGGGCAAAATTGGGTGAGAAAATGAAGCTAGGAAATGGCTTCATTTTGTCCACACTGGTAGACACACGGGATGTGTCTAGGCCGTATGTGGCACACGGCCGAGTACATAAATGTGTAGCCAGGCTGTGTGTCTCCTGCACCTTAAATTAGAGAAAACAGAATGCTCAGAATTGAACACACAGGCAGAGACACGAGCGTATGTCTCAGCCGTGTGGGAGACACAGCCTAGAACACGGGTGTGTGTTTTGATCGTGTGAAACCTGCACCTAATTCGATTTAATTTAACTAACCACATGGCCTAGCACACAATCATGTGGCATGGCCGTGTGGCGCAAGTCAGACAGCACCCTAAATCAAACACAACCTGTAACACCGGCGTGTCCCAGGGTCACACGGGTGTGTCCCTTGGACCACACTGGCGTGTGAGCCCTGCACCTTAGACAAAATTTTTAATTTTACAACTAATTCTTAAAGGTTCTGATTAAGTCCCGATTCGATTCTAATACTAGTTTTGGGCCTCGAGGGCCCATTCAAGGGACAATAGGTAAAAATTTTGAAGTATGAATGGTATTTTAATACAAATTGCATGCGAATGTTCGGTGAACTCTGGTAGTACTTCGTGACCCTGTTCTGCTGACGGATACAGGTTAGGAGTGTTACATTTAGTGGTATCAGAGGTTTAGCCAATTCCTAGACTAATGTAGCAAGTACGAGTCTAGCTGTACATGCCATTATATAAATTAAGATAGTGTGATATCTCCAGACCATTTTTTAATGTATTTTCATATAGTAATGTCTTCCAACCAAGTTCGAGATGAGTCTGAGGAAGTTGAGAGCACTGCTCAAGCTTCTGTGCAATGAGCTGCAACCAGTAGTATTAAGAGGCCCATGTCTGAGGGTCGTGAAGAGGCAAAAGTTGCCTTCTTTAAAATGATGGATGAATGGTTTAGTGAATATATGAGAACACACCCTGCTGTTCAACAACCTCCCCCACCTGCTTTGCAACCCGATGAAACGCCACTGGGCACTAGACCCGTTAGAATTAGTAAGGCTCCGGTTGATAAGATTAGAAAATATGGGGCTGAAGAATTTAGGGCTACAGCCGACGATGACCCAGAGAGGGTCGAGTTCTAGTTGGAAAATACTATTCAGGTTCTCGATGAATTGTCATGTACGCCCGCCGAGTGTTTGAAATGTGCGGTATCCTTGCTGAAAGATACAACTTATCATTGGTGGAAGACAATATCTTCTGTTGTACCGCGATAAAATATTACGTGGGAATTCTTCCAAACCAAGTTCAGAAAGAAATATATTAGTCAGAGGTTCCTAGGTCAGAAAAAGAAGGAACTTTTAGAACTTAAATAAGGAAATATGACAATAGCCGAGTATGAACGAGGGTTTGTTAGATTGAGCAAGTATGCTACTGAATGGGTTCAAACTGAAGTTGATATGTGCAAACAATTTGAAGAAGGGGCTGAATGAAGACATTAAGTTATTAACTGGGATTCTGGAATTAAGGGAATTTGCGGTATTGGCTAAAAGAGCCCACAAGGCTGAGGCATTAAGCAAAGAGAAGAAGCAAGCCGAAAGAGAAGCTCGAATACCGAGTAAAAGATTTATGAGCAAGATGCAATTATCTGCCTCAAAGAAATCAAGAAGTTACCAAGAACATTTTGCCTCATCAGTGGGGTATTCGAGAAAGGAAAAAATTTCTAAACACTCTAACCCGAGGTCTTCATCTCCGCTAGCAACTAGTGTTGGGAGTGTTGGAAACCCCAAGCCACGATGCAATATCTGTAACAAATCTCATTTTGGAGAGTGCCGAATGAGAAGTGGGGCATGTTTTAAGTGTGGGTCTTTCGACCACTTTCTTAAGGACTGCCCAGAAAGAGTTGAGAAAAATGTTGAACAGACCTCGAAATCGAGTAATCCTATCTCGAAGGGTAGACCACCACGGTATCCCAGAAATGTCGGTGGTAGTCGTAGTACTACAAAGGGCTCAACGGCTAAATCTGATGCACGGGCTCCGGCGAGGACATACGCTATACGTGCAAGGGAAGATGCCTCGACACCAAATTTTATCACTGGTACATTCTCTTTACTTGATACTGATATTATTGTTTTGATTGATCCTGGTTCAACGCATTCATATATATGCACGAAACTTGTGACTGTTAAAAATATGATTGTTGAATTCACCAAATTTGTGGTTAAAGTTTCAAACCCCTTGGGTCAGCATGTTATGGTGGATAAAATTTGTAAGAACTGTCCGTTGATAATAAAGGGTCATTGTTTTCCGGCTAATTTAATGTTATTACATTTTGATGAATTTGATGTAATATTGGGAATGGATTGGTTAACCCAACATGATGTAGTGGTAAATTGTAAGTATAAATACATTGAATTGAAGTGTCAAAATGGTGAGTTACTTCGAGTTGGATATGAGAAACTGGATGAGTTATCTAATGTGATTTCAATAATATCAGCCTAGAGATATATTAGAAAAGGGTATGAGGCTTATCTTGCTTATGTGCTGGATACCAAAGTGTCTGAGTTGAGAATCCAGTCAGTGCCGATTGTTTGTGAATTTCTTGAGGTATTTCTAGAAGAATTGCCTAATTTACCACCAGCTAGAGAGGTGGAATTTTCTATAGACCTTGTACCAGGGACGGCACCGATATCAATAGCACCATATAGAATGGCTCTTACTGAATTAAAGGAGTTGAAAGTGCAGTTGCAAGAATTAATTGATAAAGGATTTGCTCAACCCAGCTTTTCACCGTGGGGTGCACCGGTATTGTTTGTAAATAAGAAAGATAGATCATTAAGACTATGCACCGATTACAGACAGCTTAATAAAGTGACAATAAAGAATAAGTACCCATTGCCTTGTATAGATGACTTGTTTGATCAGGTGCCACTGTAATTTCGAAAATTGATCTACGATCTAGTTACTATCAACTACAGGTAAAGGATTCAGATGTTCCAAAGACAGCTTTCAGAACCAGATATGGGCATTATGAAGTTTTGGTGATGCAATTCGGATTAACGAATGCCCCGGCGGTATTTACAGATTTAATGAACAGAATTTTCAGACCATACCTGAACAGGTTCGTGGTTGTTTTTATTGATGATATTTTGGTTTATTCCCGGGATGAAAATGAGCATGCTGAACATGTGAGAACTATCTTGCAAACTCTGCATGAGAAACAATTGTATGCCAAGTTCAGTAAATATGAATTCTGGTTAAAGAAAGTTAGTTTCCTTGGACATGTTGCATCTGCAGAAGGTATTCGGGTGGACCCGAATAAAATTTCAGCTATTGTAGGTTGAAAGCCACCAAGGAATGTTTCCGAATTCTAAAGTTTTCTAGGGCTAGACGGATATTATCAGACTTGTTAAAGGGTTTTCAATGATAGCTTCTCCAATGACTCGATTGCTGCAAAAAGATGTGAGATTCGAGTGGAACGATAAGTGCCAGCAGAGTTTTGATAGATTGAAAGCCTTATTGACAGAAGCGCCCGTACTAGTCCAACCTGAATCGGGTAAAGAATTTGTAGTTTACACTGATGCCTCATTCAACGGTTTGGGATTTGTATTGATGCAAGATGGTAAAGTTGTAGCTTATGCATCTAGACACTTGAAGCCGCATGAAAAGAATTACCCGATACACGACCTTGAGTTAGCAGCCATTGTGTTTGCACTGAAGATATGGCGACATTATCTCTTTGGTAAAAAGTGTCATATTTTTATGGATCATAAAAGCCTAAAGTATTTAATGACATAGAAAGAATTGAAATTGAGACAACGGAGATGGTTGGAATTATTGAAAGATTATGATCTCGTTATCGATTACCATCCGAGGAAAGCTAATGTGGTGGTGGATGCCTTGAGTCAAAAATCTTTGTTTGCCTTGCGGGTATTGAATGCCCAATTATGCTTGTCTGATGATGATTCAATTATAGCTGAGTTAAGAGCTAGACCAACATTTCGGCAACAAATCTGTAAGGCTCAGAAGGATGATGATAAGTTAAAGGCCAAACTAGTGCAAAGTGAGTTAGATCCTGATTCAGAGTTTCAGATTGATTCAGATGGTTATTGTTGTTCAGAGACAAAATATGTGTACCACAGAATTCGGAACTAGTACAGAAGATTTTACATGAAGCGCACAATAGTGTTATGTCTGTGCATGCCGGTAGCAACAAAATGTATAATGACTTGAAGAAAATGTACTGGTGGCTGGGAATGAAAAGAGATATCTCCGAATTTGTATCTAGATGCTTGATATGTCAATAGGTAAAGGCTGAACACCAAGTACCTTCAAGATTATTGCAGCCAATTACAATAACGGAATGGAAATGAGAAAGGATTACCATGGACTTTGTATCGGGATTACCCTTGTCACCGAAAAAGAAAGATGTTGTTTGGGCAATTGTTGACCTCCTAACGAAGTTAGCACACTTTATCCCAGTACGTATGGACTTTTCACTGGATAAATTGGCTGAACTATATGTTTCTGATATTGTAACACTATATGGAGTGCCAATCTCCATTATTTTCGATAGAGATATCCAGTTTACATCTCGATTTTGGGGTAAGTTACAAGAAGCTTTGGGCACTCGTTTACACTTTAGTGCTACATTCCATCCTCCAATAGATGGACAATCTAAACGTGTAATACAGATTTTAGAGGACATGCTTCGGTGTTGTGTGCTTGAATTTGGAGGTAATTGGGAAAAATATCTGTCTTTGATTAAATTTGCCTACAATAATAGTTTTTAGTCTAGTATTAAAATGGCACCGTATGAGGCTCTATATGGCTGCAAATGTAGAACTCCATTGTATTGGACAGAGTTAAGCTAGAAAAAGATACACGGGGTTGACTTGATCCGTGAAACAAAAAAAAAAGTGAAGATAATCTGAGACAGTTTGAAGGCAGCCTCAGACTGTCAAAAGTCCTATGCCGATTTGAAACGAAAAGAGATAGAATTTTAGGTTGGTGATAAAGTGTTCTTGAAAGTATTATAAACTTTCAGGTTGGTGATAAAGTGTTCTTGAAAGTATTCCCATGGAAGAAAATTCTTCGATTCGGTCGTAAAGGGAAATTACAGTTCATCGGACCTTATGAAATTATTGAAAGAATCGGGCCGGTTGCATATCGTTTAGCGTTACCACCTGATCTTGATAAGATTCATAATGTTTTCCATGTATCTATGTTACAACGATATAGATCGGACCCTTCACACGTTATTACTTCAACAGAAGGGGAGATTCAGCCTAATATGGCCTACAATGAAGAACTAATCAAAATACTTGCACATGAGACAAAAGAGCTAAGAAATAAAAAGGTGGCATTGGTAAAAGTGCTCTGGCAACAACATGGTTTAGAGGAAGCTATCTCGGAGCCAGAGAATATCATGAGGAGGCAATATTCTAACCTCTTTTCTGGTAAGAATTTTCGAGGACGAAAATTTCTAATGGGAGAGAGTTGTAACAGCCCATTTTCGGTGAGATCGGAACAGTGGTTTCGGGACCACAAATTCGAGCCCAAAAAATTTTATTTTATTTTATTTTATTTTATTTTATGATTGGTATTATGATAGGAAGGTCACGTGAAAATTTTGATATGAAAATTTTATCGATTGTGTGATTAATTAGGTAAAGTACTAAATTTCATAAAATGCGAAAGTTGAATTCTAGTAGCTATAAAATTAAATAGCTATGGAATTCATAACTACAAGTCCTTATATGGTAATTAGACCATGAAGAAAAGTATGTAGATTTTTCTTGGTGACTCATCCATGGAAAAATTAGAAATAATTAGGTACTAAATTGGAAATCAACAAAATTAAAAGATGATAGAAAAATAAAAAGAAACTATCATCTTTTCTATTCATCTTCTTCCCCAATTTTTCTATGGAAACCCTAGGAGAGAGGAAGAGAACTTTTCAAGCTTAGAAAGGTATGAAATCAAGTCCCGTTTTTAATGATTTTTATATTTTTCGAATCATGATAACCTAATCTTTCTATTTATGGGATTTATTTGAAAAGATAACAAAGTGTAGAAACTTTTCCATGGATGTAAGTGCTGGAAATTTGAAATTTATGGTAGAAAATGAAAGATAGTTGATAGATAAACAACTTTTACAAAGCAATTTTTCATGGAAACTTGATTTAGGGACTAAAATGAAAAAATGGTAAAACCCATGGAAAATTCTAAAATTTTTTAAATGTGTGTGCTGTAAAAATTGTTATTAAATTTTCTTAGGCTTGAAAATAGGACTAGATTGCATGAATTTCATTTTCCGAGCCTAGGGATGAAATTGGACTTTTTGAAAAAAGTAGGGGCAAAATAGTAATTTTGCCTAGAAATGCAAATGTATGTAAAATGTGATGAGTTAATAATTAAATTTGCTTATATAGACCCGGAAAGACCAGCTATGGAATTAGATCAAGGGAAACAAAAAGTTTCGGATTAGTTGGAATTGAAACTCGAACAACTGTCAAGGTAAGTTAGTGTAACTTAATTTGGTATGGTAATATGTTTGAATTGAATTGTGTGATTGTGATAATATGTATGTGGTGATATACATAATGAAATAATTACAAGTTGGAAATATTGATAAAATATCATGTCCCGGTTGAATATTGAAATTCAATGGATTATGGTGATTTCTTGAAAAGGGTATAAAATGGCAAAGGTTACAAATAGGATTTAGCTAGAACGAGTAATCCTGAATTTAAGCCTCTCGAGCATATGTTATAGATTGGGTTTAGCCAGACGGGTAACCCTCATTAAGCTCTTTAGAGTACAGGTCACTAATAGGATTTAGCCTGGACTGGCAATCCTAAATGACTTTTGTAAACGTTGGTTGAAAATCAGGATTTAGACTAGACTGGTAATCCTGTTGTAAAATATATGGCTCGAGAGTGTGCTCTTCGGACTTATGTCCAATAGGTAATAATGAATATGAATTGACGGGTAATTCATATGTATACCTTATGTACATCACCCGAATGTCCATCGAAATTTCATTAGTTTAACAGGAAAGACTCTCGAAAGATGGAAAGGTGGAATTAATGGAAGTTTGTATCATTTATGTTTACTTGATATTTATATGATGTTATGCGACTAACTTGTTTGATTAAGTGTATATGTTTAGGTGAACTACCTATAATGGATCAAAATGTGTGTTTATGTATACTAGTTTGAATAGATATAACTAGTAAGTTTATTTTCCGTTATACGAACTTACTAAGCATGAAAATGTTTACCCCGTTTAATTTTCCCTTGTTTTATAGTGATCGTAAGCTCGCAAAGGTTGGAGGATCGGTTGGAGCATAATCACACTATCCACTATCTCCTTTTTGGTATACTTAGAAATCTCATTTTGGTACAATGGCATGTATAGACTTATTTGGCCAAATGATGACTTGTAAGTGATGTTTTGTAACCTAGCCATTAGAATGACTAGTAATGATTTAATTTGGTATGTTATAAGTTATCTCATGTTCAATGCTTATGTGTTAAATGTGGATGAATAGAGTATGTTTCTCTTGAATATGCACTAAAAGTATTATTATAAACATGAATTGCATGTGATATTATGCCATGATAGATGTTAGTTAGGCTTGGTTTTAATGCTTGATTTGGCTAGTTTATACATGCAAGTGTTAGTGTAGGTTGTGGGCAAAATTGGGTGAGAAAATGAAGATAAGAAATGGCTTCATTTTGTCCACACGGGTAGACACACGGGCGTGTGTCTACGCCGTGTGTGACACACGGCCGAGTACATAGACTTGTAGCCAAGCCGTGTGTCCGTTGTACCTTAAATTCAAGAAAACAGAATGCTCAAAATTGAGCACACGGGCAAAGACACGGGCGTGTGTCTCAGCCGTGTGGAAGAACGGCCTAGAACACGGGCGTGTGTTTTGCCCATGTGAAACCTGCACCTAATTTGAATTAATTTAACTAACCACGCGGCCTAGCACACGGGCGTGTGGCATGGCCGTGTGGTGTAAGTCAGAGAGCATCCTAAATCGAATACGGCATGTAACACGGACGTGTCCCAGGGTCACGCGGGCGTGTCCCTTGGACCACACGGGCGTGTTAGCCCTGCACCATAGAAAAAAATTTTAATTTTGCGAAAAATTCTTAAAGGTTTTGATTAAGTCCCGATTCGATTCTAAGACTCGTTTTGGGCCTCGAGGGCCCATTCAAGGGACAAAAAGGAAAATTTTTGAGTATGAATGGTATTTTAATACAAATTGCATGCAAATGTTCTATGAACCCTGGTAGTACTTCGTGACCCTGTTCCAGCGACGGATACGAGTTAGGAGTGTTACTTGGCGTATCTTGTATATGAATTTCTATGTGACAAAAGATGACATGTGAAAGAACATGTGAACCAGTAAAAACAAGCCCTGTGTGTCAATATGGATATAAAACGAATCAGTGGATTCGAGATGGAAATGAGAAAAGAATTATACTTGATGATATGTTATGGCACACATTGTAATACCCCTATACCCAGTTCAATTATGCAAACCCGGTATAAGACTATTACATTTGGTGCCAAAACAATTATGGCTAGATACTTTTTAATTAAAACATTTATATATAATATTTTAACTTACCAACCATTTTTGCTAACATATTTATTGTTTATTAATTCATTCCATATATATATAAAAATACTTCAAGTAACTGAAAATAGATAGAATTTCAAGAATCTACATTTTAGTCCCTATCACATGAGAACACCTTTGAACTGCATATGTACATGCCATTTTAATACAAAATACAATACCTACTTTTGAAACTCGTGAGGATGTGATGAGGTGAGAGATCTTCTAGTTGGACTCTATCTCTTCTAGTTAATTGTACCTACACGTTAAAATAAACGCGTTAAGACGGTGAAGGCTTAGTAAGCATTACAAGAATAAATAAGTAAATGATCATAACAAAACATTTTAAACTCATTCAATTATTACATATCTACTCACATATAAGTCTCTTTAACTATGCCTTGCAATAATAAAAATTCAACTTATCTATTGTAAGGTATAAAACTTACCTTAACACATCAGTGATTCACTTTTGTTCTCAATTCACATTCTTAGCCCAAAGTAGACTTTATAGAGCACACAGGATATACGGAACAAATACAGAGGTGCATTATGATGCACAAGTGAACAGAGAGCACTAAAGTGCTATACGGAGAGCACAGATGTGCTAATAATCAGAGAGCACCAACGTACTAATAATCAGAGAGCACCAACGTGCTAATAATCAGAGAGCGCCAACGTGCTAATAATCAGAGAGCGCGCTAAAGTTCCTTAATGGCATGCCACTAATATCCTAGTAGTTCTAAATTCCGTCTATTTGGGCATTAAAGCTGAATCTCATTCATTTAAATACTTTACATAAATATTTTGAAAAAGATAAATAAAAATAATTTAAAATTCTTGTAATACTTACAACAAAAAAGGTTGAAATGATATATGTTCTTCTTCCTTCACTCCTTAACCTTCTCTTTTCCTTTTCCTTCAATTAGATCCTCTCCTTTCTTTTCTTTTTCTTCAATTTCATATAAACATATAACATTTATATGTTAAAAAAATAATCAAATAAATTTCCTGTACTATTTAATAAGATAGACATGTATAATATAATAAATTCATCCTTTCTTACTTTTGCTCACATTTCAATTTAATCCTTTATTCATAAATTTATTCAAAGCTGTCCATTTGTGTCATAGTCACTAAATTATTTATTTCCAGAGCTAAAAAACTCCAAATGAAGAACCGCTAATTTTTTCTGAAACTAGACTCACATATATTCATACCATAAAATTTTCAGAATTTTTGTCTTAGCCAATTAGTACAGTTTATTCATTAAAGTCACCCCTGTTCTGCTGTCTGGCAGTTCTAACCCTTCTTCACTAAAAATTAATTATCTCTTCGTGCAGGATTCAGATGATGTTCCCGTTTACTTTTATTGAAAATAGACTCATTCAGGATTCTAAATATATAAATTTAAGCCTCTAATTATTTTTATCCAATTGTTTATGATTTTCAAAAGTTAGAATAGGGGAACCCGAATTCATTCTGACATTGTCTACCAAAATTCATTATATATCATGATTTACATATCTATTGCTTACAACGTTTCTTCTATGAGAAACTAGGCTCAATAAACTTTAATTCCATATCTCACTTAACTTCTAATTCCACTTTTACGATTTTTAGTGATTTTTCAAAGTTAGTCTACTGCTGCTGTCCAAACTGTTTTAGTGTAAACTGTTTATTACCATTTTTCCCTTAAGCTTTCAATAAACGATAATTTCGTCCCTGCTCAATTAACTTCTCAATTGAGCTGATTTTTTTTCAATTAACACTTTATTCTGTCACTTTAAACTACTTTATGACCTTTAGGAATCAGAATTTCAGTAATAGACTTTAATTCCAAACATTTTCACAATTTAGTTCCTAAAAATCAATTTCTAACTAGATATTCCATCAATTAAACCCCTAATTCATCAATTTGATCCACATAACTCATGTTCAAAAATCTAAGAATTTCCAGAATTTCCAGAATTTCAATTTAATTCAACAAAACTTTGTTCTAAAACTTATAAAGCATCAAAATTAAAAGAGAAGGACTAAATTAACTTACCAAATTAAACTCCAAGCTTTAAAAACTCTATTCTCCCTTTTTCTTTCTTTCTCCACTGTTTCTTCTCTGTTTCGTCTTTACTCTCTGTCTTTCCTCTTTTCTTTTTTTTTTTTTTGTTTCTTTAGCTTATACACACATATAATATAATAATAACAATATAATATATATATATTAAAACATAAAATATCTTTATTATATAATAATATAATAATATATTAAACATAAAAATCTCAGATTTTTATACCTTATACCGCCTCAACTATACAAAATGGTTTAATTGCCATTTTGGTCCTTTATATTGCCATTTTGGTCCTTTATAATTTCTTTTAATCTATAATTCAACTTTTACTTCTATTTCAATTTAGTCTTTTTCATTTAATTACCTACCCAAACGTTAAAATTTTCTAACGAAATTTTAATACCACATTACTAACATTTTATAAATATTTATAAAAATATTTCCTATCATATAAATATTCATGCAAATATATTGAAATAAATTTCTCTTTAAATCGGATTTATGGTTGCGAAACCATTGTTCCGATAACCTTGAATTTAGGCCATTACACACATGTAGTGTGATATGATAATAAATGAAATTATATGTCCATATAGGATATTTCAATTGAAATGTAGTATGAGATTATGCACATAAGATGTGAAATGTATACTTAATACTAAATGATAATTAGGTCACATATTGATTGTATTTGATAACTTATTTCAATTTGAATTATAGATTCAAATCATGTAAGAACACTAAGCCCTATTGCTTAGCGTATAGTTTGTTTATTTTCGTGCGCAAGTACTATAGATCTCAAAGTCTCAAAGTGATTAACAGCACCCACAACCACCTTTTGACTTAGCAAGTTCATATATTTTGTTATGCTAATTGCAACTCGAATGTACTTAACCTTTGAGTTGGTCCTTAGGTTCAAGTTTTCCTTTAGGTAAATATGAT
Organism: Gossypium australe; assembly: GCA_005393395.2. NCBI lineage: Eukaryota > Viridiplantae > Streptophyta > Magnoliopsida > Malvales > Malvaceae > Gossypium > Gossypium australe. The sequence goes on from CM016616.1 coordinate 123,381,804, forward strand.
AGAGAGATTTATATTATGATCATGCCCACATGTGTTAGATGCTAAGTAAATGCATATCTCTAGAGAGTTAATGTTTACTTACAAATTTGACCTTGTTATACTTGTGATGGAATTGTTTCTTGCTTGCTAAGTAAATAAATGTACTACATACTTGTGTTCACATATTGAACGGTACGTGTTATGTCAAGTAAGGTAGTTTGACATTTGAATTAATACCAAAATATTAAGTTGTTGCATTTTGGGGTCATTTTGACCAATTGGTATTTGTGCTTGATAAATTTAAGATGAATGAAGTGAAGTTTGAGGTAAATTTGACTTCAAAGTCGTGACGCTCCTTTATTGGTGTCGCGACATCAAATTTTCCTACCCTTAAGGTCGCGACGCTCCCCTGCTAAAGTCATTATGTCAGCTTCCTATCTTCAAGGTCACGAGTCACCATGGTTGAAGTAGCAACATTATGCTTCTATCCTCACTGTCGCACCATGAATCCCTCAAATGTTGCGACATTACCCCTGTATTATGTAAATTTTACATTTTGGTATCTCATTCATTACCAGATTAGTATGAGAGCATTTGTAAGCTTGTTTAAACCCAGAATTGAATAAATAATGTATTTTAATTATGTTTTGGAAACATATTTACTTGTATGAATTGTCGATTAGATATATAAATAAAGTTGTAGTTTGTGGAGTGTGTCTCGCATTTTGGACAAAACAGAGTTGACAATGCGACACACGACATCCCAACGAGAAGGAATTGACGTCCCAACGACGCGACATGTAATGTCCCAACATGGTGACGTGTTGTCTACTAAACTAGGTTTCTTCTCTTAGTTAAACTCTGCTATCTTTTCCTAATCGAACTCTAATAACTCTAGGGATATTTTAATCATATTAGCCCATGAATTTCAGCCTATAAGTAGGGCTTTTAGCAACCTTAGAGAGATTGATTCAACAACACAACAAAACAGAGTTTAAGGGAATTTTGTGTTTTAGCCAGAGAACTTTGTATTTTTTTGGGATTTAGGGGCTTGTTTTGTTTTTCTTACATCTTGTACTCTTCTTCAGTTATTTGTCGTTTTAGTGAAGTTTTCTTTTCACGTGGTTTTTTTATCGTTTTTAAAGGATTTTTTTAACATAAATATTTGTGCCCAATTTTGTTCATGCATTCTTGTTCGTTGCTAAATTCGAATTTATCCTTAACAAATTGGAATCAGAGCTTGGTTTGGATCTCGTATTCAACCCATTTAGAGATTGCGACAATGAGATACGATATCGAGAAATTCAATAAGATCATAAATTTCAGTTTATGGCAAGTTCAGATATGGCAATTCTAGTTCAGAATGGTCTGAAGAAGGTCGTTACAGGGTAAAAGCCCATGAATGCTAATCAGACAAAATGGGAGGAGCTTGAGAAGAAGAAATTATCTACAATTCAGCTATGTCTTACAAACAACATGTCGAAGGAGGTGCTCACAAAGAAAATGGTGTATACCTTATGAAATAAATTAGAAGCTTGTTACATGACAAAGTCTCTCTTAAATTGTTTGGTATTAAAACAATAATTATACACGTTTCGTATAGTTGAAGGTGAATCTATTAGGGCTCACATCAATGAATTTATTACTCTCCTAAATGACTTGAAGAATGTCAAGGCCAACATAGATGATGAAGATCAGACTATGCTATTGTTGTGTTCTTTACCCCATTCACATAAAACTTTTAGGGAAACTCTGATTTATGCTAAAGAGAGACTCTCATTTGAGGACATTAAGGGAAACCTACAGCAAGCATAAACTTGACAATGATTTAGGTTCGAAAAACAAGCCAGATGGGCAAGCCTCAGTTTTGGTTACTAGAGGAAGACGACAGTTTAAGGATTTGGGTCAAAGAAGATCTAGGTTGTCAAGGTCAAGGAACCGAGACAAGACCTATGGCTACTGCAAAAAGATAGGTCACATTAAGGCAGAATGTTATAAACTCCAAAATAAGAACAAGAGGGTTGTCGAAAATGGCAAAAACGGGAAGCAAAAGGCCGATATAGCCAACGCCAGTGTTATCAAGGACAAAGGAGATGATTTGTTGTTGGTGTTTACAACTGAAAGATCTAAGCTTACATCGGAGTGGATCCTAGATTCAGGATGTTCTTACCATATGTGTCCTAACAGGGACTGGTTCTCCACGTATAGTCCAATTGGAGGTGGAGTTGTGCTTATAGGGAATAATTCACCCTATAAGATAATTGGTATTGGCATGGTTCAAATCAGGATGCACAAGGAATTATGAAGACACTGTCAAATGTCAAGCATGTGCCTGATTTCAAGAAGAACCTAATCTCCTTAGGTACCTTAGACTCAAATGATTGTAGGATCGTCATCAAGTCAAATGTCATAAAAGTATCTCGTAGAGCTCTTGTTTAGATGAGAGGATAGAAAATTGACAACTTATACATTCTACAAGGTTCAACGCTAATCGATGTGGATGTCATGATAAGACAAAAACCTTTTTTTATAAATTCTGAATCAACTCAGTTATGGCACATGTGACTCGATCATGTGAGTGAAAAAGGTATGATTGTTTTGAGTAAAAGAGGTCTTTTCACAGGCGCTGGAGTTGGAAAGCTAGATTTCTGCGAGCACTGCATTTATGGGAAACAAACATGAGTCAGCTTCAAATTCGACAGTGCATAGGACAAAAGAGACCCTTGACTACATTTTTTTCGATTTATGTAGTCCGACTCCAGTCGCCTTTAAAGGAGGTAACAAATATCTTCTAACTTTTATTGAAGATGACTCTAGGAAAGTTTGAGTTTATTTCTGAAGCACAAGAGTGAAGTCTTAGAGATCATTAAGTTGTAACCTGTAACAGCCTGATTTAGGGGCTAGTCGAAACAGTGGTCAAGGGACCAGTAATCTGGGGTCAGAGAAAATTATTTTAATGTTATTTTATGAGTTATAACATGATTATAAAGGTGCATGAAAATTTTGGTGATTTAATTTTAACGATTTCATGCTAAATCGCGAAAAAGGACTAAATCGCATTAAGTGCGAAAGTTCTAATTTACAAGATAAAGGTGCCTAATAGCCATATAATATTAATTAGAGGTCCCAAATGTGCAATTAGGCCTTGTTTTAAGAGGTGGCCGGCCATAGGGGGACAAAGAAGTCAAAATTAGTCAAAGTTGGTGTAGTAGGTGGATTAAATTGATGAAATAGAATAAAATAAATAAAGAAAAGATATCATCTTTTCTCCTTCACTCATCCACCAAAAATTAGCAGCAAATGGGGGTTTTGAAAGCTCAAAAATTTCAGCAAACTCTTCTCCTTACAAGTAAGTGTTTTAGTGATCATTTCTTGATAATATTTGTACTTTTGGAACCCCTAAAGCTTAAGCTTTCTAAAGAGAGGACTATCTTGCAAAATGGTTGAAAGTTTAGAGTTTTTCCATGTGAGCTTTTAAGTTTTTTTCTGCATTTTTATGGAAGAAAATGAGTCATAGTTGTTAGATAAACAACTTTTGTGAAAGGTGTTTCCATAAAAACACCTAAAAGGACCCTTTTGTAGAAGTTGTAAAATATGTGGTAAATGTGTGAAATAATGAGTATTGAGGGTTTCCATAAGAGTAATAAACATTCACCTAGGCTCGTTAAAGAAATAAATTTGATTAGAATTGATTTTCGAGCCCAGGGGTAAATGGTCATTTTGTGAAAGTCTAAGGACAAAATGGTAATTTTGCCAAAGCATGATTATTGAAATGCGCTGATTAATACGGTTATTAAATGAGCTAAATTGTTATTATAGATCAAGAAGAACGAAGGATTAACCTCGACCAAGGAAAGGGCAAAGTATTGGACTAGATCAGCAATCTAGCCTATTTTGAAATCGAGGTAAGTTTGTATGTGATAAATTCAACATCATGCTAGTAGGTTTGAGAATGTTTGATATTATAATGATGCATAATATTTCTATGTAATTGAGTGACGGTGTTGAATGAGAAAAATGATGAAAGTTGTGATGTTGAAGTTCTAGTTGGACTATAATAAATGTGAGAATACTCATTAAGATATGAGGTGGATAAAGTCCCGTGTAAGACCATGTCGTGACATGGCCTCGGCACCGATTTGAGATCTCGTATAAGACCATGTCTGGGATATGGCATCGATATTGAATATGAATATCGTATAACACCATATCTAAGATATGACATCGATAACTGGTATGAGATCCCGTATAAGACCATATCTGGGATATGGCATCGGCTCACAAAGGTGAACCCATGTAAGACCACATCTGGGATGTGGCATTGACTTCGTAATTGTGTGAATGACGATAAACATGTATCTTTGAGTATCCCAAGTGATTTAGTGGGATAAATAGTTCAGCTTGAAATAGAAATGAGATTAGTGCTAAAGTTATGTGATTGAGTGAATAGAGGTACCCGTGAGTAATTCACGAGAAATTGTTTACGATACGTGACATGGTATGTATGTAATAAGAACAAGTAAGAGTAAGTTATGGCAAAGTACTTAAGACTTTGCATTTTATCCAATGCCATGATTGGATGATACTATGAGCTTATGTTGTTATTTATTTTCATGCAAACTTACTAAGCTTTATGCTTACTCCTCTCATTTCCCTTTTCCTTGTAGCATTGCCAAGTTAGCTCGAGAATTCGTGGAACATCGGAGTTCAGAAATCACACTATCGACTACTCTTTGATATAGCAAAGTTAGATTCATTTTGAGTATGGCATGTATCGGACTTAGTCTCTTTTGTTATGTCATAATTGTTAGCCAAATTGTTGGCTATTAATGTTGTTAAATTCATTTTGTAAGTGGTCATTAAAATTGGGCCAATACTTGACAAGTTTATATATGTTCAATAATGATGAAATTCATTAAGTGTATGCTTGTGTGGATGTCTTGATTTTGAGTCTTTAGAAGTGTTTTATAGCCCTGATATATGTTGGATTGAATTGGTGTAAGTATGATTGTTGTATAGAGTGGCATTTGGCTTAGCCTTTCAAATGCCCACACGGGTAGACACACAGACGTGTGTCTAGGCCGTGTGTGACACATGGTCAGCCCCATGGACGTGCTGGTTGGCTGTGTGACCCCATGCATGCTAGGTTTACAAGTCAGTATGCTCAGTAGTAAACACACGGGCAGAGACATGGCCGTGTGTCTCAGCCGTGTGGGAGACACGGCCATGGACATGGGCGTGTGCCCAGGCCGTGTGAAGTCTGCACCTAAAATTAGGAATTTAATTCGACACACGGTCTAAGGACACGGGCGTGTGAGCAGATGTCATAAACAGAATGTCATGGTTTTTGGCACACGAGCTAAGACACGAGAGTGTCGAGGTCGTGTGAGGGACACGTGCCAAGGACATGGGCGTGTGTCCGGCCATGTGAAAACCCCTGTAGGTTCAAAATGAAAAATAAATTCCACATGGGCTAGGAACATGGGCGTGTAAGATCACACGGCCTGCCCACACAGGCGTGTTCCATTTCACACGGGCGTGTGGCCCTGTTTAAGCAAAATTTTTCTAAGTGCGCGAAAGTTTTCGGTTTGGTCCCGAATCACTCCAAATGTATATTTAGGGTCTCGTAGACCCTTGATAAGGACGTTATGATTATAAATGAAAAGTTTTAAGTTAGAATGAAACTTTATGGCCTGATGTTGTGGGTTTAAGTAAGTTAAGTTCGGTAATGCCTCATATCCGATTCAGGCGTTGAATACGGGTATGGGGTGTTACATAACCTCCCCAACCTAGCTCAGAAGTTATGACCGAATTTTGAAGGTCACACCGAGCACCGAAATGGCCCAGAAGAAACAAGCAGACTCTCAAAAACTTGTTTTCAAAACATCGCTTACTTTCGGAAAACCGTAGTGGGCATCTCTTTGTTTTTTTATAGAAAAGAAAACATTAATTTTGCCAAGTTTATTTAAAATTCCAATTAAAAACATCCTCATTAAAATTAAAAAACATATTACATATTTTATCATTCATTGTTATTCAGAGTTTCTAAAAAAATCAGTTTTGCAGCGGAAAAATCAATGTTCACAATTTGTTACTAAAACCATAATTACTAACTTTAATGACCAATTATTAATTTAGTTAGTTATTTAACTTGTCCAATTCTTATCATTCATGCATGAAATAACTAAATATATCCCAAAAACCAATCCCATGCCACAATTCGTAAAATAAATTATTATAAACCAAATAACTAAAAATATAAAATTAAATACTTTATTTAATAAAAATCGAGACAAGACCTCCAAATTGTCAAATCTGATCCCTAACCTTGCGAACTACCTAAAAATCTTAAACTAATGGGATAAGCTTAAAAAGCCCAGTGTGAGTCTTAATCAAAGGCAAACAGAGTATGCAGAACTTACAAATCATGTAAGAAACCCGTTTAACAATTGAGCAGAAAATCTAACAAATTATCAGTAATTACAGTTATTCATATGCATGCTCAAGAATGACAATGCAAAAAGGTCCTACCCATTACACACTACGAGTGCCCCAAAACCCATCTAACGAATCACCAAAACAATTAGGACTCATAGCTTAGTGTGGATAAACCACCAATAGCAGTTTGCAGACAAGTTGCCAGTAATGTAGACGAGCAACCAGAAATATAGATAAACTACTAGTAAATTACTATAAATTGCCAATAATGCAAACGAGCTTCGAATAAGATGCAGACAGTGCCACCAATGATGTGGTCAAGCCACCAATATCCAATACATCCTACAATACTCTGGGGTGTAGTATTCTGACAACAATATTGCGAATATATCGTCATTACTCCACGAAACTCCTCTGTCACCAATCAATCCCCAACCACATGCAATGCAATATGATATGTCATGTATGTAGCATGATCATGCATGACAGAAACAATCACTGCATAGTGTAGTGGCATGTTATAACATGTGATCAATAAATCAGTAACACTAGCATACTTTACAGTCAGGCTTACGATAGGTATCGGAGTAGTAGTATGTTTGTCATATGTTCAATAAGTTAGAATAGTAAGCATGTACTCATGCATCCGGTGAAAATGTGATAGCAATAAAGTTGATTACGCATATTCATTTATAGCAAGCAAGCCAATAGACACATTCGGTCAACTTAAGTAAACACATAGTATAGAATAGGCATCGGACTTTTGGCAAACATCCCAACTTATCACATAACACATTCGGTCATATAAAGGACAACTTACATTCATTCGACCATTTCATTTACACTTCCAACACAACCGGCAAGCATCACAATTAACACACACCACAATCAGTTAAGCTTCAAAAGATGCTCTTATACATTCGGCCCTTATTGAAACAATTAAACACCCTCGGCAATAAGCTAATTAGTCGATTAGCTTTCAATCATAAGCAAAATGAGGATGAGCATTCAGTGAAAATGTGATAGCAATATAATAGCAAACATTAGCAAATTATGCATATTCGTTTATAGCAAGCAAGCCAATAGACACATTCGGTCAACTTAAGTAAACACATAGTATAGAATAAGCATCACACTTTTGGAAAACATCCCAAGTTATCACATAACACATTCGACCATATAAAAGGACAACTTACATTCATTTAGCCATTTCATTTACACTTCCAACACAACCGGCAAGCATCACAATCAACGCACACCACAATTGGCTAAGCTTCAAAAGATGCTCTTATACATTCGGCCCCTATTGAAACAATTAAACACCCTCGACAATAAGCTAATTGGTCAATTAAATTTCAATCATAAGCAAAATGAGGCATTAAAATTTGACCACAATCATAAACACACACACACACACGCATACACCATTCACCTAGATTAAATCCTACACTTGAATTATGTAAATCCGCAACTCTAATTCCAAATCTGCAATTTTCCATGACTCAAAACTGAACGAATCCAAACACACACATGGAAAAATCAAGGTTAGAATCAATCTAAAACACCTTTATGAGGTTCAGCCAATCACTACTACATAAGCGACATTTCAGATCCAACTTCAGTAAATAAACTTACATTATTTTACTACTAAACGAAAATATGAATTAGGTTCATCGTCACTGCTGATCCGAAAAGTTTAGATTTGATCCTTCAACATAAAAATCATCAAAAATCAGTAAGGTAACACAACTATGGCACTAATGGTAATCAGCCAAAACAGAACATAACATAGGAGAAAAATGACACAAGATTTAACCCAAAAAAAAGCACTTACACTTCCTAAATACTAGATCTATAACGATGATTTAAACAAAATTGAATGTGCACTAAAATGACAAGGTGAGGGGTTGTTTAAACAAGTAAAAAAGTGAAGAAAATGGCAGAAAAGATGTGCAACTAATGGAAAAAATAACAACAAAGTGTTGGTTTTTGCGGGAACAAAAGGGTTATATGGATAGTAAAGTGAACTATTTTGGTGTAGCAAAAATGGTAGGAAAAAGGCTGGAAAACGGAAGCAAAGAAGGGCTGGTATATGCTTTACAAAGGAAAATAAACAAACATCAAAAGAGTAGATATAACATGTGACTAGGGTACTAAAAGATGGCAGCACTTGAGCGGCAATGGTGACCAAAAATGGCAGCTAAGGGGGTGACAATAGTGATGGAACAAAATTATGAAAAGATGGCAACAAATAAGAAAGAAAATAGAGGAGGATGAGCAACAAAGAGAATCCCAAGCTTGGCTAAAGGGGGTGACACAATGGAAGAAGAAAACTAGTTTTAGAATGCAACAATGGTGAAAAAAATAAAAATTGGAAGAGGGTGAGAGGAAAGTTTGAGGGACAACAATAAGGGAAGAGAAATGGAAATAATCAGCCACACAAAAATTAAATATAGATAAAAGTACATTATATATCTAGGTTAAGTAGCTTGGATGACATATAGGGTTAAAAGAGCTTAAATACTAAAAATAATTTTTTTTGCAAGGGAAGGGAATCGAACCCGGGTCTTAAGGATACTTTTTTACCACTAGGTCAATTACTCATTCTTTTTAAAAACTCTTAAACATAACCTTAAGAGTCGTAGCATGACAACCTATAGTTCACTAACTAATTTCTTCTAACCCAAGTTTTGGGATGTGACATATTTAAGCAGTGGAAGACCTTACTAGAAAAGTAGAATGGGAAGTCCATAAAGCGGTTAAGCGTGGATAATGGTCTTGATTTTTGTTTAACTGAATTTAATGATTACTACAAATGGGAAGGAATTGAAAGACATCACACAATTATTGGTACCCCGTAGCATAATGGTGTTACAAAACTTTACTCGAGAAAGCCCGATGTATGCTTTCTAACATAGGTTTAGAAAAGGATTTTTGGGCAGAAGCCGTTAACTTGGCAAGTTATTTGGTGAACTGGCCTCCACATCGAGCATTGAACGAAAAAGTTCCTAAAGAGATATGGTCGGGTAATTCTCCAAATTACTTTGACCTTAGAGTATTTGATTATCTTGCTTATGCACAAGTTAGTCAGGGAAAGCTTGAACCAAGGGCTGTGAGATGTATTTTTTTGGGATTTGTCGCCAGTGTTAAAGGCTTTAAGTTATGGTGCCTAGAAATAAACAAAACGATTGTAAGTAGGAATGTTATGTTGAAACTAAGACGTTTCATCTAGGAAATGAGTCATTTGTTCTTAAGGTCAAAACAAAATAGAGTCCCCCAAGCAAAGGTGGAGCCGAAGTTAAAAATAGACAATGACGTCACAACGTCACAAACAGTAACGATGCGATGAATAAAGTCGACGTCAAGACGAAGGATTTCGTGATGTTGCAACGTCACGATGAAATCACGATATAAGTGAGGTAGAAATTATTTCAGAATTGCAAAAGGGTACTGAATCGCTTCAGGTCAATTAAAGGCTCAATCTGACTCACAAACTCCTACATCTCAACTACAAAATTATAAGTTAGCCCGGGACAGTAAAAGAAGAGAAATTAAGCCACCATAGAAATACTGTCACAAAAATTTAGTGGCATACACTCTAAGTGTTGCGGAGAGCATTGATTCAATCGATCCCTCAAATTACTCTAAGATAGTTCAGGCTCCTGATTCGAGCAAGTGACTTGTTGCAATAGAAGAAGAGATAAAATCTCTTCAAAAGAACGAGACTTGAAAACTCGTGAAACAACCCACTGAAAAGAAGATAGTTGGTTGCAAGTGGATGTTCGAAAAGAATGAAGGATCAAATCTAGATGACACTAGATATAAAGCAATGTTGGTCACAAATGGCTACAATCAACTGGAGGGAGTTTATTTTCATGATGTCTTCTCTCCTGTTGTGAAGCATATGTCCATCTAGACATTGTTAGTTGTTTTTTCATTATACAACCTTGAATTAGAGTAGTTAAATATGAAAACTGCATTCCTTCATGACGACCTAGAGGAAGATATTTATATGCAACAACCTGAAGTCTTCAGGATCAAAAGCAAGGAAGACCATGTCTGCCTTTTACAGAAATCTTTGTACGGCCTAAAGTAATCTTCTCGAAAGTGGTATAAGAAGTTTGATTCCTTTATGTCGAGCATTGGTTTTGTATGAAGTAAGTATGGTAGTTGTGTATACTTGCATCGTCTTGATAATAGATCGTTCATATACTTGCTGCTCTATGTCGATGATATGTTAATTGCGGCTAAGGATTCATCTAAAATTAATCAATTAAAGATCATGCTTAATTCTAAGTTCGAGATAAAGGATCTTACTGTAGCTAAGAAAATTCTAGGAACGAAAATTTCTAAAGACAGACACTTCGAGAGGATATTCTTCTCACAAAAAATGTACATTGAAATGATCCTCGAGCGGTTCGAAATGAAAATTTCGAAACCAATTAGTATTCCTTTCATCCTTTTAGCTTCAGAATCACCACAAACCAAAAACGAAGAAAAGTATATATCCTTGATTCCTTACTCTAGTGCAGTCGGAAGCTTAATGTATGCAATGGTTTGCACTCGTCTTGATATTTCACATGTTAGTTTTGTAAGTAGATACATGGCTAGACCCAAATTACACTGGCAATCAGTTAAGTGGATCCTCAAATATTTGAGAGGGACATCAAATACTCATTTAGGGTTCAGAAGAAGTTCAAAGGTTCTAGTGGGCTTCGTAGACTCAGATTATGCAAGTGATCTAGATAAAAGAAGATCCCTCACGAGTTATCTGTTTGTTTTTGGCAAATGCGCCATTAGTTGGAAAGTCATGCTTCAAGCCATTGTGACTTTATTGACTACCGAAGCTGAATATATGACAATCATAGAAGCTGTGAAAGAAACCATTTGATTGAGAGGTCTATTTGGAGAGCTAGTTAATAAACATGATGTGACTATTGTACATTGTGATAGTCAAAGTTTCATATATCTCACTAAGGATCAGATGCATCCATAAGAACAAAACACATAAATTTTCGGTTCACTTTGTTCAAGAGGTGGTTGCTCAATAAGATGTTCAAATTCACAAAATTGGCACAGAAAATAATCCAACCGATATGATAGCCAAAAGCCTTCCAATTTCAAGTTCAAACATTGTTTGGACTTGGTTAGCATCCTGCAAATATCGAGTTAGGCCCAGATAGGACTCGACAAAGAAGGCGTTGCGACAATATGAATCAAGATGGAGATTTGTGGAGTGTGCCTCACATTTTGGAAAAAAAAAGAGTCAACGTCGTGACAAGGAAGAGTCGGCGTCTCGACGACGCGACACACGACATCTCAACGAGAAGAACCCGACGACACGACATGTGACATCCCGACGAATCGATAAATGACGTCATGACGTGGCAACGTGTTCCCTACTAAACTGGGTTTCTTCTCTTAGTTAAACTCTACTATCCCTACTAAACTGGGTTTCTTCTCTTAGTTAAACTCTGCTATCTTTTCCTAAACAAACTCTAATAACTATAAAAATATTTTACGTAAATTTTTGGGCTTAATTTTTGTATTCACGAGTTCATCCTTTTAATTAACTTTTACAAATCTAGAAATTTGACAAAATAACGTGAGATAAGAGGAATACTTATATTTTAGATGCCGTATAGTAACGATCCAACATTCATGGGGTCACTCACTCAAGACCCCACTACCATTTAATGCATTCCAACGGCGGCACAGGAAAAAATAAATAGATGGATAAGCTGTTGTAATGACCCAAAAAGAAAACAGGGAAATTATAAGTTTACAATAATGTCTCAGTTAATACCCCATAATGAGTCTACGACAACTCAGCAAAGGAACATGCATGTCCGTTTCACATTTGGTTTAAACATAGATTTGAAGAATCGTCTTTAGTTAAAGGGCATCTTGCATTATTTAATTTCATTAGAATCTTGTAATCTCATAATTTTCAAATTGTTTGTTCATCTTAATTAATTATAAAATATAGGGTATGATAATAATTCATTTTATCCTTTAATTATAAAGTCAAATTATAATTAATTATTTAAAATTTTAAAAGATACCCTCAATTAAAAAATTAATCATTACTGTCTACATAAGATATCTTAATTTCAAAAAATACAATCTCATCTATCACTTCCAAGTTCCAAACATAAACATTTGAAAGACATGCCGGAAAAAACAAAGATATAGAGGGCATTAAATGAGCAGTAAAATACATTCACTTTTTATTGAAAGGACAGCACCATTGTTGTACAGGCTGCTGTATTATTACATTTATATACATGAATCGATAATCGGTTCCCTATCAGCGCTGTTCACCAATTTCTCTCTCTCTCTCTCTCACTCAGAGCCAACTGGCGAATTTGATTGATTCACACAAGTAAAAAACAAATGGAGAAAGGCTTGAAGAAATGAGAAAAGTAGTCTAGGATTCGAGTGTGATTCTTTTGGTCTTATCCTGCTATACCCTCTTTGTATTCTATTTATATACGTAACAGCTTCAAGAATTTGCTTATATGTCAAAACTGTAAACCCAAGAGGGAAAAAAAAAGTGTTTATAATGAATTTATCAGCTTCACAATGTGGTAGTGGTTGTGAATCTGGTTGGACTTTCTACTTGGATCAATCCTCTTACTCTCAAACCCGGTGTCAAAATTTTTCCGGCAACTTTGATGAGGTTTATGGGGTGAAAGGATCTAGATTCGGGGTTGAAGATGAAGAGGAGGGTTTATCCATGGTATCTGATGCATCTTCTGGTCCAAGACATTATTACTGCCAAGATTATGTGGAATGCCTCGATGAAAATAGAAGCTTTTGTTCTCATCCTGTAAATCCTGAACCAGCTAACAAAACCAGCAAAAACAAAAAGAAGATGAAAGAACATTGTAGCAATAATCAACAACATTCTTATCTTGATGACACTGCCAGCTCCCCTGTAATAAGCTTTTCCGATGTAAGTTCCACTATATTCTCATTGTTCTTATTCGGTTGGTTTGTAACAAAAACAAGAGTAACAATGGATGTTTTCTGGTGTTTTTACAGAAGAACATCAACAAAGATGCTTCAATGGAGTTGTTGGACTTTTCACAAGGCTTTTCGGGTACACATTTTAAGGTACTAAATATATACTATACCCTTCTTTAAAGCAGTTAGTCTTCCATTGTTATTATATATAAACTTAACTATGCCACCTGTGAGATACTTTCAGGGCAAATCATCATCATTCCAGAAAAAACTTGGTTTCCTGAAATCTGGAAAAGCAGGTTCGAAAAACCTGCAGGTTAGTCATCGATTTCAACTTTCTCCTCGACATTCTTAAAAATAAAAAAGAGAAGTTTGATGGTTAGATAAGCTGTAATTTGATAAAAGAATTTGGTGGTTTCCAGGGAAGAAGCAAGGAATGACAAAAGGGTAAATTGTAACAGCTTTTGTCTCTACTAATGCAGCTGTTCTGGAGAGAGAAATGGGAGGAATGTTGTAGAAAAAGAAAAACAAAACAACAAAGCCTTAGATCTCAAATAGATTTTGTTCCTTCCTTTTTACTCTTGTTTTTTTATTCTCCGAGTCTACTCTCTTGTTTTTTTAAATTTCTTTCTGTCAATGCAGTGGGAAACAACCTGAGAACATTAAAAATAAATTAAAATTTCGATGTCATTGGTATATATATGAAATTGCAGGTTTTCTCCAGTTTATTTTGCTGACACTATGCGTAAACAATGTAGAATCTGGTTCTATTAGCATAGAATCTATGCTTTTCAGGTTTATCCACTGTAGAGTGTAGGGTTTAAAACTAGTAATACCCTTGAAAGAATGTTGTGCCGACCATAGTTTTTTTCCCACTTGAGGACTTGAAAATTTTGTATGTTCAGCCACAAATAAATTAGCTTGTTTAAATTTCAACAGTCAGAAAGACTAGTCCCCATCTTTTGGCAGAGTGATAAAAAAATAAAAAGGCTTGTATAGGTTTAAACTTGAAAACAAGAAGCAAAAGTAACCTTGGGATCTTCATTTTAACCAGAAAAAGATAAAACAAAAAAAGAAGTGTTAAAAATAGCAGTGGTCCTTGGATGGACTGAGTGTCTGTATTTTCCATTAATCAGGCGAGTACCTTTGTAGCCCATTTGTGCACATCCAGCCAACCCATTATAAAAGCACTACTTGATGGGTCGGATTTCCGTAAATTTCGTAATATCGGTATTTGAGCATTAATATCCAAACAACCCAATTAAAATTTTTACAATTATTCGAATATTACTCTCTTGTCATCGCTAATCAAATTGCGGTATCAATGAGAGTAGAAAAAGTGGAGAGGAGTGATGTGGAGGAAAGTCGATTCACCCACGTTAGGATAGAAAGCCAAAAACTTAGGAGAATAAAGAGGAGAAGGATGACTTAACAAAAGATTCAACCGGGTGATTAAGGATGGACACTCCCTCTCGTGATGTACGAAGCATGTGAATAGTTGATGGGTGACTATCCAAATGGTGTAAGACAAATGATCGTTTGCGAGTCCCTCCGAGTGATTCTTGTGTTACCACGTATCCCAATCGGAGTAAGGTATAACACCCGCCAAACATAAAAGCTAGGCAGGGCTAGTAAATTTGGTAACCTATGCTTAACCAGATACAAAACAGATATATAGTTTGGATGAAAGGCAGCTTCATTGTCCAAAAAAGAAAAAAAAGTCCCAAAAAGCACCATCTCTATCACCCATCTCTGATAGCTACCCACCAAAAATGTGATTCATGCAAAAACAGTGACTGCAATTATTGAGGCTGGTTTTGTGTGATGAGTTTCCCTTTAAGATCATTAAGTGAAGGTGTTTTTCCAGGCCATCCTGAGAATTAGGCAAACCATATCTTGGATAGGGACATGGATCATAGGAAAAGGACAATACTTCCCCCCTCTTTGTCCTCTTTCTTGTCCATTTCTGAACCATGACAAATTAGTATCTTAGCATATATATTCGCATTTAAAGTTAATGTCAACCGGATAATGCAACGTGCTGTCTTCGTTTTTAAAAAATTTTCATAATACGATGTTATCATCTTTACTATATGCTTTCTATTCTCTATTTCGTCAATCAGCTTACAAGCACTTGGAATACTAAATTCTATGGAAATTTAATGCTAATTCAACCAATTTTACAAGATGGCGAGAAATACTTGGATAATAATTAATTAATTAATTAGATTTGAATTTGGGCAATAATTTCATGTTATTTAAAACTAATTTATCTCTCTTTTCTTCAAACTTCTTTCAAAACCCAATTAATAAATAAATAATTTTAGTTATAATATATCATCAACGAGGCTTAAGGTTTTCAGAATTAGACCAATAGACAAATTGATCAGACCATCTATTCTCGATCCAACCAATTCAATCAGTTCGATTGAATAAATTATTAAAAATAAAATATTTAAAAATAGATAAATTCAGTTGAACTGGTCAACAGATTAAAGTTCATGAGTCAACCAATCTAACTCATTATTCTAGATTGGTCCCCCGACCGACTTCAAATCCAATTGGTTTGACCAATTGGTCCGATCCGGTTCTAAAAACAGTGACGAACTTTCATGCATTTAATTCAATACAATATAAATATTCAAAAAAGATCATTTATACCATAATTTCCACAATTTTAATCTATAAACACTTGACTTTTAAATAATAATTCCATAATTAGGCCACCGGTTTACTAGTCCAATCGATTCAATCTGTTTGATTGATACAATTGATTCAACTGATTCATCTGGTTCTTTTAAATAAATCATAAAAGATAATAAAACCAAAAATAGTGATTCAACTTGTTCAACCGCCCAATCAATCTATTCTAATTTTTGAGTCAACCAAATCTAAATTTGAAATTTATGATTTATGAATTCACTATTTTTACCTTAAAAAATTCCATAAAATATATTTGACTTGGAATTGAAGATGAAAAAGAATGACCACATTTCTAACAGTTAATTATATTATATTTCTTATTATCTTATGCATATTTACTTAATTTTGCTTTTTCCTCTAAAATTATGTTGAATAATTTATCCAATATGTTATATTTAAACTATAGCGAATAACGTTTTATTCTTTCTATTTCCGTTGTGAATGTTAATTTTAGTAGAGTATAAGTTTTAGGCAGTTTGATTAAGAGTAAACCGTATCTTATGTTTAGACGTTAATAATGAGTAGTAGAGAGGCACAGTGGTAGAGAGTTGTTCAAAACTTTTATATCCTCCGCCATTGGTTGAAGATGCTAATCAACACTTCCTATATTCTCTTCAAAAATCCTGCATATAGCTTTAGTGTTAACTGCATAGATACCAACTATTAAATCAACCTTCTTTGCCTTAATCATTGCTTCTCTTACTATAAACCTGCTTGGACACAATATGAATCCTGCTTAAAATCCTCATGGAAATATATATATATATATATATATATATATATTATCAAAAGGAAAGATCACAATAAAACAAAAACCTATCAACAAATATTGAGCTAGGAACCTCAACTATCACAATGTCATGTGCCACCCAACAAGAATATTCCTCAAAAACCTTACATACATCAGTCATTCTCATAGCCAAACTCGCCATACCATCTCTCACCCAGTTCTTTTGCCTCAAGACATGATTCACACAAAAATCCCCCATTCGCTATAAATATTCCTTTACTCTTTCCCCTAGTAACTTTGATCTAGAGTTTGACTATTCAGGAAATTAACTACCTCTATGCAATCCATCTCAAGGACAACCTTCTTAACACCCTTCTCCCATGCTAGCTTAATGCCCTCAAAGGCCTTTCAGCTTCAAACATAGCGCAGACCCCTACCTTGCAAGAGAACCCCCAGAGCTATCGTCCAACATTATTCCTGATCACTCCTCCGGCCGCAGCAACCAACAAACCAACACACACAGTCGCATCAGTAAACACACATGTTTAGAAAATATTAGGTTCAATATAAATTAACACACATTTAATTAGTTTCATTTTTTAAAAAAATTAAAATTTGGGTAAATTGCACAAACAATCACTCAACTTTGGGATAACTAACAAGACAGCCACTCAACTTTCAAAAAATAACAAAACAGTCGCCACTAACCATTTTTTGTTACAAACGTAACAGAGCTACCATTTTTCATTACAGACTTAACGAAGCTGCCATTTTCCATCCCCCTATCACTACTCTCTGATCCCTCTCCCTCTTCCATCCAATATCATCTCAAGAGTTTGCAAGTGATACTCATTAGGGAACACCTAAACTGCACAATCCATCAAATAATATTAGGCAAGATCATCTTTGCAATTGACAACTTGTAAAAGAACCATATAAAATCCTTTAATGCTACAGACCTCTTAATTTTATATTAAAGAGAAAAAAAAATAGAGGAAAAAGAAGTAAAATTACCTACTCTAAGACTCTTGGAAGAACTGTTTCTTTGTAAATCTCAAGGTTCACCCCTTCTATCTAACGAGAAAGTTCAATACAGAAGCATGAATTCCCCTCGAATGTGCATCAAGTACACTGATGCAGAGTTTAGCCATTTGAAAATTTTAGATTATTGATATTGCAAGTTCTTGAAGTGTGCTCCTTTCTTTTTCCCGCTTCTCTCTAACTCCACCAAGTCCTTTCAGAACAAAAATTGGAATTGAAGTCTTCAACTCAAGATGACCAAAGAGTATGAATGAATCATAAGCACCATGACACCTACATAGCCAAAATTTATGCTTTCATGATATATTTTCACTTCTAGGCATTCATGTACTTTGCTGCATTGTATATTTGAAAAAAAGCTTGATAACAGATGTACAACCCCAATTTTGCCCGGGCTTACAAGTCTATTTTATCCAGCCCAATTAAACAAACCAGAATTAAATCTAAATTAAAACCAATACAAGCCCATTTTTTACAAACCCAAAAAACATTAGACCAAACCCAATAACACCTAAAAACCCTTAAGCCCAACTCAATCCACTAACCCTAACCCAAGTCAGAAAAAGAAAAAAACAAAATAGCCAACAAAACCCTAGGCGCCGACCCATCTGCTTTTCGCCACTTGCTCTGCCTCTGACGCCGCCTGCTACCACCGAACCTGGCATCGGTCCCATCTCCACTTCCAGCCACTTGCACCACCGAAACCTGCAAAACAAGAAGGAAGACAAGACAGAAGCAACATAACACGCAAGTAACAGAATAGGGACAGGAGAATAGCATTGTAAATGGGTTATAAAAACCTAACATTTTCTAAAAGAAAAAGAGGGGGATTTTTCGATAAAAAAAACGGAGAGACCCAGAAAAACCATTGTAATATTCGGAGAGATTTATCAATACAAAAACGATTCCAGATCAAGGCAGACAAAGAACAAATCAAAAATAGCGAGATTAAGCATAAAAAAACATAAAAAAATCGAACAGAGGCCAAGAAAGGTGATTTTCTTTTCCCTTAGTATTTTCGAAACTTTCCTTTTCTTTTTTTCCCTCCCTTTTCGACACATACATATTTTAAAAAAACAAAGAAAAAAGAAAAGAAAACGCAAGATTTTACCTTTTTTGGCCACCGTGTACGGTGGCCGGACGGCGGCGCGGCGAGCGGTGACCGGAGCAACCCCCCCTCTCTCCTTCTCTCGGACCTGCACAAACAGAGAGAAAGCAAGTTTTTTTTTAAAACAAGTCAGAAATACTTTTTTTGTCAACATTTTCCACCTTTTATAGCCCCCTGAAACGACGTCGTTTTGGGGCCTACTTTATTGCCCAAAACGACGTTGTTTGGCCGAAGACCCGCGTGCGCGACCCGACTCAACTGAAGGATCCGCGTGTTTTCGTTGAACTGGCTAATTGCGCGTTCAATCCTCCCTCATTTTCAGTCTTTTAAAATATGGTTTTCTGTTATTAAAATTTGGCCCAGAATTTCGGTATGATTGCGATTAGGCCCCTCCTTTAAACTATGCGTTTTCCATTCGGGGAAAATTGCGCTCCTCGTCCCTCGCAATTCGCGCGCATTGCTATCTCGTCCTTTTATTGTTTATTTTGTCCAATTTGACCCCTCTATTGCCGTTTTAATTTCAATTAGGCACATTAGTTATAGTATTTTGCAATTTTATTTGCTATTGTAATTATTTTATTATTATTATTGTTTATATTATTATTACCCCATACTATTATTATTATTATTACTATTATTTGATAATTACTATTATTTGTATTATTATTATTATTATTATTATTACTACTCCCTCTATTTAACTATTATTATTTTTTACGCTATTATCACTATTATTATCATTATTCGGTTATTTTTATGTTTCCGTATTTCATCCGTTTTATCTTATTATTATTATTATTATTATTATTATTATTATTATTATTATTATATTTTAATATTATTATTATAATTGTTCCTATTATTTTTAGTATCGTTATTATTATTTTATTATTGTTTTTCTTATCTTTATCATTTTATTTTCCATTATTTTACTATTGCTATTATTATTATTATTTTACTATTACTATTATTATTATTATTATTATTTGTATGTATATTATTATTACTATTATATCTATGCACGTATACATTATATTTATTACTATATTATTACTATTATTATATTACTATTATTGCTATCAATAACATTTTATTTATTGCTTGTTGTTTTCATTATTATTATCTATTTCATCATTGCATTATCATTATTGCTAATAGTATCATACTATTTTCATATATATGTAAATATCTCACTTATTTTATGTATATTACCGACATTTTCTTATATATATATATATATATATCCCACATTACTACTATCATTATATTATTTCTCAATATGCATATATTTTACCTACTTTATATATATTACCACCATTATTATTATCATTATTTTCTACCATCATCAATACATATACACTATTGTCACAATACTTTTCTTTCCCCACTACTTATATTCTCATCGTTCGTCTCCTTGACTTTCCCGACATCTCAATTTTCATAACAATCGATATTCCGTATTAGCAATTCGAGTGAATCGAGCCCTGACTTACTGGGTTCCGTTTTTTTCTCGTTTAAAGCTAAACAACGGGATATCCCTTTTGAAATCACAATTTAAATTTTAAACAAAACACTTAATCTCGGAAATTCGAAATGTCGCGCCCTAACTTACTGGACTCGACATCTAGATACCTCGGATAAGTTTCTTTTCCTATTAAAATAGGGGCAATATTCCTAATTTGGACCTTCAAGAAAACGAGCCCTAACTTACTGGGTTCTGATTTCTCGTTTGACAAATGACGGGAGATCCTTTTCAAATATAAAACTAAGTTTTAAAAGGCGAGCTTAGTTTCGGGAGTCAAAAGTATTGCGCCCTAACTTACTGGACATGATGCTTTATCTCTTCGAAAATAAGAGTCTTAACGTCCCTTCCAATTCCTTCAAGTTTTGGAAATAAAAAGTATCTATTTTCAAATCGTTTCAAAGTTTTCAACAATAGGACATCGATCAATCAGTTTGGTACCAATTTTGGGCGTGTCGAGGGTGCTAATCCTTCCTCGCACGTAATTGACTTCCGAACCCATTTTTCCTAAATTTTCGTAGACCAAAAAGCATCGTTTTAATAAATCGAGACGTTTTATTAAAACAAAGGTGATCCGATCACACCCAAATAAAGATCGGTGGCGACTCCCTTCCTTTTCATTTTCAAACCTCGAGTCGATCGCGTCGTTTACTGTTTTATCAAAAAAAAATTGTTACGACAACAGACATTCAACAAACCTCAAGCTGCATTCGTACCCAAAGTTTATTCATCTCGGAGAAATTTTCCAATATAAATTCCATAGCATCTATCATAGTGCCAACTTTCATTAATGGGGGAGAGGGAAAGGGACGAAGGGAGAGGGTTAGCAAAGGGACGGTGGGGAACGGGGAGAGGGTTAGCAAAGGGATGGTAGGAGAGAGAGAAAGAATCAGAGTAGGAGGAGGGATGGTGGGGAAGAGGAGGAGAGGGAGAGAGAATCAAGGGAGGGGGATGGTCGGGAAGAGAGAAAGGGATGGGAGAGCAATGATAGGGGGATGGAAAATGGCAGCTCCGTTAAGTCTATAACGGAAAATAGTAGCTCTGTTACGCCTGTAACGAAAAATTGTTAGTGGTGACGGTTTTGTTATTTTTTGAAAGTTGAGTGACTGAACTGAAATCTGAATGACTATTTTGTCAGCTACCTTAAAGTTAAGTGGCTGTTGGTGTAATTTACCCTTAAAATTTCACTAATTTACATCTCTTTGTTATTTGATACATAAAGCTATCGTTATGAAAATTTTAATCAACTGTTCCTTTTTTTTCTTACCAACAATTTAGGTAATCATCTATCTATCTATCTATCTATCTATCTATCTATCTATCTATCTATCTATCTATCTATCTATCTATCTATCCTTCTTATTTATAACCCAAATAATATTACATTGGATTTCCTTATTAATCAGCCTTTAGAGTTGAACCACAGCCCAAAATATTACAAACTATTAACTCTATTTATATATCTACTATTATATTTAGTATATGAGTTGACATATTTTTTTAATTTGGTATTCGTATTATTTTTTGGTTTAATTTGATGCCTGCATTTAATAAAATTTAAATATTTTGGTACTCAAAAGTAACGACGTTCACTTTTTAGTGTTTAGTTCGGATTTTAGGGTTGATTTGATGAAAATTAATTGCTAAATTATTAAGTTTAATTTTTTAGGAATTTATTAATAGAATAAAATTATTGTTACTTGTGAATTTGTTTAATTTTACATTTAATTTATCAAATACATCTTGATAGATGTAATTTTATTCGGGTTTTGGAGAGTGATTTGGGGAAAGTTAATTACTAGTATTATTAACTAATTATGAATTTTCATCAAATCAACTCGAAAATCCAAAATAAATATAAAAAAAATTAACATTGTTATCTTTAAGTACCAAAACATTTAACTTCTATCAAATACATATATCACATTGGATAAAAAATTAATGCAAGTACCAAATTTAAAGAAAAATCAAATTCAAGTACCAAATTTGCATTAAGCGAAAACCCTAATTCCGAATATCTAAACTATCCCAAATCACATTCTTCTCCGCACTAATTCTTATATTATTTTCTGAGTTTATGTTTAAAGTCCCCGGTTTTGATTCAAAAAGCGAACATTTTTATATCTTTGATATGTTTAATAACATGGAGGGAAAAAAAGAGTGAATTGAGGAGGTAAATTCCTTTTTCACATTCGATTGATATGTGTATGTTTGTGATTCACTAATATTGGAAAAAAATCAATTTTATAATATACATATGCCATATAACTAAATTCTAACTCCCTCTATAATCATTAAAGGAATACATTATTTTACTCGTTAACAATCATTACTCTTGTACTTTCGTTGAAAGCAAACCTTACTATTAATATCTCAAGTAATTCACAATAATTTAAACACAATAATTATACATATTTATTTTTTTTAAATAAAATATAATTAACTATAAGAAGTCACACAAATATCAACATTTATCATCCAGATTTAGGGGCGAAGCCAGGACAAATTTTTAAGGGGGCGGATGAAATTTTAATTTTTTATAGTTTATATCTTTCTAATTTGTAAAGAATTAAATCGAATTTTTATAATTTTAGGGGGGCCAAAGTACAATTTTACCTTTACTAATTTAAAATTTTTAAAAAAATTTAAGGGCCTAAATAGAAATTTTACCTTTTAGGGGGGCTGGGGCCCATGCCAGCTCCCCTGGCTTCGCCACTATCCAGATTAATAGTACTTAAAGTTGCTAGATATTGAGAAGGGTAAGTGGAGTTCAATTCGTATTTCAAGATCGGCTCCTAATGTATCTCACTTTTTCTTTGCGGATGACTTGGTAATCTTTTGTAAAGTTGAGCTAGAGCAAGCATGTTTATTACAAAGTATCTTGAATCACTTTTGTGATTTCTCAGGGCTCAAAATTAGTACTAAAAAAAGTAACATATTCTTCTCCGAAGGTACTGGCCATGGCTTGGCTGACCATATTAGCCATTTACTTGGTTTCCATGAAGTTTAAGATCTTGGAATGTATCTAGAAGTGCCACTTCTTCATGATAGGGTTACTAATAGTACCCTGAGTTTTATTGTGGAAAAGGTACGTCACAAATTACAAAGTTGGACTACTAGGAAATTATCTATTGCTGGTAGAGTTAATTTGGCCCAGTTAGTCCTTTTATCCATCCCAAATTACTTCATGCAATCCTTGAGAATACCAAAACGCATTTGCGCTAAGATTGAGCCTTTGGTTCGCCAATTTATTTAAGGTTCCTCTGGTGGGCATCCAAAACTCTCCTTGATAAGATGAGACTCCATTTGTCAACCAAAGTCTCATGGAGGACTGGGATTCCGTCATTTATCCGATCAAAACACGTCTTTCCTCATGAAGATCGGTTTCAATTTAATCTCCAAAGACAAAGCCTTATGGGTATAGATCCTTCGATTGAAATATGGTCTAAAGCAGCAACTCCCAAATTCTATCACTAGGAGCCAATGCTCAAACCTTTAGCGATCCCTTTCGAAAATATGGCCTCTTTTCCGAGAGAACGTAGCTTGGTTAATTGGGAATGACACCAGAATACGATGTTGGAAGGACCTTGGATCTCGAAAGTTGGTCCCTTCCTCCCTCTAATACCAGCATATGCTAATATTGATTAAGAATGTACCCTCAAAGATTTGGTTATGACTGTTGTAGCTTGGAATCTTGGTATTTTCTGCATCTAATTGCCAGAGGATGTAATAAAACGTATAATAAGCATTCCACCCCCACATCCTGCCTCGGGCCCGGATAGGGTAGTTTGGGCACGAATGACCTTAGGTACTTTCTCAGTTCAAAGTGATTTTTGGTCTTTGAAGGAGGCTTCCTAGAATTCTAAAGATGATTGTTGGAAACATATTTGAAAGTTTCAAGGGCCATAAAGAGTTATAAATTTTCCTTTGGTTAGCTTCCAAGCACAGATTACTCACCAACTCAAAACGAACTCGTCGGGGGATTGCGAACAACAGATCTTGCTCCCTTTGTGGTCATGACAATGAGGATACTATCCATGTACTTCGGGATTGCCCAACAACTAAGGAAATATGGATGCAAGTGCTTCCATTTGATCAACAACACATGTTTTTCTCTGAATCCTTTCAATCTTGGTTTTCTACTAACCTTTCTTGTCACATAAGGTTGTAGGGACGGGGCACCATTTGGTCGTGTCTTTTCGGAATAATCAGTTGGCGCATTTGGAAAAACAAGAATTTATTCATTTTCCAGAATATTACTTGGACAACAATCGAAATTGTCAAAGTCTCCCTTAGTTGGGCACAACAATATGAATTAATCCACAAGGATTATCAGACCATGAGCCATAATTTGAGACATCATCTGATCTTTGCCGAATCACATAATTTGAGACCTCATCTGATCTTTGACGAATCACTAATTGACTTATTTACGGACGGGGCAGTGACTACTTCAACAAGAAACACGCCTTCTGGAGGAGTGGTTTGAGATCAGGAAGGAAACTGGATCACGAGGTTTAACCGTTTCTTGGGACAATGCACGTCTTTTGAAGCTGAGCTCTGGGGTATTCTAGATGGAATACTAATTATTCTTAGTAAAGGATACAAGCGAGCCACAATTCAATCTGATAATTCAGAAGTGATCAAAGCCTTGACTGTTAATAATTGGCAAGACTCAGACATCACAATGCTTCGAAGGGTACGATAACTCTTAAGAACCGAAGGACAATGGTGGTTGCGACTTATACCTAGAGAAGATAATACAATTGTGAATTGCTTAGCCGAGTTGGGTCTTACGTGGGATTCAAGTATTCAAATCTTTGATTTAATCCCTAATGAAGCTTCAGACATCTTTCAACAAGATAAAGCAAGGGATGCTTTTGATCTTTTTAATTTGATGTAATTTTACTATTTTTCTTAATAAAAAAAGATTCGAATTATTTTAATAATTTAAAAATCAAAATCAATTAAAGTAATTACATCAAGAAAAATCTGACATATCAATCAATGTATTAATTTTAAATCAACCTCATTCCATCACAACTCTGATTTTGATTTTGGAACATTTAGGATTCTTTCACAAAAATCAAATTGAACAAGGCAAAAGAGGGGAAGAAGGGATCTGCAGTTAGGACAAGCGGTGGTTGCTATAAGTTCATATAGAAAAAGCCATAGGTTTTTATTTCTTTAAGAAGAATAGAAACCCGTGATTATGTGGAAAAGAGAAAGTAGGGGATAATAAATCTTTAGATTAAAAAATAGATCTAGAGTTTTACGTCATAAAAGAAGAAAAGAGAATAAAGGTGAAATTGCTCTCCAGTCCTTGGACGATTCTTGGATTATTTTTTCCCTTAGCTTTTTATTTCAAATTTATTTTGTTCAAGTTTAATTTATTTGCATTTTGGTATTCCTTCTTTCAATTGTTTGGTTTTAATGATTGATTGTTATTGTTATTAATACTATAGGCACAATCTTGGCGTTTCAGTTGACTGTTAATTTTAATGGTCAAAGGATTTAATTGATTGTAATTTTAACGTTCAAGGGTTTAATTAAATGCGAAAAAAAGTATATGAATTTAATTGATTTTTTGAAAAAACTTCAAGAGCTTTTAAAACCCTTTAACCTACAACACAATATTTAAGTTTAATTAGTAATCCTACATTCACTAATTAATAACTAAAATTAACTCAGAAACTACTATATAAAATTATTATTTTAAAAAATGTACTAACATAATATTTATTTTTAAAAAATAATTTTAAGATTTTTTTATTTAAATTCAGCCTTATATCAATTATTATGTTTTTAAAATTAAAATTATATATTTTTATATTTTAATTTCATAACCATATTATTAATCAAAAGTTATAAAATGTATGAATTTTGTTTTAGAAATAATTAACTTTAATTTAATTATACATACAATCAACATATACAATAAAAAATTAGTTTGTTTTTAATACATATCATTTATTTTTTTTAAAATTTCATTTAATAATTTTCCAAATTAATGCTAAATATGGAAACAAATATTTTACTTGCCATATACTTTTAATTAATTTACGAAATTTTATCTAAGTCTAAAATACTATTTTAAATCTGAGTATTGTACCCATTGATATTACTACAAGTTTAATAGTTTTTTTTTTTTCCATAAATGGAGGTGGAGAATGAGTTTATCCAAATTTTTATGCCTACAATATAATTTTTTTATCAATTTTGTAAAAATAACACCCATGTCCAAAATTACGAGGGATTATGGCAAAAACATGAAAATGGATTTAACGCAAGATTTTAAAAAAAAAAAAAATTGAAAATCAAATCTCTAAAAATTTGGAAAACAAAAGGAAATAATTAATTACAAAGTCAACTTTTCTTTTTTGTTCTTACCAAGAAATAGACAACATAGTTATCGATTCTCAATCTAAAACTATTGAAAATTACACAACATTATAAGGAATTAGTGGAGAAATTGCATGAAGAACTTTTGATCATTACTATTTTCGAAACCTTTTTGAAATCTAAAAATGGGAATCGCCAACAATTTTTTTATGAGGTGTGATTGGATCACCTCGTAATTTGATCGTTTTAATAAAATGTTTGATTTACTAAAACAATGATTTTTTTTTGTCTACAGAATTCAGGAAATGGGTTCAAGAGTCGGTTACGCACGAAGAAAGATTAGCACCCTCGTGACGCCCAAAATTGGTACCTAGTTGATTACTTGATGTCTTAGTGTCGAGAATTGAAAATTTGAAATTTTAAATACGATTCCTTTTTGCATGATTTTTTAATTGAAATTATTTTGTTCAATCAAAACTTATGTAAGAAGCCTTCTTATTTCGAGATAACGAAAAAGGACATGTCCCGTAAGTTAAGTCGCGACATCTCGAATTCTCAAAAATAAAATTACTTCCTATTCAATTATTGTTTAAATCTCATGTGTTTTTTTTAAGAGGAATGTTCGGTTATCTTGGTTCAAAGGGAAAGTCGAACCCCGTAAGTTAGGGCACGACCTTTCAAATCTCCAAATACGAAACATTGTCTTAATTTTAAAAAATTCTTTTTATGCATCGAGCAAAAATTAACATAACACTTAAAGTGGTATATATTTAATTTATTTGGGTATGGTATAAAAACAGACAAATATGTTTAAATGTAACACTTGGCACGAATATTAGCACAATATAAGATAACGGGTAAAATAAAGATGATGTAACAAGTGGATAAATCAATAAAACGAAAATACATGCTAGTGAATAATGATAATACACTGTAATGATGATAAAATTAATAAAAAATAACAATTTAATAATAATTATAGCAATAATTATACTAGTAACCGTCATAGTATTAACATAAATAATAATAATAATAATAATAATAATAATAATAATAATAATAATAATAATAATAATAATAATAATAATAATAATAATAATAATAATAATAATAATAATAATAATAATAATAACAACGAATGACGCGTAGATGGAAATGTAAACATTATGAAAATAAAATAAGGGCAAAGAAATAATAAATGAATAAATTAAATAATAAAAATAAAAAGTTGAAATTAAATAAATAAAGGATTCAATTGGAATTAAAATGAAATTAAGGGCATAAATTGTAAAAATAAGTAAATAGATAAATACGTAAATAAATAAAATGAGAATTATAAAAGATTAAAATTAAATAAACCAAGGGCTAAATCGAAATTAGAATGAAATTAAAAATATAAATGTAAATAAAATAAGTAAATAAAATACTAAAATAAAAATGAAAAAATATTTTAAAAAAAAGATTAAATGATCAAAGGACCGAAATAAAAAAATAAACTTTAAGGGATAAATTAAAAAAAAAAGGCTGGAATTAGGACCAAAATAAAACAAGCGTAAAGGAGGAGGGACTAACTGGGAAATTATTCCCTGTCCCAAAACGCGTCGCTCCTTAAGGGACTAAAAATTGAAACAAAATCAAAATCATAGGGTAGAAATTAAAAAACAAAAAGGACTGGATTAAAAAATAATAAAAAAGCGGAAGGACAAGAGCACAAATATTCCCTCTAGGCGAAAACACGCGCATCTTAGGGGATGGATCGGGTCGGGCCGCAAGTTGCGTCAAAACGACTTCATTTTTTCATCTAAGGAAACAGGCCAAAACGGCGTCGTTTTGGTGCCCTATTTAAGTCTAAAAATTTCCCAAAAAAATTCTAAAAAAAAAATTCTAAAACCCTCTCCCCTTTCTCCAAACCACCTTGAAGGCCGGCCTTGGCTCTAGCAAGTCATCGCCATGCCGACCACCAGTAGCCGACGACGGCTCCGCCGTCCTCGGTGGTCGGAAAAATAAAAAAAATGCTCCATTTTAACCTCCTTTGCATGAGGAGCCCCGTTTTGGGATTAAAAGCACTGGAATCTCGAAAAAATCGAGCCAAAAGTGAGAAACCCTTCGTTTTCCTCTTCTCTCCGGTGACTGAAGCAGGTAAAAACCTTCTTTTTTTTGTTTTATGTGTTTATATATATATATATAAAGTGATTCGAAAAATAAATAAATAAATAAATAAATAATCAATTACCTTTGAAATCTCATACTCCGTTGTTTTAAAAAATTTGATTACTTTTTTTTTTGTATTTCTTTCTCCGTTTTTTTCAAAAAAAAAAAAGGAACCCCCTCTTACAATCTGCTTTTGGCTTTTTTATAGCCATTTTACAATATATTTTTTATTAATTTTCTATTATTCTTACTGCCATTGCGTGTTTGTTGTTCTTGCTTTTCGGTATTTGCAGGTGTCTCTGGAGTCAACGACAGGACGGGGGCAGTTGGCGATGGCAGACCTCGGGCGACGAGAGAGGAGCTGTGGCTAGGGTTGTTTGTTTTTTCTGAAAACTTGGTTTAGGTTGTAGGCCACTAGGCCATTAGGTTTTTATTTTATTTTATTATTAGGCCCGGGCAAAATTGGGCTCCTACAGCTGCCCCTTTTTGCTCATTGTCGTGTAACGAGAATGGAGAAAAGACATCAAAAAGGGCCAATGTAATGACCCAAAATCCGTGGGCACCGAAAAAAGTGTATTATCGGGCCTCCGTTTTAGTAAATCAAGTTAGCAAATAATTATTAGGAGTAATTATGAGTCTAATAGTGTGATTAATTAGATTTTTATTTAGTGAATTTAGCTTAATTTAAAGTAATTAGGAAAAAGGATCAAATTGAATAAAGAGTGAAAGTCTAAATATAGATTAAAAGAAAGCAAAAAGGGATAAAATGACAATTAAGCCATTTGGAATGGCGGAAAATGATGATAAAAATCTAAGATTTTTATTGCTTTATTATATTAAATTATAATGTATATCATTAGTGTATAGTTTTATATTAGATATATATTTATATTATTATAATATAATAAGTAGATAAGAACTAAAAAGAAGTAAAAGCAAAAGCTTAAAAAAAAAAAAAAAAGAAAGAAGAAAGTAACAAAAAGCTCTCGACACAGAGAAGAGAAAGAAGAAAAGAAAATAACAATGGGGAAATAGGGATTTTAAAGCTTGAAGTTTAAATAGGTAAGTCAATCAAGTCCTATTTTCTTAATTTTTGATGTTTTAGAAGCTTTAAAGCAAGATTTTGATGAAACTAAGTAGATATTCTAAGAGTTTTTAGGTTTTTAAGTATAGTTGATGTTGAAGAAAAAGATGAATTAGGGATTAAATTAAATGAAATCTACGTAGAATTAGTAAAAGGATTAAATTGTAAAGTAAACTATAAGTTTTCTACTATAGGGATTAATTTGGAAGAAATTATAAATTAGGGTTTTATTATGAATTAGATAGTCAAGTTGATTATGGAAGGAATTTAAGTAGAATCAAAGCATGAAATAAGTTAAGAAAATAAGTAAACTTAATTAGGATTAAATTGTAAATTGAGTTATAAGAAAACAGTTTTAGGACAGCAGCAGAAGAGTAAATTTGAAAAATCACCAAAAATAGTAGAAATGGAAGTAGAAGTTGAATGAGATATCAAATTAAACCTTAATGAGTCTATTTTCATATGAAAGAAACAGAGAAAGCAAAGAAATTCTGTATTTTGAGATATTTATATTTTTGTGAGACTGGTTTAGAGTGATTTCGAGATCCCCTGTTCTGACTTGTAAAAATCATTAAACATTATACAAAAATAACTGTGGGACATAATTTATATGGTTAGATTCCTTAATGAGTCTAGTTTTTGAAGAAACAGACTAGAACATCATTTGAATTCTATACAAAAAGATAATTAAATTTTAGCAAAGAGTGGTTGGAACTGTCAGACAACAGAATAGGGGTGATTTCAAAAAATAAACTGTACTTATTGGCTAAATAAAAAATTCTGAAAATTTTACGGAAAGTAGATATATGAGTCTAGTTTCATATAAAATTTACGGATCTTAATTCGGAATTCTGTAACTCGAGATATAGATAATTTAGTGACAATGACTTAGGTAGACAACTTTGAAAGAACTTATAAGTAAATAATAGAATTGTGTATAAAGAATGTAGAATGAAGAGGAAGAGTAGAAATTGAATCAAATTCATTATTTATTTTAATTTAATGCTGTAATTAATAATGTAAATTATTATTATTTTCGTAGCTAACAAGGAAAACGAGGCATCGGCATCCAAGGGAAAAGAAAAGATCGTGGAGGAGTAAACTTGTATTTCGGGTTTGTATTACTATAATTCAAACTACTATTTAGTTAATGTTATATTTAAATTCATATGTATGGTAAGTAATTTATAAGGTAAGTATTATTATTGACATGAATGAAACTGAGATGAAGTGTGAATATGTTTGAGTATTTAAATTGTTTAGTAATTAGAAAGTGGAAATGTATTAAAATGAAAAGGTGTGTTTTGAATTGAATTAAAAATTGAATTGAGAAATGATTTGAATACCCTATTAATTTGTCGGACTAGATTTGATACAAATGGCATGCCATTGGATTTGTGATGTGATTAGGAGATTTGTAGCTCGGCCGAGTAGATGATTTTGTTATTATATGCTTCGGTTTATCCGAAGAGGCATTTAATGCCTTATTGGTGTGTTTGGGAGGATATGATATATTGGTGTGTTTTGGAGGTTATATTATACTGGTGTGTTATGGAGGATTTATATTATTCCGGGTGTGATTGGGTTGGATATTTTGGTGTGCTTGGGTGGAATCCACGTATCTGTCAGAGTCCGAGCATTGTTAATAGGGTAAATAATTGAAATGGAACTTTGAAAATGAGATGGATTGATTTGGCTCTATTGAAAGGTATGTGAAAGAATGTACGTGTTAAATTATGAATTGAATTAGTATGTGTTAAATGAAATGTGAGTTTAAGATTTATGAAGTGATATATATAATTATGTATAATTAGTTTTAATAATTTATAAAGTTTATGGTGATGTTTGTAATTTATTAATGTTAAATAATTTTGATTTATAGTAATACCACTGAGTATGAAATACTCAGCGTACGGTTGTTTCCGTGCGCAGGTCATTAGAGTTTCGGATCCGGTCCAGCATCCAAAACAAACCCGACTCCAACAAGAGGATTTTGGTGATGAATTTCTTCCTTTTTGTTAAGTGGCATGTACTAGATAGTTATATGAATTATAAACATACATAAAGTTAAATGATTTTGGTTGTATATAAATGATTATAATGTTTTGGATGAGGAAAATGATATGAAGTTATAAATGATAAATTTGGTATTGGTTGTTTTGGTTTGAATTTGCAGGGGGAGTTAGGTAAAAATAAGTAGAAATGCTGCCGAAATTTTTATAGGATTTAAAAAAAAAATCTAGAAAATTCGAATAAGTCTCATTTACTTTTAATAAATGTTTTGGGCTTTGAAAGTCTATTATAGGGACTTATTTAATAATTATACTATAAATGTTATTTTATTTGTGAATTATTTGTAAATAGTCTGATATGTCTGGTAATGCCTCGTAACCCTATTCCGGCGACAGTTTGGGGTTAAGGGGTGTTACAATTGTTGGTATCAGAGCTTATCAGGTTTAGCCGATTCTCGGGCCAAATTGAGCTCGGAAGCGAGTCTAGTAGTACATGCCACTTTTGAGTTGAAAATTGAGTCAGGAATCTTGGATGCTGACCTATTTATTGTTTTTGTTTTATAGATTAGAGATGTCTGATGAACACATTGATGACATAAATGAAGAAATGTTCACTGGGGATGAAGAATCATATGGTTTAGATGAAACCGAGTCAGCTACACCCAGTGTAAATCCAATCAGAAATCAGCCTCCCAGAGTAGAAAGAGAGAACATTAGGGAGAGAGATGAAAAAGGTAGAAATGATTATGATGTAGTGAAAGTTTTAACTGATGTTCTTCAGCGAATAGCGGAGTCTATACCTACTTCCACGTCTGTACCTGTTCCTAGACAGGCCCCTATTAAAGAATTAAGAAAATACGGTGCCACGGAATTTTCGGGTCTGAAAGGAGTTGATCCGTCTGTAGCAGAAAACTGGATGGACGCAACAAAAAGAATTTTACAACAGTTAGAATGTACGTCACGAGAAAGTCTGTTATGTGTTGTATCTTTATTACAAGGTGAAGCATATTTATGGTGGGAATCTGTGATTCGACATTTACCGACTGATCAGGTAACATGGGATCTATTCCAAAAAGAATTTCAAAAGAAGTATATTGGGGATATGTATATAGAAGACAAGAAACAAGAATTTTTGACGCTAAAACAAGGTGAAATGACAGTAGTGGACTATGAACGGGAGTTCTCAAGACTTGGTAGATATGCATCAGAGTTTGTGCCAACTGAAGCAGATAGTTGTAAAAGATTTTTACGGGGATTAAGAGATGAAATAAAACTGCAATTAGTGTCCCAGTGAATCACTGAATTTGTTGATTTGATCGAGCGGGCGAAAATGGTAGAACAAGTTTTGGGATTAGATAAAAAGCCTGAAATGACTAAATTGACTGGGAAACAAGTTGGAACTGCTAGTTCTAATCCTTTACCAAAAAGATCTAGAGAGTTCAGAAGTGGTTGGAAGCCAAGTTTCAGATCTGATCGAGGTGACAAAAGTCAGGGTAAAGAGACTACTATTTTTACTGGCAGTGTAAAAGGGCCTTCACGGAACATTGAGGTTCCAGACTGTGAACACTGTTTGAAGAAACACTCAGGTGAATGTTGGAGGATAACTCGACGATGTTTTCGATGTGGGTCTACAGGTCATTTCATTCGAGATTGTCCAAAAAGTGAAACTGTCACACTGGCAGCATCTCAGAGATCAGTATCGTCTGCTAGAGGTAGAGGAATGTCCAGAGGAGGTTTTGTTTCGAGGAGAGGAGGAGCTAGTAGAGGCAGTGATATAATTACACAACAGTCAGAGGCTAGAGCACCAGTCAGAGCGTACGTAGTTCGGACCCGTGAAGAAGGCAATGCTCACGATGTGGTGACAGGTATATTTTTACTGTATTCTGAGCCTATTTATGCTTTAATTGATCCGGGTTCGTCACATTCATATATTAATTCAAAATTAGTT
Organism: Gossypium australe; assembly: GCA_005393395.2. Classification (NCBI taxonomy): domain Eukaryota; kingdom Viridiplantae; phylum Streptophyta; class Magnoliopsida; order Malvales; family Malvaceae; genus Gossypium; species Gossypium australe. Next base: position 123,415,831 of record CM016616.1, read on the forward strand.
GAATCGGGGAAGTTAGAATCTGAAATGTCTAGAGTTTTCATAGAGGTGTCTAGTCCTTTGGGACAAACAGTATTAGTAGATAGAGTATGTCGGAGGTGCCCGTTAATAATACATATACATGATAAAATGTTTCCTGTGGATTTGCTGATCATGCCTTTTGGCGATTTCGATATCATTTTGGGTATGGATTGGTTATCTGAACATGGGGTAGTTTTGGATTGCTATAAAAAGAGGTTTAGTATTCAGGCAAAAAACGGGGACATAATTGAAGTGAATGGCATCCGTACCAGTGGTTCGACACGTATCATTTCAGCTATAAAAGCTAACAAATTATTACAGCAAGGTTGTTCAGCGTATTTGGCATATGTTATTAATTCTGATTCAGTTGGGAGCCAGTGCAGCCAGATTAGGACTGTATGCGAGTTTCCAGATGTATTTCCAGAAGATCTACCGGGTTTACCACCTGATAGAGAGGTTGAATTTGCTATTGAGGTGTATCCAGGTACAGCACCAATTTCTATACCTCCGTATCGAATGTCGCCTACTGAGTTGAAAGAGTTGAAAGTGCAGTTACAAGACTTATTAGATCGAGGCTTTATCCGACCGAGTATTTCACCTTGGGGAGCTCCAGTATTGTTTGTTAAAAAGAAAGATGGTTCTATGCGATTATGCATTGATTATCGACAGTTGAACAAAGTGACAATCAAAAACAGGTATCCTTTACCTCGTATAGATGACTTGTTTGATCAACTTAAGGGAGCTTCAGTATTTTCTAAAATTGATTTGAGATCCGGGTATTATCAGCTGAAGGTGAAGGAAAGTGATGTGCCTAAGACTGCCTTCTGTACTCGTTATGGCCATTATGAATTTTTGGTAATGCCGTTTGGATTGACCAATGCTCCAGCTACTTTTATGGATCTGATGAATCGCATTTTCCAGCCTTACCTAGATTAGTTTGTGGTGGTTTTTATTGATGATATATTGGTATATTCGAAGACAGAGGCAGAACATGATCAGCATCTTCGAAAAGTTTTACAGATTCTGCGGGAAAAACAGTTGTATGGGAAATTAAGTAAATGTGAATTCTGGTTGTCTGAAGTGGTATTTTTAGGACATGTGGTATCTGCCGATGGGATTAGAGTTGACCCGAAGAAAATCGAAGCAATTGTTTAGTGGAAAGCGCCAAAGAATGTATCTGAGGTACGCAGTTTTCTTGGTTTGGCTGGATATTATCGAAGATTTGTTAATGGATTTTCGAAGATAGCACTGCCAATGACTAAGCTATTACAGAAAAATATTCCTTTTATTTGGGATGATCAGTGCCAGAATAGTTTTGAAACTTTGAAGCAAATGTTGACAGAGGCACCGGTATTAACATTACCAGAGTCGGGGAAAGATTTTGTTGTGTACAGTGATGCTTCTTTGAGTGGTTTGGGTTGTGTATTGATGCAAGATGGGAAGGTCGTTGCATATGCATCTAGACAGTTGAAGCCACATGAACGTAATTATCCGACGCACGACTTGGAGTTAGCTGCAATACTTTTGCTTTAAAGATTTGGAGGCATTATCTTTATGGTGAGAAATGCTACATCTACACAGACCATAAAAGTCTCAAATATCTTCTGTCGCAGAAGGAGTTGAATTTAAGGCAAAGACGGTGGATCGAGCTTCTAAACGATTATGATTGTGTTATAGACTATTATCCAGGAAAAGTAAATGTAGTAGCTGATGCATTGAGCAGGAAAGCTGCGATTGAATTACGGGCAATGTTTGCTCGGCTTAGTATTAATGATGATAGGAGCTTGTTAGCTGAGTTAAGGGTTAAGCCGATGATGTTTGATCAGATTAAAATAGCTCAGATGAAAGATGACAGATTATTGAAGAAAAGAGAAATGGTACAAAATGGTTCAATAGAGAGTTTTAGTATTGATGAACATGATTATTTGAGGTTTCAAAATCGGATTTGTGTTCCAGCTACTTCTGAATTAAAGAAGATGATTCTTCAAGAAGCACACGATGGCGCCTTTGCATTGCATCCTGGTGGAACAAAAATGTATCGTAATTTACGGGAGCTTTATTGGTGGCTAGGGATAAAGAAAGATATAGTTGAATATGTCAGTAAATTTTTGACTTGTCAACGAGTAAAGGCAGAACATCAGGTACCGGCAGGGTTACTCCAGTCTATTAGTATTCCTAATGGAAATGAGATAGTATTACTATGGATTTTGTTACGGGGTTGCCACTATCGGCGAGCAAAAAGAATGCTATTTGGGTAATAGTTGATCGACTTACTAGGTCTGCTCATTTCATAGCAATCAGAACTGATTGGTCTCTGCAGAAACTTGCTGAAATTTATATCCGAGAAATTGTGAGACTACATGGTATTCCAGTGTCTATAATTTCCGATCGGGATCCACGATTTACATCAAGATTTTGGAGGCAGTTACATGATTCTTTGGGTACTCGGCTTAAATTTAGTACTGCATTTCATCCACAAACCGACGGACAATCAGAACGGGTAATTCAAATTTTAGAAGACATGTTTCGGGCTTGCATTATTGATTTTGAATCAGGTTGGGAACGATACTTGCCGTTAGCTGAATTTGTTTATAATAATAGTTTTCAATCTAGTATTCAGATGGCTCCATATGAAGCATTATATGGTCGAAGATGTCGATCATCGGTATGTTGGACAGAGTTGAATGAGAAAAAGATAGTTGGACCGGAATTAATTCAGGAGACAGAAGAAATAGTTAAAAAGATCAGAGACAGGTTGAAAGTAGCTTTTAATAGACAAAAGTCTTATGCAGATCTGAAGCGACGGGATATAGAGTATTCTGTGGGTGATAAAGTGTTTTTAAAGGTATCGCCTTGGAAGAAAAATTTGAGATTTGGCCGCAAAGGAAAATTAAGTCCTCGTTACATTGGGCCGTATGAAGTAGTTGAAAGAATCGGACCGGTTGCCTATCGATTAGCTTTACCTCAGGAATTACAAAAAATTCATGATGTTTTTCATGTTTCCATGTTACGAAGGTATTGATCGGATCCATCTCATATTATTTCTACTGAAGACATTGAGATTAGTCCAGATTTGTCATATGAAGAAGAACCAGTTCAAATACTAGCTCGAGAAGTGAAAGAATTAAGAAACAAATGAGTTCCTTTGGTAAAAGTATTGTGGAGAAGCCATAGTGTGGAAGAAGCAACTTGGGAACCGGAAGAAACTATGAGAGTACAATATCCTCACCTATTCTCAGGTAAATTTCGAGGACGAAATTTATTAAGGGGGAGAAATGTAACGACCCAAAATCCATGGGCACCGGAAAAAGTGTATTATCGGGCCTCTGTTTTAGTAAATCAAGTTAGCAAATAATTATTAGGAGTAATTATGAGTCTAATAGTGTGATTAATTAGATTTTTATTTAGTGAATTTAGCTTAATTTGAAGTAATTAGGAAAAAGGATCAAATTGAATAAAGAGTGAAAGTCTAAATATAGATTAAAAGAAAGCAAAAAGGGCTAAAATGGCAATTAAGCCATTTGGAATAAGTTGAGGCGGCAAATGATGATAAAAATCTAAGATTTTTATTGTTTTATTATATTAAATTATAATGTATATCATTAGTGTAAAGTTTTATATTAGATATATATTATATTATTATAATATAATAAGTAGATAAGAACTAAAAAGAAGTAAAAGCAAAAGCTTAAAAAAAAAAAAAGAAAGAAGAAAGTAACAGAAAGCTCTCGACACAGAGAAGAGAAAGAAGAAAAGAAAATAGCAATGGGGAAATAGGGATTTTAAAGCTTGAAGTTTAAATAGGTAAGTCAATCAAGTCCTATTTTCTTAATTTTTGATGTTTTAGAAGCTTTAAAGCAAGATTTTGATGAAACTAAGTAGATATTCTAAGAGTTTTTAGGTTTTTAAGTATAGTTGATGTTGAAGAAAAAGATGAATTAGGGATTAAATTAAATGAAATCTACGTAGAATTAGTAAAAGGATTAAATTGTAAAGTAAACTATAAGTTTTCTACTATAGGGATTAATTTGGAAGAAATTATAAATTAGGGTTTTATTATGAATTAGATAGTCAAGTTGATTATGGAAGGAATTTAAGTAGAATCAAAGCATGAAATAAGTTAAGAAAATAAGTAAACTTAATTAGGATTAAATTGTAAATTGAGTTATAAGAAAACAGTTTTAGAACAGCAGCAGAAGAGTAACTTTGAAAAATCACCAAAAATAGTAGAAATGGAAGTAGAAGTTGAATGAGATATCAAATTAAACCTTAATGAGTCTATTTTCATATGAAAGAAAAAGAGAAAGCAAAGAAATTCTGTATTTTGAGATATTTATATTTTTGTGAGACTGGTTCAGAGTGATTTCGAGATCCCCTGTTCTGACTTGTAAAAATCTTTAAAAATTATACAAAAATAATTGTGGGACATAATTTATATGGTTAGATTCCTTAATGAGTCTAGGTTTAGAAGAAACAGACTAAAACATCATTTGAATTCTATACGAAAAGATAATTAAATTTTAGCAAAGAGTGGTCGGAATTGTCAGACAACAGAATAGGGGTGATTTCAAAGAATAAACTATACTTATTGGCTAAATAAAAAACTCTAAAAAGTTTATGGAAAGTAGATATATGAGTCTAGTTTCATATAAAATTTACGGATCTTAATTCGGAATTCTGTAACTCGAGATATAGATAATTTAGTGACAATGACTCAGGTAGACAACTTTGAAAGAACTTATAAGTAAATAATAGAATTGTGTATAAAGAATGTAGAATGAAGAGGAAGAGTAGAAATTGAATAAAATTCATTATTTATTGTAATTTAATGCTGTAATTAATAATGTAAATTATTATTATTTTCGTAGCTAACAAGGAAAACGAGGCATCGGCATCCAAGGGAAAAGAAAAGATCGTGGAGGAGTAAACTTGTATTTCGGGTTTGTATTACTATAATTCAAACTACTATTTAGTTAATGTTATATTTAAATTCATATGTATGGTAAGTAATTTATAAGGTAAGTATTATTATTGACATGAATGAAACTGAGATGAAGTGTGAATATGTTTGAGTATTTAAATTGTTTAGTAATTAGAAAGTGGAAATGTATTAAAATGAAAAGGTGTGTTTTGAATTGAATTAAAAATTGAATTGAGAAATGATTTGAATACCCTATTAATTTGTCGGACTAGATTTGATACAAATGGCATGCCATTGGATTTGTGATGTGATGAGGAGATTTGTAGCTCGGCCGAGAAGATGATTTTGTTATTATATGCTTCGGTTTATCCGAAGAGGCATTTAATGCCTTATTGGTGTGTTTGGGAGGATATGATATATTGGTGTGTTTTGGAGGTTATATTATACTGGTGTGTTATGGAGGATTTATATTATTCCGGGTGTGATTGGGTTGGATATTTTGGTGTGCTTGGGTGGAATCCACGTATCTGTTAGAGTCCGAGCATTGTTAATAGGGTAAATAATTGAAATGGAACTTTGAAAATGAGATGGATTGATTTGGCTCTATTGAAATGTATGTGAAAGAATGTACGTGTTAAATTATGAATTGAATTAGTATGTGTTAAATGAAATGTGAATTTAAGATTTATGAAGTGATATATATAATTATGTATAATTAGCTTTAATAATTTATAAAGTTTATGGTGATGTTTGTAATTTATTAATGTTAAATAATTTTGATTTATAATAATACCAATGAGTATGAAATACTCAGCGTACGGTTGTTTCCGTGCGCAGGTCATTAGAGTTTCGGATCCGGTCCAGCATCCAAAACAAACCCGACTCCAACAAGAAGATTTTGGTGATGAATTTCTTCCTTTTTGTTAAGTGGCATGTACTAGATAGTTATATGAATTATAAACATACATAAAGTTAAATGATTTTGGTTGTATATAAATGATTATAATGTTTTGGATGAGGAAAATGATATGAAGTTATAAATGATAAATTTGGTATTGGTTGTTTTGGTTTGAATTTGCAGGGGGAGTTAGGTAAAAATAAGTAGAAATGCTGCCGAAATTTTTATAGGATTTAAAAAAAAAATCTAGAAAATTCGAATAAGTCTCATTCTACTTTTAATAAATGTTTTGGGCTTTGAAAGTCTATTATAGGGACTTATTTAATAATTATACTATAAATGTTATTTTATTTGTGAATTATTTGTAAATAGTCTGATATGTCTGGTAATGCCTCGTAACCCTATTTCGGCGACGGTTTGGGGTTAAGGGGTGTTACAATTGTTGGTATCAGAGCTTATCAGGTTTAGCCAATTCTCGGGCCAAATTGAGCTCGGAAGCGAGTCTAGTAGTACATGCCACTTTTGAGTTGAAAATTGAGTCGGGAATCTTGGATGCTGACCTATTTGTTGTTTTTGTTTTATAGATTAGAGATGTCTGATGAACACATTGATGACATAAATGAAGAAATGTTCACTGGGGATGAAGAATCATATGGTATAGATGAAACCGAGTCAGCTACACCCAGTGTAAATCCAATCAGAAATCAGCCTCCCAGAGTAGAAAGAGAGAACATTAAGGAGAGAGATGAAAAAATGTAGAAATGATTATGATGTAGTGAGAGTTTTAACTGATGTTCTTCAGCGAAGAGCAGAGTCTATACCTGCTACCACGTCTGTACCTGTTCCTAGACAGGCCCCTATTAAAGAATTAAGAAAATACGGTGCCACGGAATTTTCGGGTTTGAAAGGAGTTGATCCGTCTGTAGCAGAAAACTGGATGGACGCAACAAAAAGAATTTTACAACAGTTAGAATGTACGTCACGAGAAAGTCTGTTATGTGTTGTATCTTTATTACAAGGTGAAGCATATTTATGGTGGGAATCTGTGATTCGACATTTACCGACTGATCAGGTAACATGAGATCTATTCCAAAAAGAATTTCAAAAGAAGTATATTGGGGATATGTATATAGAAGACAAGAAACAAGAATTTTTGACGCTAAAACAAGGTGAAATGACAGTAGTGGATTATGAACGGGAGTTCTCAAGACTTGGTAGTCATGCATCAGAGTTTGTGCCAACTGAAGCAGATAGTTGTAAAAGATTTTTACGGGGATTAAGAGATGAAATAAAACTGCAATTAGTGTCCCAGCGAATCACTGAATTTGTTGATTTGATCGAGCAGGCAAAAATGGTAGAACAAGTTTTGGGATTAGATAAAAAGCCTAAAATGACTAAATTGACTGGGAAACGAGTTGGAACTGCTAGTTCTAATCCTTTACCAAAAAGATCTAGAGAGTTCAGAAGTGGTTGGAAGCCAAGTTTCAGATCTGATCGAGGTGACAAAAGTCAGGGTAAAGAGACTACTATTTCTACTGGCAGTGCAAAAGTTTTGTTAATAAAAGAAATTTATAAACTTGATGGGCCACAAAAGGTTGAAAGGATATTTTATAATTCACCTTAGCAAAAAAACATTGAATTATGTATGCTATTTTTGACATGCACGGTGTTTGAAATGCATAGTTATAGCCCAATGACCCATTCGATAAAAGGTTGTATTTTTTTATAAATATGGCCTTCGTGTCGTGCCTTACTACTATTCTCTTGTATTTCTCTTCTCATCTTATTCCCTCGTATGTAAAACGAGTTTCTGCATATTGTAATTTGCAAGAGTTGCTGTGGGTCAAACGAGAAGGAAGGTGGGACAATGGTTGTGGATTGATAGCTTGTGAAATGGCTTACACCTTTAGGTTTCTTTTTGGTTTTCCCATTGGCTTGGGTTGAACCACCTTAGTTTATGGGCTATAACTATTGCATTTATTTATTGCTTTATTTATTCATGTATGAGATGCTATGGATGTCTAAAGCATGCCAATTATATATATTAAAACCTGATGATAATAAACCCTATTAATTGATGAGATCGATTAGAAGACTAAATGGGCTAAAGTAGACCATAATTGGTGAGATGCAACAACCTTAATAAAATCCCTCTATTAAAATATTAAGTCAACATGGCCTTCCAATTTTTCCCTCGTTAAGGCCTCGATCAATACTATGTAGGTTCAGCCAAAGCGAAGTAGTATTTATCTTGGTTAAACACGAAGAATAAACAAGTGATGTTCGCTGGTTAAAAAATGGTTAATGACTTAACTAGGTTACTCTAATAGGATTAGAAACCTAGAGGCAAGTAAATTGGATAAATCATAAGATGATTAGAACAAGAGTTGTTCACCAAATATTAGGAGTTACATATGATGTAATTAGCAAATGTTGCTTACCTAAATAACCATAATCTTAAGAGTAAAGCCAAAGCTGACTTAAGAGGTGGTGAAATATGGATCCTTAACCTACTAGAAATACTTCTGAGAAAGTTTTTCCGAAATTAATATACGAGGGTTATTAATTTTGAAATAAAATAGTGGGAATATCATTTAATAAATTCTTTTTAATGATTGATATAAAATTGGTAAATTTACTCACATGCATATTTAATTGTTGTAGATATATTATGGCTGCAAACACTAGCACACTCTCATTGCGATAGGTCCTTGAGAAGGACAAATTGAATGGTTTGAATTTTCTTGATTGGCTCCGTAACTTGAGGATTGTCCTTAAACAAGAACGGAAATTATATGTCATTGAACAACCACTTCCTAATGAACCAGCCGCTAATGCCTCGAGGACTGATAGAGATGCTTACAAGAAGTATCTCGATGACATGATAGATGTTGGATGTCTTATGCTTGCCACTATGAATCCTGAACTTCAGAAGCAACATGAAGACATGGTTGCTTATGATATGATCGAGCACTTGAAAGAACTTTATCAGGGGCAAGCACGGCAAGAGAGGTTTGATATCTCTAAGGCCCTATTCCAATGTAAGTTGGCTGAAGGAAGCCCAGTAGGACCTCATGTCCTTAAGATGATTGGCTATATTGAAAGCTGTCTAAGCTTGGGTTTCCATTGAGCCAAGAGTTGGCCACTGATGATATTTTACAATCGTTGCCGGATAGCTACAGCCAGTTTGTCCTCAATTTCAGTATGAATGAAATTGACAAGACTCTACCACAATTGCTCAGTATGTTACGAACTGCTGAAGGCAACTTGAAAAAGGTTGGACCTAAGCCCATACTAATGGTCCGTAATAACAAGGGCAAGGGAAAGGCCAAAGTTCAAACAAAGCCCAAGGGCAAAGGTAAGCCCAAATTTGGAAAAGGAAAGGCTGCACTGAAACCTAAAGGTGGGGTGTCTAAGGAAGGAAACTGTTTTCATTGTGGTGTGACTGGACATTGGAAACGGAACTGCCTTGTCTATCTTGAAGAAGTCAAGAAGGCTAAAGCAAGCGTAATGTCTGCTTCAGGTATTTATGTTATTGATATTAATTTATCAACTACTACTTCTTGGATATTAGATACTGGTTGTGGTTCTCATATTTGTACTTCTGTACAGGGACTACAAAGGAGTAGGACTTTGGCTAGAGGAGATGTGGACCTACGAGTTGGAAATGGAGCAAAAGTTGCTGCATTAGCTGTGGGAACATATACTTTATCTTTGCCTAGTGGACTTGCTTTATGTTTAGAGGATTGTTATTTTGTGCCCAGTTTGACTAAAAACATTATTTCAATTTCTTGTTTAGACAAAATTGGTTTTGAGATAATTATTAAGAATAATTGTTGTTCATTTTATCTCAATAATGTTTTCTATGGTTCGGCACAATTGATTAATGGCCTTTATATTTTAGATCAAACGAATCCCATTTACAACATAAATACTAAAAGATCTAAAATAAATGACTCAAATCAAACTTTTCTTTGGCATTGTCGTTTGGGCCACATAAGTGAGAAACGCATATCCAAACTCCATAAAGATGGTCTCTTGAATTCTTTTGTTTTTGAACAATTTGAAGTATGTGAATCTTGCTTATTGGGAAAAATGACTAAATCTCCTTTTACTAGTAAAAGTGAACGAGCTAGTGATTTATTGGACCTAATACATTCTGATGTATGTGGACCAATAAATACACAGGCCAGAGGTGGATTTCACTACTTCATTACTTTCACTGATGATTTCAGTAGATATGGGTATGTTTATCTCATGCGCCATAAGTCTGAGTCCCTTGAAAAGTTCAAGGAATTCAAAAATGAAGTACAAAATCAACTAGGAAAAACTATCAAGTCACTTCGATCTGATCGAGGTGGAGAGTATTTGAGCCTAGAGTTTGATGATCTTTTGAAAGAATGTGGGATTGTCTCACAACTTACTCCTCCTGGTACTCCTCAATGGAATGGAGTATCTGAGAGAAGAAATCGAACTTTGTTAGACATGGTTCGATCCATGATGAGTCATGCTGATCTACCGACTTCCTTTTGGGGACATGCACTTGAGACAGCTGCTTTCACACTAAATCGTGTTCCATCTAAATCGGTTCAAAAGATGCCATATGAGATGTGGACTGGGAAACGTCTTAGTATGTCTTTTATGAAAATTTGGGGCTGTGAAGCTTATGTTAAACGTCAGACGTCTACTAAACTTGAACCCAGATCTGAAAGGTGTATTTTTGTGGGGTATCCAAAAGAAACCAAAGGATATTATTTCTTTAATCCCACTGAGGACAAAACGTTTGTTGCTCGGACTGGTGTCTTTCTAGAGAGAGAATTTACTTCTAGAAAAGGAAGTGGGAGAAAGATTGAACTTGAAGAAATTCGAGAATCACAAGATACCATTGAACCAGAGATTGAACAACACCAAATTCCACAAGAAATTGAGGAACAAACAACTGCTGTAGAAACACAACCACCGCGCAGATCTTTAAGAGAACGCCGTGCATCTAAGAGATATGGATTTCTCATTAGAACGCATGGTGACGTTCTTCTTATAGATCAAGATGAGCCTAGGACTTACCAAGAAGCGGTGATGAGCCCAGACTCTGAGAAATGGCTTGAGGCCATGAGATCTGAGACGGATTCCATGTATGAAAACCAAGTATGGACTTTGATTGACCCACCCGAACGGGTCAAACCTATAGGGTGCAAATGGGTTTTCAAAAAGAAAACAAACATGGATGGTAATGTACAAACATACAAAGGGCGATTAGTCGCTAAAGGTTTTCGCCAAATTCATGGTGTTGACTATGATGAAACCTTTTCTCCTGTAGCTATGTTTAAATCCATCAGGATCTTGCTCGCCATAGCTGCATTTCATGATTATGAAATCTGGCAGATGGACGTCAAAACAGCTTTCCTTAACGGGAAACTTGAAGAGGATGTGTATATGACACAACCTGAAGGTTTTGTAAATCCAAAGGATGCTAGAAAGATATATAAGCTACAAAGATCCATTTATGGATTAAAGCAAGCTTCTCAAAATTGGAATCTTCATTTTAACGATGCAATCAAAAAGTTTGGTTTTATCAAAAATGAAGATGAACCATGTGTTTACAAGAAAGTTAGTGGGAGCACTATCACATTCTTGGTACTATATGTGGATGACATACTTATCATGGGAAATGACATACCTACCATGCAGTCTATTAAGACTTGGTTAAGAAGTTGTTTTTTTAAGAAGGACTTGGGCGAAGCCACTTATATCTTAGGAGTCAAGATCTATAGAGATAGATCAAGACGACTACTAGGTCTAAGCCAAAGTACATACATAGATAAAGTACTGAAAAGGTTCAGTATGGAAGAATCTAAAAGAGGATTCCTACCTATGAGACATGGTATTTCACTCTCGAAGGAAATGTGTCCTTCAACTCCACAAGAGAGAGAACGTATGAGGAAAATTCCATATGCTTCCGCTATTAGATCTATCACGTATGCTATGTTATGTACCCGTCCAGATGTCTCGTATGCCTTAAGTATGACGAGCAGGTATCAAGTAGATCCCGGTGAAGGTCACTGGACCACAGTCAAGAGTATCCTTAAGTACTTAAGAAGAACTAGGGATACGTTCCTATTATATGGAGGTGAGGAAGAGTTAAGTGTAAAAGGTTACACTAATGCCAGCTTCCAAACCGACAAGGACGATTCTCGATCGCAATCAGGTTTTGTGTTTTGCCTTAATGGTGGTGCTGTAAGCTGGAAGAGTTCAAAGCAAAGTACAGTAGCCGATTCTACAACAGAGGCTGAGTATATTGCAGCCAGTGAGGCAGCAAAGGAAGCGATTTGGATCAAGAAGTTCATTACTGGACTAGGGGTTGTGCCTAGCATATCAGATGCTATAGAACTCCGATGTGATAATAATGGAGCTATTGCACAAGCTAAAGAACCTAGATCTCACCAGCGATCCAAACATATACTTAGATGCTACCATCTTATTCAAGAGATTATCGATCGAGGGGATGTAGAGATATGCAGAGTACCTTCAGATGATAACATTGCTAATCCCCTGACCAAGCCTCTGACACAGCAGAAGCATGATCGTCACACTAAGTCACTTGGTATTAGATATATGAGTGATTGGTCTTAGTGCTAGTGGGAGATTGTAAGAGTATGCCCAAAGATCAATCATGAGATAGTTGTAATAACATACTTAATTTACCATGTTTATTAATATAAAGCGTTGTCATTATTATTTTAGTTTTTCTTTCTGTGTGTATAGATAAACTGTTTTATAATAATGTCTTGAGAATAATATGATTATTCTTAAAAGATCCTTAGTCGAGTATTATTGTTGACTAGGACAACAATAATGCATTAAGACTAACATGTAGTTGATTGATGATAAAGAGTTGTCATTGATATGGAGTGTCAAAATCAATGCATGAATATGTGTGTTAGAGAACAACATATTGGATTGACCCGCTATGAGTATGTTTCTTGGATTATTATGTAATTGTCACAACATTACTCATAGTGATTAATATGTATATGATCCTCAGACTTGAGATCATTATTATCCCAGCATCGTGAGTTGTATATTTTGATACAGTCAAACGTACACCGTAACAGGTTGTTCTATAAAGGCTGATGTTGGATATACCACAATCTATGTAGAGGGATATGGTTGATCAATAAAGGATAAGTCCCTCCTACATAATAGGAGTAATATCTTAGGCCACTTGATTGAGTGAGACTAGAAATACATGGCCATGCTCAAATAAGTTGATATGAGATGTCATACTAATTTGTATATCATAGTCTACTCAAGATATCAAGAAACATGGGATGGACTATGCAAGTGTGACTATCCCATGACTTGTATCCGTTCCAGAGATAAAGGACTTAAGGATTAATGCATGAAAGGTTAATCACAAAAGGTTATGTCAAATCATGATTTCTTGTAACTTAGGTAGCAATGATGCATTGCTAGATGCCACTCATTGTCTGTAACAATAGAATCGTTCTAGTATTACTGCTAACGTTGCAAGAACCTACAGGGTCACACCCTATGGTTGAAATGAACGGAATAAAATATAGTTGGTATTGTGTTTGGTTGTCACATAAATTAAATTAATTAAAGAATTAATTTAATTGGGCAATCAAATATTGAACATATTATATGTACAAGGATGTTGTACACATAATGATAACATAATTTTATTAATATATGAATTTGATTCATATATAAATTTTAAATAAATATAGTTTACCGAAATCCTTATTATAATTAATGTAATTATAAATTTCGGATATAATTAATGTAATTATAATTTACGGTTAAAAACTTTATTGTATTTATTTAATCTTATAATACATTAAAAGGATACCAATTATAAAAGGCCCAATTAAAAGGATACAAATTATAAAAGGCCCAATGAAAAAGACACCCATTATAAAAGGTATTAAAAGGAGACGAAGCAAAAAAAAAAAAACCCTAAGTGATTGCTTGTTAGGTCTAGCAGCCGTCAATCAAATAAACCTCCAAAACAGTTTTGGAGATTTCTTCCATTCATAGTCAAACCGGGTGGATTACGTAGAGGCCGACACCGGAAAAGGTTGTGGCTTGATTCAACAGTAGATCAAAACGCTTGTTGCCAAGGCATCACTGTCTACTCAGATTGAAGTTTTGGTAATTTCGAAACCTTTATTTCACCCCGATTCGTTCCTCACACACGGATTCATGGTTTGGATCGCCGGATCTAATTTTATTTTGCTGCGCCATGGGGTACCGGCGTTCCAACAAAACTTTTATCGCAAGGGGTACGATAGCTAAAGATATAGGTAGGCGAAGGCCTTGTTGACCTGTTTGGATTATGTTCGACATTTTCCTATCTTTCATTTGTATTTCATTTCTTTTATTAAAGAAAAGATGATGACAGAATTTGTGTGATGATGGTATCTGGTTCCTACTGGTCATTGTTCTGTTTAGTGTACAAGAAGATTGTGTTGCTTCTGTTACAATTGATTGTAGTGTGGATGAGTGATGTTTCTTTCGAAATTACTCTGAGACCTCGTTGAGGTATTTATCATTTGGCAGGAGTTATGCTCTTAAATTTCGGTATAGTTTTATAGCTGGAATATTATTTATCTATATAGTTGAAATGTTGACTTTATTTTGGCATTTTGATTTTAAAAACATCCGATGGTTATGGCTTTATCAAAGTTCAACATTGTGATGATTAGTAATGGAAGACGATTTGGATATGCACCGCCCTTCCTAGTTGTAATTGAGTTGACATTGGTAAATGTGAAAATCAGAAAATATTAATGTTAATCAAGTGGCGTAATGGAGGGGGACCATCGCGCTTGAGAAGCCTAATCAGTGGTATTACTTATTATTAAAGTTAGAAATAGTTGAAACATGATTAACAGAATCACTAATTTTGATTTAGTCTGAGTTGAGAAAAAGGTTTATGTTTTTCAGTTAAGTATTATTGCACGACCTGGGTATAAATAGTACTAAAATGTAAAGTGATGGTTCATATTTTTATACGGTTAATACCACATTAAAAGAGAATCGTTCAACCAATGATTTAGAGACAGTCACTTTTTTGTTCATATTGAGAATTTGGTGGTAACATTTATTCGACAAAAGGTGTCACATGTTCTTTGATTTCAAGGATTAAAGTAACAAATGTTATAGAAAGATCTGAAGTTAAGATAGTGTTAAAGGCCCTAGCTATTGGAAGATCGTGAATAGTTATTGATTAATCTCTGGGAAAGCAAATATAGTCACAGATGTTATCGGATTGTGATTTATCGTTCGTGTAAAGAGTTCTTGTTTTACAAACCAGCCGAGTAAGATGTTTCTAGGATTATTCAATTATGCAAAGTATCAGTCTCCATTATTCGGATTAAGATCCGAAGGCTAAATCCCAATTATGGAAAGAGCTACAGGAAACTATGAATACGCAATTGCATCTTGGCACGGTAATACACCTGTAAATCGGTGGTAAGTCCGAGAGAGGAATTCAAAACTTTGACGATATGCTCCGACACGAGGTGTTAAAGTTCAAAGGTGACTAGAAAGAGATATGAGGTTGATTTGATTTGTGATTCTGAGAAATTAGTAGAAGTGATTCATGAGAGTTGAAAGCAATTTCTTCTGGTAAGATTTTCAAGGACGAAAATCCCAAGGGGGAGAGTTGTAACAGCCCGATTTTGGGTCTAGTCGGAATAGTGGTTTTGGGGCCAAAAATTCGACAAGGAAAATCTTATTTTTATTATATTTTTATGGTCTACGATTTCACAGAAAGATTTCGTGAAAATTTCATTAAAAAATTTTGACGTTTGGGCACTCAATTTAGTCAAAAGGACTAAATTGTAAATAGTGCAAAAGTTGAGTTCCACATGTTATAAGTGTCCAATTTCTATGAAATTTTAAAGTGGAGGTCCTTAAATGGTAATTAGACCATTGGTTAAATTGTTGGACAAAAATGGACATGAGATAAGTGAAATATGATATTTTTAAGTTAGGGGCATTTTAGTAATTTGGTAATTAAATGGACTAAAAGACAAAATAAAAGCCAAAAACCCTTGTCCATCTTCTTGCTTGGCCGAATTTAGCATGGGGGAAAGCCATGAATAGGGTTTTCCAGTTCCAAGCTTGGTGATCAAAGAAAACGAGGTTCGGACCTAGAACGAAGGAAAAACGAGTAATTGACGGTTAGGTCCCTTTTTACCATTTTGGTATCGAGGTAAGTTTATATGTAAATGATACATCCTTTTTATTTATGTTTTTGCATATTAATGTATTATGTGAAATGTGAGTGAATATTATTGTTATTTATTAAATTGATGAAAAGTGAGGAAATTCCCGGATGAATCTTCGAAATAGAAAATGGATACGGATGAACACTGTACAATTATTATTATTGGTGAGCTGTGTGCGATACCACCGTGTATATGTGATTATTGGTGGGCTGTGTGATTTACCACCGTATTTATTATTATTGGTGGGCTGTGTGCGATACCACCGTGTATATGTGATTATTGGTGAGCTGTGTGCGATACCACCGTGTTTATATTATTGTGGGTGGGCTGTGTGTGAAACCATCGTGTTTCCGGTATTATTCCAAAGTGTTCATCAGGAAAATCCGACTAAGTGAAATTACGTGTGACGATTAAGTGTAGATATATGTATGTATACAATCATGAGCAATGTGCTCGGTATGTGATCAAATTTTGGTAAGAATGTAAACAAGTAAGTTATACCTATGAGAATGACCTTGTGATTATAAGTCCGTGCTTATTGTAACACCCCAAACCCGGCCCACGAGCCACGGCCGAATTCAGAATGCCACTGCGGAAAACGTTTGAAAAATATTTTGACTCATAAACTAAATCATGAAAGTTTATTGCTGTTGATAAATCATTTCATATTTAAAACTTTAAGTAAAACTTTGATGTTACAAATTCTTCGGTTAAAAACTTTATCATATATTTAAAAAGGAAAGTTGCTAAAAATAAAACATTTTCAGTTATTAATATAATTGACAATCCAACTTAAAACATAATAAAAATCCTTAAACACTTTAGGAGGCCCTTATTACAATAAATAAATACTTAAAATACTGAAACATAAATTGTATAAAGAAAATCCTCTTCTGCATGGGCCACCTCGTATCCTCTCCAACCCGGTCCAAGCTTTATGCATCACCTGCGATGTTTGGTAAAAATTGGGTGAGTCAAACAAACTCAGTGTATAGTTATTTCACATGTCTCCACATATGGGCTTGGCCCATATCCACACAGTCCACATACATAAATATGCAACATGAAGCCCAACCCAACCTAGTGTCCATCCATTACACCTACCTTGGCAGACCTGCCGCCCAAGGCCGTGGCTAAGCCACCGATCACCTAAGTGACCCCACATGTCAATATCTACAAGGTGACTCGAGGTCATCCTCAATCCACAGTGATGCACACAGCTATCATCCGCCAGGAGGTGGCACATAGCCAACACCCCACCTTGATGAAGCACATAGCTAACATCAAGCGCCAATGTAGCACAAGGCTAACATCAGACCACGTACATAATGTACACCCTGTCCTTCAATATTCATGTCCCAAATTCCCATGCATATATATATATATATATATATCATGACAATAATATCATTTAATAGAGTATATAACACACGCTCATCACCATTTCACATATTCATCAGTGATCATTTAATATCATAAAGTACTGACCTGATTATTCGATCACCCACCATGGGTATCCACCATCTTAGCCCTTATTTCGGCTACCATTCACATCATATCACACATATATAACAACATACACACATAAATAATCAAGAGAACAGTGCAATAACTACACACCTTTTTGGTACAGTCTACTCAATCCCGAAACTCTCTTATTCTTGTCGATTTGGTCCTAAGAACCAAAGTCAGAAATCGGTCATCACTTAAACTCATAAAATGGCTTATGGCCGAATACTACAAACCACCTACTTTGCTTAACTAAATCCCAAATCACCACATAACTCTTACCTTGATGAATCGAATCCTTACAATATGCTCCTTACCGTTGGCTACACAAAAGAAACACAATATTATGACTCTACATACATTCGGCCATCCCTTAGAAACCAAGGCCAACCATTGGTTTCGGCATACTAAATGAAGAAGAAGAGAATTCGATTGCTAAGAAAATACTTACTATACTCGAAACCGATTGGAAGATTGATGAAAAGGAATGTCGATACCCCCTCCTCTAAAGGCTCCAATAGATTCGGCAAAAACTCCCAAATGGAGATGGGATAATCGGCTAACACAAAATAGGTATAGAACCGAGGTTGAGAAGAAGAAAAGAAGTGTAGATGAAAGTTAGGAGAATTCGGCAATGAAGAAAAAAGGTGGAGAGGTTTCGGCTTTGTTGCAAATGAGAGGATGGGTTTCGGTTTTTAGGAAGTGAATGGAAGGAAAATAAGTTGCAAAAGGAAAAAGAAAAAGATGCACAAAATGACTTCCAACTTTCGGCTTTTGGTCAAGAAATAGGGTGCAAATTTTGGCAATGGCAAGCGTGAAAAGAAGTTTCGAAAGAGAATACTAAAGAAAGAAAAGAGGACCGAAAAAAGAACTTCTAGACCTCTTATAGGAAATTCGGCTATTCCCCCCCACTCATGACCGAAAATTATCACCCAAAAGAGACCCACATTCGGCCTCCACACTCAAAATTCTTCTTGCCAACAATTCAAACTAATTTTGAATTAAACTCACTCCTAAATTTCTCCTTATTTCCTCCTAATCACGTTCAAAATTAAGCCAACTCCCCCTAGTCCACTATACCATCTACATTCATGGTCAAATGGCCATAGAAAAGTTTCCAAAACAACACTCCATACATCAAGCCTTATGTCCCCTTATCCTTCCATAACACCTTGATTCCATACCTTAACTAATAACTTGCCTTATTCCCTTAGTCTACTATCCATAAATGATAAAGTCCAACCTTATCTTAATTAGAGTTGACCGACACATGCCATACACATGCAAAAATAAAAGTCACCTTATTGCCATCCATGGGATTCGAACCTAAGACCATTAGTACACTCCACACTCCACTTGCCACTTTACCAATTGACTCCTTGTGATTAAAACCTCAAACTAATTTTCTTAAGGCAAATTTTGCTTAGCTCCCCTTCTAAGACTAAAAATCTAATATTTTTCTAAGGCATTCCCTTACATTCTAAAATTCTAAAAACCCTTAAAACATATCCAAACACACACTAAGCCCACTATCACTTAAATTATGCATAAACGCATAACCCCTAAATCTAGGATATTACACTTATGATGTATGAATATGTGGTGTGATTGATAATCATGTGTGAGGCTTTTAGGCCAAATTAAATTGAGAAATGATATGTTCAAGTCTTTGTTGTTGATGTATAGGTTAAACTGGCCAATGGATGGCTTGTAAATATTTGATAATGACTAGTTATTGGAATGGCTAACCATGGATATGCTTTGGTGTTATATGTGTGTAAATGAAAATTAATATAAAGGAAACATGAAAGAGTAAAATTAGCAATAAAACAATTTGGATAGTAGCAGTTGTATCACTTTGAAGAATCACCAAAAATGGTGGAAATTGAATTAGAGGTTTAATGAAATATGAAATTAAAGCTTATTGAGTATATTTTTACATAAAAGAAATAGAATAAGCAAAAAATATCATAAGGTGAGATATATGGATTTTAGTGAGATAGGGTCAGTATGATTTCAGAATCCCTTGTTCTGACTTTGGAAATTCAGTAAAAATTTTACAAAAATAATCATGGGATAAAATTTATATGCTTGAATTTATTAATGAGTCTATTTTCAAGAGAAACAAATGATAAAATAATTCAGGTTCTGTACAACGAGATAATTAATTTTTAGTGAAGAGGGGTCGGAACTGTCGGGCAAAGAAATAGGGGAGACTTTAAAGAATAAACTACACTGATTGATTGAAATAAAAATTCTAGAAATTTTATGGTAAGAAGATATAGGAGTCTAGTTTCAGGGAAAATTAGTGGATCTTAATTTGGAGTTCCGTTGCTCCGTATAAAAATAATTTAGTGACTTTAAGTCGAGTAAACAGCTCAAGATGAACATAAATGAATTGTGAAATTTTATGCAATAATGATGGTATTATCTTGAAAGCTTATAATGAGGATTGTTAGAAGCATGGTAATCAATTGTTTATCATTTACATACGTACTTGCTAAGCTTTATAGCTTACTCCATTGTTTTTCGTGCTTATAATGTACTCAGGTTAGCTCGGGTTGGAAGTCGCCGGAGAACCTATCACACTATCAAGCTTACAATTTAGGTATCGATGATTTTATACTTAGGATTATGGCATGTATAGGGAACTTGGTTATGTGTATATGTTACTATGAGTTGTCCTAGAATAATGACCCATGATATTCGGAGTTCATTGTTATATAAGGCCATTTAATGTGGCCAATAAATTGGTTATGCTATAAACTCATGAAGATGCATTCCATGGTTGAGTAAATTGTATGATATGACTTGTTACATGTGTGTGGTGGATGTTTTGGTAGCTTTAATATGTCATGAAATGTGTCATTCAAGTTATACTCAAGTATGGGCATGATAGGGTAGAAATTGGCTTGGAAAATAGCCAACTTCTTGACCACACAAGGAGAGACACGTCCGTGTGTCTCAGCCGTATGGAGGACACGGTCTAGCACACGGGTGTGTGACTTGGTCGTGTGATCCAAAACGAATGATGACATCATAAACAGAGAGTTACATGGGTGGAGGACACGGGCGTGTCCTGGGCCACGCTGGCGGGCGTAACCACACGGCCTGCCCACACGGGCGAATGACTCTTCAAAACAAGGAAATTTTCTAAATGTTCCAATAGTTTTAAAAGTTCTCGATTTAGTCCCGAATCGCTCCCAAAGCATGTTTTGGTCCTCGTAGGCCCATTTTAGGGAGTTGATGATATAAGATAAAATTTGTAAATTTTAAACGAAAATTATGCCTTGAATTTGTTCAGTTGCAAGTGTTATTGTCCGGTAACGCCTCGTACCCTGTTCCGGCGTTGAAAATGGGTAAGGAGTGTTACAAGCCATGTGAGGCACACGGCCTGTTCACATGGGCGTGTGACCCCTGTATGATTGAAACTTTTCCAAGTTTCCAAAAATTTTCCCGAGTTATCAGTTTAGTCCTGAACCACTTTTAAAGCTTGTTTAAGGCCTCGTAGGCCCTTATAAGGGACAATGTGTTTGTGATTAAATGATATTTGAATATGAATGCATAAATGTATGAGTTATGTATGTTAAATGATGTGTACTGATCGGTAATACCTCGTAACCCTACTCCGGTGAAGGATACGGGTTAGGGGTGTTACTAGATTCTTTATAGAAAAACTAATATAAATGTAAGCTTTTAGGGAAAAGTGGCCATGATGAGGTGTATCGGATATTATGTAGGTGGCTAGATGCTATTGGTCATGGCCTCCGAACCCCAAATGGTGCGTTTATGAAGGAGCACTAGAATATATATAAATATGAGCTTTTTTCTACCATGAAATCACTTTATCGTTTCAAAGTTCTCATTTACTTGTTGTTTGAAATTCTTTCCCAGTGGTTGTAGTTCGAGATTTTCTTTATTTCTTCATTGTTTTCACGATTTTACTAGAAAAAAAGGTTAGACTTGTAAGGATAGGGGAGAACTGGTAGGTCTATGTCGCAAAAGGGCAGATGTAGATCTTTTACTGTCGACAACAGGGTGGCGATAGGCAATCCTAAGGGAACTATGATGATTAGTGGCAATAAGGGCAAATCCTCGAACACCTAAAAGATGTAGATGAGCCAATGGCCTAAGGTGAATGTGGAAGGTGTTGAGGTGTAGGGGTTTTCTCAAGAGGCATCTCAAGTATGAATTTAGTATTCTAGAAGGGAAGCATCATCTAAGCTCTATGATTAATTTGAGCTATGGTGGGGGAGGCTAGGATTCTACATACCGGTATACTTGTTGGAGACGGGGTTCCACTTGCCACCTCATTAGTTTGTCATGGATTTGTTGAATTTCTACTACTTGGCACTTGAGCAGCAAGTGGGGAGCTCGCAGTGGCTGATTATTGGGTTTATCATCAAGTGTGGACAGAAGGTTATATGGCCTATTGTGTCATTGTTTCAGTACATGTACACCCTTGAGGAGAGAGAAAATCACCAGAGCTTTATTTCATTGTCTTAAGGGAAGGAAGATAACAGTTCATTTACAAAAGGGTGGGAAAGATGAAGCCAGACCCTAAAAATTATATTTTATAGGAGTTGAAGTTGGGAACGTCTTTCGATTTTCCTACTGAATAGAAAAGACCTATGCCTTCTCACTTTGTCTATCGTCTGAAGTTAGAAGAGATTCTTGATGGGAGTGACACTTATAGTATTCTTAATCATAATGGCCATTTGGTTATTCCTTAGGATATTTCTCTCCGAGAAGTACTTCGCTCTTGTCTTCATGATCAATGGGCAATGATATGTGCCTATGAACCTAATAGACGGCCTGAGGGATGTTAAGTGCTGAAACGACATGAACATTCTTGGCCCTTTTGACTCTAGGGATGATGTTGCTAAGTATCTCCGAGGATTGTGTCCAAAGTCGTGAAACTTTATTTTAGAGTATGCAAGGCTTCCATATCATAGGTGGTAGATCCCTCACGGGGCTTCACTCATAATGCCCATGTTGAGGCCAAACTTGAGGGAACTAGTTTCTTCTTTTAGTATCAACATTGTTTTAGACGAGTATAATGCAATAGTTTCTAGGTCCTCAACGGGTATGAAGTGTTTTAGCTACTTTTCTAGTGGTCTGTATGGTTGTATGCTCATTTTATCTTTTGTGGTTTTGTATATATTCCTTTGAAAAATACAGCCAACTGAATGGGGGTACAATAATTTAGGTCCTGATGTGTCGTTAAAAGCACAAAAAATAACTTATCCCTAAGAAATAACGAAAAGAATAGTATAAGGTAAGTAGGGTCAAATCCTTAGGGACTGGATCGCTATAGAATCTTGTTTCTCAAAATCTTGGGCACAATCGTGCCCAAGAAAAACGTCTAACCTAGGAAAAAAAACAAAGTTAGAAATATGGACAAGTTGAAATTAAATAAATTGAAATTGCAATTGTAAAAAAAAAATAGAGTTAAGGGAAGGGTTTTTTTATTTGAGGGATTCCAATCTCCAGTTTTCTCGATCCTCCTTTGGTTCAATCATAGGCTTTTAGGTAATCTTTCTCATGATCGAATAAGCCAGTTATAGTGGAAGAGGATGCCTACGACCACCAGCTCCACTTAGGTTATAACCTTACGATCTAGAGGAACTTGACCCTAGCCAACTGTCACTTTTGTAGGACCATCTTACACTAGATCATCGTTTCTTAATGGAAAATGGCACGCCATTAGATCTCTTGGGCTCGACAACTTTTGACGCATAAGTTAGCGAACCAACTGTACAACATTCCCAAAACATACAAAGAGAATGTTATTTGCACAAGTTGAAAAGAGTACTTTTGGAAGGACATGGACGGAAGCGTCAATCCCGTAATGCGGAGAAATGATGAATACTCGTTGAGAAGGGTTAAGTGCGAGTTCTAAGCCTCATGAACTCTTTTGGAGGAGTCTTGATAACCTTTGGCTAGATGAGTTTAGTGACTCATGCTTTTCGAAAAAAAAACACGAGTTTAGTGGAATGGAATTTTATTGAAGACGAAAAGAAACAAGAAGGCTAAGAGCCTTAGGAGGAAGGAGTTTTTTTACAATGTGGTGGGTGAATATTCATGTCACTCTATCCCCTATTTATAGTACATAAAAACCTAGTTTGTTCCTATTTAAACTCTAGATGATAATGTTTAAAAGATATAATTTGAAATTAAATCTAAACAATATTATAATAATCCTAACAATAATCCTAAAAATAAAATTTAAATTTAAATAAAGTCTAATGTTCATAAATCTCTTCTTTTGATTTTTTCCCCAAGCCTTCCATACTTTGTATTTTCGGCACCACTTCTTCCCTATTTCGCATGTTGACCTTTTTTGTCTTTAAATTCATGCTTTTTGCCCCCAAATTTCATTTTGCGTTCAATTTAGTCCCTACAAGATAAAAAACCATAAACAATCTAAATTAGTAGGATTGTACTCAAAATATATATGTAATTAACACAAAAAAGTGTGTCATTTTAGAGTATTACCAAGTCCAAAAGACCTGCTGTTCCTTTACAAAAAAATACTCCATTGGAAGGGTAGCCTTAGAGTGTGGTGTCCCTCACCCCCTTTTCTCAAGTGTTTCCTCCCTCCCAAACTACAACTTCTCCCTCAAGAGCACAAGATATTTCTTAACAAAAAGTTTTTATTTTCATCCTTTCAACTGTAGAAGCTTCGAATGGTGAGCTGAATTCAACATCTGTCCCCCGAGAAGGTCCTATTCAAATGGAAGAAATACAAGGTTCTACAGGTAATTTTCAAATATATATCGTTGGTTGTCTCAATTTCCTATTTTGGTTAAGTTGCTTGATTAACACAAATATTGAGCTAGCCATTGTCCCCTTCCAAAAGGTCAGTCAGATGACTAAGACTACTTATACTCCTCTTAATGATTTTTTGAAGAATGAGAAATTGGTCTAAGAAGGCATGACCAGTATGAGGAAGTAGTATCAACAAATGATGGAGGTGTTGCTGAGGGTTAAGGAAGAGAATTCTCTCATAAAAAGATAGAATATTCAGTTGAAGAAAGAGAACCAATAGCTTTGAGAGGCTCTATTGGAGCAAGATGTCGAAGTTAAAGACTTGAGCCTTTAACTCCAACATGTGTGTGCATTCTAGAAGAAAGGCTAAAAAAGGCTTGAAGATGTCCATGTAATTGTCCTGACCATTATCGTGGATGGGGTCATGTCGGCCATGCAAGTGGCTTTTAGTCCTATGTAGATGCATGGGATGAACTTTATGTCAATCTTTGATTTAATCAGGTGTGGTCGTTGCTTGGATTTCAACATTAATTGCCCGTTTAAGGATTGTTGGCATTATTTTCATCAAGATATGTGACCCTTTATTTTTTATGGCGACTTTTCAAGAAGTAAACCCCTTAAAGATGAAACTTGGAGGTCAAGATCCTACCTAAAGGAGTTAGAAAAGGATAGTGAAAGAATAAAGTCAGTGGGTGGAGAGTCAAGCTCGCAAGGTGCACAACAGGAGGGCACATTAGGTGGGGGATGGGGGCAAAGTTCTTTGTAAATATACATATAATATTTCTCAGGCTTTGTAATTGCATCTTCATGGTTATCACTTAATAAAATATTATCTTTTTGTTGTTATATCTTTGCTTTATGCTTTCTAGCTATGTGTTCCCTTCTTATCTATGCCTTGCAAATCTGGATGATATGAAACAATTTGTTTTGAATTGCGATTACATTACTTTACTGAATAATAGGTGGTAGTCTTCAACTTTGCCATATCTTCCCCTCTTCTTCCTTATAAAAATTTTCCTCATCAAAATTGTTTTATGGATAACCATCTATTCTTAGCAGATGTTCGGGTGAAGACTTGTCATTTTTAATAGATGGTTGCAAGAAACTGAAGTAGCATTTTTCTTTAAGGTTCTTGCACCCAGATGATGGCTGCAAATACATTCATGAACCTCCCGGATCACATACTTATCTTCAAATAGGTCTAGGCATATTAAGAGTGACTGTAAAAAAAATTTTCTTATACAAAATCTCATCAATAAAAGTGTACCAGGAAGTCAGATGAGAAATGCAATCAAGTTTTTTAGGATCGGAGGGTGTCGAATTACCAGAAAAGAATTCTATTAGTGGTGTCATCCCTGTATTCCTAAGGTTTATGTTGAAGACCTGTCGTATTGCCTCATAACTGGGGACTTCCTTATGTTCTAGTTAGATCTTGCCTTTTTCTCAAATTCCTACTGCGGATGCAACTCAGGACAAAGAATCAACCTTTATGTTTGTGAATCAAGGAACCTTGTTAACTAGGACTTCTAGGAAACCTTGCAATAGCTTTGTCACCATGGAGTAGCATTTAGCTAAAATGGGATCTTTAACTTCATACTCTCCTTGGATCTACTTTGCCATAAATTGGGAATCGATGTAAACATGAAGCGTTCGAACTCTCAATTTCTATGCAAGTTCCAAACCATCCACCATTGCTTCATATTTCAATAACATTATTAGACACTATAAAGGAAAAAGATTGACCATACTCCCACTCATTATCATTCAGATAAAGTAATGAGATACCTACTTTAGAACCCAACTTTCTTGTAGAATTATCCACATGAAAAAACCACGTGACATTATTCTCGAGAGACTTCTTTGCAGAGGGTTCTACAATAGTTTCTTGAACTTTCGAAGGGTTTACTACAATGTTTTGACTCTAGATGATGAGAAAAAGAACATTCGGCAATGAAGTCAACTCTTTGAGTTCTACACTCTATTTTACCAAGCAACTAGAGGCATCAATCTTTCCTAGAATTTCTTACAACG
This sequence comes from Gossypium australe, assembly GCA_005393395.2. Taxonomy (NCBI): domain Eukaryota; kingdom Viridiplantae; phylum Streptophyta; class Magnoliopsida; order Malvales; family Malvaceae; genus Gossypium; species Gossypium australe. The sequence continues at coordinate 123,442,235 of CM016616.1, forward strand.
ACAGGTCTAACAAAATGATGACCAAATAGGCTTGGAAATATGGGCAAAGCTTTTTGGCAACTATCACCAAGGCAAAAACAATCTTCTCTAAGTAACAGCCCGATTTTGGGGCTAATCGGAATAGTGGTTTTGGGACTGCTAATCTGAGGTTGAAGAAAATTATTTTGATATTATTTTATGTGTTATAGCATGTTTATAAGGAGGTATGAAAATTTTGGTGCATTAATTTTAGCCATTGAATGCTTAATTGTGAAGAAGGACTAAATCGTATAAAGTGTGAAAGTTCCATTATACAAGGTAGTGGGGTCTAATAGCCATAGAATATTAAATTGGAGGTCCTTAAAGTGCAATAAGGACAATAATAGTGTGTTGGCAGGCCATAGTAAACAAGGGAGACAAGAGCATTAAATTTTGGTCAAAATTTGGTGGAATTAGGTGATAAAAAAATGAATAAAATAAGGCAAAGAAAGAAGACATCATCTTTTACTATTCATGCTTCTTCTACCACCAAAAATTGAAGGGAAATTAGATTTCTTGGAGTTCAAATTTTCAGCAAAACAAATCTCTTGCAAGTAAGTGATTTTAGAGGTTTTTCTTGATTATTTTTGTACTTTTGGAACCCCCAAAGCTTAAGCTAGCTAATGAGGGGACTATTTTGCAAAACAGTTGAAATTTTAGGAACTTACCATGAGAGTGTTCATGTTTTTTGCTGAGTTTTTATGGAAGAAAATGAATGTTAGTGAGTTAAGGGACAACTTTTGTGAAAGGTGTTACCATGAAAACACCTAAATGGGACATATTAGTAAAGGTTGAATTTGTGTAATAAATGCATGAAATAATTGGTTTTGTGAGTTGTTGGAGAAATAAATGTTCAACTAGGCTTGTTTAATGATAAAATGTGATGATAAATGATTTACGAGCCTAGGGGAAAAATTGTAATTTTGCCAAAGTCGAAGGGCAAAATGGTTAATTTTGCCTAAGTAGGAATTTTGATATATCATGAATTATAAAGTGATTGAATGAGTGAATTTTATTATTATAGATCAAGACGAGCGTGGAAACAACCTTGACTGAGGAAAAGGCAAGGTTACGGGCTAAAACGTCGATTAATACATTTTGCATCGAGGTAAGTTTATGTGTAAATGTTACATCTTTGATACATATGTTGTTACTTATTGGTGCATTGTATGAATGAGATCAATTATGGTTGAGATTGATTGATATTGATAGATGTTGAGTAATTCCCGTATGAACCTCGTAATAGATATGTAAGTGTGGAAAAATGCCTGTAATACTTATCTGGTGGGCTTTGTGCGATACCACCGTAATTATTCTTTTTGGTGGGCTATGTGCGATACCACCTTATTACTTATTCACGATGGGCTATGTGCGATACCATCGTTTATATTATCATTTGGTGGGCTATGTGCGAAACCACCGTAAATATTCTTGTTGGTGGGCTGTGTGCGAAACCACCGGGTAATTAGTATTATTCTGAGGGGTTCGTTGAGAAATTGTATAAGTCAATATTTTATGTTGTTTTTTGGTGATGAGTGCAGGGAATGTGTACAAGTAATTATGAACAATATAATTGTTATGTGGTTGGAATGTGGTAAGGGATGAGATGAGTAAGCATGATCATGGAAATGTGAATTGTTCTTGCTTAGTATGAAATGTTATAGATTGATTAGCATATGTTATGATGCTTGTAGTTTACATGTAAACCTACTAAGCTTAAAGCTTACTCCCTTTCTTTTCCCTTGTTTTATAGTGTCAAAGAGCCGGTTTGGGATACGAAGATAATTTGAAGATCATCCACACTATCAGCTCATCTCGGTATATTAGATTTAGCATTTTGAGTATGGCATGTATAGGGGTTAGACATAGTGAATGTTTTGTTGTTTTGGCCAAGTTTGTTGGCTCCTTTAAAGATGAACACTTTTGTAAATGGCCATATTTAATGGCTCATTATCATTATATATATGTAAAGATAAGGTTATTCATGAATATATATGATTCATGATTGAGTTGCTTGGTAAATGGTTGGATGTGATTGATATTATATGAGTTAGAGTGATAAAAAGGGCTTGGCAAATAGCCTTGTTCTTGTCCACACGGGTAGGCACACGGGTGTGTGTCTAGGCCGTGTGTGACTCATGGTCAATCCTATAGGTGTGTGACCAGGTCGTGTGTCCCCTGCATGTTAGTGTTGCAAGTCAGTGTCGACCACGGGCTAGACACACGGGCGTCTGCCTAGGCCGTGTGGCCCATATTCTGTTATTGACGTCACAAACAGAATACCCAGGTTTTTACACATGGGTGAGGACACGGGCATGTGTCCGGCTGTGTGAAAACCCCCGTAGCTTTGAATTGAAAAATAAATCCCATACGGGCTAGGGACATGGGCGTGTGTGACCACACGGGCGTGTGGCCCTGTTAAGGCAAAATTTTCCTAAGTTCATAAAAGATCCCGGTTTGATTCTGAGGCCCTCTGTTTGCATGTGTAAGGCCTCGTAGGCCCATAATAAGAACGTTATGAATGTGAATGAAAGATTTTATATTGGAATGAAATTTGATAGCCTAAAGTTGTATGTTCAAGCAAGATAAGTCCGGTAGTGCCTCATATCTGGTTTCAGCATTGAATACGAGTATGGGGTGTTACATTTAGTGGTATCAGAGCTATGGTTTAGTCGGCTCTTGAACTACCGTAGCGTGTGTAAGAGTCTAGCTATACATGCCATAAACATATATTGATAGTGTGGTGACTTCTGACAATTCTAAACTTTGTTTTTATATAGTAAATGGATCCCGACCGAGCAGCTGCTAATGACAGTACTTGTAACAGCCCGATTTTAGGCCTAGTCGGAATAGTGGTTTTGGGGCCACAAATCCGTTGAGAAAAATCTTATTTTTATTATATTTTTATGGTCTACGATTTTACAGAAAGATTTCGTGAAAATTTAGTTCAAAAATTTCGACGTTTGGGTACTCAATTTAGTCTGCAAAAGTTGAGTTCTGCATGTTAGAAGTGTCCAATTTCTATGAAATTGTAAATTGGAGGTCCTTAAATGGCAATTAGACCATTGGTTAAATTGTTGGACAAAAATGGACATTAGATAAGTGAAATAGGATATTTTTAAGTTAAGAGCATTTTGGTAATTTGGTAATTAAATGGACTAAAAGACAAAATAAAAGCCAAAAACCTTTGTCCATCTTCTTCTTTGGCCGAATTTAGCACGGGGGAAGCCATGGCTAGGGTTTTCAAGCTTTCAAGCTCAATAGTAAGTGCATCCAAGCCCTGTTTCTAATGTTATTTACATTTTTGAGATTCCTGTAACTCGGTTTAGCTATTTCTACCATTATTTTGAGCTAGGGTTTGTGTTAAAAAATTTACCCATGTATGACATGCATGTGTTTTGATGATTTATGGAAGAATATGGAAGTTGGATGTATGATAAACATCTTTTTCTAAGTGATTTTCATGAAAAATGCATAAAAGGACCAAATTGCAAAAATTATAAAATTGGTCATACATGAGTGAAATAGTGAAAATTAGGGGCTGCTGTACTTAAGAAAATGATTCGGCTAGGCTTGAAATACAAGAAAGTTGAATGAAAATCATTTTACGAGCCTTGGGGAAAAAGTGTAATTATGTAAAAGTTTAGGGGTAAAATTGTAATTATGAGTCAATTTAATTAATGTGAGTATTAAACAAGTAAAATTTTTATTATAGATCATGAAAAACGAAGCCCGGACCGAAACCGAGGCAAGGATAAAGTGTTGGACTAAATCGAGCATCCACACACATTTTGAGTACCGAGGTAGGTTTGTATGAATTTAAGGCTTTATAAGTATTTTCATTAACTTACTTATTATGTTATTTATTGTAAATTATTCCCATGAGGTTGTTTAATAATGTTTAAATAATGAATTAATGAGAATAAGTAAAAAGAAAGTCCCAGTTGAAGTTTGGAATACTGAGGATGCCTAATTCACAACATGAGACAAGGAAAGCCCGTATAAGACCATGTCAAGACATGGCATCGACATTAAGGCAAGGAAATCATATAAGTCCATGTCAAGACATGGCATTGGTAAGATATTATAAGGCAAAGATCCCATGTAAGTCCAACCCAATGCATGGTATTGGTGAGTTCCTAAGGCAAAGATATCATGTAAGTCCATGTCAAGACATGACATTGACAAGTTTCATGAGGCAAGGATACCACGTAAGACCATGTCAAGACATGGCAATGGTAAGTTTCCAAAGGAAACACATAAGGAAGGTCTCATGTAAGACCATGTCTGGGACATGGCATCGACACCGAGTTAAGAGATCCCATGTAAGACCATATCTGGGATATGGCATCGGCATCATGAGGTGATCCCATGTAAGACCATGTCTGGGACACGGCATTGGCATCGAGAACCATGTTTGATGAGATTGAGCATCCTTCGTTATTGGGACTAATTCATAGGGCAAAAGAGTAAAGCATGAAAAAGGTACAAGAAAGTTAATCAAATAATGATATTAGCAAGTTAAGTTACTCAAAGTTGATTAAGAGCATTATTCAAGTTAAGAAGGATGAGGATTGAGTTTATGTTTGCATTAGCAAAATGTACTAATCTACGTGATTAAGTGATACAGGTACCATGATTATAATACAAGTATGAAATTATTATGTAACATGTGATGAGTAAGAACAAGTATGAGTAAGTAAGCCCAAGCATTTGAGACTTATATTGTTGTTGATGTGTGAGTTGAATGGACCAATGAATGGCTTATAAATATTTGATGATGATTAGCTATTGGCATGGCTAACTATGGATATGCTTTAGTATTATAAGTGTGTAAATGAGAATTAATACAAAGAAAACATGATAGAGTAAAGTTAGCAACAAAACAGTTTGGACAGCAACAGTTATATCACTTTGAAAATTCACCAAAAATGGTGGCAAATGAATTAGAAGTTTAATAAGATATGAAATTAAATCTTATTGAGTCTATTTTTCACAAAAGAAACAAAATAAGCAAAAGAATTTTATATGATGATTTATTTGGATTTTAGTGAGATCGGGTCAAAATGATTTCAGAATCCCCTATTATGACTTGAGAAATTTATTAAAAATTTTAAACAAATAATCAAGGGGTAAAATTTATATTCTTGAATTTATTAACGAGTCTATTTTCAAGACAAACAAACGAGAACATCATTCGAGTTCTGTACCATGAGAAAATTTATTTTTAGTTAAGAGGGGTCAGAATTGTCGGACAGCGAAATAGGGGAGACTTTAAAGAATAAACTGTACTAATTGGATGAACCAAAAATTCTGGAAATTTCATGGTAAGAATATATGTGAGTCTAGTTTCAAGAAAAATTAGCTGACCTTAATTTGGAATTCCTTAGCTTCGGATAAAAATAATTTAGTGAATGTAACTCGAGTAGACAGCTCAAGATGAATATAAGTGAATTGAGAAAGATTATGTAATAATGATGGCATTATCTTGACAACTCAAAATAAGGATTTTTAAAAGCATGGTGATGAATTGTTTATTATTTACATACATACTTACTAAGCTTTAGAGCTTACTCCCCTTCCTTTCTCCTATCATGTAGGGTTTTATACTAGCTCGGGTTGGAGATTGCCAGAGATGCTATCACACTATCAAGATATCATGTTAGGTATAAGTGAATGCAAAACCTTTTAAGTCTATGGCATGTATAGGGACTTAGTAATTTTGTATATGATCATTAGGAATTGACCGATTTTTATCAAGTTTCGTATTTTAATGGTAACGAGTTTTATGAAGTGAAAGTTTGTGCAAATGATGTTTAGTGATCCTTCATAGTGTGTTATTGTCATGTAATGGGTTGCTTGTGTTCGTATATGTGTGCTTATGTTTCAGGGTGGCTATTGGCATAGAGAATAACCTTCTAATTGTCCACATAGGTAGATGCACGGGCGTGTGTCTATGCCGTGTGCGTCACATGGTCAGCCCCATGGGTGTGTTAATAGGCCGTGTGTCCCCTGCAAGTTAGTGCTATAAGTCAGTGTCATCCACGGGCTAGCCACACGGGTGTGTGCCTAGGCCGTGTGACCCTTATGAGATTGCTGACGTCACAAACAGAATACTCATGTTTTTACACACGAGTGAGGACACGGGCGTGTCTAGGCCATGTGGAGCACACGGGCCAAGAACATGGGCGTGTGGCCCTGTTTTATGTCAAAAATTTCTAAGTGTTTAAAAGTTCTGGTTTGGTCCCTTAACATCCCAAGAATATGTAATCGGTCTCGTAAACCCATGATAGGGACTTTACGATTGTAAATGAAAAAGTTTTTAATTGGAACGGATTTTATAGCCCAAAGGTTTTATGTTCAAGCAAGTTAAGTCCGGTAATACCTCATACCCTATTCCGGTGTTGAATATGGGTAAGGGGTGTTACACTTCTAGTAACACGCCGGCTCCTGCGCAAGGGACCGCACCTGTAGAGAGTAGACCCGAGACTATGGGTCAAGGAGAAGAGGATCAAGAAGCCTTTCTCCAAATGATGAGTAATTGGTATGCGGAGTATGTATGAGCGAACCCTAATGCTCAACCTCCTCCACCCCCTCCTATACCTCAGCTAGTTCCTGTGGCTCCTCAAGGTGTAGATTTGGTGAGAATAACCAAACCCCTGGTAGATAAGATTCGGAAGCAACGGGTCGAGGAATTTAGAGCTAACATAGATGATGACCCCGAGAGAGCGGAATTCTGGCTTGAGAACTCAATAAGGGTATTCAACGAACTCTCCAGCACACCTGAGGAGAGCTTGAAATGCACCGTGTCATTGCTGAAGGACTATGCATATCGTTAGTGGAAAACGTTAACGTCGGTAGTTTCAAGGGAGAGAGTGACGTGGGACTTCTTTTTGGAAGAGTTCGGAAAGAAGTACATAAGTCAGAGATTTGTGGATCAGAAACGGAAAAAATTTCTTGAATTGAAGTAAGGCAAAATGACTGTGGCAGAATATGAGCGCGAGTTTGTTAGGCTCAGCAAGTATGCATAAGAGTGTGTGTCCATAGAAGCTATCTTGTGCAAGAGGTTTGAAGATGGGCTGAATGAGGATATTAGACTTCTAGTTGTGATCTTGGAATTGAAAGAATTTGTGGTGTTGGTTGATAGGGCATGTAAGGCTGATGAGCTGAATAAGGAAAAGAGAAAAGCCATAAGCGAGACCCGAGATGCAAGAAAGAGGCCAAAGAGTAAATCGTACCAAACTCAATCAAAGAGGTCCAAGGAAACAAACCCTCAGATGACTGCGTTAGTTGGATATTCACACCGAGATCAAGGTAATACGTACCTGGGCTCGAGGGTTCAAGCCACCTCGATGGCAAGCGTGGGCAATCCAAAGTCTAATAAACCGGAGTGTCCTTGTCCAAATTGCAGTAGGCAACACACTGGGGAGTGTTGGGGAAACAACTGAAATTGTTACAAGTGTGGTTCCTCCGATCATTTTATTCGGAATTGTCCTGAGAGGGATGAGAAGGAATGAAAGCAATAAATAAGATCAAGCAATCTGTCTTCGAGGGGTAGATCACAAAAGAACCTGGGAGGTGGGACTAGTAGTAGAGGTGCACCCAGAGACTCTACTGTGAGATTAGAGGGTTGAGCACCTGCAAGGACTTATGCCATTTGCGCTCGCGAAGAGGCATCATCTCCAGATGTGGTAACGGGTACATTTTCTCTTCATGATATCTTTGTTGTTACTTTGATTGATCCGGGGTCTACCCATTCTTACATTTGCATGAAATTGACATTTAGCATGAGTATGATTGTTGAGTCTACGGAATTTGTAGTAAAAGTGTCAAACCCGTTAGGCAAACATATGCTAGTTGACAAGGTGTGTAGGAATTGTCCTTTGACAATTAGAGGTCATTGTTTTCCGGCAAATCTCATGTTGTTGCTGTTTGATGAATTTGACCTGATTCTTAGTATGGATTGGTTGGCTTCTCATAATGTTTTAGTAAACTGTGGTAATAAGTTTATTGAATTGAGATGTGTAAATGGAGATGTCATTCGGGTTGAATTAGGTAAATCGAATAGTTTGCCTGTAATGATTTCATCTATGGTAGTTGAAAAATACTTGAGAAAAAGGGTATGAGTCCTATCTCACCTTTGTGCTGAATACTCGAGAGTCAAAGGTAAAGATTGAACCAGTGCCAGTGGTATACGAGTATCTAGATGTGCTCCCGGAAAAGTTACGTGGATTGCCTCAAGTTAGAGAGGTCAAGTTTGGGATTGAGTTAGTTCCGGGTACAGCACCTATTCCGGTTGCTTTGTATAGGATGGCACCATTGGAGTTGAAAGAATTAAAGGTTTAGTTGCAAGAATTGACGGATAAGGGTTTTGCAAGACTGAGTTATTTACGGTGGGGTGCTCCTGTACTTTTTGTGAAGAAGAAAGATGGGTCGATGAGATTGTGCATAGATTACAGACAGCTCAACAAGGTGACAGTGAAGAATAAGTATCCTTTGCCAAGGATAGATGATTTATTTGACCAATTGAAGAGAGCTATGGTGTACTATAAGATAGACCTAAGGTCTGGTTATTACTAGTTGAGGGTTGAGGAGCAAGATGTGCCGAAAACTGCATTTCGGACGAGGTATGACCATTATGAGTTTCTCGTCATGCCATTTGGCTTAACGAATGCTCCTGCAATTTTTATGGATTTAATAAACCGTATCTTCAGATTGTATTTGGATAAATTTGTGGTTGTTTTTATCGATGACATATTAATTTATTCCCGAGATGAGAGTGAGCATGCAGAGCACCTGAGAATTGTTTTGCAGACATTAAGAGACAAGCAATTGTATGCTAAATTCAGCAAGAGTGAGTTTTGGCTCCGAGAGGTCAAATTTTTAGGACACATTGTGTCGGGTGATGGCATTAAAGTTGATCCAAATAAGATCTCGGCTATTGTAGAGTGGAAAGCGCCGAGGAACGTGTTAGAGATTAGAAGCTTTTTGGGTTTAGCGGGGTACTATAGATGGTTTGTCAAAGGGTTCTCCATGATTGCTACCCCGATGACGAAACTGTTACACAAAGATGTTAAGTTTGAATGAAATGAGAGATGCCAACAGAGTTTTGAGAGATTGAAAGCATTGTTGATTGAGGCGCCAATTTTAGTACAACCTGAGTCGGGGAAATAGTTTGTGGTCTACAGTGATACGTCATTAAATGGTCTTGGTTGTATGTTGATGCAAGAGGGTAAGGTAGTAGCTTACGCCTCGAGACAACTAAAACCGCATGAGAAGAATTATCCGACTCATGATTTAGAGTTGGCTGCGATCATCTTCACTTTGAAGATTTGGCATCATTATTTATATGGTGAGAAGTGTCGAATCTTCTCTGATCATAAGAGTTTGAAGTACTTGATGGACCAAAAGGATTTGAATTTGCAACAACAGCGGTGGCTCGAGTTATTGAAGGATTATGAGTTAGTAATTGATTACTGTCCGGGGAAAGTGAACGTGGTTGCGGATGCCTTGAGCAGAAAATCCCTGTATGCTTTGAGAGCTATGAGTACGAGCTTAGCGTTGTTTGATGATGGTGTTATGTCGGCCGAGTTGAGGGCTAGACCATTATTTATTCAGCAGATATGTGAAGCTCAAAAGAATGATAGTGAGATGCAAGCTAAGAGAGCTCAGTGCGAATTGGGAAATGACTCTGATTTTCGGGTGAGTTCAAATGGTTGTTTGATGTTTCATGACAGGGTTTGTGTACCTAAGGATGATGAGTTGCTCCGGAAGATTTTACAAGAAGTTGACAGTGATTGCTTGTCAGTACATCTGGGCAGTATGAAAATGTACAATGATTTGAAGAAATTGTATTGGTGGCTGGGTATGAAAAGATACATCTCTGAGTTTGTTATAAAATGTTTGATCTGTCAACAAGTGAAAGTTGAGCATCAAGTACCTTCGGGATTGCTTTAGCCTGTGATGGTTCCCGAGTGGAAATGGGATCGAATCACCATGGATTTTGTTACGAGGCTACCTATGACTCCGAGAAAGAAAGATGATGTATTGGTTATTGTGGATAGATTAATGAAGTCAACTCACTTTACATTGGCGCGTGTGGATTATTCACTTGATAAGTTGGCCGAGTTGTATATTGCTGAAGTGGTGAGATTGCATGGGGTGCCTATATCTATTATCACAGATAGAGATCCGAGATTTACTTCGAGGTTTTGGAAGAAGTTGCAAAAAGCCTTGGGTACAAAATTGAATTTTAGTATATCGTTTCATCCTCAAACCGATGGCCAATCTGAAAGAGTGATTCAAGTTCTTGAAGATATACTCTGATGCTGTGTGTTAGAGTTCGAAGGTAGTTGGGAAAAATATCTACCTTTGGTTGAGTTTGCCTATAACAATAGTTATCAATCAAGTATACAGATGGCACCGTACGAAGCTTTATATGGTCACAATTAGTACAAGTATGTACGGAAATCATATGAGGATTGAATCTATGAAATTGTAAGTTCAAGATCATTATGTGGATGAATACATGTTAACTTTGTGATTAAATGGTTTTGTAGTACATTATGTTTATATCACTTGAATGATGAATGAATGGTAAGTTTTACTTATTAACTATACGAGCTTACTAAGCTTTATAGCTTACTCTGTTTACTTTTCCGTGTTTTATAGTGTTATCGAAGCTTGCTCGGATTTGGGAGTCGTCGGAGATCTCATCACACTATCAAGCTATCACTTTGGTAATTTTGAACTTATGTATTTGGTTATATGGCATGTATAAGAATTATGGTTATTCTGGTATATAGTTTGGTAATGGATTTAGCTTTTTGATTTGGCTTGTAAACGACGAATGCTTGGTTATGTTTATAGCCATGTAATTTGGCTTATTTTGGTATGCTTGGTGATGTATATATATGTGCAAATGGACTTTTGATATGTTGTGTATAAATGCTATATAGATGCTTAATGTGAATTGGTGTTTAGAGTTCCAAATCGTTGAAGTTTGAGATTGGTATGCTTGTGGCTTTAGGTAAAGTGATGCATATTTGAAAGTGATCATTTAGGTGAAATTGTGAATGTGAAATTGGTATGTTTTGTGTAGGCAAGTCATGATGCTATGAGAATTATAGTTCTTGTTATGGAAATAGCATGAATTAGACTTGATTGAGATTAGTTAGAATGCCTATTTATGCCATGTTACATGTCATTTGGTTTGTGTAGGTGAATGAAAGTTTGAGTGAGAAAGATGGCTTGGTAAATAGCCTATTTTTGTCCACACGGGTAGAGATACGGGCATGTGTCCCAGCCGTGTGTTACACACGATCAAGTGACACGGCTGTGTGTCCCCTGGTGTTTAATTAGAAATCAAGTCAATATGCTCCACACGGCCCATCACATGAGCGTGTGACTTGGCCGTGTGGCATAAGTCAGTATACCCTATAGTTTTGGCACAGCCTAGCACACGGCTTGGCACACGGGCTTGTGTGGCCATTTTGAAGGGCACACGGGCTAGTCACACGGGCGTGTGTGTTGGCCGTGTGACCCAAGTCAGAGAGTTACATGGGGTCAGACACTGGTTGGGACACGACCATGTGATCCCATTTCGAATGTCCACACGGCCTGTGACATGGGCGTGTCTCACACGGCCAAGCCACACGGGCGTGTGTCCCCTGTATTTTGTAATTTTTTTTAAGATTTCCAAAAATTTCTTGAGTTATCAGTTTAGTCTTGAACCACTTCTAATGCATGATTTGGGCCTTGTAGGCTCGTATTAGGTACAATGTGATTGATTGTGAATGACATTTATTTGGATTTGGAAAATGTATGTTTAATTGTGTATTAAGTTTAGTATTGCTTCATAATCCTAGTTCGGCGATGAATACGGGTTAGGGGTGTTACATGTATTTCTTCATATTGCATTATATGCACCTAGATAATCTGCTACTAAGAAATCAACTATCTCTGTAACTCTATGCTTTTAATCACCTAATACCACTGAAAGGGTAATAGATCCCTAAACTGTTATTGGCTAGTTGGCAAAACAGTATACTGAACTAGCTTTTGTCAAGGTTGTATCCTTAAAATCCATCTTATGGAATACTTTGGCTGTCAAACTGTCTACCAAGCTCCTAGTGTCTATCAAGATCTTGTTAACTTAGAAAGATGATATTATGGTTGGAATGATAAAAGGATTATCCCTTTTTGTATCTAGGACTTCCCACTCATCTACTTCAGAAAATCTTAAGCTCCAAGGAGAAGACCTGGGCATTTTGATTGATGTAGAAACAAAGAAAATACTCTGTCGGTGGGCTTTTCATTTGGAGCTCGAAGTGTCCCACTCATTATTTCCACCAATCAAGATGTCAATAATTCTGTGTACTGGCCATATTCCTTTGTCCTTAGGTCAATTTTCAAAAGGCTCCACTTCTTGATCATTTCCTCTATTTTGCAGGTAGGCATCCTAGACCACATATTGTTGTAGTTAGCCTTTTTGAATGACATCCTGTATGGCATCTTTAAGCTGGACACATCGATCCATAGTATGACCTCTGACATTATGATAACGAAAATGAAAGGGTGACTCATCTCGGTGAGGGTTGAAGGCATAGCTTGAAGATTTGGTAGAATCTCTTGGTACTCGACTTGATCAAATATGATAGCTTGAGAAGAATTGAGTTGTTGGCATGTGTGGTTACGATTATATGAGACCTGCTCTTGTTGGTGCTGGTTAGGGTGACTGTTCCTCACTGGTCCTGAGTGTCATAGGGGCCCTATAGTATTAACCACGCACCTACCCCCTTATTGTGGAGGATTATACTGTTGAAACCGCTCAACACATATTAGGGGGTGAGCCTTCTGCTAAGGCTAGTACTAATATGCTGGTGCCTGATACTGTCGTAGAGGAGAAGATCGTTTGGATCCTTGGGTTGCTTATGTTAACGACTTGATTTAATTTATGACCATCTGATCATCCTCCATGAAACAATAAACAACTTCATATAGATGAGATAGCTTCTCTAAAGGGTTACCAATGATTTAGAATCGGAGAAATTTATGGGTAATCCTAGCCAAGAAAGCTTGAATGGCTAGAGCATCAAAAACACCTTTTGTTATCATGGTTATAGTATTAAATTTCTTAATAAAATCATAGAGGGTTCAATCTCTTTCATCCAGATAGACATAAGATGCACTCGAGACTACTAGGGGGTTTAGTTAACTAAAAACCTACTCATGAATAACTCGACTAATTGATGAAAATTATTAATAGATCCTTAGGGAAGCGATAAATACCATTGTCTGGTAGTGGTAGAAAGGGTTATAGAAAAAGTTGTTCACTTTACAACGTCTGAAGCACTAAGAATGTTCATGTGGTTGTTGTAATAAGCCAACTGGTCCTCCGGATCGCCTGCACCAGTGTAGGACTATCATGCCCCATTTCTTTTTAGTTATCATTAGTTTTTAAACATGATCGAGTGCTAGCCTAGTGGTTAGGAACAAGTGAAGCTATCCTAGTGACCCAAGTTCGAGTCTCCACTCATGCATTTTATTTTTTAATTTCGGAAGCCCTTGATCAATCCCCTTTGTCGCCTAAAACACTTGCCATGCTCAGGAGATTCTTTCCTCCCTTTTCTTCCTCCTTCATTCTTTACTCCCCTTTTCACTCCTTATGTTCCCCATTTTTCCTTTTCTTTTTCCTTGTTTCATCCCGTTCCATTTTTCCTCCACTTTGACTTATGCTTGCCGTCCTCAATAGCTAAGGAAAATAATTCACTTTATTTCTTTTTCATGTTTGCTCTCCTCTCTTTCTTTTTGTCTCCTCGTCCACTTGTGCCACTGCCTTTCACTTTTTGCCACCACTTTAACCACATTTAAGCTACCATTGCCCCACTTCAACCATCTTTTCACCGCTGCCTCTTCCCTTTCTTCATTCCTTCACCACTGCATCACCGCCACTTCCACTGCCACCGCCACTCATTTTTCTTCCTTTTTCCTTCTCTCTTCTTTCTTATGCCTTTATTTTTCACCTCTAATCAAGTCTTCGTTGAATCGTAAATTTTCCAATCTAGCCAGTAAAACGGTTCAATCCGAATCACTCAAATTTGTACTAACAAAAAAGGATTATTGGATGTCCATCTGAAAGAATAATAAAGTCGAGGCGAGGTTTAGATAAATCTAAGGAGTAGGATTGTGAATGAGTAGACTTTGTATCGTGGAACATCCATTCAAGATGTGAGTTTTAATAAATTAAAATTATGGATTTTTTGGTCCATAAAGATTATATATATGTTTACAAATAATCGTTTACATATTTACCACACTTATGACTAAATGAGTACATAAAGTATTCATGGTGAATAATAAATCTTTTATTAAGGATTTTCTACAAGTAAGTACCTTGATCTAAGAAACCTGTACTATAAAAAATGTCTGTAATGTTATTGTATGATTCGATAATGTTTCATATGTATTATGATGCTAAAGCATGCCACTAATATGATATTGATATTGAAAGCATGACGAATCATGTTCATTGAGACTGATAAGTATGATTGCATGTTTAAGAGCTGTCATTGATTCTATTAAAAATCGATTTCATGATAAAATCATGATTACTAATACTAAAATATTGAACACAGAATAATTCATGCCTACTATTTCTGCCACTAATTGCATGTTTTAATCATGCCTACTGTGCTACCATGTTATTGTTAAAAATTGTCATACTTCATTAGGGTTGGGACGATTGTGTAAGGAGGAAGTACTGACAGCTTGTTTTCAATACTGGTGGCTGGTCTTGTTGAAAAAAAATATGGTTTGAATTTTTTTCTTGCATAACGAAAAATTAAAAATTTAAAAATTGACTCGATTTTTGATATTTATAGTAATAAACCTTAGACCAAAACTGTGCCTGTGTTTTCGGATAAGCGGATCCTTAATTTTTTTTGGCTTGTAACCAAACGATCTTCTCCGCTATTCTCATACCACGAACTGCTTCGAGTGTGTGCTTGAACCAATTGAATCAAAACACACAAAACTAGAAAAGGTTTGTAAATAGTTCTATTCGTGCCATCTATTTATAGGAAGGAAAGATAGAACCCTAGTTGAGTTGTTGTAGTTTATTTCAAATAGAAAAACAACTTTCTACTTAGAGTAGGAGAGGGGTGGATGGCACACCCTAGTATTCCTACAAGGGTTGCCGCCCCCTTCATGTTACATGATAGGTTTTGGGCCTTTCTCACATCGCATCTAATTACGATTACTTCCTAGGCCTTTTTTGCCCTAATACTCTGTAATGTGATCTATCCCATTTCAATTTTTTATTTCCCAAATTTTTTTTTTAATATTTATATTGTAACACCCCTAACCCATATTCGCTGCTGGATTAGGGTTAACGACGTTACCGGACATATTGGAAACTTTTACAGACATTGCATATTACAAATCATCAATCACATTAAAGTGTCCCTTTTATAGGTCAATGATACCTAAATCATGCTTTAAAATAGGGTCGAGACTAAACCAAAAACATACTAGAATTCTCAGAAATTTGAAACTTTTCTAAGTTATAGAGACCACATGCCCGTGTGGGCAGGCTGTGTGACTCTCATAGCTACGAGACACACTCATGTGCCTTGGCCGTGCCAAAACAGAGCATGCATACTGATTTATCCAGACAGCCACCAGACACGCCAGTGTGCCATGGTCGTGTATAATTATACTAGCTACTGACTTACTCACACGGCCACCAGGCACGCCCATGTGCCATAGCCGTGTAGAACTAGGCCAGCTACTGATTTATTCACACGGCCACCAGGCACGCCCGTGTGCTATGGCCGTGTTGGCAAAACAGGCCACTTGCAAGGCCAAAAATGCCACCCAAACAAGGGTCAACCCTACAAGCAAATTACCAATTCATTTCATGCACAATTGATATCCAAAGACATGTCAAATTAATCATCACTTCTTCACATCCATATCTCGCCTCTAATTATACCAATTTGCACAACTAAAACACCTATACATATAAGCATGATTCATCTATTTCTACCTTTCATATAATCCTTCCTTTGCTCAACCATACTTACTCATAATGCATTCATATACTTACCATAGCCTTGACCATTTCATTAGCTATCTAGCCATACCAAAACATGCATCATATTTCATATTTGCTCATGCATATTACCAACACTTATCTAGCCACGTCTCCTGGCTATTTATATACATTTCAAACATAATCCAAAATGACTAGCCTATACATGCCATATCTAGCTATGTACATATTTCAAAGGTACCAAAACAAGTTGAGTAGTGTGATGACGATCCTCGACGGTTCCCGAGCCTTCAGTAGCTTTGACTATCTATAAAACAGAGCAAACACACACAGAGTAAGCTTTCAAAAGCTTAGTAAGCCATATACAAATAAGTTTAGCATAAAATGCATATAGCCAAATTGAAACAATGGCATTATTGATTCTCATAGCAATTTCATTACATAAATTCCTTGGCTCATTTGCTTAGCCATATCTTACCAAATTCTTCAACTTAAATATCACATATACACATAACTCATTCAAGCATATTTCCACATATCATCTCATCATTCCATGGCACATATTCATCTTAGTAAGTTCATATAGATACTTACCTTTATTATACACTTAGTGTACATATCAAACGTATCTGAAATGGATATACAAATCACACAGTCGTTCGTATCTTGGATTTGCCCATTGAACCATTTAGAATCTAATAGGATACCCAGAATGCTCTGAATAATCGTACAATGCCAACATCCCAGACGTGGTCTTACATGTAATCAGATATCGATGCCACTGTCCTAGACAGGGTCTTACACGAATCAATACGATGCCAATGACCCAGACATGGCCTTAATCGTAAATCTCATATCGATGCCAACGTCCCAGACATGGTCTTACATGATATCATATAGCGGACAACTATGTCATGACATATACTATCCTATCTATTCCTAGGTTTAAACAGGACTTATCGAACACTAATAACTTGTTGATATAAGCACAAACCGAATTTCATATACAATCCATCTCATTGGATTTTCATAGTAAGTTACATTTCACATAAGCACAAATAATTCAATCCAAGTACATTTCTTTGTATATCGACTTACCTCGGATTCGGATATTCGTTCGGACTTAGTTATTCGACTACCTTCGCTTTCCCGGGATCTAAGTCCGTTTTCTTCGGTTCTTGATCTATACATATTCAAATTTAACCCTTTTATTTACTAACATATTCATTTCAATCCAAAAACACACATTTAGAGCTATTTACAACTTAGCCCTCACATTTGCACATTTTATCAATTTAGTCTATTTTTCTCAAAACATCAAATATACAAAGTCATCATATACCCATGTTTAGCCGAATGCTCATGTATCTCATACAAGTCCAAACTTTTCATCAAATTCACAATTTAATCCCTCAAAATACTATTTTCACAATTTAGCCCTAATTAGCTAAATTCATCAAAAATTTAAGAACAAAACATGTTCATTTAACACATATCTTTCATTTAACACCTAAACTCATCACAAAGCTCACCATTTTATCAATGTCACATCTCATAAACATCATCAATTCTTTAAATTACAACATGGGCTTGATAATAGACTAAGCGACAATCTCAAAAACATAAAAATCATCAAAAACCAAAGTCAAAACATACCTTAATTAAGCCATCAAATGACCGAACCCTAACTTGTTTATTTTCTTTCTTTTTCTTCAAACTTTCGGCTAGAAGAATGGATGAACAATGTCTATTTTTGAACATTTATTTCTATTACAACTACTCACAATTCCATCTATTTTATGCATTTATGGCACACATTCATTCTTTGCATTCAAGTCCTAATTAGGTGTTTTCATGCTAACAACTTTCACAAAATTTGTTTCTCATCTCCCTAACATTCAATTTCTTCCGTAAAAACTCAGCTAACAACATAACCATTCTCATGGCAATCCCTATACTTTCAACCATATCACAAATTAGTCCTCTCATTAGCTAGATTAAGCTTTGAGGACACGAAAAGTACAAAAATTATCAAATAACACCACCAAAATCACTTACTTGTAGAGAAGATGAGTTGCTAAAATTTTCAAGCTTTCAAAACCCCTCTAAGCATGAAATTTTCGGTGGAGATGAAGAGTGAATAGTGAAAGATGAAAGTTTTTCTTTTTACCATATTTTATTCATATTTTCTCACCTAATTCACCCAATTTTGACCAAAAATTAAATGCTCTTGTCTCTCTATACCATATGGCCGGCCAACACCCCTATATTGGCTAATTTCACTTTAAAGACCTCCATTTTAACATTCTATAGCTATTATGTAATATCCCGAAATTGGGCCTAGTAGGATTGGGCCTTGGGCTTTAGGAAAATTTGAATATCATCTTGTTACTTGTGTTAGCTCGGGTATGATTTTTATTGTGGGCTTAGTATAGTTTTGTGAAGGTTTGGATTTAGTTACGAAGTTAGAATAATTTTTAAGTTGAAGAAATTAGTGAAGTGGATTAAGTGAACTTGACACTTAAGTTAATTTAAGTGTTAAATTTAGCGGTTACCAAAAATTAAATGCTCTTGTCTCTCTATACCATATGGCCGGCCAACACCCCTATATTGGCCTAATTTCACTTTAAAGACCTCCATTTTAACATTCTATAGCTATTATGTAATATCCCAAAATTGGGCCTAGTAGGATTGGGCCTTGGGCTTTAGGAAAATTTGAATATCATCTTGTTACTTGTGTTAGCTCGGGTATGATTTTTATTGTGGGCTTAGTATATTTTTGTGAAGGTTTGGATTTAGTTACGAAGTTAGAATAATTTTTAAGTTGAAGAAATTAGTGAAGTGGATTAAGTGAACTTGACACTTTGTGTGATCGAAAGAACTACTTCTAAATACTTTATTTCATAAAAATTGTTTGCGGTTAATAAGTGGAACAAAATTCTGATGCATAAAATTCTTAATCAGATTAAATCGCGACGTTAGAAATGAGTTCTAGGGGACGTGGTCGTCGTAGACGTAGTAGAGGTAGAATGGCAGTATCGGAACAGGTAGGGTCTGGCCATGGGTCAGAAAATGAAGTACCGCTGCCAGCAGTGGACGCGGAGGATCAAGATCAGACAGGAGGCGATGACGCAGTATCGCGGGCCATGTTGCGAGTGCTCGAGTGAGTGGCAGGAGCTAGTGTAGGAAGCGGAGCTCGAAAGTCAGTGTCGGAACGACTCAGGTTGAACGGGGCTGAAGTTTTTAGAGGAATATCTGGAGTAGCTCCGAATGTGGCAGAGTATTGGATTGAAGCAGTCGAAAGAATAATGAACGATTTGGACTGTACCGATGAGGAAAAGCTGAAAGGTGCTGTTTCGTTGCTCCAGGAAGAAGCTTATCGATGGTGGCTCACTGTCAGACAAGATGTCCCGACAGATCGATTGGATTGGGATTATTTTAAGGTTAAATTTGAAGGAAAGTACGTTGGAGCCAGTTACTTGGAGTCGCAAAGAAAGGCGTTTCTCAACTTGGTGCAAGGAAGTAAGTCGGTAGCAGAGTACGAAGCGGAATTTGTGCGGTTAAGTCAGTACGCCAAAGGGATTGTGACCACTGATTATGAAAGGTGTGTCCGGTTCGAAGACGGGTTACGAGATGAGTTGCGAATGTTGATTGCTCCGCAAAGAGAAAGGGACTTTGCTGTTCTAGTGGAGAAAGCTCGGATCGCTGAAGAAGTTAAGAGGACTGTAAGGGAGAACCGAGAAAAGGATAGGAATTGGAACAAGAGGAGTTTTGGCCCAGCAAAATCACCGGAAGACTTTCAGAAAAGACCTAGGGTCGAGAATTTTGTGCTTGCACCTGTACCAGTTGCTGAGAATCGGAATCGTTTATGTGCTCAGTGTGGGAGAACTCACATAGGAGAATGTTGGGGTAATAGTAAGGAATGTTTCCGGTGTGGATCCAAGGCTCATTTGGTTAAGAATTGTCCTCAGACAATGAAGGTTCGTGGTCCAAACCATGGAGGAAATGGTTCTAGCCGAGGTCGTGGAACACCCAGTAGAGGTGCTGAAGGATCGGATGTGGGACAACCAAGGATGTGATAGCGGGTAAGTTCCTTGTTTTGCTTTAGAGATAGCTCATTCTTGTGTTGCTAGTGAAGTGCTTGAAACCTTGGATATGAACTTAGGAACTGTGCCTAGAAGGTAAGATAGTTTTATTAAGATCAGAGTGCGCAGAATA
Source organism: Gossypium australe (assembly GCA_005393395.2). NCBI lineage: Eukaryota > Viridiplantae > Streptophyta > Magnoliopsida > Malvales > Malvaceae > Gossypium > Gossypium australe. The sequence goes on from CM016616.1 coordinate 123,462,525, forward strand.
AGCGTAGTGTGATGAGTAGGATTGCACGACTGTTAGTTAGTTTCAAATTTCGAGGACAAAATTTCTTTAAGGAGGGTAGAACTGTAATATCCCGAAATTGGGCCTAGTAGGATTGGGCCTTGGGCTTTAGGAAAATTTGAATATCATCTTGTTACTTGTGTTAGCTCGGGTATGATTTTTATTGTGGGCTTAGTATAGTTTTGTGAAGGTTTGGATTTAGTTACGAAGTTAGAATAATTTTTAAGTTGAAGAAATTAGTGAAATGGATTAAGTGAACTTGACACTTAAGTTAATTTAAGTGTTAAATTTAGCACATGAGGAGCTAGTGGCAAGATGGTTAGGACGCAGGAAGAGTTGCTTGAGGGAAGTGGTTCGAGTTGCTTGGAGAGCATTTTGAAGACTTTATTTTTTATGTATCCTAGCATTAATGGACGGTCAAGCTTTACATATGGAAGGTTGGACTTTCAATTTTTATGGCAAGTTGAATATTAGTTTAGGAAAGCTTGTATTTTGGGATAAGAATCTTAAGATAATGGTATGATGAGGGGACAAAAGGCATGGATTATGGAGAGTGTTTTGGAAACTATTCTAAGGCCATTAGTCCATGAATGTGGACGGCATGTGTGGCTAGGGGGTTGGTCGAATTTTTGGTTAGCTTTTGGTATGGTTTGGTGCTAGTTTTGGTAGAATTAGTGCTAGTTGAGCACATCTTTCTTTTGGGTCATTTTTGTGTTTCTCTCTAATTTGTTTTCTCCTCTTAGCCGAATGTATTTTGGTCATAAGGTAAACCTTTTTTTCTTTCTTTTCTTTTTGGCCATTTGAGTTTTGACCATTTTGTTTTTAATTGTTCTTTCTCCCCTCAAGTCCATTCCTTCTTTCTTTCCTTTTTGTGACCGAAACTACAAAACCATCAAAAGACCATTTCTTCTCTTTTTCCCTTATTGCTGAATGCACTTGGACTCAAAGTTCTTCCTTGATTCATCTTCTATTCTTGAGAACCCGAAACCCAAACTCCTCATTTCTATTCATCTTTTCCTCTTTGCTTTCCACAAGAGACTTTCAACATTATTCTCTCCCTAATTCTTCACCAAGGCCGAATGTTTGGGCATTTGTTGCAAGGTTCTAACAATTCATAGGAATTTATTTTTCTAGACTCTTCGGGACTTTGGAAGCAATCGTTCTAAGCCTCAATTCTTTGAGGTAAGTCAATAGGTAAGACTTGGTATTTCAAACGATAACCTTTCGGGATTTGATGGTATGGCCGAATGGTTTTGCTTATAGTTTTGTGGTTTGGCTGAATGTTCATAGTGCCATAAAAAGGTGTTCTTTTGTGTGTAGCTAAAGGAAGGGAACTCAGAGTGTGATTCGGGATTTGGTAGGAGACCAAATCGGCATTTAGGAGAAGGAAGAACCACGTTTCGATGTTAGATTCGAGTAGTTCGGGATTTCACTAATAGGCAGGTGTGTTGTTAGCCTGCCATTTTTCGGGTATTTGTGTTATATCTATATGTGTTAAATATGTGCTAACTAGTGCAATGGAAATTGTGATATGGATACCCTCAAGGGGTATGTCGATAATCCGGTAAGTACCAAATCTGATCAAATGTGATTACTATTATGAATATGTGATAATATGCTTGATGAACATGCTCATGCATTATTATATTATGTCATTATGGAATGTTGCATGTTCATGGGTTGGGATATGATATGAAAGAAGGTACGGGTGTACTTCGAGTACGTGGTTTGATGTTAGCCTTGAGCTACATCGTGGATTGACGTTGACTAAGGTCACGTTGTGGATTAATTGCGATTTAGTTCGCGTGGCTTGATGACTGGCGTGTGCCTCATCATGGTTGATATTGGCTATGTGCCATATCGTGGTTGATGAGTGACTATGTGTCCCATCGTGGTTTTGGTGTTAGCTACGGCTACATCGTGGATTGGCGCTGACTGAGGTCGCGTTGTGGATTATTGTGCTTAATTGCACGTGGACGGCATTGATTGCCTTTTGGAGTAAAAAGGAGAGGGTGATTTGATAATCCTCTGGTGTGTGGTGGCTGGATACGGGGGTGTGTAGAGGATGAACCCTAGGTTGGGTTGGGTGCATTTTGCATAATTTTAATGTATATGTGGATTAATTAGAAATGGGCCAAGCCCAGTATATGAATGTGGATCAGTGTGGAAATGGGTTAAGCCCGATATGTGGAATTATGCGGTTAATTACCCTGTTACATGTTAAGTGATATGAATACGGGGCAAGCCCAGAATGTGTAATTATGTGAATATGATATCTTATTATCTGATATATGGGTTAATATGTGGTTAACATGTGGGTGGAAATCAGTGGATTAACTATGCACTGAGTCTGTTTATTTTTACCAACATTTCAGGTAATGCATAAAGCTTGGACCGGGTTGGAGTGGATACGAGGTGGCCCATGCAGAAGTTATTTTCCATATTTTATATATTTTATAATTTCAGAATTTGGGAATATTTGGTTATTGTAAAAAGGGCCATTTTAAGTATTTAAGGATTTTTATTATGTTTTAAGTTGGATTGTCGATTATATTATTATTATTTGAAAATGTTTTATTTTAAACAACTCAATTTTATTTGGAACTTAAATTACACAATGTCTTAGTAAAGAAAAAAACAAATTTTTATGTTTTTAACTTTAAGTCAAAAGTTTTTCAAACGTTTTTCCGTAGTGGCATTTCAAATTTGGTCATAGCAAATGGGCCGGGTTTGGGGTGTTACATATTAGGTACCTCAACCTTGTAAAATAGAACTTTTGCACTTTATGCAATTTAGTCCATTTTCACAATTACACATACAATTGTTAAAATTAAAGCACCTAAAATTTTCATGCATCTATATAATCATGCTACAACACATGAAATAATATGAAAATAATTTTCCTCAACCCCGGGTTACTGGTCTCGAAACCACTGTTCCAAAAGCCCCAAAATCGAGTTGTTACAACTCTCCCCTCATTTAGAGATTTTCGCCTTCGAAAATCTTACCGGTAAAAAATGTTGGATATTGCTCTCTCATGGCTTCTTCCGGTTCCCACGTAGCCTCTTCTACACAGTATTTTTGCCATAACGCTTTTACTAAGGTTATATCCTTATTCCTCAACTGTTTCACCTCTAGAGACAGAATCTTAATCGGCTCCTCCTCATATGTCATATCCAGTCGTATCTCAATTTCTGCTGAAGGAATAACATGTGAAGGATCGGAGCGGTAACGCCTTAACATCGATACATGGAACACATTGTGTATTTTCTCTAACTCTACCGGCAAAGCCAACGGTATGCCATTGGCCCAATTTTTTCGGTAATCTCAAACGGCCCTATGAATCACGGATTCAATTTCCCCTTTCGACAAAATCTCAATATTTTCTTCCACGGGGACACTTTCAGAAATACTTTGTCGCCTGATAAACCGTAATATATACATATTTTAATCCCACATTTAGCATACTTTTGGATGATTTATCCCCTGAATTGTGGAATTTGGTGCTCCTAATCCTTCAATTTCATGTTTTATACTTAGGAGAGCACCAGAGGATAAAAAGAACGAGAAACGGGCCAAAAACGGAGAAAATGGGCCAAAGTATGAAATCGACACGGCCTGGCCACGATTCACACGGGCGTGTGCCACGGGCGTGTCCCTGACATGACCTGTTTGAATTCCACTCAGATTAGGATACTTAGGGGCAAAGAAAGATATTCCGAAAGCCTATATAAACCCCCTAAATATGACATAAAAGGAGGCAGTTCAGGTAGGCCAAGGAGCCAAGCCAGAGAGGCCAGAATTTTGGCATTTACTCGAAGAAAGCCAGTTGATTCATCTCAAGAAGTAGAAGTTATACTCAAGACGGAGGATCTTCCCTTCAAATTCCTTCAGGGGGTTTTAGGGATTTTCTTATGTTTTGTTTTATATTTTCTTCTGAGATGTATTTTTTTATCATTATGAACTAAACCCTGTAATATCCCAAATTATGGCTTATGCATAATTGCTTAATTGAATGTGAAAGCATGCTTACGTGTGTTGTGAATGTGTTCTATGAATTTTTGTGAACCTTAGTGTGTAGTCAAGTGCCTTAGAAATTATTAGATTTTAATTTTAAAAGAGGGAGCTGAGCCTGAGAGGCCTTAAGAAAATAAATAGGGGAAATATGTCACACAATTGGGCTTGGTAAAGTGGTTACAAGGCACCACTTAGGGCCTAGTAGTTGACGCCACAAGCAAGGGAAAAGGGGCCTAGGTTCGAGTCACAAGGGGAGCAATAAGGGAATTTTTATTTTTCAGCAGATATGAGCAGCAAGGGACGGCACCAAGGCTATATTATAGGAGTTTAAATCCTTTTATTTTTAAGAGATAAAAGGGGTGATAAAATAATTAAGATAGGGATAAATAAAGGATTATTTCTTTTTATTTTATTAATTTTAGATGAGGTGATAAGAGGAGAAAAATGAGGTACTTGATGAGGGAGCATGTGATGGCCGGCCAAGGGACTCTCTTGGTGTATTTTCGGCCAAAAGGAGGAGTGTGAGGCCAATTGTTCTTTTAATCTCTTTTGCCGAATTCCTTAGCCAACCTTCTCTTTTCTCTTAAAATTTTGTCAAGCCAAGAACTTAAGAAATCATTGCCGAATTCTTCATCTTTCTCTTCTTACCTTTTTGTTCCATTCTACTTAGGCCGAATCTCTCCCTCCCAAAGGTTCATCTTTGTCGAAATTCTTAGATCAAAATACTTTAGTTGCCGAACCTTTGTAAGTTTCATCTCTTTTATTTCTCAAGTGCTAAGGCCGAACATCTCTGTGGTTAAGCAAGGGTGCCGTCGACTGTAGTATTAAGGTAAGACCATATGTTATCTGATTTCCATCCCTTTTTCTTGTGGACTTGTCGAAACTTAGGGACTAATTCCTATTATTGATCTTGGCCGAACCTTGGAAGGAGGCTTCGGGAGTTAGGTGCTGTCGACTGCAAAGAAGAATCTTTCGGGATTTTAAAGAGCTAAGGTAAGCTATAAGGTAATATTCGGCCATAGTCCTATTTTGGTACTTAGATCTATTTCTTACTTCGTTTAAAAGCCGAAAACTAACCAAGTAGAATGATCTAGCATTGGCCGATTGAAGGAAGGAATAACACAAAGTTTTCGGGATTTGATTTATAGTCCAATCGGCAACAAGGTAAGTTTTGGTGCGATAATCCTTCGGGATTTGGTCTTATAGCCGAATAGGCTTTTTGCTAATATGCTTAGTGTTGGCCGATATAGGAGCTAAAGGATCTAAGGCATTAGATCGGGCTTTTCGGGATTTAAGTGAACCGCTAAGTATATCAGGTGTGTACCCCACCCTAAGCCCTAATAGTTTTATGGTATCGTTTATATGCATGTGATAATATGAATGTGGAAATTATGGCTAAGTAATATACAATGGTACAAAGTACTCAGGTACGTTTTCCTACTCCTACTATGAGTATGATAAATATCTGTTATGGCACATAAGTGCAGTTATAAGAATGTGAATGAAGTATAAGGCATAATATTTGCATGTTTTGTATGGCGTGGGCATTTGGGTGATTATGAAAGGGGAAGTGAATGTGGTGACTATTGCCACGATATCTGAATGTGGTGACTTCGGTCACATTATCTGAATGTGGTGACTTCGGTCACATGATCTGAATGTGGTGTCTCATGACACAAAGTATTATCTGGTGGCTATGCCACAATATATAAGGGCGATGAGCACGTCGACTGCAGTGACTGCCTTCGATGTTGTGTAGCGGATGGAGGGTTGACTTAGTAGTCCCCACGGTGTGCAGGTTGGTACGGGTGATGTGTACCGGATGGCATCTAGGATTGGGTTCGGGAATGCATCATTAATTGTATAATATGATATGTATGTGCATGATTTGATATGCCTGAATCTGTTTGGACTTAGTGTTGGATGTACACATTGAGTTTGTATGACTCACCCCGTTGTTGGAACATTCTTCAGGTGATGATCAGTGATGGACCGGGCCGGCAGGAGCTTAGTGGTGACCATGCTCAGCAAGGAATTTTATTATTTGGACATTTTCTTTTATTTAAGTACATTAAATTATTTGGGTTTGTTTTTGATGTAATAAGGCCATAGTATGAAACTACTTTATGCATGCATGTCATTTATTTCAGTACGATACAATTTTTATCCAATTTAAAGTTAAGAAATTTTTCTTAAAATAAACCTCCAAATATTATGACATCTAAATTCAAATGTTTTCAATTCAAGGGTAAAATCTTTAAACCAAATCGGCATGTCTCTTTTAATATCAAAACAAAGTTTTCTCAGATTTCTGATTTCAAAATTAACAAACTTTTCAATTGACCCAACATGAGCAAATCTTTCTTCAAAATCACTCGATTTTTTCCTAAGTAACAAACGGATTTTCAAATATTTTATCGAGAAACATACCAGATCTGGTTGAGGCTCGTGGGCCGTGTTTGGGGTGTTTCAGTGTAACATCCTAAAATAGGGGTTATTTGTGATTAAATTATTTTGCTTGTGATTGGATTGCTGTGATGTTATTCGTGGTGTAATAGGACTTAATTATGAACTTTGAGTAGGCTTGAATAGTAGAAAATTTTTTATTTGTAAGCTTTAAAGATAGGGAGCCTCAGTAGGTAGGGGTTACAAGTTTAAATGAGGGATTATTTGACGCTAATAAGGCCTTGGTAAAGTGGCAAGAGGGAGGCCACTTAGGAGCTGGAATTGACGCCACAAGAGGAGCAAGGGGAGCCTATGTTTGAGTCGCGGAATTTCCCTTTTTGCTCTTTATTTTGGACGGCAAGAGAGAGAGAGAATTGCTCAATTTTAAACTTTAGGATAATAAGGATATTATTAACATTTTAATTAGATTTTATGTGAATAATCTAAAAAGGGTGGCAAGGAGAAAAAGAAGGAATTTGACTTATTCAAATTCTTTTGAATATTTTCAAATGTGTGGCCTAGAGTGTTTTGGGGAGTTGCCGAAATTTTGAACTCCTTGAAGGGGAGTGGACGGCAAGGAGACTAGGTGATAGGGGGGAGGCCGAATTCTCTTAGTCATTTGCTTGACAATTTCGGCTAAGCACTTTCCCCATTTTCCATCTCTTTTTCCTTTTCTTTTTCAACCTCTCTCAAAAACCGATACCTTCATTGCCATCTTCCTTTTTCTTTTTTGATCTTTGGCCGAAACTCCTATTTCATTTCTTTCTCTTCCCCTTCTTCACTCAAAGCCGAACCTTGATTGTTATTTTAATCAACCATAGCCGAAACCCCTATCTCCCTTTTTCTCATTATTTTCTTCCTCTAGCCGAATCTACTCCCTATCTGTGTGTCGAAATTTCTTTTCTTCCTATCAAACTCATTTTGGCCGAATATTGAGATTAGCATATGTGCTTTCGGGATTTCTTTGTCAATCGATTTGAAAAGGTAAGTGGTTATAGCCGAATGCTTATTTTTCTCCTCTCTTGTTCTCTGTCGATTTGGATGAATGAAAAAGGGCCAAAATATACTGATGATTTGGTTAATCAGTGTGTTGAACCGATTCTGTCTAGGTGCTCTGGGATTTTGAAGTATTAGTCAAGCCTCCATTTGTTAGCAATCGAACTTGGTAAGTGGTGGTAAGGATCTATTTTAGTAAATTATTTATTTAGTGTTCGAAAGCTGAAGGCCATTAATATGGGTATGTGATTGCCGATTATAGGGAAGCATAAACACTTGGTGTGTGTTGGCTAGTATTCAAAGGACGTGTAGGTAAGGTTTCGGGTTCATGTGTAACTCTTTGGAATTATTTTGGGTTTGACCGAATGGTCTATGACACTAACCTTATGTGTGGCCGATTGTCTCTTCGGGATTTAGAGCTATCGTTAGGAACAGGTGTGTACATACACACTCTATAACTAATAACTGTGCTAAATGCATTGTGTATGCTAAACTGGTTTGATGTAGATTTGGATTTAATACCATAAAGGTATAAGCAAGGATTCAGGTAAGTCCTTGTTGTTATGAGCTCTCTTATGATGCTTTTGGGAAGCATGACATATTTGGTATATGTGCTATATAATATATGGCTGATGATAAATCTGTTGGATGTTGTTAAATAAACATATTGGCATGATATCTGTTAAATGCATATCATTGATTGATGTGGGATTAAACGAGTGGAGGGGGAAGTGATATTCGTGTCGACGGACACCAGTGGTTTGGTACCACATTTCGTGACTTCGGTCACCAGAGGTTTGGCACCTCATAGCGTCTCGTCCCCGTGGCTTAGCACCACAGTGGGTTGGCCCCACAACTTATGATTTGTGACTTCGAGTCACCAGTGGTTTGGCACCACCAGTGGTTTGGAACCATAATATTGATGGATATCGTGACTTTAAGTCACCAGTGGTTTGGCACCACCAGTGGTTTGGTACCACACGGGGTAGAGAAAGGTGTTGGATGGCTAGGTTGGGTTCATATTGAACCGTGTGCATGTTAAATTTAGTTATGATTTGTGTATGATGTTGCACTAAACCGGGTGGAAGGGTTACACATTGAGCCTTGGTGACTCACCTTCTCCTTTAATATTTTTCAGGTGACTCGTAGATCGCGGATGAGGAGCCGGATGGACTCGAGGTGGCCATGCAGTGAAAATATGGATTAAATGGATTTTGAATTGTTTTATTTTATTTTGGTTTTATCTGTTCAGCTGTAATAAGGCCTCCTAAGATTATTTTTATTATTTTACATGTTTGGATAATTTGTTTAAATCACTTAATGACTTTAAAATGATTACACAAATTTTCTTAAATTCAAACGTGAAATGTTTTTCTGTGCCATCGGGTACATCTGAAACCGGAACAATCTGACTTAATATATTTTTAAACGAACTAAGTACTGTGTGCTTCACACACCTCAAGGGTTTTTTTTACAAGACAATTGAAAATGAAATGTTTTGACAAAACTTAAATCGGCTTAAAGGAATTTTACAAAATGTTTTCCTCTGTAACATACCAAATTCGTTCATAATGTTTGGGCCGGGTTTGGGGTGTTACAAAATTGGTATCAGAGCCCAGTTCAAAGCTTGGCTGTGGGGGCCCAAGGCCCAAAATGTTTTGGTAGGCCTTTTTGAAATATTTCTGGGTTTTTGAACAGCATGGCATCGAGTCTCCGGCACCAATCCGCCCAGGTAAGTACCTCTAACTTCTGTGTGGATTATTATTTGTAGAAGGGTAGGTATGGAACGTAGTTAGTATGATAGGTGTTTGAACCTTAGGACGAGTTTTACCCCAACAAAGTACATAAGACTTTAAATGCCTAAGTAAACAAACCTACGACCAAGTCGCCGAGTTAGGGTGTGGTAACCCTGGTGCGCATGCCTAGGATTGGATCCGGAAGAGCTTGGTACTTAAGCAGTCCTCGTGACTCACCTCCTCTTTGCCAGAATCCTACCTGGTGCGTAGCTTCGGTTCACCCTAACCAAGAGGACTCGGTAATAGGCTAAACACACTAAATAAAACCCGAAAGGGATTAACCCTGTTTTATGAAAGCTCTAAGTTTTAAAAATCATTACGATACTCCTTTTAATAGCAGCAAAAATTTATTTTTGGAAAATTTTCAAAATATTTTTTTCAACTTACCAAAATTACCAAAATGCCCTAGTGGCAAAATTACGAAAATGCCCTTGGTTTCTAAAATTACTGTATTACCCCGATTTCAATAAAATTTTCTTACTTTAGAAAAGTATCCAACATTCTGTATTTCAAAATAATACCCTGACTTTGGAAATTTACAAAATTACCCCTGATTGACAAAATTACCAAAATACCCTTGGTTTTCAAAATTCTGCCATACCTTCAAATTGAGAATTTTTCGAAAATACTCCTCAGTTTTAGAAATTACAAAATGTCTTGATTTACTAAAGTTTTCAAAATTTCTTCGGTTTATTACAAAAATACCCCTGTAGGAAAATGACGAAAATACCCCTGGGATAGAAACGGACAGAAATGTCCGAAGAGTGAATGTGTATGAAAGGTATTAAGGAATGGATGTGCTTTTCTGTGTGAACTAGGATAGAGGACTTAAAACTTTGATTGATCGAAAGAATCCCTATTAAACTTTCTTCATAAAATTTCTTCGTGGATAATCAGTGAAACAGTTACTAATCCATAAAAATTTCTTAATCAGACTAAGCCTCAATCGCTAGAAATGAACTCTAGAGGACGTGGCCGTCGTGGACGCGGTAGGGGCAGGATGACCGTGTCAGAACCCATTAGGTCGGGTCAGGGATCTGAGAATGAGGTACCACCGCCACCACCCCTAACTTTTGGAGCCGAGGAGCAGGATCAGACTGGTGATGACGCCGTGTCACAAGCGATGCTGCAGGTTCTGGAAAGAGTAGCTGGAATGGGTGGAGGTGGAGGAGCTCGGAAGTCGGTACCTGAGAGACTTCGAGCTAACGGAGCTGAGGTGTTCCGGGGTGTATCGGGTGTGGCACCCAGCACAACAGAGTATTGGTTAGAATCGTCTGAGAGGATCATGGATGATCTCGATCTGACGAATGAGGAGAAGCTGAAAGGAGCGGTGTCGCTTCTAAAGGATGAGTCATATCAGTGGTGGCTCACGGTTCGAGATGGTGCTACGGCAGATGATCTTACTTGGGAGTACTTCAAAGCTGCTTATCAGAAGAAGTATGTGGGCACCGGCTACACTGATGCGCAGAGGAAAGCTTTTCTAGGGTTGGTACAAGGAAATAAGTCAGTGTCGGAGTATGAAACCGAATTCTTGAGGCTGAGCCACTATGCTCGGGGAATTGTGTCAACGGAGCATGAACGTTGTGTCCGCTTTGAAGACGGACTGAGGGACGATTTAAGGTTGCTGATTGCTCCACAACAGGAGCGTGAGTTTGTTGTCTTGGTGGAAAAGGCTAAGGTAGCCGAGGGGGTTAAGGAGTCCGTGAGACAGAACTACGATAGGAACAAGCAGAAAAGAGGCTTTGGGTCGTCTGGATCGGGTAGTAACGCACAGAAGAGGGCTAGACAGAGTGGGCCGAATCAGACAGGGAGGCCCATGGCAACTAATCAGAGACCAGCTCAGTGTAATCGCTGTGGGAAATCACATTGGGGAGGTTGTTGGACCGGTGAAAGGGGATGTTTTGAATGTGGATCTTTGGATCACCGTGTAAGGGATTGTCCTCGGAAGTTGGCAAAGAATCAGCCAGAGGGTCAGAACCGTACTCAGGCTAGAAATGCAGGACCACCACAGAGGGGTCGTGGTAATGGTAGGGGAAGCAATGGTTCTAATCGAGGTCGCGGAATTCCGGGAAGAGGGGCAGGCAACACAGAAGCAAGGCAGCCTGGTTTAGTCTACGCAACGAGGCATCGAGAGGAAGGTGACGCACCGGACGTCATAACCGGTACGTTCCTAATTTTTGGTCTTCCATATGTTGCATTAATTGATGTGGGTTCAACGCATTCATACGTTACTAGTAGTGTGGTAGAGACTATGAGCATAGACTTTGAGACTATTTCTAGGGAGATGACAGTAATTAGCCCTCTAGGTCACTCTGTAGTTGTAAACAAGCTATATAGAGATGTACCCCTAGAACTCCAAGGGGTAGTGTTCTTAGCGAATTTGATGGAGCTGCCGTTTCAAGAATTCGATTTGATTCTCGGAATGAATTGGCTGGTGAAGTACCAGGCAAGGTTGGATTGCGCTGCTAAGCGTATGGTTCTAAAGACGGCTGAGGGTGATGAAATGGTCATGATAGGTAATAGAAGAGATTACCTAAACAATGTGGTCTCTGTATTGAAGGCGGAGAAAATGGTCAAGAAAGGCTGTGAGGCATTTTTGGTTCGAATTTGTGCCTTAGAGGCTAAGGAGTCAGCAGTTGAGAAGGTCCGAACAGTAAGGGAATTCGCCGATGTGTTTCCAGAGGAACTTCCGGGTCTGCCTCCAGATCGGGAAGTTGAATTCAGTATAGACTTGTTGCCGGGCAAACAGCGCCAGTGTCCATAGCACCGTACCGAATGGCACCAAAAGAATTGGTGGAGCTGAAGGCTCAAATTCAGGAGCTCTTGGACCGAGGATTTATCCGACCAAGTATATCTCCATGGGGAGCATCTGTGCTCTTTGTCAAGAAAAAGGATGGTTCAATACGGATGTGTATCGACTACTGCTAACTGAATAAGCTGACGATCAAAAACAAGTATCCGTTGCCTCAGATTGATGACCTGTTTGACCAACTGAAGGGTGCATCAATGTTCTCGAAGATAGATCTTAGGTCGGGTTATCATCAACTTAAGGTAAAGGAGGTAGATGTTCCCAAGACTGCATTCCGTACTCGGTATGGGCATTACGAGTTTTTGGTGATGCCATTTGGGTTGACCAACGCGCCGGCGGCATTCATGGACTTAATGAATAGAGTGTTTCAGCAGTACTTGGATCAATTTGTCGTGGTGTTTATAGACGACATATTGGTTTACTCAAGGACGGATGAAGAGCATGATAAGCATTTGCGGATAGTTCTACAAGTTTTGAGGGAAAAGCAGTTATTCGCCAAATTCAGTAAATGCGAATTTTGGCTTAGTGAGGTGGCTTTCTTAGGTCACGTGGTGTCAGCTGAAGGTATTAGAGTGGATCCTCGCAAGATCGAAGCGGTGTTAGATTGGAAACCGCCTAGGTCAGTGGCAGAAATTCGAAGTTTTCTGGGTCTGGTAGGGTACTATCGAAGATTTGTGGAGGGATTCTCTTTAATCGCAACACCGTTGGCTAAGTTATTAAGAAAAGGAGTTCCATTTGTATGGTCGGAGAAGCAGCAGGAAAGTTTTGACAAGCTAAGGAAGATTCTGACGGAAGCTCCAGTTCTGGTACAGCCTGAAGCAGGGAAGTTGTTCACGGTTTACTGTGATGCGTCCCATACTGGTTTGGGATGTGTGTTAATGCAGGAAGGGAAGGTAATGGCCTATGCATCCCGTCAGTTAAGACCGCATGAGGTTAACTATCCAACTCACGACTTGGAGTTAGCGGCAGTGGTCTTCGCTTTGAAGATATGGAGGCATTACTTGTATGAGGAGAAGTCGATAGTCTACACGGATCACAAAAGTCTGAGGTATCTTTTAACTCAAAAGGATTTGAACTTGAGGCAGCGACAGTGGATTGAGCTGTTGAAGGACTACGACTGTTCAATTGAGTACCATCCGGGCAAAGCTAACGTGGTGGCTGACGCGTTAAGTCGGAAGGTCGTGGCGGACTTAAGGGCGATGTTTGCCCATTTGAGTCTATATGACGATGGAAGTCTTTTGGCGGAACTGCAAGTTAAGTCGACTTGGATCGAGGAGATTAAGGAAAAATAGTTAGTAGATGAAAGTCTGAATGCACGGAGATTGCAAGTTCAAGATGGTGGTTTAGAAGGGTATAGCTTGTCCGATGATGGAGTATTATGCTTTCAAGGGCGAGTGTGTATGCCGAAAGATGTGGAGTTGAGGCAGAGAATTCTTCAGGATGCACATAGCAGCCCATACGCTATGCATCCGGGAGGTAGCAAGATGTATGGAGATTTGCGAAAACAGTTCCCGTGGCCTGGGTTGAAGCGCGAGGTGACTGAAATTGTGGGGAAGTGTCTGACATGTCAGCAGATTAAGGCTAAACATCAGTTGCCATCAGGTCTACTTCAACCAGTGAAGATCCCTCAGTGGAAATGGGAGAGGATCACGATGGATTTTGTCAGCGGACTACCCCTCATGCCTAGTAAAAAGAACTCGGTTTGGGTAATTGTGGATCGACTAACCAAGTCAGCGCATTTCATACCAGTAAGGGTAGATTATTCGCTTCAGAAGCTAGCAAAGTTATATGTAGCCGAGATAGTAAGATTGCATGGTGTGCCAGTATCGATTATCTGGGACAGAGATCCGAGGTTTACGTCAAGGTTTTGGAGAGCTTTGCATTAGGCTTTCGGAACGAGATTGGACTTCAGCACAGCTTTTCACCCGCAAACTGACGGACAATCGGAAAGAGTGATTCAGATCTTAGAAGATATGCTGAGGGGCTGTATTTTGGACTTCAGTGGTAGTTGGGAGGAGTATCTACTGTTGGCAGAGTTCGCTTATAACAATAGTTATCAAGCGAGCATTCAGATGGCACCATTCGAGGCACTGTATGGACGGAAGTGCCGTACCCCTACGTGTTGGACGGAATTAAGTGAACGACATGTCTTGGGTCCGGAGTTGGTAGCAGAAACTGAAGATAAAGTTAAGATGATTCGGGCTCGTCTCAAGGAGGCATCAGATAGGCAAAAGTCTTATGCCGATCTCAAGCGCAAGGAAATGGAATATGAGGTAGGAGATAAGGTTTTTCTGAAGGTGTCGCCTTGGAAGAAGGTGTTACAGTTTGGGCGAAAAAGGAAGCTAAGCCCTAGGTTCATTGGGCCATATACAGTGTTGAAGCGAGTGGGACCGGTAGCTTATCAACTCGAGTTGCCGGCAAAGTTGAGTCAGATTCATGATGTCTTTCATGTGTCGATGTTTAGGCGATATCGGTCAGATCCATCACACGTTGTGCCAGTGGCAGAGATTGAGGTTAACTCAGACTTATCTTTCGAGGAGGAACCAGTCCAGATCTTAGATCGAGATGTCAAGGTTCTACGTAGGACCCAGTCCAGATCTTAGATCGAGATGTCAAGGTTCTACGTAGGAACTCAGTACCCTTGGTGAAAGTGCTATGGCGAAACCATGGTGCGGAGGAAGCTACGTGGGAACCCGAAGATGTGATGTGGCAGCAATACCCCCACCTCTTCTGATCAGGTAATTTCGAGGCCAAAATTATTTTAAGGGGGTAGAACTGTAACATCCTAAAATAGGGGTTATTTGTGATTAAATTATTTTGCTTGTGATTGGATTGCTGAGATGTTATTCGTGGTGTAATAGGACTTAATTATGAACTTTGAGTAGGCTTAAATAGTAGAAAAATTTTTATTTGTAAGCTTTAAAGATAGGGAGCCTCAGTAGGTAGGGGTTACAAGTTTAAATGAGGGATTATTTGACGCTAATAAAGCCTTGGTAAAGTGGCAAGAGGGAGGCCACTTAGGAGCTGGAATTGACGCCACAAGAGGAGCAAGGGGAGCCTATGTTCGAGTCGCGGAATTTCCCTTTTTGCTCTTTATTTTGGACGGCAAGAGAGAGAGAGAGAATTGCTCAATTTTAAACTTTAGGATAATAAGGATATTATTAGCATTTTAATTAGATTTTATGTGAATAATCTAAAAAGGATGGCAAGGAGAAAAAGAAGGAATTTGACTTATTCAAATTCTTTTGAATATTTTCAAATGTGCGGCCTAGAGTGTTTTGGGGAGTTGCCGAAATTTTGAACTCCTTGAAGGGGAGTGGACGGCAAGGAGACTAGGTGATAGGGGGGAGGCCGGATTCTCTTAGACATTTGCTTGACAATTTCGGCTAAGCACTTTCCCCATTTTCCATCTCTTTTTCCTTTTCTTTTTCAACCTCTCTCAAAAATCGATACCTTCATTGCCATCTTCCTTTTTCTTTTTTGATCTTTGGACGAAACTCCTATTTCATTTCTTTCTCTTCCCCTTCTTCACTCAAAGCCGAACCTTGATTGTTATTTTAATCAACCATAGCCAAAACCCCTATCTCCCTTTTTCTTATTATTTTCTTCCTCTAGCCGAATCTACTCCCTATCTGTGTGCCGAAATTTCTTTTCTTCCTATCAAACTTACTTTGGCCGAATACTGAGATTAGCATAGGTGCTTTCGGGATTTCTTTGTCAATCGATTTGAAAAGGTAAGTGGTTATAGCCGAATGCTTATTTTTCTCCTCTCTTGTTCTCTGTCGATTGGGATAAATGAAAAAGGGCCAAAATATACTGATGATTTGGTTAATCAGTGTGTTGAACCGATTCTGTCTAGGTGCTCTGGGATTTTGAAGTATTAGTCAAGCCTCCATTTGTTAGCAATCGAACTTGGTAAGTGGTGGTAAGGATCTATTTTAGTAAATTATTTATTTAGTGTTCAAAAGCTGAAGGCCATTAATATGGGTATGTGATTGCCGATTATAGGGAAGCAGAAACACTTAGGGTGTGTTGGCTAGTATTCAAAGGACGTGTAGGTAAGGTTTCGGGTTCATGTGTAACCCTTTGAAATTATTTTGGGTTTGACCGAATGGTCTATGACACTAACCTTATGTGTGGCCGAATATAGGGGCAAGGATATCTTGTGTGGCCGATTGTCTCTTCGGGATTTAGAGCTATCGTTAGGAACAGGTGTGTACATACACACTCTATAACTAATAACTGTGCCAAATGCATTGTGTATGCTAAACTGGTTTGATGTAGATTTGGATTTAATACCATAAAGGTATAAGCAAGGATTCAGGTAAGTCCTTGTTGTTATGAGCTCTCTTATGATGCTTTTGGGAAGCATGACATATTTGGTATATGTGCTATATAATATATGGCTGATGATAAATCTGTTGGATGTTGTTAAATAAACATATTGGCATGATATCTGTTAAATGCATATCATTGATTGATGTGGGATTAAACGAGTGGAGGGGGAAGTGATATTCGTGTCGATGGACACCAGTGGTTTGATACCACATTTCGTGACTTCGGTCACCAGAGGTTTGGCACCTTATAGCGTCTCGTCCCCGTGGCTTAGCACCACAGTGGGTTGGCCCCACAGATGACATTATGGGATTGACGCCAGTGATTTGGTATCACACGTGGGTTGGCCCCACAACTTATGATTTGTGACTTCGAGTCACCAGTGGTTTGGCACCACCAGTGGTTTGGTACCACACGGGGTAGAGAAAGGTGTTGGATGGCTAGGTTGGGTGCATATTGAACCGTGTGCATGTTAAATTTAGTTATGATTTGTGTATGATGTTGCACTAAACCAGGGGGAAGGGTTACACATTGAGTCTTGGTGACTCACCTTCTCCTTTAATATTTTTCAGGTGACTCGTAGATCGCGGATGAGGAGCTGGATGGACTCGAGGTGGCCATGCAGTGAAAATATGGATTAAATGGATTTTGAATTGTTTTATTTTATTTTGGTTTTATCTGTTCAGCTGTAATAAGGCCTCCTAAGATTATTTTTATTATTTTACATGTTTGGATAATTTGTTTAAATCACTTAGTGACTTTAAAATGATTACACAAATTTTCTTAAATTCAAACGTGAAATGTTTTTCTGTGCCATCGGGTACATCTGGAACCGGAACAATCTGACTTAATATATTTTTAAACGAACTAAGTACTGTGTGCTTCACACACCTCAAGGGTTTTTTTTACAAGACAATTGAAAATGAAATGTTTTGACAAAACTTAAATCGGCTTAAAGGAATTTTTCAAAATGTTTTCCTCTGTAACATACCATATTCGGTCATAATGTTTGGGCCGGGTTTGGGGTGTTACATTTAGTTTGGTATCAAAGCCCAGTTTCAAACTCTCGGCCTTGGGTTTAAGGCCCAAAACATTTTCAAAATTAAGATGTTGAGAAATAAGCAGGTTTTTCTGGCATGGCACCTAAGTCTTCGACCCGAAGTCCACCAGGTAAGTACCCCTATCTCTTGTGTGATTTATATTATGATTTGTAGAAGGGTAGAAATGGAACGGAGATTAGTATGATAGGTACTTGAACCCTAGGACTAGTTTCCCGCAACAATTTCATAAAATTTAAATGCCTAATTGAACAAACCTGTGACTAAGTCGCCGAGTTAGGGTGTGGTAACCATTGTGCGCATGTCTAGGATTGGATCCGGAAGAGCCTGGTACTTAAGCAGTCCTAGTGACTCGCCTCCTCTTCGCTGGAATCCTACCTGGTGCGTAGCTACGGTTCACCCTAACCAAGAGGACTTATTCATGGGCTAAACCCAATAATTAAAACCCAAAAGGGACTAGCCATATTTTCAGAAAAACCCTAGCTTTAAAACTCTTAAATTACCCTTTTGATTTGTAAACACGATTCTATAAAATTTTTCTGAAATATTCTTGATTTACAAAATTACTAAAATACCCCTAGTGGTAAAATTACTAAAATGCCCTTGGTTTCTAAAATTACCATATTACCCTCAATTTCAATAACATTTTCTTACTTTGCAAAAGTATCCAAAAACCCTGTTTTGCGAAATACCAAGATACCTTGATTTGAAAATTTAAGAAAATACCCCTGATTGACGAAATTACCAAAATAACCCCGATTTCCAAAACTTCTGCAATACCTCGATTTGGAAAATCTTTCCCTCAAAATACCCATGAGTTTGAAAAATTTTGAAATGACTTTTGGTGATTTACAAATTGACCCCGATTTATTACCAAAATACCCCTGTAGGACAAATGACAAAAATACCCCTAGGATAAGAATAGACAAAAATGTTCAAGAAGTGACTGTGTATGGGAGATACTACGGAATGGATGTGTTTTCTATGAATTAGGATAGAAAATGTGAAACTTTGACTGATCGAAAGAACTGCTACTAAACTCTTTACATAAAACTTCTTCGCGGGTAATCAGTGGAACAAGGACTAATTCATAAAATTTCTTAATCAAATTAAAGCGCGACGTTAGATATGAGTTCAAGAGGACGTGGTCGTAATATGCGAGGACGCGGTAGAGGCAGAATGACCGTGTCGGAACCCGTTAGATCGGGTCAAGGATCTGAGAATGAGGTACCACCGCCACCACCACTACCAGCTGTTGGTGTTGAGCAGCAAGATCAGACGGGGGATGATGCTGTGTCGCAGGCTGTGCTATGAGTTCTTGAGATGGTGGCTGGAGCAGGTGGAAATATGGGAGCTCGGAAATCTGTACCCGAGCGACTTCGAGCTAATGGGGCTGAAGTGTTTCGTGGAGTATCTGGTGTGGCACCCAGTACGGCTGAATATTGGTTGGAGGCGACAGAACGAATTATTGATGAGCTGGATCTGACCCCTGAGGAGAAACTGAAAGGAATGGTGGCACTACTACGCGATGAAGCATATCAATGGTGGTTAACAGTTTGGGATGGTGCCACGGCTGAGGATCTGACTTGGGGATATGTTAAGGCAGCGTATCAGAAAAAGTATGTCGGCACGCGTTACACTGATGTGCATAGGAAGGCATTTTTGGGGCTGGTTCAAGGGAACAAGTCCGTGGCAGAGTACGAAGCTGAATTTCTGAGGTTGAGCCGGTATGCTCGAGGAGTAAAGGCTACGGAACATGAGCGGTGTGTCCGGTTTGAGGATGGATTAAAGGATGACCTGAGGTTGTTAATCGCTCCACATTAGGAGCGGGAGTTTTCTGCATTGGTAGAGAAAGCTAAGGTAATGGAAGGGATTAAGGACTCTGTAAGGCAGCACGCTGATCAGAATAAGCAGAAAAGAGGAGTTGGGCCATCAGGGTCAGTTGGGAATGTTCAGAAGAGGCCTAGAGTTGAGGGGCCGCGAGGTCAGCAAGCTGGTACTGGAGGGCAATATCGTACTTGTGATCAGTGTGGGAAGAAACACTTAGGGGAATGTTGGAAGAAGACAGGAGGATGCTTCAAGTGTGGGTCAAAGGACCATATGATTAAGGACTGTCCTATGAGGCCAGATGGAAATCGACCAGTAGCTCAGAATGTTAATCAGGCTGGTAGAAGAGGACAGCCGCCTCAGCGAGGCCGTGGTCCGAATGGCCGAGGTAATGGTGCTGAAAGAGGACGTGGAACACCTGGCAGAGGTGTTGGTAATACAGAGGCAAGGCAGCCGGGTCTAGTGTATGCGGTTCGTCGTAGGGAAGATGGAGACGTGTCGGACGTTATAACCGATACGTTCCTTATTTTTGGCAAGCCATACTTTACTTTGATTGATGTGGGCTCGACCCATTCTTACGTTGCATGTAGAGTAGTTGAAACTCTAGGCTTAGCCTCTGAACTTTCTGATCAGGATATGACTGTAGTAAGCCCACTAGGTCAAACTGTAGTGGTGAATAAGATGTTTCGGAAAGTGCCCTTAGAGATTCAGGGAATGGTATTTTCTGTTGACTTAATGGAACTTCCTTTCGGAGAATTCGATCTTATCCTTGGCATGGACTGGCTAGTGGAGCATCGAGCCATACCGGATTGTGCAGCTAAGCGAATGGAGTTAAGAACCCTAAAGGATGAGGAAGTAGTTATGATAGGAGAAAGAAGAAACTACTTGTCTAACGTAGTTTCTGCTTTAAAGGCCGATAAGATGGTTCGGAAAGGGTGCAAGGCATTTTTGGCCTTCGTAAGTGCTTTGGATGGGAAAGAAGGCGGAGTTAATGAAGTTAGAACTGTAAGGGACTTTGAAGATGTGTTTCCAGTGGAGTTACCTGGAATACCCCCAGATAGAGAGGTGGAGTTTGGAATTGATCTACTACCGGGAACAGCTCCTGTGTCAATCGCCCCGTACAGAATGACACCTAAGGATTTGGTTGAGCTCAAGGCTCAAATCCAAGAATTGCTTGATCGTGGGTTTATTCGACCCAGTGTGTCTCCATGGAGAGCACCGGTCTTGTTTGTGAAGAAGAAGGACGGAACTATGCGTATGTGTATAGATTATCGTCAGTTGAATAAGCTAACTATCAAGAACAAGTATCCCTTGCCGAGGATAGACGACTTGTTCAATTAGCTGAAGGGAGTAGCGGTATTCTCAAAGATCGACTTAAGGTCTGGATATCATCAGCTTAAGGTGAAGGAGGTGGATATCCATAAGACGGCTTTTCGGACAAGGTATGGGCATTTTGAATTTGTAGTAATGCCGTTTGGTTTGACAAACGCCCCAGCTGCGTTCATGGATATGATGAACCGGGTTTTTCAACCCTACTTGGATCGATTCGTCGTGGTGTTCATCGACGACATTCTGGTGTATTCCAAGTCTGAAGAGGAACATGATGAGCATCTCCGGATTGTGTTGCAAGTGTTGAGGGAAAAGAAGCTCTATGCCAAATTCAGCCAGTGTGAATTTTGGCTTAAGGAAGTTGCGTTCTTAGGACATGTAGTGTCTGCAGAAGGAATAAGGGTGGATCCTAGAAAGATTGAGGTGGTGTTAGATTGGAAACCACCTAAGATGGTGGCTGAGGTTCGTAGTATCTTGGGATTGGCAGGCGACTATAGAAGGTTTGTAGAAGGATTCTCATCGATAGCTGCACCTTTGACGAAGTTGTTGAGGAAGAAAGTACCTTTCGTATGGACGGGTAAGCAACAGGAGAGCTTTGAGAAGCTTAAGAGGGTCTTGACTGAAGCTCCGGTTTTGATTCAGCCGGAGGCAGGGAAGGATTTTGTGGTGTATTGTGATGCTTCTCATACCGGATTAGGATGTGTTCTGATGTAAGACGTGAAAGTGGTCGCTTATGCGTCTCGGCAATTAAAACTGCATGAGGTTAACTACCCAACTCATGATTTGGAATTGGCGGCAGTGGTCTTTGCTCTTAAGGTGTGGAGGCACTATCTTTATGGAGAAAAGTCAGTGATCTACACAGACCATAAGAGTCTTAAGTATCTGTTGACTCAGAAGGAGTTGAACCTAAGACAGCGAAGGTGGGTTGAATTATTGAAGGACTATGACTGCTCGATAGAGTATCATCCGGGCAAGGCGAATGTAGTGGCGGATGCCCTAAGTTGGAAGGTTGTATCGGATCTGAGGGCGATGTTTGCACATCTGAGTTTGTATGATGATGGAAGTCTGCTGGCAGAGCTGCAAGTTAAGCCGACGTGGTTGAATGAAGTGAAAGAGGGACAGTTGGTTGATGATGAGTTAAGCGCTAAGCTACAGCAAGTGCAGAATGGAGAGTTGGAGGATTATGGTATTAATGACGAGGGAGTATTGTATTTTAAGGGTAAAGTCTGTATGCCTAAGAACAAGGAGTTGAGGCTGAGGATTCTTCAGGAATCGCATAGTAGCCCTTATGCTATGCATCCTGGAGGTAGTAAATTGTACCGAGATCTAAGGGAACAGTTTTGGCGGCCTGGTCTTAAACGAGAAGTTACAGAATTTGTTGGCAAATGCTTTACGTGTCAGCAAGTTAAGGCTGAACACCAAGTTCCGTCATGATTACTTCAACTGATAATGATTCTGCAGTGGAAGTGGGAAAGAATCACCATGGACTTCGTTAGTGGGTTTCCCCTTACGCCTACTAAGAAGGACTCGGTATGGGTGATAGTGGATCGGTTGACAAAGCGCACTTCATTCCAGTGCGGGTTGACTATTCTTTGCAGAAGTTGGCAAAGTTATATGTGGCAGAGATTGTAAGGTTGCATGGAGTGCCGGTATCGATCATCTCGGATAGGGACCCAAGGTTTACTTCTCGGTTTTGGAAGGCGCTACATCAAGCTTTGGGCACCAAGTTGGATTTCACTACGGCTTTTCATCCACAGTCAGATGGGCAGTCTGAACGAGTAATCCAAGTGTTGGAGGACATGTTGAGAGGCTGTGTGATAGACTTCAGAGGAAGTTGGGAAGAATATTTTCCGTTAACAGAATTTGCGTACAACAACAGCTATCAAGCTAGCATTCGGATGGCACTGTATAAAGCGCTGTATGGACGGAAGTGTCAAACTCCTACTTGTTGGACGGAATTAGGGGAACGTCGAGTGTTGGGTCCAGAAATTGTGGTAGAATCCAAGGAAAAGGTTGAGATAATTCGGGCACGGTTGAAGGAAGCATCCAATAGACACAAGTCCTATGCAGATCTTAAACGGAAGGAAATAGAATTTGATGTGGGAGATCAAGTGTTTCTCAAAGTTTTGCCTTGGAAGAAGGTGATGAGATTTGGTCGCAAAAGGAAATTAAGTCCAAGGTTTATAGGACCTTATCGGGTACTGAAGTGAATTGGACCAGTGGCATACCAGATAGAGTTGCCACCGGAGTTGCAGCAGATGCACGACGTATTCCATGTGTCCATGCTACGTCGTTATCGATCGGATCCATCTCATGTGGTTCCGGTTGCAGAGGTGGAGCTAAGGCCAGATTTGTCCTACGAGGAGGAGCCGATTCAGATCTTGGATCGAGATGTGAAAGTGTTACGGAGGAAATCAGTTCCTCTAGTCAAAGTGTTATGGCGTAATCATGGATCGGAAGAAGCTTCATGGGAGCCGGAAGAAGCAATGCGACAGCAATACCCTCACTTATTTCAGTCAGGTAATTTCGAGGACGAAATTATTTTAAGGGGGTAGAACTGTAATATCCCAAATTATGGCTTATGCATAATTGCTTAATTGAATGTGAAAGCATGCTTACGTGTGTTGTGAATGTGTTCTATGAATTTTTGTGAACCTTAGTGTGTAGTCAAGTGCCTTAGAAATTATTAGATTTTAATTCTAAAAGAGGGAGCTGAGCCTGAGAAGCCTTAAGAAAATAAATAGGGGAAATATGTCACACAATTGGGCTTGGTAAAGTGGTTACAAGGCACCACTTAGGGCCTAGTAGGTGACGCCACAAGCAAGGGAAAAGGGGCCTAGGTTCGAGTCACAAGGGGAGCAATAAGGGAATTTTTATTTTTCAGCAGAGATGAGCAGCAAGGGACGGCACCAAGGCTATATTATAGGAGTTTAAATCCTTTTATTTTTAAGAGATAAAAGGGGTGATAAAATAATTAAGATAAGGGATAAATAAAGGATTATTTCTTTTTATTTTATTAATTTTTGATGAGGTAATAAGAGGAGAAAAATGAGGTACTTGATGAGGGAGCATGTGATGGCCGGCCAAGGGACTCTCTTGGTGTATTTTCGGCCAAAAGGAGGAGTGTGAGGCCAATTGTTCTTTTCATCTCTTTTGCCGAATTCCTTAGCCAACCTTCTCTTTTCTCTTAAAATTTTGTCAAGCCAAGAACTCAAGAAATCATTGTCGAATTCTTCATCTTTCTCTTCTCACCTTTTTGTTCCATTCTACTTAGGCCGAATCTCTCCCTCCCAAAGGTTCATCTTTGTCGAAATTCTTAGATCAAAATACTTTAGTTGCCGAACCTTTGTAAGTTTCATCTCTTTTATTTCTCAAGTGCTAAGGCCGAACATCTCTGTGGTTAAGCAAGGGTGCCGTCGACTGTAGTATTAAGGTAAGACCATATTATCCGATTTCCATCCCTTTTTCTTGTGGACTTGTCGAAACTTAGGGACTAATTCCTATTATTGATCTTGGTCGAATCTTGGAAGGAGGCTTCGGGAGTTAGGTGCTGTCGACTGCAAAGAAGAATCTTTCAGGATTTTAAAGATATAAGGTAAGCTATAAGGTAATATTCGACCATAGTCCTATTTTGGTACTTAGATCTATTTCTTACTTCGTTTAAAAGCCGAAAACTAACCAAGTAGAATGATCTAGCATTGGCCGATTGAAGGAAGGAATAACACAAAGTTTTCGGGATTTGATTTATAGTCTAATCGGTAACAAGGTAAGTTTTGGTGCGATAATCCTTCGGGATTTGGTCTTATAGCCGAATAGGCTTTTTGCTAATATGCTTAGTGTTGGACGATTATAGGAGCTAAAGGATCTAAGGCATTAGATCGGGCTTTTCGGGATTTAAGTGAACCGCTAAGTATATCAGGTGTGTACCCCACCCTAAGCCCTAATAGTTTTATGGTATCATTTATATGCATGTGATAATATGAATGTGGAAATTATGGCTAAGTACTATACAATGGTACAAAGTACTCAGGTACGTTTTCCTACTCCTACAATGAGTATGATAAATATCTGTTATGGCACATAAGTGCAGTTATAAGAATGTGAATGAAGTATAAGGCATAATATTTGCATGTTTTGTATGGCGTGGGCATTTGGGTGATTATGAAAAGGGAAGTGAATGTGGTGACTATTGCCACGATATCTGAATGTGGTGACTTCGGTCACATTATCTGAATGTGGTGACTTCGGTCACATGATCTGAATGTGGTGTCTCATGACACAAAGTATTATCTGGTGGCTATGCCACAATATATAAGGGCGATGAGCACGTCGACTGCAGCGACTGCCTTCGATGGTGTGTAGCGGATGGAGGGTTGACTTAGTAGCCCCCACGGTGTGCAGGTTGGTACGGGTGATGTGTAGCGGATGGCATCTAGGATTGGGTTCGGGAATGCATCATTAATTGTATAATATGATATGTATGTGCATGATTTGATATGCCTGAATCTGTTTGGACTTAGTGTTGGATGTACACATTGAGTTTGTATGACTCACCCCGTTGTGGGAACATTTTTCAGGTGATGATCAGTGATGGACCGGGCCGGCAGGAGCTTAGTGGTGGCCATGCTCAGCAAGGAATTTTATTATTTGGACATTTTCTTTTATTTAAGTACTTTAAATTATTTGGGTTTGTTTTTGATGTAATAAGGCCATAGTATGAAACTACTTTATGCATGCATGTCATTTATTTCAGTACGATACAATTTTTATCCAATTTAAAGTTGAGAAATTTTTCTTAAAATAAACCTCCAAATATTATGACATCTAAATTCAAATGTTTTCAATTCAAGGGTAAAATCTTTAAACCAAATCGGCATGTCTCTTTTAATATAAAAACAAAGTTTTCTCAGATTCCTGATTTCAAAATTAACAAACTTTTCAATTGACCCAACATGAGCAAATCTTTCTTCAAAATCACTCGATTTTTTCCTAAGTAACAAACGGATTTTCAAATGTTTTATCGAGAAACATACCAGATCTGGTCGAGGCTTGTGGGTCGGGTTTGGGGTGTTTCAGTTTGGTATCAGAGCCCAGTTTCAAACTCTCGGCCTTGGGTTTAAGGCCCAAAACGTTTTCAAAATTAAGATGTTGAGAAATAAGCAGGTTTTTCTGGCATGGCACCTAAGTCTCCGACCCGAAGTCCACCAGGTAAGTACCCCTATCTCTTGTGTGATTTATATTATGATTTGTAGAAGGGTAGAAATGGAACGTAGATTAGTATGATAGGTACTTGAACCCTAGGACTAGTTTCCCCCAACAATATCATAAAATTTAAATGCCTAATTAAACAAACCTGTGACTAAGTCGCCGAGTTAGGGTGTGGTAACCATTGTGCGCATGTCTAGGATTGGATCCGGAAGAGCCTGGTACTTAAGCAGTCCTAGCGACTCACCTCCTCTTCGCTGGAATCCTACCTGGTGCGTAGCTACGGTTCACCCTAACCAAGAGGACTTATTCATGGGCTAAACCCAATAACTAAAACCCAAAAGGGACTAGCCGTATTTTCATAAAAACCCTAGCTTTAAAACTCTTAAATTACCCTATTGATTTGTAAACACGATTCTATAAAATTTTTCTGAAATATTCTTGATTTACAAAATTACTAAAATACCCCTAGTGGTAAAATTACTAAAATGCCCTTGGTTTCTAAAATTACCATATTACCCTCGATTTCAATAACATTTTCTTACTTTGCAAAAGTATCCAAAAACCCTGTTTTGCGAAATACCAAGATACCTTGATTTGAAAATTTACGAAAATACCCCTGATTGACGAAATTACCAAAATAACCCCGATTTCCAAAACTTCTGCAATACCTCGATTTGGAAAATCTTTCCCTCAAAATACCCATGAGTTTGAAAAATTTTGAAATGACTTTTGGTGATTTACAAATTGACCCCGATTTATTACCAAAATACCCTTTTAGGACAAATGACGAAAATACCCCTGGATAGGAATAGAAAAAAAAGGTTCAAGGAGTGACTGTGTATGGGAGATACTACGGAATGGATGTGTTTTCTATGAATTAGGATAGAAAACGTGAAACTTTGACTGATCGAAAGAACTGCTACTAAACTCTTTACATAAAACTTCTTCGCGGGTAATCAGTGGAACAAGGACTAATTCATAAAATTTCTTAATCAGATTAAAGCGCGACGTTAGATATGAGTTCAAGAGGACGTGGTCGTAATATGCGAGGACGCGGTAGAGGCAGAATGACCGTGTCGAAACCCGTTAGATCGGGTCAAGGATCTGAGAATGAGGTACCACCGCCACCACCACCAGCTGTTGGTGTTGAGCAGCAAGATCAGACGGGGGATGATGCTGTGTCGCAGGCTGTGCTGCGAGTTCTTGAGATGGTGGCTGGAGCAGGTGGAAATATGGGAGCTCGAAAATCTGTACCCGAGCGGCTTCGAGCTAATGGGGCTGAAGTGTTTCGTGGAGTATCTGGTGTGGCACCCAGTACAGCTGAATATTGGTTGGAGGCGACAGAACGAATTATGGATGAGCTGGATCTGACCCCTGAGGAGAAACTGAAATGAATGGTGGCACTGCTACGCGATGAAGCATATCAATGGTGGTTAACAGTTCGGGATGGTGCCACAGCTGAGGATCTGACTTGGGGATATGTTAAGGCAGCGTATCAGAAAAAGTATGTCGGCTCGCGTTACACTGATTCGCAGAGGAAGGCATTTTTGGGGCTGGTTCAAGGGAACAAGTCCGTGGCAGAGTACGAAGCTGAATTTCTGAGGTTGAACCGGTATGCTCGAGGAGTAATGGCTACGGAACATAAGCAATGTGTCCGGTTTGAGGACGGATTAAGGGATGACCTGAGGTTGTTAATCGCTCCACATCAGGAGCGGGAGTTTTCTGCATTGGTAGAGAAAGCTAAGGTAGCGAAAATGATTAAGGACTCTGTAAGGCAGCACTCTGATCGGAATAAGCAGAAAAGAGGATTTGGGCCGTCAGGGTCAGCTGGGAATGTTCAGAAGAGGCCTAGAGTTGAGGGGCCGCGAGGTCAGCAAGCTGGTACTGGAGGGCAATATCGTACTTGTGATCAGTGTGGGAAGAAACACTTAGGGGAATGTTGGAAGAAGACAGGAGGATGCTTCAAGTGTGGGTCAAAGGACCATATGATTAAGAACTGTCCTATGAGGCCAGATGGAAATCGACCAGTAGCTCAGAATGTTAATCAGGCTGGTAGAGGGGGACAGCCGCCTCAGCGAGGCCGTGGTCTGAATTACCGAGGTAATGGTGCTGGAAGAGGACGTGGAACACCTGGCAAAGGTGTTGGTAATGCAGAGGCAAGGCAGTCGGGTCTAGTGTATGCGGTTCGTCGTAGGGAAGATAGAGACGCGCCGGACGTTATAACCGGTACGTTCCTTGTTTTTGGCAAGCCATACTTTGCTTTGATTGATGTGGGCTCGACCCATTCTTATGTTGCATGTAGAGTAGTTGAAACTCTAGGCTTAGCCTCTGAACTTTCTGATAGGGAGATGACTGTAGTAAGCCCACTAGGTCAAACTGTAGTGGTGAATAAGATGTTTCAGAAAGTGCCCTTAGAGATTCAGGGAATGGTATTTTCTGTCGACTTAATGGAACTTCCTTTCGGAGAATTCGATCTTATCCTTGGCATGGACTGGCTAGTGGAGCATCGAGCCATACCAGATTGTGCAGCTAAGCGAATGGACTTAAGGACCCTAAAGGATGAGGAAGTAGTTATGATAGGAGAAAGAAGAAACTACTTGTCTAACGTAGTTTCTGCTTTAAAGGCCGATAAGATGGTTCGGAAAGGGTGCAAGGCATTTTTGGCCTTCGTAAGTGCGTTGGATGGGAAAGAAGGCGGAGTTAATGAAGTTAGAACTGTAAGGGACTTTGAAGATGTGTTTCCAGAGGAGTTACCTGGAATACCCCCAGATAGGGAGGTGGAGTTTGGAATTGATCTGCTGCTGGGAACAGCTCCTATGTCAATCGCCCTGTACAGAATGGCACCTAAGGAGTTGGTTGAGCTCAAGGCTCAAATCTAAGAATTGCTTGATCGTGGGTTTATTCGACCCAGTATGTCTCCATGGGGAGCACCGGTCTTGTTTGTGAAGAAGAAGGACGGAACTATACGTATGTGTATAGATTATCGTCAGTTGAATAAGCTAACTATCAAGAACAAGTATCCCTTGCCGAGGATAGATGACTTGTTCGATTAGCTAAAGGGAGCAGCGGTATTCTCAAAGATCGACTTAACGTCTGGATATCATTAGCTTAAGGTGAAGGAGGTGGATATCCATAAGACGGCTTTTCAGACAAGGTATGGGCATTTTTGAATTGTAGTAATGCCGTTTGGTTTGACGAACGCCCCAGCTGCGTTCATGGACATGATGAACCGGGTTTTTTAACCCTACTTAGATCTGTTTTTCGTGGTGTTCATTGACGACATTCTGATGTATTCCAAGTCTGAGGAGGAACATGTTGAGCATCTCCGGATTGTGTTGCAAGTGTTGAGGGAAAAGAAGCTCTATGCCAAATTCAGCAAGTGTGAATTTTGGCTTAAGGAAGTTGCGTTCTTAGGACATGTAGTGTCTGCAGAAGGAATAAGGGTGGATCCTAGAAAGATTGAGGCGGTGTTAGATTGGAAACCACCTAAGACGGTGGCTGAGGTTCGTAGTTTCTTGGGATTGGCAGGCTACTATAGAAGGTTCGTAGAAGGATTCTCATCGATAGCCGCACCTTTGACGAAGTTGTTGAGGAAGGAAGTACCTTTTGTATGGACGGGTAAGCAACAGGAGAGCTTTGAGAAGCTTAAGAGGGTCTTGACTGAAGCTCCGGTTTTGATTCAGCCAGAGGCAGGGAAGGATTTTGTGGTGTATTGTGATGCTTCTCATATCGGATTAGGATGTGTCCTGATGCAAGACGGGAAAGTGGTCGCTTATGCGTCTCGGCAATTAAGATCGCATGAGGTTAACTACCCAACTCATGATTTGGAATTGGCGGCAGTGGTCTTTGCTCTTAAGGTGTGGAGGCACTATCTTTATGGAGAAAAGTCAGTGATCTACACAGACCACAAGAGTCTTAAGTATCTGTTGACTCAGAAGGAGTTGGACCTAAGACAGCGAAGGTGGGTTGAATTACTGAAGGACTATGACTGTTCGATAGAGTATCATCCGGGCAAGGCGAATGTAGTGGCGGATGCCCTAAGTTGGAAGGTTGTATCGGATCTGAGGGCGATGTTTGCACATCTGAGTTTGTATGATGATGGAAGTCTGCTGGCAGAGCTGCAAGTTAAGCCGACGTGGTTGAATGAAGTGAAAGAGGGACAGTTGGTTGATGATGAGTTAAGCGCTAAGCTACAGCAAGTGCAGAATGGAGAGTTGGAGGA
This sequence comes from Gossypium australe, assembly GCA_005393395.2. NCBI lineage: Eukaryota > Viridiplantae > Streptophyta > Magnoliopsida > Malvales > Malvaceae > Gossypium > Gossypium australe. Next base: position 123,492,585 of record CM016616.1, read on the forward strand.
TTATGGTATTAATGACGAGGAAGTATTGTGTTTTAAGGGTAAAGTCTGTATGCCTAAGAACAAGGAGTTGAGGCTGAGGATTCTTCAGGAATCGCATAGTAGCCCTTATGCTATGCATCCTGGAGGTAGTAAATTGTACCGAGATCTAAGGGAACAGTTTTGGTGGCCTGGTCTTAAACGGGAAGTTACAGAATTTGTTGGCAAATGCTTTATGTGCCAGCAAGTTAAGGCTGAACACCAAGTTCCGTCAGGATTACTTCAACCGATAATGATTCCGCAGTGGAAGTGGGAAAGAATCACCATGGACTTCGTTAGTGGGTTTCCCCTTACGCCTACTGAGAAGGACTCGGTATGGGTGATAGTAGATAGGTTGACAAAGTCAGCGCACTTCATTCCAGTGCGGGTTGACTATTCTTTGCAGAAGTTGGCAAAGTTATATGTGGCAGAGATTGTAAGGTTGCATGGAGTGCCGATATCGATCATCTCGGATAGGGACCCAAGGTTTACTTCTTGGTTTTGGAAGGCGCTACATCAAGCTTTGGGCACCAAGTTGGATTTCACTACAGCTTTTCATCCACAGTCAGATGGGCAGTCTGAACGAGTAATCCAAGTGTTGGAGGACATGTTGAGAGGCTGTGTGATAGACTTCAGAGGAAGTTGGGAAGTTTTCTAAATTTTCTTCTTTTCTTCTGGCAGGTTTTCTAGTTTATGCCTAGATGAAACCTGAAAGGACATTTACTCTACGATAGTGAAATTGAAAGAACAGTTCGCAGAAACCGAAGAGAAATAAGGAGAAGCCTACAATACATACAAGAAGAGCAAGAAGATTAAATTAATACCACTGAAGAAATGGTTGAGAATAATCCGCTACCTCCAGAGGTAGCCGAAAATCATGCTCCTCGAACTATGTATGATTATGCTAAACCTAATTTAACAAGAACTGAGTCAAGTATTGTTAGACCTGCTATTGCTGCAAATAATTTTGAACTGGAACCTAACATAATTCAAATGATATAGAAGTTTGTTCAGTTTGATGGTTTGCAGGACGAAGATCCAAATAATCACTTGGCGAATTTCCTAGAACTTTGTGACACTTTTAAAATAAATAGCGTTTCTGATGATGCAATTCATCTTCGGTTGTTTCCCTTTTCTTTGAGGAATAAAGCTAAACAGTGGTTGAATTCTCTCCCACGAGGATCAATCACTACATGGGAACAAATGACCAAAAAATTTTTATTGAAATGTTTTCCGTCGGCTAAAACGACTAAGTTGAGGAATGATATCTCTTCTTTTGTGCAGATGGATTTAGAAACACTTTACGATGCATGGGAGAGATACAAAGATCTATTGAGAAGGTGCCCATATCATGGATTACCCTTGTGGCTACAGGTCCAAACCTTTTACAACGGTGTGAACCCTTCAACTAGGCAATTGATTGATTCAGCCACTGGCAGAACCTTGAATAATAAAACACCTGAGGCTGCCTATAAATTCATTGAAGAGATGTCACTGAATAACTATCAGTGGCAAGTCACGAGGACAAGGCCAACAAAAGCCGCCAGTGTTTTCAACCTCCACGCAGTGACCATGCTATCAAATCAGGTAGAGATGTTGAATAAAAATATTGTTGGTTTGTATGGTTCTTCACAGGTACATCCAACTATGCAGTGTGAGATGAATGAAGGAGGGATGAGCAATACAGAATATCCACCTTACAACCCGAGTGCTAAAAACGAGCAAGTTCACTATATGGGTAACAATTTTAAACCTCAAAATAACCGTTATAGTAATACTTATAATTCAAGTTGGAGGAACCACCCCAATTTTTCATGGGGTGGTCAAGGAAACCAAAGACAACAACCCCCTCCAAACTTCCAACAACAGCCCTACCCACAGGAAAAGAAGTCGAACCTTGAGGAGATGCTGACAAAATTTATAGCGGTGTTAGAAACTCATTTCCAAAACACCGAGACAACACTTAAAAATCAACAAGCATTGATTCAAGGGATCAAGAACCAATTAGGGCAACTTGCTAAGCTGATCTCAGAACGACCACAAGGCAGCTTGCCAAGCAACACTGAAACGAAACCAATGGAGCAACTTCAAGCCATAACAACTCATGATAGCAAAGGGTTAGATGAGCCCAAGGTAAGCCAAGAGAATGTGGTAGAGTAAGGTAATGTAGAGGTAAGTCATGATAAGCCAAAACTGGTAATTAAAGAGTACCAACCTCGTATACCATACCCAAATGCGATGAAGAAAGACAACACAGACGAACAATTCGGTAAATTTCTTAAACTTTTATAGAAATTGCATATTAACTTACTGTTTCTTGAAGCTCTTTTGCAGATGCCAGATTCAAGGAAATTTTTAAAAGAGATTCTTACAAACAGGCGGAAGTTGGATGTGGAATCGTATGTGGAACTAATCGCAGTGTGCTCAGCAATGTTGCAAAATAGACTACCACGAAAATTAAAAGATCCAGGGAGTTTTACAATTCCATGCTTAATTGGTAGTTTATCTGTTGATAATGCTTTAGCTGATTTAGGGGCAAGCATCAATGCTATGCCTTATAAAATGTTTAAACAGCTAGGTCTAGGGAAACCCAAACAAACTAGGATGAGCATTTAATTAGCTGATAAAACTATTAGAATTCCCAGAGGTATAATCGAAGATGTTCTCATGAAAATTGATAAATTTGTATTCCCAGTAGACTTTGTCATTTTAGACATGGATGAGGACAACAATATTCCTTTAATTTTAAGAAGACCCTTTTTAGCAACTGCCAAGACTAAAATTGATGTTGGTACAAGAGAACTCATACTCTGTGTAGGTGACGAATCAATCAAAGAGCCTCGTCTAGGACATCAGTAATCAAGGTGAGAAAATGAATTTTATTAATGACCATTCGGTTAAATCTTCTTTTCAGGAAGCACCACAGAACCACACAACTGAGCCAGATTCTAGACTTCACACCAAAAAGGAAATAACTCATGAGGAATGAAGGCTTCAGATCGATGAACTAGACAAGTGGAAGACACATTTCAAGGAAAAACTAGGAATACACGAAGCAAAACTGAAGCAACTCCATGATAAACCTAAAGATTGGACAAACCAATTTTAGATCGGGGATCAGGTATTGTTGGCTAAAACAGACCCTCGGATCGCCACCTCAGACTTGATACAAACGAAAAGATCCCTTTTAAGGTACTCAATGTCTTCCCTTACCGAACAGTCGAGGTAAGTAATCCTATATTCGGCACTTTTAAAGTAAATGCTACTCGACTCGAGCTATATATTGATAATAGAATTGATAGCATGAGAAAGGATTTTCAACTCCTCAAACCACCATGGTTATGCCAATGAGAGGTAAGTCTAGCTTAAGACTTTTGAAACACCCCAAACCCGGCCCACGAGCCTCGACCAGATTTGGTATGTTCCTTAAGAAAAACCGGTTCAAATTCGTTGATTCTTTGAAAATCTTTAAGTGATTTTTTTTTTTGAAAACGGTTTGGGTTATGCAGTCGACGTGCTCATCGCCCTTATAAAATTCGTGGCATAGCCACCAGATTAAATAATTGTGGCCGAAGTCACCACGTTCAGATATCGTGGTCTTAGATCACCACATTCACTTCCCCTTTTTCATATAACCCGAATGCCCCATTTCACACCTATCATGCATATCATGCCTTAATTCACATTCTTATCACTTTTCACATGTTAAATATAACATATATTCATAATCCTAGTAGGAGTAGGAAACATACCTTAGTACTTTGTACCATAGCATGGTACCTTAACCATATTTTTCACATTCTTATAAACACTTATATATTAAAACATAACCTTAAATCGATTAGGATTTTAGTGTGGGGTACACACCTGATTTACTTAAAGCTTTTAATCCAAGTCTCGAAAATCCGATCTAAAACCTTAGATCCTTAGTCCCTACATTCGGCCACACTTAGTATCTTTAGTAAAAGCCTATTCGGCTATAAAACCAAATCCCAGTAGGATTTGTACACTTAAAACCTACCTTTTTGTCGATTGACTTAAGAATCAAGTCCCGAAACTTTGTTGTATCCCTTCTTGCATTCGGCCAAACATTAAATTAATAAATAGGTTAGTTTTTCGGCTTTTGGAAAATAAGAAATAGATCTTAATCAACAAATAGGGCATTGGCCGAATATTCTTAGTCACTTACCTTACTAATCCAAATCCCGAAATTAATCCCGTGGCTATGAAGATGTCGCAAAACCTTGATTGCTTTGAATCCCGAAGACTTCCTCCTTCAAGTTTCGGCCAAAGAACATGAATAAGTTTTGGCTATGGCTTTTTGAGGAGATGGGATATTCGGCTACAAGGGAATTGTGGCTGAGAGAAAGAAAAAGAAGATTGGAAGAAGACTAGGAGAATTTCGGTAGCTCCCTTATGCACCTAATGATCGAAGCCTTCAAAAGAAAACTCAAAGAAAAGAAACCTTCACACTTCTCATTCAAATTATAAACACATAAATCTACAATTATCTAATTATAAATTGAATTAATCCTTACCTATTCACAATAAATAAAATAAACCAACCATTTACCATATCCCACCTTTTCCCTTTATCACTTTACGACAAATAATAAAAATCTCCAATTATCCTCTATCTTCCCACTTAAAAATAAATTAACCTTATCACTTCATTTAAAATTTAATAAAAATAAGCCACCATTCTCTTATCCTACTCCACTTTCTTCTCCTAATTTATCACTTCATTTAATATTTAATAAAAATAAGCCACCATTGTCTCTTTGCTGTCCAAGCTTATAATCCACTAAGCAATTGCACATTTTTTTTTATTTCATGCATCCAACCCTTGTTTCATATTTTAATGCCACCAACCTTGCACCTAATTTAAAAGATAGAAATCCATCTCCATACTGCCGCCCATCATGGTTTCTATGCTCAATCCATGTTGAATATTTTAATGCTCCATTTCATACCATTTCATGCTTGAATAAAAATATCAATAAGCTCCACCTTGCCGTCCCAATCCCTTGAAAACCCATCATGGTTTGTTTTATTTTTTTAATAATAATAATAATAATAATAATAATAATAATAATTTTTTTTGGATGTTACAATTCTACCCCCCTTAAAGAAAATTTCGTCCTCGAAATTACCTGGCTAGAACAAGTGAGGATATTGCTGTCGCATTGTCTCTTCCGGCTCCCACGAAGCCTCTTCCGATCCATGGTTACGCCATAACACTTTGACGAGAGGAACTGACTTCCTCCGTAGCACCTTCACATCCCGTTCCAGAATCTGAATCGGTTCCTCCTCGTAGGACAAATTTGGTCTTAATTCCACCTCCTCAACTGGTACTACATGAGATGGATCCGACCGGTAACGACGTAGCATCGAAACATGGAACACATCGTGCATCTGCTTCAACTCCGAAGGCAACTCTAACTGATATGCCACTGGTCCAATCCGCTTCAAAACCTGATAAGGTCCTATAAACCTTGGACTTAACTTCCCTTTGCGACCAAATCTCATTACCTTCTTCCAAGGCGAAACTTTAAGAAACACTTGATCTCCCACATCAAATTCTATTTCCTTCCGCTTGAGGTCTGCGTATGACTTCTGCCTATTAGATGCTTCCTTTAACCGTGCCCGAATTACCTCAATTTTCTCTTCAGATTCCGTCACTAATTCTAGACCCAAAACTCGACGTTCCCCTAATTCTGTCCAACACGTAAGAGTTCGACACTTCCGACCATATAGCGCTTCATACGGTGCCATCCGTATACTGGCCTGATAGCTGTTGTTGTAGGCAAACTCCGCTAAAGGCAAATAGTCTTCCCAACTTCCTCTGAAGTCTATCACACAGCCTCTCAACATATCCTCCAACACTTGAATTACTCGATCAGATTGCCCGTCGGACTGTGGATGAAATGCCGTAGTGAAATCCAATTTGGTGCCTAAAGCTTGATGTAGAGCTTTCCAAAACCGAGAAGTAAACCTTGGGTCCCTATCTGAGATGATTGACACCGGCACACCATGCAACCTTACAATTTCCGCCACATACAACTTTGCCAACTTTTGCAAGAAATAGTCAACCCGCACTGGAATGAAGTGCGCGGACTTTGTCAAACGATCCACTATTACCCATACCGAGTCCTTTTTAGTAGGCGTAAGGGGAAGCCCACTAACAAAGTCCATGGTAATTCTCTCCCACTTCCACTGCGGAATCATTATCGGTTGAAGTAATCCTGACGGAACTTGGTGTTCAGCCTTAACTTGCTGACACGTCAAGCACTTGCCCACAAATTCAGTAACTTCTCTCTTAAGTCCAGGCCACCAAAACTATTCTCTTAAATCTCTGTACAACTTAGTGCCTCCAGGATGCATAGCATAAGGGCTACTATGCGACTCCTAAAGAATCCTCCACCTTAACTCCTGATCCTTAGGCATACAGACCTTACCCTTGAAGCACAATACTCCCTCGTCATTGATTCCATAATCCTCTATCTCCTCATTCCGTACTTGCTGTAGCTTAGCATTTAATTCTTCATCAACCAACTGCCCCTCTTTCACTTCATTCAACCACGTCGGCTTAACTTGCAGCTCTGCTAGCAGACTTCCATCATCATACAAGCTCAGATGTGCGAACATCGCCCTCAGATCCGACATAGCCTTCCGACTTAGGGCATCTGCCACTACATTCGCTTTGCCCGGATGATACTCTATCGAACAATCGTAGTCCTTCAGTAGTTCAACCCACCTTCGCTGTCTCAGGTTCAACTCCTTCTGAGTCAACAAATACTTAAGACTCTTGTGGTCTGTATAGATCACTGACTTTTCTCCATAAAGATAGTGCCTCCACACCTTAAGAGCAAAGACCACTACCGCCAATTCCAAATCATGAGTTGGGTAGTTAACCTCATGTGGCCTTAATTCCCGAGACGCATAAGAGACTACCTTCCCATCTTGTATCAATACACATCCTAATCCCGTATGAAAAGCGTCACAATACACCATAAAATCCTTTCCTGCCTCCGGCTGTATCAAAACCGGAGCTTCAGTCAAAACCCTCTTAAGCTTCTCAAAACTCTCCTGTTGCTTATCCGTCCATACGAAAGGTACTTCCTTTCTCAACAACTTCGTTAGAGGTGCAGCTATTGATGAGAACCCGTCTACGAATCTTCTGTAGTAGCCTGCCAATCCCAAGAAACTGTGGACCTCAGCCACCGACCTAGGTGGTTTCCAATTCAACACTGCCTCAATCTTCCTCGGATCCACCCTTATTCCTTCTGCAGACACCACATGTCCTAAAAACGCAACCTCCTTAAGCCAAAATTCACACTTGCTGAATTTGGCATATAGCTTCTTCTCCCTTAACACTTGCAACACCATCTGGAGATGCTCATCATGTTCCTCCTCCGACTTGGAGTACACCAGGATGTCGTCGATGAACACAACGACGAATCGATCCAAGTAGGGTTGGAAAACCCGATTCATCATATCCATGAATGCGGCTAGGGCGTTCGTCAATCCAAACGGCATTACTACAAACTCATAATGGCCGTATCTTGTCCTAAAAGCTGTCTTATGGATATCCGCCTCCTTCACCTTCAACTGATGATACCCAGACCTTAGATCTATCTTCGAGAATACTGCTGCCCTCTTAAGCTGATCGAACAAGTCGTCAATTCTCGGCAAAGGGTACTTGTTCTTGATGGTCAACTTATTCAACTGACGGTAATCTATGCACATACGCATAGTTCCGTCCTTCTTCTTTACAAACAAGACCGGTGCTCCCCATGGAGACACACTGGGTCGGATAAACCCACGATCAAGTAACTCTTGAATTTGAGCCTTGAGCTCAACCAACTCCTTTGGCGCCATTCTATACGGAGCAATTGACACAGGAGCTGTACCAGGTAGCAAGTCAATTCCAAACTCCACCTCCCTATCCGGGGGTATTCCAGGTAATTCCTCCGGAAAGACATCCACAAAGTCCTTTACTGTTCGTCCTCCACTAACACCTTCTTCTTTCGCATCCAATGCACTAACAAAGGCCAAGAACGCCTTACATCCTTTCCGAACCATCTTATTAGCTTTTAATACTGAAACTACGTTAGACAAGTAGTTTCTTCTTTCCCCTATCATAACTACCGCCTCATCCTCCGGCGTCCTTAACTCCATTCTCTTAGCTGCACAATCCAAAATAGCCCGATGGTCTACTAGCCAGTCCATTCCAAGTATAAGATCGAACTCTCCGAAGGGAAGTTCCATCAAGTCGGCAGAAAATACTATGCCTTGGATTTCTAGGGGTACACTTCGGAAGATCTTATTCACCACTACAGTTTGACCTAGTGGGCTTACTACAGTCATCTCCCTATCAGAAAGTTCAGAGGCTATGTCTAGAGTCTCAACTACTCTACATGCAACATACGAATGGGTCGAGCCCACATCAATCAAAGCAAAATAGGGCTTGCCAAAAATAAGGAACGTACCGGTTATGACGTCCGGCGCGTCTCCATCTTCCTTCCGGCGAACTGCATAAACCAAACCCGGTTGCCTTGCCTCAGTATTATTATTAGCACCTCTGCCAGGTGTTCCACTTCCTCTACCAGTGCCATTACCTCGGCCATTCGAACCACGACCTTGCTGAGGCTGCTGTCCACCTCTACCAGCCTGATTAACATTCTGAGTTACTGGTTGATTCCCATCCGGCCTCTTAGGACAATCCTTAATCATATGGTCCTTGGACCCACACTTAAAGCATCCTCCAAGCTTTTTCCAACACTCTCCTAAGTGTTTCTTCCCACATTGATCACAAGTACGATATTTCCCTCCAGTACCAGCTTGCTGACCTCGCGGCCCATCAATTCTAAACCTTTTCTGAGCATTCCCGGCCCAAATCCTCTTTTTTGCTTATTCCGGTCCATGTTCTGCCTCGCAGAGTCCTTAATCCCCTCATCTATCTTAGCTTTCTCTACCAACGCAGAAAACTCCCGCTCTTGATGTGGAGTGACTAACAACCTCAGCTCATCCCTTAGTCCGTCCTCAAACCGGACACATCTTTCATGTTCAGTAGCTACTACTCCTCGAGCATACCGACTCAATCTCAGAAATTCAGCCTCATATTCTGCCATAGACTTGTTCCCTTGAACCAGCCCCAGAAATGCCTTCCTCTACGCATCAGCGTAACGCGTGCGACATACTTCTTCTGATATGCCGCCTTAACGTATTCCCTATTAAGATCCTCAGCTGTGGAACCATTTCGAACTGTGAGCCACCATTGATACGCTTCATCGCGTAGCAGTGCCACCATTCCTTTTAGTTTCTCCTCAGGGGTCAAATCCAACTCATCCATAATCCGTTCCGTCGCCTCCAACCAATACTCAGCTGTACTGGGTGCCACACCAGATACGCCACGGAATACTTCAGCTCCGTTGGCTCGAAGTCACTCGGGTACAGATTTTCGAGCCCCCATATTTCCACCTGCGCCAGCCACTATTTCCAAAACTCGCAGCACAGCCTGCGACACAGCATCATCTCCCGTCTGATCTTGCTGCTCAACACCAACAGCTGGTGGTGGTGGTGGTGGTGGTACCTCATTGTCAGACCCATGACCCAATCTAGCGGGTTCCGACACAGTCATTCTTCCTCGACCACGTCCACGACGACCACGTCCTCTAGAACTCATTTCTAACGATTGCGCTTTAATCTGATTAAGAAATTTTATGAATTAGCTTTTATTCCACTGATTATTCACGAAGAGTTTTATGAAAGGAGCTTAATAGGAATTTCAAAATTTCAAGTTTTCCATCCTGATTCACAGAAAAGCACATCCATTCCATAGTATCTCCCATACACATTCACTCTTCGGACAATTCTGTCCGTTCCTAACACAAGGGTATTTTCGTCATTTGTCCTACAGGGGTATTTTGGTAATAAATTGGGGTCAATTTGAAAATTACAAAAGTCATTTCAACATTTTCCAAACTCATGGGTTTTTTTTTGAAAGAAATATTTTCCAAATCAAAGGTATGGCAAGGTTTCGGAAAGTAGGGTCATTTTGGTAATTTTGGTAAACCAGGGGTAATTTCGTAAATTTTCAGATCAGGGTATTTTTGAATCTTCACAAAATAGGGTTTTTGGATACTTTTACAAAATAAGAAAATTTTATTGAAATCGGGGTAATATGGTAAATTTTTTTTTAAAACCAAGGGTATTTTCATAATTTTACAAATAGGGGTATTTTAGTAATTTTCATAAATCAAGAATATTTCCGAAAAATTTTATGGAATAGATTTTATGAATCAAAAGGGTAACTAGGTTTTTTTTTTTTTTTGAGTTTAGCCTATGAATAAGTCCTCTTGGTTAGGGTGAACCGAAGCTACGCACCAGGTAGGATTCGAGTGGAGAGGAGGTGAGTCATGCGGACTGCTTAAGTACCAAGCTCCCACCGAATACCAATCTTAGACATGCGTACAACGGTTGCCACACCTTAACTCGACTACTTAGACACAGGTTTGTTTAATTAGACATTTAAAGTCTTATGAAATTTGTTGGGGGTAACCTAGTCCTACGTTCCATTCCATTTCTACCCTTCTACAGTTCACAATATAAATCACACAAAGGATAGGGGTACTTACCTGGTGGACTTCGGGTCGGAGACTTAGGTGCCATGCCAGAAAACCTGCTTAAAAATTTCGCAAATTCTTTTCGGCTTAACCTTTGAAAACGTTTTGGGCCTTATCCCCAAGGCCGAGAGTTTAAAAACCGGGCTCTAATACCAAGCTGAAACACCCCAAACCCGGCCCACGAGCCTCGACCAGATTTGGTATGTTCCTTAAGAAAAACCGGTTCAAATTCGTTGATTCTTTGAAAATCTTTAAGTGATTTTTTTTTTTGAAAACGGTTTGGGTTATGCTCAAGTTGGAAACTAGTTTATTTTTGAATAAGATACTTAAACTTTAATTTGATAAAATTTCGTAACATAATAACATAATTTAACGTGCATACATAAAATAAAGTTCATACTAAGGCCTTATTACATCAAAATAAACCCAAAATAAATTAAAGTGCTTAAATGAAAATAAAATGTCTAAATAAAAATTTCCTTGCTGAGCATGGCCACCACTAAGCTCCTGCCGACCCGGTCCTTTACTGATCATCACCTGAAAAATGTTATTCCCACAACGGGGTGAGTCAACGGACTCAATGTGTACACAAACACTAAGTCCAAAAAGATTCAAGCATATCAAGTCATACACATTCATATCAAAATATACAATTAATGATGCATTCCCAAGCCCAAGCCTAGTTACCAGCCGCTACACATCACCCGTACCAACCGGCACACCGTGGGGACTACTAAGTCAACCCTCCATCCGCTACACACCATCGAAGGCAGTCGCTGCAGTCGACGTGCTCATCGCCCTTATAAAATTCGTGGCATAGCCACCAGATTAAATAATTGTGGCCGAAGTCACCACGTTCAGATATCGTGGTCTTAGATCACCACATTCACTTCCCCTTTTTCATATAACCCGAATGCCCCATTTCACACCTATCATGCATATCATGCCTTAATTCACATTCTTATCACTTTTCACATGTTAAATATAACATATATTCATAATCCTAGTAGGAGTAGGAAACATACCTTAGTACTTTGTACCATAGCATGGTACCTTAACCATATTTTTCACATTCTTATAAACACTTATATATTAAAACATAACCTTAAATCGATTAGGATTTTAGTGTGGGGTACACACCTGATTTACTTAAAGCTTTTAATCCAAGTCCCAAAAATCCGTTCTAAAACCTTAGATCCTTAGTCCCTACATTCGGCCACACTTAGTATCTTTAGTAAAAGCCTATTCGGCTATAAAACCAAATCCCAGTAGGATTTGTACACTTAAAACCTACCTTTTTGTCGATTGACTTAAGAATCAAGTCCCGAAACTTTGTTGTATCCCTTCTTGCATTCAGCCAAACATTAAATTAATAAATAGGTTAGTTTTTCGGCTTTTGGAAAATAAGAAATAGATCTTAATCAACAAATAAGGCATTGGCCGAATATTCTTAGTCACTTACCTTACTAATCCAAATCCCGAAATTAATCCCGTGGCTATGAAGATGTCGCAAAACCTTGATTGCTTTGAATCCTGAAGACTTCCTCCTTCAAGTTTCGGCCAAAGAACATGAATAAGTTTTGGCTATGGCTTTTTGAGGAGATGGGATATTCGGCTACAAGGGAATTGTGGCTGAGAGAAAGAAAAAGAAGATTGGAAGAAGACTAGGAGAATTTCGGTAGCTCCCTTATGCACCTAATGATCGAAGCTTTCAAAAGAAAACTCAAAGAAAAGAAACCTTCACACTTCTCATTCAAATTATAAACACATAAATCTACAATTATCTAATTATAAATTGAATTAATCCTTACCTATTCACAATAAATAAAATAAACCAACCATTTACCATATCCCACCTTTTCTCTTTATCACTTTACGACAAATAATAAAAATCCCCAATTATCCTCTATCTTCCCACTTAAAAATAAATTAACCTTATCACTTCATTTAAAATTTAATAAAAATAAGCCACCATTCTCTTATCCTACTCCACTTTCTTCTCCTAATTTATCACTTCAATAATAAAAATAAGCCACCATTGTCTCTTTGCCGTCCAAGCTTATAATACACTAAGCAATTGCACATTTTTTTTTATTTCATGCATCCAACCCTTGTTTCATATTTTAATGCCACCAACCTTGCACCCAATTTAAAAGATAGAAATCCATCTCCATACTGCCACCCATCATGGTTTCTATGCTCAATCCATGTTGAATATTTTAATGCTCCATTTCATACCATTTCATGCTTGAAAAAAAATATCAATAAGCTCCACCTTGCCGTCCCAATCCCTTGAAAACCCATCATGGTTTGTTTTATTTTTTTATAATAATAATAATAATAATAATAATTTTTTTTGGATGTTACAACTTTAAATGAGCGCTTCTCGAGAGGCAACCTGAGCACTAACCCCATTAATTTTTACATTTTTATTTTTACTTTTAATTTTCCTTTTTAGCACCTAACTATAAACTAACCAAAGTGTAGATTTCCATACCACATGGCCGTGGCCGTGTGGACACCACATATTTCTGTACCGATGTAGCAGAGATAGTACAAAATAGGACGAAAAATACCTTCAAGCCACGGGCTCCGAATAAACACCACGGTCGTGCGATAAAGCCGTGGTCGACACTGTTTTATAAACACGGGCGTGGCGACCTGCACACAGGCGTGGGAGAAATGGACGAAGCAAAACACGACCGTGCGATACGGCCGTGTGGCATAACACGCCCATGGTACATGGGCGTGAGGATGTACCAGATCTGAAATTTCAATTTAAAACACCCCTCTCCCCTTCTCACCTACTTCCCATTCCTCTTCTTCTATATCCTTTACACTCCCCTCCCTTTTCATTTTCATTTTTTTTAACTCTTGATCTACACCATATCCATGTCGAAGAAACGATAGGATCCTAGCACAGTCTCCCACTGCGAGACCAATCTACATAAGTTCATACCGGCCGCTTCATTAACTCGACAGGATAGGGACCCTTGAGTCCATTTCAATTTTATTTTTCTTTTTTCTTCTCCTTTTTTTTCCTTTTCTTTATTTCTCGTTGACTTAATTTAATCTATTTTATTTTGTTTTCTTTGATTTAGGTTCTAAAGGCTGTTAGGGAATCACCACACCAAGCCTTAGAAATCACACCCACCTCGCGAACCATCTAACAATAAGGACTTTTCAGTCCATTAATCTTTTCTTTTAGTCATATTTCACTTTTTATTTTCTTTCTCTTTCTCTTTCTTTTCTTTAAATATATAATTAGTATATTTTAAATTATTCTTATTATTTCCTGGCTAATTCTTCACGAGCTTCCCAAATTCTTCATCTAGCGCAGAGATTGTCGGCGGCCACCACACCACGACCACTCCCAACTCAAGGGAACATCCAAAATTTAGGATGTTTCACCTCTCTTTATCTCTTATGATTTCATATATATCTTTGTACATTGAGGGCAATGTACATCTTAAGTGTGGGAGGGGTGAATATTATTTTGAAAAAGTTCCTAACTTTCTGCATTATTCTCAAATCACTGAATGATATCTTGTTTTTAAATAATCTTTTCATGTTACTAATTTGAATTAAATTTTCTTTGATTTATGATTTTCTTTGATATGTTTTGGATTAAGTCATTGATAATTATTCAGTGATGATTTAAACTTTAAGAGACTAGAGAATCAAGCATGATGAGTCTATTTTCAAAAATTAAAATTTTGTTAGGTTGTCTACCTGAATCTAATTATTACCTAGAAGTTTTAAAATTACAAAGTTGATATAAAAAACCCATAATTTTTGTGAGATCTTAAGCCTTTTAGAGCATACATTCTTTCCTGCTCACTTTTTGATTATAAGTGTGTCAACATTGATTTGTTATTCTAGAACTTGCTTCGATTATACATGTTGAGACCACACCTTTGATTTGATATACAAGATGATAAAGGCACTTAGGATTTAACCCACTTACTCCACCAAAAGCCTACCCTCACAATTAACCCTTAGTGAACCCCTTTGATCCTACCAACCCTTTTGTTGACTCACCCACTAATATTAACCCAAAACCCATCTTGTATTTGTTATCACCATTTCTTTACCCCCTTTTTGTCGAGATTTGATTTTGAGCAGTTGCCTAACTATGTTCTATATTTCAGTTGTTAAAGTTCTTTCTTATTATTGTAAATATTGTTTACTTGATTTGTTCTTAAAAAAAATGAAGTATATTCATTATTACTTTTATGATTAAGTGAGCTTAAACGTTTAAATTCCATATCTTGAGAAGAAGCTCATGTTATGAAATTTTATTTGATGTAATTATTCAGGATTAGTTCATTTTTCTAGTTAGGTAAATTGTCAATTCAATCTCGATTCTAGTCCTTTAATTCAGCCTTTATCCACACCTTTAACTCGAGCCCCATTACAACTGTTTTGAAAGACCTTTTGATTTGTGTAACATCTCATTTTATGGTGGTGGAAATTTGATTTTCATGCAAGTCTATGGGATTCTTTTCATGTTCGACTTTTGAGTGCTTAATTTTGAACCTTAAACACTTTGAGTGATTTGAGTGATGGAAATTTGATTTTCATGTTAGTCTATGGGATTCTTTTCATGTTCGACTTTTGAGTGCTTAATTTTGAACCTTAAACACTTTGAGTGATTTGAGTGAATCTTTAGTGAGGATGTCAACTCTTCTCGATTTTGAATTAAAGGTGATTATTTAGGTAAGGGAAAACACCTATATTTTCATGCTACAAAAACTATGACTTTGATTGTCTGAATCTTTAGGACCCTTCTACTTAAATTATCAATGTATGAATTACCTTTGAATTATGATGAAACATTATCGATGAATATCATGGATTGAAGAAGTTCATTTTAATTGTGAGTTGAGAATTTTACTTGAGGACAAGCAAATGCTTAAGTGTGGGGGTATTTGATAAACCGTAATATATACATATTTTAATCCCACATTTAGCATACTTTTGGATGATTTATCCCCCAAATTGTGGAATTTGGTGCTCGTAATCCTTTAATTTCATGTTTTATACTTAAGAGAGCACCGGAGGATGAAAAGAACGAGAAACAGGCCAAAAATGGAGAAAATAGGCCAAAGTACAAAATCGACACAGCCTGGGCCCAAGCCACACGACCGTGCCTCTTTAGTAGACCCGAACATAGCCTACCCTCGATTAACACGGGCGTGTACCACGGGCATGTCCCTGACGTGACCTGTTTGAATTCCACTCGAATTAGGATGCTTAGGGACAAAGAAAGACATTCCGAAAGCCTATATAAACCCCCTAAGTATGACCTAAAAGGGGCAGTTCAGGTAGGCCAAGGAGCCAAGCCAAAGAGGGCCGAATTGTGGGATTTACTCGAAGAAAGCCAGTTGCTTCATCTCAAGAAGCCGGAGTTATACTCAAGACGGAGGATCTTCCCTTCAAATTCCTTCAGGGGGTTTTAGGGATTTTCTTATGTTTTGTTTTATATTTTCTTCTGAGATGTATTCTTGTATCATTATGAACTAAACCCCTCAAATACCTGAGGGGGATGAAACCTAAGACGGATCTTGTTATTATTTTCTGACCTATATGATAAATACTTGATTTGTTCTTAATTCTTGCTTTGATATTTCAGGATATTGATTCAAGTATTGATGTGCTTAGGCAGTGGAGCAAAAGTCCCTGTTTAAGAGTAGATCTAGCATAAGTAAGCGGAGTTGATCGTAACCCTCGAAATAGGATGACAAAAATCTGTCGGATTAGGGTCAAACCTAATATGGGAATCCATAGATCGAGTTAATGCAATTCTAGGGGGTTTAATTAGAAAGAGATTTCAATTAATCAATCTAGGGTTAGACATTAGTAGCCTCGAAAAAGGTACTAATATAAATTAGGGAATCCTACGGATCAAGTCAAGTGAATAAATCGTCTGGTTCAAAGTTAGATAACAAGTCAAGTCTAGGTGGATTCTTCCTCGGGTATTGTCTTAATCAATTGGTTTTTCCCACAAGTATTTTCCCCAATTCATTCTCTTTGTCTTAGCATCCTTAGCTTAGCAGTTAGTTAATTTTAGATTAAACAACAATTTCTTAATTCTTAGGCTAAATAATAAAAAGAAGGTTAGTATTAGTAATTTTGGTTCCTTTGGGTTCGACATTCCGGTCTTGCCACTAAACTATACTACTGTTCGGTAGGTGCGCTTGCCTCAAATCATTGTCATAGTTAGTTTTTAGGCTCGATAATTCATATATAAATTTGTAAGACTCTGACACACGATCATCGCCCACTTGAAACTCGATTTCTTTTCTTTTCAAATCCGCGTACGACCTTTGTCGATCTGAAGCAGCCTTCAGACTATCCCAGATCACTTTCACTTTCTCCTCAGTCTCTTTAACTAAATCAACCCAGTGAATTTGCTTCTCACTCAGCTCGGTCCAATACAAGGGAGTGCGACACTTACGACCATACAAGGCTTCATACGATGCCATCTGTATACTCGACTGATAACTGTTGTTGTATGCAAATTCGACTAAAGGTAGGTATCTTTCCCAACTAGCTTCAAATTCTAACACACAACATCGAAGCATATCCTCAAGAACTTGAATCACTCTTACGGATTTGCCATCAGTTTGAGGATGGAATGTAGTACTAAAATTTAACCTTGTACCCAATGCTTCCTGCAACTTCTTCTAAAACCTCGAAGTGAATCTCAGATCTTTATCCGAGATAATAGATATAGGCACTCAATGTAATCTCACCACCTCAGCAATATATAACTCAGCCAACTTATCCAGTGAATAATCGACACGCACCGGTATAAAGTGAGTCGACTTCGTTAGTCTATCAACACAACCCACACGGCATCTTTCTTTTTCGGAGTCATAGGCAACCCTGTCACAAAATCCATGGTGATCCGATCCCACTTCTACTCAGGAACCATCACTGGTTTAAGCAATCCTGAAGGTACTTGATGCTTGGCTTTCACTTATTGACAAATCAGACATCTCGTCACAAACTCAGAGCTGTCTCTTTTCATACCCGGCCACCAATAAAATTTCTTCACATCATTGTACATTTTTGTACTGCCCGGATGTTCTGAAAAATAACCACTATGTGCTTCATTCAATATCTTTCGAATCAACTTACCATCCTTAGGTACACAAATCATGTCATGGAACATTAAACAACCATCCGAACTCACCCGAAATTCAGAATCATTTCCTGATTCACACTTAGCTTTCTTAGCTTGCATCTCATCATCATTCTTCTGAGCTTCACATATCTGTTGAATAAATAGCGGCCTAGCCCTCAACTCAGCCAATATAGTACCATCATCTGAAAATGCTAAGCTTGTGCTCATAGCTTTCAAAGCATACAGGGATTTCCTACTCAAGGCATCCACAACCACATTTGCTTTCCCTAGATGGTAATCGATTACTAGCTCATAGTCTTTCAATAATTCAAGCCACCGCCGTTGTCGCAAATTCAAATCCTTTTGATCCATTAAGTACTTTAAACTCTTATGATCTGTGAAGATTCGGCACTTCTCACCATATAAATAATGTCGCCAAATCTTTAATGCAAAAACAATCGTAGCCAACTCCAAATCATGAGTCAGATAATTCTTCTCGTGCGGTTTTAGCTGCCTCAAGGCATAAGCGACTACTTTACCCTCTTGCATCAACACACAACCGAGACCATTTAACGACATGTCACTGTAGACCACAAACTCTTTCCCCAATTCTAGTTGAACCAAAACCGGTGCCTCAATCAACAATGTTTTCAATCTCTCAACACCCTGTTGACATTTCTTAGTCCATTCAAACTTAATATCTTTGTGCAACAGTTTCGTTATCGAGGTAGCAACCATGGAGAATCCCTTCACAAACTGTCTGTAGTACCCCGCTAAACCCAAAAAGCTTCTGACTTCCGACACGTTTCTCGACGGTTTCCACTCCACAATAGCCGAGATCTTTTCCGGATCAACTCTAATACCATCACCCGACACAATGTGTCCTAGGAATCCAACCCCTCGGAGCCAAAACTCACTCTTACTAAATTTAGCATGCAACTACTTGCCTCTTAAAGTCTGTAAGACAATTTTCAGATGCTCCGCATGATCACTCTCATCCCAAGAATAAATCAATATGTCATCAATAAAGACAACCACAAACTTGTCCAAATACGGCCGGAAGACACAATTCATTAAATCCATAAAAAATACGGGAGCATTCGTTAAATCGAACGGCATGACCAGAAACTCATAATGGTATACCTCGTCCGAAATGTAGTTTTCGACACATCTTGCTCCTTAACTCTCAACTGGTAATAGCCAGACCTCAAGTCTATCTTTGAGAACACCGTAGCTCCCTTCAGTTGATCAAATAGATCATCTATCCTTGGTAAAAGATACTTATTTTTCACCGTCACCTTGTTGAGTTGTCTGTAGTCTATGCACAATCTCATCAACCCATCCTTTTTCTTGACAAAAAGCACCGGAACACCCCACGGTGAATAGCTCGGTCTTGCAAAACCCTTATCCGTCAACTTTTGCAACTGAACCTTAAGTTCTTTCAACTCTAATGGCGCCATCCTATACGAAGCAATCAAAATAGGTGCCGTTCCCGGGACTAACTCAATTCCAAACTCGACCTCTCTAACTGGAGGCAATCCTGGTAACTCTTTTGGGAATACATCCGGATACTCACATACCACCGGCACTGTTTCAATCTTTACTTCAGACTCTTGATTATTTAGTACAAAAGTGATATAGGACTCGCATCCTTTTCTCCAATATTTCTCAGCCACCAAGGAAGAGATCATCACCGGTAAACTATCTGACCCACCTGATTCAACCTGAATAACATCTCCATTTTTACATTTTAGTTCAATAAATTTACTACCACAGTTTACTAAAACACTATGGGTAGTCAACCAATCCATACTAAGAAACAAATCAAATTCATCAAACGGCAACAACATAAGGTTTGCCGGAAAACAATGACCCCTAATTGTCAAAGGACAATTCCTACACACCTTGTCAACTAACACATGTTTACCTAACGAGTTTGACACCTTGAACACAAACTCCGTAGACTCGACAATCATACTCAAACTAGATGCCAATCTCATGAAAACGTAAGAATGGGTAGACCTCGGATCAATCAAAGAAATAACAGAGGTGTCATGAAGAGAAAAAGTAACCGTTATCACATCTAGAGTGATGCCTCTTCGCGAGCGCGAATGGCATAGGTCCTTGCAGGTGCCCGACTCTTCGGTCTCACAGCAGAGTCTCGTGACGTACCTCTACCACTAGTCCCACTCCTCGGGTTCTTTTGTGGCCTACCCCTTGAAGATACATTGCGTGATCTTATCTCTTGCTTCCTTTCCTTGTCATCCCTCTCAGGACAATTTCGGATGAAATGATCGGGTGAACCACACTTGGAACAGTTTCTGTTATTCCCCCGACACTCCCCCGTGTGTTGTCTTCCACAATTTGGACACTCCGGTTTAGACTTCGGATTGCCCACACTTGCCATCGAAGTGGTTTGAACTCTCGAGCCCAAGTAGGTGTTACCTCGGTCTTGATGTGAATATCCCATTGACACAGTTGTTCGAGGGTTCATATCTTTGGACCGTTTCGATTGAGCTTGGTACGATTTACTCATGGGCTATTTTCTTACGTCTCGGGCCTCACTCACAGCCTTCCTCTTTTCCTTGTTTAGTTCTTCGGCCTTACATGCCATATCAACCAACACTACAAACTCCTTTAATTCCAAGATTCCAACTAGAAGTCTAATATCCTCTATAGACACGCACTCTTGCGCGTACTTGCTGAGCCTAACAAATTCGCGCTCATATTCTGCCAAAGTCATTTTTCCTTGTTTTAACTCAAGGAATTCTTTCTGTTTCTTGTCCACAAACCTCTGACTTATATACTTATTTCGGAACTCTTCCAAAAAGAAGTCTCACGTCACTCTCTCCTTCAGAACAACTGATGTCAACGTTTTCCACCATTGGTATGCTGAGTCCCTTAGCAAGGACACGACACATTTTAAGCTCTCCTCAGGTGTACAGGAGAGCTCATCAAGTACTCTCATCGAGTTCTCAAGCCAAAACTCTGCCCTCTCAAGGTCATTATCTATATTAGCTCTAAAATCCTCAGCCCCTAGCTTCCGAATTTTGTCTACTGGGGGCTTGGTTGTCCTCACTAATTCTATACCTTGGGGAGCCACAGGAATTGGCTGAGGTATAGGAGGGGGTGGAGGAGGTTGAGATTAGGGTTTGCTCGTACATACTCTAAGTACCAGTTACTCGTCATTTGGAGAAAGGCTTCCCGAGCCTCTTCCTCCTGGCCCTTAGTCTCGGGTCCACTCTGAACAGGCGCGGTCCCTTACGCAGGAGCTGGTGCATTACTATCTGCGTCATCAGCAGCCGCTTGATCGGGATCCAATTACTATATAAAAAAAAGTATAAAATTGTTAGAAGCCACCACACGATCATTAAACGCTTATGGCATGTATAGCTAGACTCCCACACATGCTACGGTAGTCCGAGAACCGACTAAACCATAGCTCTGATACCACTAAATGTAACACCCCTTATCCGTATCCTATGCCAGAACCGGGCACGAGGCATTACCGTACTTAATCAACAAATTTAGTTTATAAAAGTTCAGTCCCAACTTGGCATATCACTATCGTCATCACAACAACCTTATTAAAGACCTACGAGGCCTTAAACATACTTAAGAGGTGTTTCGGAACCCAATCAAAAACTTTTGCGATCTTAAAATTTTTTCACCTAAACAGGGGCCACACGCCCGTGTGAAACAGGACATGCCCGTGTGGTCACATACGCCCATGTCCTTACCCCGTGTGGGATTTATTTTCATTTCAAACCTACAGGGGTTTTCACAGGACCGGACACACGCCCGTGTGCTTGGCCCGTGTGCTCCACATGTCCTAGACACACCCATGTCCTTACTCGTGTGTAAAAACTTGGGTATTCTATTTGTGACGTCAACAACCTTATAAAAGTCACACGGCCTAGGCACACGCCCGTGTGGCTAGCCCGTGGTAGACACTGACTTACAACACCAACATGCAGGGGACACACGGCCAAGTCACACACCCATGAGACTAACCGTGTGTCACACATGGCCTAGACACACGCCCGTGTGTCTACCCGTGTGGACAAGAACAAGGCTATTTGCCTAGCTCTTTTTTTCCCTCTAGCTCTAACAACATGAATCCATTCAACATATCACTAATCAACTCATATTTTGCAATATAAACTTCCATGAATAACTTCATATTTCCATATATATAACAAAGAGCCAACAACTATGGCTATATATACAAAAGTTTCTCAACAAAGGGGCCAACACACTCCTGGCTAAAATAACAAAACAATATACCTAGTCTAGCCCCTATACATGCCATACTCAAATGTACTAAGTCTAGATATACCGAGGTGAGCTGATAGTGTGGTTGATCTTCCAATTATCTTCGTATCTCGACCCGGCTCTTTAACTCTATAAGACAAGGGAAAAGAAAAGGGAGTAAGCTTTGAGCTTAGTAAGTTTACATGTAAACAAATAACATTATAGTATGTGCTAAACAATATATAACATTACATACTAAACAAGAACAATCCACATTCATAATCATGCTTACTCATTTCTTCCCTTACCACCTTCCAACCATATCACAAGCTTAATGCTTACATTCATTAACATGCTTCCTTGCACTTAGCACCACAATGTCACATATTACAACACATCACAATTTTTTTATCAACCATTCATAATTCAATCACTCTGTAACACCCTGGTTCTAGGGGTTAGGCGTTTGGTGCTTAGCTCGGGTGTTGGCACACTCTAGGGTGTGGTTGGGTAAGTTTTAGGGGTCCGGAGAACCCTAGGTAGTGGGGGAACGCTTTGGAAAATTTTTAGTTTTAGGGGTTAAAAGGGGAGCTTGGCGAGGGGTGTCTTAAGAGAATTATTTGGGAGTTTATGTCACAAGAAAGGAGCTGGTGGGGTGGCAGGATAGGCGCCACTAAGGCCTTGTGTGTGTGACGCCATTGGCAGGGGGAAGGGGCCAGTGTTCGATCCACAAGAGCAGCAGATGGGCATTGTTTTTGCGTCATCTTGGTGGGGTGGATGGACGGTTTTGAAAGGCTTAAAAGGTGGAGAAGACTTGGTCATCTTTTTTTTTAAATTTGGCTAGATCGGTTTGACTTTTTCAAGGCTTTTTGAATGGGTGGAAGGGAGGTGTTTTAGGAGAGATTTGAGGGATTTTTGTGGGGGGGTAAGGGCTTGGCCGAATGCTATATAAAGGGAGGGGGGTGGTGCTCATTTTCATTCACCATTTGCTTTCTCCCTTATCAAAAAGTTCTTCCCTTTGTTTTTATTTATTTTCCCTTGTCCATTGCCGAAAGTTAGTCCAAGCAAACCCCTTTTTCATCCTATTTCTTTGTAGCCGAAAGTAGCAGAGGGCTTAACCTTTTATGAACCTATATCCCTCTCCCTTCTTACCTTTTTGTTTTAAACCTTGCTTAAACCGTAATCATCCATTCTCACATTCTCTTCACTTTGGTTACAAGTCCCTGAGCCGAACCTTACTCTCTTGTGGTAGCCGGATTGGTGGGGAGCCCCTGAAGTTTTGGAGGGAGTCATCTGGGATTTATAGCTCGGTAAGTGGTTTAGGTAAAAACATTCTAGTAAGTGTTGTTGCTAAGCTTATGACTTGGGGTTTAATCGTTGCTTTGATTAAGTGTGTTGATGGAGGCAACAACCAGTCAAGGAGGGCAAAGGAAAGTCCCTATCCCAAAGTTCAAGAAGAGGGCAGTCTCGGCAGTTCGGGATTGGCCACCGGGGTGTGGGCCAGCAGCAGGTGATAGCTATAGGCAGATAGCTGTTGTTTCTTTGAGCGATAGCTTAGGGATCGAAAGCGTAGAACTACAAGTATTAAGGTGCGTAATCATCGCACAATTCCTCGGTTTGATTGCTAACGTTTAAAACTATGTATAATGGCTTAAGTGATGAGAACTGGTGATGGTAAGATTATTTATGATGTATTTATGTATGTATATATAATTATATACTTGTGTGATATGATGATTTAACATGTAACATCTGCATAATTGCATGAGGTTGGGTTTGATTCGATGAAGGAGGAAGTGTACACAAGGTGTACGTGGTCTAATGATAGCTCCGGCTACATTAGCGCTTGATGGTTAGCTTTGTGCTACCTCAAGGGAGATGTTGGCTAGGTGCCCGTCTCGGCGGTTGATTGCTATGTGCATCACCGTAGGCAGATTGCGATATTGTGATCACTTGGGTTGATCGGTGGCTCAGCCACGGCCTTGAGCAGCGAGCTTGCCAAGGTAAGACGTTTTGGATCACGATGTGATCGGTGGGTTAGCCACGGCCTTGAGCAGCGAGCTTGCCAAGGTAAGACGTTTTGGATCACGATGTGATCGGTGGGTTAGCCACGGCCTTAGGCAGGGAGTCTGCTAAGGTTGGTGCTCGGTTGGACAATGGGTTGGGCTGAGATGCACATGGGCATGACTTGCTATGTGAATTGTTTGGTATGGGGCCAAGCCCATACGCGAGAAATCTGTGTTGTGATTATGCAC
The DNA here is from genome assembly GCA_005393395.2 of Gossypium australe. NCBI lineage: Eukaryota > Viridiplantae > Streptophyta > Magnoliopsida > Malvales > Malvaceae > Gossypium > Gossypium australe. The sequence continues at coordinate 123,516,869 of CM016616.1, forward strand.
TGAGTCATTAAGACTCACCCTATTATTTTTTCTAACATTTCAGGTGACACGTAGTTTGGACCGGGATCGGAGAGGACACATGGTGGCCCATGCAGAAGAAGGGATTGAACGTTTTAGGCTTACTTTAAGTATTTGGTTTTAAATAGAATATGTAATAAAGGCCTTTGACTCTTATTTATTTTTGTTATTATTTTATTAGTATTTACTATGGTTTGATGAATTTTGAAACACTATGTGGAGATGATTATATTTTTCCAACCTACTTATTCAATTTGGGTTTGTATGTATATATTTTTAAAATGAGTATATTTTAATAACAAAGTTTTACTCATAAGTTTAAATAAACATGGATTTTTCAAAAGTTAGCAGGTTTTACTAAATTTTTCTAAGTTAAATAGATTTTCCACCGTCTTTTCCGCACTAACATAACCAGATTCGGTCGTAGTGAATGGGCCGGGTTTGGGGATGTTACACACTCGGTGGTTTCGCACTTAGCCCACCATCAGTCTTTATTAGGGTGGTATCGCACATAGCCCACCAAAAGGATAGTTACGGTGGTATCGCACATAGCCCACCAAAAGGATAGTTACGGTGGTATCACACATAGCCCACCAAATGATAAATAGACGATGGTATCGCACACAACCCATTGTAATTAAGTATTAAGGTGGTATTGCACTTAGCCCGTTGTCAAGTATTAATATTACACATTTACATGTCTATTTCATCATTCATACGAAAACTATTCAATAAATACCACATTCAATCCACTTGAATCATACATGTTCTCAAATTTTCCATGCACTAATTAGCAACAATAATGTATATATAAAATGCATCGTTAACACATAAACTTACCTCGATGCAAACCGTTTCAATTTGCAGTTTAATCCGTAACCTTGCCTTTTCCCCGGTCAAGGTTAATTCCACGCTCTTCTCGATCTAAAACAATAAAATTCACTCATTTAGATCATTTTATGATCATAATGCATCAAAATCTACACTTAGGCAAAAATGACCATTTTGCCCTTATATTATGACAAAATTACGATTTTCCCCTAGGCTCGTAAATCGTTTTTCAACACATTTTCTCATTAGACAAGCCTAGCTGAACATTTATTTCTCTTACAACTACTCACAATTCCATCTATTTTATTCATTTATGACACAAATTCATTCTTTGCATTCAAGTCCTAATTAGGTGTTTTCATGCTAACACCTTTCACAAAAGTTGTTTCTCATCTCCCTAACATTCATTTTCTTCCATAAAAACTTAGCTAAAAACATAACCATTCTCATGGCAAGTCCCTAGACTTTCAACCATTACAAATTAGTCCTCTCATTAGCTAGATTAAGCTTTGAGGACTCCAAAAGTACAAAAATTATCAAATAACACCACCAAAATCACTTACTTGTAGAGAAGATGAGTTGCTGAAATTTTCAAGCTTTCAAAACCCCTCTAAGCATGAAATTTTCGGTGGAGATGAAGAGTGAATAGTGAAAGATGATAGTTTTTCTTTTTACCATATTTTATTCATCTTTTCTCACCTAATTCACCCAATTTTGACCAAAAATTAAATGCTCTTATTTCCCTATACCATATGGCCAGCCAACATTCCTCTATTGGCGTAATTTCACTTTAAATACCTTCATTTTAACATTTTATAGCTATTAGGTACCGCTACCTTGTAAAATAGAACTTTTGCACTTTATGCGATTTAGTCCTTTTTCACAATTACACATACAATTGTTAAAATTGAAGCACCAAAATTTTCATGCATCCATATAATCATGCTAAAACACATGAAATAATATGAAAATAATTTTCCTCAACCTCGGGTTAGTGTTCTCGAAAACACTGTTCTGAATAGCCCCAAAATCGACCTGTTACAATTATAATTTCTGGTTTGATCATGGGAGTACAGTGGTATTGTCATCAGATTTATAGAGGTTATGTTTCTACATTTATTTCTGTTAAAACTATATTTGATTTTCTTTTGTGTTCAAAATACATTATTAACAGCTGGAATATTATCTATTTATACGGTTGAGATGTCGGTCTTATTATGGCATTATGATTTTTATCTGACGGAGGTGGCTTCAGTATAGTACAACAATTCGATGATTAATAGTTAAGATAGCTTTATTATATAATCCTTTCTAGTTTTCTTGAAAGGGGAATTGACATCGGCAAAAGCATAGATGATAGAAGATCAAGTTCAAATCTGTATAATAGTTATCACTTCCAGGTAAATCTTAATATATGTCAATTAGTAAAGACAGGATGTTATGTCATATTCAAGTTATGCAGTTTTTAAGAAGATCTTTGACTAGTATCCTGAAGAAATTGCGATTAATTGTATGTCTGAGTTATCTTGACAATAAGAAGAAAGGTTTTCTTTGAAAAGTTATTGTTTGACAGCCAAGATTGACTCAGTTGTTTAGTTTGATTGGGTTATTTGTTTGAAAGGTTAATTCAGTTATATGTGTTTGAGTTTATTCTTGGGTCCAAAAATAAATTTGGTGCGTTCACAGGTAAATAGATGGATAGTCTGAATGAAGAATTCATATTTTAGAAGACATGAGACAGAATTATATCTATCGAAACGGTTTTATTTGAGAAATATTATTGTAAATTAAAGTTGTTTCGATTGTTGAAGTTTTCATTTATGCGAAGTTTGATTTGGTTTAATATATGTTGAAAACACAGTTAACAAAAGCATCAGTTTTGGTTTAGCTTGAATCGGGTAAAGAGTTTATCATTTTCAGTCATGCGTCATTGAATGGTTTGGAGTTTATTTTAGTACAAGAATGTATAATGATGGCTTATACTTCCATACAGTTAAAGTTGCATGAAAAGAGTTATTCGACGTGTGAATTAGAGATGGTTGACATTGTAATTGCATTGAATAGTTAGCGAAATTAATTGTTTGGTGAGTAATGTAACCTATTTGATGACTGCAAGAGTTTTAAACATTTGATGTTGCAGAGAGATCTTAATTTGGGACATCAAAGATGGATTGAACTGTCGAAAGATTTTGAGTCAGTAATTGGTTATCATCCTGGACAAACGATTATAGTCACGAATTTTTTGAACAAGAAATCTTTGTGTACTTTACAAGCGATGAATATGCGATTAATCTTATCGGATGATGGATCGATATTAGTTGAGTTAAAAGCTACATTGATGTTTATTTCGTGATTTTGTGAAGCTCAGAAATGTCTCAGTGAATTGCAAGTTAAAAGAGTTCAACGTGAATTGACTTCTGATTTAGAGCTTCAGATTGGAACCGATGATAATTTATTGTTTCGAGACAGAGTTCACGTACAGAGAAATCCAGAGATTATACAACAACTGTTATATCTAGCTTACAATGGTAATTATCTATTCATTCGGGGAATAATAAGATGTAAAATAAGCTAAGACAGTTTTACTGGTGAATGAGTATGAAACATGATACTTCTGACTTGTATCGAAATGTCTGATTTATCAACAGGTTAAAGGTGATTATCAAGTACCTTCGGGACTGTTACAGTCTATGTTATTATCTGAGTGGAGATGAAATAGAATTTCGTTGGATTTTGTAAAAGGAAGATGTTATCTGAACTATTGTTGATTGTTGAAGAAGTCTGTACATTTTATCTCAGTACGTAGAATTTCTCTCTTGATAGACTAGCTAAGTTATACATTTATGAAATTGTCAGTTTTTACAGAGCGCCAGTCTCCATTGTTTTGGATAGAGATCCGAGGTTTATATTGTATTTCTAAAGAAAACTACTGTAAACTTTGGGTATGAGGTTGCATTGCAAAATCACATTTCATCCTCCAACTGATGGATAATATGATAAAGTGATTCAGATTCTCGAAGATACGATTTGTTACTGTATTTTAGAATGTGAAAGCAATTAAGAAAGACAATTACTGTTGGTTGAGTATGAGCATATTAATAGTAATCATATGAGTATAAAGATGGCATTGTATAAAGTATTGTATGATTGCAATTACCGAACTCTGTTGTTATTGGATCGAGCTTTGTGGGAAAAAGATTCACGGGATTGATTTCAACATAAACATTGAAGAGAAAGTGAAAGTAATTCGTAACAGTTAGAAAGTAGTTTCAAATTGACAGAAAACATATGCAGACTTCATACGTAAAGGCATTGAATTTCAGTTAGTGAACTGAGTGTTTGCGAAAGTATTACTCTGAGAATATAATTTCTCGAATTAGCTATAAAGAGAAGTTGAGTTCGTGATTCATCGGGCCATATAAGATTATTGAGAAAATAAAGCCAATGGCTTATTCAACTTATATTATTGTTAGAACTTGAGAAGATCCATAATATGTTTCTTATATCTATGATGCGATGATTCAAATAAGACCCTTTGTATATAATCTCTCTTTTCGAAGTTGAAATTCAGCTTGATATGACGTATAGCGAAGGACAGATTAGAATCTTAGCTCGTGAAATTAAAGAGTTGAGAAATCCGAGGCTATGTGAGAAATTTTTAAGGTTATAAGAAAGAAAATCTCTAATTTGTTCTCTGATAAGATTTTCGGGGACGAAAATCTCTAAGGGGGAGAGTTGTAACTGCCGGTTTTTGGGTCATATCGCAATAGTGATTTTGGGACCACAAATCTAAAGTCAAAATATTTATTTTATTATTATTTTAATGTTTACAGCATTATAGCATGTATGTGTGAAAATTTCGTGAATAAATTTTATCGTTTAAATGGTCAATTTTATAAAAAAAGACTAAATCGCGTAAAGTGTAAAAGTAGAGTTCCATTAGCTAAAGGTATCAAATAGCTATGGATTATTAAAATTGAGGTCCTTATGTTGTAATTAAACCATTGGTTGCTTAATTGGACATTTATGGACATTATTTTTACATGTTTTAATGTTTTGGTAAAGGGTAAATAAGTAACTATCAAATTAAGTTAAAATTTAATAAAGAAAAAGAATGCTATCATCTTTCTGCTTCAATGTTTCCACTAAAAATTCAAGCATAAGAAAACGATGGAAGCTTTCTAGGGTTCGGCTACTTCCAAGCTTAATTGTAAGTCTATTTTTGTTCTTTTTTAATGATTTCTATGTTTTTGATATCGTTACAGCAAGTACTAACTAGCCCAGGGACTAATTTGTAAAACTGTTAAAAATTTTGAATGATGCCATTAATTAATATGTATTAGTATTGATGTTTGATGATAGATTATGAATATTTGTTATGAGTATTACAAGTTTTGTTAAGAGATTTTTGGTGAAAATGCAATTTAGGGGCTAAATTGTGAAATGTGAAAAATGTGTGGTTAAAATGTGAAATAAATGAAAAATAAGGGCTTCTAGGGGTATGAAGGTGATTTGCCTAGCATGGGTTAATGTTGAATTTCATGAATTTGTGATTTTGTGAAATAAGGACTAAATTGAAAAAATGTGAAAGTTTAGGGGCAAATGTGTAAAATAGCCCTAAAGTATGTTTTGGACTAAATTGAATTAATAATTGATTAAATAAGTTAATTTTGAATATATTTAGATCAAGAAAAACATAATTTGGATCTAGAACGGGGGAAAACGAATTATTGGATTAGTCGACCTAATTCGTCGTTACAGCGAATGAGGTAAGTTCGTATGTTAATAAGCATTATTATAATTGAGATTAAATGCTTTATATTTAGTTTTTGATGAATACAATTGTACGGAAGCATTCAAAAAAGCTTCGGCTATGTATGGCACTTAGTGTGCTAGATATCGAGTATTCAATGGGAAATGTTAACGAAACATGGTTACAAGTGATGGTACGACTCAGTTAAGGTACTTGTGACAGAAATCGACAAGTGTTAAAAGTGAATTTCATGTGATGAGTAAATGGAAATTTATGAGAATTCATATGGTTCAATTGAATTTATATAATTGTGATAGCCATTGAATTGAATATAGTTTAATTCTGTTTGCTTATGCTTATGTAAATGTGAAGGAATGGATAAGAAGTATACAAACCATATAAGCATTGAAATGAATAAACATGTGAAAGTCTTTGTTAACTATGTGAATGGATACATGTCATAAAGATGGAATTATAGAAGTTATATTATAGTATTTATAATGGCTTTAAATGTGTTTATTTGATGAGATGAGTTATTATCATAGGGGATTACTAAGCTTTATAGCTTTGTTTATTTTCCCATGTTTTATAGTGATATCGAAGCTAGCTCAGATTCGAGGATCGTCAGATATCGCTTCATACTATCCAACTATCATTTGGCACCTCTAAACTTGGTATTTTAAAGATACGGCATGTATAGGGACTTTGGTCTTGTTGGTTATGTTTTGGTTATAATTTTGGCCATTTAAATTGGCTTGTAAATGTCTAAGGTTTGGTTTGTATAATTGGCCATGTGAGTTGGCTTATTTTGGTTGATTTGGATTATGTTTATATGTATACAATTGACCTATGTTGTGTGATTGAGGTGGATTCATGATGCTCATTAATAATAGGTAATTTTGAATGTCAATAGGTGATGATTTATGAATTGGTATGTTTGTGGAATTGAGCATAATAATGTATAATTATAAATGGTAATTTTGATGTTTTGGGAAGACAAAGATTGGCATGAAATTAGATGGCAATATGTGGTATTTATGTTTTGTATTGGTTGATGTTGGAATTGGTATAAATCATGTTTGATTGGAATTGAAATATATGCCTTTTGATGCTATATTATGTGCTAATTGAGAGGTGTAGGTGTACCTAAATTTGGGTGGCAAAATGGATTGGTAAATAGCCTATTTTGGTCGACACGAGCAGAGACACGGGCTTGTGTCTCAGCCGTGTGTGACACATGTTACACAGCCGTGTGTCCCCTGGTGTTGAATTTGAAATGAAGTCAGTATGCTCCACACGGTCTCACACACGAGCGTGTGATCAGCCGTGTAGCACAAGTTAGTATACCCTCTTAATTGGCAGACGGCCTAGCACACGGGCGTGTGACTTGGCAGTGTTGCATAAGTCAGTATACCCTATAGGTTTGGCACAGCCTAAAACACGGCTGGGACATGGGCGTATGTGGCCACTTTGAAGGGCACACGGCTAGACACACGGGTATATGGTTGGTCGTGTGACCCAAGTCAGTATGTACCCCTGTTTTTACACGGCCTGTGACACAGACGTGTCTGGTGGCCGTGTGAGACACACGGCTCGGCCACATGGGCGTGTGTCCCTTATTTAAAGAAAAATTTGTTAAGTGTTGAAAAATTTTATGAGTTATCGGTTTAGTCTCGCACCACTCCCAAAGCATGTTTAAAGCCTCGTAGGCTCTTAATAGGGACAAATTGATTAAGATTGAATGATGAAAGAGTGAATTGAACAATTGTATGTTAAATAGTTGTTTAATTGTTTTGTAAGTCAAGTAATGCTCTGTAAACCTATTCCGACGTTGAATACGGGTGAGGGGTGTTACACTTCTGCTAGATTGAAAGAACTTAAGCCTACAATAAACCCTTCCACTTCGGTGAAGCTCCCTATTTTTCTGATTTATAGATCTACTATTAGGAGTTGGTTCTGAAACCGTTTCTTTAGAGTTTTGTATATTTCTTGAAAGCTCCTCGAGTACCTCTTTACTTTGAGGTTTGAATTCATTTATGTAACTTTATTAATGGAAAGTAGCATAAGTTGACACTAGAACAGTTTGCTCTTTCGGGTTAAAAAACAAACCACAATTTGTTCCCTTTGGATATCCTACAAACATGCACAATTCTATCCGTAAGTCTAACTTCCTCGTATCTTTATCCAATATGTAGGTTGGGCATCCTAAATACTTAAATGTTTTAAACTTGGCTTCCTACCATGCCAAAATTTGTATGGAGTTTTTGATGCTACCTTAATTGGCACATCATAGAAAATATAGCAATCCATTTGTACTGCATATCCCTAGAAAGAGATTGGTAGCTGTGAATAATTTAACATCGAACATAGCATGTCTACCAATGTTTGATTCCTTCTCTCTGCCATGCCATTCTATTGTAGAGTGCCCGGCATGGTTAACTATGATAGAATCTCATTCTCCATGAGGAACCCTAAGAACTTATTAGTTAAATATTTTATGTAGATTAGATTGAAGTGCCTTTATTGGTAAAGTTTTGAGAAATTGAAGGCATTGTTGACTGAGGCTCCAGTTTTAGTACAACCCGAACCAGGAAAAGAATTTGTGGTCTATAGTGATGCATCCTTGAATGGATTTGGTTATGTACTCATGCAAGAGGGCAAGGTGATAGCTTATGCCTCTAGACAGTTAAAGCCTCACGAGAAGAATTACCTGACTCACGATTTGGAGTTAGCCGCTATTGTATTTGCATTAAAGATATGGAGACACCATTTGTATGGTGAAAAATGTCGGATGTTCACTGATCATAAGAGCCTAAGTACTTGATGACTCAAAAGGAATTGAATCTAAGGCAACGAAGATGGTTAGAGTTGATAAATTATTACGAGCTAGTAATTGACTACCATCCGGGAAAGGCGAACGTGGTCGCCGATGCCTTGAGCAGGAAATCCTTGTTTGCATTGAGAGCCATGAATACATGGATGGCTTTTTCGAAGGATGGTTCTATTCTAGCTAAGTTGAGAGCTAGACCGATGTTTCTCCAAGAAATTTGTGGAGCTCAGAAAAGTGACAGTGAATTGCAAGCCAAAAGAGTTCAGTGTGAGTCGGGTGTTGAGTCAGACTTTCGGATTAATTTCGAAGGATGTTTAATGTTTCGAGATAGGGTCTGTGTACCCAGAGATGATGAACTTATTCGAAAAATATTACTCCAAGCACATAGTGGATGTTTATCTATACATCCAGGTGGCACAAAGATGTATAATGACTTGAAGAAATGGTATTGGTGGCCGAGTATGAAGAAAGATATTTCCGAGTTTGTATTGAGATGCTTAATTTGTCAGCAAGTGGAGGCTGAACACCAAGTACCTTCGGGGTCTACTTCAGCCTATTATGGTTCCCGAATGGAAATGGAACCTTATTGCTATAGATTTTGTGATGGGTTTGCCCTTGACACCGAAAAAGAAAGATACTGTATGGGTTGTAATTGATATACTCACAAAGTTGGCTCACTTTATATCGATACACATTTATTATTCTCTTGATAAGTTGGCGAATTTATAAGTGTTAGAAATTGTGAGATTTCACGGAGTACCATTGTCAATTATTTCAAATAGAGGTCCGAGATTTACATGCGATTTTGGAAAAAGTTGCAAGAGGCCTTGGGCACGAAGTTGAATGTTAGTACAACTTTCCATCCGCAAACCGATGGACAGTCGGAGAGGGTATTACAGATACTCGAAGACATGCTCTGATGTTGTGTTTTAAAATTTCAAGGTAATTGGGAAAAGTACTTACCATTAGTGGAATTTGTCTATAAGAACAGTTTCCAGTCGAGTTTGAGAATGGAGCCTTATGAGGCATTATATGGTCATAAATGCCGAACGCCCCTGTATTGGACCAAACACAGAGAGAATCAGATTCACGGGGTCGATTTGGTCAGAGAAACAGAAGAGAAAGTAAAAGTGATTCGTGATTGTCTAAAAGCTACCTCAGATAGACAAAAGTCCTACACGGATTTGAAATGGAAAGAGATTGAGTTTTAAGTAGGTGATGAGGTATTTTTGAAAGTATCACCATTGAAGAAAGTTTTTAGATTTGGCTGGAAAGGCAAATTGAGTCCACACTTTATCGGGCCGTATGAGTTTACTGAGAGGATAAGGCAGGTAGCTTGTCGTTTGGCTTTGTCATCTAAGCTGGAAAAGATTCATTATGTGTTCTACGTGTCTATGTTACATTGCTACCGATCAGATCCTTTGCATGTGATTGTACCGACAGAGATTGAAATTCAACCGGACATGACTTATGGCGAAGAGCAGATTAAGATTTTGGCACGAAAAGTCAAACAATTAAGAAATAAAGTATAGCTCTTGTGAAAGTACTATGAAAAAGACATGGGGTATAAGAAGCTCCATGGGAGCCCGAGGAGACTATGAGAAACCAATATCCTAAACTTTTTACCGGTAAGATTTTCGGGGATGAAAATCCCTAAGAGGGGGAGAATTGTAACAGCTCGATTTTGGGGCTAGTTGGAACAGTGGTTTCGAAACTACTAATCTGAGGTTGGAGAAAATTATTTTAATATTATTTTATGAGCTATAGCATGATTATATGAGTGTATGAAAATTTTGGTGCATTAATTTTAGCGATTTCATGCTTAACTGCGAAAAAGAACTAAATCACATAAAGTGCAAAGTTTTGTTCTACAAGCTAAAAGTACCAAATAGCCATAGAACCTTGAATTGGAAGTCTTTAAAGTGCAATTAGAACCATAGAAAGGGTAGGCCGGCCGTAGAGACAAAGATTAGACATGGTCAATGGTTTAGTGACTTAATTGAGTACTAAGATAAAATAAAAAGAAAATGATATCATTCTTCTTCATTTTCTTCTACCACTGAAAATATCAGCAAAATAGGGGGTTTTGAGAGCTCAAAAATTTCAGCCAAGCTCTTCTCTTGCAAATCAAGAAGAACGTGGAAACCTTAACCGAGGAAAAGGTAAGATTTCGGACTAGAATTTCAAATTGGCACATTTCAAAGGGGAATAAGATAGTGGCAGTATGCGAGGTGGAATTCTTACGGTTAAGTCACTATGCTAGCGGAATAGTCGTAACTGAGCATGAACGTTGTACGCGGTTCGAAGATGGCCTCCGGGATGAGCTACGTGTGCTGATAGCTCCGCAGAAGGAGCAAGACTTTGTTGCCATTGTTGAGAAAGCAAAAATTGTTGAGGATGTGAAGCGCTCTGAACGCCAGAATCGCGAGAAAGATAAAGGTAGATTTAAAAGGGAATTAGGGCCCTCGGGTTCTTCTAGAAGGCCTATAAAGAAGGTCAGATTTGATAGGCCAGTCCGAGCAGTTCCTGTTACTATGGTTAGACCGTAGCCTTGCAGAGATTGTGGAAGAGCTCACTAGGGTAAGTGCTGAAAACGAACTGGGGCGTGTTTCAGATGTGGGTCCATGGATCACCAGGTCAAAAACTGTACTCAAAGGCATGTTCAGATGCAAGTCGCAGGTTAGGGCCATGTTCAGCCAGGAAGAGGTGGTCAGCAGCCACCGAGAGGCCGTGGTCAGGCCAGAGGAGGAAATGGTTCGGGAAGAGGTCGTGGAGCACCGGGCAGAGGTGCTAGTAACACGTAGGCGAGACAGCCATGTTTGGTCTATGCTGCTCGTCGCCGAGAGGATCGCGATGCCCCGGACGTCATAACTGGTACGTTCCTAATTTATAATGTACCATACACTGCTTTAATTGACATTGGGTCTACACACTCGTATATTGCATACAGTGTGTCTGGGATGCTGGGTTTTCAGTTTGAAATTACTGATAGGGAGATGACTGTGTTAAGTCTACTGGGACAGTCGGTTAGGGTGAATAAGTTGTTTAGAGACGTGCCCCTAGAGGTCCAAGGGGTTGTCTTTCCGGTGGATTTGATGGCACTGCTGTTTGGTGAATTCGATCTTATAGTGGGCAAGGATTGGCTAGTGAAACACCGTGCGAATTTGGATTGTGCTGCTAAGCGTATGGTGTTGAAGTCTTCTAAGGATGAGAAGGTGGTTGTGTTAGGGGAAAGAAGAGATTATCTGTCTAATGTAATCTCAGCATTAAAGGCCGAGAAACTGGTTCGCAAGGGTTGCGAGACGTTCTTAGCTTATGTCAGTAGTTCTGATTCTAAAGGTCCTTCTGTTAGAGATGTCAGATCTGTTCAGGAGTTTTTGGATGTATTCTCTGAAGAGCTTCTTGGGTTGGCCCCAGACCGTGAGGTCGAATTCGGTATCGAGCTCCAACCGGGAACAACTCTGGTGTCCATCGCCCCTTATAGGATGGCACCGATGGAGCTGGTGGAGTTAAAGGCTCAAATTCAAGAGCTATTGGACTGAGGGTTCATTTGGTTGAGTGTGTCTCCATGGGGACCACCAGTGTTATTTGTGAAGAAGGAAGATGGATCCATGCGCATGTGCATCGATTATCGTCAACTGAACAAACTGACTATTAAGAACAAGTACCCTTTACCGAGGATAGATGATCTATTTGACCAGCTGCGAGGAGCATCAGTTTTCTCCAAGATAGATCTTCGATCTAGGTACCATCAGCTAAAAGTTAAGGAAGCGGATATGTATAAAACTGCGTTTAGGACTCGTCATGGTCATTACGAGTTTCTGGTAATGCTGTTTGGGTTGACAAATACACTAGCTGCTTTCATGGATATGATGAACCCAATATTCCAGCCCTATTTGGATCGATTTGTAGTGGTGTTTATAGATGACATCCTAGTGTATTCCAGAACCGAGGAGGATCATGATGCACATCTTAGAATTGTTTTGCAAATTCTGAGGGAAAAACAGCTATACGCAAAGTTCAGCAAGTGTGAGTTCTGGTTGCGAAAAGTGACATTTTTGGGTCACATGGTGTCTGTTGAGGGGATTAGGGTTGATCCTTGAAAAATTGAAGCCGTATTGGATTGGAAACCACCAAAGACTGTATCTGAGATTCGAAGCTTTCTAGGTCTGGCTGGATATTACAGACGTTTTGTTGAGGGGTTCTCACTGATTGTTGCACCTCTGACTAAGTTACTGTGTAAGGAGTACCGTTTAATTGGACTGACAAGCAGTAAGAGAGTTTTGAGAAACTGAAGAAAGTTCTGACTGAAGCCCCGGTGTTAATACAGCCAAAGTCTGGGAAGGAATTCACTGTCTACAATGATGCGTCACACACTGGATTAGGTTGTGTGTTGATGCAATAGGGTAAGGTGGTTGCATATGTGTCTCGCCAGCTTAAGCCTTACGAGGCGAATTACCCCACTCACGACTTGGAGTTAGCTGTGGTGGTACTCGCACTGAAGATTTAGAGGCATTACTTATACAGTTAAATCTTAGGCAACGAAGTAGTTAAATCTTAGGCAACGAAGATGGATAGAGTTGCTTAAGGATTATGATTGCTCGATTGAGTACCATCCTAGTAAAGCTAACATAGTAGCCGATGCACTGAACCATAGGGTTGTAACGGATCTGATAATAATGTTTGCTCGCCTCAGCCTATTTGAGGATGGTAGTTTGCTAGCTGAACTCCAAGTGAGACTGACCTGGACTGATCAAATTAAGGAGAAACAGTTGCTGGATGAATTGTTGGTTCCTCGTTTCCGACTGATTGAGAAGGGGGAGACTACGAATTTTGGGCTGAATAGTGAGGGAGTACTATGTTTCCATGGGAGAGTTTGTATACTGGGAGATTCTTATCTGAGACAGTCTTTCCTACAGGAGGCACATAGCAATCCTTATGCTATGCATCCTGGTGGAAACAAGTTGTATCGAGATCTGCATGAACTGTACTGGTGGCCAGGGCTTAAGCACGAGGTTACCAATTTCGTGGGCAAGTGTCTGACATGCCAACAAATTAAAGCTGAGCACCAACTACCTTCTGGGTTATTGCAGCCATTAAAGATTCCACTCTGGAAGTGGGAGAGGGTAACCATGGACTTTGTAAGTGGGCTACCCTTAACGCCAACTAAGAAGGACTCGGTATGGGTTATTATTGACCGACTAACTAAATCTTCCCACTTTATACCGGTCTGCACTTATTATTCGCTGTAGAACTTGGCTAAGTTATACGTGGCTGAGATTGTGAGACTGCATAGGGTACCGATGTCTATCATTTCGGACAGAGATCTTAGATTCACATCTCGATTCTGGAAAAAGTTACACGAGGCTTTGGGTACAAGGTTGGACTTCAGTACGGCATTTCATCCTCAGACCGACGGTCAGTCGGAGAGGGTAATACATATATTGGAGGACATGTTAAGAAGCTATGTGATTGAGTTCAAAGGCAGTTAGGAAGACTACTTGCCGCTAGCAGAGTTTACATACAACAACAGCTACCAATCCAGTATTCAGATGGCACCGTACGAGGTATTATATGGTCGTAGGTGCCGCACCCCTACCTGTTGGACAGAACTTGGTGAGCGGCGAGTTTTGGGGCCAGAGTTAGTTTTGGAAATCGAAGAAAAAGTAAAGTTGATCCAGGATCGGTTAAAGGAAGCATCTGATAGGCAGAAGTCATATGCAGATTTAAAGCGTAAAGAGATAGAGTACCCTGTGGGAGATCATGTCTTTTTGAAGGTCTCACCATGGAAGAAGATTTTGAGATTTGGACGGAAAGGCAAACTGAGCCCTAGATTCATCGGACCTTACCGAATATTAAAGCGAGTGGGACCAGTTGCCTATCACCTTAAGCTGCCTCCTGAGTTAAACCGGATACATGACGTGTTCCACGTCTCAATGCTGAGGCGATACCGCTCTGATCCCTCACATATAGTGCCGGTGGAGGAGATTGAGGTTAGACCTAATCTGACTTTTGAGGAAGAACCGATGTAGATACCGGATCGTGATGTTAAGGTATTACGGAGGAAACTTGTTCCTTTGGTCAAAGAGCTTTGGCGTAATCACGATACTGAATAAGCCACATGGGAGCCTGAGGAGGCGATGCAACGACAATAGCCTCACCTTTTCTGACCAGGTAAATTTTGAGGCCGAAATTTATTTTTAGGGGGTAGAATTATAACGCCCCAAAATATAGGGTCTTTAATTTTTCATGTTCTGACCAAATTGCTTGTTTGCTTCAATGGCTAAGTGTTTTGGGTATGTTTTAGGGATTTTAGGAAGCAGGGGTTCAAGTATGGCCTTTAACAAAATTTTGATTTTTGCTCCTTTAGAACCTGGATGTTAGCTTAAATGACATGTATATTGAGTGTGCTTGACATGTGACACAAGGAGTCTACTGGTAGAGGTGGCAAGTGGCGTGTGGAGTGTTCTAGTGGTCTAAGGTTCGAATCCTATGGCATGCAATAAGGAGGTTTTATTTTATGTCTCTGTGGTGTGAGAGGTAGAGTTTGATTCAAACTCTGCAAAGGTGGTTGGAGACTTGGTCATCAAGTTTGAATAAGTTTGAATGGGGGTGTGGAGTGAATGAATGAGCAATCATTGGAGATTTTTAGGGAATTTGAATGAGAAGGGAGTCTTGTCCGAATGGGAGAGCTTGAGTAGGGGGATTTCGGCCAAGGGGATGTCATTTGGTGCTTTTTGGTAATTGGTGAGAGTGTAGAAGCTGAATTCTTTCTATGTAATTTCGGGTTTTTTTTCTTTTTCGTTTCGAGTTTTTCCTCTCTTTGTGTCATCTCGTGCAATATTTTTTATCATTCGGGTCTTTCTTTCTTCAACCTTATTTTTTCTCTCAACTATCATTCACTTTTCCAATCAAAATACCAATTGCAAATTATCGAATTCTCCGTTGAAGCCTTTCTTTCTTCTCCACACCTTTCTCTCTGCCGAATTGGTAGTCTCCTTCTCTTTTACTTCCATTTCTTCTTCTTTTCCAATTTTTTGTCTCCCTTTCTCTGCTAGGCCGAATATGATACGGCCACGATCCGGGTCGCACCAAGTTCCAACAAAGAGCCATTGGAATTGCCGCAAGGACCCATCACTCGAGCACGAGCAAAACGTTTCAAGGAGGCTATTTTGGCCTTAGTTGAGCAAATGTGGAGTAATTTATTGGCTGGACAAAACGAGGAGAATTGGGCTAACTCAATAAGCCCAATGCGCATGCTTTTGTAAGCTGAAAAAAGCTCACATTCAGCTCATTTAGCTAGTGTTTAGCTTGACTTAATTCATGCATTTTTAGCTTTAAATAAAGTTGTTTAGTTTAAATAAATAAGTTTTGTTTAATAAGGGGCTTATTTAAATAATCTAGTTACTAGGATAATTTAATGGAGCATGAGTTTAAGTTTATTAATTCTACTTCTATAATTAAACTAGTTGCTTCATTAATTGAAGTCCTTACTTCTAGTTCATTTATTAAGTCAAGTGCTTAATGTGTTTAAGTTAAATTAGTGTTTAATAAGTGTTTAAATGTGATTAATATGTTTGTTTAATGTGTTTGAATGTAGGAAACTTTTCAGCTGGAAACCGTTACACTCAAGGGCTGTTACAAAGAGTTTAATGTGACTTTTCAAGTGAGAATCGGTTACACACATGGGGAAGCATTATTCATCATTAAAAGAAATTATTATGACAATTGAAGGAAGAATTATACATATATTAAATTTGGCAGCAACCTATTCTTCTTCCATAACCATTTGATGCTTAAAAGATCATACATGAGTTACAAATTTTCATTAAGTTGCTGGTGACCATTTGGCTACTTAGAGAGCATGAAACCAAGCATTCAAATTCATTAAATCAGCTTATTTGGAGTCATAAAGTTGTTATTATTTGGCTTGGAGGAACTCAAGAGTTTTTATTTATTGATTAAGTTTTATTTCAGCCATTAAAATGCACATTAAAGCTGAATTCATATGACTCTTCAGCTAATCGCATGTAAACACTATATATACTTTGTTATTAGCTTGTAGTGGGGACTTTTGATGCTTTATGAAATTTTCAAATTCTGAGATATCCAATCTCTTAATTCTTCAAGGTTTAAATTGACTTATCTATCAACTAGTGGCGTCAATCTGACTTTGTTCCGAACTTATCATCCATCCGGGTGTGGCGTTCAATCCTATACTGTTGATTCCTATAATGCTAGATAGCGGGTCTCGGTTTTATCCAATTCAACCATCCCTTTAAAACCTATAGGATTCGGGTCCTTAATCTTCTATTAAGGGTTGTTTCTTATTTCAACCATCATTCCATTCATCCATCTAATTTTATCCAACCCAATTTGCTGCCAATTACTAAAATATAACCATTTTCCTTTCTTTTAAACAAATCGAAAGATACTCCTTCGTAGACGATCAGGCAAACTTGCATACGACTCGACTCACCCCGAGGCGGATTGTATCATTTGGTATCAGAGCTAGAAAATGAGGAGCTCCGACGATCATTGTAATTTCGAAATAGGTACGTAAGTTGAAAAACAATTCGAAAAAAAAAGTTCAATATATATTCAAAGTGTTCTATTATACTTAATTTCGTGTATTTGAAGAAAAAAATACGAACAAAATAGTGAAGTTTGTGATCTTGTTAGTTTTTCCAATCTTCTCCTCAATTTTTGAGTTTTCGAAGTCATTATTTTTCATCTTCCTACCCCGATCATCCAAGAAGCATTTTTTTACCATCATTTGGTATCATTCGTTCAATCCCAACGCCACTATCCTCAACATTTTAGTTTTCTTTTAGCCTACCTTTACCTACAACAATTTTTCGTTTACTTAAACCCTTGAAGCCGACCTACAAGTTGCTAATAAGTCTAAGGCAACCTTCTAGAATTTTGAGAGGTGGATTCGAGTGGTAAAAGGCACGAGTGACTCATTAAAGAAAAAGCCTAAATTGAGTAAAACATGAGTGTGAGTGTTCAATATTTACTTTTTCTTTCCGAGTGACTAGTGAGATTTGTGGTGAGGTTAAAAAAAACTTTCTTATGTCAAGAAGTCTGAACTGAAACATGGAAGAAAGGCCCGAACGGCAACCGGTTCGCAACGTACCAGACCTTAATCTTCAAGCCCTATTGCGTGAGGTTGAGCGACTATTCGACCGCAAGCTCGAACCTGTTTAAGAGAGGTTAGATCAAGTTGAAGAAAGAGCCCAATAAGAGAGGAGTCCCCGAGGTCCACGAAGGGAATGAGAACGCCCAAGGTTCCAAGAAGATGATCCCTTCTCTAGCAAAGCCGAAAGCGACCAAGGGTCCAACTTTAGTGATCGGCGGAGGGGTCAACGAAACCGAGGCCAAAGAGAATGAGGACAAGAGGACGATGACTTGAAGAATATTAAGCTCTCCATACCACATTTCCAAGGCAAGTCTGATCTGGAGGTATACTTGGAGTGGGAAAAGAAAATCGAGTTGGTGTTCGACTGCCATAACTACTCGGAGGTCAAGAAAGTCAAGTTGGCGGCTATCGAGTTCTCCGACTATGCCATGGTGTGGTGGGATCAACTAACAACCAATCGAAGACGTAATGGAGAAAGACCAATTTCTACATGGTTTGAGATGAAAGCGGTGATGAGAAAGAGATTTATTCCATCTTATTACCATCGGAAGTTATACCAAAAGTTGCAAAATATTACACAAGGCCATCGAAGTGTAGAAGATTATTTCAAAGAAATGGAAATCACAATGATTCGTGCAAACGTGGAAGAGGACTGTGAGGCAACCATGGCCAGATTCCTAGCCGGGTTAAATCGGGAAATTGCTAACGTTGTGGAGCTTCAACACTATGTCGAGGTGACCGACATGGTTCATGTTGCAATTAAAATAGAAAAACAACTCAAGAAGAAAAGCTCCGTTTGGAACTATTCCAACCCCACAAGCAACTCAAAGTGGGGACAAAGTACGAGCAAAAGAGACTTTTCTAGTCGTTCGAAGGATCAAAACGCTCCTATTAAGTTTAACAAACCCGTTGGTGAATCAAGCAAAGGCAAAGAAGTTGCCAATCCAAATCATACAAGGGACACCAAGTGCTTTAAGTGCTTAGGACGTGGGCACATAGCTAGTCAATGCCCTAACTGACGTACAATGGTGTTGAGAACCAATGGCAAAATAGAGTCGGAAGATGAGAAAGATGAAGAATCCGACACTTCTGCTAGTGAAGAGGAGGAAGAATTTGGATACGCCATTGAAGGTGAAAGTCTAGTGATCAAACGTAGCCTAAGTTTGTACAGCGTGGGGAACGAACAACAACGCGAGAACATCTTTCATACACGCTGTTTTGTGCAAGGCAAGGCGTGTAGCCTTATTGTGGATGGCGGAAGTTGTATTAATGTTGCTAGTACATTAATGGTGGAAAAACTTGGCTTGACCATATCAAAACATCCTTGTCCATATAAGCTTCAATGGCTTAATGAAGGAGGGGAGTTAAAGGTGATAAAACAAGTGTTGGTTTCGTTTTCCATCGGAAAGTATAATGATGAAGTTCTTTGCGACTGGTTTCCATGCATGTCGAGCACCTTTTGCTTGGCCGCCCATGGCAATTTGATCAAAAGGTGGTACATGATGGCTACACCAACTGATACACCTTCAAGCATTTAGGCAAAAACATCACTTTGGCGCCTTTGACACCGAGACAAGTATACGAAGATCAAGTGAAATTGCGAGACTCAATTGAAAAATTCAAAGAGAGTGAAAAGAAAGAAAGAGTGAAAAGGTGTGTGAAAATTTGAGTGAAAAAAAAACAAGGGAAACAAGAGGTAAAAATGAGAGAAACGAATAAAGATCAAGAGAAAAAAAAAGAGTGATGAAATAACGAGTGCAAAAATGAGTGTGTATGGAAAAAAGAGTTACATTCGAAAATCCTTCATGTTGAGCCAGCCCTTACTTGTACTCATGTAAGGAATCCTATTTGAATATTAATGAGTTAGATGCTGTTTTACCTTCTTCTATTGTTTTTCTCTTGTAGGAATTTGAAGATGTATTTCCCGACGAAGTTCCAAGTGGCTTACCACCTATTCGAGGAATAGAACATCAAATTGACTTCATTCCCGGTGCATCCATGTCGAACTGACCAGCTTATCGTAGTAATCCCGAAGAGACCAAGGAACTGCAAAAACAAGTGAATGAACTTCTTGAGAAGGGATTCATCCGTGAGAGCCTTAGTCCGTGCGTCGTTACGATTTTATTAATGCCGAAAAAGGATGGCACTTGGCGCATGTGTGTTGATTGTCACGCTGTAAACAAAATCACGATAAAATATCGTCATCCAATACCGCGCCTTGATGATATGCTCGATGAATTAAGTGTTGCTCAATTGTTCTCCAAAATCGATCTCAAGAGCGGTTACCATTAGATTCAGATGCTTGAGGGAGATGAGTGGAAAATAGCCTTTAAAACTAAACACGGTTTGTACGAGTGGTTGGTAATTCCATTCGGTCTCACTAACGCTCCTAGTACCTTTATGCGTTTAATGAACCATGTTCTCCGTGCTTATATTGGTAAATTCTGTGTGGTTTACTTTAATGACATTCTTGTTTATAGTAGATCTTTAGATGATCATTTGAAGCATTTACAAGCTATTCTTGATGTTTTGCGAAAGGAAACATTATATGCTAATCTTAAGAAATGCACATTTTGTTCTAACAAAGTCGTTTTCTTAGGATTTGTCGTCAGCTCACAAGGACTTGAAGTAGATCAAGAAAAGGTGAAAGCTATTCGAGAATGGCCTAGACCGACCAGCATAAGTCAAGTACAAAGTTTCCATGACTTGGCGAGTTTCTATCATCGCTTTGTTCCAAATTTCAGCACATTGGCCGCACCTCTCACGAGTGTGATTAAAAAGATTCTTCCTTCTTTTGGAGTGAGGAACAGGAAAAATCTTTTATTTCACTTATAGATCATTTAACTAATGCCCCATTACTTGTATTACCTAATTTTGACAAAACATTTGAAATTGAATGTGATGCCTCAGGTATTGGGATTGGTGCTGTGTTGACTCAAGAAGGAAAGCCCGTGGCGTATTTTAGTGAAAAGTTAAGTGGCTCACCATTGAATTACCCAACATACGATAAGGAAATGTACGCTTTGATCTAGGCATTGGAAACATGGCAACACTATTTGTGGCCAAAGAAGTTTGTCATCCATTCAGACCATGAATCGCTCAAGCACATCAAGGGCCAACACAAGCTCAACAAAAGGCACGCAAAATGGGTAGAATTTCTTGAATCCTTTCCTGATGTTATTCAGTAGAAAAGGGTAAGGAAAATATTGTGGCTGATGCACTATCTCCTCGATATACTTTATTAAATCATTTAGATTCAAAATTGCTTGATTTTGCGTTTCTGAAAGATTTGTATATTTTTATACTGATTTTGGAGATGTGTATAAATTGTGTGAACATGTTGCTGTTGATAAGTTTTTCAGGTTTGATGGCTTCCTTTTTCGAGAAGGTAAGCTTTGTATTCCGCACAGTTCTGTGCGAGAGTTACTTGTACTCAAGGTGCATTGTGGTGGACTCATGGGCCATTTTGGCATTGAAAAGACCTTGGCCGTTCTGCAAGAACATTTCTTTTGGCCACGGATGAAACGAGATGTCGAGAAAATTTTTTCGCGATGTGTTTCTTGTATAAAGGCAAATTTAGAGGTTAACCCACATGGGCTTCACATGCCTTTGCCCATTCCCGAAGGGCCTTGGGTTGATCTATCCATGGATTTTATCTTAGGTGTACCACGATCTCAAACTGGGAAAGATTCCATTTTTGTGGTAGTAGATCGGTTTTTAAAAATGTGGCATTTCATTGTGTCTTCGAAAACTGATGATGCTGTTAATATTGCTAACCTCTTCTTTAAAGAAATTGTTAGGTTGCATGGAATTCCGAAAACAATAGTGTCCGACCGTGATGCAAAGTTTCTTAGTTATTTTTGGAGGACACTTTGGAGTAAGCTAGGCATGAAGCTCTTATTCTCCACAACATGTCATCCCCAAACAGATGGCCAAACTAAAGTGGTGAACCATATCTTATCCACACTACTACGGGCCATTATTCGCAAGAATATCAAGTCGTGGGAGGAGTGTCTACCTCATATAGAGTTTGCTTATAACCGAACTATTCACTCAGCTACTAAATTCTCTCCATTTGAAATAGTTTATGATTTTAATCCTTTATCTCCTCTAGACTTAATTCCACTACCTAACGATCAAATTGTTAATGTAGATGCCAAGAGGAAAGCGGACTTTGTGCAACAATTACATCAAAAGGTTAAAGCTAATATTGAGGCTAGGACGGAGCTATATGTTCGTAAGGCCAACAAAGGGCGAAAACAAGTCATATTTGAACCCGGGGATTGCGTTTGGGTTCATATGAGGAAGGAACGATTTCTAGCTCAAAGAAGGTCCAAATTATTACCGTGTGGTGACGGTCCATTCCAAGTTTTGGAGGGAATTAACGACAATCCCTATCTACTCGACCTTCTTGGTGAGTTTAATATAAGTGCAGCTTTTAATGTGTCTGATTTATCTCTCTTTGATGCAGATTCTGATTTAAGGACAAATCGCTTTGAAGAGGGGGAGGATGATACGGCCACAATCCGGGTCGCACCAAGTTCCAACAAAGAGCCAATAGAATTGCCGCAAGGACCCATCACTTGAGCACGAGCAAAACGTTTCAAGGAGGTTAGTTCGGCATTGGTTGAGCAAATGTGGAGCAAGTTATTGGCTGGACAAAACGAGGAGAATCGGGCTAACTCAATAAGCCCAACGCGCATGCTTTTGCAAGCTGAAATAAGCTCACATTCAGCTCAATTAGCTAGTGTTTAGCTTGATTTAATTCATGCATTTTTAGCTTTAAATAAAGTTGTTTAGTTTAAATAAATAAGTTGTGTTTAATAAGGGGCTTATTTAAATAATCTAGTTACTAGGATAATTTAATGGAGCATGAGTTTAAGTTTATTAATTCTGCTTCTATAATTAAACTAGGTGCTTCATTAATTGAAATCCTTACTTCTAGTTCATTTATTAAGTCAAGTGTTTAATGTGTTTAAGTTAAATTAGTGTTTAATAAGTGTTTAAATGTGATTAATATGTTTGTTTAATGTGTTTGAATGTAGGAAACTTTTCAGTTGGAAACCGTTACACTCAAGGGCTGTTACAAAGAGTTTAATGTGACTTTTCAAGTGAGAATCGGTTACACACATGGAGAAGCATTATTCATCATTAAAAGAAGATGTTCTGACAATTAAATAAGCATTATACATCGATTAAATTTGGCAGCAGCCTATTCTTCTTACGTAACCGTTTGATGCTAAAAGATCACACATGAATTACAAATTTTCATTAAGTTGCTGGTGACCATTCGGCTGCAAAGAGAGTGATAAACCGTAAAAGTAACATATTTTGACCTACGCCTAAAGAACACATGGTCGTGCCTCGACGAACACCTAGAGCATGGCCTCAACTCCGTCACACATGGCTGTGCCTCAAGAGAAATCCGAACACGGTCAGGTCTCGATTCACACGGGCGTGTGACATGGCCGTCCCTCTGACACTGGAAAGAGCAATTTTAGTCGAAAAAGGATACTTAGGGAGAAAGAATCGTGTTCCAAGAGCCTATATATATCCCCCAAGTATCACCTGTTTAAGGGGGCGAAAGCGAGGCCAAGGAGCCAAGCCGAGAAGGTTAGAGTTAGGGAATAACGCAAGGATAGCCATTTGATCCATCCCAAGAAGCCGGAATTATACTCAAGACAACGGAATTCTCCTTCGATTCCTTCAGGGGGTTTTAGGATTTTTCCTATGTTTTGTTTTATCTTTTCTCTTGCGATGTTTTGTTTATTCATTATGAACTAAACCCTTCAGATACCTGAAGGGGATGAAACCTAGATGAATTTTATTATTTGATTTTTAAGTTATATGATGAATTACTTAGTTTGTTCTTAATTATGTTGCTTAATCCAAATCTAATGTGCTTAGGTGGAGGAGGAATAGACCCTGCCTAAGAGAAGATCTAACATATTTAAGCAGAGTTGATCAAACGCCTAGAGATAGGGTTATGAGATTTTGCCAGATTAGGGTGAAACCTAATATGGGAGTCCATTGATCGATTTACTGCTATCCTAGGGGGTTATTATATTAGGGTGAAACCTAAATGGGAGTCCATTGATCGATTTACTGCTATCCTAGGGGGTTATTATAAGCAAACGAGTTCCACTAATTAACCTAGGGTTAGACGTTATTCGCCTCGAGAGAGGGTTTAATATAGGTTAGGAAGTCTTATGGATCAAGCTAAGTAAAAGAAATCATATAATTTAAGGTTCATTAATAAGTGAAGTCTAGGTGGATTCTTCCTAAGGGTATCGTCGTAATCAACTGAGTTTTCCCTCAAAGTTATTTTCCTATTCGTCTTCTTGTCTTTGTGTCCTTAGTTTAGCTGTCATCGATTTAGTTTAAAAAATAATCTTCACTCTAACTTTAAGACTAAATAATAAGAAGAAGGTGAGTATTAATACTTTTGGTTCCTTTGGGTTCGATAACCGGTCTTGCCTAAGCTATACTACTGTTCGATAGGTACACTTGCCTTAATATCGTTGTCAGAGTTAGTCTCCAGGTTTGATCATTCTTTTATAAATATTTAAAACTCTGATTTTACAGCGATTAAGTTTTTGGCGCGCCGTTGCGGGGAAATAAAATATTAAGAAAACTCTATTTTATTACTTTAGTCCTAATTTTTATTTTTCGCAATTTATTTTTCTTTTCATTTCTATTTTTTTCTTTTGTTTTTCTTTTTGCTGAAATTTTTCTCTCTTTCTTTTCCAACAGGTACATCTAGTTTATGACTAGAAGGAACCCGAGGGGACCTTTGGTATTCAACAACGAAATCGAAGCTACCGCTCGTAGGAATCTTTGGGAAACCAGGCGAGCCCTAGACTACACGGGGAGAGAGGAAGAAGATAGATCCAATCCTACTGAAGGGATGGATGAAATCAACCCACCACCACGCGATATGGGTGACAACAATGCTTCCCGCACAATTTCGATTATACAAAACTGCATTTAACAGGAGCAGAATCTAGTATTGTTAGGCCTGCTATATCTACTAACAATTTTGAATTAAAGCCTAACACAATACAAATGATTCAACAGTTTGTCCAATTTGATGGTTTACAGGACGAAGATCCAAATACGCACATAGCTAACTTTTTAGAGTTCTGTGATACCTTTAAAATAAATGGCGTTTCTGATGATGCCATACGTCTTCGGTTATTCCCTTTTTCATTAAGAAATAAAGCTAAACCATGGTTAAACTCGTTACAACGAGGGTCAATCACTACATGGGATCAGATGACCGAAAAGTTGTTGATGAAATATTTCCCACCGGCCAAAACGGCCAAATTACAGAATGATATCTCTTCTTTTGTGCAGATGAATGTAGAGACGCTATACGATGCATGGGAGAGATTCAAAGATCTCTTGAGAAGGTGCCCACACCATGGCTTACCCTTGTGGCTACAAGTCCAAACCTTTTACAATAGTGTAAACCCCTCAATAAGACAACTTATAGATTCAACTGCCAGTGGAACACTGAACAACAAAACTCCAGAAGCAGCCTACGAGTTCATTGAGGAGATGTCATTAAACAATTATCAGTGGCAAGCTTCAAGGACCAAACCGACAAAATCGACAGGAGTTTTCAACATCGATGCCATGACCATGCTATCAACACAGCTAGAGATGATGAATAAAAAGCTTGATAATTTGTGTTCATCACAGGTACATTCAGTCATGCAGTGCGATGCAAGTGGAACTATGGCGAATCCTGAGTACCCACCCTACCAACCAGGAGCAGAAGATGAACAGATGAACTATATAGGTAATAATTTTCGATCTAATAATAATCCTTATAGTAACACTTACAATCCAGGTTGGAGGAACCACCCAAAATTTTCGTGGGGAGGACAAGGAAACCAAGGAAATCAAAGGCAACAACCTCCTCAAAACTTTCGAAATCAGTGCTATCCACAAGAGAATAACTCAATAAACTAAAAGGAATCGGCGAACACAGAAAAATGCCTGCAAGATATCGAGAGAACCCTTAAAGATCAACAAGCATCATTTAAAAAAATTGCTGAGTCATTTGGGGGACTCACTAAGACAATTGGAAAGCTCACCAAGATGATTTGTGAAACACGTGCAGAAAATTTTCCTAAAGGGGCAGAACAGGTAAAAGCAGTCACACTAAGAAGTGGAAAGGAATTAGGTGAACTGAATAAACAAATCCCAAACGAAAATAAAATAAGTGATAAGGGAATTGAGGGTGTAATTCTATTACGCAATGAGAACAAACCACCAATCCCATATCCAACAAGGTTAAAGAAAGAGCGAATTGAAGAACAATACGGTAAGTTTCTTAAACTTTTTAAACAAATACATATCAACTTACCTTTTGTTGAAGCTATTTCACAGATGCCAAAGTACGCAAAATTCTTAAAGGAACTCCTGACAAATAAACAAAAACTTGAAGAAGTGTCAACAGTGGAACTTAATGAAGAATGCTCAGCTATCGTCCAAAATAAGGTACCAACCAAGTTAAAAGACCCAGGAAGTTTTACTATCCCTTGTTTAATTGGTAGATTGAATATTAAGAAATCATTAGCTGACCCACTAGGATGCCTTATAAAATGTTTAAACAATTAGATCTTGGAGAACCAGAACCCACTAGGATGAGTATTCAGCTAGCAGACAGATCTATTAAATATCCTAGAGGGGTCATCGAAGATGTTTTAGTAAAAATTGATAAATTTATTTTCCCTGTTGATTTCGTTATATTAGACATGGATGAATACATTAATGTTCCCTTAATCCTAGGGCGTCCTTTTTTAGCCACTGCTAGAGCTGTTATTGATGTCGGAGATGGTAAACTCGCACTAAGGATAGGAGATGAAATTATGTTTCAAATTTATGATGCCATGCGATATTCTAAAGAGCAAGATGATTCCTGTTATTTTGTTGATACTACTGATCATATCATTCAAAATTCATTACAGGAAATCATACATGACGACACGATGGAACTGTGCCTAACTCAAGAGAAGAGGGGGAAGAAGATGAGGATGATGAGCTGACTATGAATACATCGTCATCCAAACAAATGAAAGAAGAAAGAATTGACAATGATGACGAAATAAAACAGAAACCTTCCATCGAAGAGCCCCCCAAATTGGAATTGAAACAATTACCAAAACACTTAGAATACGCATTCCTCGGAGACAATTTTACATTACCAGTAATCATCTCTGCAGAAACTAGAACTTAAGGAAAAAGAGGAGCTGATAAAGGTACTAAAAGAGCACAAAAAAGCCATAGCTTGGAAAATTTCTGACATCAAGGGAATAAGCCCCGCATTCTGCACCCACAAAATTTTAATGGAAGAAGAATACAAGCCGTATGTGCAACCCCAGAGACAGTTAAACCCCAACATGAAAGAAGTGGTCAAAGCTGAGGTCATTAAACTTTTAGATGTAGGAATAATTTATCCTATCTCTGACAGCACTTGGGTAAGTCCTGTGCAGGTAGTTCCAAAGAAAGGAGGAATGATGGTAGTGCCCAATGAAAAGAATGAGTTGATTCCCACAAGAACAGTCACGGGTTGGAGAGTCTGTATATACTATAGAAAGTTGAATGATGCCACCAGAAAAGATCACTTCCCGCTACCCTTCATAGATAAAATGTTAGAAAGATTATCCGGGCATATGTACTACTGCTTTTTGGATGGACTTTCCGGTTACTTCCAAATTCCCATAGCTCCTGAAGATCAAGAAAAAGCAATGTTCACATGCCCATATGATACGTTTGCTTATCGTAGAATGCCTTTTGGATTATGTAATGCACCTGCTACTTTTCAGCATTACATGTTGGCAATCTTCGATGAACTCGTGGAAGACATCATGGAGGTATTTATGGATGATTTTTCGGTATTCGGTAATTCTTTCCATCTTTGCCTTAAAAATTTAAAACAAGTTCTAATGAGATGTGAGGAAACAAACCTTGTTTTAAACTGGGAAAAATGTCACTTTATGGTAAGAGAAGGGATTGTGTTAGAGGATAAGATTTCTAGTAAAGGGATCGAGGTAGATAAAGCGAAAGTTGAAGCCATAGAAAAACTACCTCCCCCTAGTTCTGTTAAGGCTATCAGAAGCTTTTTTGGACATGCAGGGTTCTATAGAAGATTTATTAAAGATTTTTCTAAAATAGCTAAGCCTCTGACAAAATTACTAGAAAAATATGCTCCTTTCGATTTCAATCATGAATGTTTAGATGCATTCAATGTCCTTAAGGATAAATTAATAAATGCGCCGACTATAATTGTACCTGATTGGAACTTACCCTTTGAACTAATGTGTGATGCAAGTGATTTTGCAGTAGGTGCAGTTTTGGGACAATGAAGAGACAAGCATTTTCAGCCAATTTACTACGCTAGCAGAACACTAACACCTGCACAAGAAAACTACACCACCACAGAGAAATAATTGCTAGCTGTAGTTTTTGCTTTTGATAAATTTAGACAATATCTAATATTGTCCAAAGTTGTTGGTTACACCGACCATTCAGCTCTTCGCTATCTTTTAAACAAATCTGATGCAAAACCTAGGCTCATACGATGGATTTTACTTTTATAGGAATTCGACCTGGAAATACAAGATAAGAAGGGAGCTGAGAATCTTGCAGCGGATCATCTTTCTAGACTTGAAAATCCACACACCAAAGAGCTCGATGAAGGTGGGATAAATGATTCATTTCCCGAAGAACAACTCTTTTCTATAACACATTCTGAGGTACCATGGTTTGCAAATATTGCAAATTATTTAGCAGCTAACATCTTACCAAGAAAATTAACACACCACCAAAAGAATCGATTCTTTGTTGATGTGAAAAATTATTTTTGGGAAGATCCCTTTCTTTTCCGCATTTGTACAGATCAGGTAATTCGAGGAAGTGTTACGAAGACAAAAGCGAACAAGATCTTGGAGCATTGCCATTTAGGACCATCAGGAGGACACTACAGTGGCATAAAGACAACACACAAGATACTCGAATCAGGTTTTTAATGGCCCACTCTATTTAAAGATGCCAACAGGTATGTTACCTCGTGTGATCGATGCCAACGAATAGGCAATATTTCTAAACAAGATGAAATGCCTCAAACATATATGTTATCATGTGAAATATTTGACATATGGGGTATTGACTTTATGGGACCATTCCCTAATTCGTATTGGAACAAGTACATCCTAGTGGCAGTGGATTATATGTCAAAATGGGTAGAAGCAGAAACTTTACCTACCAATGATGCTAGGGTAGTAGTCAAGTTTCTCAAGAAACTCTTCTCACGATTTGGCATGCCGAGAGCCATCATTAGCGATAGAGGTACGCACTTCTGTAATACCCAATTTGAAAAAGTTCTAAAGAAATATGGAGTACATCATAGAACAGCAACCCCATACCATCCTCAAACTAGTGGGCAAGTAAAGGTGGCAAACCGAGAACTTAAGCGCATTCTAGAAAAAACCGTTGAATCAAATAGAAAAGACTGGGCATTAAAAGTAGATGATGCGTTATGGGCCTATAGAACAGTGTTTAAAACACCTTTAGGGACATCCCCATACAAACTTGTATACGGGAAAAGCTGTCATTTACCGTTCAAATTAGAACATAAAGCTTTTTGGGCAACAAAATTTCTAAATACTGATCTCAAAATTGCAGGTAAGAGGAGAATGATACAGATGAACGAGCTGGATGAGTGGAGAATGGAAGCTTATGAGAACTCAAAATTGTACAAAGAAGCAACAAACCGACGCCACGATGCTCGTCTCAAGAGATCAAGGCAATTCAAAGTAGGAGACTTAGTCCTACTGTACAACTCAAGGCTTAAACTATTCTTGGGAAAGTTGAAATCAAGATGGTCAGGACCATTCATGATCAAAAAAATATTTCCATATGGCACCATTGAGGTAACCCATCCCACTAAAGGCACATTCAAGGTAAATGGTCACCGACTTAAAATTTATAATGGTACAGATTTTGGAAGTATGCGAGAAGAGCTTATGCTCCATGAGCCATCCTTTAGAATCGAAAACAGAGAGAGTCTAGCTTAAGACTATAAACGAGCGCTTCTCGGGAGGCAACCTGAGCACTAACATACTAACATAGTTTTTATTTCTTTAACACCACGTTAAAATAGTCTAACAGGAAAATGCAGGATTTTTAACACGGCCTTGAACACGGGCGTGTCCATGGCCGTGCGCAAAACAGGGGGCGATCTACGGGCGTGCCAAGAGTCGTGCCCAAACAGAGAAAAATTTCTATAGACAACACGGGCTGCGATACCAAAACTCGCTTGTGCCTCCAAACTGTGCAAGGCTACTGACTTGTTGAAGTAAGACACGCTCGTGTCTCCAAACCGAGCGAGGCTACTGACTTGTCGAACACAGATAAGGCACGCCTGTGGAACCTCATCGTGCCCACAGTTTTGCTTTATTAAGCACGGGCATGCTAAAAAGACACATGGGCGTGCCACTGAAACTGAGCGCGCCCAAACCTGAAAAACGCGAAAAACACGGGCGATTTCAAATTGACATGGCCGTGTCAACAGACCGTGCCCCTTCCCCTATAAAAACAATCTAACCGTCATCTTCTCCAAAAACAAACTCTAAATCAGATTTAACCCCCCTCTATTAAAACCATCTCTCCCCACCTTTTTCTTCCAAAAACTAACCCAAAACCGTCTGCACGACCACACCACAGCCGTGCTACCAAAACCCCACGCCCACGCCATCGCAATGTCCGCGCTTCATACCCCCCAGCCCCGCCGTACATTGCCGTGCCGATCGTTTCTGCCACCCCTGGTTTCATTTTCTTAAACAAAAACTTTGATGGCATTTGTATTTATACTTTGTTAAAATTTAGTTTAGAAAAACATGATTTATTTTTATCCTTGATTGCAACTTTATTTTGTTTAGGATTAGCCTTGAATTTTAGTTAAGTGAATATACTCACAATATTCATGAATGAATTGTTTTTGGTTGCTGATTGATGCCGTACTTAGACATAAAATCCACCAATTTATGATATCAAAGCAAATTGATATAAGAGACATTCCTCATTGTTGCTGTTCTGATAATTACTTTCAGGTACCATGTCGTCGTCACGAGTCAAACGATCCGTCCCAAGTAAGAAACAAAAGGGACCCGGATCATCGTCCGCAAGTGCCTCCACCGAAACCCGACACCTATTTCTCCGGTTTCCCCAAGCAACACAAGATGAAAAGTATAAAGCAATCTGGGGAAGACCCATAGGCATTGGCCGACGTATCGACTAGAATGCAGTGCAACAAGTTGGGCTCGAAACTGAATCAAAGCACTTCTCTCAACCGAACCATGGGAGAACTTCTTCCAAATCAACGAACCTACATATATGGAACTTACGTTAGAGTTCTGCACCACCTTCATCTTGCAAGCAATGACGACTCAGTTCGACGACCCATGTGCTATCCAATTCCGTTTAGGAGGCTCGGTACACCGATTAAGCATACCCCAATTCGGCACGGTTCTTAGACTTTATACGCCAAAATTCATATAAGAAAACCCTCTTGCCGGTTTAAACAGAGAGCTCCACCGCACTCCGCTCGAGTGTTGGGAAAGCCTACGCCCCACTACATGGCAATACGACCCTAGCCGCTCTAAGGCGACAGTATTTCCCTCAGCTCTAAGGTATTTACACGTCATTCTCGCGCACACCATCACAGGACGTAGAGAGAGCACAGGCGTCGTAAACAAGCACGACGTCTATTTCTTATCATGCATGTCTGAAGGACATGTTTTTGACTTGGCATATTTTATGGCGTGCGCAATTCAACATCAGACGGAGCAACATAGGAAGGGGATTTTGTCAATGGAACCCTACATTACAAGGCTAGCTCGGCACTTCAACCTCCTCAACACTGACGAGCAAATCACCTCCCTAACACTGATGGGCAATATGGTTCCTCAAAGCATCCAAACCATGCTACATATGAGGATGATAACACAACGACGAGGGACTGATCCTTCCCAGTACAAACTAAAGAAACCAGTCAACGAGGAAGAGGACGAGGACATTCCTGATGATGTCCCACCACCATTAGAGGAGGCAACGCATCCAAGCCAACATCCACACCGAGCAACAACAACATTAGCAGACATATCTGCTCGACTTGATCAGTTCGAGACACATGTCGCTAGGTGCTTTCACGGATTAGAGGCGACGCTCCAACAAATATGCCAACACCTCAACATTTCGTCATCAGCACCACCACCAGACCCAACCATGGATGAGGACCTTTGAGTCCATTTAATTTGTTTTCCTTCATTTTTAAGACTTTATTTTATGTTATGCTGTTTAAATTTGAACTTTTATTATTATTACAAGTTCTTATCATTGGCTATTCAACCATTTGAGCACCTCTAACAACATATCTCTTTCATCAAAAAGATCATTAACAAGTGAATTTGCAGAATAAATCATTCATTCCAGCTACACAAAAGCACAATTCGACGAAATGCAAAAAGTCACCTGATGCCACACACTGTCCACATCCTCAAAGAATCTCGTCGGAAAACTCAGGGAGTATCCTATCCCCTCCTCTTTGATTTTGAATATAAAGGCATTATCTATCTTTGTACATTGAGGATAATGTACATCTTAAGTGGGGGGTAAAAAGACCTAACCATTTTCATTATTCTCAAATCCCTGAGGTTCAAAATGGAATAAAATTGCCAAACTTTTTTTCATTATTCTCAAATCCTTGATTTAGTCTTGTTTTTATGCAAAATTGTCATATTACTAATTAAGATGAAATTTCTGATAATTTGTGGTTATTATTGACATGTTTTTGAATAAGTCATAGTTAATTATACATTGATGTTTAATTTAAAAGAATACTATAGAATCAAGCATGATAAGTCTATTTTTCAGGAATTAAAATTTTTTGCTAGGTTGTTGATCAATTTTGAATGCTACCTTGAAATTTAAAAATTCATAAGGATGATGTCAAAACACCCATAATTTTTGTGAGTATTTAAACCTTATAGAGCAGACATTCTTTTTCATGCTCATTTTTTAATTATGAGTGTGTCAACTATGAACTGTTATTCTAGAACTTGCCTCGTTTATACATGTTGAGACCACAGTTATAATTTGATATTACGGAGATGATAAAGGCACCTAGGTTTTAACCCACTAATTCCACTAAAAAAAGCCTACCTTTATAATTATCCCCTAGTGAACCCCGTTGAGCCTAACAACCCTTTTTATTGACTCACCTACTAACTTTAACCAAAAACCCTTTGTATTTGTTATCACCATTTTTTTAATTACCCTTTTTGTCGAGATTTGATGATTAAACAAGTTTCCTAACTATGTTTTATATTTCAGTTGTAAAAAAAAATTCTTTATTACTATTATACTTAGTTTGTTCTTAAAAAAAACGAAGTATACTCATTATTAGTTCTATGATTAAGTGAGCTTGCATGTTCAAATTCCAATTCTCAAGGGAAAAGCTCATATTAGTAGGATTATTACTTTTCAGTTAATGAAGTTTAGGAAAAATTTTTGGTAGGTACTTGTCAAGTCAATCTCGATTCTAACACTCTAATTTCAGCCTGTAACCACACCTTGTACCCTAACCCCGTTACAATCCTATCAAAGACCTTTTGATCTGTTTGTCATCTTATATTACAGTGGTGGAGATTTGATTTTCAGGCAAGCCTATGGGATTAACTTTTTAGGTTCAACTTATGAGCGATCTTCTTCTGAACCTCAAACACTTTAGAGTGATTAGAGTGAATCTTTTATGAGGATGTCAATCCTTGTCAATTTTGAATTAAAAGGTAGTTATTTAAAAGAGGGAAGACACCTACGTTTTCGAGGTACAAAATTATGACTTATCTTGTTTGAATCTTTAGGACGCTTTGAATCAAATCATCCATGTATGAATTCTCTATGAATTAGGATAAGACATTGTTGATAAAGAATTACAGATCATGGAAAGTTCATTTTAATTGTAAGTTGAGAATTTTGCTTGAGGACAAGCAAAAGCTTAAGTGTGGGGGTATTTGATAAACCGTAAAAGTAACATATTTTAGACCCACATTTAGTATGCTTTTGGATGATTTATCCCTTATTTTATATAAAAAGGTTCTTTTAATCCTTTCTTTTCATGTCTTATACCAGGAAAGCACTAGAGGATGAAAAGAACACAAAACGGGCCTAAAATAGAGTAAATGGGCCTTAACACGAAATCGACACGGCCTGGCCCAAAGCACACACGGCCGTGCCTCGACGAACACCTAGAGCACGGCCTCAACTCCGTCACGCACGGCCATGCCTCAAGAGAAATCTAAACACGGTCAGGTCTCGATTCACACGGGCGTGTGACATGGCCGTGCCTCTGACGTTGGAAAGAGCAATTTTAGTTGAAAAAGGATACTTTGGGAGAAAGAATCGCGTTCCAAGAGCCTATATATATCCCCCAAATATCACCTATTTAAGGGGGCGAAAGCAAGGCCAAGGATCCAAGTCGAGAAGGTTAGAGTTAGGGAATAATGCAAGGATAGCCATTTGATCCATCCCAAAAAGCCGGAATTATACTCAAGACGGCGGAATTCTCCTTCGTTTCCTTCAGGGGGTTTTAGGATTTTTCCTATGTTTTTTTTTTCTCTTTCCTCTTGCGATGTTTTGTTTATTCATTATGAACTAAACCCTTCAGATACCTGAAGGGGATGAAACCTAGATGAATTTTATTATTTGATTTTTAAGTTATATGATGAATTACTTAGTTTGTTCTTAATTATGTTGCTTAATCAATCTAATGTGCTTAGGTGGAGGAGGAATAGACCCTGCCTAAGAAAAGATCTAACATAATTAAGCGGAGTTGATCGAACGCCTAGAGATAGGGTTACGAGATTTTGCCGGATTAGGGTGAAACCTAATATGGGAGTCCATTGATCGATTTACTGCTATCCTAGGGGGTTACTATAAACGAACGAGAGTTTCACTAATTAACCTAGGGTTAGACGTTATTCGCCTCGAGAGAGGGTTTAATATAGGTTAGGGAGTCTTATGGATCAAGCTAAGTAAAAGAAATCATATAATTTAGGGTTAATTAATAAGTGAAGTCTAGGTGGATTCTTCCTGAGGGTATCGTCGTAATCAACTGAGTTTTCCCTCAAAGTTATTTTCCTATTCGTCTTCTTGTCTTTGTGTCCTTAGTTTAGCTGTCGTCGATTTAGTTTAAAAAGTAATCTTCACTCTAACTTTAAGACTAAATAATAAAAAGAAGGTGAGTATTAATACTTTTAGTCCCTTTGGGTTCGATAACCAGTCTTGCCTAAGCTATACTACTGTTCGATAAGTACACTTTCCTTAATATCGTTGTCAGAGTTAGTCTCCAAGTTTGATCATTCTCTTATAAATATTTAAAACTTTGATTTTACAGCGATCAGAGAGTATGAAACCGAGCATTCAAATTCATTAAATCAGCTCATTTGGAGTCATAATGTAACATCCTTAAATCGGGGTCTCTGCATTTTTGGTATGTTTGCATGTGTTAGTATGTTGGTTGGGTTAGTTTGGGGTGTTTTGGGGTCCTGGTATGAGCTTGGGGTAGGCCTGAGTCATAGCAAAATTTTCTCATTTGGGGCTTCTAAGAAGGGGAGCTGAGTGAGGTTGGTGTTAAGGGAAATTATTGGCGTGTTTTGACATAAGAAATCAATTGGTAAAATGGCAAGGGAGGCGCCACTTAGAGCTTAAGGGAGTGACGCCTCAGGGAGCTACAAGGGACAAGGTTCAAGTTGCGGAGATAGCTTTTTGGGAGGTTCATTTTGCTTCAGGAGGGGGAGGAGTTGGAGTTGGCGTGGGAACTTGAAGATAGGAGGTTTGAAATGGTCAAACATTTCAAATGTGTGGTGGAGAGCTAAGCATGAAGTTTGAAGCATTCAAACATTTTGAAATGGTTGATGTAGAGGGAATTGAGGAGAGATTCGTGGGGGGTGTTGGCTAAGGAGTGTATAGCTGAATTTTGTAGTCGCTAAGGGGGTGAGGGAGTGTTCGGTGTTGTGCCTATGAGAGTGTGCCGAAATTAGGTTGGCCTTAGATAGTATTTTCGGCATTTGGGGTGTGCCTCTTGTTGCTTTTGTTTTCTTTTATTTTTCTTTTTGTGCCGAAAATCATTTGGCAAATTCAATTCTTTTCTCTTCTTGATTATTAGCTGAAAGTACCACTTTGTTTCCCCTTTTCATTTTCAAGTTTTCGTCTTCTCTCTTGAAATCTCTCTAGCCGAATCCTCTTTACTCCATTTGCATCATCTTTGCTTTCATCTTCTTTTCGATTCTTCACTTGTTTGCCATACAAGCCGAATATTACATCCCTCATTTCCTACCATAGCCGAACCTTTGATCATTGCTGACTCTTCTTCTGTTCATTGATTGTAAGCCATTTCTTGACCGAACTCCTTCTACTCTTTCTTCTAGAATCTATTCCATTTCATCTTTTGGGGGGCTGGTTGATCTTTGGTTTTATCAAAACCGAGTAATCCACCTATCTGTGGTAACACTTTTCGTTTGTCTTCTGTCAGAGGGAGCACTGTGGTTTGTTTAGTCTCAACTCTTCCAATCGATTTTTAGTGTTGGGGTAAGGGTTCTTATTTTTTTAGATCTTTTACTTTTTCTCTTTGGTTGCCGAAACTAAAAGCTTAGTCTTAACTCTTATGTGTGACCGAATCTTTGAAGGGTGATTTCGGGTTTTCTACCTGAAGTTAACGTTAAGGGTGTTGGTAGTCTTTCGGGATTTGAACAATCGAGGTAAGGTGATTGTAACATTAGGTCGAAGGCCACTTCTTTTCATCCATTAATGTTAGAGCTGAATCTAACATGAATCATCTGAGGATCTCGACAGCTTTCAAGATCAAGTGAGAGCCTTCGGGTTTTGGTCGACTTTGGTAAGATTATTCGATTTAGATGTTATTTAGTTTTAGTATGGATCTGATTCGATTGCTTAATGGGGTTTTCTGACTAAGATACTATTGATGGATACGAACATCAGCCAAGGAGGGGAAGGGGTTGGACACGTAGTCCCTACCCCTAAATTCAAGAAGAGGGCAGTGTCGGCTGTTCGCGATTGGCCACCTTAGTGTGGGCCAGCATCTGAGCAAAGCAGTAGATAGATAGCGGTAGTGTCGATTAACGATAGTACCAGCGTAGAGAGCGTCGTATTACGAGTAATCAGGTGTGTAATTCTTACACACTTCATTAATTAATATGATTATCATGTATGTTGTTAAAAGCCAGTGTAACTGTTGGAATCGGTATGTTACCCTTGTGGGTAAGAGCGAGGACTCCGGGTAAGTCCCCTAATTGATGGGTTATTGATAGATGCTACTATATCATTTGATTATGTCATGCCATATGGTGTTTGTATGTTAAACATGATAATATGCCATGGAAAGTATGTTCATTAATGTTGGTATGATGAGAGGAGGGGGAAGGCATTTCAGACTGTCATCAGTGGTTTTGACCACACAATGGGTTGGCCCCGCTTTTTATATATTTGTGACTAGTCTCAGTGGTTTTGACCACCAGTGGTTTGGTACCACATATTACTATTTTGTGACTCGTCCCAGTGGTTTTGACCACAGTGGGTTGGCCCCACATATTGGTATACGGGATCGTCATCAGTGGTTTTGACCATAAGGTGGATTGGCCCCACCATATTACTTTGTGACTACGATCATCAGTGGTTTTGACCACATATTGCTATTTTGTGACTCGTCCCAGTGGTTTTGACCACAGTGGGTTGGCCCCACATATTGATATACGGGATTGTCATCAATGGTTTTGACCACCAGTGGTTTTGACCACACGGGGTAGATAATGGAGTTCGGATGGTTAGGTTGCGTTGCATGAATTGCATATTGACTTATGAATTGTGTAAGTGCTTTGTTACTATCGGGATGGGGATTTATACACTGAGTCTCGGTGACTCACCCCTTCTTTTACATTCTTTTCAGATGATTCGTAGATCGCGGATAGGGATCCGGGATGGACTCGAGGTGGCCATGCACTTTGCATTCGGGTTTTGTTTTAAACTTCTATTTCGGTTTATATTTTCTTTAAATTTGGTTTTGGATCTGTAATAAGGCCGCTTAAATTTATTACTTTGGGTTTTTATTTACTTTTACGTTTTATCATATTTTGTTAAAGTTAAATGAGATGGCATGCTTGAACAATCCTTTAAAACGAATGCACATTAAAAATTCGCAACCTATTGGGTTTTCTGAAACTTTACCATCGGGTAACGACAAACAAGTAGCATCAATAGGATAACTCGGTTTTTCTTAAAAACTGCAAACAGTTTTGACAACTGGGCTAAACTATTTCAGATTTTCAATAAAAACCAACGGTTTTCTTAAAATAAGAAACTACGCACAATCCATGTTTTTACTAAATCAACCAACTCGTTTTAAATAGTAACCCCTTCTTTCAAAATTAAACCTGCAAACTATTTTTCTTAGAAATCATTTTCTCCTGTGACATTCCAGATTCGGATGTGGTGTATTGACCGGGTTTGGGGTTTTACAATTTTAGTATCAGAGCCTGGTTCAAAAGCTCGGCTGTGGGCCTGAGGCCCAAAATGTTTTCAATAATTGGTTTACAAAACGGTTTTAAATAGAAATGCATGATTTTGGGAAGCATGGCACCGAGTCTCCGGCACCGATCCGCCCAGGTAAGTACCCCTAACTGCTGTGTACTTGATCATGATGTTTGTGATATGATTCATAGTGATAAGAGACTACTTTAGAGACTAAGACCATAGGGTTACATGCACTTGCGAAAACAACTACTCCATTAAACTATTCATAAAACTGTGCTGTAATAGTAGTGAAATGAGCCTAATTCATAAAATTTCTTAAACCAGATTAATTCGTAAATGTTAGTCATGAGTACTCGAGGACGTGGTCGTAACACGGTGGACGAGGTAGAGGTAGGATGGCTTTGTCTGAGCCAGCTGGGTCTGGCCATGGGTCGGGAAATGATGTACCGCCGCCACCAGCTGAGGGGTTGAGTTTCAGGACCAGACGGGTGGTGATGACGCAGTGTCACAGGCGATGCTGCGGGTTCTAGAGAGAGTAGCTGGAGCAGGTGGAGGTATGGGGGCTCGAAAATCTGTGTCCGAACGACTCCGGGCTAATGGAGCGGAGGTATTCAGGGGTGTGTCTGGAGTGGCTCCCAATACAGCAGAGTGCTGGCTAGAGGCGACACAACGTATCATGGACGACCTAGACTTTGCGGCTGAGGAAAAGCTATAGGGGATAGTGTCTCTTCTCCGGGACGAATCTTATCAATGGTGGCTCACGGTCCAGAATGGCGCGACAGCTGATGATCTCACTTGGGAGTTATTTAAGGCAGCTTATCAAAAGAAGTATGTCGGGTCTAGTTATATTGATGCTCAGCATAAGGCGTTCTTGAATTTGGTTCAGGGGAGTAAGACAGTATCGGAGTATGAGGCAGAGTTTCTTCGGTTAAGTCGTTATGCTCTGGGTATTGTGGCTACGAAACACGAGCGTTGCGTCAGATTTGAGGGTGGGTTAAGAGGTGAGCTACGAATGTTGATTGCACCACAACAAGAGAGAGAATTTGCGGTCTTGGTAGAGAAGGCCAAGATTGCTAAAGAAGTGAAACAGTTAGTGGGACGGAACCAGGATAGGAATTGGTCTAAGAGGAGTTCTGGGTCATCAGGGTCTGCCGGGAATCCGCAGAAAAGGGCTAGATATGGTGGGTCGAATCATGCTGCTAGGCCTGCTGCTGATACTCAGTGGCCGCTACGATGTGCTCGTTGTGGGAAGTTTCATAAGGGAGAATGTTGGACCAGAAACAGAGGGTGTTTCGAGTGTGGGTCAATGGAACACCAGGTAAGGGATTGTCCGCGGAGGTCAGCTAGGATTGAATCTGAGAGTCAGGGGCGTGCTCAGTTTAGAAACGGGGGACAGTAATAGCAGAGAGGACGAGGTTCAGTCAGGGGAGGTAATGGTAATGGGCGAGGTCATGGAGCACCTGGTAGAGGGGCTGGAAATACGGATGCAAAACAACCTGGGTTGGTCTTTGCAGCGAAGCGTCGAGAGGAGGGCGACGCACCGGACGTCATAATCGGTACGTTCTTAATATTTGGACTGCCTTATATTGTTTTGATTGATGTTGGTTTGACGCACTCGTATGTTGCTAGTAGCATAGTGGAAACTCTGAACTTAGCCTACGAGATTTCTTCTAGGGAGATGACAGTAGTT
This sequence comes from Gossypium australe, assembly GCA_005393395.2. NCBI lineage: Eukaryota > Viridiplantae > Streptophyta > Magnoliopsida > Malvales > Malvaceae > Gossypium > Gossypium australe. The sequence continues at coordinate 123,556,749 of CM016616.1, forward strand.
AGCCCTCTAGGCCACTCTGTAGAAGTAAACAAACTTTATAAGGATGTACCCCTAGAACTCCAAGAGGTCATGTTTTTGGCTGATCTGATGGAACTACCGTTCGGGGAGTTTGATTTGATCTTAGGGATGGACTGGCTAGTGAAGTACCAAGCGAGGTTGGACTGCGCAGCTAAGCGTATGGTATTGATAACCGTTAAGGGTGAAGAGGGGGTGATGATAGGTAATAGAAGAGATTATCTATCCAATGTTGTGTCCGCTTTGAAGGCCGAGAAGATGGTGAGGAAGGGATGTGAGGCGTACATGGTTCATGTTTGTGCTTTGAAGGCTAAGGAATCAGCGGTAGGGAATGTTCGCACGGTAAAGGAATTTACTGATGTATTTCCAGAAGAGCTTTCGGGTTTACCCCCAGATCGCGAGGTTGAGTTCAGAATAAATCTGTTACCGGGAACCGCGCCAGTGTCTATTACTCCGTATAGGATGGCGCCGAAGGAATTAGTGAAGTTGAAAGCACAGATTCAGGAATTGTTGGACCGGGGCTTTATCCGGCCGAGTGTTTCGCCTTGGGGAGCGCCTGTGCTTTTTGTTAAGAAGAAAGACGGTACGATGCGGATGTGTATAGACTACCGAAAGCTGAACAAGTTAACGATCAAGAACAAGTATCCGTTGCCAAGGATAGATGACTTGTTCGATCAGCTTAAGGGTGCATCAGTCTTTTCAAAGATTGATTTAAGGTCGGGGTATCACCAGCTCAAGGTGAAGGAGGCTGATATTCACAAGACAGCGTTTCGTACTCGGTATGGGCACTACGAGTTCTTGGTAATGTCGTTTGGGCTGACAAATGCACCGGCATCGTTCATGGACATGATGAATTGGGTGTTTCAGCCATACTTGGACCGGTTCGTAAAGTATTTATAGACGACATTTTAGTGTACTTGAGATCGGAAGAGGAGCATGATGAGCATCTGCGTGTGGTTTTACAGATTCTGAGAGAGAAGCAATTATTCGCAAAGTTTAGTAAGTGCGAGTTTTGGTTAAAGGAGGTAACTTTCTTGGGGCATGTGGTGTCAGCTGAGGGAATTAGAGTGGATCCTCGGAAGATTGAGGCGGTGTTGGAGTGGAAACCACCTAAGTCGGTGGCAGAGATTCAGAGTTTCCTGGGCTTGGCAGGATATTACAAAAGATTTGTGGAAGGGTTTTCCTTGATAGCAGCACCGTTAACCAAGTTGCTGAGGAAAGGAGTCCCATTTGTGTGGTCAGACAAGCAGCAGGAAAGTTTTGATAAGTTGAAGAGGATTCTAACAGAAGCTCCAGTTTTGATTCAGCCTGAGGCAAGGAAGGAGTTCATGGTTTACTGTGATGCGTCGCATACTGGTCTTAGATGTGTGCTGATGCAAGAGGGTAAGGTAGTGGCGTATGCGTCTCGGCAGTTGAGACCTCACGAAGTGAATTACCCGACGCATGATCTGGAGTTGCTGCAGTAGTTTTCGCCCTGAAAATTTGGAGACATTACTTGTATGGGGTGAAGTCGATAGTCTACACGGATCACAAGAGTTTGAAGTATTTGTTGACTCAAAAGGAGTTCAATTTGAGACAGCGAAGGTGGATCGAGTTGTTGAAGGACTACGACTGCTCGATTGAATATCATTCGGGTAAGGCTAACGTAGTGGCTGACGCGTTGAGTCGCAAGGTGGTAGTGGACTTGAGAGAAATGTTTGCTCACTTGAGTTTGTATGATGACGGAAGTTTGCTAGCGGAGTTGCAAGTGAAGCCGTCATGGGTTAATCAGGTTAAGGAGAAGCAGTTGGTGGATGAATACTTAAGTGCTCGTTGTTTTCAAGTGCAGAATGACGGATTTGAGGGTTATAGCTTGAGTGGTGATGGAGTGTTATGTTTCCAAAGGAAAGTATGTATGCCGAAAGACGTTGAGTTAAGACAGAAGATTCTCCAGGAGGCACATAGCAATCCATACGCTATGCATCCTGGGGGTAGCAAGATGTAAAGAGACTTGAGGGAATAGTTTTGGTGGCCGGGTCTGAAGCATGAGATAGCGGAATTTGTTGGTAGGTGTCTGACGTGTCAACAAGTCAAAGCTGAACATCAGGTGCCTTCGGGTCTTTTGTAGCCGATCAAGATTCCACAGTGGAAATGGAAAAGGATTACAATGGATTTCGTCACTGGGTTACCTCTTACGTCTAACAAGAAGGATTCAGTTTGGGTGATTGTTGATCGTTTGACTAAATCGGCTCATTTTATACCGGTTAGAGTGGATTATTCGCTTCAAAGGTTGGCTAAGTTGTATGTGGCAGAGATAGTGAGACTGCATTGAGTACCAGTATTGATTATCTCGGATAGGGGTCCCTGATTCACGTCAAGGTTTTGGAAAGCATTGCATCAGGCTTTGGGTACAAGACTGGATTTCAGCACGGCATTTCATCCGCAATCAGATGGGCAGTCGGAAAGGGTAATCCAAGTTTTAGAGGACATGTTGAGGGGTTGTGTTTTGGACTTCAGGGGTAGTTGGGAAGAATATCTACCGTTGGCGGAGTTCGCGTACAACAACAGCTATCAGGCAAGTATCCAGATGGCACCATATGAAGCACTGTATGGGCGTAAGTGTCGTACTCCTACGTGTTGGGCAGAGTTGGGTGAGCGTCAGTTGTTGGGTCCAGAGTTAGTGACTGAAACAGAAGATAAGGTTAAGCTGATTCGGGCTAGTTTGAAAGAGGCTTCGGACAGGCAGAAGTCGTATGCTGACCTCAAGCGGAGAGATATTGAGTTTGCAGTGGGTAACAAGGTCTTTCTTAAGGTATCGCCATGGAAGAAAATGCTGAGGTTTGGTCGGAAGGGCAAGCTGAGCCCTAGGTTTATCGGGCCGTATAAAGTATTGAAGCATGTAGGACCAGTAGCTTATCAGCTCGAGTTGCCAGCGGAATTGAGTCAGATTCACGACGTGTTTCATGTTTCAATGCTTAGGCGCTATCGGTCGGATCCATCGCATGTTGCGCCAGTTGAGGAGATTGAGGTGAGTCCGGATTTGTCTTTTGAGGAGGAACCAGTGCAGATCCTGGATCGGGATGTCAAAGTTTTGCGTAGGAAGTCCGTTCCTTTGGTGAAGGTTTTATGGCGGAATCATGGAACAGAAGAGGCCACATGGGAACCAGAGGATGTGATGCGGCAGCAATACCCTCAACTCTTTTGACCAGGTAATTTCGAGGCCGAAATTTTTTTAGGGGGTAGAACTGTAACATCCTTAAATCGGGGTCTCTGTATTTTTGGTATGTTTGCATGTGTTAGTATGTTGGTTGGGTTAGTTTGGGGTGTTTTGGGGTCCTGGTATGAGCTTGGGGTAGGCCTGAGCCATAGCAAAATTTTCTCGTTTGGGGCTTCTAAGAAGGGGAGCTGAGTGAGGTTGGTGTTAAGGGAAATTATTGGCGTGTTTTGACATAAGAAATCAATTGGTAAAATGGCAAGGGAGGCGCCACTTAGAGCTCAAGGGAGTGACGCCTCAGGGAGCTACAAGGGACAAAATTCGAATTGCGGAGACAGCTTTTTGGGAGGTTCATTTTCCGTCAGGAGAGGGAGGAGTTGGAGTTGGCGTGGGAACTTGAAGATAGGAGGTTTGAAATGGTCAAACATTTCAAATGTGTGGTGGAGAGCTAAGCATGAAGTTTGAAGCATTCAAACATTTTCAAATGGTTGATGTAGAGGGAAGTGAGGAGAGATTCGTGGGAGGTGTCGGCTAAGGAGTGTATAGCCGAATTTTGTAGTGGCTAAGGGGGTGAGGGAGTGTTCGGTGTTGTGCCTATGAGAGTGTTCCGAAATTAGGTTGGCCTTAGATAGCATTTTCGGCATTTGGGGTGTGCCTCACTTGTTGCTTTTGTTTTCTTTTATTTTTCTTTTTGTGCTGAAAATCATTTGGCAAATTCAATTCTTTTCTCTTCTTGATTATTAGCCGAAAGTACCACTTTTTTCCCCCTTTTCATTTTCAAGTTTTCGTCTTCTCTCTTGAAATCTCTCTAGTCGAATCCTCTTTACTCCATTTGCATCATCTTTGCTTTCATCTTCTTTTCGATTCTTCACTTGTTTGCCATACAAGCCGAATATTACATCCCTCATTTCCTACCATAGTTGAACCTTTGATCATTGCTGACTCTTCTTCTGTTTATTGATTATAAGCCATTTCTTGACCGAACTCCTTCTACTCTTTCTTCTAGAATCTATTCCATTTCATCTTTTGGGGGGCTGGTTGATCTTTGGTTTTATTAAAACCGAGTAATCCACCTATCAGTGGTAACACTTTTTGTTTGTCTTCTGTCAGAGGGAGCACTGTGGTTTGTTTAGTCTCAACTCTTCTAATCGATTTTTAGTGTTGAGGTAAGGGTTCTTATTCTTTTAGATCTTTTACTTTTTCTCTTTGGTTTCCGAAACCAAAAGCTTAGTCTTAACTCTTATGTGTGACCGAATCTTTGAAGGGTGATTTCGGGTTTTCTGCCTGAAGTTAACGTTAAGGGTGTTGGTAGTCTTTCGGGATTTGAACAATCGAGGTAAGGTGATTGTAACATTAGGCCGAAGGCCACTTCTTTTCATCCATTAATGTTAAAGCCGAATCTAACATGAATCATGTAGGGATCTCGACAGCTTTCAAGATCAAGTGAGAGCCTTCGGGTTTTGGTCGACTTTGGTAAGATTATTTGATTTAGATGTTATTTAGTTTTCGTATGGATCTGATTCGATTGCTTAATGGGGTTTTCTAACTAAGATACTATTGATGGATACGAACATCAGCCAAGGAGGGAAAGGGGTTGGACACGTAGTCCCTACCCCTAAATTCAAGAAGAGGGCAATGTCGACTGTTCGCGATTGGCCACCTGGGTGTGGGCCAGCATCTGAGCAAAGCAGTAGACAGATAGTGGTAGTGTCGATTAACGACAGTACCAGCGTAGAGAGCGTCGTATTACGAGTAATCAGGTGTGTAACTCTTACACACTTCATTAATTAATATGATTATCATGTATGTTGTTAAAAGCCGGTATAACTGTTGGAATCGGTATGTTACCCTTGTGGGTAAGAGCGAGGACGCCGGGTAAGTCCCCTAATTGATGGGTTATCGATAGATGCTGCTATATCATTTGATTATGTCATGACATATGGTGTTTGTATGTTAAACATGATAATATGCCATGGAAAGTATGTTCATTAATGTGGGTATGATGAGAGGAGGGGGAAGGCATTTCAGACTGTCATCAGTGGTTTTGACCAGACAGTGGGTTGGCCCCGCTTTCTATATATTTGTGACTAGTCTCAGTGGTTTTGACCACCAGTGGTTTGGTACCACATATTACTATTTTGTGACTCGTCCCAGTGGTTTTGACCACAGTGGGTTGGCCCCACATATTGATATACGGGATCGTCATTAGTGGTTTTGACCACAAAGTGGGTTGGCCCCACTGTATTACTTTGTGACTACAGTCATCAGTGGTTTTGACCACATATTACTATTTTGTGACTCGTCCCAGTGGTTTTGACCATAGTGGGTTGGCCCCACATATTGATATACGGGATTGTCATCAGTGGTTTTGACCACCAGTGGTTTTGACCACACGGGGTAGATAATGGAGTTCGGATGGTTAGGTTGGGTTGCATGAATTGCATATTGACTTATGAATTGTGTAAGTGCTTTGTTACTATCGGGATGGGGATTTATACACTGAGTCTCGGTGACTCACCCATTCCTTTACATTCTTTTCAGATGATTCGTAGATCGCGGATAGGGAGCCGGGATGGACTCGAGGTGGCCATGCAATTTGCATTCGGGTTTTGTTTTAAACTTCTATTTCGGTTTATATTTTCTTTAAATTTGGTTTTGGATCTGTAATAAGGCCGCTTAAATTTATTACTTTGGGTTTTTATCTACTTTTACGTTTTATCATATTTTGTTAAAGTTAAACGAGATGGCATGCTTGAACAATCCTTTAAAACGAATGCACATTAAAAATTCGCAACCTATTGGGTTTTCTGAAACTTTACCATCGGGTAACGACAAACAAGTAGCATTAATAGGTTAACTCGGTTTTTCTTAAAAACCGCAAACGGTTTTGACAACTGGGCTAAACTATTTCGGATTTTCAATAAAAACCAACGGTTTTCTTAAAATAAGAAACTACGCACAATCCATGTTTTTACTAAATCAACCAACTCGTTTTAAATAGTAACCCCTTCTTTCAAAATTAAACCTGCAAACTGTTTTTCTTAGAAATCGTTTTCTCCTGTGACATTCCAGATTCGGTCGTGGTTTATTGACCGGGTTTGGGGTGTTACACATAAAGTTGCTGTTATTTGGCTTGGAGGAACTCAAGAGTTTTTATTTATTGATTAAGTTTTATTTCAGCTATTAAAATGCACATTAAAGGTAAATTCATATGACTCTTCAGCTAACCGCATGTAAAAACTATATATACTTTGTTATTAGATTATAGTGGGGACTTTTGATGCTTTATGAAATTTTCAGATTGTGAGATATCCAATCTCTTAATTCTTCAAGGTTCAAATTGACTTATCTATCAACTAATGGCGTCAATCTGACTTTGTTTCGAACTTATCATCCATTCGAGTGTGGCATTCAATCCTATACTGCTGGTTCCTATCTTGCTAGATAGCGGGTCTCAGTTTTATCCAATTCAACCATCCCTTTGAAACCTATAGGATTCGGGTCCTTAATCTTCTATTAAGGGTTCTTTCTTGTTTCAACCATCATTCCATTCATCCATCTAATTTTATCCAACCCAATTTGCTGCCAATTACTAAAATATAACCATTTTCCTTTCTTTTAAACAAATCGAAAGATACTCCTTCATAGACGATCGGGCAAACTCGTAAAAGACTCGACTCACCCCGAGGAGGATCCTATCAGAATACTCATACTCTCTCCCTCTCAAATCTCTTTGTTCTTCATGGTTCAGGGGGAAGACTAAAATCACTTTAGTATTTCGTTATTAGTGAGATTTATTATGGCTTTAATAACAAGCTTCGGTTTTCCCTTCTTTTTCTCTTAGGGCCGAATGCATAGTTGACTTCTAACAACTTTCGATCTGTCGAACCGTGTTAGGAGAGGGAATCACACTGGATCAGCAGGGAGGCGCTAGTATCGGTTAGTTCTAGCAAGGTGAGTGGTTTTGGTTTAAGTTAATGAAGGTGGTGGATTAAGAGTATGCGTTAACCTTATTGGTTGTAAATCTGATACGATATTTTAGTTGATTATAGGATTCAAGGAGCGTGGATCTTGGCTAGTTTCGCGAACAGGTTTGTAATCATACACCCAGTATTGTAATGTTAAACGATGGACAATGGTGTATTCATACCCTGTGCTACTGTGAATCGGCAAAAGCCAAAAAGCCGACACTTCAGCATCTGAGGGCTCACGAGCATGCGAACGCTCTAGGGATAAACTGAGCCATAATCGTTGGCGATAGACCGTAGAGGCCGCCACGAACGTTCTCGTGGGCTTAGGTCGTAATGGGCCTCGTAGGGCCGAAACGGGCCCACAGGGACAAAATCCACGGTAAGTGACTAATAAGGGGTTGGGCTGCGAGGTTCGCATAGCCGTAACGGAATGTGGGCCCAATTGGGCCAAGTAGCGGGCCTTGGGCCCAATTACACTGTTTTGGCCATATAAGTTATTCGAGTCATTCGAGATGACGGTAGGCCTTTGGAAAGATCGTAAACTGTATCGAAATACCCTCGAAGGTTAGAATTGTCGAAATACCCTCGAAGGGTATTATTACTGAAATACCCTCGAAGGGTAGAATTACTGAAATACCCTCAAAGGGTAGAATTTCCAAAATACCCTCGAAGGGTAGAATTACCGAAATACCCTCAAAAGGTAAAATTACCAAAATACCCTCGAAGTGTAGAATTATTGAAATACCCTTGAAGGGTTGAATTATCGAAATACCCTCGAAGGGTAGAATTACTGAAATACCTTTATAGAGTAGAATTATCAAAATACCCCTGAGGGGTGAAACTACTGTTTTACCCCTAACCGACGAAATGACCATTATACCCTTAGTGGTAGTTTAGTTGATGTGTGTATGCTATCTATATGACTATTTATGAATATGACATACTGCATACATGTACTATTTATGACACGACATTATGCATTGGGGTTGGGATTCTGATTTGGAGGAAGTACTGTGCTAGTGGCTCTGCCACGTTTTTACTATTCTAGTGGCTTCGTCACGTATTCTGATTCTAGTGGCTTGGCCACGGTTACTGTTATTAGCAGCTTTGCTGCGTTACTATTACCAGCTATGCTGCGATATTGGTGTGTTGGCTGGGTGGGTCGACTTAGTCCCCACATAGTGTGTTGGTTGGTACGGGTGGTGTGTTGGCTAGTTTGGGTACGGTTGAATCATTGTTCTGTTCTGTTATTATTTGGGCTTGTACCCACACTGTTACTGTATTGGGCTAAGGCCCACACTGTATTGTTACTGAATAGGGCTCAGGCCCAGACTGTTACTGCATGATAGGGGATTACACACTGAGTTCTTGTAACTCACCCTTTTCTTTTAACTGTACAGGTAATCCTCAGCCTTAGAGGATTTGAAGCTGCGAGGGACTCGGAGGTGACAACATGTTCGCGAGTATTTTGATTTATACCTAGTTTTTTAAAATTACTTATTTGGAGAGATATTTATGTAATAAGGCCATTTGAGGTTTTTAACTTTTATTTGGTTTTAACTTTTTATGTTAACCTGCTAGATTAGGAAACACAGGTTTTCAAAATAATAACTGTTTCTAAAGAAAATCACGCATTTTCAAATTTTAAATTTTACAATTGGAAAAGCTTTCGCGGTTTTCAATTCAGATTAATAAACTTGTAATAAATGAAACGACCAATAAGTGATTAACAAGTTTTGATTTTACAACCGCAACGTTTTTGTTCGCAATTAGTTTTAAAAAGGATTTAAAACTTTAGTCACAAATTTTCATCGACAAGACTGGTTTTCAAATCAACTCTCCGATGTGACACGCCAGATCCGATCGTAACGTCTAGGCTGGGTTTGGGGTGTTACATACAAGGACAACTTTGAGAACTTGAAAGAGGCGAAGAGGTTTGATAAACTATAATATGTACTTATTTTAATCCCACATTTAGCATACTTTTGGATGATTTATCCCCTGATTTGCAGAATTTGATGCTCCTAATCTTTTAATTTCATGTTTTATACTTAGGAGAGCGTAGGAGGATGAAAAGAATGAGAAACGGGCCAAAAACGGAGAAAATGGGCCAAAGTACAAAATTCACACGGCTTGGAGTTCGCAGCACGGTCGTGCCTCTTTAGTAGACCCGAACACGGCCTGGGCTCGATTTACACGAGCGTGTGCCACGGGCGTGTCCCTATCGTGACCTGTTTTAATTCCATTCGGATTAGGATACTTAGGGGCAAAGAAAGACATTCCGAAAGCCTATATAAACACCCTAAGTGTGACCTAAAAGGTGTGTCAGGGGAGGCCGAAGAGGCGAAGCCAGAGAGGGCCGAATTGTGGGATTTACTCGAAGACAACCAGTTGATTCATCTCAAGAAGCCGAAATCATACTCAAGATGGAAGATCTTCCCTTCAATTTCCTTCAGGGGGTTTTAGGGTTTTTCTTATGTTTTGTTTTATACTTTCTTCTGAGATGTATTTTTTTAAAAACATGAACTAAACCCCTCAAATACCTGAGGGGGATGAAACCTAAGATGGATCTTGTTATTGTTTTCTGAACTATATGATAAATACTATATTTGTTCTTAATTATATGTTCTTAATTCTTGCTTTGATATTTCAGGATATTGATTCAAGTATTGATGTGCTTAGGCAGTGGAGCAAAAGTCCCTGTTTAAGTGGAGATCTAGCATAGTTAAGCGGAGTTGATCGCACTCCTAGAGATAGGATGACGAAAATCTGCCGGATTAGGGTCAAACCTAATATGGGAGTCCATAGATCGAGTTAATGCAATTCTAGGGGTTTTAATTAGAAAGAGATTTCAATTAATCAACCTAAGGTTAGATGTTAGTAGCCTCGAGAGAGGTATTAATATAAATTAGGGAATCCTACGGATCAAGTCAAGTGAATAAATCGTCTGGTTTAGAGTTAAATAACAAGTGAAGTCTAGGTGGATTCTTTCTCAGGTATTGTCTTAATCAATTGGTTTTCCCAAAATTATTTCCCCAATTCATTCTCTGTAACTTAGGATCTTTAGCTTAGTAATTAGTTAGTTTTAGATTAAACAACAATTCCCTTAATTCTTAGGCTAAATAATAAAAAGATAGTAATTACTAGTACTCTTGGTCCTTAAGGAAACAATATTTCCGTTCTTGCCATAGCTATACTACCAAACGATAGGTGCGCTTGCATTATTCATTGTCATAGTTAGTTTCTAGGCTCGATCATTCATTATATAAGACTTTCAGACACGATCAAGTTTTTGGCGCCGTTGCTGGGGACTATGATATTAGGAATACTTGATTTATTACTTTAGCCATTATTTTTATTTATTTGCAATTAATTTTTTTTCACTTTTTTAATTTTCTTTTCTTTCCTTTGCTTCTGATAGGTTTTTCTAGTTTATGACTAGAAGGAACCAGTCAGGACCCTTGATTTTTGATAGCGATTTAGAAGGTACCGTTCTCAGAAATAGAAGAGAAATAAGGCGAAGCTTACAATACATAGAAGAAGAGCAAGAGGACGATACCAATACTACCGCAGAGATGGTTGATAACAATCCGCTACCTCTTGTGGTTCTCGCAAACCCGGTGAATCAAAATCCTACTCCTCGTACTATGTATGATTATGCTAAACCTAATTTAACAGGAACTGAGTCAAGTATTGTTAGACCTGCTATTGCTGCAGATAATTTTGAACTGAAACCTAACACAATTCAGATGATACAATAATTTGTTCAGTTTGATGGTTTACAGGATGAAGATCCAAATAATCACTTGGCGAATTTCCTAGAATTTTGCGATACTTCCAAAATAAATGGCGTTTCTGATGATGCCATTCGTCTTCAGTTGTTTCCCTTTTCATTGAGGAACAAAGCTAAACAGTGGTGGAACTCGTTACCACGAGGATCAATCACTACATAGGAACAGATGATTGAAAAATTTTTGTTAAAATATTTTCCACCAGCTAAAACGGCTAAGTTGAGGAATGATATTTCTTCTTTTGTGCAGATGGATTTAGAGACACTTTACAATGCATGGGAGAGATACAAAGATCTATTAAGGAGGTGCCCTCACCATGGGTTACCCTTATGGCTACAGGTCCAAACCTTTTACAACGGTGTGAACCCCTCAACTAGCCAGTTGATTGATTCAGCCGCCGGTGAAACCCTGAACAACAAAACACCTGAGACTGCCTACGAATTCATTAAAGATATGTCACTGAATAACTATCAGCGGCAGGTCACGAGGACAAAGCCAACAAAAGCCTCATGTGTTTTCAACCTCGACGCAGTGACCATGCTATCAAACCAGGTAGAACTGTTAAGTAAGAAAACTGATGGTTTATGTGGTTCTTCGCAGGTACATCTAGTTATGCAGTGCGATATGAATGGAGAAGGGATGAGCAATACAGAATATCCAGATTACAACCTGAGCACTGAAAACGAACAAGTTCACTATATGGGTAACAATTTTAGAACTCAAAATAACCCTTATAGTAACACTTACAATCCAGGTTGGAGGAACCACCCCAATTTTTCATGGGGTGGTCAAGGAAATCAAAGACAACAACCCCTCCCAAGTTTCCAACAGCAACCCTACCCACAAGAAAAGAAGCTGAACCTTGAGGAGATGCTAACAAAATTTATAGCGGTGTTAGAAACCTGTTTCCAAAACACCGAGACAGCACTCAAAAATCAACAAGCATCGATTCAAGCGATCGAGAATCAATTAGGGCAACTTGCTAAGCAGTTCTCTAAACAATCTCAAGGAAGCCTACCAAGCAACACTGAGACTAACCCGAAGGAGCAACTTCAAGCAATAATCGCTCATGATAGTGAAGGGTTAGATGAACCCAAAGTAAGCCAAGAGAATGTAGTCAAGGAAGGTAAGGTCGAGGTAAGTCAAAATAAGCCAAAACCGGTAATTAAAGAGTACTAACCTCGTGTGCCATACCCCAATGCAATAAAGAAAGACAACGCAGATGAACAATTCGGTAAATTTCTTAAACTCCTAAAGAAATTACATATGAACTTACCATTTCTTGAAGCTCTTTCGCAGATGCCAGATTCAAGAAAATTTTTAAAAGAGCTTTTAACAAATAAACGGAAGTTAGGCGAGGAGTCGTATGTGGAACTAAACGCAGTGTGCTCAGCAATTTTGCAAAATAAACTACCACGAAAATTAAAAGATCCAGGGAGTTTTACAATTCCATGCTTAATTGGTAGTTTATCTGTTGATTATGCTTTAGCTGATTTAGGGGCAACCATAAATGTTATGCCTTATAAAATGTTTAAACAGCTAGGTCTAAGGAAACCCAAACAAACTAGGATGAGCATTCAATTAGCTAATAAGACTATTAGAATTCCTAGGGGTATAATTGAAGATGTACTTGTGAAAATTGATAAATTCATTTTCCCAGTAGACTTTGTCGTTTTAGACATGGATGAGGACAATAATATTCCTTTAATTTTAGGAAGACCCTTTTTAGCAATGGCCAGAACTAAAATTGATGTTGGTACAGGTGAACTCATACTTCGTGTAGGTGACAAAACAATAACTCTTCAGGCTCTTGATTCGGCTAGGACATCGAGTAATCAAGGTGAACACATCAACTCTACTAATAACCATTCGGTTCAACCTTCTTTTCAGAAAGCACCACGAAATTACACAACTGAGCCAGATCCTAGACCTTGTGCCAGCAAAGAAATAACTCACGAGGAGCGAAGGCTTCAGATAGATGAACTAGACGAGTGGAAGACACATTTCAAAGAGAAACCAAGAAAACACGATGAACTGAAGCAACTTCATGAGCCAAACCAATTTCAGGTCGGGGATCAGGTATTATTGGATAAGGCAGACCCTCGAATCGCCACCTCGGACCTAAATACAAACAAAGAAATCCATTTTAAGGTACTCAATGTCTTCCTATACGAAACAGTCAAGGTAACTAATCCTAAGTTCGGCACTTTTAAGGTAAACACCACTCGAATTAAACTATATATCAATAACCGAATTGATAGCATGAGAGAGGATTTCCACCTCCTCAAACCACCATGATTATGCGAATGAGAGGTAAAGTCTAGCTTAGGACTTTAAATAAGCGCTTCTCGGGAGGCAACCCGAGCACTGACTTCACTATGTCACATTTTCGATTTTTAGCACCTAACTACAAACTAACCAATTTAATAAAGCGCATGTTTCTTTGCACATGGGCGTGGCCGTGGCCGTGTGGGCACTACGAAAAGAGACATGGGCGTGGCGAAGATCATGCAGAAACAGGACGAAATTTTCCCCAAGCCACGGACTCCGACTAAACGCCACGGTCGTATCGCACGACCGTGGTCGACATTGAGAAATTCACACGCTCGTGCCCTTAAAACGTGGCCGATTCTGATCAAACCACATGGGCGTGGGCAGCAACCAAGACCTTTTGAGTCCATTTTTTTCGTTTTCTTTTCTTTTATTTTTAGATTCTTTTATCTTTCTTGTCTTTAATTTATATTATTATATTTTGATTGTTTTAATTTAGGTTTAAAAGGCTGTTAGGGAATCACCACATCACGACCCTAGTATCCACTGTGCCTATCTTTCTAAGGATTTCATCCATAATTCAAGAAGTTTCACCTCTCTCCCTCTCTTGTGATTTCTTACTATACTGTTATTACCCATCTTTGTACATTGAGGACAATGTACATCTGAAGTGTAGGGGGTGAATTTTAAGTCCTAACTTTTTGCATTTTTCTCAAATCCCTGAATCTTTTCTTGTTTTTAAGTAATTTTCTCATGTTACTATTAGAATAAAATTTCCTTTGACTCATGATTTTTATTGATATGTTTTGGATTAAGTCATTTGATAATTGTGCAGTGATGATTTAAACTTTAGGAGACTAGAGAATCAAGCATGATGAGTCTATTTTCAAAAATTAAAATTTTGTTAGGTTGTCTACCTGAACCTAATTATTACCTTAAAGTTTAAAATTTACAAGGTTGATATCAAAAACCCATAATTTTTGTGAGATTTTGAGCCTTTTAGAGCATATATTCTTTTCTTGCTCACTTTATTAATTATGAGTGTGTCAACATTGATTTGTTATTCTAGAACTTGTTTCGATTATACATGTCAAGACCACATCATTGATTTGATATATAGAGATGTTAAAGGCACTTAGGATTTAAACCACTTACTCCACTAAAAGCCTACCCTCACAATTAACCCTTAGTGAACCCCTTTGATCTTAACAAACCATTTATTGACTCACCCACTAATATTAACCCAAAACCCATCTTGTATTTGTTATCACCATTTCTCTTGACTACCCTTATATCGAGATTTGATTTGATCAGTTGCCTAACTTCATTCTTTATTTCAATTGTTAAAATCAATTTACTTGAGTTGTTCTTAAAAAAAATCAAAGTATATTCATTATTGACCTTATACGTTTAAATTCCACATTTTGAGAAGAAGCTCGTGTTATGAAATTTTAGTTGATGTAAGTATTCGAGTCTTAGTTCATCTTTCTAAGTTAGGTAATTTGTCAATTCAATCTCGATTCTAACCCTTTAATTCAGCCTTTATCCACACCTTTAACCTAAGCCCCATTACAACCCTTTAAAGACCTTCTGGTCTGTGTATCAGTTCATTCTATAATGGTGGAGATTTGATTTTCATGCAAGCTTATGGGATTAACTTTTCATGTTCGACTATCGAGTGCTTAATTTTGAACCTTAAACACTTTTAGTGATTTGAGTGAATTTTTAGTGAGGATGTCAACCCTTGTCGATTTTGAGAGAAAGGTAGTTATTTAAGTAAGGGGAAACACCTATGTTTTCGTATCATAAAAACTATGACTTTGATTGTTTGAATTTTTAGAACCCTTTTGGTTAAACTATCAATGTATGAATTACCTATGAATTATGATGAAACACTATTGATGAATATTATGAATTGAGAAAGTTCATTTTAATTATGAGTTGAGCATTTTGCTTGAGGACAAGCAAATGCTTAAGTGTGGGGGTATTTGATAAACCATAATATGTACTTATTTTAATCCCACATTTGGCATACTTTTGGATGATTTATCCCCTAATTTGTGGAATTTGATGCTCCTAATCTTTTAATTTCATGTTTTATACTTAGAAGAGCATAGGAGGATGAAAAGAACGAGAAACGGGCCAAAAACGGAGAAAATGGGCCAAAGTATGAAATTCACACGGCTTGGAGTTCACCGCACGGCCGTGCCTCTTTAGCAGACCCGAACACGGCCTGGGCTCGATTTACACGGGCGTGTGCCACGGGCGTGTCCCTATGGTGACCTGTTTTAATTCCATTCAGATTAGGATACTTAGGGGCAAAGAAAGACATTCCGAAAGCCTATATAAACACCCTAAGTGTGACCTAAAAGGTGTGTCAGGGGAGGCCGAAGAGGCGAAGCCAGAGAGGGCTGAATTGTGGGATTTACTCGAAGATAGCCAATTGATTCATCTCAAGAAGCCAAAATCATACTCAAGATGGAAGATCTTCCCTTCAATTTCCTTCATGGGGTTTTAGGGTTTTTCTTATGTTTTGTTTTATACTTTCTTCTGAGATGTATTCTTTTAAAAACATGAACTAAACCCCTCAAATACCTGATGGGGATGAAACCTAAGACGGATCTTGTTATTGTTTGCTGAACTATATGATAAATACTTGATTTGTTCTTAATTATGTGTTCTTAATTCTTTCTTTGATATTTTAGGATATTGATTCAAGTATTGCTGTGCTTAGGTAATGGAGCAAAAGTCCCTGTTTAAGAGTAGATCTAGCATAGTTAAGCAGAGTTGATCGCACTCCTAGAGATAGGACGATGAAAATCTGTCGGATTAGGGTCAAACCTAATATGGGAGTCCATAGATCGAGTTAATGCAATTCTAGGGGTTTTAATTCGAAAGAGATTTCAATTAATCAACCTAGGGTTAGACATTAGTAGCCTCGAGAGAGTTATTAATATAAATTAGGGAATCCTACGGATCAAGTCAAGTGAATAAATTGTTTGGTTAGAGTTAAATAACAAGTGAAGTCTAGGTGGATTCTTCCTCGGGTATTGTCTTAATCAATTGGTTTTCCCAAAAGTATTTCCCCAATTCATTCTCTGTGACTTAGCATCTTTAGCTTAGTAATTAGTTAGTTTTAGATTAAACAACAATTCCCTTAATTCTTAGGCTAAATAATAAAAAGATAGTAATTACTAATACTCTTGGTCCTTGAGGATAAGATATTTCCGGTCTTGCCATAGCTATACTACCAAACGATAGGTGCGCTTGCATTATTCGTTGTCATAGTTAGTTTCTAGGCTCGATCATTCATTATATAAGACTTTCAGACACGATCAAGGTTGTGAGTTAAAACTAAATGAGCTAAAGGTTCGTTAGTGTAGCTCTAATAAACTTCATTAGACTTAGAACCCATAGCCTCTTGCAAGAACTCTAACTTGAGGGTTACGATTTGCTCTCCAATAGAAACAACCTTGTTTTAGGGTTCCAAATCTGGACGATTGATAAGTTGAAGATCCTATACTGGTTCATTATTATTGTGCTCCTATTTATCTTTACAGACAGTAGATTGTGTTGTACCTTTTGATTCTAGTGGAAGGGGTACCATCTTTGGCTGCATGCAATTCCCAATCAGTTGTTCATTGTAAGCATTTTTTCAATCTAGTAGGTGTTGTCACTCCTGCTATTCTTGGAACTGAAAATGTTGAGTGAAAATTTATTCTTCCATGAGATGCATTTTTTCCCACATCCTAGTGATATGGTGTTGGGAACTAGGGAGTTCCTGCTACGGGGAAGCTTCATCTGGGGGAACAGTTGTGGGAGTAGGCTGAGGTTGGAAAGCCAAACAAGAGAGAATTTGTTTTAAGATATCATCTTTAGGGTATTGTGGGATGATAGGTGAAGTTAGTGTGTTGGGAATCGGAGGTAAGCCCACAATGGCAAGATTAGTCGAAGAAGTGTTAAGGATGTTCAAGAGCTAGGAAAGAGCTTCCAAAGTGGTAATATGTGGGCGAGTTGACATTTTTTAGTTAGCTTTCTGGGTTTGAGTTTAGGGGAGTTTGATTGTAACATCCTGAAATTCAGAATTTTATGTTTTGCATTATATCATGCGGTAGGCTAGTTAATAGTGTTAATTGTGTATGTTTAGGGGTCCTAAGATGGCTTGGGATTGAGTTGGGCCTTAGCAAAATTTTTGTGTTTAAGCATTTTAAGGAGAGAAGGTAAGTGGCATCAAGGCTTAAGGAAATAAGTATGTAATTTTTGCTAACACAAGTAGAGCATTGGCAAGGTGGTTGTGGCGTGAAATGGCAGAGGGGATAGCTTGGGTTCGAATCCCACCTAGTGAAAATATTTTGGATTAAATTTTTTTTGTGCTATATGGTAAGTGTCGGCCATGGCATCAAAGAAGGAAGGAAGACTTTTTAATTATGGAAAGAAGACTAAGGATTATGGTAAGGAGGCAAACAAGGGGTAAACAAGGAAAGAAATAAAGGAAAAGGATAATGGAGGGGGGACATGTTGGCCGAATATTAGGAGTTGTCTTGGGAAAAGAATATTTTTGGTCAACCATCATCCTTTGGGTGTTTTGGGCACACGGTTTTGTTAGGGGAAGGGAGAGCCGAAATTTCTATAGCTTATTTGCAAGTTTGTGCATGAAAGGCTTATTTTCTCTTTTGAACATTTTTGGTGCTCTTTTCCAACCTTTTTCCTTTGTTGCTGAAACACAAAATGACCAAAGCACTCAAATCATTTTGTTCACCTTTTCCTTTGTGTTAGCAGAAATATCTAACACCTCTTTTCCCATCTTTTCTTTTCTTTTGAATATTTCTTCAACCTTTCTCTTTTTTCTTAAATCAACATTACATTGTAGCCGAATCTTCTTTGCTCATTTCTCTCCATAGCCGAACCTATTAACATCATACCTCTTCATTATTTATTTCTCTTTCGTGTTGGCACTCTCTTCTTTGATTGAATCGGTAAGTGGTTTCATTCTCCTCTTTTCATCTTCTTCTCCCTAGCCGAATTTATGTCCATTATCATTCGGTTGTTTCACTTTGTTCTAAATCAAAATATCATCCCCTCCTAATCTTTCAAATCTCGATCATTTCTTGTTCGTAGTGTTCTAGTGGGTGGCCGAAAATTCCATCCTTGCCGATTCATCTCTAGCCTTAAGTCAATTGGTGGAAGTAGGATCTATTATCGTTAAGGGACTAAACTACTCGTTTTCTCTACTCGTTGGTTCTTCGGAAGTAGTGGTAAGCCGAATCCTACCCCTAAACAACTACTTTCTCTCATCATAGTATTAGTCTAACCGAGACTTCTCCAATGGAGGCAAGTGGTAGCGAGTTTAAAAGAAAAGTGCTTGGAGGACAAAAAGGGAGTGGATTTGTAATTCCTACTCCTAAGTTCAAATGTAGGGCGGTATCGGCGGTTCGGGATTTCCCACCGGGTTGTGGACCATCATCCGGTGAGAATAGACAAATCGTGGTCGTTCACGATACTAAGGGTAAGCATTTCATTAGATTGTCTGACTTAGATTTGGATTAATAAAATCTCGTTAGTTGGTTAATCAAGTGTAATGGTGATTTAGGTGCCGACAATCAAGAAGGTTTAGTCCTTACCGTAATCAGGTTTGTAATTTCACACCAAAATCTCGTAGATTAGTGATTCACTATTATGTTGGAAGAATAGACCGTTGTTGTTATACAAGTCTAATATTCGTAATATAGCATAAATCGAATAATTAGCTTAAACATTATTATTTCTAAAATCTGTTAAAATTGGTATAAAATTTGTTAAATTACGAAATTGCCCTTATGGGCCGAATTACGAATATACTCTCAATGGGCCGTTTTTATCAAAATGCCTTAACGGGCCGAATTGGTTAAACGCTTTTAAAGCCAATTTATTAAAATGCCCCTATGGGCCGATTTACCAAAATGCCCTTACGGGCCGATTTACCAAAAGCCTTAGTGGGCCGAATTACCAAAGAACCATAATGGGTCGATTCACCTTAATAAAGTACTTGATTAATGGTTGATATTTTTATGTGGATGTTTTATGTTAATTTATTATGTATGTGGCATTTTACATATTGCATGGGATGGGAAAAATTGTATGGAGGTAGTGTAGCCTAGTGGCATTGCCACAATTTGTATATTATTCTGCTTAAATATGATTTCGGTGGCTTGACCACAAAAATACTATTTGATAGCAGTTTGGCTGCAAATTTGGTGTGAGCGGCGGGGTGGGTTGACTTGATCCCCAGAGGTGTGATTGGCTGGTCGAGGGTGTGATGGATGGATGGGTTGGGTTGCATACATTTCATTTAAATATTGCTATGTAGATGGGCTTCGATCCAAGATAATACTATACGGGTTCAGGCCCCGTGGATGACGGTAAGGGGATTATACACTGAGTTCTAGTAAGTCACCCATTTTCTTAACCCTTGCAGGTAATGCTCAGTGATGAGGACTTGGGCCATGGATGACTCGGTGGAGGCCATACTTTGGAAACAATGTTTTCAAACATTAGTAAACTTTTTTTCCGTTTTATTTCGTTACTATTATTATTTTTGGTTTTAAAGTTGTAATAAGGCCTCTGGGATATTTTCATTTTGTTTTATGTTTGGTCATACTTATTATTATCTTTCTTGAATTATTTAAAATGGGGATTTTCTAAAATCATAAATAACGGTTTTTCCGAAATTGATTAATTAATAGTTTTCATAATAAATATGCACAAATAATTTAACTCGAATTCTCTTTCAAATTATCAACAATATTTTCAAAAGTCACGGTTTTAAAATGTCACAAATTTGAATATCGATTCTTCAATTAACCTCTCGAGAATAGTAGTATTTTTATCGAATATTTCTAATCAAACTTGTTTTCTTAACTATAACCAAATAACACCTATTTTAGTACGAAACACAAGTTCTTTATATGTTTTCTTCATGTGACATGTCAGATCCGGTCGTAACGTATGGGTCGGGTTTGGGGTGTTACATTTTATGGTATCAGAGCCCGGTTACAAAACTCGGCTGTGGTTTTGGTTCAAAAGCGTTTTCTTAAGTTGTTTGAAGTTTAAATAATAAATGCATATTTTAGAGGAAGTATGGCACCACGGCTATCCGGCACCAAGTCAGTAAGTTTTGTTTTCATTTTATGATTATTGTGATATAACTGTGATAAGAAAACTCCACAAAATAGGAATACTCTAGAACTTTTAACTTTAGGAGCTGAAATAATAGAGATTGAGACTTTAGGATACGTTTTGCGAAAATAACTTTACTTCCTATACTCCATAAAACATTATTTAATAAACATTGAATAGCATGTTGATTCATAAGACTTTTAATCAGATTAAGTCAACTTAGCAATCATGAGCGCTAGAGGACGTGGACGCGGTAGACCGTGGTAGAGGTCGAGGTGCTAGAGTTGTATCTGAGGCATCGAGACACATGCCAGAAATGGACGCACCTGCGTCACCTGTGACTGAAGCTGGGTCACATGATTGAATGAAAGAGGATGACGCTCTGTCCCAAGCGATGTTGCGAGTTCTGGAAAGGGTTACTGGGGCAAGAACTGGGACGGCAGCTCGTGGGTTGATATCGGAGCGACTCAGATCGAATGGGGTTGAATTCTTTAGAGGTATTTCGGGTGTAGCCCCTAGTGTAGCGGAGTATTGGCTTGAAGCGGTGGAGCGGATTATGGACGACCTGGATTTCACCACTGAGCAGAAACTGAAAAGGGTTGTGTCATTGCTGAGAGACGAGGCGTATCAGTGGTGGCTCACTGTTCGGGAAGGTACTCAGGCTGATCGTATTACTTGGGAATTCTTTAAAACCGGATTTCAAGGAAAATATGTCGGGGCTACCTATGTGGATGCCCGAAGGAAGGAATTTCTGAATCTGGTTCATTGAGGTGAATCTGTGGCAGCATACGAGGCGGAGTTTCTGCATCTAAGTCGGTATGCCCGGGGTATAGTGCCGACTGATTATGAACACTGTGTGCGTTTTGAGGATGGGTTGTGTGATGAGTTGCGGGTACTGATAGTCCCACAGAATGAGAGGAATTTTGCTACACTTGTGGAAAAAGGTAAGATAGCTGAGGAGGTTAAACACTCAGAGCGGTAAAACGGAGACAAGGATAGGGGCAGGAGCAAGAGGGACTCTGGGTATTCAGGCCATGTAAGAGGTTTTTAGAAGAGGCCCAGGAGTGAGGGGCCAGTTTGAGTGGGTGCTCCAGGTACTACCAATCAGTTACAGCCATGTGTTGACTGTGGGAAACTTCACTCAGGTGAATGCTGGAAGAGAATCAGTGGTTGTTTCAGATGTGGTTCTAAAGACCATCGGTTTAAGGATTGCCCTCGAGAGCTTGCTCAGGCTCAGGTAGTTCGTAACAGATTCGCGCAACCAGCAGGAGGCGCTCAGCAGCCGCCAATAGGCCGTGGGCAGGTCGAGGTGGTAATGGTGTAGGACGAGGTCAGGGTGCCCCGGGTAGAGGTACGGGTAATAGGGGTAACACGGAGGCGAGACAGCTAGGGTTGGTTTATGCGGTCCGACGTCGAGAGGATGGCGATGCACTTGACGTCATAACTGGTACGTTCTTCATATCTGATGTACCTATTACTGCTTTGATAGATATTGGATCTACCCATTTGTATGTTGCTTGTGCTGTGTCTGGAACTTTGAATATTAGATCTGAGATTACTGCTAGAGAAACAACTGTAATTATCCCTTTAGGACAGTCGGTTTTAGTAAATAAGTTGTTTAGGGATGTGCCCTTAGAAATTCAGGGGAAATATTCCTGGCAGATTTGATGGAACTACCATTCGGCGAGTTCGATCTTATTTTGGGCATGGACTGGCTGGTTAAGCATCGTGCGAACTTGGATTGTGCTGCAAAGCAGATGGTACTAAGAACTTCAGAGGATAAAGAAGTGATGATGATAGGTGAAAGAAGAAACTATCTGTCTAATGTGGTATCTGCTTTAAAGGAAAAAAAGTTGGTACGAAAGGGGTGTGGAGCATTCTTAGCCTTTATCAGTGCTTTGGATGCCAAAGAGTTGTCGGTAGAGAGTGTTAGAACGGTGAAAGAGTTTTCAGACGTCTTTCCCGAGAAGCTTCCAAGATTGCCTCCGGATCGGGAAGTAGAATTTGGTATTGAGCTATTGTCAGGAATGGCTCCGGTGTCCATTGCTCCTTACAGAATGGCACCGAAGGAGCTCGTGGAACTTAAAGCTCAAATTCAGGAGTTGTTGGATCGTGGATTTATTCGACCAAGTGTGTCACCGTGGGGAGCGTCGGTGTTGTTCGTTAAGAAAAAGGATGGATCGATGCGTATGTGCATCGATTATAGACAATTGAATAAGTTGACGATCAAGAACAAATACCTGTTACCGAGGATTGATGATCTGTTCGATCAGCTGCGAGGAGCTTCAGTTTTCTCGAAGATAGACTTGAGATCGGGGTATCACCAGTTAAAGGTCAAGGAGGCGAATATTCACAAGACTGCGTTCCGAACCCGATATAGGCATTACGAGTTCTTGGTGATGCCGTTTGGGTTGACAAATGCACCAGCTGCATTTATGGACATGATGAACCGGGTCTTTCAGCCCTATCTAGACCGGTTTGTGGTTGTGTTTATAGACGACATCTTGGTGTACTCAAAAATAGAAGAGGAGCATGATTCGCATCTACGGGTTGTATTGCAGATATTATGGGAGAAGCAATTGTATGCAAATTCAGTAAGTATGAATTTTGGCTGAGGGAAGTGACCTTTTTGGGGCATGTTGTGTCCGCCGAAGGAATTAGAGTTGATCCCCGGAAGGTCGAGGCTGTATTAGATTGGAAGCCACTGAAGTCAGTGGCAGAAATTCAGAGTTTTCTAGGTCTGGCTGGGTATTACAGGCGTTTCGTTGAGGGGTTTTCGTTGATTGCTGCACCCCTAACTAAGCTGTTGTGTAAGGGAGTACTGTTTGTGTGGTCAGATAAGCAGCAAGAGAGCTTTGAGAAATTGAAGAAGATTCTGACAGAAGCGCCAGTACTGATTCAACCTGAAGTTGGTAAGGAGTTTATTATTTATTGTGATGCGTCACACATGGGCTTGGGATGTGTGTTGATGCAAGGGGGAAAAGTGGTGGCTTACGCATCTCGTCAATTAAGGCCGCATGAGGTGAACTATCCCACACATGATTTG
The DNA here is from genome assembly GCA_005393395.2 of Gossypium australe. NCBI lineage: Eukaryota > Viridiplantae > Streptophyta > Magnoliopsida > Malvales > Malvaceae > Gossypium > Gossypium australe. The sequence continues at coordinate 123,580,191 of CM016616.1, forward strand.
GAGTTAGCTGCAGTGGTGTTTGCTCTAAAGATTTGGAGACACTACCTGTACGGGGAGAAGTAGATTATCTATACGGATCATAAGAGTCTGAAGTACCTCCTTACCCAGAAAGAGTTGAACTTAAGACAGCGGAGGTGGATAGAATTGTTGAAGGATTATGACTGCTCAATTGAGTATCACCTAGGTAAAGCTAACGCAGTGGCTGATGCGTTGAGTCGTAAGGTGATATCAGATTTGAAAGTGATGTTCGCTCATCTCAGCCTTTATGAAGATGGTTGTTTGTTAGCTGAACTTCAGGTGAAGCCTGCATGGGTAAGTCAGATTAAGCAAAAGCAGTTGTTAGATGAAGTGTTGGGTTCTCGACTTCAGCAAGTGGAAAGTGGTGAGATAGGGGATTTTGGATTAAATAGTGATGGAGTATTGTGTTTCCGTGAAAGAGTTTGTATGCCCAGAGATTTGGAATTGAGACAAATGATTCATAGTAGCCCATATGCTATACACCCCGGGGGAAACAAAACGTACCGAGACCTCCGTGAGCAGTATTGGTGGCCAGGGTTGAAACAGGAGGTTACTGATTTTGTGAGTAAGTGCTTGACATGTCAGCAGGTGAAGGCGAAACATCAACTGCCTTCAGGGTTGCTGCAACCAGTAAAAATCCCACTATGGAAATGGGAAAAGATAACAATGGATTTTGTTAGTGGGTTACCCTTAACGCCTACTAAGAAAGATTCAGTATGGGTTATAGTGGATCGGTTAACGAAGACTGCTCATTTCCTACCCGTTCGTACGGATTATTCGTTGCAGAAGTTGGCCAAGTTGTATGTAGCAGAGATCGTGAGGTTGCATGGGGTACCGATGTCTATTATATCGAACAGGGATCCTAGGTTTACATCACGGTTTTGGAAGGCTTTACATGAAGCTTTGGGTACAAGACTAAATTTTAGCACGGTGTTTCATCCGCAAATAGATGGCCAGTCAGAGAGAGTTATCCAAATTCTAGAAGATATGTTAAGAGGCTGTGTGATTGACTTCAGAGGTAGTTGGGAAGATTTTCTACCATTGGCAGAGTTTGCATACAACAACAGCTATCAATCCAGCATCCAGATGGCACCCTACGAGTTGTTGTATGGACGTAGGTGTCGTACTCCTACTTGCTGGAATGAGCTGGGGGAACGACAACTATTGGGTCCTGAGTTGATCTCAGAGGCGAAGGAAAAAGTTAAGGTAATTCGGGCTCGGTTAAAAGAAGCTTCAGACAGAAAAAAATCATACGCGGATTTGAAGCGTAAGGATATAGAGTTTGCGGTGGGAGATCAGGTCTTTTTGAAGGTCTTACCTTGGAAAAAGATCTTAAGATTTGGGCGGAAAGGCAAGTTAAGCCCTAGGTTCATCGGACCGTACCGTGTACTGAAGCGTGTTGGGCCAGTGGCTTATCAGCTTGAGTTACCTCCGGAGTTAAGTCAGATACATAGTGTATTCCATGTCTCGATGTTAAGGCGTTATCGTTCGGATCCGTCTCATGTTGTGCCAGTGGAGGAAGTTGAGATAAGACCTGACTTGTCTTTTGAAGAAGAGTTAGTACAGATTTTAGATCGGAATATTAAGGTGCTGAGAAGGAAGTCAGTTCCGTTAGTCAAAGTATTATGGCGTAATCACGGGTCAGAGGAAGCTACATAGGAGCCAGAGGACACGATTTGACAACAGCACCCTCATCTCTTTTAATCAGGTAAATTTTGAGGCCGAAATTTCTTTAAGGGGGTAGAATTGTAACATCCTGAAATTCGAAATTTTATGTTTTGCATTATATCATGCGGTAGGCTAGTTAATAGTGTTAATTGTGTATGTTTAGGGGTCCTAAGAAGGCTTGGGATTGAGTTGGGCCTTAGTAAAATTTTTGTGTTTAAGCATTTTAAGGAGAGAAGGTAAGTGGCATCAAGGCTTAAGGAAATAAGTATGTAATTTTTGCTAACACAAGTGGAGCATTGACAAGGTGGTTGTGGCGTGAAATGGCAGAGGGGAGAGCTTGGGTTCAAATCCCACCTAGTGCAAATATTTTGGATTAAACTTTTTTTTGTGCTATATGGTAAGTGTCGGCCATGGCATCAAAGAAGGAAGGAAGACTTTTTAATTATGAAAAGAAGACTAAGTATTATGGTAAGGAGGCAAACAAGGGAAAAACAAGGAAAGAAATAAATGAAAAGGATAAGGGAGGGGGGACATGTTGGCCGAATATTAGGAGTTGCCTTGGGAAAAGAATATTTTTGGTCAACCATTATCCTTTGGGTGTTTTGGGCACACGGTTTTGTTAGGGAGAAGGGAGAGCCGAAATTCCTATAGCTTATTTGCAAGTTTGTGCATGAAAGGCTTATTTTCTCTTTTGAACATTGTTGGTGCTCTTTTCCAACCTTTTTCCTTTGTTGCCGAAACACAAAATGACCAAAGCACTCAAATCATTTTGTTCACCTTTTCCTTTGTGTTAGCCGAATTATCTAACACCTCTTTTCCCATCTTTTCTTTTCTTATGAATATTTCTTAAACCTTTCTCTCTTTTCTTAAATCGACATTACCGTGTAGCCGAATCTTCTTTGCTCATTTCTTTCCATAGCCGAACCTATTAACATCCTACCTCTTCATTATTTCTTTCTCTTTCGTGTTGGCACTCTCTTCTTTGATTGAATCGGTAATTGGTTTCATTATCCTCTTTCCATCTTCTTTTCTCCCTAGCCGAATGTATGTCCATTATCATTCGGTTGTTTCACTTTGTTCTAAATCGAAATATCATCCCCTCCTAATCTCCCAAATCTTGATCATTTCTTTTTCGTAGTGTTCTAGTGGGTGGCTGAATATTCCATCCTTGCCGATTCATCTCTAGCCTTAAGTCAATCGGTGGATGTCGGATCTATTATCGTTAAGGGGCTAAACTACTCGTTTTCTCTACTTGTTGGTTCTTCGGAAGTAGTGGTAAGCCGAATCCTATCCCTAAACAACTACTTTCTCTCCTCATAGTATTAGTCTAACCGAGACTTTTCCAATGAAGGCAAGTGGTAGAGATTTTAAAGGAAAAGCGATTAGAGGACAAAAAGGGAGTGGATTTGCAATTCCTACTCCTAAGTTCAAATGTAGGGCGGTATCGGCGGTTCAGGATTTCCCACCGGGTTGTGGACCATCATCCGGTGAGAATAGACAAATCGTGGTCGTTCACGATACTAAGGGTAAGCATTTCATTAGATTTCTGATTTAGATTTGGATTAATAAAATCTTGTTTGTTGGTTAATCGAGTGTAATGGTGATTTAGGTGCCGACGATCAAGAAGGTTTAGTCCTTACCGTAATTAGGTGTGTAATCTCACACTGAAATCCCGTAGATTAGTGATTCACTATTATGTTCGAAGAATAGACCGTTGTTGTTATATAAGTCTAATATTCGTAATATAGCATAAATAAAATAATTGGCTTAAACATTATTATTTCTAAAATCTGTTAAAATCGGTATAAAATTTGTTAAATTACGAAATTGCCCTTATGGGCCGAATTACAAATATACTCTCAATGGGCCATTTTTATCAAATTGCCTTAACAGGCCGAATTGCTTAAACGCCTTTAAAGTGCCAATTTACGAAAATACCCCTATGGGCCGATTTACCAAAATGCCCCTACGGGCCGATTTGCTAGAATGCCTTAATGGGCCGATTTACCAAAGAACCATAATGGGTCAATTCACCTTAATAAAGTACTTGATTAATGGTTGATATTTATATGTGGATGTTTTATGTTAATTTATTATGTATGTGGCATTTTTACATAATGCATGGGATGGGAAAAATTGTATGGAGAGCAGTGTTGCCTGGTGGCATTGCCACAATTTGTATATTATTGTGCTTAAATATGATTTCTATGGCTTGACCACAAAAATACTATTTGATAGCCATTTGACTGCAAATTTGGTGTGAGCGGCGGGGTGGGTTGACTTGATCCCCAGAGGTGTGATTGGCTGGTCGGGGGTATGATGGATGGATGGGTTGGGTTGCATACATTTCATTTAAATATTGCTATGTAGATGGGCTTCGGTCCAAGATAATACTATACGGGTTCAGGCCCAGTGGATGACGTTAAGGGGATTATACACTGAGTTCTAGTAACTCACCCATTTTCTTAACCCTTGCAGGTAATGCTCAGTGATGAGGACTTGGGCCATGGATGACTCGGTGGAGGCCATAATTTGGAAATAATGTTTTCAAACATTAGTAAACTTTTTTTCCGTTTTATTTCGTTACTATTATTATTTTTGGTTTTAAAGTTGTAATAAGGCCCTGGGATATTTTTATTTTGTTTTATGTTTGGTCATACTTATTATTATCTTTCTTGAATTATTTAAAATGGGGATTTTCTAAAATCATAAACAACGGTTTTTCCAAAATTGATTGATAAATAGTTTTCATAATAAATATGCACAAATAATTTAACTCGAATTCTCTTTCAAATTATCAACAATATTTTCAAAAGTCATGGTTTTAAAATGTCACGAATTTGAATATCGATTCTTCAATTAACCTCTCGAGAATAGTAGTATTTTTATCGAATATTACTAATCAAACTTGTTTTCTTAACTATAACCAAATAACACCTATTTTAGTACGAAACACAAGTTCTTTATACGTTTTCTTCATGTGACATGTCAGATCCGGTCGTAACGTATGGGCCGGGTTTGGTGTGTTACATTGATGTTGGCACCATCATTATTAGTGACTAGAGGAGTTGGCAGGGTTTGTGTTATTTTCTACTTGTGGAGGTTATGGGTAGCATCATTCTAATTCTGAGATATTTTCATTCCACACTTATTACACCAGTTGTTAATACAACATACAACAAGCGAAGGATAGGGAAGAGCAAGGTAGAAATAAAAGTGGTAGAATGAGGGCCAATTCACCTAAAGATGCTGAGAGTTAGAACAAGGATAAGAGGACATGTTGATCAAGAAGACAAAAACTCATAGAAACTTTAGGATGCTAAAAGATTGATACCTTCTTCATCATTCCTCAAGGTACTTATAGGGATGGTCCTCTTGCCCACTAGTGTGACGTGACTGGATAAACATTCAATCTTGCTAATTACGTAAAGGATATATTCATAGGTGTATATCATGGGAGCTTATCGATCCGAGGTTATCATGCCTAAATAGGTTTCTTATTACATCAGGAGTGTGTTCACACTAGGAGAGTGTTCATACTTAAAAATAGGTAGGTGATTCCTTTTGAGAGAAATAGGTGGTCTACCAAGCCTTTACTTTAGATGAGGTCAACCGAAAGGTCAACGATATGTCTAATGCTTACTCGTGTTCTAGTGGGGGTGGAATATAACAACAATGATATATTAATATAGGTTGCATAGTTTATATGGTTCTTTGGTAGAGATAAGAAGAGTTGCAAATAAGTGAATGGAATATACTAAGAGAAGGTAGGGAAGAAGACTGTAGCAAACCTTGTCACACTGAGCGCAGTGATATATGATGATGGTTGGTAAGGTGAAGAACTAATAAAATAGGTTAAATGTGGTTGAGAACAAACTTGACTAAAATAATATAACGAGAGAGCTTAGAGAGAATTTTGGAACTAGAATGTCAAAAATGTCAAAACTCCCCAAATGAGTTGTGATAGCTCATATTTATAGATGTAGGAGAAGGGAGTAACAAACTCGAGCATTTAGTAAGAGCTAGAATTATGGGGTGACAATGTACTACTTTAACTAATTATTATAATTTAAAAGGTCATATGGTATGATGGAAAGTTGTCACTTTCTTGAAAATTTAATTAGTGAGAGTGATTCACGTGTTTTGTATACTAAAAAATATTAATTTTCTTGAGAATACAACCTTTTTTGGAGTTATTTTTCCCTCAACCATGGAAATATGATTCTTTTTTATAATGGTGAGAAAATAACTTTTGCATGTAGTTGGAAAGTGGTGAGAAACTAACTTTTCCATGTAGTTGGAAAGTTAAAGTTTAATTCTAAGACAAAATTAACATTTTTATTATTTATCTTTCTTATTTTTATGCAATACTTTTTAACTACAAAATCATAAAATTTATTTTAAATACTAAGAAATTAAATTTAAAATTTTATACTAATTTAAGTACATATTAAATATTTACATTAAATTATATATTAATTTTGAGATAAATTTATTAATTTATTTTTATTAAAGTTAATTAATTAATATCATTTAAAAATAAAGATATTAAATCACATATTTGTTAATAATAAACTAAATTTCACTAACAGTAAATACCACTCTAAAATGTTAAAATAATAAATTTTTGTGTTTTATTTAGGGGGATAATGTCAAAAATTACCATCACATTCCTAGTAAAGTGCTTAGTGAACCAAACATATTAATGTGACATTATCAATATTTTAATTAGTACATTCTTATGTATATCAAATGTTATAATGTTACATTCCAAACAATCACATTTCTGAAAATCACAGTTCATTACTTCCTAAAACAACTTACATTTCATTAGAATCTTCTTATAACACCCTCATACCCGACCCACTTATCGGGTTTGAGCACCGGTATAATACATTCATTGTCGAAACAACTCCAGATAAATTTAGTTCAAATATTCTTCCTAACCAAGTTAACAGAACAATTTGCAGTTATTATAATTTTTTTTATTTCATTCCATGTTTTATTCAAGCTTTCATTAGTTCTTTCAACAGTTTATAGGACATTTGGGACCTATTTGCAAACTCTTCAAACTTCAGGGGTGACATCACGATGTCAGGATCTACACGTATCGATGTGATCGTCTGACTTGGGGTCATCGTGACATCGAAGGGCCTCGTTGCAATGTGCACTCTATTATCTCAATTTCTCCATGTTTTCAATTTTTGTTACAATCTAGTACCAACTTCCTATTTCACTTTTTACTTCATTCACCAAATCATTCTTTCATATTACCTATTAGTATCATACAATCCTACTAAAATACTATATTTACACTTTTTTTTTGCAATTTAATCACTATACCATATAATTCACTATTATTCATATGCATTTACTTCCAATTTCAACACCATATGATTCTCAATCAAATTATAAGATTACAGTACTATTAAAGTTGTACAAATAAGTCCATTCATATGTTATATAACAATTATTTGTTTAATGTTTCAACAAATCATTTAAACTACTCTTATATATATTAGCAAATCTTTCACTTATAACAATTTCTTAGCATCATACTTTTCTACTATTTTCCCTCCTCCTCCTCTCCATTCCACATTCTTTATGTATATATATCTATATAGACAGATAGATAGATATGAACCTTTGATTTTTTAGCATAGCAAGCTTGTAGGTAACATTAATTATGATTTCACTAATAGCATATATATTTTAGAAAGACTATCCACTTGGATAGTAGTCACTAAATTATTTATATCTTGGTCTACAATATTCCAAATTAAGATCTACTCATTTTTTTTTTTGAAACTATACTAAATGAAATTTTTACCATAAAAATTTCATCATTTCCACATAAGCCAATTAATACAGTAAATTCTTTAAATTTTCCATTGTTCTATTACTAGGCAGCTTTGAACCTTCTCTGCTAAAAAATAATTATATTTCAAAAAAAGATTCATATTATCTTTCGGTTTGTTTCCCTTGAATATAGACTCACCAATATTTTAAGCATATACATTTTATCTCTTAAATATTTTTGTACAATTTGTAATGATTTTTCAAAGTTAGAACAGGGGTACCAAAATTCATTCTAACCACGGATACATTCTTTATTCTTGATGTACCATATATTACCTTGATAGACATAGGGTCTACTCACTCATACATAGCTATCAACATATACGGAAACTTGGGGATTTCAGTTGAGAGCACTACGAGTGAGGTTACGGTACTGAGCCCGTTAGGCCAATTTGTTAGAGTTAGCTAACCGTATATGTAACATCCTTAAATCGGGGTCTCTGCATTTTTGTGTGCTTGCATGTGTATTGTATGGTAGGTGTGTTAGTTTGGACTACTTTAGGGTCTAGGCTCGAGTTTGGACCAGCATTGAGTCACAAGGTGGTAGCGGACTTGAGAGCAATGTTTGCTCACCTGAGTTTGTATGATGACAGAAGTTTGCTAGCAAAGTTGCAAGTGAAGCCGTCATGGGTTAGTCAGGTTAAGGAGAAGCAGTTGGTGGATGATGACTTAAGTGCTCGGTGTTTACAAGTGTAGAATGGTGGATTGGAGGGTTATAGCTTGAGTGGTAATGGAGTGTAATGTTTCCAAGGGAAAGTTTGTATGCCGAAAGACGTTGAGTTAAGGCAAAAGATTCTCCAGGAGGCACATAGTAGTCCATACGCTATGCATCCTAGGGGTAGCAAGATGTATCGAGACTTGAGGGAACAGTTTTGGTGGCCGGGGTTGAAGCGTGAGGTAACGGAATTTGTGGGTAAGTGTCTGACATGTCAGCAAGTCAAAGCTGAACATCAGGTACCTTTGGGTCTATTGCAGCCGATCAAGATTCTGCAGTGGAAATGGGAAAGGATTACGATGGATTTCGTCACTGGGTTACCTCTTACGCCTAGCAAGAAGGATTCAGTTTGGGTGATTGTTGATCGTTTGACTAAGTCAGCTCATTTTATACCGGTTAGAGTGGAGTATTCGCTTCAAAGGTTGGCTAAGTTGTATGTGGCAGAAATAGTGAGGCTGCATGGTGTACCAGTATCGATTATTTCGGATAGGGACCGCAGATTCACGTCAAGGTTTTGGAAAGCGTTGCATAGGCTTTGGGTACAAGACTGGATTTCAGCATGGCATTTCATCCGCAATCAGATGGGCAGTCGGAAAGGGTAATCCAGGTTTTAGAAGATGTGCTGAGGGGTTGTGTTTTGGACTTCAGGGGTAGTTGGGAAGAATATCTACCGTTGGCAGAGTTCGTGTACAACAACAGCTATCAGGCAAGTATCCAGATGGCACCGTATGAAGCACTGTATGGGCGTAAGTGTCGTACTCCTACGTGTTGGACAGAGTTGGGTGAGCATCAGATATTGGGTCCAGAGTTAGTGACTAAAACAAAAGATATGGTTAAGCTGATTCGAGCTCGTCTGAAAGAGGCTTCAGACAGGCAGAAGTCTTATGCCGATCTCAAGCGAAGGGATATAGAGTTTGAAGTGGGAGACAAGGTCTTTCTTAAGGTATCACCATGGAAGAAGGTGCTGAGGTTTGGTCGGAAGGGCAAGCTGAGCCCTAGGTTTATTGGGCCGTATAAAGTATTGAAGCGTGTGGTACCAGTAGCTTATCAACTCGAGTTGCCAGCAGAATTGAGTTAGATCCATGACGTGTTTCATGTTTCCATACTTAGGCGCTATCGATCAGATCCATCACAGGTTGTGCCAGTGGAGGAGATTGAGGTGAGTCCGGATTTGTCCTTCGGAGAAGAACCAGTGCAGATTCTGGATCGGGACGTCAAGGTCTTGCGTAGGAAGTTGGTTCCTTTGGTGAAGGTTCTTTGGCGGAATCAGGGAACCGAGGAGGCCACGTGGGAACCAGAGGATGTGATACGGCAGCAACACCCTCAACTCTTTTGACCAGGTAATTTCGGGACCAAAATTATTTTTAAGGGGGGTAGAACTGTAACATCCTTAAATCGGGGTCTCTGCATTTTTGTGTGTTTGCATGTGTATTGTATGGTAGGTGTGTTAGTTTGGACTACTTTAAGGTCTAGGCTCGAGTTTTGGATAGGCCAGTGCCATAGTAGAAATTTTTGTTTTGAGTGCTTGGAAGGGGAGCTGATAGAGCTAGGGGTTAAGTATATTTGGTGGCAGGTTTTGTCACAAGAAGTGCCTTGGTAAAGTGGCAAGAAGGCTCCACTTAGAGCTCAGGGAAGTGATGCCACAAGCAGGGGGAAGGAGCCTTAGTTCGAGCTGCTGGAATTCCTCTTTGGGTATTTCTTTTTTACGCCAGAACTGAGAGGAGTTGTGCTCAGGTGGAACTCTAGTGGATAGATGTTGATCAAGTCAACAGATTCAAAATGGATGGAGAAGAGAAATTTGTGGCATTTGAAGAATTCAAACTTGTTTGAATGGTTGGTCAGGAGAAAAATAAGGAGAGAAAAGAGGGATTGAAGTGGGGGAAGGCTTAGCCGAATTGGGGGAGTAGCTATGAGAGCTTGAAGCATTCGGTTTTGGTGGGTGGTAAGTGTGCCGAATTTGGGTCGCTTTGGGGCATTGCTTTTCGGCATTTGGGGGTAGGTGTTTCACTTCTTGACTTTCAGCTTTCTTTCATTTTTTTTGTTGTGCCGAAATCACTCTCACTTTTGGTCATTTTTGCATCTTTGATTCTTTTTCTTTTCTCTCAAAACACCCTTAGCCGAATGCTCATCTAAACTTCCTTGGTGTCTTTTCTGTTTCTTCTCAAGTGCTTAGCCAAATTCACCTTGATCACCACACCATAATTGTAGCTTATTCTTTTGCCGAAACCTCTCTACTCTTCTCTTCTTGTTCCAACACTTTGGCTGAATATCAACCCTTAAAGACCTCTCTATTTTCTTTTTCTCTCGTTGCTTCGTGGATCGACTTCGGTATTTGGGGGGTAAGTCTTGCTCTTGGCCGAATCTCTCTTATCTTTTCTTTTCTTTCTCTATCGACTCAGAGGGAACAAAAGCCGGATTTCGGCATCTGTTTGGCATGGTTCTTATTCCTCTATAAGTCGAATTCTTTTAGCGCTCATAAGTGTTCTTTCGGGTTTTGTGCCAGCAGATTCATCATGGACCATTCGTCATCACTCCTAATCGGTTTCGTTAGTATAAGGGGGTAAGTGTTTCAGTTGTTCGACATTTCTTTTTATGATTAAATGCCGAAGGCAGATATTCCACATTTCTTTGGTGCTTGGCCGAATACAGGAGATGGGGTGATTGACGCCATCTGGAGTGGAGTTTCGGGATTTGTTAGTCGTGAGCCAAGCCTAGAACCTTCGGGATCTGTCGACTTAGGTAAGGGATCTAACTCCGGGATTCTTGTTCTTTATATTTTAGTTCACTTCTTTAACCCAATTTAGTGATAAGGGATATTATGGATTCGAAGGCTAATCAAGCAGTAAGTGGGGTTAGATCTGAGACCCCAGCCTCTAAGTTCAAGAAGAGGGCGGTCTCAGCGGTTCGTGATTGGCCACCGGGGTGTGGACCAGCATCCGAGCAGGAGAGTAGACAAATCACGGTTGTGTCGATTAACGACAGTACCGACGTAGAAAGTGTAGTTTTGCGCGTAATCAGGTGTGTAACTCTTACACACTTCGTAGGTTAATCTGATTTTGTTATGTGATTTGTTAAATGCCGGAATAGTGGCGTAAAACGATGTTTTACGATGTGCTACCCTCATGGGTATAAGCGAGGACTCTGGGTAAGTCCCTTCTGATTTGATTGATGTTAAATGCCTTGGTTAAAAGCTGTATATGCCATGATATGTGGCTATTGTATGCTAAGCTTGACATTCATGCCATGAAAAGTATGTTCATTGATGAGGGTATGATGAGAGGAGGGGGAAGGATGGTTTCAAACTGTCATCAGTGGTTTTGACCACACAGTGGGTTGGCCCCACTTTCTATATATTATTGTGACTAAGTCTCAGTGGTTTTGACCACCAGTGGTTTGGTACCACATATTGCTATCTTTGTGACTCGTCCCAGTGGTTTTGACCATAGTGGGTTGGCCCCACATATCGATATACGGGATTATCATCAGTGGTTTTGACCACAAGGTGGGTTGGCCCCACAATATTATTTTGTGACTACGGTCATCAGTGGTTTTGACCACCAGTGGTTTTGACCATACGGGGTAGATACAGGAGTTCGGATGGTTAGGTTGGGTTGCATGACTTGCATATTGGCTTATGGAATTGTGTAAGAGCATCGATAATTTCGGGATGGGGATTTACACACTGAGTCTCGGCAACTCACCCCTTCCTTTACATTTTGCAGATGATTCGTAGATCGCGGATGTGGAGCCGGGACAGACTCGAGGTGGCCATGCTCATTGCTTTGGGTTTTGATTTAAATTATAATCTGGATTTTGCTTTACTTTTAATTTGGTTTTTGGGTTGTAATAAGGCCATTAACTTTCACTTTAAAGTTTATCTATCTGCTTAGATTATCACGAAGATTTTGTATAAGTTAAAAGGAAGGGCATGCCTAAATAACCTTTGAAATGGAAGTTTTCTAAAATTCACAACTTATCGGGTTTTCTAAAACTTTACCATTGGGTAACGACAAACGAGAGGCATCAATATGTTAACTCGGTTTTCTTAAAAACTGCAAACGGTTTAGACAACTGGGCTAAAACTATTTTGAATTTTCAATAAAAACCAATGGTTTTCTTAAAATAAGAAACTACACACAACTTTCCAAACCATGTTTTTACTAAATCAAACAACTCGTTTTAAATAATGACCCCTTCTTTCAAAATTAAATTTTCAAACTGTTTTCTTAAAAATCGTTTCCTCCTGTGACATACCAGATTCGGTCATGGTGTGTTGACCGGGTTTGGGGTGTTGCAGTATAGGGACGTTCCTTTAGAGGTACAAAGGGCAATCTTCCTGGGTGATTTGATGGAGCTTTCATTTGAGGAGTTCGAACTAATTCTGGGGATGGACTGGTTGGTCAAGCACCATGTTAGCTTGGACTGTGCGACTAAGAGAGTCGTACTAAGGACTGAGGAGGATAAGGAGGTATGTAACATCCTGAATTTTTGGGCCTATGCGTTTAATGGGTGGATATGTTTAATGTGTTAATTTAAGTGTTAGGGGTCCAAATTGGGCTCAGGCTTAGGTAGAGGCCTTGATTAAAATTATCTGTTTGGGCATTATGGGGTTTAAAAGGTAGTATCTATGTTTAAAATACCAAAGTGGGCTTGTGGCCCAATCTTAGGAGGTGACGCCACACAAGGGAGTAAGGGGCCCAAATTTAAGTTTCATGGAGCCCAATTCTTTTAATTTAAGTTAGCTAATTGGGCATTAGGGTTAGGTGGAGTGGACGGCAACAAGGCTCAAAAATAGGAGGATTTATGTGAATGGGATAATGTAGATATTATAGTTGATAATATGGAAGATAATAAAAGAGAAAAGATAGGAGCTATCCGCAAGGCTAGGTGTTGGCCGAAATTCCATCACTTAGAGGAGGGAAGAAACCGGTTTCTTTATGGCAAAGGGGTGCCGAATTTTCCCTTTTTATTTGCTTAATCTTTAGTTATCAGGAAGGGCACTTTCGGTTTTTAATAGGTAAGTGCCTAAATTTCTATAAATAGGGGGGATATCTCATCAATTCTGGCAATTGAACCCTACTCTTTTCTTCTTTCCTTGTGCCGAAATTCTCAGTCTTCCTCTGCAATTTCTTTTCTTTTGATTTCTTCAAAAGCCGAAACCTCCCAATCTTCTCAACATCTTTCTTTCAAAAAGCCAAAAACTTTCTTAAGCCATCTTTCTCTTCTTACTCCTAAAAGCCGAAACTCCATTGTTCTTTTCTCTTGTTTCTTCTAAAAGCCGAAACCTTATAATCCTTTTTCTACATTCTTTTCTTTTGATCTTTGCTAAAGCCGAACCTACCTGTAATTTGCCGAAATTCTCTTTTCTTCTTCCTGCCGATTTCTTCATTAAAAGTCGAATCTACATAGACTCTTTCCTATCATCTTTTCTTCTGATCTTCTCAAAAAGCCGGAATCTCTAAGGGGTAGTTGAATTCTTTGTGTTAAGGTGAGTGCCGATTTCCCTATCTCTTCACTTTCTCTTTTGGGTTTTGGAAGACAAAGTCGAAACGCTAATGGTTTAATGGTTCTATGTATTCTCTTGTTGGGCGACATTCAGGAATTGAAGTAGATCTCTTAGATCTAAAAGCCGAAAACACTAGTCCCTGAATCTCATATCACTTTTCAGGATTTCAAGGCAGATAGCGGTGGTGTTGGCTACGGATAGCGTTGACTTAGAGGGTCTCGTTCTAACGGTAATCAGGTGTGTAGATCTCTAACACACTAATTAATCTGTACTAAATATATGTTATGGGCTAAAAGCCGGAAAAAGGCTGTATAATTAATCTGTACTAAATATATGTTATGGGCTAAAAGCCAGAAAAAGGCTGTATAGTAATCTGTATTAAATATATGTTATGGGCTAAAAGCTGGAAAAAGGCTATATAGACAGTCGTATTACCCAGAAAGGGTGGGCAAAGGATGTCAGGTACGTAATCATAGAAATCTCTCTATGTATGCGATAAACTGAAATCTCTTAGATAATACATTGTTTGATTCTACATGTATGTATGCATGGGATGGGATTGATATGATGAAGGGGAAGAAGGTCGCATAGCGATCGGTGGCTTTGCCACATAGGTCACCTAGTGATTGGTCTTTATGACAGGCAGCTCAGCTGTCGAAATGCTACGATGTATTATTAAGGTCGCATGGCGATCGGTGGCTTTTCCACATAGGTCACACAGTGATCAGTCTTTAAGACAGGCAGCACAGCTGTCGATATGGTGTGTAGCGGTTGGCGTGTTGATTGTAGAAATCCCCAAGGTGTGATGGTTGGTATGGGTTGGTGTGTAGAGGATGGAATTCTAGGATGGGCTGGGCCATTCATCATTTATTATTTATCATGTAATTCTGGTTGTTGCCTTTATGTTTGGGCCAGGGCTCATAATGTGTTTGTGAGCCCAAGCCTTTTATGTGTTTTCGGGATCTGCACACTGAGTCTTGGTGACTCACCCTTTATTTTCCATAACTCTTTCAGATGAGAAGTAGATCATGGACATGGGAGCCGAGACAGACTCGAGGAGCCATCAAGTTTTTTTTACGGATTATTTCGGCTTTTCTTTAAGTTTTAATTTTTGGAATATTTATGTAATAAGGCCCCATAGTTTATACTTCACTGCTTAGTATTAATATTTGCAACTTATGAGATTTTGTCAAAAGGTTTAATTATACGAAATAATAATAATAAAAGGGTTTTTTTTTAAATGTCACTTATTTATTCAAATATTGTCTAATTAACTTGCGATTTCCAAAACCAACAAAGCAAAAGTTTTCAATGTACAGCCCGTAGCATACCAGATCTGGTCGAAACGTATGGGCCGGGTTTGGGGTGTTACAAGGTAGTAATGATTGGAGAACGCCGTAATTATTTATCTAATGTGATCTCTACACTGGTGGCAGAGAAGATGGTTCGTAAGGGATGTGAGGCATTCTTGGCCTACGTAAGTGTTTCAGATTTTGGGGATTCTACAGTTAAGGATATCAGAACGATAAAGGATTTTTAGGACGTCTTTCCTGAGGAGTTACCGGGGTTACCTCTGAATCGCGACTTGGAATTTGGGATTGAGCTACTTCCAAGTCCAGCTCCGGTGACCATTGCTCCCTATCAAATGGCACCGAAGGAGCTTGTGGAGCTTAAGGCTCAGATTCAGGAGCTGTGCTATTGATTTTTGAGGCAGTTGGAAGGATTATCTACCGCTAGTGGAGTTCGCCTATAATAACAGTTTCCATTCTAGCATCCAGATGGCACCTTACGAGGCACTATATGGTCGTAAGTGTCACAGTCCTTTATGTTGGACTAAGTTGGGCGAGCGACGTGTTCTGGGTCCTGAGTTGGTTTCTGAGATAGAGGATAAGGTTAGACTGATTCGGGGTCGACTGAAAGCGACTTCTGACAGACTGAAAGCCTATGCGGACCTGAAGCGATGTGAGATTGAGTATTCGTGGGGGACTTTGTATTCCTAAAGGTCTTATCATGGAAGAAGGTACTGAGGTTTGGTCATAAGGGCAAGTTGAGCCCTAGGTTTATTGGACCTTACCGTATTTTGAAGCGAGTGGGACCAGACGCTTATCAGTTGGAGCTACCTCCAGAGTTGGATCGTATCCATGACGTGTTCCACATCTAGATGTTAAGGTGTTACTGCTTTGATCCTACTCACATCATTTCTGTTGAGGAGACTGAGGTTAGGCCAGACTTGACCTTTGAGGAAAAGTCGGTTCCAATTCTGGATTGAGATGTAAAAGTACTGAAGAGGAAATCTATTCCACTGGTTAAGGTTCTTTGGCGTAATCATAGCACTAAGGAGGCTACGTAGGAGCTTGAGGATACGATACGTCAGCAATATCCTCATCTGTTCTGACCAGGTAAATTTCGGGGACGAAATATTCTTTTAGGGGGTAGAATTGTGACGCCCCAAAAATTTACTTTTTGATTTCGTGTATGTGTGACACACAAATGTGTATATGCTTCAGTGGTTAAATGTTCTGGGTGTGTGTGTGAGGTCCCAAGTTCAAGCCTTACTTGGGAATATTTTGGTATTTTTTTATAAATAAAGCCTTAACCTTGTGCAAAGGGCTTAAGTTTAATTGTTGGTAAGTTTATATCAGAATGGGCTGCTGATCTAGTTGTTAAGTGGAGTGTTGGAGGTCCTGTGTTCAATTCTCTGTGATGGCGTGGAGACAGTATTTTTGCTCCAATTTCGCTAAGAGTTGTGTTGGGCCAAAATTCTGAGTAGTTTTGTTTTAGTAGGTTAATAGGGAGTGATTTTAGGAGATAATTGGGGAGAGATTATCAGAAAATAATCTGATTATCTTTTTGTTGCAAAAAAAAATTAGAGTTTCGGTTTTCTCTCCAATTCCCCAAACCTTTTCTGAATTTTTTTCTTCTTTTTTTCCCTCCTCTGCCGATTCTTTCCCCTAGTTGCTGCAGAAATTTCCATTATTTTTCCCATTCCATTTCTTTTTTTTTCCAATTGATTCGGTTGTTCATCATTGGTTGCACGTGTTCGATAAGTAACGGTTTTATCTATTGTTAATCGTTCTTGGTTAATCTCTAAAAGGGGGATTCTTTTTTTGTGTTTAGGAGTTAATCAAGGGGCTGGTGGTTTTGAATCGACGCTGTGATTGTGTGAAGTCATGGTTACTCAAGCGGGGTAAGGGTTTTGCTAGGTTTTTAGTCGAGTTCCTTCCGAAATTGGTTGATTAAAAATGAATTAAGTGATTAATCTGGAGATATGTTGGTCGATTTTTAGGTTCTGGAGGCTTAGGAGTGCATACGCATCAAAAACGATACCAAGTGTGTACCCGAAACGCAAAAAATGGGATTTAATGAAAAGCCAAAATTGCTTGCAGTCGAGAGATAAGAGAAATAAGAGAAAATGATGCGAAAATTGTAGAGAAAGGAAATAAGGGTGTTATAAACTTGGAAACCAACATTTTGCACTAAAATAGTTTTGGACAGCAGCAGTAGTCTAACTTTGAAAAAATCATAAAAATAGTGGAAATTGAGTTAGAGGTTGAATAAAATATGAAGTTAAATTTTATTGAGTCTAGTTTTTCATGGAAGAAACAGTGTAAACAATGGAATTGTAAATCATGAGATATAATAAATTTTGTGAGACAAAGTCAGAATGACTTTGGGTTCCCCTGTTCTGACTTAGGAAAATCATCAAAAATTTTAAAACAATAATTAGGGCTTAAATTTATATTTTTAAATCCTTAATGAGCCTATTTTAAAGAGAAACAAACAGAAACATCATCTAAATTCCGTACTAATAGATAAATAATTTTTAGTAAGGAAAGAATGAAGCTGTCAAACAGCAGAATAGGGATAACTTTAAAGATTTTACTGTACTTATTTGATAAACTATAAATTCTGAAAATTTTATGGTAGAAGGGTATTTGGGTCTAGTTTCAAAAACATCAAGCGAATCTTAATTTGGAATTTTCTATCTCAAGATATAAATAATTTAGTGATAATGACTCAAGTAGACAGATTTGAATGAACATATAAGTAAATAGTGAAAACATATATGAGTATTGAGCTAGCATGGGTTACTTTAAAAATGGATCACACGGCTAAGGCCAATTTGGGCTGAGTGGGCCACACGAGCGTGTGGTCCTACACGGGCAGATTCATGGGCATGTGGGCCCATTTTTACCGAAATATTTTTAAGGATGCACGGGTCGCCCAAGTCGACTATGAACCTACTATAGGGTCGGTAAGCGCTACTTAGACCCCCTAAACGTGTGAAATTGACTGAATGATATCTGTACTAGCATGTTAATATCTGAACTGAATATATGTACTGAAATTGCATAATAGCATGTCATCCATTGTGTGTTGCATTGCATTGGGTTGGGGGTTGTTATTCGGAGGAAGTGTACTGAAAGGCTTTAAGCCTAATTTACTGGCAGCTTAGCTGCAAACTACTGTATTGTGTCGCATTCGATACTACTTGGAGTGTAGGGATGGGTGGGTTGATTATATCCCCACTGGAGTGTAGGGTTGGACGGAGATGGTGTGTAGAGGCTGGTTGGGTAGGATTTTGCTACTGCATAACTATTACTGCTACTGATACTGTGATGGGCTAAGGCCCTACTGCATTTTTGACACTGTACTGAGATGGGCTAAGGCCCAAACTGTCACTAAAACTGAAAAGGGCTTAGGCCCAAGGCTGTTCAACTGTGCACTGTGAATACTAATTGTTTGTTTGTTTCTGCGGGATTACACACTGAGTTTACGTAACCTCACCCTTTTTGTTTAATGTGCACAGGTAATCCTCAGACTTAGACGGATCGGTGCGACGGAGAACTCGGCAGTGACTACAGTAATTTTTAGACTTCATGGTTTTCAATTTATGATTTATGATTTGATTATTATTGATTATTTGGGTTGTAATTTAAGGACCCTCTGGGACTTTGGTTTTAAAGTTTTTATTTATTTATTTTACTTTATGGATTTATACTTGCTGGTCGTAGGAAATTCAGTTTTCAAAAAGTTAAAGTAATTTCTAAACGCATGACCACCTAGACTATTTTATTAAAGCTTCCGCAACGAGGGATGATGGAAAACAAATGTTTTAAATGAATAAAGATGACTTCCTAAGTTCTAACAAATGTTTACTAAAGATAATAACATGGAATGTTTTCATCGTAACAACGAGGTTTCAAAAACACTATCGTGTGACATTGCCAGAAACGACCATAACGTCTAGGCCGGGTTTGGGGTGTTACACTTTCTATGACAAGGTCAACAGGATTACTCGTCCGAGCTAAATCCTGTCCGCAACAAATGCAAGACCTTATTCATTTTGGGAAAGCGCATATAATCATCAGAATCCAATATTCAATCGGGACTTACCCTTTTTTTCACCATTTCAAGCATGTATTGAATTTCTCATTATAGCATTCAAGTAATGTACATCAATATAATTCACATTCCATACAACATAACATTCAAATTAAACATATTTACATGCCCGATTAAGTTACATGAACTTACCTCGACACTTGTTCGCGTTAGAAGTCTACTAATCCGAAACCTTTTCTTTTCCTCGATCTAACCACGAATTAGTGTTGTCCGGATCCAATTAAGCCTTGAAAGTTTCTTCTCTCTCTCCTAGGGTTTCCATGTGTTTTCAGGTTGAAGATGATGAAAATAAGATGATATGTTTTCTTTTCATCTTTTAATTAATTAAGTCTTTTGATATTTCCAATTTAGTCCTTACCTTTTTTCTATATTTCCATGGATGAGTTACCAAGAAAAATCTAAATACTTTTCTTGATGTTCTAATTACCATATAAGGACCTCTAATTTTGATTTCCATAGCCATTTAATCTTTATAGCTACTAGAATTCAACTTTCACATTTTATGCGATTTAGTCCTTCTCGTAATTAAGCACTTAATCGATAAAATTTTCGTATCAAAATTTTCACATGACATGTCTATCATAATACGAACCATTTAATGAAATAAAAATAAATTTTATTTTCGGGTCGGATTTGTGGTCCTGAAACCACTGTACCGATCTCACTGAAAAATGGGCTGTTACAATCAAACTCACATATTGGCTCGGACTAAACTTTGTTTGGGTTGACAACTTCTTTTAGGAGACCATTCACCCTTTGAGATGGAGAGCTGACTCAATAGGCTCTCCAATTTTGCTATATTTGTTTGTAACACCCTTACCCGTATTCGACGCCGGAACAGGGTACGAGGCATTTACCGGACTTATACACAAGCAATCATATAAAACCGAGACACGAATTTCTACTCAAATTTAAAAATTTTCATAAACTTTCATATCGTCCCTTAAACAAGCCTATGAGGCCTAAAACATACATTAGGGGTGGTTCGGGACTAAACCGAGAACTTTAGAAATTTCTGGGAAAACTTACAAAATTTTCATCAAAAAGGTCCACACGCCCGTGTGGGTGAAGGGACACGCCCGTGTGGCATATCACACGCCTTTGCTTCAGGCCGTGTCCATCTTAGGGTGCATTCTTGATGGAGCTCAAAACTAGCTATTATTTCGACAAAGGCAAGCGCACCTATCGAACAGTAGTATAGCTGTGGTGAGTCCGGAATATCGTATCCTCAAGGACCAAGAGTACTGGAATTAACTATCTTTTTATTATCTAGCCTAGTAATTAAGGGGATTTATTTTTAATCTAAAATTAACTAACTAATTTAACTATCTATGAACGTGACAGAGAGTAAATTGGGAAAATACTTGTAGACAACTTATATGAGTAGGCAATACCTAAGGAAGAATCCACCTAGACTTCACTTATTACTTTTGATTCATGCGATTTATTCACTTGACTTAATCCGTAGAAATCCCTAAATTATATTAATACCTCTTTCGAGGCTACTAACAACTGACTCTAGGTTGATTAATTGAAATTTCTTTCTAATTAAAACCCCTATTGCCGCATTAACTCGATCTATGGATTCCCTTATTAGGTTTGACCTTAATCCGGTAGATTTTCGTCGCCCTATTTCTATGGTTGCAATCAACTCCGCTTAATTGTGTTGATCTACTCTTAGACAGGGACTTTTGCTCCACTGAATAAGCACATTCGACTTGAATCAATAACCTGAATTATCAAAACAAGAATAAGAACTCACAATTAAGAATAAGAACAAGTATTTATCTCATAAATCAAATAATAATAAGATCTGTCTTCGGTTTCATCCCCTCAGGTATTTGAGGGATTTAGTTCATACTAAATAAAGGAAACATCATATAATAAGGAAAACTACAAAACATAAGAAAACCCGAAAACTTCAAGAGGAATTAATGGGAGATTTTCATTCTTGATGGAGATCGTCCTCCTAAGTTGTTCCCAATGGTTGTCTTGGAGTATCTTCCGCCTTCTACTTGGCGTCTATTTGACGTCCTGTCGAACTCTCCTTTTAGGTTGCCCCCTAGGGTGTTTATATAGGCTTTGAGATGCCTTACTTGGCCCACAAGTAGCCTTTTCCGAATAGAATTAATCCTAGGGACGGTAGGGACACGCCCGTGGTGGACTCCATCTGTCGTGGTCGAATCTGCTCGCCACACACGGCCATGTGATCTGCCCGTGTCCAATGGTCCAGGCCGTGTGATTTCTGATGTAGGCCCATTTTGTCCCTTTTTGGCCTGTTTCTCGTTCTTTTCGACTCCCCAAACTCTCCTGAGTATAAAACATGAAATTAAGAGATTAGCAGCATCAAATTCAATCAAAATTCATCCAAAAGTAAGCCAAGCATGGGGTTAAAATATGTGTAAATTATGGTTTATCAATTCTGTTTATGACGTCATCAACCAAATAAGGTCACACGGCCAAGGCATACGCTCGTGTCCTCAGGCCGTGTGGCAAATTAAAATTCCAAAAATTAAGTGCAGACTTCACACGGCCTGGGCACATGCCCATATCCTATGGCCATGTCTCTCGCACAACCGAGACACACTACCGTGTCTCATGCCCGAGTGTTTACTACTGGGAATTCTGTTTCTCAAAACTAAGGTGCAGGGGACACACGGCTGGAACACATGCCCGTGGGGCAGGCCATGTGTCTACCCGTGTGGACAAATACAAGGCTATTTTCCTAGCCATTTAGTCACCCTTACTTGCACACATTCACACAACAACACATGGCACAAATCTTGGCATATAAATGCCTTCAAAAACAACTACAATCAAGCAATAACGTATCATTTTTATACCATCATCTATCATGCATTATAACATTAGGCCTTGCTAAATCATTTCATGCTCAATTCACACTCAAAGGGCATAAACATATGAATAAACACCTAACCATCATATATCAAGCAAATATAAACCACATCACAAAACATTGACATATGCACATACATACTTATATGGACTTACAACCATTTAACCAATATAAGCCAATTTGCATGGCTACACATTACATTCAACTTTTAACCATCACAAGCTAATACATTTAGCCAAATCATAATGACTCATACACCAAAAGACTAAGTCCCTATACTTGTCATAAACTCAAAGGGGTTTGCATTCACCTATACCCAACATGATAGCTTGATAGTGTGATAGCATCTCCGGCGATCACCAACCCGAGCTAGCTTAATAACCTTATAGGACATAAGAAAGGAAGGGAAGTAAGCTACAGAGCTTAGTAAGTTCGTATGCAAATAATAAGCATCAATAGACATACATTTGTCATACAACTAACATAACATAACACAACATAAATGTCATTAAATCTTCACAGGCATAACTTAATCACAATGCTTACCCCCTTCAATTTATAAGCATAATTTAATATATCTTAACATTTTCCAAACATTCATAATATCTCCAATATAACATACCATAATAATCATTAACAAATCATTTCAAGCCTCATAGTAACATGCACATTAATTATGCATATTCATACTTTCAAGCCTAGAGCTTAACATATTTCAATGATTTAACTCTTAACTTCTCATACTTTCATAACCATTTTTAATAGGCAATTATGCAAATCTTTCCTTTTTCACACATAACCGATAAATCACAATTCAAACGAAAAACATTTACTATCTCACCAATCGATTTGGCCCCAAAGCCTTACACATGCTCGTCAACCGAATCTACCATGAATTTACACATCATAAACATAAACACTAAATCACAAGATTTCATAAATATTTTTAATAGAAATTAATACCAATCTTTCAATCATTTCATATTCAATGAGTCACAATCAAGGAAATAAAACACTTCATATCACAATTCCATTTGGCCTAAAAGCCATTTTTCATAAGTTTCAATCAATATATTTATTCATCACACACATAAACCAATAATCACATAGCTAACTTAAAGTCACTTTCATAGTGATCATGAATTCATAATATCATGAAGCCAATGCTTATAAACTTTACGTACATACCTGTACCAACTCGTAACATAATCATTTACTCTTTCCAGTCTTTGACATACCCGTTGAACACTTGGAATACTAATCGGATACATGGAAAGTCTTTGCACATAAGTGCCACATATGTAGCCAATGCTACCTCATATCTCATAACACATAGGGGCTCGCTCTCGAGCTAATCACGGGCCTGCTCACACAAGCTGTCAGTTAAGACGTAACTACTCAATACTGCTCACACAAGCTATCAGGTATCCGCAAACACATGGCAGACTACCCAGCCACTAGTAGACGAACGAGACCAACACCCAAATCACATAAACACATATATCATATGAAAATCCTAGTGACATGTCACTCGTTTCCTATTCTATTCCTAAGATTCAAACAAGATTTTCTCTCTTGTCGGAACTTGTCGAATGTATCCATAGAATCAAATATATAGTTCATACAATACCAAAACATTAAATAATTAATCACACAATTGCATTATTTACATAAGAACTTACCTCAAGTTCGACAACGGCGAAAAGGACCTATTTGTCCAATATTTGTTTTCCCCAGATCTAGACTCGAACTTCGTTTTTCTTGATCTATAATATCAAAATTAGCTAACTTATTAGTCACATTATTCAATGTGACCCAAAAATCACATTTTTGCAAAATTATGTTTTTGCCACTAAAGTTTGACATATTTACATTTTTACCCCTATGCTTGTAAA
This sequence comes from Gossypium australe, assembly GCA_005393395.2. Classification (NCBI taxonomy): domain Eukaryota; kingdom Viridiplantae; phylum Streptophyta; class Magnoliopsida; order Malvales; family Malvaceae; genus Gossypium; species Gossypium australe. The sequence continues at coordinate 123,604,115 of CM016616.1, forward strand.
ATGAAATTTATTCAATTTCTTTAACATACAAGCCTAGCCGAACCATTTTCATAACTATAACAGCCCACAATTTCCATTAAAACACATTTTTAATACATATTTTATAACTTTTACAAATTAGTCCTTTTAGGCATTTTCACCTAAAATCAATTAGTAAAAGTCGTTTCTCTAACCATAAACATGCATTTTCTACCATTAAACATCAAAATACACACATATTCATCATGGGTCAAAACCCTAGACTTTAACCATAACTCAAATTAGTGGTAGAAATAGATAGATCTTGTTACGAGGATTTCAAAAACGTAAAAATCATTAAAAACGAGGCTAGAACGGACTTACAATCGAGCTTGGAAGCTTGGAAAACCCTAGCCATGGTTTATTCATGTAAAATTCGGCCAAGGAAGAAGATGGATAAGAAATTTTGGATTTTATTTTGTTTATTAAGTCATTTAATTACTAAATGACCAAAACGCCCCTAACTTAAAAACATTCTATTTCACCTATTTCATGTCCATTTTTGTCCAACAAATTATTAATTGGTCTAATTACCAATTAATGACCTTTAATTTAAAATTTCATAACAATTGGACACTTCTAACATGTAGAACTCAAGTTTTGCAGTTTTTACAATTTAGTCCTTTTGACTAAATTGAGTGCCCAAACGATGAAATTTTCGAACAAAATTTTCAAAAAATCATACCCTAAAATTTTAGACCATAAATATATATTAAAAATAAATTTTCTTACATCAAATTTGTGGTCTCGAAACCACTGTTCCGACTAGGCCCAAAATCGGGCTGCTACATTGTTTTTCTTTCTTGATGGAATTCAAGAGCATCAATGGCTAATGCAATAACGAGTTCTTCTAAAGACATACCTAAATACTGTGGTTGTTGCATTTGTTGACTAGAAAAATAATATGGATCAAATTAGGGTCTCAATCCATAGCCTAAATTGGAGTGATCTCTCCACCCAAAATTATGTCTCAGAGAATAAGTAGTATCAGCCTTAAGGTAGTCCATGGAAACCTCTAGTAGTGCTAAATTATCCCAGATAATCGCCCTTCCAGATAAGACATGCTTCTATTGTGTGGCTAGATGCAATATATATCACACACCATGGTCAGTGTCATATTTCCTACACCAATGTGATGAAAATTTTTAACAATATCATTAAGTTTACTTTCATGGAAGATACATTTACCTCTTGTGCTCTCATTGGGTAATTTGGTTTAAATGCAAACAATTGATAATTCAAAACCATAGTGAAATAATTCGATCATTCATCATTTTTTTCAAGAGTAGTCTTCTCTACTTCTAGATCATGCTCGAGCGGTTGGTACGTCCAGACCTAATAAGAAAGAAAACACAAAATTAGTTAGCACTAATCCTCAACAATGGTGCAAAAATTTGATAGGTATCTGATCTGTCAAAATTTGATATGTCAAATTAGACTCTCTCAAATTCTTAATTAGCTTATACTCAAGTAGTTTACGAGTCTTTTTAATATATTTTATTGATTCTTAGCTTTTACTATTAATGATAGCTTTTCTTACATTTTACTTCTTTTGAGACTCAAATTGGAAAAACTATGTCATTAGGAGTCTAATGATTGATTTGAGCTTATGTAAGGAAATGACTAAGGCCAAATATTAAAAAGGACCTCAACTGTTGTAGGGTTCACAATACAACTGCATGTGTGTCATAACACTGACCCTCCGTCACCTCAAGGAAGCGAACTTTAATGAAAACTCAACTTGGAGTAATCAACCATTGAAAATGCGATACTAAGTGTGTGGTGGCATGACATCGAGCCTCAAAGTCTCATTTACAAGCCCTCAAGGTTCTGACTCCAAGCACGTTGTTGAAGTGAAGAAACCTAGTGGCTACTATTGTCGAGGTCACAACACCAGCAATGTTGTGTCGTGATATCAAGTGCCCCAAACAAAGCTCATGCCCCCTATCATGTGTGTCACGACACCAAAGCCTGGATTTCGTGACACCATACTCTAACGTGTGAAAAAAAAACTACAAAGGTAATTTTGTGTCCAGACAAGCTTAAATCACATTTCATTTGAGGGCATAATTATCTTTTTTAGGCTAAATGTTAGTAGACTATAAATAGTAATTTATAAGTTTTTGGGAGTGGGTTTTGGAGATTGAACATTTTCTTTACTTTCCATATTTTTAGATTAGGTTTATGTTCTTTTCCTTTCCATTTAATGTCTTTTCTTTTTTCTTTATTTTATTTTCTATTTTTCTTCTTATTATTTTTTAGATTAGGTTTTCCCTTTCTCTTTAGAATGGATTTTATTTTATTTTTTGTTTTTCTTTCTTTCTTCTTAAAGACTTTTGTAAATGGAGATGGATCAAGCTTTTGGGTGTCATTGATTCCACATCTAAATGAGCATTTCTTACCCTTACCTTTAAATTGTGTATATCAATTATTCAATGAAATGTCTATGTAGGTGTTAAGTTTTATAATGTGTTGATATTACTTTTTGGTTAATTGATGAATTGATTGTTAGACTAATTTAATTTCTATTATTTATTGTTTGGTTGTTCTTTTATATTGAAATGCTTCATATAGTAGAATTTATGCCTCTAGTGAAAATCTAGATAAACAATACCAAAAGGTGAGTTATCATTAGATGGTTTGATATAATTGTGTTGAACAACAAGACTGAAAGAAGATCTATGTGCCTAGGTGAAATTGAGAGAAGAGCTTAGGTGGCATATTTTAGTCTAGGATAAGATTGAGAGGATATTCTTAGCTAGGAGTGGCAAACAATATAATTGGTATAGGTTTATTAGCTTAGTTTGCAATTAACAAATTAATTGATTTGTTTTAATCATTTACATTTCCTAAAATAGTATGAAGAAAGTTTAGCTTAATTTGTTTAATTGATAATTTAAATTTAATTTATAAACAACTTATATTTGAATTAGCACTAATAATTTTCAGGTTGATTAGATTAGTAATTGCTAGCTTATAATTAATTTGACAAACACATGGACAAATTTGGCAATCCTTTGGATTCGATCTTTAGAATACTTGGAGTGTTCCATTGTAAAACTTATAAATATTACAATTGACTCGTCACACTTGCAACCAAAGTCACTATTAAATCATTATTTTCTGTGTTATTTCTCTGCTTGGTGTTTGTATGCTATGAAGTGATCAGTGTCGAATCCACCAAAAATAAATTCTTACTCCTAAACAATAAGTAAATAGTAGTATAGGGAGTAGCGTCGATCCTACAGAGATTGGGATATCTAAAATTGTCAATTTAACTTAGCTAGGTTGCACGCTAAGCAGCTATTGTGCCCACGATGTGTGACAATCTATACAAAAATAAAAAAAATGGAATTTAAATATGATAAAAGTAAAAATAATAGAGACAATTGCAATCAAAATAACAGTAAAAATTGGCATAAATGAAATTAAATTGAATAAATTGATATGATGAAATTATAGCTTCAGTGTAACACCCCTTACCCGTGTTTGAACCCGGAACCGGGTTTGAGGCATTACCTAACATAACTTGCTTAAACATATCACATTGAGTTATAAAATTTCATTTAAACCCATCTATTGCCCTTTCTCGGCCTTCGAATCAAAACAGGGGCCACACGTTCGTGTTGGTCTAGGGACACGCTCGTGTGTCCCTAAGACATGCTCGTGTTCTCCACCTGTGGTCGACACTGACTTATTTTACACAACTGGACACAAGCCCATGTCCCTAGCCCATGTCCCTCACACGGCCTCGACATTCCCGTGTCTTAGCCCGTGTGCCAAAACCTTGGCATTTTGTTTATGACGTCATCATTTCACTATGGCCACACGGCCAAGGCACACGCCCGTGTCCTTAGAGCGTGTGTCGAATTAAATTCCACATTTTATGTGCAGACTTCACACGGCTTGGGCACATGCCCATGTCCTAGGCCGTGCCTCCCACACGGTTGAGACACACGGCCGTGTCTCTGCCCGTGTGTTTACTACAAGGCATACTGACTTGCAATTCTAGCATGCAAGAGGACACACGATCGATCAACACGCCCATAGGGCTGACCGTGTGTCACACACGGCCTAGACACATGCCCGTGTGTCTACCCGTGTGGACAATTAGATGGCTATCTACCAAGCCATTTGCCACCCTATCAAGAAATCATACTCATACAAAAACATTTCAATATATATGATGACCAAATGGTATCTCTAAGAACTTAATAAAATCAAGACATATACAAGGGCATACACTTCATGAAATTCATCTTCATTAGGCATAAAAATTTTCCAAGTATTGGCCTAACTTATAAGACCATTTACAAAATGAATTAGAACAACCTTTATAGCCAACACATTTGGCTTACCAACAAGACATAACAAAAATAGTCAAGTCCTATACATGCCATACTCAAAATAAAACAAATTTGGTTATACCAAAAGTGGTTGATAGTGCAATCTCAAACTCTGACGTCCGCAACTTTTCGAGTTAACCTTGCAATACTACAAGGAAAAAGGGCAATGAAAAGGGGTAAGTATAAAGCTAGTAAGTTTGCATAGAAATAAATAGTAACAATAAGCTCATAATATAATCCATCCATGGCATTAACTAACCATACACAAGTCATAGGTTTCTTGCCATACTTACTCACATTTGCCCTTATTTAGCACATACCATGCCACATATCGTAATTGTTTCTTCGTGACTCATTCACGAGTACCTGTATTCACTCATTCACATAACTTTAGTACTAATCTAATTTCTATTTCCAAGTTCATCTATATATCCCATTAATCACTAGGGATACTCAAGGAAGCATATTCATCGTCATTAATATAGGTACGAAGCCAATGCCACATCCCGGATATGGTCTTACATGGGGTCACATTTGATTGCCGATGCCAGATCCCGAATATGGTCTTATACGATTCTCATATTCAATACCGAAGCCATATCCTAGATATGGTCTTATACGGGATCTCAACTCGGTGCCGAGGCCATGTCCCGAACATGGTCTTATCCGGGACCTTATCTATTTCATATCTCGATGATAGTATTTTCGAATTCATTATAGTCCACTAGGACTTCAACATCTTATTCAACATCAATTACTCAATTTAGTAGAGCATTATGCATCATTATAATACCAAGCATTCTCAAACATGCTAACATAGATGTTGAATCTATCACATACAAACTTACCTCGATTTCAAGGCATTTTAATAATCATGCTTTGACAAAATTACTATTTTACCTCTAGGCTCGTAAATCAATTCTAATCATATTTCTACCTTCAACAAGCCTAGGTAAACATTTAATTCTCTTATGGCTATCATCAAAAATCAACATTTCACACATTTACTACAAACTTTATAACCTTTTCAACAGGGCCCCTTTTAGGTGTTTTCATGGCAACACCTTTCACAAAAGTTGTTCACCAAACAACCAAGACTCATTTTCTTCCATAAAAATGAAGCAAATAACAATGAAATCTCTCATGACAAATCTCTAAACTTTTCACCATATTACAAATTAGTCCCCTCATTTGAAAGTTTAAGCTTTAGGGGTTCCAAAAGTACAATTTTTATCAAGAAATGATCACTAGAGCACTTACTTGTAAAGAGAAGAGTGTGCTGAAATTTTTGAAGCTTTCAACCCACTAATTGCTGCTAATTTTCGCTGGAGGAATGAAGAAGAAAAGATGATATCTTTTATTTCTTTATTTTAATATAAACCATCAATTTAGTCCACCTACTATCAACTACTTTGACCAATTTTGACATAATTTGTCTCCTATGGTCGGCCACACTATCTCAAGGGGTCTAATTGCCCTTTAAGGACCTCCAATTAACATTCTATGGCTTTTAGGCACCTATACCTTATAAAATAGAACTGTTGCACTTTATGTGATTTAGTCCTTTTTCGCGATTAAGCATGAAATCGCTAAAATTAAAGTACCAAAATTTTCATGCACTAATATAATCATGCTCTGACTCATAAAATAAGATGAAAATAATTTTCTCTAACCTTGGATTAGTGATCCCCAGATCACTGTTCCGGCTAGCCCCTAAATTGGGCTGTTACATTCAGACTCGATTTTTGCTTTGGTTTCAAACCAACCCTCGATAATAAGTCTTCTCCTTCAGCTGAAAAGTTAGATATAGTGATCTAGAATGCCTTGGACCACCAACCCTTCCATGTGTAAACTAATTGCAGGAACACCCAATAACTAGCCCTTGTCGAGCGAACAACCACAAAATATGCGCCGATGATTTAGCTCTCCAGTAGCCTTGCGAACTAGAAGGGTCAAACTCAAACCAAAAACCTCAACCATGTAGGTCGCTTAAATCCAATTGCTATTTCCCTTGATAAATCCAACCAACTACTTAATTGGACACATCAATGTGTTCCTCGATAAACTAAAGATGATAGACGATTGTATTAGTTCTTTGAATTATACACCTATCAACACCTAACCAATGAGCTCTTTTTGACTTGGTGTCAATACACCTTTGTGAGAGAACTATGTCTATCTCCTAAATCGGATAAACAACAAATACCAAAATGAAGATTTTTAAGTGCAATTTTAGATCTCACGCCTCTCTCCCAAATTGACTATTGGCCTAAAGCTAGATCAAACTAATCATAAAATTAATGAACAATGAAAGATAATATGAAATGGGAAAATTTTACTCTAATAATATGAAAATAAAAGAATCAATTGTTTTTGGTTTACTGTGCATATTCGCCTCCCCCTCAATCAAACTTAAATAACACTTAAAAGGGTGTCATTTGGCCACCTTCCTAGAACCTAATCTAATACATATTATATATATAAATAATAAGAGTATGTCAATCAAGCACGTTATCAGAAGCAAACAAGTATAATTTTCCCAACTAGAAGGTTAAGGAAAAGGAACCCTCTATCCTTTTATATTTTCTTGTTTTTAGTTCATGTCCTTTTGAGGAAACTCAACCTTGCAATCGAGTCTAGATTATTGAGTGGAACTAAAATTATTAAAGGTTGTTCCATTGTATCTCTTATTTTTATTATAGATGACTCTTTATTTTTTCGAGAAGACATGGATGTATATTTCAAGATTTTGGTTGACATTTTTAGAGGATTACAACAATGCTTCTAGCCAAACCATGAATATGAACAAATATATTATTACCTTTAGTATGAATGCAATAGAAGAGGTAAAGAAAAATATGGAAAATGGATTAAAATTTCAAAGAGCTACAAACCCTAGCATATACTCGGGAATACCAACTTTGGGGGAGGGAGGAGATCAAACTTATCTCACATGTAAACGAAAGAATAGTTGGGAAGATACAATGTTGGAAGCAAAATCTAATTTCTCGTGGAGGGAAAGATATTTTAATAAAGGTGGTAACTAGTTCAATACCATTGTATATAAAACAAGTGCTTTCATTGCAAAGAAAATTTGTGATGAATCAAATGTTGTACTTATAAGATTTTTTGGGTCCAAATTTAGGATGAAAGGAGAATGCATAGGGTTATTTAGGATAACTTGACAAAATAGAAAGCTAATAAAGGATTGAGGTCTAAGGATATGTAGAATATGAATTTAGCATTTTTTAGCAAAAAATGTTAAAGGATTTTGCGAAACCCTGAGGCATTATGGGTAACGTTGTTGGAAAATATGGACATCACATATATAATAAGTGTAATGTCCCAAATTTCTTTAATTCTAGCTTATGTGATTTTGGAGCACAAAAGTATCTGTATGTGTTTTTGAAATTAATTTACACAATCTCTGTCTGCTTTAGTGGTTATATGTTCTGGGTGTGTGTGTGAGGTCCTAAGTTCAAGTCACAACTTACGTAAATTTTGGCATTTTTATGAATAAAGCTCTCACTGGGGTTGGTAGGCTTTTAATTTATGGTTGGTTAAATGATATCAGAATGGGCCTGCTGGTCTGGTGGTTAAGTGGAGTGTTGGTGTGTTGGAGGTCTTGTGTTCGATTCCCTGAGACGACAAGGGATAGTTTTTTTGTTGCAAAATTCAGCAAGAGTTTGAGTTTTCCTGAAAATCTGAGTGGTTGGGAGTTGGTTGAAAGAATTAAGGAAGTTTGAGTTGGGAAAAAAAATCTAATTCTGATTACTCTACTTTCTTTTTTTTTAAAATTCGGGTATTCCCCTTCCTTTTCCTCTCCGCTTTGCTACCCAAATTCTTCCCCATCTCTTTCCTTTTTGGTTTCCTTTTCCATTATCTCGTTTGGTTTTGTACAACATCGGCATGCTCGGTAAGTTTTTGCTCATGTTTTATCTTGAATATGATCTTGGATAAGTGAATTAAGGGAAGTCTTCATTTGATTGTTAGGAGTCAATCAAGGGGCTGGAGATCAGCCATTAACGGTGTGAGGTTGTAAAGTTCCTACTCTTCATTCAGAGGTAAGGTTTTTGGTTGTTGAAGGATGTTTATCGTGTTACAATTTCGATTAATTTTTGCTAATATCGCTGAATGCGGGCTTTGGATTATCGAATATAGGTTCTGGAGTGCTCGAGGATCATTTTAGCATCAATTACAACCAGGTGTGTACCCGAAAACACAAAAAAAAAGAATCGGTGAAAGCCAAAAAACATTTATGTCAATGCCACACGGACGTGTGGTAGGCCGTGTGGTAGGACGTGTGCAAGGCTATGAGCCACAACACGGCCGTGTGATCGACGAGCTAGGCAGCGTGCAAGTGACATGGCCGTGTGCGTCACACAGGCTCGACCTATTAGGCCGTGTGGGCCACACGGCCTAATAGGTCGAGCCTGTGTGACGCACACGGCCATGTCACTTGCACGCTGCCTAGCTCGTCGATCACACGGCCGTGTTGTGGCTCATAGCCTTGCACACGTCCTACCACACGGCCTACCACACGGGCGTGGCCAATTTGGGCTGTGTGGGCCACACGGGTGTATGGGCCCACACGGGCAGGCGACATGGGCATGTGAGCCCATTTTTCTAAAATGATCTGTAAGGTTGCACGGGTCGCCCAAGTCGATTGTGGACCTACTGTAGGGTCGGTAAGCATTACTTAGACCCCTAATTACGTGATCCGGTTATGTGATATATGTATTAAGCATTTTGCTCTTAGCATGTATACCGATTTGGATGTCTGATATGTTAATTGCATTATAGCATGTCATTAATTGTATGCTGCATTACATTGGGGTGGGTTGATGATATTGGAGGAAGTATTTAAAAGGCTATTAAGCTAGTTACCTGGCAGCTCAGCTGCAATTATCTGATTATGTGCCGCAATTTGGTACAGCATGGTGTGTAGGGATGGGTGGGTTCATTTTATCCCCACATGGTGTGTAGGGTTGGTCGGAGATGGTCTGTAGAGGCTTGTGGGTAGGATTCTGATATTCTGCTCTATTCTGCATGTTATATCTGATGGGCTGAGGCCCTAAATTGTATCTTATTCTGTATCTGAGTGGGCTAAGGTCCACACCGATTCTGTAATGGGCTCAGACCCGAACTGTAAATATATGACTGTTTTCTGATATTATGTTGTGTGCATGTTTTCTGTAGGGATTACACACTGAGTTTGCGTAAACTCATCCTTTTTTATGTTTAATCTATTCAGGTAATCCCTAGCATTAGACGGTTCGGTGCGTTGAAGGACTCGGCGATATCCATGGTTTTGGACTTTCATGGTTTTTATCCCGTTTTACCATTATTGGTTTATGTTGATGTAACTCGGGAAATTTTTGGGACTTTTGCTTAAATGTGGTTTTTATTTATTATTTTTATGGATTCATAACTGCTAGACGTAGGAAGACTCGATTTTCAAAAGCTAAAGTATCTTCTAAACCCTCGATCCCTTAGATGGTTTTCTCAAAAACAAGGATTTCTCTAAAATGGACAGATTTACTTAATTAACTCAATTTTCATAAAATAAATGATTTCTAAAGCTTTCGCAATGAATTACGTTTTAAACAATCGACTAGATGAGTAAGCGATTTTTGGAATCAATAAGAGTAATAAAATGAACACGATTTTATCATAATAAATTAGTTTTCAAAATTTCATTCCATGTGACATTGCCAGATTCGACCATAACGTCTAGGTCGGGTTTGGGGTGTTTCATTTAGTGGTATCAGAGTCAGGTTGCAAAACTCAACTGTGGATTTGGGTTATAAAGATTGGTTTTAAGAAACGATTTTTAAGAGATTTAAAATTTTTTTTGAACTGAGTATGTGGTACACTGAGTCTCCGACGCTGATCCTGTAAGTGTTCTGAAATTCTGTTTAGATTTGTTTAAAAATACTATTAGCATGCTTGACACAGCCAATAGGTAGTATACTGTACTAAAAACACTCTAGGTAGTGTAAATTGGAAACTGTAGTGAGACTGAGACTCGCGATAACAAACTCAGAACTTCTGATACTGTTCTACATAAAATATCTGTTAATAAATATCAGAACTGTAACTAATGCATAAAGATGTTAATATAGATAAACTCCAAATTTACAGTGAGCGCGTGGAGTATCCGTGGACGGGGTACTAGAGGCTGTGGTAGAGGCTATAGAGGGGCTCAAGCTGGGTCCTCATTATCTAGAAATCTGCCTAATCTGGAAACTAGTGAGATACCGGTATCACCTGCGATAGAGACTGGGTCTCGAGATCGCATGGCTGGGGACGACGCACTGTCCTAGGCCATGCTGAGGATATTGGAGAGGGTCGCTGGGCCCAACACCGGATTTGCGGGTCAAGGGTCGGTTAAGGAATGACTCCGGTCTAATGGGGCTGAATTATTCAAGGGTGTCACAGGAGTCGCCCCGAACGTGCCTGAATATTGGATGGGGGCCATGGAAAGAATTATGGACGACCTGAATTTTACCGCGAAGCAGAAGCTTAAGTGGGTTGTTTCTCTGCTTCACGATGAAGCTTACCAGTGGTGGCTGATGGTTAAGTAGGGCACTCAGCCCGACCGACTGACTTGGGATTACTTTAAGGCAGCTTTCCAGAGTAAGTATGCGGGAGCCAGCTATATTGACGCTAGGAGACGTGAGTTCCTTAATCTCACCCATGGAGACCGTATAGTGGCCGAGTTTCTGAAATTGAGGTGATATGCGCGTAGCATGGTGGCGAACGAATATGAGAGATGTTTTCGCTTCGAGGATGGCCTCAGGGACAGTTTGCAAGTTCTGATAGCTCTACAGAGGGAGCTTGAGTTTGCTATATTGTCGAAGATCACCGAAGAAGTTAAGTGCGCTAGCATCAAAACCAAGAGAGAGGAAAGAATAAGAAGGAATCGAAACCCTCGAGTTATGTGATGAGGCATAAGAAAAAGGCTAGATCTGATGGGCCAGTGGGAGTTGGGCCTCCTATTGCACCTACTGGGGTGGCGCTTTGTGGGCATTATGGTAGACGCCATCCAGGCGAATGTTGGAGGACGATTGGGGCATGTTTGAGATGTGGGTCGACTGAGCACATTGTTCGGGATTGTCCGTTGAGAACTGATCACATGCAAGCTCCGGTTACTAGTGCTACGCAGCCACTGAGAGTAGTTTAATAGCCACATAGTGGCTGATGTCAGGCCATGGGTGGTAACAGCATGGGCCGAGGACAGAAGCACTGGGCAGAGGTGATGGACTGACTGAGGTGAGGCAGCCCGTATTGGTTTATGCTGCTCGTCGCCGTGAGGACCGAGATGCTCTGGACGTCATCACAGGTACGTTTTTAATTTATAATGTACCTTATTTGGCATTGATAGACATAAGCTCTACACACTCTTACGTAGCCAGTACTTTGTCTGAAACTTTGGGGGTTCCGGTTGAGAGTACTTCTAGTGAGGTAACTATTGTGAGTCCGTTGGGGCAATCTATCCGAGTGAATAAATTGTTTAGAGATGTCCCATTAGAGGTACAAGGGACAGTATTTCTGGCTGATCTGATAGAGCTTTCATTTGGGGAGTTTGATTTGATTCTGGGAATGGACTGGCTGGTTAAACGCCGGGTAAGTTTGGATTACGTGACAAAAAGGGTTGTTTTGAGGGCCGAGGAGGACAGCGAGGTAGTTGTGATTGGGGAACAAAGAGACTATCTGACTAATGTGATTTTTGCGTTGGTGGCAGAAAAGTTAGTGAGGAAAGGGTATGAGGCATTCTTGGCCTACATCAGTATTTCTGACTCTATGGACTCTTTGGTTAAAGACATTATAATCGTGAGGGACTTTCCGGATGTTTTTCCTGAGGAATTATCAGGTCTGCCTCCAAGCCGAGAAGTGGAATTTAGGATTGAGCTCATTCCGAGTACAGCTCCAGTGTCTATCACACCCTACCAAATGGCACCGAAGAAGCTTACAGAGCTTAAGGCTCAAATTCAAGAACTGTTAGATGGTGGATTCATTCGGCCTAGTGTGACTCGTGAGGAGACCGGTGTTGTTTGTGAAGAAGAAAGATGGGATAATGAGGATGTCTGAACAAGCTACAATCAAGAACAAGTACCCACTTCCGAGAATAAATGATCTATTCGACCAGTTCAGAGGGGCTTCTGTGTTCTCCAAGATTGATTTACGTTCAGGATATCATCAATTGAGGGTTAAGGAGGCCGATGTGTATAAGACTGCATTTAGGACTCATTATGGACATTACGAGTTCCTGGTGATGCCTTTTGGGTTGACTAATGGACCAACGAAATTTATGGATTTGATGAACCGTGTTGCAGCCTTTTTTGGACCAGTTTGTAGTGGTATTCATCGATGATATCCTAGTGTATTCTAAGGCTGAGGACGAGCACGATGAGCATCTCAGAGTGGTACTATAGACACTTCGTGAGAAACAATTGTATGCGAAGTTCAGTAAGTGTGAGTTCTGGCTCTAGGAAGTAACCTTTTTGGGACATGTGGTTTCTACGGAGGGGATTCATGTTGATCCTCGTAAGATTGAGGCTATGTTGCATTGGAAACAGCTGAAGAATGTGTCTGAAATCCACAACTTTCTAGGGCTGGCGAGTTATTATCGACGCTTCGTAGAAGGGTTTTCCTTGATCTCAGCACCGTTAACCAAGCTTCTGCGCAATGGAGTTCCCTTTGTCTGGACTGATAAACAACAAGAGAGCTTTGAGAAGCTCAAATCTGTTTTGACTCAGGCTTCGATTCTGATACAGCCTGAATCTATGAAGGATTTCATCGTATACAGTGATGCGTCACATGTGGGTTTGGGTTGCGTACAGATGCAGGATAGTAAGGTTGTAGCTTATGCGTCACGTCAACTTAAGATGCATGAGGTAAACTATCCTACTCATGATTTGGAATTAGCTGCTGTAGTCTTCGCTTTAAAGATTTGGAGGCACTACCTGTACGGTGAGAGGTGTACTATCTACACTGATCATAAAAGCCTCAAATATCTCCTCACTCAGAAGGAGTTAAACGTTAGGCAGCGTAGTTGGGTTGAACTGCTTAAGGATTATGACTGCACCATCGAGTATCATCCTGGTAAGGCCAATATGGTAGCAGATGCTTTGAGCCGTAAGGCTATGACTGATCTGAGAGCGATGTTCGCTCGACTCAGTTTATTCGATGGGAGTCTGTTAGCGGAAATATAGGTTAAGCCTACATGGATTGATCAGATTAGAGGTAAACAGATGGAGGATAAGTCTCTTGAGTTGCATTTCCGTCAGGTTGAGACTGGTGATGCTACTGATTTTGTGATTAACAATGATGGGGTACTTTGTTTCCGTGGTCAGATTTGTGTACAGAGTGATGAGGAGTTGCGACAGTCAATTCTGAGAGAGGCGCGTAGTAGTCCTTATGCTATACATCCTGGTGGGAACAAGATGTACCGAGATCTCTGAGAGTTGTACTAGTGGTCGGGGTTGAAGCGTGAGGTTATTGACTTCGTTGCTCGCTGTTTGACTTGTCAGCAAGTTAAGGATGAGCATTAGTTGCCTTCGGGGTTGTCTGACTTGTCAGAATCCCTTTTGCTCCTACCTCTCTCTCAATTCTGGCACTTAGCACGCTTCACTTCCTCGGTGAACTTCGCATTATCAACCAGTGCAGCAACGTCTCGCTTCCTCTGTGGAGCTATCAGTACCCTCAAATTATCCCTGAGGCCATCCTCGAAGCGAACACATTGCTCGTACTCAGTCGCCACCATACCTCGCGCATTGTGGCTCAATCTCAGAAATTCGGCCTCATACTCAGCCACCGATCTATCTCCCTGAGTCAGATTTAAGAACTCTCTCTTATGGGCATCCACATAACTGGCACCCACATACTTCCCCTGGAAGGCGATTTTGAAGAACTCTCAGGTCAGTCGATCGGTTTTATTACAATATCAGTATACACTAACTTAATTGTTTCAGTACAGTCCATCTATAGTAGTCTCAGTATACGCTATCTATAGCAGTTTCAATTTAAAACAGATAATAGTTTTAGAGGACTTACAGGATCGGTACCGGAGACTCGGTGTACCACACATTCAGTAAAAACATTTCGAATGGCTAGAAAATAGTTCTCAGAAATCATGTCTTAAAAACCCAAATCCACAGCTGACTTTTCTAACCTGGCTCTGATACTACTAAATGTAACATCCCAAACCCAGCCTAGACGTTATAGCCGAATCTGGCGATGTCACATTATAGTGCTTTTGAAATCGCAACGACGCTAAGACCTTTTCTCCATTCAAACCACTCTTCATTATCTTATGTTAACTCCAAATCGTGTCATTTGTTTTCAAAACGTTATCCATTTCCAAAATGTTATTTATTTACGAATCGTCATTCATTTCCCAAAAGGTTATACTTTGCGGAAGCTTTTAAAATAGTTTGCGTGTACGTAGTAGTTTAATAAAACATTCATCTCTTTTGAAAACCTGAGTTTCCCCTACCACTAGCAGTTATAAAACATAAAGTAGTATAAAATCAAAATTTAAACCAAAACTCCATAAAGCCATTATTATAGAAAAATATCCACATAAACTTAAAATCATGATTAAGTATCAAACAGTATAGAAGTAGTCATGTAGCCACCGTTAAGTCCTCCGCCGCACCGATCCGCTATGTTTGGGGATTACCTGTAACACCCCAAACCCAGCCTAGAAGTTAGGCCCGAATCCAGCATGTCACATTGAAGTGTTTTAGCGAAAACCTTGTTTTCATTAAAAACCCTTCTAGAGAAAATTTAAGTAAAATCCATTTTGCTTTCAAAACGAGGTGCAGCCAAGAACCATTTCCTTGTTATTATGTAAAAACAAATTTCCTTTGACAGCGAAAGCTCGCTCTTAAAACACAATTATTTTCAAAAAAAACCTTGAAATTCGCTTAAAAGAAATAAATCCAGGTTTCGTTTCAAAATTACAATGCATAGTGGAAGTAATGGAACAATTACCATCCGAAATAAAATAACTTAAAATCAAGAATTTAGATATTAAGAAAAGCAAGTCTAATCGCCTTGCTAGTTGGCCACCTCTGAGTCCCTCCATCCGTCGAACTGCCTACTAAGGATCACTTGAGAAAAACAAAAAAGGGAGTAACTTTTCGAAAACTCAGTGTGTACTACCCTCGTCAAACAAATAGCATACATATCATATTATTAACATAACAATATCATACATGCAATGGTATGCAAACCCTCCCCAAATAATCCATCCAGTACACATCATCTCCGTCCCGCCGAAACACATCTGTAGGGATTTCTAAATCGACCCACCCATCCGATACACATCAAGGGTAGCCCGGTTGCAGTACTACCAAACGTTGCAGCAAAGCTGCTAATCATGTAATGGGCTTAAAAAGCCATCGGTGGATTCATAGTTGTCAAGCAACCATGCGATCCTCATATAATTCCTCCGTTCCATAATTCCCACCCATATGCAACCTAAACAGAATATCACATGAATGTGGCAAATGTACATGTAACATTTATAATTCTTACCTTCAACACATAAGGGTGTTTTAGTTATTTCACACATCAAGGGTATTTCAGTAATTCTACCCTACAGGGGTATTTTAGTAATTCTTAACAGTATGGGTTCTTAATTACGAACCTTGACCCATCAACAAGTCCTCACTGCTGAAGTGAACAGACACTACGCACCAGGTAGGATTCCAGAGACGAGGAGGTGGGCCATTAAGACCGCTTAAGTACCAATCTCTCCCTAGATCCAATCCTAGACATGCATATGCCCGTTTCCACACCAAAACCTTATGACTTGTTCACAGTCGCACTTAATAAATTATTAAAGTTTTATGTAAGGTTAAGCAATTTACCAAATACTAAGCCCAAGACCCCTTGCAAAGCCCAAACAAATTCACATACGTTCATAGGGCCCACCAGGCTCAATCTCATTCGTATGTCCCACTAGGCCCAAATCAAAATCATATGGCCCATCTGGCCCAATCACATTCATAGGGTCCATCTGGCCCAAATCAATTCCAAGCCATGTAACCAGCATGACTAGTTCATCACTTATTACCAAACCATCAAATTTACCTATTTTGAGCCTACGACCCATCAGGCCCATTTTGCCCATTCTGGCCCGATTGGCCAAAACACGGCCCAAGTCTATGAGACCACTCACGGGGCCTCTGATAACGTATTGATTTTCCCTTATGAGTGTTCGCGCACTCGCAAGACTACCGTAGGCAAAATTTTTGGCTTTTCGGCATTTCGGCTTTTTAGCATTTCGAGATTTGCCGATCTAATGTGTGTGTTATGTACACACCTGATAACAAAACATGCTGCAATCTCCTTAGCCACGATCCTACAAACGATATCACTCAAAGATAAATCACAAATACTTATCGAATACTTTACCAAAAGTCAAAGTCTCACCTTAACCTTACTTAAAACACCAAGCTTTATTTGCCCTTCTTTGATCACTAATCACGCTTATCTCCTAAATATGCATCATTCTTTATCATTAAAAACAGAATAATAGGTGACTTGTAACCAACACAAGTCCCCCTTTCCCTATCTATAACCATTCGGCCAACACCTAAACCATAATTGAGAATACTTACCCAAGAAGCAATCGGCCCAAGAGGTATTCGGCTTTTGAGATTAGTATAGTGAAAGGGGTTATTCAGCTCAAATAGGAAGAAGGAGAGAAGAAGGAATCGGCTAAAACCAATGGTGTATCAAAAGAGAATTTGAGAAGAAAAAGTATGGAAGATCAGCAAGCAAAGAATGAATTCGGCTTCTAAGTACTTAGAGAGAAAAAGTGTTTTGGCAACTCAAAAATGAGGAATTCGGCTAAAGGAAAGAAATAATTTTGGCATTACCCTAGAACCCCAAAATCGACACCTATTTATAGCCTATAGCCGAATGTCCTATCCTCAAATTCCCAATTCGGCTTAACCTCTTCCACATAAATCATTTCCTAATTTTTCTCCACGATAAACTCTTCAATCCCTTCCTAACTTTTCTCTTCTGATCACTCTCCTTAAAGTCCATCATCACACCACTTCCAACCTTCTAGAAGGTCAAAATTAAACTCCTAAAAAAATACTAAGCTAGGATTCGAACCTAGGATCTCCTTACTAGCCCATAACGCCACCTTCCTATACCCTAAGTGGTGTAACTTAGCCACTCTACCACAAGGCTCTTTGATGTCATTTTTCCCTATTTTTTATTTTAAAGCCCAACTACTCACTGTCCTGGTTCCTTTAATAATTAAAATAAAAAATTCCTTCTCCTCAAAGTTCGAACCCAGAACTTCTCCAACACCCCTAGACACTCCAAGTTCATTAACCCTCAAGGCCCACATGCCAATTGTCACTTTCTCGCTCATTTAAAAATTTTCTGAGACCCAAAGCCCAAAGCCCAATTCTTCTAGGCCCAAAAATTTGGGGCGTTACAAATCTACCCCCTTAAAGAAATTTCGTCATCAAAATTTCCAACTAACTATTAACCGCACCGCTCAAGTCACACATCTATGCTTTCGCTGCGCACCCTGATCTTAATAACACTAACACACTTTAACTTTGATTGAACCCTCTTATACTTACCAAAACCCTATCCACTAGAGCATATAAACATTGCATGCATACAGTTTCTATATCCAAAATATCGCATCCACACAAAACATACCCGTTATCACATTTGGGCATCCTCGTCTTCCCGGTGACGAGCAGCATAAACGAAAGCTGGCTGCTTCGCCTCAGTACGACCTGCATCTCCGTCTGATACTCCACGTCCACGTGCATTACCATTATCGCCCCTGGCCTGCCCACGGCCCCTTGGCGACAGCTGATCATCCCTTGGTGGCTAAACATTACCCCGACCCACGGCTGGAACCTGAGCCGGTGCTTTAGGGTAATTCCTGATCCTATGCTCCATAGATCTGCAAGCTAGACAAGCTCCTATCCTCCTCCAGCACCCGCCTATATGACTTTTCCCACAATCAGCACAAAATGGCACCCCTGGATTAGCAGCAGGGGGCCCCGCTCCAACTGGCCCATCAACTCTGGCCTTAGCTCTAGGCCTTTGCCCTGCACCAGAAGACTCAGCCTCCCTTTTATTCTTGCCTTTCTCTTTCTCTCGATTTAGGCACTCAGTATGCTTCACCTTCTCTGCTACCTTTGCTTTTTCAACCAACTCTGAGAAAACTCGATCTCTCTGAGGAGCTATCAACACCCAGAGACTATCCCTAAGACCATCCTCAAACCTTACTCAACGCTCATAGTCCGTTGTCACCATAACTCTTGCATACCTACTAAGGTGTAGAAATTCCACCTCATACTCCGCCATAGATTTGTTCCCCTAGATCAAGTTCAGAAACTCCTTCCTCCTAGCATCAACATAGCTTGCACCTATGTACTTCCCTTGAAATGAAGTTTTAAAAAACTCCCAAGTAATCTGCTCAGGTTGGGTGCCCTCCTTCACCGTCAACCACCACTGATAGGCCTCTTCCCTAAGCAGTGACACTGCCCCTTTCAATTTTTGCTCTGGTGTGTAGTCCAAGTCATCCATTATCCTTTCTGTGGCCTCCATCCAATATTCGGCCACGTTAGGAGCCACGCCAGCAATAATCTTAAAGACCCCAGGCCCATTAGATCAAAGTCGCTCCGGAATTGCCCCCGATTTCCAGTACCATTATTGGGCCCAACGACCCTTTCTAAAATCATTACCTGAAACCCAAGTTCATTAACCCTCAAGGCCCACATGCCAATTGTCACTTTCTCGCTCACTTAAAAATTTTCTGAGATCCAAAGCCCAATTCTTCTAGGCCCAAAAATTTGGGGCGTTACATTACTTGTACAGATTAAACAAAAGGGTGAGTTTTCATAAACTCAGTGTGTAACCCCCATACAAAACAAACAGTCAATACACAAATAATCACAATCTAGGACTAAGCCCTTTTTTAGCATCAGTATCAGTCCAGTTTGGGCCTTATCCCATTTCAGTAACAGTATGCATTAGGGCCTTAGCCCATCACAGTACAGTAACAGTAACAGATACGAAATCAAAAAATCCTACCCAACCAGCCTCTACACTCCATCTCCGTCCAACCCTACACTCCATGTGGGGATATAATCAACCCACCCATCCCTACACTCCAAATAGTACCTAATGCGACACTAGACAATAATTTGCAATTGTGCTGCCAGTAAATTAGACTCGAAGCCTTTCAATACACTTCCTCCGATCAATATCAACCCATCCTCATGTAATGCATTATACAGTTATGTCATGCCCAATCATGGTATATCACATATATATAGTACAGTACAAACAGCATGCTCAATATACAATCATATATATATACATATCAAGTATGGATATAACAGTCATTCAGTTAGGGGTCTAGGTAATCTTACCGACCCTACATTAGGTCCACAGTCGACTCGGGTGACCCGTGCAACCTTAGCAGTCAAACAGTGAAAATGGGCCCACAAGCCCACGTAATTTGCCCATGTGGGCCCACACGCCCGTGTGGCCCACCAGGCCCAAAATGGCCTTAGCCATGTGGATCACACGGCCTGGCCCAATAATCCCACACGCCTGTATAGGGCCGTTACGGCCCAATTTGGCCCGGCCCATGAATCGCACATGGCTTGCCTCATCGATCACACGCCCGGGTCCGATCACACAGCCTACCACACGGGCGACCGCACGCCCGTGCAGCATCGACTTTTCACTTTTTTCGGCTTTTCACCGATTCCCATTTTCAGTGTTGTGGTTACACACCTGGCCTTTTTTTTTGTCGCTTAACCCCACGCGAGCACTCTAAGTACCTAATATTTGATCAAACTACCATTCAATTCTTCACTACACAGTCAATTTAATCTTATACTAAAACAAGTTATCCAACTTCCAGTGGGACAATCCATACCGTCAATCCAATAACAGGAAACCTCCACTCCCCTAACACATCAACAACAGTCCCCAGTCCCTTGGTTGACTCTTGATCAAAACAATACACAACCTCTTTAAAAATTAACTTCAAGTAACCGAGCGGTGAAGAAATGAATACTTACCGAAAGAGTGTTAAAGAACGTGTAGC
This sequence comes from Gossypium australe, assembly GCA_005393395.2. NCBI lineage: Eukaryota > Viridiplantae > Streptophyta > Magnoliopsida > Malvales > Malvaceae > Gossypium > Gossypium australe. The sequence continues at coordinate 123,624,599 of CM016616.1, forward strand.
AGATGATACCAAACAAAACCAAGAAAGATAAGGCAACCACAATTTTGGTAGCAAGGATGAACCAAACAAAAATCAATGAGAGAAAAAAACAATATTTTGGTAGGGAGGTGGTAAATCGACGTTAGAAGGAAAAGCATAGAGAGCCTAAAATTCAGCAAGGAAAAGAGCAAGGGAGGAAAAGAGAAAGTAGACGGCAACAATAATTTGGGGGAGAGCACTTTTGCCGTAGGGAAGAACAAAGTCAGAAAAGAAAAGAGAAAAAAACTAATGGGAACCCTTAGCAATATTTGACCCTCAAAAATGGAAAACAGTCGACAGAAACAAAATGAAAAGAAAACCAATCCCCAGCCAAAATTTGATAAAGCAAAAGAAATTCAATTTGGCACTAACTCTCTCTTCATATCCCTAAAAATTCTCCTTAAAATACTCACTACTAACCCACCATAATCCTCTCAACAACCGAAACCAACCCTCAGTCAAACTCTTCAGTATTTCGGCTGGACCAAAATACCTACACGGCACAAGCAATAAAATAAGTCCTTTATTTGCGCAGAGACTTGAACTCCAGACCTCCAGCTTACTTACACTCCACTTAACCACCAGACTAGCAGGCCCTTTCTGACATATTTTACCAACATTTAATTAAAAGCCTACAGTCTAAAGATAGGGCTTTATTCAAATAAAAACAAAAATTTTGCCCAAGCCAAGGTTTGAACCAAAGACTTCTCAAACACTCCCAGAACACTTAACCACTGAAGCAGATACAGATTTGTGTCACAAACACACGAAAATAATTATAAAGGATTTTTTGGGCGTTACAACTACTGCAATTATCTGATTATGTGCCACATTTCGGTACAGCATGGTGTGTAGGGATGGGTGGGTTGATTTTATCCCCACATGGTTTGTAGGGTTGGTCGGAGATGGTGTGTAAAGGCTGGTGGGTAGGATTCTGATATTCTGTTCTGTTCTGCATGTTATATCTGATGGGCTGAGGCCCTAAATTGTATTTTATTCTGTAGCTGAGTGGACTAAGGTCCACACCGATTCTGTAATGGGCTCAGACCCGAACTATAAATATATGACTGTTTTCTAATATTATGTTGTGTGCTTGTTTTCTGTGGGGATTACACACCGAGTTTGCGAAAACTTATCCTTTTTTATGTTTAATTTGTTCAGGTAATCCCCAGTATTAGACGATTTGGTGCAGCGGAGGACTCGACGGTATCCACGGTTCTAGACTTTCATGGTTCTTATCCCGTTTTACCATTATTGGTTTATGTTGATGTAACTCGCGGACGTTTTGGGACTTTTGCTTAAATGTGGTTTTTATTTATTGTTTTTATGGATTCATAATTGCTAGACGTAGGAAGACTCAATTTTCAAAAGCTAAAGTATTTTCTAAACCCTCGATACCTTAGACGGTTTTCTCAAAAACAAAAGGGTTTCTCTAAAATGGACGGATTTACTTAATTAACTCAGTTTTCATAAAATAAATGATTTCTAAAGCTTCCACAATGAATTACATTTTAAACACTCGACTAGATGAGTAAGCGATTTTTGGAATCAATAAGAGTAATAAAATGAACACGGTTTTATCATAATAAATTAGTTTTCAAAATTTCATTCCATGTGACATCGCCAGATTCGGCCATAACGTCTAGGCCGAGTTTGGGGTGTTACAATAAGGGTAATTACATGTTATTATTTACTATCATGATAGGTTAGCCCAAATTAAAAGTGATCTAATTTGGTTAAAATTTTATTGGGCTTTAATTATTAAATAAAGTATGGGTCAAATATGTATAGATACTCTGGTATTTGAGATTTAATCAAATTCTAATTAATGATGGGTTAATTAGAATTTGATTAGAACTAATATGCCAAGGTTATAAATATTAGGGTTATGGTCCCCAAATTATACACAATATATCTTTTCTAATATTCTATCATTAGGAAAGAGAGAGCAGATATTCTCTGAATTTCTTGTGTGCTAATTTGGAAGATTAAATCCCCAAGATCCAGTAAAACTTCAAGGAATTCATGGATTCAGGTATGCTTCTGCATCTAGTTTTGTTCTTGATTTATTCTTGATGATTTGACATGATAGATCCTGGTTTATTAAGTTTTATTTCAGATTTATTTTACAAATCTAACAAGTGGTATCCGAGCTTTGTCATGTTGAATTATTGAGAATGAATTGATTCTTTATTAATTTTGGATTGATTCATTTTTCTTTTTAATTTTATGGATTTGATATTTTAATCATATATTATGTTGAATCTTTGAAATTCTTGTTAAATTTTTGGGTTTTAATTCTTTAAATAAAATTTTATGGTTTTATAAATATAATCTAGTTTAATATTTGCATATGCTATTCGAAAGATGAAGGTTTATTTTTTTATTTATAATCAGTTGATAAAAATTTATTTGTGAGATTTCTTTCTCTTCTTTTCACACAATTATTTTATAAATTTTGGTTAAAGTCATTATTAAATTAAAGTTACAGATTTACAACTATTTGCAATTGAAGAATTCCAATTGGGTTGTATAATTGGTTTTGAAAGATAATTCACTTGATAATCGAATAAATGAATGTTGTTAAGATGTTTTTTTTCGCACTATTTGTTTTAAATGTTTTGTTTGTGGTTGAATGTGTATGGAATTATCATCTTTTGTCTTTATGATGAATTATATTCACCATTGAATTCAATTCATATATACGAATGATTACATTTGGTTTCTGCTATAATTATTTTATATAAGTTTTAGTCTTTATGGAACCCGAATAAAATTAAAATATTTTGGATTTTTTTTAAATATGGTGGCTATGAATTTTCATAAGTAGTTGCGCATATAAAGACTGTTATATAATTTGGAATTCTTTTTATATTTAGTGGTTATGGATTTTTTTTAAGTATTTGTGCGTATAAAGAAGTTTTATGACAATGTCTTTAGTCATGAATATAAATTTGAGTTTAAATGAAATATGTAAGGCAAGCCAGTATTATTTTTATATTATTATAATTGTGTGTACATATATTATATGCATATCAATGATTTTGAGGATTAATGTATGATTATAGTTTGTGTGAATAGGTATTTATAACCATTATTCAATAAGATATCTTTTATAGTTTAATTGGTGAAATTAAGTTTTGATGGATATCGTTGAAGTTGTTTTTTTTTTTTTTTTTTTGGTTATGGTTATATATTCAATTTTATGGGTGCTTTAGTGCAAATTCATGTAAACTATATACATATTTAAATATTTTGGTTTTAAGTTTAGTTCTATAATCTTAGGTTTTGGCATCTTATGGTTCCAAATATTTGGTTAAATTATGATGATATGGTTTATTTTATGAATTGTGGGATATGCCAACTATTATGATTTTGTTTTTTTTTTTTTAAGATTTATTGGCTTGAAAATATTTTTCAAGTATTCATGTGAATATCTGGTTAATCATAAATACAACTTTGGATTTACATGGTAAATTCAGGGTAAGTTTTTCTATTTGATTATGAATACATGTATATGCGTGAATTGCTTTGGTGCCAAAATTATGAATATATGTGATTGTTAATTATTTGGCTTTGAACCACTATATTATTTCTGTTTAGTTTTGATATATATGGTTTTGAAACAAAAAAAAAAAAAGAAATAGTCAAAAATTAAGGTTTTCGGTTTTTTATTGCATTACTAAGACAACCTTATTTTGGGTTATTTTGGAGTCTATAAAATAATAAAAAAAATAGTTTTGACATTTGACTATTGGGTAAATTTTAAATTTGAATATTGGTATGTTTATATATATATTAAAATAACTTAATTGAAGCAATAAGTCACCAAAGTGATTTTTTTTTTGTATAAATTATTTTGTTTTATATAAAGTGTTGTGTGCATGTAACTTAGGTTATGTTAATATTGATTGGCCCAAATGAAAGCTAATAATATTACATGTGCAACTATGGTATTAAACATGTGACAATTATTCGGTTTTACATGTTAGCAATAAATTGGCCCCAAGGAAGATTTATGGTTTGACATGCTCTTATTGACAGTGTTTGATTATTACACTAGTATATCACTTACAAGTTAATATTTTGTCTAAAGATGAAATATTAATGGAGTGTCTGATATGATGAGGTTTACCTTTATTCAAATTATTTTGGTTTAAATTTGAAGTCTTATGGTTTATGATTTATTCAACTATTATTATATTTGCCAACATCATTGTATGTTGTTTTGGGATAAATATATACATATATATACACTATTATCTTTTAATTTGATTGAAAGATGAAATTAAGAGAAATATTTTGAAACAAATAAATTTAGATTTTGGCTTTAGGTTTTAATTAAGGATGTCGAATATTTTAAATAGATTAGTTGAAACAAAATGCCGCAAAAGTGACATCTTTTGTGTAGATTAGTTTATTTAAAATATCAAGATTATTATATATTTTTGTGATTCATGCGTTTATTAATTGACCCAATGGTAAGTTAATATTTGGCAGAATTTCAATGACATCTGTGGTGATAAATGTGTGACAATTATAAGGTACTTTATGTGAGCAATATGTTAGTCCAAAGAATAATTCATTGCTTGACATAATTTATTATCAATGTTTGATTGCTACAACAAGAGTACCGCTTACTGTTAATATTATTGTCCAAAGGCTTGATATTAATGTTGTGTTTGGTATCTTGAGATGGGATTAGCCATTATCCTGAATTTATTGTTTACTTATGAATATTGATGTGAGCTTGTTTTAATCTATTTTGTTCTGGATTCAACTAATTTATCTTTTGCTGCCACAATATCTGCTAATATAAATTCTATACCCATGTTTAATGAGACTAATTTTAAGGAATGGAAAAGACATTTATAATGCTTGGTTGTATGGACATAGACCTTGCACTAAGGGAAGAACAACTCGCACCTCTCACTGCGGAAAGCATCCCTTATGTTAAAAGGGATTTTGAGAGGTGTGATCGTTCGAATTGCATGATTCTAATTATTATGAAACACAATATTCCAAAAGCCTTTAGGGGCACAGGGTCTAAAGAGATTACTCAAGCCAAGGTTTTCTTGATGAAATTAAGAAACGCTTTGCTAAAAACAATAAGATTAAGATGACATCACTTTTGACTTCTTTGATGTCTATAAAGTATAATGGTCAAGGAAATTTTGAGTAATCTATGGGCTATGAGTTTTATGATCCCACAATTAGGAATATTTTTGAGACGAGAATTGCAACATTTTAAGGCTGTTGAGTTTGGAGGGAGAAATAAGGTTAGAGACATTACTTTTGAGGAGGAATTAGATTACAACTCAGTTCCTACTATCACTTTTGACGATGTTTAGGTTCTCATACCTATCATTGATTAAGAAGTGAATCCAGAATCTCAATAAAACAATGTTGAACAACTCCCTATTCAAGATGAGGTAATTGTTCCAGAAGAACAAACTCAACAACCTCAATAATGAATGTCATTAAAAAGGTCCACTAGAGAAATGGTTATAATGGCTTTAGTGAAATATTTTGACATTAAGCTACATCAGATGAATACTAAGTTAATGGTTTCTCAATGGTAACATTGATCATACATTTATATGGTGCAATGAGAAAGCTTTGTGTCTAATGATGCAAAGTTAATTATTTGCAAAGAACTTCATCCATAGGCTTAAGCAAACTTTTCGTCAATAATATTACAAATTTTTACCAAATGATTATCTCATTCAGTTTAGAGATGAATTTTGTTGATGTTAGGCAGATATTTTAAGCAACCCTAGTTTGGACTATTGGATAGCATTCAAGAGGTTATAAGGTATTTTTAAAGAACAAAAGATTACATGCTCACATATCGGAGATCTAATCAATTAGAGATCATCAGGTATACAAAATTCTGATTTTGATGGAATATTGATACAGTATTTTGTCACTAAGGTGCAAATTGTGAAAATAAATTGCGGTCTTTTATTCCAATTGCAATAGGAGTACATCAAAGTCAAAACACATAGCCTTTAAGTTACTGGTTGTTAAAGTAAAAGTTCAGAGTGGCTAGGTGCTTATAAAGCATATTGGGACAAACTCCATGATTGTGGATCCGCTTACTAAGGAACTACACCTAAGGTTTTATAAGAGCACACTACTCATATGGGTGTAATGCCATTTAAAGGATATTTGGTTTTAGTGAGAGTTTGTATTTTAAAATGCTTTTATGCTATAGACACATTTTCGGTTATTTCATTTTAAAGATATTAACTTTATTTTCTACATAAATAAAGTTTATTTGGTTTATTCACACTCTGATTTTGGTAAGGTTTGATCTCACTAAGGAGGACCAGTTGGAAATAGACATGTTTAGATCATATTGCATGTAATTTTCATGCTACACATCCATACTTGATCTATGTCATTTGGTTGTGTTAATATACGTGATCATGGATGGATTTAGTTACGATATATGTAATGAAAGTCGCATTGATTCTATGTAACATAATTAATGGACGAGATTGTTCGGAATACCTTTTGGATATGATAGTAAAATTTTGAGCTCATACGGTTATATAATGACATGTAATTATAGAGTAATTAGTATATATATGTGGTCCAAGTGGAAGATTGTTGGAAAATATGGACATCACATATATAATAAGGGTAATTACATGTTATTATTTACTATCATGATAGGTTAGCCCAAATTAAAAGTGATCTAATTTGGTTAAAATTTTACTGGGCTTTAATTATTAAATAAAGTATGAGTCAAATATGTGTAGATACTCTAGTAATTGAAATTTAATCAAATTCTAATTAATGATGGGCTAATTAGAATTTGATTAGAACTAATATACCAAGGTTATAAATATTAGGGTTATGGTTCCCAAATTATACACAAGATATCTTTTCTAATATCCCATCATTAGGAAAGAGAGAGCAGATATTCTCTGAATTTCTTGTGTGATAATTTGAAAGATCAAATCCCCAAGATCCAGTAAAACTTCAAGGAATTCATAAATTCAGGTACGCTTCTACATCTAGTTTTGTTCTTGATTTATTCTTGATGATTTGACACGATAGATCCTGGTTTATTAAGTTTTATTTCAGATTTATTTTACAAATCTAACAAACGTTGCTTAAGGGGAGATACCTTGGTAATGAATCATTCTTAACAATATGGAAAGGGATAATGGCATCATGTATTTTTTCTAGTTTATTGAAAGGAGCAAAGGTGTTGGATACTAGGTTTAATGGCAAATTATAGATGTAAAGGATGTGGATATATGGAAGGGCTATCAAAAGGAACAAAGGTGTTGGAGATTGGCTGAAATGAAAAATTATAGATGAAAAGGATGTGGATATATGACAGGGCTAGTGGTTTATAGATTCTGATCTAACTATATCATATGAGAATAGTCATAGTACAACTAGGCCAAAAAATGGGTCAGATAATGGATAAAAAGGTAAGAAAATATAGATTGGAGGAAATTGAAGATAAAATCATTGTTGAAAAAAATGAAATATTTTTTTACTATTACACTTTGAAAAAAAATGGAGGTAAGGATAGACAAAATTAACCTACAACATCTAATTAATCTATTCCGTGAAATCAAAGTACTATAAGCTAAAAAAGATGATGATAGGAATTATAGCAAAAGGGCTTAGTTCCTCTCACTGCATTATAAAAGAAACGTGGAAGTTAATATGGAAAATTCATATTCTGTAATAGTCCGTTTTTAGGCAAATCCGAACTGTGGTTTCGGGACCACAAATCTGAATTTGAAATAATAACTTTATTATTATTTTAATGTCTACAACATGATAGTATGATTGTGTGATAATTTCGTTAAGAAATTTTATCGTTTGAATGCTCAATTTGATAAAAGAAAAAGGACAAAATCGTGTAAAGTGTAAAACTTGTGTTCTATTAATTAAAGGTATCTAATAGCTATGGATTATTAAAGTGGAGGTCCTTATGTTGTAATTAAACCATCTATAATGTGAGTGGACATTTATGTGCATGGTTAAATAAATTTTAATGTTACATAACAAAGGTTAATAAAGTAAATTAATAATTAAATAAGGTAAAATATGTTAAAATAAGGTATCATCTTTTTGTTTATTTTGTTTACACTAAAAGAGGCTAGGAAAACACCATTTTTTAAGGTTAAGCATTCGTCTAGGCTCGTCCTCTTGCATGGTATGTATTTTGACTCGGTTTTTAATGATTTCTATGTTTTGGAAGCCGTTGCAGCTTAATCTAGCTAGCCCAGGTACTAATTTGTAAAACTGCTAAAGGTTTAGGGTTTTGACATTAATAAATGTTGATGTATTTTGATGTTTAATGGTAGAAAATGCATGCTTGTTGTGAGATAAACAACATTTATAAAGTGATTTTTAGTGAAAAGTTCAATTAGGGATTAAATTGTGAAATGTGTAATTTTTGTGGCTAAATTGTGAAATAAATGAAAAATATGGACTGCTAGGGACCTAATTCAAATTCGACTAGCATGGGTTTTGGTTGAATTGCATGAATTTGTGATTTTATGAAATAAGGACTAAATTATACAAATGTGAAATATTAGGGGCAAATGTGTAAAATTTCCTTAATGTATAAATTGGACTAAATTGAATAGAGAGATTATTAAATAAGTTAATTTTGATTATATTAAAATCAAGAAAGGTGAAATACGAATTTAGATCGGGGAAAGAACAAAGTTTCGGATTAATCGACTTAATTCGCCGTTTTTGCATTCGAGGTAAGTTCGTATGTAATAAGCTTTGTTATAATTGTATTTTATATGCTTTGATATTGCATAAACTGTGAATACGAATCTACGGATATGTTCGACGACAATTCGGCTAGTAACACCCCTTACTCGTATTCAACACCAGAACCGGATATGAGGCATTACCTAACTTGACTTGCTCAAACATTAAACATCGGGTCATAAAATTTCGTTCTAACTTAAAACTTTTTCCTTCATATTCATAACGTCCCTATTACGGGTCTACGAGACCCTAAACATACATACGAGATGGTTCGAGATTAAACTGGAAACTTTTGCGTACTTGGAAAATTATTGCTTAAAACAGGGCCACACGCCCGTGTGAAATGGAACATGCCCGTGTGGGAAGGCCGAGTGATCACACACGCCCATATTCCTAGCCCGTGTGGATTTTATTTCTCATTTTGAACCTACAGGGGTTTTCACACGGCCGGACACACGCCCGTGTCCCTTACACGGCCTAGACACGCTCGTGTCTTCACCCGTGTGTGAAAACCTAGGTATTCTCTTTATGACATCAGCAAACACTTAGGGGCACACGGCCTAGTCACACGCCTGTGTGTTGGCCCGTGTGACGAATTGAATTCTCGCAAATTTGATGCAGGGGACACACGGCCTATCAACACACCCATGGGGCTGATCGTGTGTCATACACAGCCTAGACACACGTCCGTGTAGACAATTATAAGGCTATTTTCCAAGCCGATTGCCACCCTGAAAAGTAAACTCACTTATACTACCTCAAGCAACACATAACTTAACAATAATACACTATGAATGACCACTAATTCATCATGCATACATTTCGTATTTTACTCAATCAATTGCAGGAACTTTCACTTCATACAACTCATCATCATTAAATATATGAAACTCAACAAGTATTGGCCAATTCACCATGGCCATTTACAAAATGGATGAGTAACATTAATAGCCAACACTTAGCTAACAAATATGACATAACAAAAATGACCAAGTTCCTATACATGCCATACCCAAAATAAATCAACTTTACTATACCAAAAGAATAGTTGATAGTGTGAATCGATCTCCGACGTCCTACGATCCCCGAGCTAGCTTGGCAATACTACAAGGAAAAGGGAAAAGGGAAAAGAGAGGGGTAAGCATAAAGCTTAGTAAGTTTGCATGAAATAAATAGCAACATTAAGACTTATAATAGCATCCATTCATCTCATGGAATAATACACAAGTTTTCAAACACATCAACATAACTTACTCATGCATACTCTTACCAAATTACATATCACATTTTGCATTCATTTCTCGTAAGTTACTCATGGGTACCTGTATCACTTCATCACATAACTTTTTTCACTTTTATTCTCTTAAACATAGACTTAACTCTTTGTCATCAGTACATAACTTAGCTCTTTACCCGTTGAACTACTCAGAATATCAAAGGATACTCAATCTCATCATACATGTATCACGATGCCAATACTATATCCCAGATATGGTCTTACATGGGATCACATCTTGATGCCGATGCCATATCCCAGATATGGTCTGACACGGATCTCATATCTCGATTGATGCCATATCCCATATATGGTCTTATACGAGATCGTATATAGATGTCGATGCCATGTCCTAGACATGGTCTTACACGAGATCTTCTTTTGGTGCCGAGGCCATGTCCCAGACATGGTCTTATACGGGACCTCCGTCATTTGGTGCCGATGCCATGTCCCAGACATGGTCTTATACGGGACCTTCCTTATCTCATGTTGTGACATAGGTATCCTTGTTATTTCGAATGTTCAACCGGGACTTCAAATTACATGATCTCATTATAATTTCATCAAGGCATCATTAATCAACTTCATGGAAATAATATACATTTCTCATAATATAAAGTAATTAAAAACATAATAACACTATGTAGCTTTAATTTCACACAAACTTACCTCGGTACTCAAAATGTGTGTAGATATTCAATTTTGTCTACAACCTTGTTCTTGCCTCGGTTTCGATCCGGGCTTCGTGTTTCTTGATCTATAATAACAATTTCACTTATTTAAAATTCACATTGACTAAAATGACCCATGAATCATACTTTGGCAAAATTATGATTTTGCCCCTAAACTTTCACATATTTACACTTTTGACCCTAGGCTCGTAAAATGATTTTTATTTAATTTCCTTGCATTTTAAGCCTAGCCGAATCATTTTCATAACTTCAACAGCCCTCAATCTCCACTAATTCACTCATGTATGACCATTTTCATAACTTTACAAATTAGTCCCTTTTATGAAATTTCTATGAAAATCTCTTAGAAAAAGATGTTTATCATACATCAAACTTTCATATTCCTCCATTGATCATCAAAATACATGCATGTCATACATGGGTAAATTTTTTAACATGAACCCTAGCTCAAAATATAGCTAGAAATAGCTAAATCGAGCTACGAGAATTTTAAAAATACGAAGAACACTAAAATTGGGGCTAGGAGGTACTTACAATCAAGCTTGAAAGTTGAAGAAGCCCTAGTAGAGTCCTTGTGATTTTTGGCCAAGCTTAGAGAAGATGGACACCATTTTTGACTTATTTTCCCTTTTTAATTCATTAATTAACCAAATGACTAAAATGCCCTTAATGCCCCTTTCTTGAGATTTTCCTTTCCATGTCTATTTTTGTCCATCTTAACATATAATGGTCTAATTTCTAAATAAGGACCTCTAGTAATTTTTCTAATGCTATTTCATACTCAAATCTTCTAGAATATCATATTTTTTCCAATCTTTGCAATTTAGTCCTAATAGACAAATTGTTCACTAAGTAATAAAATTTCCTCATGAAATTTTCCAATAATCATGTAAACATATCATAAGCCTCATAAAAATCATAAAACACATATTTCTACTTCAGATTTGTGGTCTCGCAACCACTATCCTGACTAGACCCTAAATCGGGCTGTTATACGGCAAGTGTGAAATCCCGATTGAACCTTAGGAATAGATTAGGATACGAATGACATGTCATTAGGGGTTATTATTGTTTTGGGTGCTGGTCCGTACGTCCTACCTGTAACAGCATATTTTTCAGTGAAATCGAAACAGTGGTTTCAGGACCACAAATCAGATCCGAAAATAAAATTTATTTTTATTTTATTACATGGTTTGTAATATGTTAGAAAAGTCATGTAAAATTTCTGATAAGAAAATTTTACTGATTATGTGCTTAATTACGAGAATGGCTAAATTGCATAAAATGCAAAAGTTGAGTTCTAGTACCTATAAGGATTAAATAGCTATGGAATTCAAAACTAGAGGTCCTTATATGGTAATTAGGCCATTAAAGAAAAGTATGTAGATATTTTGGTGACTCATCCATGGAAATTTAGAAAAAGGGTAAGGACTAAATTGGAAATGGAAATAATTAAATTAACTAAAAAGATGATAAAAGATATCATCTTAGTTTTATGTAATCTTCAACCTAAAGTACATAGAAACCCTAGGAGAGAGAGAGAAGAAACTTTCATGGCTTAATTGGGTAAGTTTTATTGTCCCATTTTTAGTAATTTTGATATTTTTGAAACCGGGATAGCTTAATTTATCTATTTGGGGGATCAATTTGAAAAGTCATCAAAGTATGGAAAATGGTTCATGGATGAATATGCTGAAAATTAGAAATTTATGGTAGAAAATGAAAGATTGTTGATAGATAAACAACTTTTACAAAGTGTTTTTTGATGAAAACATGATTTAGGGACTAAAATGTAAAGTTATGAAATTTGATCAAAAATTCTGAATTTTTATGAATACATGTGATGTAAATTTTGTGATGGAATTTTGATTAGGCTTGGAATAGGCTTGGAATAGGGACGAAATTGGAATTTATGGAAAGTTAGGGGTAAAATGGTAATTTTTCTTAGGACGTAAATTGAGTCCAAATGAATATGAAATGTGTGAAATTGATGATTAAAGTTATTTATATAGATCCGAAAACACAAATTTGAGGTTAGACCGAGGAAAAAAAATGTTTCAGATTAGTAGATTTTATACACGAACAAGTTGCGAGGTAAGTTCATGTAACTTAATCGAGCATGTAATTATGTTAAATTAAATGTTGTGTTGTATGAAATGTGATTATTATTTATGTGAATTGCTTGGATGTTACGATATAAGAATGAATATATGCTTGAAATGGTTAAAAAATGGTTAAGTTCAGTTTGAATATTGAATTCCGATGAATATATGTGGTTTCCCAAAATGCATGAGTTCCTGCATTTGTTGTTGACGGATTTAGCTCGGACGAGTCATCCTATTGACCTCATTATAGAAAGTGTAACAGCCCGATTTAGGGGCTAGTCAGAACAGTGGTTTCGGAACCACTAATCCGAGATTGGAGAAAATTATTTTAATGTTATTTTATGAGTTATAGCATGATTATATAAGGTGCATGAAAATTTTGGTGCTTTAATTTTAGCAATTTCATGCTTAATTGCGAAAAAGGACTAAATCACATAAAGTGCAAAAGTTCCATTTTACAAGCTAAAGGTGTATAAAAGCCATAGAATATTAATTGGAAGTCTTTAAAGTGCAATTAACCCCTCAATTAATGGTTGGCCGGCCATAGGAGACAAACAATGTCAAAATTGGTCAAAGTTGTTGGAATTAGGTGACTAAATTGATGTTTTATAATAAAATAAAGAAAAGAAAATTATCATCTTTTCTTCTCTTCTTCTCCACCAAAAATTAGCAGCACACAGGGGGTTTGACAGCTCAAAAATTTCAGCAAGCTTTTCTCCTTGCAAGTAAGTGCTTTAATGGCCATTCTTTGTTGATTTCTTTTGTACTTTTGGAACCCCTAAAGCTTAAGCTAGCTAAAGAGGGGACTATTTTGCAAAGAGGTAGAAAGTTTAGGGTTTTTCCATGTGAGCATTTATGTTGTTTGATGCATTTTTATGGAAGAAAATGAGTCTTGGTTGTTAGTAAACAACTTTTGTGAAAGGTGTTTCCATGAAAACACCTAAGAGGACCTCTTTGCAAAGGTTATAAAATAGGTGTAAAATGTGTGAAATAATGAGTATTGAGAGTTGCTATAAGAGAAATAAATGTTCACCTAGGCTCATTAAAGGAAGAAATTTGATTAGAATTGATTTACGAGCCTAGGGGTAAAATGGTCATTTTGTGAAAGTCTAAAGGCAAAATGGTAATTTTGCCAAAGTATGATTATCAAAATGAATTAATTAATGTGGTAATTTAATGAGCTAATTTGCTATTATAGATCAAGAAGAACGAAGAATTAACCTTGACCGAGAAAAAGGCAAGGTATCGGACTAGATCGGCAAATTAGCTTATTTTGAAATCGAGGTAAGTTTGTGTGCAATAAATTCAACATCATGTTATTAAGTTTCTAAATGTTTGATATTAGTGATTTTGTATAATATTTCTAGGAATTTTAGTAATGATTTTGAATGAGAAAATGATGAAAATTGTGATGTGAAAGTCCCGGTTAGACTTTAATAAATGAGAGAATAATATCATCAAGACATAAGAAGGGTAAGGTCCCATACAAGATCATGTTTAGGACATGGCCTCGACATCAAATTGAGATCCCATATAAGACCATATCTGGGATATGGCATCGGCATCTAGAGGTGACCCCATGTAAAACCATATCTGGGATATGGCATTGGCATTGCATTTATGTGAATGATGAAAAGTATGTATTTTTGAGTATCCCCAAGTGATTCAATGGGTAAATAGCTAAGTTTATATTAGAGATGTGATTAGTGCTAAAGCTATGTGATAAAGTGATATAGGTACATGTGAGTAATTCACGAGAAATGTTTACGATATGAGACATTATATGAAATTGGTAAGAGTAAGCATGAGTAAGTTATGGCAATGTGTTTAAGACTTTGTGTTTTATTCAATGCCATGGATGGATGACATTATGAGTTTTATGTTGCTATTTATTTCATGCAAACTTACTAAGCTTTATGCTTACCCCTCTCATTTCCCTTTTCTTTGTAGTATTGCTTAGCTAGCTCGAGAATTAGTGGAACGTAGGAGTTCGGAAATAACACGATCAACTTCTCTTGGTATAGCAAAGTTAGATTTATTTTGAGTATGGCATGTATAAGATTTGGTTATTTTGTTATGTCATATTTGTTAGCCAAGGTGTTGGCTATTACTGTTGTTCAATTCATTTTGTAAATGGCCTTTGGAAATTGGCCAATACTTGACAAGTTCATCTATTCAATGTTGATGAAATTCATGAAGTGTATGCTTGTGTGGATGTCTTGACTTGAGTTCTTAGAAGTGCCTTATGTTCATGATATATGTTGAATTGTTATAAGTATGGCTGCTTTGTAGGGTGGCATTTGGCTTGGTAGATAGCCTTAAAAATGTCCACACGGGTAGACACGCTGGATGTGTGTCTAGGCTGTGTGTGACACACGGTCAGCCCCATGGGCGTGTTGATAGGCCGTGTGTCCCCATGCATGCTAGGTTGGCAAGTCAGTATGTTCATTAGTAAACACACAGGCGGAGATACAACCGTGTGTCTCAACTGTGTGGGAGACACGGCCTAAGACACGGGCATGTGCCCAGGCCATGTGAAGTTTGCACCTGAAATTAGAAATTTAATTCGATACACGGTCTAAGGTCACGGGCGTGTGCCTTGGCCGTGTGACCTTATTGGGATGATGACGTCATAAACAGAATGTCAAGGTTTTCACACACGGGCGAAGACATGGGCGTGTCATGGCTGTGTGAGGGACACGGGCGTATGTCAGGCCGTGTGAAAACCCCTGTAGGTTCGAATTGGAAAATAAATCCACACAGGTGTGGAACACGGGCATGTGATATGCCACACAAGTGTTCCATCCTTCACACGGGCGTGTGTCCTTGTTTTATGTCAAATTTGTCTAAGTGTTCAAAAGTTTCTGGTTTAGCCCCTAATCATTCTGGGTACAAGTTTAGGGTTTGGCAGACCTATAATAAAGACATTAAGGTCTTGAACGAAAAGTTTTAATCTGAACTGAAATTTTATGAATCAATGATGCATGATTGAGCAAGTTAAGTACGGTAATGCCTCATACCCGGTTCAGGTGTCAGATACGGGTAAGGGGTGTTACAGAAAGGATTTAGCCCGGATGGATAATCCTGATATAATACCTCTCGAGTATATGTTACAATTAGGATTTAGCCTGGACTGGTAATCCTAATTGAGCTCTTCTAAGCATACGTTAAATAAAGGATTTAGCCTGTACTGGCAATCCTGTTATACGATATATGGCTCGAGAGTGTGTTCCTTGATTAAGTGCCCTAATGGGTACTCTTGAATAAGAATTGACGGGTTATTGAATCGTACACCTCGAGTGTACCACTTGAGTAGCCATCGGAACTTCAATGGTTCAACGGAAAAAACTCTTCGCAAGAGGAGAGAATTATGAGATGGAATGATAATGTCTTGAAAGAATATGGCCTGATGAGCTCATCTATGTTAACTTGATGTATGTGAAAATTTTGTGACTAACATGTTTTATTGAATGTTCGTATTTAGGCAATTTTGCCAAGTTGATGGAAAATATGTTATTGTATGCTTACATTTAATAAACAGGATCGGTAAGTTTAGTTTTCCGTTATACAAACTTACTAAGCATGTAATGCTTACTCTGTTTTATTTTCCCTTGTTTTACAGTGCTCGGAAGCTCGCAAAGGTTGGAGATCATTGGAGCATCATCACACTATCTACTAGCTTATTTTGGGTATACATGGTAAAATCATTTTGGTATAATGGCATGTATAGGACAGCTTGGCCATTTTTGGCTTGGTAATGATGTTTATAATCTAGCCATTGAAATGGCTAGTGATGGTTGTTTTGATATACTTATAATGTTATATTTTTGTAGCTACATATATGTTAAATAGTTGATAAAATTATGTCTAACATATGGATTGAACCAAGGTAAGATAGTAAACATGTATGCATTTAATGCTATGCCATATTGAATGATGGAATTTGCTAATTTGAATGCTTGAAATGGTTGGTTTTTGGATGTAAGTTTTAAATGCAGGTCAATGGTGCGAGAAATGGCTTTATTTTGTCCATACGGGCAGACACACGAGCGTCTGTCTAGACCGTATATGACATACGGCCTGGTATATGGGCGTGTTGTTAGGTCGTGTGTCCCTTGCACCTAAATTTTGAGAAACAGAATGCTCAGAACTGAGCACACAAGCAGAGACACAGGCATGTGTCTCAACCGTGTGTGCTACACGGCCTAGAACACGGGCGTGTGCCTTGGCCGTGTGAAACCTGCACCTAATTTTGAAAGAATTTAATTAACCACACAACCTAGCACACGGGTGTGTGGCATGGCCGTGTGCACAAGTCAAAGAGTTACACGGGGTCAAACACAGCCTGTAGCATGGCGTGTCCCAGGGCCACACAGGCGTGTGAGCCCTGCAACTTGGAAAATTTTTGTAATTTCGCGAAAAATTCTTAGAGTTTCCGATTAAGTCCCAGCTCGATTCTAATACTTGTATTGGGCCTCGATGGTCCATTTAAGGGACGATATCAATAATCTCGATCAACGAATAGTAATTTACATGAATTATTTGTAAATGTTCTGAAAGTTTCGGTAATGCTCCGTAACCCTGTTTCGGCAATGCTTCGTAACCCTATTTCGGCGACAGGTACGGGTTAGGGGTGTTACATTACCAGTGGCTGAGTTATCCAGCATGTGTTGCAGATTCTCGTCAGCTTGTGTGAGCAGACCTGTTGATAGCTCGAGAGTAAGCATTACTGAGATATGATATTGAGATAGCTTCGGCTATGTATTGGCACTTCAGTGCAAGATTTTATTGAGATATCTTCAGCTATTGATCGCTGCAAATCAGAGCTTTAAATATTTATAAAAGAATGATCAAACATGGAGACTAACTCTGACAACGATATTAAGGCAAGTGTACCTATCAGACAGTAGTATAGCTTAGGCAAGACCGGTTATCGAACCCAAAGGAACTAAAAGTATTAATACTCACTTTCTTTTTATTATTTAGCCTTAAAGTTAGAGTGAAGATTACTTTTAAACTAAATTGATGACAACTAAACTAAGGACACAAAGACAAGAAGACGAATTGGAAAATAACGTTGAAGGAAAACTCAGTTGATTTCGACGATACCTTGGGAAGAATCCACCTAGACTTCACTTATTATCTAACCCTAGATTATATGATTTCTTTTACTTAGCTTGATCCGTAAGACTCCCTAACCTATATTAAACCCTCTCTCGAGGCGAATAACGTCTAACCCTAGGTTAATTAGTGGAACTCTCGTTCGCTTATAATAACCCCCTAGGATAGCAGTAAATCGATCAATGGACTCCCATATTAGGTTTCACCCTAATCCGGCAAAATCTCGTAACCCTATCTCTAGGCGTTCGATCAACTCCGCTTAATTATGTTAGATCTCCTCTTAGGCAGGGTCTATTCCTCCTCCACCTAAGCACATTAGATTTGGATTAAGCAACATAATTAAGAACAAACTGAGTAATTTATCATATAACCTAAAAATCAAATAACAAAATCCATCTAGGTTTCATCCCCTTCAGGTATCTGAGGGATTTAGTTCATAATGAATAAATAAAACATCGCAAGAGAAAAGATAAAACAAAACATAAGAAAACCCTAAAACTCCCTGAAGGAATTGAAAGAGAATTCCGCCGTCTTGAGTATAACTCCGGCTTCTTAGGATGGATCAACTGGCTATCCTCGCGTTATTCAATTCCCTAACTTTGACCTTCTCGGCTTGGCTCCTTGACCTAGCTTTCGCTCCTTTTCAAAGGTGGTACTTGGGGGATATTTATAGGCTCTTGGATTGTGATTTTTTCTTTCTAAGTATCCTTTTCCGACTAAAATTGCTCTTTCCAGCGATAGAGGCATGGCCATGGCACACGCCCGTGTGTATCGAGACCTGACTATGTTCGAACTTCTCTTGAGGCACGGCCGTGTGTGACGGAGTTGAGCCCGTGTTCTAGGTGTTCGTCGAGGCATGGCCATGTGTGCTTTAGGCCAGGCCGTGTCAATTTCGTGCTAAGGCCCATTTACTCCGTTTAGGCCCGTTTTGTGTTCTTTTTATCCTCAAGTGCTTTCCTGGGTATAAGACATGAAAAGAAAGGATTAAAAGCACCTTTTTTATATAAAACAAGGAATAAATCATCCAAAAGCATATTAAATGTGGGATTAAAATATGTTACTTTTACGGTTTATCAAATACCCCCACACTTAAGCTTTTGCTTGTCCTCAAGCAAAATTCTCAACTTATAATTAAAACGAACTTTCCATGATCTATAATTCTTATCAACAATGTCTTATCCTAATTTATAGAGAATTCGTACATGGAAAATTTGATTCAAAGCATCCTAAAGATTCAAACGAGATAAGTCATAATTTTGTACCTTGAAAACATAAGTGTCTTTCCTCTTTTAAATAACTAGCTTTTTAATTCAAAATCGACAAGGATTGATATCCTCACTTAGGATTCACTCAAATCACTCTAAAGTGTTTAAGGTTCAGAAAAAGATCGCTCATAAGTCGACCCTGAAAAGTTAATTCCATAGGCTTGCCTGAAAATTAAATCTCCACCACTATAATATGAGATGACAACAGATCAAAAGGTCTTTGTTAGGGTTATAATGGGGCTAGGGTAAAAGGTGTGGTCATAGGCTGAAATTAGAGGGTTAGAATCAAGATTGAATTGACAAGTACCTACCTAAAATTTTTTCGAAACATCATTAACTGAAAAGTAATAATCCTAATAATACGAGCTTTTTCTTTTTGAAAACTTTGATTGTGTAAGCTCTCTTTTCACACTACTAATATTGAATACCTTGAGTTTTTTTTATTGAAGAACAAACTAAATAATTTATGATAAATTTAACTATCAGAATAATAAACTTCGATAACTGATCAATTCAAGTCTCGATTAAGGGGTAGTTAAAAAAAAGGGTGATAACAAATACAAGGGTTTTGGGTTAATATTAGTAGGTAAATCAATAAAAAGGGTTTGTTAATATCAACGGGGTTCACTAGGGGTTAATTGTAAAGGTGGGCTATTTAGTGGAATTAGTGGGTTAAAACCTAGGTGCCTTTATCATCTCTGTATATCAAATCATAACTATGGTCTCGACATGTAAAAATGAGGCAAGTTCTAGAATAACTGTTCATGGTTGACACACTCATAATCAAAAAATAAGCATGAAAAAGAATGTATGCTCTATAAGGTTCAACTACTCACAAAAATTATGTGTGTTTTGACATCATCCTTATGAATTTTAAATTTCAAGGTATTTAAATTTAGGTCAACAGCCTAGCAAAAATTTTAATTCCTGAAAAACAGACTTATCATGCTTGATTCTCTAGTATTCTTTAAATTAAACATCAATGTATAATTAACTATGACTTATTCTAAAACATGTCAATAATCATCACAAATCATTAGAAATTTCATCCTAATTAGTAATATGACAACTTTGCATAAAAACTTGACTAAATCAGGGATTTGAGAATAATGAAAAAAGTTTGGCACTTTTATTCCACTTTTACCCTCAGGGATTTGAGAATAATGAAAAAAGTTAGGCATTTTTACCCCCCACGCTTAAGATGTAATTGCCCTCAATGTACAAAGATAGATATTTTTATAGAAATCAAAAGTGAGGGTGAGAGGTACTCCCTGTATTTTTGGGCGGGTTTAGTGGAGGATGTGGTACCTACGGCGAAGGCGTCGGTATGGTGGTGGTGTTGGTTCCCGAGATCTATGATAGATGAAGAAATTGGGGAACTCTTGAAGGATCAGCCAGGGGTTATTAAGACATAGTTAAGCTGAACTAATTATAAAATGAAAAATAAGAAAGAAAAAGGAAAGGAGATTAAGAAGGAAAAACAAAAATAAAGGAAAAGAAGAATGGACTGGAGAGTCCTTACTGGAGGATGGTTCGCAAGGGCGGTGTAACTTCTAGGGCTATGAAGGTGGTGGCAGTGGTGAGAGTGGTGTAGTCATTTTGGTGGTCGGCGTGATTCCCTAGCAGCCGGGCGAACCTGACACTAAGAAACTAAAAGAAAAGTAAACGAAAAGAGCAGTAGAGAAGCTTAGATAAGGAAAATAAAGAAGAAGAGAAACAAAGAAGAACAATAAATTGGTCTCAAAGACCCTTGGCTTGGTGTTGAGACGAAGCTGCCGGCATGAACTCATGTTGATCGTTCTTTGTTAAAGAGTCTATGCGTAGCTTCTTCCGCTTCTTCGGCATGGCGTTGATTTGCTCAAGGATCTAAGGTCTTGAAGAGTCTTAGACGGAGGAGAGTGAAAAGGAGGGAAAACCAGATGGAGGGAAGGGAAAGAGGTGAGGGGTTTAAATAGAAGTTCAAATTTTGTGCTCCCCCACGGCCGTGGTCACAGGGTGTGTCAATTTACACAGCCACCTCACACGGCCGTGATATAGAGGGTGTTGTCACCCTATACCCGTGTTTGATCCTCCCATGCCCGTGCTTGTGAAGTTTTTCTTTTGGCACGATCGTTCTGCACGGGCGTGTCTCCCCCGTGTTCGATGAGTCAGTAGCTTCACACGGTTTTCAGCACGGGCGTGTTCTGTACGTGGTGTGAAAGTCAGTAGCCTCACACGGTTTAAGGCACAGCTGTGTCCTATCTGTCGGTGCCCGTGGGGAGGGTTGTTGGATCCGTGATGTTGGGGAGGGTGGTTGGGCTGGCTGCACGGCCTCTGCCCTATCAGTGTGGCAGTTTAGGTGGTCCACACGGCCACGGACACGGCCGTGTGTAAGGCCGTTTGGTCTGAAAAACTTGCATTTTTGGTTAGTTTAAAAGAAAAGAAAAAGGAAAAGACAAATAAAAAAAAATGTAAAAAGAAATGTTGTTAGTGTTCGGGTTGCCTCCCGAGAAGCGCTCGTTTATAGTCTTAAGCTAGACTTTCCTCGTATTTGAAAATTTTAGGGAGGTTTAAAGGTTCGAATATCTTCCCTCATGCCTACAGCTTTATTTTCATGACAAAGTTGAAGTCGAGAAGCGTTTACCTTGAAGTTGCCGAATATTGGATTGCTTACCTCGACTATTCCGTGTGGAAAGATATCGTGTACCTTGAGAATTATTTCTCCCTTTGCCCTCAGTTCTGTTGAAGCGTTGTGCTGATTGGCTTTGTCTAACAGTACCTGATCTCCTATTTTGAAGTGATTTGATGTCCCCACGAGCTCTTCTGGTGGTTCTTCGGGTTTTACTTTGTGCGGTTCTGTCTTTTCTTTAACCTGTGTCTTCTGCTCTTCTAAATTGTCGACCCTAAAGCTTTGTTCCTTGTGTAACTCTTCTTTTTTAACTTGGGGTTCAGGCTGTAGGTCTTGTGGTGTTTCCTGCGATGAAGATTGGACAATTTGATTATCAATTGAAGTGACTTTCTTACCTTCATCAACTGTTGTCCTGGCCAAGTCGAGAGCTTGAAGATTAATTGATTCATCTCCTACACGAAGTATGAGTTCGCCTGTATCCACATCAATTTTTGTCCTGGCAGTTGCTAGAAAAGGCCTTCCTAAAATTAGAGGGATTGAGTTATCCTCATCCATGTCTAAGACAACAAAGTCTACTAGGAAAACAAATTTATCGATTTTGACAAGAACATCTTCGATAATGCCCCTAGGAATTCTAACAGTTTTATCAGCTAATTGAATACTCATCCTAGTTTGTTTGGGCTTCCCTAGACCTAGTCATTTAAACAGTGAATAAGACATGACGTTTATGCTTGCCCCTAGATCAGCTAATACATTATCAATATGTAGACTTCCAATTAAACATGGAATTGTAAAACTCCCTGGATCTTTTAGCTTCTGTGGTAGTCTGTTTTGTAACATCGCTGAGCATGTTGCGTTTAGTTCCACGTGGTGCTCTTCATCTATTTTGCGTTTGTTGGTCAAGAGCTGTCTTAAAAATTTTCTCAAATCTGGCATCTGAAAAAGAGCTTCAAGAAGAGGTAAGTTAATATGTAATTTCTTTAAAAGTTTAAGAAACTTACCGAATTGTTCCTCTGAATCATCTCTTTTTATGGCCTCAAGATAAGGTATGCGAGGTTGATACTCTTTAATTACCAGTTTTGGCTTCTCTTGTGGTACCTCTATTTTACTTTCGTTTACCTTTTTTTCCGGTATTGGATCAGGTTCAGCTAATCCGTTACTGTCCTGAGCTGTGATTGCTTGTATTTGCTCCTTAGGATTAACTTCAGTGTTACTTGGTAGACGTCCTTGCGATCGTTCTGACATTAGTTTTGCGAGTTGTTCTACTGCATTAGTCACTTCCTTGACTGATTTAGCAATTTCATTGAGTCGTCTCTCGTTGCTTTTGACTGCTCTATCATTTTCTTGGAGATGTTCCTCGAGGGTTGGTTTCTTTTCTTGTGGGTAGGGCTTATTTCGGAAGTTTTGAGAAGGTTGTTACCTTTGATTTCCTTGGTTTCCTTGTCCTCCCCATGAAAAATTTGGGTGGTTCCTCCAACCTGGATTGTAAGTATTATTATAAGGATTATTACTAGATCGGAAATTATTACCTATATAGTTCATTTGTTCATCTTCTACTCCCGGTTGGTAGGGTGGGTACTCAGGATTCGCCACAGTTCCACTTGCGTCGCACTGCATGACTGGATGTACTTGTGAAGAACACAAATTATCAAGCTTTTTATTCATCATCTCTAGCTGTGTTGATAGCATGGTCATGGCGTCGATGTTGAAAACTCCTGCCGATTTTGTCAATTTGGTCCTTGAAGCTTGCCACTGATAATTGTTTAATGACATCTCCTCAATGAACTCGTAGGCTGCTTCAGGAGTTTTTTTGTTCAGCGTTCCACCGGCAGCTAAAATTATAAGTTGCCTCGTTGAGGGGTTTACACCGTTATAAAAGGTTTGGGATTGTAGCCACAAGGGTAGGTCATGGTGTGGGCACCCCCTTAAGAGATCTTTGAATCTCTCCCATGCATCGTATAGCATCTCTAAATCCATCTGCACAAAAGAAGAGATATCATTCCGTAATTTGGCCGTTTTGGCCGATGGAAAATATTTCATCAAAAACTTTTCGGTCATCTGATCCCATGTAGTGATTGACCTTCGTTGTAACGAGTTTAACCACTGTTTGGCTTTATTCCTTAATGAAAAAGGGAATAACCGAAGACGTGTGGCATCATCAGAAACGGCATTTATTTTGAAGGTATCACAGAACTCTAAAAGGTTAGGCTATGTGCGTGTTTGGATCTTCGTCCTGCAAACCATCAAATTGAACAAACTGTTGAATCATTTGTATTGTGTTAGGCTTTAATTCAAAATTGTTAGCAGATATAGCAGGCCTAACAATACTAGATTATGCTCCTGTTAAATGCGGTTTCGCATAATCGAACATTGTGCGTGGAACATTGTTTTCCCCCATATCGCGTGGTTGTGGTTTGTTTTCGTCCATCCCTTCAGTAGGATTGGACCTATCTTCTTCCTCTCTCTCTCTGTGTAATCTAGGGTTCGTCTGGTTTCCCGATGATTCCTACGAGCGGTAGCTTTGATTTCATTGTCGAATATCAGAGGTCCTCTCGGGTTCCTTCTAGTCATAAACTAGAGGTACCTGCTGGGAAAGAAAGAAAGAAAATTTCAGAAAACAAAAATAGAAACGAAAAGAAAAATAAATTGCGAAAAATAAAAATTAGGGCTAAAGTAATAAAAATAGAGGTACCTGATGGAACTCTCGTTCGCTTATAATAACCCCCTAGGATAGCAGTAAATCGATCAATAGACTCCCATATTAGGTTTCACCCTAATCCGGCAAAATCTCGTAACCCTATCTCTAGACGTTCGATAAACTCCGCTTAATTATGTTAGATCTCCTCTTAGGTAGGGTCTATTCCTCCTCCACCTAAGCACATTAGATTTGGATTAAGCAACATAATTAAGAACAAACTGAGTAATTTATCATATAACCTAAAAATCAAATAACAAAATCCATCTAGGTTTCATCCCCTTCAGGTATCTGAGGGATTTAGTTCATAATGAATAAACAAAACATCGCAAGAGAAAAGATAAAACAAAACATAAGAAAACCCTAAAACTCCCTGAAGGAATTGAAAGAGAATTTCGCCGTCTTGAGTATAACTCCGGCTTCTTGGGATGGATCAACTGGCTATCCTCGCGTTATTCCCTAATTTTGACCTTCTCGGCTTGGCTCCTTGGCCTAGCTTTCGCTACTTTTCAATGGTGGTACTTGGGGGATATTTATAGGCTCTTGGATTGCGATTCTTTCTCCCTAAGTATCCTTTTCCGACTGAAATTGCTCTTTCCAGCGACAGAGCCACGGCCATGGCACACGCCCGTGTGTATCGAGACCTGACCTTGTTCGGACTTCTCTTGAGGCACGGCCGTGTGTGACGGAGTTGAGCCCGTGCTCTAGGTGTTTGTCGAGGCACGGCCGTGTGTGCTTTGGGCCAGGCCGTGTCAATTTCGTGCTAAGGCCCATTTACTCCGTTTTAGGCCCGTTTTGTGTTCTTTTTATCCTCGGGTGCTTTCCTGGGTATAAGACATGAAAAGAAAGGATTAAAAGCACCTTTTTATATAAAACAAGGAATAAATCATCCAAAAGCATATTAAATGTGGGATTAAAATATGTTACTTTTACGGTTTATCAGCTATATATATTGGCACTTAGGGTGCGAGATTCCCGAGTATCCTGTATTATTCCAAATGGTTCAACGGGTATATCGAGGATATGAAATGGTGAGAAATAAATACATATCAATACAGGTATGTACGGAAACTAAATATGCATTGAAGGTATGAAAGAATTGAGTTCATGGTTAAATAGATTATTGAATATATGTTAACATTGTGGTTATATATTTTTTGTAGTATGTTATATGCATATTTTGAATGGTAACTAAATGGTGATTTTGCTTATTATTCTCATACGAGATTACTAAGCTTTATAGCTTACATAGTTTTTTTTCGTGTTTTATAGTGAAATCAAGCTAGCTCGGATTCGGGGATCGTCGGAGACTTCATCACACTATCCAACTATCACTTTGGTACTTTTGAACTTAAGTATTTTTGGTATATGGCATGTATAGGATTATGGTCATTTTGATATATAGTTTGGTAATGAATTTAGTCATTTGAAATGGCTTATAAATGTTAATGTTTTGGTTTTGTATACAGCCATAAGAGTTGGCTTAATTTGGTTGATTTGGTTGTGTTTTCATATGTGCATATGGTTTTGGTTATGTGTTTATTGATGATATGTGATGCTTGATGATATTTGATAATTTAGGGTACTAAATGGTTGTGAATTGAATTTGGTATGTTTGTGAGATTAGGCTAAATGATGCATGGTTGAAAGTGGTGGTATTGTTGATTTGAGATTATGAGTTTTTAGTATAAATTGAAGGGCACATTGTAGCATTGATATGTTTGGTATTGGTTAGTATTGAAATGATATAAATGATGCTTGGTGAGGTTGATTGAATGTCTATTTCTGTCTTGTTTTGGTGCCATTTGGTTTGATGTAGGTGTAAACAAATTTGAATGGGAAAATAACTTGGTAAATAGCCTATTTTTGTCCACACGGGCAAAGACACGAGCGTGTGTCTCATCCGTGTATGACACACGGTCAGGATGCACAGCCGTGTGTCCCCTGGTGTTGAATTAAAAATCAAGTCAGTATACTCCACACAGTTTAGGACACGGGCGTGCGACTTGGCCTTGTGGCATAAATCAGTATAACCTATAGGTTTGGTACGGCCTAGCACACGGCCTGGCACACGGGCGTGTGTGGCCATTTCTTAGGGCACATGGGCTAGCCACACAGGCACGTGTGTTGGCCGTGTGACCCAAGGCAGAAAGTTACACGGGGTCGAACACAGGCTGGGACATGACCATGTGATCCCATTTCGAATGTCCACACGGCCTGTGACACGGGCGTGTGTCCCCTGTATTTTGCAAAAAAAATTCTAAGTGTTTCAAAAGTTTCCTAAGTTATCGGTTTAGTCCCGAACCACCCCGAATGTATGTTTTAGGCCTCGTAGGCTTATACTAGGGACGATATACTTGTTATTGAATGATGATTATTTGGAACTTGAAATTGTATGTGAAATGTAAGTGTAATTGTATAATATATTCGGTAATGCTTCGTAACCCTATTTCGATGTTGAATACAGGTGAGGGGTGTTTCATATTCAGCCAAAGATAAGGAATTTTATATGAAGGGCTTTTTGAAAGATTCTTGCAACCAATTTGAATTTGTTTTGGAAAAAGAGTTAGAACATGTCCTTACTGCAATATTTGTGAGAATAGGAAGGAATCACTAGAGCATATAATTTTGATGTGTTATTAAAATGAGGTAGTATGGTTCAGATTGGATGCAGGCTTTAAGATACACAAAAATATATATCCACTATGGATAAATGGTTTAATGATTTGATTGTTAATCTTGGGTTTAATGAACAGATGAGGATGAAATTAATGCTTATAATATGTGATGCGCATTGGACAATTTAGATAGAAATTTGGGATACCATTTTTCAAAGAAGGAAACCACAACCTTTAAATATTGTAAGGAATATCCATAAGGTAGTAAAAGAGAGTCAACTATGATTGAGTTAGAAAGAAAAAAAAGGAAACCAATTAGGGGAAGTAGGGAAGAGACTTGAAAGAAACTTGAAAAGGGATGGGTTAAGGTCAATTGTGATACTACAATTGGCGATACTACAAGGAAAGGAAAAAGAGAGGGAGTAAGCATAAAGCTTAGTAAGTCTGCATGTAATAGATAACAACATAAAATCTTGTAATAATATCCACATATTACATTATGAATTAACACAAAATTCTCAAGCAACATTGACATGGCTTACTCATGCTCTCTCTTACCAACCACATATCACATACCGGACTCATTTCTCGTGAGTTTTGCATATATACCTGTATCTCTCCATCACATAACATTAGCACTTTTTTCCCATCTAACATAACTTTACTACTTTACCCGTTGAACCACTTGGAATATCGAAGGATACTCAGAAATTGTCATTCATGTAGTAAGATGCCAATGCCATATCCCAGATATGGTCTTACATGGGATCACATGTCGATGCCGATGCCATATCCCAGATATGGTCTTATACGGGATCTCATATCGATTTCGACACCATATCCCAAATATGGTCTTACACGAGATCATATGTCGATGCCGACACCATATCCCAGATATGGTCTTACACGAGATCATATGTCGATGCCATATCCCAGTCATGGTCTTATACGGAAACACTATTCGATGCCGATGCCATATCCCAAATATGGTCTTACAAGGGATCTCAATTCAGTGCCGAGGCCATATCCCAGATATGGTCTTATACGGGACCTTATTAATCTAATATCATGACAAGGGTATCCTCTCTATTCCTAAGGTTCAATCGGGATCTCGATATAGTAAAACTTCATCATTTTTATCATCGAGACCTCAGTAACCAATTTCATAAAAAAAAATGCATTTCATGTAATATCAAGCATTTAAATACATACTAACATGATGTTGATTTATTACACACAAACTTACCTCGGTACCAAAATATAGATAGTTGTTCAATTTAGTCCACCACTTTGTTATTTCCTCGGTTTAGGTCCGGACTTCATGTTTCTTGATCTATAATGACAAATTTCGCTTATTTAATTATCACATTAACTAAAACAGCCCGTGAATCATACTTTGGCAAAAATTATAATTTTTCCCCTAAACTTTCACATATTTGCAAAATGGTCCCTAGGCTCGTATGATGAAATGTGTTCATTTTTCTCTCACTCAAGCCTAGGCGATTCATAACCTCTCTTATAGCAGCCCAAAATTTTAACTATTTTACATTCTATACACATTATTTCATCTTTTGCAAATAGGTTCTTTTTATTAATTTCACCAAAAATCATCTAGCAAAAGTTGTTTATCACACTTCAAACTTTCATATTCTACCACTAGACATCAAAATACATGCATGTGATCCATGGTAAAATTTTAAACACAAACCCTAGCTCAAAACAGTGGTAGAAATAGCTAAATTGAGCTACGGGGATTTCAAAAATACGAAGAATATCAAAAACAGGGCTAGGAGTTACTTACAATCAAGCTTGAAAGTGAAATAAAACCCTAGCTATGGCTCCTTGAAATTTTGGCAATGGGGGAGGAAGATGGACACCAATTTTGACTTCTTTTCCCTTTTTTATTAGTTTATTAACCAAATGACCAAAATGCCCTTAAGGCCCTTAAGGCCCTTCCTTGAGATTTTTCCCTTCCATGTGCATTTTTGTCCATCATGAGATATAATGGTTTAATTACTAAATAAGGACCTCCAATAAATTTTCTAATGCTATCTCATACTTAAAACTTTTAGAATCTCATATTTATCAATTTTTGCAATTTAGTCCTAAAAGATAAATTGATCACTAAATCATAAAATTTCTTCATGAAATTTTCACACAACCATGCAAACATGCCATAGACCTCATATAAACCATAAAACATATATTTCTACTTTGAATTTATGGTCTCGCACCCACTATTCTGACTAGGCCCTAAATCGGGCTGTTACAAGTAAAACTCGGGCTAAGGCAGTGTTTTCTCTTATTCATTTAGATTTGTGGGGTCCGTATAAAGTTTCAACATATATTGCGAATAGATATTTCTTGACTATTGTAGATGATTTTACTTGTTTGACTTGGGTGTATCTTTTGCGTTTAAAGAGTGATGTTCTAGTACAGCTCAAACAATTGTATCTCATGATAAAAAAATTATTTTTTTGCTACTATTAAAACTATACGAAGTGATAACGGAAGTGAATTTTTTAATACTACATGTACAAATTTTTTTTGTACCATGGGAATTATACACCAAAGTTCTTGTACTCGCACTCCACAACAAAATGGGGTGGCTGAGCGTAAAAATCGACATTTACTTGAGGTAGCCCGCTCTTTAAAATTTCAATCTCATATGCCTAGCAAATTTTGGGGAGAGTGTGTCTTAGCAGCCTGTTTTATTATTAATCATTCACCGACTCCTCTTTTATATTAGAAAAGTCCTTTTAAGGTTTTCTACAAGAAATTACCTGATCTTTCTTGTTTAAAGGTTTTTGGTTGTCTTTGCTACACCACCATGCCTCATTATCGTGATAAATTTTCCCCAAAAGCAATGCCATCTGTTTTCATGGGGTATTCTACTGTCCAAAAAGGCTATATCTTATTCAACCTCCACACGAAAACATTTTTTGTTAATCGGGATGTCATTTTTCATGAAAATATTTTTCCTTTTAAATTTCCTGTTCAATCTCTTTTTTTCTTCCCTACATCTGATAATACGACTTCTCTTAACCTTGACAATTCTTTTTCCCATCTCTCTAATATCATGGCTTCACCACCCGATTCATCATCCGTTTTTCCTATTTCTTCCCTCGATTCCCCTGTTGTTCCTCCATCACCTACACCACCCTTACATCGTACTTCACGTCTTCCTAAACAACCACAATGGATGTAATACTATGTTTGTTCTAACTAATCCTCTGCTCCTTTACTTGAGACAGGTCAATATGCCATTTCTCGGTTTTATTCTTCTTCTCATTTACCATATCCTTCTTGTTCTTTTGCTGCTAATATTTTTTCTATTACTGAACCCCAAACTTAACAAGAGGCTATTCTGGATTCGAGATGGATTGATGCTATGAAACAGGAAATTCGGGCTTTAGAAGAGAATGGCACGTGGGAGGTGGTGTCATTTCCTCATGGTAAGATTCTCATTGGCTGCAAATGGATTTATAAGGTGAAATATAAATCTGATGGCTCCATTAAGCGGTTCAAGGCACAAGTTATTGGCAGCAAGCAGGAGTGGATTTTCAAGAGACCTTTTCTCCAATCGTGAAATAGGTTACTGCTCGTACTGTTACTAATGTTGCTACTATGAATGATTGGTTGCTTTTTCAAATGGATTTGTATAATGCATTCTTCAGGGTGATTTGTATGAAGAGGTTTACATGGACCTTCCGGAGGGTTTTCATAAATAGGGGGAGCATAAGGTTTGTCGTTTACTCAAGTCCCTTTATGGTTTGAAACAAACTTCTCGACAATGGAATTTGAAGCTGAATGAGGCTATCTTACATGGTAGATATGTTTAGAGCAAACATGATTATTCTTTGTTCACAAAATAACAAGGTGATAAGATTGTTGTGTTACTTGTTTATGTATATGACTTACTGATTACCGGAAATGACATTGGGATGATTGGTAGGTTAAAAAAGGTTCTTCATAGGAGTTTTAAAATGAAAGATTTGGGGGAACTGATGTATTTCCTTAGCATTGAGATAGCACGATCAAATAAGGGCATGGTTTTAAGTTAGAGGAAGTATGCATTGGAGTTGATATCGGATGCTGGGTTCGGCGAAGCCAAGCCGGCCAGCACACCACTTGCGAAAAATAAGAGGTTTACCACAGCTGAATATGATGATCTTGTGCATTTAGGAGGCTGTAATGATGAGTTGCTGCTAGATGTGTCAGCATATCAAAGACTTATGGGACGATTATTGTACTTAACAAATACATGGCCAGATATATCATATGCGGTTCAACACTTGAGCCAATTTATGCAAAAACCAAAGAAATCTCACTATGAAGCAACACTTCAAATTGTTCGGTACATAAAGAAGAGTCTAGGGAAAGGGAGTTTTTTGGCTGCTGAAAACAAAGCACAACTTGTTGCCTATTGTGATTCTGATTGGGCTACATGTTCTATGACTAGAAGATCAATCACTGGTTTTTGTATTAAACTTGGCAATTCGCTTGTTTCTTGAAAGTCAAAGAAGCAAAGCACGGTTTTACGTTCATCAGCTGAAGCTGACTATAGGAGTACGGCATCAACAGTTGCTGAAATAGTATGGTTAAGTGGTCTGTTAAAAGATATATGTTTTGATCAATTTGATTCAGCCTTGTTATTTTCTGATAGCCAAGCAGCACTTCAGATTGCAACAAATCCAGTATTTCATCAGTGAACTAAACACATTGAAATCGATTGCCATTTTGTTAGAGAAAAAATACGAGAAGGGTTGATTTAGACACAACATGTGCGTACTGATGAGCAGCTTGCAGATGTGATGACAAAGGCACTTGGAGTCCAACAACATGGGTATTTGATGTCCAAGTTGGAGGTTAAGGATCTTTATCACCCTCCAACTTGAGGGGGGTGTTGAAAAGCTGGTGTTCGTTACTGGTTAGTTTGTAAATCTAACTAAAGGTTGTTACTTAGTTAATTAGTTAGGAATAAAAATGTTGATATATAAATAGGTTGTGGGTGTAATTTAAAAATATTCATTTTATCTCTTAATGAAAGCATCTTTCAGATTACTTTCGTTTCCCCTCTTTTTCATGCCTTAACTATTGTCACTATTACTCTGCTCTATTTCTTTGTGATTATCACCAGCGTTCCACCAACCGACGACGGTCACTGACGTTTTCCAGCAAATACCATAATATTGAATTAAAAATAATTATATTAACTAATTACTTTATTTAATATGAAAACCACATATTTAATATTTTTAAAATGGAAATTCTAATTTAGCTAATGGAATGGATTATTGAGCCGATTACTAGAAAGTCATGGCAATTTTATTTATAATAAGTTTTAAATTATTTGGTTAAAATAGGATGAGAAAAAGGAAAAACTGGAATTGGCAGTTAGCTATAATTAAGGAATGAAGTAAAATACCAAAAAGTATATAAAAATAAAAGAATGAAGTAACGTGAAAGGAAAAGTGATTGTCTACCATGCTGGCTTTGGGACACATAACCGTGCAAGCTGGCCAGGCCGCCGGCCCCTTCTCAACATATATTACTAAGACTGTTTTTTTTTTTTTTTTTTTTTTGTGTGTGTGTTAATTCTAATTTCAAATTGCTATTTTGCAGTAACATCTAAAAAGATACGTGATTATTTATTTATTAAAGGATTATTATTCTGCCCGGAATATAATAATTTCGTAAATATTTTATCGAGTTGGTATAATTTTTAATTAGATTATCAATTCAGTTAAAAATTTATATGAATATCTTTTTTTTAATATTATAATTAATATTACTATGATAGTATTTTTGTTATTTTATACTGTTATAACATCATTAACTAAAATAGTTAAAGTTTATAAATTTAAAATATCGAACATGCAATCAATAGTATTAAAATATAAATTTATTACCATTCCACTTAAATTTATTATTAAATCAATTTTAAACGCAAATGATTTTAATATAAAATATGTGAAAATTTTTAATAGATATATATATATTAAATTTATTATAATGATACATATCAGTATCCTAATGTGATTTGTTGAATTTTTTTTATTCCAATCAACAGAGTAATGATCCCTATTGAAATATTTGGAATAAATTTATTTAGTATAGAATCATATAAATTGGAGAAAATTCATATTAGCAAGAAATTGGTGTCAATGAGAAACAGACAAGACTCAAATTAAGAGTTAAGTCATCAACATTCAATATGATGACAAATATCTCTCAACATAAATATCTTTTAGAGAAAAAGTACATAAATTTCTCAAAGGTTTGGTAAATTTATTAACTGAAATTTGATGAAAAATATGCTAATCGAGGATAAAAAGGCGATTTTAATCTTTTATTAGTTAACTATGTTTCTTTTTTAGTTTTAATAAAGCTTTATGCAAATAAATGTTAAATATCTTAATAAAATTATATATTAACTTTCAAATCAATTATAAAAATAATAATAAAAATAAGAGAGTCCCTCTGTAACCAAGAGTACTGTCCACAGAGTCCTAGAGAGAGCAGTTTCTGTTACGGCTTGGGATGGAAGGGAGTGGTGGCGGAGGGAGGGATTCCGGCGAAGAGATTTCTTTGTTAGCAGAAGAACTCGTTCAACTGTCAATAAAGAGATCGATGGTAATACTGAATGACAAACCCACATTGATCTGTTCGGTCTAGACCAAAAAGCAATTTAATTCTGAAAGCTTTAAGGCGCAAATGAGGAGCATTTGGAAGACAAAAAAGAAGTTTGAGATCAGATTAGAAGGGCAAAATTTATTCTCAATTATTTTTGATCTAGAAGATGATTTGGAGCAGATTTTGGAAGAACGTCCATGGTTATTTCGTAAGTACCTTATCCTTTTTGATCGATTAGTTAGCCCAATTGATAGAGATTTAATGTCTTACATTGTCGCCATATTGGATCAAGATTGGTCCTTGTTTACCTGATTTTGACAAAAAAGATCTTTTACATGCAATCAGTAGTACCTTTGGTGGGGTAATGAGATCTGAGATTTATGATGATTTTTGCCGATTGAAAGCCATGTTAGATGTTCAGAAACCCTTAAGGAGAGGTATCTTTGCTTCCAATGGTAATAGTGTTAATACATAGGTTCCTTTCAAATATGAGAAATTACCAGTTTTCTGTTTCGGTTGTAGGCGTTTGGGTCATGGCCTCCAAGACTGTGTGGTAATGAGCTTGGAAGAGAAAAATAATATAAAAGATGACCCCCCTTTCTCTGTTGCACTAAAAGCTGAATCAAAGGTTTTGGGGAGAGAATATATGAAGTTCACAGCATTCACTAAGAAGCAGGGAGTTCAACGCTCATATACAGGAAGTTCGAAAGAGGGGATCGTTGATGTTTTCAAAAGGGATGATTCAATAGCAAAATTAGAGAGTTTAATTAATGGAAGACAATTGTCATCTTGGGAGGATGGGCTTAAGCACACGGAAGAGGTTGTGGAAGTGGTGAAGCAGGGAGTGGTAACCACGTCGTTGGAAAAAAATACAGAAACACACAAGAAAACAAGCTGGATAAGATTGGATCCGAGAAGTAAAGGAGAAAGCAGCATGAGTGAACAGGTGGCAGGAAAGAGGAAAATTATTAATAATAATGGTGACAAATGTTATGAGGCAAGTTTAGAATTGGGGAGTGTGAAAAGGATTAAAGTCGGTGATGAAAAAGAATTGATGGGGAGTGATATTGTTGAGATACAGGTTGACTATGCATATTCTGACACTTTTAAATCGACGGCTGCCATTAGGCAAGCCGATCGAACGCAATGAAAAGCCTGTGTTGGAATGTTCGTGGATTGGGGAGTCCACGGGCAGTCCAGAGACTGTGCTACTTAGTTAAGCAGCACAATCCCCAAATGGTCTTCTTAATGGAGACGAAACTGGACAAGAATAGGATGGAAAAAGTTCGAAAAAGATGTGGTTTTGTATCTGGAATCGAAGTTGAAGCTAAGTGTTCTAAGGGAGGTCTTTGTTTGGCGTGGATGGAAGACATTAGAGTTACTTTGAGAAGTTTTTCCAAATGGCATGTTGATGTTTTAATTAAGGAGGATAATGAGCAAGAGGAATGGAGATATACTGGGTTTTATGGATCTCCCTATGTAAAAGACAAAAATGTCATTTGGAATTTACTTCGAAGACTCGGTTAAGAGATTGAGTATCCTTGGCTGGTTGAAGGTGATTTTAACGAAATTATTTATTCTTTTGAAAAAAGTGGAGGAATTCAAAGGGATAATAAGCGAATGGAGGCTTTTAGGGATACGTTAGAGGAATGTCAACTGGTCAATATTGGGTTTTCGGGGGTCTGGTTTACATGGGAAAGGGGAAATCTGCCGAAAACTAATTTACGAGAGAGGTTGGATAGGGGTGTTGCAAACGAGAAATGGTTTAAGCTCTTTCCGCTAAGTACTCTTCAGCATCTTCTATTTTCTACCTCAGATCATTGTCCTCTTCTTTTGAATACAAAAAAGTCTTTATCATCCAATGGAAGTAGGAAATTCCATTTCGAAGCCTGGTGGACCATGGAAGAAGATCTAAAAAAAAGTCATTCGGGATTCCTGGGAGGCAAATGAAGGTACGTTATTAGAGAAGTTAGGAAAGCTGCAAATTTGCTTGGAGGAATGGTCATGGAAAAATAGGAGAAATAAGGAGGGTTTAAAAAGGAATTTATTGAAGGAGTTGGAAGTTCTGTTAAAAGGTGAAAGGAATGATGACACTTTGGCAAAAATCATCGACACTAAAATTCACTTGAATTTGGAAATTGATAAAGATGAGATGTATTGGGAGCAGTGAGCAAGACAGAATTGGCTAAAGCTTGGGGATAAAAATTTGGCATTTTTCCATAGATGCGCTTTGGCTCGGAGGCAAGCTAATACAATCTCAAAATTGGTTACGGAGGAAGAAACGGTGATTGAGGAGGAATCTGAAATTCTGGTAGAGGCTTCTTCATTTTTTTCAGAATCTTTTCAAGTCAAAGGGAGTGGCAGATTCATGCAAGGTACTAGAGGGCATTGACAGAATGATAACGCAGGAGGATAATAAATTCCTTTTAGATCCTTTCCGAAAAGAAGAGATACAAATAGCCTTGGAAGGAATGGGACCCACAAAGGCACCGGGAGCAGATGGATTTCCAGCTTTGTTTTTCCAAAGGTATTGGCACATTGTTGGTCAAGATGTCACTGATTACTGTTTGGGTATTTTGAATAATGAACAGGACTTTGGAGATTTCAACAATACAGATATTGTCCTCATTCCTAAAGTTCCTAACCCTACGCAACTGGTCAACTTCAGGCCCATCAGTTTGTGTACAGTTGTTTATAAAGTGGTGGCTAAAGCTATAGCTAATTGATTGCAGAAGATTATTGATAATGTATTGATGAAGTTCAGAGTGCTTTTGTACCGGGGCGACTCATTACAGACAATGTGCTTCTAGCATATGAAATTCTGCATACGATTAATCAAAAACGCACGAGAAAGAAAGGTGTAATGGCAGTCAAATTGGATATGAGCAAGGCATATGATAGGGTGGAATGGAAGTTTCTCGTAGAGGTAATGACTAAAATGGGTTTTGCTTGTGAATTGGTGGAGCTTCTAAAAAGGTGTGTGTCTACTATCAGCTATGCGGTTAACATAAATGGAATGAGGGGAAATTTGTTCCAACCATCGAGAGGACTTCGACAGGGTGATCCATTAAGTCCTTTCCTTTTTCTGATCTGCAGTGAGGGTCTTTCATCTCTCATGAGAATAGCTAAAAGACGAGGCTTATTCAAAGGTACTAAAGCTAGCAGACAGGGTCCAGCGATATCTCATTTGTTATTTGCAGATGATTGTATTCTATTTGGGGAGGCATCTACTGTAGGGGCAAAAATTTTGAAGGACATTTTGCAGGATTATGAGATTTGTTCAGGCCAATGTGTGAACTTTTCGAAGTCCACTGTCTTTTTCAGTCCAAATACTTCTGAAGAAAATAAGGAAGCCGTGTCAAATTTGCTAGGAGTCAGAATGGCTACAAACCCAGAAAAATATCTAGGCCTCCCAAATATGGTTGGTAGAAAGAAAAAAGAATCATTTCAAAAACTCCTTGATAGAATTTCAATGCGCATTGAGGGGTGGAGTAACAGAATGCTATCACAAGGGGGTAAGGAGGTTTTCATTAAATCGGTCCTACAGGCTATCCCAATTTTTGCAATGTCATGTTTTCTATTACCAATCTCTTTATGCAAAAAGATGGAAAGCATTTTCGCTAAGTTCTGGTGGCAGAAAGGAAAGGGAAGAAAAGGTATTCACTGGTGTCAATGGGCTCATTTATGCAGATCGAAAAGCGAAGGGGGCCTGGGTTTTCGTAATATGGCCCAATTCAATACTGCAATGTTGGCTAAGCAGGGCTGGCGTTTGTTAGAAAATCCAACTTCTTTAGTTGCTCGGGTGTTCAAGGCAAAATATTTTCCAAAAAGTAATTTTCTTAATTCGCAATTGGGAAATAGAAACTCATATGTTTGGCGAAGTACATGGGCTGCTAGGGGTATTTTAGAAAAATGGCTGATTTGGAAAGTGGGTACGGGCACAAGTATCTCTACCGGTAATGATGCGTGGGTTCCAGATCTTGTTAATTCCAGATTATTATCTTCTTATACAAGTTCAAATGATAGTAAAGTTGCTGAACTCATCAATTGTTAAACTAGAGAATGGAACAGGGAAGTGGTAGAGTATACCTTCGAAGCTGATGAGGCGGATAAGATCCTTCGCATTCCTTTAGGCAAGTATCTGCATGATGATCTACTGGCATGAAAGGGCGAACCAACCAGAGTCTTCTCGGTCAAAAGCTCCTATAAACTATTACAGAGTTATGATCCTAACGCTTATGCGATATAACCAAACTACATTGATTTTTACAAAAAAAATTGTGGTGCATTGATCTTCCTACAAAAGTAAAAAATCAACATGTGGAAAGCCTCCTGGAATTATTTACCCACAAAGGTAAATTTACTTCACAAAAAGTTAATCACTGATGCCTCATGCCCTCGTTGTGGTCTGGAAACAGAAACGCTGAATCATCTGTTCAGAGAATGCCCAATATCAGTTGAAATGTGGTCTTATTTATCTGAAGTAAAATTGGCGAAGGATAATAATGCTGATTTCAAACAGTGGCTTACCTCGTCGATTGCTCTTCTTTCTTTAGATCTGTGTAGATTTTTCTTTGGTGCTTTATGGGCCATATGGGGAGATAGGAAAGCTCGGGTTCATGAAAAAACAAGCAAAACAGGTCAGGAGATCGTAGTTTTTGTGAGAAACTACATA
Source organism: Gossypium australe (assembly GCA_005393395.2). Lineage (NCBI taxonomy): Eukaryota > Viridiplantae > Streptophyta > Magnoliopsida > Malvales > Malvaceae > Gossypium > Gossypium australe. The sequence goes on from CM016616.1 coordinate 123,663,068, forward strand.
AAAGAAATGGACGGTGTAAAACATAAAGCTATCAAAGTACCAAAAGTTGTAAGTAGATGGAAACACCCACCTTATCAGGTTGTGAAAATCAACTTCGATGGCGCATATGATGTGAAGGAACAGTTATCAGCTTCAGGTATCGTGGTCAGAGATAGCGAAGGGGAAGTTCTCGCTTCTAAGTCCAAAGTTCATAAGAATGTAGCCTCTGCTTTCGCGGCTGAGGCTTTGGCTTGTCGAGAAGCGGTCCAATTAAGGATCGACATGCAACACAGAAAAGTAATCATTGAGGGCGATTCTCTTACAGTAATCAAAAAATGCAAAAATGATTCGTTAGATAGATCTCAGATAGGTTCATACATTCATGATATTCGTCAGAAGAAGGCAGATTTCTCAGAGATAAGGTTTGATTTCATTTCCAGGTCAGGGAATACCTTAGCACATATGCTAGCAACAGAAATTTAAGACTGAAAGAGGAACTTTACCTGGTGGGGGGAGTGCCACTCTTTGCCGAAACCTTGAAGCGAAATAAAAGTGTAAGGGAGCCAGACTGATAGCAAGAGAGACCGGAAGGAGAAGATGGAATGGAGGGATGTAAAAGAATCTGAAATTTCAGTTTCAATTTCAAAAACCCCTCTTTTTCTTTTCAGGCATTAAACACGGAGTTGATGGAGAAGATGGATGCCAGACGGGCGCGACTACTGATTGGGCGCTAGGACGGTTGCAATTAATGCTTGCAGCCTTCTCGATTTTTCTATTTCTTTTCAGAAGATATTTTTTCATTTTAGGGCCCGAGCTTTACTAGTTCTGTTATATGGGCCAGATTTCAATCCGGTTTTTTTTGTGTTTGTTAAATTTTATAATATAAGCCCAATCTGTTTTAAGCTAAAAAAAAAAAAATTCAAATCAATTGATTCAATTATTTAATTTAAAATAAAATATTAAACCTTTGGTAAAATATTAATTAAAATAAAAGAAGGAAAATAAATGAAATGATATTTTAATAACTAAAGTACATTTTTTTAAAAAGATATGAGTTTGATTAATTAAATTAAATTTATTTTCAAAATTGTGATTGATAATAGTTATATTTTTTATCATTTTCTTCTTCTTTTTTAATTTGCTTTCATTTTAATCATTTTTTGTCATTAAAACCTTCTATATAATCATACTTCATTTATTTTAAATAAAATAGCTTAAATAATTCATCTCAAAGTAAAATAAGTTTAAAATGTTTAAATTTTACTTAATGTAAAATTTAATTTTATAGAACTTCAATTTTTGTAATTAAAAATAGAGAAAAGTATGTATGAATAAAAATATACATGGTTAATAAAAAAAGGATAGTTATCTTTTTATTTAATTTAAATTTCAGGAGTTTTTATCTAATTTGCATCAAACCTAGGAACCATAAAATACTTTTTTACGAAACCTTAGCAAATTTGCAGAGTTTGTGCATTTTTACTGTAATTTATAAAATAATATAAAAAAATTTAATCATGGATCATGTTAAAGACATTCACGCGAATCAGTCATGATCACGTTTTAGGACATATTTGTAATTCTGTAATGGATTAAGGGCAAATGTCGGAATTACACATATTGTGTATGGTACAGCGACTATAATTCAAGTATCTTTAATAACTTTAGGCCTTAAGGGACACCTTGAACTCAGCCAAACCTCCCTCCTCTTCACTCTGCCTATTCCAAGCCTTTCATTTTATACCAAATTCATGGCAGCCACTACCTCAGCTACAAGTAGCTGCTCCGGATTCTTCAACCTCCGATCAAATAATGATGAGCCGAGGGTGGTCCGATCCTCATCATCCACTCACAGCTCACCTGCTGGTGGGTGCGGGAAGCTAGATGGTGTTGCTATGTGGTTCATCAATGGTGTAGCGACCGCATTCTTCGCGTCGCTACAACGATGTTCTTGCATCCGTATTGCCACGGAGGAGGAAGACGAAGGCGAGGAAGCCAACGACGTTCCGTTGATCCATAGTGATGGGAATTACGTGAGGCATGAAGCTGGAACGATCAGCCGGAGGAGGAGGAAGACCCTCTCTTAAAAGTGTGGAAATATTTTGGTTTATTACATATGGTAAGTTAAATATGATGGGGGGATTTTCATGGATTCTGTAAAAGTTTTAATGGGAATTTTCACTTTTTGTTTGAATCAGTGATGAATATGACATGATCAAAATAAGAAGAAAAAGTTCACTAAAATGTCAAATTTTCAGTCTTATTATAAGCTTCCAAGCCAATCGTTTAGAATTAGATTGTTTATAGATATATAAATAATTTTACGCAAGTTGATAGAAACTGACAAAATTTTATAAATTATTCATTGAAGAGAATAATTGGAGTTTTTTCTCTTCTTTTTTCATTTTCCTTTTCTGCTCATTAATTCTTAAGTATTTGGATCCTTCCTAAGCACATGGTGCCAATTCATAGCATGTGAAAGTGTTGTGATTCACGTAAATAATTCCAGTTCCTCACTTAAACTCTATACAACCAGCCTGGACATGTTTTATTTTTTCCCCAAAAGAAATTATTATTATTTACAGAATTTTGTAAGAATTTCATTGCATGTAAATTCATCAACAAAACTAAGAGGTATGGTGTGGTGATTATTCAACTTATATCCTTTAATCATGAGGTTGGGATTACGATCCTCGTCCATGGAAATGGAGCATATTTCATCATCAATTATTTACCTTTAGTTTTGACCAAAAACAAAAATCTTATGATTAATAATATTATCTTTGTATGATACTTAAGTTATATATTTAATCTTTGTACTTTAATTTAATTAACATTATATGTATTTTTTAAATTTCAAAATTTTAGTTTATAAATTTAATTGTTACTATTTGAGTTAAGATTAAAATTTTAAAATTAAAAAAAATATATAAAACTAAAATAATTAAACTAGAGTACAAAAATTAAATATACAACTTACACATAATATAAATACCAATATTAAAATTTGAGGGATTTTTCATTAGATTATCGAAATCTTTTAAGTAAAGCTAAAATAGAAAAGAAATATTCCTATTTTTTTAATTAATACCATTTTTTTAGAGAAACAGTAAAGAAAATAAAAAGTGTGTTCCGCCATGATTATCCGAACAAAATGTGGCTAATCAGCTTAATCTACATATTTCTATACTTTTCAACAACTACCTTTATTGAAAAAAAGCAAGAACACTAATTACCGACAACATGCTAAATAGCTGGTAATTATTTTTTTATTTTAGAAAAATACAAATTAAACAGGAACTAAAGGTGGTGCTTTGAATATTAAAAACCAACTTTGATCCATGATTTTGAGTGTTGTTGATAATGTTGTTTGTTGGTTGGTTTCTTGGACAAAGTTACCCTCTTTTGCTTTTCTTTACGTTTTTCTCCTAACTCAACTTAGGTATCCCAAGTGATTTTTTTTTCCTTCTAAGAATTTATATCTTACCTACTCTCTTTATATAAATTTATACACTTATAATAAATATGAAGTAGATATCATTTTTATTAATATTATATTATATATTGTCAAAAAGATAAATGCTGAGTGCAATAATAAAATATATTATATTTTTAAAGAAATTTTTAATTTGAACATTAAAAATAACATTATTAAGAAAAATAATTACGAAATTAAAAAAAATTAAACACTATAAACAATAAACAAACACAAAAAAAAATATATATTAATTTTACTAAAAAATGTATAACATTATTAAGAAAAATAATTACGAAATTAAAAAAAATTAAACACTATAAACAATAAACAAACACAAAAAAAAAATATTAATTTTACTAAAAAATGTAAACTTATATAATAATAAACCAATTACGTACCGTCATTTTAGATAATAAAAAAAAATCCTTCCGTATAATATTTCTACACTGCAGGTTGATCAAATGATATAATTTTACTAAAAAATTAAAATAAATATTGATAATTTTATTTTCTATAAAATTAAATTATCTAATTCAAAGATGATGTCAAATATAAATATTTTTTATTGCACCACCGAAAAAATATATTCCATAAGAATGAAAGAAAAAAAAACGAAGGAAACTTAACCAAAGTTGAGAGATAGTAGGGTTTTTTCATTTTACTCTATTAATTTTCATGGTGGAGGGTCAAATCAAACGCAACAATTTTGTTCCCTAAACTTCTTTTTTAACCTTTAATAATTGTTCCCTAAACTTCTTTTTTAACCTTTAACTAGCTTTAAATTGATTATCAATCATTTTGGTTATGCGTGCAAATCTTCAGATCAATAAAACTGGTTCTTTTAGAATTATAATAATGGAAAGTTTTTTTCATACTTAAAATTCTTTTAGGTAGTAAAATAATAAAAAATAAGGTTTTCAAAAAAAAAAAAACAAATCCAACTTTATTAATGGAATTAATTATCAAATACTAACATAAAATAATTGTAATTAAATTTTATAACATATTATATAAAATGTTTCGGGGAAACTATCATTAAAGTATTATAATAAGAACCGAAGCAAATTAATTTCTCTATTATTAAATGCATTAGTTTAATATATGTATTATTAAAAAGAATTAAATATAGTTTTCATCTACCTCTTGGCACGTCGTTTTCTTTGTCTGAAGTTTGTGTTTTCCGTAGTTTTCTGCAGTTTGGGTCTGTATGGAAGAAGACATTGTTGGTCTTACCCTTCAAGATGATGAGGATGAAGCGTGGCTGGTCAAACCTAGTGTTCTGGACCCTGCGGCTAAGTTTGATTTCTGTTTGATAGGTTGATTTTAATGACTACTGTTGTCTGTTTGGCTTCATGATGTGCCTACTGTGGGGATTCCACTTTCTGGGGGCCTGTCAGATTTGATCCTCTACACCACATCATCGTCGTCTACTTCAACTTTTGTGCAATTAGTTAATATTAACTTGGGTCTCAGTTTGGGAGGGGTTGGGAACACTAGGGCACTAGAGAATAAATCCAACACTGATGACTGATCTACTGCCATGGTCAATTTTGACAAGTCTACTGAGGATCATCCTATGCTTGTGATGGGTGGGAAGAAGAGGGTAGGTTACATTCCACAGTCTCTGTTGTTTCTATAACGTCTGATTCGGCATAGGCTATTCACACTTTTGATGTAGCTGGCTCTGCAGTGTAGAGTAGCCAGCCAGTATGAATCTTGTCAGTTGGAACGTTCGTCAAGTGCAGCATATGTTGTAACACCCCAAAACAGGGTTTAAGAGTTTTACAAGTATTTTAGGAATTTTAGTCTTAGAGTGCTCGAAATTTAGTAGCATGGTAAATCATAATTATATTCGACTATGGCATCTTAGCTGTTAAATCAATTTTTGAAAATAAGTTCTAAAAGTCTTTCAATTTGGGCCTAGGGATTGATTTGTAAAAAGGGCAAAACTTAGAGTTTTTAAGAGTAATTAACCCATATTTTAAAATTTCAGCCTATTTCTTTCCCCTAATAGAATATTCACGTTAGTTTCATCCTCTCCCCTCTCTTGTTGCCGTCCCTCATTCTCCCAACACTAAACCACTCAATTTTGATTTCCAAACTATAAGCTTTTGATTTCTCTCAACACTCAAGCCTTAAACACTCATAGAATCACTTATTTAATCTTCCATCAAAGGTAATGTTTCAAATTCTTATGATTTTTTCATGATATCTAGTTCTTAAAATTGAAGTATTAGCCATTGAATCACAATTTTTTAATAAAAGGCCAAAAATTGGGACATTAATGGTGGATTTTAGGATTTATTTAGAGTAAAAATGTGGTTTTGAAGTATTTTTCAACTCGTTTTGTCAAGATTAGAAGGTTTCTAAACTTGAAATTTCATTAATGATTTCTTACGTTTTAATGAATTTTGTTAAAATCATCAAAAAGATGTTGAAAATTTTTGATACAATGAATTGGGTAGTTTTCAGTGGTTTAAAGGTTGAGGATTAGGCGCAGATGACTAATTAGATGAATGGAATCATTTTAGGTGAAAAGGTTAAGCGTAGACTGAGTTATGAGCATTCTAAGTTTGTTATGTTAAAGGTTTTGGTTACATGAGAACTTAGAATAGGCTGACAGTTTAGTTGGTTTAAATGAGTCATTAGCTACATTCTGATTGTGAATATTGTATGGTTGTTGTATGTAAAGCCTCAGATTCATTGGAGCCTTATACAAGTTAAAGGAAGAGCTAGTTTGAGCTTTCGACTTCTCGGTGAAAGCATAGGGGTGAGTGTTTGGAATCACTGCTCGTAGACACGAATCATGTGTCATTTGGGAATTTAGTAGTAGCTTAAACCCCTACTCTAAATTCTAAGCGTAAGTTTTCTTGTATCTATATTTGCTTTGTAGTTTTGTGCTTCTATGATTATGAAATTGTGCATGGTGATGAGAAGCTCAAATATGTGATATATGGATATGGTAACTGCTGTGAAAGGTGCAAATGTATACATGATATATATGTTATATGACAGTGATAGTGTATTGCAAAATATACTAACATACAGAGATAGTGCACGGATAATTGGTAAGTGTTATGTGTTTGGTTTTGGATATTTTGGCCTTGTGATTTTGAAACCATTGGATATAGTTGGCATGTCATAGGATTGTGAGTAATCACCTATATGTACAGTAATTTTGGGCGTTGAGGCCCTAGGATATGTTGGAGGGATAATGGAATGTGAGTTAAACTCCATTCAACAAGACATATAAGGGGAAATAATGAGAGTATTAGCTTTATGCTACACTGTTGGGACATATTTGACTCTATGAGTCTATGTTTGTTGTGTTGGAGATCTATGTATCCGATGTGTAAAGATAGAGCTCACTATGTGTTTCATAACTGAAGTGTCAATCTATCATATTATATGTAACTGTGTGGAACATGTTGTATGCTTAATGGAGTATATGCTATATTGCCAATTTATCGATATATGGGACTTGTGTGAAAGGTGATATATGCTTGATTGAATATGTGTTGCATGATATATGTTTGCATGAGTGTGAAAATGCTATATAAATAAACTAATAGATATTGCATGAACGGGAACTATATTATACTAGACATAAAACTGTTGTAATCGTACCTACATATGGTTGTCTTGTGGATGCATGATGATATGATTGCGATGTGGTTATTCTAATCATTCATTTAGTTGTGTGTCGGTGTAGGCAGTGGAGTTTCTGAGAGGTGATCCAAGCTAGTCTATTGGTTATTCGTAGGTGTTCTTTATTTATTTATGTTTCGAGAAAAAAGGCAACTTGGTAGACTTGTTTATAGACATGTTATTTTCTAAACATTTTGCTGGTTATTGCTTTTGTTTATAAGTTTTAAGAGTTATGATTATGCTTAGGTTTATAAACATTGATTATGGCATGGTGTTTCTAGCTCAGACACATTTTTTACGTTTTGAACTGTTGAATTTAGCCGTTGGATAATTATTTATCTAAGTATTTGATGCATGAATGTTTAGAAACTAAATTGGAATGGACTATTTGCTTATGTCTGTTGCATTTTCGAGGTCTAGAACAGGGGTATTGATAGTCGAGCTTAAAAATCGATACCTCTATGTTTTGAAATGTGCAGGAAGTCAGATTAGAGATTTGGTATCGATACCTTTGCTCGAGTATCGATACTTGGGGTCAAAATATCGATATCTCATGATAGGTACCGATAATTTTTGAGACTTTGAGATTTTAGTCGAGAAACATAATGCAAGTTTGGTATCGTTTTTCCAAGTGGCATCGATACCACCTAGGGAAAATATCGGTACCCCAATGTTTATATTGATACCTACGGACAAGTTTTGGAAATTTTGTTAAATAGACTTTATGCATGTTTAAGTATTATTATATGACTATCTGATGAATGGTTAGCATGTAACTTTGATAATTAACAAATACTATTGACTTAAAACCTATACAAATGATAATGTGAAAGACGTTTCTTTTAGAATGAACTTTCACTCGTTGTATATGACATGAGACGGTAGTGTGGCATTTCCTATTTGGGCTTGGCGACTAGGCCGGGTACAGGGTGTTACATACGCTGCGAAAATATAATCCCCAAGTAGTATTTTTAATTGAAACAAAACTTGATGCCAGAATAGTAGAGTTGGTTTGTCAATGCTTTGTGTTTCTTTATGGTTTTGATGTTTTGGCAGTGGGTTCTCGGGGTGGGCTTTCGTTAGGGTGGAAACAAGGCTGTCATCTTCATCTTTGGAGTTTTTCAAGCTACCATATTGATATGGTTGTTACGAACAACTTGGGTGGGACAAGTTGGTGGTTTATTATTTTCTATAGGGCTCTGAATGAGTAGGACAAAGGGGATTCATTGGATTTTCTTCACCATCTAGGGTGTGATCATGGCATGTCATGGTTGGTAGTGGGTGACTTTAATAAGATTTCTTTCTCTTTTGAAAAAAGAGGGGGTCGTGTTCGACAGGAGCATCAGATGGAAGACTTCAGGTTAATGTTTGCGGATTGTGATTTGCATGATTTAGGTTTCTTTAGGCAATGGTTCACTTGGGAGAGAGGCCGATTATTAGGTACTAATATCAGGGAGCGTTTAGATCAATGTGTTGCTAATGCTCCATGGAGGGACCGTTTTCCCTATTATTAGGTTCTCCATTCCCCCCATTCGGTTTTCGGTCACTGCCCACTTGTTGTCACTCTCTGCAATCCATTGTTTGGGAATTCCAATAGATCCTCTGCCAGTTTGTTTCATTTTGAATCCTAGTGGGTTTCTAAGCACATATGTGAAGATGAAATTAGGAATGTTTGGACAACATGTAATGGGCTGATCCCTTCTCGGCTTTAGGCTTTAGACATTATTTTATCTATATGGAGTAAATTGTTAACTAGGCGATGAAATAGTTTTGTTTGGGGTACAACAGATCGATTAGTGCAATTAAATCAGAAAGCACTTTCAGATTATCTTTCGGCGGAGATTATTGATCTTAATTTAACTTTTAACTTGAAGGTTGATAAGGAAGAGTTGTTCTGGTCCCAGAGGACTCGTTTAACTGGTTGAAACATGGTGATCGTAATACTACATTCTTCCATAAATTGCCTCATATAGAAAGCGTGTGAATATTATTACTAGTTTGGTTGATGAGATTGACATTACTTACACTGCGCTCAAAGCAATGTTTGGGGTGGTAAAATAGTATTATTTTGATATGTTCTCTTCTAGTCAAGGTGACTTATCTCATATGTTAGAGGGATCGACATTTGTATTACCCTATAAATGAATAAGGACTTGATGTCTGAGTTTACTCCTTAAGAGATTCGGTCAACCATAATCGGGATGCCTTCTCTAAAGGCTTCTGGAAAGGACGATTTTCTTGCCTTGTTTTTCAGAAGTACTAGCATATCATTGGACCTAACGTTACGGATTATTGTTTATGTCACGCCCCAATCTAGGGGTTAAAATTTTCTAGGAAGAATTGTTGTGTTAAAAATTTATTTGCTATTATTTGGACCTCTACCTTTAGTTTGGTCTGCTTAGTGCTTCTAGAACTCAAGGGTTGACAACAAGCTTAAAGTGTAGTTGATTAAGAGACTGTTAATGCTTCAAGAGGTCATGAGTTTGATTCCCATTGGTGTTGCATATTTAGTAATACATTTCTTTTCCTCCTGTTCAACTTGTACACGTCCTAAAATTAAGCAATTGGAAATAAGTTTGTATGTAAATGAGCTATTAGCCTAATGGTTAAGTGTTAGTGAAATCATCTCTATGACTGGAGTTCGATTCCCCTTGCTTGCAAATTTTTTTTTAAAGCTTGTGCCGTCCACCCCTAGCAAATTGTCAAATTTCAATTTGACTCAAACACTGGAAATTCTGATTAACTTAAATATTCAAAGACTTTATTTGAATTATAAAAAGACTATTATTTTTTTAAAGATTAAACTAATTTTAATATTGAGTTTTTTTTTCATTTTTTTCCTCTTCTTTTCCCCTATTGTCGTCCCCTCCCCTTCTATTTTCTCTCAATTTTTCTTTCTTTTCTCCTTTTTTCTTTCCTTATTTTCTTTTCACCCTTGTGTCGCCCCTTTGTGTTCTCTTCTTATTCTTTTCTTCTTGCTGAATTACTGATTACTTTGGCCAAATTCATTTGTACTGCTCGGATTTTTAATTGGTTCATTAAATCTATCGTTCCGGTGGAGTAAGTAGTTTTTCTTTTGACTAAATCTTATATCGTTTCCTTTTTCCTTTACTTTCTACTTTGACCGAATGTTACTGGTGCCATAGTCGAATATTTTATACTTATTTTTTTGTGTTATTTTGATTAGAGGACATAATCCGAACGTCACGGATCAACAGTCACATCGGAACTCATTTGTGTCTTCGTTGTATATCAAAATAGAGTAAGTGATCAGAAATTGAATTTGATTTGACACTGTTAATCCTTGTTCTGACCGAACCTTATAGGGGTGTCTAAAGGCTGGTTTTAATCGAATTTCATTTATGTTGTGCACAGATTCGATCTAGAGCTGTCTAGATCTAAGTTGTAGAAGTTGTGGTTACGTTAGTGCATCAGATTCGCGTAAATTAGGTGTGGGTTTTACCTTTGTGTGTATTAGTGTTTAAAAAATGGTATATTTCATGCATGTGATTAATTATGCATGCTAAATTTGGACATGCCCAAACGGCCTCGTGACAATTAAGAGGTATACCAAGATTGGTAAGTAATAAGAGGTAATGGCCGAATGTTAGGGCCTAAAATTGTAACTGATTGTGTGATATTTGAGTTGTATAATCTGTAGTATTAAAGCATGTTACTGATTGACACTGTTTATTGTTTGCTTGTAAAAGCATGCCATTGATTAAGATTGTTAATATTGAAAGCATAAAAGTATGCCACCATTATCAATAAATTTAATACATGTAAGCATGTCACTGAATTGAGATTGATATCGAAAAGTGTGATTTGCTTCATTGAAAGTATCATATTGCATTGCATGGGGCTTGGGTATTGATAGGGTGACGGAGGAGTTTCGTGGAGTACCAACGGTTAATCCGTAACACTGTTTAGTCAGTATATTGCACCCCGAAGTATTATGAAGTATTGGTAACTTATCGCATCTTATTGGCAGCTTGTTTGAATGTTGCTGCCAGTTTTAACTGCATACTGTTACTAGTGGTTTAATCACACTGAGCTTCAGCTCTTATTATTTTGGTATTCGGATGATGAGTTTTGAGGAACTCGTGGTATGTAGCGGATGGATAGGAAGAACCATTGCACTGTATCATTGAGCATGTCATATACATATGTTGACATGCCATGATAAATTGTATAAACTGTATGTTAATAGTATGCCTCATTGACTGATTGTATACTTATTTTTGCTTAGACTCACACTGAGCTTTTTAAGTTCGCACCCTAATTTACTCTTTACAAATAACCCTTAAGACTAGGGTCGGACTTAATATTTAGAGGTCTCATATAAGATTTTCACATAATACAGTATTTTAGATTTTACTTTTTGGTTTATTTTGGGGGATTGTAATTTTTATTAAGTATGAACTGTGGTATAGGTGATTTTTATTTGGGATTTTTGCATGCATGAGATATTTGAATGGAAACTAAACAAAGTAAATAACTAGCCTAACACGACTTCAAATATGGATTTTATACAAAATCGAATGCAATATTTTTTCTATTTTGTAACAGTAAAGTAAGGTTTTTAAAAGGTTGTAGACAAAGTCAACTGAGTTTTTTTTTTCAAACAACATGATTTTCTAATAAATTGGACTTAAAATATAAATGACTTAACGAATTGGTGTTTTCAACAAATCTAATGCAACAGTACTAAGTTTTTTGAAAAATTATTGAAGATAGCAATTTTCAAACCGAACGTTTTTACTTGGCTATTTCGGTGGCTAATGTAACTTTCAGGATTCAAATATAACATCTAGGACGAGTTTGGGAGGTTACAGTTTATGGGTGCTTCAGAGGGAAGTCTCCCTCTCTGAGATAAAAAGTATGAATATTGTCCTCATTCTCAAAGTTGCAAATCCAGGGCACATGTCACAGTTTTGCCCGATTAGCCTTTACATCGTGATGTACAAGATTATTTCCATAGTGCTCGTGAATTGTTTTAATGTTCTTGATGTTTGTATTGATGAATTTCAGAGAGTTTTTTGTCCCTAGAAATTTTATCACTGATAATATCCTAATTGCTTATGAGGTTCTCCACTCTTTTAAGCGGAGGCGGTTAGGGAGAACAAGTTCTTTCGCGCTCAAATTGGATATGAGCAAGACTTACGATTAGGTTGAATGGCATTTTTTGGAGGTTGTTACACTTTGGATGAGATTTTGCTCTAACTGGCTTTCCCTGGTCATGCTGTGTGTCCATACACTGTCCTATTCTGTTGTTCTCAATGGGTTTGTGGGTGATACTTTCCTTCCTTCTAGAGGTTTCCGCCAGGGCAACCCCTTGAGTCCTTATCTTTTTCTTTTGTGTGGGGAAAGACTTTCTTTTTTGTTTCGTTTGGCACAACGTGATAGGGTGTTCCGTAAAGTTCGTCTTGGCCGGTGTGGTCCGCGCCTCACCCACCATGGTTCATGCTATCTTGGATGAGTATGGGTGATGTTCAGGATAATAGGTTAATTTTGATAAGTCATTGATTTATTTCAGTGCTAATGTGGTTCCATTTGAGTGCTCTCGTCTTGGCTCTTTATTGGGGGTGTGTGTCACTACTAATCCTAAATATTATTGGGGCCTGCTATCTATGGTTTAGAGGCGGAAGCGAGAGGCTCTCCAACATTACAAGGATCGTTTCTGTTGGTGCGTTGATGGATGGAACTTGTGGTTTTTATCTCAATGGCATAGGGAGGTTTTTATTAAATTAGTTTTATAGAGACTCCCTACTTTTTCTATGCAATGCTTTTTGGTTCCCAACTCATTATGTCGTGACTTAAGGGCACTTATGAGTAAGTTCTGGTGGCAGAAATTGGGAGGACGTAGGGGTCTTCATTGTTGTTCTTGGGCTTGTTTGTGCGAGTTGAAATGCAATCGGGGTATGGGATTTTGTGATATGGAAAATTTTAATATTTATGTTCTTACAAAGCATTTTTGTCGTATTTTGACAAACCTGAGTTGTTTTATGAGTCGTGTTTTTAAAGTCAAATATTTCCCTACTTTGGATTATTTGCAAGTGGTTTAGGGTCTTACCCATCTTTTACTTGGCGGAACATCTAGAAGTCTTGGGGTTTGTTAGAGAAGGGCCTTGGATGGTGGGTGGGCAATGGATGATCCATTTCGATTTGGAATGATTGCTAGCTTCCAAGTAGTGGCAACTGTAGAATTGAGAACACACCCGTTAGTATGTCGGTTAGTTGGGTAAGTGATTTAATGCAACCGGATTTGGCTCAATGGAATTCACCTTGGTGCGATCCATGATTTTCGAAAATGAAGCTAGTCGGATCTTGAGTATTCCTTTTTCACGTTTGGCCAGTGATGACATGCTTGTTTGGAAGGGGGATCCTACGGGTTGCTATACAGTCCGTAGTGGTTACAAAATGCTCCTATCGTCTACACATTTGACCTATTCCCATACTACCCGCAACCCTCTTACGTGTTCTAGGGATCTGTATACAACCTTGTGGAAGGCTAGAGTCCCACCTAAAGTGCACATTACAACTTGGCGTTTCTTCCAGAATTATGTCCCTACTCTCTTTAACCTCTACAACAAGTGCATTTCTCCAACTCAATACTATCCTAAATGTTGAACCGTACTTGAGACGACTTCCATGTCATACGGGATTGCCCTTTAGCAGCTTCGGTATGGGAAAACCTGCGAATTACTTGGCCTGTGTCATACAAAGATGCCGATTTTGTTAGCTGGCTCGATTCCTATTTACAACTTATTCTGGAGACTTGATAGAGTTGATACTTACTACGATTTGGGTTCTCTAGATGAGGAGGAACCGTGGGCACTATGATGGGCTTCACCATACTTCTTTGGAGGTCATCTCATTTATTTGTTAGTATCTCCGAGATCTGTCTACCCTCAATGTGACTGTTGGGGTTTTAGTAGGTTCGCTTGCCGAGCAGTGGCACCCTACGGTTGAGCCTTTGGTAAAGGCAAACTTTGATGCTGTGTACAAGGGACGCGACTGCACATCATGCTCTGGTGTGGTTGTACGTGACTGCCATGGCTAGGTGCTGGGTGCATGCACACAACTTCATCGCCATGTCTTCTCCACTTTCGTCGCAAAAGCATTGGCTTTTTTTTGGTTTGTGGAGTTTGCTTGTGACCTCGGTCTGCAAAGAGTTGTTTTTTATGGGGATTCATTGCATGTCATTCGAAAGCTCTGCTCCAACACAGAAGACAGGTCAGAAATTTCGGCTATTATCAGGGAGGGTAAACATAGTCTGCTTACCGGTTTCATTGATCTCACTATCACACATTTTTACGGGGAACAAAATCCTATTGCTCACCTGCTTGCGTCTCTAGGATTTCGATGGGCACATGATCAATTTTGGGTAGAGGAGGTTCTGTTGGAGGTTGAATCGGCAGTTGCTGTGGATAGGTGGTGGGTCGACCCTCCCGATTAGCTCTTTACCCTTCTATGGTTTTTCGAATCAGTATCCCTGTATTTTTGACTTGCTTCGTCCTTGGTCTATCCACTGTCCTGCGCGTCTTGGTCTACCTTTGAGCATTGGAAAGTTTTGGCTTCCATGTGTTTTCTTGGTTGCTGCGGTTTTGAGGTTTTTTTCTTTCCTTTCTTTACCTTCTAGATGCTTTTGGTTGGCTTGTTGGGTTTTCTTGATTTTCTGTCTGTACTGGGATAGTGGCAGCATGTTCTGTTGTTTGCATTGTTTGTTTCCCTTTTTGCCCTTCAATAAATGGAAACTATTTTTCAAAAAACAAAAAGAATCAAATAATGTAGAATTATAATAGAGTTAATATTTATTGTTTAAAAATAATATGATTTTTTTTTTCATTTGCAGATCAACTCCAAATAAGTATTTTATTTGCTGAATGCTTTTAAAATATAACATTGTTAAATAGTAAAATGAGATTTTTTTAAATAATAAATGTTATTAACTCTGTTAAAATTTGTGTTATTTGAAATTTTTTAATAGTTTAAGTACTAAATTAATTCATTTAATAGTAGATAGATTATTTCGATCTGATTCTTATAATAGAAAGACAAAGTACATTCACCAAAAATTTTCTTTTTTCTTAATGCACGCAATTGTATTATAATAATCAAAATGAGTTAAGAAAATGAATTACAAATACAAAAATCAAACCTTGTACTTCATATCAATCGAATTGAACACGTGTAATTTTTTTAGTAGACCAACAACTTAATAAAAAAAAGTAGACTATATAAGTAGTAACCAATTATTTGCGTGTTTCTGTTTTAATCATTCATGTTTAAAATTTTTTATTTTAGTCACTAATATTGTCAAATTTTAATATTTTGATCGCTCATTGTTAAATTGCTAAGAGAAGGTTGGGTGACTTTTTTTATTGGTATAATAATAAATTTAATTCTCAAATATTTACAAATTCTATCAATTTGATCACAATTCTAAAAGAAAATAACAAAATTAACTTTCAACTTTACACATTGTATCAATTTAATCTTGATTTTTAAAAAAATTAAAAATATTTAGAAGTTCATTTTTGATAAAAAAATACATACAAAAATTATAAAATATTTATAAATAAATGCATATATTTTTTCTCATTTTCTAATATGACATTTATTTATTAAAACAATAATTTTATAAATAAAACAATTTAAGGAGGAAAAACCACGAAGAAAACTTAAGCATATTTAGCTTTTATCCTTTTTTTCAACATTAATGGCCACCACGTTCAGGTCAAGTCAAAAACCACAGCACGAGGTCGAAAAAGGTAAGAATCGATGTCTTTAGGTTGTTGCTCAGAACGAGTTTATTGCGTTGAGGTTGCGCTTGAGGGTGGGGCATGATTGGGAAAACATAGGTGAGGATGAGTGCTTGGAGACCAATAAGTGGAAGGTTATGCTATTAGCTTCGCAATTGATTCCTATTTTAATAGCACGATGATGGAGGATGTAGAAATCAAGAAGTTATGAGTAAAGGCGGATGATCTCAATGGTTGTGAGTAAAGGTAGTGCCCAACACTCAACAAATTTAGCAAGAACTGAGTAATAAGGTCAAATGTATAATAAATAAATTATTATATATAAAATAAAACTAAAAACAAGAAAAAAATATTTTACTTATTAAATTATTACTTAATAAAAAAAATTCATGTTAGAATAGAAGAAAAATGAGTATTTATTTATAATTTTGTATATTGAAAATGAATTTTTAAATATTTTATTTTTATTTTTGAATTTTTAAAAATTAAGACTAAATTGGTAGAATATGTAAAGTTGAAGGATAAATCTGTTGAATTAGGATCAAATTAATAGAACTTATAAACATTATAGGGCTAAATTTATTATTATGCCTATAAAAAACATCATGTCAATATTATGTTAGTGATTTAATGGAGGAGTGACCAAAATATTAAATTTCGATAATGTTAATAACTAAAATAAAAAAAAATTTAAATGACCAAAACAAAAATAAACTAATAATTAAGTAACAATCTATATAGTTTATCCTAAAAAATCAATTAAATAATGTAAGCCGAAGGCTTCAGAAAAATGATACTGAAGGATTCAAAGCCCTGTTCGTTTTCCTGTGTCTCTTCTCCAATCTGGAATGAATTCATTAATAAGAGAAGTTTGGCATTAACATGTTTAGTTAACGTTTGTTATAACCAAAGTATACCTATCAAAATATAATAAAAAGTTGTCAAATATTAATGAAAAAAAAAGTTCTTTGATAAGGGTTTTTTTGGATTAATGGGAAATATACCTCTATACTTTAATAAATCTTTTAATGTGTATCTATTATATTTCTGTTATTTGATAAGCTTAGGGTCGATTCCAATGCTATCTCTCCAATCTTAACTGTAACGGAGCTAGGGTCATGGAAAAGCACACATTCTGAATAGAGGAGATTTTATGGTGGACGGTAGAGATAGAAACTTTTTTCAATTTTAAGGTTTCAACCATAGATTTGGGGGATTCAAAGCTGTTTTTGGGGAAAAGAAGGTTTAAATAGGGTAGAGCAATTTTCAGCTAAAATAGAAAAAACCGGCTTAATTGACCCAATCGGTTTAGTCGTTTCAGTTTGGGAGAATTTTCCGGTTATGGGATAATGGCCAGAGGCTCGCTGACACTAGTTTTTGTGATGAAGAGAGAAAGCAAAGGAATAGGTGAATCTTTCGATCCCTTTTTCGACTTGAAGGAAGGACGGACGGTGGCTAAACAATGGCGTAAAGGCAGAGGCTAGGGATCATCGTGAGAGAAAATAAAAATTGTTATTACTTTTAATTTAATTTAATTTAATAAAATATTTTTCATCTGTTTTTTTTTTGTTAAAAATAGATATGCTAATTTTGGCATTTTTCCTAGATTCTTTGATATAATTTCTTTCAAGTCCTTAGACTTGATTGATTAACCATTTTTCTTAAAAAAAAGCCATGTGGCAACATAAAATTTATCCACGTGTCACCTCTAGTTAGAATTAACTTTGTTTTTGAAAGTAGAAGTATCGAGAAAATTTATCATTATCCATTTTTATTATTCTTTTATACTTGCCTGTGAAAAGATAAATATTTAATTTTGCTAAAGTAATTTTTTTAACTTTTTTTTCTGAATATATACATAAAACAAGATAATTGCAGTGTTTTATCGGTGGAACTTTCTACTACAATTATGTTGTATACCACTGTTTGAATTCTATACAATTAAGAACTACAAAAGTGGAAAGGATCTAAGCTGGCCCTTGGAAATTACATGGGCTTCTCGTAAGGTTGATACAATCATCCAACTGAGGCATGTGGGCTATTCTCTTACCCAAAGAAACTGGGCCGGTAGACATGTTCTTTAGGGTCCGAATACCCATCCAATCCTCCATTTTAAGGGCATTTCCGTCAATCCAAAACATTCAAATACAAATTCCCCCGTTTTCACAATGCATAAAGATCCCGCCTTAGCTCTCGCTCTGCAACTCAACGTTTAAAAAGAAAATGGAGAAGATCTGCGTAGCAGTGAGAGTAAGACCTCCAATTTGCCATGAAAATTCTTCTTCAACTTTCTGGAGAGTCGATGATAATCAAATCTCTCTTCACAAGCTCCATGGCAGCCCAATTTCCGGCGTTTCTTACGCTTTCGGTAAATTTTCATTTCCCAAATCCTTTTTACCTTTCCAATTCCAAATCTCATTCCTTGAATTTTTTTTTTGTGTTTCTAGATCATGTCTTCGATGAGAATTGCTCGAATTCAGATATTTACGAGCTTCTTACTAAGGATATTATTCATGCTGCTGTTGACGGCTTTAACGGTTTAAATTTTATCTCCTTTTTTAGCCCTAATTTTGATGATCTGGTATAAAAATTGATTAATTTGTATATGATTTACAATTTTATTTATGTTTTAGGAACTGCTTTTGCATACGGGCAAACAAGCAGCGGCAAGACCTTCACTATTAACGGTTCATCCAACGATCCCGGAATTATTCATCGAGCAGTTAACGATATATTTCAGAAAATAAATATGGTAATTTAACGAAATTTGGTTCTTTCCCGAAGCAGTTAACGATATATTTTAGAAGCTTTGGCTTTGATTTTCTTGTTGAATTGAATTCCCAGATCTCTGATCGAGAGTTTCTCATCCGAGTTTCCTACATGGAAATTTACAATGAAGAAATTAACGACCTTTTCGCTGTAGAGAATCAGAAATTGCAGATTCATGAGAATTTAGAGGTCAGCCATTGATTAAACTTTGATGCCGTATCAAATGTGTACCATAATGCTCAAAACTAACTGATTTTTTCTTGTTTGTTTTAGCGTGGGATTTTCGTTGCGGGTCTTAGGGAGGAAATTGTGAACAATGCTGAACAAGTGATGAAGCTCCTGGAGTCTGGAGAAGGTCCTTTAAACTTCTTATTTTTGCCATTGGTTTAACTGGGTAGTTGTTTATTTTTAATAATTTGTTTAAATCATTTTCCTTACAGTTAATAGGCATTTTGGTGAGACAAATATGAATGCACGAAGTAGTAGGTCTCATACAATATTCAGAGTGGTATGTTCTTTTAACATATTGTTGAACATGAATATTACTATTTTATTTTTAATATTCGTTGTATTTATTTTACATTACTAGGTGATAGAAAGCAAGGGAAAGGATACAGGCTCTTTTGGTGATTATTCAAGCAGTGATGCCATACGCGTCTCAGTTTTGGTATGTACCTTATATTACTATAGACTTTCCCCCCTTTTATCTACTTTATACCTTGTCCCATTAGTTTTATGAATGTTATTTTAATTCCTTTATTTGAAAGCAGAATCTGGTTGATTTGGCTGGTTCTGAGCGGATTGCTAAGACTGGAACTGGTGGAGTACGTTTGAAGGAAGGAAAGTATATTAACAAGAGCTTAATGGTTCTTGGTAATGTAATTAACAAACTTAGTGATGGTGCAAAACAAAGGTACTTGTTTTGCTTATCCTGTGAGAAGTAACTTATTTGTATAGAATAACTATGTTCTAATTATATGAATTATTGACATGTAAAGGGCACATATTCCTTATCGTGATAGTAAATTAACCCGCATACTCCAGCCTGCTCTAGGAGGGAATGCGAAAACTTCAATTATATGTACCGTAGCTCCTGAAGAGGTGCGCTTACTTTGACTGTATGTGGTTATTCAATGGCTTGTTTTTGGTTTTCTTGTCTTTTTGAGAAGGGGAGATGAAAATGACTCTCAACTGAGCATTCTGGTTTAATTTTATTATAGATTCATATTGAGGAGACGAAGGGAACTCTCCTTTTTGCTAGCAGAGCTAAACGAGTTACTAATTGTGCTCAAGTGAATGAGGTTGGTCATTTTTTTATATTGCACCACATTATCACAGAATATATGGATTTCCAACGCTAGCTTGTATATAAATCATAAAATCTATATTATTAATAGAACCCCTGACTGAGTTGGTGTCACGGGTTAACCGGGTACCAACTCAGTTAGGAAATAAACAAATTCTTTACCACCACACCAATAATAATTCTTGACTTTAAAAAATTAACTTTTAACATAAAATGTTCTCTCACCAAATTTGTGTTTTAAACATACTTGTACGTGATTTCCGTATGCATACACGTTTGATAGGATTTATATTATTTATTATGTTGTTACGCGACGGAGTAAGAGTTCAAGTTTTCATCTAGAATTTTTGTTTTAATTGATTTGGTATTGAGTTTGAAATGAAGCTAATCATAGTTTAACTTGTATATAGGTTTTGACGGATGCAGCCCTACTGAAAAGGCAGAAGTTAGAGATAGAGGAGCTACGCAGGAAGCTTCAGGTGAGGATCAGGTTACATAAGCTAATATTAGACTTAAAAAAGGCAATCTAAAATTGGTCACATTTTTTCAGGGATCTCATGCTGAGGTGCTGGAGCAAGAGATATTTAAGCTGAGGAATGATATGCTTAAGGTTCATTATTTGTTTATTTCAGAGTCTTCTAGCACCGATTATTAACATATACATTAACACATTTTTTATCTGCTTGTATTCCAATTTCAGTATGAATTAGAGCGTGAAAAGCTTGAAATGGAACTAGAAAAAGAAAGAAGATCACATAAAGAGCGTGATCAGTATATTAGAGACCAGCTGATGATGATCGAAAACCTAAGTAGTTTGGTTTCTGATGGTGATGGAAGCTCTAGTCAGGTATAACTTGAGCAGACTGCAAAATAAGAGTATAGAAATTCCTTTTTCTTTTCAGTGTGCTTCTAAATTCTGTTTGTGCTGCGTGGTTCCTAGGCCAGAAGATCACCTAGTTTGTGTATATTATAGCAATGTTACTTGGAAAACAATCCATCCATCTATCTTTTAGAACACTTGATTTATCATTAAAAATTGTAAGTTTTTCATTCTGCTTTCTCGGCTACCCCTTTCAGTAATACACGTAATCACAAATCTTATGCTAATGAAGTACATCTATTCCTGCATTACATGTTCCCTTTATAACTTCCACTACCATATTCTATTGACAGCAATGTGTAACTTTTAATTGGCTCAAACTTACACATGAAGTATAGGCCGTAACTGAACTGCGGTTGCAAGTATCATTTTATTTTGTCATCTCGAGATTTGGACCAACTGATATGAATTCTAAATCGGTGCAGAGCTAATCATATGATTAATTATTAATGTATTTATAATCTTTTAGTTCGTCTCTAGGAATCCATTCTCTAATATGAAGTTTGACCTCAAAATTGAAGCTGACCGATCAAAGAATTATTCATTATTTTAGGGTCAATTCTTCTTTTATGGCCGCTATTTTACAGTCAATTATGTTGTTGTTGTTGTTGTTATTTCTATGCTGAGGACAGTTTATAAGTTTGCTTTTTGGTGAGGGCAGGGATCCATGAAAGAAAGCCCAATAGAAGAATGTAATAATAGGGGAGATGATTTTAAAACACCTTGTTTTAAAGCAGCTCCCAAGGCCTTTGTCGCCAAGAGATCAAATTATTCACAGTTGCCAGACTTCAGTCCTCTTCCAGATTCTTTTAGCGATGTAGCTGATGAAGACACTTGGTTCAAAATAAACAAGGGTTACATAGCAGACCTGGATTCACTTCAAACAACACCTGCAAGAAAAGTTCAATCCTTTCCACTAGAAGATGTTACTCCTGTGAGTTGATAATTTCAAAGTCATTTTATCTTCCATCATTCAATCCGTCCCATATGTGTTTTTAGTAATGCCTTTCTCTGTCATAAATCGATATTGGTCGTAATAAGGGCTGCATAAGTTAAATTTAATAAATGGTTTCTTTTTTAGAATTATTTGAATAAGAAATACAAAAAGGAACTCCAAAATCTCAAGAGACGGCTAGAACTTGTCACTGAAGAGAAGAACGAACTCCAGGTCAGTACATTGCTACTTGTTTCACCTTAGGGACTTGACATTTTCATCACTAAATTTCTGGACAATTCATACTTCCACTGTTTCAATTGTGGCATTCACAGAGAAAGCTTGCAGAAGATATAGAAGTGAAGGATAGATCAAAGGGTGATATATCTAAACTTAAACAAGAAGCATTACTAGCTAGGGAAATGCCTCAAAGGTTGTGTGACTCTGTGACAAGTTTTAAAGATACATACGAGGAAGTTTTGTCAAAGATGCAGGTCAAAATGCATTATGTTAGTCTAATTCAACTCTTTATTTCTAATTTGTATCAAAATATTAACCTACTTGTTGCCATCCTTTCGAAACAGAGGTATACATTTGATGGGAAATCTTCAACCGCCAAACTGCTCCGTTGCATAAGTGAAATTGGGTCAATCCTTTTCTCGACTATGGAAACTAGTATCTCAAACACAACGGATCGTCACAAATTGTCATCTGGGAATGACTCTCTAATACAAGAATACAACAAAACGCTTTCTGAAAAGCTAAAAAGCACAATTACATCCTTGATTCTATCCGAAACAGCAAGCTCTGAGGATAAACAAACCAAGACTCCGTGCAGCTGCAACTTTGAGGTAGCTGCCTGGTCAAGATACCATGTATCCATTTTGGTTTTATTTTTCGTGATGATTTTAGGATATTTCGTTTCATTCTTCAGGACATTGATTTTCTGAACTCTTTTTGCTATATATATTCTCTACATTTCATGGGTTGTGTCAATATTGTGTAGTGAGCAAAAAAGGAACTCCAATAATTCCTTCAAAGTAGTGTTTGTCCTCTGCAGAATGAAAATTTCCTTTGTTGTACTCCAGGATGACCAATATTTTAGAACTACTATATATTTCATTAAATAAATTCTTAACTTTCTTGTTATATGACATAGAAAAATGTCGAAAATTGATTTTTTTAAATTATTTTATTAGTGCTTTTTTTAATGCTTATTTGATTTTTAGAAATTATAGAAACTATAAGCGAACTGTAAAGGATCTTGATGACATATGTTTCCAGATAACCTTATCAGAACCCAAAGAAGGGCAGGGAGTAGGAATACTTACTATTTGCTTAACGACATCATCAAACAACTAGACGCGAAACAGATCAAGGTTCCAATCTCCATTAGACTTGACCACTTCATTGAGAGAGCAATTC
Source organism: Gossypium australe (assembly GCA_005393395.2). NCBI lineage: Eukaryota > Viridiplantae > Streptophyta > Magnoliopsida > Malvales > Malvaceae > Gossypium > Gossypium australe. Next base: position 123,686,252 of record CM016616.1, read on the forward strand.
AAATTAAGATTAACATGCGCAGGAATATGCAAAATTAGAAGACCTAAAGTCGGAATCCAAGAATCCTTCCAACAACGTATACTAGTGTTGATACCTATAGACTAGGTTAAATTATCACGAAATAAGGGCTAAACCTTGGAAAGAGACCTCTACAGATGCGAGCACTAGCTTCGAACAATGGAATTAGATAATTGTTCTTTCAAACCATACTTTGCTTGGAGAACTCTTACCCATAAGGCATTATCCTTGGAAACTAAATTGAGCCCAATCTTCATAAGAAATGAAGTGTTTTGATCATGCAAATGTCGAAGCCCAAGACCACCACGAGACCGAGGCTAACAAATGGAATCCCATCCAATTAAAGTTAGCTTCGGCTGTCCTCTGAAGCATCCCCAAATAAATTGCCTAACCATTCACTCGATTTTTGCGCAAACTCTTTTGGGAATCATTATGGAATACATAAAATAATTAGGGATCGAGAAAAGAACAGATTGAGCCAGTGTGACTCAGCCAGCGATGGATAACTTCCTTGCTTCCCAGCTTTGTAGTTTGCGTCGCACCTTGTAACACCCCAAACCCGGCCCATGAGCCTTGACCGGATCTGGTATGTCACAGAATGAAAACGTTTTAAAAGATTTTAATTAACTGGTAAAAATCTGGAAATTTGCTGAGATTATAAAACGGTGTCTACTGAGACTCAGGTGGGATTGATTTTATAAACATGGTTGAGTTGAAACCCTTGAAAACATTTGATCATTAAATTTTTAGAAACATCCGAGTTATTGTTAACTTGGTAAATTTTGCTACCCGATGGTAACATCTTGAAAACCCGTAGAAGTACTCATTTTGAAAACCTTACTTTTAACCGATTTGTTTAACAGTTTATAAGTTCATTAGTAATATAATAGAAGTAAAGTAAAAACAACTACTTAGACATCCAAAATAACGACTAGCGGCCATATTACAAACCAAACTAAAATTTAGTGAATAATAAACTTTAACAGTGCGAAATAAAATTTCAAATCCAGGGAACAAGCATGGCCGCCTCGAGTCCTCTCTGGCTCCATCTCCGCGATCTACTCACCTGCAAAATGATATGGGAAGGGGTGAGTCACCAAGACTCAGTGTATAAATCCCCAACCCGAAAATGCACCTCATACACAAGATATTAGTAGGACATGCAAATATGCAACCCAAGCTAGCCATCCATACTCCTTTTTACTACCCCGTGTGGTCAAAACCACTGGTGGTCAAAACCACTAGTGAACGAAGTCACAAATATATCAAGTGATGGGGCCAACCCATCGTGTGGTCAAAACCACTGATGACCATAGGTCACAAATATCAACATGTGGTCAAAACCACTGGTGGTACCAAACCACTGGGACTTAGTCACAATTTATATCAACGGTGTGGTCAAAACCACTGATGACCGAAGTCACAATTAATCTGATGGGGCCAACCCATCGTGTGGTCAAAACCACTGGTGACAGTCCAAAGAAAATATCCCCCTCCTCTCATCAATCCCACCATCATCATGCTCACATAACAAGTATCATGATCCCATATATCATGCATATATATATAGCATAGCATTTAACAGCATATGATGGCATGCACAACTTACATCATAGATCACGTAATAGGGGACTTACCCGAAATCCAAGCTTATGCCCACTAGGCAAGGTTACTACACGGGAGGTTATATAGCAATATAATAGGCAGTCTATGCTAATAATGTGTGTAAGAGTTTACACACCTGTTTAATCGAAGATCTAAAGAGAAGTCCCGAATCTATCACAAAACCCGAAACGTGCCTTTACTCCTCCTAAAATCAGTTACTATAGTTAGTATTAAAAAGCCTTATTCGGCTAAACTAATAATCCCGAAGGATTAATCGCACCCAAAAACAGAATAGGGCCTAGGCCGAACCTTTATTATCACTTACCAAGGAAATTTGAAATCCCGGAAAGCCACTCCTATCCTTTGAAACTTGCAGAATTGAAACCACGAAAGGCTCCCTCAATGCACCTTGACGTTAGCACTATGCCGCTTGGAGAAACTACAAGAGAAAAGTCGATAGCCCCTAAGAGATTCGGCTATGGCTACCAATATAGATGAAGTATTCGGCTAACACCAAATGGAAGGTGAAATTCTTGAGTAGAATGGGGGTGATTGGTTCGGCCAAGTAGCACAAAAGATGAAAGGGATTTGAAGAATTTTTGGCAATGGGGGCTTAGAGAGAATTTGGCCAGAACAAATTGGGAAAAGAAAAGAAAAACAATTAGATGAATTTCGGCATTTCCCCTTGCTATACTCAAGGCCGACCATGAAAGTCCCAAAAAAAATCCTTCATTCGGCCACGCTTCCCCCCCCATTTTGTGATAACTTCCATCACCAATTAAAATAAAACATTATTTAACAATTCTTCCCATCACTTAATCCCTTCTTCCAACAATTAAAAATAAAGATTATACCCATACTTTCCAGCAGAATTTTTAGAAAAGAACAGCATCCCATCAAGCATTCTTCATGCACTTTAGTGCCCATGTGCAGGCCACAAGCTTTCCCCCTTGCCGGCCAAAAAGAAAAAAAAATAAAACCATCTATTGCTGCCCCTAGGCCTCGAACCCGAGACCTGAAGAAAACATCCCATGCCTCCAGCCACTCTGCTACTGACTCATTTCGTGACATAAACCCGTCACAATTTCTTTTAAGTTCTCCCTCGTTAGCTCCCTTTCCTCTTAACGCCAAAAGCCAAAATAAAAACGTCCTTGCGCTTCCATCAGGACTCGAACGCGAGTCCTCGTGCCGCAACCACCTATCACGCCCTACGCCACTTTACCACCTTGACTTTCATGTCCCCCAACGCTCGATAAATCCTTTTGAAGCCTCCTTTCTTAGCCCCTTCCTTTTAGACGCCAAAAAGTCCAAAATAAAACATGTCCCATGCGACCACCATGATTCGAACTCCAGACCTGCTCCAGGCGTCGCCCCCAAGCCTTTAAGTGGCGCATGGAAGCCACTTTACCAAGGCGTTTCTTATGCCATAACCTCGCCAAAAAATATTTTTAAAGCCTCCTTCACCTAGCTCTTCTTTAACGCCAAAAATAAAAACTCCCCAACACGATTCCTGCAGTTCGAACCCCTGCTTTGCTGCACCATTCAAGCTCCCCAGGTAGCGCCCCTAGCCATCTTGCCACTTGGTTCCTCATGTCAAACCCTTCCAAAAATTTCTCTTAACCCTTATCTCACCTAGCTCCCTCCCCTTAGGCACTAAAAGAAATTTTCAGCCCTAAGTCCGACCTAACCCGGGGTTATGACTAGACCCTAGAATATATCAAACAACCATAACCTATGCATTTCTTCAGGCAATCACATGAAAACAAAATAAATCGCAAACATCCCCTAATTCGAGATGTTACAGTTCTACCCCCCTTAAAAATAATTTCGTCTTCGAAATTACCTGGATCAGATGAGTTGGGGGTATTGCTGCCGCATCACATCTTCGGGTTCCCATGTGGCCTCTTCCGTACCATGGTTCCGCCATAACACCTTTACCAACGGTACCGACTTCCTCCTCAGAACTTTGACATCTCGATCCAGAATCTGTACCGGCTCCTCCTCAAAAGACAAGTCCGCGTTCACCTCAATATCCGCAATCGGCACGATGTGTGATGGATCTGACCGATAGCGCCTAAGCATTGACACATGGAAGACGTCATGAATCTGACTTAATTCTGCCGGCAATTCGAGCTGGTAAGCTACTGGTCCCACACGTTTCAACACTGTGTACGGCCCGATGAACTAGGGCTTAGCTTGCCCTTCCGGCCAAACCTCAGCACCTTCTTCCAAGGTGATACCTTCAATAAGACCTTATCACCTACTGCATACTCCACATCCCGACGCTTAAGATCAGCGTATGATTTCTGCCTGTCCGATGCCTCCTTCAGACGAGCCCGAATTACCTTAACCTTATCTTCCGTCTCTGCCACCAACTCTGGACCCAACATCTGACGCTCACCCAGTTCTGTCCAACAGGTAGGAGTACGGCATTTCCGACCATACAACGCCTCATACGGTGCCATCTGAATACTCGCTTGATAACTGTTGTTATAAGCGAATTCTGCCAAGGGTAGGTACTCCTCCCAACTACCACGGAAGTCCAAAACACAGCCCCTTAACATATCTTCCAAAACCTGGATTACTCTATCAGATTGTCCATCAGACTGCGGATGAAAGGCTGTGCTGAAATTTAACTTCGTACCCAACGCCTGATGTAAGGCCTTCCAAAATCTCGACGTGAACCGGGGATCTCTATCTGAGATAATGGACACAGGTACTCCATGCAACCGCACTATCTCAGCTATATACAGCTTGGCTAACCTTTAAAGCGAGTAGTCAACCCTTACCGGTATGAAACGGGCTGATTTAGTTACCCGATCTACTATCACCCATATTGAGTCTTTCTTACTGGGCGTAAGGGGAAGCCCACTTACAAAATCCATCGTAATCCCCTCCCACTTCCACTGTGGGATCTTTACCGGCTGTAACAGCCCTGATGGCAACTGATGCTCAGCCTTAATTTGCTGGCATGTTAGACACTTGCCCACTAACTCGGTTACTTCCCACTTAAGACCCGGCCACCAAAATTGCTCCCTTAAATCCCGATACATCTTGCTGCCTCCAGGATGCATAGCGTACGAGCTGCTATGAGCTTCTCTAAGGATCCGCTGCCTCAAATCATCATCCTTAGGCATACATACTCTCCCCTGAAAATACAACACTCCATCACTACCCAAGCTGAAACCTTCGGCCTCACCACTCTGTACTTGCAACCTCCGAGCACTCAAAACCTCGTCGGTCAACTGCCTCTCTTTAACTTCATCGATCCAAAATGGTTTTACTCGCAATTCCGCCAGAAGACTCCCATCCTCATAGAGACTTAGGTGAGCAAACATTGCTCTCAAATCTGCCACCATTTTATGACTCAAAGCATCAACGACTACATTAGCCTTGCCCGGATGGTATTCGATAGAGCAGTCGTAGTCCTTCAGCAACTCAATCCACCTCCGCTGCCTCAGATTTAAATCTTTTTGGGTCAAGAGGTACTTCAGGCTCTTGTGATCCGAGTACACCACCGACTTCTCCCCATACAGATAGTGCCTCCAAATTTTCAAGGCAAAAACCACAGCAGCTAATTCTAAATCATGTGTCGAATAATTACCCTCGTGAGGCCTCAACTGCCGTGACGCATAAGCGACCACCTTCCCTTCCTGCATCAACACACCCTAAACCAGTATGCGATGCATCACAATACACAGTGAATTCCTTTCCTGACTTAGGCTGAATCAAGACTGGTGCTTCTGTCAAAATCTTCTTTAGTTTGTCGAAACTCTCTTGCTGCTTCTCAGACCATACAAACGGAACTCCTTTTCTCAGCAACTTGGTCAACGGTGTGCGATCAAGGAGAAATTTTCCACGAATCTTCTGTAATATCCTGCCAACCCCAGAAAACTTCAGATTTCCGTAACCGACTTTGGTGGTTTCCACTCCAATACTGCCTCAATCTTACTAGGGTCCACCCTGATTCCCTCAGCTGAAACAACATGCCCTAGGAAAGTTACCTCCTTAAGCCAGAACTCACACTTGCTGAATTTGGCGTACAACTGTTTTTCCCTTAGCACTTGCAGAACCACATGAAGGTGTGCGTCATGCTCCTCTTCAGACTTCGAGTACACCAGAATGTCGTTTATAAACACTACGACGAACCGATCCAGATAGGGTTGGAAAACCCGGTTCATCAGGTCCATAAACGCGGCTGGTGCATTTGTCAAACCAAAAGGCATTACCAAAAACTCGTAGTGCCCATACCGAGTACGGAATGCTGTCTTATGGATATCCGCTTCCTTCACCTTAAGCTGGTGATACCCCGATCTAAGATCGATCTTAGAGAAAACCGATGCACCCTTGAGTTGATCAAACAAATCATCAATCCTGGGCAAAGGATACCGATTCTTTATGGTCAGCTTGTTCAGCTGTCGATAGTCTATACACATCCTCATTGTTCCATCCTTCTTTTTGACAAAAAGCACTGGAGCTCCCCAAGGCGATACACTCGGTCAGATGAACCCTCTATCCAACAATTCCTGGATTTGAGCCTTCAACTCCACTAATTCTTTCGGTGCCATCCGATACGGGGCTATAGATACTGGCGCGGTTCTGGGTAACAAATCTATTCCAAACTCAACCTCACGATCAGGAGGTAGACCCATGAGTTCTTCTGGAAACACATCAACATACTCCCTTACAGTCCGCACATCCCTCACAGCTGTATCCTTAGCTTTCAAAGCACAAACATGCGCTACATATGCTTCACAACCCTTCCTAACCATCTTTTCCGCCTTCAATGCAGAAACCAGATTAGATAGGTAATTTCTCCTCTTACCTATCATCACTACCTCATCTCCTTTCACGGTCTTTAACACCATGCGCTTAGCTGCGCAATCCAGGCTAGCTTGATACTTTACTAGCCAATCCATCCCGAGAATCAGATCGAACTCCCTAAAAGGTAGTTCCATCAAGTCAGCCAAGAATACGACCCCTTGGAGTTCTAGGGGTACGTTCCTATAGAGTTTATTTACTTCTACAGAGTGACCTAGAGGGCTTAACACAGTCATCTTCTTAGAAGTAAGCTCAAAGTCTAAGTTCAGAGTTTCCACAATGCTACTAGCAATGTATGAGTAAGTCAAGCCAACATCAATCAAGGTGCTATAGGGTACTCCAAAAATAAAAAAAACATACCGGTTATGACGTCCGGTGCGTCACCCTCCTCTTGACGCCTCGCGGCATAGACCAAACCAGGTTGCCTAGCCTCAGTACCACCGGTACCTCCACTCGATGCCCCACGACCTCTGCCAGCACCATTACCTCCCCTTCCTGCACCACGACCTCTCGGTGGCTGCTGGTTATCCCTCCTATTCAGTGGACGTTCCTAACCCTCAGACCTGAGCTTAGCTGCCTTTTTCGGACAGTCCCTAACTCGATGTGTCACGGATCCACATTCGAAGCATCCCCGATCACCATTCCAACACTCCCCCATGTGAGACTTTCCACACCGAGCACACCGTGGCGGCCATTGAGTATTAGCAGCAGCAGCAGGCCTAGCAGCTTGATCTGACCCTCTATACCTTGTCCTCTTCTGCTGATTCCCAGAAAACCTCGAACATCCGGAGCTCCTCTTGTTCCAGCTCCTATCCTGATTCCATCTAAAAGACTGTCTTACCCCTTCAGCAACCTTAGCCTTCTCTACTAGAACAGCAAACTCCCGTTCCTGTTGCGGAGCTATCATCATCCTCAGCTCATCCCTCAGCCCATCCTCGAATCTGACACAACGTTCATACTCAGTACCCACAATACCACGAGCATACCTACTTAATCGGAGAAATTCAGCCTCATACTCTGCCACCGTCTTATTACCCTGAACTAGGTTCAAGAAAGCCTTTCGTTGCGCATCCACGTAGCTAGCTCCTATATATTTCTTTTGGTAGGCTGCCTTAAAGAATTCCCATGTGAGATCCTCCGCTGTCGCTCCATCCCTTACGGTGAGCCACCACTGGTATGACTCATCCCGAAGTAGAGAGATTATACCCTTCATCTTTTCCTCAGCTGAAAAATCCAGGTCATCCATGATCCTTTCAGTTGATTCCAACCAATACTCCGCCGTACTGGGCGCCACACCTGATACACCCCGGAATATCTCCGCCCCATTCGCTCGGAGTCGCTCAGGTACAGATTTCCGAGCTCCTATACCTCCACCTGCCCTAGCCATCATCTCTAGAACTCACAGCATAGCCTGCGATACTGTCTCACCCTCCGTCTGATCCTGTTGTCCAACACCAAAAGTTGGGGGTGGTGGTGGCGGTGGTATCTCATTATTAGACCCTTGGCCCGACCTAACGGGTTCTGACACAGCCATCCTGCCTCTACTGCGTCCACGACGGCCACGTCCTCTAGCACTCATCTCTTATCGCGCGATCTGTCTAAAAAGTTTTATGAGTTAGTCATTGTTTCACTGATTATTAGCGAAGAAATTTTATGAACGAAGTTTAGAAGTTGTTCTTTCGATCAAACAAGTTTCAAGTCTCCTATCCTAATTCAAAGATACACATTCACTTATTCCATCACCTTTTTGTCCAATTCCTATCCCGGGGGTATTTTCGTCATTTGCCCTACAGGGGTATTTTGGTAATAAACTGGGGTAAATTTGTAAGGTTTCAATAATTCCGAGGTATTTCAAAAGTTGCAAAACTTTGAGGGTTCTTTTTGGAAATTCGTTCTCCAAATTGGTAGTGTTGCAAAGATTTTGAAAACCAGGGTTATTTTGGTAATTTTATAAGTTAGGGGCAATTTTGTAAATTTCCAAAATCATGGCATTTTTGATATTTTCAAATTAAGGGTTTTGGGTATGCTTGTAAAATAAGAAAAATTTGTTGAATTTGGGGGTAGCTTAGTAATTTTAGAAACCAGGGGCATTTTTGTAATTTTACCACTAGGGGTATTTTTGTAATTTCCATAAATCAAAATTTTTTCCGACCACTTTTTGTAAAAGAGTTCTCACAAGTTAAAGGGTGATTTTTAAGAGTTTTAAAACTAGGGTTTTTATAAAACTACGGCTGGTTCCCTTTCGGGTTTTAGGTATTGGGTTTAGCCTATGAACAAGTCCTCACGGTTAGGGTGAACCGAAGCTACGCACCAGGTAGGATTCCTATGAAGAGGAGGTGAGTCACTAGGACTGCTTAAGTACCAAGCTCTTCCGGATCCACCCCTAGACATGCGCACTATGGTTGCCACACCCTAACAAGGCGACTTAGTCATAGGTTTGTTTAATTAGGCAATTAAAGATCTTATGCGATTGTTGGGGTAAACTAGTCCTAGGGTTCATATACCTTTCATACTATCTACGTTCCATTTCTACCCCTTTACAGATAATAATTCACACAGAGGTTAGAAATACTTACCCGAGCGGATTGGTGCCGGAGACTCGATGCCATGATGTTCAAAACAAAACCATTTTCATAATATTTCACAGAGGCCTATCAAGAAAACATTTTTGGGCCTTGGGCCCCCACAGCTGAGTTTTGAACCGGGCTCTGATACCAACGTGTAACACCCCAAACCCGACCCATGAGCCTTGACCGGATCTGGTATGTCACAGAATGAAAACGTTTTAAAAGATTTTGATTAACTGGTAAAAATCTGGAAATTTGCTGAGAATATAAAACGGTGTCTACTGAAACTCAGGTGGGATTGATTTTATAAACATGGTTGAGTTGAAACCCTTGAAAACATTTGATCATTAAATTTTTAGAAACATCGGAGTTATTGTTAACTTGGTAAATTTTGCTACCCGATGGTAACATCTTGAAAACCCGTAGAAGTACTCATTTTGAAAACCTTACTTTTAACCGATTTGTTTAACAGTTTATAAGTTCATTAGTAATATAATAGAAGTAAAGTAAAAACAACTACTTAAACATCCAAAATAACGACTAGCGACCATATTACAAACCAAACTAAAATTTACTGAATAATAAACTTTAACAGTGCGAAATAAAATTTCAAATCCAGGGAACAAGCATGGCCTCCTCGAGTCCTCTCCGGCTCCATCTCCGCGATCTATTCACCTGCAAAATGATATGGGAAGGGGTGAGTCACCAAGACTCAGTGTATAAATCCCCAACCCGAAAATGCACCTCATACACAAGATATTAGTAGGACATGCAAATATGCAACCCAAGCTAGCCATCCATACTCCTTTTTACTACCCCGTGTGGTCAAAACCACTGGTGGTCAAAACCACTGGTGACCGAAGTCACAAATATATCAAGTGATGGGGCCAACCCATCGTGTGGTCAAAACCACTGATGACCATAGGTCACAAATATCAACATATGGTCAAAACCACTGGTGGTACCAAACCACTGGGACTTAGTCACAATTTATATCAACGGTGTGGTCAAAACCACTGATGACCGAAGTCACAATTAATCTGATGGGGCCAACCCATCGTGTGGTCAAAACCACTGGTGACAGTCCAAAGAAAATATCCCCCTCCTCTCATCAATCCCACTATCATCATGCTCACATAACAAGTATCATGATCCCATATATCATGCATATATATATAGCATAGCATTTAACAGCATATGATGGCATGCACAACTTACATCATAGATCACGTAATAGGGGACTTACCCGAAAACCAAGCTTATGCCCACTAGGAAAGGTTACTACAGGGGAGGTTATATAGCAATATAATAGGCAGTCTATGCTAATAATGTGTGTAAGAGTTTACACACCTGTTTAATCGAAGATCTAAAGAGAAGTCCCGAATCTATCACAAAACTCGAAACGTGCCTTTACTCCTCCTAAAATCGGTTACTATAGTTAGTATTAAAAAGCCTTATTCGGCTAAACTAATAATCCAGAAGGATTAATCGCACCCAAAAATAGAATAGGGTCTAGGCCGAACCTTTATTATCACTTACCAAGGAAATTTGAAATCCCGGAAAGCCACTCCTATCCTTTGAAACTTGCAGAATTGAAACCACGAAAGGCTCCCTCAATGCACCTTGACGTTAGCACTATGCCGCTTGGAGAAACTACAAGAGAAAAGTCGATAGCCCCTAAGAGATTCGACTATGGCTACCAATATAGATGAAGTATTCGGCTAACACCAAATGGAAGGTGAAATTCTTAAGTAGAATGGGGGTGATTGGTTCGACCAAGTAGCACAAAAGATGAAAGGGATTTGAAGAATTTTTAGCAATGGGGGCTTAGAGAGAATTCGGCCAGAACAAATTGGGAAAAGAAAAGAAAAACAATTAGATGAATTTCAGCATTTCCCCTTGCTATACTCAAGGCCGACCATGAAAGTCCCAAAAAAAAATCCTTCATTCGGCCACGCTTCCCCCCCATTTTGTGATAACTTCCATCACCAATTAAAATAAAACATTATTTAACAATTCTTCCCATCACTTAATCCCTTCTTCCAACAATTAAAAATAAAGATTATACCCATACTTTCCAGCAGAATTTTTAGAAAAGAACAGCATCCCATCAAGCATTCTTCATGCACTTTAGTGCCCATGTGCAGGCCACAAGCTTTCCCCCTTGCCGGCCAAAAAGAAAAAAAAAATAAAACCATCCATTGCTGCCCCTAGGCCTCGAACCCGAGACCTGAAGAAAACATCCCATGCCTCCAGCCACTCTGCTATTGACTCATTTCGTGACATAAACCCGTCACAATTTCTTTTAAGCTCTCCCTCGTTAGCTCCCTTTCCTCTTAACGCCAAAAGCCAAAATAAAAACGTCCTTGCGCTTCCATCAGGACTCGAACGCGAGTCCTCATGCCGCAACCACCTATCACGCCCCACGCCACTTTACCACCTTGACTTTCATGTCCCCCAACGCTCGATAAATCCTTTTGAAGCCTCCTTTCTTAGCCCCTTCGTTTTAGACGCCAAAAAGTCCAAAATAAAACATGTCCCATGCGGCCACCATGATTCGAACTCCAGACCTGCTCCAGGCGTCGCCCCCAGGCCTTTAAGTGGCGCATGGAAGCCACTTTACCAAGGCGTTTCTTATGCCATAACCTAGCCAAAAAATATTTTTAAAGCCTCCTTCACCTAGCTCTCCTTTAACGCCAAAAATAAAAACTCCCCAACGCGATTCCTGCAGTTCGAACCCCTGCTTTGCCGCACCATTCAAGCTCCCCAGGTAGCGCCCCTAGCCATCTTGCCACTTGGTTCCTCATGTCAAACCCTTCCAAAAATATCTCTTAACCCTTATCTCACCTAGCTCCCTCCCCTTAGGCACTAAAAGAAATTTTCAGCCCTAAGTCCGACCTAACCCGGGGTTATGACTAGACCCTAGAATATATCAAACAACCATAACCTATGCATTTCTTCAGGCAATCACATGAAAACAAAATAAATCGCAAACAACCCCTAATTCGGGATGTTACACACCTTTTCCACTATAAAATTCAATGTGCTATTAGTGACCCTATCATGAAGAAAAGTCACCCCTAAATAAGTTTCTAGCTTCTGAGTTTCCTGAAATCCAAGCAACTCACTAATTTGTGAGCTTAGATCACTTTCAGTTCCTTTAGAGAAAAAATATTACTTTTATGAGTACTGATCTTATGCCTAAAATACTCATAGAACTGTTGCAAGCCATTCAACACACACGCTTGCTCCAAGTTAGCTTTACAAAAAATAACCAAATCGTCTGCAAAGAAAAGGTGAGATAAAACAAGTCCTGAACATGATAGGCGAATAGGGTGCCACCTACCAAAATTAGTTGTCGCGCGAATAGAGTACCCTAACCATTCCATTCATAAGACAAAAATATATGGTGATAAAGGAATCCCTTGTCTAATGCTTCTAGCTGACTTAAACTTTTGAGTAGGAACTCCATTCTAAAGAATTTATATAGTAGAAGAGAAGATGGCAGACATAATCACTCTTCGAAGGGAATTCGATAGACCAGCAGCCAGAAGAGAAGCATTAATAAAATCTCCTCTTACCTTATCGTAGGCTTTCTCTAAGTCAATTTTTGCAGCCATCCATTCCTTACCAATGCGCTTTCTTCTCATCTAATGAATAAATTCTTACGCTATAATTATATTATTAGAAATAGCGCGCCCAGCAATGAAGTCAGCCTGATTTTGGTTGATAAAGTTAGGAAAAACCAATTTAAAACGGTTGGTTATAACTTTCATTACCAAGTTATAAAGGACAGAGTAAAGGCTAATGGGAAGAAATTAAGCAAAAGTTTCTGGATTCTGTGTTTTTAGAATAAGGACAATCAATGTATTATTCAAATTCGGGTCAATGTCCCTTCTTGCAAAAACTCCTTGTACCCACTTGAACATAGTAGGCCCAACAATAAACCATTGATTCTAAAAGAAGAGGGCATGGAATCCATCACTCCCTGAGGCTTTTAAAAGAGCCATATCAAATAAAGCTAGCTTAATCTCTTCATTCGATACTCGTTTCCCCAAAAAGTCAACATCCGAATAGCTTAGCATAGGAAAAACGCCCAACGAGAGACTTATCATGGACTTCGATTGCTCTCCATAAAGTTTTTGAAAAAAAACCTACCGCCACAAATCTAAGAACATTCTGATTCGAGTTGCACTCACCATTATCAAGTCGCAAAGCATTAATATGATTAAATTTCCTTCTCTGAATCGTGCGACTATGGAAAAAATTTGTATTCCGGTCTCCCAGATGAATCCAATCACACCTGGACTTTTGTTTCCAAAGCAATTCATCATGACTAAGAACATTCTCCAATTCGTCTCAAACATCCATCTCGATTTGGACTAAACAATTAGAATTTGATCACTCCATAGCCTTTTAAAAGCTTGAAAGTGACTTAAATAGTTACTTTTTACAAGTTCCTATAAAACCATAAATAGACCTATTCCATTCCTCAACACATGAGGTAAATTGAGATAAAGACTCAGTCATATTACCCGAATAGCTCCATTTATCTTTGAAAAAAGATGGGAAGTTAGAATGCTTCGTCCACCCAACTAAGAAGCAAAGGGTCTACCTCTTGTAAGATTGGACTTCGACCTCATGGAAAGAAGAATAAGCCTATGGTCAGACTTAATTCGTGGAAGGTGAGAAACTAAACAACTTGGAAAAGCTGACATCCATGCATCATTAGGTAATTCCTGGTCTAGTCTCACTAATGTCTTACCTCTCTACCAAATAAAAGAAAGACCTGTAAACCCCAAGTCATGTAACTCAGCTATTTCAACAAAGCCCCCGAAGAGTGTACACCTCCTCCCAACGACACAACTACTCCTCTTATCATTAGGAGAAAGAATGGCATTAAAATCACCCATGACCAACCAGGGAAAAGACCTTTGTGGCATGGAAGCCATCAGATCATTCCAAAGAAACTTCCACTTCCTCTTGTCCGAGCTACCATACACAAATGAAATAAAAATGGAATCGGAAGGAACACTACCAAAAACCTGAAAAAGATTGAACTAAGGGTGCTTCTGAATAATCTCGATCTTGATTGATTCCTTCCAACCCACCCGAATACCCTCTGAGAAACCAATAGCTTCAACAAGGTGAGAATAATTAAAACCCAAATTAGCAATGACATTATTCACTTTCTTTCTACTTACTCTTGGCTCCAATAGACATACAATATCCGGACCATACTCCAAATTATAAACTTGACAGATAAGGAAGTTTGGAAGTAGGTTATCCCAATCGGTCAACAATAGACAATAACACACTTGAGCATAAAAAAGACAGTAAGAGCTCACATGTGTGTACAAGAGAATTATGAAAGTATTGAGTACAAAGGTTGTTTAATTGATGATTTTTTTAATATATTTTTTTGTAGGATCTTTAGAAGCTGGTATTTATCCCCCTAATTGATTTCCAACTGTTGAGGTTCTTATGGTAGTTAATAGAGCCATTGGGGATGTGAAAACCAGGGCATTTAGTACACCTGCAACAGCGAGTATCGATACCAGATAAAAATGTATCAATTTTTTTTACAATAACTGCTAAATTCAATGATCGTTGAAGTTTAAATATCGATACCATAACAAATTTACCGATACCTTATAAAAAGGTATCAATACTTAGTTGATTTGGGGAGAAATAGAATGCCAATTTGGTATTGTTTATTTGAAGGGTATCGATATTTCAAAAATATCGATACTTGGCCAAATAGATAACGATACTTTTTGGCCTGGAGTAATTCTGACTTGTTTGAAAAATAGTTTGATTAATTAAAAGACTTTTAATTTTGTTAAAATCATTTTAAGTTTATTTTAAAGTTGTTTCAAAAAATTTCTAAGAGCTCAACGTAGATATTCAAAATCTTATCTCTTAGACTTCAATTTGAATAATCATTTTGTCAATTTTGTTCAAATTTTAACTTTTATTAAAAACACTTCAATTTGTTATTGATCGTATGTTAGAGTCTTAAAAATTTATATAAAGAATGATCGAGCCTAGAAACTAACTGTGACAACGACTTAAAGCAAGTGTACTTATCGAACAGTAGTATAGCTTAGTGGCAAGACAGGAATGTCAAACCCAAAGGAACCAAAAGTACTAATCCTAACTTTTTTTGTTATTATTTAGCCTAAGAATTAAGGGAATTGTTGTTTAATTTAAAGTTAACTAACAACTAAGTTAAAGATTCAAAGACAAAGAGAATGAATTAGGGAAAATACTTGTGGGAAAAACCGATTGATTAAGACAATACCTGAGGAACAATCCACCTAGACTTCACTTGTTACTTAACTCTGAACCAGACGATTTATTCACTTGACTTGATCTGTAGGATTCCCTAAGTTATATTAATACCTCTTTCGAGGCTACTAACGTCTAACCCTAGGTTGATTAATTGAAATTTCTTTCTAATTAAAACCCCTAGAATCGCATTAACTCGATCTATGGACTCCCATATTAGGTTTGACCCTAATCTGGCAGATTTTCGTTATCCTATCTCTAGGGTCGTGATCAACTCCGCTTAATTATGCTAGATCTACTCTTAGACAGGGTCTATTCCTCCTCTGCCTAAGTACATCAATACTTGAATTAATATCCTGAAATATCAAAACAAGAATTAAGAACACATAATTAAAAACAAATCAAGTATTTATTATATAGTTCAGAAAACAATAACAAGATCCATCTTAGGTTTCATCCCCCTCAGGTATTTGAGGGGTTTAGTTCATAATTATAAAAGAATACATCTCAGAAGAAAATATAAAACAAAACATAAGAAAAACCCTAAAACCCCCTAAAGGAATTGAAGAGAAGATCCTCCGTCTTGAGTATAACTTCGGCTTCTTGAGATGAATCAACTGGCTTTCTTTGAGTAAATCCCACAATTCTGGCCTCTCTGGCTTGGCTCTTCGGCCTAACTGGACGCCCCCTGAAGGTTGACCTATAGGGTGTTTATATAGGCTTTTGGAACGTCTTTCTTTGCCTCTAAGTACCCTATTCCGAATAAAATTCCTCTTTGTCACGGCAGGGACACTCCCTTGGCACACGCCCGTGTAAGTCGTGGCCAGGCCGTGTTCGGGTCTGTTAAGGAGGCATGGCCGTGTGGTCTTGTGCCTAGGCCGTGTCGATTTCGTAATTTGGCCCATTTACTACATTTTAGGCCCGTTTCTTGTTCTTTTCATCCTTCGGTGCTCTCCTAAGTATA
Organism: Gossypium australe; assembly: GCA_005393395.2. Lineage (NCBI taxonomy): Eukaryota > Viridiplantae > Streptophyta > Magnoliopsida > Malvales > Malvaceae > Gossypium > Gossypium australe. The sequence goes on from CM016616.1 coordinate 123,702,518, forward strand.
AAACATGAAATTAACGGATTAAGAGCACCAAATTCCACAATTCAGGGAATAAATCATCCAAAAGTGTACTAAATGTAGGATTAAAATATGTATATATCACACTTAAGCATTTGCTTGTCCTCAAGCAAAATTCTCAACTCACAGTTAAAATGAACTTCCTTGATTCATAATATTCATCAATAATGTTCCATCATAATTCAAAGAAAATTCACACGTTGAGAATTTAAGTAAAAGGTCTTAAAGATTCAAACAATCAAAGTCATAGTTTTTTTAGCATAAAAACATTGGTGTTTTTTTTTACCTAAATAATCACCTTTAATTCAAAATCGACAAGAGTTGACATCCTCACTAAAGATTCACTCAAATCACTCAAAGTGTTTAAGGTTCAAAATTAAGCACTCAAAAGTCGAACATGAAAAGTTAATCCCATAAGCTTGCATGGAAATCAAATCTCTATCACTATAAAATGAAATGATACACAAATCAAAATGTCTTTAAAAAGGGTTGTAACGGGGCTTCGGTTAAAGGTGTGGATAAAGGCTGAATTAGAGGGTTAGAATCGAGACTAAATTGACAATTTACCTAACTAGAAAAATGAACTAATCCTGTTGAAAACATGAAATACTAATAACATGAGCTTTTTCTCAAGATGTGGAATTTAAACGTATAAGCTCAATTACATAGAACTAATATTGAATATACTTCTTCTTTTTTTTCGTTTTTTAAGAATAAGAAAGAACTTTAACAACTGAAATATAGAACATAGTTGGCAACTGTTCAAAATCAAATCTCGACAAAAAGGGAGTTAAGGAATTGTGATAACAAATACAAGATGGGTTTTGGAGTAATATTAGTGGGTGAGTCAATAAAAAGGGTTGTTAAGATCAAAGGGGTTCACTAAGGGTTAATTGTGAGGGTAGGCTTTTAGTGGAATAAGTGGGTTAAATCCTAAGTGCCTTTATCATCTCTGTATATCAAATCAATAATGTGGTCTCAACATGTATAGTCGAAGCAAGTTCTAGAATAACAAATCAATGTTGACATACTCATAATCAAAAAGTGAGCACAAAAGGATGTATGCTCTAAAAGGCTCAAAATCTCACACAAATTATGGGTTTTTGATATCAACCTTGTAAATTTCCAACTTCAAGGTAATAATTAGATTCAGGTAGACAACCTAACAAAATTTTAATTTTTGAAAATAGACTCATCATGCTTAATTCTCTAGTTTCCTAAAGTTTAAATCATCACTGCACAATTATCAATGACTTAATCCAAAACATATCAATAAAAATCATAAATCAAAAGAAATTCATTCTAATCATAATATGAGAAAATTACTTAAGAACAAGGCATAATTCAAGGTATAATTCAGGGATTTGAGAATAATGTAGAAAGTTAGGCACTTTCTCGAAATAAATATTCACCCCCACACTTAAGATGTACATTGCCCTCAATGTACAAAGATATATATGAAATTTAAGAGATAGGGAGAGGTGAAACTTCTTGAATTTGGATGGCTTCCTTGAGTTGGGAGTGTCGTGGTGTGGTGGATGCCGACAATCTCTGCGCTAGATGAAGAAATTGGGAAGCTCGTGAAGAATTAGCCATGAAATAATAAAAATAATTCAAACTATACTAAATATATCTTTAAAGAAAAGAAAGATAAAAAGAAAGAAAATTGAAAGTAAAATAAAATTAAAAGAAAAGATTAATAGACTGTAAAGTCCTTATCGTTAGATGGTTAGCGGGGTGAGTGTGATTTCTAAGGTCGTGGTGTGTGATTCCCAAGCAGCCTTTAGAACCTAAATCAAAGAAAACGAAATAAAATAGATTAAACTAAGTAAAAGAAAAATAAAGAGAAGGAAAATAAAGGAGAAGGGAAAATAAAAAGAAAAGTTAAATGGACTCAAAGGTCCTTTTCCTGTTAAGTTAATGAAGCGGCCGTCATGAACTTATGTAGATCGGTCTCACAGAGGGAGACTGTGCTAGGATCCCTCCGTTTCTTCGACATGGATATGGTTAGATCTAGAGTTAAGAGAATAAAGAAAAAATGAAAATGAAAATGGAGGGGGGTGTAAAGGAAGAAGAATGGTGGGGAGTAGGTAAGAAGGGGGGAGGGGTGGTTTATATAGAAATTTCAGGTCTGGTACATCCCCACACCCGTGTACCGTGGGTGTGTCGAGTCACACGGCTGTGTTATGCTTCGTTCGTTTCTCCCATGCCCATGTGTAGGTCGCCACATCCGTGTTGCTAAAGTAGTGTCAGCCACGGCCGCGTCACACGGCCGTGGTGTTTGGTTGGAGCTCGTGGCTTGAAGATATTTTTCGTCCTATTTTGTACTATCTCTGCCATGTCAGTACGTACATCCGTAGCATCCACACGGCCACGGCCACAGCCGTGTGCAAGGCCGTGTGTTATGGAAATCTGCACCTTGGTTAGTTTATAGTTAGGTACTAAAAAGGAAAAATAAAAGTAAAAATAGAAATGTAAAAATTAATGGGGTTAGTGCTCGGGTTGCCTCCCGAGAAGTGCTCATTTATAGTCTTAATCTAGACTTACCTCTCATTCGCACATTCATGGTGGTTTCAGGAGTTGAATGTCCTTCCTCATGCTATCAGTCCTATTATCAGTATGTAATTTGATTCGAGTAGTGTTTACTTTAAAAGTACCGAATGTAGGATTACTTACCTCGACTGTTCCGTATGGGAAAATATTGAGTACCCTAAAAGTGATTTCTTCGTTTGTATTAGGGTTAGGAGGAGGTATGCGAGGGTTTGCCTTATCTAACAATACCTGATCTCCGATCTTAAACTTGTCTGTCCCATGGAATGGCGTTGGTTCTGCTTTGTGTATTCCTAATTTCTCCTTGAAGTGTGTCTTCCACTCGTCTAGTTCATCGATCTGAAGTCGTCGTTTCTCATGAGTTATTTCTTTGTTGGCATGAGGTCTAGGATCTGGCTCAGTTGTGTAGTTCCGTAGTGCTTCCTGAAAAGAAAGTTTAACCGAATGGTTATTAATAGAATTTATGTTCTCACCTTGACTACTCGATGTCCTAACTGAGTCAAGAGCCTGAAGACTGATTGATTCGTCACCTACACAAAGTATGAGTTCACCTGCGCTGACATCAATTTTAGTCCTGGCAGTTGCTAAAAAGGGTCTTTCTAAAATTAAGAGGATACTATTGTCCTCATCCATGTCTAAAACGACGAAGTCTACTGGGAATACGAATTTATCAATTTTTACAAGTACATATTCAATTATACCCCTAGGAATTCTAATAGTTTTATTAGCTAATTGAATGCTCATCCTAGTTTGTTTGGGTTTCCTTAGACCTAGTTGTTTAAACACTTTATAAGGCATAACCCCTAAATCAGCTAAAGCATTATCAACAGATAAACTACCAATTAAACATGGAATTGTAAAACTCCTTGGATCTTTTAATTTTCGTGGTAGTTTGTTTTGCAACATTGCTGAGCACACTGCGTTTAATTCCACATGCGATTCCTTGTCTAACTTCCGTTTGTTTGTCAAAAGCTCTTTTAAAAATTTCCTTGAATCTGGCATCTGTGAAAGAGCTTCAGGAAACGGTAAGTTAATATGTAATTTCTTTAAAAGTTTAAGAAATTTACTGAATTGTTCGTCTGTGTTGTCCTTCTTTATTGCATCAGGATAGGGTATACGAGGTTGGTACTCTTTAATTTCCGGTTTTGGCTTCTCGTGACTTACCTCGACCTTACCTTTCTGTACCAAATTCTCTTGGCTTAATTTGGGCTCATATAACCCTACACTATTCTGAGCTGTTATGGCTTGAAGTTGCTCCTTTGGGTTAGTCTCAGTGTTGCTTGGCAAACTACCTTGTGGTCGTTCTGAGATTAGTTTAGCGAGTTGCCCTAATTGGTTCTCGATCCCTTGAATCGATGCTTGTTGATTTTTAAGTGTTGTTTCGGTGTTTTGCAAACGTGTTTCTGACACCGCTATGAATTTTGTCAGCATCTCCTCAAGGTTCGACTTCTTCTCCTGTGGGTAGGGCTGTTGTTGGAAGTTTGGAGGGGGTTGTTATCTCTGATTTCCTTGACCACCCAATGAAAAATTGGGGTGGTTCCTCCAACCTAGATTATAAGTATTACTATAAGGGTTATTATGAGATTTAAAATTGTTACCCATATAGTGAACTTGCTCGTTCTTAGCGCTCGGGTTGTAAGGTGGATAGCTTATGTTGTTCATCCCTCCTCCATTCGTATCACATTGCATAACTGGATGTACCTGCAAAGAATCACATAAACCATCAATTTTTTTATTTAAAAATTCTACCTAGTTTGATAGCATGGTCACTATGTCGAGGTTGAAAACATTGGCTGCTTTTGTTGGCTTTGTCCTTGTGACTTGCCACTGATAGTTATTTAGTGACATCTCTTCAATGAATTTGTAAGCAGCCTCAGGTCTTTTATTATTCAAGGTTCCGCCGGCAGCTGAATCAATTAATTGCCTAGTTGAATGGTTCACACCGTTGTAAAAAGTTTGGACCTGTAGCCACAAGGGTAATCCATGGTGTGGGCACCTTCTCAATGGATCTTTGTATCTCTTCCATGCATCGTAAAGTGTTTCTAAATACATCTGCACAAAAGAAGAGATATCATTCCTTAACTTGGCCGTTTTAGCCATCAGAAAATATTTTAATAAAAATTTTCAGTCATTTGTTCCCATGTAGTGATTGATCCTCGTGGAAGGGAATGCAACCACTGTTTAGCTTTATTTCTCAAAGAAAAGGGAAATAACTGAAGACGGATGGCATCATCAGAAAAGCCATTTATTTTGAAAGTGTCGCAAAATTCTAGGAACTTCGCCAAGTGATTGTTTGGATCTTCATCCTGCAAACCATCAAACTGAACAAATTGCTGTATCATCTGAATTGTGTTAGGTTTGTAACACCCCAAACCCGTCCTAGACGTTATGTCCGGATCTGACATGTCACATGAAGGTTGTTTTAAAACTGCGTGTTTGTAAAAAAAAAAACTTCGTATTCTTTTTGAAACTCCGAGCTTTGTTGTTTGTGAAATTCAGATTTGCTTTTATGGGTTTCTTGTAAAAAAAGCGTTATTATTATTACTTGTGAAAAATTTGTTTACAGCAGAGGTCAGATTCAGTAAATTGCAGAAACGTGATATTTTGAAAATAGTTATTGACGTTTTAAGAAAAACCCAGAGTTTAATTATTTATAGTTTGAATATAACTGCAATGAAGGTTTAAAGGAAAATAAATAAATAAAGTCCAATGGCCTTATTACAAAATATTAAACCCAAATTAAAATAATCTTAAAATGAAGCAAAACTGAAATTTACTAAAGTTCGTGAGAAATACTCCGATGTATGGCCACCCCAGAGTCTTCCACAGCCCCAAATCCTCTAACGCTGGGGATCACCTGCAAGGTTTAAGCAAGGGGGTGAGTTACGAGAACTCAGTGTATAATCCCCTAATCAGTCATTAACAGGGCCCGAGCCCATACAGAAGTAATCTGGGTCGAGGCCCTATTCGGTGACAATTTGGGCCTTAGCCCTATAAACATGATAATGCAAACAGAGAATGCAACCGAACCCAATCCAACCAAACACACCCCCGTACCAACCCTACACACCTGTGGGGATCAAGTCAACCCACCCAGCCCTACACACCAATATGGCAGACAAGCTGCTAATCACAGAATTTGTGGTGGAGCCACCAGAATAACAGAATATACGTGGCATGGCCACTACACAGAATGTGGCGGAGCCACCAGAATACACTTCCTCCGATCATTAAACCCAACCTATACAACATATTATAAATGCAATGCATCATACATACAAAAGTGTAAATAAAGCATGTACATGATAACCAACCATAATCAAGGGTATAACGGTCATTTACCCTCTAGGGATATCTCGGTAATTTACCCTTCCAGGGGTATTTCGGTAATTTCGCATTTAACGGCCTTTTCGAAGGCCTGCTATCGCCTCGAGCGACACATGACCCTTTTTGGGTCTCTACGAAACTATTAGGCCTAAAGTCCATTTTAGGCCCAAACAGGCCCACACACTCGTGTGGCCTATTTCGCATAGTTTCAGTCTCAGTTTTTTAGATCTCGCAATCACATCTATCATTTGATAGTTTTCCATCAATTTTGCCCATGTGGCCTATTAGCCCATTGGGCCCGTTCAACCTGTTTCGGCTCGGTCAGGCCCATTACAGCTTCAATTCCGCGAGAGCGCTCGCGACACCCTCAACGGATTACCGTCATTATTCGTGTTTCGATTTACCACTATGAGCGCTTGCACGCTCGAGTGGTCACAGTTGCCGGTTTTCTGGCTTTTCGGCTTTCGGCCGAGTCATAGAATATTGCAAGCATTCATCTAGAGGGGTGTGAGATTACACACCTGATTTGGAATACGTATCATGATACTCTCCGAAGCATCTAAGGACATAATTGGCTATCAGTTAGTCTTCTTATTCGGTAATCCCAAAATTGAAATTGATAACACAATCCACAACACTTACCAAGAACGACGGCAACTCCTTGCTAAGCTTGAATGTTCGGTTTACTCCTTCTGATTAGAAATTGAATCCCTAATGAAGAGCACGAGTTAGCGATGTTATTACAAAACAAAAAAGAAACGGCCTTTCGGCCTAAATGAACCTAAAATAGAGAACAACCATCCACTCCCCCTATTCGGCATAGACATACTTACCAAAGTGCCACAGATTCGGCAATTGCTCAACGAGGATTTCGGCTTTCACGAAGGAACAAACAAGATTCGGGGTGGAGAGGAGTATTCAGATTTGACCTAATTAAAAATAGTTAAAAGATGAATGTTTCGGTCCTTTAAGAGAGAAAAGAGAAAAAGACCATAAAAAGAAAAGAAACCATTACCTTGCAACTAGAGAAAAGCCGAATGAAAAAGGAGATTTGACAAACGGAAGAAAACCAAGTTTCCTGCTACTAGATGTTCGGCTAAGGGGAACAAAATAGAAGTAAAGGTGATTTCCCGGCTTTACGAATAGAGAAGAACCGATGCCACAAGTGGATAGATGGGTAGAAGAAGTTTCGACAACTAGAAAGGGATGGAAGAAAAAAAATTCAACTTGGAGGGGAGAGGAAAAATTCGACCTATGGAGAAGAGAGTGTAGAAGAAGAAAACAAACGGAAAGAAGAGCGAAAGAAATGGACGAAATGAGAGAATAGATGAATAGAAGAAGATTTGGCCAACAGAAAATTGCAAAGAACAAAAATTGACCCGACAATGCCTAAGAGAAGTGCACAAAACGCAAGAAAAAGCTAAAGAGAACCTAGAGGATTCGGCACTCTCATACCCAAGACCGAAATGTTACCCAAAAGCCTCTCTCTAGCCGAAATCCCTACCTAGCACACACTCCCACTCACAGCCAACTCCATCTCTCTCCCCAACCCCATGATTCTCTCCTCTTTTTCCTCCACCAAACACTCTCCACCTCCCATTCAAACCATTTGACTCATTCTTCAACCACCCTAGCAGAGTTTGAACTCAACTCTGCTTCTTCCTCTCCCAAACACAAAAATAATAGCCACCAAAATGCCACTTGTGAGATTCAAACCTCCAACCTCCTTGCACTCCCCTTGACGCCACACCACCTTGCCACATGCTCAACTTGTGCTAGCAAAACACCAACAAATTTCCTTAAGTCTTGCTTCCAACAGCCCTCTCCACTAAAAAGCCAAAAACCAAAATTTTCCCAGAGCTTGGGCTCGAACCCGAGCCTCCCTAGGACCCCTAAACTTACTCAAATAACAAGCCAAAAAGCACATCATACAATTATGCAGAGAAAAACAACCCCTAATTTTTGGGATGTTACAAGGTTTCAGTTTAAAATTATTCACAGCAATAGCAGGTCTAACAATACTTGACTCAGTTCCTGTTAAATTAGGTTTAGCATAATCATACATAGTTTGAGGAGCATGATTTTCGGCCATCTCTGGAGGTAGCGGATTATTCTCAGCCATCTTTTCGGTGGTATTGGTTTCGACTTCTTGCTCTTCTTCTATGTAATTTAAACTTTGCCTTATTTCTCTACGATTTCTGCAAACAGTACCCTCAATATCACTATCGTAAATTAGGGGTCCCGTCGGGTTCCTTCTAGTCATAAACTAGAGGTACCTGCTAAGAAATAAAAGAAGGAAAATTAGCAAAGTTAAAATAAAAATAAAAATAAAAATAAAAATAAAAATAAATTGCAAAAATAAAAAATGGCTAAAGTAATAAAAATTGAGAGTTTTTAATATTTTAGTTCCCCGGGAACGATGCCAAAAACTTGATCGTATGTCAGAGTCTTAAAAATTTATATAAAGAATGATCGAGCCTAGAAACTAACTGTGACAACAACTTGAGGCAAGTGCACCTATCGAACAGTAGTTAGCATAGTGGCAAGACCGGAATGTCGAACCCAAAGGAACCAAAAGTACTAATACTAACTTTCTTTTTATTATTTAGCCTAAGAATTAAGGGAATTGTTATTTAATCTAAAATTAACTAACAAATAAGCTAAAGATGTAAAGACAAAGAGAATGAATTGGGGAAAATACTTGTGGGAAAAACCAATTGATTAAAACAATACCCGATGAACAATCCACCTAGACTTCACTTGTTATTTAACTCTGAACCAGACGATTTATTCACTTGACTTGATCCGTAGGATTCCCTAAGTTATATTAATAGCTTTCTCGAGGCTACTAACGTCTAACCCTAGGTTGATTAATTGAAATCTCTTTCTAATTAAAACCCATAGAATCGCATTAACTCGATCTATGGACTCCCATATTAGGTTTGACCCTAATCTGGCAGATTTTCGTCATCCTATCTCTAGGGTTGCAATCAACTCCGCTTAATTATGCTAGATCTACTCTTAGACAGGGTCTATTCCTCCTCTGCCTAAGCACATCAATACTTGAATTAATATCCTAAAACATCAAAACAAGAATTAAGAACACGTAATTAAGAATAAATCAAGTATTTATCATATAGTTCAGAAAACAATAACAAGATCCGTCTTAGGTTTCATCCCCCTCAGGTATTTGAGGGGTTTAGTTCATAATTATAAAAGAATACATCTCAGAAGAAAATATAAAACAAAACATAAGAAAAACCCTAAAACCCCCCTGAAGGAATTGAAGAGAAGATCCTCCGTCTTGAGTATAACTCCGGCTTCTTGAGATGAATCAACTGGCTTTCTTCGAGTAAATCCCACAATTCTGGGCTCTCTGGCTTGACTTTTCGGCCTAACTGGACGCCCCCTGAAGGTTGGCCTCTAGGGTGTTTATATAGGCTTTTTGAACATCTTTCTTTGCCTCTAAGTACCCTATTCCAAATAAAATTCCTCTTTGTCATGGCAGGGACATGCCCTTGGCACACGCTCGTGTAAGTCGTGGCCAGGCCGTGTTCGGGTCTGTTAAGGAGGCACGACCGTCTGGTCTTGGGCCCAGGTCGTGTCGATTTCCTAATTTGGCCTATTTACTCCGTTTTAGGCCCGTTTCTTGTTCTTTTCATCCTCCGGTGCTCTCCTAAGTATAAAACATGAAATTAACGGATTAAGAGCACCAAATTCCACAATTCAGGGAATAAATCATCCAAAAGTATGCTAAATGTGGGATTAAAATATGTATATATTACGGTTTATCAGTTATATCAAAATATTTTATAAAGTAAAATTTAGTTTAACAATCTCCCACTTTTTGACATAACAAAATATTTGGTAAATTTGTTTTTGAATAATTGCTCCCCCTTAATAAAAGTCATTTTGAATTTAAGGCCAAAATTAAAATTGACATCCATTTTTACTTTAAGGAAAATGGTCACAAAATTTGCATAATTTGCATATGGTTAGCATAAAAGTAATTAATCATTTACCTTAATTTACCTTTTCTTCTCCCCCTTTTTGTTATATCAAAACACAAATAAAACTTAAGGAGAAAAACATGGTTAGTTCAAAAAGATAGGAAAATTAAGAAATTAAAAAATAGAGAACTAACATAAAAAAATCACAAAGGTATCTTAGAATACAAAAAAAAAAAAAATTAAAGTACATGACATAGGTAATAAAATGTTATGAACAATGATATGCAAAATGCAAGCCTAGAAATCTACTCTAGTCATCATTGTGAGGTGAAAAGGAAGGTGTTGAAGGAACGCGAGCTAGGAGAGATGCCATTTACATCTCCAACATCGATAACCTAGAATTAACCTCATTTCTGAGTCCTCGAACACCATTGCTCAATGAATAGATAACATTGAGGATGACACCATTGATCTTTGATGAAGGTTGAGCTGCGTGAGAGGACGAAGCCGAATGAGAAACATGTTCGAGCGAAGGAATATACTTGTGTGCCAGAATGTCTTCTGATGCAGTTGTAAACCAACTAAAAATCTAACTAAGGCAAGTGCACCTATCAATTAATAGTATAGTTACAATGAGCAAATATATCATTCCCACGAGGACTAAAAGTACTAGTAATTATTGTCTTCCTATTATTTAACTGACAAATTAGAGAGATTAATTCAAACTAACATTAACTAAATTAATTAATTAAAGAACACGACGAAGAACGAATCAGGAAATTAAATGATTAACAACCAAAAAGCTAAATAATACCCAGGAAAGAATTCACCTAGACTTCATCTGTCATTATCAATCTAAATTACACAATTTCTTCACTTAATATGTTGTTCTATAGAAATCCCCAAATTATGCTAATTTCTTTTTCGAGAGTAAGAGCAACTAACTCTAGGTTAATTAATTGAAATTTCTTTCTAATTAAAACCCCTATTATCGCATTAACTCGATCTATGGATCCCCCTATTAGATTTGACTTTAATCCGGTAGATTTATGTCATCCTATTTCTATGATTGCATGCAACTCCACTCAATTATACTAGATCTACGCTTAAACAAGGTCTATTCCTCCTCTTATTTAAGCATATAAAATATGGATTAATGGTCTAGAAATATTAAACCAAGAATTAAGCACACATAATTGAGAACATGATTCAAGTATTTATTGTGTAAAATAGAAATCAAAAGACAAAATTTATCATAGGGTTTATCTTCCCTAGGTATTTAGAAAATTAGTTCATAATCATAAATAAAAACATCTCAAAGATAGTATAACCTCAAGAAATAAAGAAACTCATAATAAACTTCAAAGAAATCAAAAGGAGATCTTCAATCTTGATGGAAATCTACTTCAGAGTCAGCTTCAATGGTGTGTTTCAAGTTGTTTTCTTTAATATTCTCTAACAACTTACTCCCCTCTTCTTATCTTTTTCATATATAGGTCTTAAAAAGCACGAAAAACCTAAAAAATGCATTATTCTGTGTGTTTGGAGTGCAGTTCGCGAAATCTACACGGTTTGGCACATGGCCGCATGTTAGCCCATGTGGCTCACACGGCTGTGTGTACAACCCGTGTGGAATGGCTCAGCTCGTGTAACTCCTGAAACTTGTTTCGATTTTCTAATTTTCACTCATTTTTCGCTCATTTTGCTCCCAAATGCTCTCCTAAGTATAGAAACATGAATTTAAAGGATTAGGAGCATAAAATTAACCATTTTACATCGAATAATCATTCAAAAATGTATTAAGAATGAGGCTAAAACATGTTACTTTTGGCATTTATCAAATACCCCCACACTTAAGCATTTGCTTGTCCACAAGTAAAATTCTCAACCTACATTCAAGTTAGCTTTCCTTAATTTTTCATTTTTATCAATAATGTTTCAAGATAATTCACAAACAATCATGCATTGGAAATTCAACCTTTTAAAGATTCAAGCAATCTAAGCCGAAATTTTTAAAGCACAAAAACGTAGGTGTCTCCCCTTATATAAATAATTACTTTAAATTCAAAATCAACAAGAATTGACATCCTCACTAAAGATCACTCAAAGCACTCAAAGTGTTTAAGGTTCAAATATTGTGTACTCAAAAGTCGAATAGGAAATGTCATTATCATAGGCTTGCTAAAAATCAAATCTCCACCACTATAAATGTAACACCCCTAACCCATAACTGTCGCCAGTCTAGGGTTAAGAGGCATTACCGGACAATCGAAAACTTTTACAGGCATTTCAAAACATAATTCGACAAATCACATCAAAGTGTCCCTTAAATAGGTCTTCGAGACCTTAAACATGCTTTAGAATAGGGCCGGGACTAAACCAAACACATACAGAAATTATTGGAAATTTAAAAGTTTTTCAAAGTTACAGAGGTCACACGCCCGTGTGGGCAGGCTGTGTGCCTCACATGGCCTCAGACACGCCCGTGTGTCTAAGCCGTGTCAAAATAGGGCATACATACTGACTTGTCCACACGGCTGTGGACACGCCCGTGTGTCTTACCTGTGGTCGCTACTGACTTGCACCACACGGCTAGACGCACGCCCGTGTGTCTTGCCTGTGGTCGAGTCTGACTTATTTTGAAATGCAACCACGAAGGACACGGTCGAGCCACACGCCCGTGTGCTCAACCGTGTGGGAAATTATAGGCCATTTCAAGGCCAAAATGCCACCCACACATTGGGTTATCCCTACAAGCAACATACCAATTCATTTCATGCCAAAATAACCAACTTTTCCAAGCATACAAAGGCATCTCAAGCATACCGTTTTAAGCAACATTTAGCTCAACTTATTCACAACCATTTCCAAGCATGATCCATTCACAAACTTACCATTAATAATATGCTAACTTTGCATCAAGTAACTTACCATTAACATGACCATTTCAATAGCCATCAACCTCACCAAACAAGGCATCATATAACAGATTACTTAATCATATTACAACCATATATCTAGCCATATCACGTGGCTATGTACTTATCTCAAACATACTCCAAATTATCTAGCTTATACAAGCTATATTTAACTATATTCACATTCAAAAGTACTAAAGTAGAGTTTGATAGTGTGGTGATGATCTCGACAATTCCCGAGCCTTTCGTTGTTTTAACGACTTATAAAACAGAGTAAACACACACAAAGTAAGCTTTCAAAAGCTTAGAAAGCCATATACAAATAAACTTAACATAAAATGCACATAGCCACATTGATACAATGACATTAATGTTTCTCATTTGCAAATTCATCACATATCCTTTGGCTCATTTGTTTAGCCATTATTACCCACATTTCATAGCTCAAAGTGTCACTTTACTCATAGCTCATTCAAGCATGTATCATATATTATCTCATCAAATCTATACACATATTCACTTTAGTAAGCTCATATAAACACTTACCTTTCATACACATACATAGTGTACTTTTCAAACGTACCTGAATCGTTTATACATTTCACATAGTCTCTCTTTTCTCGGATTTGCCCGTTGAACTGTTCGGAACTAAATAGGATAATCAAAGTACTCAGAGTAATTGTACAATGCCAACGTCCCAGATGTGGTCTTACATGTACTCAAATATTGATGCCACTATCCCAGACAGGGTCCTACACGAATCAAATACGATGCCAATGTCCCAGACATGGTCTTACACGTTAATCTCATATAGATGCCAACGTCCTAGACGTGGTCTTACACGAAATATCGAATCAATTCCAATGTCCCAGACGTGGTCTTACATGATCTCACATATCAGAAACCTATGTCATAACATATGCAATCCTATCTATTCTTAGGTTCGCACGGGGCTTCTTTGATATTGATACATTGTTAATACTTTCTCGGAATTCATATACTATCATTCGCGTATACATTCATCACAATGAGATTTCATATGAACATACATAAATCAATACAAATACATTTATTTGTATATAGACTTACCTCAGATTCGGATAAACAGAAACGAACTCGGCTACTCAATCACTTTCGACTTTCCACGATCTAAATCCGTTTTCTTCGGTTCTTGATCTATACATATTCAAATTTAACTTATTTATTCACTAATTCATTCAATTCAATCTGAAAACACATATTTAGGGCAATTTACAAATTAGCCCTCATATTTTCACATTTTGATATTTTAGTCCCTATTTCACAAAATCACAAAATACACAAAATCTCAATACACCCATGCTTAGCTGAATTCTCTATAGGTCCCTAGCAACCCATATTTTTCATTTATTTCACAATTTAGCCCCTCAAAATATTATTTTCTCAATTTAATTCAAATTACTCAAAATCATCAAAGACAAAATATGTTAAGCTAACACATATATTTCATATTTCATCACAAAACTTCACAAAGTTCATGAATTCATCCATGGCACATTTCAAATTCATCATCAATTCACAAAATTTAAGCATGGGTTTTGTAGAGCACGAAGCAACGATTACAAAAACGTAGAAATTATCAAAACCGAAACAAAACATACCTTAATCTAGCCAAAAAGTGTGCCAAATACAATGGAAGCTTAAACCCTTCTTTTTTTTTTTCTTATTTTCGGTGGTAGATGGACACAAATGATGATAAAAAATGTTTTATTTTTATGTTTTAATTAACTTATCATCATGTTTACTAATTTACCCTTTATGAATTAATAATAAAACCATATGAAAATAGTCCTTAATCGTCCATCCCTAATTACAATGGCCTAATTACATCATAAGGCCTCATATATAGGAAAACACATTAATTAAGCTATTATTCAAATAAAAGGCTACTTTTACATTTTATGCGATATAGTCCTTTTCTTTAATTAAACAGAAAAATGAACAAATTAAATCACAAAAATTTCACACATACTAATTCACATGCTGAAGACTCGGAAAATAATATTAAAATATTTTTCTAACTCGGATTTGTGGTCCCGAAACCACTATTCTGACTAGGACCTAAACTGGACTGTTACAATAAAATGAGATGACACACCAATCAAGAGGTCTTTAAAAGGTTGTAACGAGATTTAGATTAAGGATATGGAAAAGGCCAGAAAAGTTGGTTATAATTGAGATCAAGTTGATAAGTTACCAAACTAGAAAAACATTCAGTTGATGAATTAACATAATTTACATCAACAAGACTAATCAAGAATAATAATGAGCTTTTCAACAGAATATGCAACTAACGATTCAAGCTCAATAAAATATATTTTTTTCTTTTTCATTTTTTCTCTTTTTTTTTTAGAAAAAAAATTAGAATTAATAAATTCAAAAAATGAAACATAGTTAGGCAACTAACCAAATCAAATCTCGACAAAAAGGGAGTCAATAACAAGGATAATTTACAACATACATATGAGTTATGGGTTAACATTAACGAGTTAGAAAAAGATGTGTTAGGATCAAAGGGGTTTACTAGGGGTTAATTCAATAGGTAAGCTATTTATAGGGTAAATCCTAAGTGCCTCTATCATTTTAGTATATTAAATTAATAATATGGTCTCGATATGCATAATTGAAGCAAGTTCTAGAATAACAAATCAAGTTAACATACTACAACCAAAAATAAAATGAGCACGAAAAAATATATGCTCTATAGGCTTAAAAGCACACAAAAAAAATATGGTTTTGATGTCAAACTTGAAATTTCAAAATTTCAAGATAATAATTCAATTCAAAGAGACAACCTAAAATATTTGTTTCTGAAAAGCAACTTATCATGCTTGACTCTCTTTTGTCTTAAGGTATAAATCAACCAATACATAACAATCCACAAATTAATTCAAAACAACATCAATAAAAATTCCAAATAAAAAATATTCACTCTAATGGAGGGTATGAGAAAATTTCTTAAACACAACAAATAATTCATAGATTTTATTACAAATATAAAAACAACCTCCCCACACTTAAGATGTACATTGTCCTCAATGTACAAACAAATATAGGCACAGAATAAACATAATATCAAAAGAGAGGGAGAGAACTGAAACTACCTTGAATTTGGATGAAATCGCTAGAATAGTGAGAATCAGAATCGTGGTAAATCTAAATGAAGTACATGTTTTTGAGCAAACTAATAAGAAGATAAACACAAATAAATAAGAAGATAAAGAGATTACAAACTCAAATAAAAACAACCATCAAAATAATAAAAACAACAACATAGTTCAAAAGAAAAATAAAAATAAAAAAGTCTTACAAATCAAAATAAAACAACTAAAAATAAAAATAAAAGTACAATGACAAATGATATAAATAAAGAAAATAAAACGAGAACAGATCAGTGATCATTGTCGTAAAAGGCGTCGGGATCATGTGATGTATAATCAAAATGAGATATATGAAGGTGTTGGCAAATCTGATGTAAAGTCGTGTTGATGGTATCGAAACGCTCAAAGCATCACTGCTCAAAACAGTTAAACAACTCAGAGAGATCCTCGAGTGTAATAGCCGGAGTGGCAGTAGGCTGACTCGGAGGCAGAGGGGAACAAGGTGGGTCTGCATGGCGAGGAGGATCATCATCTAGCAACTCCTCGTGCTCATCTTGAGGATCGAAATGAGACAATATATATCAATGGGGACCCAATCCATGTTGTCACTCAATCATCCTCGTGTGACTTATAATCGATAATCTATAAGGGATCATTTGTCCAACCAGTGTAAAGGAGGATGTCTACTCCGGAGTATCAAGGTGGCCAAAATACATTTCTAGGTGAGTCACATAAGGGCCCAAATAGATAGGACCCTTCCTACTGTGGTTAGTATGATGGCAACAATCGAGGGCGATGAAGTATGTAAAATCGAAGGGTTGTCGTTGCGTCATACACCAAAGAAAACAAACATCAGTCAGGCTCACAACTCCAATACTCTCCCTACATCCCGTCAGTATATGTACAAAAAGAGCGTGGATGTAACAGAGGGCAAGAGGTAGGCATGTGGCTTTCGACTGGCTCGGGTTATAAAGTCTCACCGTCTCTGTTATATCAAACAAACAAAGACTCACTGAGTTATAGATATGCCGATATAGGGTGGAGAACCCTGAAGTGCTCATAAACTCATCAGTGTAGATACCAAGGGTCACTCCAAAACCCAAGACGCTCAGATAACTCATTGCACCACCCAACTGGAATGAGATAGTGCGTGGCTCATCATGTCTTGACATCGTGTACTGTAGAAAAAATGTCGAGCATGACTCTAGTGTAAGCTCTGAGTAGGTAGGCTTGACGATGGAGAAAATACTGTCCCATGGAGTTGTTTTGATTAGTGTGCACACTCTATCGACCAAATGTATCTCTTGTAGGGCCAACCAATCGATTCAACGACCTAATCTCTAGGTTCTCTATCGTAAGTGCTGATGTAGGTGCTTTTGAGGACCCTAAGGGAACTAAAGACATGGGTGTCTAGCGATTGGGGGAGGCACTCCCAGTGTCTTCCACTTTTTAGAAACGGGAACGAAGACCTTAGATTTACCACGAGTATTCATCATAATGTATCTACAACAATAGATATAAAAAAATAAATTAATAGCAGTACAAAATAGTAGAGATACAAAGCAGCAAATAGAATAAGACACATCAGCAACCAACCCATCTCATGACGAAACCAGATCAGAAAATTTTAAAATAGATAATTGTTCCTAATACAAAAACGAAAACTAATACTACTTAGAGAAAATTTTACTAATTAATCAAAATATCTAATAATAAGAACTAGACTACTACTAAATAAACAGAAAAGTCAAAGAAACAAAATAAAACTCAAACTATTACTAATATGAAAGAAAGCAACATTATAAACAGATTACATAATAATAAAGATAATAATAAAAATAATAAAAGAAAGAAAGAATATAAAATAAAAACAATTAATAATAAAAAAAAGTAAAAAGTGAGGGGGACAAACAGTGGGGAAGTTTAGATGGCGGTGGTGGTGACCAAAGGGGTAAATCACAGTAGTGGTCGTTAGAGAAGGAACGACGATGGTGGCTGGGTTTGAAAATGGAAGGAGAAAGTGGATGGGTGTGCGCAGGGTAGATCTAGGGTAGGTTGGTGTATTGTTCATAGTGGAAAGGTGACAAGCTCGGATGGTTCACGCGCGGCTAGTGGTCGGGGTTGTTCTCGACGATGGTTGCACAAGGAAGGCTAACAGAGGCGAGCATGGACGGGGGAAGGGTAAGGGAGAAGAGTGGTTGGGTCGACGAAGAAGAAAATAGGAGCAATAGGCTTTGGTGGCATGAGGAGGATAGGGAAAGAACCAGCGTTTGGAAGAGGATGGGATAGTCGGTATGGTTAGGCTTGACGACAGTTAGTGTTTGAAGAGGAGGGGCAAACTGCATGAGAAAAAGAAGTTAAAGTAAAATAAAAAATTTAGGGTTTGTTGTAAAAAAAGAGGGGCACGATTGTGTAAAGGCTCGTGTTGGGCCACATGGCTGTGGCCAGTGCCCGTGTAATCCCTTTCAGCTCGTGTGCCTCAAAATTTTTTAAACAAATTTAAGCTCTAGGACTCACATAGCCTAGGGCACTCCCGTATGTCCAGGCTATGTGCCACACAAGGCCATGTCGCCAGGCCGTGTGGGTCATTTTACCCTGTGTGATGCTTAGAAAAGAATGAAAAATACACCTAGTATCCACACACCCGTGTGTCCAGGTTGTGTGTCACACACACCCGTATGAGAGCCTGTGTGGGTCACATGATCTACCACACGCTTGTCTGCCAGGCCGTGTGTCACACACGGCCATGTCTCTAAACCATGTAACTCTCTATTACTGTGTGTCAAAAGAAAATTGGAGAAATTTGCTCTAGTATCTATATGACCTAGGACAGGCTCGTGTCTCCAGGCCATGTGGTCCTTTTTTTTTACATACTAAACACACAACAAAATTAAGGAAAATAAAAATCTGAACACTCGGGTTGCCTCCCAAGAATCACTCATTTAAAGTCCAAGCTCAACTTTCCCTTTCACGCTCACAGTTAATTCAAATCTTGGAGCCGAAGCTCCTCTCTCTCATTATTAATATCACCACAAAGATAATATTTGAGTCCATGAGTGTTTACCTTGAATGTACTGTATTCAGGATGTGTTGTAACAACTAGATTTTGGGTCTACTTGGAACAATAGTTTTGGAGCACAAATCCGACAAAGAAAAATTCATTTTTATTATATTTTTATGGTCTATAGTTTTATGGATCGATTTTGTGAAAATTTCGTTCGAAAATTTTGACGTTTGGGCACTCAATTTAGTTAAAAGGACTAAATTACAAAAAGTGCAAAACTTGAATTCTATATGTTAAAGGTGTCCAATTGCTATGAGATTTTAAATTATATGTCCTTAAATTGTAATTAGACCATTGGTTTAGTTAGTGTACAAAAATGGACATGGTTAGGTATGTTTCTAAAGTTTTTCATCAAGGGTATTTTAGTAATTTGGTTATTAAAATGAATTAATAATCAAATTAAAAGCCAATTTTTGCTCATATTCTACCCCTTGGCTGAAATTTACAAGAGGAAGACATAGCTAGGGTTTTTCAAGCTTTCAAGCTCAATTGTAAGTCCATTCTAGCCCCGTTTTTTTATGATTTTTATGTTTTTGAAATCCTTGTAACATGATCTATCTATTTCTACCACTAATTTCTGATATGATCAAGGTCTAGGGTTTTACCCATGTTGAATGTGTGTGTATTTTGATGGTTGATAGTAGAAAATGCATGTTTGTTGTTTGTTAAACGACTTTTGCTAAGTGATTTTCGATAAAAATGCCTAAAAGGACTTATTTGTAAAAGTTATAAAATATGGTTAAAAATGTGAATTAATGAAAACTGTGGGATATTATAAGCATGTATAAGGTTCGTCTAGGCATGATTATTGAAGAAATTGAGTACATTTCATTTTACGAGCCTAGGAACTAAATTGTAAAAATGTCAAACTTTAGGGGAAAAATGTAATTTTTGAGATAATGTGATTTTGGGCTGATTTGAATAGTACAATGACTAAATAATTTAAATTTTATATTACAGATCAAGAAAAAATGAGGTTCAGACCTAGAATAGAGGAGAACAAGTATTTGACGATTTATTCCTTTTTGCCATTTCTATGCCGAGGTAAGTTCGTATGTTTAATAAGCATTAAATTATATGTGTATAAATGCTTAATTGATATAATTATGGTAAATGTTATACTATTGAAATGAAATGTGAATGCTATTGAGTACGATACTACGAAAATAATCGACATAGATTCGGTACATCGAAAGTCTTGGTTGAACCTTAGGAATAGATAGGATATAAATGTCATGACATTAGGGTTACTAAGATTACGCGTAAGACCAAATCTGAGATATGGCATCAGTATGAGACTTCGTGTAAGACCATATTTGGGATATGGCATCGATACGAGACTTCGTGTAAGACCATAGCTGGGCTATTGGCATCGATACAAGTTTACATGTAAGACCATATTTGGGATATGGCATTGGTATGGTACTGTATGTACGAGATTCTCGAGTATCCTTTAGTATTCCAAATGGTGCAATGGGAAATTCAACGGGTATGTTAAAGAAGAGAAAGAGTATGTAAGTATTACGAATTGGTACAGGTATGTACGTAAAATTTATAAGCATTGACTTTATGAAATTGTGAGTTCATGATTTCTATAGTGATGTTTTTGTGAAAACCTTGTGATTATTGGTCAATACTTGTGATGTATGAAATACATGGTAAATTCGATTGACGATTATGTGTATGGCTTTCGGGCCAAATTGAGGTATGATATAGCATGTTTTATTCACACAAATTGTGATTTATCGGATATGAGAAAAAGGAAAGTTTTGCATAATTGCCTATTAAAATGGTTATGGAAGTAAGGGAAGATAAGAGTTTAGGAAATTGAAAGATGTTAAGACATATACTCGGAAACATGAGTACACATAATTAATGTGCATGTTTACTATGATGTTTGAAAGGATTTGTTGAATTGCTGTAATATGCTACAAAGGAGATATTATGGTTGTTAGGTTAATGCCAAGATATGTTAAATTATGCTTATAAGTTGGTAGAGTAAACATTATGACTGAATATGTAACAGCCCGATTTAGGGGTTAGTTAGAACAGTGATCTCAGGATCACTAATCCGAGATTAGAGAAATTTATTTTTATGTCATTTTATGAGTCAGAGCATGATGGTATATGTACATGAGAATTTTGGTACTTTAATTTTAGCGATTTCATGTTTAATCGCGAAAAAAGGACTAAATTGCATAAAGTACAAAAGTTCCATTCTATAAGCTAAAGGCACCAAATAGCCATAGATTGAAAATTGGGGGTCTTTAAAAGGCAATTAGACCCCCAATATGTGCTTGGCCGGCCATAGACTAGCATAGGAGACAAGAATTGACCAAGTTGGTCAAAGTTGGTGGTGTTTGGTGGACTAAATTGTTAGTTTAATATTAGAATAAAAAAAAAAGATGATGTCCATCTTTTTGCTCATCCTTCTCCACCAAAATAGCAAGCAAATTGGGGTTTTTGAAAGTTCAAAATTTTAGCAAGCTCTCATTCATACAAGTAAGTGTTCTAGTGATCTTTTCTTGAAAATAGTTGTACTTTAGGGACCCCTAAAGCTTAAGCTTTCAAATGAGGGGACTATTGTGCAATATGGTAAAAAGTTTAGAGTTTTTCCATGAGAGATATCTTAGTTATTTGCTGCATTTTTATGGAAGAAATTGAGTCTTAGTTATTAGATTAACAACTTTTGTGAAAGGTTTTGTCTTGAAGACACCTAATTGGACCTTGATGAAAAGGTTACAAATTTGTAGTAATAATGTGTAAGGTTGAGTTTTGATGATAGCTATAAGAGTATTAAATGTTCGCCTAGGCTTGTTGAAGGTAGAAATGTGATTAGAATTAATTTCCGAGCCTAGGGGCAAAATGGTCATTTTGCCAAAGTCTAGGGGCAAAATAGTAATTTTGCCTAAGTATGATTATTGAAATGCTTTCATTAATGTGGTGATTAAAATGAGCTAAATTGCTATTATAAAGCAAGAAGAACTGAGAATCCGCCTCGATCAGGGAAAGAACAAGGTCTAGGACTAGACCGACGAGTTGGCTCATTTTGAAATCGCGGTAAGTTTGTATGTGATTAATGCAACATTCATGTTAGCATAATTGAGAATGCTTGGTATCATATTGATGCATGATACTCTACTAAATTGAGTGATTGATGTTGAATATGATGTTGAAGTCCTAGTGGACTTTAATGAATATGAAAATGCTATGATCGAGATATGAAATAGATAAGGTCCCGTATAAGACCATGTCCGGGACATGGCCTCGGCACCAAGTTGAGATCCCGTATAAGACCATATCTGGGATATGGCTTCGGTAATGAATATGAAAATCATATAAGACCATATCTGGGATATGGCATCAATATTAAATTTGAAAATCCATATGAGACCATATTTGGGATATGACATTGGCATTTAGAAGTGACTCCATGTAAGAGCACCTCGGGGATGTGGCATTAGCTTCGTACCTACAAGAATGACGATGGATATGCATATTTGACTATCCCTAGTGATTAAGAGGATAAGTAGATGAGTATAGAAGTAGAAATGAGAATTTTATTGAAGACATGTGATTGAGTGAAAATAGGTACTCGTGAATGAGTAACGAAGAAATGATTACGAGGTGTGGCACGGTATGTGCTAAATAAGGGCAATTGTAAGTAAGTATGGCAAGGAGCCTATGACTTGTGTATGGTTAGTTAATGCCATGGATGGATTATATTATGAGCTTATTATTGCTATTTAATTGCATGCAAACTTACTAAGCTTTATGCTTACCCCATTTCATTGCCCTTTTTCCTTGTAGTATTGCCAAGATAAGTTGAGGATCGTGGACGTAGGAGTCTGGGAATCACAATATCGACATCACTTTTGTAAAACAATTTAGACTTATTTTGAGTACGGCATTTATAGGACTCGAGTATTTTGTTAAGTTGTAATTGTTAGTCAAAGTGTTGGTTATGTAAGTTATTAAAGTCATTTTGTAAATGGCCTTATAAGTTAGGCAAATACTTGGAAAAATCTATTGCTTAATGAAGATGAATTTTATAAAGTATATGCCCTTATGTACGTCTTAATTCTTTGAGCTTCTAGAGGTACCTATGGGTTATCTTTTGTATTGGAATGAGTACTTAGATGTGCCTTTGGGATAGGAGTTGTATCGTTTTGAATTGAAGTATGTATGTGTGCAATGTAGGGTGGCAAAAGGCTTGGTAGATAGCCTGCTAATTGTCCACATGGGTAGACAGACGGGTGTGTGTCTAGACCGTGTGGAAGGCACGGCTTGCACATGAGTGTATGCCTAGGCCGTGTGAAGTCTGCACCTTGCACTTGGAATTTAAATCGCCACACAGCTGAAGCACACGGACGTGTGCATAGACCATGTGGATAGGTCAGAATGTCAAGGTTTGGCACACGGGCTAGGGCCACGGGCGTGTCAAGACCGTGTGACCTTAGTCAGAGTCGACCACGAGTGGAAGACACAGGCATGTCTTAGGGGCACACGGACATGTCCCTAGACCAACACGGGCGTGTGGCCCCTATTTTGTTGAAAGGATTCTCGAGTTCATAAAAGTTCCCAGAGTAGTTCACAAACCTCTATGAGGTATGTTTAGGGCCTCTTAGGCCGAGTATGTGCAAGTGATGGGTTTAAACAAAACTTTATAACCCTATTCAAGACGTTTAAGTAAAGTTAGTTAGGTAATGCCTCAAACCCAGTTCTGGCTTGAATACGAGTAAGGGGTGTTACAAAATAAAAATTATAACTGTGAAATTCATAGCAATTTGTCTTATCTTGTGTTTAAATTGTTGAACTTGATAAAAGATTGGTAAGAGTTGCTTATTATTTTCGTACAGACTTACTAAGCTATATAAATAGCTTACCCCCTTCTTTTCCAATGTTTTATAGGGTCATTGAGCTAGCTCGGGTTGGAAACCACTGGAGATCCTATCACACTATCAAGCTATCATTTTGGGTATAAATGAATTCAAGTATTTTAAGTCTATGGCATGTATAGGGACTTGGTCATTTTGTTAAATGTGTTATTGTGATTGTAGCCAATGTGTTGGCTTGTGATTGTCAAATGCTTGTTTTGATAATTGGCCAGGTAGATTGGTTTATTTGGGCTATTTTGTCCACACAGATAGACACACGGGCATGTGTCTAGGTCGTGTGTAACACATGATCTGCCACATGTGTAACACCCCTAACCCGAATCCGTCACCGGAATAGGGTTAAAAGGCATTCTGAACATTCGAAGCATTTCACCTTCATTATACAACACATAGTTAGTCATCATTAAAACGTATCGCAACATAATCATATAGTCCCTTATCGAGGTCTACGAGACCTCAAACCCGCGTTAGAAGAGGTTCGGGACTGAACCGAGAACTTAGAAAATTTTCCAAAATTTTAAACAATTTTCAACACTGCAGAGGTCACACGCCCGTACGGTCAGGCCGTGTGCCTCACACGGCTACCAGACACGCCCATGTGTCCAGGCTGTGCCAAAACAGGGCATACATACTGACTTGTCCACATGGCCACCAGACACGCCCGTGTGCCATGGCTGTGTGAAATTAAACTAGCTACTGACTTGGTCACACGACCACCAGGCACGCCCGTGTGCCACGGCTGTGTAACCTGCCCAGGCACACTTCGAAGTGGCCCTTGAGCCACACGACAGAGACATACGCCCGTGTCCCTTGGCCGTGTATGCAAAATAGGCCATTTGCAAGGCCAAAATGCCACCCACACTTGGGTCATACCTAAAGCACATACAAGCCTATTTCGACACACAATTGGCAACCAAATACATGTCAAATGATCAACATATCATCCCATCCAATCTCATTTCTAGTAACTTATATACTAAATAACACAACTAAATCATATGTAAAACCAAGCATGATTCATCCACAATATCACTATATCACTATGGCATCTAACCATCACTAAGCTTACCATTCATAAGACTATTTCATTGCCATCAAGCCATACCAAAACATACTTCATATACCATAATCATTCATGCATATTACCAACATTTATCTAGCCACATCACATGGCTATTTACACATCTCAAACATATTTCAAAACAACTAGCCTATATATGCCATAATCAAATATACACATCTTCAAAAGTACCAAAATAGATTGCCGATAGTGTGATAGAGATGCTGACGATCCTCGGATCCGAGCTAGCTTTACTGACACTGTAAAACAGATAAACAAATCACACAGTAAGCTTTCAAAGCTTAGTAAGTTCGAAATACAATGGAATTAACTCATTGAATCAAATCAATGTACAAATTGAACCATCACATAGATAATTTACCAATGATACAAAAATTGAACTATATCCAATACTCACATAGCATTCCATTCATCTACTTTCAATTTCACCAACCACATAGGTATCATACATACCTTTGCCAACACATAGTTACTCACCAACCATGCTACTCAACCGCTCGACTTTACATTTCGATCAACCTTTGCTATTCTTTTGATTTATTCGCACACTTAGTGCCAATTCGTAGTCGAAACATAATTGTCATTGCACACTTACTGCCAATACGTTAAACCAAACTTATATCAGTATCGCACACACAGTGCCAATTCGATAAGGCAAAGCTTCTATCGTTTCGCACACACAGTGCTAATCATCTCTGTCTCGTTTCTAATTTCGCACACTTACTGCCCTCTAATTCAATTCCGCACATAACGTTTCTAATCTCATAGTTATATATATATTCATTCAATTCACATCACACAGATATAGTTTACAACTAGTATTATATCCGAACTTACCTCGGACGTCGAAATACCGAAACGGTCGATTAATCGAGCACTTTGTCTTTGCCTCGATCTCGACCCGAACCTCTCCTTTCTTGGTCTGTACAAATTCAAATTCAGCCCATTCAATCACCAAATCATTCAATTTAGTCCAAAACACACATATTTAGGGCATTTTACAAAATAGCCCTCACATTTTCACATTTCGACACTTTAGTCCCTAATTCACAAAATCATCAAATTCACATAATTTGACTTAGTATAAGCCTAGCCAAATTTTCCTTGTGTTCATACAAGCCCACACATTTCATTTATTTCACATTTAATTCCTCTAATTTCTCATTTTCATAATTTAGCCCAAATTACTCAATTTCACTAAAAATTCAAAGACAAAATATGTTCATCTTTCACATATCTTCCATATTTCATCATCAACTATCACAAAACTCAAACATTCATCAATGGCATATCTCAAAATCACCATCAAATTCTAAAATTTAAGCATGGGTTTGATAGTACACTAAGTAACGATCACAAAAACGTAGAAATTATCAAAAACCGAGCTCAAAACATACCTTGATTGGGCTATGCAAGTGCCGAATATTTCAAAGCCCTAACTCCATCTTTTCCTTTCAACTTTCGGTAATGGAAGATGAATACTCACCTAATTTCATGTTTTTGTTTTATTTATTATTACCTTATTAGACATTTTACCAACTTGCCCTTAATGAATTTTAATAATAACAACCAATGGCATGCCATTATCATCCATTAACAACTTAATGGGCTAATTGCAACATAAATCCTCCAAATTATAAAGACAACAACAATTAAGCACTTAACAATCAGCACACAACATTTTACCCTTTATGCGATTAAGTCCTTTTCGCAAATTAGACACACAATCGATAAAATCTTCAATCAGAAATTTTACACAGGCTAAATCACATACTGTAAACACAAAAAATAATATTAAAATATTTTTCTAACCTAGGATTTGTGGTCTTGAAACCACTGTTCGACTAGGGTCTAAATCGAGCTGTTACACCACGGGCATGTGTTCTGGCCATGTGTCCCCTGCACCTTAATTTTGAAAAACAGAATGTCCAGAATTAAGCACACGGGTAGAGAAACGGGCATGTGTCTTAGCCGTGTGTGCTACACGGCCTAGCACACGGGCGTGTGGCACTGCCGTGTGGCACAAGTCAGAGAGCTCTATAAATTGAACGCGACCTATAGCACGGGCGTGTCTCAAGGTCACACAAGCGTGTCCCGAACCCACACGGGCTTGTGACCCCTGTAAAATGAAAAAATTTCTTTGTAAAATTTTCTAAAGTTCTCGGTTTAGTCCCGAACCACCTCCAATACATGTTTTGGGCCTCGTAGGCTCGTATAAGGGACTTTATGATCGAATATGAATGGTTTTAATTTAGACTCAAATTTTATGACTCGAAATTGTGTGATTGCTTATGTTATAAGTCCGATAATGCCTCGAGCCTTGTTCCGGTGTTGAATACGGGTAAGGGGCGTTAAATGTGTTACCTCTATTATACCGTACAAAAATATGGTTGTTACTACAAATGGGCCTGATCAAATCGATTTTAGCTCTCCAGAAAAAATTAAGCCTTGAATTATATAAAAGCACTCGATCTCCAACTGTGAATTGTTTGGGCTGCTTTAAACAAGAGTTGTGGCATCGCTTTGTTGTTTCTTTGTACAATCTCGAGCTCTCGTAAGCATTTTCTCGCCATTCATCTAACTCATTTAGTTGCAACAATCTCTTCTCACCTACAAGTTTAGGATCGTAAATCAGAAATTTTATTGCCCAAAATGCTTTATGTTCGAGTTCTAGTGGTAAGTGACAACCCTTCCCATAAACAAGTGTGTATGGAAACATTCCTATAGGTGTTTTATACACAGTCCTATAAGCCTATAACGCATCATCTAATTTTAATGCTCAATCTTTCCTATTTGTCCCTATGGTTTTTTCTAGGATGAGTTTCAATTCTTGGTTCGACACTTCAACTTGCCCACTAGTTTGAAGGTGATAAGGGGTAGCTGTTCTATGATGTACACCGTATTTCTTAAAGATCTTATCAAATTGACTGTTACAGAAATGTGTACCCCTATCGCTAATGATTGCTCGAGGTGTTCCAAAACTAGATAACAGCTTCTTAAGAAATATAACTACCACCGTAACATCATTAGTTGGTAAAGCTTGAGCTTCAACCCATTTCGACACATAATCTACTGCTACCAGTATGTATTTATTACCATAAAAAATTTCATAGGAAAGCATGTAAGTTTGAGGAATTTAATCATGTTTGGCAATATTACCTGTCCTTTGGCATCTATCACAAGAAAAAAACATACTTGTTAGCATCTTTAAACAATATGGGCCAATGAAAACCTTATTCGAGTACTTGATGTGCTGTCCAAATCTTACTGTAATGTGTTCTTATTGGTCCCGAATAGAAATGGTCCAAAATTTTATTCACTTCTGGTACCATAACACACCTTCGAATTACTTGGTCTGCACACACACGAAAAAGAAAAGGATCCTCCCAAAAATAGTTTTTCAAATCAGCAAAGAATCGCTTTTTTTGATGATGACTCAAACCTTTTAATAAGGTGTTAGCAACCAAAAAATTCGCAATATCTGCAAACCAAGGGCTTTCAGAATCAGTTACCGCAAAGAGTCATTCTTCAGGAAACGAGTCATTTATTTCCTTTTCATTAAGCTTTTCAAGGTGGGGATTCTCGATCCTTTAGAGGTGGTCTCCTATAAGATTTTTAGCTCCTTTCTTATCTTTAATCCCCAAATCAAGTTCCTGTAACAATAAAATCCACCTTATAAGTCGAGGTTTTGTATATGGTTTAGTAAGAAGGTAACGAAGATCAAAGTGATTAGTGCACACAACAATTTTAGATAATATTAAATAAGGTCTAAATTTATCAAATGCAAAAACCACAGCTAGCAATTCTTTTTCTGTAGTGGTGTAATTCTCTTGTGCGTCTATCAAAGTCTTGCTAGCATAATAAATAGACTGAAAATGCTTGTCTCTTCACTGTCCAAGTACTGCACCTACTACGAAATCACTCGCACCATACATTAGTTCAAAGGGTAAATTCCAATCAGGTGCAACCATAATCGGGGCATTAACTAATTTTTCCTTAAGAACATCAAACACCTCTAAACATTCCTAACTGAAATTAAATGACACATCTTTTTCTAGCAAATTAGTTAAAGGCTTTGCTATTTTAGAAAAATCTTTAACAAATCGCTTATAGAACCCAACATGTCCTAAAAAACTTCTGATAGCCTTAACTAAATTAGGAGGAGATAATTTTTTGATGGTTTCAATTTTTGCTCTATCGACCTCGATCCCTTTACTAAAAATTTTATGACCCAAAACAACTCCTTCTTAAACCATGAAGTGACACTTTCCCTAATTAAGCACAAGGTTCATTTCCTCACATCTCATCAAAATTCATTTTAAATTTTTAAGGTAAATATAGAAAGAATTACTGAATACCGAGAAGTCGTACATAAATACCTCCATAATGTCTTGTACAAGTTCATCAAAGATGACTAACATGCAATGCTAAAAAGTGGCAGGAGCATTACATAATCCAAAAGGCATTCTTCAGTATGCAAACGTACCGTATGGACATGTAAATGTCACTTTTTTCTTGATCCTCGAGAGCTACCAGGATTTGAAAGTAGCCAGAAAGTCCATCTAGGAAGCAATAATACATGTGACCAGATAATCTCTCCAACATTTGATCCACAAACGGTAAAGGAAAATGATATTTCCTTATAGCATCATTCAGCTTCCTGTAGTCAATACAAACTCTCCATCCCATGACTATTCTTATTGGAATTAACTTGCTCTTTTCATTAGCCACAAAAGTCATACCTCCTTTCTTAGGAACAACCTACTCATGACTCACCCAAGTACTCATCTTCCATTAAAATCTTGTGAGTGCAAAAAGGACTAATTCCTCTAAATCAGAAAATTTTCAAGCTATAGCTCTTTTGTGTTTCTTCAACA
Source organism: Gossypium australe (assembly GCA_005393395.2). Classification (NCBI taxonomy): domain Eukaryota; kingdom Viridiplantae; phylum Streptophyta; class Magnoliopsida; order Malvales; family Malvaceae; genus Gossypium; species Gossypium australe. The sequence continues at coordinate 123,732,338 of CM016616.1, forward strand.
CTTGTAATAACTCATCTTTCTCATTCTGTTTTAAATTCGGAGCAATAATCATTGGCAATGCAGAATTGTTTCCATGGAAGGCATACTCTAAAGGATTTGGCAATTGCTTCAGTTCCAATTTGGGAGGTTCTTCAGCAAAAGGCTTCAACTTTAGTTCGTTACTTATCTCAATGACCTTAAAACCTTTCTGTCTCAGTGGAGACTCATTAGTATCTAAATTATTTTTCATCTCATTTATCACAACGTTATCTCCATCGACCTCTTATCCTTGAACAAGACACAATTTCAATGTGTCCTTATGAATAATTTCCTACAATTAATCTTGAATAGCATGATCGATAAAGTCGATAAAATAACAGGAATTATCTTGCTCTCAAAAAAATCGTATGGCATCATAAATTTGAAAAATGATCTTATCATCACCTACCCTAATAATGTGATACGGCTCGGTTTAGTTGAGTCGTTTCAATTGTTTGCCCGATCGTCGATGAGGAGATTGTTCGTTATATTGAAAAGGGGTTGATTTTGTTTAAGGTAAGCGGAAGTCTAACAAAGTGGTTTGAGTTGAAAGATAGGTTTATAATGAGAAGATAGGCTCGATTTAACAAAAAAATAAAGATAGGTGATATTCGGGAAAATTGGGTGGAAATGGAAATTGAACTTAACTTCAAGAACGATTCAACACTATATAACAGTGTCACCCCAATTCTTATATAGTTAAGGTGGAAAGGTGGTTTGATCGATGGATAGGTGAATGCCACATCGGTTAAAGTGATAAGTTCAAAAAACAAGTTCACAGATGCCACTAGTGAGCTAGATAAGTCAGACGAGACTAGTACGAAAATATAAGATGAGGAAACCTCACAAAGAACACAAAGTTCATATAAAATTTGGCAAAAGTCCTTTACAATCGAAAATGACTAAGTATTTATAGCGTAGCTTGGATAGCCGAATGGTCTAACTTAATGGCTAAGAAAACTCAGCTAGAATGATCTAGAATAAGCTAGAACAAAACATTAATTTTCTAAGTCCATATTCAGTCGAATGGAGCTTCAATGGTCAGCTTCATGAATAAGTAAAGTCACTTGAAAGAAGATGAATGCATGGGAGGCCAATGGCCATGTCTAGGTTCGGCTATGAGCTTAATGAGCTCATTTAATTTGCATCCCTTAGCTGAATAGATATGAGCATTAAAGGATAGCTTTGAACAACCACTTGGAGTGTGAACATCTAATTTTGAAAGATCTCCTTGGTGTGAAAGGGTATAGCTGAATGGTCACCAATGTGAATGGAATTTTCGGTTGGTGTGAACACTTTGATGGTTGCCTTGGGGAGATAATCGGCCAGCTTGGGAAATTGAAAGAGGGAGTGTCTCTTGGCCGAATAATCACCTTGGAGAGCTAATGGTTCAACCGCCATTCATTGTAACTAGCTGTACATGCACCTTCCCATTCTTTGAACCCAAACCATGCATGTATCTTGGCCTTAATGCACCTTTTACATTCGGCTCACTTACAAAAGACATGAACTAAATTAAATCAAGCAAAATTTGGCTGAACCAAGCATTAACACATTTTAGGCATACTAATTAACATATTAAGACAAATTTAATATAGTCTAGTCAAGACGTATTAAATTCGGCTATAACCAAAACATAATAAAAGCATGTAATAATCTAAAACATAATTATGAGTTGTAAAAATATTAACTAATTTAATTAAATACTTAATTTATTGTAACAATAAAATAAATGAGCTGAAAAGGAATAAAAACGAGCTCATCGATCTGAATGGAGCTCAAGTGAGCTGATTCGAGCTAAATGGAGCTCAGGGAGCTTAAGTCGAGCTAAAGTCAGATTGCATTCAAGTGCGAAGATCTTTTAAGGTGCTAGCCCGAGCTCGATTCGTAGACTTAGTGAGCAGCCTCGCGTAGTCCTCACTCATTTCGAAAATGATCCCGGCCGTGCTCACATCATTCCCCCTTCTTCAAAACGACTTGTCCTCAAGTCGAATCGTTTGTTCTCTTCAAAACCCATGTTCTTACTCCGCTCATTATGGACAAATGGGGTGAACAACCTTGCATAAATCTGTTTAGATGAAATTTCTACATTCGACAATGAATTAGGCATAGGAGTCAATTCAAAAGGCATGAAGAAACTATCACCAATCTAACTCAAACAAGCATAATTCATATAGCCTAGCGGTTCTTCAAGCAAGGTTTCTCCAAACAAATGATTCAAAATAGATGTAGACATAAATAATTTAAATCATTCATTTGCTCCGCATCGTTCATTGTTCAAAAAAAATAATTTCTCATAACAATTCAAGAAACACACATTTTTATCACAATCAGATAAATGAGAAAGTTAATTTGTTTTACAATTTTGCACAACTAAGCTTTGCAATTGACGATTGAATATGGGCTCTCCTACAAATGCATCAACATTACGTTTTCCAAAAGTGAAAGTCTTGTTGCCATCATTCAAAACAAATAATTTTTCATCAATCAAAGAATGACAATCATCATTAACAAAGTACTTTACCTTTTCAAAATTCAAATCGTGAGTAAAATCATCAATTCGAGTTGAATGGAGCTGTTTAGGGAATAGAGAATTCTCACCTTGCTTACCTTTAGAAATGAGAAGATGAGGATCGGTTTTACCTTTTACAATTAGCACAAACCTTCTCTCCTCGGAAAGGTAGTGTAATCGAAGCTCCTTGGTCGAATTAACCCGAAAAGATGAAGAAACAAGAAAACATCGGTTAATTAAAACATCTTTCTTTTTCTCACTCATTTTTCTTTCATTTTCATTTTCTTTTCTTTTTTCAATATTCTTATTTTTTTCATAACTCAAATTCTTTTCTCTTGATTGTTCCTCTTTTCTCTCCTTTTCTTTTTGATTTCCTTCTTTTTCTCTCATGATTTCCATGGATTGTTTTAATCGTTGTTGATCTTCCAAGACTTGCTGAGGCGAGAGGGGTGCCAAAGTGACATTCTGGCCTTGGTGTTTGAAAGTGTATTGGTTGGCAAACCCATCATGTTTAACACTTCGGTCAAATTACCATGGTCTTCCAAGCAATAGATGCCCCGCGTGCATAGGTACCACATCACAAAGGACTTCGTCTTGGTATTTTCCAATAGAAAATGGGACGAGGGCTTGTTTGGTTACCTTTAATTTAACACCTTCATTAAGCCATTGCAGCTTATACGGGCTCGGATGTTTAGTAGTTGGCAAAGCTCACTTTTCTATCATGAGTGTGCTTCCGACATTTGTGCAGCTTCCTCCATTAATAACCAAACAACATACCTTACCTTGTACATGGCAACGAGTATGAAAAAGATTTTCGCGTTGCAGTTCGCTTCCGGTGCCTTTAGTACTTAGGCATATTTTTACTACAAGCATCTCGCCTTCCACCGCATATTCTAATTCATCATTTTCATCGGTAGGGGTTTCGTCATCATCTTCGTTCTCTTAATCTTCCTTTTCCAATTCTATGTCTCTATTGGGTCGAATCACCATCGCACTTCGATTTGGGCATAGACTTGCGATGTGACCTCTTCTGAGACACTTAAAGCACTTAATATCGCACGACTGATTTTGATTATTGTCAATGAGCTTGCCTTTGCTGGTTTTGGCCATGGGCTTGGTTGCTTTTGCGGGCACCATCGGTTCCTTCGCTAGACTTACCGAAACGTTCTTGCTCGTGCCTTGATTCCACTTAAACGCATTTGGGGACGAATAGCCACGAACAACACCTTTCTTTTTGAGTTGCTTTTCGACCTTAATGGCCATATGAACCATGTCGATGATCTCCACATAATGTTGCAACTCCAAGACGTTGGCTATCTCGCGGTTGAGACCGGCCAAAAATCGAGCCATAGTCACCTCGCGATCTTCTTGTACGTCCGCACGTATCATAGCGACTTCCATTTCTTTGTAGTAATCCTCCACGCTTTTCGTCCCTTGGGAGAGATTTTGAAGCTTTTGATACAACTCCTGGTGATAATATGAAGGAATAAATCTTTGACGCATCACGGCCCAAGTATTGATAGGGCGCTCACCATTTCGTCTCCGGCTCGTCGTGAGTTGGTCCCACCAAATCATGGCGTAATTAGAGAATTCTATAGCCGTCAATTTGACTTTCTTGGACTCGGAGTATGTAATGCCCCAAATTTGGGCCTAGAAGAATTGGGCCCAATGGGCCTTAGGAATGGGAGCGTTTAAGTTTTTTTTTTTGAGAGAGGTATAGCACTTAGAATAATAATATTAAGGTACTATCGAGATTATTTGAAGCCTTAGAGATAGGGGAGACCGTAGCGAAAAATTTATTTTTCTTGCTTAGTGGACCCTAGTCTCAGGCATGAGGCCTCTTAAGTAGATTAAGTGAAAATAGGACACAAATGGGCTTGTGGTCCAGTGGAAAGTGGCGTCACTTGGGAGCTATGAGGTGTTGTGTGTGAAAGCTGAAGAGGTCTAAGGTTCGAGCAGGAGGAGTGCATTTTGGAGTGTTTTATTTTGCATAGGTGGACGGCAAGAGTTGTGTTGGTTTTGTACTCTTGCTGTGGAGAGTTTGTAGTAAGCAGGACTGATGGATGTGGAGGATATTTCGGATAAGATTAAAGTATTATCAGAGAGAAAAGATAGGAGATGAGGAGGGTGCAGTGTTGGGGCCGAATACGACTGTGGGAGGAAGGTAGTTGTAACAGACCAATTTTGACCCTAATCGGAACGGTGGTTTCGGGACCACGAATCCGAGCCGATAAATATTTTTATAATTTATTTTATGTTTATTATATGTGAATTGATGTGTGTGAAAGTTTCGTAGAAAAATATTATTGTTTAAGTGTTTAATTTGATAAAAAGGATTTAATCGCGAAAAGCATAAAATTTGCATCCTAAGGTGTAGTGTACTAAATTGCTTGTGGCTTTTTAAGTGGGTGTCCTAAAAGGGCAATTAGCCCATTGACCATAGTGATGGACGGCAATGGGCCAAGTTAGCTTGATATATATATATATATATACATATGTTGGTTTAATTAAATTTTATTATATGCTTATGTTAGTATTTTATAAAATAAAATATGTTAGTGTATAGGTTTATTAAAGCATAAAATAAGGCCACTATCTTCTCTTCTCTCATAGCCGATTATTAGCAAATGAAAGGGGTAAATTGAATTGTTTTTCTTGCATGGGAGGGTTTGCATGTCAAATTCCCCAAAATTATAGTGTAGTGGACGGTAAGCATGCTTTGAATATCATGATTTTAGTGTTTTATAACTAAAGTATAGTTTAATTAATAAGCATGCTATAAAAAAATAGGTTAATTAATAAAACAAAAAGAATTATTTTTTTCTCTCTTTCTCCCCATCTTCTTCACCGAATCTAATTGAAAGAAGAAGAGAAAGCTTCAAAAACTCCATTGTTCGGCCATGCATGTAGTAGTAAGGTGGGTATTTTAGCTTGATTGAGCAAATCTTTACATATGGGTTTTAGTTGCTTTGAATGCTAATAAAATCATGTTAAAAATTTTGAGGTTAAGCATGTTGATATGCAGCATAGAATGAACACTCTTGTGTGTTTTTAATTTGAAAAAAAAAATGTTTAGTATTAATTCAAGAACAACATGAAATGTTTAAGAGACTAGATGAATTGAAGACTTGCGGTTTGAATGATGTGAGAGTTATAGAAATTATTTTTGGATTTGAGCATAGAGATGCTCTTACTATACGGCTGTAATGAATGATTATAAATGGTGGTTATTTAGCTTGTGGTTTGGTCTTGTAATGAAGAAAATACATGGGTACTTTGAGTTAACAAATTCGGTCATGAGGGAAGAAGAAATCAAGTTGATATATTCGGCCTTCATGAATTTGTGTAGGTTGCTTTATAATAATAAAGTCATAAAGGCTTGTTTGGAGAAGGTGAACATCCAACCTTTGAAATAAAGCAATTAAATTCTTTATATTTCGGTTTGAATTTTAGGATTATCCTATAAATATTAAAATGGTTGAAGAGGGGGGGATTAATCGGCAAGTTGTATATTTTTAAAAATGATGATTTTGATTTTCTTTTTGTGAATAAAAATGTGGTTGAATTGGTTTAATTTTGAACCGAATTAGATCCGGAACAAAAGGAAAAGAAGTTGGAACGAGGAAAGGCTAAACTAAGCGAATAGCTAGAAGTTTCGAATCTATCAACCTCCAAGGTAAGTCCTTAAGCTATAATATATTGAATGATTATTTATGAATCTATTATATGATAATGTTTGATAAATTTTAGTATATATTAATGTCATAGCCGAATGTGTACAAGTATATTAGAAGGGTTTCAATTGTTTAATGTAAGTAAGCCAAACTAAATTCGATATGTGATATAGTCATGGAAAGTGTTTGCAATGATTTATCGTATTGATGTGTTTCGGGCTTTAAGCCTAGCAGGCCTAGTGCCGGTGATTTATTACGGGTTTAAAGCCTAGCAGGCCTAGTGCCGGTGATTTATTTCGGGCTCTGAGCCCAGCAGGCCTCGTGCCGGTGTTATTTAATTCAGGCTTTACCGCCTAGCAGGCTTGTTGCCGGTGATGTGTTTTATTAAGAAAAATCGAATATTCTCCAAGGCAACTTTAATTAACGTATCTAGCTAATCGGCTCAGGTAAGCATGTAAGGTATGTGATGCCTAATATTACTTGAGTCAAGTTGATATTGTGAGGACTATGTTATGTATAATTGGGGCTATGATTTATGTGTATGAGTATCATATGACTGAAGTTGAATTTGATGTACTATTATGGAGATTCGGTTTGCATGTATAAATGCTTAGAATACAAGAAATTTTAATATGGTAGTGTGGTTGATATGAATGCTATAATTACACAACTTGGTGTATGTGATACTTGTAATATATTAAGTCGTATTGCGAAGTAATACAGGTTTATGGAATTGAAGTAAAATTTCTTCGGTTAAGGTACTAATAAGATTCGGCTTTGTGTAAATCAATTATCATAATTAAATGTTTGTGTACAATGTCGTAAGTTGAATAATTTAAATGTTATGTTATCATGAATTTAGGACTTACTAAGCTAGTAAGCTTATTTGTGTGAAATGTTTCCTCTGTTTTATAGATTTTGGTTACGCTACGGGCTCGAGACGGATCGTCAAGAAAGTCGCCTACACTATCAATCTATATTTTGGTACTCTTTATTTTGGGTTTTCAGTTAAAGGCATGTATAGAAAAGACTGTGGTTTTGTTAAGATGATAAATTTTGTCTACGTATATAATAGCCATGCGAATATGGCTAAATTTCTTGTTAAGTATGCTTTTTGTGCTTTTGATACAAATGTTCGGTTATAACTAGTTAATCATATTTTGCAATGAAATAGTTTTTAGTTAGCAGCAGTGATGTGATTTTGAAAAATCACCAAAAATAGGATAAATTGAATTAGAAAGTGAATAAGATATAGAATTAAAGCTTACTGTGTCTATTTTTATATGAAAGAAACAGAGTAGGCAAAGGAATTATATATTATGAGATATTTAAGTTTTAGTGAGACTTGTCCTGAATGAATTCGTGAGTCCCTGTTCTGTCTTGGAAAAATTGTTAAAAATTGTACAAAAATAATTCTGGAGCATGGTTTATATGTTTAGAATCCTTAATGAGTCTATTTTTTATTGGAATAAACAAGAACATTATTGAAATTTTGTACAATGAGATAACTGAGTTTTTGTAAAGATAGGTCAGAATTATCAAACAGTGAAATAGGGGTAACTTTGATGAATAAACTGTACTAATTGGCCACATGAAAAATTCTGGAAAAATTATAGTAAAAATTTATATGAGTCTAGTTTCAAGGAAAATTTACGGATCTAAATTTCGAGTTTTTTAACTCGAGTTATGGTCAATTTAGTCATCATGACGCAGTTGGACAGCTTTAAAATTTTATGCCCCAAATTAGTAGTCAAGTCTAGTAATGCCACATACTCGACTCCGACAAAGGTTTCGGGTAAGGGGTGTTACATTTGATTGGTATCAGAGCTTACGGTTTAGTCGATTCTAGGACTACCGTAGCGCGTGTGAGTCTAGCTATACATGCCTTTATCATATGTTGATAGTGTGGTGACTTCTGACAGCTTGAACTTTGTTTTATATAGTAAATGGATACTGATCCTGAAAGAGCCGTAGCGGATGATGTAGAGAGTGTAGCGCCTGACCGTGCACATGAATCAGTGCCGGTAGACTCTCGACCTGTTTCGGGTAGTCATGAGGGAGAGACTAAGCAAGCCTTCTATCAAATGATGAACAAGTGGTTTACCCAGTTTATTCAGACTAACCCGGCTGTACACCAACCTCCACCCCCAAATAATCCAACTCCGATTCCTTCTGCACCCCCGATGATAGATCCGGTGAGATCTAGTAGGCCTCCAGTTGATAAAATCAGAAAATTTGGGGCCGAAGAATTTAAAGCCAATGATGATGATGACGCAGAGAGAGCCGAAATGTGGCTTGATAACACCATTCGGGTACTTGACGAGCTATCTTGTACTCCGGATGAATGCCTGAAGTGTGTTATATCTTTACTGCGGGACACTGCATATCACTGGTGGAATACACTAGTATCAGTGGTTCCGAAAGAAAAAGTGACATGGGATTTCTTCCAGAATGAATTCCGCAAGAAATATATCAGTCAAAGATTCGTTGATCAAAAACGAAAGAAGTTCCTTGAGCTGAAATAGGGGCGAATGACCGTAACGGAATATGAAAGAAAATTTTTCAGGCTCAGCAGATATGCTAGAGAGTGTGTTTCTACTGAAGCTATTATGTGTAAAAGATTTGAAGATGGCCTGAATGAAGATATAAAGATGTTTGTTGGCATTCTTGAAATTCAAGAGTTTGTGACTTTAGTTGAGAGAGCTTGCAAAGCTGAAGAGCTCGGGAAAGAGAAAAGAAAGGCTGGGACAGAAGCTAGAGACATTCGTAAAAGACCTTCGGGTAAGGTCTTTCATTCCACAACCAAGAAGTTCAGAGATGACTACAGCCGACATAAAGCTACTACAGATCCACCTAGACGGGATCGACCTCCTATGAGCTCTCGAGCTACCTCGATAGCTAGTGTTGGTAACGTTCCACAGAATAGAGTTGAATGCAAGCACTGTGGAAAATGGCACTTAGGGAGTTGTAGATTTCATGATCGGTCTTGCTTTAAATGTGGGTCGTCAGATCATTTTATTAGGGAATGTCTGAGGTTGGCTGAGCAGAATACAGTTCAAAACACTAAGCCGAGCAACACGTTAGTGCGAGGTAGACCACCCAGACATTCAGGAAATGTAGGTGGTAGTCAGAAAGGAACGAAGAACACTACAGTTCGATCTGAGGCTAGAGCTCCGGCTAGAGCTTATGCTGCACGAGCCAGAGAGGATGCTTCCTCCCCTGACGTCATTACCGGTACTTTCACTCTTTATGATACTACTGTGATTGCACTAATTGATCCTGGTTCGACTCATTCTTATGTGTGTGAAACTTTAAAATTCGGCAAGACTCTGCTAGTTGAGTCTACCGAGTTTGTGATTCGGGTGTCCAACCCTTTGGGTAGATGTGTGCTTGTTAATAAAGTGTGTAGAGGTTGTCCGTTGATGATTCGGGATTTTTGTTTCCCCGCTGATTTAATGTTGTTGCCCTTTGACGAATTTGATATAATCTTGGGTATGGACTGGTTAACTTCACATGAGGCAGTAGTGGATTGTAAAAGAAAGCTTATTGAATTGAGATGTCGAAGCGGTGAGACTGTTAGAATTAAATCCGGCGATGTAAATGGGTTGCCTACAGTAATATCTTCGATGGTAGCCCGGAAGTATGTGAGAAAAGGGTGTGAAGCTTATTTGGCTTATGTACTGGATAATAAAATGTCCGAGAAACAAATTGAATCTGTATCAGTTGTATGCGAATACCCCGATGTGTTTCCTGAAGAACTACCGGGTTTACCCCCAGTACGAGAGATTGAGTTCGGCATTGAGTTAGTGCCGGGTACGACTCCGATTTCGATAGCTCTGTACCGAATGGCACCTACTGAATTAAAAGAATTAAAAGCGCAGTTGCAAGAGTTGACAGATAGGGGCTTCGCACGACCGAGTTTCTCTTTGTGGGGTGCACCGGTTCTATTTGTGAAAAAGAAAGATGGGACTATGAGAATGTGTATTGACTATCGGCAACTAAATAAGGTAACTGTAAAGAACAAGTACCCATTACCTCTGATTGATGATTTGTTTGATCAGTTGAAAGGGGCTGCAGTGTTTTCGAAGATAGATTTAAGATCGGGCTATTATCAGTTGCGAGTCAGAGATACGGATGTGCCAAAGACTGCATTTCGGACAAGGTACGGACATTTTGAGTTTCTAGTTATGCCTTTTGGGCTCACTAATGCACCTGCTGTTTTTATGGATCTAATGAATCGAGTCTTCCGACAGTTTTTGGATCGGTTTGTAATAGTGTTTATTGATGATATATTGATATACTCCAAAAATGAGACCGAACATGCTGAGCATTTGAGATTGGTACTACAAACTCTGAGAGATCAACAACTGTATGCAAAGTTTAGTAAGTGTGAGTTCTGGATGAATGAGGTCAGCTTCTTGGGTCATGTTGTTTCAGCATCAGGCATTCGGGTGGATCCAAACAAAATAGCAGCTATACTTGATTGGAAACCACCAAAGAATGTTTCCGAGATCCGAAGTTTCCTAGGCCTGGCGGAATATTACAGGCGATTTGTAGAAGGTTTTTCTGTAATAGCTACACCTTTGACGAAACTACTACAGAAGGATGTCAAGTTTGAGTGGTCAGAAAAGTGTCAGAAAAGTTTCGAGCAGTTGAAAGTCCTTTTGACCGAAGCTCCAGTGTTAACTCAGCCTGAATCGGGTAAAGAATTTATTGTTTTTAGTGATGCTTCCTTGAATGGGTTGGGTTGCGTTTTAATGCAAGAAGGCAAGGTGATAGCCTACGCTTCGAGACAATTGAAGCCACATGAAAAAAATTATCCAACTCACGATCTGGAGTTAGCAGCCATTGTGTTCGCATTGAAAATTTGGCGTCACTACTTATTCAGCGAAAAATGTCATATTTATTCAGATCATAAAAGTCTAAAATATTTGATGACTCAGAAAGATCTAAATTTGAGACAACGCAGATGGTTAGAATTGCTGAAAGACTATGAATTAGTGATTGACTACCATCCGGGGAAAGCTAATGTTGTTGCGGAAGCGTTAAGTCGAAAATCATTATTTGCTCTTCGTGCATTGAACGCACAGATGGCTATGTCTGATGATGGTTCGATTATGGCCGAGTTACAAGCAAGACCGATGTTTATTCAGCAGATTTGTGATGCACAGAAAGTTGACAAAAATTTGATTTCTATTCAGATTCAGTGTGAAAACGGTACAGAATCAGATTTTCAGATTGATGCAAATGATTGTTTGAATTATAAAAGCCGATTGTGTGTTCTAAAGAACTCAGATTTGATACAGATGATCCTGGGTGAGGCCCATTGTGGTCGACTATCGATACACCCGGGTAGCACTAAAATGTATAATGATTTGAAACAGTTCTATTGGTGGCCTGGCATGAAACGAGATATATCTGAGTTTGTTTCCAAGTGCTTAATCTGTCAACAAGTAAAAGCTGAACATCAGGTACCGTCTGGATTACTTCAACCAATCATGATACCCGAATGGAAATGGGATAGAATTACAATGGATTTTGTATCCGGTCTTCCTATGACACCGAGTAAGAAAGATGCCGTATGGGTTATCGTTGATAGACTGACTAAATCAGCTCACTTTGTACCGGTACGTACCGACTATTCACTTGATAAGCTTGCTGAATTGTATGTATCACAGATTGTAAGGTTGCACGGTGTACCGAGTTCCATTGTTTCAGATAGGGACCCGAGATTCACCTCGCGGTTCTGGAAGAAATTGCAAGATGCTCTAGGTACTAAACTTCATTTTAGTACAGCCTTCCATCCGCAAACAGACGGTCAGTCTGAGCGAACTATTTTGATACTTGAAGATATGTTGAGGTGTTGTGTTCTCGAATTTGAAGGTACGTGGGAACGATACCTACCTTTGGTTGAATTTGCTTACAATAATAGCTTCTAATCTAGTATAAAAATGGTGCCTTATGAAGCCTTATACGGGCGAAAATGTCGCACGCCGTTGTATTGGACTGAGCTTAGTGAAAATAAGATACACGGGGTTGATTGGATTAAGGAAACAGAACAGAAGGTTGTTATTAGAAACAATTTGAAAGCTGCTTCGGATCGTCAAAAGTCCTATGCCGATTTGAAGCGAAAGGATATTGAATTTCAGGTTGGAGATCGGGTGTTCTTAAAAGTTTCTCCGTGGAAGAAAATACTCCGATTTGGTCGAAAAGGCAAGTTGAGTCCGAGATTTATCGGACCGTATGAAATCATTGAGCGTATAGGGCCCGTTGCTTACAGATTGAGATTGCCCCTCGACTTAGAAAAGATACACAATGTGTTTCACGTTTCGATGCTTCGCAAATACAGATCGGATCCATCCCATGTGATCACACCGTCAGAAATTGAAATTCGATCCGATTTGACATATGATGAAGAACGGATCCGTATCTTAGCTCGGGAAATGAAAGAGTTGAGAAATAAGAGGATTCCATTAGTGAAAGTATTATGGAATAGACACGGAGTTGAAGAGGCTACATGGGAGACGGAAGATTCAGTGAGGCAGCAATATTCGAACTTGTTTAACGGTAAGATTTTCGAGGACGAAAATTCAAAAGGGGGGGAGAGTTGTAACAGACCAATTTTGACCCTAATCAGAACGGTGGTTTCGGGACCACGAATCCGAGCCGATAAATATTTTTATAATTTATTTTATGTTTATTATATGTGAATTGATGTGTGTGAAAGTTTCGTAGAAAAATATTATTGTTTAAGTGTTTAATTTGATAAAAAGGATTTAATCGCGAAAAGCGTAAAATTTGCATCCTAAGGTGTAGTGTACTAAATTGCTTGTGGCTTTTTAAGTGGGTGTCCTAAAAGGGCAATTAGCCCATTGACCATAGTGATGGACGGCAATGGGCCAAGTTAGCTTGATATATATATATATATATATACATATGTTGGTTTAATTAAATTTTATTATATGCTTATGTTAGTATTTTATAAAATAAAATATGTTAGTGTATAGGTTTATTAAAGCATAAAATAAGGCCACTATCTTCTCTTCTCTCATAGCCGATTATTAGCAAATGAAAGGGGTAAATTGAATTGTTTTTCTTGCATGGGAGGGTTTGCATGTCAAATTCCCCAAAATTATAGTGTAGTGGACGGTAAGCATGCTTTGAATATCATGATTTTAGTGTTTTATAACTAAAGTATAGTTTAATTAATAAGCATGCTATAAAAAAATAGGTTAATTAATAAAACAAAAAGAATTATTTTTTTTCTCTCTTTCTCCCCATCTTCTTCACCGAATCTAATTGAAAGAAGAAGAGAAAGCTTCAAAAACTCCATTGTTCGGCCATGCATGTAGTAGTAAGGTGGGTATTTTAGCTTGATTGAGCAAATCTTTACATATGGGTTTTAGTTGCTTTGAATGCTAATAAAATCATGTTAAAAATTTTGAGGTTAAGCATGTTGATATGCAGCATAGAATGAACACTCTTGTGTGTTTTTAATTTGAAAAAAAAAATGTTTAGTATTAATTCAAGAACAACATGAAATGTTTAAGAGACTAGATGAATTGAAGACTTGCGGTTTGAATGATGTGAGAGTTATAGAAATTATTTTTGGATTTGAGCATAGAGATGCTCTTACTATACGGCTGTAATGAATGATTATAAATGGTGGTTATTTAGCTTGTGGTTTGGTCTTGTAATGAAGAAAATACATGGGTACTTTGAGTTAACAAATTCGGTCATGAGGGAAGAAGAAATCAAGTTGATATATTCGGCCTTCATGAATTTGTGTAGGTTGCTTTATAATAATAAAGTCATAAAGGCTTGTTTGGAGAAGGTGAACATCCAACCTTTGAAATAAAGCAATTAAATTCTTTATATTTCGGTTTGAATTTTAGGATTATCCTATAAATATTAAAATTGTTGAAGAGGGGGGGATTAATCGGCAAGTTGTATATTTTTAAAAATGATGATTTTGATTTTCTTTTTGTGAATAAAAATGTGGTTGAATTGGTTTAATTTTGAACCGAATTAGATCCGGAACAAAAGGAAAAGAAGTTGGAACGAGGAAAGGCTAAACTAAGCGAATAGCTGGAAGTTTCGAATCTATCAACCTCCAAGGTAAGTCCTTAAGCTATAATATATTGAATGATTATTTATGAATCTATTATATGATAATGTTTGATAAATTTTAGTATATATTAATGTCATAGCCGAATGTGTATAAGTATATTAGAAGGGTTTCAATTGTTTAATGTAAGTAAGCCAAACTAAATTCGATATGTGATATAGTCATGGAAAGTGTTTGCAATGATTTATCGTATTGATGTGTTTCGGGCTTTAAGCCTAGCAGGCCTAGTGCCGGTGATTTATTACGGGTTTAAAGCCTAGCAGGCCTAGTGCCGGTGATTTATTTCGGGCTCTGAGCCCAGCAGGCCTCGTGCCGGTGTTATTTAATTCAGGCTTTACCGCCTAGCAGGCTTGTTGCCGGTGATGTGTTTTATTAAGAAAAATCGAATATTCTCCAAGGCAACTTTAATTAACGTATCTAGCTAATCGGCTCAGGTAAGCATGTAAGGTATGTGATGCCTAATATTACTTGAGTCAAGTTGATATTGTGAGGACTATGTTATGTATAATTGGGGCTATGATTGATGTGTATGAGTATCATATGACTGAAGTTGAATTTGATGTACTATTATGGAGATTCGGTTTGCATGTATAAATGCTTAGAATACAAGAAATTTTAATATGGTAGTGTGGTTGATATGAATGCTATAATTACACAACTTGGTGTATGTGATACTTGTAATATATTAAGTCGTATTGCGAAGTAATACAGGTTTATGGAATTGAAGTAAAATTTCTTCGGTTAAGGTACTAATAAGATTCGGCTTTGTGTAAATCAATTATCATAATTAAATGTTTGTGTACAATGTCGTAAGTTGAATAATTTAAATGTTATGTTATCATGAATTTAGGACTTACTAAGCTAGTAAGCTTATTTGTGTGAAATGTTTCCTCTGTTTTATAGATTTTGGTTACGCTACGGGCTCGAGACGGATCGTCAAGAAAGTCGCCTACACTATCAATCTATATTTTGGTACTCTTTATTTTGGGTTTTCGGTTAAAGGCATGTATAGAAAAGACTGTGGTTTTGTTAAGATGATAAATTTTGTCTACGTATATAATAGCCATGCGAATATGGCTAAATTTCTTGTTAAGTATGCTTTTTGTGCTTTTGATACAAATGTTCGGTTATAACTAGTTAATCATATTTTGCAATGAAATAGTTTTTAGTTAGCAGCAGTGATGTGATTTTGAAAAATCACCAAAAATAGGATAAATTGAATTAGAAAGTGAATAAGATATAGAATTAAAGCTTACTGTGTCTATTTTTATATGAAAGAAACAGAGTAGGCAAAGGAATTATATAT
This sequence comes from Gossypium australe, assembly GCA_005393395.2. Lineage (NCBI taxonomy): Eukaryota > Viridiplantae > Streptophyta > Magnoliopsida > Malvales > Malvaceae > Gossypium > Gossypium australe. The sequence continues at coordinate 123,747,976 of CM016616.1, forward strand.
TATGAGATATTTAGGTTTTAGTGAGACTTGTCCTGAATGAATTCGTGAGTCCCTGTTCTGTCTTGGAAAAATTGTTAAAAATTGTACAAAAATAATTATGGAGCATAGTTTATATGTTTAGAATACTTAATGAGTCTATTTTTGATTGGATTAAACAAGAACATTATTGAAATTTTTTACAATGAGATAACTGAGTTTTTGTAAAGATAGGTCAGAATTATCAAACAGTGAAATAGGGGTAACTTTGATGAATAAAATGTACTAATTGGCCACATGAAAAATTCTGGAAAAATTATGGTAAAAATTTATATGAGTCTAGTTTCAAGGAAAATTTACGGATCTAAATTTCGAGTTTTGTAACTCGAGTTATGGTCAATTTAGTCAGCATGACGCAGTTGGACAGCTTTAAAATTTTATGCCCCAAATTAGTAGTCAAGTCTAGTAATGCCACATACTCGACTCTGGCAAAGGTTTCTGGTAAGAGGTGTTACAGTAGTTTGGCTTTGGTTATAAAAGGGGGGTGTCGAAATCCTTAGAAGGGGTTCTTGGAGTTTCCATCTTTCTTTCTTTTTTTCCCCCTCATCCTTATTTTCTTCCATTGCCGAATACCACCACCCCTGTTTGCCGAAATCCCTATTTATCGAAACCCCTGTTTATGCCGATTCTTGGTTGTTTGTTCCTCCACCTCAATCGATTATTATCTACTCTTAGTCACATTTGGAAGCCGAATCTTGTTCAAGTAGATATCTAAGCCGCAGGGTCAAAGGAGAATTTTGGTAAGTGCTTACTTGAACTTTTTAGTGTGTTTTGTTAAAAGTTGAAGGGCTATCTAACCCCTCCTTGTCGTTAACATGTATTAACAAGGGTAAGACTCAACAATAGCAAGCGTGGTAGGTAAGGATTGCTAACAAGGTGGTAAGTGTTCTCGACCCAGTCATGGTTTAGTAAATGGCCGAATCTAATGTGGCTCATAGGGGTGACTTATAATCAATATGGGTCACTTGGTTTTGACGATGTAGGTGTTTGGGTGCAGATCTAAAGTATAATCGCCAATAGTAGCAAAGGAAGGGTTACTAGAACGTGAGGCACACGGTAAGGGTACGGTGAGGTTTCGGTTTTTGATAAGCATGTGTTAAAGCTTTGGTTAATCGCTAGTAATGTCGATTGTAGGTTCATGACTAAGGGGTTTGCAGCACGCGAGGTTACCAGGTGGGTACAAACACTACACACACGATATCGGCAATGCCGAAAAGCCGAAAAGCCGAAAGTGGCTAAATGGGCCCGATGAGCCCTGAGGCTAAGTTTGATGAAATGGTTTGGTTTGTTAAACGTATTGAGTTAGCCACGCATGATACACGATTTGGATTTGTTTTGGGCCTAGTAGGCCATATGATAAGATTTGGGCCTAATGGGCCGTAAGGTTGTAATTTGGGTTTGATGGGCTTTATGGGGATGTAGACAAATATGCTAGGGTTTATGGACTTAGGCCTAGTTTGAACAACTTTTCAATTTCATAAGACTTAATCTAATTAAACATGTTTGTGAACAAGTCGCTGGGTTGGAGTGTGGAAACGGGCATACGCATGTCTAGGATTGGATCTAAGGAGAGCTTGGTACTTAAGCGGTCCGAGTGACTCACCTCCTCTTCTCTGGAATCCTACCTGGTGCGTAGTGTCTGTTCACTTTAGCCGCGAGGACTTCTTGATGGGCCAAAGTTCATACCTAAAACCCGAGAGGGACCAAATACCCTTATATTTGTAAAATTACTAAAATACCCCTAATTTTTAAATTACTAAAATACCCCTGATTTGTAAATTACCAAAGTACCCCTGTTTTGCAAAAGTACCAAAATACCCCTATTTTGCAAAATTACCAAGATACCCCTATTTTTCCAAATTACCAAAATACCCCTATAGGGTAGGATTACGAAAATACCCCTGGGTAGTGAAATGATGGAAATACCCCTCTGTGATGGATATGAGTTTATGGATGGTACTTATGTGTTTGATACATTCATATGATACTCTGCTTAGGATGCATATGGGTGGGAATTATGGAACGGAGGGAGATTTGAGGATCGCATGGCCGTATGGTATGGATCCACCGGAGGCTCTAAGCCTAATATATGATTAGCAGCTTTGCTGCAACGTTCGGTAGTACCGCAAACGGGCTACCCTTGGTGTGTAGCGAAGGGGTGGGTTGAGCTAGAATTTCCCACAGGAGTCATAAGGTTGGAAGGGAAATGGTGTGTGTAGTGGATGGATTATTGGGATGGGTTTTGCATTATCTGTTTGTATATGATAGGATATGATATGATATGAGGTCATTGTGGGCTAAGGCCCAAGACCACCGATTTTGATAGGGCTTAGGCCCAATGTGAATATTTGTATGTGATTTGATTGCCAAGGGTTGTACACACTGAGTTTCGAAACTCACACCCTTTAATTTAATGTTTTAGGTAATCCTAAATAGGCGGCTCGACGTGGGAGAGGACTCGGAGATGGCCACACTACAAGCTGATCAAATGTTTTGATTTGTTCAAATGAATCTGTTTTAAATACTTTGTTTTTTTCATTGGATTGTAATAAGGCCATGCAACTCCTAAATGACTTTAGATTTTGGGTTTATTATTATTTCAACTATTTGCTTAATAAATTTCATAAAATTATTAAAGTTAAAGTGGTTTTCGAAATAACTTATCATATGAACGTTTTCCTAAAATGTGGGCTTTTCCTCTTAACTTAACAAGATACAAGGGTTTTGGGCTTTTGGGCCTTAAATTGTCAGATTATAAAATCGTTTTGGAGTATGTCTTTAATGTGACATTCCGGACTCAGGCCTAACTCCTAGGCCGGGTTTGGGGTGCTACAGAGTAATTGTGACATTCGAACCCAAGTTCGATATTTTTTTCCTAATCGAGATAGGCTTTGGGGTCCGATCGGCCTTGGAACGGGGGAATTGTCAACTTAATGCTTTTTAAGTCATCGTCGAAGCTTTCTTGATCTCGTTGGCCTCAGTGACATTGGCCTCTCCTCCGGCCACTTATGTTAGAGCCTTGATCACTATCGGGCTCATTTGGTTCAGATAGGTCGTCGTCTTGGACTTGCTGCCTCCCTCGATTTCTTGGTGGACTTAAGGGAGTCCTTTCACGTTGGGCTCGTCCTTCCACATGGTCAAATAACTGTTCAACTTCACAAAGCAAGGCTTGCAAATTTAAGTCCGACACATTTCGAACTGGTTGCCTTTCGTTTTTGTCCGCCATGTGTCTTTCTGGGCTTCTTGACATAAGATGGTAAGAACCTCACCACAAAATATCACAATTCACTCGGAAAGAAAAATTAAATGATTTTCACTCCGCTCATGTTTACACTCGTTTCACAGGCTTTTTCGAACACTCTATTGAGTTCATACACTCTTTGCCTTTTTCCACTCGACCTCACTCTCGTAATTTCGTATTTTGTCTCGAATAGAACTATTTGCTGCTTAGGTTCAATTTCAAAGTGGTTGCAAAGGATAAAGCATTTTGGGTGTAGGGTAGGCTGTGTAACACCCCTTACCTGTATTCAACGCCAGAACCGGGTACGAGGCATTACCGGACTTAACTTGCTTGAACATACAACTTTGGGCTATAAAATTTCGTTTCAACTTAAAATTTCTTATTCACATTTATATTGTCCTTATTAAGGGCCTACGAGTCCTTAAACATGCAAATGGAGGGCCTCGAAATCAAACTGGGAACTTTTATACACTTAGAATTTTTTTCCTAAACAAGGCCGCACGCCCGTGTGGGTAGGCCGTGTGGTCACACACCCCCATGTCCCTAGCCCGTGCGAAATTTATTTTTCTTTTCGAGCCTACGGGGGTTTTCACACGACCGGACACACGCTCGTGTCTTTAGCCCTTGTCCTCACCCGTGTGTGAAAACTAAGGTATTCTGTTTATGACGTCAGCAACCTCATAAGGGGCACAAGGCCTAGGCACACGCCTGTGTGTCTAGCCCGCGGTCGACACTGACTTGCAACACTAACATACAGGGGACACACGACCTGGTCAGACACCCATGGGACTGACCGTGTGTCACACACGGCCTAGAGACATGCCCGTGTGCCTACCCGTGTGGACAAGAATGAGGCTAATTGCCAAGATCTTTTTACCACCCTAACTCATACAACAACAATCACATTCAACCATTACTCAATTATCTAATCATACATCGTACACAAACATGAATAACTTAATCTTTTCATATATATAATGATAATGAGCCATTAAATATGACTATTTACAAAAGTGCTCATCTTCAAAGGAGCCAACACACTTGGCCAAAACAACAAAACATTTCACTATGTCTAGCCCCTATACATGCCATACTCAAAATGCTAAGTCTAATATACTGAGATGAGCTGATACTGTGGATGATCTTCAGATTATCTTCGTAACCCAAACCGGCTCTTTGTCACTATAAAATAAGGGAAAAGAAAGGGAGTAAGCTTTAAGCTTAGTAAGTTACAATAAGCATTATAACATATGCTAAATAATTAATAACATTACATACTAAGCAAGAACAATTCACATCTCCATAATCATGCTTACTCATCTCATCTCTTACCACATTCCAACCACATAACAATTATATTGCTTACAATTACTTGTACACATTCCCTGCACTCATCACCACCAAGCAACATGAAACATTTACTTATACAATTTCTCGATGAACCCCTCGGAATGATACTAAGTACCCGGTGGTTTCGTACACAACCCACCAATAGTTAATAATAGGGTGGTATCGCACTTAGCCCACCAACTAGAATATTTACGGTGGTTTCGCACATAGCCCACCAAATGAGAATATAAACGATGGTATCGCACACAACCCATCGTGAAAAAGTAATAAGGTGGTATCACACACAGCCCACCAAAAAAGACGATTACGGTGGTATCGCACACAACCCACCAATTAAGTATTACGGACATTTTTCTGCACTAACTTATCTATTCCGAGGTTCATACGAGAATTACTCCCTATCTATCAATTTCAATTAATTTCAATCATAATTGATCTCATTCATACATTGCACTAATAAGTAACAACATATGTATTAAAGATGTATCGTTTACACATAAACTTACTATAGATTCAACATATACCGAAACCATTTCATATGAATTCTAGGTACATACATGTACCACTCATGTCATGTCCACCTACTTCCTTATTTTCAACATACCTGTTGAATCATTCACAATGCTACAAAATACTCTTGAGTCTCAAACATATAAAATTGTATCAACGTCATATCCCCAATAGGTTCTTACATGAAATACATATCGATGTCATGTCCCTGACGTGGTCTTATACAAAATCTCACACCGAGGCCATTCCAAATATGGTCTTACACGAAATCTTAATAACCTTAATAACTTAGTATTTGCATTCTATTCATTCTTAAAGTTCGATTGAAGACTTTCACTCCTTGGCATCTCGTCAAAATCATAAATAATATATTTCATAAAGACAATTTACAATTCATACAATGTTGAAATATCAAATACCACACGTAGGGTTGTATTATTTGTACACGAACTTACCTCGATACCAAAAATGGTAAAAAGGGACCTATTTGCCCATATCTCTCTTTTCTCTCGTTCTAGGTTCAAATCTCGTTTGCTTTGATCTAAAACAATAAAATTTACTCATTCAATCACTTTATTATTCATGATACATCAATATTTCTACTTAGGGAAAAATGACCATTTTTCCTTTATATTTTGGCAAAATTACAATTTTACCCCTAGGCTCGTAAATTATTTTTCATCATATTTTCTCATTAAAAAAGCCTAGCTAAACATTTATTTCTCTTACAACAACTCACAAAACCAATTATTTCATGCATTTATTACACAATTTTAACCTTTACAATTAAGTCCTATTTAGGTGTTTTCATGATGACACGTTTCATAAAAGTTATTCCTTAACTCACTGACATTCATTTTCTTCCATAAAAACTCAGAAAACAACATAAACACTCTCATGGCAAGTCCTTAAACTTTCAACCATTTTGCAAATTAGTCCCCTCAATAGCTAGCTTAAGCTTTGGGGGTTCCAAAAGTACAAAAATTATCAAGAATTTTTTAATTTCCTTGTAAGAGAAAAGTTTGGCTGAAAGTTTGGACTCCAAAATCCTCTAATTTCCTTCAATATTCGGTGGTAGAAGAAGCATGAATAGTAAAAGATGATATCTCTTTTATTCATATTATTTTATTCATTTTTTAATCACCTAATTTCACCAAAATTTGACCAAAATTTGACCAAAATTTAATGCTCTTGTCTCCTTGCCTCTATGGCCGGCCAACAAACCATTAATGGCCTAATTTCACTTTAAGGACCTCCAATTTAATATTCTATGGCCATTAGACACCTCTACCTTGTATAATAGAACTTTCGCACTTTATGCGATTTAGTCCTTTTTCACAATTAAGCATACAATTGCTAAGATTAAAGCACCAAAAATTTCATACATCCTTATAAACATGCTATAACATATAAAATAATATCAAAATAATTTTCTTCAAACTCAGATTAGCAGTCCTGAAACCACTGTTTCGACTAGCCCCAAAATCGGGTTGTTATAGGCTGAAACAAAGAAAGTTCAGTTAAGTGTGGCGTTGGGGAGGAAATAGATAGAAAAAACAAAATTTTGCTCGATCGAGGGGGTAGAAGAGAGTGAATACAAAAAAACTTTCAATTTCGCTTTTTTTATACTCGTATATTTTTTTATAATTTCGTATTATTTTTTACGTCAATTACAGTAATATGCTAATTACAAAGAACTTGAACACAAAATATATTTATTTATTTATTTTAACTCGAAACCTCTTTTTTTTCACTAACCTACTCTGGAATTGCTATGAGCGTCGTCGCTCCTCTTTTTACAAGCTCTGATACCAAATGATGTGTTCCGGCTCGGTTTAGTTGAGTCGATTCACTTGTTTGCCTGATCGTCGATGAGGAGGGGTTGATTTCATTTATGGTAAGTGGAAGTCTAACAAAGTGGTTTGAGTTGAAAGATAGGTTTATAAGGAGAAGATAGGCTCGATTAAACAAAGAAATAATGATAGGTGATATTCGGGAAAATTGGGTGGAAATGGAAATTGAACTTAACTTCAAGAACGATTCAACACTATATAACAGTGTCACCCCAATTCTTATATAGTTAAGGTAGAAAGGTGGTTTGATCGATGGATAGGTGAATGCCACACCGGTTAAGGTGATAAGTTTGAAAAACAAGTTCGCAGATGCCACTAGCGAGCTAGATAAGTCAGATGAGACTCGTACGAAAATATGAGATGAAGAAACCTCACAAATAACACAAAGTTCATATAAAATTTGGCAAAAGTCCTTTACAATCGAAAATGACTAAGTATTTATAGCCTAGCTTGGATAGTCGAATGGTCTAACTTAATGGCTAAGAAAATTCAGCTAGAATAATCTAGAATAAGCTAGAACAAAACATTAATTTTCTAAGTCCATATCAGCGGAATGGAGCTTCAATGGTCAGCTTCATGAATAAGTAAAGTCACTTGAAAGAAGATGAATGCATGGGAGGCCAATGGCCATGTCTAGGTTCACCCATGAGCTTAATGAGCTCATTTAATTTGCATCCCTTGGCTGAATAGATATGAGCATTAAAGGATAGCTTTGAACAGCCACTTCGATTGTGAACATCTGATTTTGAAAGATCTCATTGGTGTGAAAGGGCATAGCCGAATGGTCACCAATTGAATGGAATTTTCGGTTGGTGTGAACACTTTGATGGTTGCCTTGGGGAGATAATCGGCCAGCTTGGAAAATTGAAAGAGGGAGTGTCTCTTGGTCGAAAAATCACCTTGGAGAGCTAATGGTTCAGCCACCATTCATTGTAACTAGCCGTACATGCACCTTCCCATTCTTTGAACCCAAACCATGCATGTATCTTGGCCTTAATGCACCTTTTACATTCGGCTCACCTACAAAAGACATGAACTAAATTAAATCAAGCCAAATTCGACTGAACCAAGCATTAACACATTTTAGACATACTAATTAACATATTAAGACAAATTTAATATAGTCTAGTCAAGACATATTAAATTTGGCTATGACCAAATCATAATAAAAGCATGTAATATTCTAAAACATAATTATGAGCTGTAACAATTTTAACTTATTTAATTAAATACTTAATTTATTCTAACAATAAAATGAATGAGATAAAAAGGAAGAAAAATGAGCTCATCGAGCTGAATGGAGCTCAAATGAGCTGATTCGAGCTAAATGGAGCTCGGGGAGCTGAAGTCGAGCTAAAGTCAGCTTGCGTTAAGGTGCGAAAATCGTTTAATGTGCTAGCCTGAGCTCGATTTGTAGACTTAGTGAGTAGCCTCGCATAGTCCTCGCTCGTTTCGGAAAAGATCCCGGCCGTGCTCACATCACCTAAGCACAAGTTTACCATTACCCACGTCAATAATAGCTCTAGCAGTAGCAAAAAAGGGTCAACCTAAAATTAAAGGCACCTCAATATCCTCATCCCTATCAAGTATAACAAAATTAATAGGGAATATGAATTTATCTACTTTCATAAGTATATATTCAATAATGCTCTTATGATATTTAACAAATCTGTCAGGAAATTAAATACTCATCTTAGTGGGTTTAGGTTCCCCAAGACCAAGTTGCTTAAACATTTTATAAGGCATTAAATTAATACTGTCACCCAAATCAACTAATGCTTTTTAAATGTTTAAATAAAACAGGGGATAGTAAAACTTCCTAAATCTTTCAGCTTAGTAGGCAGTTTATTTTGGAGAATGGCTGAACACTCCTCATTGAGTTCCACAGTGGATAGCTCTTTTAAATTCCTTTTATTTATCAATAGCTCCTTAAAATTTTACATATGTGGGCATAGCAAAAGAACTTCAACAAAAAGGTAAGTTAAGATATAATTGCTTAAAAAGTTTAAGAAATTTACCAAATTGTTCATCCATGCGGTCTTTCTTCAACTTAGTTGGATATAGGATTGATTGTTTATATTCTTTAAGCACCGTGTTTCAATTTTTCCAGTTTTTGTCACACTATCATCTTTCTCATCAGTTTCTTGCTTCAACATCTTTTTAGGCTCAGACAACACTTCCCCATTCCTCAATGTAATTGCCTTTACATGCTCCTTTGGGTTTGGTTTAGTGTTATTAGGTAAACTATCTTGCTATCTTCCCGAAACCAGTTTAACAAGCTGTCTAATTTGATTTTCAAATCCATGAATTGATGCTTGCTGCTTTTTCAAAGCTATCTCAACGTTTGAAATCGAGTTTCAGAAACTAAAATAAATTTAGCAAGCATCTCTTCAAGGTTCGGTTTCTTTTCTTCCTAATAAGGTTGTTGAAAACTCGGAGGGGATTGTGACCTTTGATTTCCTTGACCACCCCAAGAGAAATTTGGATGGTTCCTCCAACCTGCATTATAAATATTGCTATAGGGGTTATTTTGAGATCTAGAATTATTACCAATAAAATCGACTTGTCCATGCTCCATGTTAGACTTGATAGGTGAATATTCTGAATTAATCATCCCCACTCCATTCGTATCACATTGCATCATCGGATTCATCTGTTTATAAAAATTTAAACCATCAATTTTCTTACTAAGAGCTTCAACCTAATTTACCAACATAGAAACTATATCAATATCAAAAACTCCAGCTGCCTTAATAGGTTTTGCTCTTGTAACTTGCCACTGATAATTATTCAATACCATCTCCTCAATAAATTCTTGAGCTACCTCAGTGTTTTGTTGTTCAATGTTCTTCCAACAACTGCATCAATCATCTGTCTAGTCAAAGTATTCAAACCATTGTAAAAAGTTTGAACTTGAAGCCACAAAGGTAGTCCATGGTGAGGACACCTTCTCAACAAATCCTTAAATCTCTTCCATGTATCATAAAGAGTTTCAATATCAAAATAAACAAAAGAAGAGATGTCATTCCTCAACTTAGCTGTTTTTCCAGTAGAAAATATTTTAACAAAAAGTTTTCAGTCATTTGCTCCCAAGTAGTGATAGAACCTCATGGAAATGAATTTAACCACTATTTTTCCTTGCTCCTCAATAAGAATGGGAACAGCTGTAAGCGTATGGCATCATTAGTAACGACATTGATCTTGAAAGTGTCACAAATCTCTAGAAAGTTGGCCAAATGAGTAGTCAAATCTTCATCTTGCAAACCATCAAACTAAACATATTGTTGCATTATTTAAATTATGTTCGGCTTTATCTCAAAATTATTTGCATTAACAGTCGGTCTGGCAATACTCGATTCAGCCCCAATCAAAATGGGCTTAGCATAATCATACATAGTCCGAGGGGAAAGACGTGCGAGAGGTAGTTTATTATTTTGATTATAGCCGATCTCTATAGTAATATCCTTTTCCTTTTGATCATTTATTAAATTCTATTTACTTTGCCTTGCTTCTTTAACCTCTCTATGATTTCTGCGAGCAGTTTTTTCAATCTCATTGTCAAAAAGTAATGGATCCAACGGGTTTCCTCTAGTCATAAACAAAAATCAAAAGACATAATTCATCATAGGGTTTATCTCCCCTAGGTATTTAGAAAATTAGATCATAATCGCAAATAAAAACATCTTAAATACAATATAACAGCAAGAAATAAAGAAACTCGTAATAAACGTCAAAGAAATCAAAAGAATATCTTCAATCTTGATGGAAATTTGCTTTAGAGTCAACTTCAATGATGTTTTTCGAGTTTTTTTCTTTAATATTATTTGACGACTTACTCCCCTCTTCTTATCTTTGTCATATATAAGTCATAGCATGCCCGAAAAACCTAAAAATCACATTTTCCACGTGTTTGGAGTGCAGTTCATGAAATCCACACGGTCTGGCACATGGCTGTATGTACAGCCCGTGTGGCTCTTAAAACTTGCTTTGATTTTCTGATTTTTGCTTCTTTTGCTCCTAAATGCTCTCCTAAGTATAGAAACATGAATTTAAAGGATTAAGGGGATAAAATTCACCATATTACATTGAATAATAATCCAAAAACGCATTAAGAATGAGACTAAAACAAGTTACTTTTGGCATTTATCATATTCAAAAGCAGCTCTGATGTTGTCATCTTCATTTTCCGCCGGATTGTCACTCTTAATCCATGTACTGGTGGTGGCATCATAATGATATCCCGCATGATGAAGGGCCCCATAACTAATAGGTTGGTTAGAGGAAATAGGGGTGTCTCCATGAGTGCTAATGCCTAACGTCCTAACCAGATATGACAAATAAGTGCCACGGGGAATGTTGATATTTGTATTCATCCCCCTCCCAATAGCCTTAGTAATTTCATTTAACATGATAAGGGCTAGGTCAGGACACCTATCAAATTTAAAAGAATTGAGCCATCAATAATCAGTGTTTCAAAGCTTAGCATTTTTTTTAAAATGGTGAAGGTTTCGAGTTATGATCAAATGGAGGACACGATCATGAAAGTTAAGTTTGAATGTTGATCTGGACTAAATAAAAAGGGTGGGATTAAAAGGAATTTTTCATTGAAGTACCTCTAGATGGCAAATAAAGATAATCACCATACTCTTCTAAGGTTATAGTAAGTCAACAATGAAATATTAAGTAAATCCATCCAACCCCAATTTTGCAAAATAGAAAGATAGACAAAATTAATACCCTCTAACATGACTATATCGACTTTCCTAGACTCCCAAACTCTCTTAGATGCTAAGTTTTTATTAAAATGGTGACGTGAGGCATGTTACGAAAACATTCGTGAAATGATGATGTAGGGCCACTAGGTTGGTGGGATGATGAGGCATCAGTTCTTGGTCTTTTCTCAAGAGCCATAATTAGAGAATTAAACACTAAAGTTCAACTAAAACTCTAAAAAATTTCATTTGGGAGTTTTTTCAAACACTTGGTGTGCAAGGGTTTTAGGTAAAAAAATTTAATAAATGTTTATGAATGAGAAACCCCCTACAACAAAACACAATAAATATAATCCAAATCAACCCAATAAATCATCAAGAAAAACTATTTAACATACATTTTATAAAATAAAAAATTTTTAAATCCCAGGGTGTAACTTCAAAATGTTGAAATAGTGAAAGTCCTTAAGCAATATTGTTGAAATCTTAATGGAAGGATGTTTAAAAGGATTGAAAGGTCAAGATTTTACAAAAAAAAAAAAAAACAAGAGTTTCGAAGAGTTTTAGAGAATGAGAAGAGGATTTTTGTATGGAAGAGAAAAAATTTTAGTTTTTGAAACAGCATGTAGGTGCCTTCAATTGGTATCGATACCAAATTGCAATTTTGTTTTCCAAGTGTAGTAAAATTGCAAAAACGAGATTTTTAGGTCCTAAGAGGTTTTAAGGGTCCTAAAATGACTCTATAGGAATTCTTAATGGTTTCTTATGCATGAAAATGCATAATTTAAGAATGATGCATGAGTCATGAAAAACAAAAAAAAAATGACTAAGTTAATAAAATTTAATCCATTCTAGGAAGCTCAAGAGCATAAAAAAATCATGTTAGACTAATAAGGTCAAAATAGAACAATTATCCATATGAAAACTCCCCCCAACTTTTTACATATAAGAGCCATATAAATCATGCATATATACTTTTGCAATCAGTTTTAATTCATAAAATAGTTTTAAAACAACATAGTGTTAAAATTCATTTGAACACGAAATTAAGCAAATGTAGTAATACCTAATTCTCCTCTATGTGTCCAAAATCTTTCTTTGTCTAAAGGTTTTGTAAAAATATCTGCTAATTGATTTAAGCTGTCAACAAACTCTAGAACTATTTCTCCTTCTTAGAAATGATCTCTAATGAAATGATGCCTTATTTCAATGCGTTTAGTACTAGAATGTTGGATGTGATTTTTAGTGAGATAAATATTACTGGTATTGTCACACTTGATAGGAATAGTATCTATATCAATTCAATAGTCCTTAAGTTGTTGTTTCATCCATAAAACTTGATCACAATAACTACCGGCAGAAATATATTCCGCTCTGGTGGTGGACAATGCAACACTATTTTTTTCTTTGAAAACCGTGACATACGCATGTTGCCTACGAATTGACAAGTACTGGAGGTGCTTTTCCTATTTGATGAAATTAGAGATGAATGCTCTAATGTATTGTGGAAAAAACTCTCTCAAAGTATGTATTTCTTAGAAATATGTACAACTATACATACATGTAATATTGAATCAACTAAGGAAAGAATATATATTAATTAGAATCTCTAAAAAAATCAAATGTAATCTCTAAAGATATTATTCAATGCTATCAAATAACCAAAGATTCTCAAAACTCCCCCTCAAGTTGGTGCATAGATGCCTCGCATGCCTAACTTGCAAAGAAGATTATAGTAAGTCTGATAGTTGAGCCCTTTAGTAAAAACATCAGCCAACTGTTTTTCAGGTGCTAGATAAGATAGACTTAAGGCACCACTGGCTACGTTTTCCTTGATAAAATGGTGATCTATTTCGATGCGCTTGGTTCTATCGTACTATACTAGATTTTGAGCTATGTTGATGGCCGCCTTATTACCACAGTACAAGGTTGATCCTTTTTCATTCAACAACTTTAGCTCTTCCAATACCTTTTGCAGCCATAAAAACTTACAAACACCTTGAATCATGGCCCTCAGCCTCTGCACTTAATCGAGCCACAAAACTTTGTTTCTTGCTCCTCCAAGTGGCTAAGTTTCCTCTCACAAGAGTACAATAACATGTTGTAGACCTTTTATGATCAAGAGAACTAGCCCAATCTGCATCTGTAAATACTTCTATCCTGATATAACTATTTTCTAAGAAGAGAATACCTTTGCCTAGTGCAGACTTCGAATAGCACAAAATTCACAATACTTCCTGCATATGAGCTTCGCGAGGATCATTCATAAACTGGCTTACCAAACTAATCGCATAGGCTATATCAGGCCGAGTATGAGCGAGATAAATCAAATGTCCAATGAGTCTTTGATATCTCCCTTTATCCACCATTTCACCGATCCATGCTTGTAAATTGTGATTACTCCTAATAGGTGATTCTACTGGTTTACAACCTAACATGCCAGTCTCTGTCAGAAGATCTAAGACATTCTTTCTTTAGGAAATAAAAACCCCTCTTTGATTTCAAATTCCTAAGCCCATTATTTCTTAAGCCAGGCTATTTCTTCCTTATCATCTCCTGTCATAATTATGTCATCAACTCTAACTATAAGGAGAGTAATCTTAACCTTATAATGTTTTATACAGAGGGTATGATTAGTATTACTTTGTCGATAGCCAAACAACACCATGGCCTTATTAAATCTGTCAAACCAATCTATGGGAGATTGCTTTAGTCCATATAGGGCCTTTTTCAATATATATACCTTCCTTTGAGTATTTTTATCCTCGAATCCTGGAGGAACTTTTATATACACTTCTTCTTCCAAGTCTTCATGTAAGAAGGCATTCTTTACATCAAACTGCTGTAAGTCCCAGTCAAGATTTGTTGCACGTGATAAAAGGATCCTAATCGTGTTCAATTTAGTAACTGGAGCAAATGTTTCTTAATAATCCACTCCATATGTTTGAGTGAATCCTTACACTACTAATCTGGCTTTGAGTCTTTCAATTGAACCATTAGCCTTTATACTTGATAGTAAACATCCATTTGCAGCCAACCATTTTCTGCCCCACAGGAGGATTAACTATTTTCCACGTCTCATTTTTTTGTTAAAGCCCTCATTTCTTCAATCATAGCCTTCTTCCATCTTGGATCAGTGATAGCTTCTCTCTAATCCTGTGGAACAGACATAGAGAATAAAGACAAAACAAAAGCTCTATAGGATGGGGATAAGGAATCATAAGATACAAAGTCAGAGATAGGATGTAAAGTGCAAGTTCTAACACCTTTTTGTTGGGTTATTGGTAATTCCAAGCCAGTAGCAAAGGAGGTAAAGAAGACTTACTTGACAGTGAAGAGTCAGGGCATAAAGTAGATTATATGATGGCATCTTCTTTCTTGCCTTTTCTATTGTATGTCCTTAAATCAAGCCTATCTAACAACCATACACTAGTATTCTCTTGAATCAAAGTCTCTAATGGAACTAAATTCTTCCTCGGAAAAGTAGCAGAACAAGGTATCATTTCTTCATTTTCAAGAACCTCCCTCTGAAGAGATGGTTGTGTTGAAGAAAAGTAGGATTCATCCGTACAAAGTATTACATCCATACTTACATAATACTTTCTAGATGACCGGTGAGAACATTTGTAACCCTTCTATGAGAGAGAGTATCCAATGAAAGCATATTTGACTGCTTGAGGATCTAGTTTGCTCCCATGTAGATGATGAACGAAGCAAACACAACCAAAGACCTTCGGTGAAATTGGGTAATCTGTCTTGCCCTGTAAGGTTTTTATGGGACTTTTAAAATCAAGGACCCAAATAGGCATCTGATTAACCAAAATCGCATCCCCTCAATTAGGCTTTGGAAGATTCATAGTGAACATTAGTGATCTAGCAACCTCCAAATTATGCCTATTTTTTCTTTCGGCAACACCATTCTAAGCACTTGTACCTAGACAACTGATCTGATGAAAAATCCCAAATGATTCCAAATGATCATTAAAGTTATACTATGTTCCATTATTAGTTCACAAAATCATAACTTTAGCATCAAACTGAGTAGTAATCAATTTATGAAAAGAATGAAAACACGAGAAAACATCACTTTTGGAATTTAATAAAAATACCCATGTCATCTGAATGTAACAGTCAATAAAAGTAACAAACCAACGATTACCAAATAAAGAAGTAAGGCGAGTAGGGCCCCAAACATCCGAATGAATAATTTTAAAAGGAACATTACTTTTATTGCTACGCAAAGGATAACTATTTCTTGTATGCTTAGGAAACTCACAGGCATCACAAACTAAAGAGTCTAATTGAGTTCTTGAAAACAAATTAGGAAACATCTTGGCAAGAACAGTAAATTATGGATGTACGAACCGCCTATGCCACTGAATTATCTCTCTGTTGACATCTTTATTGTCTCCAAATAATGCTTAAGACATACTAGACGATTAATCCAGGAGATATAAGCCATCACACAATCTACCACTACCAATCATCTTCCTTGTTTGGAGGTCTTGAATGACACAGTGATCGGGAAAGAATACAAGTTTACAATGTAAGGCTTTAGTGATAGTACTAACAGATAAAAGGTTAACTGAGAATTTAAGGACACGGAGGACAGAGAATAAAGTAATATTGGGAGTACAAACAACATAACATGTTATAGAGATGAAGGTAAGGGAGCCATCGGCTAGTTGCACACTATCTTTAAATGGACAAGTAGTATAGTTCAATAAGCTTTTGTTTAACCCTGTCACATGTCTATTCCCACCAGAATCAATAATCCAAGAGTCAGAAGTAGATGAAGCATTTAAAACAGTACTTGATTTCGCATGATTAGACTTGGAAATTGAGGTAGAGTCTAATTGAGACAAGAGGCATCGAAGATGTTAAATTTCGTCCGAGGTAAAACTTCCAGTAGAAGTGGACTTATCCTCTATTGTTACAAAGTTTGAAAATTTTGCTTGAGGCTGAGAATTACCCTCTCGTTTTCCAGCACGACCTCGAGTGGGACGACCATGTAACTTTCAACACAGATTTTTAGTGTGCCAAGGCTTACCACAGTAGTCACACATCAAGTGACCCTTGGCAAACTTACCACCCGATGGACTATCTTGGTTAGTAATGAGGCCAGCTATATCTAAAGGTGGATTATAGAGCATAACAACACGACGACTCTCCTCCTGTTGTACATAGGACTATGCTACATAGAGAGAAGGGAACGGAGTCTTGTTAAGAACTTGAACCTGAATCTGATCATACTCAGTATTCAACCTAACCAAGAAATAAAAAACACGCTCCTTTTCCACTATCTTCTAAAATTTTTCAGCATCCTTGGCACAATTCACTTGAAAATCTTGATAATAATCAAATTCCTGCCACAACCCACTTAATTTAGCAAAATATTGAGAAACCGTAAGCTCCCCTATTTTATACCATGGACCTTATTATAAATCTAAAAAATTTGCGTATATTCCAACACGAGAGTAGGTGAAAATAGCAACATTCCAAATCTTTTCCACAGTACCAAGCAGCAAATAGGTTTTGGAAATATAAGGTTGCATAGAGTTGATAAGCCATGCCATAACAAGAGATTTCATTGAATCCCACTGACTAAAGGTTGAATCAGTGAGTTTAGGTTACGACGATTTACCGGTGATGTATCCCTACAAGCCACGAGCCTTGATAAACAACAAGCAGGAGCTTGACCAAGAAAGGTAATTATGTCCATCAAGCTTCACAAGACTAATTTGCAACAAAAGATTATTGGTTGGAATAATGAGCTTCTCGTCTTTAAACATACTATTGAAAAAAAACAACTAATGCCCCCAAAAAAACAAAAAAAAATATGCTTGCAAAAATTAGAATAAAAAATACCCAAAAAAACACTAAAATAGATCTCACACAAAAAAAGTAGGCAAAAGACACTACAAATCGAAGGAGAATGACCAGAAGGGAGCAGAGAGCACAATGACGACGTAAAAAAAACACAACGGCAGCAGGTGAAGTTCATGTGTGACACGTGAAAAAAATTTGTTATAGCTTGTGGAAGCGCATGAGGCCCACGTGCGGGTCTTCTGGTCATCAGATTCTAGAGTTTCACTAATGTTGTCGACTCCAATGGTAGGGGTGGTGAGAGAAAAAATAAGGTTGGGATGGAAAGTACCAATTTTGTGTTAATAGGGTTTTTGGAAAAAAATTAATCAGAAAAAAATCCCAAAAATCGGATCAAAAATCTGATACCATGATGAAATTATAGATGAATACTCTAATGTATTGAGAAAAAACTCTCTCAAAGTATGTATTTCTTAGAAACATGTACAACTATATATACATGTAATATTGAATTAATTAAGGAAAGAATATCTATTAATTAGAATCTCTAAAAACTCATATGTAATCTCTAAAGATACTATTCAATGCTATCAAATAATAAAAGATTCTCTACACTATCTAATTTGCATCCTCGAAAATCCGCATCCATAAATACATGCAAGTTAAAGGATAAGCCTTTAGGGTACCAAAAACCTAAATTAGAAGTCTCACTAAGGTATCTAAAGATTCTCTTAAGGGCATGTAAATGTGATTCTTTAGGACATGATTGAAATCGAGCACACAAGCAAACACTAAACATGATATTGGGTCTACTTGCAGTAAGATAAAGCAAAGAGCCAATCATAAACCTATATAACTTTAAGTCAACACATTTACCTTCCTCATCATTATCAAGCTTTGTATAAGGGCTCATAGGAGTAGCTTGTGGTTTGAGTGTGTCCATCCCAAACTTCTTGAATATTTCCTTTGTCTACTTAGCTTGATTGATGAAGATTTCATCATTTCTTTGCTTGATTTGGAGTCCCAAAAAGAAATTTAGTTCTCCCATCATGCTCATCTCAAATTCACCTTACAATAGCTTAGAAAATTCTTGACAAAGAAGATCATTAGTAGAACCAAAAATGATATCATCAACATAAATTTAAACTACTAATAAATCTTTTTCTTTTCTTTTGAGAAAAAGTGTTGTGTTAACCTTCCCTTTACAAAAGCCTTTTTCAACAAGAAAATTTGATAATCTTTCATACCAAGCTCTAGGAGCTTGTTTCAAACCATTTAAAGCTTTTGAAAGTTTAAAAACATGGTTTGAAAATTTTGGATCTTCAAAACCGAGTGGTTTTTCAACATACACTTCTTTATTTATAAAACCATTTTGAAAAACATTCTTTTACACCCATTTGATATAATTTAAAGTTATTAAAGCATGCAAAAGCTAAAAGCATCCTAATGGCTTTCATCTTAGCTACGGGAGTATAAGTTTCATCATAATGTATTCCTTCCTCTTGAGTGTAACATTCAGCAACAAGTCTAGCATTGTTCCTCACTATGTTACCACTCTCATTTAGCTTGTTCCTAAAAACCCATTTAGTAACTATAGTAGATTTACCATGAGGTCTTTCAACTAGGGTCCATATTTTAGTTCTCTTAAATTTATTTAACTCTTCTTGCATAGCCAATATCCAATATTCATCATTTAATACTTTTTTGATATTTTTAGGTTTAATGCATGAAATAAATGCAAAAAATTACAAGTATTTCTAAGAGAAGATCTAGTAGTTACCCCTTTTGATGGATCTCCCGGTATCTTACTATCCTTCACATAGTTGAACTCTCTTAGATGGGTGATTTCCTTTTCCTCTATTGTAAGCTCTTCTAGAGCATCTTGTGTCTATTCTTAAATCTTCTCACTTGATGATTGATCCTCTTTATCATTATTATTAAAAAATTTTACATCATCATCATCAACACAAGAATCCTTTCTAGGAGGAGGGTTAGATTAATAAAAATTAACACGTATAGACTTTTCTACTACAAAAGTTCTTTTGTTAAACACTCAAAAAGCTTTAGAATTTAAAGAATAACAAAGAAAAATTCCTTCATCACTTTTTGCGTTAAATCTACCAGGATTATCTTTACTATTTTTTAAAACAAAAAACTTGCATCCAAAGGGATGAAAATAGCTAATGTTAGCTAATAAAAAAATGAATTAGTAAGACGATTGCCTAAAATTGATTTTGAATTAGAAAAAGTTCGTGATACATATAAGAGTTTGTGATACAAACTTTTTCTAATTCAAAATCAATTTTAGGCAATCGTCTTACTAAGTCATTTTTAGCTAATTTATGCAATATGCTCATGCTAGCATGTCGTAGTTTTCTATGTCATAATAAAGAATTGTTTTCACTTTTAGCAACAAGGCATATGAATGAATCATGCAAATCTTCAAAATGCACCATATAAAAATTTCTTATGCTATGCCCCACAAGCATAATCTTATTAGACACATTTTCAACTATTTTACAACCATTAGATTCAAAAATGACATTGAGACCACTATCACACAATTGACTAATACTAAGTAGATTATGCTTAAGACTGTTAACATAAATAACATTTTCAATAAGAATTGAAAAGTTTTTATCAATAGAATCCATTCCTTTTACTTTTCCTTTAGAGTTGTCACCAAATGTAACTACTCATTTATTTTTAGGCTTCAAATTGAAAAAATGGCTTTTGTCATCGATCATGTGCTTTGAGCATGCACTATCAAGGTACCATGAGTTTTTGAGTGAATTCTTCACCTTGAAGTAATGCTCCTTTCCCTACAAACATAGAATTAAACTTTGATTTTTGGTACCCAAATTTTTTTGGGTCCATAAGCATTAGTTCCTATAATTTAAGTCCAGTTAGGTATCCATTTTGAAAGGATGTATTTATTTTGAGAACTTATGAGTTATTTGGGGACCCATATACTTTTAATAAGTTTTCCTTTGTAACAATTTTTGGGACCTCTATGTTTATAGAAATTAAAGCTAATTTTGAAAAAGTTTTGTTTTGAGCTTTCTCATCTAAAAAATCTTTTTGGTAAAACTTTGTTAGAGTAAGGTTTTCACTCTTAAGCAACTCAAGCTGCTTTTGATGATCATCATGAACTTTAGAAAGCAAATTATGCAAGTCAAAATTATTATTCTTTTCAAAATCATTTATACTAGCTTACATATAATTTATTTTACTTTCAAGTTCATACTTGATTTTGGAGAGTGAATTATTTTCATCTTTTAGTTTTGAAATAGTTTCTCTATATTTTGAAACCATTAATTCAAACTCCAAACCCAACTCATCATTAACATATTGTAACTCATCAAAAGAATAAGAAGTTGAATTAGATGGGTTAGAAGTTACCTTAGAGTCGTTGATGGCCATAAGGCAAAGGTTGACTACTTCTGGATCTTCATTCTTGGATGAATCTTCATTACTCCAAGTAGCAACATAAGCCTTGAATTTTTATTTGTTTGACCCTCTTTTCTTTCATTGAGTGTAATATCCCGGGTTAGGGGCTATTTTTGTCATGGCATTGTTGCATGTTATTTGCCTGCTATGTTGTTGTTCTTGTTGTTTTGGAGCTTAGTTGTAAGCTAGGTGTGAGCCTGTGAGGTAGGAAAAATTTTAGTTTTTGGGCTTAGGTGAGAGGAGCTGAGGAAGCTGGGGTTTAAAGGTTTTATTTGGTGGATTTTAGCACAAGAGATGAGCTGGTGGAGTGGCAGGATAGACGCCACTAAGGGCTTGAGAGTGTGACGCCACTTGCAGGGGTGAGGTCTTGTGTTCAAGCTGCAGAGTGCTCCTATTTTGCTTCCATTTTGACGGCATGGAGGGGAGGAGTTGTAGGCAGTTCAAACTCTGCCTAAGACCTAGTCAAATGCTCAAATGGTGGGTGGAGAGTGATTGTAGGAGGTGGACTAATTCAAAGTGATTTGAATTAGTGGCTTGGAGTGGTTGGAGGTGTTTGGCCGAATGTTGGGGAGGTTGTGGAGAGAGTGGTCGGATTTGGTAAGTGGGGAGGGGTGGTAGCCGAAATTCACTTAGGCACTTTTGTGCATTTTCGGTCTTTGGAGTGTCAAGCAAAAGTTCCCTTTTGGTCTTTGTTAGCTGAATTTTTCCAAGGTTTTCCTCTCATTTTCTTCACTTCTTGAAACCGAAATTCAAGAGAGTTTTCTTCATTTTCTTCTTGAAACCGAAAGTCCAAAGCAATCATACCTTGCCGATTTTCTTTTCTTTTGGGCATCTAGCCGATTTGTGCATTTGCTTCCCTCAATCTCTCTTGTGCCGAAACTAGCTACCTTCCACTTCTCATATTTCCATTCTTTTCTCTTAAAACACTTGTGCCGAAACTCTCACCTGCTTCAAAACCGAATTCTTCCATTGTTTTCTCCATTTCTCTTCTCCATTTCTTTTGTGTGCCGAAACCCTCTCAACTTGCTCTCTCAAACTTTCTTTTTCTCCTCTCAAACCCCATTGCTGTAACCTCCATTTCTTCTCATCTATACTCTTTCTTTTTCTTTTTCACACTAAGCCGAACATAGGAGTGTTAAGCACCTAGGGCCGAATCTCTCCCCTCTCCTAGTGTTTTGTTGGCTGAATATTGGTTGGTGTTGGG
This sequence comes from Gossypium australe, assembly GCA_005393395.2. NCBI lineage: Eukaryota > Viridiplantae > Streptophyta > Magnoliopsida > Malvales > Malvaceae > Gossypium > Gossypium australe. The sequence continues at coordinate 123,770,158 of CM016616.1, forward strand.
TAAGTGCTTGGCCGAATGGCCATTTCTCTCCTCTCTAGTGCTTTGTTGTTTTCGGTTTGGTAAGAGCCGATTTTGGGGTTGATTGAAGGAAGTTAATCTCTTGTTATTCATTTCGCTATAGGGCCTTTGGACCTTGGGTGGCAACCAAGTGAAGCAGTTATCTCTGTTAATCAATGGGTAAGTGGTGGTAAGAAGTTGGTCGATGGTCCATTCTTTTAGTTTTTGTTAAGCCTAAGGTTTATGAGACTAATTGTTTGTGTTTTAGAGGAAGGCCGATTGTCAGAAGAACCACCGTTTGGTTCGGGGTTTGGTAGGAAACCAAACCAATTGCAAGGTAAGGGATCAAAGTTAACCCCTTTGGTTTAATTGGTTGTGGCCGAATAGTATAAGTGCTAATCCCTTGTTTGGCCGATTCTAGGAGCAAGGTGATCGAGGGATTTAGACCGGTTCTTGGGATTAAGACCTTCGTTATTTCAGGTGTGTAAACTAACACACTTATCACTGAGTAATATGTGTAATAACCTGATTGTGAAATGAAACAGTATGGTTAACGGATATAATACCCAATGGGGTAAGGGTACGGATTCGGGTAAGTTGGTTTCAGTATGTGATCTATAGTGATATGTGATATCATGATTTATGGTGTATGTATTATGAGATGCCATTTTGAGCATGTTAGCATGACTGCATGATCTATATCATTTGCATTAGTATGATATGTTATTGGGTGATTTGAGAGGAGGGGGAATATGATATCCGTGTCTTTGGGACACCAGAGGTTTGGCACCTCCAGTGGTTTGGTACCACAGATGATATTTTGTGACTTTGGGTCACCAGAGGTTTGGCACCTCAGCGTCTCGTCCCAGTGGCTTAGCACCACAGTGGGTTGGCCCCACGGTTGATATTACGGGATTGACGCCAGTGATTTGGTATCACACGATGGGTTGGCCCCATCATTTGATTCGTGACTACGGTCACCAGTGATTTGGTATCACACTTGTGTCTTTGGGACACCAGAGGTTTGGCACCTCATCGCGACTCGTCCCTGTGGTTTAACACCACCGTGGGTTGGCCCCACTTGAGAGATACGGGATTGTCGCCAGTGATTTGGTATCACAAGTGGGTTGGCCCCACAGTTGGTTCATTTGTGACTTTGGGTCACCAGTGGTTTGGCACCACCAGTGGTTTGGTACCACACGGGGTAGAAAGGTGTATGGATGGCTAGGATCGGGTATATTAATTGTATTGCTATGATATGATGTGTGTTAGCATGTTGCATTACCGGGAGGGGGATTTATGCACTGAGTTTTGCGACTCACCTTCTCCTTTGATTTTTCAGGTGACACTTAGTTGCGGACATGGAGCCGGGAGGGACTCGAGGTGCTCATGCCATGAATAAATACGGATTTGCTCTGACTTTTAAATTTTGGTACTTTATTTTATCCATTTCTATTTTGGGTTTTCTTTGGATTGTAAACGGCCTTTTAAACTATGGTTTGCTATGTTTATGTTTAAAGTAGACTTTAATTATGTTTTAACAAAATAACGGGTAGAATTTGGATAAAATTTGGAAAGATAAGGTTTTTCAAACTACAACGCGAAATGTTTTAAACATTACCATCGGGTAACAAGCTACAAATCAAAATGCACATAGCTCAAATGTTTTCCAAACTTGAATTCAATTTCTCACTAAGTCCAAAAATCATTTTTAAGCAACAATAAGGAAGTGTTTGGATTTCTAAATGTTATAGATTTTCTCATACTTATGGTTTCAATTAAGTTTTCAACATTTCCAGATTTCCAAATGCGCCATTGGTTTTAAACAATCATGCCCAAGATTTCTACAAGTACAAAGCTTATCAAAGTGTTTTTATCAAACTTTATAAACAAAAACCTAGCCTCTCAAATACGATTTTCCCCGTAACATACCAGATTCGGTCGTGGTGTATTGACCGGGTTTGGGGTGTTTACAATTGTGGTATCAGAGCCAAGTTCAAAGGCTCGGTTGTGGGCCTAAGGCCCAAAAATATTTTCAAAAGTCTGTTTTGAGTATTTTTGTTTTGAAATATGTGGTTTGAAAGGCATGGCACCGAGTCCCCGGCACCAATCCGCCCAGGTAAGTACCCTTACTATTTCTTGTGATTTTTGGATGCGATATGATTGGATGATTAGTAATAGTAAGATGACTTTAGAAACTGAAACTGATAGGATTCTGTGAACTTACGAAAACAAAGCTTCTTTACTATTCATAAGGCTTTGCTTAAAACAGTGGAATAATTACTGATGCATAAAACTCCTAAATCAGATACGTAGAGATTTTAGTCATGAGCGCTCGAGGTGGACGTGGTCGTGGACGAGGTCGTGGTAGGATGACAGTTTCTGAACCAGTAGGATCTGGTCAGGGGTCAGAAAATGAGATACCAGTACCACCACCAGCTGGAGGTGGTGAGTTTCAAGATCAGACTGGGGACGATGCAGTGTCACAGGCGATGCTGTGAGTTTTGGAAAGGGTAGCTGGAGTAGGTGGAGGCGCAGGAGTTAGGGAATCTGTGCCTGAGCGACTTCGGGCAAACGGGGCTGAGGTTTTCTGAGGTGTTTCTGGTGTTGCTCCCAGCACGGCTGAGTATTGGCTGGAGGCGACCGAGCGGATTATGGACGATTTAGACCTGACTGCTGAGAAGAAGCTGAAAGGCATAGTATCGCTTCTTCGGGATGTGTCATACCAGTGGTGGCTCACGGTTCGGGACAGTGCGGCAGCAGAGGATCTTACGTGGGACTATTTTAAGGCTGTTTATCAGAAAAAGTACATTGGAGCTAGCAACATCGACGCACAGCGAAAAGCATTTTTGAGGCTAGTCCAGGGGAGTAAGTCTGTGTCAGAGTATGAGGCCGAGTTCTTGAGGCTGAGTCGGTATGCTAGGGGCATTGTGGCTACAGAGCACCAGAGGTGTGTCCGTTTCGAGGATGGTCTAAGAGACGAGTTGAGGTTGTTGATTGCTCCACAGCAGGAGCGTGAGTTTGCTGTCCTGGTTGAGAAGGCTAAGGTAGCTGAGGGAGTGAAAGAGTCGGTAAGGCAAGGCATGGACAGGAACAGGCATAAGAGGAGCTTTGGGTCTTCTGGGTCGTCGGGTAATCTTCAGAAAAGGGCTAGGCAGAGTGGGCCGAATCAATCTGGTAGGAATGTTGCTGCTAGTCAGGGACCGCCGCAGTGTAACCGTTGTGGGAAATCTCATTGGGGAGGTTGCTGGACCGGTGGGAAAGGTTGCTTTGAGTGTGGTTCTTTGGATCATCGAGTAAGGGACTGTCCACGTAAGTTGGCTAGGATTCAGTCTGAGGGTCAGGGCCGTACTCAGTTCAGGAATAATGGACCGCCACCGCAGAGGGGTCGTGGTAATGGCAGAGGAGGTGATGGTTCTGGTCAGGGCCGAGGAGCACCGGGCAGAGGTGCAGGTACTTCTGAGGCCAGACAGCCTGGGTTAGTGTATGCGGCGAGGCACCGAGAGGAGGGCGACGCACTGGACGTCATAACCGGTACGTTCTTAATCCTTGGTTCTCCATTTACTGCTTTGATTGATGTGGGTTCGACGCATTCTTACGTTGCTAGTAGTATAGTAGAGACCATGGATTTAGACTCTGAGATATCTTCTAGGCAGATGACAGTAATTAGCCCTCTAGGTCACTCTGTAGTGGTAGATAAGCTGTATAGAGATGTACCCCTAGAACTCCAAGGGGTAGTGTTTTTGGCCGATCTGATGGAACTGCCGTTTGGGGAGTTCGATCTGATTCTTGGGATGGACTGGTTGGTTAAGTACCAGGCGAGGTTGGATTGCGCGGCTAAGCGCATGGTTCTTAAAACGTCGGAGGGTGATGAAGTGGTTATGATAGGTATAGGAGAGATTACTTATCCAATGTGGTATCTGCTCTGAAGGCTGAGAAAATGGTCAGAAAGGGCTGTGAAGCATATGTGGTTCATGTGTATGCCTTGGAGGCTTTAGAGTCTACTGTAGAGAAGGTTCGGACAGTTAAGGAATTCGCTGATGTGTTTCCTGAGGAGCTTCCGGGTTTGCCGCCGGATCGTGAGGTAGAGTTTGGGATAGATCTGTTACCCGGAACTGCGCCAGTGTCTATTGCTCCGTATAGGATGGCGCCAAAGGAGTTAGTGGAGCTTAAGGCTCAGATCCAGGAGTTGTTGGATCGAGGTTTTATCAGGCCAAGTGTTTCACCTTGGGGTGCGCCGGTACTCTTTGTCAAGAAGAAAGATGGTACGATGCGGATGTGTATAGACTACCGCCAGTTGAATAAGCTGACGATTAAAAACAAGTATCCGTTGCCACGGATAGATGACTTGTTTGATCAGCTGAAGGGTGCAGCGGTATTCTCGAAGATTGATTTAAGGTCTGGGTATCATCAGTTAAAGGTGAAGGAAGCGGATATTCACAAGACAGCATTTTGGACTCGGTATGGGCACTACGAATTTCTGGTAATGCCGTTCGGATTGACTAACGCGCCGGCAGCATTCATGGATATGATGAATAGGGTGTTTCAGCAGTGTTTGGATCAGTTCGTCGTGGTTTTCATAGACGATATCCTGGTATACTCGCGGACAGAAGAAGAGCATGATGCGCATTTGCGAGTGGTGCTGCAGATTTTGAGGGAGAAGCAGCTTTATGCTAAGTTTAGTAAGTGTGAGTTTTGGCTTAGAGAAGTGACTTTCTTGGGTCATGTAGTGTCGGCTGAGGGGATTAGAGTGGATCCTCGAAAGATTGAGGCAGTTTTGGATTGGAAGCCGCCGAAGTCAGTGGCTGAGATTCGGGGTTTTCTGGGTTTGGCAGGATACTACCGAAGGTTTGTAGAGGGTTTCTCGTTGATCGCAGCGCCGATGACCAAGTTGTTAAGGAAAGGGATTCCATTTGTTTGGACTGAGAAGCAACAGGAGAGTTTCGACAAGCTTAAGAAGATTCTGACAGAAGCTCCGGTTTTGATTCAACCTGAGGCTGGTAAGGAATTCACAGTATACTGCGATGCATCACATACGGGATTGGGTTGTGTGCTGATGCAGGAAGGTAAGGTTGTGGCTTACGCATCTAGGCAGCTGAGGCCACATGAGGTCAACTATTCGACGCATGATTTGGAGCTAGCGGCTGTAGTCTTCGCCTTGAAGATTTGGAGGCACTACTTGTACGGAGAGAGATCGATAGTCTACATAGATCATAAGAGTCTGAAGTACCTTTTGACTCAGAAGGATTTGAATTTGAGGCAGCGCAGATAGGTTGAGTTGCTAAAAGACTACGACTGTTCGATTGAGTATCATCCGGGCAAGGCTAACGTGGTGGTAGACGCGTTGAGCCGTAAGGTGGTTTCGGACTTAAGAGCGATGTTTGCCCATTTGAGTTTGTATGACGACGGAAGTATTCTGGCAGAGTTGCAGGTTAAGCCTACTTGGGTGGAGCAGATCAGCGAGAAACAATTAGAGGATGAGGTTCTGAGTGCGCAAAGGTTACAGGTGCAGGATGGTGGGTTGGAAGGTTACAGTTTGTCTAGTGATGAGGTGCTGTGTTTTCAAGGTAAAGCTTGTATGCCCAAGGATGTGGAGCTGAGGCAGAAGATTTTTCAGGACGCACATAGCAGTCCATATGCTATGCATCCTGGAGGTAGTAAGATGTATAAGGATCTCAGAGAGCAGTTTTGGTGGCCGGGACTGAAGAGAGAAGTGACAGAGTTTGTAGGGAAGTGTCTGACATGTCAGCAGGTCAAGGCTGAGCATCAGTTGCCGCCAGGGTTGCTTCAGCCTGTGAAGATTCCTCAGTGGAAGTGGGAAAGGATAACCATGGATTTCGTCAGTGGATTACCGCTTACGCCAAGCAAGAAGGATTTAGTTTGGGTAATTGTGGATCGACTGACTAAATCAGCTCACTTCATTCCGGTGAGGGTTGACTACTCACTTCAGAAGTTAGCGAAGCTGTATGTGTCAGAGATAGTGAGGCTGCACGGTGTGCCAGTATCGATCATTTCGGATAGGGATCCCAGATTTACGTCAAGGTTCTGGAAAGCGTTGCATCAGGCTCTAGGTACGCGTTTGGACTTCAGCACGGCTTTTCACCCGCAGTCTGACGGGCAGTCGGAAAAGGTTATTCAGATCTTAGAGGATATGCTGAGAGGTTGTGTTCTGGATTTCAGAGGTAGTTGGGAGGAGTTTCTGCCATTAGCTGAGTTTGCCTACAACAACAGTTACCAAGCAAGCATTAGGATGGCACCGTATGAGGCGTTGTACGGTAGGAAATGTCGCTCACCTATGTGTTGGACGGAGTTAGGTGAACGTCAGTTGTTGGGACCAGAGTTGGTTGCTGAGACTGAGGACAAGGTTAAGTTAATTCAGGCTCGATTGAAGGAAGCTTTGGACCGGCAAAAGTCTTATGCCGATCTTAAGCGGAGAGATATAGAGTTTGCTGTGGGGGATCAAGTTTTTCTGAAGGTCTCGCCATGGAAGAAAGTGTTGAGGTTCGAAAGGAAAGGTAAGCTAAGTCTGAGATTTATTGGGCCGTATAAGGTACTGAGACGAGTGGGACCAGTAGCGTATCAGCTTGAGTTGCCAGCAGAGCTAAGTCAGATTCACGATGTATTTCACGTTTCGATGCTTCGGCGTTATCGTTCAGATCCATCGCATGTGATAGCAGTGGAAGAGATCGAGGTAAATCCAGATTTGACCATAGAGGAAGAACCTGTGCAGATTCTAGATCGGGATGTGAAGGTCCTACGTAGGAAGTCTGTGCCTTTGGTCAAGGTACTTTGGCGAAATCATGGCGTGGAAGAAGCTACGTGGGAACCCGAGGATATGATGAGACAGCAATACCCGTAACTCTTCTGATCAGGTAATTTTGGGGTCGAAATTATTTTAAGGGGGTAGAACTGTAATATCCCGAGTTAGGGGCTATTTTTGTCATGGCATTGTTGCATGTTATTTGCCTGCTATGTTGTTGTTCTTGTTGTTTTGGAGCTTAGTTGTAAGCTAGGTGTGAGCCTGTGAGGTAGGAAAAATTTTAGTTTCTGGGCTTAGGTGAGAGCAGCTGAGGAAGCTGGAGTTTAAAGGTTTTATTTGGTGAATTTTAGCACAAGAGATGAGCTGGTGGAGTGGCAGGATAGACGCCACTAAGGGCTTGAGAGTGTGACGCCACTTGCAGGGGTAAGGTCCTGTGTTCAAGCTGCAGAGTGCTCCTATTTTGCTTCCATTTTGACGGCATGGAGGGGAGGAGCTGTAGGCAGTTCAAACTCTGCCTAAGACCTAGTCAAATGCTCAAATGGTGGGTAGAGAGTGATTGTAGGAGGTGGACTAATTCAAAGTGATTTGAATTAGTGGCTTGGAGTGGTTGGAGGTGTTTGGCCGAATGTTGGGGAGGTTGTGGAGAGAGTGGCCGGTTTTGGTAAGTGGGGAGGGGTGGTAGCCGAAATTCACTTAGGCACTTTTGTGCATTTTCGGTCTTTGGAGTGTCAAGCAAAAGTTCCCTTTTGGTCTTTGTTAGCCGAATTTTTCCAAGGTTTTCCTCTCATTTTCTTCACTTCTTGAAACCGAAATTCAAGAGAGTTTTCTTCATTTTCTTCTTGAAACCGAAAGTCCAAAGCAATCATACCTTGCCGATTTTCTTTTCTTTTGGGCATCTAGCCGATTTGTGCATTTGTTTCCCTCAATCTCTCTTGTGCCGAAACTAGCTACCTTCCACTTCTCATATTTCCATTCTTTTCTCTTAAAACACTTGTGCCGAAACTCTCACCTGCTTCAAAACCGAATTCTTCCATTGTTTTCTCCTTTTCTCTTCTCCATTTCTTTTGTGTGCCGAAACCCTCTCAACTTGCTCTCTCAAACTTTCTTTTTCTCCTCTCAAACCCCATTACTGTAACCTCCATTTCTTCTCATCTATACTCTTTCTTTTTCTTTTTCACACTAAGCCGAACATAGGGGTGTTAAGCACCTAGGGCCAAATCTCTCCCCTCTCCTAGTGTTTTGTTGGCCGAATATTGGTTGGTGTTGGGTAAGTGCTTGGCCGAATGGCCATTTCTCTCCTCTCTAGTGCTTTGTTGTTTTCGGTTTGGTAAGAGCCGATTTTGGGGTTGATTGAAGGAAGTTAATCTCTTGTTATTCATTTCGCTATAGGGCCTTTGGACCTTGGGTGGCAACCAAGTGAAGCACTTACCTCTGTTAATCATTGGGTAAGTGGTGGTAAGAAGTTGGTCGATGGTCCATTCTTTTAGTTTTTGTTAAGCCTAAGGTTTATGAGACTAATTGTTTGTGTTTTAGAGGAAGGCCGATTGTCAGAAGAACCACCGTTTGGTTCGGGGTTTGGTAGGAAACCAAACCAATTGCAAGGTAAGGGATCAAAGTTAACCCCTTTGGTTTAATTGGTTGTGGCCGAATGGTATAAGTGCTAATCCCTTGTTTGGCCGATTCTAGGAGCAAGGTGATCGAGGGATTTAGACCGGTTCTTGGGATTAAGACCTTCGTTATTTCAGGTGTGTAAACTAACACACTTATCACTGAGTAATATGTGTAATAACCTGATTGTGAAATGAAACAGTATGGTTAACGGATATAATACCCAATGGGGTAAGGGTACGGATTCGGGTAAGTTGGTTTCAGTATGTGATCTATAGTGATATGTGATATCATGATTTATGGTGTATGTTTTACGAGATGCCATTTTGAGCATGTTAGCATGACTGCATGATCTATATCATTTGCATTAGTATGATATGTTATTGGGTGATTTGAGAGGAGGGGGAATATGATATCCGTGTCTTTGGGACACCACAGGTTTGGCACCTCCAGTGGTTTGGTACCACAGATGATATTTTGTGACTTTGGGTCACTGGAGGTTTGGCACCTCAGCGTCTCGTCCCAGTGGCTTAGCACCACAGTGGGTTGGCCCCACGGTTGATATTACGGGATTGACGCCAGTGATTTGGTATCACATGATGGGTTGGCCCCATCATTTGATTCGTGACTACGGTCACCAGTGATTTGGTATCACACTTGTGTCTTTGGGACACCAGAGGTTTGGCACCTCATCGCGACTCGTCCCTGTGGTTTAACACCACCGTGGGTTGGCCCCACTTGAGAGATACGGGATTGTCGCCAGTGATTTGGTATCACACGTGGGTTGGCCCCACAGTTGGTTCATTTGTGACTTTGGGTCACTAGTGGTTTGGCACCACATTGATGGATATCGTGACTTTGGGTCACCAGTGGTTTGGCACCACCAGTGGTTTGGTACCACACGGGGTAGAAAGGTATATGGATGGCTAGGATCGGGTACATTAATTGTATTGCTATGATATGATGTGTGTTAGCATGTTGCATTACCGGGAGGGGGATTTATGCACTGAGTTTTGTGACTCACCTTCTCCTTTGATTTTTCAGGTGACACTTAGTTGCGGACATGGAGCGGGAGGGACTCGAGGTGCTCATGCCATGAATAAATACGGATTTGCTCTGACTTTTAAATTTTGGTACTTTATTTTATCCATTTCTATTTTGGGTTTTCTTTGGATTGTAAACGGCCTTTTAAACTATGGTTTGCTATGTTTATGTTTAAAGTAGACTTTGATTATGTTTTAACAAAATAACGGGTAGAATCTGGCTAAAATTTGGAAAGATAAGGTTTTTCAAACTACAACGCGAAATGTTTTAAACATTACCATCGGGTAACAAGCTACAAATCAAAATGCACATAGCTCAAATGTTTTCCAAACTTGAATTCAATTTCTCACTAAGTCCAAAAATCATTTTTAAGCAACAATAAGGAAGTGTTTGGATTTCTAAATGTTATAGATTTTCTCATACTTATGGTTTCAATTAAGTTTTCAACATTTCCAGATTTCCAAATGCGCCATTGGTTTTAAACAATCATGCCCAAGATTTCTACAAGTACAAAGCTTATCAAAGTGTTTTTATCAAACTTTATAAACAAAAACCTAGCCTCTCAAATACGATTTTCCCCGTAACATACCAGATTCGGTCGTGGTGTATTGACCGGGTTTGGGGTGTTACATTGAGGATAATCAAACTTGATGTGTCCCAGCTTCTTGCATTTATAGCATATGACAGGGTCCTTCTCCTTGGTAGATTCAATCTTGAGTCTTTCCTTCTTTTGGAATTATCTTCCTTTATTGGACCTTATAAACCTCTTGAATCTTCTTGCAAACATGGCAATCTTTTGATCCTTAGCCACATCTTCTTTAGAATCACCTTCTTCTATTGTGAACTTGAGGGTAATACCAACCTTATTCTTTTCAACTTTTTCTTCTCATTTATTCACTCCTTTGAGTCTCATTTCATGAGTGAGCAAAGAACCAATTATCTCATCTAATGAAAGAGTCTCCAAATTTTTAGCTTCCTCTATGGCTGTAACTTTGGCATCCCAAGACATTGGCAAGCTTCTAAGCATTTTCCTCACTACCTCTTCATTGGGATAGGTCTTCCCATAAAATTTGAGCTCATTGATGATGATGGTAAATCTATCGAACATAACTTTGATGTCCTCATCGGGCTTCATCATAAATGTCATATAATTGAGAGTCAGAATTCCCACATTTGATTTCTTGACTTGATTGGTACCCTCATGAGTGACCTCCAATTTGTCCCAAATTTTCTTGGCATTGGCACATGATGATACCATACTATACTCTTTTGGACCAAGTGCAAAAAAGAGAGTGTGCATGGCTTTGGCATTGAGTTGTATGCTTCTCCTATCTTCCTTGTTCCATGCCTTCTTGCTCTTTGGAACTAAGATCTCTCTTTGCTTTTGAGGTATGGATGGACCATCAATGATGATGTCTCATACGACAAGATTGTTGGCTTGTTTGAACAACATCATTCTAGTCTTCCAATATGAATAGTTTGCACCATTGAAGTAAGGAGGTTTATTAATGAATTGAGACTCACCAACCATAATGGAGCCAGAAGAAGACGTCATCTTGTGTGGCTTGAATATATGGAAGTTGAGCTACCTTGAGGATCTTCTTTTGGTTGTTAGACTATATTTTAGAGACTAGCTCTGATACCAATTGTTAGCTCAATTAATCATACCGAAATTACCAATAATGGGTGAATTGACCTTTAAAAATTTTGGTGGAAACAAAAAAAGAATATGAAACAATGAACACAAAGATTTGGAGTGATTCAGCTCCAATTGCCTATTCCACTACTTTAGCTTTCCAGAACAAAGGATTTTCCCAAATTCACTAATTTGTTCAACCTTTGAGGACAAGGTTTAACCTTACAATTCTCTTAAGATTTCTATCCCAAATCTTAAGATAAACTCTCTCAAAGAATTACAAAGAAGCAAACAAAGAAATAATTCTAACAATATCAGAATGTTTGCCAATTAAGCACAAATAGACAGGAATACACTTGAGAAAATGAAAGATAATAAGAGCTCACAAGTGTGTACAAAAGAATTATGGAAGTATTGAATACAAATGTTGTTTGATTGATGACTTTTTCTTGAATATACTTTCTTCTTTTCTGTAGGATATTTATAAGCTGGTATTTATACCCCTGATTGATTTCCAACTATTGAGGTTATTATGGTAGTTAATAGAGCCATAGGGGATGTGAAAACCAGAGCATTTAATACACCTGAAACAAAGAGTATCGATACAAGATAAAAAGGTATCGATATTTTTTGCAATAAATACTAAATTCAGTGACCGTTGAAGTTTAAATATCGATATCTTAACAAATTTATTGATGCCTTATAACTGGATTGATACTTAGTTGATTTTGTGAGAAACAAAATGTCAGTTTGGTATTGTTTATTTAAAGAGTATCAATATTTCAAAAATACCGATACTTGGCTAAAAAGGTATCGATACTTTTTGGCATGGAGCAATTCTAACATGCTTGAAAAATAGTTTGATTAGTTAAAAGACTTTTAACTTGGTTAAAACCATTTTATCTTGATTTTAATGTTCTTCAAAAAATTTCTAAGAGCTCAAAGTAGATATTAAAAATTTTATCTCTTAGACTTCAATTTGAATAATCATTTTATCAATTTTGTTCAATTTTAACTTTTATTCAAAAACACTTCAATTTGTTATATTAAAAAAATTTATCAAATAATGCTTAGTTTAACACTAATTGTTGTATTCAATCTGGCTTTTAAATGTAATCAGAACACAATCAGCAAGGCATAAGTTATCTATTAGTTATACAGTGAAGTATCACATAAGACTATGAATCGATTGGAAATACTAAATTGAAGAGATATAGAGAAATAAGGAATTAGTATAGAGAGTGTATTCAGAATAAGGATGTTAAAATGTACGTTTGAAGAAGGTATTTGTCACTTGCGCACATGATCATTCTTGAATTATGGTGAAGCGATGACTTAGAGTTAAGTATGCTACAGTAATAGTGTTTCGGTTATGTTGATCTTGGAAAGAGACTTATTAATTCTCGGACGAAGGGCGTGCATGATGTATCAAAGACCTCAATGGAAAAAGAGATAGATTCTGAGTAAGGCATGATATTTATAGTGTATGAAGAATGGAATTTGAGGGAAGCAATCGCTAAAGATAGGTTACTGGGCAAGAACAATAAGATCATCTCATTGAATCATCAACTGTATTGTGCAAATACCACATAGGTAATTTTTATATTCCTCACTAAGTTCATATGAACTTATCTGTGTGTGTTATATTACAAGTTTGATTGCGAGGTTGTGCCAGGAGGGACAATACCAGGACTACGCCAAAGGAGTGGCGTACCAAGCTATTATGCATACAGAGCCAGATAGTTGATATGTTCCTTAGAATCACTATTTTGATTATAATAGTAATAGGTTAGGTTTTTAAATTAGAAATTTTTGTACCTTAAATACCATGTGTTGCAAATGTATTTACTTATTGAACATACTAATGTATTTAATTTCAAATATGCAATTAAATAAGTTGTAATTGTTTGAAATTTGTATAAGTAGGTTAAGTTTTTGTTTGTTTATGTTGATAATTGTAACACCCCAAACCCGACCTAGACATCATGGCCAAATCTAGAAATGTTACGTAAAGTAGTTATAAATCTGACTTTCACTTAATAAAAGACTTCGCGTATCTTTGCTAATTAAAACCCATTTTATATGAAAATGTTTGTCATACTGAATAGTTAAAACCGTTAATTGACTACATTTTCTAAATAAATCATATAATTTGTAGCGGAAGTTCTTAGGTAGTTACATTTTGAAATATCGAGTTTGTTTTCTTAAAAACAGGTAACTGTAGAAACATAGTCATTTTCCGAAAAAAATGTTTTATTGAATATCATGCTAAGACCCAAATTAAAAGTCCAAACCAAGAATAAACCTAAATGTCCAGAGAGTCCAAAAATTACAAAACTCTCAAAACGAAACTTTAAATAAGCCAAATTTATGTAAATAAAGTTTTACGGAGTTGTGGACATATCCAAGCTCCCATCGTACCGACCCGCCTAAGCCTGAGGGTTACCTGAATGTTTTTCGGGTTTCTTGTTACGCACTTGGTATTTTTCTAATGCTGCTTCAAATACGAATAACCCCAGAACGTAATTGACAATTAACACAACCAACTTCAATAATGAATTGTGAAATTGTGACTAAAAATCGAACCCAATCAAATAAAACAACCCTTCATAATACAACCACACCTTACCGAAGCACGAACAACTATTACACAAATTCTAAATCGCTGAAGGGTCGCCCACTTCCTCTTGTACTACTCCTAAATCGCATAAAAAATAACACAACATCACTAAACCGATTAACACAACCACCGTCTAACACGACTACAAATAGTGCATAAAATACTGAACTGAAATCCCTTACCCTTAGATTAGCAGTTAAGGAATCACAAACTATTGCTTCAAGCACTAGCACTAGCCCAACGGAATAAGAAACGAAAGACAAAAGAATGAAGAAGAAAAAAATAAAAGCTAAGTGCCAAAATTTGGAATTGGAATTGCGGCATGAATTAGGGGAAACAACAGAGGTGCAAAATGTGGGGGTTTTTCTAATAAAATAAATAAAACAAAAATAAAATGAGACTTATTTTAAAAGAAAGAAATGATAAAAACACACATATTAATCACTTTGTTTTATTTATTTTCAAAACAAAACCTAAAAGATAAAACCTTATATGTTAAATACTTGATTATGTTTTATTTATTTATTAATTAATCTAAAATCAAACAAACTCATTTAAAAATCAACTCCAAAATTTTGGCAGCAAACATATTTTATTTTAAATTCAATAGGCCTAGGAACAAAATGATTGAACTGAGACTCGAACCCAAGACCTCAGACACATAATTAAAGCACTTAACCACTGATACAGAGACTTAATTATTATGAAATTTGTAAAAACAAAATTTAATAAATCAAGGCGTTACAACTCTATCCCTTAAAAGAAATTTTGACCACAAAATTTACCTGATACAAACAGTTGCAGATACTGTCGATGAATCAAGTTCTTAGGTTCCCACATCGCTTCCTTAGTGCCATGATTCCACTATAGAACTTTCACTAAAAGGATAGATTTCCTCCTCAATACCTTAAGGTCACGGTCCAAAATCTGAATTGGCTCATCCTCGAATGTCAAATCCGGTCTAACCTCAATCTCCTCAACCAGAACAATATGAGATGGGTCCTACCGATACCGCCTCAACATAGAGACGTGAAACAAATCATGAATATGGTCTAACTCTGGAGGTGGCTCTAACTAATACACGACTAGTCTCAACACGTTTCAGAATCTGATACGGCCCAATGAATCTAGGGCTCAACTTACCCTTACATCCAAATCGCAGAACTTTCTTCTATGGAGATACTTTAAGGAACACATAATCACCCACGGAATACTCAATATCCCTCCTTGTCAGATCCGCATAGGACTTCTATGTATCAGAAGCCGCTTTAAGACAATCCTAAATCAGTTTGACTTTATCTTTAGTCTCAGAAACCAACTCAGGGCCCAAAACCCGTCGCTCACCCAACTTAGTCCAACACAATGGAGTACGACACTTACGACTATACAAAGCCTCATAAGGTGTCATCTGAATACTGGACTGGAAACTGTTATTGTAGGTGAACTCGGCTAATGGCAAAAAAATCCTCCCAACTACCTCAGAAATTGATCACACAACTCCGAAGCATATCCCTCAGTATCTAAATCAACCTTTCAGATTGATCATCTATTTGAGGATGGAATGCAGTATTAAAGTACAATCTCGAACCCAGAGCCTCATGAAGTTTTCTCCAAAATCGAGAAGTGAAGCGAGGATCTCTATTAGAAATAATCGAGACTGGTACCCCATGAAGTCTCACAATCTCTAAAATATATAACTTGGCCAACTTCTAAAGAGAATAATCTGTCCGAACAGGAATAAAGTGGGCAGACTTGGTTAACCGATCCACAATGACCCACACAGAATCCTTCTTAGTAGGTGTTAAGGGCAACCCATTAACGAAGTTCATAGACACACGTTCCCATTTCCACATGGGAATCTTAATGGTTTGAAGCAAACCTAAAGGTAATTGGTGCTCAGTCTTAACTTGCTAACACGTCATACAACGAGAAACAAAATATGTTACCTTCCGTTTCAACCCAGGCCACCAATACAACTCCCGCAAATCCCAATACATTTTATTTCCTCCAGGATGCATAGCATAAGGGCTACTATGTGCTTCCCTCTGAATGGATTGTCTCAAATCAAGATCATTCGGTAGACAAATCCGTCCTCGAAAACAGAGAACCCCATCACTATTCAGCCCAAAATCATACGTACCACCCTTCTCTACCTGACAGAATCGCAAAACGTGAGAATCATCCCCTAATTGCTTATCTTGAATCTAATAGATTCAAGTCGGCTTAACTTGCAACTCAGCTAACAGACCCCTATCATCAAATAGACTTAGGCGAGCAAACATCGCCCTCAAATCAAACATTGCCCTACGACTAATAGCACCAGCCACCACATTGGCCTTATCAGGATGATACTCAATGGTGCAATCGTAGTCCTTAAGTAGTTTAATGCATCTACGCTGCCTAAGGTGTAACTCCTTCTAGGTAAGGAGATATTTAAGGCTCTTGTGATCGGTATAAATAATACACCTCTCACCATACAAACAGTGCCTCTAAATCTTTAAGGCAAAGACAACAGCGGCTAACTTGAGATCATGTGTTGGATAGCTGCCCTCGTGTGACTTAAGCTGTCGGGATACATAAGCCATAACCTCACCGTCTTACTTCAGTACACAACCCAAACCGACATGAGATGCATCATTGTATACCATGAATTCCCTACCAGATTCAAGCTGTATCAGAATAGGAGCATGAGTCAAAACAGATTTAAGCTTCTCAAAGCTTGATTGCTGTTCATCAGTCCAAAAAAAGGGTGTCCTTATGCAACAGGTTAGTCAAAGGAGTTGCAATCAACAAGAACCCCTCGACAAATCTCCGATAATAGCCCGCAAGACCCAGAAAACTACGAATCTCAGAAACATTCCTATTTTATTTTCAATCAAGCACAGCCTCAATCTTTCTAGGATCAACTCGGATCCCTTCTGCAGAAACCACATGCCCTAGAAAAGCTACTTCCTTTAACCAGATTTCACACTTGCTCAACTTAACGTAGAGTTGTTTCTCTTGAAGTATCCGAAGGACTACTCTAAAATGATCATCTTCAGTATTAGAGTATACCAAAATTTCATCGATGAAGACCTCGACGAACTAATACAAATATGGCTGGGAAACCCGATTCATCAGATCTATGAATGTAGTCGAAGTATTCGTCAAACCAAAGGGCATGACTAGGAACTCGCAGTGCCCATAATGAGTCTTAAACGCAGCCTTGTGGACATAAACCTCCTTATCCTTAAGCTGATGGTACCTAGAACAGAGATCTATCTTGGAAAACGCAGAAGCTCCATGAAATTAATCAAACAGATCATTGATCCTCAGAGGCGGGTACTTATTCTTCACCGTTAACTTATTCAACTAACAGTAATCGATACACATCCTTATGGTACTATCTTTTTTCTTTACAAACAACATCGGTGCCCTCCACAAAGACACACTAGGATGGATGAACCCACGATCAAAGAATTTCTGAAGCTAAGCCTTTAACTCAATAAGCTCCTTTGGTCACAATAAGGAGTGGTGGACACTAGGGATGTACCTGGTAGAAGCTCAATACTTAACTCGATTTCTCGATCTTGGGGCAAACCTGGTAATTCCTCGAGAAAAATATCTGAAAACATTCTAATTGTTCAGATGTTTCCAACAGAAGAATCCACAAAGGTTGATTCACTTACAAAAGCCAAATATGCTTCACACCCTTTTGGAACCAGTTTCTCAGCCACAAGAGTGGAGATCACATTGGATAAGTAATCACAACGCTTGCCAATCATAACCACCTCCACATCATTCTCAAATCTCAGAACCACCCTATTAGTAGCACAATCCAAACTGACTCGATGCTCTACAAGCAAGTTCATCCCCAAAATCAGATCAAATTCTCCAAACGATAATCCCATCAGATTAGCTAAAAACACAACCCCTTGTACCTCCAACGGTACATTCTTATATAGTTTACTGACCCGAGCAGATTGGCCCAATAGACTAAGTACAGTAATCTCACCAGAAGTACTTTCAACCAAAACCTCTAAGTTTACAGAAATAGAGCAAGCTACATATGAATGTGTTCACCCTATGTCTATCAGTGCAAAATAAGGGGCATCATAAATATAGAAGTATCTGTAATCACATCAGCAGCATCTCTGTCCTCACAACGTCTAGCAGCATAAACCAATGTCAGTCACCTCACCTTAGTCTGATTAGCACCTCTGCTCAGTGCTCTCTGCCCTCTGCCTATATCATTACCACCCCTAGCAGACCACGACCCGTAAACAGCTGTTGAACTGCCCGCTGAAGCTGAACAAATCCCGGAGCTGGTGCTTGCATCTAATTAGAACGTTGTGGGCAATCTCTGATACGGTGTTCCATTGACCCACATCGCAAACACGCTCCTAACCTCCTCTAAACTTTACTAGATGACATCTACCACAACCCCCACACAGCTGAATCATAGTAAAAGTAACTGGAACCCCAACTCTCGAAGGCCCATCGACTTGGCCTATTTCTTAGGCCTCTAAACAGAACTAGAGGGCTCTGAATCCCTCTTATTCTTACCCCTCTCTCGATCCCTATTCTCATGCTCAACGCGCTTAACCTTCCCAGTAATCTTCGCATTGTCCACCAAGACGGCGAATTCCTGCTTCCTCTGTGGAGCTACCAAAACCCTCAGGATATCCCTTAAACCATCCTCAAAGCGAACACATTTCTCATACTTAGTTGCCACCATCCCACGAGCATAACGGCTCAATCTCAGAAATTTGGCCTCGTACTCGACCACAGTCCTATCCCCTTGAGTGAGGTTCATAAACTCGCGTCTACAAGCATCTACATAACTTGCCCCCACATATTTACTCTAGAAGGCGGTCTTAAAATAATCCCAAGTAATATGATCCAATTGAGTACCCTTCTCAACCGTTATCCACCACTGATACACCGCATCGCGAAGCAGGGATACTGCACCCTTTAATTTCTACTTAAGGGTGCAGTTGATATCATTCATGATCCAACCAGTATTCAACCACAATCGAGGTGACCCTAGTGACGCCCCTAAACTCCACAACACCATTAGACTGAAGTTGTTCAGTTACCGATCGATGCCTCCTAAAACCAAAACGAAGTCTAGTGACCCTCTCCAACACTCTAAGCATAGCTTGGGACAATAAGTCATCCCCAGCCGAGCGACTTTGAGACTCCTAATAGGGTGTTTGAATAGGCTTTGGAATGTGTTTCTTTGCCTCCAAGTATCCTTTCACGAATGAAATTGCTCTTTCCAGCGACAGGGACACGGCCATGACACAAGCCCGTGTGGATCGTGGCCAGGCCGTGCTCGGACTTTTAATGAGGCACGGTCGTGTTAGCTTTGGGCCAGGCCGTGTCGATTTCTCTTTTGGCCCAATTTGGTCCGTTTTAAGCCCGTTTCTCGTTCTTTTCATCCTTGGGTGCTTTCCTGAGTATAAAACATGAAAAGAAATGATTAAGAGCACCTTTTAATATGAATCAAGGCTTAAATCATCCAAAAGCATACTAAATGTGGGATTAAAATATGTTACTTTTACGGTTTATCAAATACCCCCCACACTTAAGCTTTTGCTTGTCCTCAAGCAAAATTCTCAACTCATAATCAAAACGGACTTCCTCGATTCATAGTATTCATCAATAATGTTTCATCATAATTCAAAGATAATTCATACATGGATAACTCAACTCAAAGAGTCCTAAAGATTCAAACAATCAAAGTCATACATGTGTAGCAAAAAAATGTAGGTGTCTCCCCTTATCTAAATAATTACCTTTAATTCAAAATTGATAAGGATTGACATCATCACTAAAGATTCACTCAAATCACTCGAGGTGTTTAAGGTTCAAAATTAAGCTCTCAAAAGTCGAACATGAAAAGTTAATCCCATAGGCTTGCATGAAAATCAACTCTCCACCACTAAAATATGATATGATAAACAGATCAAAATGTCTTTGTTAGGGTTGTAACGGGGCTAGGGTTAAGGTGTGGATAAAGGCTGAAATTAGAAGGTTAGAATCGAGATTGAATTCACAAGTACCTACATAAGAATATCGAAATAATATTTACATCAACTGATAATAATCCTAATAATACGAGCTTTTCTTTATTTCTTTCTTTCTTTTTTAAAAAAAATAAACTTTAACTGTATAAGCTCACCACTAATACTGAATATATTTCGATTTTTTTTTAGAACAAACTAAGTAATACTGAATGAATTCAGCTCATAGCATAATATAATTCAGTAACTAATCAAATTATATCTCGATTAAAGGGTAGTCAAAAGAAAGGGTGGTAACAAATACAAAGGGGTTTTTGGGTTATTAATAGGTGAATCAATAAAAAGGGTTGTTATGATCAACGGGGTTCACTAGGGGTTAATCATGAAGGTAGGCTTTTAGTGGAGTAAGTGGGTTAAAACCTAGGTGCCTTTATCATCTCGGTATATCAAATCATAGGTGTGGTCTCGACAAGTATAATCAATGCAAGTTCTAGAATAACAAATCAATGTTGACACACTCATAGTCAATAAAGTGAGCAAGAAAAAATGTATGCTCTATAAGGCTCAAGATCTCACAAAAATTATGGGTTTTTGATGTCAACCTTGTAAATTTCAAACTTCAAGGTAACATTTAGATTCAGGTAGACAACCTAAAAATTTTAAATTTCTGAAAAATAGACTTATCATGCTTGATTCTCTAGTATCCTTCAAATTTAATCATCAATGCACAATTATCAATGACTTAGTCCAAAACATATCAATAAAAATCATAAATCAGGGAAATTTCATTCTAATCATAGTATGAGAAACTTTACTTTTAAACAAGGCATAATTCAGGGATTTTCAAATAATACTGTAGTTAACCCCCCACACTTAAGTTGTACATTGCCCTCAATGTACAAAGATAGATAATATCAAATAATCATAAAATCATAAGATGGAGAAAGAAGTGAAACTTCCTGAATTTTGGATGAAGTCAATGAAAAGAATCCGGATAGGATTGGTGGTGAACGTGGGGAAGCATCTCGAACCGTTTGAAATTGAATCCTCGAAGCAGCCGGTCTGATTTTATTGTATCCTAAGCTAAATCTAAATATCATAAAGAATAAGAAGAAGAAGAAAAATAATAATAAAATGGAAATAAAAATAAAAATCAATAATGAAAATTGAAAGACAACTAGAAAAAGGGAGAATGAGGTTTAAGTAGAGATGTAGCCTGTGTTTTGGGATTTTGAATTTTGGACGCGTTCAGGGTGTTCGGGCACGGCCGTGGGTGTAGTGGCATGCCCGTGTCTTTCTTCACACGGTCATTTAATACGAGCGTGCTCCTCCCGTGTTCGATAAGTCAGAATGTTGGCACGGTTGGAAGGCACGGCCGTGTTTAGCCCGTGCTTAACAAGTCAATAACCTTGCACGGGCGTCGGCACGGGCGTGACTATTATCGTCACCCGTGTTGGGAAAAGAAAATTTTCTAAGTCATGCACGGCTACTGGCACGCCCATGGTGCATCCCTTGGCTTCCACACAGCCACGGGCACACCCATGTGTAGGGTCGTGTGGCCTAGAAATTTGCTCTTTGGTTAGTTTATGGTTAGGTGCTAAAAGGAAAAAGAAACGAAAAAATTAAAAAGAAAAAAGAAAAAATATAAAAATGGGGTTAGTGCTCGGGTTGCCTCCCGAGAAGCGCTCATTTATAGTCTTAAGCTAGACTTTACCTCTCATTCGTATGGTCATGGTGGTTTGAGGAGGTGAAAATCCTTTCTCATGCAATCACTTCGGTTATGGATATATAGTTTAAGTCGAGTAATGTTTACCTCAAAAGTGTTAAATTTAGGATTGCTTACCTCGACTTTTCCATATAGGAAGACATTAAGTACCTCAAAAGTGCTTTCTTCGTTTGTCTTGAGGTCTGAATTGGCGATTCGTGGGTCTTCCTTATTGAACAATACCTGATCCTCTATTTTGATGGGATTTGTTGTTCTTATCAGCTCATCTAGGGTTTCCTTCGGTTTCACTTCGTGTAGTTCCTATTTCTTTCTGATTTGTGTTTCCTTCTCTTTTAGTTTGTCAACACTAAGGTTTTGTTCCTTATGTGTTTCTTCTTTGTTGGCACGAGGTCTAAGATCTAGCTCAGCTAAGTGATTTCGTGATGCTTCCTGTAAAGAAGGTTGAACCAAATGATTATCAATAGAATTAATGTTCGTACCTTTATTACTCGATATCCTAGCTGAGTCAAGAGCTTGAAGAGTGATTGTTTCGTCGTCTACACGAAGTGTGAGTTCACTGAATTCTCCCTCTGTGTGGTCTTTCTTTATTGCATCGGGATATGGCACACAAGCTTGGTACTCTGTATTTACCGGGTTTGGTAAATCATGGCTTACCTCAACCTTACCTTCACTTGCCACAGGTTCTTGCCTTGGGTCAGATTCCACTAACAATTCACTATTATGAGCTTGTACGGCTTGGGGCCCATGATTCGACTCAGGTTTGTAGCCTTGTGGTGTTTCCTGTGGTGAAAGTTGAACAATTTGATTATCAACTGAATTTACTTTCTCACCTTCATCACTTGATGTCCTGGCCGAGTCAAAAGCTTGTAGACTGATTGATTCGTCACCTACACGAAGAATGAGTTCTCCTGTACCAACATCAATTTTAGTCCTGGCAGTTGCTAGAAAGGGTTTTCCTAAAATTAAAAGAATCGAATTTTCCTCATTCATGTCTAAGACAACAAAATCTACTGGGAATATGAATTTATCAATTTTGATTAGAACATTTTCTATTGTACCCCTAGGAATTCTGATAGTTTTATCAGTTAACTGAATGCTCATCCTAGTTTGTCTAGGTTTCCCTAGACCTAGTTGTTTAAACATTTTATAAGGCATAACATTGATGCTTGCCCCTAAATCAGCTAAAGCATTATCAATAGATAAACTACCAATTAAACATGGAATTGTAAAACTCCCTGTGTCTTTTTGCTTTTGCGGTAGTCTGTTCTGTAACATTGCTGAGCATGTTGCATTTAATTCCACGTGGTGCTCCTCGTCTAATTTGCATTTATTTGTCAAAAGCTGTCTTAAAAATTTCCTCGAGTCTGGCGTCTGAAAAAGAGCTTCAAGAAGAGGTAAGTTAATATGTAATTTATTTAAAAGTTTAAGAAACTTACCGAATTGTTCTTCTGAATCGTCTCTTTTCATTGCTTCGGGATAAGGTATGCGAGGTTGGTACTCTTTGATTACCGGTTTTGTCTTTTCTTGTGTTACCTCTGTTTTACCTTCTTCTACCTTGTTTTCTGGTATTGCATTGGGTTCATCTAACCCTTTACTGTCCTGAGCGGTGATGGCTTGATTTTGCTCCTTAGGGTTAATCTCCGTGTTACTAGGTAGACGCCCTTGCGGTCGTTCTGACATCAGCTTTGCAAGTTGTTCGACTGCGTTAGTGACTTCCTTGACTGACTTAGTAATTTCCACGATTCGGCTCTCATTGCTTTTGATTGTTCTCTCAGTTTCTTGGATATGTTTCTCTGTGTCTGCCGAAAATTTTGTCAGCATCTCTTCAAGGTGCGACTCCTCTTCCTGTTGGTGAGGTGGTTGTTGAAAGTTTCGAGGAAGTTTCGGTCTTTGGCTATTTTGATCATCCCACGAGAAATTGGGATGGTAACTCCAACTTGTGTTATAAGTGTCATTATAAAAATTATTTTGTGGTCTAGAATAGTTACCCGTATAGTGAGCTTGCTCATTTTCCATGCCATATCCGTAGGGTGGGTACTCAAGATTCGCCACTCCTCCTAGATTCGAGTCATATTGCATTACTGAGTGTACCTGCGAGGAACTATACAAACCACCAATCTTTTTATTCATCATCTCTAGTTGGTTAGATAACCTGGTGACCACGTTGAGGTTGGAGACATTGGCGGCTTTTGTTGGCATTGTCCTCATAACTTGCCACTGATAGTTATTTAGTGCCATCTCCTCTAAACTAAAATTACCTGTCAAAGCAAAGAAAAATTAGCAAAGTAATAATAAAACAAATAATAAAAAATTGCAATAATAAAAAATGGCTAAAGTAATAAAAATTAAGCTTTCTTAATATTTTAGTTCCCCGGCAATGGCACCAAAAATTTGATCGCTACAATCAGAGCTTTAAAAATTTATAAAAGAATGATTGAACCTGGAGACTAACTCTAACAACCATTAAAGGCAAGTGTACCTATAGAACAGTAGTATAGCTTAGGCAAGACCGGATTATCGAACCCAAAGGAACTAAAAGTATTAATACTAACTTTCTTTTTAATATTTAGCCTTAAAATTAAAGTGAAGATTGTTCTAAACTAAATCGTCAAGACTAAACTAAGGACACAAAGACAAAAAGGATGAATTGGAAAATAACTTGAAGAAAACTCAATTGATCACGACGATACCCTCAGGAAGAATCCACCTAGACTTCAATTGTTATCTAACCCTTAATTATATGATCTCTTTACTTAGCTTGATCCCTAAAACTCCCTAACCTATATTAAACCCTCTCTCGAGGCGAATAACGTCTAACGTTAGGTTAATTAGTGGAACTCTCGTTCCCTTATAATAACCCCCTAGGATAGCAGTAAATCGATCAATGGACTCCCATATAAGGTTTCACCCTAATCCGAAAAAATCTCATAACCCTATCTCTAGGCGTTCGATCAACTCCGCTTAATTATGTTAGATCTTCTCTTAGGCAGGGTCTATTCCTCCTCCACCTAAGCACATTAGATTTGAATTAAGCAACATAATTAAGAACAAACTAAGTAATTCATCATATAACTTATAAATCAAATAACAAGATTCGTCTAGGTTTCATCCCCTTCAGGTATCTGAAGGGTTTAGTTCATAATGAATAAAGAAAACATCGCAAGAGAAAAGATAAAACAAAACATAAGAATTCCTAAAACCCCTAAAGGAATTGAAGGAGAATTTCGCCATCTTGAGTATAATTTGGCTTCTTGGGATGGATCAACTGGCTATCCTCGTGTTATTTCCTAACTCTAACCTTTTCGGCTTGGCTCCTTGGCCTAGCTTTCACGCCTGTTCTGGCTTCTGCTGAAAGCCCCTCTCAAGTTGCCCCCTAAAGTGTTTATATAGACTTTGTGATGCCTTACTTGGCCCCTAAGTATCCTAATTTAAGTAGAATTCCTAATTGGGTGTTTGAATAGGCTTTGGAATGTGTTTCTTTGCCTCCAAGTATCCTTTCCCGAATGATATTGCTCTTTCCAGTGACAGGGACAAGGCCATGACACACGCCCGTGTGGATCGTGGCCAGGCCGTGCTCGGACTTTTAATGAGGCACGGCCGTGTCAATTTCTCTCTTGGCCTAATTTGGTCCGTTTTAAGCCCGTTTCTCGTTTTTTTCATCCTTGGGTGCTTTCCTGAGTATAAAACATGAAAAGAAAGGATTAAGAGCACCTTTTTATATGAATCAAGGCTTAAATCATCCAAAAGCATACTAAATGTGGGATTAAAAGATGTTACTTTTACGGTTTATCACCAGGTCGGACTCGATTTTAGCATTTTTATTTGGGTTGGGCTTGGGCAAAATTTTAGGCCCATTTTTCAGGTCGGGCCGAGCTCGGGCCTAGCAAACGGGCCTGAAGTTTTAGTTGAGCTTGGCCCATACTCACCTCTAGATAAAACTTTACATATTAAATTGATAACATGTTAATTTGCATGATTTCTTTTGTTTAATTAGGTTTATTTCTGAATCAATCCCTGATAATTTAGTATTTTTATGATTTAAATTTTATCAGGGATGCAATTGATCAAAAGCAAGCTGAAAAGGGCCAAATTGAAAGAAAATCATGAAAATGGGGCCAAATCAAAAAGATAGAGGAAGCCAAGGACACATCAAATAATTTGACTTTGTAAAAAGACAAAAATAGAAAATTCGATTTTACTTTATTTTATTTTTATTTTTATTATTTTAGGTTTTATATAGTAAACCCCATGTATATAAATAGGGGCTTTTTGTTCTTAGAAAATCATCAATCAAATAGTTCTTTTCCTATTTCTATTTGGAGTTGAATTATCTTCTTTGTCTTTTTCTATTTCAATTTGGAATTGAATTACTCTCCTTTTTCTCTTTCAAATTGATGTGAGAATTTTGTCCATTTCATTTCAATTCCCTTGTTCTTTCTAAATTTGTCCAATTGCTTCCCAAGCCCTTTTATTCCCCAGTTGCTCCCATTATCATACAAATCCAATCACCTTCCATAACTTGCAAGCATGAATAAATTCATGCTACACTAAATTCTATCTTAGCCTTAGGCCAGTGTTATTTTTGGTCGGGAATCGTGAGATTCGTATCCGTACAAAAAAAATCCTTCCAATCGGTATTCACCTTTTTCCTAAGTATCGGGATAGACAAATCATCCCTTAAGGTTGAGTCTGGTTCCAAGTCGAAGTGCACGTTGGGTTGGAGTCGTATTTGCCGACAGTTGGAAATTTGAGTCGGTCGTGATGTATTCGGGTTTTCGAGAACAAATCAAGGAAGAGGTGATCAGATTTAAACGACCCACGCGGTTGAGGCTGTTGGTTCGAGTTGGGTTCTTCAGAATGCAAGGCTACCAGAATCTTCAATCGGGAACACGTGTATCTCGGTTAGATAATCGGTAAGGGTTGGTTTGCAGGTGCACCGGAACCAGCTACGAAAGAAGGAATTGGTGGTTAGGACGTTCTTAGTCGCTATAACCAGCTTATCGTTTGGAAGAGAAGATCAATTTTCGAGGATCAATTCTTAACACAGAATTTACCGAGTCTAAGGCTAAGGCTTATTTACTTTGATTACAAAACCTGAATTTAATTTTCAATTTGATTTCCAATTTATTTAATTACCTATTTATGCTGTTTTAATTATTTAGTTTCTAAGTATTTTTAAACCCCCTCCCCGATTTATTTTTCAGCAGGTATGATAGGAGTCGTGGGCACGACCTTTACCACGACCTTTTGACACAACAAACGTTCTGTTCATAAGATAAACGCAGGAATTGATAAAAAAAAGTCTGATCCCTGTGGAATCGACCCTATTACCACTCTACTACTATTTAGAGTTATTTGTAGGAATTATTTTTGGTGGTTTTGACGCCCATCAAATTTTGGCGCCGTTGCCGGGGATTGGATATATTTTTCTAATTTTTGTTTGTTTACTTTATGACCAGATCTTCATCAGGAGATCTCGAATATGACCCAGAGATCGAGAAATCGGTGCGAGTGCGACGAAAAGAGATGAAAGCTCTTAAACGTGCAAGTAGAGCAGAAGTTGAACTAGGACAAGGGATCCTAGAATCCGACATTGAAAAGTTGAGAGAAGTGATTCGTGCAGAGGCAATTCGACGTGGGAAACAAGTTGAAGTGGTTGGACCTGAGACAGAACCGAACCACATTTTGAAACAAAAGAAGTAAAAGGCAACCTCGGTGAACCAGAAAGGATGGCAAACCGAACCATTTGTCAACTAGCTGCTGCTCCCAACGAGCAAACACCGTTATGCATCAACTATTCAACCGCAGGAACCCCTTTCGATTTGAAATCAGGCTTGATCCACCTTTTGCCCACTTTTCGAGGCTTGAAGAACAAAAATCCACACCCACTTGAGAGAATTCCACATGGTCTGCTCAAGCATGAAACCTCAAGGAGTAACCGAAGATGAAATCAAACTTCGGGCCTTTCCTTTTTCTTTAGTTCATACAGCAAGAGAATGGCTATTTTACTTACCCCCCGGTTCTATCACAATATGGGATGACTTATCTCATGTATTTCTTGACAGATTCTTTCCAGCATCGCGAGCATCTGAACTTAGGAGGGACATAGTGGGAATTCGCCAAATGGAGAGTGAATCGCTCTAAGACTATTGGAAGCGGTACAAAAAACAGTGTGCAAGTTGTCCTCAACACGGGTTGACCGAACAATCACTTCTTCAATATTTCTATGAGGGTTTGCTCCCTATGAAAATAAAGATGATTGACGCTGCTAGTGGAAGAGCGCTTGTAAATATGACTCCTCAAAGGGCAAGAGAACTGATATCCACCATGGCGGCAAATTCTCAACAGTATCGGCCGAATTCAGAACCCACAAGACGGGTTAATGGGGTAAACATTTCATCATTAGAAGATAAATTGGATAAGCTTACTAATGTTGTTCAATCTTTGCTTACAGAAAAGAAGAACCTAACCCATCTGTGTGGAATTTGTACTGTGTTTGAACATCCAACGGATTTGTGCCCAATCCTTAACGATAATTCGACGGCACATGTGGATGCTGTCGGAGGTTTTCCGGGACCTCCGCAAAGACGCTATGATCCTTTCTCCAACACCTACAATCTCAGGTGGAAGATCATCCTGACCTGAATTACGGAGCTAATCCCCGATATAATCCATCATACCAAGACCTCTGCAACCACCACAACGACAACACAAGCCGAACACATCTCTAAAAGCTGTTGTGGAAGGGCTTACCGCCGATACTGCAAAATATCAACAGAGGACAGACGCGTCAATACAAGAGTTAACCAATCAAGTTAGTAAACTCTCGATGGTAGTTAATCGCTTGGAGTCTCAAGGTAAATTACCTTCCCAGACGGAACCGAACCCTCGGTAGAATGCAAGTGCAATAACTCTTCGTAGCGGAAAAGTTCTGGAAACAGTTCAAAAAAAAGTCAAGGGCAAGAGAAGGAACAGGAAAAGCAGACCTTTGATCTAACAGCCAAGCCGGAATCAGAAATTCAGAAACCAGTTGTGATGCCACCTCCTTTTCCAGGGAGGCTTGCAAGGGATAAGAAAGAGAAGGAGGAAAAAGAAATCCTCGAGACATTCAAGAAGGTGGATGTAAATATCCCTTTGCTCGATACTACCAAACAAATCCCTCGTTATGCAAAATTCCTCAAGGAATTGTGTACTAGCAAGAGGAGGTTAATAGGTAATAAAAGAGTAAATGTAGGAGAAAATGTCTCTGCAGTACTACAAAAGAAAATTCTGCCCAAATACAAGGACCAGTGTATGTTTGCTATTTCTTGTGAGACAGGTAATGTAGGCATTAAGAAAGCCATGTGTAATTTAGGGGCTTCCATTAATGTTATGCCTTATTCTATTTATAAGTTGATTAACACCGGTCCTTTAAAAGAAACAGGAGTGATAATTCAGTTGGCGGACAGGACAGTCGTCTATCCCGAAGGGCTACTTGAAGACGTCCTTGTTAAAGTTAACGAATTAGTTTTCCCTGCAGATTTCTACATTATTAATATGGAAGATGATAACTCAACTAATTCGTCTGACATTTTGCTTGGAAGTCCATTTCTAAGTACCACAAGCGCAAAAATTGATATTCAAAGCGGAACGCTGACAATGGAGTTTGATGGCGAAATCGTAAAATTCAATGTCTACGAGGCTATGGGTCATCCTAACTCACTGTTAAATATTTCTAGTATCAATATTATAGATTGTTTAGCTCAATCCTATTCCGAATATCATGACTTTGATGAATTGGAAATTGTCCTTTACAGAAGCATTGACATGGATGTTTTACATCATTCCGAGGAATTAGCAATCATAGAAGATCCGTTGCGAGAAATTTTCAATCACTTGGAAACGCAACCATCATTGACGAACCGAGGTAACCAATTTGAATTATTACCTTCCCAAACTAAAATGTTGCCTTCGGTTTTGCAGCCACCAACCTTGGAGCTTAAAGCATTATCGGACCATATTAAGTACGTCTTTTTGGGAGAGAAAGACGCCTTACCGGTGATAGTGTCAAACAAACTAACCAAAGACGAGGAGGAAAGTCTAGTTCAAGTTTTGAGAGATTATAAGGAAGCTATTGGTTGGACGATAGCCGACATAAAAGGGCTAAGTCCATCCACTTGTATGCACAGAATTTCCATCAAAGATAGCACGAAACCAAAGAAAGATGCTCAAAGGCGCCTTAATCCACCCATGATGAAGGTAGTAAAGAAGGAGATCCAGAAACTGTTAGATGCTGGAATGATATACCCGATTTTCAATAGTAATTGGGTTAGCCTGGTTCATGTCGTGCCTAAGAAAACTGGCGTGACAATGGTGAAAAACTTGTTAGGAGAGCTGGTCCCTACCCGAGTCCAGAATGGATGGAGGGTTTGCATCGATTACAGGAAGTTGAACATAGCTACCCGGAAAGACAATTTTCCACTTCCCTTCATCGATCAAATGCTCGAGTGATTAGCTGGTAAGACCCATTATTGCTGTCTTGATGGGTACTCAAGATTTTTCCAAATTCCAGTGGCTCTGGAGGATCAAGACAAAATGACTTTCATGTGCCCCTTCGGAACGTTTGCGTACAGACGAATGCCGTTTGGACTCTGCAATGCTCCGGCCACTTTCCAAAGATGCATGGTGAGCATATTCTCCGATTACGTCGAGAAAATCATCAAAGTCTTTATGGATGACTTCACGGTATACGGTAACTCTTTTAACGAATGTCTCGATAATCTTATTAAGATATTACAAAGATGCCCAGAATTTAATCTTGTTTTAAATTATGAGAAATGCCATTTCATGGTTGACAAAGGATTAATTTTGGGTCATATAGTTTCCTCGAAAGGAATTGAGGTCGATAAGGCAAAAGCGGATATTATTAACTCGTTACCTTACCCCTCATCAGTGAGGGAAGTTCGTTCATTTCTTGGCAATGCAGGATTTTATAGACGATTCATGAAAGATTTCTCGAAAAT
This sequence comes from Gossypium australe, assembly GCA_005393395.2. Classification (NCBI taxonomy): domain Eukaryota; kingdom Viridiplantae; phylum Streptophyta; class Magnoliopsida; order Malvales; family Malvaceae; genus Gossypium; species Gossypium australe. Next base: position 123,800,559 of record CM016616.1, read on the forward strand.
CGCGCGACCGCTTTGCAGCCGGTTACAAAAGGATAAAGAGTTTGAATTCGACCAGACTTGCAAAGACGCATTTGACGTATTGAAGTAGAAATTGGTCTCCGCTCTCATAGTGCAGCCACCAAAATGGAATTTCCCGTTCGAAGTCATGTGTGATGCAAGTGACCAAAATGTGGCAGCTGTTCTTGGCCAAAGAATAGGGAAAGAGCCTCATGTTATCTACTATGCTTCGAAGACTTTAGATGCTGCCCAAAACAATTACACAACCACCGAGAAAGAATTATTAGCTGTTGTGTTTGCTTTAGAGAAATTTAGATCTTACTTATTGGAAACTAAGGTGATTATCTTTTCTGATCATGCAGCTTTTAAATACTTAATAGGGAAGAATGAGGCAAAACCCCGACTGATCAGGTGGATTTTGCTCCTATAAGAGTTCGATTTTGAAATTTGAGATAAGAAGGGATGCGAAAACCTAGTAGCTGGCCATCTGAGTCGATTACCGATTCCAGTAGACGACGCACCATTGAAAGACAACTTTCTAGATGAAAACCTGTTTTCAGCAAATGTGGTTCATCCTTGGTACGCAGACATAGTAAATTACCTCGTTACAGGTACTGTTCCTTCGGAATTACCAAGGTCTAAAAAAGATAAGATAAAAAAGGATGCGCGATATTACATTTGGGACGATCCTTACCTTTGGAAACATTGCTCCGATCAGGTAATTCGACGGTGTGTAGCAGAAACAGATGTATAATCTATCTTAGCCTTTTGTCATTCTTATGCATGTGGAGGGCACTTTGGGCCTAAATGCACCACACATAAAATTCTCGAATGTGGACTATTTTGGCCAAACATATTTCGTGATGCCTTTTTATTCTACAAAACCTGTGAAAAATGCCAAAGAGTTGGCAATCTTAGTCGTCGAAATGAGATGCCCCTTACTCCTATTCATATTTATTAAATTTTCGATGTGTGGGGCACCGATTTTATGGGTCCCTTCGTTTCTTCTTTCGGTAATTTTTATATACTTTTAGCTATTGATTATGTCTTTAAGTGGATAGAGGTGAAAGCCACTCGCAATGATAATGCTAAGACCGTAGTTGACTTTCTTAAAATTTCTATTTTTTCCAAGTATGGCACTCCACGAGCACTAATCAGTGACAGAGGAACTCATTTTTGCAATAAGCTCGTAAGTGCACTTATGGAAAAATATGGAGTGACTCAACGAATTGCCACTGCTTACCATCCACAAACAAATAGATAAGCCGAAGTGTCGAATCAAGAAATAAAGTCTATTCTGGAAAAGACTGTTAAACTTAACAGGGAGGATTGGAGTTTGAGACTAAATAACGCACTTTGGGCTTATAGGACAACTTACAAGGGACCAATAGGCATGTCACCTTACCGACTCGTTTTCGGTAAACTGTGCCATCTTTCGGTCGAGTTAGAGCACAAGGCATTTTGGGCAGTTAAACAGTGTAATATGGAAATGGAGTCTGCAGGAAGGTCTCGAAAATTGGACATCCAGAAACTTGAGGAAATTAGAAATGATGCCTATGAGAATGCTCGAGTTTATAAAGAAAAGACGAAGGTGTTTCATGACAAGTTAATCACTAGGAAGCAGTTTTCAATAGGACAAAAAGTTCTCCTATACGACTCCACCTTAAAATTTTTTGCTAGTAAGCTTGGATCCAAATGGATAGGACCATTTACTATAACTAATTTATTTTTGAATGGTGCAGTGGAAATTCAAAGCGAAGAAACACGAAAGTGCTTTAAGGTGAATGGTCAACGACTAAAACCCTTTTTCGAGAATTTTCAAACGCACATAGTTGAGGAGATTGTTCTCGACGAGCCCAGAATTTGAATAATAGGTCGTCGAGCTAACGACATTAAACAAATGCGCTCTTTACGAGGCAACCCAAATTTCTTTTCATTTATTTAATTTTAAGTTTTAGTGAAATCTAGGGTGTAAATAAATAAATTTTTATTTAATTCAATTAATTTGATGTTTTCAGTAAAATAATGGAGAGCATGAATTTTTCCGAAAGTCGGATAACAGTGGTGGCGCGGGCACGGCATGCTAATATGGTGACAAATATTTACCAAAAAAAAAACCAACCTTTATAAAACACAAATAAACAAGACCCACCAACCCTTTTAACCCACTTACACATATCCATATACCAACCCAACAACACAAACCCAAACTTAGCCCAATACCCAATACCCAACCAAATAACTCATCTACCCAAAAACACCCACAAACATAACTAATACCCAATGCCATGACCCAAACCCTAAAACAAGCCCAAGGTGAGAATAAGAAATGGGCCGAACGACCTAGGTGACCCAAAATGGAAAAAGAAAAAAAAAAGAGAAAGAAGAAATGGGAGCCCAAACCGTCCAAAGAAAAAGAAAAAAAAGAAAAAAATAATAAAAATTTTAAACACCTAAATCCCAAAATCCTCAAACCTTTTCCCATCTTCATCTTCTTCAAAACAATTTCCTCACCCCAAGACCATCCCACGTCGCCGTTACCGTCACCGTCACCGTCGCACTCCACCTCACCATCGCCGTTATTTCCCCCTCATTTGCTAACGCCAAAAGTCTCTCCACCTCGAACTCCCAACCATTTTTCTTTCCCCACCACGCCGACAACCTCCACCATCGTTCCATCCTCCCATTGTCGCCATACACTTTTCCATCGCCGCAAGTTAGCCGATCGGAGCCAATACCCCCAACCACCACATTTTCCATATTTCTTTTTCTTTCTTTCTTCCCCACCACCAAACCACCCTCTCAACCACCTTAACCGAGTCCACAACTGAAGCCACCACCGTTGCCACTCTCGAAAATCGGCCAAAACGCGCCGTGACCACTCGTCGCCGCCAACTGCCGTGCACCGTCACCGTCTTCACCACAAATAGAGTCGAATCTTTGTGACATTAGCACAGATGCAATGGTCTGAACTAGAAACCAAACGGCTGATAATATTCCGGTTTCACTCAACTGGAATCGGCACCGTTTTTTAGCACCTCCCAATCGTTGATTTAGCCGACGACGACTCTCCTCCACCTCCTCCAATGCAAATCGCCGCCCCATCAAGAGCCCGCCATCAACGGAGTTTGACCCCTATCGAAATAGATACTTTAGGTAGTCCAGAAGAGGTCAGGACATCTAACGACCATGTCGAAGCTACTCCCACCATCGATGAACGTGTCTCTCAACGCTAAACACGGTCTACTCGAAACCGTCGACAATCAACACGTGAGCCATCAACACCCCCGGACAGTAGTACTGACGCTGCTGAAGGTGCGAGTCCATTCGACTCGCCTAACGAACGTGCTCGACCGCCCCGAGGCAATCAACGCAACAGACGTAGTCGTGCAAACACTATTCCTACCGAAAGTCGTCTGCGAGGATTTCTAGACTTTTCAACATCGGAGCATCGAACACGATACGACGCCATCCGACAACGCTCACTCCCGGTCTGTAAGTAAATCGAATTTCCCACCCTTGAACTTTTAGATATTCATGATGTTGTTCTTCATCATTTTGATGCTATTGGTTGGAATTTATTTGCTAATATTACTTGTAATGCATATTATGAATTAGTATATGAATTCTACACCACATTTAGCTTCGATATAAATGCATTGCGAACTGTTGAAACGCAAAATATTGTATGTTTTCGTTTGCTTGGGAAGGACTTTCGGATGTCAATTTCATAATTTAACATTGCTATAGGTTTCATCGACCCTGATGATATTCAATTTGATTCCTATCATTCTGCTCTGTTAGATATTCCGAGCAACTTTGATGCTCAGCATATTTATCGTGTTTTAACTAATTCTGATCATCTTTATAATCCGAAGACCACAGAAGACTTATTGGTGCATGAACCTGCTTTAAGATACATACAACGATTTTTGGCATTTAGTTTTTCAGGTAGAAATGACTCATCATCTGCTTTGACTAAGACTGAACTGTTCTTTTTGTGGTGCATGCATTCGGGTTTTAAAGTTAACTTAGGATATTGGTTTGCACGAAATTTTCATTTCGTTTTGCGTTACAACCGTCCACTAATACTTGGGTCATATATCTCGAATTTAACCTCTCGACTTTTTCAATCTGAAATTGATTTCTCAACCTTGACATGTGCATATAGTATGGACAGTCTTGATAAATATTGTTTGGATTCTATAGGATTGCTTGTCGGCACCCCTACTTCGTGTTATTTTGTTCCTCCAGGTACGCAGACTTCTTGCAAAAATATGGTTTTTTGCCAACGTCTACACATCAATACTAAAGAGCAAGAGGAACAACCTCTATCTGTAGAGGCACGTTTAGGCCAAATTGAGGAAAGACTTGGAACAATGGAAAATCAAGTCTCCACAATCCTTAATATCCTACAAAGTCGTTACCCTCAACACTGACAAAATCATTGAGGACACATGGGGAGTACTCTGAACTTTTCTTATTATTTGTTATTTGAGCTGCTATTTTTCTTTTCTATTATATGACACATGCTTGAAGACGAGCATAGATTAAGTGGGGGGGATAAAAATGGTAGTATGAATGGATGGTTGATTTTGGCTTAGTATGCCTAGATGGTTAATTGATTTTGGCTGCATGTTTCTCTTTTGCATATGTTCAATCTTACGTTGAAATCATTCGATAGTTTATTTGACATTGAGCCTTTAATCTCATACTTAGTCAATTTGGACAATTGGGAAATTTTTATTGAATTTAAATGTTCAAGTATATAGATTAGTCGACACTTGTGTTTTAAGGTTGATATATGTAGTTAGATTTTTTATTTTTTTTTTTGATTGTTTGAAAAAATATATGTTTGCTTGTGCATGAAAAAATTCAGAAAAAAAGAAAAAAAAAGAGAAATAAGGAAGAAAGAAATAAATAAATAAAGGCTCAAGTTATGAGTGAAAGTTTCGAAAATGTGACAGGATTCAGTAACTGCGATAGGGTGCTTGGGTTGTCATCCTAGCTCGCGTAAAAAGGTTCAAGTGACAAGTCAGTAACTTAATAACATTCCGCTAACAGAGCCCAATAATAAAGACTATTTGAACTGAGTAACCGGGATAGGGTGCTTGGGTTGTCATCCTAGTTCGCGTAAAAAGGTTTGACCATGTCTAAAATTTTTTTTCTAAAGCATAGTTGATTAAATAATGCCTTGCAAATTATTGGATTCAAGCTCAATTTAATTATCTAGTTCACATATTTCAAATTTTATGACACTTCTTGATTAAACTATATGTTTGGGCATTTATTTATTTTTACCTATGTTGTTTACGTTGAGTATGGATGCAGAAAAGAGGCTCAATTTTTAATAAATTGTAGAATCAATTCTCATGTTTGAAAGAACACCATGCTTGAGGGCAAGCATGAGCTAAGTAGGGGGGATTTGATAACATGTTAATTTGCATGATTTCTTTTGTTTAATTCGGTTTATTTCTGAATCAATCCCTGCTAATTTAGTATTTTTATGATTTATATTTTGTCAGGGATGCAATTGATCAAAAGCAAGCTGAAAAGGGCCAAATTGAAAGAAAATCATGGAAATGGAGCCAAATCAAAAAGATGGAGGAAGCCAAGGACACATCAAACAATTTGACTTTGTAAAAAGCCAAAAATAAAAAATCATATTTTAGTTTTTTTATTTTTATTTTTATTATTTTAGGTTTTATATTAAATTAAATTAGGTTATTTTTAGTAAACCCCATGTATATAAATAGGGGCTTTTTGTTCTTAGAAAATCATCAATCAAATAGTTCTTTTCCTATTTCTATTTGGAGTTGAATTATCTTCTTTGTCTTTTTCTATTTCAATTTGGAATTGAATTACTCTCCTTTTTCTCTTTCAAATTGACGTGAGAATTTTGTCCATTTCATTTCAATTCCCTTGTTCTTTCTAAATTTGTCCAATTGCTTCCCAAGCCCTTTTATTCCCCAATTGCTCCCATTATCATACAAATCCAATCACCTTCCATAACTTGCAAGCATGAATAAATTCATGCTACACTAAATTCTATCTTAGCCTTAGGTCGGTGTTATTTCCGGTCGGGAATCGTGAGATTCGTATTCGCACAAAAAAATCCTTCCAATCGGTATTCACTTTTTTCCTAAGTATCAGGATAGACAAATCATCCCTTAAGGTTGAGTCTGGTTCCAAGTCAAAGTGCATGTTGGGTTGGAGTCGTATTTGCCGACAATTGGAAATTTGAGTCGGTCGTGCTGTATTCGGGTTTCCGAGAACAAATCAAGGAAGAGGTGATCGGATTTAAACGACCCATGCGGTTGAAGCTGTTGATTCGAGTTGGGTTCTTCAGAACGCAAGGCTACCGAAATCTTCAATCGAGAACACGTGTATCTCGGTTAGATAATTGGTAAGGGTTGGTTTGCAGGTCGTACCGGAACCAGCTACGAACGGAGGAATTGGTGGTTAGGATGTTCTTAATCGCTATAACCAACTTATCGTTTGGAGGAGAAGATCAATTTTCGAGGATCGATTCTTGACACAGAATTTACCGAGTCTAAGGCTAAGGCTTATTTACTTTGATTACAAAACCTGAATTTAATTTTCAATTTGATTTCCAATTTATTCAATTACCTATTTATGCTGTTTTAATTATTTAGTTTCTAAGTATTTTTAAACCCCCCCATTTATTTTTCAACAGGTACAATAGAAGTTGTAGGCACGACCTTTGCCACGACCTTTTGACACAACAAACGTTCTGTTCATAAGATAAACGCAGGAATTGATAAAAAAAGTCCGATCCCTGTGGAATCGACCCTATTACCACTCTACTACTATTTAGAGTTATTTGTAGGAATTATTTTTGATGGTTTCGACGCCCATCATAAATACTTGATTATGTTTTAGTTATTAATTAATTAATCTAAAATCAAACAAACTCATTTAAAAATCAACTCCAAAATTTTGGCAGCAAACATATTTTATTTTAAATTCGATAGGCCTAGGAACAAAACAATTGAACTGGGACTCAAACCCAATACCTCAAACATAGAATTAAAACACTTAACCACTTATACAGAGACTTAGTTATTACAGAATTTATAAAAAAAATTAATAAATCAGGGCACTACAGTAATGCACGATATTTGGATTCAAAAAATCGAACAAGTTGAGAGTGTTACACTACATGACAGGTTCACTTCTAATCTTGGGTGTCACGTAAATATGGTAGAGGGGTTATTTGGTCTTGCTTTTTTGGTCTTATTGCTTGGGGAATTTGGAAGAGTAGGAAATTGTTTATATTCCAATACATAACTTTGACGGCTCATGAGATTGTCAAGGTTTCTTTTAGTTGGGCACAGCAATATAAGTTAAGCCTTTATGGGGATCAATGCACTAGCCATTTTTCTGGTTCTCATGCAATCTTTGAAGGAATATGGATGCATTTATTCACTAATGGTGCAGTGGCAAGAGATAATGGGAATGCTTCGACTGGTGGTGTGTTGCGTGATCAGTATGGGAATTGGATCTTAGGGTTTTATCATTACTTGGGAAGATGTACCTTTTTTGAAGCTGAATTATGTGGCATTTTAGATGGTTTTCTTGTTCTACTTAGTAAAGGTATTAGAAGGGCCATAATTCAAACAGATAATTTGGAGGTTGTCAGAGTTTTACAAGACAATGTGATGGCGGACTTAGGAATCACAATGCTTAAAAGAGTCCAACGGATTATGAGAGCTAAAGGTCGATGGCGAATAAGATATGTGTTGGAACGCCGGTACCCCATGGCGCAGCAGAATAAAATTAGATCCGGCGATCCAAATCATGGATCCATGTGTGAGGAACGAATCGGGGTGAAATAAAGGTTTCGAAATTACCAAAACTTCAATCTGAGTAGACAGCGACGCCTTGGCAACAAGAGTTTTGATCTACTGTCGAATCAAGCCTCAACCTTTTGCGATGTCAGCCTCTACGTAATCCACCCGGTTTGACTATGAACGGAAGAAATCTCCAAAACTGTTTTGGAGGCTTATTTGCTTGACGGCTGCTAGACCTAACAAGCAATCACTTAGGGTTTTCATTTTTTTGAGTTTTGTCTCCTTTTAATACCTTTTATAATGGGTGCCTTTCTCATTGGGCCTTTTATAATAGGTATCCTCTTAATTGGGCCTTTTATAATTGGTATCTCTTGAATGTATTACAAGATTAAATAAATACAATAAAGTTTTTAACCGAAAAATATAATTACATTAATTATATCTGAAAATTATAATTACATTAATTATATCTGAAAATTATAATTACATTAATTATAATAAGGATTCCGATAAACTATATTTATTTAAATTTATATATGAATCAAATTCATATATTAATAAAATTATGTTATCATTATGTGTACAACATCCTTGTACATATAATATGTTCAATATTTGATTGCCCAATTAAATTAATTCTTTAATTAATTTAATTTATGTGACAACCAAGCACAATACCAACTATATTTTATTCCGTTCATTTCAACCATAGGGTGTGACCCTGTAGGTTCTTGCAACGTTAGCAGTAATACTAGAACGATTCTATTGTCACAGACAATGAGTGGCATCTAGCAATGCATCATTGCTACCTAAGTTACAAGAAGTCATGATTCGACATAACCTTTCGTGATTAACCTTTCATGCATTAATCCTTAAGTCCTTTATCTCTGGAACGGATACAAGTCATGGGATAGTCACACTTGCATAGTCCATCCCATGTTTCTTGATATCTTGAGTAGACTATGATATACAAATTAGTATGACATCTCATATCAACTTATTTGAGCATGGCCATGCATTTCTAGTCTCACTCAATCAAGTGGCCTAAGATATTACTCCTATTATGTAGGAGGGACTTATCCTTTATTGATCAACCATATCCCTCTACATAGATTGTGGTATATCCAACATCAGCCTTTATAGAACAACCTGTTATGGTGTACGTTTGACTATATCAAAATATACAACTCACGATGCTGGGATAATAATGATCTCAAGTCTGAGGATCATATACATATTAATCACTATGAGTAATGTTGTGACAATTACATAATAATCCAAGAAACATACTCATAGCGGGTCAATCCAATATGTTGTTCTCTAACACACATATTCATGCATTGATTTTGACACTCCATATCAATGACAACTCTTTATCATCAATCAACTACATGTTAGTCTTAATGCATTATTATTGTCCTAGTCAACAATAATACTCGACTAAGGATCTTTTAAGAATAATCATATTATTCTCAGGACATTATTATAAAACAGTTTATCTATACACACAGAAAGAAAAACTGAAATAATAATGACAACGCTTTATATTAATAAACATGGTAAATTAAGTATGTTATTACAACCATCTCATGATTGATCTTTGGGCATACTCTTACAATATGTTCCTAGCGAATCCAATCTAGTTGTTGACTATTTAGCTAAATTGAGTTTAGCATGAGGTCAAGCCTACATGTTATTGATGTCGCATCTAATGAAGTTTTGGGGTTCCTTTAATAAGAGAAAGCTAGTGGTGTTTTCGCTCAATTTAATTTGATGTAACTTTCTCTTTTGTTTATCACCTATAGAAAATTATATCAAATTATTAAAATGATAAAAAAAATTATAAAAAGTAGTGTTTTTAAATTTTATAATATTTAATAATTTTAAAATATTTATATAATTAATTCTATCATTTTTTAAATTATTACAATATAATAAATTTTACATACTTTTTGATAAAAAAATTAGTACACTTTTATATTCTGACATCAGCATCCCTTACATTACCTCTCTTTAATCAAAATCATCAAACACTAAATTCATTGTCACTCAAAACCCTCACTTGAGACCTCATACTAACCTAGAGGTGATCATGGGCCGGGCCAGGTCGGGTTCGGGCAAAATTTTAGACCCGTTTTCTAGGCCCGAGCCCGGCCTGGCCCGAAATATGGGCCTAAAAATTTGTCCAAGCCTGGCCCGAAAGAAAATTGATAAACCCGAGCCCGGCCGGGCCCGGCCCATATTAAATTTTTTTAGCTTTTTTCATTAAGTAAAAAATTTTAAAACAAATATTAAAACAAAAAAATAAAAAATATGTAAATTTAAAAAAGTATATTTGATTAAAAATAAAATATGGCCCAGCTCGTTTTTTTGCCCAAACCCATATTTCGCTCCCATTTTTCGGGCGGGCCGTCGGGCCGGGCCGGGTAGCCCAACCCATGATCACCTCTATATTAACCTGATCACCATCACACTTTAAGCTCTCCATTTTCTTATTATCGAAAAAGAAGACTCCAATCCTTCAAAATAAAAAAAATATATATTTTTAAGTACTTTTTAAAATGCTTTTTATAATTTCTTAGTTTTTTTAGAATTTTTATAATAAAAAATCATTTATTCCCTCATAAAATAGTTAAAAATATCAATTAAACCATTTAATTTAGCAATTTTCCGCCTCAGCAATAAACGACTCGATAGAAGATTCAATTGAGTATTAATTGCAATTTTCAATTAAAAATTTAATAAACTTTTATTATTTTATAAATATTTTTCTAACATTTAAGCTAAACTCCAATAATGACGAAATCCGATGCATGGAGAGTGTAAAAATTCTCAAATATATCAAAAACTTGGAAGTATATAAATAAAAGGAAATTATTTCGATTGCCAGTAAAATATTTAATAAAAAGAACACATGTAAATTTGTTAAAGTGGAATAAAATTTCACCCTCCCGAACAAGATTTGATTATTATTATTACCATGGCTATATATATTCAACTCAAACTCCCATGTTCACTATATTTTGAAATTATAACCTTTGTCCACAGCAGTGACTTAACAACCGCCATGCTCAACAACAAAACTAAAATCAATTTTTTGGTTCAACTTTAAACAACTACCATTGCCCAATTACTTGGTTATATTTGATATAATAGCGGCACAAACCTTGGATAAAAGAAAAGTATTTAAGGTTTAACATCATAATTAAGCTTTCATAACTAATTCGTCATGCTTGTCGGAACATACATAAAATTCATGCTTCTCTTCTTCTTCAGGACTTGCCTCGGTAGATGAAGTGGTTACAAAGCTGGCAAAGAGGAAGAATGAACAATGGTTGAACCAAGGAGATCATTCTTGTTATTCTCTGCTCTTGGACTGCTTCCAGCACTGCTATTCGAATGCGAACCAAACATTGTCTTTTGTAAGACCCCTGTAGGAGACGATCCGAGCCGAGGGCTATGATCACACTTCTCTGTCATAAGGTTAAGTGCCGAAGAGTTCTTGCACTCTGCGCTGCTGCTGTTAGTGCTGTGCAATACCTCACCCAGAGGGCCGCCCATGGAAGTCTCCCTAGAGATTGGGATCCAATTCGCTTGCCTCCAGTTTGTTTCATTACCAACACTGCCTACTCCCAATCCCATCTGTATAGGGTCAAGTTCTCGCGATAATCGCAGAGGTGAATGAGTTACATCTTCATTGTGGGGTGACGAAGTAGAGGACATGAAATCCGAGAGCACCATCGGCATTGAAATGGAAAGCTGAGTCCGGTCTGATTGAACATCAACTTCAGGCAAGAAAATGGAAGAGCAGCCGGACTGGGTTTTAGGCCAGCCATCAAAGAACTGGCGAACTGATCGATGTGATTCGGTTTCTTGACTATCAAGATCTTGAGAACAGCCAAAATTAATGCACTTAACGAGGGAAGAGCTTTTGTGGGAAGGGTTAAGGAGTGACTCAGAAGAAACAACTCCAAACTCATTCCCAGGAGCAGTATCATGCATTCTTTCACCAATGCTTTCTTTATTCAGAAGCCACCTGCAGAAAGTAACCAATAGATTTTGAATCCATCAATGGCTAGTTGGTCAAATACCGATATATGTTAATTACAAGTATGCTGGGAGGATTATCGTATCACCTGTTTAGTGGACCAGAGTCCGAAAGATTAGATTCACCAGCAGGATGCTGCTGTGCAATGGTGAGGCAGTTGGACTCACCGTTTCCACCGTTTGGCCCTACCACTGATGCTGAAGAGGACGAGACAGAATGCATCAGCTTGGTGGTAAGAGTGGTGGTGGATGCGGTGGAACGTCCGGATTGACCTTCCACAGGCTTTCTTGAACGATGGCGGCCCCTGTTCATATGCCGCTCACAATACTTCTGGTCGGCAACCGCATCTCTTGAGCATCGCCATTTCTTTCCATCTGTTCTACGACACCGTCCTGGCTCCGGATCAGTGTTGTTTGAGAACCCAAGATGGAAAGCTCCCCATCCCACTGCTGGAAAACATCCCAAGAACAAATAAATGGAACACCCTTGTGAACAAAACAGATTAACAAACAAAAAAAAGAAATGCACTACAACTAACAAACAGAAGAAAATGTACTTAGTTAAATCTGCGTTTGGATCCAAATTACATGAACAGTGAAAAAAAAGGAAAAAATTTTGATTTTCTTACTTCTCCAAGAGACAGGAGATTTTCTTACTTCTCCAAGAGACAGGAACTTACATGTATTGGGTCTGAGGAGTCCACCAGAAAAGCTAGAGAAACCAGCAGAATCAAGGGCTTTTCTTATAGGAATGAGAAGAGTTGATGGTATTGGCACATTTGCAGTCATGTATTTGTAGATCAAAGCCTGATGTTCTAGCTCCATCCATTGAGATGAAGTGAATGGTCCTCCATTCATATTTGCACCATTAAATCCTCCAGTATTGTAGCCTGAAACAAAAAGGCTGCACCATCAAAGAAAGACAGAACAAAAAGAAAACATATGAAGACAGAAAAGCCAAAAACTGTCGAGGCTATCAAAGCAGCATAGTGGAAATGAAAAGTTTTTAGATTTTCTTCTTAAGAGAAAAAGGGGGAAAAGGGACTGTTTAGAAAGTGGTGAAGGCAAGTTAATCCAGAAATCATAAACTTGTCTGCAACATTTGAGTGATGGATTTGTGGCCTTTGATACAACAAGCAAACATTACATAAAAGGAAGATGGGGGAAAAGGTAAAGATAACAAAAAGGAAACATAAGCATAACCCCAAAACAATCAAAAGATGGACCATTTGATTCTCTCACTCTTCACTACTATTCTTTCCTTCTTGCACAAATGTTCTTCTTTCCTTCCCTTGCTCATTGTTTGGGTTATTACCAAAAATATTTTTCATCCCTAAATCAGGAAGATGATTGACAAGACTCTAAAACACAACACCACTCTTAGATTTCCATGAAAAGACCCTTCACCAGAAACTCAAATCAGAAAACCAAAAACAAAACATGTCTGATCCTTGGTTACAACTCACAAGCATGCTGTATTTCATTTCCACAAATGTTGTTGAATAGGTCATTAACAATCCCCCCCAATATATATATACCTGTATTTCTAGTACATGCTGGTGATGTGAGATGAAAGTAAGGGAATATGACATTTTGGGAACTCCTCCCCATTGAAAGAGCTTCTGATTTGGGAGCAGAAAAGCTCAACATTCGCTGCTGTTGTTGTCCATCAAAGAAGATAGAGGTATTAGATCGGAATAAAGCATTTCTGTGTTGGGACAGCACTGCCTTGGAGGCTGAAATATCATCAAATTTGGCCAGCTTTGAACTCCTCCAGTCATCTTCACTACTGCCAGATCTCTCTTGCTTGAGAAACGCAGATCCACACAACTTCTGCTTTGTCTCAGATTCTGAAGCAACCAAAGTAAAACCAGTACTAGTCTCTGAACCCACAATACCCTCCAAACCCACCACCCCAAAATCCATATAGAAACCCCCTCCCAACCCCCCTACTTACAAAAGCTCTAGACTCGAGAAATGAACCATTGGGTTATTGCAAGAACTAAAAACAAAAGCTTCATGGTATAAGCTTCGTCTCAAGAATCAAAACAGACTATTCTTTTTTAAAAGTTTTGATGTTTAGAGAGAAAAATAATTAAATAGAAATAGTGAGAGCTTGTCTTAAATACCACACTCCCTGTATATATACATACAAAGATGGATATATATAGTATTTAGAGATTAGGAATATATAGGAGCTGCTGCTACCATTGTTTAAGTAACGAAAAGTTTTATCCAATTTAAGCCTAGAGTAGATACAGCATAGATCACTCTAACACGTTAAGTAAGCCTTTTCTCATAATAATTTTCTTCTGTTGGGAGTATTAGAATTACAGAAAACTCCTTCGAGAGTTGGATAATTTACTCTAAACAAAATGTTCTTTGTCAGGTACATGGAGGATTTATATGTCTTTAACGTGCAAACTTCAGCACTTTTTAACTTTTCTCGGTTCACCTTTTAAGAAATCTTTTTGGGTTTTGAGTTTTATATGTAGAATGGTAATAAAACTTTTGGGGTGACCAAAAATAATAATATAAAATTAGGTTGAATATTAGGAATTTATTGAATATTTTAATATATTATATATTAGGAATCAATTTCAAACTTAAACAATTCTTTCCTTTTTATCCATCTTGATAAAAGAAAAAGGGGAAAACACAATTTATGCATTTAAATACCATATTAATTATGTATAATATATTTGACTATAAACTTCTAAATATTTAATTATGATTTTGTTTCTTGTATCAATTATTTAAATATGTTTTTATTTATTTGCATTTTTTATTCTTTGTATATTTAATTATATTATTTTTAATATTTTATTCTTATGAGAATTATAGTAATTTGTTATAAAATATAAGTTTAATAGTTATTGTTTGACATTATTTTAATTCTATTCTTCTAAGAAAATTAGAGTTCCTATCTGGAAATCACATATTTAAAATAAATGTGTATTTAAAAATAACATTTAATGAATAATGAAACGTATGGTTTAAAACTAATTAATCGTAATAATACATGAGAAATGTACGAGGTTAAAAAAATAGATTAAGTTGTAAGTAAAATAAAATTTAAACACATAAATATATCAAATAAACAATACTAGATGCACTACAATTATTTATAATAATTTTGTCAACAATTATGAGCTAGTGTTAAGTTGACTTGTGACACCAACTAAATTAACAACATTATCAATATATACAACTAATGGAGATTATGTTAATATATATATATATATATATAATATACATTAAAATGAAGCTTTAATTGAATAGTAAATTTAATGTTTTATTAATCCAATTGTCGAGGGTTTAAATAATATTTTAATTGGTTTTTGTCAAAATGAAAACACAAAAATGTCTTCAAATAGTATAATTTGTTTTGATTATGAAAAGATATTTATGTAATTTCCTAATGAGTTAGAGACTCGATTGAGAGTGACATCAACTCAGTAAAATACTCAATAAATAGTATAGATATTATTGTAATATTATCTATTAATTATATATATATATATATATTTAATATGACTATTTTCATAGTTTAAATCCAAACACTATTCATATTATTTTAATATTATTATTACTATATCAGTTGAGTGTTAATTCGATTGACATCATATTATTAGTAATGTAAGAAGATATAAATTCGAGTGCATTGCAGCCTATTACCCCCTATTTACGGGTATTTTTAAATATTCTTGTCTTGCAACTAAACAAAACCTAATTGGTTGCCTTGCCTTGGAAAGTCTGCTAGCTAACGGTTTCTTTTTATTAATAATATATTTTCATTCTTATCTCAAAGTTAAGCTTAAAAGAAGACCAAGAGAAGTGGTGAGCTCCATGAAGTCATGTGACAAGGATGCATTGCCACGTGACAGACACCTAAAAAGAAAATCTACTCTTTCCAAAACCCTCTTTAATTTATAACAATCTCTTCATGGAAATGCTTGAAATCAAACACCAATCCATAGATTTTCTATTTTTAGATGGTAATTATTTGAATTCTTTTTTTAATTTAAATTTATATTATCTTCTAAATATTTCAAAAAAATTACTTAATCAATTCACATATTTAACATATTCAAATACCAAATGAATAATGTTATTTTATTTATTTCCTATTCAAAAAAATTTGGGGGTCGAAATTAAATTATATATTTTTACAATAGTAAAAATGTAATTTTACCATTTTAATAGACTATATCTTTATAATTTTTAAACGATTAAATCAAATTTTTATTATTTTGGGGGCCAAAGTACATTTTTACCATTACTAATTTAAAATTTTATAAATTATAAAGAGCCTAAATAGAAAATTTTCCATTTTAAGGGAGGTCGAGGCCCCTGCTTGCCCCCCTTAGCTTCATTACTACTTCACATGGTGCGAACCCACTTTAAATATACACGTATTAACCCTAAGGTAGGGTACGTGTCATCATGCATGGAAACCTACCTAGTATGCCACATCTATAAATAGTAATCATATCATATAAATATACAGAGTTAACCCATTTGAGGAGACACATGGAGAAACAATAAATAATTTGATGCGACAATTGTTATGATACTAACTATTATCAACCCACTAACTCACTAGTCCTTCGGGTCCTAACCTGCACTCTGTATGGGTTCGCACATAAGCGAGCACTAGATGAGGACGCACAATATGGGTTTGCCTACACATGGTGCGAATCCACTTTAAGTATACGCATGTTAACCCTAAGGTAGAATACGTGTCATCATGCATGGAAACCCACCTAGTATGCAACATCTATGAATAATGATCGTGTCATAGAAATACACAGAGTTAACCCATATGAGGGGACACACGGAAAAACACTCAATAAGTTTAAAAGATTCAGTAGTTTAATTACGTAAATTTATGAAAATATAAAATAATAATATCCAAATATGTTATTGTATATTTATACCAATTTTTTAAGGGAAATTATTTGGTAAATTGTGAGTAAAGTTTTTAAACTCTACAAATAGAATCAGGAGATTAACAAGTGTCCTATAATAGTATAATAAAATATTAAAAATATAAATATTTTATAAAAAACACATAACAATTTTTAAAATTACATGTAGAATAAAAATATATATACTACTAGTGTACTAAATACAAATTTATTTTTTTTATCTCGAGTTAATTTGATTTGTATACAGTTTTTTTTTTTTTATTATTCTTGTGTCGGATGCATAACACGATTCATATCTTTCTTTTTCTAATGAAAGAAAGTTCTACGAAGATAAATAAAGAATTAATCATTCAAATGAAAAAGAAAGTAGAAAGAAGTAAAAAAAAAAAATGGTGCAGGGAAATATTACGCAAGAAAGACGGGGAAGTATCTAAGAGAAAAAAGATATAACAAAAGTTGGTAAAAAGATTGATATAACATAAAAGTAGGTGATGGTAAGGATGGTCCACATTCAGTGGGGTGGATATTATAAAGGTGGTTCGTATTCAGAGAGGGGTAGATAATTGTTGTTATGATGGTTAATCACATCAAGGGCGACGGATTTTATCTTACCTCTCGTTCAAGAGGTATTTATAGTGAGAAAGAAGAATAATTTGTTAGGATTTGGTATTTTAAGTGTAGTTTATTGGTTATTTGTACTTATAATTTTTTAAATAAATTGATTTAAATAAAATCTTATTATTTATAGTAATATCGTTTGTATTTATTTTTAACGGTTTTTGCATGCATAATAAAATGTAAGCAAAAATTGGCTGAATGATTACCTAATGTTTAACTAAGACTAAGTTGCATTATGTGGTCATATCATAATGTAATAAGACAACCTGTATTAGTAGAAAATCTAAAAGGTCCATAGTTTGATGAATTGAAATCAAGCAAATCGATTAAAAGACTATGATGTAATGTATCAAGTCCAAAAGGGAAATACATTGTCTTGGGATCAAAGTGATTGACTCCCCAAAGATCATAATGCAAGAAGGCAACTTGAATTAGTAGAAAGCCTTAAAGGTCCATAGTTTGAGGAATTGAAATTAAGCAAATTGATTAAAGGACTATTATGTAGTTTATCAAGTCCAAAAGGGAAATACCTTATCTTGGGATCAAAGCAATTGACTCCCCAAAAATAGACACATAAATGTGATTGTCTAGATTGACATTACATCGAACAAGACCCAAGTCTAATTAGTCCTAGATCCATTTATGCATTAATTCATTTGTGATGTTCATAGTATAACTTACCCTAATCTTGAGTAAATGACGGACTATGTGCGTGTGACTCGTATACTTTGATGTATTGAAAGCTTGAGTTCAAATAACTAGAGAACCAAAAGTTGGTAGATTGGGTATGCAACTTTTTCTTGACATAGTCTCGTTTACAATAGTGGAATTCATAACCCAATAAAGGGCTAGCATTACATAATAGATGGAAGTAACATGACCACGAGTCCTTTTTCTAGGATAAATTATTTAATCACTATTTGTTTGTAATTGATTTTTTTTCATGAAGGGAGATGTAATGGTTACCATTACAATAGTGGAATTCATAACCCAATAAAGGGTTAGCATTACATAATAGATGGAAGTAACATGACCACGAGTCTTTTTTCTAGGATAAATTATTTAATCACTATTTGTTAGTAATTGATTTTTTTCATGAAGGAAGATGTAATGGTTACCATGATATAAAATTAGATCATATTGGGTGAATGAATTTAACTAAAAAGATAAATGATATCAAATGAGGGTAACACACTTATGACAAGGTCATTGGGCAAACATCTAAGAAGTTGCTTTTATAATGATATATAATAAGGGAGAGTTCAATCATTGTACTTTAGTGAAATGACTCCATAATTAAATAATGTTGTAATTAATAGACGAAGAGTTAGAACTTAATTACAAATTATTTGAGCCCTAATTATATGTGTCTAATCAATTCCTCCGCTAGCTCGACACAACTCAAAACAAATTGCATGTATACTAATACTTTGAAATGAATGAAAACAACAGTTAAGAGAAATAGATCGCATGAATCACTATTCACAGTGAATGCATTTTCCATTGAGTACAAAAGATGACTTAGAAATTAAATTAAATTCTTCAAATTATTACTTAATTATTGAAATTAAAATAATTGAAATTTGAAGTGAAAGTTAAATGAATTAATCATCGTTGTTTTATTGAATAGGGCAATTAAATATATTCTCGTAGATTCTAATACGAAAAAGTTCTCATGACCTGATACAAATGAGAGCAGAACAGGATCGTAAGTTTGTTCAAGTCGCGAATTTGGCCTAGGATTCTGGACGAATGAAGGAGCACTCAAAATTTGATTCAACTTGAAACACACACAAACCCAAATTAGATCTAAAAGAATTAAAGGAAACAATTGAAATAGATAATTAAGATAGGAAAAAAACAATTAAATAAATCAAATATTTTAATAATTAAACAAGAACAAAATAAAATAAAGAAGATAGATGGAAGAAGATGAAGATGACGTGTAAAAATCCTAAGGAGCCTTGAACAACCCAATGAATCCAAAACCTCCTTCAAAAATCTCTAATTTCTCCTCCAAGAAAGAAAACTTGACAAGAAATAATTTGAAAATGATTCCCGCAATCTTAAAATATTGTTAAAACTCTTCCAAAAGAAAACGTAAGAGAAATTCTTGAAAAGACAAACTCAAGGAGAATTTATTAACTCAAAAGAGAAAATTGTTGATATAAAATTCTTATGTGTACTGAAACTCTAAAACCCCTAAATAAGAAGTAGTTTTAAATTAAATTTTCTCGTTGATATAAAACTCCTAAATAACTTAAAATACTTAAAAATTATCCAAAATTCAAAATAAATAAATAATAAAATAATAAAACTTAATAACTACAATATTAGACTCATATATAATAAAAATTAAGCCTAAAAATCGAACTCAATATAATTTAAACTCGAATTAAAAGCCCAAAACTTGTAATTTCTGTAATAATCCCGTCCAGAAATTTTGTTCGTGTAGTCTTCACTAAAACGGTCATAACTTGAGCTTCAAGACTCAAAATCGAGTGATTCAAAGTGCATATCGAATCTAAGAGATAGATCTTCAAATTTTATGTAAACATATAAGCCCATAAAAGTCTGATCCCTTCCAAAAATTTGTCGCAAGTTGACTAATCTTTTTAGCTTGAAAATTGGCAGCTTGGTTGAATTGACTTTAATAAATTTCACCCATTTCGTGTATGTATCATTCCCCTTTTCCTTGAAAATATTCTTCCTCACATATTGTCTTTGATCGAATATTGGTTTGATTTGCTTTTCCTTTGTCCCTGTTCTTGGGCCTTGAGGTAGCATAAGCCCATCACATCCATGGGCCTGAAATTGGGTTTTGAGACTCGCATCATGTCATTATAGGAAAATAATTTAATTTGGTAAATTAATTAATATTATGGGCAATAGAAAAAAAGTAGTTATTATGTTTGTTGAATTATATGTGTTAGTTAAATCTAGAAATAACACATATTATGCCCAATACATGATGGGCAGCAAACCCTAGTCCCACTAAAGGTTGTTTTCGCCCCTTTAGGGTTTCCTAACAAGGAAACAATGTTTTTCTATTAAAATATTGTTACTTAATTACCCCTTGTTCAAGTAAAACTCTTGTACCTTTTTCCTATAAATAAGAATTATAGAATGACTTACTTGATATGCTAATTGAGCATCATTACTCTATTAAAAAGTGGTGACAATTTATTTACAAAATAAATTCTATTTTCTATTAAGCTCAACTTTTTTCTGGTTTTTTATAGAAAGAAATTAATTTTCCCACTGAGAGTTAATCAAAGTTTTCATTATATGCATTTGGTTCATATAGTTTGAGCCTACATTCAAAGCAAGCTGAGGTTTGAGGATAGCCGAGAAGATCGTTTGGTAGAAAACTAGGAAACGACCTAGATTGCCTCACTCAAAGCATAAGTAATAATTTGGGCTAGGGTTTATTACTATAAATATCACAAGGTTCTATTTTAAGAAAAATTTTAAACTTCCACTATGTTGAAAACATTATTTTCTAAACAATTTTTTTCCAACACAATCATGGGACATTATCCCTCTAGCCTAAGCCTCACACTAGGGTGATTAGTGTCAACCTGGAGTGTTGTTGGATGTGATGGGTGAATTGATGAATGTTATGGATTAATGGGTACATACAGGGGTCTTTTCAATATATCTTCTTTGAACCGTGTGGGTCCTAAGACGGTGATGGTTGGTTGAGGGTGTGAAGAGGTTTCAAGGGAGAAGATTGCTGGTTATGATTGTCATGGAGTTGCATTGTCATGATCCAAGTTGGTTTGTCTAAGTTGATCTACATGGGTTTGGGCTTTATATTAGTGGGCCTTTATATTTTATTTGTCCTCCATAGGCGAAAGGCGGGTTATAAAATGACTTAGCTTGAGATATTGATAAATGCATAAATTCCAATGTATTTATGATAAATTTTCCTTTGAATTGTACTATATAAGTCTCTAGTTATTTTATTTTATCTCATTTTTTTATTTTTCATGGTTTAGATGAAATAATTGGATAAAGGTGAGAATAAAGATTAATTTTGCAAGTTTTTGTGGATTGGAATTTCAACTCACACTACTTTAGTATTTTGGTCATACCTTGGCCCCATAATATACCATTTCTGTAACAGCCCAGTTTAGACTCTAGTGGGGACATCGGTTTCAGGACCACCAATCTGAGGTTAGAAAAATATTTTAATATTATTTTTGGTGTTTATAATATGTGATTGAGCATGTGTGGAAGTTCTGTGTGAAAATTTTATCGATTGAGTGCTTAATTTGATAAAAGAACTAAATCGCAGAAAATGCAAAAGTGACTTGCTTTTTGTTAAAGGGCTATATTGATATGGCTTTATGAATATGAGGTCCTTATGTTGTAAATGGACCATTGAAATGGTTGATAGATATTTATGACCAACCATTATATGTTATTATTTATTATTATTAAAGGTTAAATTTATAAATTAAGAAATAAGTTGAATTAAAATAAAACAAAAGCTAAAATAGTGCTCATCTTTGTTGTTTCCACCGAAAATAAGAAAGAAAAAGAGGATTTAGAGCTCTTGAATATTCGGCCCTTGTTCAAACAAATTAATGTATGTTTTGGTTTCAGTTTTTGATAATTTCTACGTTTTTGTGATCGTTGATTAGTGTACTATCAAACCCATGCTTAAATTTTAGAAATTGATGGTGATTTTGAGATATTCCATTGATGAATATGTGAGCTTTGTGTTGTTAGTTGGTGGAATATGAAAGCTTAGTGTTGGGTTAACATAGTTTGTATTTGGATTTTTGGTGAAATTGAGCATTTTGGGCTAAATTATGAAAATGAGAAATTGGAGGACTAAAATGTGAAATAAATGAAATGTGTGGACTTTTATGGGCATAAGGAGAATTCGGCCTAAGCATTGTGTAATGAAATTATGTGTATTTTGTGATTTTGTGAAATAAGGACTAAAGTGTCGAAATGTGAAAATGTGAGGGCTATTTTGTAAAATGCCCTAAATATGTGTGTTTGGACTATATTGAACGAATTGGTAATTAAATGAGTTAAATTTGAATATGTATAGCCCAAGAAAGGAGAGATTCGGATCGAGATCGAGGCAAAAATAAAGTACTAGATTGATCGGCTTGTTTCGTATTTCGACGTCCGAGGTAAGCTCGGATTTAGTACAAGTTGTTAAAATTATATCTATGTGATGTAAATCGAATGAATGTATAGTTATTGAATTAGAAATGTTATATATGAGATTGAGAAATGTGGCACTAAGTGTCCGTAATTGAAATCGAGACAGAGTTGAATAGCACTGGGTGTGCGATACCGAATTGAATTCCGTTCTATATTGAGGCACTAAGTGTGCGATATAAATTAAGCTTCGGCTACGAATTGGGCACTAAGTGTGCGATTGAATCAAAGAGATAAAGGAGATTGATCGAAATGTGATATCGAGCATTGAATGGCAAGGTTGTTTGTAAACTAGGTGTTGGCAAAGGTATGTATGAAACCTATGTGGTTGGTAAATTTGAAAGTAGATGAATGGATGGCTATGTGAGTATTGGATATAGTTGAGCTTGTGTATTTAGTTAAATTATCTATGTGATGGTTTAAATTGTAGATTGTTTTGATTCAATGAATTAATGTATTATATTACGAACTTACTAAGCTTTAAAGCTTACTGTGTGATGTGTTTCTCTATTTTACAGTGTCAGTAGAGCTAGCTCAGGGGATTGTCAGCGACTCGATAACACTATCGGCTATCTATTTCGGTACTTTTGAAAGATGTACATATTTGATATATGGCATGTATAGTCTAGTAAATATGATACATTTTGAGGCGTTGGACCTTGCCATGTGATATGGCTTGGATGTTAGATGATTTTGGTTGTTATGTGTGAACTATGTAAATGTTGAATGTGGTATGAAAAAGTGAGGTTAGAAATGATATATTTCATGCTTGAATTAGTTGATGGTAATGTTGTTTTAAGTGTGAATTTGTGGCTTGACTAAATAATGTTTAGCTTACATGATTTGAGTTGTGAAAATGGTGCTTTGAATGGATTTATTTGAGTAGGAATTGAGTATAAGAATAGATGGTATTGTTGTTGATTAATTGGTGCTTGAAATGGTATGTTTTTTGTAACATCCTAAATTTTTAGGCCTATGCGTTTAATGGGTGAACATGTGTAATGAGTTAATTTAAGTGTCAGGGGTCCAAATTGGGCTCAGGCTTAAGCAGAGGCCTTGGTTAAAATTATCTGTTGGGTATTATAGGGTTTAAAAGGTGGTATCTGTGTTTAAAATATCAAAATGGGCTTGTGGCCTAGTGGTCAGTGGTGCCACTTAGGGAGCAAGGAGGTGACGCCACACAAGGGAGTAAGGGGCCCAAATTTAAGTTTCATGGCGCCCAATTCTTTTAATTTAAGTTAGCTAATTTTCGGCATTAGGGTTAGGTGGAGTAGACGGCAACAAGGCTCAAAAATAGGAAGATTTATGTGAATGGGCTAATGTAGATATTATAGTTGATAATATGGAAGATAAAGGAGAAAAGATAGGAATTATCTGCAAGGCTAAGTGGTGGCCGAATTTCAAACTCTGAGGGGGAGCAGAAATCGGTTTCTGATATGGCTAAGGAGTGCCGAAACTTTAAATAGTCAGGTGAGGGTTCTCTTTTTTATTTTTCGGCATTTAAGGTTTCCATCTTTTCTTTCTCTTCTTATCTAAATAAAAGCCGAAATTCCTAACCCTATTCCCTCATCTTCACTTTGATTTAAAAGCTGAAACTCTATTGTTCTTTTCTCTTCTTTCTTCTAAAAGCCGAAACCTCATAATCCTTTTTCTACATTCTTTTCTGTTGATCTTTGCTAAAGCCGAACCTACCTCTGGTCAGCCGAAATTCTCTTTTCTTCTTCCTGCCGATTTCTTCATTAAAAGCCGAATCTACATAGACTCCTTCCTATCATCTTCTCTTCTGATCTTCTCAAAAAGCCAGAATCTCTAAGGGGTAGTCGAATTCTTTGTGTTAAGGTGAGTGCCGATTTTCCTATCTCTTCAATCTCTCTTTCGGTTTTTAAGAGACAAGGCCGAATGGCCACTTGGTTGTTAAGGCTGTCGATTGAGGCTAATATTTCCTCTCTTTTGCGTTGGGGCGGTATTCTGGGATTTGAAGGAAACCTGTTCGTTTAGATTTAAAAGCCGAAAATGGCTAGTCTCTAATTTCGGGATTTCAAGGTAAGGATTTCAATCCTCCTTAAGATGATCAACCGTTTTCTTTTCGTTAGTTGTGCCTTAACCTAATGTTTCGTTACCGGCTTCTGAACAACACTTTAGGCAGATAGCGGTGGTGTTGGCTACGGATAGCGTCGACTTAGAGGGTCTCGTTCTAACTGTAATCAGGTGTGTAGATCTCTAACACACTAATTAAACTGTATTATGTATGTTATGGGCTAAAAGCCGGAAAAAGGCTGAATAGTAATCTGAACTAAATATATGTTATGGGCTAAAAGCTGGAAAAAGGCTGTATAGACAGTCGGATTACCCAAAATGGGTAGGCAAGGGATGCCAGGTACGTAATCATAGAAACTTCTCTATGTGTATCGATGTATGCGATAAACTGAAATCTCTTAGGTAATACATTGCTTGATTTTGAATGTATGTATGCATGGGATGGGATGGATATGATGAAGGGGAAGAAGGTCGCATAGCGATCGGTGGCTTTGCCACATAGGTCACATAGTGATCGGTCTTTATGACAGGCAGCTCAGCTGTCGAAATGCTACGATGTATTATTAAGGTCGCATGGCGATCGGTGGCTTTGCCACATAGGTCACACAGTGATCGGTCTTTAAGACAGGCAGCACAGCTGTCGATATGGTGTGTAGCGGTTGGCGGGTTGATTGTAGAAATCCCCAAGGTGTGATGGTTGGTACGGGTTGGTGTGTAGAGGATGGATTTCTAGGTTTGGGTTGGGCCATTCATCATTTATTATTTATCATGTAATTATGATTGTTGCCATTGTGTATGGGCTAAGGCTCATAATATGTTTGTGGGCCCAAGCTTTTTATGTGTTTTCGGGATTTGCACACTGAGTCTTGGTGACTCACCCTATAATTTTTTTAGGGAAAAATTCCGTTGACTTTGTAAATCGGGGCATATTTGCAAATCATGGATATCTTGGTATTTTTTTTCAAAATAAGGGTATTTCAGCAATTTTGTAAAAATAAGGTGGCTGGTCCCTTTCGGGTTTTAATTATAGATTTTGGCCCGTCAACAAATCCTCGTGGCTAGGGTGAACAGTCACTACGCACCAGGTAGGATTCCAGCGAAGAGGAGGTGAGTCACTAGGACTGGTACCAAGCGCTCCTTGAATCCAATCCTAGACATGCGTATGCTTGTTACCACACCCTAATCCAGCGACTCGTTCACGGGTTTGTTTAGTTGAATTAAGTCTTATGGAATTGAAGAGTTGTTTAATTAGACCTAAGGTCCATCAATACTATCATACTAGTCTACGTCTATAAAGCCCATCAACCCAACAAGTATATCACATCAAGAGTTAGAATACTTACCTGCGTGGATCGGGTGCCGGTAGACTCGAAGGCCATATCTTCATCCAAGATATTTTTCTCAAATTCACTTCAAATTTTCAAAACACTACTAGACCCATTTCACAGCCTGAGTTTTGAACTGGGCTCTGATACCAAAATGTAACACCCCAAACCCGGCCCATAAGTTTCGACCAGATCTGGTATGTACGGGTTGTACATTGAAAACTTTTGCTTTGTTGGTTTTTGGAAATCATAAGTTAATTAGACAATATTTGAATAAATAAGTGACATTTGAAAAGAAAATCTTGTATTATTATTCCGTATAATTAAACCTTTGACATAATTTCAGGAGTTGCAAATGATAAAAACTACTTAGATGAATATAAACTATGGGGCCTTATTACATAAATCTTCCCAAAATAATAAATAAAAGAAACTTAAAAAAAATCAAAAATAATCTATAGCATTAAACTTGATGGCCCCTCGAGTCCGTCTCGGCTCCCATGTCCACGATCTACTGCTCATCTGAAAGAGTAGAAAAAAATAATAGGGTGAGTCACCAAGACTCAGTGTGCAAATCCCGAAAACACATAAAAAGCTTGGGCCCACAAACACATTATGGGCCTTAGCCCATACACAATGGCAACAATCATAATTACATGATAAATAATAAATGATGAATGGCCCAACCCAAACCTAGAAATCCATCCTCTACACACCAACCCGTACCAATCATCACACCTTGGGGATTTCTACAATCAACCCGCCAACCGCTACACACCATATCGACAGCTGTGCTGCCTATCTTAAAGACCGATCACTGTGTGACCTATGTGGCAAAGCCACCGATCGCCATGCGACCTTAATAATACATCGTAGCATTTCGACAGCTGAGCTGCCTGTCATAAAGACTGATCACTATGTGACCTATGTGGCAAAGCCACCGATCGCTATGCGACCTTCTTCCCCTTCATCATATCTATCCCATCCCATGCATACATACATGCAAAATCAAGCAATGTATTACCTAAGAGATTTCAGTTTATCGCATACATCGATACACATAGAGAAGTTTCTATGATTACGTACCTGGCATCCCTTGCCTACCCTTTTTGGGTAATCTGACTGTCTATACAACCTTTTTCCAGCTTTTAGCCCATAACATATATTTAGTTCATATTACTATTCAGCCTTTTTCCGGCTTTTAGCCCATAACACACATAATATAGTTTAATTAGTGTGTTAGAGATCTACACACCTGATTACAATTAGAACGAGACCCTCTAAGTCGACGCTATCTGTAGCCAACACCACCGCTATCTGCCTAAGGTGTTGTTCAGAAGCCGGTAACGAAACATTAGGTTAAGGCACAACTAACAAAAAGAAAACGGTTGATCATCTTAAGGAGGATTGAAATCCTTACCTTGAAATCCCGAAATTAGAGACTAGCCATTTCCGGCTTTTAAATCTAAATGAACAGATTTCCTTCAAATCCCGGAATGCCGCCCCAACGCAAAAGAGAGGAAATATTAGCCTCAATCGACAGCCTTAACAACCAAGTGGCCATTCGGCCTTGTCTCTTAAAAACCGAAAGAGAGATTGAAGAGATAGGAAAATCGGCACTCACCTTAACACAAAGAATTCGACTACCCCTTAGAGATTCTGGCTTTTTGAGAAGATCAGAAGAGAAGATGATAGGAAGGAGTCTATGTAGATTCGGCTTTTAATGAAGAAATCGGTAGGAAGAAGAAAAGAGAATTTCGGCTGACCAGAGGTAGGTTCGGCTTTAGCAAAGATCAACAGAAAAGAATGTAGAAAAAGGATTATGAGGTTTCGGCTTTTAGAAGAAAGAAGAGAAAAGAACAATGGAGTTTCGGCTTTTGAATCAAACTGAAGATGAGGGAATAGGGTTAGGAATTTCGGCTTTTACTCAAAGAAGAAGAGAAAGAAAAGATGGAAACCCTAAATGCCGAAAAATAAAGAAGAGAACCCTCACCTGACTATTTAAAGTTTCGGCACTCCTTAGCCATATCAGAAACCGATTTCTCCTCCCCCTCAGAGTTTGAAATTTGGCCACCACTTAGCCTTGCAGATAATTCCTATCTTTTCTCCTTTATTTTCCATATTATCAACTATAATATCTACATTATCCCATTCACATAAATCCTCCTATTTTTGAGCCTTGTTGCTGTCCACTCCACCTAACCCTAATGCCGAAAATTAGCTAACTTAAATTAAAAGAATTGGGCTCCATGAAACTTAAATTTGGGCCCCTTACTCCCTTGTGTGGCGTCACCTCCCTGCTCCCTAAGTGGCGCCACTGACCATTGGGCCACAAGCCCATTTTGATATTTTAAAAATAGATACCACCTTTTAAACCCTATAATGCCCAACATATAATTTTAACCAAGGCCTCTGCTTAAGCCTGAGCCCAATTTGGACCCCTAACACTTAAATTAACTCATTACACATGTTCACCCATTAAACGCATAGGCCCAAAAATTCAGGATGTTACAGTTTTGGTTGCAATTGAGGCATGAATTGATATTGGCTAAATGCTTATAGGTAATTCCAAAGTATGGATGGCAAATTGGCCTTGAAAATGGCCTATAATTGCCCACAAGGTTGAGCACACAGGCTGTGGCTCGACCATGTCTTTTGAGGTTGTGTTTTAAAACAAGTCAAATTCGACCACGGGCAAGACACACGGGTGTGTGACTGGCCGTGTGGATCAAATCAGTAGCGACCACAGGCTGGACACACGGGTGTGTGATTGACTGTGTGGTGCAAGTCAGTGTCGACCACAGGTGAAGAACACGGGTGTGTCTCAGGCCGTGTGAACAAGTCAGTATGTATGCCTTGTTTTGCCACGGCTTGGACGCACGGGCGTGTCCGAGGCTGTGTGAGGCACACGGCCTACCCACACGGGCGTGTGACCTCTGTAACTTAGAAAAATGTTTGAATTTTGGAAATTTTCGTATGTGTTCGATTTAGTCCCAACCCCTTTCTAGCATGTGATTAAGGTCACGTGGACTTCATTAAGGGACTATATGATTGTGAATTATTTTGTTTGAATGACTTTGTGTTGAAAATGATATGGAATGTTCAGAAATGATCGGTAATGCCTTTTAACTCTAGTTCGGTGACGATTACGGGTTAGGGGTGTTATAATTTCAAAGGAAATTGGAAGGTCTAACTGGACTTAGTTCATGAATTGAACCTAAAAATTTCAAAAAAATGCCTAAAAATGTCCTAAAAGTACGCGAAGTAAATTTGCCCAAAACCAAAAAAATTGTTTCAATTCATTAAGGGCACTTTATCTTTTCTCCCTTATAAGAATTTTGCTCTATAAATACATAATTTTAAGTTTAGAATTAGATATAGTCTTAAATAGTCACCTTCAGTATTTAGTATTATTTTGATTTTGCGTTTTATTCTCTCCATGAATTGCTAAGCTATTTTCAAGTGAAAGAAATTTTAACGTTTTGATTCTTCAAGTTTGTAAGATATAATTGAACTATATTTTTTTCTTTATCTTTTGGTATTTGCATATCTTCTACTTTAAATACAAATATTCAGGTTTATTGAGTATATAACTCATATTTAATAACTTAGAATATTTATTTATCAGTTAGAATTGTTTAATTATTCTAATACTTGTGACAAATAGCGTGATTAAGTATAAGCTATAGATTCAATTCATGTTATGTGGATATGTAATCTAGTCTAAATAAACCCTACTGATGTGTGTTTGTTGGATAGAATTAAGTCTTTTTAGTTCTTAATGCTATTAATAAACTAAATTCTAGATTCTTCATTACAGGGTTGTTTGTTAATAAGGGAAATAATTTCAACGACTTTTCTCTTGGTTATCTATAAGGTAAGGTGAGATTAATTGCTAGGTGCTTCATCGGTAACTATAACCAATTTATCATAGAATATTGAAATTAATCTTTATATCAATGATCAAACCTATGAATCAAAAATGAGATTTTACCTTTAATTAGATTCTAATGCCATCAATTTTCGTATATTTTATTTCGCTATCTTTCTTTTGATAGACTTAATTTTTGTTTTTATATTCAAAACCCCTTTATTTTATTTTACTTGTTTTTATTTTTCTTAAATAAATAAGATTATCACCAATATTTGTGGATTCAACTGTACTCATTACTATATACAAAATTTCTATTTTTGAATAGGAATTTATTTTTGTTGGTTCTGATAACCATCAAATTTTTACGTTATTGTAGGGTATTAGTACCAGTAATTTCATTTCTTTTTAGCATCCTTAACCTTGGATAATGGTTGCATATTCACAACAATTCAAATTCAATTAAGACTTTCCAAGAAAGGTGAATAAGGTACATATTTCTTTTCTGGAGAATTGAATTTCTAAATTAACCTATCTTGTTTGAAAATTGGCTATAAGAAATTCTCAACAAATGATGGCTTGTGGTATTTATGTTGATTACAATTAGTGCATTATATGTGTCCCACATTCCAAAAAGATTCTTGTAATAGTATGTTTTTCAGTTGTGTCGGAAACAGTGGTTTCGAGACCACAATTTCGACCAATGAGTCAGTAATTTTTATTTATTTAATATTTACAGGGTTATGATAGTGTCATATTAAAATTTGGTCATAAAATTTTAACATTTAGAGAATTACTTAAGTAAAAAGGACTAAATCGAAAAAGCTATAAAAGTCAATCGCTATTAGTTTAATTGTACTAAATGGTTATGGAACCATGAATTGAGGGTTTTATATAGTAATTAGACCTATTTAGATTGTGGTGGACAGTTAATGGGTTTTAATTATGAAATTTTGGTTATTTTTAAAGGTTAAAATGTTAAATTAATTAATAAATAATAAAGAAAAGTACGTGGTCATCTTCATTCTTCATTACCACCAAAATTGAGAGTGAAAAACACCATTGTTGCATCCATAAGGTTCGGCCAAGCTATATTCATTTGCATGGTATAAATTTTTAATCAATTTTTAGTAACTTTTATGTTTTTGAGATCGTTGTAGCTTAATCTAGCTAACCTGGGGACTAATTCATAAAACTGTTAAATGTTTAGAACTTTTCCATGGATGAATTTGTGATTTTCTTGAATTTTGATGATAGATTATTAAGTTTGATAGTTAAATAAGACTATTTTGTAAAGTAATTTTTGTTAATTTTAAAGTTTAAGGACTAAGTTGTTAAAATTGTAAAATAACATGAAATTCTTGTAATTTATCAGTAATTATGGGTTGCTTATGCGTAGAAGAAAATTTGACTGCCTTTTTTGAGTGAATTTGTGATTTAATTGGAAGTTTTGGGTTTAGGGACTAAATTGAATAAAAGGTAAAAGTTTAGGGTAAATGTGTAAAATGTCATTAAAGAGTTAATTGCATGAATTTAAGTGTTTTAATATGTTTAAATTGGTTAATTTAATTAAACTATTATATTTAGATCAAGAAATGAATCAGTCGATCGACTAACACGGGAAAGGAAAAGTCATCAAGTAGTATTCATCGTGTGTCGTTATCTATCGTATTTTGATAAATTCATATTGCATTGATTAAGTTGTTAATGTTTTAACTTAGTATGTGATTGATTTGTGAAATTGGATAATGCTTTGGTCTATTGATTGTTAATGAAATGGAAAGGTAAAGTTTGAGCATGAAATGGTTTCAGAAAAGCAGATTAAGCTGTGTGAACTTAGTGAATAGTTAGGATACAAATGACATGTCATTAGAGCCTAGCAGGCACTTTTTTCTGGTGTATATTTACCCGACATTAGTTGGTGGTGATTTTAGTATTAGGTACTTTGTACTGATTTTTTTAGCAAACACTCTATGCCAGTGTTGTATTTAGCATGTACTATGTACAGTGATGGATATCGTACCGACAGCTTGAGGTCTTGCAAGTGTTGCTGATTCTTTGAAGCTTGTGTGAGGAACATCATGTATCAGTTAATGTTATTATGTTAGCTCATATGAGCATTACCCTCCTGTGTATATGAAGTTGATTTACTATTATTCTCCAGGCAAAACATTTAGCTATTAAGATGAAAGAGGAATAAAATGATACGATGAATTATATCTTGGTACATGATTATTTGACATGTTGTGTTTTTATGATATGAATCATCAAAGTTTAATTACTTTGGGTAGTTGGACTGGTGAAATACGATAAAAGAATTGTTAGTTTCATTGTTATGTACGATTTATATTTAAATTGATAGGTATGATATGTTCGATTTTACGAACTAACTAAGCCTTACGCAAGCTTACTTTATTTAGTTTTCTTTTTGCTAGATCATTGAACTTTCGCTATCGATTGGAACGTCATTGGAGATCACACTATCCGACAACTCTTTCGGTAGCTATTTGTTTATTTTGACCCAATTATAAGTGACATGTAAATAGGGTTTTGGATATGTAATTCATAAGTATTATGATAATATGATGTGCATTTTGAAGAACATGGTTTATGTGTTGATGTAAATTTTATTTGGTAACTTGGTTGGTCGTGGTGTGTGATGGTGTATACATGAGTTGATATTTAGATGCAGTTAAATGGTTGCTTTGGTATGTTTATGTTAATAGGCAATTTGGAATGCTTTGTACTTTGTTGAGATGGTCAATTTGGTTATGGTAAGTTATGAATTTAGGGTGAGGTATATGAGCATTTGATGGTTCGGTTTATGGCTAAACTATGGTATTTTGCATCTAGAATTTGAAGAATGTTTGAATGAACTTAACTTGTGGCACATATTTTGGTTGAATGGTTGTATATATTTGAATTGAGGTGCCAATGAAGGCATATTGGTTAGACACATAGGTTGATTTTGAATTGATATATTTTGGCTTGTTTTGGCATATTTTGATAGGTTTGAAAGTTGGTTATTGGATAGCTAGGTGTCTAAGTTTTGGTATGTGAAATGGCTTGTGTTTGAAGGTGTTTTTGGGCACACATGGTCTGGGACACGGTCTACCACACGTCCGTGTGTCCCACACAGTTACCTGAAACAACCATGCGGTCTTTTTGATTTTGGTGCAGGATTGACCACATGGCCTCAGAGAGTTACATGACTTGGTGACATGGCTGTGTGACCTTAAGTCATACGGACTCAGGTTGTTACACAGTTTGGCCACATGACCATGTTCTTGAGCCACACGAGTTGAGCCCTATCACACGGCTGTGTGACCTCTGTTTTCACATTTTACTCATTTTAATCCAAAATGGTTTCTGATTTGTTTTAAATGTTCCGTAAGCTCGATTTAGGTCCCAAGTTGATTGAATAACATGGAAATGAATGGTTATGATTTATTTATTTTTGATTGATTTTATGAAATGTTCAGGATTTAATGTTGTAATGCCTTATAGTTCGAGTCGGGCGACCGGACTAGGTATAAGGTGTTACAATTCTTATGAGCGTGTCAATATTATTGGAGGATTTCTTGATTGGACATAATGGAGATATTATCCTTATGTCAATACTTACAATCATCGATGGATGGATTATCCAAATTTTGGTTATGAACTAATGTTGCTTGCTCCCACACAACCATTTTCTTCTAATTCACATATGTTTCTTGAAGAAATTATTAAATCACTTGCTACTAACACACAACAATTTCATAAAAAGGTAAGAGTGAGAATTAAAAATCTCAAGAAAAAAGGTTAGTCAATTAGCGACTACAGTGAGTAGATTGGAAGCTTAAGAAGAAGATGAAAATAGATGGCTGTTCCCAAAGAATCAACTGATTAGCCTAATATCAAAGAATCAAAGTCTTTCGTGATAAAATTTCCTTTCCCGAAAAGATTTGTTGAATCTAAAGAGGAAGAGGAGGATTTTTTTTTAAACTTTCTGTAAAGTAAAGGAGAAAATAGAATATAATGCTCCAATAACAACGATTTATTCAATTCACTTTTTAATTGCCTTAGCTTTTATACATAAACTTTTTATACACCAAATGGATGGTAAATCAACCTTTTCAATTGAAGAATTAGAATAAGAAATTTACATGAAACAACCTGAAGAATGTATTGTTCCAGGTCAAGAATTTAAGGTTTGTAAACTTCTCAAAGCTTTATATGGTTTGCAACAAGCTTCTAAATAATGGCAAGAGGAATTTGATCAAGCTCTAGTAAATGATGGATTTTCCTTTATAAAAGTGGACAAATGTGTATACACAAAGTGTGTTAATAGTGATTATGTGATTATATGCTTATATGTTGATTTTTAGTACTAATCATAAGTTACTACTCGAAAAAAAATATCTTGCTTCCAAAATTGACATGAAAGATATGGGGGGAAACAAATGTTATATTGGGCATTAAGATCATAAGGAAAGGTGATAGATTGATGCCATCACAAGATAATTATGTTAATAAACTTCTAAAAAGGTTTGGGCACTTTTATGCCAAATTGATGAGTACTCTTTATGATGGTAATACGCAACTGAAGAAAAATATACGTGAACCTATTTCTTAGTCAATTTACGCACAATTATTGGGACTTTGATGCATTTAATGAATTTCACATGACCAAATAAAGTATATGTTGTATGTCAACTAAGCAAAAATATATACATAACCCAAGTCATGAACACTGTGCTACTATAGTCAGATTTGTGAAATATTTAAAAGGGACCATTAATTATGGTATTTTATTTAGTAGGTCCCATTGTATTAGAAGGACATAGTGATGCTAATTGGATCTCAGATTCAAATGACACAAAATCCAATAGTGGTTACATATTCACCCTTGGTGGTGGTGCAATGAAGATTAGCCAAACAAGCTATTATAGCAAAATCTACTATGGAGTCAGAGTTTATTGCCATAGAGTTGGTTGGTAATGAGACTGAGTGGTTGAAAAACTTGTTAGAAAATGTTTCGTTGGGCATAAAGCCTACAACTTCTTTGTCCATGCATTATGATTGCAAATAAGCAATAGCCATAAAACTTTCAATGAAAAAAATAGACATATTCATATTAGAGATGATGTGATTAAG
This sequence comes from Gossypium australe, assembly GCA_005393395.2. Lineage (NCBI taxonomy): Eukaryota > Viridiplantae > Streptophyta > Magnoliopsida > Malvales > Malvaceae > Gossypium > Gossypium australe. The sequence goes on from CM016616.1 coordinate 123,835,522, forward strand.
AAGTTTAAAAATAATGGAGTAATATCAATTGATTTTGTGAAGTAAAATATGTATTTTGCGGATCCTTTAACTAAACCCCTAAGGAAGAAACTAATAAATGAAACACCGAGGGGAATTAGACTATCACCAAAGGATGAGGTCAATAATGATGGAAATTCAACTTATATGATTTGAGTTCCCATGAATTAGGTTCATATGGGTAAGAACGAAGTCATTAGTTAACTTGTTAAGCACTATAAGTGATAAACCGAAATAGTAATATATTTTAATCCCACATTTAGCATACTTTTGGATGATTTAAGCCTTGAATTGTGTAATTGGTGCTCTTAATCCTTTGTTTTCATGTTCTATACTCAGAAGAGCACCAGATGATGAAAAGAACGAGAAACGGGCCCAAAACGGAGTAAATGGGCCATATCAAGAAATCAACACGGCCTGGGCCCAAGACCACACGGTCGTGCCTCACTCAAAAGTTTCGAACACGGCCTGGCCACGACTTACACTGGCGTGTGCCATGGGTGTGTCCCTGCCGTGACTAAGAGAAATTTCACTCGGATTAGGATACTTAGGGGCGAAGAAACACATTCAGAAGCTTATATAAACACCCTAAGTATGACCTAAAAGGGGACCCAAGGCTTTAGTCAGGGGGCGTCCAGCTAGGCCAAAGAGGGTAGAGTTGTGGTTATTTACGCGAAGATAGCCAGTTGATTCATCTCAAAAAGCCGGAATTATACTCAAAACGGAGGATCTCTCCTTCAATTCCTTCAGTGGGTTTTAGGGATTTATTATGTTTTGTTTTATCTTTTCTTCTGAGATGTTTTCTTTTATTGTTATGAACTAAACCCTTAGATACTTGAGGGGAATGAAACCTAAGATGAATCCTGTTATCGTTTGCTGAACTATATGATAAATATTTGACTTGTTCTTAATTATGTGTTCTTAATTTTTGTGTTGATATTTCCGGGATATTAATTCAAGTGTGATGTGCTTAGGTGGAGGAGAAAAAGTCCCTGCCTAAGAGTAGATCTAGCATAATTAATCAGAGTTGATCGCACGCTTAGAGATAGGGTGACGAGATTTTGCCGGATTAGGGTGAAACCTAATATGGGAGTCTATAGATCAAGTTAATGTAATTCTAGGGGTTTTAATTTGAAAGAGATTTCAATTAATCAACCTAGGGTTAGACGTTAGTCGCCTCGAGAGAGGGATTAATATACGTTAAGGAATCCTACGGATCAAGTCAAATGAATAAATCGTCTGGTTCAGAGTTAGGTAACAAGTGAAGTCTAGGTGGATTCTTCCTTGGTATCGTCTTAATCAATTGGTTTTTCCTAAAGTTATTTTCCCAAATCATTCTCCTTTTCTTTGCATCTTTAGATTAGTTGATTAGTTAATTTTAGATTAGATAAACAATTCTCTTAATTCTTAGGCTAGACAATAAAAAAGGGAGTTAGTATTAGTACTTTTAGTTCCTTTGGGTTCAACAATCCGGTCTTGCCTTAACTATACTATTGTTCCATAGGTGTGATTGCCTCACATCATTGTCATAGTTAGTTTCCAGGTTCGACCATTCTTTATATAAGTTTCAAGACTTTGACATCGCTTAAAACAACGATCAAGTTTTTGGCGCTGTTGCCAGGGAGCTAAAATATTAAGAACGCTTAATTTTTATTACTTTGGCCATATTATATTTATTTTATTTTACCAATTTATTTTTACTTTTCTAAATTTTCTCCCCTCTTTTGTTCCTTTCAGGTACCTCTAGTTTATGACTAGAAGGAACCCGACAGGACCCCTACATTACGACAGTGATATTAAAGGTACCGTTCGCAAAAATCGCAGAGAAATAAGGTAAAGCTTAAACTACATAGAAGAATAGCAAGAAGCCGAAATCAATACCACCGAAGAGATTGCTGAGAATAATCCGCTACCATGCTCCTCGAACTATGTATGATTATGCTAAACCTAGTTTAACAGGAACTGAGTCAAGTATTGTTAGGCCTACTATTGCTGCAAATAATTTTGAACTGAAACCTAACACTATACAGATGATACAACAGTTTGTTCAGTTTGATGGTTTGCAGGATGAGGATCCTAACACACACTTAGCGAATTTCCTAGAATTTTGCGACACTTTCAAGATAAATGGCGTTACTGATGATGCCATCTAGCTTCGGTTATTCCCCTTTTCTTTGAGAAATAAAGCCAAACAGTGGTTGCATTCTCTACCAGGAGGGTCAGTCACTACATGGGATCAAATGACCGAAAAATTTTTATTAAAATATTTTCCACTGGCCAAAACAACCAAGTTAAGGAATGATATCTCTTCTTTTGTGCAGATGGATTTAGAGACACTTTATGATGCATGGGAGAGATACAAAGACTTGTTGAGGAGGTGCCCACACCACGGATTACCTTTGTGGTTACAGGTCCAAACTTTCTACAACGGTGTGAACCCTTCAACAAGGCAATTAATCGATTCAGCAGCCGGTGAAACCCTGAACAACAAAACTCCTGAAGCAGCCTACGAGTTTATAGAGGAGATGTCATTGAATAACTATCAGTGGCAAGTTACAAGGACAAGGCCAGCCAAAGCAGCCGGAGTTTTCAACCTCGACGCAGTAACCCTACTATCAAATCAGGTAGAGATGTTACATAAAAAATTTGATGGTTTATACGGTTCTTCGCAGGTACATCCAGTTATGCATTGCGACGCAAGTGGAGGCGTGGCAAATCCTGAGTACCCACCCTATGGACAGGGCATGGAGAGCGAACAAATGAACCATATGGGTAACAATTTTTAATCTAACAATAACCATTATAGTAATACTTATAATCCAGGTTGGAAGAACCACCCCAATTTCTCATGGGGTGGTCAAGGAAATCAAAGGCAACAACCATCCCAAAACTTCCAACAACAGCCCTACCCACAGAAAAAGAAGCCGAACCTTGAAGAGATGCTGACAAAATTTATAGCAGTCTCAGAAACATGTTTCCAAAGTATAGAGACACGTTTCCAAAATATAGAAACAAAACTTGAAGAATAGCAAGCATCGACACAGGAGCTCAAGGATCAAATTGGGCAATTTACTAAGTTAATTTCTGAAATACGATCAGAAAGCTTACCTAGGGAAAAAGAGTAGGTAAAGGCAGTAACGCTAAGAAGTGGAAGGGAGTTAGTCGAAACGAAGAAAAAGATACCACATGAAACCGATGAGGCAAAGGCAACCCCGATCCGTGAGGAAATTAAACCAACAATCCCATATTCAGCAAAGTTAAAGAAATACCGCTTAGACGCACAATATGGTAAATTTCTTGAACTTTTCAAACAGTTACATATTAACTTACCTTTTGTTGAAGCTATTTCGCAGATGCCAACATATGAAAATTTTTTAAAGGAGCTTCTAACAAATAAGAGGAAGTTCGAAGAAATTTCAACAGTGGAACTTAATAAAGAATGCTCAGCTATCATCCAAAACAAGCTGCCAACCAAATTGAAAGATCCAGGAAGTTTCACTATTCCCTGTTTAATTGGTAGTTTGAACATAGAAAAAGCACCTGCTGATTTAGGTGCCAGTATTAATTTAATGCCTTATAGAATGTTTAAGCAACTTGGTCTCGGGGAACCAAAACCCACTAGGATGAGTATTCAGTTAGCCGACAGATCTGTTAAATATCCTAGGGGAATTATCAAAGACGTTCTGGTAAAAGTAGATAAATTTATATTTCCTGTTGATTTTGTTGTGCTTGACATGAATGAGGATGTAGAAGTACCTTTAATTTTGGGACGACCCTTTTTAGCTACTGCTAGGGCTGTCATTGATGTTGGTGATGGTAAGCTTGCACTAAGGGTAGGCGATGAGGAAATTATTTTTCAAATTTATGATGCCATGCGATATTCTAGAGAACAAGATGATTCTTATTACTTTGTTGATGCCACTGATTACATTATTCAAGAGTCTTTGCAGGAAATCATGCACAATGACACGATGGAACTGTGTCTTACACAAGGTGAGGGGGTAGATGACGATATCAATGAATTGAATCTTAATACATCCTCCTCTAGACAGACGAAAATAGAGGGTATTGAAAAAAACGACGAACTAAAATAAAAACCCTCTATTGATGAGCCACCAAAATTGGAATTCAAACAGTTGCCAAAACACTTAGAATATGCATTCCTCAGAGATAATTCTATGCTACCAATAATCATCTTTTCAGAACTAGGACCCAAAGAGAAAGAAGATTTGCTAAAGGTACTAAGGAAACATAAAAGAGCCATAGCGAGGAAAATGTCTGACATTAAAGGAATAAGCCCATCATTCTACACCCACAAAATTTTAATGGAAGATGAGTATAAACCGTGTGTGCAGCCTTAGAGATGTTTAAACCCCAATATGAAAGAAGTTGTCAAAGCTGAGGTAATTAAACTTCTAGATGCAGGAATAATTTATCCTATTTCTGACAGTACTTGGGTAAGTCCTATGCAGGTAGTTCCAAAGAAAGGAGGCATGACTGTTGTAGCCAACGAAAAAAATGAATTGATTCCTACAAGAACAGTCACAGGTTGGAGAGTCTGTATTGACTATAGAAAGCTGAACGACGCCACCAGAAAAGATCACTTCCCTTTGCCCTTTATTAATAAGATGTTAGAAAGATTATCTGGGCATATGTATTACTGCTTCTTGGACGGACTCTCTGGCTACTTTCAAATCCCAATAGCTATTGAAGATCAAGAAAAAACAACATTTACTTGTCCATACGGTACGTTTTCTTATCGTAGAATGCCTTTTGGATTATGTAATGCTCCTGCTACTTTTCAGCGCTGCATGCTGGCCATCTTTGACGAACTTGTGGAAGACATTATGGAGGTATTTATGGATGACTTCTCGGTATTCAATAATTCTTTCATCTTTGCCTTAAAAATTTAGAACGAGTTCTAATGAGATGTGAGGAAACGAATCTTATTTTAAATTAGGAAAAATGTCACTTTATGGTTAGAGAGGGGATTGTGTTAGGACATAAGATTTCTAGTAAAGGGATCGAGGTAGATAAAGCAAAGATTGAAACCATAGAAAAATTACCTCCCCTAGTTCAGTTTAGGCTATTAGAAGCTTTTTAAGACATGCTCGATTTTATAGAAGATTCATTAAAGATTTCTCTAAAATAGCTAAGCCTTTAACAAGATTACTAGAAAAAGATGTTCCTTTCAATTTTGATCAGGAGTGTTTAGATGCATTTAATATCCTCAAAAATAAACTAATAAATGCTCCGATTATAATTGCACCTGATTGGAATCTACCCTCTGAACTAATGTGTGATGCGAGTGATTTTGCAGTAGGTGCAGTTTTGGGACAGCGAAGAAACAAGCATTTTCAGCCAATTTATTATGCTAGCAGAATATTGACGCCTGCACAAGAAAACAACACCACCACAGAGAAAGAATTGCTAGCTGTAGTTTTTGCATTTGATAAATTTAGACAGTATCTGATATTATCTAAAGTTGTCATTTACACTGACCATTCAGCTCTTTGTTATCTTTTAACTAAACCTGATGCAAAACCTCGACTCATAAAATGGATCTTACTTTTACAGGAATTTGATTTGGAAATTCAGGATAAGAATGGAGCTGAAAATCTTGCAGCAGATCACCTCTCCAGGCTTGAGAACCCACATATCGAAAAGCTCGACGAGAGTGAGATAAACGACTCGTTCCCAGAGGAACAACTCTTTTCTATAACCAACTCTGAGGTACCATGGTTTGCAGATATTGCAAATTATTTAGCTGCTAACATCCTACCAAAAAGTTTAACACATCATCAAAAGAAGCAATTCTTTGCTGATGCGAAAAGCTATTTTTGGGAGGACCCCTTTCTTTTCCGCATATGTGCAGATCAAGTAATTCGAAGATGCGTTACAAAGGCAGAAGCAAGCAGAATCCTAGAACATTACCATTCAAGACCATCTGGAGGACATTACAGCGGGATTAAGACAGCACACAAAACGCTCGAATTAGGATTTTATTGGCCAACTCTATTTAAAGACGCCAACAGGTATGCCGCTTCGTGTGATAAATGCCAAAGAACAGGTAATATCTCTAAACACGATGAAATGCCTCAAACATATATGTTATCATGTGAGATATTCGACGTATGGGGTATTGACTTTATGGGTCCGTTCCCTAGTTTATTCGGGAATAAATACATCTTAGTAGCAGTAGATTACATGTCAAAATGGGTGGAAGCCCAAGCTTTACCTACTAACGATGCTAGAGCTGTAAAGTTTCTTAAGAAACTCTTCTCTCATTTTGGAACACCCAGAGCGATTATCAGTGATAGGGGTACTCACTTTTGCAATACTCAATTTGATAAAGTCTTAAAAAAATATGTAGTACACCACAGAACAGCTACCCCTTATCATCCTCAAACTAGTGGGCAAGTGGAAGTGGCAAATCGAGAGCTTAAGCGAATCCTAGAGAAACAGTTGAATCAAACAGGAAAAATTAGGCAGTAAAAGTAGATGATGCTTTATGGGCCTATAGAACAGCATTTAAAACCCCTTTGGGAACATCCCCATACAAACTTGTCTACGGAAAAAGTTGTCATCTACCATTTGAGTTAGAGCACAAAGCATACTGGGCTATAAAATTCTTGAATTACGATCTTAAAATCGCAGGTGAGAAGAGGATGATGCAATTGAACGAACTAGATGAATGGCGAGCTGAGGCCTACGAGAACTCACAACTATATAAGGAGGCAACAAAACGACGCCATGATGCTCGTTTAAAACAATCAAAGCAATTCAAAGTAGGAGACTTGGTCCTGCTGTATAATTCAAGACTCAAACTATTTCATGGAAAACTGAAATCAAGATGGTCAGGCCTATTCGTGATCAAAACTATTTTTCCATATGGCACAGTCAAGGTAACCCATCCAACTCAGGGAACATTCAAGGTAAATGGCCATCGACTGAAACTTTATAATGGTGAAGATTTCAAGGAATTGAGAGAGGATCTTCAGCTCTGTGAACCTTCATTTAGAAATGAAAACAGGGTGAGTCTAGCTTAAGACTTTAAACGAGCACTTCTCGGGAGGCAACCCGAGCACTGACTTCATTAACATTATATTTGTGATTTTTAGCATCTAACCCCAAACTAACCAATTTAGTGAAGCGTAGGTTTCCCTACCACACGGCCTTGCACACGGGCGTGCCCATGGCCGTGTGGACGCCATGGGACGAATAACGGGCGTTCCGGTAGAGTGCGAGATGAAGAAGAATTTTTTTTTTAACACGGGCTGCAATAATAAGACCACAGCCGTGCGATGCAATCGTGGTCTATTCTGAGTAAATCAGCACGGGCATGAGCCACGCCCATGCCTACCAACCGTGTAAAACACTGACTACATAGACACGGGCGTGGAAATCTTAGCACGGGCGTGGGAGAAGCGAACATAATAGCACACGACCAAGGAACACGGGCGTGGGCAATATCTCAAGCGCGCCTAAATTTAAAATTCTCGAAAAACATGGGCCGAATAAAGAGAACACGGACGTGGCCCCTGACCGTGTCCCCCTCCCTATTTAAAGACCACGAAGCCTGTCTTCCCCAAATTTCCCCCATTTCAAACCCTAGCCGTTTTCTCTCTGAAACCACCACCACATTTCCAACCACTAGCAAAATCCTCCCCTCCCTCAATTCACTATACCCCTTAACTCCTTCTCTTGGCCACATTCACATAGTAAACCAGCCCACGCCTGTGCCGACAGGATACACACCCATCCACAGACGCGACACAGCCGTGTACCCCATTTTTTCCCGCAGCACACGCCCATGTATCACCTTTCAGTGCCCATGCTCCTCCCAACTACACCGTTTCTCTCCAATAACACCATCGGTTACACCCCATTTTTACATTTCTTAGAACTAATTTATCATTAGAATCTTATTTAGTTTTTATCTACTTTATTGATTATTGTTTAGGAAAATTAGTTATACTAACTATTAGATTAGTTTAGTCATTGTTTAACAACAATTCATATTTATGCAAAATATTTGACTATTCTTATTGTGTTTTGTGTCCTTACTAAATCATTGACATTATTGAGCTCTTAACTGCATGCGACATATCTTGGATAGAAACACTACTTGAATCATTGCATATATGTTATTTCCAGGAAAATAATGTCATCGTCCCGAGGCAAGAAACCCGCAGTCCATAGTTCCAAAAAACGAAAGGGACCCGGTTCGTCATCAGCCAACGCAACCACCGAAGTGCGCCACCCGTTCTTATGTTTTCTCCAGGTATTCAGGAGGATCGTTATTAGATACTATGCGCAAGACCTCTCGGCGTAGGACGATGTATCGATTGGACTGCTCTGGAGCAGGTTTAGCTAGCCGACGACATACGGGCTCTCCTAACTACCGACCCTTGGAACCAATTCTTCAACATCAGCGAGCCAACATATCTAGAGCTCACTTTGGAACTCTATTCAACATTCCACCTTTAGACAGTGATGTCGTAACACGATGACCCCAGTACAATCCAATTCCGTCTCAGAGGTATTGTACGAGAACTAAATGTACGGCAATTCGGGGCCACATTGGAACTTTATGCCGACGAATTCATGGAGGAAAATGATCTCTTGAAGCTTCATCGACATATCCACAACACCCCCACGAGGTGTTGGTACAATATAGCCCCCAACAAAAACAATTATGACCCCAGTCGCTCAAAGGTGACGGCCCTTGCTCCATCCCTGAGGTACATACATGCTATTTTAGCTCATACACTGACAGGTCGGTGAGAGAGCACCGGCGTTGTCAACACTCACGACGCCTACTTCCTATGGTGCATGGCGAACGGGCACATTTTCAACTTAGCCTATTTCATAGCTCGCGCCATTCAACATCAGACGGAGCAACATAGGAGAGGGGTCATATCTATGGGTCCATCACACGCTTAGCTCGATATTTCGGGCTCCTGAACACCGTTGCCTAGACATCCTCGCTCACACTGATAGGTCAGATGTCCCCACAGGGCATCTAGACAATGTTACACATGAAGATGATTCAACGTCGACGTGGGACTGATCCCCCCAATATCGGCTAGCACCTAACACAGACGAGGAGGACCCTGAGGACATTACTGATGATGTCAACCCAACACAGGAAGCACCACCACCGAGCCATCGTCCATCCCATGCGACAGCATCGATTTCAAACATATCTGAGCACCTAACACGATTTGAGCAGCAATGTTTCCAGCGCTTTGACCATATTGACACAACCCTCCACCAGATATATCAATACCTTCACATCTCATCGTCGCCACCACCGCCCGACCCAGCAATGTTTCCATTCAAGACCTTCATGAGGACATTACAGCGGGATTAAGACAGCACACAAAACGCTCGAATTAGGATTTTATTGGCCAACTCTATTTAAAGACGCCAACAGGTATGCCGCTTCGTGTGATAAATGCCAAAGAATAGGTAATATCTCTAAACACGATGAAATGCCTCAAACATATATGTTATCATGTGAGATATTCGACGTATGGGGTATTGACTTTATGGGTCCGTTCCCTAGTTCATTCGGGAATAAATACATCTTAGTAGCAGTAGATTACATGTCAAAATGGGTGGAAGCCCAAGCTTTACCTACTAACGATGCTAGAGCTGTAAAGTTTCTTAAGAAGCTCTTCTCTCGTTTTGGAACACCCAGAGCGATTATCAGTGATAGGGGTACTCACTTTTGCAATACTCAATTTGATAAAGTCTTAAAAAAATATGTAGTACACCACAGAACAGCTACCCCTTATCATCCTCAAACTAGTGGGCAAGTGGAAGTGGCAAATCGAGAGCTTAAGCGAATCCTAGAGAAACAGTTGAATCAAACAGGAAAGATTAGGCAGTAAAAGTAGATGATGCTTTATGGACCTATAGAACAGCATTTAAAACCCCTTTGGGAACATCCCCATACAAACTTGTCTACGGAAAAAGTTGTCATCTACCATTTGAGTTAGAGCACAAAGCATACTGGGCTATAAAATTCTTGAATTACGATCTTAAAATCGTAGGTGAGAAGAGGATGATGCAATTGAACGAACTAGATGAATGGCGAGCTGAGGCCTACGAGAACTCACAATTATATAAGGAGGCAACAAAACTACGCCATGATGCTCGTTTAAAACAATCAAAGCAATTCAAAGTAGGAGACTCGGTCCTGCTGTATAATTCAAGACTCAAACTATTTCATGGAAAACTGAAATCAAGATGGTCAGGCCTATTCGTGATCAAAACTATTTTTCCATATGGCACAGTCAAGGTAACCCATCCAACTCAGGGAACATTCAAGGTAAATGGCCATCGACTGAAACTTTATAATGGTGAAGATTTCAAGGAATTGAGAGAGGAGCTTCAGCTCCGTGAACCTTTATTTAGAAATGAAAACAGGGTGAGTCTAGCTTAAGACTTTAAACGAGCACTTCTCGGGAGGCAACCCGAGCACTGACTTTATTAACATTATATTTGTGATTTTTAGCATCTAACCCCAAACTAACCAATTCAGTGAAGCGTAGGTTTCCCTACCACACGGCCTTGCACACGGGCGTGCCCGTGGCCGTGTGGACGCCATGGGACGAATAACGGGCGTTCCGGTAGAGTGCGAGATGAAGAAGAAATTTTTTTTAACACGGGCTGCAATAATAAGACCACAGCCGTGCGATGCAACCGTGGTCTATTCTGAGTAAATCAGCACGGACATGAGCCACGCCCATGCCTACCAACCGTGTGAAACACTGACTACATAGACACGGGCGTGGAAATCTTAGCACGGGCGTGGGAGAAGAGAACATAATAGCACACGACCAAGGAACACGGGCGTGGGCAATATCTCAAGCGTGCCTAAATTTAAAAATCTCGAAAAACATGGGCCGAATAAAGAGAACACGGACGTGGCCCCTGACCGTGTCCCCTTCCCTATTTAAAGACCACGAAGCCCGTCTTCCCCAAATTTCCCCCATTTCAAACCCTAGCCGTTTTCTCTCTGAAACCACCACCACATTTCCAACCACTAGCAAAATCCTCCCCTCCCTCAATTCACTATACCCCTTAACTCCTTCTCTTGGCCACATTCACATAGTAAACTAGCCCACGCCTGTGCCGACAGGATACACACCCATCCACAGACGCGACACAGCCGTGTACCCCATTTTTTCCCGCAGCACACGCCCATGTATCGCCTTTCAGTGCCCATGCTCCTCCCAACTACACCGTTTCTCTCCAATAACACCATCGGTTACACCCCATTTTTACATTTCTTAGAACTAATTTATCATTAGAATCTTATTTAGTTTTTATCTAATTTATTGATTATTGTTTAGGAAAATTAGTTATACTAACTATTAGATTAGTTTAGTCATTGTTTAACAACAATTCATATTTATGCAAAATATTTGACTATTCCTATTGTGTTTTGTGTCCTTACTAAATCATTGACATTATTGAGCTCTTAACTGCATGCGACATATCTTGGATAGAAACACTACTTGAATCATTGCATATATGTTATTTCCAGGAAAATAATGTCATCGTCCCGAGGCAAGAAACCCGCAGTCCATAGTTCCAAAAAACGAAAGGGACCCGGTTCGTCATCAGCCAACGCAACCACCAAAGTGCGCCACCCGTTCTTATGTTTTTCTCCAGGTATTCAGGAGGATCGTTATTAGATACTATGCGCAAGACCTCTCGGCGTAGGACGATGTATCGATTGGACCGCTCTGGAGCAGGTTTAGCTAGCCGACGACATACTGGCTCTCCTAACTACCGACCCTTGGAACCAATTCTTCAACATCATCGAGCCAACATATCTAGAGCTCACTTTGGAACTCTATTCAACATTCCACCTTTAGACAGTGATGTCGCAACACGATGACCCCAGTACAATCCAATTCCGTCTCAGAGGTATTGTACGAGAACTAAATGTACGGCAATTAGGGGCCGCATTGGAACTTTATGCCGACGAATTCATGGAGGAAAATGATCTCTTGAAGCTTCATCGACATATCCACAACACCCCCACGAGGTGTTGGTACAATATAGCCCCCAACAAAAACAATTATGACCCCAGTCGCTCAAAGGTGACGGCCCTTGCTCCATCCCTGAGGTACATACATGCTATTTTAGCTCATACACTGACAGGTCGGTGAGAGAGCACCGGCGTTGTCAACACTCACGACGCCTACTTCCTATGGTGCATGGCGAACGGGCACATTTTCAACTTAGCCTATTTCATAGCTCGCGCCATTCAACATCAGACGGAGCAACATAGGAGAGGGGTCATATCTATGGGTCCATCACACGCTTAGCTCGATATTTCGGGCTCCTGAACACCGTTGCCTAGACATCCTCGCTCACACTGATAGGTCAGATGTCCCCACAGGGCATCTAGACAATGTTACACATGAGGATGATTCAACGTCGACGTGGGACCGATCCCCCCAATATCGGCTAGCACCTAACACCGACGAGGAGGACCCTGAGGACATTACTGATGATGTCAACCCAACACAGGAAGCACCACCATCGAGCCATCGTCCATCCCATGCGACAGCATCGATTTCAGACATATCTGAGCACCTAACACGATTTGAGCAGCAATGTTTCCAGCGCTTTGACCATATTGACACAACCCTCCACCAGATATGTCAATACCTTCACATTTCATCGTCGCCACCACCGCCCGACCCAGCTGATGCGGAGGACCTCTGAGTCATTTTCATTTTCTTTTTTATTTTTATTTTCATTTCTACTTTTATTTTCATATTTATTTTGCTTCTACTTTAGTTGACTATTAAAAGACTTAAAAGTTTCATTCGTACTATTGATCTCACTTTATCACTGGCTATCCAACCACAAGATTCCATAACAACATCCATCCCCTAAAATCTAATTGATGACTTAGCAGATTAAATAGATTAAATATACCACTTAAGGAACGAAAACATCACTTATACCTAGTCATCATATTCGTCATGGAACACCCTCCAAGGATTTCATCCACAATTCAGGAAGTTTCACTTCTCTCCCTATGCTTTGATTATTATATTGCTATTATCTATCTTTGTACATTGAGGGCAATGTACATCTTAAATGTGGGGGGGTTAACTATAGTATTATTTGAAAATCCCTGAATTATATCTTGTCTTTAAGAAATTTTTGCATATGATGATTAGAATGAAATTTCCTTTGATTTATGATTTTTATTGATAAGTCTTGGATTAAGTCATTGATAATTGTACATTGATGGTGTAAACTTTAGGAGACTAGAGAATCAAGCATGATGAGTCCATTTTCAAAAATTAAAATTGTGTTAGGTTTTCTACCTGAACCTAATTATTATCTTGAAGTTTGAAATTTACAAGTTTTATATCAAATACCCATAATTTTTTATGAGATTTTGAGCCTTATAGAGCATATATTCTTTTTCTTTCTCACTTTTATTATGAGGGTGTCAACATTGATTTGTTATTCTAGAACTTGCATTGTTTATACATGTCGAGACCACACCTTTGATTTGATATAAAGAGATGATAAAGGCACTTAGGTTTTAACCCACTTACTCCACTAAAAGCCTACCTTCATAATTAACCCCTAGTGAACCCTTTTTAATCCTAACAACCCTTTTTATTGACTCACCCACTAATATTAACCCAAAACCCTTTGTATTTGTTATCACCATTCCTTGACTACCCTTTTTGTCGAGATTTGATTTGATCGGTTGCCTAATTATTTTATTTCAGTAGTTGAATTTATCTTTTATTATGTATTTGACTTGTTCTTAAAAAAATCGAAGAATATTAGTTTTGTGATTAGGCAAGCTTATACGTTAAATTCCAATTATTGAAGAAGAAACTCATATCAGAATATTATTTATGTAATTATTACTAGTTCGATATCTCTAATTAGGTGATTTGTCAAGTCAATCTCGATTCTAACCCGCTAATTCAACCTTTATCCACACCTTTAACCCAAGCCCCGTTACAACCCTATTAAAGACCCTTTGATTTGTGTATCATCTCATATTATAGTGGTGGATATTTGATTTTCATGCAAGCCTATGGGATTAACTCTTCATGTTCGACTTTTAAGTGCTTAATTTTGAACCTTAAACACTTTGAGTGATTTGAGTGAATCTTTAGTGAGGATGTCAACCCTTGTCAATTTTGAATCAAAGGTATTTAATTAGGTAAGGGGAAACACCTAACATTTTCAGGCTATAAATGTATGACTTTGATTGTTTGAATCTTTAGGACCCTTTGAGTTGGATTATCCATGTATGAATTATCTTTGAATTATGATGAAACATTATTAATGAATATTATGAATCGGGGAAGTTTTGCTTTAATGGTGACTTGAGAATTTTGCTTGAGGATAAGCAAAAGCTTAAGTGTGGGGGTATTTGATAAATCGAAATAGTACATATTTTAATCCCACATTTAGCATACTTTTGGATGATTTAAGCCTTGAATTGTGTAATTTGGTGCTCTTAATCCTTTGGTTTCATGTTCTATACTCAGAAGAGCACCAGATGATGAAAAGAACGAGAAACGGGCCCAAAACGGAGTAAATGGGCCATATCACAAAATCAACACAGCCTGGGCCCAAGACCACACGGCCGTGCCTCACTCAACAGTCTCGAACTCGGCCTGGCCACGACTTACACGAGCATGTGCCATGGGCGTGTCCCTGCCGTGACTAAGAGAAATTTCACTCGGATTAGGATACTTAGGGGGCGAAGACACACATTCAGAAGCCTATATAAACACCCTAAGTATGGCCTAAAAGGGTACCGAAGGCTTTAGTCAGAGGGCATCCAGCTAGGCTAAAGAGGGTAGAGTTGTGGGAATTTACGCGAAGATAGCCAGTTGATTCATCTCAAGAAGCCGGAATTATACTCAAAACGGAGGATCTCTCCTTCAATTCCTTCAGTTGGTTTTAGGGATTTCTTATGTTTTGTTTTATCTTTTCTTCTGAGATGTTTTCTTTTATTGTTATGAACTAAACCTTCAGATACCTGAGGGGTATGAAACCTAAGATGAATCTTGTTATTGTTTGCTGAACTATATTATAAATATTTGACTTGTTCTTAATTATGTGTTCTTAATTCTTGTGTTGATGTTTCCGGGATATTACTTCAAGTGTGATGTGCTTAGGTGGAGGAGCAAAAGTCCCTGCCTAAGAATAGATCTAGCATAATTAAACGGAGTTGATCACACGCCTAGAGTTAGGGTGACGAGATTTTGCCGGATTAGGGTGAAACCTAATATGGGAGTCCATAGATCAAGTTAATACTATTCTAGGGGTTTTAATTAGAAAGAGATTTCAATTAATCAACCTAGGGTTAGACGTTAGTCGCCTCGAGAGAGGGATTAATATGCGTTAGGGAATCCTACGGATCAAGTCAAATGAATAAATCGTCTGGTTCAGAGTTAGGTAACAAGTGAAGTCTAGGTGCATTCTTCCTTGGGCATCGTCTTAAGCAATTGGTTTTTCCTAAAGTTATTTTCCCAATTCATTCTCTTTGTCTTTGCATTTTTAAATTAGTTGATTAGTTAATTTTAGATTAGATAAACAATTCTCTTAATTCTTAGGTTAGATAATAAAAAGAGAGTTAGTATTAGTACTTTTAGTTCCTTTGGGTTCGACAATCCGGTCTTGCCTTAACTATACTATTGTTCGATAGGTGCGCTTGCCTCACATCATTGTCATAGTTAGTTTCCAGGTTCGATCATTCTTTATATAAATTTTAAGACTTTGACATCGCATAAAATAACAATCAATAAGATTATGTCACTCCGATGGTGTAAATAGTGCTTAAACAAGAATTGTATTGCTGTTGAGGTTGAGTAAAAACTCTTAATCAAATCCATATAATTTATAAATGATGTATTGCTCTACAAAATTCACTTGATGGAATGACCTATATGAGTGTGAAGTGGGATTGCTTCAATGAGATTTTTTGGCAAACTTTAAAGCATTTATAAAAACCAAGCATGTACATGGCTTATTAGCGCACAACCGCGTTGAAGAACGAATCATAGATATAATGTGATAAATGAGAATGCTAGTTTACATATTGAATAATTGGTTCGTAGAAATTTCTTTTCACCAATTTTTTAGTAAATTAAATCTCATTTGTCAAAAGTTTTGATTCATAGTCCAACACACACAAGGATAATTGCACTGTATCAAAATATTCGACTAAAATTCTTTCTTAATTCTTTGAAATATGTAAGGGCACTGTTGGAAGTTTTATGCATTCTAAAGAATTACAAAATTTCACATCCTTTAAAGAAATCTCTCAAGATGATGTTTATATATCATTATTTTACATTGGGCCTATAAGAGCCAAAATAAGAGGATGGCACCCGCACACGAGGACTAAGCCCAAAAGCTTTGTTAAGTTCAAACGGGTTGATTCTCCCCATATCCATGATACTAGGCCCAGGTTCAATTTTTCTTTTTTAGTTTTTCCTATTTTTATTTTATTTTTAGTGTTTTAGTTAAACAATGTAATATCCTAGAATTAGGGGTTATGCGTTTATGCATGATTCAAGTGATAGTGGGCTTAGTGTGTGTTTGGATATGTTTTAAGGGTTTTTAGAATTTTAGAATGTAAGGGAATGCTTTAGAAAAATATTAGATTTTTAGTCTTAGAAGGGGAGCTATGCAAAATTGGCCTTAAGAAAATTAGTTTGAGGTTTTAATCACAAGGAGTCAATTGGTAAAGTGGCAAGTGGAATGTGGAGTGTATTAATGGTCTTAGGTTCGAATCCCATGGATGGCAATAAGGTGACTTTTATTTTTGCATGTGTATGGCATGTGTTGGTCAAACTCTAATTAAGGTAAGGTTGGACTATTTTCTTTTATGGATAGTAGACTAAGGGAAAAAGGCAAGTGATTAACTTAAGGTATGGAATCAAGAAAATATGGTATGATAAGGGGACAAAAGGCATGGAGTAAGGGATGAGGTTTTTGGAAACTTTTTAATGGCCAACTTGTCCATGTATGTGGACGGTTTCATGGACTAGGGGGGTTGGCTTAATTTTGAAAGTGATTAGGAGGAATTAAAGAGGAAAATAGGGGATTTGTGATGAGTATGTGAGTTGGCCGGCCAAGGAAATATCTTTGTAGATCATTTCGGTTTTTGTGGGTAGAGGGGAGTAGCCGAATTTCTCTTAAGGAGTTTAGGTGTTTATTTTCGGGTTTTCTTCTCCTTCTCTAGTGTGGTGCCGAAATCCTAATGCCATCAAAGTGCCATTTTGGCCATTTTCTTTTGACAAAATTTGTTCCATTCTCTCTTAAACCTCACCCTTTTCTTTCATAAGTTAGAACCATTTGTGCATGTATCTTCTTCCTTCTTTCACATCTCTTTCTTTTCTTTTATTTTGCTTAAACCGAAATCTCCCTTAAGGTTGCCATTGTCGAATATTACATCTTCATTTGGAAACACCATAGCCGAATTCTCTAAGCATTAAACCCTCTCCATTGTTACGTTTTCTCTCTTCACCATTAAGTGCCGAAACTCTTTCTCTTTGGGACCTAGAAGCCGTTTCTCTGAGGGTGCTTGAGTAGTGCCGACATTAAGGAGCTTTAAAGGAGATCTCTCGGGTTTTGATCATCAAGAATTTCGACAGTCGCAAGGAGCAAGCAAGTATTTCGGGATTTTGTAGGAGACCAAATCGGCATTAAGGGAGGAGGAAAAACCACGTTCCGGGATCGTGTTAAATTCAAGTAGCTAGGGATTTCGCTAATAGTAAGGTGTGTGATTAACCCACTGTTTTTCGGGTTTATGTTATGTTGTATGTATTGTGTAAATGCTAATATGTGCAGTGGCGATTATGAATGGATACCCTTAAGGGGTATATCGGAAAGCAGGTCAGTGTTAATTATTAAGAATGTGAATATGCCAATGAGAATATGATTGTGTGCCGAATAGCATGTGCATGCATTATTTTATTATGTTATGACATTATCATATGTTGCATGTGCATGGGATGGGATGTGAATGTGACTATCGAAGGACAGGGTGTACATTTATGTACGTGGTCTGATGTTAGCCTTGTGCTATATTGGCGCTTGATGTTAGCTATGTGCTTCATCAAGGGAGGTGTTGGCTAGGTGCCATATCTCGGCGAATTATAGCTGTGTGCATCACCGTGGATTGAGGATGACCTCGAGTCACCTCGTGGATATGGACATGTGGGGTCACTTAGGTGATCGGTGGCTTAGCCACGGCCTTGGGCAACAGGTCTGCCAAGGTAAGATATGTGGGATCACTTAGTTGATCGGTGGATTAGCCACGGCCTTGGGCAGTAGGTCTGCCAAGGTAGGTGTAACGGGTGGACTCTAGGCTGGGTTGGGTGCATTTACTTTGCATAATCATGTGTGAAATGTGGATCGATGTGGAAATGGGCCAAGCCCAATATGTGAAATTAAGTGATTATATGGGCCAAGGTCCAATTGTGGAAATGATGTGAATAAGTTGCCTTACTATCTGAATTGTGACATGATATGTGGTTGTGGGCTAAGCCCACATGTGGGTGGGATTCAGTGGACTAATTACACACTGAGTCTGTATGACTCATCCAAATTTTTACCAACATCGCAGGTGATGCATAAAGCTTGGACCGGGTTGGAGTGGATACGAGGCGGCCCATGCAGAAGATATTTTATTTGTTTTACACATTTTATTTATGAAAGGTTATTTATTGTAATAAGGGCCACTTTAATTATTTAAGGATTTTTATTATGTTTTAAGTTGGATTGTCGATTATATTATTATTTGAAAATGTTTTATTTTTAGCAACTTATATTTTAAAATATATGTTAGAGTTTTTAAATTGAAGAATTTGTAACAACTTAAATTTATTTGGAATTTTAATTATACAATGTTTTAGTAAAGACAACAAATTTTTATGTTTTTACTTTTAAGTTAAAATCTTTTCAAATGTTTTCCGCAGTGGCATTCTAAATTCGGCCGTGGCGTATGGGCCAGGTTTGGGGTGTTACAAACAATGTTACTTGATTCTCTAACTAAATCAAATTTCCTAACATTATTATTAACCAATAAAATCATATATTCTTTGCCAAAATTATTTTCCCAATGTTATGTTTTTCTATTTTTGGCATTCATGGTACCTATAAATACCATACATGACTCCACTTCAGAATTACTCAACGTTGTTTACCTTCTCTTTCAAATGCACTTTGCATTTCTCAAAGATTTGTACTCTAGTTTTAGCTGAGTCTTTAATTGGTTTTTTCTTCCTTGTTCATTGTTTTTCTATGGTTAACAGAACTGTTTGTTAAATCTTAGGAGATACACAAATTTGCGAAATATCCTTAAGGACAGTGATCTTCACGCCTCAAGCAATAATTTCAAGTTCCTAACCCTTGGTTTTACAACATACTTTTTGTGTATGAAAAAAAGAGAGGAATGTTCAGAAATAGATTTTTCAAGCTAATTGAGGGTGGATTCAAAATCATAGAGGCATAATTATTTGTTATAATGCACCCAAGAGGTAAGCACCTTTGGATACTCTTACTTACCTAATGCAATAATGTTTAAGTAAATGATATAATCATGTGAAAATTAGGAATTTTATTATGAAAGCATAAGGTATAAATTTCATGGATTAAATACTTTTAAATAAGCAGTTGGTAAGTTATGGTGAAAATGCTTGGTTATAAAATGCCATATTTTCTAATATTGTATTGTGAAAATTTGGTGGCCATGAGATAATTGATAATGAAATTTTGACAATTGATAAAATTTATGAATTTTGCAATTAATCTAGAAAAAGGTGTTAATATGCTATGATAGGATTGATAACTCTAAATTATAGAGTTATTTTAATACCTTTTAACTTACAATTTCATACAAGGGTGGTTGATAACAATTTTTGTTGTAATTATTCTAATTTTTATTATTTGTAATTTGTTATTAGAATAATGCACTTTGGTTGATTTATATGCCAGGATAGGAAATTTTCATCCATAAAGGTAACTATTGGACTCAGAGGAAAGAAGTAGTTGAAGTTCACATATTGACGCTCAATGCCATAACAAAACTGCAACATAGGACCTACGAGATTGGGCTGAGATGTTGTCATCTTTGGACGTACTAAATTGGCTTGTTGGACGTCAGAATACTCCTCAACCCAATATTGGAGAGGACCATTAAGTTTGGACAGCCCAAACCGTCCACAAAAGGGTAGGAAGACTTGGTTTACACCGACCTCAACTACATGGGAGAAAATCAAGCAACTATCAACCATTATGGAGGAAATTTTGGGAGCCACTAATTAGTATGGAGAAAATCAAGCAAACTCCGTCATGAATCAATGAACCAATGCCAAAAATAAAAGGGGATTGTAACACCCCTTACCCGTGTCCGACGCTGGGACAGGAAACTAGGCATTACCGTACTTAACCTTACTTGAACATGAAGTATTGGGCTATAAATTTTTTTTAACTTAAAAACTTTTCCTTCTTAATCATAACATACATATCATGGGCCTACGAGGCCTTAAACATACATCCGGAAACTTTTACACTCTTTGAAAATTTTTGCCTAAACATGGGTCACACGCCCGTGTGACTTGGGACACACCTGTGTGGGCAGGCCGTGTGGTCACACACGCCCATGTCCCTAGCCCGTGTAGAATTTATTTTTATTTTGAACCTACAGGGGTTTTCACACGGCCGGACACACGCCCGTGTCAATGGCCGGTGTCCTTCACACAGCCTAGAGACGCCCGTGTCCTCACTCGTGGGTGAAAACTAGGGGTATTCTTTTTATGACGTCAACAGCCCCTTAAGGAGCACACGGCCTAGGCACACACTCGTGTGCTAGCCCGTGTGACGATTCAAATTCTTGTAACTAAATGCTGGGGACACACGGCCTATCAACACACCCATGGGGGTTGACCATGTGTCGCACACGGCCTAGACACATGCCTGTGTGTCTGCTTGCGTGGACAACTAGAGGCTATTTTCCAAGCCTTTTTGCCACCTTGAAACAAAAACTCATTCATTTCATCACAAGTAGTTCATACATAGAAATATTAAACTTTGAAGAATCCTTAAAATTTTCTTTCATTCCATCCATATTTTACTCAATAACTTGCATGAGCATTCATTTCATTTCACTCATCAACTTTATAACATGAACTTGGCAATATTGACCAATTCACCATGGCCATTTATATAATGAGTGTAAAACATTAATAGCCAATCCTTTGGCCTTTAAACATGACATGACACAAAATAATCAAGTTCCTATACATGCCATACTCAAAATGAAGTGACTTTACTATACCAAAAGAACGGTTGATAGTGTGATCCGAGCTCCGACGTTTTATGATCCCCGAGCTAACTTGGCGAAACTACAAGGTAAAGGGAAAAGAGAGGGGTAAGCATATAGCTTAGTAAGCTAGCATTGAATTCTAGAGCAACATAATTACTCAAACTAGATTCATCCACTTCATGATAGAATGGCAACATATGTCTCAAATGCTTAAACATACTTATTCATTCTTACGCATACTTGTTCTTACCCATCTCATGTCACATTAAGGGTTCATAACTTGTACCTACTCATGGTACCTGTATCACTTATCACTTAACTCAGCACATATACTAACGTGAGAGTAATTCAAATCTTTATCATTCTTAACATGAATGAAACACAAGGTCATCCACAAATAGTTTTGACTCTATACCATTTTACACACTTAGCTCTTTTGCCCGTGAACTAATCAGATTATCGTAAGATATTCAAGCTCATCATGCATAAATCTTGATGCCAATGCCATATCCCAGATATGGTCTGACATGGGATCACCTCTTGATGCTGATGCCATATCCCAGATATGGTCTTACACGAAATCTCATAGCTCGATTTCGATGCCATGTCCCAGACATGGTCTTATATGAGATCGTACATAGATGCCGATGCCTTGTCCCAGACATGGTCTTATACGAGATCTTCCTTTTAGTGCTGAGGCCATATCCCAGGCATGGTCTTACACGGGACTTTCTTTATTCAATGCTATAACATGAGTATCCTCATTATTCCTAATCTTTATTCGAATTTTCACCTAGCTTATTTTCACCATTTCCTTATCGAGGCTTCATCACTTGATTTCCATAGCAATACATACATTGTCATAATATTAAGTAGTTTCAAATACCGAAACATTATGAAACTTTAACTTCATACAAACTTACCTCGATTCTCAAAATGTGTATTGATGCTCGATTTAGTCCTCGATTTTGTTCTTGCCTCGGTTTCGATTCGGGCTTAGTGTTTCTTGATCTATAATAATAATTTCACTTGTTAAATACACACATTGACTAAATCGACTCATAATTCATATTTTGGCAAAATTACAATTGTCCCTAAACTTTTACATAATTACACTTTTGCCCCTAGGCTCGTAAAATGATTTTCATTCAACTTTCTTGTATTTCAAGCCTAGCCAAATCATATTCTCAACTATAACAACCTTAAATTTTCACTATTTCACTCATGTATGACTATTTCTACAACTTTTACAATTTGGTCCTTTTATGTACTTTTTTCATGAAAATCATTTAGAAAAAGATGTTTATCCTACATCAAATGCTCATATTCTTCCATAAAACATCAAAATACATGCATTTCATACATGGGTAAATTTTTGAACATAAACCCTAGCTCAAAATATAGCTAGAAATAGCTAAACTGAGCTACGAGGGTTTTAAAAATACGAAGAACATTAAAAATGGGGCTAGGATGCACTTACTATCAAGTTTGGAAGTTGAAGAAACCCTAGCTATGGCTCCTTGTGATTTTCGGCCAATGGGGAAGACGATGGACACCATTTTTGACTTGTTTTCCCTTTTTATTCTTTTATTAACCAAATGACTAAAATGCCCTTAATGATCCTTTCTTGAGATTTTTTTTCCTTCCCATGTCCATTTTTGTCCATCATCAAATATAATGGTGTAATTGCTAAATAAGGACCTCTAGTAGTTTTTATAATTCTATTTCACACTCAAATCTTCTAGAATCTCATATTTTCTAATCTTTGCAATTTAGTCCTAATGGACAATTTATTCACTAATTAATAAAATTTCTTCATGAAATTTTCACAATCATGCAAACACCTTATAAGCCTTATGGAAATCATAAAACTCATATATCTACTTTGGATTTGTGGTCTCGCACCACTATTCTGGCTAAGCCCTAAATTGGGCTATACAAGGTTTAAGGGGGATTAACAAGTATAAATAGGAGGCACTAGCTACACCACAACACACCACGTTTTTAGAGCATTCAACTTAGAGTTGAGAGTAGTAAACAAAAGCAAAAGCTTGAGAGCATTAAGGTTAAACAATGCTTAGGAGAGGATGAGAGCCACCGTAAAAGAGCAAAGAGAAGTTAGCCAAATTCAACTAATATCTCTTCTTAAACATTTAATAGCCTAGGATAACTACCATTGGCTATTTATCTTTCATCTTTCTTTTACCTTATTTGTTGTCTTGTTGTTATGTTGATGAACCTGATTGAAAATAGTTTTCTTGCTTTCAATTTAATGATTATGACTTAATGTTATTTTTCTAGAATGATTATGATCTTTGATATGCTATTGTTGATTCTTTATTAATAATGTTTATGCATATGATTGTTTATTCATTCAAGTAATTACATGTTCAACTTACAAATGCATGGCCATCATTGGTAAGCAAAATGATTTAATTATTTAATCTAAGAAGAGGTAATAATTGATAGACACACGACTTGAATGGTGCATGTTAATGTCGATATCGAGAGATAATTGCTTCATGCACAGTCCTTATGAATGATGCCTGAGAAGGTGATCTTGACATTAATTAGGTGTAAATATATGTTAAGCAACTAAAATATTAATGTAGGACTTTAAGAGAAGCCTACAACTTGAATAAATTGGATTAATAAATCATCATATTACCACAAATTAATCGTAAAATTTTAAAGCATTATTTTTAATGATTTCATGTTAAAGAGAAATGATTATTCTAGCATTTCACGTCATTGTTGTTGAATTTATAGTTAAAATTTTCTACTACCATTCTATTTTGTTTTATTTAATTTGTTTTGCATTCTTAGTTTAGTTTAGTTAAATCCTTAATTAAATCATCACATCCAAATCTTATTACTCACCAAAGTGTTTAATAATTAATTTTGCACTTATTGATTTACA
Source organism: Gossypium australe (assembly GCA_005393395.2). Taxonomy (NCBI): domain Eukaryota; kingdom Viridiplantae; phylum Streptophyta; class Magnoliopsida; order Malvales; family Malvaceae; genus Gossypium; species Gossypium australe. The sequence goes on from CM016616.1 coordinate 123,859,815, forward strand.
TATACAATCATTGTGGAGACGATAACTTTATACTTACTACTTTATTACTTATTTACGGCTGTGTACACTTGCACATCATTCGAAAATTCACAAACAAGTTTTTGATGTTGTTTTCGGGGACTATTTTAGTCATTATTTTTAAGTTATTTTTGTTTCAATTTGGTTTTTTTAATCTGAACTTAGTTATTTTTGTGATTTTTCAGGTTTTATGAATATAGATCGGATTATCGATCTACTTTCAATTGATCCTGAAATTGAAAGCACCTTTAGACAGAGAAGAAGAGGACAAGTAGCTTAGAGAGAAGCTGCAAAAATGAATCCTGCACAACAAGATCAAAGAGATAGAGCTGCAAACGCTCAAAATTCAGACATTGTTGTTGATTACAGAGACCGTGCCATCCATCAATACCCTATGCCTTTATTCAAAGAATTTAATTCAAAGAATTGTGAAACTTGAAACTTAGGAATTGTAGTTTGAATTGAAGCCAGTGATGTTCTGAATGCTTAAAACGGGGGACCAATTTAATGGGATGCCTACTAAAGATCCACACATTCATCTCTATTTATTCATTGAGGTGAGCAACTCTTTCAAAATGGCTAGAGTGACCAAAGATGCTTTATGATTGAATTTATTCCCATAATCGTTGAGAGGTAGAGCACGAGCACGGTTGAACTCTTTATCACCTGGTTCCGTAACTACATTGAAAGAATTGGCTAAACAATTCTTGATGAAATATATTCCTCCTATAAGAATACCAAGCTTAAAAAAAATCATCATATTTCAACAACTTGATGAGGAATTCTTATATGATGCATGTGAATGGTTTAAGGAGCTTGCAAAAATTTCCCCACCATGGTATTCCACATTTTTTTTTCAATTGGAGACCTTTTGCAAAGGTTTTAAAGCACATACTAGAATGAGTGTAAATGCTTCTACAAATGGAGCCCTTCTTTCTAAGTCATGTAATGAAGCTTATGAAATTCTTGAAATAATTTCTAGCAACAATTATCAGTGGTCGACTAATCGAGTAGCCACAGGAAGAAGAGTGGTAGGATTATATGAAGTTGATGCACTTACATCTTTGGCAGCTCAGGTATCTTCTATGCCTGCTATGCTTAAGAACATAACTGCTAATGATTCCAATGTTAACATGACAGGTCAGCAGCTGAACCAGTTTGAAAATATCTCTTGTGTATATTACAAGGATGACCATGTTTTCGAGAATTTCCTATCGAACCTAGAGTCAATCTATTACATGAGGAATCAAAATTGAAATGGACTGCAGTCGAATTTTTACAATCCTTTATGGCAGAATCATTCAAAATTTTCATAGAGCAATCAAGGGGCTGGACCGAGTAACCCTCATATGCCAACAAGACCAAACTATCAGCTGGGGTACTCTTAAAAAGTGCAGAAACCTCCACCAACTTAACCTTCAAGTAATCATGAGAATTTGCTGATGACGTATGTGGCGAAGAATGATGCACTAATCCAAGGCCAAGCAACAACATTAAGGAATTTGGAAAGTCAAGTGGGACAACTAGCCAATGAGTTGGGAAGAAGATCCCAAGGTAATTTGCTAAGCTATATTGAGAATCAGAGAAATGTGAGCAAGGAACATTGTAAAACCATTACCTTGACAAGTGGGAAAATGTTAGGGACCAAGGATATCGAAGATGAAGATGAAGCCTTTTTCACTCAAAATAAAGAGTAGGTTCCAACTAATGAAAGAATTCCTACATTACAAAAGTTTGTTCATGCAATTTAGAATTCCACACTTGAGACCAAGACAAAAGTCCTACCACAAAAAAGTACTTCAGACAGAAGTAAAACCCCACCACCTACTTATTCACAACAATTCCAGAAGCAGAAGCAAGAGGTTCAATTTAATAAGTTCTTGGATGTGTTTAAACAACTACATATCAACATCCTATTAGTGGAAGCTCTGGAAAAATTGTTGAATTATATCAAATTCATGAAGGACATTGTAACGCCCTCGACCCGATCCGAATCTCAGGTGTTTTGTCCTTCTTATAGATATAACTTAAAATTTTCTTTCTTATTCATTGATGTAAACTTCTATATTTGTATAATAGAATTTCTTATGATGTACATAGTATGGCTTAATTTACATCTTGCTTATGTACAATTGACTATCTATGGCTACTATAGATTTTCTTATAAAAATACAATGTATGATTATCGTTTCTGCTCAATAAGATTTCAAACTTTCCTACTTTATCTCTTAGTCTACTGGGTACACTTTGGGATACTACTTAAAGAAATTTAGCACAAATTTTGACATGCCACTTGTTTTCCTCTATAAGTATAACAAACTAGCGAGGAGCTTCCTTAGCATATCCCTGGCATCATCTCTCGGTGTACAATCCTTTACAGACCTAAAAACATTAACAACTTTTGTAAGTTCGTAAGAACTTAGTGAGCTAAACCTTAGGATACCTTTTTCATTCATTCTACGTTGCATATGATATTTTACACATCTTTGGGTATTTCTTGTCCTCTCTTCTTTGAAGGGTACAATACTGAGGCTACCATATTTCTTTCTTCAGAACTATTTTCCTTTCTCTTGAGTGTACTATACTTAACATCTCTTAACCTTTCTTATCTTTTCTTCAATCTTATCTTTACAAAATCCTTAACCTCTTCACTTCCCTTATTATCAGACTTAATAACTTATTCCATACTCATTAGTCTTATCATTATCTTCAGGCAAGGTAGACTGCACCTAATACTTAACTCAGTATTTGCCCATATCTTCCTTACTTCCGTGTACTTTCTATTCTTAATTTTAACTCATACCTTTTCTTTGCCACGTACTCTTGTGCACACTAGCATTTCAAATAATGTCTTCTAACTATATAGGGTTCGCCATTTATTCGGTGTTCGCCCAAAGACATTGTCTTAAGATGGTCATCATGAGATCCGTTCTTCAGATTCTGCCACGAAGGCATTCTTTTCCAAATATAGCCAGAGGGGTATTCCTTTCTGAGTCTCGCATTGAAGGCATCCTTTTAGCAAAGTTTGTCGCAAGGCATTCCTTTAATTAAGATAGTCACAAAGGCTTCCTTTTAATAGAGATATCCACAAAGGCTTCCTTTTAATAAAGATCGCCACAAAAGATTATTTTTTATAGAGGCAGCCATAAAGGCGTCCTGTCAGAAATAGCCACAAAGGCTCACTTTTACAAAAATTGGTGTTTTTGACGATAGGGATTTGCCTCAACTCACCATTGTGAGGTTTGTCCCTCAACGCTTGTATTCGCCTAATAGTCCTTTACATATTCCATATGATGCCATAGCCCAACCATGGTCTTACATTGTATGATCTTTAGAGTTCCATGGACTTTTCCTTTTAGAGAATCATGTTTTTAGTCCCTACGGACCCCTTTAGACAACCCTAGAGATAGACACAAACACTTCTTATAGACTCATACTTGAAAGACTCATTCACATCTGACTTATTCATGTCATTAAAACACATAGGCACTTTACTCATTCGTGCACATTATCCTTAGAGATCATATCCATTTTTCATACGAATAATTCATTCAAGTTCATCAGACATACATTTCTCACAGAATCATCACATCATGCATTTTTAGCTTATTTTCACAGATGGTTCTAACATGCATAATACATTTGAAAGAGTTGGCTTAGGGACTCACCTTATAACCTTGAAGGTTATCAAACTTTAGACCTAATCCTTTTTTATGACAATAGCAGTTTGAGTTCTAGATCTTTTATTCAACCAGGTACCATGACTTCTTCACCTCGTCAAACAGAGACACTTTGTCAGAATCTATTTAAGTAAACTTTAATCTTCACTTTAAACTCCAAACATAATACTAAGCCTTACCTCTTTAGGTATACTTACAGATTGGTGTTCCGTTAACAAGTAGAACCTCAGAACGTACCTTTTGTTGGAGGAAAATCACTAGTAGCAATCGGGGTTTCAAACTCATCTGTTGAGGGGAAACTTTCATCTGCTTGGCCCTCACCCTTAAGAAGGATGACAACCCCCGCAAATTAACCCGAGTGCCCTTTTAACTTAACCCAAGTCTTCATGGGAACTTGGTGAATGTAACATCAAGACTGGGTGGCTTATCAAAATTTGCCACATCTAAGAAACTTACTTGATACTCCTTCAGCCTTTGACTATTTTGGTTCATGTTTGATTAGTTCCTAACTAGCTTTCCTCACAAATCAACTTGTACAGGACCATATTCGCCACTGGAGGTATTATGCCTTCTGACGTGACCTCATACATCAAAACCATCATGTTTCGTAACCATTACTTTTTTTTTCACTTATCATCCTAATCTGACTAGGAATCCTTGTCTACTTATTTCCATATTAGAGCCTGCCTATTTTATACGCCAAAAATGCATTTGGGCGACTACTACTATTATTCAAATATTCCTCCCTATGGTTCCTTAATCGTTCCTATTACACAGGGGTATATAAACGGAACGTTCTTTGTAACACCCCATACCCTAGTCCAAGGCTAAGACCGGATACGAGACATTACTATACTTGGACTTTCTTAAACATGTACTTACAGGCCATAAAATTTCGTTTAAGCCTATAACTTACTCAATCTTGGCCTACAATGCCTTAAACATACCTCCGAGAGGTTTTGGGACTAATCCCGAAAACTTTTACTCGAGAAACTTTTCCTCAAAACAAGGGCCACACGCCCGTGTTGGTCTAGGGATACGCCCGTGTACCCCTAAGATATACCCGTGTCTTCCACTCGTGGTAGATACTGCCAAATTACACACGGCCTTGACACGCCCGTGGTCCTAGCCTGTGTGCCTTACCTTGACATACTGACTTATTCACACGGTCTGGAGCACACGCCCATGTGCTAACCGTGTGTCACACATGGCCTAAACAAATGGCCGTGTGGTTAGCCCGTGCTCTATTTTTACTTAAAACACTAATGTGCAGGGAACGCACGGCTCAGACACACGCCCGTGTGTCTATCCGTGTGAGCACTTATAGGCTATCTACCAAGCCTTTTCCCACTCTCATTTGCATACATTCATTTATCAACACATAACTCCACATAGCCTCAAATTAACTCTTGAATTAAAGACATTTAATCATAAGAGAAATAAAGTCTTCATCCCATACACTAGGGAGAAATATATCCAATACAATTACAAACAACTTAAGCCATCATCTATGGCTATACACAACCAAACTATAAATTCTATTAGGCCAACACAATTTGGCTATATCTATTATAACTTAATCAACTTTAAAAGAATCCCTATACATGCCGTGACTCAAAAGAATTTAAAATCCATACCAGGAGTCTACTCGATAGTGTGAAAACATCTCCGACGGCCTCCAACCAGATTTAGTTAAAAACCTATAAGGAATGGGAAAAAGAAAAGGAGTAAGCAAAAATGCTTAGTAAGTTCATCTGTATACATCTGACAAATACTAAGGTACATTGAATATTCATGATTGTAATGTATTATAATGAGTTTTTCTCATAAACTCATGGTTACTTACTCAACCACTCTTGAAGCTTACCCACTCTACTTCTTACCACATTCGTACCAGGCCCCAAGCCAATTGCTCGTATAATTAACATACATTCCTGCACTGATCACCACATGATCATATAAAACAACACATTAAGCATTTTCAATAAGCCACTCATACTACTAATCTCTCCGTGGTTTCGCACTTAGCCCACCATTGAATCTTTAATAAGGTGGTATCACACACAACCCACCAATCATTTATACTTATGGTGATTTCGCACTTAGCTCACCAATCATTTATAAATGATGGTATCGCACACAACCCATCGATTACTAATTAATCAGGTGGTAACACACACAGCCCACCGATAATAGTATAATTGATGGTATCGTACATAGCCCATCATTACCATCAATAAGGTGATATCGCACATAGCTCACCATTATTTTACATTCATGGATAATAATCCACATGTATATCTCTATTTCAAATGTTCATCCGAGAACATCCTCACACATTTCTATTCTTACTTAACTTTCTACGATACTCGTTCGCATTCACACAATGCATTAATAAATCTATCTCATGCAACTAAGGTGTATTGGTTACACATAACCCACTAGAGGTTCATCATATACTGAATTCATCTCAAATTGTTAAATAACACTCTTGAGTCTCATACACATAGTGTCACATTGACATCATACCCTAATAAGGTCTTACTTGCTTTAACATATCGATGCCATGTCCCTAACATGGTCTTATACGAATACTTACACTGAGGCCATATTCCAATATGGTCTTACACGAGACTTTAACTATCATCATATCAGGCTATATACATTTCCCATTACTCTCAATTTTAGTTCTCTTAACATCTCATTAAAAGATATTTCATACATTCATAGAGTAAATATACATTCCATACAACATTGGAATACTAAATTAACTCATATGTAATTGCCACATTCACACATGAACTTACCTTGATGTCGAAAGGGCCGAAAGGGACTTTTTGCCCACATTCCCTTTTCACCCGTTCTAGGTTCGTAACTCGTTTCGTTTGATCTAGAACAATGGAATTTACTGATTTAATCACTTATAAATCATAATACACCATAATCTATACTTTAGGCAAAAATGACTATTTTGCCCCTACACTTTGGCAAAATTACTATTTTGCCCCTAGGCTCGTAGATAAATTTTCATCACATTTCCTTGTTAAACAATCCTAGCTGAACATTTAATCCTCTTACAACTATCCATAATTCCATCTATTTCATGCCTTAATGAGCAAATTACAACTTTTGCATTTTAGTCCCAATTAGGTGTTTTCATAACAACACCTTTCACAAAAGTTATTTATCACCATCCTATCATTCATTTTCTTCCATGAAAACTCATCAAACAACATAAACTCAATCATGGTAAGTCCCTAGACTTTCAACCATGTCGCAAACTAAACCCCCCATTAGCTAGCTTAAGCTTTGGGGACTCCAAAAATACAAAAAATCATCAAAAACAACAATCAAATTGACTTACTTGTGAGGAGAAATGCTTGCTGAAAATTTGAGCTTCAAAAACCCCCATTATTGTTGGTATTTTCTGTGGAAGATGATCGTCGAAATCAGAGCTTTAAAATTTATAATGAGAATGATCGAACTTGGAAACTAACTCTGACAACGATTTTAAGGCAAACGCACCTATCGAACAGTAGTATAGTTTAGGCAAGACCAGAATATCGAATCCCGAAGGAACCAAAAGTACTAATACTAACTCTCTTTCTATTATTTAACCTAAGAATTAAATGAATGGTTATCTAATCTAAATTTAACTATCAACTAAACTAAAGACGCAAAGACAAAAAGAGAATGAATTGGGAAAAATAACTTGGAAGAAAAACCAATTGATTAAGACGATACCCTTAGGAAGAATCCACCTAGACTTCACTTGTTATCTAACACTGAACCAGATGATGTATTCACTTGACTTGATCTGTAAGATTCCCTAAGTTATATTAAACCCTCTCGAAGCGAATAACGTCTAACCCTAGGTTGATTAATTGAAATCTCTTTCTAATTAAAACTCCTAGAATCGCATTAACTCGATCTATGAACTCCCATATTAGGTTTCACCCTAATCCGGCAAAATCTCGTCACCCTATCTCTAGGCGTGCGATCAACTCCGCTTAATTATGCTAGATCTACTCTTAAGCAGGGACTTTTGCTCCACCACCTAAGCACATCATACTTGAATTAATATCTCGGAAATATCAACATAAGAATTAAGCACACATAATTAAGAACAAGTCAAATATTTATCATATAGTTCAGAAAATAATAACAAGGTCCGTCTTAGGTTTCATCCCCTTCAGGTATCTGAAGGGTTTAGTTCATAATAATAAAACAAAACATCTCAAAAGAAAAGATAAAACAAAACATAAGAAATCCCTAAAACTCCCTGAAGGAATTGAAGGAGAGATCTGCCGTCTTGAGTAGAATTCCGGCTTCTTGAGATGAATCAACTGGCTATCTTCGAGTGATCCTCCACAAATGTGACCTTTTCGGCTTGGCTCCTTGGCCTAGCTAACCGTCTGTTTCGGCTTCTGCCGAACCCCCCTTCAAGTTGCCCCCTTGGGTGTTTATATAGACTTTGAGATGCCTTACTTGGTCCCTAAGTATCCTAATTCAAGTAGAATTCCTACTAGGGTGTTTGAATAGGCTTTGGAATGTGTAACTTTGCCTCCAAGTATCCAAATCCGAGTAAAACTCCTCTTGGCCGTGGCAGGGACACGCCCATGGCACACGCCCGTGTGAATCGTCTTAAGGCCGTGTTCGAACCTGTTGAATGAGGCACAGCCGTGTAAATCGTGAGCAAGTCGTGTTCTAGTAGACTGACGTGGCACGGACGTGTGGGCTTAAGTCCAGGCCGTGTGGATTTCCTATTTGGCCCAATTTGGTCTGTTTTAGGCCCGTTTCTCGTTCTTTTCATCTTCGGGTGCTTTCCTGGGTACAAAACATGAAAACAAAGGATTAAGAGCACCTTTTTACATAAATCGAGGCTTAATTCATCCAAAAGCATACTAAATGTGGGCTTAAAATATGTTACTTTTACGGTTTATCAAATACCCCCACACTTAAGCTTTTGCTTGTCCTCAAGAAAAATTCTCAACTTACAATTAAAAAGAACTTTCCAGAATTCATAATTCCTACCGACAATGTCTCATCATAATTCATAGATAATTTATACATGGATAATTTAACTCAAAGAGTCCTAAAGATTCAAACAATCAAAGTCATACATTTGTAGCACAAAAACGTAGGTGTCTCCCCTTATCTAAATAAGTACCTTTTAATTTAAAACCGACAAGGAATGACATCCTCACAAAAGATTCACTCAAATCACTCAAAAAGTGTTTAAGGTTCAAAATTAAGCACTTAGAAGTCGAATCTGAAAAGTTAATCCCGTAGGCTTGCCTGAAAATCAAATCTCCACCACTATAAAATGAGATGATAAACAGATCAAAAGGTCTTTAACAGGGTTGTAACGGGGCTAGGGTTAAAGGTGTGGATAAAGGCTGAATTAGAGGGTTAGAATCGAGATTGACCTGACAAGTTACCTAACTAGAAAAATAAACTAATCTTAAATAATTACATCAACTGGAAACTCATAATACTACTATTGACAATACTCTAATACAAACCTCTTATTCAACAGTTGAAATTTAATGCATAAGCTCACCTAATCACAAAGCTAATAATGAATATACTTTTTTTTAAGAATAAGTCAAATAATAGGAACGAACTTTTACAACTGAAATATAGAACATAGTTAGGCAACTGTTCAAAATCAAATCTCGACAAAAAGGGAGTCAAGGAATGGTGATAACAAATACAAAGGGTTTTGGGTTAATATTAGTGGGTGAGTCAATAAAAAAGGGTTGTTAGGATCAACGGGGTTCACTAGGGGTTAAATGTGGAGGTAGGCTTTTTATGGAGTGAGTGGGTTAAAACCTAGGTGCCTTTATCATTTCTGTATATCAAATCAAAGGTGTGGTCTCGATATGTATGAACGAGGCAAGTTCTAGAATAACAATTCAAAGTTGACACACTCATAATCAAAAAGTGAGAATGAAAAAGAATATATGCTCTATAAGGCTTAAGATATCACAAAAATTATGAGTGTTTTGATGTCAACCTCGTAAATTTCAAACTTCAAAGTAATATTCAGATTTAGGTTAACAACCTAGCAAAAATTTTAATTCTGAAAAATAGAATTATCATGCTTGATTCTCTAGTATCTTAAAATTTCAATCATAAATACACAATTGACTATGACTTACTCAAAAACATGTCAATAAAAATCATAAATTATCAGAAATTTCATCTTAATTAGTAATATGAGGAAATTACTTAAAAACAAGACTAAATTCAGGGATTTGAGAACAATGCAGAAAGTTAGGCACTTTCTCGAAATAACTATTCACCCCCACACTTAAGATATACATTGCCCTCAATGTACAAAGATAGATATTCATTTTAAGAGAGTGGGAGAGGTGAAACTTCCTGAATTTGGATGGTTTCCCAGAGTTGGAAGTTGATAGGGGTGGTGGCTGCTACCGAGCTCTGCGCTAGATGAAGAAATTGGGGAGCTCGTAGACAGTTAGCCAGGAGTTATTAAGACACATTTAAAATAAACTAAATATATAACTAAAGACAAGAAAACTAAAGAGAAGGAAAATAGAAAGTAAAATAAAGTTAAAAGAAAAGGTGGATGGACCGAGGAGTCCTTATTGTTGGATGGTTCGCGAGGTGGGTGTGACCTCTAAGGCTGCGGAGGTGCTGGCGGTGGCGGAAGTGGCTTGATTCCCAAGAAGCCTTTAGTATTTCAAAGGCTGTGGTGGTGATGGTCGTGGTTCCCAAGGTGTGATTCCCTAGCAGCTTTTTGAACCTGACACTAAGAAACTAAAATAAATTACACTAAATTAAGCATAAGATTTGTACAAGCCCATTTTTGCCCGGCCCAAAATAAACCAAACAAACCAAACCCAATTACAAGACCCAATTCAAAATTAGCCCAAACCCAATAAAAAAAAAAGAAACAGAAACCCAAACTAAAAAATAAGCAAAACAGTAACCCTAGCCCCTAATACAAGTGGGGCCGCAACCTAGTCCACTTGCCCCTGCACCACAGTCTGGCACCACCGGCCAACCACCACTGTTAGCGCCAGCACCGCCCAAACCTGCAAACAATAAAACGGAAGTGGCAGAAAGCAAAACAGTGGCAAAACATATTGTATTTTTTATTGTTTCTCTTTTTAATCTCGGTTATAAAAAACCGAGGAAACACCAATGTAAAAAGGGGGAGATTTTTTCGGATTCGAAAAAATCAAGGAAAATACGAACGAAAAATCAGAAATAAAAAAACAAGAGTAGTGTAACACCCCAAATCCGACCCAATCACCACGACCGGATCTGGCATGTCACTAAGAAGAGTTTATAAAACACAGTGCGTTCTTATGGAAAAATTCAGTTTTCTTCTTCTGTTGGGTTTTCGAGTTCAATGTTTATTTAGAAAACTGAGTAATTTTATGTTAACCTAGTTTCGCTTGCCAAGTTTCAAAATCAAGTGAATTTTTAAAACCCATGTTATCCTTTTAAGTTATGAAGGTCTTGTTGCAAAAGACAGTAATTTACTTAACAATTTAGTTGCATGAAAGCTTCGTTGCCTTTGTGTTTTCTTTTAAAACATATCGTTATTTCAGTTGATCATATAACTTGAGTGTCTAAAACTTAAAATCCAAAATTTAAAACCCGATTAATAGTGGCCTTATTACAGAGTGAAAACAAAATCAGTTATAAGAAATAAGTAAAGTTCTTTACTGAAACGAAATAAAACCATGCATGGCCACCTCGTACTCCTCTCCAGCCCGGTCTGTTGCACTATGTGCTACCTGAAAAGATGTTAAACAACAGAGTGAGTCACAGGACTCAGTGTGCAACACTCATGCACCATCAAATTGGGCCTTAGCCCTACAGAACAGAGTAGCAGAACAACATATATCCAAAATGATGCAGAACCCAATCCCAACCTATGTTTCCATCCGCTACACACCACCCGTACCTGCCACTCACACCAATGGGGATTTCTACAATCACCCTCACCGTTACACACCATCGATGGCAGTCATGCTGCAGTTAGCTGCTCATCGTCAGAATCGTGACATAGTCACCAGAACAGATCGTGGCAGAGCCACTACAACAGATCGTGGCTGTAACACCCCTAAACCCGGCCCATACACTACGACCGAATTTAGAATGCCACTGCGGAAAACGTTTGAAAGATTTTTGACTTAAATATAAAAACATAAGAATTTGTTGTCGTTAATAAAACATTATCTATTTAAGATTTTAAATAAAATCAAGTTGTTTCAATTTCTTTGATTTAAAACTTTAACATATATCTTTAAGATATGAGTTGCTAAAAAAAATAATACATTTCCAAATAATAATTTAATCGTCAAACCACCTTAAAACATAATAATAAACCTCAAATCCGCCCTTATTACAATAACAAATATTCGCAAATACTGAAAATATAAAATGTATAAAATAAGGAAAACAACTTCTGCATGGGCCACCTCGTATCCACTCCAACCCGGTCCAAGCAACACGAGTCACCTGCGATGTTGATGAAATTTGGGTGAGTCAAACAGACTCAGTGTGTAATTAGTCCACTGAATTCCACCCACATGGGCTTGGCCCACAACCAAACCATATAACATATAATAATGCAAGTTATTCACATAATTCCGTATATTGGGCTTGGCCCATTATCACATTAATCCACATGGCAGATAATAAGACATTTAATCCACGTAGTTCCACATATTGGGCTCGGCCCATTTCCACATTAATCCACATCACATATTGGGCTTGGCCCATTTCCACATTAATCCACATGTCAGGTAATGAGCTTATTCAAAATGCACCCAACCCAGCCTAGGGTCCATCCTCTACACACCTCCGTACCCAGCCACCACACACCAGGGGATTACTAAATCGCCCTCCAACCTCTACCCACCAATTTGGCAACTTATGCCGTCCACGCGAACTAAATCGCAAATAATCCACAACGCGACCTCAGTCAGCGCCAATCCACGATGTAGCTCATAGCTAACATCAAAACCACGATGAGGCACATAGCTACTCATCAAACCACGATATAGCACATAGCTGATATCAACCACGATGAGGCACAGAGCCACTCATCAATCCACGTGAGGCTCGTAGCCATCACTAAACCACATACTCGAAGTACACCCTGTCCTTCTTTCATATTCATTTCCCATCCCATGCACATGCAACATACAATAGTGTCATGATAAATAATGCATGAGCATGTTCATCAAGCATACCATCACATATACACAATAATAACCACATTTCATCAGATTTGGTACTTACCTGATTATCGTCATACCCCTTAAGGGTATCCACTTCATAATTGTCACTGCACTTATTAACACATATTCATAACACATACAAATATAACATGAACCCGGAAAACGGTGGGTTAATCACACACCTGATCACTTGAAGTACTACGCTCTCGATCCCGATGCTATAACTAAGCGACACTACGTGTATCTGCCTACTTTCCTACTCTGACGCTGGCCCACACCCCGGTGGCCAATCCCGAACTGCAGAGACTGCTCTTCTCTTAAACTTAGGGATAGGGACTATCCCTTGTCCTCCTTGACTGGCATTCGCGTCCATCGAAAGTCACTTAATCAGAATCAACCGGTTAATACGAAATCTTAAACGAATACAAACCACAACTTAATATCCTTACCAAAAATGGATCTGAATCCCGAAACTTGCCCTACTTCTGTCGATTCGCCCCTAAACCATTATAGACAAAATCGGTGAACACTAAATACCCAAAATATGGCCTTAGGCCGAAAGTCCTAGATCACTTACCTAGCTAACTAAATCCCGAAATGTCTGCTTGTTCCTGAAGTTGTCGAAATCCCTATTCAAAAAATGTTAGAAACGGCTTTAACCTTAAACTCATGAAAGTGGCCTACGGCCGAATACTATATTGGCTTACCTTGATCACTTCAAATCCCGAAACTCTCCTTATTCCTGTCGATGTGCTCCTAAAAACCAAGGTTAGAAATCGGTCATCACTTGAACTCATAAAATGGCCTATGGCCGAATACCACATGCCTCCTTACCTTGATGAATTGAATCCCGAAAGACTCCGTGCTGCTCCTTAACATTGGCTACCTTAACATAAACACATAACACATGGCTTAAGAATATTCGGCCATCCCTAAGGCCTAACTACATGGTTTTGGCACACTAAAAGAAAAGAAGCAAACTGATTGCTTAAAGAAGAATACTTACCACTATCACACGTTCTGAAAAGAGAGAGATCACAAGCAAGTAGTCGACAGCACCTTCCTAGGTTCGGCCACAGAGATTTGCGAAATAGAAGAGAATAGAGCCCCCTTGAGATTCGGCTATGGCTTCAAAAGTAAATACAATATTCGGCTATGGTTCTAAATGGCAAGGGATATTCGGCTATTCAAGAAAGGGTATAGAATTGGGGTTGAAAGAAAAAAAAGAATAGGTAGAGAGAGTGAGAGGAAATTCGGCACAAAGAGAAAATGAGAAGAAGAATTTTCGGCAAAAGAAAATAAAATGAAGAAAAGAATAGCCAAGAGATGGTCACCCCTATTTATACTACACAATTTCGGCACACCTACTTCCTACACACTTCAAAACTGAAAATTCACAAGCTAAAGAGTCCCACATTCGGCCATTGCTCATTCCCCCTCTCAAATCCCATTTTCTTCTCCTATATTATCTCTTTAACACCCATTCAAAATAATTAAAATAAAACAACAATTATCTTATATCCTAGCCGAAATTTAAAAAGAAAATCAAGCCTAATCCTCATCCCTTTGAAGTCCCATTTGCCGTCCAACACTCCCCCTCTCTACCTTGACGCAAAAGCAAAAATAAAAGCACTCCCCATGCTGCCAACAAGACTCGAACCTCCTCCCTTGGATCCCCTTGTTGACGCCACCCTCCTAGCACCTTAGGTAGCGTCCCTAGCCACTTTACCACATGGTTATCTTGTGTCATGCTTCACACCGAATTTCTTTTAAGACCTCCTTAGCCAAGCTCCCCCTTTTTAAACTTAAAATCCAATAATTTCTTAAGGCGTTCCTCTACATCCTAGGGTTCTCAAAACCCCTAAAACACATCCCAACCTACACTAAGTCCACTTACACTTGAAGTATGCACCAAATGCATAACCCCTAAATCTAGGATATTACAATTCTACCCTCATTAAGAATAATTTCGTCCTCGAAATTACTTACTAACGAACAATCGTACTCCTAACTCACCACACTTACGCTAATGCTGTGCACTCGGATCTTAATAAAAAAAAAAACCAACATATTCTATGCACGGTCTCAAGGTTCACAGTCAAGGTTCCAAAACTCCTTACTAGCAAAACAAGAATGAGCTAACCCTACAACGAACAAGGTAATAAGGACATTCCAGAAACAAGGAACGTACCCGATATCACATCTGACACATCCTCCCCCTCGCGACAGCTGACTGCCTAACCCAACCTTGGTTGTCTCGCATCTGACCCTTCAGCTCCTCTGCTTGGTGTTCTACGACCTCGGCCAAAACCCTTTTTGCCAGGCTGCACATGACCTTGGCCTCGAGCCCTATCCATCACTTGAGGACATTTCCTAACCAAATGAGCCTTAGACCCACACCGGTAACATTCCTTGCTATTTCCCCAGCACTCTCCTGCATGAGCTCTCCCACACTGAGCACATAAACGACTTCGATTCTCAGCAACTGGTACGGGTGCGCGTACAAAATTCTCAATCCTTGGTCTTTTCTGAAAATCTCCAGATGCTTCTGACGGTCCAAAACTTCTCTTGTTCCAGTTCCTATCCTTATCTCGATTCTGTTTCACAGTCCTCTTAACTTCTTCAGCGATCCGAACTTTCTCCACCAGAATAGCAAAATCCCTTTCTCTCTGCGGAGCAATCAGCACTCGCAGCTCATCTCGTAATCCATCTTCGAATCGGACACACCTCTCGTAATCAGTAGCCACGATCCCCTTAGCATACTGACTTAACAGCAGAAATTCCGCTTCATACTCTGCTACCGACTTACTCCCTTGTACCAAATTTAGAAACGTCTTCCTCTGCGAGTCCAAGTAACTAGCTCCAACGTATTTCCCTTCAAACTTAGCCTTGAAATACTCCCAATCCACTCGATCCGCAGGGGTACCTTGTCTGACAGTGAGCCACCATCGATAAGCCTCATCCCGAAGCAGCGAAACAGTACCTTTCAGCTTTTCCTCTGCCGTGCAATCCAAATCGTCCATGATTCTTTCGACTGCCTCTAGCCAGTACTCTGCCACGTTCGGAGCTACTCCAGACACTCCTCTAAAAACCTCGGCTCCGTTTGACCTAAGTCTCTCAGGCACTGATTTCCGAGCTCCATTGCCTACATTAGCTCCTGCCACTCGCTCTAGCACTCGCAGCATAGCCAACGATACTGCGTCATCTCCTCCAGTCTGATCTTGATCCTCCGTGCCCACTACTGGCGGCGGCACATCGTTTTCTGACCCATGGCCAGACCCTACCGGTTTCGATACTGTCATTCTACCTCTACCACGTCCACTAGAACTCATATCTTACGTCGCGATTTAATCTGATTAAAAAGTTTTATGCATTAGTCTTGGTTCCACTGTTTATCCGCGAGCAGTTTTATGAAAAGAAGTTTAATAGTGGTTTTTTCGATCAAACAAAGTTTCAGCTCAAGTTCACTATTCTAATTCAGAGAGTCACATTCATGCATTCACAACATTCAACACACTATTATGGCCATCCTTGTCCATTCCCAACCCAGGGGTAATTTCGTTATTTGTCCTACAGGGGTATTTTGGTAATAAATCGGGGTCAATTCGAAAATAATCTTTACAAATCAAAAGCATTCTAAAATTTTCAAAACTCGAGGGTCTTTTGAAAGTTTTTCTAAAGGTATTGCAGAAATTTCTGAAATCGGGGTTATTTTGGTAATTTTGGAAGTCATGGGCATTTTAGTAAATTTTCCCAAATCAGGGTATCTTGATATTTTGTAAAATGAGTGTTCTTGGTATTTTTGTAAAGTAAGAATAATTTAACGAAATTCGAGGGTATTATGGTAATTTTTTATAAACCAAGGGCATTTAGGTAATTTTACAACCAGGGGTATTTTGGAAAAATTTTCAAAAATAATCTTTCTACAAATCAAAGAGGTAATTTGGTGATTTTAAAACTAAGGTTTTTTTTTATAAAACTGTGTGGCCAGTCCCTTTCGGGTTTTAATTATCGAGTTTAGCCCGTGAATAAGTCCTCTTGGTTAGGGTGAACCGTCACTACGCACCAGGTAGGATTCGAGTAAAGAGGAGGTGAGTCACTAGGACTGCTTAAATACCAAGCTCTTACTGAATCCACTCCTAGACATGCGCACAATGGTTGCCACACCTTAACTCGGCGACTTACTTCACAGGTTTGTTTAGCTGTTCTTAAATCTTATGCATTCTGTGTTGGAGTAGACTAGTCCTAGGGTTCAATAGCCCTAATATACTAATCTACGTTCCCATAATGCCCATACAGTTCACATATATCAATCACTTCAGTATTCAGAGGTACTTACCTGGTGGACTTCGGGTCGGAGATACAGGTGCCATGCCAGATTAACCTGAAAAAAATTCATGAAAGCCTATTGTAACATCCTAAAATAGGGGTTATTTGTGATTGAATTATTTTTCTTGTGTTTGAATTGCTGTAATATTATTCGTGGTGTAATAAGACTTAATTAGGGGTCTTGAGTAAGCTCGGTCTAGTAGGATAATTTTTAGTATGGTTTATTTAATGAAGTGGATTAAGTGAGCTTAGCACTTAAGTTAATTTAAGTGTTAATTAAAGCATATGAGGAGTTAATGGTAAAGTGGTTATGGTGTTTGAACTTATAGCTTGAGGTTAGAGGTTCGAGTAGTATGTTTAACATTTTAAAAGTTTATTTTTGTATGTTAGCATTAATGGCCAGTCAACCTATGATTATAAGTTGAATTTATATTTAAGGAAAGCATGGAATAAGGGATAAGATTCTTGAGCTTATGGTATTAAGAGGGGACAAAGGCATGAAGGGTGGAAAATGTTTTGGAAAGAAATCCTATGCCTTAATGCATGAATGTGGACGGCAATGTGGCTAAGGGGGGAGGTTGGCCGATTATGCTAGTGGTTTGGCAAGGTTAGTAGTTTGTGTTGGCCATTCTTAGCATTTTTTTTTTGAGCAAAGGTTGCAATTCTCTCTCAACCTCTTTTTCTTTTTGGCCGAATTTATCTTTTGGTAAGCCTAACTCTTTTGACCTTTTGGTCATTTTTTCTCATCTTCTATTTTCTCCATTTCATTCTCTCAAAACCGAAACCTTCATCAACATCTTGTTCTCCTATTTGTTTTGCTTAAACACCAAAAATCTCCTATACTCTCTTCTTTGCCGAAACTCTATTCCCTTTTCTATTATTTTCTTTCTTCCACTACAACCGAATATACTTCTTTGGGTGTGCCGAATTCTTTTCTTCCTTCTTGGCTAGTATTGGCCGAATCTCAAGCAAAGGTGCCTCTTCTATTTTTCTTCTCTAATCGGTTTTTAAGGTGAGTGTCCAAGGCCGAATATTTTCTTCTTTGTTTCTTTTGTTCTTGTCAACTTCTAAAGGAGTAAAAGGGCCAATTTCGGCACTTGTAGCAAGGGTGCTAATCCGATTTGTTTTAGGGCCTTCTGGATTTGGAAGCGAGCAATTGAATCCATCATCTTTGATCAGTCGATTTTGGAAAGGTGGTAAGGATTTATTTTAAAGGATTATTCTTTTAAGTAATCGAAAGCCGAAGGCTAATAACCTCAATGATGATGGTTGATTGTAGGGAAGTGAGGCCGATTCACATTTAGGAGTGTGTTGGCTAGTTTTCGAAGGCATTTGGGTAAGGTTTCGGGTTCACAAGGAACCCTTGTCAATTATTTTTGGTTTGGCCGAATAGGCCATGGCACTAACCTAGTGTTTGGCCGAATATAGGGGCAAGGAAAACTTGTGTGGCCGGATTGTCTATTCGGGATTTAGGACTCTCGTTAGTATCAGGTGTGTACATACACACCTTATAACATATTAATATGCTAAGTGTTATTTTATGCTCAATCGGTTTGTGTAGATTTGGAAATAATACCAACATGGTATAGACAAGGATTCGGGTAAGTCTTTGTTGCTATGAGATTACTATATGATGCTTTTGGGAAGCATGACACATTTGGTATGTGCAATATTTGATATATGGCAATGATAAATCTATGAATGTTGTTAAATAAACCTTTTAGCATGATTCTGTAAAGGTATATAATTGTTTGATGTGGGTTGATGAGAGGAGGGGGCAGTGATATTCGTGTCGACGGACACCAGTGTTTTGGTAACACATTGTGACTACGGTCACCATAGGTTTGGTACCTCCAGAGGTTTGGCACCTCATAGCGTCTCGTCCCTGTGGCTTAGTACCACCGTGGGTTGGCCCCACTTTGAGATATGGGATTGACGCCAGTGATTTGGTATCACACGATGGGTTGGCCCCATCATTCGATTTGTGTCTTCGGACACCAGAGATTTGGTATCTCCAGTGATTTGGCATCACAACTGTGACTATATGTCACCAGTGGTTTGGCACCACCAGTGGTTTGGTACCACACGGGGTAGAAAAAGGCGTTTGGTTGGCTAGGTTGGGTAGGGGTGAGCAAAACTCGATTCGACTCGAAAAAATCGAAAAAAATTTAAATTTCGAGTTAAACGAATCGAGTTATTCGAGTTAATCGAGTTATTCGAGTCAACTCAATTTTTTTTTTTCGAATTTCGAGTTCGAATCGAGTTGAGTTTTCGAGTTCGAATAACTCGAATAATTCGAATAATTCGAATATCAAACTATAATATTTTACATTTTTACCCCAAACTCCCAAACCTTTTTACTTTTCCCTCAAAACTTTTACTCCTTCCCACTTCCCCCCAAAACTTTTACTCCCCTCTCATCCCAACCCCCCAATCTACCCAAAATCCATTTCCCACCTCCCATTTACTTTTTCTCAAAATTTTACTCCCAAAAACCTCAAAACTTTTTATTTTCCCCCAAAATTTTTACTCCCTCCCACTTTTCCCCTAAAACTTTCACTCCCTTCCCATCACACCTCCCATCTACCCCAAACCCATCCCCCCTCCAATTTTTTTTAATATTTTCCCTTTAAAATTTTACTCCCCCTATTTATTTTCCCTCAAACTTTTATTCTCCAAAACTTTTTATTTTCCCCCTAAACTTTTACTTCTCACCCTTTACTCTCAAATAAAAAATCAAAATTATCCAAAAAAAATCACTAAACATAAATAGTAATAATTTTATTTAGATCTACTATTTATATTATTAAATTAAATTTCACATTTTATATTATTTATATTATTGAATTGTTTAGTCATATTGAATATTTATATTAAAATTGAATTATTAATTATGCCATAAAATATTCGTGTTAAAATTTTATATTGGTATCAATTTCACATTTTATCTTTAAAATAACTTTTACTAAAAAATCACATTTTTACGTTTAATATATTTTTTAATTCCAAAATACATAGTGACAAGAATATGAAGATAATTGAAAGAACTAAACAAGCAAATAAGCTAACCCGTATATAAAAGATTAATAAATAAATTATTTGGTGTGAAAGTTAATAAAAAAAAATTGGTTAAGGTGGACAAATTTTATTACGATAGGTGACAATGGTTACAAGGACCCAAAATTATTTTTTAAAATTTAACTCGAACAAATATATTCGATTCGATTCGATTCGAATTCCATCTCACTCGACTCGATTCGAGAAAATTTCAAATCAAATTAGGATGATAAAATATGATTCGTCAACTCGATTAACTCTAAATTTTTTCATTCGATTCGATTCGATTCGATCGAACGCTCACCCCTAAGGTTGGGTGCATATTTTAATGCATGTTAAATTGTTATAAATTGTGTATGTTGTTGAATTAAACCAGGAAAAAGGGTTACACATTGGGTCTTGATGACTCACCTTTTTCCTTTAACATTTTCAGGTGATTCGTAGCTGCGGATAAGGAGTCGGATGAACTCGAGGTGGCCATGCGATGAAAATATGGACTAGGTGGATTTTGAACTATTTTATTTTATTATGGTTTTGATTTATTTAAGTTGTAATAAGGCCTCCTATAATTATATTTTGGTTATTTTATCTGTTTTGGATAATTTGTTTAACAACTTAATGACTTGAAAAATGGTTACACATGTTTTATAAAAATTAATACGTAAATGTTTTATTGTGCCATCGGGTACACTTAAATCTATAACAATTTGACTTAATATATTTTCAACCAACACTATTTAATGTTTTCTCCTCAACTGTTTAAAAACAAGACAACATTTTTATCAAATTTTAAATCGGCTTAAGGGATTTTCAAAAATGCTTTTCTCTGTAGCATACCAAATTCGGTCGTAATGTTTGGGCCGGGTTTGGGGTGTTACAAAATTGGTATCAGAGCCTAGTTCAAAGCTCGGCTGTGGGGGCCCAAGGCCCAAAAATGTTTTTGGTAGGCCTTTTTGAAATATTTTGGTTTTGAATAAGCATGGCACCGAGTCTCCGGCACCAATCTGCCCAGGTAAGTACCTCTAACATTTTGTGTGGATTATTATTGTAGAAGGGTAGGTAGGGAACGTAGTTAGTATGATAGGTGTTGAACTTTAGGATTAGTCTACCCCAACAAAACTCATAAGATTCTAATGGCCTAATTAAAACCAACCTGTGACCAAGTCGCCGAGTTAGGGTGTGGTAACCTTGGTGCGCATGTCTAGGATTGGATCCGGAAGAGCTTGGTGCTTAAGCAGTCCTCGTGACTCACCTCCTCTTCGCGAGATTCCTACCTGGTGCGTAGCTTCGGTTCACCCTAAACCAAGAGGACTCGGTCATAAGTAAAACCCTAAATAAAACCCGAAAGGGACTAACCATGTTTTAAGGAAAACTTCGATTTTAAAACCACTAAATTATCTCTTTTAGATAGTAGGACAAATTTATCTTCAGAAATTATCAAATATTTCCGGTTTACCAAAATTACCGAAATGCCCCTAATGGCAAAATTACGAAAATGCCCTTGGTTTTAAAAATTTCTGTATTACCCCAATTTTTATAAAATCTACTTACCTTACAAAAGTATCCAATATTCTGTATTTCAAAATAATACCCTGACTTTGGGAAATTTACAAAATTACCCTTGATTGACAAAATTACCAAAATACCCCTAGTTTTCAAAATTTTGTCATATCTTTAAATTGAGAATTTCTCAAAAATACCCTCAGTTTTAAAAATCACAAGATGTTTTGATTTATTAGAGTTTTAAAATTTTCTTGATTTATTACAAAAATACCCTGTAGGAAAAATGACGAAAATACCCCTGGTTAGAAACGGACAGAAATGTCTGAAGAGTGATAGGTATGAACGGTATTAAGGAATGGATGTACTTTTCTGTGTAAACTAGGATAGAAGACTTAAAACTTTGTTTGATCGAAAGAATCTCTATTAAACTCTTTACATAAAATTTCTTCGCGGATAATCAAGTGAAACATGTACTAATTCATAAAATTTCCTAAACAGATTAAGCACGATAGTTAGAATGAGCTTTAGAGGACGTGGCCATCGTGGACGCGGAAAGGGTAGGATGACCGTGTCAGAACCTGTCGGGTCGGGTCAGGGATCTGAAAACGAGATACCACCGCCACCCCCAACCTTTGGAGCTGAGGAGCAGGATCAAACGGGTGATGACGCAGTGTCACAAGTGATGCTGCAGGTTCTAGAAAGGGTAGCTGGAATGGGTGGAGGTGGAGGAGCTCGGAAGTCGGTACCTGAGAGACTTCGAGCTAACGGAGCTGAATTTTTCCGAGGTGTGTCCGGTGTAGTGCCCAATACGGCTGAGTATTGGCTGGAATCGACCGAAAGAATCATGGATGAGATAGACCTAACGAACGAGGAGAAACTGAAAGGAGCGATGTTGCTTCTCAAGGATGAGTCATATCGATGGTGGCTCACGGTTCGTGATGGTGCTACGACAGATGATCTGACTTGGGAATACTTCAAAGCTGCTTATCAGAAGAAGTATGTGGGCACTAGTTACATTGATGCACAGAGGAAAGCTTTTCTGGGATTGGTACAAGGGAATAAGACTGTGTCTGAATATGAAGCGGAATTTCTAAGGCTGAGTCGTTATGCTCAGGGAATCGTGTCAACGGAGCATGATCGTTGTGTCCGCTTTGAAGACGGACTTAGAGACGAGTTAAGGTTGCTGATTGCTCCGCAGCAGGAGTGTGAGTTTGCTGTCTTGGTGGAAAAGGCTAAGGTAACCGAAGGGGTCAAGGAGTCCGTGAGACAGAGCTACAATAGGAACAAGCAGAAAAGAGGCGTTGGGTCGTCTGGGTCAGGTGGTAATGTTCAGAAAAGGCTTAGGCAGAATGGGCCAAATCGGGCAGGGAGGTCCACAGCTGCTAATCAGAGACCGGCCCAGTATAATCGATGTGGGAAGTTTCATTGGGGTGAATGTTAGACCGGAGGGAAAGGATGTTTCGAGTGTGGTTCGCTGGATCATCGTGTGAGAGACTGTCCACGTAAGCAAGCTAGGAATCAGTCTAAAGGTCAAGGTCGTGCTCAGTTCAGAAAGGAGGGACCAGTACCGCAGAGAGGTCGTGGTAATGGTAGAGGAGGCAATGGTTATAATCGAGGTCGCGGAACTCCGGGTAGAGGTGCTGGCAACACCGAAGCAAGGCAACCTGGTTTAGTCTATGCAGTGAGACGTCGTGAGGAGGGTGACACACCGGACGTCATAACCGGTACGTTCCTAATTTTTGGTCTTCCATATGTTGCATTAATTGATGTGGGTTCAACGCATTCATACGTTGCTAGTAGTGTGGTAGAGACCATGAACCTAGATTTCGAGACTGCTTCTAGGGAGATGACTGTAATTAGCCCGCTAGGTCACTCTGTAGTTGTTAACAAGCTATATAGGGATGTACCCCTAGAACTCCAAGGGGTAGTGTTTATGGCTGACCTGATGGAACTGCCATTTGGGGAGTTCGATTTGATCCTTGGAATGGACTGGTTGGTTAAGTATCAGGCAAGGTTGGATTGTGCTGCTAAGCGCATGATTCTTGAGATGGCTGAAGGTGGTGAAGTGGTCATGATAGGTAATAGAAGAGATTACCTATCCAATGTAGTATCTGCGTTGAAGGCTGAAAAGATGGTCAAGAAAGGTTGCGAAGCGTTTTTGGTTCGAATTTGTGCCTTGGAGGCTAAGGAGTCAGCGGTTGAGAAGGTCCGAACAGTAAAGGAATTTGCTGATGTGTTCCCAGAAGAACTTCCGGGTCTGCCTCCAGATGGGGAAGTTGAATTCAGTATAGACTTGCTACCTGGAACGGCACCTGTGTCAATAGCACCTTACTGAATGGCACCAAAGGAATTGGTGGAGCTGAAGGCTCAAATTCAGGAGCTTCTGGACCGAGGATTTATCCGACCAAGTATATCTCCGTGGGGAGCACCTGTGTTGTTTGTCAAGAAGAAGGACGGATCAATGCGGATGTGTATAGACTACCGCCAATTGAACAAGTTAACAATCAAGAACAGGTATCCGTTGCCTCGGATTGATGACTTGTTTGACCAACTGAAAGATGTATCGATATTCTCGAAGATAGATCTTAGGTCGGGATATCATCAACTCAAGGTGAAGGAGGTTGATGTGCACAAGACGGCATTCCGTACAAGGTATGGGCATTACGAGTTTTTGGTGATGCCATTTGGGTTGACTAATGCACTGGATCAATTTGTCGTAGTGTTCATAGACGACATATTGGTTTACTCAAAGACGGAGGAGGAGCATGATAAGCATTTGCGTATAGTTCTACAAGTATTAAGAGAGAAGCAGTTATATGCCAAATTCAGTAAGTGTGAATTTTGGCTTAGAGAGGTGGCTTTCTCAGGTCACGTGGTGTCAGCGGAGGGGATTAGAGTAGATCCTCGCAAGGTGGAAGCGGTGTTGGACTAGAAACCGCCTAGGTCAGTAGCAGAAATTCGAAGTTTTCTGGGTCTGGCAGGTTACTATCGAAGATTTGTGGAAGGATTCTCTTTAATTGCAGCGCCGTTGACTAAGTTATTAAGGAAGGGAGTCCCATTTGTATGGTCGGAGATGCAACAAGAAAGTTTTGACAAGCTAAGGAAGATTTTGACGGAAGCTCCGGTGTTGGTACAGCCTGAGGCAGGAAAGTTGTTTACGGTTTACTGTGATCCGTCCCATACTGGTTTGGGATGTGTATTAATGCAAGAAGGGAAGGTAGTGGCCTATGTGTCCCGTCAGCTAAGACCGCATGAGGTTAATTATCCAACGCATGACTTGGAGTTAGCGGCAGTAGTCTTCGCTTTGAAAATATGGCTGCATTACTTGTATGGGGAAAAGTCGATAGTCTATACGGATCATAAAAGTCTGAGGTATCTCTTGACGCAGAAGGATTTGAATTTGAGGCAGCGTCGATAGATCGAACTGTTAAAGGACTACGACTGTTCAATTGAGTACCATCCGGGCAAGGCGAACGTGGTAGCTGACGCGTTGAGCCGGAAGGTCGTATTAGACTTAAGAGCAATGTTTGCTCACCTCAGTCTATACGATGATGGAAGTCTTTTGGCAGAACTTCAAGTTAAGCCAACTTGGATTGAGGAGATTAAGGAAAAGCAGTTAGTAGATGAAGGATTGAATGCGAAGAGGTTGCAAGTTCAAGATAGTGGGTTAGAAGGATATAGTTTATCTGGCGATGGAGTATTATGTTTTCAAGGGCGAGCGTGTATGCCGAAAGATGTGCAATTTAGGTGGAAGATTCTCCAAGATACACATTGCAGCCCATACGCTATGCATCCTGGAGGTAGCAAGATGTATGGAGATTTGCGGAAACAGTTCTAGTGGCCTGGGTTGAAGCGTGAGGTAACTGAATTCGTGGGAAAGTGTCTGACGTGTTAGCAAGTTAAAGCTGAACATCAGTTGCCATCAGGGTTGCTTCAACCGGTGAAGATTCCTCAGTGGAAATGGGAGAGGATCACTATGGACTTTATTAGTGGATTACCGTTCACACCTAGCAAGAAGAACTCAGTTTGGGTGATTGTGGATCGACTATCTAAGTCAGCTCACTTCATACCAGTGAGAGTGGATTATTCTCTTCAGAGGCTGGCAAGATTATATGTGGCGGAGATAGTAAGATTGCATGGTGTGCCAGTATCGATTATCTCGGATAGGGATCCGAGGCTTACATCAAGGTTTTGGAGAGCTTTGCATCAAGCCTTGGGAACGAGATTGGATTTCAGCACAGCTTTTCATCCGCAAACCGACGGACAATCGGAGAGAGTGATTCAGATCTTAGAAGATATGCTCAGAGGATGCGTTCTGGATTTCAGTGGCAGTTGGGAGGAGTATCTACCGTTGGCGGAATTCACTTATAACAATAGTTATCAAGCGAGTATCCAGATGGCACCATATGAAGCACTGTATGGATGAAAATGCCGTACTCCTACGTGTTGGACGGAGTTGGGTGAATGACAGGTTTTGGGTCCAGAGTTGGTGACTGAAACTGAAGACAAAGTTAAGGTAATTCGGGCTCGTCTCAAGGAAGCGTCGGATAGGCAGAAGTCTTATGCTGATCTCAAGTGCAAGGAAATGGAATACGAGGTAGGAGATAAAGTCTTTTTGAAGGTGTCACCTTGGAAGAAGGTGTTGCGTTTCGGGCGAAAAGGGAAGCTAAGCCCTAGGTTCATCGGGCCTTATACAGTGTTAAAGCGAGTAGGACCGGTAGCTTATTAGCTCGAGCTGCCTGTTGAGTTGAATCAGATTCATGACGTCTTTCATGTATCGATGCTTAGACGGTATCGGTCGGATCCATCGCACGTTGTGCCAGTGGCAGAGATTGAGGTTAACTCAGATCTATCTTTCGAGGAGGAGCCAGTTCAGATCTTAGATCGTGATATCAAGGTTTTGCGTAGGAAAGCAGTACCCTTGGTGAAAGTGCTATGGCAAAACCATGGTACGGAGGAAGCGACGTGGGAACCCAAGGATGTGATGAGGCAGCAATACCCCCATCTCTTCTGATCAGGTAATTTCGAGGACGAAATTATTTTAAGGGGGTAGAACTGTAACATCCTAAAATAGGGGTTATTTGTGATTGAATTATTTTTCTTGTGTTTGAATTGCTGTAATATTATTCGTGGTGTAATAAGACTTAATTAGGGGTCTTGAGTAAGCTCGGTCTAGTAGGATAATTTTTAGTATGGTTTATTTAATGAAGTGGATTAAGTGAGCTTAGCACTTAAGTTAATTTAAGTGTTAATTAAAGCATATGAGGAGTTAATGGTAAAGTGTTTATGGTGTTTGAACTTATAGCTTGAGGTTAGAGGTTCGAGTAGTATGTTTAACATTTTAAAAGTTTATTTTTGTATGTTAGCATTAATGGCCGGTCAACCTATGATTATAAGTTGAATTTATATTTAAGGAAAGCATGGAATAAGGGATAAGATTCTTGAGCTTATGGTATTAAGAGGGGACAAAGGCATGAAGGGTGGAAAATGTTTTGGAAAGAAATCCTATGCCTTAATGCATGAATGTGGACGGCAATGTGGCTAAGGGGGGAGGTTGGCCGATTATGCTAGTGGTTTGGCAAGGTTAGTAGTTTGTGTTGGCCATTCTTAGCATTTTTTTTTTGAGCAAAGGTTGCAATTCTCTCTCAACCTCTTTTTCTTTTTGGCCGAATTTATCTTTTGGTAAGCCTAACTCTTTTGACCTTTTGGTCATTTTTGCTCATCTTCTATTTTCTCCATTTCATTCTCTCAAAACCGAAACCTTCATCAACATCTTGTTCTCCTATTTGTTTTGCTTAAACACCAAAAATCTCCTATACTCTCTTCTTTGCCGAAACTCTATTCCCTTTTCTATTATTTTCTTTCTTCCACTACAACCGAATATACTTCTTTGGGTGTGCCGAATTCTTTTCTTCCTTCTTGGCTAGTATTGGCCGAATCTCAAGCAAAGGTGCCTCTTCTATTTTTCTTCTCCAATCGGTTTTTAAGGTGAGTGTCCAAGGCCGAATATTTTCTTCTTTGTTTCTTTTGTTCTTGTCAACTTCTAAAGGAGTAAAAGGGCCAATTTCGGCACTTGTAGCAAGGGTGCTAATCCGATTTGTTTTAGGGCCTTCTG
Organism: Gossypium australe; assembly: GCA_005393395.2. NCBI lineage: Eukaryota > Viridiplantae > Streptophyta > Magnoliopsida > Malvales > Malvaceae > Gossypium > Gossypium australe. The sequence goes on from CM016616.1 coordinate 123,887,744, forward strand.
GATTTGGAAGCGAGCAATTGAATCCATCATCTTTGATCAATCGATTTTGGAAAGGTGGTAAGGGTTTACTTTAAAGGTTTACTTTAAGGGTTTACACCCGTTTGATGTGGGTTGATGAGAGGAGGGGGCAGTGATATTCGTGTCGACGGACACCAGTGTTTTGGTAACACATTGTGACTACGGTCACCAGAGGTTTGGTACCTCCAGAGGTTTGGCACCTCATAGCGTCTCGTCCCTGTGGCTTAGTACCACCGTGGGTTGGCCCCACTTTGAGATATGGGATTGACGCCAGTGATTTGGTATCACACGATGGGTTGGCCCCATCATTCGATTTGTGTCTTCGGACACCAGAGATTTGGTATCTCCAGTGATTTGGCATCACAACTGTGACTATATGTCACCAGTGGTTTGGCACCACCAGTGGTTTGGTACCACACGGGGTAGAAAAAGGCGTTTGGTTGGCTAGGTTGGGTGCATATTTTAATACATGTTAAATTGTTATAAATTGTGTATGTTGTTGAATTAAACCAGGAAAAAGGGTTACACATTGGGTCTTGATGACTCACCTTTTTCCTTTAACATTTTCAGGTGATTCGTAGCTGCGGATAAGGAGTCGGATGAACTCGAGGCGGCCATGCGATGAAAATATGGACTAGGTGGATTTTGAACTATTTTATTTTATTATGGTTTTGATTTATTTAAGTTGTAATAAGGCCTCCTAGAATTATATTTTGGTTATTTTATCTGTTTTGGATAATTTGTTTAACAACTTAATGACTTGAAAAATGGTTACACATGTTTTATAAAAATTAATACGTAAATGTTTTATTGTGCCATCGGGTACACTTAAATCTGTAACAATTTGACTTAATATATTTTCAACCAACACTATTTAATGTTTTCTCCTCAACTGTTTAAAAACAAGACAACATTTTTATCAAATTTTAAATCGGCTTAAGGGATTTTCAAAAATGCTTTTCTCTGTAGCATACCAAATTCGGTCGTAATGTTTGGGCCGGGTTTGGGGTGTTACACCTATAATTTGAAAAGCCCATCTTAAAAAAAATGTTTTTGGGCCCAAAACCCTCAAAGCCGAGTTTTGAACCGGGCTCTGATACCAAACTGTAACACCCCTAAACCCGGCCCATACACTACGACCGAATTTAGAATGCCACTGCGGAAAACGTTTGAATGATTTTTGACTTAAATATAAAAACATAAGAATTTGTTGTCGTTAATAAAACATTATCTATTTAAGATTTTAAATAAAATCAAGTTGTTACAATTTCTTTGATTTAAAACTTTAACATATATCTTTAAGATATGAGTTGCTAAAAAAAATAATACATTTCCAAATAATAATTTAATCGTCAAACCACCTTAAAACATAATAATAAACCTCAAATCCTTTAAATGGCCCTTATTACAATAACAAATATTCGCAAATAATGAAAATATAAAATGTATAAAATAAGGAAAACAACTTCTGCATGGGCCACCTCGTATCCACTCCAACCCGGTCCAAGCAACACGAATCACCTGCGATGTTGGTAAAATTTGGGTGAGTCAAACAGACTCAGTGTGTAATTAGTCCACTAAATTCCACCCACATGGGCTTGGCCCACAACCAAACCATATAACATATAATAAAGCAAGTTATTGACATAATTCCGTATATTGGGCTTGGCCCATTATCACATTAATCCACATGGCAGATAATAAGACATTTAATCCACGTAGTTCCACATATTGGGCTCGGCCCATTTCCACATTAATCCACATCACATATTGGGCTTGGCCCATTTCCACATTAATCCACATCACATATTGGGCTTGGCCCATTTCCACATTAATCCACATGTCAGGTAATGAGTTTATGCAAAATGCACCCAACCCAGCCTAGGGTCCATCCTCTACACACCCCCGTACCCAGCCACCACACACCAGGGGATTACTAAATCGCCCTCCAACCTCTACACACCAATTTGGCAACTTATGTCGTCCACGCGAACTAAATCGCAAATAATCCACAACGCGACCTCAGTCAGCGCCAATCCACGATGTAGCTCATAGCTAACATCAAAACCACGATGAGGCACATAGCTACTCATCAAACCACGATATAGCACATAGCTGATATCAACCACGATGAGGCACAAAGCCACTCATCAATCCACGTGAGGCTCGTAGCCATCACTAAACCACGTACTCGAAGTACACCCTGTCCTTCTTTCATATTCATTTCCCATCCCATGTACATGCAACATACAATAGTGTCATGATAAATAATGCATGAGCATGTTCATCAAGCATACCATCACATATACACAATAATAACCACATTTCATCAGATTTGGTACTTACCTGATTATCGTCATACCCCTTAAGGGTATCCACTTCATAATTGTCACTGCACTTATTAACACATATTCATAACACATACAAATATAACATGAACCCGGAAAACGGTGGGTTAATCACACACCTGATCACTTGAAGTACTACGCTCTCGATCCCGATGCTATAACTAAGCGACACTACGTCTATCTGCCTACTTTCCTGCTCTGATGCTGGCCCACACCCCGGTGGCCAATCCCGAACTGCAGAGACTGCTCTTCTCTTAAACTTAGGGATAGGGACTATCCTTGTCCTCCTTGACTGGCATTCGCGTCCATCGAAAGTCACTTAATCAGAATCAACTGGTTAATACGAAATCTTAAACGAATACAAACCACAACTTAATATCCTTACCAAAAATGGATCTGAATCCCGAAACTTGCCCTACTTCTGTCGATTCGCCCCTAAACCATTATAGACAAAATCGGTGAACACTAAATACCCAAAATATGGCCTTAGGCCGAAAGTCCTAGATCACTTACCTAGCTAACTAAATCCCGAAATGTCTATTTGTTCCTGAATTTGTCGAAATCCCTATTTAGCAAATGTTAGAAACGGCTTTAACCTTAAACTCATGAAAGTGGCCTACGGTCGAATACTATATTGGCTTACCTTGATCACTTCAAATCCCGAAACTCTCCTTATTCCTGTCGATATGCTCCTAAAAACCAAGGTTAGAAATCGGTCATCACTTGAACTCATAAAATGGCCTATGGCCAAATACCACATGCCTCCTTACCTTGATGAATCGAATCCCGAAAGACTCCGTGCTGCTCCTTAACGTTGGCTACCTTAACATAAACACATAACACATGGCTTAAGAATATTCGGCCATCCCTAAGGCCTAACTACATGGTTTCGGCACACTAAAAGAAAAGAAGCAAACTGATTGCTTAAAGAAGAATACTTACCACTATCACACGTTCTGAAAAGAGAGAGATCACAAGCAAGTAGTCGACAGCACCTTCCTAGGTTCGGCCACAGAGATTTGTGAAATAGAAGAGAATAGAGCCCCCTTGAGATTCGACTATGGCTTCAAAAGTAAATACAATATTCGGCTATGGTTCTAAATGGCAAGGGATATTCGGCTATTGAAGAAAGGGTGTAGAATTGGGGTTGAAAGAAAAAAAAGAATAGGTAGAGAGAGTGAGAGGAAATTCGGCACAAAGAGAAAATGAGAAGAAGAATTTTCGGCAAAAGAAAATAAAATGAAGAAAAGAATAGCCAAGAGATGGTCACCCCTATTTATACTACACAATTTCGGCACACCTACTTCCTACACACTTCAAAACCGAAAATTCACAAGCTAAAGAGTCCCACATTCGGCCATTGCTCATTCCCCCTCTCAAATCCCATTTTCTTCTCCTATATTATCTCTTTAACACCCATTCAAAATAATTAAAATAAAACAACAATTATCTTATATCCTAGCCAAAATTTAAAAAGAAAATCAAGCCTAATCCTCATCCCTTTGAAGTCTCATTTTCCGTCCAACACTCCCCCTCTCTACCTTGACGCAAAAGCAAAAATAAAAGCACTCCCCATGCTGCCAACAAGACTCGAACCTCCTCCCTTGGATCCCCTTGCTGACGCCACCCTCCTAGCACCTTAGGTAGCGTCCCAAGCCACTTTACCACATGGTTATCTTGTGTCATGCTTCACACCGAATTTCTTTTAAGACCTCATTAGCCAAGCTCCCCCTTTTTAAACTTAAAATCCAATAATTTCTTAAGGCATTCCTCTACATCCTAGGGTTCTCAAAACCCCTAAAACACATCCCAACCTACACTAAGCCCACTTACACTTGAATTATGCACCAAATGCATAACCCCTAAATCTAGGATATTACAGTGGCAGAGCCACCAGAACGCTTCCCCTTTAATAACATATTCCCAACCCCATGCAAGCATAAAATACTGATGTATGGATGCAACAGATTTCAGCATGCATGTACAAAATACTCATAACATAGGTTGAAATATTTCATTATAACCACTTACTTTATCAGAACAGAAGTCACTAACCTGATGTTTCGCATACACCCTCCATGGGTAACCCCAAAAGCCGATCCCGAGGTTTCAACATTTAATTATATATATACATATATATACAAATCAACTAACAAAGCTATGGTGTGAGAAGTTACACACCTGATTACATGCAACACTAAGCTATCTATGACGCTACTATCACTAGCTGGAATCACGACTATCTGTCTACTATTCTGCTCGGAGGCTGGCCCACAACCTGGTGGCCAATCACGAACAGCAGACACCGCTCGCTTCTTGAACTTAGGGATTGAACCCGAAGGTTTGCTTCCCTCCCCAAACTGCGTATTTCTTGCATCCATCAAAAGCCTCGGTGAAAAACTCACTACGAGAGATATGATTTGAGTATTCACCCAACAAGGTTAAAACGATAGATAGAAGATAAATCGAATAATAGCATGACTAGGATGAATCTTCTTACCTAAGTCGATTGAATCCCGAAGTTAGCAGACTTGGGTTAAAACGTTGATTGCACACCTACACAAATACCAAATGAGATTCGGCTAAAAGGGAATGGGTTAAAGGAGGTGGCCTTTCGGCCAAACAGGGAATATGAACCCCCCTTTCACCATTCAGCCAAAATACCAACATCATCTACTCACCTTCGATTATCCCCAAGTTCTGGCACAAGCAGTCAAAGTAGAGAAGATTCGGCTACAAGGGAAGAAGAATGAAAAACAAACCCAAAGAGAGATTTAGAAAACGATTCGACCTAGAGGGAAAAGAAAAGAGAAAGGAGAAAAAATAACGAAGAACTTACCAGACTCTAAGATGAGAATTCGGCTATGGTGAATAATTCAGGGAAAGAACACAAAAGAAGTGATGCTGAGACTTAAAGGTTTCGGCTAAGGGGGAAAATGGGGTGTAGTTTCGGCTTTTAGTGAATGAAAATGGAAACAAGAATCATAACAATGGGGATCAATAGGATTCGGCAAGAGAGGGGTTTTTGAGAGGAAAAAGAAATAGAAAAGAGAGGGGAGAGCAGTGCTTTCGGCTAGAGCTATAGAATATGAGTAGAAAAGAAAAATGAAAGAGATATGCTCACCAGGCCTACTTAGTTTCGGCTATTGATCATTTGAAAAGAAAAGAATGAATGCACTTAACCAAAATTTTAGCTTCAAGAGAATAGGGTCACCAAAAGAATCGACAGAGCTCCCAAATGGCTACCAAAATTCGGCACTCCCAACACTAAACACACAAAACCGAAATCCCCTCATCAAGCACTCTACTTTCGGCCAACAATTCCACTAGCCATCAAATTCCCTCTTTCCCTCCTACTTTTACTCCCATTCACCAGTTTGAGTTAGTAGACTAATTCAAATTCCCTTAACACCTCTTAGCCACTCATTTCAAATCAGTTGACTCCTTCCACCAACCACCCTGAAGAGTCCAACTGAAAGCCATCACCCTAGCTCCCTAACGCAAAAAGAAACCTCCAAAAGCTACTAACATGACTTGAACCCTTTCCCTCAGCTACGTCATTGTTGACGCCACTCCCCTCATGCACCTAAGATGGCGCCACTTACCACTCCACCATTCTCCTTTTTGTGTCAACATACACCAGCAACAATCCTTAACACCTGCCCTTAACCAGCTTCCCCTAAAAATGCTAAGAATTGAAATTTCACCAAAGTTTCAGCTTATCCCCGGGCCTTCCCGGAATCCTCAAACATTCACACACATCAAGTAAAACATATCCAACCATGCAAACACAACAAATGCAAAGCCCCTAAATCCTAGATGTTACAAGTAGAAGCCTTAAAGGTCAATTTTTCATCTGTTGGTTTTATTTATCTACTGCTCTGTTATTTTTTATTTTTATTTTTATTCCAAGTTTTTGTTTTTACAAATGAAATAAAAGAAAAGGAAGAAGACCCTACCTGAATCGGAGGCTAAAAAGCCCGTTTTGTGCGCCGTCGGCCACCGTATCTGGTGGTGGTGCGATGGGCAGTAAGCAAGCTCGCCAGAAGGAGCCTAATCGATCGGGGAAATGAAAGAGAGGGGAGAGCGTGGGTGAGAGATGAGGGGTTTCAAAACCTGTTAAAAAAGAAGAAGAAAAGGGGTTGCAAAATAAGAAATAAAAATGGGTTTTAAAATATTGAATGAAACAACTGTTTGGTGGGGTGGGAATCCGTGTATACCTACCTTAAAAGGGAAATTTACGCTTCTAGTCCCTCCCTTTTGTTGGGCTATTTGATTAGGCTTCATTTCTTTTTATTTTTGATTTGGCCCTCAGATTTCTTTGGGTTTTCAATAGGGTCCTTGACCCATGGATGTGAAAAGGGAATGGGAATAATTTCCCATATGGTCCCTACCCTTTTGTGCGCATTTTAAATAAGCCCTTCGAGTTTTTTTATTTTTAAATTTATCCCTTTTACTTTATTTTAACTTCAATCTGGTCCTTTATGTTGTTTATCTGTTTGTTTTAGACTCTAAATTTTATAATAACTTCAATTTAATACCGTATTTCTTTAATAGTAAATATATTCTCTATGTATTATTTTCATTATTTCATTTTTATTTTTATTTTATTTCATATATGGATAATCTTATTTTTGTCTCATTATTTTTACTTTTAATTCATATTATTTTAAATTTCATTATTTTATTCCTCTATTACTATTATTAATCACTATTACTGTTATTTCATTTTTATTACTAGTACCATTATTATTATCTTATTTTTAGTGTTACTCTTATTTATTTATTTATTTATTTATTATTCGTTTATTAGTATGTTGCTTATTATTATTATTGGATCATTACTGTACTATACTATTATTATTAGTATTATTACTCTCATTTTTGTTCATCATCATTATTTTATTTTATTTCATTATTTAATTATTATCACTATTATTATTTTATTTTCATTATTACTGTTATTACTATATCATTATTTTTATATATCTATCTTCTTTTAACTATTACTATTTTAATATTATTATTATTATTATTAGTACTACTGTTTATTTTATTTTTACTTTTTATTTATTTACTATTATTATTTATTATTTAATATTTCCATTTTTTACTTGTAACTATTTACACTATTATTATTATTATTCTTGTTATTGATATTATTATTATTAGTATTATTATATTTATTATATTTACATTTATATTTATTTTCTTAGTCTAATACCATATTCTTAAATAAAAGTACGTTTTATAAAATTACTACATTTCATCTAAAGGTTTTTAAATAAGGCAATGTTCGTGTTTGGAAATCCAAGAGATTGTGCCCTAACTTGCTGGGTTTCAATTTTTCGTTTAATCAAAATAACCGAATATCTTTTTAAAATAAATACATTTTTAAACAAAAAGCTTATTCTCGGAAACTCAAAATATCGTGTCCTAAAGCATTGGATGTGATGTTTTGTTATCCCAAAATAAGATTTTCTAAACTAAGGCAATGTTCTGTACTTAGAAGCTCGAGAAATCGTGCCCTAAAGTATTGGGTCTGCTGTTTTCTCGTCCATTCTAAATAACAGAATATCCTTTTAATTAAATTCATAAGTTTTGAATAAAAGGCATGTTTAACCTCGAAGATCAATATGTAGTGTCCTAAGGTATTGGATATGACATTTTACCTTGAGATAAGACTGCCTTGACACACATCTCCATTTTCTTTTAAAATAATTTTTAGCACTACTATAAAAGAAGGATCGTATTTTTAATTCTTTCAAATTTTCAAATCTTCGACACTAAGACATTAATTAATCAATTAGGTACCAATTTTAGGCATATCGAGGGTGCCAACCCTTCCTCGTACGTAACCGACTCCTGAATCCATTTTTTGAGTTTCGTAGACCAAAAGCTTTGTTTTGATAAATCAAACTGTTTATTAAAAATAACTGTTTTACGAGGTGACCCGATCACACCTCATAAAAAAAGATTGGTGGCGACTCCCTTTTTATTTTTGTTTTCAAAACCAAAGTCATCCTCCGTTTTCCAAAAAAAAAGGTTACGACAAGATTGTTAGAGGGAAGGAAATTGAAGCAAAAGCGAAAAGAAAAATAGAAACTAAGTGGTCTCAAAGACCCTTGGCTAGTTGTTTGGATGAAGCGGCCGGCATGAACTTATGAATGTCGGTCTCCCTAAGGAGACTACGCTTGCTTTCTTCCGCTTCTTTGTCATGGCTTTGGCGTGGCTCAAGGGTTTAGAGACTTGTTATGGAGAGGAGAATTTGAGAAAAGGGAATCAGAAAACAGAAAAGAAGTGGAAAGTGGATGAGAAGAATACGGAGGGGGTTGGTGTTTAAATAGAGGCTCAATTCTGGTACTTTCCCACGCCCGTGGACTGAGGGCGTGTCATTTCACACAGCCACCTCGCACGGCCATGTGTCTAGGCGTGTTGATTGTCCATGCCCTTTTTCAGCCAGCCACGCCCGTTTCTGAGAAGTCAGTGTTGTCCACGGCCGCCTCGCACGGTCGTGGCGCTTTGTCGGTGCCCGTGGTGGGGTGGTTGGGTCTGTGATTTCAAAAATTAGTTGGGTTTTGATTTGTACCACCTCTGCCATGTTAGTATAAAGATTCTTGAGGTACAGACAGCCACGGCCATGGCCGTGTGCTAGGCCGTGTGGCCTGGAAATCTGCACCCTTGGTTAGTTTACAACTAGGTATAAAGAAAAGAAGAAAAGAAAATGAATTGAAAACAAAATGTGAAAATAAATTGTGCTAGTACTCGGGTTTCCTCCCGAGAAGCGCTCATTTATAGTCTTAAGGTAGGCTTTCCTCGTATTTGAAAAATTAGGGAGGTTTAAAGGTTTGAATATCTTCCCTCATGCTGACAGTTCTATTTTCTTGATGAAGTTTGAGTCGAGAAGCGTGTACCTTAAAAGTGCCGAATATGGGATTGCTTACCTCGACTGTTCCATATGGGAAGATATTGTGTACCTTAAGGGGGATTTCTTTATTTGCTTTCAGGTCTGACACGGTGATTCGAGGATCTAATTTATCTAACAGTACCTGGTCTCCTATTTTGAAGTGGTTTGATGTTCCTATGAGCTCTTTTGGGGGCTCCTTCGGCTTTACTTCGCACAGTTCCTGTTCTTCTTTGAAGGATGTCGTCCACTTTTCTAGTTTGTCGACCCTAAGGCTTCGTTCCTTGTGTAATTCGTCTTTGATGGCATGAGGTCCATGATTTGGCTCAGGTTTGTAATCTTGTGGCGTTTCCTGTGATGAAGCTGGAACAATCTGGTTATCAACTAAATTTACTTTCTCACTTTCATCAATTGTTGTCCTAGCCGAGTCAAGAGCCTGTAGGCTGATCGATTCATCACCTACTTGAAGTATTAATTCTCCTGTGCTAACATCAATTTTAGTCCTAGTAGTTGCTAAAAAGGGTCTTCCTAAAATTAAAGGAATCGAATTATCCTCATCCATGTCTAAAACAACAAAATCTACTTGGAAAACGAATTTATCAATTTTTACAAGAACATCTTCGATAATACCCTTAGGAATTCTAACAGTTTTATCAGCTAATTGAATGCTCATCCTAGTTTGTTTGGGTTTCCCTAGACCTAGTTGTTTAAATATTTTATAAGGCATGACATTTATACTTGCCCCTAAATCAGCTAATGCATTATCAACAGTTAGTCTACCAATTAAACATGGAATTGTAAAACTCCCTGGATCTTTTTGTTTCCGCGATAGTCTATTCTGTAACATTGCTGAGCATACTGCGTTTAATTCCACGTGTGGCTCTTCCTCTAATTTGCGCTTGTTTGTCAGGAGCTGTTTTAAAAATTTCCTGGAATCTGGCATCTGCAAAAGAGCTTCAAGAAACGATAAGTTAATATGTAATTTCTTTAAAATTTTAAGAAACTTACTGAACTGTTCCTCTGTGTCGTCTTTCGTTATTGCTTGGGGATATGGTATGCGGGGTTTGTACTCTTTGATTACCAGTATTGGCTTGTTATTGACCTCAACCATATCTTCTTCTACCACCTTCTTTTGTTTTGAATTAGGCTCGTCTAACCCTTCACTATCTTAAGCTATTATGGCTTGAACTTGCTCCCTTGGGTTAGTCTCGGTGTTGCTCGACAGTCTTCCCTATGGTCTCTCAGAAATTTGCTTAACAAGTTGCCCGAATTGATCCTTGAATTCTTGTGACAACGCCTCAAGTTTTGTTTCTATCCTCTAGAAACGTGTTTCTGAGGCTGTTATGAGGTTTGTAACATCCTAGATTAGGGGTTATGTATTCGTGCGTAATTCATAAGATAGTGGGCTCAGTGGGTGTGTTGGATGTGTTCTAAGGAGTTTTAGGAACCCTAAGATGTAAGGAAATGTAAGGAAATGTATGGAAATGTAAGGAAATGATCTAGAAACGATTCAAAAAGGGAAAGTAAACATTTTGGAAAACTTGGAAATGTAAGGAAATGTTAAGTTTAAAGGAGGCAAACGAAAATTTTTGGAAACTTGGAAATGTAAGGAAATGTCAAGTTTTAAAGTTTAAAAAAAAAGAACCTAAGGCAAGGTCTCCTTAAGAAAATTAATAGGAGGAATTTGACACACAATCAGGCTTGGAAAAGTGGCCTGGAGATGCCACTTAGAGCCTCTGGAGTTGACGCCACAAGCAGGTGCAATTGGGCCTGGGTTCGAGTCACTTGGGGAGCAAATAAAAGAGTTTTATGTTGCTGCAAGGAGCAAGGGAGTTGGACGACACATGGCTAAATTCTAGGAGCTTTTATTCTTTTATTTTTAAGAGGTAAAGGGTGGATAAATAAGGGATAAATAATGGATTTATTTTAGATTATTTTCAAGAGATAAATGAGGATTTATTCTTTAATTTTTAAATAAAGTGATAAAGATATGAGAGTGGTGGCCAAGTAAGGGACTCTAGCCTAGTAATTTTGGCTATAAAAGGAAGAGTAAGGCTATTCTTCATTCATTCTTTTCTCTTCAAGAAAACCTCTGCCGAAATTCTCTAAAGTTTCTCCTCTTCTCTCTGCCGAATTCTCTTTGCCATTATTCTCTTTTTCTCTTTTCTTTTCTTCTTCTATTACAAACACAATCAAAAGCCGAAGATACCAATAGCCCTAGTCGATTTCTCACTAAGCCTCAAGAGCCGAAATTGTTATCCACATCAAAGCCATAGTCGAATACTGCTAAGGGTTCAAGCAAGAGTTCCATCAAATTCTTAAGTAAGGGTAAGATTAGGTTAGATTCTCATTCTATTTCTTTTAAGGCTGTCGAAATTAAGATTCTAATACCCTTAATATCTGTTGCCGAAGAAATCTTTCGAGATTTACTAAGTGTCGACTACAAGGAAGGAGAAGTTCTTTTCCCGAAGGTACACCATAGGCCGCGTGTTCCCTAGTTACTCGGTGAGTTTCGGGATTTCAAATCCACAAGGTAAGTGTCTATAGCATTCGGCCAAGGCCGTGTTTGGTAAATATATGTGTTCATTAATTATTCAAAAGGCGAAACTAATCTATTCAAGTAATCTAGTGATTGCCGATTTCAAGAAAGAAGGATACAAAGTTTCAGGACTTGACTCTTAAGTCAATCGGCAACAAGGTAAGTTTTAGTGTACTAATCCTACTAGGATTTGGATTTATGGCCGAATGGCTCTTTACTAAGTATTAAATGATTGATTAAATGTAGAGATCTAAGATCTAAGGCATTAGATCAAGCTTTTCGGGATTTGGATTGGAAACCTTAAGCGAATCAGGTGTGTACCCACACTTCTTCTTAATAAAATTTATGGCTATAATTAGTATGTGCATGTTTATAAGAATGTGAATATGGCTAAGTACCATGTAATGGTAAAAAAGTACTCACGTATGTTTCCTACTCCTATTAGGATTATGAAATATGTTATATGTAACATGTGAATAAAGATAAGAATATGAAAGTTGGCATGTTAATGCATAATATTTATGATATGGGGCATATGGGTTATTGAAAAGGGGAAGTGAATGTGGTGACCTAAGACCACGAAATCTGAATGCAGTGACCTAAGACCGCGATATCTGAATGTGGTGACCTAAGACCACGATATCTGAATGTGGTGACCTAAGACCACGATATCTGAATGTGGTGACCTAAGACCACAATATTTGAACGTGGTGACCTAAGACCACGAGACTATAAGGGCGATGAGCACGTCGACTGCAGCGACTGCCTTCGATGGAGTGTAGCAGATGGAGGGTTGACTTATTAGTCCCCACGGTGTGCAGGTTGGTACGAGGGAAGTGTAGCGGATGGTTAACTAGGTTTGGGTTTTGGGTTGCATCATTATCGTAAATTATTATGTGAATATGATATGTATGTTATGCCTAAATTTATTTGGACTTAGTGTTGTGTACACATTGAGTCTGTTGACTCACCCCGTTGTGGGACTATTTTCAGGTGACGAACAGTAATGGACCGGGCTCGACAGAAGCTTAGGGATAGCCATGCACAGCAAGAAATTTACGATTTGGATTTTTATTTTATTTCAAGTATTTTTAATTTAATTTTGGGATTATTTGATGTAATAAGGCCATAGTTGAATTTCTTTACTTCACTTTGATTTATTATGTTACAAATATTTATTAAGTGAAAGATTAAGTAAATTTATTATCAAAACCAACCCTAAACGTTTTGTCACCTAAAGCTAAAGGATTTTTAATCAAATAAACTCGTTTTCAACTCAAGCCCAACCCAAAACAAACTTTCTTTCAAAAACACAAGTTCTTCCTAAGTAACAAAAGAATTTTGAATCAGTTTTCTTTTATTATTTGGACTTTTATTCTATTTAAGCACTTTAATTTATTTTTGGGAGTTATTTGATGTATTGAAAAGGGAAGTGAATGTGGTGACCTAAGACCACAAAATCTGAATACGGTGACCTAAGACCGCGATATCTGAATGTGGTGACCTAAGACCAGCGATATCTGAATGTGGTGACCTAAGACCACGATATCTGAATGTGGTGACCTAAGACCACAATATCTGAACGTGGTGACCTAAGACCACGAGACTATAAGGGCGATGAGCACGTCGACTGCAGCGACTGCCTTCGATGGAGTGTAGCGGATGGAGGGTTGACTTATTAGTCACCACGGTGTGCAGGTTGGTACGGGGGAAGTGTAGCGGATGGTTAACTAGGTTTGGGTTTTGGGTTGCATCATTATCGTAAATTATTATGTGAATATGATATGTATGTTATGCCTAAATTTATTTGGACTTAGTGTTGTGTACACATTGAGTCTGTTGACTCACCCCGTTGTGGGACTATTTTCAGGTGACGAACAGTAATAGACCGGGCTCGGCAGAAGCTTAGGGATGGCCATGCATAGCAAGAAATTTACGATTTGGACTTTTATTTTATTTCAAGTATTTTTAATTTAATTTTGGGATTATTTGATGTAATAAGGCCATAGTTGAATTTCTTTACTTCACTTTGATTTATTATGTTACAAATATTTATTAAGTGAAAGATTAAGTAAATTTATTATCAAAACCAACCCTAAACGTTTTGTCACTTAAAGCTAAAGGATTTTTAATCAAATAAGCTCGTTTTCAACTCAAGCCCAACCCACAACAAACTTTCTTTCAAAAACACAAGTTTTTCCTAAGTAACAAAAGAATTTTGAATCAGTTTTCTTTGAGGAACATACCAGATCCGGTCAGGGCTCGTGGGCCAGGTTTGGGGTGTTTCAGTTTGGTATCAGAGCCCAGTTTTAAACTCTCGGCCTGTGGTCTAAGGCCTAAGACGTTTTCAAATCAAGCCCAAATGAGTTTTATGAAAATATTTTTGGAAGTAAGCAGGTTTTCTGGCATGGCACCTAAGTCTCCGACCCGAAGTCCACCAGGTAAGTACCCCTAACCTTTGTGTGATATCTATTGCGAACTGTAGAAGGGTAGAAATGGAATGGAACGTAGACTAGCATGATAAGTATTTGAACCCTAGGACTAGTTTACCCCAACTATTACATAAGACTTAATGCTTAATTAAACAAACCTATGGCTAAGTCGCCGAGTTAGGGTGTGGCAACCATTGTGCGCATGTCTAGGATTGGATCCGGAAGAGCCTGGTATTTAAGCAATCCTAGTGACTCACCTCCTCTTCGCAAAAATCCTACCTGGTGCGTAGCTTCGGTTCACCCTAACCAAGAGGACTCAGTCACAGGCTAAACCCAATAACTAAAACCCGAAAGGGATTAGCCACATTTTTATGGAAACCCTAGTTTTAAAAGGACTAAATTACCCTTTTGATTTATACAAGCTATCCCATAAAATTTTTCTGAAATATTTCTTGATTTACAAAATTACTAAAATACCCCTAGTGGTAAAATTACAAAAATGCCCTTAGCTTATGAAATTTCCAAAATACCCACAGTTCTTATCAAAAATTTCATAACAAGTCCAAAACCCCTAATTTGCAAAATATCAAAATACTTTGATTTTGGAAAATTACGAAGTTGCCCCTAACTTACAAAATTACCAAAATGACCCTGGTTTTCAAAAATTTTGCAACATACCGATTTGGGAGAACAAAATTCTCCAAAAGAACCCTCAAGTTTTGCAAATTTTGAAATACCCTTGATTTAGTAAGATTTACAAATTTACCCTGGTTTATTACCAAAATACCCCCGAGTTCCAAAATTACCGAAATACCCCTGTAAGTTCAAAATTTCTGAAATACCCCCGGGATTTCAAAAAATTACCAAAATACCCTTATTAAGAAAACCACCAAGGAACCTTATTTTGACAAATTACGAATGTAACACCCCAAACCCAGTCAATGCGCCATGACCGAATCTGGCATGCCACGAAGGAAAATGTTTTGAAGAAAGACGAGTTAACGATTAAATTTTTGTGAAAAACTCTTTGAAAATTCTATATTTGTAGAAATCAGGTGTATAATAAGTTTAAACTGATAATTTACTTTGAAATTTCATAAACAAAACTTTTAAACTAAGTGGATAAATCATAGGTTAGAAAACTTTTGTTTCATTTTAAGAAAACTCAAATAAATACTTTGAAAACCGTTTGCATTTGAATATAGAAACCTAATATTTGGAAATCATTTAAATTGTAGAAAACACTTAAATTATATTTTACTATCAAATGATTTAAATTACCCGATGGTAGATTTTAAAACCATTGCGTGTTTATAATTAAGAAAACTTTGGGCTCAATTATTAAATTAACCAATAATTTATAAACCATATTAAAACATATCCAAAATATAATAATAATCCAAAACATAATTAAAGAGGCCTTATTACAAACCCAAAATAACAAAAACCAAATTAAAATAAATTAAAGTACCCCAAATCGAAGTTCATGTAAAATCAAATTTTATTGCATGGCCTCTTTGAGTTCATCCGGCTCCTCATCCGCGATCTCACGAATCACCTGAAATGATAAGGGAGAAGGTGAGTCACCAAGACTCAGTGCATAAATCCCTCTCCCGGTTAATGCAACATTCTCACACAATTTATAACCAAGCAATGTATATATATATAATGCACCCAACCTAGCCATCCATAACTCCTTTTTCTACCCCGTGTGGTACCAAACCACTGGTGGTGCCAAACCACTGGTGACCTAAAGTCACGATATCCAAAATGTGATACCAAATCACTGGTGACCAAAGTCACGAATAATCCATCTGTGGGGCCAACCCACGTGTGATACCAAATCACTGGCGACGATTCCATATCTCAAAAGTGGGGCCAACCCACGGTGGTGTTAAACCACAGGGATGAGTCGCTATGAGGTGCCAAACCTCTGATGTCCCAAAGACACAAATGTGATACCAAATCACTGGTGACCAAAGTCACAAATAATCAAGTTGTGGGGCCAACCCACGTGTGATACCAAATCACTGGCGACAATCCCATATCTCAAAAGTGGGGCCAACCCACGGTGGTATTAAACCACAGGGACGAGTCGCTATGAGGTGCCAAACCTCTGGTGTCCCAAAGACACAAATGTGATGCCAAATCACTGGAGGTGCCAAACCTCTGGTGTCCCAAGGACTCAATATCAATCTTCCCCCTCCTCTCATATTACCCATACCAATGCAATAGATAGACAAATCATGTCAACATACTTTATTATGAATCACATAACAAAAATCTCATAAATCGTAGATCATGATTTCAATCCACATGTATTAACAACATATAGAAACAGACTTACCCGAATCCTCATTTATACCATCATGATATCATATCAAGATCTCATCGTTTTCCCACTTTGATAATATGATTAGTAAATTAATATTATAAATACATATACATAACCAAGTTATAAAGTGTGTAAGGTACACACCTTTCACCAATGCAAATACTAACTTCCGAAGATCCGATCTACCGCACTAGATCACCTTGTCCTACAATCGGCCAATACTCAGATTATAAACAAAGGCCATTTGGCCAAACCACTAAATCCCAAGAGTTATCACTTGAAATACCAATTCTTACCTAAAAGCTTACCCAAAATGATTGACAAAGAAACGAGGCTTAGATTGATAGCTTCCAACGTCCCGAGGAGCCTAAAAGAAATCGGTTTCTAAGAATGATTAGAACCTTGCAACAATTGCCCAAAATTCGGCCTTTGTCCACAAGAAAGTGACTTAGAAAAGAGAAAAGAATTAAAGGACATACGGCCATGAATACTTACCTATTGTCCAAAATCGATTGAAGAGAATCAAAGAGAATCTACCCTTGAATATTCGGCCAAAATAACCCCAAAAGAGAGGAAGAAGATTCGGCTATGGTAGAGTAAAAAGAAAAGAAAAATAGAATGGAAATGGATGTTTTAACTTTGAGCAAATGAAAAAGAAATGGAATTTGAGAAGGAGAAAGATTCGGCCAAGAGAAAGTAAAAAGAAAATGTGATTATGAACCAATACCAAAAGAAGAAAAGAGAGAGATGTGGGAGAGAGAGGTTCGGCCAAACACCTTATTTGCCGAAAAGAAAGTGCACAAATGTTAAGTGAGGTTTCGGTTTCAAAAGGAAAGATGAGAGAAAGAAAATAACATTTTTGGTTCAAACAAAATGAAGGCTAAACCAAAAGCAAAATTTGCACAAAATGCATAAGATACATTCGGCCAAAGAGGGAGTTTTTGGAGAGGAAAGACAAATGCAAAAAGATGCACAAAAACTAAAATTGGCCAACTATTCCCCTCAAACTTCCTATCAACATTCGGCCACCCCCTAGCCACACATGCCATCCACATACATGCACTAAAGGCCTTGGAATAGTTTCCAAAACATCTTCCTTAAGCCAAGCCTTATGTCCCCCCATCCTTCCATAACCTTAAGAATCTTATCCCAAAATACAAGCTTTCTTATTTTGCTATTCAACTTACCATAAGATTGAAAATCCAACCTATCATAATTAGAGTTTGACCGACCATTAATGCTAAGATAAAAATAAAGTCTTCAAAATGTTAAACATGCTACTCGAACCTCTATCCTCAAGCTACCCATCATGCATCCTAACCACCTTGCCACTAACTCCACATGTGCTTAATTTAACACTTAAATTAACTTAAGTGTCAAGTTCACTTAATCCACTTCATTAAATAAACCATACTAAAAATTATTCTAGCTTCCAAAATAAAATCAAGCCGTCACAAGACTATGCTAAACACACAAAATTCATACCCAAGCCAACACAAATAATACTCAAATTTTAGGATGTTACAATTCTACCCCCTTAAGAAAATTTCATCCTCGAAATTACCTGATCAAAAGAGTTGAGGATACTGCTGCCTCATCGTATCCTCCGGTTCCCACGTAGCTTCTTCCACGCCATGATTCCGCCATAAGACTTTCACTAAAGGAACTGACTTCTTGCGCAAAACTTTCACGTCTCGATCTAGAATCTGCACAGGTTCCTCTTCCACCGTCAAATATGGACTCACCTCTATTTCCTCTACTGCCACAACATGCGATGGATCAGAACGATAGCGTCTAAGCATGGAGACATGGAACACATCGTGAATCTGACTCAGTTCTACTGGCAACTCAAGCTGATAAGCTACTGGTCCCACTCGTCTCAACACCTTAAACGACCCAATAAACCTTGGACTTAACTTACCTTTTCTCCCAAATCTTAACACTTTCTTCCATGGCGAGACCTTTAGAAAAACTTTATCACCCACGGCAAACTCTATATCCCTCCGCTTGAGATCGGCATATGACTTCTGCCTATCCGAAGCTTCCTTCAACCGAGCTTGAATCAACTTAACTTATCCTCAGTCTCTGCAACCAACTCTGGTCCTAACATCTGACGTTCACCCAACTCTGTACAGCATGTAGGTGTGCGACACCTCCTACCATACAACGCCTCATATGGAGCCATCTTAATGCTTGCCTGATAACTGTTATTGTATGCGAACTCAGCTAATGGCAAAAACTCTTCCCAGCTGCCTCTGAAGTCCAAAACACAACCTCTCAACATATCCTCTAAAATCTGAATGACCCTTTCCGACTGCCCGTCAGACTGTGGATGAAATGCGGTACTGAAATCCAACCGCGTACCCAAAGCCTGATGTAACGCTCTCCAAAACCTCGACGTAAATCTGGGATCTCTGTCTGAGATGATCGACACTGGCACACCGTGCAACCTCACTATCTCCGCCACATACAACTTAGCTAACCTCTGAAGCGAGTAATCCACCCTTACCAGAATGAAATGAGCTGACTTAGTCAAACGATCCACAATCACCCAAACTGAATCTTTCTTA
Source organism: Gossypium australe (assembly GCA_005393395.2). NCBI lineage: Eukaryota > Viridiplantae > Streptophyta > Magnoliopsida > Malvales > Malvaceae > Gossypium > Gossypium australe. Next base: position 123,906,890 of record CM016616.1, read on the forward strand.
CTAGGCGTAAGAGGTAATCCACTGACAAAATCCATAGTGATCCTCTCCCACTTCCACTGTGGAATCTTCACCGGCTGAAGTAACCCAGACGGCAACTGATGTTCAGCCTTGACTTGCTGACACGTCAAACATTTACCCACAAACTCAGTTACCTCCAGCTTCAAACCTGGCCACCAAAACTGCTCTTTTAAATCCCGATACATCTTGCTACCTCCAGGATGCATAGCTATGGGCTGCTATGTGCGTCCTGAAGAATCCTTTGCCTCAACTCTACATCCTTCGGCATACAAGCTCTCCCTTGAAAGCACAATACTCCATCACTGGACAAACTATAATCCTCTAAACCACCATTCTGAACCTGTAACCTCTGATCATTCAAACCATCATCCTCTAACTGTTTCATCTTGATCTGATCTAACCAAGTCGGCTTGACTTGCAATTCTGCCAAAAGACTCCCATCATCGTATAAACTAAGACGAGCAAACATTGATCTTAAATCTGATACCACCTTACGGCTCAACGCGTCTGCTACCACGTTAGCCTTGCCGGGATGATACTCGATTGAACAGTCGTAGTCCTTCAACAACTCAATCCATCTACGCTGCCTCAAGTTCAAATCCTTTTGAGTCAAAAGATACTTAAGACTCTTGTGATCCGTGTAGACTATCGACTTCTCTCCGTACAAATAGTGTCTCCAAATCTTCAAAGCGAAAACCACTGCTGCTAATTCCAAGTCATGCGTTGGATAATTAACCTCATGTGGTCTCAACTGTCGAGATGCATAAGCCACTACCTTTCCTTCCTGCATCAGCACACATCCCAAACCAGTATGTGATGCATCACAATAAACTGTGAATTCCTTGCTTGCCTCAGGTTGAATTAAAACCGGAGCTTCAGTCAGAATCTTCTTCAACTTGTCGAAACTTTCTTGCTGCTTCTCGGTCCACACAAATGGAACTCCTTTCCTCAACAACTTAGTCATAGGTGCGGCGATCAAAGAAAATCCTTCCACAAATCTTCGATAATACCCCGCCAGACCTAGAAAACTCTGAATCTCAGCCACTGACTTAGGCGGCTTCCAATCCAACACCGCTTCAATCTTCCGAGGATCCACTCTAATCCCCTCGGCTGGTACAACGTGACCCAAGAAAGTCACCTCCCTAAGCCAGAACTCGCACTTACTAAATTTAGCGTAAAGCTACTTTTCCCTCAAAATCTGTAACACTACTCGCAAATGCGCATCATGCTCCTCCTCTGACTTCGAGTATACCAAAATATCGTCTATAAAAACCACAACAAACTAATCCAAAAACTGCTGGAATACCCGATTCATCATGTCCATGAATGCTGCCGGCGCGTTAGTCAACCCAAACGGCATCACCAGAAACTCGTAGTGCCCATACCGAGTGCGAAATGCCGTCTTATGGATATCAGCCTCTTTCACCTTTAGCTGATGATACCCAGACCTTAAATCAATCTTGGAGAAAATCGCTGCCCCTTTAAGCTGATCAAACAAGTCATCTATCCTCGGCAAAGGATACTTGTTTTTGGTCGTCAACTTATTCAACTGGCGATAGTCTATACACATCCGTATCGTACCATCCTTCTTCTTGACAAAAAGTACCGGCGCACCCCAAGGCGAAACACTAAGTCGAATGAAACCTCGATCCAACAGCTCCTGAATCTGAGCCTTCAATTCCATCAATTCCTTCGGTGCCATCCTATACGGAGCAATAGACACTGGCGCAGTTCTGGGTAAAAGATCTATACCAAATTCGACTTCACGATCCGGAGGCAGTCCCGGAAGTTCTTCTGGAAATACGTCAGCATATTCCTTTACAGTTTGGACATTCCCCACAGTAGACTCCTTAACCTCCAACGCACACACATGGACTACATATGCCTCACAGCCCTTCCTGACCATCTTCACAGCTTTCAACGCAGATACTACGTTGGATAGATAATCTCTTCTATTACCTATCATGACCACCCTTTACCCTTAGCTGTCTTCAAAACCATGCTCTTAGTAGCACAATCCAAACTTGCTTGGTACTTAACCAACCAGTCCATTCCAAGAATCAGATCGAACTCCCCAAACGGCAGTTCCATCAGATCAGCCACAAACACTACCCCTTGGAGTTCTAGGGGTACATCCCTATACAGCTTATTTACTTCTACTGAGTGACCTAGAGGACTAAGTACTGTCATCCTCCTAGAAGCAGTCTCAGAAACTAAGCTCATGGTCTCTACTATGCTACTAGCAATGTAAGAATGCGTCGAACCCACATTTATCAAAGCAGTATATGGAACACCAAAGATTAAGAACGTACCGATTATGACGTCCGGTGTGTCGCCCTCCTCTCGACGTCTCGCAGCATACACCAAACCAGGCTGTCTTGCCTCAATATTGCCAGCACCTCTGCCAGATGCTCCGCGGCCTCGACCAGAGCCATTACCTCCTTTACCATTACCACGACCTCTCTGCGGTGGCGGTCCCTCCTTTCTGAACTGAGCACGACCTTGACCTTCAGATTGATTCCTGGCTAGCTTACGTGGATAGTCCCTCACACGATGATCCAGCGAGCCACACTCGAAACATCCTTTTCCTCCGGTCCAACATTCGCCCCAATGAAATTTCCCGCATCGATTACACTGTGCTGGTCTCTAATTAGCAGTAACAGGCCTCCCAGACTGATTCAGCCCACTCTGCCTAACCCTCTTCTGAGAATTACCGGCTGACCCATATGATCCATAACCTCTCTTATGCTTATTCCGGTCGTAACTCTGCCTTCCAAATTCCTTTATTCCTTCCGTAATCTTAGTCTTGTCAACCAACGTAGCAAACTCTCGCTCCTGATGTGGAGCAATCAGCAACCTCAGCTCATCTCTCAAACCGTCCTCGAACCGAACACATCGCTCGTGTTCCGAAGCCACGATACCTCCAGCATACCGGCTCAATCTTAAAAATTCCGCTTCATATTCTGATACGGACTTACTACCCTGGACCAAACTCAGAAATGCCTTACGCTGCACATCAATACAATTAGACCCAACATATTTCCTCTGATACGCTACCGTGAAATAATCCCAAGTGAGATCCTCCGCTGCAGCACTATTCCGAACCGTGTGCCACCACTGATATGACTCATCCCGAAGAAGCGATACTATCCCTTTTAGCTTTTCCTCAGCATTCAGATCCAGATCATCCATGATTCGCTCCGTCGCCTCTAGCCAATATTCAGCCGAACTGGGAGCTACACCCGAAACACCTCGAAATACCTCGGCTCCATTGGCTCGGAGTCGCTCAGGTACAGATTTTCGAGCTCCCGCGCCTCCACCTACTCCAGCTACCCTCTCAAGAACTCGCAGCATCGCCTGAGACACTGCGTCATCCCCCATTTGATCCTGATGCTCAACTCCAACCGCTGGTGGTGGTGGTGGTAGGGGTACCTCATTCTCGGATCCTTGACCAGACCTCACTGGCTCAGACACAGCCATCCTACCCCTACAGCGTCCATGCATTACACGACCCCGACCTCGAGTACTCATATCTAAAGTCTCGACTTATCTGATTTAAAAGTTTTATGAATTAGTCATTATTCCACTATCTTTTAAACACAGTTTTATGAATAATTTTAATAGGAAGTTGTTTCGTGAGTACATCCAACCTATAGTTTTGGATCTCTAAAGTAGTTCCTACTACTATACAGTCATACCATCATCATCATATCATTAAAAATCAACAGTTTGAAATACTTACCTGGGCGGATTAATACAGGAGACTCGATGCCATGCCTTTCAAACCATATAATTTTAAACAAAAACATTTAAAAATCATACTTTAAAACATTTTGGGCCTCGGGCCCACAACCGAGCTTTTGAACTTGGCTCTGATACCAATTTGTAACACCCCAAACCCGGTCAATGCACCATGACCGAATCTGGCATGCCACGAAGGAAAATGTTTTGAAGAAAATCGAATTAAGAATTAAATTTTAGTGAAAAACTCTTTGAAAATTCTATATTTGTAGAAATCAGGTGTAATAAGTTTAAACTGATAATTTCCTTTGAAATTTCATAAACAAAACTTTTAAACTAAGTGAATAAATCATAGGTTAGAAAACATTTGTTTCATTTTAAGAAAACTCAAATAAATACTTTGAAAACCGTTTGCATTTGAATATAGAAACCTAATATTTAGAAATCATTTAAATTGTAGAAAACACTTAAATTATATTTTACTATCAAATGATTTAAATTACCCGATGGTAGATTTTAAAACCATTGCGTGTTTATAATCAAGAAAACTTTGGGCTCAATTATTAAATTAACCAATAATTTATAAACCATATTAAAACATATCCAAAACATAATAATAATCCAAAACATAATTAAAGAGGCCTTATTACAAACCCAAAATAACAAAAACCAAATTAAAATAAATTAAAGTACCCCAAATCGAAGTTCATGTAAAATCAAATTTTATTGCATGGCCTCCTCGAGTTCATCCGGCTCCTCATCCGCGATCTCACGAATCACCTGAAATGATAAGGGAGAAGGTGAGTCACCAAGACTTAGTGCATAAATCCCTCTCCCGGTTAATGCAACATTCTCACACAATTTATAACCAAGCAATGTATATATATATAATGCACCCAACCTAGCCATCCATAACTCCTTTTTCTACCCCGTGTGGTACCAAACCACTGGTGGTGCCAAACCACTGGTGACCCAAAGTCACGATATCCAAAATGTGATACCAAATCACTGGTGACCAAAGTCACGAATAATCCATCTGTGGGGCCAACCCACGTGTGATACCAAATCACTGGCGACGATCCCATATCTCAAAAGTGGGGCCAACCCACGGTGGTGTTAAACCACAGGGACGAGTCGCTATGAGGTGCCAAACCTCTGGTGTCCCAAAGACACAAATGTGATACCAAATCACTGGTGACCAAAGTCACGAATAATCAAGTTGTGGGGCCAACCCACGTGTGATACCAAATCACTGGCGACAATCCCATATCTCAAAAGTGGGGCCAACCCACGGTGGTATTAAACCACAGGGACGAGTCGCTATGAGGTGCCAAACCTCTGGTGTCCTAAAGACACAAATATGATACCAAATCACTGGAGGTGCCAAACCTCTGGTGTCCCAAGGACACAATATCAATCTTCCCCCTCCTCTCATATTGCCCATACCAATGTAATAGATAGACAAATCATGTCAACATACTTTATTATGAATCACATAACAAAAATATCATAAATCATAGATCATGATTTCAATCCACATGTATTAACAACATATAGAAACGGACTTACCCGAATCCTCATTCATACCATCATGATATCATATCAAGATCTCATCGTTTTCCCACTTTGATAATATGATTAGTAAATTAATATTATAAATACATATACATAACCGAGTTATAAAGTGTGTAAGGTACACACCTTTCACCAATGCAAATACTAACTTCCGAAGATCCGATCTACCGCACTAGATCACCTTGTCCTACAATCGGCCAATACTCAGATTATAAACAAAGGCCATTCGGCCAAACCACTAAATCCCAAGAGTTATCACTTGAAATACCAATTCTTACTTAAAAGCTTACCCAAAACGATTGACAAAGAAACGAGGCTTAGATTGATCGCTTCCAACGTCCCGAGGAGCCTAAAAGAAATCGATTTCTAAGAATGATTAGAACCTTGCAACAATTGCCTAAAATTCGGCCTTTGTCCATAAGAAAATGACTTAGAAAAGAGAAAAGAATTAAAGGACATACGGCCATGAATACTTACCTATTGTCCAAAATAGATTGAAGAGAACCAAAGAGAATCTACCCTTGAATATTCGGCCAAAATAACCCCAAAAGAGAGGAAGAAGATTCGGCTATGGTAGAGTAAAAAGAAAAGAAAAATAGAATGGAAATGGATGTTTTAACTTTGAGCAAATGAAAAAGAAATGGAATTTGAGAAGGAGAAAGATTCGGCCAAGAGAAAGTAAAAAGAAAATGTGATTATGAACCAATATCAAAAGAAGAAAAGAGAGAGATGTGGGAGAGAGAGGTTCGGCCAAACACCTTATTTGCCGAAAAGAAAGTGCACGAATGTTAAGTGAGGTTTCGGTTTCAAAAGGAAAGATGAGAGAAAGAAAATAACATTTTTGGTTCAAACAAAATGAAGGCTAAACCAAAAGCAAAATTTGCACAAAATGCATAAGATACATTCGGCCAAAGAGGGAGTTTTTGGAGAGGAAAGACAAATGCAAAAAGATGCACAAAAACTAAAATTGGCCAACTATTCCCCTCAAACTTCCTATCAACATTCGGCCACCCCCTAGCCACACATGCCGTCCACATACATGCACTAAAGGCCTTGGAATAGTTTCCAAAACATCTTCCTTAAGCCAAGCCTTATATCCCCCCATCCTTCCATAACCTTAAGAATCTTATCCCAAAATACAAGCTTTCCTATTTTGCTATTCAACTTACCATAAGATTGAAAATCCAACCTATCATAATTAGAGTTTGACCGACCATTAATGCTAAGATAAAAATAAAGTCTTCAAAATGTTAAACATGCTACTCGAACCTCTATCCTCAAGCTACCCATCATGCATCCTAACCACCTTGCCACTAACTCCACATGTGCTTAATTTAACACTTAAATTAACTTAAGTGTCAAGTTCACTTAATCCACTTCATTAAATAAACCATACTAAAAATTATTCTAGCTTCCAAAATAAAATCAAGCCTTCACAAGACTATGCTAAACACACAAAATTCATACCCAAGCCAACACAAATAATACTCAAATTTTAGGATGTTACAACGAAAATACCCCTGTAGGACAAATTACGAAAATACCCCTAGGTAGTGGAAAAACAGCAACAATGAAAACTACAACATTTCTCTGAATGAACGAAAGTTCATAGTTGATTGATGCATGTATGAATGTAAAGACTGTGTGCATGTATGAATACGAAAGAACCACTCCTAAAATTCTTCGCGGATAATCAGTGAAACAAGGACTAAATCCATAAAATTTCTTAATTAGATTAAAACACGATCGTAAAAATGAGCTCTAGGGGACGTGGTCATCGTGGACGAGGTAGAGGTAGAATGATTGTGTCGGAACCCGTTAGATCGGGTCAAGGATCTGATAATGAGATACCATCGCCACCACCACCCCCAACTGTTGGTGTCGAACAGCAAGCTCAGACGGGGGATGATGCTGTGTCGCAGGCTGTGCTGCGAGTTTTGGAAATGGTGGCTGGAGCGGGTGGAAATATGGGAGCTCGGAAATCTGTACCCGAGCGACTCCGAGTCAATGGGGCTGAGATGTTTCGTGGAGTATCTGGTGTAGCACCCAGTACAGCTGAATATTGGTTGGAAGCAACAGAACGGATTATGGATGAGTTGGATCTGACCCCTGAGGAGAAGTTGAAAGGAATGGTGGCATTGTTACGTGATGAAGCGTATCAGTGGTAGCTCATAGTTCGGGATGGAGCCACAGCTGAGGATCTGACCTGGGATTATGTTAAGGCAGCATATCAGAAGAAATATGTTGGCACACGGTATATTGATGAGCATAGGAAGATGTGCCAGATGTGACAACGAGTACGTTCCTCATCTCTGGAATACCCTTAATTGCTTTGATTGTTGTATAGTTTTCTTGTATCGATAGTGAAAGTGTTCGAAGCCTTGCATGTGAACTTAGAGGTTGTGCATAGGAAGTATGATATTTTTATAAGATTAGAGTGCGCAGCATAAGCGTAGTGCGGCGAGTTAAGATGTACGATTAATCGTTAGTAAGTAATTTTGAGGACGAAATTATTTTTAAGGAGGGTAGAACTGTAACATCCTAGATTAGGGGTTATGCGTTCATGCGTAATTCATGAGATAGTGGGCTCAGTGGGTGTGTTGGATGTGTTCTGAGGAGTTTTAGGAACCCTAAGATGTAAGGAAATGTAAGGAAATGTATGGAAATGTGTCAAAATGTAAGGAAATGTATGGAAATGTAAGGGAATGATCTAGAAATGATTCAAAAGAGGAAAGTAAACATTTCGGGAAACTTGGAAATGTAAGGAAATGTTAAGTTTAAAGGAGGCAAACGAAAATTTTTGGAAACTTGGAAATGTAAGGAAATGTCAAGTTTTAAAGTTTAAAAAAAAGAATTTAAGGCAAGGTGGCCTTAAGAAAATTAATAGGAGGAATTTGACACACAATCAGGCTTGGAAAAGTGGCCTGGAGATGCCACTTAGAGCCTCTGGAGTTGACGCCACAAGCAGGTGCTATTGGGCCTGGGTTCGAGTCACTTGGGGAGCAAATAAAAGAGTTCTATTTTGCTGCAAGGAGCAAGGGAGTTGGACGGCACATGGCTAAATTCTAGGAGCTTTTATTCTTTTATTTTTAAGAGATAAAGGGTGGATAAATAAGGGATAAATAATGGATTTATTTTAGATTATTTTCAAGAGATAAATGAGGATTTATTCTTTAATTTTTAAATAAAGTGATAAAGATATGAGAGTGGTGGCCAAGTAAGGGACTCTAGCCTAGTAATTTTGGCTATAAAAGGAAGAGTAAGGCTATTCTTCATTCATTCTTTTCTCTTCAAGAAAACCTCTGTCGAAATTCTCTAAAGTTTCTCCTCTTCTCTCTGCCGAATTCTCTCTGCCATTATTCTCTTTTTCTCTTTTCTTTTCTTCTTCTATTACAAACACAATCAAAAGCCGAAGATACCAGTAGCCCTAGTCGATTTCTCACTAAGCCTCAAGAGCCGAAATTGTTATCCACATCAAAGCCATAGCCGAATACTGCTAAGGGTTCAAGCAAGAGTTCCATCAAATTCTTCAGTAAGGGTAAGATTAGGTTAGATTCTCATTCTATTTCTTTTAAGGCTGTCGAAATTAAGATTCTAATACCCTTAATATCTGTTGCCGAAGAAATCTTTCGAGATTTACTAAGTGTCGACTACAAGGAAGGAGAAGTTCTTTTCCCGAAGGTACACCATAGGCCGCGTGTTCCCTAGTTACTCGGTAAGTTTCGGGATTTAAAATCCACAAGGTAAGTGTCTATAGCATTCGGCCAAGGCCATGTTTGGTAAATATATGTGTTCATTAATTATTCAAAAGCCGAAACTAATCTATTCAAGTAATCTAGTGATTGCCGATTTCAAGAAAGAAGGATACAAAGTTTCGGGACTTGACTCTTAAGTCAATCGGCAGCAAGGTAAGTTTTAGTGTACTAATCCTACTAGGATTTGGATTTATGGCCAAATGGCTCTTTACTAAGTATTAAATGATTGATTAAATGTAGAGATCTAAGATCTAAGGCATCAGATCAAGCTTTTCGGGATTTGGATTGGAAACCTTAAGCGAATCAGGTGTGTACCCACACTTCTTCTTAATAAAATTTATGGCTATAATTAGTATGTGCATGTTTATAAGAATGTGAACATGGCTAAGTACCATGTAATGGTACAAAAGTACTCAGGTACGTTTCCTACTCCTATTAGGATTATGAAATATGTTATATGTAACATGTGAATAAAGATAAGAATGTGAAATTTGGCATGTTAATGCATAATATTTATGATATGGGGCTTATGGGTTATTGAAAAGGGGAAGTGAATGTGGTGACCTAAGACCACGAAATCTGAATGCGGTGACCTAAGACCGCGATATCTGAATGTGGTGACCTAAGACCACGATATCTGAATGTGGTGACCTAAGACCACAATATCTGAACGTGGTGACCTAAGACCACGAGACTATAAGGGCGATGAGCACGTCGACTGCAGTGACTGCCTTCGATGGAGTGTAGCGGATGGAGGGTTGACTTATTAGTCCCCACGGTGTGCAGGTTGGTACGGGGGAAGTGTAGCGAATGGTTAACTAGGTTTGGGTTTTGGGTTGCATCATTATCGTAAATTATTATGTGAATATGATATGTATGTTATGCCTAAATTTATTTGGACTTAGTGTTGTGTACACATTGAGTCTGTTGACTCACCCTGTTGTGGGACTATTTTCAGGTGACGAACAGTAATGGACCGAGCTCGGCAGAAGCTTAGGGATGGCCATGTACAGCAAGAAATTTATGATTTGGACTTTTATTTTATTTCAAGTATTTTTAATTTAATTTTGGGATTATTTGATGTAATAAGGCCATAGTTGAATTTCTTTACTTCACTTTGATTTATTATGTTACAAATATTTATTAAGTGAAAGATTAAGTAAATTTATTATCAAAACCAACCCTAAACGTTTTGTCACCTAAAGCTAAAGGATTTTTAATCAAATAAACTCGTTTTCAACTCAAGCCCAACCCAAAACAAACTTTCTTTCAAAAACACAAGTTTTTCCTAAGTAACAAAAGAATTTTGAATCAGTTTTCTTCGAGGAACATACCAGATTCGGTCAGGGCTCGTGGGCCGGGTTTGGGGTGTTTCAAGGTTTGTTAGCGCCTCTTCAAAGTTCAGCTTCTTTTCCTGTGGGAAGGGCTGTGGTTGGAAGTTTTGGGATGGTTGTGATCTTTGATTTCTTTGACTGCCCCATGAGAAATTGGGGTGGTTCTTCCAACCTGGATTATAAGTATTACTATAAGGGTTATTGTTAGATCAGAAATTATTACCCATATAGTTCATTTGTTCGCTCTTCCTGCCCTGTCCGTAGGGTGGGTACTCAGGATTCACCACTCCTTCACTTGCATCGCACTGCATAACTGAATGTGCCTGCGAAGAACCATAAAAACTATCAAATTTTTTATGTAGCAATTCTACTTGATTTGATAGCGCGGTCACTGTGTCAATGTTCTAAACTTCGGATGCTTTGGCTGGCCTTGTCCTTGTAACTTGCCACTGATAGTTATTCAGTGACATCTCCTCTATAAACTCGTAGGCTGCTTCAGGAGTTTTGTTGTTCAGGGTTCCACCGGCAGCTGAATCGATTAGTTGCCTTTTTGAAGGGTTCACACCATTAAAAAAAGTTTGGACCTGTAGCCACAATGGTAGTCCATGGTGTGGGCACCTCCTTAACAAATCTTTGCATCTCTCCCATGCATCTTATAGTGTCTCTGAATCTATCTGCACAAAAGAAGAGATATCATTCCTTAATTTGGCCGTTTTGGCCGGTGGAAAATATTTTAATAAAAAATTTTCGGTCATTTGATCCCATGTAGTGATTGAGCCTCGTAGAAGAGAATGTAACCACTGTTTGGCTTTATTTCTCAGGGAAAAGGGAAATAACCGAAGACGGATGGCATCATCAGTAACGCATTTAATTGCAAAAATAAAAATAAATAATAAATATGGCTAAAGTAATAAAAATTAAGCTTTCTTAATATTTTAGTTCCCCGGCAACGACGCCAAAAACTTGATCGTCGAAATCAGAGCTTTAAAATTTATAATGAGAATGATCGTACCTAAAAACTAACTCTGACAATGATTTTAAGGCAAGCGCACCTATCGAACAGTAGTATAGTTTAGGCAAGACCGGAATATCGAATCCCAAAGGAACCAAAAGTACTAATACTAACTCTCTTTCTATTATTTAGCCTAAGAATTAAATGAATGGTTATCTAATCTAAATTTAACTATCAACTAAACTAAAGACGCAAAGACAAAAAGAGAATGAATTGGGAAAAATAACTTGGAAGAAAAACCAATTGATTAAGACGATACCCTTAGGAAGAATCCACCTAGACTTCACTTGTTATCTAACACTAAACCAGATGATGTATTCACTTGACTTGATCTGTAAGATTCCCTAAGTTATATTAAACCCTCTCGAAGCGAATAACGTCTAACCCTAGGTTGATTAATTGAAATCTCTTTCTAATTAAAACTCTTAGAATTGCATTAATTCGATCTATGGACTCCCATATTAGGTTTCACCCTAATCCGGCAAAATCTCGTCACCCTATCTCTAGGCGTGCGATCAACTCCGCTTAATTATGCTAGATCTACTCTTAAGCAGGGACTTTTGCTCCACCACCTAAGCACATCATACTTGAATTAATATCCCGAAAATATCAACACAAGAATTAAGCACACATAATTAAGAACAAGTCAAATATTTACATATAGTTCAAAAAACAATAACAAGGTCCGTCTTAGGTTTCATCCCCTTCAGGTATCTGAAGGGTTTAGTTGATAATAATAAAACAAAACATCTCAAAAGAAAAGATAAAAGAAAACATAAGAAATCCCTAAAACTCCCTGAAGGAATTGAAGGAGAGATCTGCCGTCTTGAGTAGAATTCCGGCTTCTTGAGATGAATCAACTGGCTATCTTCGAGTGATCCTCCACAAATATGACCTTTTCGGCTTGGCTCCTTGGCCTAGCTAACTGACTGTTCTGGCTTCTGCCGAACTCCCTTTCAAGTTACCCTCTTGGGTGTTTATATAGACTTTGAGATGCCTTACTTGGTCCCTAAGTATCCTAATTCAAGTAGAATTCCTACTAGGGTGTTTGAATAGGCTTTGGAATGTGTTTCTTTGCCTCCAAGTATCCAAATTCGAGTAAAACTCCTCTTGGCCGCGGCAGGGACACGCCCATGGCACACGCCCGTGTGAATCGTCTTAAGGCCGTGTTCGAACCTGTTGAATGAGGCGCGACCATGTAAATTGTGAGCAGGCCGTGTTCTAGTAGATTGACGTGGCACGACCATGTGGGCTTAAGTCCAGGCTGTGTCAATTTCCTCTTTGGCCCAATTTGGTCTGTTTTTGGCCCGTTTCTCGTTCTTTTCATCCTCGAGTTCTTTCCTGTGTACAAAACATGAAAACAAAGGATTAAGAGCACCTTTTTACATAAATCGAGGCTTAATTCATCCAAAAGCATACTAAATGTGGGCTTAAAATATGTTACTTTTACGGTTTATCAGAAGAAGAGAAGAAATAAAAAGATGATAGCTTTTTTTTTGCTTATTTCATCTTATTTTATTTCTTTTTAATTACTTAACATGACAACATTTAATGCCCCTGTCCCCTTTGTATTCCTTTGACCGGCCAAGGTAATTCCCATGGCCTAATTGCACATTTGGGATCTCCAATTTATAAACCATAGCTATTTGGCGCCTCTAGCAAATAAAATAGGACTTTCGTACTTTATGCGATTTAGTCCTTTTTCACAATTTAGCTAGAAATCGCTAAAATTAAGGCACCAAAATTTTCATGCATCCTTATAAACATGTTATAACACATAACATAACATGAAAATAATTTTCTTTAACCTCGAATTAGTGATTCCGAGATCACTATTTCGACTAACCCTAAATCGGGTTGTTACATTCTTAGTTCACCTATTTTATACACCAAAATGGTCCTTTTTGGGCGAACACTTATTTGCATGTTGTTTTTCTGTATAACTATACGCCAAATTTAGAGACTTATACACTCTTACCATTATCCTTTGAATTGTCATACTTAAATTAGCCATAAGTTTCACTCCTCCATAATGTGCCAGACTAAGGCATTACAAGCACACTCGAAAAGCAACTTATACTTAATTCAATCCTATCGATGGACAACTTAAAACTATCCTCTTAAGCCTTATTTCTATGGACTATATTTCAAACTTTCTAGACTTCGCCCAAGGGTGTAGTTGTGAACTTTTGTTTCTTAAACGAATCCATCGCTTCACTTATTCAAAACTTATTCCAAAATTCTTACTTCTAAAACAACACACGAATACTAGGGCTTCACTGAGTGGGATGAGACAGACATTCTCTCTAAAAAAAAGAAGGTTGATGCAATTTGAGATAGTGGCATTCACAAAAGACTGTAGTGCATTCCTGCAAAACAAACTACCTTCGAAAATGAAAGATCTAGGAAGTTTTACCATATGTTGCTACAATGGAGAATCTTATTGTGAAAAAAAAATATTTGATTTGGGAGTAAGTATAAACTTGATGCCCATGTTCGTGTTTAGAAGATTGGGGATTGGTGAGGTTAGCCAACGACAATTACATTTCAACTGGTAGATAGATTGTTGGCACATCTTGAAGGAATAAAGATGTATTGGTGTATGTGGATAAATTTATATTTCCAGTTGAATTTACTATTTTTAATTTAGAAGTAGATACAGATTTACAAATCATTCTAGTAAAGTCTTTCTTGGTAATTGGTAGAACGTTGACTGATGTCCAGAAAGAGGAACTCACCATGCAAGTTCAAGATGATCAGGAAACCTTTAATTTATTCAAAGCCATGAAGTCTCTTGATGCAGGTGAGGAATGTTCTACTAAGTCTGAGATAGATTCATTGGTCCCCACAGAATGGGAACTCAATAAAGTAGACGATTTATTGGAGCGTGTCTTAGCATCTAACCCGCCAAGCGATAATAAGAGCAAGGAAGTTTGGCTTTGCTGGAAACCAATTCAAAGGAATTTGTTTCAAAATCTCAATTTGAATCATGGGAGTTAGCATTTCCAGTTTTGATTGAAGACTGGGAAGTAGAGTTACCTGTGATTTTGAAAAGGCACAAGAAGGGCAGAAAGTGGACTATTGTAGATATTCTAAGTAACAGTCCTTCTTTGTGTACACACAAGATATTGTTGGAAAATAATGAAAAAGGGACTATTGAGGGATAGAGGAGATTGATCCAATCTAAGGTATTTGATCTTGGGAAACTCAAGTCTTAGTGGTTAGGATCATTCACCACTATCAGAATATTTTCAACTATAGAGGGAAAGTGGTGGTTGACCTAATCAATTTTGTTAAACTAAGGTCTGGGTGATTTAAACCTTTCCCTATCAACCGGGTATTACCACATGGAGTAGTCGAGATGTAAGATGGTAAGGGAGGTATGTTCAAGGTAAATGGTCAATGTCTTAAGCACTATTGTAGCGGCGAAGTTGAATGGAATAAAATTCTGCTCACTTTATTGGACCCATAAGTAGTTTATTTTATGTTATTTTAATTAATAAGTGGCTATCATTCTTTGAAAACTATATTTGTTTGAGCACCTGGGAAAAAAAGTAATGTGCAGAATAAAAGGGTCCTTTTTACCTAGGTATTTTCCCTTTAATTCTAATAGATTGCTTCTTTAGTATATGTGTTATAGTATATGTGTTATTTAAGCTTACCACCATCGAACTTGTGCCATCTTCCAAAACACTATCGTCAGCCACCACACCAAATACATCCTCACCAAAATCTTACGTAACCCTTTTGATTTCTTGCCCGAGTTTCCAGATTTTATTTTCAAGCCTTGTACTCCAACTCAAAAAATCAGGCATGATGAAGAATCAGGAATGAAAACAATCATGTTGAAGTGGAAATAGTTTCGGATAACGATGATTCTACTAGTAATTAAAGGAGTTTCTCTTTTATTTCTTTCATGTTTTAAGATACTTTTGATTTTAATTACTCTTTATATTTTTATTTTTCTGACAATAATATTAAGTTGCAGTTATGAATAATAATAAAACATACTAATTATTATTTCATCATAAATAAGAAGTGTGGTAATGAGAAGGTGCATGTCTAGGATTAGCTCTGGCAAGGAAAGACTTGGTTTTAGGCAATCAAGTAAGACTCACCTCATTTTCTTGGGACCCTACCTGGTGCATAGTTCACATTGACTTCTTCTTTTTTCTTATCGTTCTGATATATGCTTTTAAGCAATAAGGTTATTGCTTCTCTTAAGTTTAGGGGGACCATGTCATAATCTAAGAAAATTGATTCTTCCATGGAGGTATGTTTAAATAGAAAGGTTGCTCAATATTTTGATTTTTCCATAATAAATCTACCTTTAGTGTATGCATAGATCCTTATTATTTCAAGTATTTTTATGTTAACCGAGTTATACTAAGAATGAAAATTTTAATACCTTAGAAAAAAATAAGCATGAATGAAAGTATTTAGAATTGATTTGGTAATTTCATTGAGGCGAAATCCTAGGAGGCATAGCAATTTAAAAATGAATTAGGCAAATTTTTGTGTAGATCGTTTGAGCCTTTTGAGCCAACCTTATTAATATTTATCCCTTGAAAACTTAATCTAAGTTGTATGGCCCGTTTTTCTTAAACCTTGCATTAGATAGCCATCCCTTGTTTAAATACTTGCCTTTATTTTTCCACCAACCCTTATACTCAGTTCATTTTGGGTGTTTTTGTGTTTAAGTTTGGGGGAGTTAGAGAGGGGTATTGGGTGCTCTTTACAAATGCTCAATGTTGATTTACATGTAGTTGTATGCTTGAGAAGGTATCCTATGTAAAAAAATTTAGTCGTTGTGAAAAGGGGTACTTGTGAGCACATGCTTCCAAATTGAGAAAAAAGGGAAGAGTTGGGTATTTTAGGGGATGATTGCATTTCGGAGGCCATGGTAAGTTAAGTTTGCAGTTGATTAGCCTAAAAATATCCATTTTTTACCCTACCTTGAACCAAGTCACGTTAGAACCTTGTTAAGACCTATTGATTTAGATTGTTATGCCTACTACATTAGTGGAGAGAAAATAATGTGTTCAACATATGAAGACATAATTTAAACCTCAGGATTGTTGCTTAGCTTAATTAAGGGAAACAAAAATAGATTTGGAAGAGCTAGTGCACATTCATGAGGAGAAGGCATTCAATTCATAATTTTGTTAGCAGTCTTAATATTTAAGAAAAAATAGATGATATATGCACCTGTGTTACATATTTGCAAAATTAGTTTGAACTTAATTTTTCTAATGCATGACCAAAATAGAGAATTAATTATGCTTAGTGTAACAGCCTGGTTTTAGCTAAATTGGAACAGTGGTTTTGGAGCCACAAATCCAAAGTCGTAAAATTATTTTAATATTATTTTTTTGTGTTTACAACATGTTAATTGATATGTGTAAAAATTTCGTTATTTAATTTAATCATTTGTATGCTTAATTGATAAAAGGACTTAATCGCGTAAAATGTAAAAGTGGCATACTAATTGTTTAAGTGTTTATTTGCTATGATTAATTAATTATGAAGCCCTTAAGTGGTTATTTGACCCTTAGTCATTTGAGTGGACGATTTTGGGTTTCTAATATATGGTTTTCATATTAAAGTATAAAGGTTAGTTTTGTAAATTAGTAATATAAGTTAATATAATAAAACAAAAGTAAAATTTTTGCATGTTGATCTTTTTAATTGCTGAAAGTTGAGAAGAAACGAAAGCTTTGAATGTGGTTTTAGGTTCGGCTCTCATTTTTCTCAATAAAGGTATGGATTTTGTTTGGTTTTTGATAATTTTTACGTTTTTGATATCGTGGCTTTGAATACTAGCTAGCCCGTGCTTGAATTTTTGAAATTGTTGATGTATTCATGATTTGCCATTGATGATAGCTTGATGTTTTTGTTGTTTGATGATGAAAAATAAATATTTGTTGATAGATTATTATGTTTAATTAAGTGATTTTTGATAAAAATGCTTATTAAGGATTAAATTGTGGAATTTGCAAATTGAAGGGTCAAAATGTGAAATAAATAAAATAAATGGGCTGCTAGGGACCAAAGGAGAATTCGGCCTAACATGGGTTTATTGAAATTTTGAGTATTTTGTGTTGTTTTGAATTAGGGACTAAATTGTAAAAATGTGAAATGTTAGGGGCTAAAGTGCAAAATGCCCATTTATGTGTTTTGGATGAAAATGAATGAATTTGTAATTAAATAAGTTAAATTTGAATTTATTTAGATCAAGAAAAGAGGAAATCAGATTTGGATCGGAGGAAAACAAAAGTTGTCGAATAGTCGTCCTGGTTCGTTCGTCTTTGTACGAGGTAAGTTCGTAAGTGAATAAATGATATTAAATTGAATGTATTTATTTTGTACATAGCCGAATTGAATTGTATATATGTATGACTACATCGCCGAATTGAATTTAGCATGGAATGTTTTGTTACGAGCATGAATCGATCGAATTACGGTGTCAGAAAGCCCTGTACAAACCATAGGAATAGTTAGGATACATATGTCATGACATAGGATTTCGGTATATGATTTTGTGTAAGACCACGTCTGGGACGTTGGCATCGGTTTGAGATTTACGTGTAAGACCATGTCTGGGACATTGGTATCGTATATGATTTCGTGTAAGACCCTGTCTGGGACAATGGCATCGATATTTGATTACATGTAAGACCTCATCTAGGACGTTGGCATTGCATGAGCTTTTTGAGCTATCTGAGTATCCTTATTGATTCCAAATGGTTTAATGGGCAATGTCGAGTTGGGATTGAATGTGAAATCGAGTTAAATGGTTCAGGTACATGTGAAGTTAAATGTTCTTGAAAATAAGGTAAGTATAGTACTCGAGATGATGATATAATTATGTATGTTAAAAGAGTAATTTATGTGTACATGAGATAGTTTATATTCGGCTAAGTTGAAATTATAATGCTAATGTTCATTTGATGATTTATTTACTTATGGCTTACTAAGCTATCCAAGCTTACTCTGTGTGTGTTCAGTTGATGTTTTATAGATTTTGGAAGCTAGTGATGAGCTCAGGGATCGTCAAGGAAATCCGTCACACTATCAATCGCTATTTCAGTATTTAAAAGCTTGAACTTCGAACCTATGGCATGTATAAGCTAGCATTTGTTTTGGTTGGTCTTGAAATTTGTATATATTTAGCCATGCAAAAATGGCTTGATCTTAATGCTAATGATAGTGATTTTTGGTCATCTATTAGCTTAATTTGTAAATATAGATGATGGTTTTAATCTAATTTGTGGTTCGCCAATGGTGATTTAATCATGTAGTTAATTGTTTAGTTATATGTTAATAATGAAATTGGTTGTATTCGTTATGTGTGGACTATGCTATACTATGGATATTTGACAATTTGATATGGTTACTTTGAGTTAATTTGAAATGGTATGCTTGTAATAAACAGTAATATATACATATTTTAATCCCACATTTGGCATACTTTTGGATGATTTATCCCTTGAATTGTGGAATTTGATGCTCCTAATCCTTTAATTTCATGTTTTATACTTAGGAGAGCATAGGACGATGAAAAGAACGAGAAATGGGCCAAAAACGGAGAAAATGGGCCAAAGTAAGAAATCCACACGGCCTGGAGTTCGCCACACGGCTGTGCCACTTTGCAGACTCGAACACGGCCCAGGGCTCGATTCACACGGGCATGTCCCTGTCGTGACTTGTTTTAATTCCACTCAGAAAAGGATATTTAGAGGCAAAGAAAGACATTCCGAAAGCCTATATAAACACCCTAGAGGACAACCTAAAAATGGAGTTGGTCGGAGCCCGACAAAGAGTTCGACAGAAGGCTTCTGTCAGGGCTTTTGACGGAAGAGAAGCCAAAGAGGGCTGAATACAGGGAATTACTCCAAGAAAGCCAGTGGATCCATCTCAGAAGCCGGAATCACGCTCAAGACTGAATATTTTCCTTTCAATTTCCTTCAGGGGGTTTTAGGGTTTTTCTTTATGTTTTGTTATTTAATTACTTCTGAAATGTATTCTTTTATAATTATGAACTAAACCCCTCAAATACCTGGGGGGTGAAACCTAAGACGGATCTTGTTATTGTTTTCTGAACTGTATGATAAATACTTGATTTGTTCTTAATTATGTGTTTTTAATTCTTGTGTTAATATTTCAAGATATTGATTCAAGTATTGATGTGCTTAACAGAGGAGCAAAAGTCCCCGTTTAAGAGTAGATCTAGCATAGTTAAGCGGAGTTGATCGCACTCCTAGAGATAGGATGACGAAAATTTGTCGGATTAGGGTCAAACCTAATATGGGAGTCCATAGATCGAGTTAATGCAACACTAGGGGTTTTAATTAGAAATAGATTTCAATTAATCAACCTAGGGCTAGATGTTAGTAGCCTCGAAAGAGGTATTAATATAAATTAGGGAATCCTATGGATCAAGTCAAGTGAATAAATCGTCTGGTTCAGAGTTAAATTACAAGTGAAGTCTAGGTGGATTCTTCCTCGGGTATTGTCTTAATCAATTGGTTTCCTCAAAAGTATTTTCCCAATTCATTCTCTGTGTCTTAGCATCCTTAGTTTAGTAATTAGTTAGATAAATACCAATCCCCTTTATTTTAGGCTAGATAATAAAACAAAGTTAGTACTAGTACTTTTGGTTCCTTTGGGTTCGACATTCCGGTCTTGCCACTAAACTATACTACTGTTTGATAGGTGCACTTGCCTCAATCGTGGTGATAGTTAGTTTCTAGGCTCGATCATTCATTATATAAATATTAAAGCTTTCAGACCATCAAGTTTTTGGCGCCGTTGCCGGGGAACTGAAATATTAGGAAAACTAAATTTTTATTACTTTAGCCATTCTTAATTTTATTTGCAATTTATTTTTATTTCACTTTTAACTTTGTTAATTTTTCTTTTATTTTGCTTCTGATAGGTTTTTCTAGTTTATGACTAGAAGGAACCCGTTGGGACCCTTGATTTTTTACAGCGATATAGAAGGTACCATTCGTAGAAACCGTAGAGAAATAAGGCAAAGCTTAAAATACATAAAAGAAGAGCAAGAGGTCGATACCAATTCTACCAAAGAGATGGCTGATAACAATCCGCTACCTCCTATGGTGGCTGCAAACCCGATGAATCAAAATCTTGCTCCTCGTACTATGTATGATTATGCTAAACCTAATCTAACAGGAACTGAATCAAGTATTGTTAGACATGCTATTGCTGCAAATAATTTCGAGTTGAAACCTAACACAATTCAGATGATACAGCAATTTGTTCAATTTGATGGTTTGCAGGATGAAGATCCAAACAATCACTTGGCAAACTTCTTAGAATTTTGCGATACTTTCAAAATGAATGGCCTTTTTGATGATGCCATTCGTCTTCGGTTGTTTCCCTTTTCATTGAGGAACAAAGCTAAACAGTGGTTGAACTTGTTACCACGAGGATCAATCACTACATGGGAACAAATGACCGAAAAATTTTTGTTAAAATATTTTCCGCCGGCTAAAACGGCCAAGTTGAGGAATGATATCTCTTCTTTTGTGCAGATGGATTTAGAGACACATTAAGATGCATGGGAGAGATACAGGGATCTACTAAGGAGGTGCCCTCACCATGGGTTACCCTTATGGCTACAGGTCCAAACCTTTTACAATAGTTGATCAATTCAGCCGCCGGTGGAACCCTGAATAACAAGACTTTTGAAGCGGCTTATGAGTTTATAGAGGAGATGTTACTGAATAACTATCAGTGGCAAGTCACGAGGTCAAAGCCAACAAAAGCTGCCAGTGTTTTCAACCTCGATGCAGTGACAATGCTATCAAACCAGGTAGAACTGTTAAGTAAGAAAATTGATGGTTTATGTAGTTCTTCGCAGGTACATCCAGTTATGCAGTACGATATGAATGGAGGAGTGATGAACAGCACAGAATATCTGCCTTACAACCCGAGCGCTGAAAACGAGCAAGTTCACTATATGGGTAATAATTCTAGACCTCAAAATAACCCTTATAGTAATACTTACAATCCAGGTTGGAGGAACCACCCCAATTTCTCATGGGGTGGCCAAGGAAATCAGAGACAACAACCCCTCCCAGGCTTTCAACAGCAACCCTACTCACAAGAAAAGAAGCTGAACCTTGAAGAGATGCTAACAAAATTCATCGCGGTGTTAGAAACTCGTTTCCAAAACACCGAAACGACACTTAAAAAATCAACAAGCATTGATTCAAGGGATCGAGAACCAATTAGGGCAACATGCTAAGCAGTTCTCTGAACGATCACAAGGAAGCCTGCCAAGCAACACTGAAACTAACCTGAAGGAGTAACTTCAAGCAATAACGGCTCGCGATAGTGAATGGTTAGATGAACAAAAAGTGACGCAAGAGAATGTGGTAGAGGAAGGTAAGGTTGAGGTAAGCCATAATAAACAAAAATCGGTAATCACAAAGTACCAACCTAGCGCACCATACCCCAATGCGATGAAGAAAGACCATACAGATAAACAATTTGGTAAATTTCTTAAACTTTTAAAGAAATTACATATTAACTTACCGTTTCTTGAAGCTCTTTTGTAGATGCCAGATTCAAGGAAATTTTTAAAAGAGCTTTTAACAAACAAACAGAAGTTAGACGAGAAGTCGCATGTGGAGCTAAATGTAGTGTGCTCAGCAATTCTCCAAAATAAACTACCACGAAAACTAAAAGATCCAGGGAGTTTTACAATTCCATGCTTAATTGGTAGTTTATCTGTTGATAATGCTTTAGCTGATTTAGGGGCAAGCATAAATGTTATGCCTTATAGAATGTTTAAACAGCTAGGTCTAGGGAAACACAAAAAAACTAGGATGAGCATTCAATTAGCTGATAAAACTATTAGAATTCTTAGGGGTATAATCAAAGATGTTCTAGTAAAAATTGATAAATTCGTATTCCCATTAGACTTTGTCGCTTTAGACATGGATGAGGACAATAATATCCCTTTAATTTTAGGAAGACCCTTTTTAGCAACTGCTAGAACTAAAATTGATGTTGGTATAGGAGAACTCATACTTCGTGTAGGTGATGAAACGATCACTCTTCAAGCTCTTGACTCGGCTAGGACATCAAGTAATAAAGGTGAGAATATAAATTCTATTAATAACCATTCGGTTAAACCTTCTTTTCAGGAAGCACCACAGAACTACACAACTGAGCCAGATCCTAGACCTCATGCCAACAGGGAAATAACTCATGAGGAATGAAGGCTTTAGATCGATGAACTAGTGTTGGAATGATGCTTGTATGTGCTTGTAGGGATGACCCAAAGTGTGGGCGGCATTTTGGCCTTGCAAATGGCCTATAATTGCCCACACGGTTGAGCACATGGGCGTGTGGCTCGACCGTGTCCCTCGTGGTTGTATTTCAAAAAATTCAGACTCGACCACAAGCTGCACACACGGGCATGTGACTGGCCGTATGGTGCAAGTTAGTAGCGACCACGGGTGAGGCACACGGGCGTGTTCACGAGCGTATGGACAAGTCAGTATGTATGCCTTGTTTTGCCATGGCCTAGACACACAGGCGTGTCTAAGGCCGTGTGAGGCATTCGGCCTACTCACACGGGCATGTGACCTCTAGAACTTAGAAATTTCCGAAAATTTTCGTATGTATTTGATTTTGTCCCAACCCTTTTCTAAAGCATGTTTAAGGTCTTGTAGACCTATTTAAGGGACACTTTGATATGCTTTGTTGAATTATGCTATGACATGTCTGAAAAAGGATCCAATTTGTCTGGTAATGCCATTAACCCTAGACCGACGATGGTTACGAGTTAGGGGTGTTGCATTTGACTGGTATCAGAGCTACGGTTTAGTCGATTCTCGGACTAACGTAGCATGTGAGAGTCTAGCTATACATGCCATATATATATGAAATGTGATAGTGTGATGAATCCTGATGTGTAAAATGTGTTTCTCGTATAGTAATGGATCTCGAAAGAGCCGTGTGGTGCAAGTCAGTAGCGACCACGGGTGAGACACACGGGCGTGTTCATGGCCATGTGGACAAGTCAGTATGTATGCCGTGTTTTGGCATGGCTTAGACACACAAGCGTGTCTGACGCCGTGTGAGGCACACGGCCAGTTCACACGGGCGTGTGACCTCTGTAACTTAGAAAAAATTTTAAATTTCTGAAAATTTTGGTATTTATTCGGTTTTGTCCGAGCCCTTTTCTAAAGCATGTTTAAGGTCTTGTACACCTATTTAAGGGACACTTTGATTTGCTTTGTTGAATTATGCTATGACATGTCTGAAAAAGGATCTGAATTGTTCGGTAATGCCTTTAACCCTAGACCGACGATGGTTACAGGTTAGGGGTGTTACATTTGATTGGTATAAGAGGTACGATTTAGTCAATTCTCGGACTAGCGTAGCGTGTGAGAGTCCAGCTATACATGCCATATATATATGAAATGTGATAGTGTGATGAATCCTGATGTGTAAAATGTGTTTTTCGTATAGTAATGGATCCCAAAAGAGCCGTGTAGTGCAAGTCTGTAGCGACCACGGGTGAGGCACACGGGCGTGTTCACGGCCGTGTGGACAAGTTAGTATGTATGCCCTGTTTTGCCACGACTTAGACACATAGGCGTGTCTGAGGCCGTGTGAGGCACACAGCCTGCTCACACGGGCGTGTGACCTCGGTAACTTAGAAAAAATTTTAAATTTTTGAAAATTTCTGTATGTATTCGGTTTTGTCCCAGCCCTTTTCTAAAGCATGTTTAAGGTCTTGTAGACCTATTTAAGGGACACTTTGATTTGCTTTGTTGAATTATGCTATGACATGTCTGAAAAATGATCTGATTTGTCCAGTAATGCCTTTAATCCTAGACCGACAATAGTTACGGGTTAGGGGTGTTACATTTGATTGGTATAAGAACTACAGTTTAGTCGATTCTCGGACTAACATAGCGTGTGAGAGTCTAGCTATACATGCCATATATATATGAAATGTGATAGTGTGATGGATCCTGATGTGTAAAATGTGTTTTTCGTATAGTAATGGATCCCGAAAGAGCCGTAGCTGACGATGTTGAAAGTAATGCGCCTGCTCTCGCTCAAGGGACGGTGCCATCTGATTCGAGACCGGCTACTAGCGGTCAAGAGGGAGAGGCTAAACAAGTATTCTTCCAAATGATGAATTAGTGGTTCACTCAGTATATAAGAATGAATCCGGCTGTTTCACAACCTCCGCCCCCTCCTAATCCATCTCAGACTTCTCTTGTACCTCCGGTTATGAACTTGAATCTGTTGAATAAACCTCCAGTTGACAAAATTCGTAAGTATGGGGCTGAAGAGTTCAGGGCCATTAGTGATGACGATGCCGAAAAAGTTGAGTTTTGGCTCGAGAATACAATCCAAGTATTTGATGAAATGTCATTGACTTCTGATGAATGTGTGAAATGTGCTGTTTCTTTGCTATGACAGCTTATCAGTGGTGGAAGACTTTGATTTCTGTTGTTCCGAAAGAACGAGTTACATGGGATTTCTTTCATTCTAAGTTCCAGAAGAAATACATCAGCCAGAGATTTATAGATCAAAAATGGAAAGAGTTTTTGGAATTGAAATAGGGTCAAATGTTTGACGCCGAGTATGAATGAGAGTTTGTGAGATTAAGCCAATATGTTCCATGATGTGTTTCGACTGAACCGATAATGTGTAAGAGGTTTGAAGATGGCCTTAATAAAGATATCCGTTTGTTAGTCAAAATTCTGGAAATAAAAGAGTTTGTTGTGCTTGTTGATCGAGTGTGCAAAGCTGCGAGAAAGATAAAAGAAAAGCTGAGTCTCAAGCCAGAGATGTGAGAAAAAGATTTTCGAGTAAATCATTTCAGTCTGTTTCAAAGAAATTTAGAGATGAACAAAGCCGTTCAAAGGTTAATGTGGGACATTCGAATAGAGATCAAGCTAGATCACAGTCGTATTCTAAAGCTCCAGCTACTTTAATAGCTAGTGTGGGCATTGTCCGATCCGAACGACCTGAATGTAAGCATTGTGGTAAAAGACATCTGGGAAGTTATAGGTTGAATGATCGAGCCTGTTTTAGATGTGGATCGTTAGACCATTTCATCCGAGACTACCCAGAGTCTGTTGAGCAAGAGATTATTCAGAATCCGAGAGCTGATAATGTTACAGCTAGAGGTAGACCTTCTCGAAATACAAGAAATTTCAGTAGTATTTAGAGAGTTACGAAAGACTCAGTTGCGAGATCTGAAGCTAGAGCGCTTGCCAGAGCTTTTTCCATCTGAACTCGTGAGGAAGCTTCGTCTCCAGCGTTACAACGAGTACATTTACTCTTTATGATACTTCTGTGATTGCATTGATAGACCCAGGTTCTACTCATTCGTATATATGCATGAACTTAGTATCCAGTAAGACTTTGACTGTAGAGTCTACTGAATTTGTTATTAGAGTTTCAAACCCCTTAGGTAAAAGTGTTCTGGTTGATAAAGTATGCAAGAACTGTCTGTTGATGTTTAGAGATGTTTTTTTTCCGGCTGATCTTATGCTATTACCTTTTGATGAGTTTGATATAATTTTGGGTATGGACTGGTTAACATTGCATGATGCTGTTGTGAACTGCAAACGAAAGACTATTAATTTGAGATGTCAGAATAATGAAATAGTTCGTATTGAGTCTAATATTTGAATGGATTACCGGCTGTGATATCAGTGATGAAAGCTCAAAGTTATGTGAAAAAGGGTTATGAAGTTTATTTTGCCTATGTAATTGATTCAAAAGTGACTGAAAAGAAAGTAGAATCAGTGCTAGTTGTTTGTGAGTTCCCTGACGTGTTTTTTGAAGAACTACCGGGATTATCTCCGATACGCGAAGTTGAATTTGGTATTGATTTGTTACCAGGAACAACTCCTATTTCGATAACTCCTTATAGAATGCACCAACAGAACTGAAAGAATTAAAGTCACAGTTGCAAGAGTTGACTGACAAAGGACTCGCAATACCGAGTTTCTCACCTTAGGGTGCTCCGTTTTTATTTGTGAAAAAGAAAGATGGCACAATGAAAATGTGTATTGATTACCGTCAGTTGAACAAAGTAACTATCAAGAACAAATATCCTCTACCCAGAATTTATGATTTATTTGATCAGTTGAAAGGAGAAACCGTGTTTTCAAAAATAGATCTGAGATCAAGGAATTATTAGTTACGAGTAAAAGATTCAGACATTTTGAAAACTGCTTTCAGAACGAGGTACGGGCATTATGAGTTTTTACTTATGCCTTTCGGGCTAACGAGTGCTCCTGCTATTTTTATGGATTTGATGAGCATAATTTTTAGACCGTATTTAGATCGATTTGTTGTCGTATTCATTGACGACATTTTGATTTATTCGTGTGATGAAACTGAACATGTTGAACATTTGAGAATTGTGTTGCAAACTCTGCGAGATAAGCAATTGTATGCAAAATTTAGTAAATGTGAATTCTGGTTGCGAGAAGTTGGTTTTCTAGGACATATTGTATCAGCCTCTGGTATACGAGTTGATCCGAGCAAGATTTCTGCTATTTTGGAATGGAATCCTCCGAAGAATGTTTCTTAAGTTCGCAGTTTTCTGGGACTTGCTGGTTACTATCGAAGGTTCGTAAAAGGCTTTTCGATGATTGCTACTCCGTTAACTAGATTGCTTTAGAAAGATGTGAAGTTTGGATAGTCCGATAAATGTCAGAAAAGTTTTGATCAGTTGAAAACTTTGTTGACTGAAGCTCCAATCTTGGTACAACCAGAATCGGGTAAAGATTTCGTGATATATAATGATGATTCGTTGAATGGTCTGGGATGTGTTTTAATGCAGGAAGGCAAAGTTATAGCTTATGTCTCGAGACAATTAAAGCCGTATGAAAAGAACTATCCGACACACGATCTTGAGCTAGATGTGGTTGTGTTCGCATTAATGATTTGGTGTCATTATCTCTTTGGTGAGAAATGTCATGTATTTTCGGATCATAAAAGTTTGAAATATTTGATGACCTAGAAAGATTTGAATCTACGACAGAGTAGGTGGTTAGAGATTTTGAAAGAATACGAGCTTGTGATTGACTATCATTCGGGTAAGGCAAATGTTGTTGCTAATGCACTGAGTCAGAAATCATTATTTGCATTACGTGCGATGAATGCTCATTTAGACCTGTCCGATGATGGTTCAGTTTTAGCTGAATTGAAAGTGAAACCGTTGTTTTTACAACAAATATGTGATGCTTAGAAAGTTGACAATGAAATACTAACGAAACGAGCTTAGTGTGATTTGAACTCCGATTCTGAATTTATAGTTGATGATAATGATTGTTAGAGATTTTGAGATCGGATTTGTGTTCCGAGAAATCCAGAGTTATTACAGTTAATATTGAATGAAGCTCATAACAGTTGTTTATCTATTCATCTGGGAAGTACAAAGATGTACCATGATTTGAAACAAAACTATTGGTGGTATGGTATGAAAAGAGATATCTCTGATTTTGTGTCTAAATGTTTAGTCTGTCAGCAAGTTAAAGCTGAACATCAGGTTCAATTTGGTTTGTTACAACCGGTTTTGATTCCTGAGTGGAAATGGGACTGAGTAACGGTGGATTTTGTTTCAGGATTACCTTTGACTCCGAGAAAGAAAGATGCAATTTGGGTCGTAGTTGATAGATTGATGAAATTAGCCTATTTTATTCTGGTATGATCAGATTACTAACTTGATAAGTTAGCTGAACTTTACATTTCTGATATTGTGAGATTGCATGGAGTGCCATTGTCTATCGTGTCTGACAGAGATCCGAGATTTACTTCACGTTTTTGGAAGAAATTGCAAGAAGCTTTGGGTACTAAATTGCATTTTAGTACCGCCTTTCACCCGCAGACGGATGGTCAGCCCGAACGGATTGTTCAGATTCTCAAGGATATGTTGTGATGTTGCATACTTGAGTTTAATGGTACGTGTGAACAATATTTGCCATTGATTGAATTTGCATATAATAATAGTTTTCAGTCGAGCATTAGAATGGCACCTTATTAGGCTTTGTACGGATGCAAATGTCGAACACCTCTGTATTGGACTGAGCTCAGTGAAAATAAGATACACAGGGTCGATCTGGTAAAAGACACTAAACAGAAAGTGAAGGTGATCCGTGATAATCTGAAAGCAATGTCTGATCGTCAGAAATCTTATGCAGATTTGAAACAAAAGGATATCGATTTTGAGATCGGTGATAAAGTGTTTTTGAAAGTATCTCCGTGGAAGAAAGTACTCAGATTCAGACATACAGGCAAATTAAGTCCGAGGTTCATCGGACAGTATGAAATTATCGAGCGTATTGGACCTGTTGCATATAGATTGTTGTTGCCACTGGAACTAGAAAAGATTCATAACATGTTTCATGTGTCAATGCTTCGTCGATACAGATATGGTCCGTCACACGTGATTCCTCCATTTGAGATTGAAATCCGATCTGATATGACTTATGAAGAAGAACCGATATAGTAAATAATCTAATAATATGATTATAATAAAACAAAATATGAAAATGGTGGAGGTGTTCATCTTTTGGTGTCAAAAATAAGAAAAGAAAAGAGAGTTTAAGCTTAGGTTATATTCGACCATTGATGTTCTTTGATTCAAGGTTATTTTTTGCTCAGTTTTTTATAATTTTTGCGTTTTTGTAATTGTTGCTTCGTGTTCTTTCAAATCCATGTCTTAATTTTGTGAATTGATGATGATTTGGGAAAAAAAATGCCATTGATAAATTCATGAGCTTTGTGATGTTTGGTGATGAAATATGAAATATATGTGTTAAACTAACATGTTTTGTCTTTGGATTTTTGGTGATTTTGAGTAATTTGGGCTTAATTGAGAAAATAATATTTTGAAGGACTAAAATGTGAAATAAATGAAATGTATGGACTTGTATGAAGATAGTGAAAATTCGGCTAAGCATGGATTGTATTGAATTTTGTGTATTTTGTGATTTTGAGAAATAGGGACTAAAATGTCAAAATGTGAAAATATGATGGCTAATTTGTGAATTGCCCTAAATATGTGTTTTTGGATTGAATTAAATGATTTGGTGAATAAATGGATTAAATTTGAATGTGTATAGATCAAGAATCGAAGAAAACAGATTTAGATTGAGGAAAGTCAAAAATAGTTGAATAGCCGTTGTTTCCGTTTATCCGAATCCAAGGTAAGTCTATATACAAATAAATGTATATGTATTGATTTATGTATGTTCATATGAAATTTCATTGTGATGAATGTGTACGATATGATATATATATATATATATATATATATATGAAATCCTAGGAAGTATCAATAATGTATCAATGTCCGAGAAGTCTCGTACGAACCTAGGAATAGATAGGATTACATATGTCATGACATATGTTTCCGATATGTGATATCGTGTAAGACCACATCTGGGACGTTGGCGTCGATTTGAGATTTACGTGTAAGACTATGTATGGGACATTGGTATCATATTTGATTCGTGTAAGACCCTGTCTGGGATAGTGGCATCGATATCTGAGTACATGTAAGACCATGTCTGGGATGTTGGCATTGTACGATTATTCTGAGTATTCCGAGTATCCTATTTAATTCCAAATGATTCACTGGGCAATTCCGAGAAACTAAAGATGATGTGAAATGTCTAATCGTTTCAGGTACGTTTGATGTGTATGTTTTGTATAACCATGAAAGGTGAGTATATGTACATAGATGCAATGAATAAATTGTGAAATATGTATGTTTTGTGATATGAGCAAAAGAGATGCTTGAGATATGATATGTTGGTAAGCAATGACTAATCGAATGAGCCAAAGAGAAATTTATGTGTTTGAAATGAAGATATGTTAATGAACTTGATTTGCTATGCTTACAAATGATTATATGTTAAGTTTATTTGTATATGGCATACTAAGCTTTTGAAAGCTCACTTTGTGTGTGTTTGCTTTGTTTTTTTAATAGATCGTTAAGGCTACGAAAGGCTCGGGGATTGTCGAGGATCGTCACCACACTACCCAATCTTATTTTGGTACCTTATGAAAATGTATATACTAAAGTATGGCATGTATAGGCTAGTCACTTTGAATTATGTTTGAGATATGTGTATAGCCATGTGATATGACTAGATAAATAGTTGTGATATGAATGAGTAGTCATGTTATATGATGCTTTGTTTGGTATGGTTTAATTACTAATGAAATGGTCAAAGTAATGGTAAGCTTATTGATGCAAAGTTTGGTATATTAATGATGAGAAGATGTGTTATTATTGTGGTAAGCTGTGGATGAATCATGCTTGGATTTACTTGTGATTTAGTTGGGCTAATTGGCATATAAGATGTTGTGATGAAATGTTCTTGAATGAGTAAAATAGATGGTCAATTTGGTATGTTTTTAGTTGTTATAAGTGTTGGAATGATGCTTGTATGTGCTTGTAGGGATGACCCAAAGTGTGGGTGGCATTTTGGCCTTGCAAATGGCCTATAATTGCCCACACGGTTGAGCACACGGACGTGTGGCTCGGTCGTGTCCCTCGTGGTTGTATTTCAAAACAAGTCAGACTCGACCACGGGTTGGACGCACGGGCGTGTGACTAGCCGTGTGGTGCAAGTTAGTAGCGACCATGGGTGAGGCACATGGGCGTGTTCACGGCTGTGTGGACAAGTCAGTATGTATGCCCTGTTTTGCCACGGTTTAGACACACAAGTGTGTCTGAGGCCGTGTGAGGCACACGGCCTGCTCACTCGGGCGTGTAACCTCTATAACTTAGAAAAAAATTTAAATTTTTGAAAATTTCCGTATGTATTCAGTTTTGTCCCAGCCCTTTTCTAAAGCATGTTTAAGGTCTTGTAGACCTATTTAAGGGACACTTTGATTTGCTTTGTTGAATTATGCTATGACATGTCTGAAAAAGGATCCGATTTGTCCGGTAATGCCTTTAACCCTAGACCGGTGATGGTTACGGGTTAGAGGAGTTACAAATTTAGTACTCATGAATTTTGCGTACATACCTATACCCTTTCAACATGATCATACCTTGTCATTTCCTTAACATCATCTTTGGATTTACCCGCTGAACCTCTTGGGATACTAAGGATACTCGGTAAAACTCGTACATGATATATCGTACCAATGCCATGTCCCAGACATGATCTTACGCTGGCTCTCATATCGTGGCCGATGCCATGTCCCAGACATGGTCTTACACTGGCTCTCATATCGTGGCCGATGCCATGTCCTAGACATGGTCTTACCCTAGCACACATATCAATGCCGATGCCATGTCCCAGACATGGTCTTACACTAGCACACATATTGGCAAGGTCCAACCATGGTCTTTACCATCAGTTCATCACATGTCGAAATTTTATCATACTTCTCCCTGCATTTCTCTTAATTTGATCTTTCAATACAATTTTGTAATTTTTTATATTATTCATGATCCAATAATAACATACGAAATAACACATGATATCGGTTAAGCATTTAAACATATCAAATTTAATGCTTATTAACATACGAACTTACCTTGGTATGAAAAGACGAAATAAGTCAATTACTCGATTATCTTGCTTTTCCCTGGATCTAATTCTGAATCTCATCTTCCTTGATCTATAACAACACATTTAATTTATTTATTCATCATGCTACTCAAATTCGCCCAATTTCACATTTTTGGTAATATTAAATTTTACCCCTAAACTTTGTCATATTTACACTTTTATCCCTGGGCTCGTAAAATGAAATTCATTCAATTTCTTTGCTACCCATGCCTAGTCGAATATTTATCATACTTACAGCAGCCCAAATTTTTCACATATTCACACTTTCACCACGCAATTGATCACATTTCTCAATTTAGTCTCTAATCGACATTTCCATCAAAAATCACTTTACAAATGTTGTTTATCTAACAACAAGGATGTATTTTCTATCATCAATTATCAAAATACACACTTTGTCAACAACGACAAAATTCACAAATTTTAACAGTTTTGAAAACGAAGATACGGGATAGCTAAATCGAGTTATCACGACTCCAAAAACATAGAAATCATTGAAAACGGGGCAAAACCACTCACCTATCAAGCTCCAAAGCTTGGCCGAATGAAACCCATTCCATGGCTGCCATTTCTATTTTTTTTTCTCTATTGCGGTTGAATAAGAAGAAAAATAAATATGATAGCTTTTGCTATTTTGTCTTATTATACCTATTAACTTATTTACTAATTTAACCTTTTAATAACTTCACCAAATCCATCTACTACATCTCTATCTTTGTCTCTTCACTTTTCTATTGGTATAATTACCATGCAAGTGCTCATGCTTTTCAAGTTTATAGCTATTCAGTGCCTTTATCAATTCGACCTCAAGTTTTGCACCTTACGCAATTTAGTTATTTTTATCAAATTGAGCACTCAAACAAGGAAATTTCTTTATGAAAATTTCACACAACTATAGTATCATACTGTAGATATCAAAATAATAATAAAATAAATTTTTCGATGTCGGATTTGTGGTCTAACAACCATTGTTCCGACTAGGGCCAAAATCAGGATGTTACACTTGATACTCACCTATACTATAGCTTTGAGTTTTACACTCGAACATCCTTATCGAACCAGTAGCTACAAAAACTGGTAAAAAGAAGATGGATTTACAGTTAAAACCCATTTATAGATAATTTGCTATCATCTCATCTACAGACGACCCCATGCAGGTTTTGTTGCTCATATCATACTATTTATATGTTTCTTAAAAGCCTTATTCTTCCAAAAAATTAACATGTAGAGCTATCAGACTTATCAGCAAGTGGAACACGCACTAAGTAATTCAAAAACCTTAGCTTGTAACTTAATAAAGGAGATGAGAAAATAATAGTTTAAGAAGAAGAATTGGAGAGTAATATTGAAGAAAGAAAAACCATCCAGACAAACTCTTCTCACCATATATATATACCCCATTCCCATTACTTGAACTTGACAAGTGTCAATTGTCTCCAAAATTTTTCCCAATAAATGGCCTAAAAAGCCGAGAGAAATATAAGTAAGAATCTAGTACAAATGCTATTTGACCAGTCAATTTAGTTGGCTCCTAACCAAAGCACATTACAAAACATAATTAGCACAGTTCTTAGGAAAACTAGGTGTACTATACACTTGGCGGTAATTCTGAGTAGGCTTACTCTTCGCTTGTCATACTCATTTCTTAAATATCCGAATACCTTTAGATAAAATCTTTAATTACTTATACGACAAATACTTTATGCTAAACTCTAATCCTCCAGAAGTGTCGGGCCCTGAAAATAGGTCTAATAGTTTTGGGTAAGTTTACCGGTTTTCGAGTGAAAATTGGGAATTAATCGGGTTAATTAGCAATTTATATTCTTAATTAGTTAGCTTAATTTCATCTAAAAAATCGGTAAATAATATTCCAAAAAATAAAAATATTTTTAGAAAAATAATTTTATGGTTTTAAATAAGTTTGGGGTAAAAATAAATTTTTGGGTTAAATTGGAATTTAAAAATAATTTAAAATGGGGGTTTAATTGGGTGATTTAAAATATTAATCAAATGAGTCTAATTTGAAAAACAAGGGAAATATGTAAGAGGTTTTATAGCAAAGAAACCATATTTTCAGAATTGTGGAGGGAAAATAGCAAATTGTAAAACAATGGAAAAGGGGGAGTGGCCTAATGGCAAATTCCCCAAATTTTGAAAATCAGGTAGGGGTTTTCAGTTTTAAAAAATTTGTAACTACCTCACTTTTCACTCATTTTTACCCGGATTGAGAGCTTTTTCTCTTTTTTTTTTTTTTTTTTGCTTGTTTTCATAAACCAGATATCAGGGAAAAGATCTAAACCTTTTTTCTCTTAAAATTCTCTCTAAATTCTATTGTAATAATTTTCAAAATTGGGCAAAAATTCAACCAAATTTCTTCAAGCATTTTGATTCAAACTTCCAAATCAATGACTTGAGTTCAATTGAAGGTAATCCTCATCTCCAAACTTGTTTTCAAGTTGATTTCAATCATTATTTGTTAATTAAAGTGATTATAATGGATTTTCAACTTTAATTTCTTCTTACTTGAACTTGAGGATCAACAATGGTGGATCTTTAATTATTAGTTGGAATCCAAATATTAATGGATGTCTAAGCTCAAAATAGGTCTAATATGAGGCTTTTAATCTTAAACCAAAAGATTAAACACATTTTATGGATCAATTTTGAGAAATTCGAATTTGATCAATAACATGGATGATTTTTCGGAAAAATTATGAAACTGATTAAATGTAACACCCCTAACCCGTATTCATCGCCGGAATAAGGTTACGGAGCATTACCAAACTTATCTCCTAAACAATCATACATTTCATATTCATATATCATATCCAAACAAAAGTCATTCAAATTGAGTCATATAGTTCCTAACACGAGCCCATAGGGCTTAAAAAAACATTAGAAGTTGATCGAAACTAAATCAAGTACTTAAGAAATAATTAGAAAAACATGGAAAATTTTCAAAGTGCAAGGGACACATGCCCTTGTGGCCAGGCAGTGTGTCTCACACGGCCAAGAGACACGCTCGTGTCACAGACCGTGTGGACATTTGAATTGGGATCACATGATCGTGTCCCAACCCGTGTCCGACCCCGTGTAACTCACTGACTTGGGTCACCGGCCAGACCACACGCCTGTGTGCCAAGTCATGTACCCTTCGAAATGGTCTCACACACTCATGTGCCAAGCTGTGTGCTAGGCCGTGTGAAGCTACTGACTTGGTTTCTAAATAAGTATTAGGGGACACACGGCCATGTCACCTGGTCGAGTGTCACACACGGTTGAGACACACGCCCGTGTCTATACCCGTGTGGACAAAAATAGGTCATTTTCCAAGACATATTTCTCACCCAATGTGGTACCAACCTAAGCCAAATAATGTACATACAACCATGACATAAATAAGCATTCAAGACTAACCAATTCCAAGTCTATAACATGCAATATCCACATTCACTTGACCACTTAAAAGCATACAACTAGCCATTCAAAATTATACCAATACCACATCCAAATGTAACAACCCTTACCCGTATTCAATGTCGGAACAGGGCTCGAGGCATTATCAGACTTATAACACAAGCAATCACACAATTCCGAGTCAGAAATTTTCATCCAAATTAAAATCATTCATAATCGATCATAGAGTCCCTTATACGAGCCTACGAGGCCCAAAACATGCTTTGGAGGTGGTTCGGGACTAAACTGAGAACTCAGGGAATTTTTATAAAACTTAGAAAATTTTTGCTAGAAGCAGGGCTCACACACCCGTGTGGTCCAAGGCACACGCCCATGTGACGCTAGGGACATGCCCGTGCTTCAGACCGTGTTCAAAATAGGGTGCTCTCTGACTTGTGCCAGACGGCCGTGCCACATGCCTGTGTGCTAGGCCGTGTAGCACACACGGCTGAGACACACGCTCGTGTCTCTACCTGTGTGCTCAATTCTGGACATTCTGTTTTTCAAAATTAAGGTGCAGGGGACACACGGCTGGAACACATGCCAGTGGGGCAGACCGTGTGTCACACACGGCCTAAATACATGCCCGTGTGTCTACCCATGTGGACAAAAACAAGGCTATTTACCAAGCCATTTTGCCACCCTCACTTGCACACATCAACACAACATCACATGGCACAAATTTAAGCATATAAGAGCAACTAAACAACCACAACCAAGACAATAACATGTCATCCTCATGCCATTATTTATCATGCTTAAAACATCATACTTAACCCGTTAAAAACATTCTAATTTCACATTCACAAGAGGGAATTAACATATGAATAAACTTATGATCAACATAAGCCATCATTCATGGTTATATATAAGATGAAGCATTAACAATTACAATCTAACACATATGGACAAATTAATAATGAGACACATAACAAATTGGCCTAGTTCCTATACATGCCATAGACTTAAAATGCTTGAATTCATTTATACCCAAAATGGTAGCTTGATAGTACGATAGGATCTCTAGCGAACTCCAATTCGAGCTAGCTTAATAACTGTAACACCCTGAAGTTGGGCCTAGAAGAATTGGGCCTATTGGGCCTTGGGCATGGGAGCGTTTAAAATTTTTGAGAACATGAGAACGGCACTAATGCAAGTTGGACCTATTAGGTGAGTGAGTTTGGAAGGTTAGGGGGCT
Organism: Gossypium australe; assembly: GCA_005393395.2. Classification (NCBI taxonomy): domain Eukaryota; kingdom Viridiplantae; phylum Streptophyta; class Magnoliopsida; order Malvales; family Malvaceae; genus Gossypium; species Gossypium australe. The sequence continues at coordinate 123,943,591 of CM016616.1, forward strand.
TCTATTAAGTCCCGAGATCAAACCTGGGCTTTAGGAAAATTTTAGTTTTAAGTGAATAAAACCCTGGGAGTTAGTAAGTAGGCTTTAAGAATAAAATATGGAAAAAAATGACACAAAAGGAGTTGTGGTCTAGTGGCAAATGGTGCCACATGGAAGACAAGGAGGTGACGCCATAGAGGAAGCAAGGGGCCCAAGGTTCAAGTCTTGGCGCATGCAATTTTTTTTGTTTTCCTTTTAAATGAACTTGGACTTCGGCTTATAGACTTATATTTAGTTGCGCATGTTTTAAGTCACAAAAGGAGCTTGTGTTGTGGTGGCATGTAGCGTCTGGAGCATAGGAGAGGGCAAGGGTTCGAATCTCATTGCAAGGAAAAAGGGATATTTATTTTGCTTAGTTGGGGCGACAGGTGGTTGTGTTGGAATTAAACTCAGCATGAGAGTAGGCAAGAAGCTGGCTTTAAATAGAGCGATCTATGAGGAGAGTAAGCATACCTTGGTTGGTGTTGGGCATAGGAGTGGTCAGAGCGCGGATCAACTCCAGATTCCTATCGGGTGTGTATTTCGCATTACTCTAGCTGTAGAGTGGCAAATGCCGAAATGCCGGTAACACAGTAATGGTAGCCAGACGAGCGTGCGAGCGCACGTGTGGGGGCTTCGACGCGATATTTGAGGCCATCATGAGTGTTCTTGAGGGTTTAGGCTGTTTGGGCCACGATGGGCCGAAAGGGGCCATGTGTGGCCAATGGGCCCGTGTGCCCATATGATTAAATTGTATGATTGTGTGGTAGATATTGAACTGGTCTATGTGAATCTCATATCTGTGGCTAGATTTGGGCTAAATGGGCCACACGAGTGTGTGGGTCCATTTGGGCAGAGAATGGGCCCTAGGCCCATTCGCATCGTTATCTCTGTTTAGAATACCGTTGGTTTAAAATTACTGAAATACCCTTGGTTTACAAATTAGTAAAATACCCTTGGTTTACAAAATTATCGAAATACCCTTAATTTGTGAAATTACCAAAATACCCTGATTTTTGAAATTATCGAAATACCCCTGATTTGTGAAATTATCGAAATACCCTCAGATTGTAAAATTACCAAAATACCCCTAATTTGTGAAAGTACCGAAATACCCTCAGATGGCAAAATTATCGAAATACCCCTGATTTGTGAAATTATCGAAATACCATCAAATTGCAAAATTACCGAAATACCCCTGATTTGTGAAATTACCGAAATACCTATGGTTTACAAAATTTCAAAATACCCCTGGTTTGTGAAATTACTAAAATACCCTCTATGGGTAAAGTTACCGAAATACCCTTTATGGGTAAAGTTACCGAAATACCCTCGACGGGTAAAATTTCCGAGATGCCCTTACGATGCGAAATGACCGTTGTACCCCAAATCGATTAAATGACTGTTGTACCCACATGGTAGTACTATTCTTGTATGTGTTAATTGTATGATTGATTATGTTTGAAATGCACTGCATACATGGATTACCAAAATTACCAAATTACCCCTGTAAGGTAGGATTACCGAAATAACCTTATAGAGTAAAATGACTATTTTGCCCCTGAGGGTAAAAGACTGATTTTGTGCCATGACTTGACTGTGATCTTATGACTGTGTTTTAACTAACTTGACTGTGGTCGTGTGACTGATATGCTTGTAATATATGTTTTAAATGACTGTTACTGAGTATGGTCATTCTACATACACCTGTGATGATTGAGCATGACATACACGGCATATTGCATGGGGTTGAGACAAAGTTACGGATGAAGTGTACGGCCCATTGTCGTTCTGTACAAGGCTTTCAGCCTTTTTGCGATAAATAGGGCTCTGTGCCGTCTTGATTATGGCTTTGTGCCAACCGTATTTACCCATGGCTATGTGCCTAACATAAATATTGATTACTCTGTGTAGATCATAATTACCCGTGGCTGTGTGCCGATAATATTATCGTCGCTGATGGCTATGTGCCAAACTTATTACAGTCACCGATAGCTTTGTGCCATCCTGATTATGGCTCAGTGCCATCCTGATTATGGTTTATAACCATTCTGTTTCTGGCTTTTAGCCGTTCTGTTAACTGGCAGCGTTGCTGCGATGTTTATGGCTTGTTACCATTCTGTCTATGGTGCCGAGCCGTTCTGTTGACTTAGTGCCGCAACCGGTGCTAAGCTTGGTGTGTTGGCTGGGTGGGTCGATTTTATCCCCACATGGTGTGTTGGTTGGTATGGGTGGTGTGTTGGCTGGATCGGGGTGGGATGCATCCTCATACTGTTGCATATCTGTTTATGAGATCTGTCACTGTACTGGGCTTAGGCCCACTTGTTCTGTTATTGGTTTGGGCTAGGCCCAATTGATTCTGTATGGGCTGTGACCCAAATGATATGGTAGTGGGCTATGGCCCACGTATGCTTTGAACTGGACTGTACTGCTACTGTTAAAGGGCTTTGGCCCAAACTGTTTCAGTTTCAGTTTCTGTATACTGACTGTTACTCTAGTAAGGGGATTACACATTGAGTTTTTGTAAACTCACCCCATTTTTAACTGTGTAAGGGACTCGGAGCAAGGGACTCGGAGGTGGCCACACGTCAGATATGCTTTAAAGTTAAACTTAGCGACTTTATTTCATTTTCTTTTAATTTATTGGGTTAATAATTTTGTAATAAGGCCTATTTATTTTTAACTTATTATTTCTGATATTTATTTATGATGTTTTCTAACTGCTAAAGGTGGAATACGATTTCCAAAACGGTAACTGTTTTCAAAACACTACGTTTCCGCAATGTTTTCAAAGTGCTTCTGCAACTCTATTTCTGAACATCACATTTTCGTAAATTGTTTATTTTAAATAGATAAGGTTTTAAAAGTAATTTAGTTTTCAAGTAGATAGCAGTGCTTAAGTGTTTTGAGTTTTAACGAAGAGGCTTTAACTCTCAAACAAGTTTTACCAACAAGAAATAGGGTTTTCAAAAACACTTCCATGTGACACCCCAAATTCGAGCCTAACTTTTAGGCCGAGTTTGGGGTGTTACAATAACCCTATAAGATATGGTAAAAGAAGGGGGTAAGCTATATTTATAGCTTAGTAAGTCTGTATGAAAATAATAAGCAACTCTTACAAATCTTTTATCAAGTTCAACAATTTAAACACAAGATAATACAAATTACTATTAAGCTCACAGTTAAAATTTTCATTCAGTCATAATGTTTACTCTATCAACTTATAAGCATAATTTTAACATATCTTGGCATCAGCCTAACAGCCATAACCTCTCATTTGTAGCATATTACATCAATTCAACAAATCATTTCAAACTCATGGTAAGAATTCACATTAATTATGTTTACTCATGTTTCTGAGCATATGTCTTAATATCTTTCAATTGCCTAAACTCTTATCTTCCTTTACTTCCATAACCATTTTAATAGGCAATTGTGCCAATATTTCCTTTTTCTTAGATCTGGTAAATTGAATTTGTGTGAATGAAACATGCTATATCATAACTCAATTTGGCCCAAAAGCCAAACACATAATCGTCAACCGAATTTACCATGTATTTCATACATCAGAAGTATTGACCAACAATCACAAGGTTTTCATAAAAACATTACTGTAGAAATCATGAACTCACAATTTCATGAAGTCAATGCTTATAAACTTTACGTACATACCTGTACCAATTCGTAATACTTACATACTCTTTCTCTTCTTTGACATACCCGTTGAATTTCCCGTTGAACCATTTGGAATACTAAAGGATACTCGAGGATCTCGTACACACAATACCGTACCAATGCCATATCCCAAATATGGTCTTACATGTAATCTCGTATCAATGCCAATAGCCCAGCTATGGTCTTACACGAAGTCTCATATCGATGCCATATCCCAGATATGGTTGTACACGAAGTTTCATATTGATGCCATATCCCAGATATGGTCTTACACGAAGTCTCATATCGACGCCATATCCTAGATATGGTCTTACACGAAGTCTCATATCGATGCCATATCCTAGATATGGTCTTACACGTAATCTCATTAACCCTAATGTCATGACATTTTTATCCTATCTATTCCTAATGTTCAACCAGGACTTTCGTTGTATCAAATCTCTGTCAGTCATTTCAGTAATATCGTACTTAATAGCATTCACACTTCATTTCAATAATATAGAATTTACCATAATTATATCAATTAAGCATTTATACACATATAATTTAATGCTTATTAAACATACGAACTTACATTGGCATAAAAACGGTAAAAAGGACTAAAACGTCAAATACTTGTTTTTCCCCCGTTCTAGGTCTGAACCTCATTTTTTCTTGATCTATAATACCAAATTCATCTCGTTTAATCAACACATTATTCATTTCAGTCCAAAAGTCACATTACGTCAAAATTACATTTTTACCTCTAAACTTTTGACATTTTACATTTTAGTCCCTAGGCTCATAAAATGATTTTCATTCAATTTCCTCAAAACCCAAGCCTAGCCAAACCATTTCCATACTTATAACATCCCAAAATTTTCATTTATTCACACTTTTACTACTCATTTTGCAACTTTTACAAACAAGTCCTTTTAGGGATTTTTACCGAAAATCACTTAGCAAAAGTCGTTTATCATACACCAAACATACATTTTCTACCATTTGACATCAAAATACACAAATATCCATCATGGGTAAAATTTTAGACCTTGACATCTCTTCAAATTGATGGTAGAAATAGATAGATCGAGTTACAACGACTTCAAAAATGTAAAGAGCAATAAAAACGGGGCAAGAACGTATTTACAATCAATCTTGGAAGTGGCCAAACCCTAGCTATGGCTTCCCCTTGTGAATGTTTTCTATGAGGAAGAAGATGGACAAAATTTGACGTTTGGGCACTCAATTTAGTTAAATGGGCTAAATTGAAAAAAGTGCAAAACTTGAATTCTATATGTTAGAGGTGACCAATTGCTATGAGATTTTAAATTAGTGGTCCTTAAATAGTAATTAGACCATTAGTTAAGTTGGTGGACAAAAATGGACATGGTTTGGTATGTTTCTAAAGTTTTTTCATTAAGGGCATTTTGGTAATTTGGTAATTAAGTGTTAGATTGTAATTGTTAATGCTTCATCTTATATATAACCATGAATGATGGCTTATATTGATCATAAGTTTATTCATATGTTAATTCCCTCTTGTGAATGTGAAATTAGTATGTTTTTAACGGGCTAAGTATGATGTTTTAAGCATGATAAATAATGGCATGAGGATGACATGTTATTGTCTTGGTTGTGGTTGTTTAGTTGCTCTTATATGTTTGAATTTGTGGCATGTTATGTTGTGTTGGTGTGTGCAAGTGAGGGTGGCAAAATGGCTTCGTAAATAGCCTTGTTTTTGTCCACACGGGTAGACACACGGGCGTGTGTCTAGGCTGTATGTGACACATGGTCTGGCCCATGGGCATGTATTCTGGCCGTGTGTCCCCTGCACCTTAATTTTGAAGAACAAAATGTCCAAAATTGAGCACACGGGCTTGTGGCATGGTCGTGTGGCATAATTCAGAGAGCACCCTAATTTGAACACGATTTTAAGCACGGGCGTGTCCGCGGTGTCACATGGGCATGTGAGCCCTGCTTCTAGCAAAAATTTTCTAAGTTTTATAAAAATTCCCTGAGTTCTTGGTTTAGTTCCGAACCACCTCCAAAGCATGTTTTAGGCCTTGTAGGCTCGTATAAGGGACTTTATGGTCGATTATGAATGATTTTAATTTGGACAAAAATTTATGACTCAGAATTGTGTAATTGCTTGTGCTATAAGTTCGGTAATGCCTCGAGCCCTGTTCCGGCGTTGAATACAGGTAAGAGGTGTTACACCAAAAGTTACCTAAATGGTCAATGCATACATACACTTTTGCACCTAACACATAACCTATATGCCATTTCTAAATCTCAACAATATGGTATTCTACTTACCAAATCAAATTCTAGGCATTTTAAAGACATTTTATACACCATGAAGTTAACCACACACACATATATATATACATATCAACCCATAGTAATTCAAACCACATTGAATGGCCAATCACATAACCAAAAAATATAGGCTTTCATTAGCCAAATAACCTATACATGCCATATAACCAAAATATACAAAGTCCGAAACTACCAAAATGAGAGTTTTGATAGTGTGATGCAATCTCTGACAACTTCCAAACTGAGCAAGCTTCCGAATCACTATAAAACACGAAAAATTAAACAAAGTAAGCAATTAAGCTTAATAAGTTCGATAGCATAAAACTCAACTTACCATAGAATCATAATTCAAGTAATTAAACATAGTATAATACAACTCAATTTGATCCACAAGCCTAACACATATTAATTCACAAAGTTAGTCATGAAATCACAAATCTTATGGATTCAATTCTCATATGATTCATGTACATACCTATACTTATTCATATTGAATTCAAAAACTCTCGTAACATCACTATGCTCATTGACCATTTGGAATAAAATTGGATACTCGGGTATCTCGCACACTAAGTGCCAATACATGGTCAAAACCATCTCTATCTCATATCTCATATAGATGCTCACTCTCGAGCTATCACTAGGTCTACTCACACAAGCTGACGGTCAATACGTAGCTACACGGTGGTGCTCACACAAGCTGATGAGTAACCGCAACACATGTCGAAAAACTCAACCACCGGTAGAATGCATCATAAACCCTAAACCCTAAAACCCTAAACCCTAAACCTTAAACTCGTATGAAGAAAAATGATCGTTCAGTCCAAAACTTTATCTTTTCCTCGAACTAATTCCGTACATTGCTTTTCTTGATCTATATAATCAAATTTAACTATTTTAATTCATATTTTACTAAATTTAATCCAATTTTCATGTCAAATTTACTATTTTGCCCTATACTTTTGACTTATTTACAATTTAGTCCCTAGCTCATAATAATGCAAATTCATGCAATTTAGTACACACCCATGCTAGCCGAATTTCATCTAAGCTCATAGCAGCTCATATAGTTCACTATTACACACATTTATCACATAATTTTTACTTTTTATCAATTTAATCCCTATTTAACATTTTCAACAAAAATCACTTTACAAAACTTGTTTATCTAACAACAACTATTTATTTTCTATCATCAAATATCACAACACATACACATTCATAAATGGTAAAACCCTAATACTTTAAAACTTTCACAACTTAGTCCCTGGGCTAGCTAGATTAAGCTACAACGACTACAAAATCATAGAAATCATTAAAAACAGATCAAAACTCACTCACCAATTGAGCTTGCAAGCTTGGCTGAACCTAGCATGCATCCATGGTGTTTTTCATCTTTTATTTTTGATGGTGGAAGATGGAAAAAGATGATAGCCATCTTTTCTTTTACTTAATTTATCATTATATATCAATTTACTATTTTAACCTTTAAAAACATTAGAATTTACACAAATGCCAAGCCATTATCATCCACTAACATATTAATGGTCTAATTACCATATAAGGACTTCTACTTTAGATTTCTGTAGTTATTAAACACTTTTAGCTATTAGAACTCAACTTTTGCACTTTCTGCGATTTAGTCCTTTTTGTTGAATTAAGCATGTAAACGTTAAAATTCCTTAACAGAATTTTTATGAAATCACACTATCATGCTATAGACCTCAAAATAATAATAAAATAATTATTTCAACTTCAGATTTGTGGTTCCAAAACCACTATTCCAATTTGACTAAAAACGGGTTGTTATATTAAATGATGAAATTAATACTTCGAATACATGTGTTATTGGACTAGGAATAAAGATAAGAAGTGGCTTGAGGTACTGAAAAGGGAGCTTTGTTGAGGAATTCCATATTTTGGCTGAGTTGCGTGATAAACCGTAATAGTAACATATTTTAATCCCACGTTTAGTATGCTTTTGGATGATTTAAGCCTCGATTTATATAAAAAAGGTGCTCTTAATCCTTTCTTTTCATGTCTTATACTCAGGAAAGCACCCGAGGATAAAAAGAACGAAAAACGGGCCCAAAATGGAGCAAATTGGGCCAAGGTGGAAATCGAAACGGCCTGGAATTAAGCCCACACGGTCGTGCCTTGTTGATCATCAAGAACACGGCCTGACTCCCGATTTACACGGTCGTGCCTCATTAAAGAAATCCGAACACGGCCCAATGACTAGTCACACGGGCGTGTGACATGGCCGTGTCCCTGTCGTGGCAATGAACAATTTCATTCGGATTTGGATACTTTGTCGTGTCCCCTAAGTTCATCCTTGAAGGGGGCGGTTAGCTAGGCCAAGGAGCCAAGCCGAAAAGGTCAGAGTTATAGGAATCGCTCGAAGTTAGCCAGTTGATCTATCCCAAGAAGCCAGAATTCTACTCAAGACGGCGGATTTCTCCTTCAATTCCTTCAGGGAGTTTTAGGGATTTCTTATGTTTTGTTTTATCTTTTCTCTTGAGATGTTTTCTTTATTTGTTACGAACTAAACCCTTCAGATACCTGAAGGGGATGAAACCTAGATGAATCTTGTTATTGTTTTACTGCTATTTTAGGGGGTTATTATTCGAGAAAGAGATTTCTGTTATTAACCTAGGGTTAGACGTTATTCGCCTCGAGAGAGGGTTTAATATACGTTAGGGAGTCCTACGGATCAAACTAAGTGAATAAATCGTATGGTTCAGTGTTAGATAACAAGTGAAGCCTAGGTGGATTCTTCCTGAGGGTATCGTCGTGATCAACTAATTTTTTCTTAAAGTTATTTCCCTATTCGTTCTTTTTGTCTTCGCGTCTTTGGCTTAGTAGTCGTTAATTTAGATTAAAGAAACTTCACTTTATTTTAGGCTAAATAATAAAGCCAAAGTTAGTATTAGTACTTTTAGTTCCTTTGGGTTCGACAATCCGGTCTTGCCTAAGCTATACTATTGTCCGATAGGTACACTTGCCTTTAATCGTTGTTAAAGTTAGTTTCCAGGTTCGATCTCATTCTCTTTATAAATTTTAAAACTCGACAGACATACGATCAAGTTTTTGGCACCGTTGCCGGGGAACTAAAATATTAAGAAAACTTTATTTTTAATACTTTAGCCATTATTTTTAATTTTTGCAATTTACTTTTATTTTTTTAGAATAATCTAGGTTTTGCTAAATTTTCTTTCTTTTTTCACAGGTACCTCTAGTTTATGACTAGAAGGAACTCGAGAGGACCTCTAGTATACGACAGTGATATTGAAGCCACCGCTCGAAGAAATCGCAGAGAAATCAGGCGAGCCTTAAATTACACAGAGGAAAATCAAGAAGACAGATCCAATCCTACTGAAGGGATGGACGAGAATAATCCACAACCACATGATGTGGGAGAAAATAATGCTCCACATACAATGTCTGGTTACGCTAAACCGCATTTAATAGGTGCAGAATCGAGTATTGTTAGGCCTACTATAGCTACTAATAATTTTGAATTAAAGCCTAACACAATACAAATGAGTCAACAATTTGTTCAATTTGATGGTTTGCAGGACGAAGACCCAAACACTTATATAGCTAATTTCTTAGAGTTCTGTGATACCTTCAAAATAAGTGGCGTTTTTGATGATGCCATACGTCTTCGGTTATTTCCCTTTTCATTAAGGAATAAAGCCAAACAGTGGTTGAACTCGTTACCACGAGGGTCAACCATCACATGGGAGCAAATGACTGAAACATTTTTATTGAAATATTTCCCACCGGCCAAACGGCCAAATTATGGAATGATAGCTCTTCTTTTGTGCAGATGGATTTAGAGACATTATACGATGCATGTGAGAGATACAAGGATCTCTTGAGAAGGTGTCCACACCATGGTCTACCCTTGTGGCTACAAGTCCAAACTTTTTATAAAGGTGTAAACCCCTCAACGAGGCAACTAATTGATTTAGCCACCGTGGAACCCTAAACAATAGAACTCCTGAAGCAACCTACGAGTTCATTGAAGAAATGTCACTGAATAATTATCAGTGGCAAGTTACAAGGACTAAACCGACAAAATCAGCCGGAGTTTACAACATTGATGCAGTAACCATGCTATCAACGCAGGTAGAGATGATTAATAAAAAGCTTGATAGATTGTGTTCTTTGCAGGCACACCCAGTAATGCAGTATGACGCGAGTGGAACTGTGGCAAATCCTGAGTACCCACCCTACCAACCAGGCGCAGAGAGCGAACAGATGAACTATATAGGTAATAATTTCATATCCAATAATAATCCTTATGGTAATACTTACAATCCAGGTTGGAGGAACCACCCAAATTTTTCATGAGGAGGTCAAGGAAATCAAGGAAATCAAAGGCAACAATCTCCTCAAAATTTCCAAAATCAGCCATATCCGCAAGAGAAAAAGCCAAACCTCGAAGAGATGCTGACGAAGTTCATGGCAAGCACAGAAAACCGTCTCCAAGATACTGAGAAAACACTTAAAGATCAAAAAACATCAGTTAAAGAGACCAAGAACCAAGTTGGGGAACTTACTGAGTCAATTGGTTAACTCACCAAGTCAGTTGGACTACTTACTGAGATGATCTGTGAAATATGAGCAGAGATTTTTTCTAAAAAAACAGAACAATAAAAGTAGTTACATTAAGAAGTGGAAAAGAATTAGTCGAGCCAAAGAAAAAATTACCACACGAAAACAACAACACAAAGGATGAGGGAGTTGAGGAAGTAAATCCAGTTCGCAAAGAAAGCAAACCACCAGTCCCGTACCCAGCAAAGTTAAAGAAAGAACGATTAGATGCCCAATACGGTAAGTTTCTCGAACTTTTTAAACAAATACATATTAACTTACCTTTTGTTGAAGCTATTTCACAGATGCCGAAGTACGCAAAATTGTTAAAGGAACTTCTGACGAATAAAAGGAAGCTTGAAGAAATATCGACGGTGGAACTTAATGAAGAATGCTCCGCCATCCTCCAAAACAAGTTACCAACCAAATTAAAAGACGCATGAAGTTTTACTATTCCTTGCTTAATTGGTAGCTTAAATATTAAGAAAGCATTAGCTGATCTAGGTGCCAGTATTAATTTAATGCCTTGCAAAATGTTTAAACAACTAGATCTTGGGGAACCAAAACCCACTAGGATGAGTATTCAGTTAGCTGATAGATCTATTAAATATCCTAGATGAGTTATCGAAGGTATCCTGGTGAAAATTGATAAATTTATTTTCCCTGTTGATTTTGTTGTGTTAGACATGGATAAAGACATTAATGTTCCCTTAATTTTAGGGCGTCCTTTTTTAGCTACCGCTAGGGCTGTTATCGATGTAGGTAACGGTAAACTTGCATTAAGGATAGGCAATGAGGAAATTATTTTTCAAATTTATGATGCTATGCGATATTTTAGAGAACAAGATGATGCCTGTTATTTTGTTGATACTACTGATCATATTATTCAAAACTCATTACAAGAAATCTTACATGATGACACGATAGAACTGTGCCTGATGCAAGACGAGGGGGAAGAAGATGAAGCTGATGAGCTGAATACGTCTTCACCTCGACAAACGCAAAAAGAAAGCATTAAAGTCAATGATGAACTGAAACAAAAACCTCTATTGATGAACCACCCAATCTGGAATTAAAATAGTTGCCGAAACACTTGGAATATGCATTTCTTGGGGAAAATTCTACGCTACCGGTTATTATCTCTTCAGAACTAAAACCCAAGGAAAAAGAGGAGTTGATACAGGTACTAAGAGAACATAAAAGGGTCATAGCTTGGAAAATTTCTGACATCAAAGGAATAAGCCCATCATTCTGCACCCATAAAATTTTAATGGAAGAGGAATACAAGCCATGTGTGCAGCCTCAGAGACGGTTAAACCCCAACATGAAAGAAGTGGTTAAAGCCGAGGTAATTAAACTTCTAGACGCAGGAATAATTTATCCTATTTCTGACAACACTTGGGTAAGTCCTGTGCAGGTAGTTCCAAAGAAAGGAGGTATGACGGTGGTGCCCAATGAAAGGAATGAGTTAATCCCTACAAGAACAGTTACAGGTTGGAGAGTCTGTATAGGCTATAGAAAGCTAAACGATGCCACCAGAAAAGATCACTTCCCTCTACCCTTCATAGATCAAATGTTAGAAAGACTATCCGGGCATATGTATTACTGCTTCTTGGACGGACTCTCCGGCTACTTCCAAATCCCCATAGCTCCTGAAGATCAAGAGAAGACAACATTTACAGGCCCATATAGTACGTTTGCTTATCGTAGAATGCCTTTTGGATTATGTAATGCTCCTGCTACTTTTTAGTGTTGCATGCTGGCAATCTTCGACGAACTTGTGGAAGACATTATGGAGGTATTTATGGATGATTTCTCGGTATTCGGTAATTCTTTCCATCTTTGCCTTAAAAATTTAAAATGAGTTCTAATGAGATGAAAGGAAACAAACCTTGTTTTGAATTGGGAAAAAGTCACTTTATGGTTAGAGAAGGGATTGTTTTAGGACATAGGATTTCTAGTAAAGGGATTGAGGTAGATAAAACAAAGGTTGAAACCATAGAAAAATTACCTCCCCCTAGTTCAGTTAAGGCTATTAGAAGCTTTTTAGGACATGCAGGGTTCTATAGAAGATTTATTAAAGATTTTTCTAAAATAGCTAAGACTTTAACAAAATTACTAGAAAAAGATGTTCCTTTCAATTTCAATCAGGAATGTTTAGATGCATTTAATATCCTTAAGGATAAATTAATAAATGCTCCGATTATAATCGCACCAGATTGGAATTTACCCTTTGAACTAATGTGTGATGCAAGTGATTTTGTAGTAGGTGCAGTTTTGGGACAACAAAGAGACAAGCATTTTCAGCCAATTTACTACGTTAGTAGAACATTAACACCCGCACAAGAAAACTACACCACCACAGAGAAAGAATTGCTAGCTGTAGTTTTTGCTTTTGACAAATTTAGGCAGTATCTAATATTGTCTAAAGTTGCCGTTTACATTGACCATTCAACTCTTCGTTATCTTTTAAACAAACCTGATGCAAAACCTCGACTCATACGATGGATTTTACTCTTACAGGAATTTGACTTGGAAATACAAGATAATAAGGGAGTTGAGAATCTTGCGGCAGATCACCTCTCTAGACTTGAGAATCCACACATCAGAGAACTCGATAAAAATGAGATAAACGATTTGTTTCCCGAACAACAACTCTTTTCTATAACACATTCTGAGGTACCATGGTTTGCAAACATCGAAAATTATCTAGCCGCTAACATCTTGCCAAAAAGACTAACACATCACCAAAAGAAGCGATTCTTTGCTGATGCAAAAAACTATTTTTGGGAAGTTCCCTTTCTTTTCTGCATATGTGCAGATCAAGTAATTCGAAGATGCATTTCAAGGGCAGAAGCAAGCAAAATCCTGGAACATTGCCATTCAGGACCCTCAGGAGGACACTACAGTGGCATTAAGACAGCATACAAAATACTCGAATCAGGTTTTTATTGGCCCACTCTATTTTAAAATGCCAACAGGTATGTTACTTCATGTGATAAATGCCAAAGAATAGGTAATATTTCTAAACGTGATGAAATGCCTCAAACATATATGTTATCATGTGAAATATTTGATGTATGGGGTATTGATTTCATTGGACCATTTCCTAGTTCAATTGGAAATAAATACATCCTAGTGGCAGTTGATTACATGTCAAAATGGGTAGAAGCGGAATCTTTACCTACCAATGATGCTAGGGTAGTAGTTAAGTTTCTCAAGAAACTATTTTCTCGATTTGTGACACCTAGAGCTATCAATAGTGATAGGGGCACTCATTTCTGTAATACTCAATTGGAAAAAGTTCTAAAGAAATATGGAGTACACCATAAGATAGCTACCCCATATCACCCTCAAACTAGTGGGCAAGTTGAAGTAGCAAACCGAGAACTTAAGCGCATCCTAGAAAAAACGGTTGAATCGAATAGAAAAGATTGGGCATTAAAAGTAGATGCTGCCTTATGGGCCTATAGAACAACATTTAAAACACCTCTAGGGACATCCCCATACAAACTTGTATACGGGAAAAGTTGTCATCTACCATTCGAGTTAGAACACAAAGCTTTTTGAGCCATAAAGTTTTTGAATTTCGATCTTAAAACTGCAGGAAAGAAAAGAATGATGTAGATGAACAAGTCAGACGAATGGAGAGCTGAGGCCTACGAAAACTCGAAACTGTACAAGGAGGCAACAAAGCGACGCCACGATGCTCGTCTAAAGAAGTCAAAACAATTCAAAGTAGGGGACTTGGTCCTACTATACAACTCAAGGCTTAAATTATTTCTAGGAAACTGAAATCAAGGTGGTCATGCCCATTCATGATTAAAACAAATTTTCCATATGGCACAATCGAGGTAACTCACCCCACTAAAGGCACATTCAAGGTAAATGGTCACCGACTCAAAATCTATAATGGTGAAGATTTTAGGGATATGAGAGAGGAGTTTTAGCTCCATGAACCTTCTTTTAGAAATGAAAACAGGGTAAGTCTAGCTTAAGACTACAAACAAGCGCTTCTCGGGAGGCAACCTGAGCACTAATTCACTAACATTTTATTTTTATTTTTATTTTTTTCAGCATCTAACTCCATACTAAATTAGTCTAATAAAAGCGCAGGTTTTAGACCACACGGCCTTGCACACGGGCATGCCCATGGCCATGTGGAAGACAGGGGACGAACCACAGGCGTGCCAGTAGCCGTGCACAAACAGAGAAGAATTTCTTTCCCAACACGGGCTGCGATACCAGTCCACGCCCGTGCTAACTACCCGTGTGAGGTTACTGACTTGTTGAGCACGGGATAAACACGCCCGTGCCGCCCAGCTGTGCCAACATACTGACTTGCCAAGCACGGGCGAAACACGCCCGTTCTACATGACCGTGTGAAAAAGAACACGGGCGTGCCACTACACCCACGGCTGTGCCAACTACCTGAACGGGCCCAAAAAAAATTTAAAATCGCGAAAAACACGGGCACTTTAAAACAGAGCACTGGCGTGGCACTAGCCCATGTCCCCTCCCCTATTTAACCAAATTAAATCGTCACTTTCCCAAAACCTACCCTAAAAACAATTTTCAGCATTCTTCCTCCCAAAATCCTGACACACCCATATTCCCCACCCTCTCAAAACCTCCTTAACTCCCATTTCTTCCCTAAAAAAAACACTACAACCTACCCCACGCCTGCACCACCGTCATGCTGCCAAACTCCACGCCCCTGCCACCACCGTGTTCGTGCTGCAAACTCATGCCACAGCCGTGCTCAGCCCGTGTCCAGCAGAAAACCACCACCATCACCCCTGGTTCGTTCCATTATGTCACTTTCTTAACTAAAGTTTGCTAAATTTCATATTATTTTGTTTTATTTTTATACTTTTTTGTTTAGTTTTAAGTATGATTTTTCTCATGTTTATTTCAATATTTCATTCATGGATATCATATATATTTGCGACATCATTGTGATAGTGCTATTAGTTATTTCTTATATATGCTATTACAAATTCCTATTTTGAATTGGTTGCTTATTCGAATATCTTGGATCTGGACTACATTTTGGTACAAACCTTTTCTTTTTTTTTTCAGGTATCATGTCATCATCACGACCTAATTATATTATTTTAGTAGTTCAATTTATCATTTATTATTAGTTTGTTCTTAAAAAAATCGAAGCATATTCAGTATTAGTAGAGAGCTTATACAGTTGAAGTTAAATTATCAAAAGAAGAAGAACATATTTGTTGGTTTATTACTTTTCAATTGATATAATTATTATTTTAGTAATTTTTAGGTAGGTACTTGTCAATTCAATCTCGATTCTAACCTTCTAATTTTAGCCTTTATCCACACCTTTAACCCTAGCCCCGTTACAACCCTGACAAAGACCTTTTGATCTGTTTATCATCTCATTTTAAAGTGGTGGAGATTTTATTTTCAGGCAAGCCTATGGGATTAACTTTTTAGGTTCGACTTATGAGTGATTATTTTTTCCTGAACCTTAAACACTTAAGAGTGATTTGAGTGAATCTTCTGTGAGGATATCAATCCTTGTCGGTTTTGAACTAAAGGTAATTATTTAGATAAGGGGAGACACCTACATTTTCATGATACAAATGTATGACTTATCTTGTTTAAATCTTTAGGACTCTTTGAGTTGAATTATCCATGTATAAATTATCTATGAATTATGATGAGGCATTGTTGATAAGAATTATGAATTATGGAAAGTTCGTTTTAATTGTAAGTTAAGAATTTTGCTTGAGGACAAGCAAAAGCTTAAGTGTAGGGGAATTTAATAAACCGTAATAGTAACATATTTTAATCCCACATTTAGTATGCTTTTGGATGATTTAAGCCTCGATTTATATAAAAAGGTGATCTTAATCCTTTCTTTTCATGTCTTATACTCAGGAAAGCACCCGAGGATAAAAAGAACGAGAAACGGGCCCAAAATGGAGCAAATTGGGCCAAGGTGGAAATCGACACGGCCTAGACTTAAGCCCACACGGCCGTGCCTTGTTGATCATCTAGAATACGGCCTGACTCCTGATTTACACGGTCGTGCCTCATTAAAGAAATCTGAACACGGCCCAAAGACTAGTCACACGGGCGTGTGACATGGCCATGTCCCTGTCGTGGCAATGAACAATTTCATTCGGATTTGGATACTTTGGGGCAGAGAAACACATTCCAAGAGCCTATATATACCCCCTAAGTTCATCCTTGAAGGGGGCGGTTAGCTAGGCCAAGGAGCCAAGCCAAAAAGGTCAGAGTTGTGGGAACCGCTCGAAGTTAGCCAGTTGATCCATCCCAAGAAGCCGGAATTCTACTCAAGACGACGGATTTCTCCTTCAATTCCTTCAGGGAGTCTTAGGGATTTCTTATGTTTTGTTTTATCTTTTCTCTTGAGATGTTTTCTTTATTTGTTATGAACTAAACCCTTCAGATACCTGAAGGGGATGAAACCTAGATGAATCTTGTTATTATTTTCTGAATTATATGATAAATACTTAGTTTGTTCTTAATTATGCGTGCTTAATCCAAATTTGATGTGCTTAGGTGGAGGAGGAATAGACCCTGCTTAATAGTAAATCTAGCATAATTAAGCGGAGTTGATCGCACGCCTAGAGATAGGGTGACGAGATTTTGCCGGATTAAGGTGAAACCTAATATGGGAGTCCATAGATCGATTTACTGCTATTCTAGGTGGTTATTATTCGAGAAAGAGATTTTCGTTAATTAACCTAGGGTTAGACGGTATTCGCCTTGAGAGAGGGTTTAATATATGTTAGGGAGTCCTACGAATCAAACTAAGTGAATAAATCATATGGTTCAGTGTTAGATAACAAGTGAAGCCTAGGTGGATTCTTCCTGAGGGTATCGTCGTGATCAACTGAGTTTTTCTTCAAGTTATTTCCCAATTCGTTCTTTTTGTCTTCTCGTTTTTAGCTTAGCAGTCGTTAATTTAGATTAAAGAAACTTCACTTTATTTTAGGCTAAATAATAAAAAGAAAGTTAGTATTAGTACTTTTAGTTCCTTTGGGTTCGACAATCCGGTCTTGCCTAAGCTATACTATTGTTCGATAGGTACACTTGCCTTTAATCGTTGTCAGAGTTAGTTTCCAAGTTCGATCTCATTCTCTTTATAAATTTTAAAACTCGACAGACATACGATCATTGCGCAACATCAGTAAGGTAGTCTAGAGTAATGATTTAAATTCATATACTTTATCAAATTTTTTGTTTCTTGCTGCTATTGTTAGTTTGTAATGCATAATTTGTCTTTGTCAAAACTCCACATCAAGAGGAGGAACGTGGAAATCAAAATTGAAGCTCAAACTTGCTTGTTTGAACAAATTTTTGCTTAAAGAGCTAAGTGTGGATGTGAGTGATATTAAGGATAATTTGGTAAATTAGCCTGATTATGTGTTAAATTAAAGGATTAATTGGTGTTATTAATGGCTTAAATGCATATTGGATGGTTGGATTTGCAAAAAAAGGTTTTATTTTATAAAAGAACAAAATGGCAATTGGTTTGGTAAGTTGTATATTATGCTTTTAGCATGATTAAATTGTATGGAATAAATTTATATTTGGAGCATGAATTACTGATTTTTTGAACATTTGGTAAAGGTGCTCTAATTTGTATATGAATATTGGGAAAATTATATTTGTTATGATTAATTTTATTAATGTTAACATTTCTTAGCAACATGCTTTTACTTGCATTTTAACATCTGAAATTAAGTGATTAAACAACATATTTTATGCCATGTATGCATGATTATATTGGCAACATTGCATGGTGGATGCATTGGATATAGTTGCCATGCCATAGGATTTGTGAGTACTCACCATTATTTGTGATATTGTGAGCATATGGCTCTTGGTGGATTGATTTGTTTGGAGTAGATAAGGGAGTGTTGAGCTTGAGTCTCCACTGATCGGGTTATTTGAGGCACTATAAGGGAGCGTATGGCTTCGGTCTACTCAATTTGAAGGACTGTATTTGATTTGTGGGAGTTCAGAGATTCGTTTATCCAATGTATGATCACATGTTTACTTATTGCCATGGATGTATTATGCCAATATAATTGATTGATTGTGCCAATATAATTGAATGTTTATGTGTTATGTAACACCCCTATCCTGTGTCTGTTGCTGGATTAAGGTTAGGAGCGTTACCAGACAGATAGGAAACATTCACAGACAAAATCATACATTCAATCATCATTCTCAGACATAATGTCCCTTAAACGGGTCCTCGAGACCTTAATCATGCTTACAAACCGAGTCGGGACCAAATCGGAACATATACAAAATTCACGAAAAATTTAAAACTTTTCTAATATACAGAGGAGACACGCTCCTGGGAGGAGACCGTGTGCCCTCCACGGCTTCTAGACACCCCCATGACTCCATCCGTGTCTATATACTGACTTAATCCCCACGGTCACCAGACACGCCCGTGTATCCTGACCGTGGTCCTATACTGACTTCCCCACCACGTCCACCAAGCACGCCCGTGTGCCTTGGCCGTGTGCTCTTAGCTAGCTACTGACTTGCACACCACGGCCAGATGACACGCCCGTGTCGAGGCCGTGTGATACCAAACTGCATCCTACAATCCATTCAAACCAATTCCAAACATACCAATTTGCATGACTAAATCTCAATTATACCCAAGCTCCTTTCATCAATATATACTTACCACCTCATAACCATTTCATATATCAATAAATCATACCAAAACAACTTCACATATCACAATCATTAAAGCATATTACCAAAACATAACTAGCCGAATCACATGGCTAAGTTCACTTTACAACATATACCAAAACTAGCCTATACATGCCATATTGAGCTATATACATTTTCAAAGTGTACCAAAATAAGTTTTAGTAGTGTGATGACGATCCGTGACAATCCCGAGCCTTCAGTAGCTTTGACGACCTATAAAACAGAAAAAAAAAAATAACAACAGAGTAAGCTTTTCAAAAGCTTAGTAAGTTATAAACAAATAAACTTGGTATGGAAGGCATATATACAATTAAATACATTGGTACCTATCAATCACTTAGCAACTTTCACATTTTTGCTTTGGTTCATACATTTCTAACCTCATTAGCCATTTTCACCATTCAAGAATCATATAAACACATAGCTCATCCAACCAAAATAATTCTTATCATATCATAAGTTCCATATACAAATTATCATAGTAAGACCATTTGGATACTTACCTTATATACACTTATAGTGTATAATCAACATACCTGAATCGGACATTCATTTACTAAATCTATCAAAGCTCGAAATTGCCATTCGTTTCTTAGACTTGCCCGTTGAACCAGTAGGAATCTAGTAGGATACCCAGAAAGCTCGGAATGATTGTACAATGCCAACGTCCCAGACGAGGTCTTACATGCACTCAGATATCGATGCCACTGTCCCAGATAGGGTCTTATACGAATCAATATGATACGGATGTCCCCGACATGGTCTTACACGTAAAGCTTGTATTGATGCCAACGTCCCAGACGTGGTCTTACTCGTTAAACTTATATTGATGCCAACATCCCAGACGTGGTCTTACACATAATCAGATATCGATGCCACAGTCCCGGACAGGGTCTTACACGAATCTCAGATCAACGCCAACGTCCTAGACGTGGTCTTACATGATAAAACGGAACAAATACCTATGTCGTGACATAGTCAATTCTATCTATTCCTAGGTTCGTACGGGGCTTCTCGGACTTAATCACTATATCGAACTTATCTCAGAATTCAAATGCATAACCTCTCATAACATAAGCATTCAATATCATCATTAATTATATAAACAATTACAAATGCATACATATACAATTATTTGCATATTGACTTACCTCGAATTCAGTTTATCGAATTAGAAACGGCTACTTGTTTACTTTTGCTTCCCGCGATCTAAGTCCGTTTTCTTCAGTTCTTGATCTAAATATATTCAGAATTAACCCATTTATTCACTAATTCATACAATTCAATCCATGGACACACATTTAGGGCTATTTGCAATTTAACCATCAAATTTGCACACTTTAACAATTTAGTCCAGTTTTCACAAAACATCAAATTCACAAAATTCACACATATACATGTTTGGCCGAATACATATACATCACATACAAGTCCACATTTTTCATCAAATTTGCAATTAAGTCCCTCAAAATAATATTTTCTCAATTTAGCCCTAATTAGCTAAATTCATCAAAAATTCAAGAACAAAATATGTTCATCTACCACCAATCTATCATTTAACACCTTAAAGCATCACAAAGCTCAACAAATCAACAATGACATAACTCACAAACATCATCAATACATTAAATTGAGACATGGGTTTTAAAGCTCTCGAAGCAACGATTGCAAAAACGTAAAAATTATTGAAAATCAATCAAAAACGAACCTTGAATTAAGAATGATAGTAGCCGAATATGTGAAGAGCTTAATTCTTTCTTATTCTTTCTCAAATCGGTGGAAGAAGACCACATTATAGCTTATTTTAAGCTTTTGTTTTATTAATAATATGATAAAATCTAAGTTACCAATATAACCTTTCATAATAATACATATATTATACATAGTTACAAGGTCATTTATGACCTTTTCCACCCACTTATTATAATATTGGCTATATTTCTATTTAAGGCCATAACTTTAAAAAGCCACATCACAAAGGTGCATCAACAAATAGCAAACAACTTTCACATTTAATGCAATTTCATCTTTTTGTCAAATTAAACACACAGACAGACAATTTAACTCACGAAAATTTACCTCATGCATAGTCACATATCAACGACACAGAAAATAATATTAAAATATTATTCAGACTCAGATTCGTGGTCCCAAAACCACTGTTTCGACTAGGGTATAAACCGGACTGTTACAATTCTCCCCCCTTAGGGATTTTCGTCCCCGAAAATCTTACCGTTAAACAGATTTGGATATTGTTGTCTCATTGAATCTTCAGGCTCCCAGGTAGCCTCTTCAATCCCATGTCGATTCCATAATACTTTTACTAACGGAATTTTCTTATTTCTCAACTCTTTCACTTCACGAGCTAAAATACGGATCGGTTCTTCTTCATATGTCATATCAGATCGGATTTCAATTTCAGATGGGGCAATCACATGTGACGGATCGGATCGATATCTACGAAGCATTGAAACATGAAATACGTTGTCTATCTTTTCTAATTCTGAAGGCAATTTCAATTTATATACAACAGGCCCAACACGTTCAATGATCTCATACGGTCCGATGAACCTCGGACTTAATTTGCCTTTACGCCCGAATCGAAACACTTTCTTCCACGGAGACACTTTCAGAAATACTTTGTCGCCGATCTCAAATTCTATATCTTTTCGTTTCAAGTCTACATAAGACTTCTGATGAGCAGATGCTGCTTTTAGACAATCTCGGATCAACTTCACTTTCTGTTCTGAATCTTTTATCAAATTAACCCCGTAAAGCTTATTTTCACTGAGTTCGGTCCAATATAGAGGTGTTCAACATTTTCGTCCGTACAAAGCTTCATATGGTGCCATTTTGATACTCGACTGAAAACTATTGTTGTATGCAAATTCAATCAAAGGCAGATACTGTTCCCACGAACCATTAAACTCAAGTATGCAGCATCTTAACATATCATCTAAAATCTGAATGATCCGCTCAGATTGGCCGTCAGTTTGCGGATGAAAAGCTGTACTAAAATGGAGTCTCGTGCCCAAAGCCTCTTGTAATTTCTTCCAGAGCCGCGATGTGAATCTCGGATCTCTACCTGGCACAATAGATAGTGGCACCCCGTGCAATCTCACAATCTCAAAAATATAAAGCTCAGCTAATCTCTCAAGTGAAAAGTCAGATCTTACCGGAATAAAATGGGTAGATTTCGTCAATCGGTCAACCAAGACCCAAATTGCGTCTTTCTTCCTCGGAGTCTGAGGCAAACCAGAAACAAAGTCCATCGTCACTCTATCCCATTTCCACTCAGGAATCAAAATCGGTTGTAACAACCCAGACGAAACTTGATGTTCGGCTTTCACTTGCTAACAAACTAAACACTTCGAAACAAAGTCAAAAATGTCTCGTTTCAGGCCAGACCACCAATAGTGTCGCTTCAAATCATGATACATCTTTGTATTTCCCGGATGAACAGATAAACGACTATTATGTGCTTCGTTCAAAATCAACTGAATTAACTCTGGATTTCTCGGAACACAAATACGATCCCAGAATCTCAAACAATCATCAACAATTTTAAATTCAGATTCAGAATTCACTTCACACTAAGCTCGTTTCGCTAGTAATTCATTGTGAAATTTCTGAGCATCACATATTTGTTGTAAAAACAATGGTTTTGCTTTTAATTCTGCTAACATAGAACAATCATCAGACAAATCCAGTTGAGTATTCAAAGCTCGTAGTGCATACAATGATTTTTTACTCAATGCATCTACAACAACGTTCGCTTTACCCGGATGGTAATCTATCACAAGCTCATAATCTTTCAATAACTCAAGCCATCTTCTCTAACGCAGGTTCAGATCTTTTTGAGTCATCAAATATTTCAAACTTTTATGATCTAAAAATACGTGACATTTTTCACCGTACAGATAATGGCGCCAAATCTTAAGTGCAAACACAATCGCAGCAAGCTCAAGGTCGTGCGTCGGATAGTTCTTTTCGTGAGGCTTTAACTGTCTCGAGGCATAAGCTACCACTTTGCCTTCCTGCATCAAAACACATCCCAGACCATTTAACGAAGCATCACTATATACAACAAATTCTTTACCCGATTCTGGCTGTACTAACACTGGAGCTTCTGTTAACAGAATTTTCAACTGATTAAAACTTTTTTGACATTTACCTGTCCATTCAAATCTGACATCTTTCTGAAGCAATTTAGTCAACGGAGTAGCTATCACTGAAAAGCCTTTTACAAATCTGCTGTAATAACCAGCTAAGCCTAGAAAACTACGGACTTCAGACACAATCTTCAGAGGTTTCCAATTCAGAATAGCAGAAATCTTACTCGGATCCACTCGTATTCCAGAGGCTGACACAATATGTCCTAGAAAACTAACATCGTGCAACCAGAATTCACATTTGTTGAATTTCGCGTACAATTGCTTTTCTCTCAAAGTTTGCAACACGATTCTCAAATGTTCAGCATGCTCATTTTCATCACGCGAATAAATCAAAATATCATCTATAAACACCACAACAAATCGATCTAAATACGATTTGAAAATTCTGTTCAACAGATCCATAAAGACAGCAGGAGCATTGGTTAATCCAAATGGCATAACTAAGAATTCATAATGTCCGTACCTCGTTCTGAAAGCAGTCTTTGGAATGTCTGAATCTTTCACCCTCAATTGATAATATCCTGATCTCAAGTCAATCTTTGAAAACACAGTAGCTCCCTTTAACTGATCAAATAAATCGTCTATACGGGGCAACGGATATTTATTCTTTATTGTCACTTTATTCACTCACGATAATCAATACACATTCTCATCGTGCCATCTTTCTTTTTCACGAATAGAACAGGAGCACCCCAAGGCGAGGAACTCGATCTAGCAAATCCTCTATCGGTCAACTCTTGCAATTGTGACTTTAACTCTTTCAACTCTGTTGGTTCCATCCTATACGGAGCTATCGAAATATGTGTGGTACCAGGTAGTAACTCAATACCGAACTCAACTTCACGAATCGGAGGCAAACCCGGCAATTCTTCAGGGAACATATCAGAAAACTCACAGACAATAG
Organism: Gossypium australe; assembly: GCA_005393395.2. NCBI lineage: Eukaryota > Viridiplantae > Streptophyta > Magnoliopsida > Malvales > Malvaceae > Gossypium > Gossypium australe. Next base: position 123,968,005 of record CM016616.1, read on the forward strand.
GCACTGATTCAGCTTTCTTCTCGAATACTTTCGAATCAATCACATAAGCAAAATATGCCTCACAACACTTTTTCACATAACTCTGAGCTTTCAAAATAGATATTACAGTAGACAATCATTCAAATCATCAGACTCAATCCGTACAATCTCATCATTCGGACATCTCAAATCTATAGTTTTTCTTTTACAGTTCACAATAGCATCATGCATAAACAACCAATCCATACCCAGAATAATATCGAACTCATCAAACGGTAAAAGCATCAAGTCAGCAGGGAAACAGATATCTCGAAATATTAACAGACAGTTCTTGCATACTTTGTCAACAAGGACACTTTTACCTAAGGGGTTCGATACTTTTATAGCAAATTTAGTAAACTCTATAGGCAAAGTCTTATCATATACTAAATTCATGCATATGTACGAATGCGTATAACCGGGGTCTATCAAAGCAATCACAGAAGTATCATAAAGAGTAAAAGTACCAGTTATGATATCAGGTGATGAAGATTCCTCTCGAGCTCTAATAGCATACGCTCTGACTGGCACTCTGGCTTCAGATCTGACAATATTATCTCTTGTATTCCTTTGACTACCACTGACGTTTCTTACATTCTTTGAAGGTCTACCTCTCACAGGTGCATTATCAGATCTCGGATTCTGAACATTCTCTGGCTCGACAGACTCAGGGCAGTCACGGATAAAATGATCAAGTGATCCACATCTAAAGCAAGCTCTGTCGTTAAGTCTACAACTTCCCGGATGCCTCTTCCCACAATATTTACATTCAGGTCTCTCGGATCGAACATTACCAACACTAGCCACTGAAGTTGCTGGAGTTCTGGAACTCATTTGTGATTTAGTTCGATTCCTGTTCAATTGTCCCACATTATCTCTGGAACGATTCTGATCATCTTTGAATCTTTTCGGAGCAGACTGAAATGATTTACTCTGAAATCTCTTTTTCATATCACGAGCTTCAGACTCAGCTTTTCTTTTATCCTTCCCGAGTGTCTCAGCTTTGCAAGCTCGGTCAACGAGTACAACGAACTCTTTTGTTTCTAATATCCTAACTAACAGACAGATGTCTTCATTAAGGCCATCTTCGAACCTTTTGCACATTATAGCTTCAGAAGATATACATTCCCGGGCATACTGACTTAGTCTCACGAATTCTCGTTCATACTCAGGAACAGTCATTCGGCCCTGTTTAAGTCCTAGAAATTCCTTTCGTTTCTGATCAACGAACCTCTCACTGATATATTTCTTCCGGAACTCGATCTGAAAGAAGTCCCACGTAACTCGTTCTCTCAAAACAACAGAAATTAAGATTTTCCACCATTGATAGGCTGCATCTCGAAGTAACGATACAACACACTTTATGCATTCTTCCGGAATCAAAGACATTTCATCGAATACCCGAATAGTATTTTCAATCCAGAACTCGGCCCTTTCAGCATCATCATCTTTAGTAGCCCAAAATTCCTCAGCCCCATACTTACGGATCTTATCAACAGGAGGCTTATTCAACAGATTCGGATGCATAACCGGTGGCACAACTGTAGTCTGAGGGGGATTAACCGGGGGCGGGGGTTGTGAAACAGTCGGGTTATTTCTTATGAATTGAGTGAACCACTCACTCATCATCTGGAAGAAAGCTTGTTTAGCTTCTCCCTCTTGACAGCTCGTAGCCGGTCTCGAATCAGAGGGCACTGTCCCTTGGGCGGGAGCAGGCGCATTACTTTCTATGTCGTCAGCTACGGCTCTTTCGGGATCCATACTATACAAAAAAATCACATTTTACACGTCAGGATTCATCACACTATCACAGTTCGGATATATGGCATGTATAGCTAGACTCTGACACGCTACGTTAGTCCGAGAATCGGCTAAACCGTAGCTTTGATACCAATCAAATGCAACACCCCTATCCTGTGTCTATCGCCGGATTAAGGTCAGGAACGTTACCAGATAGATAGGAAACATTCACAGACAAAATCATACATTCAATCATCATTCTCAGACATAATGTCCCTTAAACGGGTCGTCAAGACCTTAATCATGCTTACAAACCAAGTCGGGACCAAACTGAAACATATACAAAATTCACGAAAAATTTAAAACTTTTCTAGTATACAAAGGAGACACGCCCGTGGGAGGAGACCGTGTGCCCTCCACGGCTTCTAGACACCCCTATGTGTCCATCCGTGTCTATATACTGACTTAATCCCCACGACCACCAGACACGCCTGTGTATCCTGACCTGTGGTCCTATACTGACTTCCCCACCACGGCCACCAAGCACGCCCGTGTGCCTTGGCCGTGTGCTCTTAGCTAGCTACTGACTTGCACACCACGGCCAGGTGACACACCCGTGTCGAGGCCGTGTGATACCAAACTGCATCCTACAATCCATTCAAACCAATTCCAAACATACCAATTTGCATGACTAAATCTCAATTATACCCAAGCTCCTTTCATCAATATATACTTACCACCTCATAACCATTTCATATATCAATAAATCATACCAAAACAACTTCACATATCACAATCATTAAAGCATATTACCAAAACATAACTAGCCAAATCACATGGCTAAGTTCACTTTACAACATATACCAAAACTAGCCTATACATGCCATATTGAGCTATATACATTTTCAAAGTGTACCAAAATAAGTTTTAGTAGTGTGATGACGATCCGTGACAGTCCCGAGCCTTCAGTAGCTTTGACGACCTATAAAACAGAGAAAAAAATACACACAAAGTAAGCTTTTCAAAAGCTTAGTAAGTCATATACAAAATAAACTTGGTATGGAAGGCATATATACAATTAAATACATTGGCACCTATCAATCACTTAGCAACTTTCACATTTTTGCTTTGGTTCATACATTTCTAACCTCATTAGCCATTTTCACCATTCAAGAATCATATAAAAACATAGCTCATCTAACCAAAATAATTCTTATCATATCAAAAGTTCCATATACAAATTATCATAGTAAGATCATTTGGATACTTACCTTATATACACTTATAGTGTATAATCAACATACGTGAATCGGACATTCATTTACTAAATCTATCAAAGCTCGAAATTGCCATTCGTTTCTCAAACTTGCCCGTTGAACCAATAGGAATCTAGTAGGATACCCAGAAAGCTCGGAATGATTGTACAATGCCAACGTCCCAGACGAGGTCTTACATGCACTCAGATATCGATGCCGCTGTCCCAGACAGGGTCTTATACGAATCAATACGATGCCGATGTCCCAGACATGGTCTTACACGTAAAGCTTGTATCGATGCCAACGTCCCAGACGTGGTCTTACTCGTAAAACTTATATTGATGCCAACGTCCCAGACGTGGTCTTACACATAATCAGATATCGATGCCACAGTCCTGGATAGGGTCTTACACAAATCTTAGATCAACGCCAACGTCCCAGACGTGGTCTTACATGATAAAATAGAACAGATACCTATGTCGTGACATAATCAATTTTATCTATTCCTAGGTTCGTACGGGGCTTCTCGGACTTAATCACTATATCGAACTTATCTCGGAATTCAAATGCATAACCTCTCATAACATAAGCATTCAATATCATCATTAATTATATAAACAATTACAAATGCATACGTATACATTTATTTGCATATTGACTTACCTCAGATTCGGTTTATCGGAATAGAAACGGCTACTCGTTTACTTTCGCTTTCTCGCGATCTAAATCCGTTTTCTTCGGTTCTTGATCTAAACATATCCAGAATTAACCCTTTTATTCACTAATTCATACAATTCAATCCATGGACACTCATTTAGGGCTATTTGCAATTTAACCCTCAAATTTGCACACTTTAACAATTTAGTCCATTTTTCACAAAACATCAAATTCACAAAATTCACACATATACATGTTTGGCCGAATACATATACATCACATACAAGTACACATTTTTCATCAAATTTGCAATTAAGTCCCTCAAAATAATATTTTCTCAATTTAGCCCTAATTAGCTAAATTCATCAAAAATTCAAGAACAAAATATGTTCATCTACCACCAATCTATCATTTAACACCTTAAAGCATCACAAAGCTCAACAAATCAACAATGGCATAACTCACAAACATCATCAATACATTAAATTGAGACATGGGTTTTAAAGCTCTCGAAGCAACGATTGCAAAAACGTAAAAATTATCGAAAATCAATAAAAAACGAACCTTGAATTAAGCTTGATAGTAGCCGAATATGTGAAGAGCTTAATTCTTTCTTATTCTTTCTCAAATCGGTGGAAGAAGACCACATTATAGCTTATTTTAAGCTTTTTTTATTAATAATATGATAAAATCTAAGTTACCAATATAACCTTTCATAATAATACATATACTATACATAGTTACAAGGTCATTTATGACCTTTGCCACCCACTTATTATAATATTGGCTATATTGCCATTTAAGGCCATAACTTTAAAAAGCCACAATACAAAGGTGCATTAACAAATAACAAACAACTTTCACATTTAATGTAATTTCATCCTTTTGTCAAATTAAACACACAGACAGACAATTTAACTCACAGAAATTTACCTCATGCATAGTCACATATCAACGACACAGAAAATAATATTAAAAAATTATTCAGACTCAGATTCGTGGTCCCAAAACCACTATTCTGACTAGGGTATAAACCGGACTGTTACATGTTAAAAGATGATTTTACATGCCATGGAAAAATCGATTCTTAATTCTTGAAATAGCATGTGATGTTATGGTGAAATGTTAACATGTGACTAAAAATTTAATGCTTAATTGCTTTGGTTTATTCATGATTATGTGCAAGTTACTTGATGTTTCTACTATCATTCACTGGGCTTTTTAAGCTCATACTCTCACATTTCATGCAAATAATTTCCGAGCGTAAGGAGTACAGAAGCTAGTGCAAGGCTGATCCAAGAATAAGGCTCAGTAGTGGCTTAAGAAATTTACTTTAGAGACTATATAGGGGCATTGTGATGCTTTTGGGACTAGTGTTATTTTACATGTAATGGACAATTGGACATTTAATTTTGGTGATTTTATAATTGCTTGAATACATGATTTTATGTCTAATTGATTTTTTGTTTATGATATTTTGATTAGTGTTCGTACAGTGATTGATAACACGGTGTATGAAGCATGTATTTTATACTAACAATGTTTAATTGAAGCTTACCGTGGAGTGGATTGCTTGTGATTAATGTATGTAGCTTGTGTGAATTAATTGGAGTTTGCTTAATGTGTAATTGGGTGTTAAATATTTTGATTAATTGTTGTATATTTGTTGTAAATAAATTAAATTGGAAATGTGTGGATGTTTATGGTGATTAATTGTAGTTATTTCAAGTTTAATGGGTAAGTAAAATATGTAAAATCGGGTTATTGAAACGAATTTTTGACAAAATAGGTGCAGTGGTTTTCACACAGAAGTGTGTCTTTTCACACGAGCGCTTGGGTTTTTGGGGGTTTAATTTTTTTTGTTTTTGTAATCTAGTATTCTAATTTGCTTAATTTATAATTTAGACCTAAAACTTGATTTGATGAATTGAAACCATTAATGATATGGAAATTTGGTAATATTTTAGGATTAGACTTGTAACTATTAATATTTGGTAGAAACACTCTTAATTATTAATTTGGAAAATGTACTAAAAGTTTGTAAAAATTACGATTGAATTTCTAATAATAAAACTTGAATTAGACATAGTAAATGAACTCGAATTAAGCTAAAAATTTTAGGGCTTGGATAATTTCACTAAAAGAAGGTCAGTAACTATTTAGAATTAAATTCAGGATAGTTTAATTCTAGGTTGTAAAATGACCAAAATACCCTTTGGTTTAAATACTTAGAAAAAGTTTAAAAACGGTTCACTAATTGATTCTGCATTAATAAATGATAGTTAATTAGTCATGTAACACCCCTAACCCGTAACTGTCGCCGGACTAGGGTACGAGGCATTACCAATCATTTCTGAACATTCCACATCCAAACATAACAATTCATATTTAATGAGTCCCTTAATGAGGTCTACGAGACCTTCAACATGCTTTAAAATAGGGCCGGGACTAAACCGAACACATACAAAAATTTCTGAAATTCAAACATTTTTCTAAGTTACAGAGGTCTCACGCTCGTGTGGGTAGGCCATGTGCCTCACACGGCCTCTGACACGCCCATGTGTCCAAGCCGTGGCAAAACGGGGCATACCTACTGATTTGTCCACACGGCCTGAGACACGCCCGTGTGCCTCACCCGTGGTCGACACTGACTTGCACCACATGGCCAGTCACACGCCTGTGTCTCCAGCCCATGGTCGCTACTGACTTGATCCACATGGCCAGTCATACGCCAGTGTGTCTTACCCGTGGTCAAGTCTGACTTGAATCAAATTACAACCTTGAAGAACACGGTCGAGCCACACGCTCGTGTGCTCAACTGTGTGGGTAATTATAGGCCATTTTCAAGGTCAAACTTGCCACCCACACTTGAGTTCACCTACAAGTCTCATTTCACATACATTTATACCACAAATGGCAACCAATCATACCAATATATTCTTCATTTAATCATCATCTAAATCATTTACTTCCACACTCATTTCCTACTAAAATAAATCCATCCAAAACACCCAATCTCACATCTCAAGTCTTATTGATTAGGCACCATATAAACCTTACCACAATTCATATTCAAACCACAATTTTCATCAACCATTTATGCAAGAAGCATACCATATTTATCACCCACATCCACACATACATACTAACATTATTTAACCTTTAAGCCATATCACATGGTAAAGATTACACATTACAAAACATGCCACATTAACTAGCCTATCTATGCCATATACCACATTTATACACATCTTTTCAAAAATACCGAAATAGATAGCCGATAGTGTGATAGAGATGCTGACGATCCCCAAATCCGAGCTAGCTTTACTAACAACAAATCACACAGTAAGCTTTCAAAGCTTAGTAAGTTCGAAATATAATACATACTACTCAATAATGCAACATCAATATACAATTAAACCATCACATAGATAGTTACACAATTAAGCATATTATCATCCTCAACCATATGCTCAAATATCCATTCATTCAATCTTTAAACTATTATCAACCACATAGGTTCAAACATACCTTTTCCCACACTTATTTAACATACATACTTCCTATTTGATGCTTGATATCGTGTCTCATTCACTACTCGATATCTTTTTAACTCAATCACACACTTAGTGCCCAAAACATAGCCGAAGCTTAATTAACATCACACACTTAGTGCCTCGATACAAAACCAAACTTAATTCGGTATCGCACACACAGTGCAAATCAAGGAAGCTGAAGCTTCCAATACTTCGCACACACAGTGCCATTCAACTCTGTCTCAATTCAATTACGCACACTTAGTGCCTCATTTCTTAATTTCATATATTAAATTTCTAATTCAATATCTATCATTCATTTCACATCACATAGATAGTAAATTAGCAACTTGTACTATATCCGAACTTACCTCGAACGACGAAATACCGAAACTAGCCGATCAATCGAGTACTTTGTCTTTGCCTCGATCTCAATCCGAAACTCTCCTTTTTTGGTCTATACATATTCAAATTTATCTCATTCAATCACCAATTCATTCAATTTAGTCCAAACACACATATTCAGGGCATTTTACAAAATAACCCTCTCATTTTCACATTTCGACACTTTAGTCCCTATTTCATAAAATCATCAAATACACAAAATTTCATTTCACCCATGCTTAGCCGAATTCTCCCTATATCCATAAAACCCCATTTATTTCATTTATTTCACATTTTAATCCCTCAAAATATTATTTTCTCAATTAGTCCAAAATACTCAAAATAACTAAAAACTCAAAAACAAACTATGTTAATCAAACACATATCTTTCATAATTCATCTTAAAACATCACAAAACTCATGAATTCATCAATGGCACATTTCAAAAACATCATCAATTCACAGAATTAAGGCATGGGTTTGATAATACACAAAGAAACAATCACAAAAACATAGAAATTATCAAAAGTCGAGCACAAAACACTTACCAATTGAAGCTTGCTAGTGCCGAATATCATAAAGCCTCAAATTCTCTTCTTCTTTTCTTATTTCGGTGGAACAAAGATGATAAAATGGCCACCAAATGTTTTTTATTTGATATTAACTTAATTAACATTTTACCATTTTGCCCTTAATGAATAAAATTTAAAATCCACTAATATATATCCATTTTTGTCATTTAAAACATTCAAGTGTTAAATAACCACATAAGGACTTCTCATTTAAAAAGCCATGCTAAATAAGTACTTTAATAATCAACACACAACTTTTACATTTTATGCGATTAAGTCGTTTTTCTTAATTCGACACTCAATCGATAAAATTTTCACACAGAACTTTCACACATACTCAATCACATATTATAAACACCAAAAATAATATTAAAATATTTTTCTGACCTCGAATTTGTGGTCTCAAAACCACTGTTCCAACTAGGGTCTAAATCGGGTTGTTACAAGTCATAAATGAGGTGTTATATGGTTGGGGTGTGCATCCAGTAGTCGTTAGCTAGAGAGTCATTTTTGTGGCTAATGTAACGCTTCGAATTCGGGTCGGTCTGTCCCAGTCGGCTTTGGGGTGTCACAAGAAGACTGTAAATTGGCAGACCATACTACGCCAAATATATAACTTCATATCTACACGCCTTCGTCTCAGATTCGCCAGATTTGGAGTGTGACGTGATCCTTAAATGATGCATAGAATTCTTGTAATATAAGGATTACAGTGGGGTTTTAGGTGTCAAGTAGAAATGTTCCCATCTATGATACTAGACTATTGCCCAATTTTCTTTACATAGGAGCATTGAGGGTTTGTAACCACTGACTTAAATGAATGTCTTCCCTTTTAGTTCTAGAAAAGAAACTTTTAACATTCGGGTTTGGAAGTTTATAAGGGTTTGCGACCATTGGTGCCTCTTGTCCATTAGTTTTATCTAGTTTTCCTAGGAGGCATTTTCTAATATTTTGAACTAGATAAGCTAAAAGTTCAAGCAATGTATTTTATAATCGAGAAATGTAACAGTACAAAGTTTGGAACTCTTAACCTTGTTTACCAAATACTTGTCGTTCCTTTTGTGAATGTTGACTTGTAATGTACCTACACAAAAATAAGGAACAAAAGAAAGAAAAAGAAAAGTTGTAGCAAAGAGAAAGAAGGAATAAGTAGAAGTGTTAAAAAAAATAGGTTTAGGAAAAGTTGAGAGGTTTTGAATGTTTTAGAGTCAAAAGGGGATTAGTATTAGTGCCAGGAGTGTTTTAGTTTAAAAAGAAGTAGTATTTTAGGTTAAAAATTGGGTGAAAATAAGGGTTAGGCTGGCGGGTTGTGCTATGGGTCGGGTCAACCTTGTAATTTTTCGCAGCGATGTCGTGACACAGGGGTTCTGTGTCGTGACACCCCTATCAGTCTTCCGTTTTCTCGACATCGGTGTTTGATGTCGTGACACACCTAGAAATTTTGAGATCCTAATGCCACTGTCTTCAACGTTGTAACACAGGGGTACCTATGTCGTGACATCGAGCTGAATTATGAATTTTTTTGGTGTCTATTCTCAGTGTTGTGACACAAGGGTTCATTGTTTCGATACTGGCCTTATTTTGGCCTTATTTTTCAAAGTTCAAGGTGCTCGATACATACATATCCTACTGTAAACATTTTAAAGAAAATTACATCTTATTCTACCTTCTTAATCATATTTCTATTCAATTACTAATATTTTAAGTCTATTATATTACAATAATTTACAACAAGATTAACATAGTTTTTCGATTATCAGGTATTGTTGCTGGATTCAACCCTTAGCTTTGTTAGCCTACACTTGGATATTCTGTCTCTTGGTTGTCTATTTGAATTTGGCCAACGTCTGTCGTGCCACTCCACCTTGCTATGCATGTCCTGCTCTCTGAATTTTCTCTTTCAACCTGCACTAACGACTGAAAACAACTTTCCCTACTCAGAGTTGTTAGGGGTTTTTACAAATATTTCATAACATGCTTTCGCTAATTTTTCCTTACCTCCCTCATTCTATAGGTGACCATATTTGAATACTTCAGTATCACCATTGATTTCTATGATTATTTCATTCTTTTCATAGTTAATGGTGGACCTATGTGTAGCTAAGAATGGTCTCTGACCGCCTCCGGACGTACCAATGTCCAGAGTAGAAATCTTGCACCAAATATATGAAAGGCGGTATCTGCAAGTATACGGCTCAGGTTGTAATATAGTTACAATGGATTAGATGAGTACTTTGAGGATCGTACCTAAGGGAGGTGAGCACTAAATTAATTCTAACCTAAGCATAAATAGATCTAATTATTACTTTAATTAAATTATATTACGATGAATAAAAAGAAGGTTTTGGTGACCTAAACTAACAATAATATTAAAAGAAAGAACATAAATAAATAAATCACGAGAAATCAAATAATAAAATATATCAAATTTGAATATGGGTGATTAGCTCGCATCAGTAATCATAACCAACTGTTGTCTCGGGTTTCTTGTTCAATAAACTAGTTGATACCCTAGTAGGATCTTTCAATTTTCCACTAGAAAAATTTGGTAAAATTAGGTGATAAAAATTGAATAAAATAAGCTAAATGAAATAGATGTCATCTTTCACTATTCATGCTTCTTCTCCACCGAAAATTGAGAGGAAATAAGGGTTCTTGGAGTTCAAATTTTCAGCAACACAAATCTCTTGCAAGTAAGTGATTCTAGGGGCTTTTCTTGATAATTTTTGTACTTTTGGAACCCCCCAAAGCTTTAGCTAGCTAATGAGGGGACTATTTTGCAAAATGGTTGAAAGTTTAGGGACTTGACGTGAGAGTGCTCATGTTGTTTGCTGAGCTTTTATGGAAAAAAATGAATGTTAGTGAGTTAAGGAACAACTTTCGTGAAAGGTGTTACCATGAAAACACATAAATGGGACCTATTAGTAAAGGCTGAATTTGTGTAATAAATGCATGAAATAATTGGATATGTGAGTTGTTGTAAGAGAAGTAAATGTTCAACTAGGCTTGTTTAATGAGAAAATGTGATGAAAAATTATTTACGAGCCTAGGGGCAAAATCGTAATTTTTCCAAAGTAGAAGGGCAAAATGGTCATTTTTTGCCTAAGTAGAAATTTTGATATATCATGAATTATAAAGTGATTGAATGAGTAAATGTTATTATTATAGATCAAGAAGAGCGCAGAAACAACCTTGACCGAGGAAAGGCAAGGTTACGGGCTAAATCGTCGACTAATATATTTTGCACCGAGGTAAGTTTATGTGTAAATGATACATCTTTAATACATGTTATTAATTATTGGTGCAATGTATGAATGAGATCGATTATTGCAATAACCAATTTTTTCCCGGGCCCAATACAGACTAGAGGCCCAATCAATAAAAATAAAACCAAGAAATCCAATAATAAAAATGGTCCACAATGTCCATTTACAAAAGACCCGGAGCCCAACAACCTGAATGGCCCACTTTACAAGCCCAAAACTCTAGCTTAACCTAACCCATTGACCCAGTTTATATAAGCCCGAAATGGCCCAAAACCCAGAATTACAGAGGCCCAATGGCCCAAAATCTTAAAATTTTCAGAACCCTAAGGGTTCCTTCCTGCAGCCGCCGACGCTCCACCTACCAGCACCCCTCCCCATGCCTTGGCAACTGTCCACCGCGTCCCCCACACGCGCTCTTGCGCTGCATCTGCCACTGCCCATTCCCCGCGCGCCCATGAGCCCTGACGATTCGAGCTCCCTCAGACGTCTCGGCTTCCATCGCCCGCACGCCTCGCCCATACCCTGCAAAAGGGTCGACAAGCAGAAACAGAGGCAACAGAGCATGGAACAAACAGTTGAACAATAATAAAAAGATGGTACCTCTCGGCTATAAAGCCATTCAAAATCGATGTAAAGAGGGTCTCTTTTTCTAAAAAAAACACCCCGCACATTATCAGAGATCAAAAAGCAGAATCAGAAATCAAAAAAAATAGAAAAAAGGTTGATTTCACTATCGTTATTTACTATTTTTTATTGTTTTTATAATCTCAAATCTTTATAACAAACGAATAACAATAAAAAGAGGAGGATCTTACCTAAACCCACATGCGCGACGTCGGAGAAGATAGCGCCGTCGTCACCCTCGCATTCAAAAAGCGGGTCCAAGGATCGGCTTCGAGGACGCCTTGAATCGGGGAACCAAAAGGGTTTCGAAATAGGGCTGAGGCCCACCATCTTGAACTGTAACATCCTGAAATTGGGCCTAGTAGGATTGAGCCCAATGGGCCTTAGGCATAGTAGCGTTTAAAATTTTAGAAAACGGTATTAATGCAAGTTAGACTTATTAGGTAAGTGATTTTGGAAGGTTAAAGGGCTTCTAAGAAGTCCCGAGATCAAATTTAGGCTTTAGGGAAATTTTGGTTTTAGGCGGAAAAAACCCTGGAAGTTGGCAGGTAAGCCTTAAGAATAAAAAGTGGAGGAAAATGACACAAGTGGAGTGTGTGGTGTAGTGGCAAAGTGACGCCACATAAGAGACAAGGGGGTGACGCCACAAGGAAGGAAGGAGGTCCAAGGTTCAAGTCTTGGCTTTTGCATTTTGGTTTCTTTTTACTTGGATCTTAGAATTTGGCTATAGATTTATATTTAGTTGCGCATGGTTTAAGACACAAGAGGAGCTTGTGGCCAAGTGGTTAGCGACGTGGATTATACTACAAGGAGCCTGGGTTCGAATCTCGTGAGAAGCAAAGGAGTATTTATTTTGCGGATTGGACGGCAAGAGTTTCAGTTGAATTTAAACTCTACTGACGAAGGGATCCCACATCGGAAAGATACAAAGAAGAAGGGTGAAGAGCTAGCTATATAAAGAGCATTCCAGGAGGAGAGTTAACATACCTTGGTGGGCGTTTGGGCATAGCAGTGGGCAGAGCGCGGTTTAACACCAGAGTCCTATCAGGTGTGTAACTCTCTCTACCCTAGTCGTAGAGCGGCAAATGTCGAAGTGCCGGTCACGGCAATAGTAGCCACACGAGCGTGCAAGCGCACGTGTGGGGCTTCGACGCGATAGTTGAGGCCATCAGTAGTATTCTTGTGGGTTGAGACTGCTTAGGGCCGCGATGGGCCGAAATGGGCCAATGGGCCCGTGGGCCCAATTGAATAAACTGTATGATAGTGTAGTATATAGTGAACTAGACTAGGTGGAACTTATATACGTGGCTAGATTTGTGCTAGGTGGGCCACACAAGCGTGTGGGCCAGAATGGGCCGAAATCGGGTTTTAGGCCCAATAGTCCGGTAAGGACCAGAAATGGTAGCTGAGTCGCTAGTGGCGACATTGGGCCTTCGGAAAGGCCACTTCAGGTACGAAATTACTGAAATACCGTTAGTGGGTAAATTACCAAAATACCCCTGAAAGGTAAATTACGAAAATGCCCTTGGTAGGTAAAAATTACTGTTATACCTTTTAGAGGTTGATTAGCTTGGTTATATCGTATTTGTTGTTCTGATTATGATGGTCATACGTTTCATGCGTTATCTTTGATATATGATTTGCATACTTGGCATACTGCATACACGAATTATTATGACTGATGAACATGGCATGGACATGGGTATGATGAGAGGAGGGGGAAGATTAATATCCGTGACTTTGGGTCACCAGTGGTTTGGCACCACCAGTCGTTTGGTACCACAGTTAATTTCGTGACTTTGGGTCACCAGAGGTTTGGCACCTCATAGCGACTCATCCCAGTGGTTTAACACCACAGTGGGTTGGCCCCACAGTTGATATCGGGATTGTCGCCAGTGATTTGGTATCACAATGTGGGTTGGCCCCACACTTGGATTATTGATGTTCGTGACTTTGGGTCACCAGAGGTTTGGCACCTCATAGCGACTCGTCCCAGTGGCTTAGCACCACAGTGGGTTGGCCCCACATTTGATATAACGGGATTATCGCTAGTGATTTGGTATCACAACGTGGGTTGGCCCCACATATGGATTATTCGTGACTTTGGGTCACCAGTGGTTTGGCACCACCAGTGGTTTGGTACCACACGGGGTAGATCTAGGAGTTTCAGATGGATAGGTTGGATGGATTGCATGACATGCATATTTGCACATGAATTTGTGTACGAGCTTAACATCTTTTGGATGGGGATTTACACACTGAGTCTCGGTGACTCACCCCTTAGTTAATTTTGCAGGTAATCGTTAGATCGTGGATTTGGGAGCCGAGGCAGACTTGTGGTGGCCATACAATGTTTTTCTCGTAAACTCTTCTCTTAGTTAAACTTATTTGTAACTGGGATTTTTGTTATGTAATAGGGCCACTTTAACTGTATTTTTGGTATTTTATTTGGTTTAGCTTTTGATTTGTTTACTGCTTATTATTAAATGATCAATATGGGATTTTCCTAAGATGATAATAAACCGTTTCTTATTCAAAATTACTTAAACTCGATTTTTCACAACAACTATAAAGAATACGAGCTTTTTAACGAACGCACAGTTTTTAGACATTCTTTTCATGTGACATGCCAGATCCGGTCGTAACGTTTAGACCGGGTTTGGGGTGTTACAATTATGGTATCAGAGCCTAGGTTCAAAAACTCGGCTGTGGGTTTGGGTTCAAAAATGTTTTTAAAGGATGGTTTAGAAAAATATATATCTCTTTTCTGGAAGTATGGCACCCGAGTCTCCGGCACCAAATCCGTAAGTTCCTTTTTACTTTATTCTATTATATGCTGAATGATTGTATTATTCTGCGATGTGTGGATGTGATGCTTGAATATAGGAATTGTATGTATGTGTGAAAAATATCTGCTTGCTTCGGTGATAAATAGTTGGTTATGTGAAGGGGTTTCAAGATTTAGTTAGAAAGTATATTAGTTTTTATTAAGATCAGAGTGCGCAGCAAGAGCGTAGTGTGGTAGGTTAGGATGTACGACTGTTAGTCAGTTGGAAATTTCGAGGACGAAATTTCTTTAAGGAGGGTAGATTTGTAACATCCTGAAATTGGGCCTAGTAGGATTGAGCCCAATGGGCCTTAGGCGTAGTAGCGTTTAAAATTTTAGAAAACGGTATTAATGCAAGTTAGACTTATTAGGTTAGTGATTTTGGAAGGTTAGAGGGCTTCTAAGAAGTCCCGAGATCAAATTTAGGCTTTAGGGAAATTTTGGTTTTAGGCGGAAAAAACCCTGGAAGTTGGCAGGTAAGCCTTAAGAATAAAAAGTGGAGGAAAATGACACAAGTGGAGTGTGTGGTGTAGTGGCAAAGTGATGCCACATAAGAGACAAGGGGGTGACGCCACAAGGAAGGAAGGAGGTCCAAGGTTCAAGTCTTGGCTTTTGCATTTTGGTTTCTTTTTACTTGGATCTTAGAATTTGGCTATAGATTTATATTTAGTTGCGCATGGTTTAAGACACAAGAGGAGCTTGTGGCCAAGTGGTTAGCGACGTGGATTATGCTACAAGGAGCCTGGGTTCGAATCTCGTGAGAAGCAAAGGAGTATTTATTTTGCGGATTGGACGGCAAGAGTTTCAGTTGAATTTAAACTCTACTGACGAAGGGATCCCACATCGGAAAGATACAAAGAAGAAGGTTGAAGAGCTAGCTATATAAAAAGCATTCCAGGAGGAGAGTTAACATACCTTGGTGGGCGTTTGGGCACAGCAGTGGGCGCAGCGTGGTTTAACACCAGAGTCCTATCAGGTGTGTAACTCTCTCTACCCTAGTCGTAGAGCGGCAAATGCCGAAGTGCCGGTCACGGCAATAGTAGCCACACGAGCCTGCGAGCGCACGTGTGGGGCTTCGACGCGATAGTTGAGGCCATCAGTAGTATTCTTGTGGGTTGAGACTGCTTAGGGCCGCGATGGGCCCCAATTGAATAAACTGTATGATAGTGTAGTATATAGTGAACTAGACTAGGTGGAACTTATATACGTGGCTAGATTTGTGCTAGGTGGGCCACACAAGCGTGTGGGCCAGAATGGGCCGAAATCGGGTTTTAGGCCTAATAGTCCGGTAAGGACCAGAAATGGTAGCTGAGTCGCTAGTGGCGACATTGGGCCTTCAGAAAGGCCACTTCAGGTACGAAATTACTGAAATACCCTTAGTGGGTAAATTACCAAAATACCCCTGAAAGGTAAATTACGAAAATGCCCTTGGTAGGTAAAAATTACTGTTATACCCTTTAGAGGTTGATTAGCTTGGTTATATCGTATTTGTTGTTCTGATTATGATGGTCATACGTTTCATGCGTTATCTTTGATATATGATTTGCATACTTGGCATACTGCATACACGAATTATTATGACTGATGAACATGGCATGGACATGGGTATGATGAGAGGAGGGGGAAGATTAATATCCGTGACTTTGGGTCACCAGTGGTTCGGCACCACCAGTGGTTTGGTACCACAGTTAATTTCGTGACTTTGGGTCACCAGAGGTTTGGCACCTCATAGCGACTCGTCCCAGTGGTTTAACACCACAGTGGGTTGGCCCCACAGTTGATATCGGGATTGTCGCCAGTGATTTGGTATCACAATGTGGGTTGGCCCCACACTTGGATTATTGATGTTCGTGACTTTGGGTCACCAGAGGTTTGGCACCTCATAGCGACTCGTCCCAGTGGCTTAGCACCACAGTGGGTTGGCCCCACATTTGATATAACGGGATTGTCGCCAGTGATTTGGTATCACAACGTGGGTTGGCCCCACATATGGATTATTCGTGACTTTGGGTCACCAGTGGTTTGGCACCACAATTATATTGATATCAGTGACTTTGGGTCACCAGTGGTTTGGCACCACTAGTGGTTTGGTACCACACGGGGTAGATCTGGGAGTTTCAGATGGATAGGTTGGATGGGTTGCATGACATGCATATTTGCATATGAATTTGTGTACGAGCTTAACATCTTTTGGATGGGGATTTACACACTGAGTCTCGGTGACTCACCCCTTAGTTAATTTTGCAGGTAATCGTTAGATCGCGGATTTGGGAGCCGAGGCAGACTTGTGGTGGCCATACAATGTTTTTCTCGTAAACTTCTTCTCTTAGTTAAACTTATTTGTAACTGGGATTTTTGTTATGTAATAGGGCCACTTTAACTGTATTTTTGGTATTTTATTTGGTTTAGCTTTTGATTTGTTTACTGCTTATTATTAAATGATCAATATGGGATTTTTCTAAGATGATAATAAACCGTTTCTTATTCAAAATTACTTAAACTCGAGTTTTCACAACAACTATAAAGAATACGAGCTTTTTAACGAACGCACAGTTTTTAGACATTCTTTTCATGTGACATGCCAGATCCGGTCGTAATGTTTAGACCGGGTTTGGGGTGTTACATGAACGTCGCTAGCCACTGATCCGGTGGTCGTGTGGTGGCGCGATGAACGGCTGGAAGACCCAATCGACGGGGAAGATAAAAGGGGGAGATATGGAGAGTTGAGGGGTTTCTGAGAGAGTTCAAAAGTTCTAAAAAAAGGAGCAGACTGTTTGTTTTCTTGCTAAAAAAGTTGTTTTGATAAGATGAGTGAAACGACGCCGTATCAAGCCACTGGTGCGACCCAACCCGACCGGATTTAGAGGGATATGCGCGTTTTGTAGCCAAAATGGGCAAGTTGCGGTTCTAGTCCCCTGCTTCTGTTTTGGCCTTCAATCGACCCCCCTTTTCATTATTATAGTCTTCATATATTTCGCCACATAGCTTTATTTAGTTTTCGATCAGGTCCTCCCACGGACGCGCATAAGTGCAGGGATATTTCCCCAATCGGTTCCTCTTTCTTTGAAGTGCGTTCTATTTTGGTCCCTAATAAACCCTTTTATTCACAATTTAAAACCCCGAATTTTAGTTCAATTTTATTCTCATCCTTAATCTATTTAATTTATTCTTAAAAAAATAAAAAATAAAAAACAATCTTTATTATTTATTTTAAGTCTTCTTTCTTTATATGATACTAGTTTTAAATCGTTTTATATATTATTTATTTAATATCTTCTTATGTTATTTTAAATTTTCGTATATTGTCATTTAAATCTTATACGTATAAATGTGTTTTCTTTTAAGAAAAAAGGGGTTTTATATGTCATTTCTTATTATTATTTATTTCATTCTGTTTTATTATTATTATATTTTAAGCTCTTTTGCATATTGTTTATTCGAGTTTTTCATTGTTTATTTTGAACTATTTTTATAACTTACTCACTTTTAAACTATTATTTATTGTAGATTGTTTCATATATATTCGTTGTTTCGCTTTCTTTGGTTTCCAATATTAGTGCTTGAGTGATAAATGTTGTTGGATTATTGTCATCGTATATAGTATGGTTCATCTATTCGTGCTTGAATATCATTGTCACTTGCTTATAATGTTTCGTCCGCGTGTTATTGATCAATACTCATCGCTATATTGGCGTTTCGTGTTTTCATACCTTGATTAAACCTTAACACATTTTTTAACTCAGATCGCTTCATTTTATTTCGAACAAAATTAATGAATGCCTTTGAGTGTTATACTTGCGATTATTCAAAAACATAAATTTTTCAAAGATGAGGCAATATTTGTGTGTTTAGGAGTACGGGAGATTACATCCTAACGTGCTGGATGTTGATTTTTCGTTCAACTAAATAACCAAATACCATCTTCATACGTTTGAAAATCAAAGATGATCCCGATGTCAGAGTATAAAGGTGTTATATCCTAACGTGTTGGGTATGATCCTTTTATTCCTTTGAAACGAGATAATCTTGAGATTCAATCCCAATTTAATTAACCAAGTTTTTGATTCTTTTTATCCTGAATATTTTCAAGTTTTCAACATTGGGACAACATCAATCAATTTGGTACCAAATTTGGGCGCTGCAAGGGTGCTAGCCCTTCTTTGCACGTAACCGACTCCCGAACCCGTTTCCTCGAGTTTCGTAGACCAAAAATGCCGTTTTAGTAAATTAAAATGTTTTATTAAAACAAAGGTGACCCGATCACACTAAAAAAGATCGGTGGTGACTCCCTATTTTAAAAGTCGATTCCCTTTTTTTCAAATAATGGTTACGACAATTATGATTGAGATTGATTGAAATTGATAGATGGTGAGTAGATCTTGTATGAACATCGAAATAGATACGTAAGTGCGGAAAAATATCAGTAATGATTAATTGGTGGGTTGCGTGCGATGCCACCTTATTACTTACTCACGATGGGCTATGTGCGATACCATCGTTTATATTATCATTTGGTGGGCTATGTACGAAACCACCGTAAATATTCTTGTTGGTGGGCTATGTGCGATACCACCCAATTATCGATTAACTGTGGGCTGAGTGTGAAACCACCGGGTACATAGTATTATTCCGATGGGTTCATCGAGAAATGGTATAGGTAAATGTTTCATGTTGCCTTGTGGTGATGAGTGCAAGGAATGTGTTCAAACAATTGTGAGCAATGTAATTGTTATGTGATTGGAATATGGTAAGAGATGAGATGAGTAAGCATGATTATGGAAATGTGCATTATTCTTGCTCAGTATGTGAGGTTATTGATTGATTAGCATATGTGATGATGCTTATTGTTTACATGTAAACTTACTAAGCTTAAAGCTTACTCCCTTTCTTTTTCCGTTGTTTTATAGTGTCAAAGAGCCGGTTCGGGATACGAAGATAATCGAAAGATCACTCACACTATCAGCTCATCTCAGTATATTAGTTTTAGCATTTTGAGTATGACATGTATAGGGTCTAGACTTAGTGAATGTTTTGTTGCTTTGGCCGAGTGTGTTGGCTCTCTTAAAGATGAACACTTTTGTAAATGGTCATATTTAATGGCTCATTATCATTATATATATGAAAAGAAGAGGTTATTCATGAATATGTATGATACATAATTTAGTTGCTTGGTAAATGATTGAATGTGATTGATGTTGTATGAATTAGGGTGATAAAACGAGCTTGGCAAATAGCCTTGTTCCTGTTTACACGAGTAGGCACACGGGCATGTGTCTAGGCCGTGTGTGACACACGGTCTGTCCCATGGGTGTGTGACCAGGCCGTGTGTCCCCTGCATGTTAATGTTGAAAGTCAGTGTCGACCACGGGTTAGACACACGGGTGTGTGCCTAGGCTGTGTGCCCGCTATATGGTTGCTGACGTCACAAACATAATACCCAAGTTTTCATACACGGGTGAGGACACGGGCGTGCCTGGGCCGTGTGAAGGACACGGGCGTGCCTGGGCCGTGTGAAGGACACGGGCCAAGGACACGAGTGTGTGTCCAGCCTTGTGAAAACCCCTGTAGGTTCGAATTGAAAAATAAATTCCACACGGGTTTGGAACATAGACGTGTGTAACCACACGGCCTACCCACATGGGCATGTCCCATTTCACACGGGCGTGTGGCCCTGTTAAGGCAAATTCTTTTTTAAGTTTACAAAATTTCTCAATTTGAATTTGAGGCCCTCCGTTTGCATGTTTACGGCCTCGCAGGCCCATAATAAGAATGTTATGAATGTGTATGAAAGATTTTATATTGGAATGGAATTTGATAGCCCAAAGTTGTATGTTCAAGTGAGATAAGTTCGGTAATGCCTCATACCCGGTTCTGACGTTGAATACGATAAGGGGTGTTACATTTAGTGGTATCGGAGCTATGCTTTAGCTGGTTCTCGGACTACCGTAGCTTGTGTATGAGTCTAGCTATACATACCATAAGTACATATTGATAGTGTGGTGAATTCTGACAATTCTAAAATTTATTTTTATATAATAAATGGATCTCGACTGAGCGGCTACTGATGACGCTGCTAGTAACGCGCCGGCTCCCACGCAAGGGGTTGTGCCTGTAGAAAGTAGACCCGGGACTATGGGTTAAGGAGAAGAGGCTAGAGAAGCCTTTATCCAAATGATGAGTAATTGGTACATGGAGTTTGTACGAGCGAACCCTAATGCTCAACCTCCTCCACCCCCTCCTATACCTCAGCCAGTTACTGTGGCTCCTCAAGGTATAGATTTGGTGAGAATGACCAATGCCCCCGTTTGATAAGATTCGGAAGCAAGGGGCCGAGGAATTCAAAGCTAATATAGACGATGACCCTGAGAGGGCGGAGTTCTGGCTTGAGAACTCAATGCGAGTATTCGATGAACTCTCTTGCACACCTGAGGAGAGCTTGAAATGTGCCGTGTCATTGCTGAAGGACTCGGCATATCGATGGTGGAAAACGTTGACGTCGGTAGTTCCAAGGGAGAGAGTAGCGTGGGACTTCTTTTTGGAAGAGTTCTGAAAGAAGTACATAAGTCAGAGATTTGTGGATCATAAACTGAAAGAATTCCTTGAATTGAAGCAAGGAAAGATGACTGTGGTGGAGTGTGAGTGCGAGTTTGTTAGACTCAGCAAGTATGCACAAGAGTGTGTGTCTACAGAAGCTATCTTGTAACAGTCTAAATTTGGCCCTAATCAGAACGGTATTTTCGGGACCACGAATTCGAGTCCGAGATATATTTATATAATATATTCTGTGCTTATTATATGTGAATTAATGCGTGTGAAAGTTTTATAGGAAAATTTAATCGTTTGTGTGCTTAATTTGACAAAAGGGCTTAATCGCGTAAAATGAAACTTTGATAGTTAAATGTGTAAGGGCTGAATTGTTGTTGTCTTTTTAAATGGGAGTAATTAAAAGGAAATACAGCCATTTATAAGATAGTGGCCGGCCATGTACCATAATAACCTTAAGTAGTAATATTATTTATTTTATAATGGAAGGTTAAAATAGTAATTAAACAAATGGTTAATATATATGATAATTAAAACAAAAAAATAAGCCAAGGCTTTGTTCATCTTCTTTGGCCGAATGCATGCAAAAGAAGAAAAGAAAATAGCCAAGTTAGTTCGGCACCTATTTAGCTAAATTAAGGTATGTAACTAGCTCGGTTTTTGTTAATTTTTACGTTTTTGAGTCGTTGCTTCGAATATTAGTTGACCCATGTTAGAATTTTTGAATTTGAGCATGCTTGATGTTCGGCCATTGTTATGTTCTTGTGGTTTTTGATGTTTGATGATTTTATATTAAAGATATGTTAAAGATTAACAAGTTTTGAATTGGAAATTTTGGTGAATTTGAGTATTTTGGGCTAAATTGCAAAAATGAATTTTTGAGGGGACCAAAATGCAAAATAAATGAAATAAATGGACTAATAGGGTCCCTATGAATATTCGGCCCTTATGTGTTATAATGAAATTTTGTGTATTTTGTGTTTTGAGCAAATACGACTAAATTGTAAAAATGTGAAACATTAGGGGTAAAATGGTAATTTGTTTGTTTACGTGTTTTGGGACTAAATTGAGATGAAATGTACTTGAATGAGCTGAATTTTAATGTGTTTAGATCAAGAACAAAGAAAAATGGATTTGGATCGGGGAAAGGCAAAGGTTCTCGAATAGCCGGTCTACGTTGTCCGTTGATAGTCGAGGTAAGTTTTTAAGCAAATATATGTCAGAAATTATTTACGTACTTTAATAAATGTTGAAATTGAAAATGTTGGGAATATATATATAAAGTTGCTGAATGTGGGATTGTACAATGATGAATTGATTTTATTTTTGTAATGTGTATAAGCTTGATTGAATTTGATATGTGATAGAATTATGAAATATAAGTGATTCAAGTGGTTGTGGCATTATGAATTGCGTATGGAATGGTTTACTATGTGGATACTCGGGCTTAAAGCCTAGCAGGCCTAGTGCCGGTGAATTTTATCGAGTTTAAAGCCTAACAGGCCTTGTGCCGGTGAATTATTTTAGGCTTATTGCCTAGCAGGCTAAATGCCGGTGTTTAAAAGTTCAGACCTTGAGTCTAGCAGGCCTAGTGCCGGTGTGTGAGATTCGGGTTAATGCCTACCAGGTTTTATACCGGTGAGTTGAAATTTCAAGCCTATATTATGTACTAATGAAGTCATGAAATGAATCAAGTAAGCCTAGATATTTGAAAGTGATCTTGTTAATTTGGCTATAAGGTATGTGCTATTCATTTATATATGATATATATATATATACATATATATATGAAATGTAAATGATCAAATAGAATGATGAAAGAAATGTAATATAAGTGTGGTTGATGGAAATTGTGTATAGATTATGCCATGTGAAAATTGGTTGCTTGGAAGCATGAAAGTGATTAATGGTATACATATAGGTATATTGTATACATAAATATGTGTTTATATATTTGGCAATAAGGAGTGCTTTAATAAATAAATGAAAATGGATAGTTAAGTGAGGTAAGGATATTCGGCTACATTAAAGTTATAAGTTAAGTTGTGTATATTCAATGCCATGAATTTATTATTTTAAATGTTAGAATGATTGAATGTTATAAGTTAGTTGCTTAAGACTTACTAAGCTAGTGAGCTTACTTTGTGTGTGTTCCTTGTTTCATTTTATAGATTTCAATCAAGTTACGAGCTCAGGGGATCATCACTGAAGTCATTCACACTATCGGCTCATGTTGGTACCTATAAGGCTTTAGACTTTTGTTTCTAAGGCATGTATAGGCTAGCTAAGTTTATGAGTGATGTTAGGTTGATGTATATAAGCCATGCGAATGTGGCTAGTACTTAATGTTAATGTTTGATGATATAAATCTATCCTTGATGTGATATGCGTGTATGTTTTGGTTGGAAAATGAATGAATATGATAGGTATATTATTGTATATATGTTTCATGTTGTATAAGTATGTTTGTGCGTGAATGATTATCGTGAGATCATTATGTGTAAATTTTGCTAATCGTTGGAAATGGACATAGGTAGAGATTTATTAAGAATGGGATTAGTATTGATATATATATATATATATATATATAACCTTCAAATGTATGTTTATGTATATTAGTCTTACGAAAATGATTTGAATTGAATCATTAAAAATTTAGCGTAGTTATTATGAGTTCTTAAATCAAGTATTAAGAGTGTTTGCTTTATTAATTCAGCCATGGTTTAATTATAAGTAATATATGGATGCTATGTCTTTTAATCAATGAGGTGAACGAGTTGTTTCATGTATATGATAGGTGTGGTGTATATGTAAGTGGAAACTCATTGAAGTGATTATGTACTTGGGTGTTTGATGAAATTGTTGTCTGTGTTTTAGTGTTTAAAATATGGTTTATGAATTCATAGGAAATGTGCGCACCATACATATATGATTGTATATGCTACAATATTATATTCGAACATGCATATGTTATCATAATTACATATGTGATTAATTTATTATAAAGAGGAAATTTTGTGTAGTTGGCTTTGTTATATGCGAATATAGATTGAATCATGGATATGTGAATATTCAGCTATAGAAACAGTATATCTTGTCTATGCAATGTATATATATATTTTATATATGATATGGAGTGTTATAAGATTATAATAAATATAATTATAGACATGTGATTAATTTGAACCTAGAAATATTATTAAGGTTCGAAATGGTTGATAAGATAAGTGTATTAATGTAATTCTTTTGAAGCATGGAAGTCTGAATGTCTGTTTTTGAGTGAACATTATTTGGTCATACCTCATAACCCAAATTCAGCGACGGATACGGGTGAGAGGTGTTACATTTTATTGGTATCAGAGCTTACAGTTTAGTCGATTCTAGGACAACCGTAGCGCGTGTGAGTCTAGCTATACATGCCTTAATTATATATACGATAGTGTGGTGACTTCTGATATTTCAAATTGTGTTTATTATAGTAAATGGATCCCGACAGAGCTTTAGCTGATGATGTAGAGAGCGTAGCGCCTGATCTAGCACATGGGTCAGCGTCGGTAGACTCTCAACCTGTCTCGGGTAGCCATGAGGGGGAGGCTAAGCAAGCCTTCTACCAGGTGATGAATGAATGGTTTACCCAGTTTATCCGGACTAATCCGGCTGTACAACAACCTCCACCCCTAAATAGTCCAACTCCGGTACCTTCAGCACCTCCGATGATAGATCTGATGAGATCTAGTAGGTCTCCCGTTGATAAAATTAGGAAATTTGGGGCCGAAGAATTCAAAGCTAATGATGATGATGACGCAGAGCGAGCTGAGATGTGGCTTGATAACACTATTAGGGTACTTGATGAGCTATCCTGTACTCCAGATGAATGCCTGAAGTGTGCTATATCGTTACTACGGGACACTGCTTATCACTGGTGGAATACACTAGTATCAGTGGTTCTGAAAGAAAAAGTGACTTGGGATTTCTTCCAGATCGAGTTCCGTAAGAAATATATTAGCCAGAGATTCATCGACCAGAAACATAAAAAATTTTTAGAACTGAAACAGGGTCACATGACTGTAACTGAATATGAGCGGAAATTTGTCAGATTGAGTCGATATGCCTGAGAGTGTGTATCAACTGAAGCCATTATTTGTAAAAGATTTGAAGACGGCCTGAATGAAGACATAAAGTTACTTGTTGGCATTCTTGAAATCAAAGAGTTCGTAGTACTTGTTGAACGAGCTTGCAAAGCCAAAGAGCTTGGAAAAGAGAAAAGAAAAGCCGAGTTTGAAGCTAGAGACATTCGGAAAAGATCATCGAGTAAGACCTTTCATTCTGCATCAAAGAAGTTTAAAGATGACTCCAGTCGACATAAGGCTACTTCAGACTTCTCTAGACAAGATCGACCTCCTGCGGGTTCTCGAGCTACTTCGATGGCCAGTGTTGGAAATGTCCAGCAGAATCAGGCTGAATGCAAGCATTGTGGTAAATGGCATTCCGGGAGTTGTAGATTTCGTGATCGGTACTGCTTTAAATGTGGATCATCAGATCATTTTATTCGGGAGTGTCCAATGCAAGTCGAGCAAAATATGGCCCAAAATATCAGACCGAGTAACGCATCAGCACGAGACAGACCACCCAGACATTCGGGGAATGTAGGTGGCAGTCAGAGAGGAACTAAGGACACTGAAGTTCGATCTGAGGCTCGAGCACCTACTAGAGCATATGCTATACGTGCCAGAGAGGATGCTTCTTCCCCAGATGTTATTACTGGTACTTTCACTCTTTATGATACTACTATGATTGCATTGATTGATTCGGGTTCGACTCATTCATATGTGTGTGAAACTTTAGTATCCAGTAGGACTCTGCCTGTTGAGCCTACTGAGTTTGTGATTCGTGTGTCCAACCCCTTGGGTAGGTGTGTTCTAGTTGACAAAGTGTGTAAAGGTTGCCCATTGATGATTCGGGACTCATGCTTTCCAGCTGATTTAATGTTGTTGCCTTTCGACGAGTTCGATATAATTCTGGGAATGGACTGGTTAACTTTGCATGATGCCGTGGTGAATTGCAAAAGAAAGACTATTGATTTGAGATGCCAGAGCGGTGAGATTATTCGGGTTGAATCTAATGATTTGAATGGGTTACCGGCGGTAATATCTTCGATGTTAGCGCGTAAGTATGTGAGAAAAGGGTGTGAAGCTTACTTGGCCTATGTGTTGGATAATAAAGTATCTGAAAAACAGATGGAATCAATACCAGTTGTGTGTGAATACCTAGATGTATTTCCTGAAGAATTACCGAGTTTACCACCAGTTTGAGAGATTGAGTTTGGTATTGAACTAATGCCGGGGACGACTCCGATTTCAATAGCTCCGTATCGGATGGCACCTACTGAGTTGAAAGAGTTGAAAGCACAGTTACAAGAGTTGACAGATAGGGGCTTTGCACGACCGAGTTTCTCTCCTTGGGGTGCACCAGTTCTGTTTGTGAAGAAGAAAGATGGGACTATGCGAATGTGTATTGATTATCGACAGCTGAATAAGATGACTATAAAAAATAAATACCCGTTACCTTAGATTGATGATTTGTTTGACCAGTTGAAAGGTGCTTCAGTGTTTTCAAAGATAGATCTGAGATCAGGCTATTATCAGTTGCGAGTCAGAGATTCCGATGTGCCAAAGACTGCATTCTGAACGAGGTACGAGCATTTTGAGTTTCTGGTTATGCCTTTTGGACTTACTAATGCACCTGCTATTTTTATGGAATTGATTAATCGAGTTTTCAGACAATATTTGGATCGGTTTGTGGTAGTGTATAGATGATATCCTGATCTACTCCAGGAATGAAACCGAACATGCCGAGCATTTGAGATTGGTGCTACAAACTTTGTGAGATCAACAGTTGTATGCAAACTTTAGTAAGTGTGAGTTCTGGATGCATGAAGTCAGTTTTCTGGGTCATGTTGTCTCAGCATCAGGTATTCGGGTTGATCCGAATAAAATATCGGCTATACTTGATTGAAAGCCACCAAAGAATATTTCTAAAATTCGAAGCTTTCTGGGACTTGCGGGATACTACAGACGGTTTGTAAAAGGATTTTCTATGATAGCTACACCTTTGACGAAGCTACTGCAGAAAGATGTCAAATTCGAGTGGACGGAAAAATGTCAGAAAAGTTTTGATCAGTTGAAAGCTCTTTTGACCGAAGCTCCAGTATTAATTCAACCTGAGTCGGGTAAAGAATTTGTTGTTTATAGTGATGCCTTTTTGAATGG
Organism: Gossypium australe; assembly: GCA_005393395.2. NCBI lineage: Eukaryota > Viridiplantae > Streptophyta > Magnoliopsida > Malvales > Malvaceae > Gossypium > Gossypium australe. Next base: position 123,995,697 of record CM016616.1, read on the forward strand.
TTTGGGTTGCATTTTGATGCAGGAAGGCAAAGTCGTGGCCTACGCTTCAAGACAGTTGAAGCCATATGAAAGGAATTATCCGACACATGATTTGGAGCTAGCAGCTATTGTATTCGCGTTGAAGATTTGGCGTCATTACTTGTTCGAGGAGAAATGTTATGTCTATTCAGATCACAAAAGTATGAAGTATCTGATGACTCAGAAAGATCTAAACCTGAGACAGCGTAGATGGTTAGAATTGTTGAAAGATTACGAGCTTGTGATTGACTATCATCCGAGAAAGGCTAATGTTGTTGTAGATGCTTTAAGCCGAAAGTCATTATTTGCTCTTCGTGCGTTGAACGCACATATGGTTATGTCTGGTGATGATTCGATCATAGCCGAGTTGAAGGCAAGACCGTTGTTCATTCAGCAAATTTGTGATGCATAGAAAATTGACAAAGACATGATTATTAGACGAGTTCAGTGTGAAAATGATACAGAGTCAGAGTTTCAAATTGATGAAAACGATTGTTTGAACTTCAAAGGCCGAATATGTGTTTCGAGGAATGTGGATTTGATTCAGATGATTTTGAACGAGGCTCATAATAGTCGAATGTCGGTACATCTGGGTAGCACGAAAATGTATAATGATTTGAAACAGTTTTATTGGTGGCCTAGCATGAAATGAGATATATCTGAATTTGTTTCAAAGTAAAAGCCGAGCATCAAGTGCCTTCTGGGTTACTTCAGTCGATCATGATACCTGAATGGAAGTGGGATAGAATTGCTATAGATTTTGTATCTGGTTTGCCTACTACACCGAGCAAGAGAGATGCAGTCTGGGTTATAGTGGATAGACTGACCAAATCAGCTCACTTTGTTTCTGTTCGTACGGATTATTCGCTTGATAAACTTGCTGAGTTGTATGTGTCTCAAATTGTGAGATTACATGGTGTGCCGAGTTCCATTGTTTCAGACAGAGACCCGAGATTCACATCGTGGTTTTGGAAGAAGTTGCAAGATGCTTTAGGTACTAAACTACATTTTAGCACAGCTTTTCATCCGCAGACAGACGGTCAGTCTGAGCGAATCATTCAGATACTTGAAGATATGTTGAGATGTTGCGTCCTCGAGTTTGAAGGTACATGGGAACGATACTTACCTTTGATTGAATTTGCTTACAATAATAGCTTTCAATCTAGTATCAAAATGGCACCTTACGAAGCTCTATATGGCCGCAAGTATCGTACACCATTGTATTGGACCGAGCTCAATGAAAATAAGATACACGGGGTTGATTTGATTAAGGAGACTGAACAGAAAGTGGCTATGATCAGAGATAGTTTGAAAGCTGCCTCAGATCATCAAAAATCCTATGCTGATTTGAAACGTAAAGACATTGAGTTTCAAGTTGGAGACCGAGTATTTTTGGAAGTTTCTCTGTGGAAGAAAGTACTCCGATTTGGTCGAAAGGGCAAACTAAGTCTGAGATTCATTGGACCGTATGAAATCATTGAACGTATCGGGCCTATTGCTTATAGACTTAAGTTGCCTTCTGAATTAGAAAAGATACACAATGTGTTCCATGTTTTGATGCTCCGTAGATACAGATCAGATCCATCACATGTGATTTCTTCGTCTGAAATTGAAATCCGATCCGATATGACATACAAGGAGGAACCGATTCGTATTTTAGCTCGGGAAATGAAAGAGTTAAGAAACAAGAAAATTCCATTAGTGAAAGTACTATGGAATCGATACGGAGTTGAAGAGGCTACATGGGAGCCGGAGGATTCAATGAGGCAACAATATCCGACTTTGTTTAATGGTAAGATTTTCGGGGACAAAATCCCTAAGGGGGAAGAGTTGTAACAGTCTTAATTTGGCCCTAATCGAAACGGTGGTTTCGGGACCACGAATCCGAGTCTGAGATATATTTATATAATATAATATGTGCTTATTATATGTGAATTAATGTGTGTGAAAGTTTCGTAGGAAAATTTAATCGTTTGTGTGCTTAATTTGACAAAAGGGCTTAATCGCGTAAAATGAAACTTTGATAGTTAAATGTGTAAGGGCTGAATTGTTGTTGTCTTTTTAAATGGGAGTATTTAAAAGGCAATTCACCCATTTATAAGATAGTGGCCGGCCATGTACCATAATAACCTTAAGTAGTAATATTATTTATTTTATAATGGAAGGTTAAAATAGTAACTAAACAAATGGTTAATATATATGATAATTAAAACAAAAAAATAAGCCAAGGCTTTGTTCATCTTCTTTGGCCGAATGCACGCAAAGAAGAAAAGAAAATAGCCAATTTAGTTCGGCACCTATTTAGCTAAATTAAGGTATGTAACTAGCTCGGTTTTTGTTAATTTTTACGTTTTTGAGATCGTTGCTTCGAATATTAGTTTACCCATGTTAGAATTTTTGAATTTGAGCATGCTTGATGTTCGGCCATTGTTATGTTCTTGTGGTTTTTGATGTTTGATGATTTTATATTAAAGATATGCTAAAGATTAACAAGTTTTGAATTGGAAATTTTGGTGAATTTGAGTATTTTGGGCTAAATTGCAAAAATGAATTTTTGAGGGGACCAAAATGCAAAATAAATGAAATAAATGGACTAGTAGGGTCCCTATGAATATTCGGCCCTTATGTGTTATAATGAAATTTTGTGTATTTTGTGTTTTGAGCAAATAGGACTAAATTGTAAAAATGTGAAACATTAGGGGTAAAAAGGTAATTTGTTTGTTTATGTGTTTTGGGACTAACTTCAGATGAAATGTACTTGAATGAGCTGAATTTTAATGTGTTTAGATCAAGAACAAAGAAAAACGGATTTGTATCGGGGAAAGGCGAAGGTTATCGAATAGCCGGTCTACGTTGTCCGTCGATAGTCGAGGTAAGTTTTTAAGCAAATATATGTTAGAAATTATTTACGTACTTTAATAAATTTTGAAATTGAAAATGTTGGGAATATATATATAAAGTTGCCGAATGTGGGATTGTACAATGATGAATTGATTTTATTTTTGTAATGTGTATAAGCTTGATTGAATTTGATATGTGATAGAATTATGAAATATAAGTGATTCAAGTGGTTGTGGCATTATGAATTGCGTATGGAATGGTTTACTATGTTGATACTCGGGCTTAAAGCCTAGCAGGCCTAGTGCCGGTGAATTTTATCGAGCTTAAAGCCTAGCAGGCCTTGTGCCAGTGAATTATTTTGGGCTTATTGCCTAGCAGGCTGAATGCCGGTGTTTAAAAGTTCGGACCTTGAATCTAGCAGGCTAATGCCGTTGTGTGAGATTCGGGTTAATGCCTAGCAGTATCTATATCGGTGAGTTGAAATTTCAAGCTTAGATTATGTACTAATGAAGTCAGGAAATGAATCAAGTAAGCCTAGATATTTGAAAGTGATCTTGTTAATTCGGCTATAAGGTATGTGCTATTCATTTATATATGATATATATATACATATATATATGAAATGTAAATGATCAAATAGAATGATGAAAGAAATGTAATATTAGTGTGGTTGATGGAAATTGTGTATAGATTATGCCATGTGAAAATTGGTTGCTTGGAAGCATGAAAGTGATTAATGGTATACATATAGGTATATTGTATACATAAATATGTGTTTATATATTTGGCAATAAGGAGTTCTTTAATAAATAAATGAAAATGGATAGGTTAAGTGAGGTAAGGATATTCGGCTACATTAAAGTTATAAGTTAAGTTGTGTATATTCAATGCCATGAATTGATTATTTTAAATGTTAGAATGATTGAATGTTATAAGTTAGTTGCTTAAGACTTACTAAGCTAGTGAGCTTACTTTGTGTGTGTTCCTTGTTTCATTTTATAGATTTTAATCAAGTTACGAGCTCAGGGGATCATCACTGAAGTCATTCACACTATCGGCTCATGTTGGTACCTATAAGGTTTTAGACTTTTGTTTCTAAGGCATGTATAGGCTAGCTAAGTTTATGAATGATGTTAGGTTAATGTATATAAGCCATGCGAATTTGGCTAGTACTTAATGTTAATGTTTGATGATATAAATCTATCCTTGATGTGATATGCGTGTATGTTTTGGTTGGAAAATGAATGAATATGATAGGTATATTATTGTATATATGTTTCATGTTGTATAAGTATGTTTGTGCGTGAATGATTGCCGTGAGATCATTATGTGTAAATTTTGCTAATCGTTGGTAATGGACATAGGTAGAGATTTATGAAGAATGGAATTAGATATATATATATATATATAACCTTCGAATGTATGTTTTTGTATATTAGTCTTACGAAAATGATTTGAATTGAATCATTAAAAATTTAGCGTAGTTATTATGAGTACTTAAATCAAGTATTAAGAGTGTCTGCTTTATTAATTCAGCCATGGTTTTATTATAAGTAATATATGGACGCTATGTCTTTTAATCAATGAGGTGAGCGAGTTGATTCATGTATATGATAGGTGTGGTGTATATGTAAGTGGAAACTCATTGAACTGATTATGTACTTGGGTGTTTGATGAAATTGTTGTCTGTGTTTTAGTGTTTAAAATATGGTTTATGAATTCATAGGAAATGTGCGCACCATACATATATGATTGTATATGCTACAATATTATATTCGAACATGCATATGTTATCATAATTACATATGTGATTAATTTATTATAAAGAGGAAATTTTGTGTAGTTGGCTTTGTTATATGCGAATATAGATTGAATCATGGATATGTGAATATTCAGCTATAAAAATAGTATGTCTTGTCTATACAATGTATATATATATATTTGATATATGATATGGAGTGTTATAAGATTATAATAAATATAATTATAGACATGTGATTAATTTGAACCTAGAAATATTATTAAGGTTCGAAATGGTTGATAAGACAAGTGTATTAATATAATTCTTTTGAGGCATGGAAGTCTGAATGTCTGTTTCTGAGTGAACATTATTTGGTAATACCTCATAACCCAAATCCGGTGACGGGTACGGGTGAGAGGTGTTACATATCTTGTGCAAGAGGTTTGAAGATGGGCGGAATGAGGAAATCAGACTTCTTATTAGAAACTTGGAATTGAAAGAATTTATGGTGTTGGTTGATGGGGCATGTAAGGTTGAGAAGCTGAATAAGGAAAAGAGAAAAGCCATGAGTGAGGCCCGAGATGCAAGAAAGAGGCCAATGAGTAAATCGTATCAAACTCAATCAAAGAGGTCCAAGGAAATGAACCCTCGAACGACTGCTTAAGTTGGGTATTCACACCGAGATCGAGGTAATACATATTCGGGCCCGAGGGTTCAAGCCACCTTGATGGCAAGCGTGGGTAATCCAAAGTCAAATAAATCGGAGTGTCCAAACTGTGGTAGACAACACACTGGGGAGTGTTTGGGAAATAATCGTAATTGTTATAAATGTGGTTCACTCGACCATTTCATCTAGAATTGTCCAGAGAGGGATAAGAAGGAAAGAAAGCAAGAAGTAAGATCAAGCACCGTGTCTTCGAAGGGTAGATCACAAAAGAACCCGGGAGGTGGGACTAGTAGTAGAGGTGTGCCTAGAGACTCTATTGTGAGGTCGGAGGGTCGAGCACCTGCAAGGACTTATGCCATTCGCGCTCGCGAAGAAACATCATCTCCAGATGTGATAATGGGTACTTTTTCTCTTCATGATATCTCTGTTGTTGCTTTGATTGATTCGGGGTCTACCCATTCTTATATTTGTATGAAATTGACATCTAGCATGAGTATGATTTTTGAGTCTACAAAATTTGTAGTAAAGGTGTCAAACCAGTTAGGCAAACATGTGCTAGTTGACAAGGAGTGTAGGAATTGTCCTTTGGCAATTAGAGGTCATTGTTTTCTGGCAAATCTTATGTTGTTTCCGTTTGATAAATTTGACCTGATTCTTGGTATGGATTGGTTGACTGCTCATAATGTTTTAGTGAATTGTGGTAGTAAGTTTATTGAATTGAAATGTGTGAATGGAGATGTCATTCGGGTTGAATCAGGTAGATCAGATAGTATGCCTTTTATAATTTCATCTATGGTAGCCTAGAGATACTTGAGAAAAGGATATGAGTCCTATCTCGCCTTTGTGCTGAATACTCAAGAGTCAGAGGTAAAGATTGAATCAGTGCCGGTGGTATGCGAGTATCTAGATGTGTTCCCACAAGAGTTACCCGGATTGCCTCCAGTTAGAGAAGTCGAGTTTGGGATTGAGTTAGTTCCGGGTACAACACCTATTTCTGTTGCTCCATATCAGATGGCACCATTGGAGTTGAAAGAATTGAAGGTTCAGTTGCAAGAGTTAACGAACAAGGGTTTTGCAAGACCGAGTTATTCACCGTGGGGTGCTCCGGTACCTTTTGCGAAGAAGAAAGATGGGTCGATGAGATTTTGCATAGACTACAGTAAAGAATAGGTATCCTTTGCCAAGGATAGATGATCTATTTGAACAATTGAAGGGAGTTACGGTGTTCTCTAAAATAAACCTAAGGTCTGGTTACTACCAGTTGAGGGTTAAGGAGCAAGATGTGCCGAAAAGTGCATTTCAGATGAGGTATGGCCATTACGAGTTTCTCGTCATGCCATTTGGCTTAACAAATGCTCCTGCAATTTTTATGGATCTAATGAATCGTATCTTCTGACCGTATTTGGAAAAGTTTGTAGTTGTCTTTATCGATGACATACTGATTTATTCATGGGATGAGAGTGAACATGTAGAACATCTGAGAATTGTTTTGTAGACTCTAAGAGACAAGCAGTTGTATGCTAAATTCAGCAAGAGTGAGTTTTGGCTCCAAGAGGTCGGGTGCTTAGGACACATTGTGTCGGGTGATGGCATTAGAGTTTATCTGAGTAAGATCTTAGCTATTGTGGAGTGGAAACCGCCAAGGAATGTGTCAGAAATTAGAAGCTTTTTGGGTTTGGCAGGTAACTACAGACGGTTTGTCAAAGGGTTTTCTATGATTGCTACCCCGATGATGAAACTATTGCATAAATATGTTAAGTTTGAATGAACTGAAAAATGCCAACAGAGTTTCGAGAAATTGAAAGCATTGCTGCCTGAGTCACCAGTTTTAGTACCACTTGAGTCGGGGAAAGAGTTTGTGGTCTACAGTGATGCGTCATTAAATGGTCTCAGCTATGTGTTGATGCAAGAGGGTAAGGTAGTAGCTTAGGCCTCGAGACAGCTAAAACCGCATGACAAGGATTATCCGACTCATGATTTAGAGGTGGCTACAATAGTCTTCGCTTTGCAGATTTGGCGTCATTATTTATATGGTTAGAAGTGTCGAATCTCCACCGATCACAAGAGTTTGAAGTACTTGATGGACCACAAGGATTTGAATTTACGCCAACGTCGATGGCTCAAATTATTAAAGGATTATGAGTTAGTAATCGATTACCATTTGGGGAGAGCAAATGTGGTTGCCGATGCCTTGAGCAGAAAATCCCTGTACACTTTGAGAGCAATGAGTACGGGCTTAGCGCTGTCTAATGATGGTGCTATATTGGCCGAGTTGAGGGCTAGACCGTTATTTAATCAGCAGATATGTGAAGCTCAAAGTCAGATGCAAGCTAAGAGAGCTCACTGCGAGTCGAGAAGTACTCTGATTTTTGGATGAGTTCAGATGGTTGTCTGATGTTTCATGACAGGGTTTGTGTACCTAAGGATGATGAGTTGATCCAGAAAATTTTACATGAAGCACACAGTGGTTGCTTATCAGTACATCCAGGCAGTACGAAAATGTACAATGATTTAAAGAAATTGTATTGGTGGCCGGGTATGAAAAAAGACATCTCTGATTTTGTTATAAAATGTTTGATCTGTCAACAAGTGAAAGCCGAGCATCAAGTACCTTCGAGATTTCTTCAACCAATAATGGTTCCCAAGTGGAAATGGGATCGAATCACCATGGATTTTGTTACGGGGTTACCCATGACTTCGAGAAAGAAAGATGTTGTATGGGTTATTGTGGACAGATTAACGAAGTCGGCACACTCTATACCGGTGCGTGTGGATTATTCACTAGATAAGTTGGCCGAGTTTTATATTGCTGAGGTAGTGAGATTGTATGGGGTGCCTATATCTATTATCTCGAATAGAGACCCAAGATTTACTTTGAGGTTTTGCAAGAAATTGCAAGAAGCCTTGGGTATAAGGTTGAATTTTAGTATTGCGTTCCATTCTCAAACCGATGGCCAATCCAAAAAAGGGATTCAAGTTCTTGAAGATATGCTTCGATGCTGTGTGTTAGAGTTCGAAGGTAGTTGGGAAAAATATCTACCTTTGGTCGAGTTTGCCTATACCAAAAGTTATCAGTCAAATATACGGATGGCACCGTACGAAGCTTTATATGGTCGCAAGTTTCGAACTCCCTTGTATTAGACTGAGCTTACTGAGAAGCAAATGCACGGGATCGACCTAGTTAAAGAGACCAAAGAGAAAGTGAAAGTGATTCGTGATAGCCTAAAAGCTGCTTCGGATTGGCAGAATTCATACGCGGATTTATAAAGAAAAGAAATCGAGTTTCGGGTGGGCAACAAAGTATTTCTGAAAGTATCTCTGTGGAAGAAAATATTGAGATTTGGTCGAAAGGGTAAATTGAGTCCGCAATTCATAGGGCCGTATGAGGTTATTGAAAGGATTGGGCCAGTAGCATACCGGTTGGCTTTGTCGGTAGAGTTAGAAAGAATACATAACGTATTCCATGTGTCGATGTTACGGCGATATCGTTCCGATCCTTCACATGTGATCCCTCCAACAGAAATTGAGATACGACCGGACATGACTTATGAAGAGGAACCAATTAAGATATTAGCTCGAGAGGTTAAATAGTTAACGAACAAGAGCATAGCCTTAGTAAAAGTGTTATGGAAAAAACAGGATGTGGAAGAGGCTATATGGGAACCGAAAGAAGCCATGAGGGAACACTACCCAAACCTTTTTACCGGTAAGATTTTCGGGGATGAAAATCTCTAAAGGGGGGAGAGTTGTAACTGTAACGACCCGGATTTAGGCCTAGTAGAATTCGGCTTATTGGGCCTTGACCAGGGGAGTGTTTAAAATTTTTGAGAACAAGAGAACGGTACTAATGCAAGTTGGACCTATTAGGTGAGTGATTTTGGAAGGTTGGGGGGCTTCTATGAAGTCCCGGGATCAAACTTGGGCTTTAGGAAAATTTTGGTTTTAGGTGAATAAAACCCTGTGAGTTAGTAAGTAGGCTTTAAGAATAAAATGTGGAGAAAAATGACACAAAAGGAGTTGTGGTCTAGTGGCAAATGACGCCACAAGGAAGCAAGGGGTCCAAGGTTCAAGTCTTCGCGCTTACATTTTATTTTGATTTATTTTTTAAGTGAACTTAGACATTGGCCCATAGACTTATATTTAGTTGCGCATGATTTTAGACACAAGAGGAGCTTGTGGCCTAGTGGCTAGCGGCGTGGATTAAGTTACAGGGGAGCCTGAGTTCGAATCCCATCGCAAGCAAAAAGGGATATTTATTTTGGTAAGTGGGGACGGCCAGAGTTTGTGTTGGATTTAAAATCTGCTGAAGGAGGGATCCCACATCGGAAAGTTAACAAGAGGGAAGGTGAGAAGCTAGCTTTAAATAGAACAATCTATGAGGAGAGTAAGCATACCTGGTTGGCGTTGGGCATAGGAGTGGTTGGAGCGCGGATCAACTCCAGATTCCTATCAGGTGTGTATTTCGCCCTACTCTAGCTGTAGAGCGGCAAATGCCGAAATGTTGGCCACACGGCGATGGTAGCCACACGAGCGTGCGAGCGCACGTGTGGGAGCTTCGTCACGATAGTTGAGGCCACCATGAGTATTCTTGTGGGTTGATGCTGTTTGGACCACGATGGGCTGAAAGGGGCCAAGTGGGCCCAATGGGCCCGTAGGCCTATATGAATAAATTGTATGATTGTGTAGTAGACAGTGAACTGGTCTATCTGAATCTCATATCTGTGGCTAGATTTGGGCTAAATGGGCCACATGAGTGTGTGGGCCCATTTGGGCCGAGAATGGGCCCTAGGCCCATTCGCATCGTTATCTCTGTTTAGAATACCTTGATTTATGAAATTACTAAAATACCCTCAGATTGCAAAATTATCGAATTACTATTAGTGGGTAAATTACCGAATTACCCTTGGTGGGTAAATTACCGAATTGCCCTTGGTGGGTAAATTACCAAAATACCCTTGGGTTGTGAAATTACCAAAATACCCCTAGGTTACGAAACTACCAAAATACCATTGGGTTGCGAAATTACCAAAATACCCCTGGGTTATGAAATTACCAAAATACCCTTAGAGGGTAAATTACCGAAATACCCCCAAAGGGGAAAAACAACTGTTATACCCTTGACTGTGATTAAATATCGTGTGTTTGATTTTATTTACACTTTTATATGTTGATGCATTGCATGTTATCATGTTGCATGGGGCGGGATTAATGACCGAAGAGAAGTGTAGCCTGGTGGCTCTGCCACATACTGTTTTAGTGGCTATGCCACATATCTATATATGCGATTACTCTGGTGGCTCAACCACAAATATTATGATTAGCAGCTTGTCTGCAATATTGGTGTGATTGGCTGGGTTGGTTGACTTGATCCCCACAGGTGAAGATTGGTTGGTACGGGGGTGTGATTGGTTGGACTAGGTTGGGCTGCATTTCATTATTGCATTACCATGATTATGGGGCTTGGGCCCAGAATGATTCTGTAAGGGCTCGGGCCCAGTTAGTGACCGTTTAGGGGATTACATAGTGAGTTCTCGTAACTTACCCCCTTTCCCTTAACCTTGCAGGTAATCCCCAGCATTAGAGGATTTGGAGCTGTGGAGGACTCGGTGGTGGCCATACATCGGAGTAGTTGTCATGTAAATTCGGTTTTACTTTATTTATGATTATTTAATTTGGGTTTAATATTATGTAATAAGGCCATTGGATCCTATTTCCTTTTAAACTTTCATTTCAGTTATTTTTAAATTATTAATGATTAAACCTGGGTTTTCTTAAGACGATAATAATCGTTTTACAAAATATCACGTTTCCACAATTTCTTAATCAAACTTCAGTAATAAACAAAGTTTTCAAAAATAATAATATCATTTTTACAATAAAACAATTATAGCAAATCTGAATTTCACAAACAACAAAGTTCGGAGTTTCAAAAGAATACAAAGTTATTAACGAACAAGTAGCTTTTTAAACAACCTTTTTAAGTGACATGCTAGATCCGGTCATAACGTCTAGGCCGGGTTTGGGGTGTTACAGTAACAGCCTGATTTTGGGGCTAGTCGAAATAGTGGTTTCGGGACAGCTAATCCGAGGTTGAAGAAAATTATTTTGATATTATTTTATGTGTTATAGTATGTTTATAAGGATGCATGAAAAGTTTGGTGCTTTAATTTTAGCAATTGTATGCTTAATTGTGAAAAAGGACTAAATCGCATAAAGTGCAAAAGTCCTATTATACAAGGTAGAGGTGCCTAATAGCCATAGAATATTAAATTGGAGGTCTTTAAAGTGCAATTAGGCCATTAAAGGTGTGTTGGTCGGACATAGGAAACAAGGGAGACAAGAGCATTAAATTTTGGTCAAAGTTTGGTGAAATTAGGTGATAAAAAATGAATAAAATAAGCTAAATGAAACAGATGTCATATTTCACTATTCATGCTTTTTCTCCACTAAAAATTGAGAGGAAATAAGGGTTCTTGGAGTTCAAATTTTCAGCAACACAAATCTCTTGCAAGTAAGTGATTCTAGGGGCTTTTCTTGATAATTTTTGTACTTTTAGAACCCCCAAAACTTAAGCTAGCTAATGAGGGGACTATTTTGCAAAATGGTTGAAAGTTTAGGGACTTTCCATGAGAGTGTTCATGTTGTTTGCTGAGTTTTTATGGAAGAAAATGAATGTTAGTGAATTACGGAACAACTTTTGTGAAAGGTGCTACCATGAAAACACCTAAATGGGACCTATTAGTAAAGGTTGAATTTGTGTAATAAATGCATTAAATAATTGGATTTGTGAGTTGTTGTAAGAGAAATAAATGTTCAAATAGGCTTTTTTAATGAGAAAATGTGATGAAAAATGATTTCCGAGCCTAGGGGCAAAATTGTAATTTTGCCAAAGTAGAAGGGCAAAATGGTCATTTTTTGCCTAAGTAGAAATTTTGATATATCATGAATTATAAAGTGATTAAAAGAGTAAATTTTATTATTATAGATCAAGAAGAGTGCAGAAACAACCTTGACCGAGGAAAAGGCAAGGTTACGGGCTAAATCATCAACTAAAACATTTTGCACCGAGGTAAGATTATGTGTAAATGATACATATTTAATACATGTTATTACTTATTGGTGCATTGTATGAATGAGATCGATTATGATTGAGATTGATTGAAATTGATAGATGGTGAGTAAATCTCGTATGAACCTCGGAATAGATACGTAAGTGCAGAAAAATATCCGTAATGATTAATTGGTGGGCTGTGTGCGATACTACTTTATTACTTATTCACGATGGGCTGTGTGCGATACTGTAACATCCTGAAAATGGGCCTATGCATTTTTGATTTAATTATACGAAATGGCATGCTTTATGTGTTATGAATGTATTATGAACATTTTTGGAAACTTGGAAATGTAAGGAAATGATTTAGAAATGTTAAGTTTCAAAAGAGGAAAGTGAACATTTTTGGAAACTTGGAAATGTAAGGAAATGTCTTAGAAAATGTTAAGTTTTAAAGTTTAAAAGAGGAAACTAAGGCAATGTGGCCTTAAGAAAATTAATAGAAGAAATTTGACATAACAACGGGCTTAGAAAAGTGGCAAGGAGGCGCCACTTAAAGCCCAGTAAGTGACGCCACAATCAAGGGGGAAGGAGCCTAGGTTCGAGTCATTTGGGGAGCAAATAAAGGAATTTTATTTTGGTGCAAGGAACAAGAGAGTTGGACGGCAATAAGGCACTAAAGGGAGGCGTTTTATTTTTGTTAAAATTCGGCAAATAGATGGATAAATGAGGGATAATTATTGTTATTTTTAATTAAGAGATAAGAGATAATTGAGGGATTAATTCTAATATTGAATAAAGTGATAATTAAAAGATAAAATTATCACATAGGAAGAGTGGTGGCCAAGTAGGGGACTCTAGCCTAGTAATTTCGGCTAAGGAAGGAAGAGTAAGGCCATTCTTCATTCATTCTTTTCTCTTCAAGGAAGTCTCTGCTGAAAATTCCCTAGCAAACTTTCTTTTTTTTTCTCTTGTCGAAGTCTACTTCTTCTTTATCCACCATTGCCGATTCTTTAAGCCTCAACACCCTCTCTTTTCTTGTCCTTGTGAATGCCGAACCTCATATGTTGGTGGCCATAGCCGAATAGCTTTGTGGGTACAAGGAAGAGTGTTGCCGATTTTAACATTCAAGGTAAGAGTGAGTTTCGTTCAATTTGATATCTCTTTCTTTCAAACCGAAACTGAAGGGCTAATCCATTAATAATCTTATGGCCAAAACATTGAAGAGATCTTTCGGGATTTAGGTGCTGTCGACTATAAAGAGGAATCTTTCGGGACTTTTAAGGATCTAAGGTAAGCCATAAGTAATATTCGGCCATAGGCCATCTTAATAGATTTTTATGTAAAAGGCCGAATCTAACACATACTCTATAGATTTTGCGACATCTTCATAGCCAAGGGATCAATTTCGGGATTTGGATTTGTAAGGTAAGTGACTAAGAATATTCGGCCAAGGCCCTATTTGTTGATTAGATCTATTTCTTATTTTTTTCTAAAAGCCGAAACTAATTTGTTAAGGTGATTTAATGCTTGGCCGAAAGCAAGAAGAGTAAAGCAAAGATTTCGGGATTTGATTAGCAGTGAAATCGGCACCAAGATAGGTGTTATGTGTACTAATCCTACTAGGATTTGGTTTTATAGCCGAATAGGCTTTATGCTAACATATTAAGGTTGGCCGAATGTAGGAATTGAGATCTAAGGCATTAGATCAAGCTTTTCGGGATTTAAGTGAACTGCTAAGTGTATCAGGTGTGTACCCCACACTAAACCTTAATAGTTTTATGGCTTTAAATTATTGTATGTGATTATAAGAATGTGAAAATAAGGCTAAGGTACCATGCAATGGTACAAAGAACTCAGGTATGTTTTCCTACTCCTACTAGGAATATGTTAAATATCTGTTCTGACACACATACGAAATTATAAGAATGTGAAATAAGAAATTGGCATGTTATTACATGATATGTATGATATGGGGCATATGGGTTATATGAAAAGGGGAAGTGAATGTGGTGACCTAAGACCACGATATCCGAATGTGGTGACCTAAGACCACGATATCTGAATATGGTGTCTCTTGACACAAAATATGTATCTGGTGGTTATGCCATGAATCTTATAAGGGCGATGAGCACGTCGACTGCAACGACTGCCTTCGATGGTGTGTAGCGGATGGAGGGTTGACTTAGTAGTCCCCACGGTGTGCAGGTTGGTACGGGTGATGTGTAGTGGATGGCATCTAGGTTTGGGTTCGGGTTGCATCATTATTTTATATATGTTATATGAATAAGTATGTGTTATGATATTGTATGCCTGAATTGTTAAATTTTAGTGTTGGTTACACATTGAGTCTGTTTGACTCACCCCGTTGGGGAATATTTTCTTCCAGGTGACGATCAGTGATGGACCGGGTCGGCAGGAGCTCAAAGGTGGCCGTGCACAGCAAGGAATTTATTTAATTTGGATTTTTATTTTATTAAGTACTTTAATTTAATTTTGGGAATTATTTTGAGGTAATAAGGCCATAGATGAAATACTTTATTTTACTCTTAATTATTATGTACGAATTGTTATCACGTAAAGTTTAAGCAAATTTATTTTAAAACAAACCCTAAACGTTTTGTCACCTAAAGTAAAAGATTTTTAATAAAATAGACTTGTTTTCAATTTAAGCCCAACCCAGAAACAATCTTTCTCTCAAAACACACAGTTTTCCAAAGTAACAAAAGAATTTCGAACCGGTTTACATCGAGGAACATACTAGATCCGGTCAAGGCTCGTGGGCCGGGTTTGGGGTGTTTCAGATACCATCGTTTATATTATCATTTGGTGGGCTATGTGCGAAACCACCATAAATATTCTTGTTGGTGGGCTATGTGCGATACCACCATATTATCGATTAACAGTGGGCTGTGTATGAAACCACTGGGTACATAGTATTAACAGTGGGCTCTGTACGAAACCACCATGGTATAGGTAAATGTTTCATGTTTCCTTGCGGTGATGAGTGCAGGGAATGTGTACGAGCAATTGTGAGAAATGTAATTGTTATGTAATTAGAATGTGGTAAGAGATGAGATGAGTAAGCATGGTTATGGAAATGTGAATTGTACCACATGCCCAAGCGCATGCCCGTGTGTGAGACTCTGTGGAGCATACTGACTTCATTTCCATTTCAACACCAGGGGACACACGGCCATGCAACATGATCGTGTATCGCACACGGCTGAGACACACTCTCATGTCTCTACCTTTGTGGACAAAAATAGGCTATTTATCAAGCCATTTTGCCACTCCATTTGGTACACATTTTCACCTACACAATTGACACCCAACCATAGCATAATATGCAATCCAAAATCTTACCATTTCAATACTAACCAATTCAAGGCACATAAGTACCATAATATACTAACTAAATTCATACCAATTCTTGTCTACTCAATCATCAAAATGACCATTATCAAAGATGCATTGTTAGGCCTAATTTCACAAACATACCTATATCCACAATTCATCAATTTACCATTCATAGTACCCGTTATCATCAATCATCATAACCAACTCAATAAACACAAGGCATAAGCATGTATATATGCACATGATCCTGATAAACCGTAATGTATACATATTAATCCCACATTTAGCATACTTTTGGATGATTTATTCCCCGAATTGTGGAATTTGGTGCTCCTAATCCTTTAATTTCATGTTTTATACTTAGGGAAGCACCGGAGGATGAAAAGAACAAGAAATAGGCCAAAAACAAAGAAAATAGGCCAAAGTACGAAATCGACACGGCCTGGGCCCAAGCCACACGGCCATGCCTCCTTAGCAGACTCGAACACGGCCTAGCCTCGATTTACACGGGCGTGTGCCACGGGCGTGTCCCTCCCGTGACCTGTTTTAATTCCACTCGGATTAGGATACTTAGGGGCGAAGAAAGACATTTCAAAAGCCTATATAAACACCCTAAGTGTGACCTAAGAGAGGGTGTTCAAGTAGGCCTAGGAGCCAAGCCAGAGAGGCCAGAATTGTGGGATTTACTCGAAGAAAGCCAGTTGATTCATCTTAAGAAGCCGAAGTTATACTCAAGACGGAGGATCTTCCCTTCAAATTCCTTCAGGGGGTTTTAGGGTTTTTCTTATGTTTTGTTTTATATTTTCTTCTGATATGTATTCTTTTATGATTATGAACTAAACCCCTTAAATACCTGAGGGGGATGAAACCTAAGACAGATCTTGTTATTGTTTTCTGAACTATATGATAAATACTTGATTTGTTCTTAATTATGTGTTCTTAATTCTTGCTTTGATATTTCAGGATATTGATTCAAGTATTGATTTGCTTAGGTAGTGGAGCAAAAGTCCTTGCTTAAGAGTAGATTTAGTATAGTTAAGCGGAGTTGATCGCAACCCTAGAAATAGGATAACGAAAATCTGCCGGATTAGGGTCAAACCTAATATAGGAGTCCATAGATCGAGTTAATGCAATTCTATGGGTTTTAATTAGAAAGAAATTTCAATTAATCAACCTAGGGTTAGACGTTAGTAGCCTCGAAAGAGGTATTAATATAAATTAGGGAATCCTACGGATCAAGTCAAGTGAATAAATCGTCTGGTTTCAGAGTTAGATAACAAGTGAAGTCTAGGTGGATTCTTCCTCGGGTATTGTCTTAATCAATTGGTTTTTCCTAAAAGTTTTTTCCCCAATTCATTCTCTATGTCTTAGCATCTTTAGCTTAGTAGTTAGTTAATTTTAGATTAAACAACAATTCCTTATTTTTTAGGCTAAATAATAAAAAGAAAGTCAGTATTAGTACTTTTGGTTCCTTTGTGTTCGACATTCCGGTCTTGCCACTAAACTATACTACTGTTTGATAGGTACGCTTGCCTCAATCGTTGCCATAGTTAGTTTCTAGGCTCGATCATCCATTATATAAATTTTTAAGACTCTGACACACGATCAAGTTTTTGGCGCCGTTGCCGAGGAACTAAAATATTAAGAATGCTCAATTTTTATTACTTTAGTCATATTTTATTTTCGCAATTAAATTTTATTTTTACTTTTCTAAATTTTCTTCTTTGGTTTTGACAGGTATTCTAGTTTATGACTAGATGAAACCCGTCAGGACCGCTGCTTTACGATAGTGAAATTGAAAGTACAGTTCGCAAAAACCGAAGTGAAATAAGGAGAAGCTTACAGTACATACAAGAAGAGCAAGAAAACAAAATTAATACTACCGAAGAGATGGCTGAGAATAATCCGCTACATCTAGAGGTGGCTGAAAATCATGCTCCTCGAACTATGTATGATTATGCTAAACCTAATTTAACAGGAACTGAGTCAAGTATTGTTAGACCTGCTATTGCTGTAAATAATTTTGATCTGAAACCTAACACAATTCAAATGATACAACAATTTGTTCGGTTTTATGGTTTGCACAATCCAAACAATCACTTGGCGAATTTCCTAGAATTTTGCGACACTTTCAAAATAAATGGCATTTTTGATGATGCCATTCGTCTTCGGTTGTTTCCCTTTTCTTTGAGGAATAAAGCTAAACAGTGGTTGAATTCTCTTCAACGAGTACATGGGAACAAATGATCAAAAAATTTTTGTTTAAATATTTTCTGCAGGCTAAAACGGCCAAGTTAAGGAATGATATCTCTTCTTTTGTGCAGATGGATCTAAAAACACTTTATGATGCATGAGAGAGATACAAAGATCTATTGAGAAGGTGTCCACACCATGGATTACCCTTGTGGCCACAGGTCCAAACTTTTTACAACGGTGTGAACCCTTCAACCAGGCAGTTGATTGATTCAGCTGCCGGTAGAACCCTGAATAACAAAACACCTGAGGCTGCCTATGAATTCATTGAAGAGATGTCACTGAATAACTATCAGTGGCAAGTCACGAGGACAAGGCCAACAAAAGCAGCCAGTGTTTTCAACCTCGACGCAGTGACCATGCTATCAAACCAGGTAGAACTTTTAGCAAGCGCTGAAAACGATATGATTGGAGGAGGGATAAGCAATACAGAATATCTATCTTACAAGTCGAGTGCTGAAAACGAGCAAGTTCACTATATGGGTAACAATTTTAAACCTCAAAATAACCCTTATAGTAATACTTATAATCCAGGTTGGAAGAACCACCCCAATTTTTCATGGGGTGGTCAAGGAAATTAGAGACAACAACCCCATCCAAACTTCCAACAACAGCCTTACCCACAGGAAAAGAAGCCGAACCTTGAGGAGATTCTAGCAAAATTCATTTCAGCGTCAGAAACTCATTTTTAGAACATCGAAACGACTTTGAATAATCAGCAAAATTAATTGAATAGCTTAAAAATCAATTAGGATAGTTGACCAAGTTAGTTGCCGAAAGGCAACCAGGTCGTTTACCTAATAATACCGAACCTAAACCACAAGAGCAAGTAAAGGCAGTAACATTAAGAAGTGGGAAGGAATTGGTTGAAACAGAAAAGAAGATGCCACAAGAAACTAATAAGGAGAAAAGTGAGGAAATCGAGAATGTAACACCGGTACATGAAGAATTTCAGCCACCGATCCCATATCCGGTAAAGTTAAAGAAAGATCACTTAGACGCACAACACGGTAAATTTCTTGAACTTTTTAAACAATTACATATTAACTTACCTTTTGTTGAAGCTATTTCGCAGATGCCAACGTACTCAAAATTCCTAAAAGAGCTTCTAACAAATAAAAGGAAGTTTGAAGAGATATCAACAGTGGAACTTAATGAAGAATTGTAACACCCCAAACCCGGCCTAAACGTTACGACCGAATCTGGCATGTCACATAAAAGGGTTGTTTAAAAACTGTGCGTTTGTTAAAAAGTTCGTATTCTTTTTGAAACTCCGCGTTTTGTGGTTTGTTTATAAAAGCCAATTCATTCAATGCCCACTTTACAAAGTTGTTATTAATTTGAATAAAATTGTATTTGTTGTGAAAATCGAGTTTAAGTAATTTTGAATAAAAACGGTTTATTATCATTTTAGGAAAATTTCACATTGAACATTTAATAATAAACAGTAACCAAATTGAAAGCTAAAACCAAATAAAATACCAAAGGCCTTATTACATAACAAAATCCCAAAATTAAAAGTAAGTTTAAGTAAAATAAACGAGTTTAAAAAAACATTGCAGGGCCACCACAAGTCTGCCTCGGCTCCCAAATCCGTGATCTACTGATTACCTGAAACATTTAAAAAGAGGGGGTGAGTTTACGAAAACTCAGTGTGTAATTCCCCTTACGAGTGATAACTGGGCCTAAGCCCACAAAAGCAGATTGGGCCTTAGCCCTCACAATAACATACTTGGCCGAAGCACACATAAATCGAATCGGGTCGTAGCCCTAACATCACAGTATAGCAGATAGCACATGCCAAATGATGCAAAACCCATTCTCTAGTCATATTCGGCCATAAGCCCATAACATAACATATCGAACCATAGCATATTAAATTGCATGTACATATAAGAATGAAAATGCAATCCCGAACCCACCTAGGTATCCATCCTCTACACATCATCCGTACCTACCAATCACACCGTGGGGATTACTAAATCGACCCTCCATCCGCTACACACCATCGAAGGCAGTCGCTGCAGTCAACTGCACATCGCCCTTATAATCGTGGCATAGCCACCAGATAATGTGACAGAGTCACCAGATAACAATTTGTGACATTAGTCACCAGATTCATATTATGTGACATGAGTCACCAGATAATGTGGTAAAAACCACCAGAACACTTCCCCTTTATAATTATCACCCATATGACCATGCAACATACATATTATTCAGATATGCAATGTGTCATGTATGCAAAACATATATCAAATATAAGAATAACATGAGTTACCATCATAATCAGATAGACATAAAACAACAAAATCAAGCTAATCAACCTCTAATGGTATAATCGTAATTTTACCTACCAAGGGTATTTTCGTAATTTACCCACCAAGGGTATTTTCGTAAATTCGCACCTGAAATGGCCTTTTCGAAGGCCTAATGTCGCCACTAGCGACTCAGCTACCATTTCCGGTCGTACCGGACGATTGTGCCTAAAACCCGATTTCGGCCCATCCGGGCCCACACGCTCGTGTGGCCCACCTAACATAAATCTAGCCACGTATATAAGTTCCACCTAGTCTAGTTCAACATATACTAAACAATCATACAATTTACTCATATGGGCCCACAGGCCCATTGGGCCCACTTTGGCCCATCGAGGCCCGAGCAGCCCCAACCCACAAGAATACTACTGATGGCCTCAACTATCGCGTCGAAGCCCCACACGTGCGCTCGCACGCTCGTGTGGCTACTATTGCCGTGACCGACATTTCGGCATTTGCCGCTCTACAATTAGAGTAGAGAGAGTTACACACACACACACCTGATAGGAGTCTGGTGCTAATCTGCGCTCCGACCACTCCTGTGCCCAAACGCCCTCCAAGGTATGTTAACTCTCCTCCTGGAATGCTCTTTATATAGCTAGCTCTTCACCTTCATTCTTTGTGTCTTTCCGATGTGAGATCCCTTCGTCAGTAGAGTTTAAATTCAACTGAAACTCTTGCCGCCCAATCTGCAAAATAAATATTCCTTTGCTTCTCACGAGATTCGAACCCAGGCTCCCTTGTAGCATAATCCACACTACTAACCACTTGGCCACAAGCTCCTCTTGTGTCTTAAACCATGCGCAACTAAATATAAACTATGGCCCAAATTCTAAGATCCAAGTAAAAAGAAACCAAAACGCAAAAGCCAAGATTTGAACCTTGGACCTCCTTCTTTCCTTGTGGCGTCACCCCCCTTGCTCCCTTAAGTGGCGTCACTTTGCCACTACACCACACACTCCACTTGTGTCATTTTCTCCATATTTTATTCTTAAGGACTACCTGCCAACTTCCAGGGTTTTTTTCACCTAAAACCAAAATTTCTCCAAAGCCAATATTTGATCCCGGGACTTCATAGAAGCCCTCTAACCTTCCAAAATCACTTACCTAATAAGTCTAACTTGCATTAATACCGTTCTCAAAAAAATTTTAAACGCTACTACGCCTAAGGCCCATTGGGCTCAATCCTACTAGGCCCAATTCCAGGATGTTACAAGAATGTTCAGCCATCCTCTAAAATAAGCTACCAACCAAATTGAAAGATCCAGGAAGTTTCACTATTCCTTGTTTAATTGGTAGTTTAAATATTAAGAAAGCACTAGCTGATCTAGGTGCCAGTATTAATTTAATGCCTTATAAAATGTTTAAGCAACTTGGTCTTGGGGAACCAAAACCCACTAGGATGAGTATTTAGTCAACTGACAGATCTATTAAATATCCTAAGGGAGTTATCAAAGATATTCTGGTAAATGTTGATAAATTTATATTCCCTGTTGATTTTGTTGTGCTTGACATGGATGAAGATATTGAGGTACCTTTAATTTTGGGGCGTCCCTTTTTAGCTACTGCTAGGGCTGTTATTGATGTAGGTGATGGTAAACTTGTGCTAAAGGTAGGCGACGAGGAAATTATTTTAAAATTTACGATGCTATGCGATATTCTAGAGAACAAGATGATTCCTATTAGTTTATTGATACCATTGATCATTTTATTCAAGATTCTTTGCAGGAAATCATACATGACGACACGATGGAACTGTGTCTTACCCAAGGTGAGGGGGTAGATGATGATAACGATGAGTTGAATTCTAATACATCTTCCCCTAAACAAAAGAAAGAGGAGAGCATTGAAATAAATGATGAACTAAAACAAAAACCCTCTATTAATGAGCCATGAAAATTGGGATTAAAAGAGTTGCCAAATCACTTAGAATATGCATTCCTCGGGGATAATTCTATGCTACCAGTAATCATCTCTTCAGAACTGGAACCCGAAGAGAAAGATGAGTTGCTACAGGTATTAAGGGAATATAAAAGAGCCATAGCTTGGAAAATTTTTAACATCAAAGGAATAAGCCCATCGTTCTGCACCCACAAAATTTTAATGGAAGATGAGTTTAAACCATGCTTGCAACCTCAAAGACGACTGAATCCCAACATGAAAGAAGTTGTTAAAGCTAAGGTAATTAAACTTCTAGATGCTGGAATAATTTATCCTATTTTTGACAGTACTTGGGTAAGTCCTGTGTAGGTCGTTCCAAAGAAAGGAGGCATGACTGTTGTAGCCAACGAAAAGAATGAATTAATTCCTACAAGAACAGTCACAGGTTGGAGAGTCTGTATTGACTATAGAAAGTTGAAGGACACCACCAGAAAATATCACTTCCCTTTTCCATTTATTGTTTAGATGTTAGAAAGATTGTCTGGGCATATGTGCTATTGCTTCCTGGACGGACTCTCCGGTTACTTCCAAATTCCAATAGCCCTTGAGGATCAAGAGAAGACAACATTTACATGTCCATACGGTACGTTTGTGTATCGTATAATGCCTTTTGGATTATGTAATGCTCCTGCTACTTTTCAACGCTGCATGCTGGCCATCTTTGATGAACTTGTGGAAGACATTATGGAGGTATTTATGGGCAATTTTTTCGTATTTGGTAACTTTTTCCATCTTTGCCTTAAAAATCTAAAACGAGTTCTAATAAGATGTGAGGAAACGAACCTTGTTTTAAATTGGGAAAAGTGTCACTTTATGGTTCGAGAGGGAATTGTGTTAGGACATAAAATTTCTAGTAAAGGGATTGAGGTTGATAAAGCAAAGGTTGAAACCATAGAAAAATTACCTCCTCCTAGTTCAGTTAAGGCCATTCAAAGCTTTTTAGGACATGCTGGATTTTATCGAAGATTTATTAAGGTTTTTTCTAAAATAGCTAAGTCTTTAACAAAACTATTAGAAAAGGATGTGCCTTTCAATTTTGATCAGGAATGTTTAGATGCATTTAACACCCTTAAAAATAAATTAATAAATGCCCTAATTATAATTGCACCTGATTCGAATTTACCCTTTGAACTAATGTGTGATGCGAGTGATTTTGCAGTAGGTGCAGTTTTGGGACAGTAGAGAGACAAGCATTTTTCAGCCAATTTATTATGCTAGCAAAATATTGACGGCCGTGCAAGAAAACTACACCACCAAAGAAAAAGAATTGCTAGTTGTGGTTTTTGCATTTGACAAATTTAGACAATATTTGATATTATCTAAAGTTGTCGTTCACACTGACCATTCAGCTCTTCTTTATCTTTTAACTAAATCCGATGCAAAACCTCGACTCATAAGATGGATTTTACTCTTATAGTAATTTGATTTAGAAATTCAGGATAAGAAAGGAGCTAAAAATCTTGCAGCAGATCATCTTTCTAGGCTTCAAAATCTACATATCAAAGAACTAGATGAGAGTGAGATAAATGACTCGTTTCCTGAAGAACAACTATTCGCTATATCTAACCCCGAGGTACCCTGGTTCGCAGACATTGCAAATTACTTAGCTGCTAACATCCTACCAAAAAGGTTAACACATCATCAAACGAAGCGATTCTTTGCTGATGCGAAAAACTATTTTTGGGAGGATCCTTTTCTTTTCCGTATATGTGCATATCATTCGGAGATGTGTTACAAAAGCAGAAGCAAGCAAAATCTTAGAACATTGCCATTCAGGACCTTCAGGAGGACATTACAGCGGGATCGAGATAGCACACAAAACGCTCGAATCAGGTTTTTATTGGCCTACCTTGTTCAAAGACGCTAACAGGCATGTTGCTTCATGTGATAGATGTCAGAGAATAGGTAATATCTCTAAACGCGATGAAATGCCTAAAACATACATGCTATCATACGAAATTTTTGATGTACGGGGTATTGATTTTATGGGCCTATTCCCTAGCTCATTTGGGAATAAATACATCTTAGTAGCAGTGGACTATATGTCAAAATGGGTGGAAGCTCAAGCTTTACCTACTAATGATGCCAGAATGGTAGTGAGATTTCTTAAGAAACTCTTCTCTCGACTTGGAACACCGAGAACAATTATTAGTGATAGGGGTACTCATTTTTGTAATACTCAATTTGACAGGGTCTTAAAGAAATATGGAGTACACCACAGAACAGCTACCCCTTATCACCCTCAAACCAGTGGACAAGTAGAAGTAGCAAATCGAGAGCTTAAGCGTATTCTAGAAAAAAACAATTGAAATCAAATAGGAAATATTGGGCATTAAAAGTAGATGAGGCTTTATGGGCCTATAGAACAGCGTTTAAAACTCCAATAGGAACATCCCCATACAGACTTGTCTACGGGAAAAGTTGTCACCTACCATTTGAATTAGAACATAAAGCTTTTTAGGCTATAAAAATTTTGAATTATGATCTTAAACTTGCAGGTGAGAAAAGAATGATGCAGCTAAACGAGCTAGATGAGTAGCGAGCTAATGCCTACGAAAACTCACGTTTATACAAGGAAGCAACAAAACGACGCCATGATGCTTGCTTAAAGCAACCAAAGCAATTCAAAGTAGGAGATCTAGTTCTATATACAATTCAAGGCTCAAACTGGTCCCTGGAAAGCTAAAATCAAGATGATCAGGCCCTTTCGTAATCAAAACTATCTTATCCTATCGTACAGTCGAGGTAACTCATCCAAATTATGGCACATTCAAGGTAAACGGGCAACGATTGAAAATTTATAATGGAGAGGATTTTAGGGATCTGAGAGAGGAGCTTCAGCTCCGAGAACCTTCATTTAGAAACAAAAACAGGGAAAGTCTTGCTTAAGACTTTAAACGAGCGCTTCTCGGGAGGCAACCTGAGCACTAATCTCATTTACATTCATATTTTTTATATCAGCATTCAATTAAGAACTAACTATTCATAATCGCAGGATTTCTTTCCCACACGGACTAAAACATGGGTGTGTCCGTGGCCGTGTGGATGCCATGGGAAGAGATACAGGCATGGTGGTAACCGTGCGAGACAAGGATGAAAAATTTTCCAAACATGGCCGGGATAAAAAGGCCACGACCGTGTAATGCAGTCGTGGTCGACACTGAGTAAATAACACGGGCGTAAGACACACCCGTGTCTCCAAACCGTGGACGATTCTGAGTAAATGACATAGGCGTAAGCCACGCCCGTGCCATAAGGCCGTGGTCGACACTGATTGATAAACACGGGCGTAAGACCTTCAACACGGTTGTTGGAGAAGCAAACAACATAGCACATGGCCGTGTGATATGGCCGTGTGTCGCAAACACGCCCAAGGAGCACGGGCGTGGGCGACAACTTCAACGTGCCTAAATTAAAAAATCTCGAAAAACATGGGCTGAATAAAGGGAACACAAGCGTGGCCATTGACCGTGTTCCTTACCCCTATTTAAAGCAGCCCACGCCCGTGTGACGTTACCAGCCCCGCACATCCTTCCACGACCGTGCGCCATCTCTGCCACTCCATCGGTTCACGTTACTTCCTCCCCCTTCTATATTTTGTTGCTAATTTTAATTAATCCATGTTTATTTTCTGTTAGAACTTTGATTTATTCCTTTCAATCTTTAGTGTTCATTTTGGATTATTAATTTTAATATTCATTTTTTTTTTACTTAAGTGTTATAAATAATATTATTCTGAATTTTGCACCTCTAGGAAAAATTTTTCGTGTTAATATTATGAGACAATAATATTGGATTCATGAGTCCTATCATAGCAAAAATTTGGATAATGCTCTTCAAATTCTCTTACAGGAACATAATGTCATCTTCCCACGGCAAGAAAATCGCAGTCTCGATTTTGAAAAAACGAAAGGGACCCGGCTCATCATCCGCAAGCGCATCGGCTGAAGTGAGACACCCATTCTTACGATTCCCTCCTGGAGCTCAAGAGGAACTTTTTTAGATCCTACGAGCATGACCTCTCAGTCAAGGCAGATGTATCGACTGGGCCGCCTTGGAACACGTTCAACTTGCTGATGATATTCGGGCACTACTGACGACTGACCCTTGGGAGCACTTTTTCGATATTGTCGAGCCCACTTACCTCGAACTAACATTAGAGCTTTGCTCTACTTTCCATTTGCAGGTAGTAATGACACACCACGACGACCCAGGTACTATTCAGTTTCGTCTAGGAGGTTTAGTTCGGGAAATGAGTGTCCCCGAATTTGGAGTTGCTCTAGGACTCTACACAGAAGAGTTCATCAGAGAAAATGATATTGTGAAACTCCACCACCACATCCATAACTCTCATATGAGATGTTGGTATAATATAGCCCCCGCCTCGGCCACTTACGATCCTAGTCTCTCAAAGGCGACAGCTCTCGCCCCATCTTTGAGGTATTTACACGCCATTTTAGCTCATACATTAACAGTACGGTGAGAGAGCACCGGGATAGTTAACATTAATGATGCCTATTTCCTATGGTGCATGGCAAACGGGCACGTTTTTGACCTTGCCTACTTCATCGCTCTAGCCATCCAGCATCAGACGGAGCGACATCGTAAGGGGGTTATTTCAATGGGGCCTTATGTTACACGGCTCACGAGACACGTTGGTCTCTTTAACACCGCAGCACAATTAGCCTCGCTCACCTTGATAGGCCAGATGTCTCTACAGGGCATCTCTACGATGATAAACATGTGAATGACTAAACGTCGCCGTGGGACCGATCCTCCCCAATACCAACTAGCCCATACCACCGAGGAGGAGGACCCTGAGGACATTACTGACGATGTCCCACACAGATATGAGGAGCCCACACTGAGCCATCGCCCAGTTCATGCGGCAGCTTCTCTTTCCGACATATTTGAGCGCCTCACGCGATTTGAGCAACTATGTTTCCAGCGCTTCAATCATATCGATACCACTCTCCACCAGATATGTCAGCACCTTCACATTTCATCGCCACCCCCACCATGCGAGCCATCGGACGATGAGGACTTCTTAGTCCTTTTCTCTTCATACGTTTATGTTATTTTTAGATTTTCCTAAAAGACTTATTTTTAAATTTTACTCTTATCTTTATTTTTATGTTTATTTTATTTTTGACTTATCTTTATTTCAATTATTTTTAGATTCCATATTAGCTGTTATCCAATTTGTATTTTTTCGGCAATTATATGAGTAATCCTTATTTTGAAGAACCTAATGATTTTCTCGCAGTTAAAAACCCTAAAATAAAACTCTGGAATAACTATCTATACTGAGGAAAACATGCCATGCCTCATCTAACTTATCTTTCACCTCCGAATAAAATTTCTACACTCCCAACTTAAGAAATCCATCCGAAATTCAGGAAGTTTCACCTCTCTCCCTCTATTTTAATTTTCTTACCGTATTGTGAATATCTATCTTTGTACATTGAGGGGAATGTACATCTTAAGTGTGGGGGGTGAATTTATTTTGAAAAGTTCCTAACTTTCTACATTATTCTCAAATCCCTGAATGATATCTTGTCTTTAAGTAGTTTTCTCATATTACTATTAGAATGAAATTTCCTTTGACTCATGATTTTTATTTGATATGTTTTGGATTAAGTCATTGATAATTGTGCAGTGATGATTTAAACTTTAGGGGACTAAAGAATCAAGCATGATGAGTGTACTTTCAAAAATTTAAATTTTGTTAGGTTGTCTATGTAACATCCTGAGTAAATGGGTCTATGCGTTTAGTGTAAGGATATGTTAATATTTTAATTTAAGTGATAGGGGTCCAAATTGGGCTCAGGATGTAACAGTCCGAATATGACCCTAATCGGAACGGTGGTTTCGGGACCACGAATCCGAGTCTGATATATATTTAAATAATATATTCCGTGCTTATTATATGTGAATTAATGTGTGTGAAAGTTTCGTAGAAAAATTTAATCGTTTGTGTGCTTAATTTGACAAAAAGAACTTAATCGCGTAAAGTGTAAAAGTGGCAAACTAAAGTGAAAAGTGCTAGAATGATGATGGCTTTTTAACATGAGGTATTAAAAGGGTAATTAACCCATTTTTAAGGGTAGTGGGCGGCATATGTCAAAAATAGCCTTATTAGTATATGTTAATTATATTATTATAAAAGGGTATTATTGTACTTTGGTTAAAATGTTTATTATAACTAAAGTAAAACATGAATTAAAGCTTTGTTCTTCATCTCTTCAACACCGAATAAGAAAATAAAGAACAAATGAGTGAACTTGTGTATTCGGTCATAACTCAAGCTTAATCGGGTATGTATTTTTAGTCGGTTCTTGATAATTTTTATGTTTTTTGTGATCGTTCCTTTGAATATTAACCGACCCATGCTAGAATTTTTGAGATTAGTGTGTATTTGATGTTTGGCCGTTGACATGTTCTTATGATTTTTGATGTTTGGTGATTTTATTTTAAAGTTATGTTAAAGATTAGCATGTTTTGTATTGGAAATTTTATTGAATTTGAATATTTTGGGCTAAATTGTAAAGAATAAATTTTTGAGGGGCTAAAATGCAAAATAAATGAAAGAAATGGACTTATATGGTCCCTATGAATATTCGACCTTTGAGTGGTATGGTGAAATTTTGTGTATTTTGTGTTTTATGCAAATAGGACTAAATTGTAAACATGTGAAACATCAGGGGTAAAATGGTAATTTGCCCATTTATGTGTTTAGGGACTAAATTGAGATGAAATGTGCTTGAATAAGCTAAATTTTAATGTGTTTAGATCAAAAACAAAGAAAAATAGATTTGGATCGGGGAAAAACGAAAGTTTACGAATAGCCGATCTTCGTCGTCCGTCAATAGTCGAGGTAAGTCGTTAAGCATATTAATTTCATAAGAATTAATTATAGTCTAGCATATATGTTAAATTATGAACTTGTGGAGTTAAACATGTTAAAACCGAATGTGAGGAAGTAATTTAGCAATGTATGTAATCGAACTCATTGAGGTAATATGTGAAAGTGATATTGAATTATATAGGATATATGTGATATTGGTAAGGTGTGAAAGTGATATTGAATTATATGAAATATATGTGATATTGATAGTATGTGATGTGAATGAGATGACTCAATAATATGAATGTTAGGGCTTCGAGCTTAGTAGGCCTTGTGCCGGTGAAAGATTATCTGGCTTATTGCCTAGTAGGCCTTGTGCCGGTGAAAGATTATCAGGCTTATTGCCTAGCAGGCATTGTGCCGGTGAAAGTTTATCAGGCTTATTGCCTAGCAGGCCTTGTGCCGGTGATCTTTATCGGGCTTAATGCCTAGCAGGCCTCGTGCCGGTGAATTATATTGGGCTTATTTCCTAGCAGGCTAAATGCCGGTGTTCGAACTTCGGACCTTGAATCTAGCAGGTCTAGTGCCAGTATGTGAGCTTCGGGCAAATGCCTAGCAGGTTTTATACCGGTGAGTTGAAATTCCAAGCTTAGATTATGTACTAGTAAAGTCATGAAATGAATCAAGTGAGCCTAAGCATTTGAAAATGAATTTGTTAATTCGGCTACAAGGTATGTGCTATTCATATTCATGTATTATACATATATTTATGTGATGATAATAAGTAAATGAATTGGTGAAGGAAATGTGATATACAATTGGTAGGTGCAAATTGTGTATAAACTATGCTATGAGGAAATTGGTTATATGAAAGCATAAAGTGGTTAAAGGTATTCGTATAAGTATATTGATATGAATGATACTAATTGATCTTGTATATTCAGCCTTATGCTTATGTTTACGTGACATATTGGGATTACTTTGATGCCATGTATACGAATATATGAAATGTCAAATGGATATATATATAATTCCTTTTATGTGAAATTACCAAGTGTAAAGTATATACTTATTGTATATACATATATATGAGATTCTATTGAATTATGTGTATCAAAAATATGAGTAGTCGGAAAAGAGTATTTAATCTACAAGTGAACTATATGAAGAGATTATAAATTGAAGTCTAAAGGTAAAATTGTGATGATGGTTAAGCTAAATGAGCATTTGCATTCGACATGAGTAGATCATTTAAGTACTAAGCTTTGAAATATTGATATTAGATGCTTGGATATATGAGAGTTAAATGAACATGTGTTTATGTAATTAAAGAGGTAATTCGGAACTACACGGCCCTTTACTTGTTCGAATATTTATGTGAACTTATTGAGTTTCATGTATGTGTATTATGAATATATTATAAAGAAAGGATGTTTTATATTTTGAATTTGATGCTGAGTTGGTAAGTGGTATACTAATGGTAAGGAAATAATACGTTTGATGTTAAGTGAGGTAAAAGCATTCGATTTTGAAGGACTTTCGAGTTAAGCTGTTTTATTCAGTGTTATTACTTGATTGTTTTAAAATGTTAAAATGTCGAATTGGTATATCATGATTGCTTAAGACTTACTAAGCTAAATTAGCTTACTCCATATGTTCATTGTTCTGTTTTATAGATTTTGATCAAGCTACGAGCTCAGGGGATCGTCAACGAAGTCATCCATACTATCGATTCGTTCTGGTACTTTTAAAAGTTGGGTTTGAACTTAAGGCATGTATAAGCTAGTTAATTACCTAGTAGCACTTTAATGATGTAAGTTTTGGCCATGCGAAAATGGCTTAGTTTAAGTGCTAGTAAGCTAATGCATAAATGACCTTGTTCGTAATATGTATATGTTTGTTTGAACTTTGAATTTTGAGCTAATATGGGTTCATGTTAAATGCTTATTTATATGAGTATATATATATGGTTTGGCATGAAGTCTATGTTTATGATTTATAATTATTGCTTTTGGGAAGATGATATATGTGAATTTGAATATGATTAGATTATGGTTTGACATGGCTTTGTATTAAGGACGATGCGCATACTATAATAGCATGATGGGTATGTTCGATTATGCTATAATGTTCAAATGGCACATATGTGAATGGAATTTTAACAGATTAATATGAGTTTTATTGTTTTAATATGGCAGAAGGTAAGAAATGGTATGTTGATATTTGACTAATGAAATAGATGTATTGACATGTATTTAATATGTGAAATGAATGATACATACTTGGATATTTTTAAGTATACGAATGTTATAGAAGTGATATGGTTTGGACTTGAGAAATATGAAACATGTACAATATGGTTTTGATATATGAAAGTTTGTTTTGATACTTGTATAAATTATGAGTAATGATGTAATTGAATTACGACACATGGTTTGTAATGTAAATTTTGATTGGTATGAAATAGCAGTATGGGTTATGTATGAACCATATTTTATACAAATTCTTGAATTTTTTTGTTATCGAAAATGAAATATGCATATTTGGTTTAATAAATAAATGACTGTGCTAAATTGTGTCTTGTTCGTTAATGCCTCATAATCTTAATCCGGCGATGGATACGGGTTAAGGGTGTTACATTTTATTGGTATCAGAGCTTACGGTTTAGTCAATTCTAGGACTACCGTATCACGTGTGAGTCTAGCTATACATGCCTTAAATTTTAATGTGATAGTGTGGTGACTTCTGACATCTGAATTATGATTTTATATTGTAAATGGATCCCAAAAGAGCCATAGCTGATGATGTTGAGAGCGTAGCGCCTAATTCCGCACATGGGTCAGCGCTGGTAGACTATCGATCTATTTCGAGTAGCCATGAGGGGGAGGCTAAGCAAGCCTTCTACTAGATGATGAACAAATGGTTTACTCAATATCTGGACTAACCCGACTGTGCAATAACCTCCACCTCCAAATAATCCATCTCCGATACCTACGGTACCTCTAATGATAGACTCGATGAGATTTAGCAGGCTTCCTGTTGATAAAATCAGGAAAACATGGGACCGAAGAGTTAAAAACTAATGATGATGATAATGATGCTGAGCGGGCTGAGTTGGGGTTTGATAATACTATCTGTGTGTTCGATGAGCTATCTTATACTCCGGATGAATGTTTAAAGTGTGCCATATTTTTGTTAATGGACAATATTGTCATATCTGAAGCCAGAGTGCCAGTCAGAGTGTAGGCTATTGGAGCTCTAGAGGATGCCCCATCACCTGATGTCATAACTGGTACATTTACTCTTTATGATATTTTTGTGATTGTTTTGATAGACCCTGGTTCTACGCATTCATATGTATGCATGAATTTAGTATTCAGCAAGACCTTGACTGTAGAATCTTCTGAATTTGCTATAAAAGTAACGAACTCCTTGGTAAAAGTGTTTTGGTTTATAAAGTATGCAAGAACTGTCCGTTAATGTTTCGAGATACCTGTTTCTCGCTGAGTTGATGCTTTTACTGTTTGATGAATTCGATATTATTTTGGGAAGGGATTGGTTGTTTATGCCTGATGCTGTTGTGAACTGCAAAAGAAAGACTATAAATTTGTGATGTTCGAAGGATAAGAAAATACGAATTGAGTCTGATGATTTGAGTGGATTGCCTGCTGTAATATCTGTTTTGAAAGCTCAGAGTTAAGTGAAAAAGGGTTACGAGGCATATTTTGTCTACGTGATTGATTCGAAAGTATCTAAGAAGAAAATTGAATCAGTGCCTATTATTTATGAGTTTTCTAATGTGTTTCCTAAAGAGTTACCAGGTTTGCCTCTGATTCATGAAGTTGAATTTGTTATTGATTTGTTGTGGTAATTGTAGATGACATTTTGATTTATTGACGAAAAAGAGCATAATGAACCTTTGAGAATTTTGTTGCAAACTTTGAGAGAAAAACAAATATATGTGAAATTCAGTGAATGAGAATTTTGATTGTATGAAGTTAGTTTTCTGAGACATATTGTGTCGGCCTTTGGAATCCGAATAGATCCGAGTAAGATTTCTGCTACTTTGAGTTGGAAACCTCCAAAAAATGTGTCTATAGTTCGTAGTTTTTTGGGCTTAGCTGGTTATTATCGCAGGATTATAAAAGGTTTTTCAGTGATAGTTACTCCGTTGACTAGACTGCTTTAGAAAGATGTCAGATTTGAATAGTCGGAAAAGTGTCAGAAAAGTTTCGATCAGTTGAAAGCCCTTTTGATCGAAGCTCCAGTGTTAGTTCAGCCTAAATCGAGTAAAGAATTTGTTGTTTTTAGTGATGCTTCTTTGAATGGTTTGGGTTGCCTGTTGATGCAAGAAGGCAAAGTCGTAGCCTACGCTTCGAGACAATTGAAGCTGCATGAAAGAAATTACCCGACACATGATTTGGAGCTAGCAGCTATTGTATTCGCGTTGAAGATTTGGCGTCATTACTTGATCGGGGAGAAATGTCATGTATATTTGGATCACAAAAGTTTAAAGTATCTGATGACTCAAAAAGATTTGAACCTGCATCAGAGAAGATGGCTTGAGATATTGAAAGGTTATGAGCTAGTGTTAGATTATCATCCTGGTAAAACAAACGTTGTGGCTAATGGGCTGAGTAGAAAGTCATTGTCACATTACAGGTTTGAATACTCAGTTAGACTTGTTTGACGATAGTTTTGTAATAGAGGAATTGAGAGCAGAACTGATTTTTTTACAACAGATATATGAAGCTCAGAAGTCTGATAATGAATTGCTAGTGAAATGAGCCCAGTGGGAAATGAAATTTGAATCTGAATTTTTAATTGTGAATGATTGTTTGAAATATCGGGATATTATCTGTGTTCCAAGAAAATCCAGGATTGACTCAATTGATTTTGAATGAATCACATAATAGAGGTTTATCTGTTCATCTGGGAAGTACTAAAATGTACCATGATTTAAAGCAACATTACTGGTGGTCTGGTATAAAACAAGACATTTCTGACTTTGGTTTGAAATGTTTAGTTGTCAGCAAGTGAAAACTGAACATCAAGTTTCGTACGGATTGCTACATCCGATCTTGGTTTCTGAGTGGAAATGAAATAGAGTAACAATGGACTTTGTTTCTGATTGACCTTGACTCCGATAAAGAAAGATGCGATACGAGTAGTAATTGACCGATTAACTAAATCTGCCAGTTTTATTCCTGCTAGGTCTGATTCCTCACTTGAGAGATTGGCAAAGTTTTATATTACTGAGATTGTGGGATTACACAGGGTTGATTTGATAAAGGATACAGAACAGGAAGTGAAATTGATCCGAGATTGTTTGAAAGTAGTATCTGATCTTCAGTAGTTCTATGCAGACTTGAAACAAAAAGATATAGAATTGGAGATCGACGCTAAAGTATTTCATGTTTCAATGTTTCGTAGATATCGATCTGACCTGTCACATATGCTGAAATAGAAATCTGATCTAATATGACATATGAAGAAAAGCCGATCTGTATCTTAGCCGTGAAGTAAAGGAGTTGAGAAATAAGAAATGGCAGCCTGAAGATTTAAGAAGACAACAATATCTGAAATTGTTCAGCGGAAAGATTTTCGAGGACGAAAATCCCTAGGGGGAGAGTTGTAACAGTCTGAATATGACCGTAATCAGAACGGTGGTTTTGGGACCATGAATCCGAGTCCGATATATATTTAAATAATATATTCCATGCTTATTATATGTGAATTAATGTGTGTGAAAGTTTCGTAGAAAAATTTAATCGTTTGTGTGCTTAATTTGACAAAAAGGACTTAATCGCGTAAAGTGTAAAAGTGGCAAACTAAAGTGAAAAGTGCTAGAATGATAATGGCTTTTTAACATGAGGTATTAAAAGGGTAATTAACCCATTTTTAAGGGTAGTGGGCGGCATATGTCAAAAATAGCCTTATTAGTATATGTTAATTATATTATTATAAAAGGGTATTATTGTACTTTGGTTAAAATGTTTATTATAACTAAAGTAAAACATGAATTAAAGCTTTGTTCTTCATCTCTTCAACATCGAATAAGAAAAGAAAGAACAAAGGAGTGAACTTGTGTATTCGGTCATAACTCAAGCTTAATCGGGTATGTATTTTTAGTCGGTTTTTGATAATTTTTATGTTTTTGTGACCGTTGCTTTGAATATTAACTGACCCATGCTAGAATTTTAGAGATTAGTGTGTATTTGATGTTCGGCCATTGACATGTTCTTATGATTTTTGATGTTTGGTGATTTTATTTTAAAGTTATCTTAAAGATTAGCATGTTTTGTATTGAAAATTTTATTGAATTTGAGTATTTTGGGCTAAATTGTAAAGAATAAATTTTTGAGGGGATAAAATGCAAAATAAATGAAAGAAATGGACTTATATGGTCCCTATGAATATTCAGCCCTTGAGTGGTATGGTGAAATTTTGTGTATTTTGTGTTTTATGCAAATAGGACTAAATTGGAAACATGTGAAACATCAGGGGTAAAATGGTAATTTGCCCATTTATGTGTTTAGGGACTAAATTGAGATGAAATTTGCTTGAATAAGCTAAATTTTAATGTGTTTAGATCAAAAACAAAGAAAAATGGATTTGGATCGGGGAAAAACGAAAGTTTACGAATAGCCGATCTTCGTCGTCCGTCAATAGTCAGGGTAAGTCGTTAAGCATATTAATTTCATAAGAATTAATTATACTCTAGCATATACGTTAAATTATGAACTTGTGGAGTTAAACATGTTAAAACTGAATGTGAGGAAGTAATTTAGCAATGTATGTAATCGAACTCATTGAGGTAATATGTGAAAGTGATATTGAATTATATAGGATATATGTGATATTGGTAAGGTGTGAAACTGATATTGAATTATATGAAATATATGTGATATTGATAGTATGTGATGTGAATGAGATGACTCAATAATATGAATGTTCAGGCTTCGAGCTTAGCAGGCCTTGTGCAGGTGAAAGATTATCAGGCTTATTGCCTAGCAGGCCTTGTACCGGTGAAAGATTATCAGGCTTATTGCCTAGCAGGCATTGTGCCGGTGTTCGAACTTCGGACCTTGAGTCTAGAAGGTCTAGTGCCAGTATGTGAGCTTCGGGCAAATGCGTAGCAGGTTTTATACCGGTGAGTTGAAATTCCAAGCTTAGATTATGTACAAGTAAAGTCATGTAATGAATCAAGTGAGCCTAAGCATTTGAAAATGAATTTTTTAATTAGGCTACAAGGTATGTGCTATTCATATTCATGTATTATACAATTGGTAGGTGCAAATTGTGTGTAAACTATGCCATGAGGAAATTGGTTATATGAAAGCATAAAGTGGTTAAAGGTATTCGTATAAGTATATTGATATGAATGATACTAATTGATCTTGTATATTCAGCCTTATGCTTATGTTTACGTGACATATTGGGATTACTTTGATGTAATATCCGGGATATAGGGGTTATGCATTTTAACTTAATTGTATGTAGTAGCATGCCTATGTGTGGTTTGAGTGTGCTTTGGGAGTTTCAGGAACTTTAGAATGTAGGAGAATGCCCTAGAAAAATATTAGATTTTTAATTCTTAAAAGGGAGCTAGACAAGATAGGCCTTAAGAAAATTTGTTGGAGGATTTAGACACAAGTAACCAGTTGGCAAAGTGGCAAGGGAGGCGCCACTTAGTGCCTTAAGAAGTGACGCCACAAGCAGTGTGAGGGGGGCTTAGGTTCGAATCCCATGGATAGTCTTAAGGTGACTTTTTATTTGGCACTTGTATGGCATGTGACGGTCAAACTTTCATTAAGGTAAGGTTGGACTATTTTCTTTTATGGATAGTAGACTAAGGGAATAACGTAAGTGTTAATTTAAGGAATGAAGTTCTAAGCTTATGGTAAGTTAGGGGGACATAAGGCACTCTTTATGGGGTGTGTTTTGGAAACTTGTTAATGGCCAACTTGACCATGTATGTGGACGGCATTATGGACTAGGGGGGTGGCCGAATTTTTGTGGTAGATTTTGGTAAGGATGAGTGGTTGGGTGTATTTCCCATTTGGTCATTTTTGTATTTCCAAAACACCTTTCCTTTTGTAGCCGATTTTTGCATAGGAAGGTTTAGGCATTTCCTTGTGCGATTTCATTTCCCGAAAGCTTTTGTGTTCTTTTTCTTTTGAGACCATGAACCAAGTAAGTGACCTCTCGTGCACCTCTTTCTCTTTTGATCATCTTTCTCCTCTCTTTATTTTGTTTAGGCCGAACCTCTCATCCCTTTTATTTCACCTTTGCCGCAACTTCTAAGCCTCACACTCTTTTTCTTTTTATTCTTTTGTTAAGCCGAATCTCCCTATTGTCACCAAGCCAAATCACATCACATGCCATTATTCACTTCTTCATCTTTCTTCTCCATCCCATATTTCTCCATATCCGATTGCTCACCTATTATTAAGCCGAAACTTGTAGCCCTCATTCTCTCTTTTCTTGTTTGCAAAATCCAAAAACCGAAAGCACATTTAAAACCTTAGTCGATTGTTCATTAAACTCCAAGCCGAAACATATCACCATCTAGCCAATTTCTTCATCTCTTTCTTCTCCAAACTCAATCACTCTTCTTTGTAGCCGAATATCTCTGTGGT
Organism: Gossypium australe; assembly: GCA_005393395.2. Taxonomy (NCBI): domain Eukaryota; kingdom Viridiplantae; phylum Streptophyta; class Magnoliopsida; order Malvales; family Malvaceae; genus Gossypium; species Gossypium australe. The sequence goes on from CM016616.1 coordinate 124,033,376, forward strand.
TTCAAGCAAGGGTGCAATCAATCTCAGCGTTAGTGGAGGATTTCGGGATTTGATTGTAGCCGACGGTTGGAAGGGAACTTTTCGGGATTCGGATATTCAAGTTAAAGCAAGTGTAATCTTAGGCCAAAGGCCATGTATTTTGGTTCATTCATGTTAGAAATCGAATCTAACATAGATCATGTAGGGATTTCGACATCTCCAAGGACAAGTGACATTTTCGGGATCTAGACAATCAAGGTGAGGGGTCTTAATATTCGGCCAAAGGCCATATTGTCTATTAAGGTTGACCGATTTTGACTATGATCTTTTAGGGGCAGTTCGATAAGGATAAGCATTTCATTGTTAATTCTTGCTAGCGAGAGCGTTGGTATTGGTAGTATCGTAATCACTATTATCAGGTGTGTAGCCCTACACTAAACTTCCAATAAATCGATAGTATTAATATTTGTATGTGTCATTAAGAAATATGTTTGATAATGATTCCGGGTACCATTCAGTGGTACATGATATTCAGGTACTTTAAACCCCTAATACTTCGTTATTAATGCTATAAGCATGAATATGAAATGTGTATGATTCCGTTATGATTTTGGGGGTATATGACATGATATCGAAATAATATGTTTATTGCATGGGCATATGGGTGATATTGATAAAGGGGAAGTGTTCCGGTGGTTTTTACCACATTATCCGGTGACTTCGGTCACATATTATGAATCTGGTGACTTCGGTCACATATTATGAATCCGGTGACTCTGTCACAATTATCTGGTGGCCATGCCACAATTTATAAGGGCGATGTGCAGTTGACTGCAGCAACTGCCTTCGATGGTGTGTAGCGGATGGAGGGTCGATTTAGTAATCTCCACGGTGTGATTGGCAGGTACGGGTGGTGTGTAGTGGATGGATATCTAGGTGGGCTCGGGATTGCATTTCATTTTATATGTGCATGTGATTATCTGATTTGCTATATTATGGGCTTATGGCTAAATGTGATTTAAATGGGCTTTATTGCAATGATCGATTGGGTTTTTAGTGTACTGTTGCACATTGAGTCTGTTGACTCACCCCTCGTGGGATATCTTTTTCAGGTGATACTTAGCGTGATAGACCGGGTCAGCGAGAACTACGTGGTGGCCATTGCTCAACTCAGTATATGGGTTTTCTTTTAATTAAACTTACTATGTTTTCTTTTATTATTTCGGGATTTATTTTGGGTTATGTTTTTGTAATAAGGCCGTCATAAACTGTTTTGTTTATACGTTTTAAATTTTTATTCTGCTACGCTCAACTTCAACTAAATAATTAAATATTTTCGATAACCGACTTAAATTGTTTTTACACCTAAATACCTATGGTTTTCAACTTAATAATAAGTTCTAAATTTGGTTCTTCTTTTGGATATATAAATTTTCTAAAAACATAGAGTTAACGATTTTATAAGATACAAACTTAAATCACAACCCGGTTCTCAACAAGATTGTACTTCAAATCTATTCTCTTACCACAAAATCACATGTTTTCCAAAACGACAAAACGAGTTTTTCTCAAGAAGCATACCAGATCTGATAGGGGCTTGTGGGCCGGGTTTGGGGTGTTTCAACTTGGTATCAGAGCCCAGTTTTAAACACTCGGCCTTGGGTTTTGAAGCCCACAACGTTTTCAAAGTTGAGCCCAAATGCGTTTTGAAAAATTTTTGGTTAAACTGGTTTTTATGGAAGCATGGCACCCTAGTTCTCGGCCCAGGTCCGCCAGGTAAGTTCTTTTGTTGATAAATTGATGTGAGTATGTTAATGTATGATACTTTAGTTGATAAGCCTAGGAAACTATACTTTAGAGACATGGACCCTAGGTATATGTGTACTTCTACGGAAAAAACCACTGATTAAAACTCTGTTGCATAAAATTTTCTTTAAACAAGAAAGTGAAAAGACTCTAATGCATAAAATTTTCGTAAGAACAGATAAGACGCGAAGTAGACATGAGTTCTAGGGGAGGTGGTCGTCGTGGACGCGGTAGAGGCAGAATGGCTGTGTCGGAACCAGTTAGGTCTGGTCAGGGTTCCGAAAATGAGGCACCGCCACCGGCTGTTGGGGCGGAATTTCAAGAGCAAACTGGAGGAGATGACGCAGTTTCGCAGGCTATGCTGCGAGTTCTAGAGCGAGTAGCGGGAGCTAGTATGGGAAATGGGGCTCGGAAGTCAGTAGTTGAGAGACTTAGATCAAACGGAGCTGAGGTTTTTAGGGGAGTATCTGGGGTAGCTCCGAATGTAGCAGAGTACTGGTTAGAGGCAGTCGAGAGGATCATGGACGATTTGGACTACACTGCTGAGGGAAAGCTGAAAGGTGCTGTTTCGCTGCTTTGAGATGAGGCCTACCAGTGGTGGCTCATTGTTAAGGAGAGTATCCCTGCGGATCGAGTGGATTGGGGGTATTTTAAGGTTAAGTTTGAAGGGAAATACATTGGAGCTAGCTACATCGACTCTCAGAGAAAGGCGTTTCTGAATTTAGTACAAGGAAATAAGTCGGTAGCTGAGTATGAAGCGGAGTTTCTGCGGTTAGGTCGGCATGCTAGAGGGATTGTAGCTACTGATTACGAGCGGTGTGTCAGATTTGAGGATGGGTTGCGAGATGAGCTGCGAGTGTTGATTGCTCCGCATCGAGAGAGGGACTTTGCAGTCTTAGTGGATAGGGCACGGATAGCTGAAGAAGTTAAGCGGACTGAAAGACAGAACCGGGACAGAGGTTAGAATAGGAATAAGAGGAACTATGGGACTTCAGGGTCATCCAGGAATTTTCAAAAGAGACCTAGAGTTGATGGGCCACGAGGTCAGCAGGTTGCTACGGGAGGACAGTACCATACTTGTGCTCAATGTGGAAAGAGGCACTCGGGTGAATGTTGGAAAAAGACAGGGGGATTTTTTAACTGTGGGTCCAAGGACCATATGATTAAGGATTGTCCGATGGATACGGATAGGAACCGTCCAGCAGGTCAGGGTTTTAATCAGGCTGGCAGAGGTGGACAGCAGCTGTCAAGGGGTCGTGGTCCAAATGGCAGAGGTAATGGTTCTAGTAGAGGTCGCGGAACTTCGGGCAGAGGTAGTGGTAGCTCTGAGGCTAGACAGCCAGGTCTGGTATATGCGGTTCGTCGGAGGGAAGATAGTGATGCACTTGATGTTATCACGGGTATGTTTCTGATCTCTGGAATACCCTTTATTGCTTTGATAGATATAAGGTCAACTCATTCATACATCGCTAGTGAAGTATCTGGAACTCTGCATGTGAACTCTGAGACTGTACCTAGGAAGATGACCGTACTTAGTTCTTTAGGGCAGACTGTAGTAGTCGATAAGCTCTTTAAGGAAGTGCCTTTAGAAGTGCAAGGGACGCAGTTTCCGGCTGACTTAATGGAGTTGCCATTCGGGGAATTTGATCTAATCTTAGGCATGGACTGGTTAGTGAAGTATCGTGCGAATGCAGACTGTGCTGCTAAGCGCATGTCATTGAGAACCTCTGATGACAATGAAGTTGTGGTGATGGGCGAGAGACGGAACTATTTATCAAATGTAGTATCTGCCCTTAAGGCAAAAAAGATGGTTAGGAAGGGTTGTTTGGCTTTTTTTATGTTGGTCAGTGCCTTGGAGGCTAACGAGGCAACTGTTGAAGGAGTCAGGACTGTAAGAGAATTCGTGGATGTCTTTCCGGAAGAACTTCCAGGGTTGCCTCCGGATCGTGAGGTGGAATTTGGGATTGACTTGTTGCCTGGTACGGCGCCAATATCTATCGCTCCGTACAGAATGGCACCGAAGGAGTTGGTTGAGCTTAAGGCTCAGATCCAGGAGTTGCTTGATCGTGGGTTTATCCGACCCAGTGTGTCTCCATGGGGAGCACCGGTCTTGTTCGTGAAGAAGAAGGACGGGACTATGCGTATGTGCATAGACTATCGGCAGTTGAATAAGCTGACCATCAAGAACAAGTACCCTTTGCCAAGGATAGACGACTTGTTCGATCAGCTTAAGGGAGCTGCGGTATTCTCAAAGATAGATCTAAGGTCAGGGTATCATCAGCTTAAGGTGAAGGAAGCGGATATCCATAAGACAGCTTTCCGGACAAGATACGGGCATTATGAGTTCTTAGTAATGCCGTTCGGATTGACGAATGCCCCAGCTGCGTTTATGGATATGATGAACCGGGTTTTCCAACCCTACTTGGATCAGTTTGTCGTTGTGTTTATAGACGACATCCTAGTGTATTCCAAGTCCGAGGTAGAGCATGTTGAGCATCTTCGAATAGTGTTGCAAGTGTTAAGGGAGAAGAAGCTTTATGCCAAATTCAGCAAGTGTGAATTTTGGCTGAAGGAAGTTGCGTTCTTAGGGCATGTGGTGTCTGCGGAAGGGATAAGGGTGGATCCTCGGAAGATTGAGGCAGTGTTAGATTGGAAACCACCTAAGTCTGTAGCTGAGGTTCGCAGTGTCTTGGGATTAGCAGGCTACTACAGAAGGTTCGTAGAGGGGTTTTCATCAATAGCTGTACCTTTGACGAAGTTGTTGAGAAAAGAGGTACCTTTCGTATGGGCGGATAAGCAGCAAGAAAGCTTTGAGAAGCTTAAGAGGGTTTTGACTGAAGCTTCGGTTTTGATTCAGCCTGAGGCAGGGAAGGATTTTGTGGTGTATTGTGATGCTTCTCACACAGGATTAGGATGTGTTCTGATGCAAGACGGGAAGGTAGTCGCTTATGCGTCTTGGCAATTAAGTCCAAACGAGGTTAACTATCCGACGCATGACTTAGAGTTAGCAGCGGTAGTCTTTGCTCTTAAGGTATGGAGGCATTATCTGTATGGTGAAAAGTCGATGATCTACACGGACCACAAGAGTCTTAAGTATCTGCTGACTCAGAAAGAGCTGAATCTGAGACAGCGAAGATGGGTGGAGTTGTTGAAAGACTACGATTGTTCTATAGAGTATCACCCGGGCAAGACGAATGTAGTGGCAGATGCCTTAAGTCGGAAAGTGGTGTCGGATCTAAGGGCGATGTTCGCACATCTTAGTCTTTATGACGACGAAAGTTTGTTAGCAGAGTTGCAGGTAAAGCCGACATGGTTGAGTCAGGTGAAAGAAAGACAGTTGGTAGATGATGATTTAAGTGCTAGACTACGGCAAGTGCAGAATGGGAAATTGGAAGATTATGGTGTTTATAGTGACGGAGTGTTGTGTTTCAAAGGTAAGGTCTGTATGCCGAAGGATGAAGAACTTAGACAGAGAATTCTTCAGGAATCGCATAGTAGCCCTTATGCGATGCATCCTGGAGGTAGTAAGTTGTACAGGGATCTACGGGATCAGTTTTGGTGGCCTGGTCTTAAGCGGGAAGTTACAGAATTTGTAGGAAAGTGCTTAACGTGTCAGCAAGTTAAGGCTGAACACCAAGTTCCGTCAGGATTGCTTCAACTGATAAAGATTCCGTAGTGGAAGTGGGAGCGAATCACCATGGATTTTGTTAGTGGGCTTCCCCTTACGCCTACTAAGAAAGACTCGGTATGGGTGATAGTGGATCGATTGACGAAGTCTGCACATTTCATACCAGTGCGGGTTGATTATTCTTTGCAGAAATTGGCGACGTTGTATGTGGCAGAGATTGTGAGGTTGCATGGAGTGCCGGTGTCGATTATTTCGGATAGGGATCCGAGGTTTACGTCTCGATTTTGGAAAGCATTACATCAGGCTTTGGGCACCAGGTTAGACTTCAATACGGTATTTCATCCACAGTTAGACGGCCAGTCTGAGCGAGTAATCCAAGTGTTGGAGGATATGTTAAGGGGTTGTGTGATAGACTTCAGAGGAAGCTGGGAAGAGTTTTTGCCTTTAGCGGAATTTGCGTACAACAACAGTTACCAAGAAAGTATTCGGATGGCACCGTACGAAGCGCTATATGGTCGGAAGTGTCGCATTCCTACGTGTTGGACAGAATTGGAGGAACGTCAAGTTTTGGGTCCAGAGATGGTGGATGAATCCGAAGAAAAGGTTAAGGTAATTCGGGCACGGTTGAAGGAGGCATCTGACAGGCAAAAGTCATACGCAGATCTTAAGCGGAAGGAGATAGAGTTTGCTGTGGGAGATCAAGTATTTCTTAAAGTGTCGCCATGGAAAAAGGTAATGAGATTTGGTCGCAAAGGAAAATTAAGTCCCAGGTTTATAGGACCTTATCAGGTTTTGAAGTGGGTTGGACCAGTGGCATATCAGTTAGAGTTGCCTTCGGAATTTAAGCAGATGCACGATGTGTTTCATGTTTCGATGCTACGTCGTTATCGATCGGATCCATCTCATGTAGTGCCAGTTGAGGAGGTGGAATTAAGACCAGATTTGTCTTACGAGGAAGAACCGATTCAAATTCTGGAACGGGATGTGAAGATGTTGCGGAGGAAATCAGTTCCTCTCGTCAAAGTGTTATGGCGTAATCATGGATCGGAAGAGGCAATGCGACAGCAATACCCTCACTTGTTCTAGTCAAGTAATTTCGAGGTCGAAATTATTTTAAGGGGGTAGAACTGTAATATCCGGGATATAGGGGTTATGCATTTTAACTTAATTGTATGTGGTAGCATGCCTATGTGTGGTTTGAGTGTGCTTTGGGAGTTTCAGGAACTTTAGAATGTAGGAGAATGCCTTAGAAAAATATTAGATTTTTAATTCTTAAAAGGGAGCTAGACAAGATAGGCCTTAAGAAAATTTGTTGGAGGATTTAGACACAAGTAACCAGTTGGCAAAGTGGCAAGGGAGGCGCCACTTTGGGCCTTAAGAAGTGACGCCACAAGCAGTGTCAGGGGGGCTTAGGTTCGAATTCCATGGATAGTCTTAAGGTGACTTTTTATTTTGCACTTGTATGGCATGTGACGGTCAAACTTTAATTAAGGTAAGGTTGGACTATTTTCTTTTATGGATAGTAGACTAAGGGAATAAGGTAAGTGTTAATTTAAGGAATGAAGTTCTAAGCTTATGGTAAGTTAGGGGGACATAAGGCACTCTTTATGGGGTGTGTTTTGGAAACTTGTTAATGGCCAACTTGACCATGTATGTGGACGGCATTATGGACTAGGGGGTGGCCGAATTTTTGTGGTAGATTTTGGTAAGGATGAGTGGTTGGGTGTATTTCCCATTTGGTCATTTTTGTATTTCCAAAACACCTTTTCTTTTGTAGCCGATTTTTGCATAGGAAGGTTTAGGCATTTCCTTGTGCGATTTCTTTTCCCGAAAGCTTTTGTGTTCTTTTTCTTTTGAGACCGTGAACCAAGTAAGTGACCTCTCGTGCACCTCTTTCTCTTTTGATCATCTTTCTCCTCTCTTTATTTTGTTTAGGCCGAACCTCTCATCCCTTTTATTTCACCTTTGCCGCAACTTCTAAGCCTCACACTCTTTTTCTTTTTATTCTTTTGTTAAGCCGAATCTCCCTATTGTCACCAAGCCAAATTGCATCACATACCATTATTCACTTCTTCATCTTTCTTCTCCATCCCATATTTCTCCATATCCGATTGCTCACCTATTATTAAGTCGAAACTTGTAGCCCTCATTCTCTCTTTTCTTGTTTGCAAACTCCAAAAACCGAAAGCACATTCAAAACCTTAGCCGATTGTTCATTAAACTCCAAGCCGAAACATATCACCATCTAGCCGATTTCTTCATCTCTTTCTTCTCCAAAGTCAATCATTCTTCTTTGTAGCCGAATATCTTTGTGGTTTCAAGCAAGGGTGCAATCGATCTCAGCGTTAGTGGAGGATTTCGGGATTTGATTGTAGCCGACGGTTGGAAGGGAACTTTTTGGGATTCGGATATTCAAGGTAAAGCAAGTGTAATCTTAGGCCAAAGGCCATGTATTTTGGTTCATTAATGTTAGAAATCGAATCTAACATAGATCATGTAGGGATTTCGACATCTGCAAGGACAAGTGACATTTTCGGGATCTAGACAATCAAGGTAAGGGGTCTTAATATTCGGCCAAAGGCCATATTGTCTATTAAGGTTGACCGATTTTGACTATGATCTTTTAGGGGCAGTTCGATAGGGATAAGCATTTCATTGTTAATTCTTGCTAGCGAGAGCGTTGGTATCGGTAGTATCGTAATCACTATTATCAGGTGTGTAGCCCTACACTAAACTTCCAATAAATCGATAGTATTAATATTTGCATGTGTTATTAAGAAATATGTTTGATAATGATTGCGGGTACCATTCAGTGGTACATGATATTCAGGTACGTTAAACCCCTAATACTTCGTTATTAATGCTATAAGCATGAATATGAAATGTGTATGATTCCATTATGATTTTGGGGGTATATGGCATGATATCGAAATAATATGTTTATTGCATGGGCATATGGGTGATATTGATAAAGGGGAAGTGTTCCGGTGGTTTTTACCACATTATCCGGTGACTTCGATCACATATTATGAATCCGGTGACTTCGGTCACATATTATGAATCCGGTGACTTCGGTCACATATTATGAATCCGGTGACTCTGTCACAATTATCTGGTGGCCATGCCACAATTTATAAGGGCGATGCGCAGTTGACTGCAGCGACTGCCTTCGATGGTGTGTAGCGGATGGAGGGTCGATTTAGTAATCCCCACGGTGTGATTGGCAAGTACGGGTGGTGTGTAGCGGATGGATATCTAGGTGGGCTCGGGATTGCATTTCATTTTATATGTGCATGTGATTATCTGATTTGCTATATTATGGGCTTATGGCTAAATGTGATTTAAATGGGCTTTGTTGCTATGATCGATTGGGTTTTTAGTGTACTGTTGCACATTGAGTCTGTTGACTCACCCCTCGTGGGATATCTTTTTCAGGTGATACTTAACGTGATGGACCGGGTCAGCGAGAACTACGTAGTGGCCATTGCTCAACTCAGTATATGGGTTTTCTTTTAATTAAACTTACTATGTTTTCTTTTATTATTTCGGGATTTATTTTGGGTTATGTTTTTGTAGTAAGGCTGCCATAAACTGTTTTGTTTATACGTTTTAAATTTTTATTCTGCTACGCTCAACTTCAACTAAATAATTAAATATTTTCGATAACCGACTTAAATTGTTTTGACACCTAAATACCTATGGTTTTCAACTTAATAATAAGTTCTAAATTTGGTTCTTCTTTTGGATATATAAATTTTCTAAAAACATAGAGTTAACGATTTTATAAGATACAAACTTAAATCACAACCCGGTTCTCAACAAGATTGTACTTCAAATCTATTCTCTTACCACAAAATCACATGTTTTCCAAAACGACAAAACGAGTTTTTCTCAAGAAGCATACCAGATCCGGTTGGGGCTTGTGGGCCGGGTTTGGGGTGTTTCATTTGATGCCATGTATACGAATATATGAAATGTCAAATGGATATATATATGTGAATATATTTCCTTTTATGTGAAATTACCAAGTGTAAAGTATATACTTATTGTATATACATATATATGAGATTCTATTGAATTATGTGTATCAAAAATATGAGTAGTTGGAAAAGAGTATTTAATCTACAAGTGAACTATATGAAGAGATTATAAATTGAAGTCTAAAGGTAAAATAGTGATGATAGTTAAGCTAAATGAGCATTTGCATTCGACATGAGTAGATCATTTAAGTACTAAGCTTTGAAATATTGATATTAGATGCTTGGATATATGAGAGTTAAATGAACATGTGTTTATGTAATTAAAGAGGTAATTCGAATGTACACGGCCCTTTACTTGTTCGAATATTTATGTGAACTTATTGAGTTTCATGTATGTGTATTATGAATATATTATAAAGAAAGGATGTTTTATATTTTGAATTTGATGCTGAGTTGGTAAGTGGTATACTAATGGTAAGGAAATAATACGTGTGATGTTAAGTGAGGTAAAAGCATTCGGTTTTGAAGGACTTTCGAGTTAAGCTGTTTTACTCAGTGTTATTACTTGATTGTTTTAAAATGTTAAAATGTCCAATTGGTATATCATGATTGCTTAAGACTTAGTAAGCTAAATTAGCTTACTCCATGTGTTCATTATTCTGTTTTATAGATTTTGGTCAAGCTACAAGCTCAGGGGATCGTCAACGAAGCCATCCACACTATCGATTCGTTCTGGTACTTTTAAAAGTTAGGTTTGAACTTAAGGCATGTATAAGCTAGTTAATTACCTAGTAGCACTTTAATGATGTAAGTTTTGGCCATGCGAAAATGGCTTAGTTTAAGTGCTAGTAAGCTAATGCATAAATGACCTTGTTCGTAATATGTGTATGTTTGTTTGGACTTTGAATTTTGAGCTAATATGGGTTCATGTTAAATGCTTATTTATATGAGTATATATATATATATATATATATATATATGGTTTGGCATGAAGTCTATGTTTATGATTTATAATTATTGCTTTTGGGAAGATGATATATGTGAATTTGAATATGATTAGATTATGGTTTGACATGGCTTTGTATTAAGGATGATGCGCATACTATAATAGCATGATGGGTATGTTCGATTATGCTATAATGTTCAAATGGCACATATGTGAATGGAATTTTAACAGATTAATATGAGTCTTATTGTTTTAATATGCACAACTGCAGAAGGTAAGAAATGGTATGTTGATATTTGACTAATGAAATAGATGTACTGACATGTATTTAATATGTGAAATGAATGATACATACTTGGATATTTTTAAGTATACGAATTTCATAGAAGTGATATGGTTTGGACTTGAGAAATATGAAACATGTACAATATGGTTTTGATATATGAAAGTTTGTTTTGAAACTTGTATAAATTATGAGTAATGATGTAATTGAATTATGACACATGGTTTGTAATGTAAATTTTGATTGGTATGAAATAGCAGTATGGGTTATGTATGAACCATATTTTATACAAATTCTTGAATTTATTTATTATCGAAAATGAAATATGCGTATTTGGTTTAATAAATAATTGACTGTGCTAAATTGTGTCTTGTTCGGTAATGCCTCATAACCCTAATCCGGCGATAGATACGGGTTCAGGGTGTTACGCAGGACTAGGCAGAGGCCTTGGTTAAATTCAATGTTTGGGCATTATAGGGTTTAAAAGGTGGTAATTGTGTTTAAAATACCCACGTGGGCTTGTGGCCCAACAAGAGGTGGCACTGCAAGGGAATTAGAAGGTGGCGTCATTAACTATTAAAGGGGCTCAAGTTTTGGCCGTAAGGAGCCCATGTTTTTGGGCCATTTTCGGCACTTAAAATAGAGCAAGGGGTGACGCCACACACAAGGAGTTAAGGGCCCAAAATTTAAGTTTTATGGAGCTCAAATCTTTTAATTTAAGTTAGCTAAATTCGGCATTAGGGTTAGGTGAAGTGGACGGCGACAAGGCTCAAAAATAGGAGGATTTATATGGATTTTATAATTGATAATATAAAAGATAAAAAAGAGAAAAGATAGGAGCTATCTGCAAGGCAAGGTGATGGCCGAAAATCCACCACCTAGAGGAGTAAAGAATTCGGCTACTTCATGGATAAGGGATGCCGAATTTTCCCTTTTTATTAGCTTGACTTTTAGTTATCAGGAAGGGCGTTTTCGATTTTAAAAAATAGGTGCTGAAATTTCTATAAATAGGGGGGATATCTCATTGATTCTGGCATTTAAACCCTAATTTCCTCTTCATTCTTGTGCCGAAATTCTTAGCCTCTCCCTCTACAATTTCTATTCTTTAATTTCTTCAAAAGCTGAAACCTCTCCTTTCACTCTCTTCTCCATTTTTTTTCTCTTGAGCCGATTTCTCTAAAAAGCCGAAATCCCCATTGTTTTTCTCTATTCATCCCATTTGTGAGTTAGTTCTATTCTTCCGGCATTTAAAACTTCTTCTTTGACATTGCCGAATCTTCTCTCCAAGTACTAGCCGAATTCCCTGTGCTAAGGTAAGTGTCGACTTCTATTAGATCTCATGTTCTATTTCAGTTTTTGAAAGGCAAAAGCCGAAAAGCTAATAGTTTAATGGTTCTATGTTGGGCGGCATTCCGAGATTTGAAGGAAACTTGGTCGTCTAGATCTAAAAGCCGAAAATCGTTAATCTCCAATTTCGGGATTTTAAGGTAAGAAGATTTTCCCTAGATTTTTACTAGATTCGTTCATTATATGCAAGATTTTAACTTTATGATGAGGATTAATGATCATAAATTGTGATAGTAGTTCTGACAAAGACTTGTGATGGAATTAAATATGGATCAGGCAAAGGAGAGAATCCCTAAGTTTAAGAAACGAGCAGTATCTGCCGTTTGAGATTGGCCACTTGGTTGTGGACCGGCTTCTGAACAACACCTTAGGCAGATAGCAGTTGTGTCGACTAAGGATAGCGTCGACATAGAAAGCATCGTTTTATCGGTAATCAGGTGTGTAGATCTCTAACACACTATTAATCGTGTATGAATGTATATATATGTTATGGGCTAAAAAGCCGAAAAGAGGCTGTATAGACAGTCGAATGGAACCTTAAAAGGGTTAGGCATGGATGCCAGGTATGTAAACGTAGAACTCTCTATGTGTATCGAAATATATGTAAGCCTGCATGATGTTTTCTTAATATGTGTATGCATGGGGGGAAATTATGATATTGAAGGGGAAGTGCATGATAGGTCACTTGGTGATCGGTGGTAGAAAACCCACAAATATAAATGATAGGTCACATAATGATCGGTGGCTATGCAACGTTTAATGATTCCTGAATAATAGGAATAGGCAGTACGGCTGTTGTTATGGTGTGTAGCGGATGGAGGGTTGATTGTAGAAATCCCCAAGGTGTGATGGTTGGTACGGGTTGGTGTGTAGAGGATGGAAACCTAAGATGGGCTGGGTTATTAATCATTTATTATTTGATATATAATCATGATTGTTGCCTTTATGTATGGGCCAGGGCCCATAATGTGTTTGTGGGCTCAGGTCATTGTGTGTTTTGAGATTTATACACTGAGTCTTGGTGACTCACGCTTTCCTTTTTCTCTACTCTTCCAGATGAGTAGTAGACCGTGGACTTGAGAGCCGAGACAGACTCGAGGGGCCATCAAGTTTTTATTTCTACAAATTATTTTGGGATTTCTTTAAGTTTATTTTATTTTTATTTTGGGAATATTTATGTAATAAGGCCCCTAGTTTTTATTCAACTAAGTAGTTTTCAATGTTCTGCAACTAATGAATTTATGACAAGGTTTATTTATACTTAATAATAATAATACAAAGGATTTTATTTTTAAAATGTCATTTATTTATTCAAATAACGTCTAATTAACTTACGACTTCCAAAACCAACAAGGCAAAAGTTTTTAATGTACAACTCGTAGCATACTAGATCTGGTTGAGACGCATGGGCCGGGTTTGGGGGTGTTACAATTTGGTATCAGAGCCCAGTTCAAAACTCGGGCTGTGAAATGGGCCTAGTAATGTTTTGTAAAGCGATGTGAATTTGACAAAAAATGTGTCTTTATTGAAGATATGACCTTCGAGTCTACCGGCACCCGATCCGCACAGGTAAGTATTCTAAACTCTTGCTGTGTCATATATGTGGGCTTAATGGGCTTGAGGGACGTAGACTATTATAATAGTATTAATGGACCTTAGGCTTAGTTAAACAACTCTTCAATTTCATAAGATTTAATTCAACTAAACAAACCCGTGAACGAGTCGCAAGACTAGGGTGTGGCAACAGGCATGCGCATGTCTAGGATTGGATCCAGAAGAGCCTGGTACTTAAGCAGTCCTAGTGACTCACCTCCTCTTCGCTGGAATCCTACCTGGTGCGTAGTGACTGTTCACCCTAGCTACGAGGACTTGTTGATGGGCTAAACTTTATAATTAAAACCCGAAAGGGACCAGCCACCCTATTTCGAAAAAAAAACCCCAAGTTTTGTAAAATTTTCAAAATACACTTGATTTGTGAAAATTTCCAACCATGAATTTATAAAATACCTATGTTTTGAAAATTTACCCAAAATCCTCATGTTTACAAGAGTAACTCAGATGGTGAAACTAGATTTTCCAAAGTACCCCTGTTTAAAAAAAAACAACAACAACATCAAAATATCCCTAATTTGTAAAATTACCAAATTAACCTTGATGCGTAAAATTACCGAAATACCCTTGGATTGCAAAAATTACCAAAATACCCTTACTTCACAAAAAACCAAGGAACCCTATTTTGGAAAATTACGAAAATACCCCTATAGGATAAATTATGAAAATACCCCTGGGTAGTGAAACAACGAAAACACCCTTACGTGATGAATGTAAGTTCATAGATGCTATTTGTATATTGATGATTGAATGAATGTGTTTCCTAGAATTAGAGGATACGAACTTGAGACTGAATTGTCAATGCGAATTCGAAAGAGCTACTTTTAAAACTATTATTCATAAGACTGTTCGTGGTTAATCAGTGGAAGAAAACTAATAATTCATAAAACTTTTAATCAGATAAACGCGAAGTGGTAGAATAAGTACAAGGGGTCGAGGACGTCCGCCACGTGGTCGTGGTAGGGGTAGGATGACTGTGTCGAAGCCAGTAGGATCTGGCCATGGATCTGGGAACGAGATGCCAGTTCCCCCAGCCACGGAGGAGGAATTTCAGGATTAGACTGTTGAAGATGATGCGGTATCTCAGGCAATGCTAAGGGTTTTAGAGAGGATTACTGGGGCTGGTACAGGCACAGGAGCCCAGAAATCTGTGCTGGAACGGCTTAGGGCAAATGGGGCAGAAGTGTTTAGAGGAATTTCTAGTATAGCCCCAAGTTCAGCTGAGTATTGGTTGGAGGCAGTAGAACGCATAATGGATGATTTGGATTTCACGGAGGAGGAGAAGTTGAAAGGAGTTATATCTCTCCTACGGGATGAAGCCTATCAATGGTGGCTTACGGTTAAGGATGGTACAGTGGCTGACCGTATCACTGGGATCTCTTTAAAACGACATTCCAGATTAAGTACATTGGATCGAGTTATGTGGATGCGCAGCGCAGAGCATTTCTGAATTTGGTTCAAGGGAGTAGGTCAGTGGCTGCGTATGAAGTGGAATTCTTACGCCTTAGCCGTTATGCTCGAGGGATGGTAGCCACGGAGCATGAACGTTGTGTTAGGTTTGAAGATGTCCTGAGGAATGATTTGCGTGTTTTGATAGCCCCACAGCGGGAGAGGGAATTTGCTGTCCTAGTGGAAAAGGCTAAGATAGCCGAGGAGGTAAAGCGGACTGAAAAATTAAATCGAGATAGAGATAGGGGTGGAAATAAGAGGAAGTTTGGATCGTCAGGAGCAACTGGGCGTACTCAGAAAAGGCCCAGGCCCGATGAACCGAAGCGGGATGAGAAACCTGCTGCTGCTAACCAGACACCAAAGTGTGCACGATGTGGCAAATTTCATGCTAGTGAGTGTTGGGCAGGCAGTGGAAAGTGTTTTAGGTGTGGATCTACGGACCACCAAGTTGGAAACTGTCTGCAGCAACGGGATGGTGAAGGGACCATGGGTCGAGGGAATGCTCAGCCTGGCAGAGGAGGTCAGCAGCCACAAAGAGGTCATGGTGCAGCCGGAGGTGGTAATGGTGCTGGTCGGGGTCGTGGAGCACCAGATCAAGGGGCAGGAAACACTGAGGCGAGACAGCCAGGGTTGGTTTATGCTGTCAGACGTCGAGAGGAGGCTGACGCACTGGATGTCATAACCGTTACGTTTTTAATTTTTGGCTTGCCTTACACTGCATTGATTAACATTGGGTCGACGCATTTGTATGTAGCTAGTAGTGTATCTGGAACTTTAAGGTTAGAATCTGAAATTACCCCTAGGGCAATGACTGTAGTTAGCCCGTTAGGACAATCGGTAGTAGTGGATAAACTCTATCGGGAAGTACCTCTAGAAGTTCAAGGGTCAATTTTCCGAACGGATCTAATGGAATTACCATTCGGGGAGTTTGATTTAATTTTAGGCATGGATTAGCTTTTGAAGTATCAAGCTAATTTAGATTGTGCGGCCAAACGTATGGTGTTAAAGACCCCCGAGGGTGATGAAGTGTTGGTGATAGGGGAAAAGGGGAACTGCTTGTCAAATGTAGTGACTGCCCTAAGAGCAGAAAGGATGGTGAGGAAAGGGTGCGAGGCAGTTTTATTGTTTGTTCGAGCTCTAGAAGCCAAAGATCTGACTGTTGGGGACGTTAGAACGGTAAAGGAATTTCCTGATGTTTTCCCTGAAGAGCTTCCGGGATTACCCCCAGATCGTGAAGTGGAGTTTAGTATCGATCTTATTTCGGGAACAGCGCCGGTATCTATTGCTCCGTATAGGATGGCGCCAAAGGAGTTGGTGGAGTTGAAAGCGCAGATTCAAGAGTTGCTGGATAGAGGGTTTATTCGGCCAAGTGTGTCGCCTTGGGGAGCGCCGGTGTTATTCGTTAAGAAGGATGGATCAATGTGTATGTGCACTGACTATTGCCAGTTGAATAAGCTAACAATCAAGAACAAGTACCCGTTGCCAAGGATCGATGACTTGTTCGATCAGTTGAAGGGGGCCTCAGTCTTTTCAAAGATAGATCTGAGGTCAGGGTACCATCAGCTTAGGGTCAAGGAGGCGGATATTCATAAGACGGCTTTTAGGACTCACTACGGTCATTATGAGTTTATGGTGATGCCGTTTGGATTGACCAACGCACCAGCAGCGTTCATGGACATGATGAACCGAGTGTTCCAACCCTACCTAAACCGGTGTGTTGTAGTGTTTATAGACGATATCTTGGTTTATTCGAAGTCGGAGGAGGAGCATGATGCTCATCTGCGAATAGTTTTGCAGATTCTAAGGGAGAAGCAGTTGTATGCCAAATTTAGTAAGTGTGAATTTTGGCTAAGGGAAGTTACGTTTCTAAGGCACGTTTTGTCGGCAGAAGGGATTAGGGTTGACCCTCGAAAGATTGAAGCGGTGTTGGATTGGAAGCCACCTAGGTCTGTGGCTGAGATTAGGAGTTTTCTCGGTTTAGCTGGGTACTATCGGAGGTTTGTTGAAGGATTTTCTTCTGTTGCGGCACCGTTAACTAAGTTTCTATGGAAAGGAGTTCCATTTGTTTGGTCGGATAAGCAACAGAAGAGTTTCGAAAAGTTAAAGAGGTTTCTGATGGAGGCTCCGGTGTTGATTCAGCCAGAGGCAGGGAAGGAGTTTGTAATTTACTGTGATGCGTCACACGCAGGATTAGGATGTGTGTTGATGCAAGATGGAAAGGTGGTTGCATATGCATCTCGGTAGTTAAGACCGCATGAATTAAATTATCCCACCCATGATTTAGAATTGGCGGCGGTGGTGTTTGCCTTAAAAAATTGGAGGCATTATTTGTACGAGGAGAAATCTGTCATCTACACAGATCATAAGAGCTTAAAGTATCTTTTGACTCAGAAGGAGCTGAATCTAAGGCAGAGAAGGTAGATTGAGTTGCTAAAGGATTATGACTGCTCGATTGAGTATCACCCAGGAAAGGCTAATGTAGTGGCGGATGCTCTAAGTCGTAAAGTAGTCTCTGACTTAAGAACAATGTTTGCTCACCTTAGTTTGTATGAGGATGGAAGTTTATTAGCTAAACTTCAAGTGAAACCTTCTTGGATTAGCCAAGTGAAGGAGAGGCAACAGACCGATGAGTTGCTAAAGGAGAAATTGCAGCTAATCTCAAAGGGTGGACCAACGAAATTCAGTATAAATGAGGAAGGACTGTTATGTTTCTGGGGGAGAGTGTGCATGCCAAAAGATCCGGAGTTGAGGCGTAGGATTTTGCACGAGGCACATGGTGGTGCATACGCTATGCACCCTGGAGGAAGTAAGATGTTTCGGGATTTGCAAGATCAATTCTGGTGGCCGGGGTTGAAGCAATAAGTAACTAAATTGGTGGGTAAGTGTTTGACCTGTCAGCAGGTCAAGGCGGAACATCAATTACCATCAGGATTATTGCAGCCAGTGAAGATTCCACAATGGAAGTGGGAAAGAATCACCATGGACTTTGTTAGTGGGCTTCCCCTCACACCCACTAAGAAAGATGCAGTTTGGGTAGTAGTTGATCATTTGACGAAGTCTGCACACTTCATACCCATACGTGTTGACTATTCCTTGCAGAAGTTAGCTAAGTTATACATAGCGGAGGTGGTGAGGTTGCATGGAGTACCGGTTTCGATCATATCAGATAGGGACCCTAGGTTCACCTCACTATTTTGGAAGGCGTTGCATCAAGCGCTGGGTACGAAGTTGGATTTCAGTACAGCGTTTCATCCTCAGACCGATGGACAGTCTGAGCGGGTGATCCAGATCTTGGAGGACATGTTGAGAGGATGTGCCATTGATTTCAGAGGTAGTTGGGAAGAGTTCTTACCGTTGGCAGAGTTTGCTTACAACAACAGCTACCAGTCAAGTATTCAGATGGCGCCCTACGAAGCTTTGTACGGGCGGAGGTGTCGTACCCCTACCTGTTGGACGGAACTAGGGAACGTCGAATTTTGGGTACGGAGTTGGTGATCGAGACAGAAGAGAAGGTTGAATTGATTCGGGTTCGACTGAAGGAGGCGTCGGACAGACAAAAGTCCTATGCTGTTTAAAGCGTAAGGACATAGGTTTGCAGTGGGTGATAAAGTATTCCAAAAGGTGTCGCCGTGGAAAAAGGTACTAAGGTTTGGTCAAAAGGGTAAATTAAGTCCCAGATTTATCAGACCATATCGAGTGATGAAGCGAGTAGGACCAGTAGCCTATCAGATAGAGTTACCTCCGGAGTTAAGTCAAATTCATGATGTATTTCACGTCTCTATGCTAAGACGCTACCGTTCGGATCCATCTCATGTCGTGCCTGTGGAGGAAATCGAGGTGAGGCCTGATCTATCCTTCGAAGAGGAACCGGTGGAAATTCTGGATCGTGATGTCAAGGTGTTGCGAAGGAAAACGGTTCCATTGGTTAAGGTGCTGTGGCGGAATCATGGTTCTGAAAAGGCTACGTGGGAACCAGAAGAAGCAATGCGGCAACAATACCCTCATTTGTTCTGACCAGATAATTTCGAGGACGAAATTTCTTTAAGGGGGTAGAACTGTAACATCCTGAGTAAATGGGTCTATGTGTTTAGTGTAAGGATATGTTAATATGTTAATTAAGTGATAGGGGTCCAAATTGGGCTCAGGACTAGGCAGAGGCCTTGGTTAAATTCAATGTTTGGGCATTATAGGGTTTAAAAGGTGGTAATTGTGTTTAAAATACCCACGTGGGCTTGTGGCCCAACAAGAGGTGGCACTGCAAGGGAATTAGAAGGTGCCGTCATTAACAATTAAAGGGGCTCAAGTTTTGGCCGCAAGGAGCCCATGTTTTTGGGCCATTTTCGGCACTTAAAATGGAGCAAGGGGTGACGCCACACACAAGGAGTTAAGGGCCCAAAATTTAAGTTTTATGGAGCCCAAATCTTCTAATTTAAGTTAGCTAAATTCGGCATTAGGGTTAGGTGAAGTGGACGGCAACAAGGCTCAAAAATATGAGGATTTATATGGATTTTATAATTGATAATATAGAAGATAAAAAGGAGAAAAGATAGGAGCTATCTGCAAGGCAAGGTGATGGCTGAAAATCCACCACCTAGAGGAGTAAAGAATTCGGCTACTTTATGGATAAGGGGTGCCGAATTTTCCCTTTTTATTAGCTTGACTTTTAGTTATCAGGAAGGGCATTTTCGGTTTTAAACAATAGGTGCCGAAATTTCTATAAATAGGGGGATATCTCATTGGTTCTGGCATTTAAACCCTAATTTCCTCTTCATTCTTGTGCCGAAATTCTTAGCCTCTCCCTCTACAATTTCTATTCTTTAATTTCTTCAAAAGCCGAAACCTCTCCTTTCACTCTCTTCTCCATTCTTTTTCTCTTGAGCCGATTTCTCTAAAAAGCCGAAATCCACATCGTTTTTCTCTATTCATCCTATTTATGAGTTAGTTCTATTCTTCCGGCATTTAAAACTTCTTCTTTGACATTGCCGAATCTTCTCTCCAAGTACTATCTGAATTCCCTGTGCTAAGGTAAGTGTCGACTTCTGTTAGATCTCATGTTCTATTTCGGTTCTTGAAAGGAAAAAGCCGAAAAGCTAATAGTTTAATGGTTCTATGCTGGGCGGCATTCCAGGATTTGAAGGAAACTTGGTCGTCTAGATCTAAAAGCCGAAAATCGTTAGTCTCCAATTTCGGGATTTTAAGGTAAGAAGATTTTCCCTAGATTTTTACTAGATTCGTTCATTATATGCAAGATTTTAACTTTATGATGAGGATTAACGATCATAAATTGTGATAGTAGTTTTGACAAGGACTTGTGGTGGAATTAAATGTGGATCAGGCAAAGGAGAGAATCCCTAAGTTTAAGAAACGAGCGGTATCTGCCGTTCGAGATTGGCCACTGGGTTGTGGACCGGCTTCTGAACAACACCTTAGGCAGATAGCAGTTGTGTCAACTAAGGATAGCGTCGACATAGAAAGCATCGTTTTATCGGTAATCAGGTGTGTAGATCTCTAACACACTATTAATCCTGTATGAATGTATATATATATGTTATGGGCTAAAAAGCCGGAAAGAGGCTGTATAGACAGTTGAATGGAACCTTAAAAGGGTTAGGCATGGATGCCAGGTACGTAAACATAGAACTCTCTATGTGTATCGAAATATATGTAAGTCTGCATGATGTTTTCTTAATATGTGTATGCATGGGGGAGGAATTATGATATTGAAGGGGAAGTGCATGATAGGTCACTTGGTGATCGGTGGTAGAAAACCCACAAATATAAATGATAGGTCACATAGTGATCGGTGGCTATGCCACGTTTAATGATTCCTAAATAATAGGAATAGGCAGTACGGCTGTCGTTATGGTGTGTAGCGGATGGAGGGTTGATTGTAGAAATCCCCAAGGTGTGATGGTTGGTACGGGTTGGTGTGTAGAGGATGGAAACCCAGGATGGCTTGGGTTATTAATAATTTATTATTTGATATATAATCATGATTGTTGCCTTTATGTATGGGCCAGGGCCCATAATTTGTTTGTGGGCTCAAGTCGTTGTGTGTTTTGAGATTTATACACTGAGTCTTGGTGACTCACGCTTTCCTTTTTCTCTACTCTTCCAGATGAGCAGTAGATCGTGGACATGGGAGCCGAGACGGACTCGAGGGGCCATCAAGTTTTTATTTCTACAAATATTTTGGGATTTCTTTAAGTTTATTTTATTTTTATTTTGGGAATATTTATGTAATAAGGCCCCTAGTTTTTATTCAACTAAGTAGTTTTCAATGTTCTGCAACTTATGAATTTATGACAAGGTTAATTTATACTTAATAATAATAATACAAAGGATTTTATTTTTAAAATGTCATTTATTTATTCAAATAACGTCTAATTAACTTACGACTTCCAAAACCAACAAGGCAAAAGTTTTTAATGTACAACTCGTAGCATACCAGATCTGGTCGAGACACATGGGCCGGGTTTGGGGGTGTTACAGTCTACCTGAATCTAATGATTATTCTGAAGTTTGAAATTTACAAGGTTTATATCAAAAACCCATAATTTTTGTGAGATTTTGAGCCTTTTAGAGCATATATTCTTTTTCTTGCTCACTTTATTGATTATGAGTGTGTCAACATTAATTAGTTATTCTATAACTTGCTTCGATTATACATGTCAAGACCACATCATTGATTTGATATACAGAGATGATAAAGGCACTTAGGATTTAACCCACTTACTCCACTAAAAGCCTACCCTCACAATTAACCCTTAGTGAACCCCTTTTGATCCTAACAACCCTTTTATTGACTCACCCAATAATATTATCCCAAAACCCATCTTGTATTTGTTATCACCATTTTTCTTGTCTCCCTTTTTGTTGAGATTTGATTTTGAGCGATTGCCTAACTATGTTCTATATTTTAGTTGTTAAAGTTCGTTCTTATTATTGTAATGATTTGTTCTTAAAAAAATTAAAATCGAAGTATTTTCATTATTAGTTTTATAATTAAGTGAGCTTATACGTTTAAATTCCACATCTTGAAGAAAAAGCTCGTATTATTAGTATTACGAGTTTTCAATTGATGTAATTATCCAGGAGTTCATTTTTTTCTAGTTAGGTAAATTGTCAATTCGATCTCGATTCTAACCCTTTAATTCAGCCTTTATCCACACCTTTAACCCAAGCCCCGTTACAACCCTGTTAAAGACCTTTTGATCTATATATCATTTCATTTTATAATGGTGGAGATTTAATTTTCATGCAAGCCTATGAGATTAACTTTTCATGTTCGACTTTTGAGTGCTTAATTTTGAACCTTAAACACTTTGAGTGATTTGAGTGAATCTTTAGTGAGGATGTCAACTCTTGTTGATTTTGAATTAAAGGTGATTATTTAGGTAAGGGGAAACACCTACATTTTCATGCTATAAAAACTATGATTTTGATTGTTTGAATCTTTAGGGCCTTTCTATTTAAATTATCAATGTATAAATTATCTATGAATTATGATGAAACATTATCGATGAATATTATGAATCAAGGAAGTTCATTTTTAATTGTGAGTTGAGAATTTTGCTTAAGGATAAGCAAATGCTTAAGTGTGTGGGTATTTGATAAACCATAATATATACATATTTTAATCCCATATTTAGCATACTTTTGGATGATTTATTCCCTGAATTGTGGAATTTGGTGCTCCTAATCCTTTAATTTCATGTTTTATACTTAGGGAAGCACCAGAGGATGAAAAGAACGAGAAACAGGCCAAAAACAGAGAAAATGGGCTAAAGTACGAAATCGACACGGCCTGGGCCCAAGCCACACAGCCGTGCCTCCTTAGCAGACTCGAACACAGCCTGGCCTCAATTTACACGGGCGTGTGCCACGGGCGTGTCCCTATCGTGACCTATTTTAATTCCACACGGATTAGGATACTTAGGGGCGAAGAAAGACATTTCGAAAGCCTATATAAACACCCTAAGTGTGACCTAAGAGAGGGTGTTCAGGTAGGTCGAGGAGCCAAGCCAGAGAGGCCAAAATTGTGGGATTTACTCGAAGAAAGCTAGTTGATTCATCTCAAGAAGCCGAAGTTATACTCAAGACGGAGGATCTTCCCTTCAAATTCCTCAGGGGGTTTATGGTTTTTTCTTATGTTTTTTGTTATATTTTCTTCTGAGATGTATTCTTTTATGATTATGAACTAAACCCCTCAAATACCTGAGGGGGATGAAACCTAAGACGGATCTTGTTATTGTTTTCTGAACTATATGATAAATACTTGATTTGTTCTTAATTATGTGTTCTTAATTCTTGCTTTGATATTTCAGGTGTAACACCCCAAACCCGGACAAGACACCACGTCCGAATCTGGTATGTTACGGGGAAAAACGTTTTTGAGAGGTCAGATTTTTCGTTTAAATGCTAGGTGAAAACATAGTGTATTTGAAGAAAATTTGAGTAGACTTGTTTGAAATCAAATGGTGTATTTGAAACCCGGAAATTTTGAAGACTTAACCAAAATGTGTAATCAAGACGAGTTTACTCCATTTAAAACTTCAATAGTTTCTTAGTGTTACTTAAAACTTTTTTTTTAAACTTAATAGAAAAATCGAGTTTGGTTTGAAAATCATTTGAGTTTACTTTATATCAAAACATAGTGAGATACCCGATGGTATAGTTTAAAACACATTGCGTTATAATTTTGAAATCATTGTCTTTAGTAAAATTTCAACCCAATTATTTTGTTAAGGCATAATAAAGTCAATTTAAAACATAACCATCATAAAACATAATTAAAAAGGCCTTTACAATCCAAAATAAAACCCAAATAAAAGTAAATAAGCTTTAAGTACCCAAATCAAATAGTCTGAGCAAAACTTTTATTAAAGCATGGCATGTGCACCCCGAGTCCATCCCGGCTCCATGTCCGCGTCTACGAGTCACCTGAAATGTCAAAGGAGAGGGTGAGTCACAGGACTCAGTGCGTAAATCCCGCTCCCGGTAAAACAACATGCTAACACACATCATACATAGCAACATAATTAATGCAACCCGATCCTAACCATCCGTAACGCCTTTTCTACCCCGTGTGGTACCAAACCACTGGTGGTGCCAAACCACTGGTGACCTATAGTCACAATGTGTTACCAAAACACTGGTGTCCCAAAGACACAATATCTGTCAATGTGGTGCCAAACCACTGGTGTCCCAAAGACACGATTGTGATACCAAATCACTGGTGACCGCAGTCACAAATCCGATGATGGGGCCAACCCATCGTGTGATACCAAATCACTAGCAGACGATCCCATATCTCAAGTGGGGCCAACCCACGGTGGTGCCAAACCACAGGGACGAGTCGCAATGAGGTGCCAAACCTCTGGTGTCCCAAAGACACAAATGTGGTACCAAACCACTGGTGACCGTAGTCACAATAATCGAGTGATGGGGCCAACCCATCGTGTGATACCAAATCACTGGCGTCAATCCCTCAATACCGCCTTGTGGGGCCAACCCACTGTGGTACGAAACCACGGGGACGAGACGCTGAGGTGCCAAACCTCTGGAGGTGCCAAACCTCTGGTGACCCAAAGTCACAAAGTTGTGTTACCAAAACACTGGTGCTCGTCAGCACAAAATATCACTGCCCCCTCCACTCATATCACCCATCATCATACCAACTCATGTGATCATGCATATCATACAAGTCATACATATCATGCTAATATGTTTAACATCATTATCCCATCTCACATACATCCATAATCATGGTACCATACAGATCATCAGTAAGCTCATAATAATACTGACTTACCCGAGTCCAAGATCATACCCAACAGGGTATCACATCAATCATCACTGTTTCACTAATTACAACAAGGTTATCAATCACATTACTAAATAGAAGTGTGTTAGTTTACACACCTGGTTATTACGAGTCTAAAGATCCCAACGAATCGATCTAGGTCCCTCGATTGACTTGCTCCTAGAATCGGCCAAACATAGGGGTTAGGCATCTACAACATTCGGCCAACATCAATTAACCAAAGGGGTTAATATCAAACCCTTACCTTGCTAATGGTTTGATTTCTTATCAAACCCGAACCACAAAGGTTCTCCTTCCAACAATCAACTACACCTTCAAAAGAGAACATTTAAACCTTTGTTACTCCGGACTTAATCGAACCCACAGATGGAACTAACACTAATATACCAATTACTTACCCTTTACTTACTAATTGATTAACAAAAGAACGACGGTTCCCTTGCTTGCTTCCACACTCCAATGACCCTATAACAAGATGATAATCAAAAGGTTAACACCCTTCCATAACCCAAAATTAACACAGCACTTGAGAGATAAGGGAAATGGCCATTCGGCCAAGAGCTTACCAACACCCAAAATTCGGCCAAAATCATAGGACTTCTAGGAGAGAAGAGGTTCGGCCTAAGTGTTTATCACCTCTAATGTTCGGCTTGAGTGGAAGAGAAAGAAAAGAAGTGTGAGACAAAATGTAGTTTCGGCAATGGCAATTGAGAAAAAGAGAAGTGGATGGAATGAAGGTAGTTTCGGTTTGTCAAAGAAAGAAAATGAAGATGTGCTTTTAGTGCTTGAGTTTCGGCTAGTCAGAGAAGAAATGAGAGAAAGAAAAATTATGTTTTGGAGAGATGGGGTTTCGGCTTACAAGGTTCCAAAAAGAAATGAGATAAAGATGGAGTGCTAGGTTCGGCTATCAAGGTTCAACAAGGAAGAAAATATGACAAGAAAAGACTTTTACTTTCAGCTTACCCAAGTGAAGAAAGAAGGAAAAATGCAATCATGCATTCGGCTACACACAAACCAAATGAAGCAAAACAATTTCGGCAAACTAAGGGACTAGGTGTTTCGGTTTCAAGAGGTGAGAAAAAGAAAGAATGAGAGAACCTTAGCTTACCAAAAAGTGACCGAAAAAATGCACCAAAAAAAAAATGCAAAGGTACATTCGGCCTTCCCCCCTCCCACACTAAGCCGTCACTTCCCCCACTCCACACACCCCAAGAATTCGGCCATAATCCCTCCAAAGACTCCCAACCACTCATTCAAACATGCATGACCAAGTCTCCCTCCTACAATTGCTCTCCACCTTTCTTTTGAATGGTATGACTTGGTCCAAGGTAGAATTCTAGTTGCCTTCTACCTCTCCTTCCATGCCGTCCAAAATGGGAACCAAAATGGGGACTCTGCAGCTCGAACACTAGACCTCCACTCCATGTAGTTGACGCCACACCTAGCTCCCAAGTAGCGCATGCCTTGCCATCTTGCCAGCTCCTCTTTTGTGCAATAAAACTCCAAATTATTTTCTTAAACCCCAACTCTTTCAGCTCCCTACACCTAAGGCTCAAAAACTAAATTTTCCCCATTCCCTCAGGCATACTCCTAGCCTACAACTAAGCCCCTAAAACATAGAAATAGCAACACAGCACACTAACTCATGCAATATCATGCAACAACAAAATAGCCCCTAACCCGGGATATTACAGTTCTACACCCTTAAAAATAATTTCGACCTCGAAATTACCTGATCAAAAGAGTTGCGGGTATTGCTGTCTCATCATATCCTCGGGTTCCCACGTAGCTTCTTCTACGCCATGATTCCGCCAAAGTACCTTAACCAAAGGCACAGACTTCCTACGCAGAACCTTCACATCCCGATCTAAAATCTGCACAGGTTCCTCTTCCATAGTCAAGTCTGGATTTACCTCGATCTCTTCCACTGCTACCACATGTGACGGATCTGAACGATAACGCCGAAGCATCGAAACGTGAAAAACGTCATGAATCTGACTTAGTTCTGCTGGTAACTCAAGCTGATACGCTACTGGTCCCACTCGCCTCAATACCTTATACGACCCAATAAGCCTCGGACTTAGCTTGCCTTTCCTTCCAAACCTCAACACTTTCTTCCACGGCGAGACCTTCAGAAAAACCTGATCCCCCACAGCAAACTCTATATCTCTTCGCTTAAGATCGGCATAAGACTTCTGCCGATCCGAAGCTTCCTTTAATCGAGCCTGAATCAACTTAACCTTGTCTTCGGTCTCAGCAACCAACTCTGGTCCCAACAACTGACGTTCACCTAACTCCGTCCAAGACGTAGGTGAGCGACACTTCCTACCATACAATGCCTCATACGGTGCCATCTTAATGCTCGCTTGGTAACTGTTGTTGTAGGCAAACTCAGTTAATGGTAGAAACTCCTCCCAACTACCTCTGAAATCCAGGACACAACCCCTCAGCATATCCTCTAAGATCTGAATAACCCTTTCCGACTGACCGTCAGACTGTGGGTGAAAAGCCGTGCTGAAATCCAAACGAGTACCCAGAGCTTGGTGCAATGCTTTCCAGAACCTTGACGTAAACCTGGGATCCCTATCCGAGATTATTGAAACTGGCACACCGTGCAACCTCACTATCTCTGACACATACAGCTTCGCTAGCTTCTGAAGTGAGTAGTCAACCCTCACCGGGATGAAGTGAGCTGATTTAGTCAGACGATCCACCACTACCCAAACTGAATCCTTCTTGCTTGGCGTAAGCGGTAACCCACTGACGAAATCCATGGTTATCCTTTCCCACTTCCACTGAGGAATCTTCACAGGCTGAAGCAAACCTGACGGCAACTGATGTTCAGCCTTGACCTGCTGACAAGTCAGACACTTCCCAACAAACTCTGTCACCTCTTTCTTCAAGCCAGGCCACCAAAACTGTTCTCTAAGATCCCTATACATTTTACTACCTCCAGGATGCATAGCATAAGGACTGCTATGCGCGTCCTGAAGAATCTTCTGCCTCAGCTCAACATCTTTAGGCATACAAACCTTACCTTGGAAACACAGAACCTCATCACTAGACAAGCTGTAACCCTCCAAACCACCTTCCTGCACTTGTACCCTTCGCGCACTCAGAACCTCATCCTCTAACTGTTTCTCTCTGATCTGCTCAACCCAAGTAGGCTTAACTTGTAGCTCCGCCAGAATACTCCCGTCATCGTACAAGCTCAAATGGGCAAACAAAGCTCTTAAGTCTGAAACAACCTTACGGCTCAACGCGTCTGCCACCACGTTAGCCTTGCCCGGATGATATTCAATCGAACAGTCGTAATCTTTCAGCAACTCAACCCATCTGCGCTGCCTCAAATTCAAATCCTTCTGAGTCAGTAGACACTTCAGACTCTTGTGATCCGTATAGACTATCGATCTCTCTCCGTACAAGTAGTGCCTCCAGATCTTTAAGGCAAAAACTACAGCTGCTAGCTCCAAATCGTGCGTCGGATAGTTGACCTCATGTGGTCTCAGCTGTCGAGAAGCGTAAGCCACAACCTTACCTTCCTGCATCAGCACACAACCCAAGCCCGTATGTGATGCATCGCAATAGACTGTGTATTCCTTACCAGCCTCAGGTTGAATCAAAACCGGAGCCTCAGTCAAAATCTTCTTTAACTTATCGAAGCTTTCCTACTGTTTCTCATTCCATACAAACGGAACTTCTTTCCTTAACAACTTAGTCATAGGTGCTGCTATCAACGAGAAACCCTCAACAAACCTTCGGTAGTATCCGGCCAAACCCAGAAAACTCCGAATCTCAGCCACTGACCTAGGCGGCTTCCAGTCCAAAACTGCCTCAATCTTACGAGGATCTACCCGAATCCCCTCAGCCGACACTACATGACCCAAGAAAGTCACTTCTCTAAGCCAGAACTCGCACTTACTGAACTTAGCATAGAGCTACTTTTCCCTCAAAATCTGCAACACCACTCGCAAATGCGCATCATGCTCTTCCTCTGTCCTTGAGTACACTAAGATGTCGTCTATGAAAACCACAACGAACTGATCCAGATACTGCTGAAACACTCTATTCATCATATCCATAAACGCTGCCAGTGCGTTAGTCAACCCGAACGGCATTACCAGAAATTCGTAGTGCCCATACCGAGTCCGAAACGCTGTCTTATAGATATCAGCCTCCTTAACCTTTAACTGATGATACCCAGACCTCAAGTCGATCTTCGAAAATACCGCAGCACCCTTCAGCTGATCAAACAAATCATCTATCCGTGGCAACGGATACTTGTTCTTAATCGTCAGCTTATTCAACTGGCGGTAATCTATGCACATCCGCATTGTACCATCTTTCTTCTTGACAAAGAGTACCGGCGCACCCCACGGCGAAACACTTGGCCTAATAAAACCTCGATCCAATAACTCCTGGATCTGAGCCTTAAGCTCCACCAATTCCTTTGGCACCATCCTGTACGGAGCGATAGACACTGGCGCAGTTCCGGGTAACAGATCTATCCCGAACTCTACCTCGCGATCCGGCGGTAAACCCGGAAGCTCCTCAGGAAACACATCAGCAAATTCCTTAACTGTACGAACTTTCTCTACAGCAGACTCTTTAGCCTCCAAGGCATACACATGAACCACATACGCTTCATAGCCCTTCCTGACCATCTTCTCTGCTTTCAGAGCAGATACCACGTTAGATAAGTAATCTCTCCTATTACCTATCATAGCCACTTCATCACCCTCAATCGTCTTAAGAACCATGCGCTTGGCCGCGCAATCCAACCTCGCCTGGTACTTGACCAGCCAGTCCATCCCAAGAATCAGATCGAACTCCCCAAACGGCAGTTCCATCAGATCAGCAGCAAACACTACCCCTTGGAGTTCTAGGGGTACCTCTCTAAACAGTTTATCTACTACTACAGAGTGACCTAAAGGGCTAATTACAGTCATCTGCCTAGAAGATATCTCAGAGTCTAGATCCATGGTCTCTACTATACTACTGGCAACATAAGAGTGCGTCGAACCCACATCAATCAAAGCAGTAAATGGAGAACCAAAGATCAAGAACGTACCGGTTATAACGTCCGGTGCGTCGCCCTCCTCTCGGCGCCTCGCTGCATACACTAATCCAGGCTGTCTAGCATCAGAACTGCCCACACCTCTGCCCGGTGCTCCACGGCCCCGACCAGAACCATTACCACCTCTACCATTACCACGGCCCCTCTGCGGTGGCGGTCCATTACCCCTGAACTGACTACGGCCCTGACTCTCAGACTGAATCCTAGCCAACCTACGCGGACAATCCCTCACGCGATGATCCAGAGAACCACACTCGAAGCAACCTTTTCCTCCAGTCCAGCAGCCACCCCAATGAGATTTCCCACACTGATTACACTGCGGCGGTCCTTGCCTAGCAGCAACAAACCTAGCTGACTGATTCGGCCCACTCGGTCTAGCCCTCTTCTGCGGATTACCCGACGATCCAGAAGACCCAAAGCTCCTCTTAAGCCTATTCCTGTCCATGCCCTGCCTCACTGACTCCTTAACACCCTCGGCTACCTTAGCCTTCTCAACTAAGACAGCAAACTCGCGCTCCTGCTGTGGAGCAATCAGCAGTCTCAACTCGTCTCGCAAACCATCCTCGAAACGAACACACCTCTCATGCTCCGTGGCCACAATACCCCTGGCATACCTAC
This sequence comes from Gossypium australe, assembly GCA_005393395.2. Classification (NCBI taxonomy): domain Eukaryota; kingdom Viridiplantae; phylum Streptophyta; class Magnoliopsida; order Malvales; family Malvaceae; genus Gossypium; species Gossypium australe. The sequence goes on from CM016616.1 coordinate 124,063,926, forward strand.
TCAGCTTCAAGAACTCAGCCTCGTACTCAGAAACAGATTTACTCCCCTGAACAAGCCTCAGAAATACCTTTCGCTGGGAGTCAATATAACTAGCTCCAATGTACTTCTTTTGATATGCAGCCCTGAAATAATCCCATGTCAGATCGTTTACTGCCACACTGTCCCGAACCGTGAGCCACCATTGGTATGACTCATCCCGAAGCAGCGATACAATGCCCTTCAGCTTCTCTTCAGCAGTCAAGTCCAGATCATCCATGATCCGCTCAGTTGCCTCCAGCCAATACTCAGCAGTGCTGGGAGCAACACCAGATACGCCTCGAAAGAATTCGGCCCCGTTAGCCCGGAGTCGCTCAGGCACGGATTTCCTAACTCCTGCACCACCGCCTACTCCAGCTACCCTTTCCAACACTCGCAGCATCGCCTGTGACACTGCGTCATCCCCGGTCTGATCTTGGAACTCACCACCTCCAGCTGGTGGCGAAACCGGTATCTCATTTTCTGACCCCTGACCAGATCCTACGGGCTCAGAAACTGTCATCCTACCCCTACCTCTACCACGAGTATTACGACCACGTCCGCCTCGAGTGCTCATGTCTAATATCTCTACGTATTTGATTTAAGAGTTTTATGCATCAGTATTTATTCCACTGTTTTAAAGCAAGTCTTATGAATATTTAAGGAGATTTGTTCTCGCAAGTTCACAAAATCCTATCAGTTTCAATCTCTAAAGTACTATACTATTGCTAATCATCAAATCACATTACATCCCACAAATCACAAGCAACAGTAAGGAGTACTTACCTGGGCGAACTGGTGCCAGAGACTCGGTGCCATGCCTTTCAAACCATATATTTAAACCCAAAACACTTAAGACAACTTTTTGAAAACATTTTGGGCCTCCGGCCCACAGCCTAGCCTTTGAACTTGGCTCTGATACCACAATTGTAACACCCCAAACCCGGACAAGACACCACGTCCGAATCTGGTATGTTACGGGGAAAAACGTTTTTGAGAGGTCAGATTTTTCGTTTAAATGCTAGGTGAAAACATAGTGTATTTGAAGAAAATTTGAGTAGACTTGTTTGAAATCAAATGGTGTATTTGAAACTCGGAAATTTTGAAGACTTAACCAAAATGTGTAATCAAGACGAGTTTACTCCATTTAAAACTTCAATAGTTTCTTAGTGTTACTTAAAACTTTTTTTTAAACTTAATAGAAAAATCGAGTTTGGTTTGAAAATCATTTGAGTTTACTTTATATCAAAACATAGTGAGATACCCGATGGTATAGTTTAAAACACATTGCGTTATAATTTTGAAATCATTGTCTTTAGTAAAATTTCAACCCAATTATTTTGTTAAGGCATAATAAAGTCAATTTAAAACATAACCATCATAAAACATAATTAAAAAGGCCTTTACAATCCAAAATAAAACCCAAATAAAAGTAAATAAGCTTTAAGTACCCAAATCAAATAGTCTGAGCAAAACTTTTATTAAAGCATGGCATGTGCACCCCGAGTCCATCCCGGCTCCATGTCCGCGTCTACGAGTCACCTGAAATGTCAAAGGAGAGGGTGAGTCACAGGACTCAGTGCGTAAATCCCGCTCCCGGTAAAACAACATGCTAACACACATCATACATAGCAACATAATTAATGCAACCCGATCCTAACCATCCGTAACGCCTTTTCTACCCCGTGTGGTACCAAACCACTGGTGGTGCCAAACCACTGGTGACCTATAGTCACAATGTGTTACCAAAACACTGGTGTCCCAAAGACACAATATCTGTCAATGTGGTGCCAAACCACTGGTGTCCCAAAGACACGATTGTGATACCAAATCACTGGTGACCGCAGTCACAAATCCGATGATGGGGCCAACCCATCGTGTGATACCAAATCACTAGCAGACGATCCCATATCTCAAGTGGGGCCAACCCACGGTGGTGCCAAACCACAGGGACGAGTCGCAATGAGGTGCCAAACCTCTGGTGTCCCAAAGACACAAATGTGGTACCAAACCACTGGTGACCGTAGTCACAATAATCGAGTGATGGGGCCAACCCATCGTGTGATACCAAATCACTGGCGTCAATCCCTCAATACCGCCTTGTGGGGCCAACCCACTGTGGTGCGAAACCACGGGGACGAGACGCTGAGGTGCCAAACCTCTGGAGGTGCCAAACCTCTGGTGACCCAAAGTCACAAAGTTGTGTTACCAAAACACTGGTGCTCGTCAGCACAAAATATCACTGCCCCCTCCACTCATATCACCCATCATCATACCAACTCATGTGATCATGCATATCATACAAGTCATACATATCATGCTAATATGTTTAACATCATTATCCCATCTCACATACATCCATAATCATGGTACCATACAGATCATCAGTAAGCTCATAATAATACTGACTTACCCGAGTCCAAGATCATACCCAACAGGGTATCACATCAATCATCACTGTTTCACTAATTACAACAAGGTTATCAATCACATTACTAAATAGAAGTGTGTTAGTTTACACACCTGGTTATTACGAGTCTAAAGATCCCAACGAATCGATCTAGGTCCCTCGATTGACTTGCTCCTAGAATCGGCCAAACATAGGGGTTAGGCATCTACAACATTCGGCCAACATCAATTAACCAAAGGGGTTAATATCAAACCCTTACCTTGCTAATGGTTTGATTTCTTATCAAACCCGAACCACAAAGGTTCTCCTTCCAACAATCAACTACACCTTCAAAAGAGAACATTTAAACCTTTGTTACTCCGGACTTAATCGAACCCACAGATGGAACTAACACTAATATACCAATTACTTACCCTTTACTTACTAATTGATTAACAAAAGAACGACGGTTCCCTTGCTTGCTTCCACACTCCAATGACCCTATAACAAGATGATAATCAAAAGGTTAACACCCTTCCATAACCCAAAATTAACACAACACTTGAGAGATAAGGGAAATGGCCATTCGGCCAAGAGCTTACCAACACCCAAAATTCAGCCAAAATCATAGGACTTCTAGGAGAGAAGAGATTCGGCCTAAGTGTTTATCACCTCTAATGTTCGGCTTGAGTGGAAGAGAAAGAAAAGAAGTGTGAGACAAAATGTAGTTTCGGCAATGGCAATTGAGAAAAAGAGAAGTGGATGGAATGAAGGTAGTTTCGGTTTGTCAAAGAAAGAAAATGAAGATGTGCTTTTAGTGCTTGAGTTTCGGCTAGTCAGAGAAGAAATGAGAGAAAGAAAAATTATGTTTTGGAGTGCTAGGTTCGGCTATCAAGGTTCAACAAGGAAGAAAATATGACAAGAAAAGACTTTTACTTTCGGCTTACCCAAGTGAAGAAAGAAGGAAAAATGCAATCATGCATTCGGCTACACACAAACCAAATGAAGCAAAACAATTTCGGCAAACTAAGGGACTAGGTGTTTCGGTTTCAAGAGGTGAGAAAAAGAAAGAATGAGAGAACCTTAGCTTACCAAAAAGTGACCGAAAAAATGCACCAAAAAAAATGCAAAGGTACATTCTGTAACATCCCCAAACCCGGCCCATTCGCTACGACCGAATCTGGTTATGTCACTGGGGAAAGTCGGATGAAAATCTTTATTAACTTAGCATAAAGCATGAAAGAATTCAATTTTTGAAAACCATGTTCATTTAAAGCAATATGCAAACTTTAGAAGTTACAAATTGTCTGAAAATACTTTATTAAACATACTTTTATAAATAGGGTACTGGAATTAAAACCATTTTCACATAGAAATCCAAATCAGATAAACCATGGTTAAAGTAATACCAAAATAATAAAATGGCCTTTATTACAACCCAATAATTCAAATAAAGTACTTATATCAAAACCAAGCATAAAATATTAAATCATCATCTTCGGCATGGGCCACCTTGTCCTCTCCGATCCCGGTCCAGCTTTATGCAATACCTGAAATGGTTAAAGGAAAAAGGTGAGTCACCAAGACTCAGTGTGCAACCCTTTTTCCCGGATTAGCAAAACATCATATGCAAACATAACATAATCATCATGCATCCAATTAATATGCACCCACTCCTAACCATCCATTCACCTTTTCTACCCCATGTGGTACCAAACCACTGGTGGTGCCAAACCACTGGTGACATATAGTCACAATGTGTTACCAAAACACTGGTGTCCCAAAGACACAATATCCGTCAATGTGGTACCAAACCACTGGTGTCCCAAAGACACAATGTGCTACCAAAGCACTGGTGACCGAAGTCACGAATCCAATGATGGGGCCAACCCATCGTGTGATACCAAATCACTAGCAGACGATCCCATATCTCAAGTGGGGCCAACCCACGGTGGTGTTAACCACAGGGAAGAGTCGCAATAAGGTGCCAAACCTCTGGTGTCCCAAAGACACAAATGTGGTACCAAACCACTGGTGACCGTAGTCACAATAATCGAGTGATGGGGCCAACCCATCGTGTGATACCAAATCACTGGCGTCAATCCCTCAATACCGCCTTGTGGGGCCAACCCACTGTGGTGCGAAACCACGGGGACGAGACGCTGAGGTGCCAAACCTCTGGAGGTGCCAAACCTCTGGTGACCCAAAGTCACAAAGTTGTGTTACCAAAACACTGGTGCTCGTCAGCACAAAATATCACTGCCCCCTCCTCTCATATCACCCATCATCATACCAACTCATGTATAGTATTCAAAATCATGCAAACATGTTTAACGTTGCATCTCATAGCACATACATCATAAATCATGACATCATGTATCAATAACAGTACTCATAATGAAACGGACTTACCTGAATCCGTGCACATACCCCATAGGGTATCATATCACTCAACCATACTGTTTCGGTTTTACCAATCAATCAGTTTATCAAACATATACAAAGCAAGAAGTGTGTTAGTTTACACACCTGGTTACTAATGCGACTATCAAATCCCGTAGATCAAGATGTAACGCACTAGATCCCCCATTCCTTAACACTTTTCGAGCACTAGCCACAACCCGAGATATGCGAGATCAAGCCTTCCCCTACAATCGGCCAAAACTAAACAACATAATCATGCTAATCAACCTCTAAGGGTATAATCGTAATTTTACCTACTAAGGGTATTTTCGTAATTTACCCACCAAGGGTATTTTCGTAAATTCACAACTAAAATGGCCTTTTCGAAGGCCTAATGTCACCACTAGCGACTCAGCTACCATTTCCGGTTGTACCGGACGATTGGGCCTAAAACCCAATTTCGGCCCATCCGGGCCCACACGCTCGTGTGGCCCACCTAACACGAATCTAGCCACGTATATAACTTTCACCTAGTCTAGTTCAACATATACTAACCAATCATGCAATTTACTCATATGGGCCCACAGGCCCATTGGGCCCACTTCAGCCCATCGAGGCCCAAGCAGCCCCAACCCACGAGAATACTACTGATGGCCTCAACTATCGCGTCGAAGCCCCACACATGCGCTCGCACGCTCGTGTGGCTACTAATGCCGTGTAACCGGCATTTCGGCATTTGCCGCTCTACAGCTAGAGTAGAGAGAGTTACACACCTGATAGGACTCTGGGGCTAATCCGCGCTCCGACCACTCTTGTGCCCAAACGCCCTCCAAGATGTGTTTACTCTCCTCCTAGGATGCTCCTTATATAGCTAGCTCTTCACCTTCATTCTTTGTGTCTTTCCGATGTGGGATCCCTTCGTCAGTAGAGTTTAAATTCAACTGAAACTCCTGTCGTCCAATCCGCAAAATAAATACTCCCTTGCTTCTCATGAGATTCGAACCCAGGCTCCCTTGCAACATAATCCACGCCGCTAACCACTTGGCCACAAGCTCCTCTTGTGTCTTAAACCATGCGCAACTAAATATAAACTATGGGCCAAATTCTAAGGTCCAAGCAAAAAGAAACCAAAATGCAAAAGCCAAGACTTGAACCTTGGACCTCCTTCCTTCCCTTGTGGCGTCACTCCCTTGTCCCCTAAGTGGCGTCACTTTGCCACTACACCACACACTCCTTTTGTGTTATTTTCTCCATATTTATTCTTAAGGCATATCTGCCAACTCCCAGGGTTTTTTTCACCTAAAACCAAAATTTCCCCAAAGGCAATATTTGATCCCGGGACTTCATAGAAGCCCTCTAACCTTCCAAAATCACTTATCCAATGGGTCTAACTAGCATTTAAGCCGATCTCTTGTTCTCTAAAAATTTAAACGCTACTATGCCTAAGGCCCATTGGGCTCAATTCTCCTAGGCCCAATTTCGGGATGTTACACTTTCGGCCTTCCCCCTCTCCCACACTAAGCCGTCACTTCCCCCACTCCACACACCCCAAGAATTCGGCCATAATCCCTCCAAAGACTCCCAACCACTCATTCAAACATGCATGACCAAGTCTCCCTCCTACAATTGCTCTCCACCTTTCTTTTGAATGGTATGACTTGGGCCAAGATAGAATTCTAGTTGCCTTCTACCTCTCCTTCCATGCCGTCCAAAATGGGAACCAAAATGGGGACTCTGCAGCTCAAACACTAGACCTCCACTCCATGTAGTTGACGCCACACCTAGCTCCCAAGTAGCGCATGCCTTGCCATCTTGCCAGCTCCTCTTTTGTGCAATAAAACTCCAAATTATTTTCTTAAACCCCAACTCTTTCAGCTCCCTACACCTAAGGCTCAAAAACTAAATTTTCCCCATTCCCTCAGGCATACTCCTAGCCTACAACTAAGCCCCTAAAACATAGAAATAGCAACACAGCACACTAACTCATGCAATATCATGCAACAACAAAATAGCCCCTAACCCGGGATATTACATCAGGATATTGATTCAAGTATTGATGTGCTTAGGCAGTTGAGAAAAAGTCCCTGTTTAAGAGTAGATCTAGCATAGTTAAGCGGAGTTGATTGCCACACTAGAAATAGGATGACGAAAATCTGTCGGATTAGGGTCAAACCTAATATAGGAGTCCATAGATCAAGTTAATGCAATTCTACGGGTTGTAATTAGAAAGAAATTTCAATTAATCAACCTAGGGTTAGACGTTAGTAGCCTCGAAAGAGGTATTAATATAAATTAGGGAATCCTACGGATCAAGTCAAGTGAATAAATCGTCTGGTTCAGAGTTATATAACAAGTGAGTTCTAGGTGGATTCTTCCTCGGGTATTGTCTTAATCAATTGGTTTTTCCTAAAATTATTTTCCCCAATTCATTCTCTGTGTCTTAGCATCGTTAGCTTAGTAGTTAGTTAATTTTAGATTAAACAACAATTCCTTATTTCTTAGGCTAAATAATAAAAAGAAAGTTAGTATTGCTACTTTTGGTTCCTTTGGGTTCGACATTCTAGTCTTGCCACTAAACTATACTACTGTTCGATAGGTGTGCTTGCCTCAATCGTTGTCATAGTTAGTTTCTAAACTCGATCATTCATTATATAAATTTTTAAGACTCTGACACACAATTAGATTCAAACATACCAAATTTACCAAAATTAAGCCATCACCCATGGCTATATATACAAACCAAAATATAAACATTTACAAGTCAATTCATGGCCAAATTCATTATCAAAACATAACTAACATGAGTCAAAGTCCCTATACATGCCATATGACCAACCCATAAGTTCAAAGTACCAAAGAGTCAGTGGATAGTGTGGTGAAGTCTCCAACGATCCCCAGATCCGAGCTAGCTTTAAAGTCACTATAAAACATGGAAAAGCAACAAAGTAAGCTATATAGCTTATTAAGCTCGTATGTTAACAATAAGAAACTATTATCATTCATTAATCATTTATATAATGGAAAACAATGTGCAACAATTCAAATAAATCTCAAGCTATCAAATGATCATTCATATACTTACCAATGAACTCATCAATTTCATAGTTTTCAATACTCAATTTATTTCTGAACATACTTGTACCATCTCGTACTAATCTCATAATCAATCACATTATTCTTTTACCCGTTGAACCATACAGAATAGAAGTCGGAAACTCAAGGTTTCACTCGATAAGTATCTATACCATGGCTCGAAGCCAAATCAAGGTAACTTATTCGAAATTCTAATATCATGACCTGAAGCCAAATCAGTCGATATGCATGGCCCGAAGCCAAATCGGTTTAGCTCGCACACATAGTGCTAAATCATGGCCCGAAGCCAACTCAAGCTAAATCATGGCCCGAAGCCAACTCAAGTATACCTAATGACATGTCACTAGCATCCTAAACTATTCCCAAGGTTCAATCGGGTTTCGAACAGTCGAATCTTCATCGAATCATTTCTGAACTCGTACGTGATAACATAAACACAATTCATGCTATATCGAAGCATATAAAATACATTTGAAATGAATTTACAACATACGAACTTACCTCGGATGTTAAAACGACGAATCGAGTCGATTAGTCGATAACTTTCGTTTTTCCCCGATCTAGGTCTGAATTCCGCTTTTCTTGATCTAAATATATTCAAAAATAACTTATTTAATCATCTATTCATTCAATTTAGTCCAAAACACTCTTTAAGGTACATTTACACTTTTACCCCTAAACTTTCACATTTTCTCAATTTAGTCCTTATTTCATAAAATCACAAAGTCATGCAATTTAGTCACCACCCATGCTATCTGAATTTCTATAGTACTCATATTAGCCCATATTTCTCATTTATCTCACATTTTAGCCACTAGCTTTACACATTTCTCAATTTCATCCCTATTTTGCATTTTCACTAAAAATCACTTAACAAAACTTGTATATCTATTAACAAACATTCGTAATATATCAAGAAACCTCAAAAAACATGCTTATTCATCAATGGCATCATTCAAAATCTCTAACAATTTTGCAAATTAGTCCCTGGGCTAGCTAGTACTAGTTGCAATGATCACAAAAACATAAAAATCATTAAAAATGGGACAAAATACATACCAAATTGTAAGGATTTAAGATGGACAAACCCTAGCTTAGAAGAACCATGTATTTTCAGTGGTGGTTTGATGAAATGGAGAAGATGAATGGTTTTTACTAATTTTTAATTATCAATTAATACATAATTTACCAAATTAACCTTGGTTTAAAACATGAATATTCACTTGTTTTATGTCCATAAAAGTCCACTTACTCTAAGGATGGTCTAATTACAACATAAGGAACTTTACTTTAGGGTTCTATAGCTATTTAATACCTTTAACTAATAGAACACTACTTTTACACTTTGTGCGATTTAGTCCTTTTTCTCAAATTGACCATTTAAACGATAAAATGTCTTCACAAAATTTTCACACAATCATTCCTTCATGTTGTAAACATTAAAATAATAATAAAATACATATTTTGACCTCAAAGTTGTGGCCCTGAAACCACTATTTTGATTTGAAAAAGTTGGGTTGTTACAACTCTCCCCCCTTAAGGATTTTCGTCCTCTAAAATCTTACCAGTAAAAAGGTTAGGGTACTATTTTCTCATAGCTTCCTCAGGTTCCCACGTAGCTCCCTCGATCCCGTGTTTATGCCAGAAAACCTTCACTAGGTCTATGCGTTTATTTCTCAATTCTTTGATTTCACAAGCTAAAATCCTGATCGGTTTTTTGCTATACGTCAAATCAGTCTGTATCTCAACATCTACCGGAGAAATCACATATGACGGATTGGATCTGTATTGACGTAGCATAGAAACGTGAAAAACATTATGAATCTTTTCAAGTTCTGACGGTAAAGCTAGTCGATATGCTACAGGCCCTATTCTTTCGACAATCTCATATGGTTCGATAAATCGTGGACTCAATTTGCCATTACGACCAAATCTAAGGATTTTCTTCCACGGAGATACTTTCAAAAACACTTTGTCACCGATTTGAAATTTAATATCTTTTCTTTTCAAATCCATGTACGATTTCTGATGATCTGAAGCTACTTTCAAATAGTCATGAATTACTTTTACTTTCTCTTCGATTCTCTAATCAAATCAACCTCATGAATTTGTTTCTCGCTAAGTTCAGTCCAGTACAATGGAGTTCAGCATTTACCACCATACAAAGCTTCGTATGGTGCCATCTTTATACTCGATTGAAAGCTGTTATCATATGCAAAATCAACTAACAACAAGGATCTGAATTACTTGTTCAGACTGTCCATCAGTTTGCGGATGAAAATCTGTACTAAAATTCAATTTCGTACCCAGAGCTTCTTGCAATTTCTTCCAAAACCGCGATGTGAACCTCGGATCTCTATCTGAAATAATCAAAACTGGCACCCCGTGCAATCTAATGATCTCAGCAATCTACAATTCAACTAATCTATCGAGTGAATAGTCAGTACGTGTCGGAATAAAATGTGTTGATTTCGTCAGTCGATCAATGACAACCTAAATTGCATCTTTCTTTTTTGGAGACTGGGGTAATCCTGATATGAAATACATAGTCAATCTATCCTATTTCCACTCTGGTATCACCACAGGCTGAAGCAAACCTGAAAGTACTTGATGCTCAACTTTCACTTGTTGTCAAACACTTCGATACAAACTCAAAAATATCTCGTTTCATACCAAATCACCAATACGATTTCTTCAAATCATTATAAGTTTTAGTACTCCCAGGATGAATGGATAAACAACCACTATATGCCTCGTATAAAATTTTCTGAATCAACTCTGGATTCTTTGGTACACAGATTCTATTTCGGAACAATAAATAATCATCGGATCCAAGTTGGTACTCTGAATAACTAGACGACTCGCATTGCACTCTTTTAGCTTACAGTTCACTATCACATTTCTGAGCTTCGCAAATTTGCTGAAGAAATACTGGTTTTACTTTTAATTCAACCAAAATCGAACCATCACCAGATACTGTCAACTGTGTATTCAGTGCTCTCAAGGCGAACAACGACTTTCAACTCAAAGCACCCACAACTACATTCGCTTCCCTCGGGTGATAATTAATCACCAACTCATAATCTTTTAGTAGCTCGAGCCATCTCTGTTGTCAGAAATTCAAATCTTTCTGAGTCATAATATATTTTAAACTTTTATGATCAGTAAAGATGTGGCATTTTTCACTGTACAAAAGATGACGCCAAATTTTCAATGCAAAAACTATAGTAGCCAACTCCAAATCGTGCACCGGATAGTTCTTCTCATGCGGTTTCAACTGTCTAGAAGCATAAGCTCACTTTTCCTTCTTGCATCAACACACAACCTAAACTGTTCAATGATGCGTCACTATAAATCACAAATTCTTTACCAGACTCTGGTTGAACTAACACTGGTACCTTAGTTAACAATGTTTTCAATTGATCGAAGCTTTGTTGACATTTCTCGGACCATTCAGACTTTACATCTTTCTGTAACAGTCTGGTCATAGGTGTAGCAATCATCGAAAACCCTTTAACGAATCGTCCATAGTAACTAGCCAATCCCAGAAAACTTCTAACCTCGGATACATTTCTCAAAGAATTCATAATGTCCGTACCTCGTTCTAGATGCAGTTTTCAGCATATTTGAGTCTTTAACTCGGAACTGATAATAACCCGATCTCAACTCAATCTTTGAAAACACTGTTGCACCTTTCAACTAATCAAAAAAATTGTCTATTCTCAGCAACAGATACTTATTCTTTATTGTAATTTTGTTGAGCTGACGATAGTCAATACACATTCTCATTGATCCGTCTTTCTTCTTTATGAACAATACAGGCGCACCCCAGGGCAAAAAACTCGGTTGTGCAAAACCTCTATCTGCTAACTCTTGCAACTGAGCTTTCAACTCTTTCAACTCTGTAGGAGCCAGTCTATACGGAGCTATAGATATCAGTGGAGTTCTTGGTACTAATTCAATAGTAAATTCAACCTCTCTGATAGGTGGCAACCCCATTAATTCTTCAAGAAACACATCTGGATATTCACAGACAACTGGCACTGATTCAATCTTTGATTCAGACACTTTTGTATCAAGAACATAAGTAAGATAAGCTTCGCAACCTTTTCACACATATCTCTGAGCTGACATAGACAAAATCAATAATGGTAAAACCATTTGACTCATCAGATTCAATCCGCAGAATTTCATCATTCTGGCACTTCACTTCTATAGTCTTTTGTCTACATTTCACAACAGCATCATGTAGAGTCAACCAATCCATTCCCAGGATCACATTGAACTCATCAAATGGTAAAAGCATCAAGTTAGCCGGAAAATAGTAACCCCGAGTCATTTAAGGACAATTCTTGCAAACTTTATCAACTAAAACATATTTGCCTAAGGGGTTCGATACTTTAATTATAAACATAGTACACTCGATAGGCAAACTCTTATTAAACACCAAATTGATACATATATACGGATGTGTCGGTCCAGGGTCAATTAAAGCAATCACATTAGTATCATAAAGAGAGAATGTATCGGTAATAACATCTGGGGACGATGCTTCTTCGCAAGCGTGAATAGCATAGGCTCTAGCAGGCGCTTTGGCCTCGGATCTCACAACTGAGTCTCTAGTTATACCTCTACCACTGGATACATTTCCTGTATTTCTTGGTGGTCTCCCTCTTGCAGTCGTATTGCTCGATCTTATATTCTGAACTTTTTTCTTTCTCAGATAACTCTGGGCAATCTCGAATAAAGTGATGTGGTGAACCATATTTGAAGCAAGCTTTAGTACTCTTATTCCAGCATTCACCAAAATGCCTTCTGTCGCACTGTTGACACTCGGGTTTGTTATTTCTCACACCGCCAACACTTGAAATGGATGTAGCTTGAGCTTTAGGATTCACGTGTAAATTTCCACGATCTCTATTCTGATATCCCACGGATGCATTCGATCGACTAAACGAATCTCGAAATTTCTTTGATGAAGAATAAGAAGGTTTATTCATCGTTTTTTTCCTCAAATCTCTAGCCTCTGAATCAGCTTTCTTCTTTTCTTGGCTAAAGTCTTCGGCTTTGCAAGCTCGGGCTGTAAAACCCCTAACCCGTATCCATCGCAGAATTTGGGTTACGAGGCATTACTAAGAAAACCTAACCCAAATGGGCTCTAATCATCAGATACCAATCTTTATTTGAGCATACTGAAAGTATTTAACCAAATTAATTAACTACATCACTTGTAGACGAAATTGAATTATCAATACATTTACACGTACAACATTTTCATATATAAAGGTTCCACTTCTATTTACAACTTTTCCTCTTTTGCATACAGGTGGCATTTATAATTAAACAAAGAATTCATTTGCAACGTTTCACTAGCTATATTAGACATTATCACATATGTGTAGTTACTCAAACATTCAAGCCATCTCCTTACCAAACTCATTACGTTATTTGTTATTTCTTTAATAATCAAAACTGAATACACAATGATATTAGCATACGAGTATAAGATATATATAAATCTTAACCATTGCATCTAATCCCCTAGTTAATCCTATAATAGCATGCCTAAAATTTTCTATTACCATTCAGTCACCATATAAACATTTGTGTCATACTACAATATCAAGTGGTGTTCAATATCATTCATCAAGTCATACCAACTTATAGTAATATTCAACCATGACATCATTCATACAAGTTCAATTGACCTAGTTTTAGTCATTTACAAGATTTCTATATATACATTCCAACCCAAAAGAAACTTTAAAGTGTCTAAGCTTATACATGCCATAATCTCAAAAGTTAAAAGCTAATGATATTAATACCAAAAGTAGGTGATAATGTGCTTGACTTCGACAAGGATCCCCGAGTGCGAGCTTGTTCCAAAGATCTATACTCAATCAAACAAAATACAACGGTAAGTTATTTAAAGCTTAGTAAGTCATAAGCGAAAAGAAGTGTACATTTAACCAAGAAAAGTTAATAGCTTCTAAATGATTCAACTTTTATCTTTGATAGCCTACAATATCAACAACACACATTTGGTCATCATCTACCAATTTTGTACTTACCATTCAAAATAAAACGGAATATTTACATGCTACGTATTCAAACCCGAAATAACTTGTCAAATTCTAACATTCGTACTTGTCGTACCAATCCCGTAACGTATCGCTCACACAAAGCCGTTACTTACACTTTCGCAGGCATAGTGCCAACCTTCCGTAACGTATCGCTCACTTAGAGCCGTTACTTAATCTTTCGCACACACAGTGCTAACCTTCCGTAACGTATCGCTCACTTAGAGCCGTTACTTCCTCTTTCGCACACACAGTGCTAACCTTCCGTAACGTATCGCTCATTTAGAGCCGTTACTTAACCATTCCGCACACACAGTACAATAGCAATCCCACTTAAACATAACATACAACTTCACATCTTGTAACATTTAACATACATAATCATACATATTTGATCCCAAATCCTTTCCTTTATTTCTTACCATTATAATCGGCCTTGTGCTTTCAAACTCATGATTATGCATTTAACCATTACTATCCTTTATTTCATATTTATAATTATCTACAAGTCAACCCAAAATATTTATTCAATCCAAATACATACACTTTTCACACCTACGGCAACATATCATTAAACCTACCTCAACCATCCAAACCATTCATCTATATATACATATATATACACATTCACATGGTATTAACACATTCGGTAATCACATATAAAATCAACCTATCCCATTTGACTTTCTTAAGGACGTACATATAGGCATAGGTATATATGTATTTGTTTTTACATGAACTCATATCCGTATAATTATCATGTATCTAAAATGATGTGTATTCAACTTCTTATCTCAATTGTACATAAACATAAATTTATAATTCCACATTAAATCAACTACCATGTACAATATACTTTATGCCATATTCGGCCAAATTAAAAATGGAGGCATTTATATTACTTAAATATATATGTACATATACATAGAAAAAATTCACATTAATCCAATTGCTTAGGGACTTACCTTGGAAGTCGATAAACTCGAGTTTCTCGGCTATTCGTTTACTTTAGCTTTTCCCCGGTCTAGCTCCATCTCTTTTTGTTCACGATCTATGAAATGTCAAATAAAGTTTGTTCATATGCATTTCTACTTAATCTAATTCCAGCTCAAGATTATATAATTTTCACTACTTTACCCCTATGATTTCACAACTTTTCAATTAAGTTCCAAGCATACAATGCACAAAATGTACTTAATTCAATTTTAATTCTCCATGGTCGAATGCTATTTACCCTTATACGAATCCATACAACTCAATTTTTGTACAATTTAACCTTTCATTAGTTAAAATAGGTTAATCTCACCCATATATACGTAATTTATATAATTGTAAATTTATCCCCTTAGTTTCGGTTTCCTTGCAATTTTGTCCCCAAACAAAACACAAGAGTTTCATGAAATTCGGTCTAACCCCTTAAGAGCCGAATCTCCTTCCCTCATTCACAAGTTCATATAAACTATTTGTTTATGCAATTATGCTCTCAACTATTTATTTCCAAAAATTCAAACCTTGACACATACCTATTATCTAAAATTTCCTATTCAACATGTTGATGTCCTTAATATATTCAATGTTCTTTCATCAAACATAATAAAACCATAATGCTCATCCATGGCCGAACCTAGGAGGAGATTTAAACTCAAAAAGGTTTTTACATATATTTGATAGCATTCATGATAACCAACACAACCATGCAAGAATTTATCAAAATTAAACTAAATACCTCACCTTAAGGGCACATGCAATGGCCGGCCATGGAAGCTAAAAATTTCTCCCCTTCCTCTCTTTTGTTTCGTGAAAATGGTGAGGAAGATGAAAGAGTGAAGTAAAAAATGTATTTCTTATTTTTATTATACTTTATTCATTTTCATTACTTAAAATAATCAATTAAAATTCCATTAACATATAATCACTTAATATATATATTCACTCATCATTACCGTCCACTACCCATATTTTTGGGTTATTTGACATGCAGACCCCCTTCTTTTTATACCACACTTAAATTAAACCTTTCTATTTATTGAATGTTACTTTTATACTTTACCTATTAGATCCTTTCTCTTAATTCAAACATACCAAATAATCAAATTCACACAATTCAACACACATCACATAAAATAAATAAATACCACAAGATTTTTGACTCGGATTCATGGTCCCGAAACCACCGTTCCGATTAGGGTCGTAATTGGGCTGTTACAACTCCCCCTCCTTAAAAGAAATTTTCGTCCCCGAAAATCTAACCGACGAATAAGTGCGGATAATATTCTTTCATTGATTCCTCTGTCTCCCAGGTTGCTTCCTCGACCCCGTGTTTACGCCACAGTACCTTAACTAGCGCTATTTTCTTATTCCGCAACTCTTTCACTTCATGAGCTAATATGCGAATCGGTTCTTCTTCATAAGTCAAATCAGGCTGAATCTCAATTTTTGCTGGACTAATCATGTGAGAAGGATCGGATCTGTATCGTCGAAGCATCGACACGTGGAACACATCGTGAATCTTGTCTAGCTCAGAGGGTAACGCCAATCTATACGCCACTGGCCCGATACGCTCAACAACTTCATACGGCCCAATAAATCTCGGACTCAACTTTCCTTTATGACCAAATCTAATTATCTTTTTCCATGGTGAAACTTTCAAAAATACCCTATCTCCAATATGAAACTCAATGTCCTTACATTTCAAGTCTGCGTAAGATTTTTGGTGATCCGATGCTGCTTTCAAACTATCACAAATTACTGCCCCTTTCTGTTCAGCTTCTTTGACCAAATCAGCCCCATGTATCTTATTTTCACCGAGCTCGGTCCAGAACAGTGGTGTACGGCATTTACGATCGTACAAAGCTTCATAGGGAGCCATTTTGATACTAGATTGAAAGCTATTATTATACGCGAATTCAATCAAAGGCAAGTATCGCTCCCACGTACCTTCGAACTCGAGAACGCAACATCTCAACCTATCTTCGAGTATTTGAATAACACGCTCGGATTGACCATCCGATTGAGGATGAAAAGCCATACTGAAGTGTAACTTAGTACCCAAAGCATCTTGTAATTTCTTCCAAAACCGCGATGTGAAACTCGGATCTCTATCCGACACAATAGAAATAGGTACTCTCTGCAACCGTACGATCTGTGATATGTATAACTCTGCCAATTTATCAAGGGAGAAATCTGTACGTACCGGGATGAAATGGGCCGATTTCGTCAACCTGTCAACTATTACCCAAATTGAATCCTTTTTACTCGATCTCAAGGGCAAACCCGATACAAAATCCATCGTAATATGATCCCACTTCCATTCTGGTATCATGATCGGTTGAAGTAACCCCGATGGCACTTGATGTTCGGCTTTCACTTGTTGGCATATTAAGCATTTTGACACATAATTCGAGATATCATGTTTCATCCCGTGCCACCAGTAGAATTGTTTTAGATCGTTATACATTTTCGTGCTACCCGGATGAATCGAAAATTTACCATTATGAGCTTCATCACAAATCATTCGAATCAATTCAGGGTTCTTCGGTACACAAATCTGATTCTTGAACCGTAAACATCCTTCAGTATCTATCTGAAAGTCTGAATCTGCACCTGAGCCACATTGGCTTTTCCTTACTTTCAAATCATCATCAACTTCTTGAGCTTCTCGAATTTGCTGCTCAAGCAATGGTCTCACTTTCAACTCAGCAATGATCATACTATCTTCAGTCATATCTATATCTACATTCATTGCACGTAAAGCAAATAACGACCTTCGGCTAAGTGCGTCCGCGACCACATTAGCCTTTCCTAGGTGATAATCAATCACGAGCTCATAGTCTTTCAGCAATTCTAACCATCGTCGCTGTCTCAAATTCAGATCTTTTTGAGTCATTAAATACTTCAAACTTTTATGGTCCGAAAGTACGTGGCATTTCTCACCGAATAAATAGTGACGCCAAATCTTCAAAGCAAAGACTATAGCAGCCAATTCAAGGTCATGCGTAGGATAATTTCTCTCATGTGGCTTCAACTGTCTCGAAGCATAGGCTACGACTTTAGCTTCCTGTATCAATACACAACCCAACCCATTTAGAGATGCATCACTGAAAATAACGAACTCTTTACCCGATTCTGGCTGGACGAGCACTGGAGCTTCCGTTAACAGGGTCTTCAGTTGATCAAAACTCTTTTGACACCTTTCTGGCCACTCAAATTTCACATCCTTCTGAAGTAACTTCGTCATCGGGGATGCTATCATAGAAAACCCTTTCACAAAGCGTCTATAATATCCGGCAAGTCCAAGAAAACTACGAATCTCAGAAACCTTCCGCGGGGGTTTCCAATCAAGTATAGCTGAAACTTTACTCGGGTCAACCCGAATTCCTGATGCTGAAATAACATGTCCCAGGAAATTAACTTCGTTCAACCAAAACTCGCATTTGCTGAATTTCGCGTATAATTATTTTCCACGCAAAATCTGTAGTACTAATCTCAAATGCTTAGCATGCTCTTTTTCGTCTCGTGAATAGATCAGTATATCATCTATAAATACCACAACAAACCGGTCCAAATATGGTTTGAATATTCTATTCATCAGATCCATAAAAACTGCAGGGGCATTAGTGAGCCCGAATGGCATCACCAAAAACTCATAGTGGTCGTATCTTGTCCGAAAGGCAGTCTTCGGTATGTCTGATTCTCTAACTCGCAACTGATAATATCCCGACCTCCTATCAATTTTTGAGAATACCGAGGCTCCCTTAAGTTGATTGAATAAATCATCAATACGTGGCAACGAGTATTTTTCTTTACGGTTACCTTATTGAACTGTCGATAATCAATGCACATTCTCAAGGTTCCGTCCTTCTTTCTCACAAATAAAATGGGCGTACCCCAGGGAGAAAAACTCGGTCGGGCGAAACCTTTATCCGTCAACTCTTGCAACTGAATCTTCAATTCTTTTAATTCGGTCGTTGCCATTCCATACGGAGCTATCAAGATCGGGGTAGTCCCTGGCGCTAGCTCAATACTAAATTCCACCTCGCGTTTGGGTGGTAATCCCGGTAATTCCTCCGGAAATACATCCTTATATTCACAAACCACTGGTACTGATTCAATCCTCTTTTTTGTTACTTTCGTGTCAATCACGTACTCCAGATAGGCTTCATAACCCTGTATCAAATATCGCCGAGCCAACATTGAAGATATCACAGTAGGTAGTCTATTCAAATCCACAGATTCAATTTGGATTATCTCATTATTTTGGCATTTTAAATCAATGGTCTTTCGTCTGCAATTTACTACCGCATCAAAAACTACCAACCAATCCATACAGAGAATAATGTAGAACTCATCGAATGGTATTAGCATCAGATCAGCTAGGAAGCAGATATCTCGAATCATCAATGGGCAGTTCTTACGTACTTTATCGACTAATACACATCGACCCAGGGGGTTTGAAACCCGAATCACAAACTCAGTAGACTCAACAGGTAGAGTCTTACTGGATACTAATGCTTCACACATATACGAATGAGTCGAGCCGGGATCAATCAAAGCAGTTACATTAGCATCAAAAAGAGTGAAAATACCGGTAATGACATCAAGGGATGAAGCCTCCTCTCTAGCACGGATGGCGTAAGCTCTAGCTGGTACACAAGCATCTGATCGAACAATCGCATCTGAAGCCCCCCTCTGTGCAGCGCTCCTACCTCTCCAAAATCGAGATGATCTACCTTGAACCGTAGCACCGCTCGGTCTCGCACTCTGTACAGTACCCCTTCCAGCGATCTCCGGGCAATCTCGAATGAAGTGATCCTGGGAGCCACACTTATAACACGTGCGGGAAATAGATTTACCCCAACACTCTCCAAGATGCTGCCTGCCACACTGCTGACACTCCAGTTTGCTCAATTTCTCATTACCCACACTTGCAATTGATGTAGCTCGAGAACTCACTGGCGGCCGTTCTTGTATAGAAATCCCAGTGTTGGTTTTGAATCGACCACCATCATTCTTAAACTTCTTCATAGCCATCTGTAAAACTTTGCTTACGGACCTCTTCCGAGTGTCTTTAGATTCAAACTCGGCTTTCTGTTTTTCCTTTCCCAGTTCTTTAGCTTTACAAGCTCATTCAACCAGCACAACGAACTCATTAATCCCCAGAATACCAACCAGAAGCTTTATGTCCTCATTTAAACCATCTTCGAATCTCCTGCACATAATAGCTTCCCATGAAACACACTAGCAAGCATAGCAACTAAGTCACACAAATTTGCGCTCGTATTCAGATACAGTCATGCGGCCTTGTTTGAGCTCGAGGAATACTTTGCGCTTAGAATCAATAAAGCGCTGGCTTATATATTTCTTACAGAATTCTACTTGAAAGAAGTCCCAGGTAACCCTTTCTTTCGGGACAACTGACACGAGCGTATTCCACCAGTAGTAGGCATAGTCCTGTAATAGTGATATAGCACACTTTAAACACTCGTCGGGTGTGCAGGACAGTTCGTCGAATACACGAACGGTGTTATCGAGCCAAAATTCGGCTCACTCTGCATCGTCATCATCCTCGGCTCTAAATTCCTGAGCCCCGTGCTTCCTAATACAATCAACCAGAGGTTTAGTTGCTCGGTCAAGATTGGCAACTAGAGGTACCACCGGTGTTACTGGGGGTACATTAGGATCTTGAGGTAGTTGAACAGTCGGATTAGTTCGGATATAATGATTAAACCAATCGTTCATCATATTATAGAAGGCTTACTTAGCCCTCTCATCGGGATCACTCGCAGCAGGTTGAGATTTTTCCGGCGCGGTCCCTTGTTCGGGAGCAGGCACCACACTCTCGACATCATCAGCTATTGCTTGCTCGGGATCCGGATCCATTACTATATGAAAGAAACAATTACAATTAACTGTCAGAAGTCATCACATTATCTTATCACAAAATATGGCATGTATAGCTAGACCCTTACGCGCTACGTTAGTCCGAGAACCGACTAAACCGTAGCTCTGATACCAATCAAATGTAACACCCCTAACCCGTATCCGTCGCCGGATTTGGATTACGAGGCATTACTAAGAAAACATAACCCGAATGGGCTCTAATCATCACATACCAATCTTTATTTGAGCATACCGAAAGTATTTAACCAAATTAATTAACTACATCACTTGTAGACGAAATTGAATTATCAATACATTTACACGTACAACATTTTCATATATAAAGGTTCCACCTCTATTTACAGCTTTTCCTCTTCTGCATACAGGTGACATTTATAATTAAACAACGAATTCATTTGCAACGTTTCACTAGCTATAGTAGACATTATCACATATGTGTAGTTACTCAAACATTCAAGCCATCTCCTTACCTACGGCAACATATCATTAAACCTACCTCAAGCATCCAAACCATTCATCTATATATACATATATATACACATTCACATGGTATTAACACATTCGGTAATCACATATAAAATCAACCTATCCCATTTGACTTTCTCAAGGATGTACATATAGGCATAGGTATATATGTATTTGTTTTTACATGAACTCATATCCGTATAATTATCATGTATCTAAAATGATGTGTATTCAACTTCTTATCTCAATTGTACGTAAACATAAATTTATAATTCCACATTAAATTAACTACCATGTACAATATACTTTATGCCATATTCGGCCAAATTAAAAATAGAGGCATTTATATTACTTAAATATATACGTACATATACATAGAAAAAATTCACATTAATCCAATTGCTTAGGGACTTACCTTGGAAGTCGATAAACTCGAGTTTCCCGGCTATTCGTTTACTTTAGCTTTTCCCCGGTCTAGCTCCTTCTCTTTCTGTTCACGATCTATGAAATGTCAAATAAAGTTTGTTCATATGCATTTCTACTTAATCTAATTCCAACTCAAGATTATATAATTTTCACTACTTTACCCCTATGATTTCACAACTTTTCAATTAAGTTCCAAGCATACAATGCACAAAATGTACTTAATTCAATTTTAACTCTCCATGGCCGAATGCTATTTAACCTTATACGAATCCATACAACTCAATTTTTGTACAATTTAACCTTTCATTAGTTAAAATAGGTTAAGCTCACCCATATATACGTAATTTATATAATTGCAAATTTATCCCCTTAGTTTCGGTTTCCTTGCAATTTTGTCCCCAAACAAAACACAAGAGTTTCATGAAATTCGATCTAACCCCTTAAGAGCCGAATCTCCTTCCTTCATTCACAAGTTCATATAAACTATTTGTTTATGCAATTATGCTCTCAACTATTTATTTCCAAAAATTCAAACCTTGACACATACCTATTATCTAAAATTTCCTATTCAACATGTTGATGTCCTTAATATATTCAATGTTCTTTCATCAAACATAATAAAACCATAATGGTCATCCATGGCCGAACCTAGGAGGAGCTTTAAACTCAAAAAGGTTTTTACATATATTTGATAGCATTCATGATAACCAACACAACCATGCAAGAATTTATCAAAATTAAACTAAATACCTCACCTTAAGGGCACATGCAATGGCCGGCCATGGAAGCTAAAAATTTCTCCCCTTCCTCTCTTTTGTTTCGTGAAAATGGTGAGGAAGATGAAAGAGTGAAGTAAAAAATGTATTTCTTATTTTTATTATACTTTATTCATTTTCATTACTTAAAATAATCAATTAAAATTCCATTAACATATAATCACTTAATATATATATTCACTCATCATTGTCGTCCACTACCCATATTTTTGGGTTATTTGACATGCAAACCCCTTTCTTTTTATACCACACTTAAATTAAACCTTTCTATTTATTGAATGTTACTTTTATACTTTACCTATTAGATCCTATCTCTTAATTCAAACATACCAAATAATCAAATTCACACAATTCAACACACATCACATAAAATAAAGAAATATTACAAGATTTCTGACTCGGATTCGTGGTCCCAAAACCACCATTTCGATTAGGGTCGTAATTGGGCTGTTACACGGTCGACTAACACAACAAGTTCTTTTAAATCTAAAATCCCAACCAGAAGTTTAAAGTCTTCGTTCAGCTTATCAACAAACTGGTTACACATTATGTAACAGCCAAGTTTAGACCCTAGTAGGAATAGTGGTTTCGGGACCACAAATTCGAGTCAAAAAAATATTTTAATATTATTTTTGGTGTTTATAATATGTGATTGAGTATGTGTGAAAATTATATCGATTGTGTGCTTAATTTGCAAATAGGACTTAATCGTATAAAATGCAAAAATTGTGTGCTGATTGTTAAAGTGCTTATTTGGCATGGCTTATTAAATGAAAAAGTCCTTAAGTTGATATGAGACCATTGATAGATGGGATGGACAAAAATGGGCTTATATTAGTGGATTTTAAATGTTATACATTAAGGGTAAAATGGTAAAATGTCAATTAAGTTAATATAATTAAAACAAAACAAATTAGATGGCCATTTTCTCATCTTTCTTCCACTGAAAAGAGAAAAGAGAAATAGCCATTGAAGCTTTGTGATATTCGGCTAAGGTCTAGCTTGATTAAGGTATGTTTTTGACTCAGTTTTTGATAATTTCTACGTTTTTGTGATCTTTGCTTAGTGTTGTAGCTAGCCCATGCTTTAATTTTAGAATTTGATGGTGATTTTGAGATATTCCATTGATGAATGCTTGAACTATGTGTTATTTGATAATGAAATATGAAAGATATGTGAAAGATTAACATATTTTGTATTGGAATTTTTGGTGAAATTGAGTAATTTGGACTAAATTGTGAAAATATGAAATTGGAGGACTAAAATGTGGAATAAATGAAATGTGTGGGCTTGTATGGATATAGGGAGAATTCGGCTAAGCATGGGTGAAGTGAAATTTTGTGTATTTTGTGATTTTGTAAAATAGGGACTAAAGTGTTGAAATGTGAAAATGTGAGGGCTATTTTGTAAAATGCCCTAAATATGTGTGTTTGGACTAAATTAAATGAAGTAGTGATTGAATGAGTTAAATTTGAATATGTATAGACCAAGAAAGGAGAGATTTGAATCGAGATCGTGGCAAAGACAAAGTGCTCGATTGATCCACTAGTTTTGGTATTTCTACGTCCGAGGTAAGTTTGGATATAATACAAGTTGTTTAATTTATATCTATGTGATGTGAAATGAATGAATGTATAGTTATTTAATTAGAAATGTTACATGTGATATTGAGAAATGTGGCACTAAGTGTGCGAAATAAGAATCGAGATAGAGGTGATTAGCACTGTGTGTGCAATACTGAATTACATTTGGTTTATATTGTGGCACAAAGTGTGCGATTGAGTTGAAAAGATAACGAATAGTAAATGAAATATGGTATCAAGAATTAAATAGCAAGAACGTTTATTAGCTAAGTGTTCTCAAAGGTATGTTTCAAATGTATATGGTTGATGATAGATTTTAAGGTTGGATGAATGGATGTTTGAGCATATGGTTGAGAATGACATTGTGCTTAGTTGTAAATCAATCTAAGTGATGATTTAATTATGTATTGATTTTGCATTATTGAGTAATATGTATTATATTACGAACTTACTAAGCTTTAAAAGCTTACTGTGTGATGTGTTTCTCTATTTTACAGTGTCAGTAAAGCTAGCTCAGATTCAGGGATCGTCAGCGACTCAATCACACTATCGGCTATCTATTTTGGTACTTTTGAAAGTTGTATATATTTGATATATGGCATGTATAGGCTAGAAGTTATGATATGTTTTGAAATGTTTGGACCCAGCCATGTGATATGGCTTGGAAGTTGAATGATGTTGGCTCTTATATATAGGCTATGAAAATGATGAATGTGGTATGAAATAGTGAGATTGGGAAACGGTATGTTTCATGCTTAAATGGTTGATGAGCATTGTGGTTTGAATGTGAACTTGTGGTATGGTTTGTATGATACTTAACTTCTATACTTTGGTATATGAAAATTTTGGTATTTTTGATGAACTTATTTGAGATGAAATTGAGTATGAAAATAGATGATGTATTTGATGACTAATTGGTGCATATATTGATAAGTTTTGGTTGCCAATTGAGGTATAAATGCATGTGATTTGAGGCTTGTAGGTGAACCTAAGTGTGGGTGGTAAGTTTGGCCTTGAAAATGGCCTATAATTGTCCACAAGGTTGAGCACACGGGGCGTGTGGCTTGACCGTGTCTTTCGAGGTTGTGTTTTAAAACAAGTCAGACTCGACCATGGGCTGGACACACGAGCGTGTGACTATCCATGTGGTGCAAGTCAGTGTCGACCACGGGTGAGGCACACGGGCATGTCTCAGGCCGTATGGACAAGTCAGTATGTATGCCCTGTTTTGCCATGGCTTGGACGCACGAGCGTGTCCGAGGCCGTCCCTCACACGGCCTACCCACACGGGCGTGTGACCTTTGCAGTTTTGAAAAATCTTTAAAATTCTGAAAATTTTTGTATGTGTTCGGTTTAGTCCCGACCCCTTTCTAACACATGTTTAAGGTCTTGTAGACCTCGTTAAGGGACTATATGTTTATGTTGTGATATGTTTGAATGATGATTGACTTTTTTTTGTATAATGATATGAAATGATCAGAAATGATTAGTAATGCCTCTTAACCCTAGTCCGGCGATGGTTACGGGTTAGGGGTGTTACACATTATCTCCCCAGTAGAAACATACTCTTGAGCATATTTACTTAACCGTACAAATTCTCTTTCATATTTTGTCACAGCCATTCGGCCTTGTTTCAACTCTAGAAACTCTTTAAGCTTTTGATCCAGGAATCGCTGGCTTATATAATTCTTTCAGAACTCTGTCTGAAAGAATTCCAGGTCTCTCGCTCTGTCGGAACTATTGACACCAAGGTATTCCACCATTGATACGCGATATCTCTCAGAAGGGATATATCACACATTAAACATTCAACTAGCGTGCAAGAAAGCTCATCAAATACTCGAATCATACTTTCAAACCAAAACTCGACTCTCTTAGGGTCATCATCAACATTAGCTCTAAACTCTTCAGCCCCGTGTTCACGGATCTTGTCAACTGGAGGCTTATTTAATCTGAAAAGCTTGACTCTTTGAGGAGCTACAGGTACATGTTGGGGATTAGGAAGGGGTGGAGGTTGTTGAGCAACTGGATTCATATGAATTTATTAAGTGAACCACTAGTTCATCATTTGGAAGAAGGCTTCTTTAGCCTCTCCTCCCTGACTGCCTGTCACACCCCAAACCCGGCCCAGACGTTATGGCCAAATCCGGGAATGTCACATCAAAGGCACAATTTCAAACAATTTTGCTAAGTTGAAATTTAAGGCCTAAAAGCCCAAAATCCTTGAATCTTGTTAAGTAGTGATAAAAGCCCATTTAATTATTTTAAGTATTCTGAAAACCATGTTTAAACATAAGAAATTACTCAGGTTTAATAATTAAGTAAAAAGCTGAAACAACAAAACTCAAAATCCAAAGTCAAAACGGAGTACAAGCCCTTATTACATCCAATGAAAATAAAGCAATTAAAATAATGTCTTTTGAAATAAATAAATAAAACTTATAAATAACTTGTAGTGTGGCCATCTCCGAGTCCTCTCCCACGTCGAGCCGTTTACTGAAGATCACCTGAAACGTTTAATAAAAAGGGTGTGAGTTTCGAAACTCAGTGTGTGCGACCCTTGGCAATCAAATCAACATGCAAATATTACATTGGACCTAAGCCCTATCAAAATCAGTGGTCTTGGGCCTTAGCCCACAATGACCTCATACCACATCAGAGTCACATGAATGTAATGCACCCATCCCGAATCCAACCCTGCACACCATTTCCCTTCCAACCCTACACACCTGTGAGGATATAAATATCAACCCACCCATCCCTACACACCAAAGGTAGCACCAGCAGCGGCACTACCCAAACGTTGCAGCAAAGCTGCTATAATGGGCTTAAAGCCACCAGTGGATCCACGGTCGTTAAGCGACTATGCGATCCTCAAATCTTCCTCTGTACCATCAAAACCCACCCAAGTGCAACATATATTCCTTGAATGCAACATACATATTTCCACCCATTCGGCACTTAGGGGTATTTTAGTCATTTCACTACCCAGGGTATTTTCGTAAATCTACTCTACAGGGGTATTTAGGTAATTTTACAAAATAGAGGTATTTTGTAAATTTTTTAAATTAGGGATGTTTTGGTAATTCCGCAAATCAAGGGTATTCTGGTAATTTTACAAATCAGGGGTATTTTAGTAATTTTGCAAATAGATATTTTGGTAATTTTCAAATCAGGGGTTGTAACACCCCAAACCCGGCCTAGAAGTTATGGCCGGATCTAGCATGTCACGACAAAAGATAGTTGAAAAGCTAAGCGTTCGTTAAAAACTTTGTTTTATTTTTGAAACTCCGAGTTTGTTGTTTGTAAAAAAAAACAAGATTTACTTAAGAGTATTCTTGAAACGATGTTGTTATTTTTGAAAACTTTGTTCGTTGCAGAAGTTTAATTAGGGAATTGTGGAAACGTGATAATTTGAAAACGGTTATTAACGCTTTAAGAAAACCCAGTGTTTAATCATTTAACACTTTAATAATAGTCGATATGAAAGTTCAAAAGTAAAATAAAATCCAATGGCCTTATTACAAAAAATTAATCCCAAAATAATTAACATAAAATAAAATAAAATAAAAACTAGATTTACTAAGTTTCGTGAGAAGTAACTTCGATGTATGGCTACCACCGAGTCCTCCGCAGCTCCAAATCCTCTAACATTGGGGATTACCTGCAAGGTTAAGAGAAAGGGGGTTAGTTACGAGAACTCAATGTGTAATCCCCTAAACAGTCACTATTTGGGCCTGAGCCCTTACGATATCAATCTAGGCCTAAGCCCTATAGTCATGGTAATGCAAATAATGAAATGCAGCCCAACCCAATCCAACCAATCACACCCCCGTACCAACCAATCACACCGTGTGGGGATTAAGTCAACCCACCCTGCCAAACGCACCAATAATGCAGTCAAGCTGCTAATCACGATATATGTGGCTGAGCCACCAATATAATATATGGCATAGCCACTAAAAATAGTATGTGGCAGAGCCACCAGGCTACACTTCCTCCGATCATCAAACCCAACCCATGCAACATAATATAAATGCCATGTATCAAACATATAAACAGTAAAAATAAAATCACATACACGATATTCAATCATAATCGGGGGTATAACGGTCATTTCCTCATACAAGGGTACAACGGTAATTTACCCTCCAGGGGTATTTCTGTAATTTACCCTCCAGGGGTATTTCTGTAATTTTACCTCTAAGGGTAATTCGGTATCTTTACCCATAGAGGGTATTTTGGTAACTTTACCCATAGAGGGTATTTCGGTAATTTCACAAATCGGGGTATTTCGATAATTTTGCAAATTGGGGTATTTCGATAATTTTGCAAATTGGGGTATTTCGGTAATTTTGCAAACTAGGGGTATTTCGCTAATTTCACCAACCAAGGGTATTTCGATAATTTCTCAAACTGAGGGTATTTCGGTAATTTTGCAAACTAGGGTATTTCGGTAATTTCATAAATTGGGGTATTTCGATAATTTCACAAATTAGGGGTCTTTCGGTAATTTCACAAATCAGGGGTATTTCAGTAATTTTGCAATCCGAGGATATTTTGGTAATTTCACAAATTAGGGGTATGCCGGTAATTTTACAAACCGGGGGTACTTCGGTAATTTCGTAAACTGAGGGTTTTTTTAGTAATTTTGTAAACCAAGGATATTCCAGTAATTTTGTAAACCAAGGGTATTCCAGTAATTTTGTAAACCTAGGTATTCTAAGCAAAGATAACGATGCGAATGGGCCTATGGCCCATTCTTGGCCCAAATGGACCCACACGCTCGTTTGGCCCATTTAGCCCAAATCTAGCCATAGATATGAGATTCACATAGACCAATTCAATATCTACTACACAATCATACAATTTATTGATATGGGTCCACGGGCCCATTTCGGCCCAAATAGCCTAAACCCACAAGAACACTCATGATGGCCTCAACTATCACGTAGAAACCCCCACACCTGATAGGAATCTGGAGTTTATCTGCGCTTCGAACACTCCTATGCCCAAATGCCAACCCAGGTATGCTTACTCTCCTCATAGATTGCTCTATTCAAAGCCAGCTTCTCACCTTCCCTCTTGCTAGCTTCCCGATGTGGGATCCCTCCTTCAGCAGAGTTTAATTCCAACACAAACTCTGGCCGTCCCAACTTAGCAAAATAAATATCCCTTTTTTCTTGCGATGGGATTCGAACTCAGGCTCCCCTATAACTTAATCCACGCCACTAGCCACTAGGCCACAAGCTCCTCTTGTGTCTAAAATCATGCGCAACTAAATATAAGTCTATGGGCCAAAGTCTAAGTTCACTTAAAAGAATAAATCAAAATGAAATGCAAGTGCCAAGACTTGAACCTTGGACCCCTTGCTTCCTTGTGTGACGTCACCACCTTGTCTCCTATGTGGCGCCATTTGCCACTAGACCACAACCTCTTTTTATGTCATTTTTCTCCACATTTTATTCTTAAAGCCTACTTACTAACTCCTAGGGTTTTATTCACCTAAAACCAAAATTTTCCTAAAGCCCAAGTTTGATTTCGGGACTTCATAGAAGCCCCCTAACCTTCCAAAATCACTCACCTAATAGGTCCAACTTGCATTAGTGTCGTTCTCTTGTTCTCAAAAATTTTGAACGCTCACCTGGTCAAGGCCCAATAAGCCCAATTCTACTAGGCCCAAATTTTGGTCGTTACAGGGGTATTGGTCCCTCTCGGGTTTTAGTTAGGAACTTTGGCCCATTAACAAGTCCTTGAGGCTAAAGTGAACAGACACTATGCACCAGGTAGGATTCCAGAGAAAAGGAGGTGGGCCACTAGGACTGCTTAAGTACCAAGCTCTCCCTATAACCAATCCTAGACATGCATATGTCCGTTGCCACACTCTAACCCAGCGACTTGTCCACAGACATGTTTAATTATTAAATTAAGTCTTATGCGATTTTAAGAGTTATTCAGAACTAAGCCTAAAGTCCATTAAACCCTAGCATACTTTTCTACGTCCCCATAAATCCCATCATGCCCAAATCACATCCTTATGGCCCATTAGGCCCAAATCTCATCAATATGGCCTATTAGACCCAAAACAATTCTAGATCATGTAACATGCATGGCTAACTCAATTCGTATAACCAACCAAACAATTTCATCAAACTTAGCCTCAAGGCCCACCGGGCCTATTTAGCCATTTCCAACTTTCCGGCTTTCCGGCATTGCTGATATCGTGTGTGTGTAGTGTTTGTACACACCTGGTTACTGCAACGTGCTATACTATCCTTAGCCCTGAACCTAGAACCAACCAACCTTCAATCAATCACTAAATCAAGACATTTACCAAAAGTTGAAACCTTACCATAACCTTACCGTGTGCCGCCGGGTTCTAATAGCCCTTCTTTAGCTACTAATAAACAGTATCCCCTAGATCTACACTCACACATACACCGTCAAAATCTGAGTGACTCATAATCCACACAAGTCACCCCTATAGATCATACACACATTCAGCCATTTACTTAAACCACAATTGAGTTGAGTACACTTACCCTTGCTAACGATTCTACCACACATACGATCTTTGAACCTTATCCTTGTTATCACAGAGTTAACGACATGACAGTTAGATAGCTTTTCGGCTTTTAGCAAAATGTACAAGAGAGGTTAATCGAATACTTACCAAATCCACTTTCGATCCTGCGGCCTAAATTCAGCTTTAACCTTGACTGATAATAGACAATAATCAATTTGTGATGGAGGAAAACAACAAGGGTTTGGCACAAATAGGAATTTCAGCAAGGAAGGCTGATGGTAATTCGGCAATAGGAGAGTTTGGCTATGAGAGAATTCGGCAAAAAGAATTCGGCTATAGGAGATTTCGGCAATAGGGAGAATTCGGCTATAGGAAAACTGATTAAGGGGGGAAAAGAAAAACTAATAAAAGCTCAAAGAACCTTTCAAAGCATTCGGCCCTCTCCTTTTATAGCCACAAACCGAATACTCCTTTCCCCACAGTCCCATTTGGCACAAATTCTTCACCCTCCTCATCTCCTAACTTTCCTCCCTGATAACACCTTAGCCTTATTCGAATTTCTAGACATTATCAGTTCCCCTTACCACTCAAACACTCCAACGCAAGAGTTCATATTCAACACAACTCTGGCCGTCCACCTATTCAAAATAAAAGACTCCAAAAATACCACTCCTAATGCTCGAACCTTGGACCTCCTCAGCTGACAACACGCCACCTTATAGCTCCCCAAGTGACGCCACTTGCCACTGGACCACAAGCCCATTTGTGTCATATTTTCTCTTAATCTGCTTAAGAGGCCTAACGCCTTAGACTAGGGTCCACTAAAGCAAGAAAAATAAACCTTTCCCTATGGTCTTCCCTATCTCTACGACATCAAATAATCCCGATAATTCCTTAAAATTAATATTCTAAGTGCTACTCATACATACCAACCTCCATGCACAGAAATTTAAAGTTTCGAGATTTTTGGGCTGCTCGTCATATGTCTAGAATTAGACGGCGCTATCCCTTGCACAGGAGCAAGCGCATTACTCTCAACCTCATCAACTATCACTTGATTGGGATCCATTTGCTATATAAAAACACATTTTCAAATGTCAGGAGTCATCACACTATCACAGCTTATATATGGCATGTATAGCCAGATTCTCACGCACGCTACGTTAGTCCTAGAATCGACTAAACCATAGCTTAGATACCAATAAATGTAACACCCCTCACCCGTATTTAACGCCGAAATAGGGTTACAGAGTATTACCAAACTTACGAAACAATTAAACAACTATTTAACATACATTTACTCAATTCAATCATTCATCATTTAATCTCAATCAATTTGTCCCTATTAAGAGCCTACGAGGCCTTAAACATGCTTTATAAATGGTTCGGGACTAAACCAATAACTCGGAATATTTTCAACACTTAGAAAATTTTGCTTCAAACAGGGAACATACGCTCGTGTAGCCAGGCTGTGTGTCTCACACAGCCACCAGACACGCTCGTGTCATAGGCTGTGCGAAAACAGGGGGTACATACTGACATGGGTCACACGGCCAGTCACACGCCCATATGTCGAGCCCATGTGCCTTTCGAAATGGCCACACACACCCGTGTACCAGGCCATGCCAAACCTGTAGGGTATACTGACTTATTCAGCATGACCAAGTCACACACCCGTGTGCTAGGCCGAGTGCCAATTAGGGGGTATACTTACTTGTACCACACGGCCGAGCGCACGCTCGTGTGTTAGATCGTGTGGAGCATACGGACTTCATTTCAATTTCAACACTAGGGGACACATTTTAACCACTAACTTTACACATTTCTCAATTTAATCCCTATTTTGCATTTTAACTAAAAATCACTTAACAAAACTTGTATATCTATTAAAAAAATTCATAATCTATCAAGAAACCTCAAAACACATGCTTATTCATCAATGGCATCATTTAAAATTTCTAACAGTTTTGCAAATTAGTCCCTGGGCTAGCTAATACTAGTTGCAACGATCACAAAAACATAGAAATCATTAAAAACGGGACAAAATACATACCAAATTGTAAGGATTTATGATGGCCAAACCCTAGCTTAGAAGAACCATGTATTTTTAGTGGTGGTTTGATGAAATTAAAAAGATGAATGGTTTTTACTAATTTTTAATTATCAATTAATACATAATTTACCAAATTAACCTTGGCTTAAAACATTAATATTCACTTGTTTTATGTCCATAAAAGTCCACTTACTCTAAGAATGGTCTAATTACAACATAAGGACCTTTAATTTAGGGTTCTATAGCTATTTAATACCTTTAACTAATAGAGCACTACTTTTCCACTTTACGCGATTTAGTCCTTTTTATCAAATTGACCATTTAAACGATAAAATATCTTCATGAAATTTTCACGCAATCATTCCATGATGATGTAAACATTAAAATAATAATAAAATCAATATTTTGACCTCGGATCTTTGGTTCCAAAACCACTGTTTTGATTTGACCAAAAATGGGCTTTACATGTGTCACGATAGAGGTTGCAATATTCTCCTCCTTATGATGCTTTAGGGAAGAGGTTCGAATCCCACTCGGTGCAAAATTTTATTTTATTTATGAAAGGTTATTTATTGTAATAAGGGTCACTTTAAATATTTAAGGACTTTTATTATGTTTAAAGTTGGATTGTCGATTATATTATTATTTGAAAATGTTTTATTTTAAACAACTTAATTTTATTTGGAACTTTAATTACACAATGTTTTAGTAAAGACAACAAATTTTTATGTTTTTAACTCTAAGTCAAAAGTTTTTCAAATGTTTTCCGCAGTGGCATTTCAAATTCGGTCGTATTGAATGGGCCGGGTTTGGGGTGTTACAGAACTGGTTTCGTTTGATTCGCCTTTGGCGGTAATTCTGCATCTAACGACGTTGTT
Source organism: Gossypium australe (assembly GCA_005393395.2). Classification (NCBI taxonomy): domain Eukaryota; kingdom Viridiplantae; phylum Streptophyta; class Magnoliopsida; order Malvales; family Malvaceae; genus Gossypium; species Gossypium australe. The sequence goes on from CM016616.1 coordinate 124,097,513, forward strand.
GGGGGATCAAAATTAGCTGGTCCTGCGGTTACTTTGATGGGTCTTGCAGATTTTGGTTCTGGCGAAACTGGTGTGTCAACACTTGGTTGAACTTCTTCTTGAGCATCAGCTTGCTCCTTTTCAACTTCGACAGTATTGGGCTCTACTATCTTTTCGCTCCTCAATTGTAACGCTTTGCAGTGTTCTTTCCCCGGATTTCTCGGATTTTCCGTGTCACTAGGTGAAGCACCTTGTGGTCGGTTCCTAAGTTCAGTCGCAAGCTGGCCCACTTGATTCTCCAAATTCTTCAATGTAGCTGCTTGGCTCTGGATTAAGGCATCATTCTTTGCTAGATATTCCTTTAGCAAACTCTCCAAACTATTGGATGCTTCAGGTTGAACTGGCTTCTGGACTTGTTGCGAAAAATTTGGCGGCTGGGTCTGTCTTGGTTGGGTGTAACTGGTTCCAGCCCCTTGGTTACTCTAGGAAAAATTCAGGTGATTTCTCCACGATGGGTTATAAAAGTTGGACTGCAGCCCTTGCCTTCCTCGGTTTAGGTTCTGATTGCCCATGTAGTACACAGATTCGGGGTTCAATGGACATTCTTCGAACAAATGTCCCTCCCCACAATAAACACAGGCTATATTCTCAAATTGATTAGTCGGCTGTGCAACAAAACTATTAGACCCATTAGCAGTAAGATTTTTAAGCATTGAGGATATCGATGATACCTGAGATGCGAGTGAGGTAAGGGCGTCTACTTCATGAATTCCAGCAACTCGTCTTCCTGACGCTGCTCGGTTAGTTGGCCACTGATAGTTATTGCTAGCAATCCTCTCAATAATTTCATAAGCGTCGTTATAAGACTTAGAAAGGAGAGCACCATTAGCAGAGGTATCCACTACCATCCTTGTGTGAGCGTTGAGACCATTATAGAATGTCTCAAGTTGAATGCAATGAGGAATTCCATGCTGAGGGCATTTTCGTAATAGCTCTTTAAATCTTTCCCACGCCTCATACAAGGACTCGTCATCCATTTGGTGGAAAGCAGTGATCTCGTTCCTCAATTTAGCATTCTTGCTTGGCGGCAAATACTTCATGAGGAATCTCTCAGCTAACTCTTGCCATGTAGTAATGGAGTTTGATGGCAATGAATTTAACCAGGCAAGTGCTCTGTCCCTTAACGAATATGGGAACAACTACAATCTTAAGGCATCTTCGGGTACTCCGGCTAACTTGAAAGAATCGCTTACTTCCATGAGTAGTCTTAAGTGAAGATGAGGATCTTCGATAGGCATTCCGCTGAATTGGCCCACTGTCTGAAGCATCTGGAACATGACTGGCTTCAGCTCGAATTGTTGTGCCTCGATTTCGAGTCTCCTAATACCCGGATTAAGATCGTTAAACACTGGCACGGCATACTATCTTAAGGCTCTATCCCTATCATCAGCAATAAGGATAAGATTCTGAGTAGGATTTGCTCCGTTTCCTTGGTTTATATTCTCGAGATTCATTCCTTCAGTCCTTCTCTGGTTTGCTTGTCTTCTTCGTTGGCGAAAGGTTCGTTCTACTTCAGGGTCCACAGGGAGTAAGTCAATAATCTGGTCAATACTCATAAACACCTGAAATATTCACAGAAAACTGAGTAAGTAAAAATACGTAAAATAAATAAACCAAAATGTAAAACAGATTCACAAATAATGACTTTGAAAAATAGTCCCCGGCAACGGCGCCAAAAACTTGGAACGGTGGAAATGTGCTAGTGTACACAATCGTAACAAGTAATAAAAGTGACAAGTAAATGTCGAGTTATCGTACCCACAGGGACTGTAAAAGAATTATTTATGAAATAATTTCAAACACTTTGGTTAGGGAAAAATATTTGATTTTTTGGAAACTATTTGAAAACTAAAACAAAAACAAAGTAAATTAAAATAAAACAAAATTCAAGTGTGCGATTTCAAAAACTAATTTTAATCAAGATGATATAATCGTGTTGGTTTAATCACATTTCTTACCTTAGAATGATTAAAGTTGTGTTTATACTTGTTAAAACATGGCAACTCGGTAATTTGCTAACTTATGAACACATTTACAAATCAAAAATCCATTTATCTCTTGTACATATTTCTATGCCAATTCGACCGATTAAACAGACTGCAAAAAGTAAACATGTTATTGCACATACATACTCATTAAATTAAACAAATCTCGCATATTCCTATGTCGATGCAACCGATTAATTCAACCTAACAAGCATATAAATGATCATGTGAAGTAACAAAGTATTTTTACTTTGAAACATTTTAATCACAAAAAATCCTGCAAGTTATGCAAGGCATACATATCGTCAAATATAATGCTAATTTAATCTTCAGCTACCTTAGAAGAATTAAACATGCATGGATTAAGTATTGTGTCCATTAATTACAATTTCAATGCGTTTAAATAATTAATTCATTAGCTATCTAAACAATTATAATGCCAGATAACTTAGCATAATTTTACTTAATCAAACATTTCACCGAGGCCTTTAACAGCATAAACATAGTTTTAATAATCTAAGGGGGCGAAATGAAATCAAACCAACACAAATTAAATTCAAGCTAAATTGATTAAATTAAACATTTCAAAAGCATGAATATTCATAAACATGTTTGTCAAAACAACAACAAGTAATTTAAAGAGATAGGGAACAAGAAACAAATCCGGTGGCTCTCCGTGGCTTGTCTGATTGAACCCTTCTTCGTTCTTCGTTATCCTCGGCTATCAAGGGGGCTTATGAACACTTCAAATGCTGCTTTAAATGGCTGGAAAACACCTCTTTTCCAAGAGGGGAAATCGGCACAAGAACAAGGGGAAACTAGAATGAAAATGAAGGGAGAAAAGTTGAGAGAAAAGAAGAGAGAATGAGAGAATGTTGGAGAATTGAGGGATGCCATGAATGAGCAGATAGGGGCTGTATTTATAGTGTTTAGGGGCTGCTAAAAATAGCAAAAAATCAGCAGCAAAGAGTCCCTCTTGGCCGGCCATCCTATGTGGCAAAGTTGATGGATTCAACTTTGCTAAAATTAGCTTGGACAAATCTTAAAAACCTTGAATTTTGGAGGGGTTTGAATGAGATTTTGAAAGATCTTCAAGGGATCCTTTGCAAGCTGAATAAATCAGAAAATAAGCTGATTTGGGCCTTCATTGTGGACGGTTTGGGCTGCCCAATTGGTGGCTAGTTCGGTTCAACCGGTTCGGTTCAACCAGTGCGGTTTAACTGGACCCTTTTCCCATAATTAATTAATAATAATTTATTTAGCCCAAATTAAATTGGGAATAAATTAAAATTAATTAAATTATGATTAAATCTTTATAATTGGACCGTCTTGGGCTGGAAATAGAGTCGCTTTGACACTTCAAATTGCCTCTCGGTTTAATTCTTCGAGCAGTGTCTGCCGAGCCGATTTTTTCCCTCTTTGCGATTCTGTAGAAAATAGTCAAAATTTAAACACAATTAACTATAAAATTAATTAAAATTCAGCATGTTCATATTTTTAGCACAACTTAATTATTTTATAATATTTAATTATTTTTTGACAAGAATTTACTCGGAACCACATGAAATTGGGTCAAAAAGGGCATGAAAAAGTATATAAATTTTCGTGTTTCCACATTGGTCCTATTCTTTCGATGATCTCATATGGCCCGATGAATCGCGGACTCAATTTGCCTGTACTACCAAAACGATGGATTTTCTTCCACGAAAATACTTTCAGAAATACTTCGTCACTGATCAAAAATTCAATGTCTTTTCGTTTCAAATTCGCGTACGATTTCTATCGATCTGAAGCTGCTTTCAAACTATTGCGAATTATTTTCACTTTATCTTCAATATCTCTAATCAAACCAACCCCGTGAATCTTTTTCTCACTCAGTTCAATCCAGTATAATGGAGTTCATCATTTAGGACCATACAATGCTTCATACGGTGCCATCTTTATGCTCGATTGAAAACTATTATTATACACGAATTCAACCAATAGCAAATATTTTTCCCAGTTGCTTTCAAATTCTAAAACACAGCAACGAAGCATATGTTCGAGAATCTGAATTACTCTCTCAAACTAACCATTAGTTTGCGGATGAAATGCTATACTAAAGTTCAATCTCATACCCAGAGCTTCTTGCAATTTCTTCCAAAATCGCGACGTAAACCTCAGATCTCTATCCGAAATAACTGAAACTAGCACCCCGTAAACCTAACGATCTCAGAAATGAACAATTCAACCAATTTATTCAGCGAATAGTCAGTACGTACCGAAATAAAATATGCTGATTTCGTCAATTGATCAACAACAACCTAAATACCATATTTCTTTTTTGAAGACAGGGGCAAACCCGATACGAAATCCATCGTAACTCTATCCCATTTCCACTCAGGTATCATTATTGGTTGTAGAAATCCCAAAGGCACTTGATGTTCGGCTTTTACTTGTTGACAAACTAAACATCTCGACACAAACTCTGAAATGTCTTGTTTCATGCCCGACCACCAATACAACTGTTTCGAATCATTGTACATTTTAGTACTCCCCGGGTGAACTGATAAATAGCCACTATGTGCTTCGTGCAGAAATTTCTAAATAAGCTCGGAATTCTTTGGTACGCAAATTCTATTTCGGAATATTAAACAATCATCGAATTCGATCTAATAATCTGAATCAGTAGTCGACTCACATTGCACTCTTTTAGCTTGCAACTTTTTGTCACACTTTTTAGCTTCACAATTTTGCTGAAGAAATAACAGCTTAGCTTTTAACTCAACTAAAATCAAACCATCATCAGAAAAAAATAACTGTGTATTCATCACTCACAAAGCAGATAATGATTTTCTACTTAGAGCATCCGCAACTACATTCGCTTTTCCCAGATGGTAATCAATCACTAACTCATAGTCTTTCAACAACACGAGCCATCTTCGTTGACGCAAATTCTGATCTTTCTGAGTCATTGTATACTTCAAGCTCGTGTGATCGGTAAAGATGTGGCACTTTTCACCATACGGATGATGTCGCCAAATTTTCAATGCGAAAACAATAGCGCCCAACTCTAAATCATGCGTCGGATAATTCATTTCATGCAGTTTTAACTGTCTGGAGGCATAAGCTATCACTTTTCCCTCTTGCATCAAAATGCAACCAGAGCCATTCAATGACGCATCGCTGAAAATTACAAACTCTTTACCCTTTTCAGGTTGAACCAAAACTGGTACCTCAGTTAACAATTGTTTCAACTATTCAAAACTCTGTTTGCATTTCTCAGATCATTCGAATTTCACATCTTTCTGTAGTAATCTAGTCATCAGTGTAGCAATCATAAAAAAATCCCTTAAAAAATGTCGATAGTAACCAGCTAATCCTAAAAAGCTTCTAACTTTAGATACATTTCTCGGTGGTTTCCAATCAACAACTGCAGAAATCTTGCTCGGATCAACTCATATGCCAAAACTCACATTTGCTGAATTTAGTGAACAATTACTTCTGTCTCAAGGTTTGTAGCACAATTCTCAAATGTTCGGCATGCTCAAACTCACTTCATGAATAGATCAGAATGTCATCAATGAATACAACCACGAATCTGTCTAAATATGGTCTGAAAATTCGATTCATCAAGTCCATAAAAACGACAGGAGCATTAGTTAATCCGAAAGGCATAACAAGAAATTCATAATGCCTATAACTCATTCTAAATGCAGTTCTCAGCACATCCGAATCCTTAAGTCACAACTGATAGTAGCTAGATCTCAAATCAATCTTTGAGAACACTGTTGCCCTTTTCAACTGATCAAACAAATCATTGATTCTCGACAAAGGATACTTGTTGTTTATCGTAACCTTGTTGAGTTGACGATAATCAATACAAAGTCTCATTGATCCGTCTTGCTTCTTTACGAACAATACTGGTGCACCCCAGGGCGAAAAACTAGGTTGTGCAAAACCTCTACCAGATAACTCTTTTAACTGTGCTTTCAATTCTTTTAATTCTGTCGGATCCATTCTGTACGGAGCTATCAATATCGGTGATGTTCCCAGTACTAATTCAATAGCAAACGCGACCTCTCAGATTGGTGGTAACCCCGGTAACTCTTCTGGAAACACATACGGATACTCACAAATAACTGGCACTATTCATTTTTCGATTTAGACACTTTTGTATCTAAAACATAAGCAAGATAAGCTCCGCAACCTTTTCTCACATATCTCTAAGCTGACATAGACAAAATCGCAACAAAAAATTCACTCAACTCATCTGATTCCATTCGAATGATTTCACTATTTTGGCATTTCAATTCAATAATCTTTCGTCTACAATTCACAATAGCATCATGCAACGTCAACCAATCCATACCCAAAATTACATCAAACTCGTCAAATGGTAAAAGCATCAGATATTTTGAAAAATAGTAACCTCGAGTCATTAAAGGACAGTTCTTGTAAACTTTATCAACTAAAACATACTTGCCTAAAGGGTTCAATACTTTAATCACAAACTCAGTAGACTTACTAGACACTAAATTCATACAGATACATGAATGAGTCGATCCAAGATCAATCAATGTAATTACATTAGTGTCATAGAGAGAAAATGTATAGGTGATAACATCAGGTGACGACACATCTTCGCGAGTGCGAATAGCGTAAGCTTCTTCGCCAGTGCGAATAGCGTAAGCTTCTTTGTGAGTGTGAATAGCTTAAGCTCTAACAGGTGCTTTGGCCTCGGATCTCATTGTGGAGTCATTTGTTGTTCCTCTACTACTAATCATAATTCCAGCACTTCGTGGTGGTTTACCCCTAGCAATTGTATTACTCTGCCTTAAAGTATAAAGATTATCTTTCCCGGATAACTGAAGACAATCATGAATAAAGTGTTCTTGCAAACCACATCTGAAACAAGTTTTATTTTTATTATTCATCCAAAAATCTCCAAAATGTCGTTGAACACACTGTTGACACTCGGGTTTATTATTTCTCTTGCTGCCAACACTCGACACTAATGTAGCTTGAGCTTTAGGACTTGAGTATTGCTTTCCACAATCTCTGTTTGGATACCTAATTGAAGCATTGGAACGAGTATACGAATCTCTTGATTTTGTTGACGAAGATTGATATGGCTTATTCATTGATCTTTTTCTCGAATCTCTAGCCTCGAAATTCACCTTTCTCTTTTCTTTGCCAAGTTCTTCGGCTTTACAGGCTCTGTCAACTAGCACCACAAATTTGTTCAACTCTAGAATCCCAACAAGTAATCTGGTATCCTCATTCAACCCATCTTCAAATCTTTTACACATAATGGCCTCAATTGAAACACATTCCCGAGCATACTTACTGAGTCTAACAAACTCTCGCTCATATTCGATCACAGACATACAATCCTGTTTCAGTTCAAGAAACTCTTTTCGCTTTTGATCAATGAACCTTTGACTAATGTATTTCTTTCTGAACTAAGCTTGAAAAAATTCTCAAGTAACTCTTTCTCACGGTACCACAGATACTAGAGTATTCTACCACTAATACGATGTGTCCCTCAGAAGTGATACAACACATTTTAAACACACAGCTGGTGTGCAAGAAAGTTCATCAAATACTCGAATCGTATTTTCAAGCAAAAACTCGGCTCTCTCAGAATCGCCGTCAGCAGTAGCTATAAACTCTTCAGCCCCTTATTTTCAGATCTTATCAACTAGAAGCTTATTCAATCTTAAAAGTTTCACACCTTGAGGAGCTATGGGAACCAGTTGGAGATTAGGTGGGGTGGAGATTGCTAAGCAGCCGGATTCGTTCGAACAAATTCCGTAAACCACTTACTCATCATTTGAAAGAAGGCTTCTTTAGCCTCTCGCTGGCTACCCAATACGGGTCTCGATTCTGATTGTAGACTCCGTGACCGGAGGCAGGTGCATTACTTTCAACATCATCAGCTACAGCTCAATTGGGATCCATTTACTATATGAAAACACGATTTAAATTGTCAGGAGATATCACACTATCACAGGTTATATATGGCATGTATAACTCGACTCTAACATACGCTACGTTAGTCCGAGTACCGACTAAACCATAGCTCTGATACCAATAAATGTAACACCCTTCACCCGTATTCAATGCTAGAATAGGGTTACGGAGCATTATCGGACTTATAAAACAATTAAACATTCATTTTACGTACATTTTAAAATTTCATGCAATCATCATTCAAACTCAATTACATTGTTCCTAATAAGAGCCTACGAGGCCCTAAACATGCTTTAGAAGTGGATTGGGACTAAATGGATAGCTCAAGAAATTTTTAGAAAACCATAGAAAATTTTCAATATACAGGGGACACACGCCCGTGTGGCCCGGCCGTGTGAGACATACACTTGTTGCAGGCGTGCGGACATTCAAAATGGGATCATTAGGTCGTGTCCGACCCCGTGTAACTCTCTAACTTGGGTCACACGACCAACACACATGCCCATGTTGCTAGCCCATGTGCCCTAAAAATGGCCACACACACCCTTGTGCCAAGCTGTGTGCTAGGTCGTGCCAAACCTATAGGGTATATTGACTTATGCCGTAGAGCCAAGACACACGCCTATGTGCGGGCCGTGTGGAGCATACTGACTTGATTTTTAATTCAACACCAGAAGACACACTGCCATGTAACCTGACCATGTGTCACACATGCCCGTGTCTTTGCCCGTGTAGACAAAAATAGCCTATTTATCAAGCCAATTTGCCACCCAAATTTGCATATACCACATCAACCCAAATGGCATAAAACATGGCATAACTACGCATGTAAATCAACTCCAATCAAGCTTAATTTATACCATTTCAATACCAACCATTCCAAGTCACACAACTACCACAACACACCAATCAAATTCATACCGAAACTAACATTTACAAAACATCAAATAACCAATTCCAAATATGCATTATTTTCCTAAATTCACTAGCATACCTATATTATAACTCAACCCATTTGCTCTTCATATTACCTATTATCAACAAGCATCACATATCCATCATTTAACTCACACACAAACCATATGCACAATTATATACACAACTAAACAAACCAGATTAAGCCAACTTCCATGGATATATACAAAACCAAACTTTAGACATTTACAAGCCAATCCAAATGGCAAAATTCATTATCAAATCATAACCAAAATGACTATAATCCTATACATGCCATATACTCAAAATACTTAAGATCAAAAGTACCAAAGTCATAGTAGAATAGTGTGATGAAGTCTTTGACGATTCCCAAATCCGAGCTAGCTTTGATTTCACTATAAAACACGAAAAAATAAACAGTGTAAACTATAAAGCTTAGTAAGCTCGTATGAAAATAATAAGCAAAACTCACCATTTAGTTACCATTCAAAATATGCATATAACATACTACAAATATATATAACCACAATGTTAACATATATTCAATCATCTATACAACCATGAGCTCAATTCTTTCATATGTTTGAGGCATATTCAGTTTCCGTACATACCTGTATTGATACGTATTTATTTCTCACCATTTCATACCTTCGATATACTCGTTGAACCATTTGGAATAACACAGGATACTCGAGAATCTCGCACCCTACGTGCTAATATATATAGCTGAAGCTATCTCAACGAAATCTTGCACCGAAGTGCCAATACATAGCTGAAGCTGTCTTAATATCATATCTCAACAATGCTCACTCTCAAGCTATCAACGGGTCTGCTCACACAAGTTGACGATCATGATGTAACTACACAGTGCTGCTCACACAAGCTGAAGAGAATCTGCAACACATGTTGGATAACTCAGCCACCAGTCGGACGTACGGACCAGCACCTAGAATAATAATAACCCCTAATGACATGTCATTCGTATCCTAATCTATTCCTAAGGTTCAACAGGGATTCACACTTCCTGAATTGTCGTCGAACATGTCCGTAGAGTCGTATTCATAGTTTATGCAATATCAAAACATTTAACATACAATTATAATAAAGCTTATTACATACGACCTTACCTCGAATGTGAAAATGGCAATTTAAGTTGATTAATTCGAAACTTTGTTCTTTCCCCTATCTAAACCTGTATTTCGCCTTTCTTGATCTAAATATAATCAAAATTAACTTATTTAATTATATCTCTATTAAATTTAATCCAAAACACACATTAAGGCAAATCTACATTTTTGCCCTTAACATTTCTAAATTTTTACAATTTAGTCCTTATTTCATAAAATGACCAATTCATTCAATTCAACCAAAACTCATGGTAGCCAAAATTCAATTAGGTCCCTAGCAGTCAATATTTCTAATTTATTTCACAACTTAACCACAAAATTTACACTTTTCACAATTAAATCCCTAATTGGACATTTTATTAAAAATCACTTTATAATTGTTGTTTATCTAACCACAAGCATGAAATTTCTACCATTAAACATCAATATACATCAACATTCAGTAATGGAAAAACCCTAAACCTTTAACAATTTTGTGAAATAGACCCTGGGCTAGCTAGACTAAGCTGCAACGATCTCAAAAACATAGAGATCATTAAAAACGGGACAAAATTGAACTTACAATTAAGCTAGCAAGTGACCGAATGCTTCAAACCGTAAAAATGGTTTCTCTTCTCTTCAAATTTCAGCACTAGGAAGAAGATGCACAAAAAAACTTGGATTTTGGTTTTACTTATTTTAGTTTTATTTAATAATTTACTAATATAACCTTAAGTAAATAATACTAATGATGTCCGTAAATGTCCATTACCACTATTAATGGTTTAATTATCACATAAGGACCTCCACTTTAATATTCCATAACTATTAGACACCTTTAGCTAATAGAACTTAAGTTTTACATTTTACACGATTTAGTCCTTTTTATTAAATTAAGCATTCAAATGAAAAAAATTTCTTAACGAAACTTTCACAAAATTATTCTATCATACTGTAAACATAAAAGAATAATTATTATTTTGACCTCAAAATTTTGGTCTCAAAACAACTGTTCCGATTTGACTAAAAACAGGCTACTACAATCTGATTTGTGCTTACTATGATAGGCATCATCCGAACGAGTGTTGGAGGAAAGCGAGGGCATCTTTTAGATGTGGATCCATTGATAATTGTGTTAAGGGCTGTTCTCAATATTCTTTTAGTCAAATGCAAGCCTCAGCTTAAAGAGGGAATCGAAGACTGGTTTGTGCAACAAGGCATCGTGAGGATCGAGATGCGTCTGGAAGCAATACAGTTACATCTAGAATTGTACCCTACATTCGTTAAATATTTGATTGTCATTAGAATTTCTAGGACTTTAGGGTCTTATCATCACTGTTATATAGTCTGGGTTTGTATTGAAAATAGAGTTGCACAACACTAGCATGGTGATCAGTTCAAAAAGAGAAATTTTGGATTTTATGGTTAAGTGAATGGTGTGAAAGCAGGAATTTCGAGAACACAATTATTTGAAGGAGGGAAGAGTTGTCACATCCCAAAAATTGAGTTAGAAGAAATTGGGTTAGTGAAATTGAGAGTGGTTACATCTTAATTTTCAATTAGGATTGTGAAAATTTTGTAAAGTGAATTTATGTGGTTTAGTGGTTAAGTGTTGGGCTTGTGTGAGAGAAGTTCTAAGTTCGAATCCTTTTCTTGTGTTTTTGTTAATTTTTTTGACTAGCCCCTAACTTTGGGATAATATAGTTATAGCTTATTTTTGTTAAATTTGTGACAAGAATGAGCCTGTTGGTTCAATGGTAAGGCTTCAGGTTACCCTTTGGTCATGTGTTCGAGTCCTCGTGTATGCAAAGTGGAAATTGTTTTTGTTTTGAACTTTGAGGGAATCTGATAGGTGGTTAGTTAATGTTTTTTAATTTGGGTTAATTTGGGTTAATTTGTGTTAATTTGGGTTAATGTTGTAACATCCCCAAACCCGGCCCATTCATTACGACCGAATCTGGTTATGTCACTGGGGAAAGTCGGTTGAAAATCTTTCTAATTTAAGATAAAACATTGTAATTTGTTGAATTTTGGAAAACTTATCCATTGAAGCTTTTGAGTAAAACTTTATTATTAAAACTTATGCATTTTTAAAGCTTTAGTATATGAAAACCGGTTTGAATAAATAGGTTGCAACCCATAAGTCATTTTCACCTAGCAACTTAAATTAATTAACCATAGTTAAAGTAATACCAAAATAATAGAATGGCCTTTATTACAAACCAATACTAACATGAAATGCTCGAATCAATATTAAGCATAATATAATTAAACTTGATCTTCGGCATGGGCCACCTTGTCCTCTCCGATCCTGGTCCAGCTTTATGCACTACCTGAAACAGTTAAGGAAAAAGGTGAGTCACCAAGACTCAGTATGCCACCCTTTTTCCCGGATTAGCAAAATATCATATACAAACATAAACATGATCATCATGCATCTCATTAATATGCACCCAACCTAACCATCCATAACACCTTTCTCTACCCCGTGTGGTACCAAACCACTGGTGGTGCCAAACCACTGGTGACGTATAGTCACAGATGTGATGCCAAATCACTGGAGGTGCCAAACCTCTGGTGTCCGCAGACACGATATCCGTCAATGTGGTGCCAAACCACTGGTGTCCCAAAGACACAAAGTGTGTTACCAAAACACGGGTGACCGAAGTCACAAATCAATTGATGGGGCCAACCCATCGTGTGATACCAAATCACTGGCGTCAATCCCTCAATACCGCCTTGTGGGGCCAACCCACTGTGGTGCGAAACCACGGGGACGAGACGCTGAGGTGCCAAACCTCTGGAGGTGCCAAACCTCTGGTGACCCAAAGTCACAAAGTGTGTTACCAAAACACTGGTGCTCGTCAGCACAAAATATCACTGCCCCCTCCACTCATATCACCCATCATCATACCAACTCATGTATAGTATTCAAATCATGCAAACATGTTTAACGTTGCATCTCATAGCACATATATCATAAATCATGACATCATGTATCAATAACAGTACTCATAATGAAACGGACTTACCTGAATCCGTGCACATACCCCATAGGGTATCATATCACTCAACCATACTATTTCGGTTTTACCAATCAATCAGTTTATCAAACATATACAAAGCAAGAAGTGTGTTAGTTTACACACCTGGTTACTAATGCGACTATCAAATCCCGTAGATCAAGATCTAACGCACTAGATCCCCCTTCCTTAACACTTTTCGAGCACTAGCCACAACCCGAGATATGCGAGATCAAGCCTTCCCCTACAATCGGCCAAAACTAAACAACATAATCATGCTAATCAACCTCTAAGGGTATAATCGTAATTTTACCTACTAAGGGTATTTTCGTAAATTCACACCTGCAATGGCCTTTCTGAAGGCCTAATGTCGCCACTAGCGACTCAGCTACCATTTCCGGTTGTACCGGACGATTGGGCCTAAAACTCGATTTCGGCCCATCCGGGCCCACACACTCGTGTGGCCCACCTAACACGAATCTAGCCACGTATATAACTTCCACCTAGTCTAGTTCAACATATACTAACCAATCATGCAATTTACTCATATGGGCCCACGGGCCCATTGGGCCCACTTCGGCCCATCGAGGCCCAAGCAGCCCCAACCCACGAGAATACTACTGATGGCCTCAACTATCGCGTCGAAGCCCCACACGTGCGCTCGCACGCTCGTGTGGCTACTAATGCCGTGTGACCGGCATTTCGGCATTTGCCGCTCTACAACTAGAGTAGAGAGAGTTACACACCTGATAGGACTCTGGGCTAATCCGCGCTCCGACCACTCTTGTGCCCAAACGCCCTCCAAGATGTGTTAACTCTCCTCCTGGAATGCTCTTTATATAGCTAGCTCTTCACCTTCATTCTTTGTGTCTTTCCGATGTGGGATCCCTTCGTCAGTAGAGTTTAAATTCAACTGAAACTCTTGCCGTCCAATCCGTAAAATAAATACTCCATTGCTTGTCATGAGATTCGAACCCAGGCTCCCTTGCAACATAATCCACGCTGCTAACCACTTGGCCACAAGCTCCTCTTGTGTCTTAAACCATGCGCAACTAAATATAAACTATGGGCCAAATTCTAAGGTCCAAGCAAAAAGAAACCAAAATGCAAAAGCCAAGACTTGAACCTTGGACCTCCTTCCTTCCCTTGTGGCGTCACTCCCTTGTCCCCTAAGTGGCGTCACTTTGCCACTACACCACACACTCCTTTTGTGTTATTTTTCTCCATATTTTATTCTTAAGGCCTATCTGCCAACTTCCAGGGTTTTTTTTCACCTAAAACCAAAATTTCCCCAAAGCCAATATTTGATCCCGGGACTTCATAGAAGCCCTCTAACCTTCCAAAATCACTTATCCAATGGGTCTAACTAGCATTTAAGCCGATCTCTTGTTCTCCAAAAATTTAAACGCTACTACGCCCAAGGCCCATTGGGCTCAATTCTCCTAGGCCCAATTTTGGGATGTTACAAATCTACCCTCCTTAAAGAAATTTCGTCCTCGAAATTTCCAACTAACTAACAGTCGCACATCCTAACCTACCACACTACGCTCTTGCTGCGCACTCTGATCTTAATAAAGCTGTCATTCCACCTTGACCACGTCCGCGACAACCACGTCCCCTAGAACTCATATCTAGCGTCGCGATTTAATCTGATTAAAAGTTTTATGCATTAGAAATTTTGTTCCACTATTTTATCCACGAGCAAATTTTATGAACAGAAGTTTCTGGAAGTCGTTCTTTCGAGCAATCAAAGTTTCATCTCAAGTTCTCTGTTCTAATTCAAACATTCACATACTTCACTAAAGACACATTCATTCATCCATGTCACTTTCTTGAGCATTCCCAACCCAGGGGTAATTTCGACATTTTCCTATAGGGGTATTTCGGTAATAACTCAGGGTCAATTTGAAAATAGTTTTCAAATTAAATATATTTCAAAGTTTACAAAATCTCAGGAGTCATCTTGAAAATTTTGTTTTTCAAACAAAGTGTGTTGCAAAAATTTCAGAAAGCAGGGTTATTTTTGTAATTTTGGAAATCATGGGCATTTTTGTAAATTCTCCAAATCATAATTCCACAATATTTCACAAAATGTAATTTCTGATATTTGCTAAAATAGGAATATTTTAGTAAAAGTTGAGAGAAATCTGAAAATTTAGAAACCCAAGGGCGTTTTGGTAATTTCATCATCCTGGGGTATTTTCGTAAATTTTCACAAACCAAGGTATCTTAATGTTTGAAATTCCGAGATTTTGGTATTTTACAAAGTAAAGAGCATTTTATCAAAAATTAAGGGTAATACGGTAATTTTATAACACAGGGGCATTTTTGTAATTTTTCCACTAGGGCATTTTGGTAATTTTGTAAACCGAGAAAACATCTTTCAAAATCTGATTTAGAGTTTTACAAACCAAAGGGGTAAAGTTGAAAATTTTAAAAACAGAAAGTTTAAAAACAGCAAGGCTAGTTCCCTTTCGGGTTTTAATAATCGGTTTAGCCTATGAACAAGTCCTCTTGGTTAAGGTGAACCGTAGCTACGCACCAGGTAGGATTCCTGCGAAGAGGAGGTGGGTCATGAGGACTGCTTAAGTACCAAGCTCTTCCGGATCCAATCCTAGACATGCGTACCAAGGTTACCACACCTTAACTCGGCGACTTACTTCACAGGTTTGTTTAAGAGCTTTAAGTCTTATGCATTTGTTTGAGTAGACTAGTCCTAGGGTCCAATAGTCCTAACTTTCTAATCTACGAGCCCAAACTAAGCCCAAATCAATTCATGTAAACAATTCACTTCAAGAAAGTCCGAAGTACTTACCTGGTGGACTTCGGGTCGGAGGTACAGGTGCCATGCCAGAATACCTGAAAACCTTTTTATAAAACCCATATCTTTGAAAAGCCCATTTTAAAAAAATGTTTTTGGGCCCAAAACCCTCAAAGCCGAGTTTTGAACCGGGCTCTGATACCAATCTGTAACATCCCCAAACCCGGCCCATTCATTACGACCGAATCTGGTTATGTCACTGGGGAAAGTCGGTTGAAAATCTTTCTAATTTAAGATAAAACATTGTAATTTGTTGAATTTTGGAAAACTTATCCATTGAAGCTTTTGAGTAAAACTTTATTATTAAAACTTATGCATTTTTAAAGCTTTAGTATATGAAAACCGGTTTGAATAAATAGGTTGCAACCCATAAATCATTTTCACCTAGCAACTTAAATTAATTAACCATAGTTAAAGTAATACCAAAATAATAGAATGGCCTTTATTACAAACCAATACTAACATGAAATACTCGAATCAATATTAAGCATAATATAATTAAACTTGATCTTCGGCATGGGCCACCTTGTCCTCTCCGATCCCGGTCCAGCTTTATGCACTACCTGAAACAGTTAAGGAAAAAGGTGAGTCACCAAGACTCAGTGTGCCACCCTTTTTCCCGGATTAGCAAAATATCATATACAAACATAAACATGATCATCATGCATCTCATTAATATGCACCCAACCTAACCATCCATAACACCTTTCTCTACCCCGTGTGGTACCAAACCACTGGTGGTGCCAAACCACTGGTGATGTATAGTCACAGATGTGATGCCAAATCACTGGAGGTGCCAAACCTCTGGTGTCCGCAGACACGATATCCGTCAATGTGGTGCCAAACCACTGGTGTCCCAAAGACACAAAGTGTGTTACCAAAACACTGGTGACCGAAGTCACAAATCAATTGATGGGGCCAACCCATCGTGTGATACCAAATCACTGGCGTCAATCCCTCAATACTGCCTTGTGGGGCCAACCCACTGTGGTGCTAAACCACGGGGACGAGACGCTGAGGTGCCAAACCTCTGGAGGTGCCAAACCTCTGGTGACCCAAAGTCACAAAGTGTGTTACCAAAACACTGGTGCTCGTCAGCACAAAATATCACTGCCCCCTCCACTCATATCACCCATCATCATACCAACTCATGTATAGTATTCAAATCATGCAAACATGTTTAACGTTGCATCTCATAGCACATACATCATAAATCATGACATCATGTATCAATAACAGTACTCATAATGAAACGGACTTACCTGAATCCGTGCACATACCCCATAGGGTATCATATCACTCAACCATACTATTTCGGTTTTACCAATCAATCAGTTTATCAAACATATACAAAGCAAGAAGTGTGTTAGTTTACACACCTGGTTACTAATGCGACTATCAAATCCCGTAGATCAAGATCTAACGCACTAGATCCCCCTTCCTTAACACTTTTCGAGCACTAGCCACAACCCGAGATATGCGAGATCAAGCCTTCCCCTACAATCGGCCAAAACTAAACAACATAATCATGCTAATCAACCTCTAAGGGTATAATCGTAATTTTACCTACTAAGGGTATTTTCGTAAATTCACACCTGCAATGGCCTTTCTGAAGGCCTAATGTCGCCACTAGCGCCTCAGCTACCATTTCCGGTTGTACCAGACGATTGGGCCTAAAACCCGATTTCGGCCCATCCGGGCTCACACGCTCGTGTGGCCCACCTAACACGAATCTAGCCACGTATATAACTTCCACCTAGTCTAGTTCAACATATACTAACCAATCATGCAATTTACTCATATGGGCCCACGGGCCCATTGGGCCCACTTCGGCCCATCGAGGCCCAAGCAGCCCCAACCCACGAGAATACTACTGATGGCCTCAACTATCGCGTCGAAGCCCCACACGTGCGCTCGCACGCTCGTGTGGCTACTAATGCCGTGTGACCGGCATTTCGGCATTTGCCGCTCTACAACTAGAGTAGAGAGAGTTACACACCTGATAGGACTCTGGGCTAATCCGCGCTCCGACCACTCTTGTGCCCAAACGCCCTCCAAGATGTGTTAACTCTCCTCCTGGAATGCTCTTTATATAGCTAGCTCTTCACCTTCATTCTTTGTGTCTTTCCGATGTGGGATCCCTTCGTCAGTAGAGTTTAAATTCAACTGAAACTCTTGCCGTCCAATCCGCAAAATAAATACTCCATTGCTTGTCATGAGATTCGAACCCAGGCTCCCTTGCAACATAATCCACGCTGCTAACCACTTGGCCACAAGCTCCTCTTGTGTCTTAAACCATGCGCAACTAAATATAAACTATGGGCCAAATTCTAAGGTCCAAGCAAAAAGAAACCAAAATGCAAAAGCCAAGACTTGAACCTTGGACCTCCTTCCTTCCCTTGTGGCGTCACTCCCTTGTCCCCTAAGTGGCGTCACTTTGCCACTACACCACACACTCCTTTTGTGTTATTTTTCTCCATATTTTATTCTTAAGGCCTATCTGCCAACTTCCAGGGTTTTTTTTCACCTAAAACCAAAATTTCCCCAAAGCCAATATTTGATCCCGGGACTTCATAGAAGCCCTCTAACCTTCCAAAATCACTTATCCAATGGGTCTAACTAGCATTTAAGCCGATCTCTTGTTCTCTAAAAATTTAAACGCTACTACGCCTAAGGCCCATTGGGCTCAATTCTCCTAGGCCCAATTTTGGGATGTTACAAATGTTTTTTAATGTTCCTGGGATTTGGGTTAATTTGTGTTTTTTAATTGATATGTTTCGGTGTCATATATAGGGTTTGGAGTTCACTATTGTGTGGTACATCAAAACTTTCATCAAGTGTGTGATTCTAACCCAAAATATCGATTAGAAAACGAAAAAACTCAAAAATAGAGTCTAGTTTTGAAATTGCTCTGCATCACACAGCCGTATAGTTGGCCGTGTGCACCGCACGGACATGTGGTTGACCTTGTGCCAAGCCGTGTTGAGCACACGGGTGTGAACGATTACACGGGCAATTTGGGTAGGTCGTGTGGGACACATGGGCATGTGTTATCCCACAGGCAGGTTAGGTAGGCTGTCAGTAACACCCCTAACTCGTATTTGACACCGGAACATGGTTATAGAGCATTATCGAACTTACAGATCAAACAATCAACATTTCATATTCATTTCTTATTCAAATCAAAAACCATTCATATTCAACCATATAGGCTCTAATACGAACCCTCAAGGCCCAAAATAAACATTAAAAATGGTTCAGGACTAAATCGAGCACTCAAAGAATTTTTAGGAAAACATTGAAATTTTTCAAAGTGCAAGGGACACACACTTGTGTGGCTAAGCTGTGTGTCGCACACGGCCAACAGACACGCCCGTGTCTCAGGCAGTGTGGGCTTTCCAAATAGGGACACACGATCGTGTCCCAGCCCATGTCTATACCCATGTAACTCACTGACTTGGGTCACACGGCTAGACCACACGCCCGTGTGCCAAGCCATGTGCTAGGCCGTGTGAAAACTAGAGGGTATACTGACTTGTGCCACACGGCCAAGCCACAGGCCCGTGTGGTAGGCCATGTAAAGCTACTGACTTGCTTCCTTTAGACATTACAGTAGATACACGACTATGTAACCTGGTCGTGTGTCAAATATGGCTGAGACACACGCATGTGTCTCTGCCCATGTGGACAAAAATAGGTCATTTTCCAAGCCATATTTCTCACCCAAAATTGGTACCAACATAAACACAACAATTTACACATAACCATGACATAAATAGGCATTCAAAGCCAACCAATAGCAAGCTTACCACATGTTATAACATCACATACAACCATTGTAACACCCCTAAACCGTATCCGACGTCGAAATAGGGTTACGAAACATTACCAAAGTTTACATTTCGAAACTATCAAAAATTTTAAAATATTTAATTCATATCATCAATCACAGCAAAACCAATCAATAGCATACATATTGTCCCTTATACGAGCCCTCGAGGCCCTAAAAACACATTAGAAGCAAATCAGGACTAAATCAGAAACATATAGAAATTTTCAGGAAAAGATGAAAATTTACCAACTGTAGGGGTCAAATGGTCGTGTTGCCAGGCCGTGTGACTCACACAGCCAAGAGATATGCTTGTGTCTTAGGCCATGTAGGCACTCGAAATAGGGACACACGATCGTGTCCCAGCCCATGTCCGTACCCGTGTAACTCATTGACTTGGGTCACATAGCCAAATCACACGCCCATGTGCCAGGCCATGTAAAACCTGACTTGCAACCCTTTAAAAACTACAGGGGACACACAGGCGTGCTACCTATAACAGCCCAATTTTAGGCCTAGTCGGAACAGTGGTTTTGGGACCACAAATCCAACGAGGAAAATCTTATTTTTATTATATTTTTATGGTCTACAATTGCACGAAAAGATTTTGTGAAAATTTTGTTCGAAAATTTTGACGTTTGGGCACTCAATTTAGTCAAAATGACTAAATTATAAATAGTGTAAAAGTTGAGTTCCACATGTTAGAAGTGCCCAATTTCTATGAAATTTTAAATTGGAGGCCCTTAAATGGTAATTAGACCATTGGTTAAATTTTTGGACAAAAATGGTTATGAGATAAGTGAAATAGGATATTTTTAAGTTAGGGGCATTTTGGTAATTAAATGGACTAAAAGACAAAATAAAAGCCAAAAACCCTTGTCCATCTTCTTTCTTGGAAGAATTTAGCATGGGGGAAGTCATGGCTAGGATTTTCAAGCTTTCAAGCTCAATAGTAAGTGCATCCAAGCCCCGTTTTTAATGTTCTTTACATTTTTGAGATCCCCGTAACTCGATTTAGCTATTTCTACCATTATTTTGAGCTAGGGTTTGCGTTTAAAAATTTACCCATGGATGACATGCATGTGCTTTGATGTATAATGGTAGAATATGAATGCTTGGTGTGTAGTAAACGACTTTTACTAAGTGATTTTCGATGAAATCGCATAAAAGGACTAGTTTGTAAAAAGTTGAAAAATGTATGAAAATGTGTGAACGGATGCAAATTGTGGACTACTATAGTTATAAAAATGGTTCGGCTAGGCCTAAAATACAAGGAAATTGAATAAAATCATTTTACGAGCCTAGGGGCAAAAATGTAAATATGATAAAGTTTAGGGGCAAAAATGTAATTTTTCCATTATATGATTTTTGGACTGAATTGAATAGTATAATAACTTCATAAGTCAAATGTGATATTTTAGATAAAGAAAATGAGTTTCAGACTTAGAACGCGAGAAAGACGAATATTGGACGACTCGGTCCCTTTCGCCATTTTAAGTCGAGGTAAGTTTGTGTGTAATAATCCAACATCATGTTATTATGCTTTTAAATGTTTGACATTTTGCGAAATGTATATTATTTCTATGAAATCGACTAATGATGCCTCGATGAGAGTATGATGAAAATATGTTAAGATGAAGTCCCGGTTGAACATTTGGAATAGCAAGGATACTAGTGTCACAACATGAGATAAGGAAGGTCCCGTATAAGACCATGTCTGGGACATGGCATTGGCACCGAATGTAGGTCCCGTATAAGACCATGTTTGGGACATGGCATCGGCACCTGAAGAGGGTCCCGTGTAAGACCATGTCTGGGACATGGCATCACCACCAAATAAAGGAGGTCCCGTATAAGACCATGTCTGGGACATGGCCTCGGCACCAAAGAAAGATCTCGTGTAAGACCATGTCTGGGACATGGCATCAAAATCTATATACGATCTCGTATAAGACCATATCTAGGATATGTCATCGACATTAAGATATGAGATCCCGTGTAAGACCATATCTGGGATATGGCATCGGCATCAAGATGTGATCCCATGTAAGACCATATCTAGGATATGGCATTGGCATCGTGATACATGTATGATGAGATTGAGTATCCTTCGATATTCCAAGTAGTTCAACGGTAAAGAGCTAAGTTTATGTTCAAGAAGGAAAAAGTGCTAAAGATATGTGATGATTAAGTGCAAGTATATGTATGTATACACTCATGAGCAATGTGCTCGGGATGTGATCGAATTTTGGTAAGAAGGTAAACGAGTAAGTTATACCGATGAGAATGACCTTGTGATTATAAGATCATGCTTATGATGTATGAATAAGTGGGAAATGTGATTAATGATCATGTGTGAGGCTTTTAAGCCAAATTAAATTGAGAAATGAAATGTTCAAGTCTTTGTTGTGAATGTATAGGTTAAATTGGCCAATGAATGGCTTGTAAATATTTGATGATGACTAGCTATTGGCATTGCTAACTATGGATATACTTTAGTGTTATATGTGTGTAAATGAGAATTAATACAAAGAAAACATGATAGAGTAAAATTAGCAACAAAACAGTTTGAACAGCAGCAGTTGTATAACTTTGAAAATTCACCAAATATGGTGGAAATTGAATTAGAAGTTTAATAAGATATAACTTATTGAGTCTATTTTTTTATAAAAGAAACAGAATAAGCAAAATAATTTCACATGATTAGAAATCTTGATTTTAGTGAGACAGGGTCAGAATGATTTCGGGATCCCCTATTCTGACTTGGAAAATTCATTAAAAATTGTACAAAACTAATAAAGGGATAAATTTTATATGCTTGAATTTACTAATGAGTCTATTTTTATAAGAAATAAACGAGAACATCATTCAAGTTCTGTACCATAAGAAAATAATTTTTTAGTGAAGAGAGGTCAGAACTATCAGACAACGAAATAGGGGAAACTTTAAAGATTAAATTGTACTAATTGGCTGAACCAAAAATTCTGGAATTTTTATGATAATAAGATATGCGAGTCTAGTTTCAAGAAAAATTAGTGGATCTTAATTTTAAGTTTCGTAGCACTAGATAAAAATAATTTAGTAACTGTAACTCGAGTAGATAGCTCAAGATGAACATAAATGAATTGTGAAATTTTATGCAATTATGATTGTATTGTAACGCCCCAAAGGTTAGGGGTTGGTAGTTTTGATTAAATTCGTGTTGTGCTTATTTGGCTAGTTATTTGAGTGTGTTTGGGGGTCCTAAAAAGGCCTGGGTTCGAGTTTGAGCCTTGGAAAAATTTTACTTTTTGGCTCTTTAGTGGAGGGGGCTGTTGGAAGCAGGACTTAAGCGAATTTGCGTGTGTTCTACTGACACAATTGAGCTGGAGGCAAGTTGGTGGTGGTGTCACTAGGGAACAAGGGGAGTGGAGTTTGATTCCCTTAGAAAGCAATTAAAGGCATTTATTTTATGCCTTGGGAGAGGAAGTAGCTGAGTTTGGATCAAATTCTTCTAAGGGAGTTGGAGACTAGGTCAAACAATTCAAACGGATGAAGGGGAGCAAAGTTAGGAGTAAAAAAGTGGAGAGAATCAAGGAAGTGAGGTGTGTGAAAGTGTTGGCCGTGAGTGGGAGTGTGTGATAGGAGGAGTTTCGGCTGGAGAGGGGTTTTGAGTAGCATTTTCGGTAGCTTTGGTTTTGAGTAGAAACCGAAACTTCTTTGTGCTTTTGTCACTTTTTGATTTTTTCTGATTTTGTTTCATTTAGGCATTTCGGCTGATAGTCTTTTGGAAGCATTTCGGGATCTCTTCTTGGCAAATTTCGTTCACTTTTTCCTTCTCGTTACTTACCTCTCGTGCATTTTGGTGATTTTTTCTTTCTTTGCTAATAGTCGAATCACTATTCTTCTTCTCCTTTCTCTTCACGCCTTACTTATCACTTGTCTTTTCTCTAGTCGAATACCTTCACATCTTTCCTCTTCTACCACTATCTTTTTCTCTCTTGAACTTCCTTCTCTCCATAGCTGAAACTATTTCCTTATCCTTTGTCTTTCAACTAAGCTCTTTGCTCTTCTCTTCTTTTACAGTTTTGTAAGAAGTGCGACAATCAGTAAGTATAGTTCTTTCTTGTCAGTAACTCTATTCCCATTCGATTTTTCTATAACAATCATATGTTCTTTCTTGCACTCTGTGGCTAAGAATGTGGTTCTTTCTGTGTTTTGGCCATTGTCAGGTTTAGGGATTTCTATAAGGCGAAGGGGGGAGAAAGTGGTTTGTAGTAATCAAACCTTTATTGTAGATTCAACGTTCAAGTGAGGTAAGAACGCTTGACATAATAATTGGTGTGGGCCGAATGTGCCATATGTGGTGTTGTATGGTATGCGGATTCTAGTCACACTTATGGGTATCGTTTTGTACAGATTCTTGTTAAGGACGTGATGCCAATCGTGTTTAGTA
Organism: Gossypium australe; assembly: GCA_005393395.2. Taxonomy (NCBI): domain Eukaryota; kingdom Viridiplantae; phylum Streptophyta; class Magnoliopsida; order Malvales; family Malvaceae; genus Gossypium; species Gossypium australe. Next base: position 124,121,642 of record CM016616.1, read on the forward strand.
ATCTTGGTGTTTAGGGCTGTTGTTCAATCAAGGTGAGGAGAGCATTTTTGGCTAGTTCTCTAAATGTTTTATCTTAAGCAAAGTTTAGCTGATAAAGGTAATCTGATGATGTGTAGGTTGGATACGAAAGGCTATTCATGCGACTCGGTAAGGTGTGTAATCTCACAACTCTGCTTAAACTGTTTTTGCCATGATCTATGAATCGGCTAAATGTCGAAATACTGAAAAGCCAAAATATCGGTAACTGAAATCACTCGAGCGTATGAGCACTCGTAAGGATAAACCGAGCCACTAGTGATGGCGATAGATCGTTGGGAGCGTCACGAACACTCTCGTGAAACTGAGGCCATGATGGGCCTTGTTGAGCCAAAGCGGGCTAAATGGGCCCAACGGGTTAACGGGCCCATACAAGCGAAAACGATGAAAAGTGCAAGTTGATTGATGCGACTGCGAAGTCCGCAGAAACGAGAATGAAAACGAACAGAATGGGCCACACAAACGTGTGGGCCCGTATGGGCCGAAATCGGGTGTTAGGCCCAATAGTACAGTATTGACTGAAAACGGAAATTGAGTCGCTTGAGGCGACATTAGGCCTTCGAAAAGGCCGTTGTAGGGGTAAATTACCGCAATACCCATGGTGGGTAAAATTACTGAAATACCCCTAGTGGGTAAGTTACCGAAATACCCTTAGTGGGTATAATTACCGAAATACCCTTAGTGGATATAATTACTAAAATTCACTTGGTGGGTAAATTACTAAAATACCTTAGTGGGTAAATTACTGAAATACCTTTAGTGGGTACAATTACCGAAATACCCTTAGTGGGTATAATTACTGAAATACCCTTGGTGGCTAAGTTACTGAAATACCCCTAGTGAGTAAATTACTGAAGTACCCCCGAAAGCGAATTTACCGTTTCACCCCCAGTGATCATTTTACCCTTAGTGGTAGGATCGTTAATGTATGTTTAGTAACTGTATGATTGATAATGATGACAATGCACTGTTTACATGATTTATTTATGACATGGCATACTGCATGGGTTGGGTTATGGATTTGGAGGTAGCACTGTACTGGTGGCTCTGCCACGTCATACTGATTTAGTAGCTATTGCCACATTATACTGATTTAGTGGCTCAGCCACGTATACAGTTATTAGCAGCTAATCTGCGTTATTGGTGTGTTGGTTGTGTGGGTTGACTTGGTCCCCACAGGTGTGCTGGTTGGTATGGGTGGTGTGTTGGTTGGACTAGGCTGGGTACATTTGATTTGCATATCATAGGGCTTCGGTCCAAACTGTTACTGAGTAGGGCTTAGGCCCAGACTGGCACTGTTTGGGCTTTGGCCCAAACTGTGGGTGTACTAGAGGGGTTACACACTAAGTTCTCGTAACTCACCCATCTTTTAACTGTACAGGTAATCCCCAGATTTAGAGGATTTGGAGCTGCGAGGGACTCGAAGGTGGTCGCACGCGTCCTGTATGTTCATGGGGTTCTTTTAGAAATTTTATTTTAATTTACCTTATTTTAATTTTTGGGGTCAATAATTTCTGTAATAAGGCCATTGGAACTGTTTTTAACTTTAATTTGGTATTTCTTAAATCACTGCAAATTTATTAAACACGGGTTTTAAAGCAATAACATCTGTTTTTAAATATCACGTTTTCGCAACGGTTTAAGTCAAGTTTTCATAACAGACAAGTTTTTAAAAGCAAAATAATAATGCATAATAAGGTTTTACAAAAGGAAATGATTTCGAGTAAAACTTGTTTTGTTAATAAGCAACGAAAATCGAAATTTTGAATCGGTAGAAAATGTTGATCGTAGATGAGTTTACCAATGAATGCATTTTCAAGCATCACCTGATGTGGCACGCTAGATCCGATCATAACGTTTAAGCCGGGTTTGGGGTGTTACATTTAGTGGTATTAGAGTCAGGTTTAGTTTTGTTGTGGAATGGGTTTTTGAAATTTTCCAAATCTATTTAAATTTTGGTTTAGAAAAGTAGTGATATCACTGTACGTGTGGCACACCGAGTCTCCGGTACCAAATCCGTAAGTTTCTTTACTCTGTACTTTGTTCTATGTTGAAATGGTTGTATTAAGAAACTACTAAGGACTGTAGTAGGATGCTGAAACCCCTTAGTTGTAAAAACCGAGACTCTAGGAGACTAAAACTGTAGTAAGTGTGAACTACGAGAACAACCATAAATACTGCTTTTCATAAGATATCTATTAATAATTACATGAACTATAAGCTGATTCATAAAACTTTTTAATCTGAAAATACGCAACATCGAAATGAGCACAAGAGGTTACGGAAGAGGTACACGTGGCCGTGGTAGGGGCCGTGGTGCTAGGGCTGGGTCTTCAGCATCGGGACATATGCCTGAAAGGGAGGCGCCTGCATCACCAGTGTCTAAAACGGGGTCTCATGAAAGAGCCGATGGAGATGATGCTCTGTCCCAACTGATGCTACGAGTTTTGGAAAGGGCTGCTGGAGCGAGTACTGGATCAGTGGCTCGAGGGTCAATTTCTGAGCGACTCCGATCTAACGAAGCAGAAATCTCTAGAGGCATCTCTGTTGTAGCCCCGAATGTGGCAGAATATTGGTTGGAGGCTGTTGAACGAATCATGGATGACCTAGACTGCATAATGGAGCAAAAGCTGAAAGGAGCAGTGTCTCTACTGCGAGATGAGGCATATCAATGGTGGCTTACTGTGAGGGAAGGCACGCAGCTTGATTGTGTGACTTGGGATTTCTTTAAGGCGGCCTTCCAAGGGAAGTATGTCGGGGCAAGTTATGTGGACGCCCGAAGATAGGAATTCTTGAATTTGGTTCAGAGGAATAGGTCTGTGGCAGAGTATGAGATAAAGTTCCTGCGTTTGAGCCGGTACGCTTGGGGCATAGCCGCGACTGAATATGAGCACTGTGTACGGTTTGAGGATGGTCTTCGGGATGAGTTGCGGGTACTGATAGCTCCGCAGAGGGAAAGGGACTTCGCTGCTTTGGTTGAGAAGGCTAAGATTGCCGAGGATGTGAAAAGCTCAGAGCGTCAAAACCGTGAGCAGGATATGGGTAAAAGTAAAAGGAATTTTGAGACTTCAAGTTCTTCTGGTGGGCCTAAGAAGTGGCCTAGGTTTGGAGGGCCAACCCAAGCTAGGGTTCCAAATGTGGCAGTCAGACCGCAGCCTTGTGCTGATTGTGGAAGATCTCATTTGGTAGAGTGCTGGAAAAGAACTGGGGCGTGTTTCAGATGTGGCTCCAGGGGTCATCAGATTAGGGATTGTACTTAGAGGCCCGTTCAAATACAAGCTACAGGTCAGGGTTATGTACAGCCAGAGAGAGGTGGTCAGCAGCCACCGAGAGGACGTGGTCCAGCCAGAGGGGGAAATGGGTTTGGATGAGGTCGGGGAGCACTGGGTAGAGGTACTAGTAATATAGAGGCGAGACAACTAGGGTTGGTTTATGCTGCTCGGCGTCGAGAGGATGGCGACACACCTGACGTCATAACCGATACGTTCCTCATTCATGATGTACCATTTATAGCTTTGATTAATATTGGGTCTACACACTCATATGTTGCTTGTACTGTGTTGGAAACTTTGGGTATACAATTTGAACTTGCTTATAGGGAACTGTCTGTGTTTAGTCCACTAGGACAGTCGGTCAGAGTGAATAAACTATTTAGAGAAGTGCCTTTAGAGGTTCAAGGGGTTGTCCTTCCAGCGGATTTGATGGAACTGCCGTTTGGCGAGTTCGATCTCATTTTGGGCATGGACTGGTTAGTAAAACATCGTGCGAATTTGGATTGCGCTGCTAAGCGTATGGTATTAAAGTCTCCAAAGGATGAGAAAGTGGTCGTGTTAGGGTAGCGAAGGGATTATTTATCTAACGTAATCTCTGTATTAAGGGCTGAGAAGCTAGTTCACAAAGGTTGTGAGGCGTTCCTGGCTTACGTTAGCACATCTGATGTTAAGAGTTTGTCTGTTGGGGATGTCAGGACCGTAAAGGAATTTCTAGAGGTATTTCTTGAAGAGCTTCTGGAGTTGCCACCAAATCGTGAGGTTGAGTTCGGGATTGAGCTCCTGCGGGGAACGGCTCCGGTATCCATCGCCCCTTATAGGATGGCGCCGAAGGAGCTGATGGAATTAAAGGCTCAAATCCAAGAGCTACTGGATCGGGGATTCATCCAGCTGAGTGTGTCTCCTTGGGGAGCACCTGTATTGTTTGTAAAGAAAAAAGATGGGTCAATGCGCATGTGTATTGATTACCTTCAACTGAATAAGCTGACGATTAAGAACAAATACCCTTTACCAAGAATAGACGATCAGTTTGATCAGTTGCGAGGAGCCGCGATTTTCTCCAAGATAGATCTTAGATCGGGGTATCATCAGCTAAGGGTCAAGGAGGCAGATATATACAAGACTCCATTCTGAACTCGTTATGGACATTACGAGTTTTTGGTCATGCCGTTTGGGCTAACAAATGCACAAGATGCTTTCATGGATATGATGGACCGAGTCTTCCAACCCTACTTAGACCGGTTCGTGGTGGTGTTTGTAGATGATATTCTGGTGTATTCAAGAACTGAGGAGGAGCATGATTCACATCTCTGAGTTGTGCTGCAAATATTGAGAGAAAAGCAACTTTATGCCAAATTCAGCAAGTGTGAGTTCTGGTTGCGGGAGGTAACATTTTTGGCTCATGTCGTGTCTGCCGAAGGGATTAGGGTTGATCCTCAGAAGGTTGAGGTTGTATTGGATTGGAAGTCACCAAAGTCAATATCTGAGATCCGAAGTTTTCTGGGTCTGGCTGGGTACTACAGACGGTTCATTGAAGGGTTTTCATTGATTGCTGCACCCCCTAACTAAGCTACTGCGTAAGGGAGTACCGTTTGTTTGGACTGATAAACAGCAGGAGAGTTTTGAGAAACTGAAATAGATTTTGACTGAAGCCCCAGTGTTGATACAGTCCGAGGCTGGAAATGAATTTGCTGTCTACTGTGATGCGTCACACACGGGTTTGGGTTGTGTGCTGATACAGAAAGGGAAGGTGGTGGCGTATGCGTCTCGTCATCTTAGGCCGCACGAGGTGAACTACCCCACTCATGACATGGAATTAGCTGCGGTGGTGTTCACACTAAAGATATGGAGACATTATTTGTATGGGGAAAAGTCGATCATCTACACCGACCATAAGAGTCTTAAGTATCTCCTTACCCCAAAGGAGTTGAATCTTAGGCAACGAAGATGGATAGAGTTGTTGAAGGATTATGATTTCTCGATCGAGTATCATCCGGGAAAAGCTAACGTGGTAGCGGATGCACTAAGCCGTAAGGTTCTGTCTGATCTGAGAGCAATGTTTGCTCGTCTCGGCCTATTTGAGGATGGTAGTCTATTAGCAGAACTTCAGGTGAAACCGACTTGGATTCATCAGATTAAAGAGAAACAGATGTTGGATGAGTCATTGATTCCTCGATTCTAACAGGTGAAGAAGGGATAGACTGAGGATTTTAGGCTGAATAGTGAAGGAGTATTGTGTTTCCGTGGAAGAGTTTGTGTACTGAGGGACTCTAAGTTAAGGCAGTCGATTCTGTGGGAGGCACATAGTAGCCCATACACTATGCATCCTGGTGGAAACAAATTGTACCGAGATCTACATGAACTGTACTGATGGCCAGGACTTAAACGTGAGGTGACTAATTTTATAAGTAAGTGCTTGACATGCCAGCAAGTGAAGGCTGAGCATCAACTGCCTTCGGGACTACTGCAACCTGTAAAGATTCCACTCTAAAAGTGGGAAAGGATAACCATGGATTTTGTTAATGGGCTACCCCTGACGACTACTAAGAAGGATTCGATGTGGGTAATTGTGGATTGGCTGACTAAATCTGCCCATTTCATACTAGTTCGCACCGGTTACTCGTTACAGAAGTTGGCCAAGTTGGACGTGGTAGAAATTGTGAGGTTACATGGGGTGCCAGTGTCTATCATCTCGGACAAGGATCCCAGATTCACATCTCGATTCTGGGGAGTATTACACGAAGCTCTAGGTACAAGGTTAGATTTCAGCACAGTATTTCATCTGCAGACTGATGGTCAGTCAGAGAGGGTAATTCAGATTCTAGAGGACATGTTGAGAAGTTGTGTGATTGATTTTAAGGGGAGTTGGGAAGATTATTTGCCGTTAGCAGAATTTTCCTATAACAACAGCTACCAATCCAGTATTCAGATGGCACCGTACGAGGCGTTATATGGTCGTAGGTTTCGTACCCCTACTTATTGGACAGAATTGGATGAGAGGTAGCTGTTGGGTCCGGAGTTAATTTCTAAAACTAAGGAGAAAGTTAAATTGATCCGTGAGCAGTTAAAAGAAGTGTCTGATAGACAGAAGTCGTATGTTGACTTAAAGCGTAAGGAGATAGAGTACTCTGTAAGGGGTTATGTCTTCTTGAAGGTCTCACCTTGGAAGAAGATACTGAGATCTGGATGAAAGGCAAGTTGAGCCCCAGATTCATCGGGCCTTACCGGATATCAAAGCGTGTAGGACCGGTCGTCTATCAGCTGGAGCTGCCTTCTGAGTTAAGTCGTATACATAATGTATTCCATGTTTCTATGCTGAGGCGCTATCGTTCTGATCCTTCTCATATAGTACCAGTGGAAGAGATCGAGGTAAGACCTGATCTGACCATTAAGGAAGAATCGGTGCAGATATTGGATCGTGGTGTGAAAGTGCTGAGAAGGAAATGTGTTCCGTTAGTCAAGGTGTGGTGGCGTAATCACGGTTCAGAGGAAGCCACGTGGGAGCCTGAGGAGGCAATGTGACATCAATACCCTCATCTCTTCTGATCAGGTAAATTTTGAAGCCGAAATTTCTTTAAGGGGGTAGAGTTGTAACGCCCCAAATGTTAGGGGCTGGTAGTTTTCTTTAAATTCGTGTTGTGCTTATTTGGCTACTTATTTGAGTGTGTTTGGGGGTCCTAAAGAGGCCTGGGTTCGAGTTTGAGCCTTGGAAAAATTTTAGTTTTTGGCTCTTTAGTGGAGGGGGCTGTTAGAAGTAGGACTTAAGGGAATTTACATGTGTTCTACTGACACAATTGAGTTGGTGGCAAGTTGGTGGTGGCGTCACTAGGGAACAAGGGGGAGTGGAGTTCGATTCCCTTGGCCAGCAATTAAAGGCATTTATTTTATGCCTTGGGAGAGGAGGTAGCTGAGTTTGGATCAAATTCTTCTAAGGGAGTTGGAGACTGGGTCAAACAATTCAAACGGATGAAGGGGAGCAAAGTTAGGAGGAAAAAGTGGAGAGAATCAAGGAAGTGACGTGTGTGGAAGTGTTGGCCGTGAGTGGGAGTGTGTGATAGGGGGAGTTTCGGCTGGAGAGGGGTTTTGAGTAGCATTTTCGGTAGCTTTGGTTTTGAGTAGAAACCGAAACTTCTTTGTGCTTTTGTCACTTTTTAATTTTTTTCCGAGTTTGTTTCATTTAGGCATTTCTGCTGAGAGTCTTTTGGAAGCATTTCGGGATCTCTTCTTGGCAACTTTCGTTCACTTTTTCCTTCTCGTTACTTACCTCTTGTGCATTTTGGTGATTTCTTCTTTCTTTGCTAATAGTTGAATCACTATTCTTCTTCTCCTTTCTCTTCACGCCTTACTTATCCCTTGTCTTTTCTCTAGTCGAATACCTTCACATCTTTCCTCTTCTACCACTACTCTTTTTCTCTCTTGAACCGCCTTCTCTCCATAGCTGAAAATATTTCCTTATCCTTTGTCTTTCAACTAAGCTCTTTGCTTTCCTTCTTTTATAGTTTTGCAAGAGGTGCGATAATCAGTAAGTATAGTTCTTTCTTGTCAGTAACTCTGTTCCCATTCGGTTTTTCTATAACAATCATATGTTCTTTCTTGCACTCTGTGGCTAAGAATGTGGCTCTTTCTGTGTTTTGGCCATTGTCGGGTTTAGGGATTTCTATAAGGCGAAGGGGGAGAAAGTGGTTTGTAGTAATCAAACCTTTATTTTGGATTCAACGTTCAAGTGAGGTAAGAACGCTTGACATAATAATTGGTGTGGGCCGAATGTGCCATATGTGATGTTGTATGGTATGCGAATTCTAGTCATACTTATGGGTATCATTTTGTGCAGATTCTTGTTAAGGACGTGAAGCCAATCGTGTTTAGTAATCTTGGTGTTTAGGGCTGTTGTTCAATCAAGGTGAGGAGAGCATTTTTGGCTAGTTCTCTAAATATTTTATCTTAAGCAACGTTTAGCTGATAAAGGTAATCTGATGATGTGTAGGTTGGATACGAAGGGTTATTCGTGCGACTCACTAAGGTGTGTAATCTAACACCTCTGCTTAAACTGTTATTGCCATGATCTATGAATCGGCTAAATGCTCAAATACTGAAAAGTCGAAATACCGACAACTGAAATCACTCGAGTGTGTGAGTGCTCGTAGGGATAAACCGAGCCACTAGTGATAGAGATAGATCGTTGGGAGCGTCACGAACACTCTCGTGAAACTGAGTCCATGATGAGCCTTGTTAAGCCGAAGTGAGCTAAATGGGCCCAACGGGTTACCGGGCCCATACAAGTGAAAACGATAAAAAGTGCAAGTTGATTGATGTGACTGCGAAGTCCGCAAAACCAAGACTGAAAAAGAACAAAATGGGCCACACGAACCTGTGGGCCCGTATGGGCCGAAATCTGGTGTTAGGCCCAGTAGCACAATATTGACCGAAAATGGAAACCGAGCCGCTCGAGGCGACATTAGGCCTTTGGTAAGGCCGTTGTAGGGGTAAATTACCGCAATACCCCTGGTGGGTAAAATTACCGATATACCCCTAGTGGGTAAGTTACCAAAATACCCTTAGTGGTATAATTACCGAAATACCCTTAGTGGATATAATTACTAAAATACCCTTAGTGGGTAAATTACTGAAATACCCTAGTGGGTAAATTACCGAAATACCCTTAGTGGGTATAATTACCGAAATACCCTTAGTGGGTATAATTACTGAAATACCCTTGGTGGGTAAATTACTGAAATACCCCTAGTGAGTAAATTACCGAAGTACCCCCGAGGGTGAAATTACCGTTTTACCCCAGTGATCATTTTACCCTTAGTGGTAGGATCGTTAATGTATGTTTAGTAACTATGTGATTGATAATGACGACGATGCTTTGTTTACATGATTTATTTATGACATGGCATACTGCATGGGTTGGGCTATGGATTTGGAGGTAGCACTGTACTAGTGGCCCTGCCACGTGATACTGATTAAGTGGCTATTGCCACGTTATACTGATTTAGTGGCGCAGCCACGTATACTGTTATTAGCAGCTAGTCTGTGTTATTGGTGTGTTGGTTGGGTGGGTTGACTTGGTCCCCACAGGTGTGCTAGTTGGTACGGGTGGTGTGTTGGTTGGAGTGGGCTGGGCACTTGATTTGCATATCATAGGGCTTCGGTCCAAACTGTTACTGAGTAGGGCTTCGGCCCAGACTGTTATTGAATAGGGCTTCGGCCCAGACTGCTACTGAATAGGGATTAGGCCCAGACTGGCACTGTTTGGGCTTTGGCCCAAACTGTGGGTGTACTAAAGGGGTTACACACTGAGTTCTCGTAACTCACCCATCTTTTAACTGTATAGGTAATCCCCAGTTTTAGAGGATTTGGAGCTGCGAGGGACTCGGAGGTGGCCACACGCGTCCTGTATGTTCATGGCGTTCTTTTAGAAATTTTATTTTAATTTACATTACTTTAATTTTTTGGGGTTAATAATTTCTGTAATAAGGCCATTGGAATTGTTTTTAACTTTAATTTGGTATTTCTTAAATCACTTCAAATTTATTAAACACGGGTTTTAAAGCAATAACATCTGTTTTTAAATATCACGTTTCCACAACGGTTTAAATCAAGTTTTCGTAACAGACAAGTTTTTAAAAGCAAAATAATAAATGCATAATAAGGTTTTACAAAAGGAAATGATTTTGAGTAAAACTTGTTTTGTTAATAAGCAATGAAAATTGAAATTTTCAATCGGTAGAAAATGTTGATTCGTAGATGAGTTTACCAACGAATGCATAGTTTTCAAACATCGCCTGATGTGGCACGCTAGATCCAGTCATAACGTTTAGGCCGGGTTTGGGGTGTTACATGTATTACCTAGAAAACATATTGTAAGAATTGGTGAAAGACATGTTAATAAGTTGCTTATTATTTTCATACAAACTTATTAAGCATTGTAGCTTACTCCCCTTCCTTTCTCATATCTTATAGGGTTTTATGTTAGCTCGAGTTGAAGATCGCCGGAGATGTTATCGCACTATCAAGCTATCATCATGTGGTAAAAGTGAATACAGACCTCTTAAGTTTATGGCATGTATAGGGACTTAGTCAATTGTGTATGTGTCATTTGATTTGGCCAAATGCGTTGGTTCATAATGGTGATATGATTCATTTTGTATATTGTCGTGAGATGTGGCTTATACTGGTTAATGAGTTGTAATGCCTATTTATATGTGTGTGCGTATACTAAAGGTTTCATGTGATGTGGTTATGTGTGTTTGGTAGGGATGGATTTAGGATGTGTTGATGATAATCATGGCATGAAAGTTTGTTAAGTTTAAGCTAGGCAAAGTATGGTGCCTTATGCATGAATAAGATTATATGATTTCACTATGATCATGACTTGTTTGATGATGTTTAAGTGCTCAATTATGCCATGAAAGACGCCATTGAGGTTGTGTTTAAGTATGTGCAAATAAGGGTGCCAAATGGTTTGGTAAATAGCATTTTCTTGGCCACATGGGCAGAGACACGGCCGTGTGTCTCTGTCGTGTGAAGGACACGGCCCCGGGACATGAGCGTGTGCCCAGGGCGTGTGAAGTTTGCATTTATTTTTCGGAATTTAATTCGCCACACGGCCTAAGCACACAGGCGCGTGACTTGGCCGTGTGACCCTATTTTGTTGATGATGTCATAAACAGAGAGTTACACGAGCTGAGGACATGGGCGTGTGCGACCACACGACCTACCCACACGGGCGTTGTAACACCCTTAACCCGAAACCACCGTCAGAATAGGGTTAAGAGGTATTACCTTTCAATCAGAACATTAATCATCTAAATTTTATGACACAAAGTCAATCATCTTCAAACACATTCATTTACAAATAAGTTGTCCCTTATCGAGGTCTACGAGACCGTTTCACATGCTAAAGATAGGGTCTAAAATTCAGGGAATACACGCCCGTGGAAGGAGACCGTGTGCCCTCCACGGCTTCTAGACACCCACGTGTGTCCTTTCGTGTCCATATACTGACTATACCAACACGGTCACTAGGCACGCCCGTGTGCCATGGCCGTGTGCTACTAAGCCGTGTATACTGACTTCCCCACCACGGCCACCAAACACGCCCGTGTGCCATGGCCGTGTACTCTTAGCCAACTACTGACTTGTACACCACGGCTAGCTGACACCCCCATGTCGAGGCCGTGTGTTATTAAGCTACATACTGCCAATTCACCCACGGTCTTGAGGCACGCCCGTACGCCTCAACCGTGTGACATTATAGGTCATTTGCTAAACAAAATGCCACCCACTTAGGGTCAATTTCTATAAGCACAATTTAGCAAGACATCTCATGCACATATATAACCACCAAAAACATACCAAAATAGTCATTCAAACCATGCATTCATCACCAATTCCAACCATGACAATTTAATAGACTAAAACTCATATCATCAAAAGCATAATTCATTCATTATCAAACATCATTCCTTTTCAATTTCACTAATTCATACTAGCATTTTACCAACACAAAGTTACCATTCATAAGTAAATTTCTCAACTCATAATCCATTATATATATATATACCAAAGCCATTCATGCTAAAACTAGCACATATCTAGCCACATCTCATGGCTATTACAAATCTCAAACATGATTCAAATGACCAGCCTATACATGCCATATTTTAACTGTGTATATCTTTTCAAAATACCCCAAAATAGATTGCCGATAGTGTGATTGAGAAGCTGTCGATCCCCGGATCCGAGCTAGCTTTACAGACACTGCAAAGCAGAGAAATAAATCACACAGTAAGCTTTCCAAAGCTTAGTAAGTTCGATATACAATATAATCATGTCATTAAACCAAACCAATATAATCAATAACCATCACATAGATCATTTCTCTCTTATCCATACTATATCATCCCTAGCCAAGATACTCATTCATCCATCTAAAGCTTTATCAATAAATTCATCAACCACAAAGGTTTAAGACATACATTAGCTAACACATAGTTATTCAATTTCCAAGCTACTCAATGCTCGATATTACTTGTTGATCATCCTTTGATATTCATTCAACTTAATCGCACACTTAGTGCTATATACATGGTCGGAACATATTAGTCATCGCACACTTAGTGCCTAATCTTTCAATCGACTTATCTCAGTAACGCACACACAGTGCCAATTCTATAAGTCGAAGCTTTCATAACATCGCACACACTGTGCTATTCATTTCTATTTCGATTTTAATATCGCACACTTAGTGCCCTTAACTAAACCTTGCACATAGCATCTCAATTTCATTCACATATACACATTTATTTCATAATACAAAAACATAAGTTAATAACAGGTATTATATCCGAACTTACCTCGGACGTCGAATTATCAATATGGTCGATTAATCGAGCACTTTATCTTTGCCTCGATCTCGATCCGAACCTCTCCTCTCTTGGTCTCTACACATTCAAATTCAATCCATTCAATCATCAAATCATTCATTTTAGTCCAAACACACATATTTAGGGCATTTTACAAAATAGCCCTCATATTTTCTCATTTCGACACTTTAGTCCCTATTTCACAAAATCATCAAATTCACATAATTTCACTTAGCACAAGCCTAGCCTAATTTTTCCCATGCTAATACAAGTCCACACATTTCATTTATTTCACATTTTAGTCCTCCAATTTACACTTTTCTCAATTTATCCCAAAACACTCAATTTCATCGAAAATCCAAAGACAAAACATGTTAATCCAACACCAAGTATTCATATTTCACTATCATCTAGCATATAGCTCAAACATTCATCAATGGCTCATCACAAAAACATCATCAATTCACAAAATTACTACATGGGTTAGCTAGAGCACGAAGCAACGATTACGAAAATGTAGAAATTATCGAAAACCAACTCAAAACATACCTTAATTTTGGCTTGATAGTAGCCGAATGTATGAGAGCTTTTAACCTTTCTTTTTCTTTTGAATTTCGGTGAAAGAATGCATGAAACAATCTCCATTTTCATATTATTATCATATTATAATTCTTTAATAAACAATTTCCCATTTTGACCTTATACTAAAAGCTTATGAAACACATTTTTTTAAAGGTTAATATGGACTAATGCCACCCACTATCTAAAGTAATGGCTAATTTGCCATATAAAACCTCCATCTTTTCAAAGCCACAACATATAAATACTCATAAATCAGTACACAGCATTTTTCACTTATGCGATTAAGTCCTTTCTCTTAATTCGACACACAAACGATCAAATTATCACACAGAATTTTCACACAAACTATATCACATATCATTCACATAGAAAATATCATTAAAATATTTTTACGACTTCGGATTTGTGGTCTCAAACTACTATTCCGACTAGGGTCTAAACTGGGCTGTTACAGGCATGTCCCAAGCCACGCGGGCGTGTGACCCCTGTTTTCATGAAAAATTTTATAAGTCTTCTTAAAGTTTCCTAAGTTCTCAGTTTAGTCCCGAACAATTCCTAATGATGGTTTTGGCCCTCGTGGGCCCATATAAGGGACGATTTGCATGTGAATGAATGATTTTAAATTGAATGAAATTTTATAGCTTGATTTTGTATAAATGTTTATGTTTTAAGTCCAGTAATGCCTCGTATCCTGTCCCAGCGTCGGACACGAGTAAGGGGTGTTACACTACCTGCCGTATGTCACACACGGTTGAGACACACGCCCGTGTCTCTGCCCGTGTGGATGAAAATAGACTATTTTACAAGCCATTTTTCTCACCCTTTTCAACATGTACCTATTATTTCTTTTGCACATATACATAAGCCCTCAAAAGGCACCAAAATCATGCATAATCAAGCCAAACACATATGGTATAATAACATCCAACCAAGATGCTCAAAGGCACATCAAATGACAACATTAAAACATGTATAACCATGTACTCAATTTGGCCAAAATAATGGATTAACTTTTAACTAAGTTTGCATCATTACACAACATGTAAATCACTTAGCAAAACACACCATTTGGTACCAACTGAACCACATAATCATTAGCATCAAATACATATATGCTTACTATGGCAAAACGCCGATTCACAATAAGTTATATGTCATATCAGATATGCACATTCAACTACTTTTTTATCCACCATCATTCAACCATAACAAGTCATATATCAACCATTACAAAGCTACTTATGTACACCTTATAATATAAATCATTTTACCAACACAAGACCAAAATGCAAACTAACCAAATGGTCATTTCCACAACCAAAACATATAGGCTAACATTAGCCAAAATACCTATTCATGCCACTATAACCTTAACCAAGACATCAACATCTATCGATATAATAGTTGGATAGTGTGATAAATCTTCGACGACCTTCCAACCCGATCAAGCAATCGATAGTCTGAAAAGTAAATAAAAATAACTACGTAAGCAATGAATGCTTAGTAAGCTCGTATAAACTTTAATCATACCTAACCATTTCAAATATGAAATTTATACAATTCAAGAATAATCATATACTGATATCACAAGATTCTTGAAACCAAATTCAACAATTTACAAATTGAATAATTCCACAGCATTACTTACACCTATCATCTCTAACAAAGTAGGATTTTATAAAAACTTTAATTCTCTTTCAATTTTTTTCCTTTCGTTTGCATGTCATTACTTTCCATTACATTTACTTTCTTTAGCTTAATTAACATCATCAATTCAACTCATCATTCCCTTTTTCATCACTCATTTCATATGCATAATACACAAGACACAAGCATTCATCAACCATCGCCACATGCTAGTGCATTTAAACATAGCTCTTTTAGAATTTATCACATGATAAACCATTTCATAAGAATTTGCATAATTTAAACCTTACCACTTTTTCATGAGTACAAGCATATTTTCATTTGAGTACTTACCATTTCAATACGATTTATAAGTAAACAAAATACCATTCATCCAACAGCTTGGCACTTGCCTAAGCATCAAACAGCAACACATGTTAGCTTACTTGAACATAATTCATATAAATTCAACATTGATAACCTTATTTTCTCAATATGTCACACTTGAGTTCATTACTCGTCTCAACTTACACAATAACCATGTGTTAACATATCAAAGATATTCATATATGTACATGTCATGATACATATCATTATCTTACTGTTTCATTATATACATATATCATCCGTTTCAATATATCAATATATAATGTACCATCATTTCCATGTATTTCATGTATATACCTGTATTAGTTCGTATCGAACTCATATCGTCTCATAATAGCACATTTGCCGTTGAACCACTTAGAATAATATCAGATACGCGAGAAATAGGCAGATAATGAAGAGAGGAATTAGGGCTATTTTTAAGGAGATGAGGGATCAAGATAAAGGAAAAAGATGAGAGCTCATCTAAGAGGCTAGAGTTGGCCGAAAATTTGACCCTGCAAAGGGGGGAATCGGTTTCCTATATATAGAGGGGGTGCCGAAATTTGCTGCTAAAGCTCTCATCTTTCTCTTTTCTCTGCCAGAATTTCTACTCTATTTTTTTCTCACCTTTCTTTTTCTTCAGTTAGCCGAATCTTCAAGCCTCTCCTTGCTCTCTTTTCACTTTTCTTTTTAACCGAAACCATATCAGTTCATCCTTCCGGAATTTTCATAAAAAGCCGAAATCACTAGGATTTCACCTCCTGAAGTTGCCGAATCCTCTTTAATGGAGTCTGCTTGTGCCGGAATCTAAAGGAAACAATAGGTAAGTGTTGATTTCGGGATTTCAATATTCTTTCGGCTTTTCATAGTCCTTAGCCGAATGGCTATTAGAAACTAATCTCTTATTTCACTCTTCTTTTTGGCATTCCGGGATTTGAAGAATGAGGCCAATCGCATAGATCTCTAAGTTATAGAATCGTGTTACTTTTAGGATTTCAAGGTAAGAGGATTTTTTTTATCTATATATATAAAATCGGGTAGAATACTAACCATGGCCGAATATAGGAGAGGCCTATTTTCACAATTTATCCGGCTTTTTGAGCAAAGGGTAGATCGGTCTAGCAAGGGCATCGACATTAATCAGGTGTGTAACCTTTCACACTATTAGATTGGTTGCTATTATAAAATATATGTATAAACTGCTATACTCTGTTAAATGCCAAAATCCAGGCATAATGTTTGAAAACCCAAGAAGGGTAAAGGCTAATATCAGGTTAGTATTTCTGCCATTCCTCAGTGAATGTTTCTGTTAAAAAGGATACCTTTTATATGTTGATTGCTATGAATGCTTGGGGTTGGGTAATTGATGAAAGGGGGAAGTACTCTGTTTCTGGTGGCTTATGCCATTTCAGCCTGGTGACTCTGTCACATACTCTGTTTCTGGTGGCCTATGCCATTTCAGCCTGGTGACTCTGTCACAACTTGACGATGAGCAGCTAACTGCAACATGACTGCCATCGGTGGTGTGTAGCGGTGTAGGTTGATTGTAGAAATCCCCAATGGTGTGATCGGTAGGTAAGGGTGGCGTGTAGCGGATGGAAACCTAGGTTTGGGTTGGGTTATGTATGTTATTTGCTATATTGTATTTTATATTCTGATCTGTGGGCCAAGGGCCAATCTGATAGTGCAAAGGCTTGCACACTGAGTCTCGCGACTCACCCTTTTATTTTAACAATTTCAGGTGACACTTAGCGCATCGGACCGGGCTGGAGAGGAGAGCAAGGTGGCCATGCATAAGAGCAATTGGCTCCAGCTAGAAGATGTTAGTTTATTATTTTATATTTTTATTTAAGTGGACTTTAAATATGGTTGTAATAAGGCCACGGGCCACTAGACTATTATTTTTTTTTTTGGGTTTTATGTTGGGCTTTTATTACTGGATTTCTACAATTTATGTTTAAATGAAGTTAAGGCATGTATGAAATTTCAGTTTTTATCTAAAATTCATTAAAGCATTTTATAACTTTACATTTAATACGAAATTAATAAATTGCTAAGTTTTCGGTAAAAAAACATTTAAACTTGATAATTGTTTTCCAAAAATGTGACATGTTTTACTAAATTTCCTTAGTGACATGCCAGATCCGGTTGTAGTGTTTGGACCGGGTTTGGAGGGTGTTACAAATTGGTATCAGAGCCCGGTTCAAAACTCGACTCTGGGGGTTTTGGGGCTCAAAACATTTTCTAAAGTAGGGTTTTTGAAATATGCATGTTTTTAAATGATAACAGGTCTGTTAGCTCAGCATGGCACCTGCGTCTTCGGCCCAAGTCCGCCAGGTAAGTACTCTAAACCATTGTGTGAAATATATGTGGGCTTGATGTGCTTTATGGGACGTAGAATAGTTAGATTAGAACTTGATGGACTCTAGGCTTAGCTGAAACAACTCCTACAAACTCATAAGACTTAATTTCACTAAACAAACTCGTGAACGAGCCGCAAGACTAGGGTGTGGTAACAGGCATACGCATGTCTAGGATTGGACTCAGGAAGAGCTTGGTATTTAAGCAGTCCTAGTGACTCACCTCCTCTTCGCTGGAATCCTACCTGGTGCGTAGTGACTGTTCACCTTAGCCGAGTTAGGGTGTGGCAATGGGCATACGCATGTCTAGGAGTGGATTCAGGGAGAGCTTGGTACTTAAGCAGTCCTAGCGACTCACCTCCTCTTCACTGGAATCCTACCTGGTGCGTAGTGACTATTCACCCTAGTTACGAGGACTTGTTGATGGGATAAACCTCATAATTAAAACCCGAAAGGGACCAAACACCCTATTTTGAAAAAAAAACCCCAAGGTGTTGCAAAATTTTCAAAATGCATTTGATTTGTGAAAACTTCCAACCAACCATGAATTTATAAAATACCAATGTTTTGAAAATTTGCCTGAAAATCTTATGTTTATAAAAGTAACCCGGCTATGAAACCAGATTTCCCCAAAGTACCCCTGTTTAAAAAAAAATTACCAACCTACACTTGTTTTGTAAAATGACCAATATAACCCTGATTTGTAAAATTACTAAATTGTCCCTGATTTGCAAAATTACCGAAATACCCTCGAATTTCAAAATTACCAAAATACCCCTGGATTTTAAAATTACCGAAATATCCTCAGATTTTAAAATTTCCAAAATACCCCCGAACTTTAAAATTTCTGACATACCCTCGGATTTCAAAATTTTTGAAATACCCCTGGGATTGTAAAATTACTAAAATACCCTTATTTCACAAAATCACCAAGGAACCCTATTTTGAAAAATTACGAAAATACCCCTATAGGAAAAATTACAAAAATACCCCTGGGTAGTGAAACAACGAAAACTCCCTTACGTGATGAATGAAAGTGTTTGGATGCTATTTGTATGTTAGTGGTTGAATGTATGTATACTAGTTAGAGGATACGAACTTCAGACTATTTTGTGAATGCGAATTCGAAAGAACTACTTTTAAAACTATTATCCATAAGACTGTTCGTGATAACTCGTGGAAAGAATTAATGATTCATAAAATTCTTAATCAGATAAACGCCAATCGGAAGAATGAGTACAAGGGGTCGAGGACGTCCGCCGCGTGGACGCGGTAGGGGTAGGATGACCTTGTCTGAGCCAGTAGGGTCTGGCCACGGGTCAGGAAACGAAATGCCGGATCCTCCAGCTGTAGAGGGAGAGTTACGGGATCAGGCGACCGGAGATGATGCTGTATCGCAGGCGATGTTGCGAGTTCTTGAGAGAGTTACTGGAGTAGGCATGGGCACAGGAGCCCGGAAGTCTGTGCCGGAGCGGCTTAGGGCCAATGCAGCAGAAGTGTTTAGGGGAGTTTCTGGCGTAGCCCCTAACACAACTGAGTATTGGATGGAAGCGACTGAGCGCATAATGGATGACTTAGACTTCATGGTAGAAGAAAAGTTGAAAGGGGTCGTGTCTCTTCTTCGAGACGAGGCCTATCAGTGGTGGCTCACGGTGAAAGAAGGTACTGCTGCAAACCTGATTGACTGGGATTTCTTTAAGGAGTCATTCTAGGGAAAGTATGTTGGGGCCAGCTATACGGATGCACAAAGGAAGGCATTCCTGAACCTGGTGCAGGGAAGTAAGTTTGTGGCGGAATATGAGGCAGAGTTTCTGCGCTTATGCCGCTACGATCGGGGAATGGTAGCAACGGAGTATGAACGTTGTGTTCGGTTTGAGGATGGGCTGCGAAATGAGTTAAGGGTTCTGATAGTACCGCAGAGAGAGAGAATTTTTGCTATTCTAGTGGAGAAGGTTAAGATAGCCGAGGAGGTAAAACGGACTGAAAGACAGGAAAGGGATAAGGAGCGAGAAAGGACTAAGAGAAATTTTGGGCTGGCAGAAGCATCTGGGAATTCGCAGAAAAGGCCTAGGTCTGATGGGCCAGCTCGTGCTCCGACACCTGCAGCGGGGAATCAGAATCGATTATGTAATTGGTACGGGAAAGCACATTCTGGGGAGTGTAGACGAAGAACGGGTGGATGTTTCAGGTGTGGATCCACGGAGCATATGATTAAGGACTGTCCGCAGGTGGATCAAGCACAGCCCGTGGGACGAGGTTCTAACCAGGCTAGGAGAGGTGATCAACAACCACCAAGGGGCCACGGACAAGCCAGTGGCAATAATGGTAATGAACGCGGTCGTGGAGCACCAGGTAGAGGTGCATGTTATGCTGAGGCGAGACAGCCAGCTTTGGTCTATACAGCACGTCGCCAAGAGCACGAGGACGCTCTAGATGCGAATACTGATGCGTATTCTACCATAGTATACTAAGTGTTTCTTTTGGCTTTAGAATTAGAGTGCGCAGCGAAAGCATAGTGGTGAGACTTAGGTAGTACGATTAATAGTTAGTTGGAAATTTCGAGGACGAAATTTTCTTTAAGGGAGGAAGAACTGTAACATCCTGGATTTATGGGCTTGTGCATTTTGTGTAGTGTATGCTTAAAATATCAATTTAAGGAATTGAGGTGCAAATGGGGCTCAGGTTTGGGCTGAGGCTTTGATTAAATATTTTGTTTAGACACTCTAGGGGCTTAAATTAAAGTTTTAGTAGTTTAATTGATATATTAGGCTTGTGGCCCAACAACTAGGGGCACAGTAAGGGGGAGCTATAAGTGGCGTCACTAGTGCATGAGAAGGGCCCAAATTTTGGCAGCTTGAAGCCCAAGTTTTTAGGGCTAAAACTCGGCACTTACATGAGTAAGGGGGGACGGCACAAGGCTATTTTTTAGGTATTTTTAGTGTTTATTTTATGTGGATAAATAGGCAGATAATGAAGGGAGGAATTAGGGCTATTTTTAAGGAGATAAGGGATCAAGATAAAGGAAAAGATGAGAGCTCATCTAAGAGGCTAGAGTTGGCCGAAAATTTGACTTTGCAAAGGGGGGAATCGGTTTCCTATATATAGAGGGGGTGCCAAAATTTGCTGCTAAAGCTCTCATCTTTCTCTCTTCTCTGCCGAAATTTCTACTCTATTTTTTTCTCTCCTTTCTTTTCTTCAGTTAGCCGAATCTTCAAGCCTCTCCTTGCTCTCTTTTCACTTTTCTTTTTAACCGAAACCATATCAGTTCATCCTTCCGGGATTTTCATAAAAAGCCGAAATCACTAGGATCTCACTTCCTGAAGTTGCCGAATCCTCTTTAATGGGAGTCTGCTTGTGCCGGAATCTAAAAGAAACAATAGGTAAGTGTTGATTTCAGGATTTCAATATTCTTTCGGCTTTTCATAGTCCTTAGCCGAATGGCTATTAGAAACTAATCTCTTATTTCACTCTTCTTTTTGGCATTCCGGGATTTGAAGAAGGAGGCCAATCGCATAGATCTCTAAGTTATAGAATCGTGTTACTTTTCGGATTTCAAGGTAAGAGGATTTTGTTTATCTATATATATAAAATCGGGTAGAATACTAACCATGGCCGAATATAGGAGAGGCCTATTTTCACAATTTATCCGGCTTTTTGAGCAAAGGGTAGATCGGTCTAGCAAGGGCATCGACATTAATCAGGTGTGTAACCTTTCACACTATTAGATTGGTTGCTATTATAAAATATATGTATAAACTGCTATACTCTGTTAAATGCCGAAATCCAGGCATAATGTTTGAAAACCCAAGAAGGGTAAAGGCTAATATCAGGTTAGTATTTCTGCCATTCCTCAGTGAATGTTTCTGTTAAAAAGGATACCTTTTATATGTTGATTGCTATGAATGCTTGGGGTTGGGTAATTGATGAAAGGGGGAAGTACTCTGTTTCTGGTGGCTTATGCCATTTCAGCCTGGTGACTCTGTCACATACTCTGTTTCTGGTGGCCTATGCCATTTCAGCCTGGTGACTCTGTCACAACTTGACGATGAGCAGCTAACTGCAGCATGACTGCCATCGGTGGTGTGTAGCGGTGTAGGTTGATTGTAGAAATCCCCAATGGTGTGATCGGCAGGTAAGGGTGGCGTGTAGCGGATGGAAACCTAGGTTTGGGTTGGGTTATTTATGTTATTTGCTATATTGTATTTTATATTCTGATCTGTGGGCCAAGGCCCAATCTGATAGTGCAAAGGCTTGCACACTGAGTCTCACGACTCACCCTTTTATTTTAACAATTTCAGGTGACACTTAGCGCATCAGACCGGGCTGGAGAGGAGAGCAAGGTGGCCATGCATAAGAGCAATTGGCTCCAGCTAGAAGATGTTAGTTTATTATTTTATATTTTTATTTAAGTGGACTTTAAATATGGTTGTAATAAGGCCACGGGCCACTAGACTATTATTTTTGTTTTGGGTTTTATGTTGGACTTTTATTACTGGATTTCTACAATTTATGTCTAAATGAAGTTAAGGCATGTATGAAATTTCAGTTTTTATCTAAAATTCATTAAAGCATTTTATAACTTTACATTTTATACGAAATTAATAAATTACTAAGTTTTCAGTAAAACATTTAAACTTGATAATTGTTTTCCAAAAATGTGACATGTTTTACTAAATTTCCTTAGTGACATGCCAGATCCGGTTGTAGTGTTTGGGCCGGGTCTGGGGGTGTTACAATGTGCCAGCACATGGTCGAAACCATCTATATCTCACATCTCATATAGATGCTCACTCTCGAGCTATCACTGGGTCGGCTCACACAAGCTAACGGTCAAGACGTAACTACACGGTGCTGCTCACACAACCCGACGAGTAACCGTAACACGTGCCGGAAAACTCAGCCACCGATAGCACGTACAGGACCAGCACCCAAAACATGGAAACCCCTAATGACATGTCATTTGTATCCTAAATATTCCTAAGGTTCAAACAAGACTCGATAGTTGTCGTGTGTCGTTGAATTTCCCTAGTTTCATTATAAGCCAAATTGTATAATAACATATATATATATATATATATATATATATATATATATCTATTCACTTTCAATAAAATCAACAATATACATAGTAGTTCTTACGAACTTACCTGGCTAAATCGCAGAAATACCAAAGTTTAGGGGCATTTTTGTAATTTTTTATTTTCCTTGATTTTCCACCCGATCTTGATCTAAATTAATAATTTCATTCAATATATTAATTTAGATAATAAAATATTTCATTTCATACAATTTGGTCATTTGACATTTTTACAAAATTACCCCTAAAGTTTTACTTTTATTCAATTTATTCCCTGAGCCTAAAACATGCAAATTCACCATTTTTACCCAAAATTGAGCCTAGCCGAATGCTCATGGTATCCAAAGCAGTCCATTTATGCAACAATTTCACATTGCACCCTTGTATTTTTATTAATTTAACAAATTAGTCCCTAATCGAAAAAATCATCAAAATCACTTAACAAAATACTTTTAAATACAAATCAACATTCCAAATTCATCATCTAACATAAAAAATCACAAGATTCATCAATGCCAACATTCAAAATCTTTAACAGTTTCGAAATCGAAGGTACAGGCTAGTTGGACCTAGTTGCAACGATCTCAAAAACATAAAAATTACAAGAAACTGATAGTTTAGGGGCTTACATGCAAGGAAATTAACTAGCTGAAATTTTCCAGCATCCATGGCTTCATTTTCTTTGCAAAATCGGTTGGAGAAAGAAACAAGAAAAAAAAAAGATGATAGCTTTGCCTTTTATTTTATTTATTTTATTATTTATTATTTATTTACCAAATTAACCTTTAAAACATTTAATAATTACACTAATGCCAAACCATGCACATCCACTATCTCATTTGATGGTCTAATTACCATATAAGGAGTTCCACTTTAAAGTTCTATAGCTATTTAATACCTTTAGCTATTAGAACTCAACTTTTTCACTTTATGCGATTTAGTCCTTATCAAATTGAACATGTAAACGGTAAAATTACTTAACAAAACTTTAATACCACCTTAATGACACTCCGTAAATATTTATAAAAATATTTAAAGCTCGATTTATAGAAACAAGGTCCCGATACCTCATTTTCTAAAACCACTTGACCTCAGGGTCATACCACTTGAACTTAATTAATCATTTATATAACATAAATTACCATATAAAAAAACCTTTTCAAAACCATATTTGACTCGTAAATATTAAATATAATATTTACAAACTTACTTGTCAGATTTGGTGGCCCCGAAACCACTGTTTCCTACACCACTAAAAAAATGGGTTGTTACAACCATGGTACTTATAGACACCTTAATAGGCCATTTATAACATGCCAAATATGTCTCCAAAATCTACCTAAATGTTTACACACTTATTTGCATCTTTGTGCCTAATACTTAGCATGTATGTCACTCATCAATCTCAACTATTTGGTACCCAAAATACCAATTGATAAACAAGGCATTCCCATGGCAACCATGGCACTACATACAATAAGCCTATTTACATATTTACACTACAAAAAGTATGTCCACAATACAAGACAATTCAAATGGCTAAAACACAACAAAACATATAGGCTACCATTAGCCAAAATGACCTATACATGCCATTTAACCGAAATATAAAGTCAAAAGTACCAAAATAGCGTTTGATAGTGTGATGAGATCTCCGGCAACTTCCAATCCGAACAAGCTTTCGAAACACTATAAAAAATGGAAAAATAAACAGAGTAAGCACTTAAGCTTAGTAAGTACGTATAACATAGAATTTAACTTACCATTTAACCACAATTCAAGTAAATAACTCAAAGGATAACACAATTCAGTTTGGACAAAGCCTAACACATGATCACTAACCAAGATAGTCATGTAATTCATATAAAAACCGAGAATTATGTATGAGTTAAACAACTATTAAATTCCATATACATGTAACATTTATACCAGGTATCCATATATCTTATATATATAAACCATTTCCATGTAATTCACTTAAATATCTATACTAGTTCGTATCAAACTCATACAAACTCGTAACAGAATTGTGCCCGTTGAATCACTTAGAATATCGTTAGATATGTGGCTAGTACACACAAGGGGTACTGAACTTTAATCCGTCAATTCTTTGTGACATGTATGATCATATAAGCTATAAACGGTAAGCTTGTACGAGCTGAATAATGGTAAGTTCATACGAGCTGAGTTTCGGTAAGCTCATAAGAGCTGGAATCGGTAAACCTAATGACATGTCATTTGAATCCTACGAATTTCTAAGGTTCAAACGGGGCTCAGTATACATCGTACATCATTGGTTATACGCTCAATAATTATACATAGTAATTACGCTCAATAGTTCTTTTTTCAAAATTTCGGTTCTTTTTCCAAAATATTTGGCGTAATTCTCTGCTACTCTGTCGAAATTCCCTTACAACTTTCCCTCTTCTTCCTTTTCATTTCCTTAGATCATCTTTTCTCTTAGCAACGCGATTTATACTTGTGTGGGTACGGTAAGTTTTCTTTTTCTGTTCGTTGTAGTTGTTGTGTATTGAGCAATTAAGAATCTAACTTTTACTGCAATTGATGGTGTAGGCAAATGTCTCGTGCGCGCAAGACACGATCGTGTGATGGCCAGGTAGGCCGTGTGTGACACACGGGCTAGACTGATTTGGGCCGTGTTGGTATTTTGGGCCAATCTGGGCTTGTGGGCCCACACTAGTAGGCCACATGGGGGTGTGAGCCCATTTAACTAAAATGTGTTCTAAGGTTGCACGGGTCACCCATGTCGACTATAAACCTACTATAGGGTCGATAAGCACTACTTAGACTCTTAAATATGTGAAATGTATGTATGATTATATGAATGAATATTGAACTGTATGTTTAACTGATAATCATGTATTAGCATGTCATATACTGTATGTTGAATTGCTTTGGGTTGGGATGTTGATATTTGGAGGAAGTGTACTGAGAGGCTCTTAAGCCTACTATCTGGTAGCTCAGCTGCAATTTCCTAATTATATGTCGCATTCGGTACTACTTGGAGTGTAGGGATGGGTGGGTGTTTTAAACCCCACATAGAGTGTAGGGATGGATGAAGATGGTGTGTAGAGGTTGGTTGGGTAAAATTATGTTACTGATAAATGTATATCTAATACTGTTACTGTGACGGGCTTAGGCCCTAATGCATATCTGTTACTGAAACTGAAATGGGCTAAGGCCCGAACTGCTACTGAAACTGAAATGGGCTTAGGCCAGACTGCATTTGACTGTTTGCTGTGACTGACTGTATGCATGTGATTTGTGGGAATTGCATATTGAGTTGACAAAAACTCAGCACTTCCTGTTTTAACCGTACAGGTAATCCCCAAAATTAGACGAAACGGTACGGGGGGGGACTCTATGGTGACCACACGGTTATTGGACTGATTTAATTTTTATTATTATTTTGGGAGAATTTTGTTGAAAATTTGACTTTTGGATTATTTGCTTTTGTTTTGCTTTATTTTACCGTTTTCTTGAACTTTTGAACTGCAACGAAAACTCAGTTTTATTAAACACAGCGTTTTCTTAAGCGTGAACGATTTTGTCTAAATAAAACATATTAAAAAGCTTCCGCTGCAAAATATGTTTTTAAATGAATCAAAATTAATGAGGAATTTATTTTTGAAATTGACGAGAGGTAAATAGATGCTAATAAACGGAAACGACTTTAACTGGGTATACTCGATTTCAAATCCCATTCTATGTGACATCGCCAGATTCGGCCATAACATTTAGGCCGGGTTTGTAATGTTACATTTAGTGGTATCAGAGCCAGGTTACAGAACTTAGCTGTGGATTTTGGGTTCTAAAATTTGATTTTTAAAGATTTGGTTTTCAAATGATTTGAAATGATTTGACTGAGAATGTTGTACATCGAGTCTCCAGCGCCAACCTTGTAAGTATTCTCATAAATTTTTGTAAATAGCCTATTCTGAAAACACTTTAGTAGTGTATACTAAAACTGTAGTGAAACTGAAACTGATAAAGACTTTACTTGCGAAAAACAACCTCTGAATTTAAGATACTGCTTTGCATAAAATATCTGTTAATAAATACTGAAACTGTAACTGATTCATAAAATTCGTAATACAGACAAATTCAAATAGATATTAGTGCTCGACGTATCCGTGGGCGTGGTACTAGAGGTCGAGGTAGAAGTTGTAAGGAGGCTCGAGCTGAGTCCCCTTCTCTGGGCAGCATGCCGAACCTGGATACGAATGAGACGCCGATGTCACCTGTTATTGAGACTGGGTCTCAAGATCGCATGGTTGGGGACGACGCATTGTCCCAGGCTATGTTAAGGATACTGGAGAGGACCGTTGGGCCCAACACTGGATCTAGGGGCCGAGGGTCGGTTACTGAACGACTCTGGTCCAACGGAGCTGAGTTATTTAGGGGTGTCACAGGAATCGCCCCTAACGTGGCTGAGTACTGGTTGGAGGCCACAAAGAGGATTATGGACGATCTAGACTGTACCCTTGAGCAGAAATTGAAGGGTGCAGTCTCCTTGCTTCGCAATGAGACTTACCAGTGGTGGTTGATTGTTAAGAAGGGCACTCAACTGGACTACTTAACTTGGGAGTTCTTTAATACTTCGTTTCAAAGTAAATATGTCGGAGCCAGTTATATTGATGCTAGGAGACGTGAGTTTTTGAACCTCACTCAGGGAGACCAATTTGTGGCCGATTATGAGGCTGAATTCCTAAGGTTGAGCCACTATGCTCGAGGCATGGTGGCAGATGAGTATGAGAGTTGTGTTTGATTTGAGGACGGGCTGAGGGATAAACTGAGGGTGTTGATTGCTCCATAGAGGGAGCGAGAATTTGCTGTACTGGTAGAGGAGGCGAAGATCGCTGAGGATGTTAAGCGTTCTGAGCGCCAGAATAGAGACCGTGAGAGGGGTAAAAACAAGAGGGATTCAGAGCCTTCAAGTTCTGTACAAAGGCATAAGAAAAAGCCCAGGGCTGATGGGCCGATTAGAGCTGGGCCCCCTGTTGCTTCTACTGGTTTGCAGTTGTGTGGGATTGTGGTAGACGCCATCAGGGCGAGTGTTGGAGGAGGACTGGGGCATGTTTGAGGTGTGGGTCATTAAAGCACCATATTCAGGAGTGTCCGCTGAGGGCTGATCAGATGCAAGCTTCGGGTTCTGGTACTGCGCAGCCATAGAGGGTAGTTCAGCAGCCACTGAAAGGCCGTGGCTAGGCTAGGGGTGGTAACAGTATGGGCCGTAGACAGAAAGCACCAGGCAGAGGTGCTGGACGGACTGAGGTGAGGCAGCCTGCTCTTGTTTATGTTACTCGTCACCATGAGGACAGAGATGCTCCAAACATCATCACTAGTACGTTCTTTATTTTTGATGTACCATATCTTGCTCTGATAGACATAGGATCTACTCATTCCTACATAGCCTGTTCGGTTTCAAAAAATATGGGGTTATCGGTTGAGAGTACTACGAGTGAGGTCACTGTACTGAGTCCGTTGGGGCAATCTATTCGGGTTACCAAATTATATAGAGATGTTCCGCTAGAGGTACAAGGATCGGTATTTCTAGCTAATCTGATGGAGCTTCTATTTCGGGAGTTTGATCTGATTCTTGGTATGGATTGGTTGGTCAAGCACCGTGTCAGTCTGGACTGTGCGACGAAGAGGGTAGTCTTGAGAACTGAGGAGGATAGTGAGGTAGTCATGATTGGAGAATGTCAGGATTATTTGGCAAATGTGATCTCTGCATTGGTGGCTGAGAAACTGGTTCGTAAGAGATGTGAGGCGTTCTTGGCCTACGTTAGTGTTTCTATTTCTAGGGACTCTACTGTAAAGGACATTAGAACAGTAAAGGATTTTTTCGAACGTCTTTCCTGAGGAGCTACCGGGTTTACCTCCGAATCAGGAAGTGGAATTGGGGATTGAGCTTCTTCCCGGTACAGCTCCGGTGTCTATCGCTCACTATCGAATGGCACCGAAGGAGCTTATAGAGCTTAAGGCTCAACTGCAGAAACTTTTGGACCGTGGTTTCATCAATTCGAGTGTGTCTCCGTGGGGAGCACCGGTCCTATTTGTAAAGAAGAAGGATGGGACCATGAGGATGTGCATTGACTATTGGCAGTTGAACAAGCTGACCATTAAAAACAGGTATCCATTTCCAAGGATTGATGACTTATTTGATCAGTTCTGAGGGGCTTTTGTATTCTCTAAGATTTATCTCTGGTCATGGTATCATCAGTTAAGGGTTAAGGATGTGGATATTCATAAGACTTCTTTTAAGACTCGTTATGGGAATTACGAGTTCCTAGTTATGCCTTTCGGGTTGACGAATACACTGGCCGTATTTATGGATCTAATGAACCGTTTGTTTCAGCCCTATTTGGATCAGTTCGTCGTAGTATTCATCAACGAAATTTTGGTATACTCTAAGACTGAAGATGAGCTTGATGATCATCTTAGAGTTGTACTTCAGATTCTACGTGAGAAGCAACTCTACACTAAATTCAGTAAGTGTGAGTTCTAGCTTCGTGAAGTCACTTTTCTGGAGCATGTAGTGTCAGCTAACGGGATTTGAGTCGGTCCTCAAAAGGTTGAGGCTGTACTAGATTGAAAATAGCCTAAGAATGTGTCAGAGATCCACAATTTTCTAGGTTTGTCGGGTGGTTTATGGAAGGTTTCTCACAGATTGCAGCCCCTTAACTAAGCTACTACGAAAGGTGTACCATTTGTATGGACTGATGCGCAGCAATCGAGCTTTGAGAAGCTCAAAACTGTTCTGACTCAGGCTTCTGTTCTGATACAGCCTGAATCCGGCAAGGAGTTTGTAGTGTACAGCGATGCGTCACATGTGGGTTGGGTTGTGTTCTGATGCAAATGTTGTGCCATATGCTTTTCGTCAGCTTAAGACACACGAGGGGAATTATCCGATGCATGATCTTGAGTTGGCTGTAGTAGTCTTTGCATTGAAAATCTGGAGACATTATCTGTACGGTGAGAGGTGCATAATTTACACTGATCACAAAAGTCTCAAGTATTTCCTTACTTAGAAGGAGTTGAACCTTAGACAGCGTAGATGGATTGAGCTGCTTAAGGATTACAATTTTACCATCGAGTATCATCCTAGCAAGGCCAATTTGGTGGCCGATGCATTGAGCCATAGTGCGATGACTAATCTGAGGGCGATGTTTGCTCGCCTTAGTTCGTTTGATGATGGGAGTCTGTTGGTCAAGTTGCAAGTTAAGCCGACTTGGATTGAGCAAGTTCAAGATAAGCAGATTCAGGATAAGTAGTTAGGGGATGAGTCTCTGAGCTTGAGGTTTCGACAGATTGATAGTTGTACTACTGCTGACTTTGGGTTAAACAGTGATGGTGTGTTGTGTTTTCAAGGACGGATCTGTGTACCGAACGATGCGGATCTAAGACAGTCGATTTTGAGGGAGGCGTATAGTATCCCTTATGCTATGCATCCCGACGGGAATAAGATGCACCGGGATCTTCGAGAACTGTACTGGTGGCCGAGATTGAAACGGGAAGTTGCTGATTTTGTAGCATAATGCGTGACATGTCAGCAGGTTAAGCCTAAGCATCAGATACCTTCAGGTTTGATGCAGCCGGTTAAGATCCTACTATGGAAGTGGGAACGAGTAACGATGGAAATCGTTAGTGGGTTGCCTCTAACAGCCACTAAGAAGGATTCGGTTTGGGTCATCGTGGATTGATTGACCAAGTCTACGCACTTCATTCTGGTTAGGACCGACTATTCACTGCAGAAGTTGGCGAAGCTCTACATTTCTAAAATAGTGAGACTGCATAGGGTATCGGTCTCAATCATTTCTGATAGGGATCCTCACTTCACGTCTCAGTTCTGGAAAAAGCTACATGAGGCTCTAGGTTCGAGATTGGACTTTAGTATTGCGTTCCATCCTTAGACCAATGGTCAATATGAAAAGGTGCTTCAAATACTGGAGGATATGCTGAGGATTTATGTTATCAATTTTCGGGGCAGTTGGGAGGATTATTTGCCGCTATCCGAGTTCACCTACAATAACAGTTTCCAGTCGACTATTTAGATGGCACCTTACGAGGCTCTATATGGTCGTAAGTGTCGTACTCCTTTGTGTTGGACTGAACTAGGTAAACGTCGAGTGTTAGGTCCTGAGTTGGTTGCTGAGACTGAGGATAAGATTCGATTGATTCGGGATCATCTGAAAGCAGCTTTTGACAGACAGAAATCGTATGCTGATCTAAAGAGACGTGAGATTGAGTATTCTGTGGGGGACTTCATGTTTCTTAAGGTCTCACCACGGAAGAAGGTTTTGAGGTTTGGTCGCAAGGGCAAGTTGAGCCTTAGGTTTATTAGGCCTTACCGAATTCTGAAGCGAGTGGGACCAATTGCTTATCAGTTGGAGTTACCTCCAGAGCTAGAACATATTCATGACGTATTCCACATCTCGATGTTAAGGCGTTATCGCTATGATCCTACTCACATTGTCCCTGTCGAGGAGATTGAGGTTCGGCCAGATTTAACCTTCAAGGAGGAGAAGGTTCAAATTCTGGATCATGATGTAAAGGTTCTTCGGAGGATGTCTATTCCATTAGTAAAGGTGCTGTGGCGGAATCATAGCATTGAGGAGGCCACGTGGGAGCCTGATGATGGGATGCGTCAGCAGTATCCTCATCTGTTCTGATCAGGTAAATTTCGAGGCCAAAATTTTCTTTTAGGGGGGTAGAGTTGTAATGCCCCAAAATTTTTATTTCTATTTTTGTGACAATGTGACACAACTGTGTATCTGGTTCAGTGGTTAAGTGTTCTAGGTGTGTGTGTGAGGTCCCAAGTTCAAGCCTTAGCTTTGGCAAATTTTGGTATTTTTCTAATATAAGTATTATCTCTATTCAGTGGACTTATATTAAATCATTTATAATTCCATATCAGAATAGGCCTACTGGTCTGGTGGTTAATATGTGTGTTGGTGTGTTAGGGGTTTAGAGTTCGAGTACCTGCGCAGGCGTGGGAATTTATTTTTGCTCGTTTGACTGAGAGAGTTTAGGTCAAATAGGAATTCTGAGGAGGTTGAGTAGTGGGTTTAGTGGAGAGATTTGGGGGATACGGGGAGTTGGGAATTATCTTCATGAAATTCATTTTTCAAAATTTCGGTTCTTTTTTCAAAATCTCCAACGTAATTCTCTATTACTCTACCGAAATCCCCTTACAACTTCCCCTCTTATTCCTTTTCCTTTTCGTTTCCCTAGATCATCTTTTCTCTTAGCAACGCGATTTATACTTGTGCGTGTTTGGTAAGTTTTCTTTTTCAGTTCGTTGTAGTTGTTGTGTACTGAGCAATTAAGAATCTGATTTCTACTGCAATTGATGGTGTAGTCGAAGGTCTCGTGCAGTAAGATTCATTTTTTTTTGGTTTAATAAGTGTTAACGAAGGTTCCTCGTCGATGGTAAGTCGGGTTTGTTGATTCATTTTTGTCAAAATCCGTTAATCAATTGCTAAATTGGTGTTGGTTAATCTGGTTTATAGATTTTGAAAGGCTCGGAAGTATTTCTGCATCGAAAATGTACCTGGTGTGTACCCGAAAATGCAAAAAATGGGGTATCTGTGTAAGCCGAAAACCCCACTGTCGACACCACACGGGCGTGTGGTTGCTCGTGTGGTAGACCGCGTGCTATAACATGGGCGTGTGATCGACGAGGCCAGGCCGTGTGCCCAAGACACGACTGTGTGATGGTCAGGTAGGCCGTGTGCGACACACGGGCTAGACTGATTTAGGCCTTGTGGGCCAACACAGGTAGTCCACACGGGCGTGTGGGAATTTGGGCCAGGCCGTGTGATCCACACGGGCCAAGGGCAATCTGGGCATGTGGGCCAACACGGGCAGGCCACATGGGCGTGTGAGCCCATTTAACTAAAATGTGTTCTAGGGTTGCACGGGTCGCCCGTGTCGACTGTGAACCTACTGTAGGGTCGATAAGCACTACTTAGACTCTTAAATGCGTGAACTGTATATATGATTATATAAATGAATACTGAAATGTATGTTTAACTGATAATCATGTATTAGCATGTCATATACTGTATGTTGAATTGCATTGGGTTGGGATATTGATATTTGGAGGAAGTGTACTGAAAGGCTCTTAAGCCTACTATCTGGCAGCTCAGCTGCAATTTACTGATTATGTACCGCATTCGGTACTACTTGGAGTGTAGGGATGGGTGGGTATTTTAAACCCCACATGGAGTGTAGGGATGGACGGAGATGGTGTGTAGAGGCTGGTTGGGTAGGATTCTGTTACTGATAAATGTATATCTGATACTGTTACTATGACGGGCTTAGTCCCTAATGCATATCTGTTAGTGAAACTGAAATAGGCTAAGGCCCAAACTGCTACTGAAACTGAAATGGGCTTAGGCCCAGACTGCATTTGACTGTTTGTTGTGACTAACTGTATGCATGTGATTTGTGGGAATTAACACTGAGTTTACAAAAACTCACCCCTTCCTATTTTAACCGTACATGTAATCCCCAGAATTAGACGGAACGGTGCGGCGGAGGACTCTACAGTGACCACACGTTATTAGACTAATTTAATTTTTATTATTATTTTGGGAGTATTTTGTTGTAAATTGGACTTTTGGACTATTTGCTTTCGCTTTGGTTTATTTTACTGTTTTCTTGAACTTTTGAACTACAACGAAAACTCGGTTTTGTTAAACACAACGTTTTCTTAAGCGCGAACGATTTTCTCTAAATAACACGTTTTAAAAATCTTCTGCTATAGAATATTTTTTTAAATGAATCAAAATTATCAAGGATTTTATTTTTGAAATTGACGAGAGGTAAATAGATGCTAATAAATGGAAACGACTTTAACTGGGTATATTCGATTTCAAATCCCATTCCATGTGACATCGCCAGATTCGGCCATAACGTCTAGGCCGGGTTTGGGGTGTTATAACTTACAAGCAAGGGATTTACATAGGCAAAATTTTCAAGCTTCCATGGCTATTCTATGCTGTGAAAATCGGTTGGTGAAAAGAATGAAAGACGATAG
The DNA here is from genome assembly GCA_005393395.2 of Gossypium australe. Lineage (NCBI taxonomy): Eukaryota > Viridiplantae > Streptophyta > Magnoliopsida > Malvales > Malvaceae > Gossypium > Gossypium australe. The sequence continues at coordinate 124,155,400 of CM016616.1, forward strand.
CTTTAGTTTTTTTTTATTATTTTATCTTTAATTGCCTTTTTACCAAATCACCCTTACCTAACTTTAAACTTTTCACAATTACCAAGCCATGGACATCCACTAACTCATTTAATGGTCTAATTACCATATAAGGACCTCTACTTTAAAGTTCTATAGCTATTTAATACCTTTAGCTAATATAACACAACTTTCGCACTTGACGCGATTTAGTCCTTTTTCACAAATTGAACACATAAACGATAAAATTTCTTAACAAAATTTTTATACGATAATACTATCATGCTGTAGATCAAAAAACAATATTAAAATAAATTTTTTGACCTCGAATTTGTGGTCTCGAAACCACTGTTCTGATTTCACTGAAAATGAATTGTTACACCGTGTGGGCCACACGAGCTAGCCATTTGGGTCGTATGGGCCCATTATTTAAAAAATTTTCAATTAGGCCTATTTGACTTGGATATTCGTAATTAGACCATCAGTGGGGTCCATTTGGCTTAAAAAAGACTCAAAATGTGGCATCTATTAATATGTGATACGGTTAAGGTGGTGAAAAACTTATGTCCAATCTGTGTTCTGATAACTCTGAAAGCACAATTATCTGTAAAAACATGCATGACACATGTATTTGGAATAATGATTAGCATAAGCAATATGATATGTTATGATTTGTAAAATTATGTTTTGTTATGCATGTCATACCATTCATGTAATATGTAGGTATGTTATTATGATTATGCATGTGCATTGGGGTGGGTTTTGATATAATGGAGAAAGTGTTTTCTGGCACTATTACTGCAATTCTAGCTATTAATCCGTAATATATGTCTGGCAGCTCAGTTGCACCATTATGAGTGGCATACCACCACGACCCGGTGTGATTGGATGGATGGACTCTTGTAGTCCTATTTGCTGTGATTGGTTAGACGTAGTTGGTGTGTAATGAATGGGGATAAGATTTGTTCTGATCTAACATGACATTCTGATATGATATACATTTATGAAAATATAACATTCTGATATAGTGTATGTTTCTGGAAATTTGACATTTTGATTTGATATATGTTTCTGGTAACTTGACATTCTGATTTGATATTTGTATATGTGCACAATATAAGTAAAATTTTGTGTTTTTATTTACATTTGTCTAAGTTATAACAAAATTATGTTTTTGGATCGAGTCACACACTAGGCTTCTAGCTCACTCGTTTGTTTAATACGTTTTAGGTGATTTTGGACTTAGGAACGGATGACATGCGGGAGCTTGGATTGTTTTCTCAGCTAATTAAATATGGTAATTTACATTAGTAATTTATTTGAACTTTTGTGACTGTAATCTGTTTTTGGGCTTTGATTTGCTTTTTGTTTTATTCATCAGTATTTTATACTTTTAAACATAATATTGAAAAACAAACCGCAAAGATTAACAAACTAATATTCGAATTTCAAACCTGAAACTCAAAATTTTTCCGCTGCATAATCAAGTAAATCACCTAAGTGTTTTTCTGTAAATAAATAAATAGTTTTTAAAAAATGTTAGCATTAAATTGGAAATGATTTTGTAACAGCCCGGTTTTGGGCCTAGTCAGAATAGTAGTTTCGAGACCACAAATCCGAGGTTGGAGAAATTATTTTAATATTATTTCAAGTGTCATGGCATGATTATATTAGTGTTTGAAAATTTTGGCAAATCAATTTTAGCAATTTCATGCTTAATTTTGAAAAAGGACTAAATCGCATAAAGTGCGAAAGTTTTGTTCTACAAGCTAAAGGTGTTAAATAGCTATGGAACACTAAAGTAGAGGTCCTTATTGAGTAAATAGACCAATGAAATTATGGTGGCTAGACATGAATTTTTAATTCATGAATTTGGTCAAAGTTTGGTGGCATTAGGTGACTTAATTGATAAAATAATCATAAAATAAAAAAGAGGCTACATCCTTTTCATTCTTTCTCCTCTCCACCGAAAATATCAACAAAAATGGGGGTTTTTGTAGCTTAAAGTTTTAGCCAAACTTCCCTCTTGCAAGTAAGTGTTTTTGATAGTCGTTCTTGATGATTTTTGTATTTTTGTAACCCTTGTAGCTTAAGCTAACTAATGGAGGGACTATTTTGCAAAATGATTGAGAGTCTAAGGTTTTACCATGTGAGTATTCATGTTTTTTGCTGAAATTTTATGGAAGAAAACTTCGGGAAGATAACTTTCATTTATCTAGCCCACACTCTAGTGATGCAATGTCCTGTGGTGGTAGAGAGGGACTGCCTTCGTCTTACTCTTTCTATCTCTACTCAGCCGCTACCCTCTGTTTCTATTTTGTTTTTCCCCCTTTGGGGATTCCTTGTTTGGCTTTTATAATCGTTTTCCCTAGGGTAAATCCTACAGCCCATGATTTTCTTCCTTCTTTTTCAAGTAGATATATCTGGTACAAGTTCAACTGGGCCTAAGACTGGTACGCTTTGAGTAATGATTGGACATCTTCTCGAAATTGCCATGATATTCGTGTTGATAAACTGTCCAACCCTTTGCCCCAGCAAACCTTCCTAATTATCTATCAGCACAATGCTTAAATAAGAAAGGTTCATCCCAATAATAATGATTGGCATCATGAAGGAATTTCTGCCTTCTTTGGCTATTGATTTTATGTGGCATCAAACCACTTACTAAAAAGTTCACTATATCAGCATACCAAGGTAAAGCCATGGCAACTAACAGCTGCTCATCTGGAAAGTCTTCTTTAATAAGTTTGTCATTGTCATCTTCATTACCAGATTCTAATCTTGACAAGTGATCAGCCACTTAATTTTCAGTCCCCTTTCAATCTCTAATTTCCAAGTCGAACTCCTGCAACAAGAGTATCCACCGAATCAATCTTGGCTTCACATCTTTCTCGCTCACCAAATACCTAATTGCAGAGTGATCCATGTAGACTGTGACCATGGTACTAACTAGATAAGAGCGGAAATTATCGAATGCGAACATCACAGCCAAAAACTCCTTTTTCGTGGTGGTACAGTTAAGCTACACATCCATCAGGGTTATGTTCACATAATATATTACACGTAGGATTTTGTCTTTCATTTTCCCCAACATTGCTCCCACAGTATAATCCCTGGCATCATACATGAATTCAAAAGACAATGTCCATTCTAGAGATATTACAATTAGTGTTGCTACCAGTTGTTTCTTTAATTCCTCGAAAGCTACCAAGCAATGTTCATCAAAATTGAAAGGTCTATTTTTCTCCAGCAAGGTGCACAAGGGTTTAGATATCTTTAAGAAATCCTTAATGAATCTTCTATAAAAACCTGCATGACCTAAAAACCATCTAATACCCTTGACACTGGTGGGAGGTGGCAATTTTTCTATTACTTCAATTTTTGCTCTGTCCACTTCAATCCCTTGCTGCGATATCTTATGCCCCGAAATAATCCCTTCACGAACCATGAAGTGGCATTTTCCCAATTCTCAAAACAAGATTTGTTTCTTCACAATGGAACAAAACCAATTCCAGATTTTTTAAGCAATCCTCAAAACCACTGCCAAACACTAAGAAATCGTCCATGAAGACTTCAAGGAAGTTTTCCACCATGTCTGAGAATATGACCATTATACAACTCTGAAAGGTTGTCGGGGCATAACCTAACCTGAATGGCATCCGTCTAAATGCAAAAGTTCCATATAGACACGTGAAGGTGGTCTTCTCTTGGTCATTAAGAACTATGACAATCTGATTATACCCTGAATAACCATCCAAAAAATAGTAGAAAGCTTTCTTAGCGAATCTATCTAACATTTTATCGATAAATGGTAGGGGAAAATGGTCCTTCTTAGTTGCCTTGTTAAGCTTGTGATAGTCCATGCATACTTTCCATCCCGTGACAGTGTGAGTTAAAATGAGCTCATTGTTATTAGTAATCACTATTGTGACACCTCCTTTCTTTGGTACATATTGTGCAGGACTCACCCATGAGCTGTCTGAAATCGAGTAAATAATACTAGCATAAAGCCACTTGATAATCTCTTTCTTGAAAACTTATTTCATGATCGGATTCAGTCTTCTCTACTGTTCAATAGAATTGCTATGGTAATCCTCCAACAAAATTTTATGAATGAAGAGAGCAGGGCTAATTCCCTTTATATCAGCAATGGTCCATCCTAATGCCTTCTTAGATCACCAAAGGACTTCTAACAATTTGACATCTTACTCGGGTGTCAACTCCGTAGAAATTACATTGGTAAGGTGTTGTTGTCTCCCAAACAGGCATATTTTAAATGTTTCGGCAAAGGTTTCAACTCCAGTGTGGGAGCTTTCTCTATAAAAGGTTTAAGAGGATTAAAAGAGTGATCTGATAAATCTAAAGATTTAAACTTCTTCCCTAATTTATCCACAAACTACTTGGCTTCCATAAGTTCACCAATGCCCTCAAAAATTACTGTGTCACTCCGCTCAAATGAGTCTTCATCACTATTAGAATTACTGTGGCAAAATTTTGCAAACTCTTCATCTACTATTGTTTCTATCAACCTAATGGCATGGCATTATTTATTCTTATCAGCACATTTCAAGGAATCAAATACATTGAAAGGAATATGCTAATCATTTACACTCATGGTTAGTTTGCCTTTCTACACATCAATTAAAGTCTTGCCAGTAATAAGAAAATGTCTTCCAAGAATAATTGGAACATCCTAGACAGCTTCATATTCTAAAATAAGGAAATCTATAGGAAAAATAAATTTATCTACTCTTACCAGCACGTCTTCAATTTTACCTTCCGAATGTGCATAGGATCGATTAGCCAGTTGCAAAGTAACCTTAGTATGTCTTGCTTTCCCAATTCCCAGCTTCCTGAAAATAGGCATAGGCATTAAATTTACACTCCCTCCTAAATCACATAATGCCTTACCAACATAATAATTTCCAATTGAACTTGAGATAGTGAAACTCCCTGGGTCCTTCAACTTTGGAGGTAATTTATTCATCAACATTGTTGTGCACCCTTCAGTGAGAGCAACAATCTCAAATTCTCCTAATTTGTGCTTCTGTGATAATATATCTTTCATGAATTTCACATAATTGGGTATCTGCTCCAAAGCTTTTACTAGCGGTATGTTAATATGGAGTTGCTTCAAAACGTCCAAAAATCTTTTGAACTAAATATCCTATTTAGATTTGTGGAATCACTGAGGAAAAGGTATAGGTGGTTGTCCTTCAAGTTGTTGATATTGTTTTGCTATGGCATTTTTTTTGGCACATGATCTGCTTCTACTGCAACATTCTTCTATTTACCCTTTTTAGTTGCAGTATGCTTTTCAGTTAATTTTGAATTCTTTCCATGGTTGAGTATGGAGTTGTCCTCTTCTACAATGGTGTCTTGAAAAACATCATCTAACATCACTTCTGAGAGTGATGGCCTTGCACTGTTCCTTCCCTTATGTTCTTGAATTCTCGGTATCACTTGGCAATTCTCCTTGTGGCCTCGAATTTAAATCATTCTCTAACTGCCCCACTTGATTCTAAAGAGTTCTGATGGACTCAGCCTGGTTCTAAATTACAGCATCATTCTTGGCCATATATTCATTCAGCAAGGCTTCAATGGAGGTAGAAGATGATGTTTGACCCTATTGAACATTTTCCGTCGGCAAAGGATGATTATAACCAGGTGGTGTACTATTAGCATCCTATCTCGCAACATTGTTTAAATTCCCCGCACCAGATTATTCCAACTAAAGTTCGAATACTGCTTCCACCCTGGATTGTATGTGTTGGAATAGGGACTATTGTTCCGGTTAAAATTACCTATGTAGTAAACAGATGTTGGGTTTGATGGGCATTCATCAAACACATGGTCTTCACCATAATAAACACATGACAGTTCGACTGATTTCATCTCCTGGTCTGCAGTGGCCCTCTTCATTGATTTGATCATATTAGCTAAAGAATATACATGGACTGTCAAGGAAGTGATTGCATCAAGCTCCATAACACCTGCAGCTTTCTTACCCATCCCAACTCTTGTGGTAGGATATTGATAATCATTGTTGGTAATCTTTTCCAAAATCTCATATGCTTCATTATAAGATTTATCCAACAGGGTACCATTGGTAGAAGCATCAACTACCATCCTCGTATGTGCATTCAACCTATTATAAAACATCTCCATCTGCGTCCAATGCTGGAATCCATGCATTGGATATTTTCGAAGTAATTCTTTAAATTGTTCCCAAGCTTCATATAGCGTTTCATCCTCTGATTGCGAAAAAGATGTAATGTCATTTCTAAGCCTCGCATTCATATTTAATGGATTATATCATAGCAAAAAACTTTGGCACTAGTCATTCCATGACGCCATTGTTCCTGACAGCAAAGCATTCATCCACGCTCTTGCATGATCTCTCAAAGGGTATGGGAACAATTTAAGTCGCAAAGCATCATCAGGAACACCCTATTGTCTAAACGAGTCACAGACCTCTAGAAAAAGTCTTAAATGCAGTCTTGGATCTTCAGTGGGTGATCCACCAAACTATCTTACTTTTTGCAACATCTAAAATATTACCGATTTTAGCTCAAATTTCTAAGCTTGTATGTGTGGTCTGACTATTCTTGGATTCAAATCATCGAAAATTGGAACAACATATTCTAGAATTGGCCTATTTCGATCATCTATCACATGATAAATAGAAGGATTAACATCCTTACCAATAGGATCATCATTGAGACCAGGATCATTCTCTTCCCTAGCCATATTATGTAATTCTTTTCTTCTCCTCTGCAAAGTTCTTTCAATCTCTGGGTTAAAAGGACACTATTCATTAATAGGAATGCCTCTTCTCATACACTGACGGTAAACCTATAGATATTAAATACAACTAAGTTAGCTAAAACTAAGAAAACAAAAGAAAATAACAAAACCAAATTTCACCAATTTATTGATCCTCGGCAATGGTGCAAATAACATGTGTGTGAAATGATGTGCAAACTATGCAAGTATACACGTTGAATTAAGTAATAAAGTAATAAGTGATATCATCTCCACAAGGATCGGTTAGGTATAAAATGGTCGAGTTATTATAATCAGTATGACTAATGTTATGACAAAAAATAATGTTTAAGAATGTAGTGGTAATTTGAAGGAATAATGATATGTGCAATATGTGTAACTGATAAATAATAGAAAATGCTATGACAAGATAAGAGTAAGAATGCAATGGCAAGTTCAAGAATAATTACGTGAATAATATGCAAATGAACAAGTAAACAACTAAAAATGTTATGGTAAAGATACTACAACAAAGGATAGAGGGTTTACGATGTTGATTTGGAAGGTCAAGATTACAAAGAATCTGCCCTTACTGACAGTAATGCCTCAGAAAAACCATACTCAATCTACTGCTCAGAAGCATTCTTAAATGGTCTGCTTGTTTCGAGAACAAGACCTCAAGTTACCTTGCCTTAAGCGATATCTGTCTATAGGCCTTTAGCACGGTACCCTACACTGTTTTGTTTTCTTTCCATATCCAATCTGCTCCATGTCTAGAGTTTGCTACAAGTATTTGGTCGAACACTTACTCATATCATTCAATTTCAATCTCATTAACCTAACCTTGTCAAAATTAGATTAATTTAATGAACATGATGTACATCCATCTATGTCTAGAGTTTGCAAACTTGGAATTTTGTAAAAAAAAAAAACCATTGAATGAAACGGTGTATTAAAGCATACCTACGCTTCAGTCATTAAAGAAAATAAGAGTTTCATCAAGTAATCCCAACCCTACTAGATTTAGCTTATAGGTTGGCAATTAAAATTCAAATCCAAAGTATCATTCAACATCATTTTCATCAAAGTAATTCACGAAGAGTAATCAAGAAATAACGGAAGAACTTTGGGATCCAACCTACACTCCAGTGATGTAGTATCCTATAGTGGCTGAGAGGGACTACCTTCATCTTACTATTCCCGTCTATTCAGTCGCTACCCTCTATTTCACTTTTTTCTGACCTCTTGACGGTTTCCTCATTTGGCTTTTATAATCATTTTCCCTAGGGTAAATCCAACAGCCTATGATTTTCCCCCTTTTTCAAGTATATATATATATGGTACAAGTTCAACTGGCCCTAAGATCGGTACGCTTTGAGTGCTAACTGGACATCTTCTCAGCATTGCCACGACATTCGTGTTTACAAACTGTCCAGCCTTTTCCCCTGAAAAACCTTCACTCATTTACTTCTTGTTCCTTATCCTACACCTTCCAATCCACCACCACACACAACCCTTCCACAAGCAATTTAAAAATAACTAACATTTAAGTACAGTCGAAACTCCTAATGTAATGCTAAAACAAGAAGTCTAATGGAATGTCATAAAATGCAACTAAATGTATCTAAGTATAGGCAATTAGCTAATCTAAAGGCATAAAATATAACTCTTTTCAAGAGTTACCAATAAGCAAATCAACCTATTTCTTGTCATTTTTATGTTTTTGAGTTCGTTGCAACTAGGTCCAGCTAACTTATATCTCTTTTTTCAAAACTGTTAAAGATTTTAAAACTTGTTATTGATGAATTTTAGATTTTTTTTATAGAAAATGGTAGATTTGGAAGCTATGAAATGTTCAAGAATTATTTGATAAAGTAAATTTTGTTAATTTTGCATTTAGGGACTAAATTGTAAATATGTCAAAATTGAAATTAAATTTATGTAAATTCTTTTTTTTATGGCTTTAGAAGGATATAATTGAAATTGGAATAAAAAATAAAGCTCAATTTTAAAAGTTATACTTGTTTCAGTTTTAAGGACTACATTGAATAAAATATAAAAGTTTAGGGAAATTATGTAAAATGAAATTAAAATATTATAAGCATGAATTTGAGTGTTATTATGAGATTGGTATTGATATTTTGAATCTTAACTATTATATATGTAACACCCAGTTTTGGCTGGTCCTATGTGCGGGCGAGTAGTATAAGAGTAATTTATGAGATGCAGATTATTCGCCCAATTGTTGTTTTGGCATATAGATCAGGCATATATCAGACATTAGAATATTATATAAGGATTGTTCTCAGAATGTATTGAGTTGTACGGGAGAAAAGATTGGTAAGAGTGTTGAGAACATTGGAAGTTTGGGGTATTTGCCAAAGGCATTGCACGCCCAATTCATTGAGTTACTGTGCTAGTTCATAGTATATGATTTGGTTAGAAGCTAATTAGACAAATGAACTAGAATTATAAAAAAAATATTGGGTTTTCATAGTTGCAAACCATTTATAAAGGTAGTTTAGAAAGTTATGACACGTGTCCGATTCTAATAATGACTTAGGTTATATATATAGATATTCATGTTAGAAAAATGAGAAGATTTTCTTCTTCCTTCTTTAAAAAGTATTGATATTTGAATCTTGAAGAACCTGCAGTATTTCTTTCCCTTTCAAATGGGAAATATAGATTTGGATCTTTACTAGTGATTACTCCATGTTAAGGTAAGATTTATGATCGATAAGAAAAATATATATGGCCTTGCTTGGGGATTTCCAATGTTAGAAATAATGGGAAAAGGGGTATATGAATAGATCTTAATGGGTTTCCATGTTCTGTAGCAGTTGTTGTTGTAAATTGTGTGATGAAAGTCTAGATCTAGAGTTTTTAACTGTAATAGGTGAGAATCAAGTGAGTCTTTAAGCTACCTCTTGAATGGATATTGTTCATATGAGATATCTCTATAGAAACTAATTGAATGATGAAGTTGAATCTAGAAAAGTATAGTACGATGGTTATACAACTATATGAATGAATGTTGAGGATAGAATGCATGTTATGGTATGGAAGCTAAGATGTTTAGGTTTGGTCGCATATGTGTGTCTTAGATGTATGATATGGGTATGCTCTATTAAAAGTAAGTTGTGGATTGTTTCAATGCATAAAGGGTCTATCAAGTGAGTCTCTGGGCTGACTCTTGTTTATGTACTATCCTTACCAGAAGATCTACAAAAATCTAGTTAAAATGGTGATGTTGAAATATTGAAAGTTATAGTATGATATGCATGTGGCTATGTAAGAGATTATTTGAGGATATATATGGTTGTGTGTTTGTTTGTTGAGGATGATAGATACATCTGGTATAGATCTAATGAGTTCAAGTAATGTGATGGGAAGTATGATCGTGTATGTGTGTCTCCGATGTATGCTATGTAGTATGTTCTGTTATGAGTTTGGTTATGTCTTTAGAGTATTGTATAAAAAGGTCCATCTGGACTTTAAACACGAAATCTAAAGGAAACTAAAGAACGATGATTACCTAATGGGGTTCTTTACCTGTCCCAAGATGATGATGGGCAAATCTTATGTAACGTGAGTTTAGGAAAATTCATATCATAAACACGTCAAAAAAGAAAAAGCCTTTGTGGTGAAATATGAAAGAAAGGCCTTTGTGACGAAATATGAGAGAAAAAAAATTTGTGGCAAAATATGAGAGAAAAGCATTTATGGCGAACTATAAGAGAAAAGCATTTGTGGCGAATCATGAAAGAAAAGCCTTTATGGTGAAATATGAAAGAAAAGAAAGCCTTTGTAGTGAAATATGAAAGAAAAGCCTTTGTGGCGAATTATGAAAGAAAGTCTGTGGCGAAATATGAAAGGGAAGTGTAACACCCCTTACCCGTATCCTATGCCGGAACCGAGTACGAGGCATTACCAGACTTAACAATACATTTTGTCAAATTAATTAACACATATATAAAATGACTTAGTCAAGTCCCTATACATGCCATAACTTAAATCATTTAAAAATAAAGATACCCATAGATAGCTTGATAGTGTGAAGCGATCTCCGACGACCTCCAACCCGAGCTTGTTTAGTAGGACTCTGTATCATGGGAAAGGAAAGGGGGTAAGCTTATAAAGCTTAGTAAGTTCACATGTAAAAATAATAAGCAATAGCAATGAGTTTAGCTTACTACTAAGCTGTCATAACTTGCATAAATAATGCTAAGTTTTTACTTTCCCAACTTACTCATTTGTTGCCTTATCAAAGCCTCAACATGACAAATCCTCACAACAAGTTCTCAAAGTGATACAATCATTAAATCACATGCTTATACCTTATTACACATGTTCACATTAATCTGTCTACTTGAATCGCTGTCACTAAATTATTTATTTCTTGAGCTATAGAGCTCCAAATTTCAAACCGCTAATTTTTCCTGAAACTAGACTCACATATCTTCATACCATAAAAGTTCTAGAATTTTTGGCTTAGCCAATTAGTACGGTTTATTCATTAAAATTTCCTCTATTTCACTGTTCATCTATTTTGAACACTTTTCACTACGAATCAATTTTCTCCTCGTTCAGAATTCAAATGATGTTATAATTTATTTCATTTGAAACTAGATGCATTAAGGAATCTAATCATATAAATTATGTCCCAAAATTATTTTTGTACAAGTTTTAATGATTTTTCCAAGTCAGAATAGGGGATCTCGAAATCACTCTGAACTAGTCTCACAAAAATCTAAATATCTCAAAATAAAAAATTTATTTGCTTCCGCTGTTTATTTCATATGAAAATAGACTCAATATTTTTTAATTTAATATCTCACTCAACTACTAATTCCATTTCTACCATTTTTGGTGATTTTTCAAAGTTACTCTACTGCTACTGTCCAAAACTGTTTTATTTCTAAATTTCACTCTTTCATGTTTTCTTTATAGTAACTTTCATTGGAACACTTACTCCGTATCAATCTTACCAAAGTTCGATCACATATCGAGCACATTGCTCATAAGTTTACACGCATATACTTGCACTTATTCATCACATAATCATATTCAATTATACTTAGTCGTTACATAGCCACTGTAATATCCCGGATTTAGGGGTTATGCATTTAATGCATAATTCAAGTGATAGTAGGTTTGGAGTGTGTTTGCATATATTTTAGGAGTTTTTGAGAACTTAAGGTGAAGGGGAAAAACTTTGGAAAATATTGGAATTTTAAGTGAAAAGGGGAAACTGGGCAAGGAGGCCTTAAAAGAAATTTTGTGGAGTTTAGGACACAAGAAATCAGTTGGCAAAGTGGCTTGGGGCGCTAAGGTGCAAGGGGGCTTCAGAAGGGAAGAGGGTCGAGTCTTGAAGGCAGCATGGGAGTGTTTTATTTTTGTATTTTGCGTCAAGAAGGGAAGTTGGGCTAAGGAGGCTTTAAGGGAAATATGTAAGGGGAATTTGACATGAAATGGGTCTTGGTAAAGTGGCCTCAAGGCGCCACTTAGGGCCTTGATAAATGACGCCTGGAGCAGGGAGGTTCGAGCAACGCGGGAAGCAGGGGGAAGTTTTATTTTTGCGTCAAGGAGAGGAGCTAGTGGTCTGCACATGGACTCTCAAATAGATGAGGTTAAGCTTGATGTTTCTTTTTAAATTCGGCTGGAAGAGAAGAATAATTATTGTTTTATTTTATTTATTTGAATAGGTGATTAAGAGATAAGATAGAAGATAAATGCTGAATTTTTTTTATTTCAAATGGGTGATAAAGAAATTAAATAGGAGATTATTATGGGATTGGATTAGAGGAAAGGTGGTGGTCGGCCAAGGGGTTCTTTAGGGAGCAAATAAGTGCCGAATTTTGCTTAAGGAGTGTGTCCATCTTTTTGATTTTTTTTAGTCTCCTTGCCGAATCTCTTTGCATTTTTCTCCCTATTCTCTTTCTTTTCTTAAAACCTTATTTTCTACTAATTTTCTTGTATAGCCGAATCCTCTAAAAGCCACCTAGTTTCGGCTTGCTCATCCCTTCAAGTGTTGACCGAAACTCCAAGTGTTTCAAGGCCATTTATGTTCCTTTCTTCTTCTCCTCTACTTGTTTCTTAGCCGAACCTTATAAGCCTTATTTCCTTTTCTTCATCATCATTATTTTGAGCCATAGCCGAATGTACAGATACCTTTGAAGCCATTGCTGAATCTCCTAGGTGGTGTTGTCGATCTCTTGCTCTTAGTTTCGTCTCAAGTGTAGTGGTAAGTATTTTGCCTTAAACAATTGGTTTTGAGTTCTTATATTGGTATGTCGAAACCAAGTATTTGGTCTTGGTTTTTATAACATGGCCGAATGTCATAGTGCCATTAAGTATGTTCTTTTGTGTGTGTAGCCGAAAGAAGGAAGCATTGAGGAAGTCTCTTGGATTCGATTATCTAAGGTAAGTGTTAGGTACTATTCGTCCAAGGGCCATGATAATGGATTTATGCTTAAAACCGATACTAACAAGTGATTAGTAGGGATTTCGACTATTAAAGGTGCAAGTGTGTGATTTTAGGATTTGGAAGAAATAGGTAAGTGAGTTTGTGCTATTCGGCCATAGGCCATATTTGGTAATAAGGTTAGCCGATTCTAACTTTGATGATTTAGGACCAAAGCGGCATTAAGGAAGGAGGAAAACCACGTTCCAAGATCCGGTTAGATTCGAATAGTTCGGGATTTCGCTAAATAGTCAGGTGCGTAGTTATCGCACTGTTCTCTTGCTTGTTTATATGTGTTATATGTAAATGTGTATGATGTGCATGTTAGCCGAAATAAGGGCTAAGATGATGGATACTCAAGGTGGGTGATCGAATAAACAGATTAGTGGTTATGGTGTTAATCTTTCAGGGATATATGTGATATTGATGCAAGCATGTGTTGTATGCTCGTTATGTTAATAATGTTATCCTGCCATGAGATTAATATATGCATGGGGATTGGGATATGAATATTGAAGGCAATGGTGTACATATTTATGTACGTGGTCTGATGTTAGCCTTGTGCTACATTGGCGCTTGATGTTAGCTATGTGCTTCATCAAGGGAGGTGTTGGCTAGGTGCCCATCTCGGCGGTTGATAGCTGTGTGTATCACCGTGGACGGATTGATATGTGGGATCACTTAGGTGATCGGTGGCTTAGCCACGGCCTTGAGTAGCAAGTCTGCCAAGGTAGGATATGTGGATCACTCGGTTGATCGGTGGATTAGCCACGGTCTTGGGCAGCAGGTCTGCCGAGGTAGGTGTGACGGATGGACATTAGGATGGGTTGGGCTGCATTTTTGCATAATGTTGTATATGAACTGTATGGATATGGGCCAAGCCCATATGTATGGAGACATGTGAAATAACTATGCACTGAGTCTGTATGACTCACCCAAATTTTACCAACATCGCAGGTGATGCATAAGCTGGGACTGGGTTGGAGTGGATACAAAAGTAGCCATGCAGAAGCAGATTTTCATGCAGGAACTGTTTTTACTTATTTACGTATTTTATATTCTCAGTATTTTGGTTAAGTGTTTACTGTAATAAGGCCCATTAAAGTATTTAAGTATACTTATTAAGTATCTTTATTATTTGTTTCGTTGTTATGTTTAAGTTGGATTGACAATGAAATTATTATTGAAAATGTTGTTATTCTCGGCAACTTATATATTTTTTAAAATATTTATCAAAGTTTAATTCGGATATTTGGTGACAACATATTTTTACTTAGCATTTTAAATAAACAATGCTTTACAATAAGCACAAATTTTCATGTTTTATTCTAAAGTTAAAATCTTTTCAAACGTTTTCCGCAGTGACATACCAGATTCGGTCAAGGCTCGTGGGCCGGGTTTGGGGGTGTTATAGCCACATTGTATTTTCACTTAGTCAATTTCCCGTTGAACTCATTGGAATATTAACGGATACATCGGAATATTGCACATAGTGCCACACTTGTAGCCAAAGCTACTTCATATCAGTTATCACACATAGGCTCGTTCTGAGCTATTCATATTCGCGGGTCTGCTCACACAAGCTGTCGATACGTAACTACTCAGTGCTGCTCACACAAGCTGTCAGGTATCTGCAACACATGCAGGATTACCCAGCCACTGGTAGAACTTATAAGACCAGCACCCTTTTCACAAAATCACAATCTCGGGTCTGCTCACACAAGCTGTCGGTCAATACGTAACTACTCAGTGCTACTCACACAAGCTGTCAAGTATCCGTAACACATATCAGATAAATCAGCCACCGGTAGAACGTACGAACCAGCACCCGGATCACTTATTCCACTTAGATTTCACATAAGTTTCAAGTGAACATGTCACTCGTATCCATTTTTATTCCTAAGGTTCAACCCGGAAATTTCTCACTTGTCGATATTTTGTCAATTACATCAAATATTCAACCATAGTTCATACCATTTGTCAAAATATGAAAACGTAAGTAAAAACGATGATTTATTTACATACAAACTTACCTCGATACCAAAACGGCCATTTTACCAACTTTCCCGATTTTTAATTTTCCTCCCGTTCTAGGTCCAAATCTCATTTCTCGGGGTCTAAAACATCACATTTCACTTATTTAATTAATGTAGTATTCAAAACAGTCCTTAACTCAACTTTTGCAAAATTACAATTTTGCCCCTAAACTTTTACATATTTCCACTTTTGCCCCAATACTCAAAAATTAAACTTCAGCCCTTATTCTTATGTTTTATAACATGCTGATCATTTTTCTCTTCTATGGAAACATCAAATTCTCACTCTATCATGTACTTATGAACATTAGGTATTTTTACCGATTATGACGTTTTACTCGTTTTCTCGTAAAACCGCTTAGTAAAAGTTGTTTAACATAATTTCAACCTTCATATTCTATCATAAAACATCAAAATACACACTTTTCACCTATGGGTAATTTTCCAAAGATGAACCCTAGCATGAATTATTGGTAGCATAAGCTAAATCGAGCTACCGGGACTCCAAAACCGTAAATAACTTGAAAAACGGGGCTAGAACGGACTTACCATGAGCTTGGGAAGTTGAGAAAACCCTAGCCATGTCTTCTCCTGGTAAATTTCGTCCATATGAAGAAGATGGACATATTTGGGATTTAAATTTTGTTTTTAATTCATTTAATTCACTAAATTACCAAAATCCCCTTAAAAAATTCTTTTGAAACATACCCATCCATATCCATTTTTGTCCACCAACTTAACCAATGGTCTAATTAACATTTAAGGACCTCAAATTTAAAATTTCATAACAATTGGACACCTCTAACATGTAGAACTCAACTTTTGCAGTTTTTACAATTTAGTCCTTTTGACTAAATTGAGTGCCCAAACGTCAAAATTTTCGAATGAGATTTTCACGAAATCATTCCGTGAAATTGTAGACCATAAAAATATAAATAAAATAAATTTCTCAACATCGGATTTGTGGTCCCGAAACCACTGTTCCGTTTAGGCCTTATTTCGGGATGTTACATTTCTCCCCCTTAGGGATTTTCGTCCCCGAAAATCTTAACAGAATGAGGTTTAATATATTTCTCATGATTTCTAACATCACTAAATAATCTTTTTCAAGACGATATTTTCAGAAACACTCTGTCATCGATTTGAATCCTAATAGAACTCAGTGAATTCTGTCAAACAAAGAATCGATACATATTGAAATTATTATGCTAATTCCATCAAACGTTCGAAAACAACCCACTAGCATTTCTCTTGGCTCCCCACAGATCAATCGATGATCACTCATAATCTTTCAATAGCTTAATTCATCACCACTGTCTTAAACTCAAATTTTGCTATGCCATCAGATATATTAAACTCTCGAAACCAAGAAACATATGACAATCCTAGTTAAACAAACAGTGTCATCAAATTTTTCAATACAGACATAATAATAACCATCTCTAAATTACTAATCAAATAGCTCTTTTTAATTTAATATTAACTGTCTGAAAACATGAACCATTACTTTACATTCTAGAAAATATACACATTCAAATCCGTTCATTGGTGCGTCACTGAAAAATTATAATTCCATTGTGTTCCAAAGTCGATTATAATAGAGATAAAACATATTCTATACAAATATAAACAGAACAATAGCCAAAAGAAACAGTAGAATCATTTCATATAAGTTCACTGTCAAATCTTATCTCAGACGTAATGGAATTAAATTTCAATAAAAGATAGTGGAATACCAATCATAGATCAATCAAACTGACGATTCTTTACTCAGAAAACAAGCAATCATAATTGTCTCTGAAAAGATACGAAAACATAAAATGCCCAGAAGAGATAGTCGTAAACTGCTCAACTATGACTATCATATTTAAACATCTTCACATGTCAAACATCGTTCTTCTGACTAATTCTGCCCTCACTAATTTCCACATTATTTGTTTTACTAAAGAATATCAGTTCAGAAAAATTTCAGTTAATACTTCCTTTCAGTATCTTATCTGAATAAGTCGATTTATCAAAGTTAAATTTTTCACTAATTATGATATTGTATAAACCAAATAATTCTTAAGTCAATATGATATTTCTCTAATCCTGTCCTTCATTTTTCAACCATCCTCAGTCTTTGATCATATCTATAGTTATTCTATAACTGAACTCTTTGATTCCACACTTAGGAACTTAATCAACATGATTCTTATGAATTTCCGTTATAAACACCTCATCGGTAAGGGGGTGAGGTCGTACAGCCTCTAACTCGATTCTCACACATATATATATACATATGACACATATTTCATTATCAACATATGTCATTATAACTATACGACCCACTTTGAACAATTTATCATTCATATTTGCTTAACATAAAATTTTCAATTATCTCATTCAAACAAATGCACTCATTCATACATTCTACAAAATTTGAATAACTTACTTATCACATTCACTAATCAATTTTTGTCAAGCATGCTACAGTATGTGAAGGTCAGAAAAATATGAATAAGCATATTACTGTATAAACTTTCATTTCACACATTATCACATATACACATTACGAATTCTTATTCATAACTTCAATATCACTATTAAATGGTCGGATATAGCTCAGTTGGAGAGTACTTCTCTTTTAATAATATTATCCTCAATCACGTCGGAAGGCATCACACTATCACATATTGGTGGCATGTATAGCTAAACTCTCACACTTGCTATGTTAGTCCGAGAACTGACTAAACCATAGCTCTGATACCACTAAATGTAACACCCCTTACCCGTATCCTATGCCGAAACTGAGTACGAGGCATTACCAGACTTAACAATACATTTTGTCAAATTAATTAACACATATATAAAATGACTTAGTCAAGTCCCTATACATGCCATAACTTAAACCATTTAAAAATAAAGATGCCCATAGATAGCTTGATAGTGTGAAGCGATCTCCGACAATATCCAACCCGAGCTTGTTTAGTAGGACTCTGTATCATGGGAAAGGAAAGGGGGTAAGCTTATAAAGCTTAGTAAGTTCACATGTAAAAATAATAAGCATTAGCAATGAATTTAGCTTACTACTAAGCTGTCATAACTTGCATAAATAATGCTAATTTTTTACTTTTCCAACTTACTCATTTGTAGCCTTATCAAAGCCTCAACATGACAAATCCTCACAACAAGTTCTCAAAGTGATACAATCATTAAATCACATGCTTATACCTTATTACTCATGTTCACATTAATCTGTCTACTTGAATCGCTGTCACTAAATTATTTATTTCTTGAGCTATAGAGCTCCAAATTTCAAAACCGATAATTTTCCCTGAAACTAAACTCACATATCTTCATACCATAAAAGTTCCAGAATTTTTGGCTTAGCCAATTAGTACAGTTTATTCATTAAAATTTCCTTTGTTTCACTGTTCATCTATTCTGACCACTTTGCACTATGAATCCATTTTATCCTTGTGCAGAATTCAAATAATGTTATAATTTATTTCATTTGAAACCAGACTCATTAAGGAATCTAACCATATAAATTATGTTTTTGTACAATTTTTAATGATTTTTCCAAGTCAGAACAAGGGATCTCAAAATCACTCTAAACTAGTCTCACAAAAATCTAAATATCTAAAAATACAGAATTTCTTTGCTTTCTCTGTTTATTTCATATGAAAATAGACTCAATAATCTTTAATTTCATATCTCACTCAACTACTAATTCCATTTCTACCATTTTTGGTGATTTTTCAAAGTTACTCTACTGCTACTGTCCAAAACTATTTTATTTCTAAATTTCACTCTTTCATGTTTTCTTTATAGTAACTTTCCTTAGAACACTTACTCCGTATCAGTCTTACCAAAGTTCGATCACATATCGAGCACATTGCTCATAAGTTTACACGCATATACTTGCACTTATTCATCACATAATCATATTCAATTACACATAGTCGTTACATAACCACATTGTATTTTCACTTAGTCAATTTCCCGTTGAACTCATCAGAATATTAACGGATACATTGGAATATTGCACATAGTGCCACACTTGTAGCCAAAGCTACTTCATATTAGTTATCACACATAGGCTCGTTCTCGAGCTATTCATATTCACTGGTCTGCTCACACAAGCTGTCAGTCATACGTAACTACTCAGTGCTGCTCACACAAGCTGTCAGGTATTCGCAACACATGTAGGATTACCCAGCCACTGGTAGAACTTATAAGACCAGCACCCTTTTCACATAATCACAATATCGGGTCTGCTCACACAAGCTGTCGGTCAATACGTAACTACTCAGTGCTGCTCACACAAGCTGTCGAGTATCCGTAACACATATCGGATAACTCAGCCACCGGTAGAACGTACGGACCAGCACCCGGATCACTTATTCCACTTAGATTTCACATAAGTTTTAAGTGAACATGTCACTCGTATCCATTTTTATTCCTAAGGTTCAACCGGGAAATTTCTCACTTGTCGATATTTTGTCAATTACATAAAATATTCAACCACAATTCATACCATTTATCAAAATATGAAAACATAAGTAAAAACGATGATTTATTTACATACAAACTTACCTCGATACCAAAACGGCCATTTTACCAACTTTCCCGATTTTTAATTTTCCTCTCGTTCTAGGTCCAAATCTCATTTTTCGGGGTCTAAAACATCACATTTCACTTATTTAATTAATGTACTATTCAAAACAGTCCTTAACTCAACTTTTGCAAAATTACAATTTTGCCCCTAAACTTTTACATATTTACACTTTTACCCCAATACTCAAAAATTAAAATTCAGCCCTTATTCTTATGTTTTATAACATGCTGATCATTTTTCTCTTCTATGGCAACATCAAATTCTCACTCTAACATGTACTTATGAACATTAGGTATTTTTACCGATTGTGACGTTTTACTCGTTTTCTCGTAAAACCGCTTAGTAAAAGTTGTTTAACATAATTTCAACCTTCATATTCTATCATAAAACATCAAAAAACACACTTTTTACTATGGGTAATTTTCCGAAGATGAACCCTAGCATGAATTATTGGTAGCATAAGCTAAATCGAGCTATCGGGACTCCAAAACCGTAAATAACTTGAAAAACGGGGCTAGAACGGACTTACCATGAGCTTGGAAAGTTGAGAAAACCCTATCCATGTCTTCTCCTGGTAAATTTCGTCCATATGAAGAAGATGGACATATTTGGGATTTAATTTTTGTTTTTAATTCATTTAATTCACTAAATTACCAAAATGCCCCTTAAAAAAATTCTTTTGAAACATACCCATCCATGTCCATTTTTGTCCACCAACTTAACCAATGGTCTAATTATCATTTAAGGACCTCCAATTTAAAATTTCATAACAATTGGACACCTCTAACATGTAGAACTCAACTTTTGCACTTTTTACAATTTAGTCCTTTTGACTAAATTGAGTGCCCAAATGTCAAAATTTTCGAATGAGATTTTCACGAAATCATTTCGTGAAATTTTACACCATAAAAATATAAATAAAATAAATTTTTCAACATCGGATTTGTGGTCCCGAAACCACTGTTCCGTTTAGGCCTTATTTCGGGATGTTACAGGAAGCCTTTGTGGCGAATTATGAAGGGATAGCCTCTGTGGCAAACCCTTCAATGATAGCCATTGTGGCATACTCTAGATGGATTGCTTGCGGCATGTCTTAATAAGACTCTTAGTGAAGAGCTTGAAGGATGTTTTTTGTGGCGCATCACGGTAATGCCTTCATGGCGTATTCTAATGAATTTCCATAGTGGCGCGTTCTGTATGACTCTTAAGCGTAACCATTGGAGTCAGCAAAGACGAAGTGTATCTATGGACTACATGGTAAATCATTATATAAGACTAAGACTCGATCAGAAATAATGAATTGAAGAGAAATAGAGATGTAATGTGTTAGCATTGAAAATGTATTCTGACTAAGGGCATGGATTTGTATGATCAAAAGAAGTACATGTGATTTGTGTATGTGTTTCTTCTAAAATCGTGATGAGGTGATGACTCAGAGATTGAAGGATGTAAGTGATGTATCGAAGACAATGAAGGGTGAGTATTGGTCACAAAGTAAAGCATAGTAACGGACGAGTATATAAAATTAGAATTTAAGGAAGCATTCGCCAAAGACGCAGTTAAAGGTTAAGGATAGAGAGATCATCTGTATAAATTATTAATTGCAATGTGCAAAAAGACTCAGGTAGATGATGTTTTCCTCACTAAATTCTTATGAACTTATCCGTGTGTATTACGTTACAAGCGAGATGATGTGGTTCTAAGCCAGGAGGGACGATGCTAGGATTATGCCAAGGACAGGCGTATTGGGTCATTATACATACAGAGCGAGTTTGGCGGTACGCACAAAGTCTGAATTGTCATTGAGAATTCCATACCTTGGGGTGTCTGTAATAAATTAGGATTTCAAATTAAAGATTGTTGTATTTTAATTACCACATGTTGTAGTTGTATTTACTTATTTTACATGCTTATGTATTCAAGTTAGAAATTTTGTAATTAAGTAAGACGTTATTGATTGTAATCTGTATAAGTAGATTAAGTCTGTGCCTGTATTTTTTTGTGGTAATACCAAAGATCCAGATCCAGTTATTCGGATCAGGTTATGGGTGTTACAATATAGATCAAGTTGTTAACTTAGGCAAAAAGGGGAAAACTATCGAATAGTCCTTGGTATCTAAAGCGTTACCGTATCAGGCAAGTTCATACGGTATAAATATGTTTAATTTGTTGTTGAGTTTTATCTATATGTTTATTAATGTCTAATTAGTAACTTGAATTGGCTACGAATTAGTACCTAAACTAAGAATTGAATCAAATTGAAATGGATTGTTTCGAAATGGTATAATGTGAGGCTAAATCTCGATGAAACTAATAAAAATCTTGTATACAACATTATGAGTTTTGCCCAGGTTCCGAGCTCCTACATATGTTGCGGACTCAAGAATACAGGAATAGGTTCCAAGCTCCTGCATATGTTGTGGACTCAAGAATACAGGAAAAGGTTCTGAGCTCCTACATATATTGCAAACTCGAGAAAACAGGTTTAGGTTTCGAGCTCCTACATATGTTGCAAACTCGAGAATACATGAATATTAAGCTCTGGCAAGGCTATTTATTGTGTAGGTTCAACCCTCACGGGTAACATGCACTATTACTTTAATCTGTATACAGAGTTCTTTTACGAAGACTCATCGGGTAGGAATAAAATATGGAAATATAAAAATTTGAAAGTGGTTTTGGCAAAAAGGATGAACATGATATGAATGATTGTGATTAGGATATATAATGCAATTTGAATGATGGAAGTGAACAAAGTGATAAATTGGAAAAATGGATTTCATGATGTATATTGAGTTGAAGTTGGCATTTTACCATTTGAAATTATGTGGTTTAGCCTAAATCTGATTTGGTTGATATTGTTTTGAATGTCATGATAAGTGAACTTGTTTCATATCGATTCATGTAACTATTAAATTATTAAGGTAAGTTATTTGTTTATATTGTATGAGCTTACTAAGTATTTTATATACAAACTCGTGTTACTAATTTTCTATATATTTTGAACGTTCAGAACATGTTGATCAAATTAACGAGAAGCATACACCTTTCAACTCCCGATTCGGTAAACTTTTGATGTTTCGAGCTTAGTTATTTGTGGCATGTACTTAGGAGGGTTAAATATTGAAATGTAATATTTGTGTTGGTGTTTGGCATGGTTGAGTTTGGATGTATATAAATATGTGAACATATGCATATGGTAACTTGTGATGTGATGAATGAATTGTTACAAGGCTTGATATTAAGAATGTTTAGGATAATGGTATTATACATATGTTTATGATGGTATAAAATGGTTATAAACTTTGGTTGTGTTAAGGAAATGGTAAAGTTTGAATGGAACTAAATATGTGAATTAGATTGTGGTATGATATGGTTTAAAGTTTGGTTTGAATTGTATTTGAATTGAATTTATTGAATTTTTTGTGCCAATGATGGCATATTGGTTGTATGTTAAAACAAATAGATAAATTGATGTTTTGACTTTGAAATATGCATCTTTTGGTGTTGGTTTGAATAGCATCAAATGGCATTATAGGTCAATTGAGGGAATACTATGAAAGCTTTCTTAAATAGGTTATTTTTGTTGCACACGGGCTATCACACGACCGTGTGTCACACATGGTTGGATGACACAGCCGTGTATTCAAGACATTCAGGGTGTTTTTAGTTCACAATGCACCAGTCTGTTACTCGACCAAGTGACCCTAGATTACATGGCATCAGTTTTTTACAAGGTTTGAGGACACGACTGTGTGACAACACCACACGGCTTCAACCTTGTCACACAGCCTAGATGTGGTCGTGTGACTCCTGTTTCACCATATTTTTGTAAAAGTTTCAAAATTGTCCTGATTTAGTTCCAAGCTTGTTTAAGGGCTTTAGTAAGCTTGATTAAGACTTGATTTGTTTGTAATGCATGTTTAACCTAGACTTAACTTATATATATTGAATTATTGAATATTA
Organism: Gossypium australe; assembly: GCA_005393395.2. Classification (NCBI taxonomy): domain Eukaryota; kingdom Viridiplantae; phylum Streptophyta; class Magnoliopsida; order Malvales; family Malvaceae; genus Gossypium; species Gossypium australe. The sequence continues at coordinate 124,179,233 of CM016616.1, forward strand.
TTGAGTAATTTGTATATGAATGTTTCTGTTTACTATTGTGACATCCTGTAGCTTGAGTCTGGCAGCTGGACCTAGTATAGGGTATTACAAATGAAGTCTAAGAGATAAAAATTTTGAATCTTTTACTTTGAACTCTTAGAAAAAAAATTTATCAACTTTAAAATCAAGTCAAAATAATTTTAATCAAGTTAGAATCTTTCAATTAGTCAAACTGTTTTTAAAACAAGTCAGTATAGCTCTAGGACAAAAAGTATCGATACTTTTTGGCCAAGTATCGATAGTTTTCAAAATATTGTTAACTCTTTCTTAAAACTATACATAACTGATATTTTGTTTCTCAACTCTTTCAGTTAAGTATCGATTCAATATCAAACTTTTCATATGGTATCGATAAAATTTCTCTGGTATCGATATCTTTAACTCCAATGATCATTGAATTTTGTATTTAATGCAAAAAAAATATTGATACCTTTTTAGTCAATATCGATACTCCCTGTTGTAGGTGAATTAAATGCACTGGTTTCATATCCCCAACTGCTCTATTCATATATCCAATAACCACAATGGTTGAAATGAATTAGGGGTATAAATACCAGCTTCCAAAGATCCTACAACAACAAGAGAGATAATTCAAGCCTAAAAGATCAATCAATCAACTTTTGTGCTCAATTTTCATACTTTTCTTATACACACTTGTGAGCTTTCATTGTTATTCTTTTAGCTCAAGTGTATTGTTGTTTATTAGTGCTTAATTGGCAAACAATTCAATCTTGTAAGGATTTCTTCTAAGTTTGCTATTTGTGTTTACTCTTTGAGAGGATTTGTGTTTTAAGATTTGAGTAGAAACCTTAACAGAGTTTGTAATGTTAAACATTGTCCTCAAAGGTTATCGAATTAGTGAGTTTGGGAAAATACTTAGTTGTGGAAAGCTAAGGTAGTGGAGTAGGCAATTGGGGCCGAACCATTATATATCGAAGTGTTCATTGTTTCTATCTTTTTCTTAGCAACCACAAATTTTTAAGAGGCCAATTCACCTCCTTTTGGTGATTTCAAGTTAAACTATTGAGCTAATACTTTCTTTGTACCACTTAAAAAAAAAAGGACTTTCTTAATCCTATTTACATTATAAATGTGAAGATTACAAGATCTGAATATTATGATACTTTTTATCATTTAATATTTGTGGGGGTAAAACAATTAAAAATGAAAATATGACTTTTGCTAGCACTTAGAAATGCCTCCAAATTGTAAATTAACATTGTATGTAAATATGACTTTTTTCGATACTTCAAATTGCCTTAAAAAGTATCTTACCTTTAACGGGGGTTAAAAGTGCTGGAAAAACTTGTGAAAGCAAATGTTTACACTTTACCAGTGCTAGTGGTTAGCCCCTTGGTAGTTTTTTACCGACATCTACCTAGCCGATAGTTAACTAGCGATCATTGACTATCAGGAAAGTCAATACTAGCGATTAATTTGTCTTTTATTGACGCTTATGAATGCCGGTAAAAGTAAATTAATTTATAATGAGTGGTGAAAATATAAGGGTTAAATTATAGTTTTATAAGTAGGAATCTAAATGTAATTTTACCATGTTAAATAATATCATGAGAAATGATGATGAGTTTTGGATCTCAAAGCATGCAAGGTGTCATGGTTAAGGAATAAGTGGCGATTAAAATGTGAAATTTGTTGGAATATAATTGGTTGGAATTAATGGATGATTTTTTTTTTTACTTCAATCATAAAATTTTAGTTAAATCTCATATCTTAAAATGTCATAAAATCATTCTATCATGAAAAATATTTTGTTAAAGGAAAGTGAAGAAAAAGTATAGAATAGTACTGAGAAAGTAAAGCAGAAAGACAAAATTTCATGATTTCATATTTGAAGTAGAATCATATGAAAATTATATTGAATACATGGAATTTATTATGTTTATGGAATGTATATATGTCAAGAGAAGGAAGAAGTTGAGAAAAGCGAAGAATCTTTTCTTAAATAATTTGAATGTTCTTTCAAAAAATTATACCATACTAATTTTACTCCAAAATTGATCATAATATATTTTCAATATCTATTGTTTTATGGTCAAATAACTAATTATGGAAAGCAATTTATGAAAATAAAATCTGATATTGGTGAATTGACTATTTATATATTCTTGTTATATAATCTAAAAATTGGAGGAAAAAATTATACTAATAAGTTAATGAATTTGTTAGTGGAATAAAAAAACTTCATAAACATATTTAAGATGATGCCATATGTTTTAAAGTGTAATAAAATAATTAATACAATAACTAAAAAAGACATTTAATATCTTCTTAAACTCTCTTGTGAAGTTTTTTTTATTTTGTGGTGAAAAAACAAACAAGTAAATTATATTAAATTAATCCGAAGGAAGATCCTCGATAAGTTGAAGTCCCTTATATTTGTTGAAAGCCATCTTAGCTATATGATTTTCTTCGAAATTTTCTTTATGGGGAATATATTCTAGCTTCCAATGTCCAATACTCAACAGGAGCTGTTGAATATGCCTAATGAGCGCAGAAGAAGATGTTTTTGAAAATGTATTCTAAATAGCTTGTAAAATCTCTTGACTATCCGATCTGATCATGACTCCATTATAATTACGACTCTGTAAGATCGTCAATCCATCAAGAACCTCCCACAGTTCAGCGTTGAACACCGAGCAGAGTCCCAAACTCCTATTAAAGCCCATAACCCAACCCCCCTAACAATCCCTTAATACTCCACCAACTGTAGCAAACCCAGAGTCTCTATTCACAGCACCATCAGAATTAAGATAAATCCAAGACCTTTCCCCATTGACAGACACCTTAAAGCTTTGATTCTTGAGATGGGAAACTGATGGAGCTCGAAACTAACTATTATTTCGACAAAGGCAAGCGCACCTATTGAACAGTAGTATAGCTGTGGTGAGTCCAGAAGATCGTATCCTCAAGGACCAAGAGTATTAGTATTAACTATCTTTTTATTATCTAGCCTAATAATTAAGGGGATTTGCTTTTAATCTAAAATTAACTAACTAATTTAACTAATAACTATGAACGCGACAGAGAGCGAATTGGGGAAAATACTTTTGGACAACTTATATGAGATAGGCAATACCTAAGGAAGAATCCACCTAGACTTCACTCATTACTTTTGATTCATACGATTTATTCACTTGGCTTAATCCGTAGAAATACCTCTTTCGAGGCTACTAACAACTGACTCTAGGTTGATTAATTGAAATCTCTTTCTAATTAAAACCGCTATTGTCGCATTAACTCGATCTATGGATTCCCTTATTAGGTTTGACCCTAATCTGGCATATTTTCGTCGCCCTATTTCTAGGGTTGCAATCAACTCCACTTAATTGTGTTGATCTACTCTTAGATAGGGACTTTTGCTCCACTGAATAAGCACATTCGACTTGAATCAATAACCTGAATTATCAAACAAGAATAAGAACTCACAATTATGAATAAGCACAAGTATTTATCTCATAAATCAAATAATAATAAGATATGTCTTAGGTTTCATCCCCTCGGGTACTTGAGGGATTTAGTTCATACTAAAAGAGGAAAACATCATAAAAGAGGAAAAACAACAAAACATAAGAAAACCCAAAAAACTCCTAAAGAACTTGATGGGAGATCTTCAGTCTTGGTGGAGATCCTTCTCCAAAGCTGTTCCCGACGGCTGTCTTGGAGTATTTTCTCCTTCTACTCGGTGTCTATTCGACGTCCTGTCGAACTCCCCTTTAGGTTGCCCCCTAGGGTGTTTATATAGGCTTTTGAGATGCCTTTCTTGGCCCACAAGTAACCTTTTGTAACATCCCAAAATTGGGCCTAGTAGGATTGGGCCGATTGGGAATTGGGCTTTAGGAAAATTAGAATATTATTTATTTTTGTGTTGGCTTGGATATGAATTTTGTGTGTTAGCATAGTCTTGTGAAGGTTTGATTTTAATTAGGAAGTTAGAATAAATTTTAGTATGGCTTATTTAATGAAGTGGATTAGGTGAGCTTAGCACTTAAGTTAATTTAAGTGTTCATTTATAGCACAAGAGGAGTAAGTGGCAAGTTGGTTAAGGAGCTTGAAAGGTAGCTTGAGGTTAGAGGTTCGAGTGGTATGTTTAGCATTTTAAAGGTTTATTTTTGTGTATTAGCATTGATGGTCGGTCAACCTCTGTTTATGATAGGTTGGACTATTTCTTTTGGTAAGTTGAAATTATGATTAAGGAAAGCTTGATATTGGGGATAAGATTCTTAAGGTTATGGAAGGATATCTTGAAGTTATGGTATATTGAGGGGACAAAAGGCTTGGCTTGTGGAAAATGTTTTGGAAACAATTCCTATGCTTTTAGTGTTGAATGTGGACGGTATGGGTGTCTAGGTGGGTGGCCGAATTTTGTTAGGTGGTTTAGGGGGGGAATATTTGGCCAATTCCTCTTTTGTGCATCTTTTTGCATTTTGCTTTTCCTCTCCAAAAACTCTTCTTTGGCCGAATGTTTATTGTACATTTTGTGCAAATTTTGCTTTTGTTTTAGCCTTCATTTCATTGAACCAAAAATACTATTTTCTTTCTCTCATCTTTCCACTTGAAACTAAAACTTCATTTTGGCATTTTATGCACTTTTCTTTTTGGTAAACAAAGAGTTGGCCGAATCTTTCAACCCCATTTTCTCTCTTATTCTTTTTCTTTCATTTGGCCGAACCTCTTTCTTCTCCAAACTCATTTTTCTTTCTTCCATTGTAGATTAAACCGAGTTCTCTCTCTCTCATGTCTATTCTCTTTTCTACTCACATATTTTCTTCTTTCACAACCAAATAGCCGAACCTTCTTCCTCTCTTTTAGTCCTTGTTTTGGCCGAATATTCAAGGATAGTTTCTTTGATTTTTTATATACAATCGGTTTTGAAAGATAGGCTCTTTGGGGCTTTGGAAGCGATTGATTTAAGCCCTATCTCTCTCTAGCAATCAAAGGTTGGTAAGTCAAAGGGTAAGGATTTTACTTGATTCATTATTCTTTTGAAAGACTAAAGTTTTAGGATTAAAGTATTGTGGTTTGGCCGAATGGCCTTTGTTAATAATTTTTAGTATTGACCGATTGTAGGACAAAGTGATCTAGTGCGGTAGATCGGATCTTAGGAAGTTAGTATTTGCGTTGGTGAAAGGTGTGTATCTTACACACTTTATAACTTGGTTTATATATGTATGTATATGTGTGTTATTACTAATCATATTATGAAAGTGGGAAAAACGATGAGATTTGGATATGATACATGATGGTATGAATGAGGATTCGGGTAAGTCTGTTTCGATATGTTGTTATTACATGTGGATTGAAAACATGATCTATGATTTATAGTATTTATTATATGATTCATATTAAAGTGTATTAACATGATTTGGTTATCTATTGCATTGGTATGGGCAATATGAGAGGAGGGGAAGATTGATATTCGTGTCGACGGACACCAGTGTTTTGGTAACACATTGTGACTACGGTCACCAGAGGTTTGGTACCTCCAGAGGTTTGGCACCTCATAGCGTCTCGTCCCTATGGTTAATTCCACCGTGGGTTGGCCCCACTTTGAGATATGGGATTGACGCCAGTGATTTGGTATCACACGATGGGTTGGCCCCATCATTCGATTTGTGTCTTCGGGCACCAGTGGTTTGGCACCACCAGTGATTTGGTATCACATTCGTGTCTTCGGACACCAGAGGTTTGGCACCTCATAGCGACTCGTCCCTGTGGTTTACACCACCGTGGGTTGGCCCCACTTTTGAGATATGGGATCGTCTGCCAGTGATTTGGTATCACACGATGGGTTGGCCCCATCACTTGATTTGTGACTTCGGTCACCAGTGTTTTGGTAACACAATCGTGTCTTTGGACACCAGTGGTTTGGCACCACCAGTGGTTTGGTACCACACGGGGTAGAAAAGGTGTTATGGATGGCTAGGTTGGGTGCATTTTACATATATGTGCTTTGTTATAATTTGTGTAAGTATGTGGCATTTACCCGGGAGAGGGAATATGCACTGAGTCTTGGTGACTCACCTTCTCCCTTATCTTTTCAGGTGATTCATGAGATCGCGGATGAGGAGCCGGATGAACTCGAGGAGGCCATGCAATAAATTTGGGTTCTACGTGAACTTTGGTTTGAGAACTTTACTTTATTTAAATTTGGTTTTATATTTTTATGGGTTTGTAATAAGGCCTCTCAAATTATGATTTTGGATTATATTTATGCTTTGGAATTGATTTAAAATATGGCTTATAAATTACTTGGTTAATTTAATAATTGAGCCCAATGTTTTCTAAACTTCACAACGCGATGGTTTTTAAAACGTTACCATCGGGTAACATAAACTAATTGACAATTTCAACAACTTAAGTGTTTTCGATATATTAAATGATTTACAAATATTTAGTTACTACTATCAAATGTAAATGGTTTCAAAGTAATAATTTGAGTTTTCTTAAAATGATATAAATCTTTTCTAACTTATGATTTACTTACTTATATTAAAGTTTTATGTAATTTCAAAGTAGATTTCAGTCTTAAACTTATTTTCTACAAATATAGAATTTAAAAAGGGTTTTTTTCACAAAATTTAAATCGTGAACTCGTTTTTCTTCAAAACGTTTTCCTCTGTGACATACCAGATTCGGTCGTGGCGTATTGACTGGGTTTGGGGTGTTACAAATTGGTATCAGAGCTAAGTTCAAAAACTCGGCTGTGGGTCCGAGGCCCAAAATGATTTAAAGTATGGTTTAAAGATATTTTTGTTGAAAATTTTATGGTTGGAAAGGCATGGCCCCGAGTCTCCGGCATCAATCCGCCCTGGTAAGTACATCAAACTATTGATTTTGATGATATGATGTGATGATGATGATATGATTGTGTAGTAGTAGGAACTACTTTAGAGACCCAAAACTATAGGTTTGGTGTACTCGCGGAACAACCTCTTATTAAACTTTTCATAAAACTGCGCTTTAAAGAAAGTGGAATATTGATTAAAGCATAAAACTTTTAACTTAGATAAGACGAGACGTTAGACATGAGTACTCGAGGTCGAGGTCGTGTTACTCGTGGACGTGGTCGAGGTAGGATGGCTGTGTCTGAGCCAGTGAGGTCGGGTCAAGGATCCGAGAATGAAGTACCACCAGTTCCACCACCAGCGATTGGAGTTGAGCATCAGGATCAAACAGGAGATGACGCAGTGTCTCAAGCGATGCTGCGAGTTCTTGAAAGCGTAGCTGGAGTAGGTGGAGGCGCGGGAGCTCGGAAATCTGTTCCTGAGCGACTCCGAGCCAACGGAGCCGAGGTATTTCGAGGTGTTTCGGGTGTAGCTCCCAGCTCAGCTGAATATTGGTTAGAGGCGACGGAGCGAATCATGGAGGATTTGGATTTGAATGCCGAGGAAAAGCTGAAAGGGATTGTATCGCTTCTTCGTGATGAGTCATATCAGTGGTGGCTCACGGTTCGGAATGGTGCTACAGCGGAGGATCTCACTTGGGACTTCTTTAAGGCAGCGTATCAGAAGAAATATATCGGGTGTAGTTACGTTGATGCGCAGCGCAAGGCATTCCTGAATTTGGTCCAAGGGAGTAAATCCGTATCAAAGTATGAGGCTGAGTTCTTAAGATTGAGCCGGTATGCTGGAGGTATTGTGGCTTCGGAGCACGAGCGATGTGTCCAATTCGAGGATGGTTTGAAGGACGAGCTGAGACTGTTGATTGCTCCACATCAGGAGCGAGAGTTTGCTGCTTTGGTTGAAAAGGCTAAGATAGCCGAAGGGATAAAGGAATCTGGAAGGCAGAGTTACGATCGGAATAAGCATAAGAGAGGATATGGATCATCTGGGTCGGACGACGATTCTCAAAAAAGGGTTAGGCAGAGTGGGCCTAATCAGTCTGGGAGGCCTGTTACTGCTAATCAGAGACCAGCACGGTGTAACGGATGCGGAAAGTTTCATTGGGGCGAATGTTGGACCGGAGGAAAAGGCTGTTTCGAGTGTGGTTCGCTGGATCATCGTGTGAGAGACTGTCCACGTAAGCTAGCCAGGAATCAATCTGAAGGTCAAGATCATGCTCAGTTCAGAAAGGAGGGACCGTCACTGTAGAGAGGTCGTGATAACGGTAGAGGAGGTAATGGTTCTGGTTGAGGCCGCGGAGCATCGGGCAGAGGTGCAAGCAACACTGGGGCTAGGCAGCTGGGTTGGTGTATGCAGCGAGACGACGAGAGGAGGGCGACGCACCGGACGTCAACATCAGTATGTTCTTGATCATTGGATTTCCATATACTGCTTTGATTGATGTAGGTTGACGTATTCAAATGTTGTTAGTAGTATAGTAGTGTTGTTAATATCAGAGTGCGCAGCAAGAGCGTAGTGTGGTGAGATAGGATGTACGACTGTTAGTTAGTTGGAAATTTCGAGGACGAAATTTTCTTTAAGGAGGGTAGATCTGTAACATCCCAAAATTGGGCCTAGTAGGATTGGGCCGATTGGGAATTGGGCTTTAGGAAAATTAGAATATTATTTATTTTTGTGTTGGCTTGGTTATGAATTTTGTGTGTTAGCATAGTCTTGTGAAGGTTTGATTTTAATTAGGAAGTTAGAATAAATTTTAGTATGGCTTATTTAATGAAGTGGATTAGGTGAGCTTAGCACTTAAGTTAATTTAAGTGTTCATTTATAGCACAAGAGGAGTAAGTGGCAAGTTGGTTAAGGAGCTTGAAAGGTAGCTTGAGGTTAAAGGTTCGAGTGGTATGTTTAGCATTTTGAAGGTTTATTTTTGTGTATTAGCATTGATGGCCGGTCAACCTATGTTTATGATAGGTTGGACTATTTCTTTTGGTATGTTGAAATTATGATTAAGGAAAGCTTGATATTGGGGATAAGATTCTTAAGGTTATGGAAGGATATCTTGAAGTTATGGTATATTAAGGGGACAAAAGGCTTGGCTTGTGGAAAATGTTTTGCAAATAATTCCTATGCTTTTAGTGTTGAATGTGGACGGTATGGGTGTCTAGGTGGGTGGCCGAATTTTGTTAGGTGGTTTAGGGGGGAATATTTGGCCAATTCCTCTTTTGTGCATCTTTTTGCATTTTGCTTTTCCTCTCCAAAAACTCTTCTTTGGCCGAATGTTTATTGTACATTTTGTGCAAATTTTGCTTTTGTTTTAGCCTTCATTTCATTGAACCAAAAATACTATTTTCTTTCTCTCATCTTTCCACTTGAAACTAAAACTTCATTTTGGCATTTTATGCACTTTTCTTTTTGGTAAACAAAGAGTTGGCCGAATCTTTCAACCCCATTTTCTCTCTTATTCTTTTTCTTTCATTTGGCCGAACCTCTTTCTTCTCCAAACTCATTTTTCTTTCTTCCATTGTCGATTAAACCGAGTTCTCTCTCTCTCATGTCTATTCTCTTTTCTACTCACATATTTTCTTCTTTCACAACCAAATAGCCGAACCTTCTTCCTCTCTTTTAGTCCTTGTTTTGGCCGAATATTCAAGGATAGTTTCTTTGATTTTTTATATACAATCGGTTTTGAAAGATAGGCTCTTTGGGGCTTTGGAAGCGATTGATTTAAGCCCTATCTCTCTCTAGCAATCAAAGGTTGGTATGTCAAAGGGTAAGGATTTTACTTGATTCATTATTCTTTTGAAAGACTAAAGTTTTAGGATTAAAGTATTGTGGTTTGGCTGAATGGCCTTTGTTAATAATTTTTAGTATTGACCGATTGTAGGACAAAGTGATCTAGTGCGGTAGATCGGATCTTCGGAAGTTAGTATTTGCGTTGGTGAAAGGTGTGTATCTTACACACTTTATAACTTGGTTTATATATGTATGTATATGTGTGTTATTACTAATCATATTATGAAAGTGGGAAAAACGATGAGATTTGGATATGATACATGATGGTATGAATGAGGATTCGGGTAAGTCTGTTTCGATATGTTGTTATTACATGTGGATTGAAAACATGATCTATGATTTATAGTATTTATTATATGATTCATATTAAAGTGTATTAACATGATTTGGTTATCTATTGCATTGGTATGGGCAATATGAGAGGAGGGGGAAGATTGATATTCGTGTCGACGGACACCAGTGTTTTGGTAACACATTGTGACTACGGTCACCAGAGGTTTGGTACCTCCAGAGGTTTGGCACCTCATAGCGTCTCGTCCCTGTGGTTAATTCCACCGTGGGTTGGCCCCACTTTGAGATATGGGATTGACGCCAGTGATTTGGTATCACACGATGGGTTGGCCCCATCATTCGATTTGTGTCTTCGGGCACCAGTGGTTTGGCACCACCAGTGATTTGGTATCACATTCGTGTCTTCGGACACCAGAGGTTTGGCACCTCATAGCGACTCGTCCCTGTGGTTTACACCACCGTGGGTTGGCCCCACTTTTGAGATATGGGATCGTCTGCCAGTGATTTGGTATCACACGATGGGTTGGCCCCATCACTTGATTTGTGACTTCAGTCACCAGTGTTTTGGTAACACAATCGTGTCTTTGGACACCAGTGGTTTGGTACCACACGGGGTAGAAAAGGTGTTATGGATGGCTAGGTTGGGTGCATTTTACATATATGTGCTTTGTTATAATTTGTGTAAGTATGTGGCATTTACCCGGGAGAGGGAATATGCACTGAGTCTTGGTGACTCACCTTCTCCCTTATCTTTTCAGGTGATTCATGAGATCGCGGATGAGGAGCCGGATGAACTCGAGGAGGCCATGCAATAAATTTGGGTTCTACGTGAACTTTGGTTTGAGAACTTTACTTTATTTAAATTTGGTTTTATATTTTTGTGGGTTTGTAATAAGGCCTCTCAAATTATGATTTTGGATTATATTTATGCTTTGGAATTGATTTAAAATATGGCTTATAAATTACTTGGTTAATTTAATAATTGAGCCCAATGTTTTCTAAACTTCACAACGCGATGGTTTTTAAAACGTTACCATCGGGTAACATAAATTAATTGACAATTTCAACAACTTAAGTGTTTTCGATATATTAAATGATTTACAAATATTTAGTTACTACTATCAAATGTAAATGGTTTCAAAGTAATAATTTGAGTTTTCTTAAAATGATATAAATCTTTTCTAACTTATGATTTACTTACTTATATTAAAGTTTTATGTAATTTCAAAGTAGATTTCAGTCTTAAAACTTATTTTCTGCAAATATAGAATTTCAAAAGGGTTTTTTTCACAAAATTTAAATCGTGAACTCGTTTTTCTTCAAAACGTTTTCCTCTGTGACATACCAGATTCAGTCGTGGCGTATTGACCGGGTTTGGGGTGTTACACCTTTTTCGAATAGAATTAAACCTACGGTCGAAAGGGACACGCCCGTGTGACACACCCGTGGTCGATAGTCCAGGCCGTGTTCGATCCTGCTTGTCACACCCGTGCAGGCCCATTTTGTCCCTTTTTGGCCCGTTGCTCTTTCTTTTTGACTCCCTAAGCTCTCCTTAGTATAAAACATGAAATTAAGAGATTAGGAGCATCGAATTCATTAAATTCAATGGAAAATCATCCAAAATTAAGCCAAGCATGGGGTTAAAATATGTGTAAATTATAGTTTATCAGAAACCTTGATAGAAGAGTTACAACGTAAGGCCCAACTATACGAACCTTTTATTATTTCCTGTACACTCCACTACTCGCCTTGCAAAATGAAAATATTCCAGTTCTTCCAAATGCGCCATACAATTAGCCCAAAGAAACACTACCATTCTACCCCTTTTAAGCAGAAGTTATGATAACTTCCCAAGTTCGATTGCAGCCAATCATGAAGATTACCGAAAAAAGAAACTCCCCTGTTTATCCGCTAGAATGAGCCTAGGCCACACTTCTTTCGTAGTAGAACAATCTCTGATGGCATGCACGACATCTTCTAGAGCACTCCCACAAATTGTACATCGTTCTTCGTCTTCTAAACCTCGCCTTTTTCGCTCCACCTAGGTGAGAATTCTCTCCTTAAAAGTGAACAAAATAGTTACCCTAAATTAAATTATATACTTACATTTATTAGCTTCCTTGAAATTCAAATTCATTGTAATCTCTACTGTTTAAATACCAAACAAGCAAAATCAAGTGATTTTAGTGTTTAGGTTTCTACTTTTACATTTTAGTGACAGAGGGGAACTAAGAGGTTAAGAGGGTATAGACGCAATCTACAAAAGTTGATATTACTCCACAATTGTAAAATCATAAGATAGTCATTTACTTTCCCATTCCCCACTCCACTCACATTGTATAGTGCCTTATATAGGCATGCCAAAATGATAGATCCCCAACTATGTGTATAAATCATTTGGGAATTTGATAACAATATGAGGTACATGGTATGAACTAAGTTTTCAAACTTTTCTGGCATCAACCAAGCGAAGAATGTATGCTCTAGCATGATGATCAATAACATAAAGTGTTGGGTTCTTTGAGAGATGCTTGAAATGGGTCTTCAATCATGTCATCTTAATTTGAAGCCTTTAGAAATCAAACTTATTATCGATACCTATTCAGAATACTCGATAAATGATCTCTTTTATATTGTGGTCAAAACTTCTCATGACACGATGCTCATCCATTGGAAGCCTTGTCAATAACGCTACATTTTCTATTGTTATTATCTCTTTATTGCATAAAAGATGAAACGTATGAGTCTCAAGTCTTCATCATTTAATTAGAGTAGATATGGATGACAACACCAAAATAACTATCTCAATTTGGTTAGTGTGATAGAAATTGACTTTGATTAACTAAGGAATGATTATGATGTCAGGCAAATCTAAACCAATATTATCGCAAAAATGAGCCACATCAAATGTTGTTATATTCTTGGCAACATATTGTCATTCAGATCTTAATAAGTTGAAAAGAGGTTATATATATTTATATATATATATATATATAAACTAAACAAGTTTGATTAACTATTTTTAAATAAAAATCGACACTCACATATATTAAGGTCCATTTAAGTTTTCGTTAAAATTTATTTAGATTACGTATTACATTTCTTAAAAAATATTATTCAAAACTTGATATTAGTGGATGTAGAGTTTAAAATTAAATGTTACCTTTGTGGAAACCATTTTTTTTGTTTGGAAAATGAGGTTGACTTTAGAAACGAAAATGGAGTCACCACCAATCTTTTTTGAGGTGTGATCGGGTGACCTTGAGTTTGATCGTTAAAACATTTTGATTTATTAAAACGATACTTCTGGTCTACGAAATTTAGAAAAACGGGTTCGGGAGTCGATTACACACGAGGAAGGATTAGCACCCTCGTGACGCCCAAAATTGGTACCTAATTGATTATTTGATGTCTTTATGTCGAAAATTTGAACAGATTTTAAAATACGATTCTCTTTATTTAAAAGAAAAACTTGAATAGCTTAAAATGAATGCTAAGACCCTCTTATTTCGAAGAAGTGAAATGTCACGCCCAGTAAGTTAGCGTAAGACATTTCGAGTTTCCGAAACTGAGCTTGCCTTTCGACTTTTAAAACTCGTATTTAAGTTTGAGGAGGATATTTAGTTATTTGGGTCAAATGAAAAACCGGAACCCAGTAAGTTAGGGCACGTTTTCTCGAAATTTCAAAAATAGAATATTGCCTTAGTTTTTCAGAAATCCTTATCCCGAGATGACAAAACGTCACATCCAGTGAGTTAGGACACGACAATTTTTGAATTCTCGTGAATAAGTTTTTATTTAGCCCACGTGCTTTGATTTTAAAAGGAAAATAATAGGTTCTTTAGATTCGATGAGAAAAATCGAAACCCGATGCGTTAGGGTACGATTTCTTTCGAACCTTTGAACGCGGAGTATTCGCTTATTTTGAAAATCAGGTAAAATGTAATACTATCGTAGTAGAATAGGACATGAATCATAGTAGACATGCATAATAGAGTAAAACGAGGGAGACAATATAAATTACAATAATAAAAGCGAAAATAAATGAAAATTAAAACAAATAATTTATGTAAAATAATAGGTAAAAATGATAAAATAAAAGAAAGCAAAAAAGCAAATAATAAATCAGTAACTAAATAAATATTAGATAATAATTTTAAAAAAATAAAATAATAATAATAGTAAAAAAAACAATAATAATAATAAAATATATTAATAAACAAATAATAATAGTAAAAAAATAAAAAAATACTACTAGAAATAATAAAAATAGCAATAATAATGTTGGTAATAAATAATAATAATAAATATAATTATAGTAATAATATATATATAAATAATAGGGGTAATAATAAAAATAATAATAATACTAATGAATATAATAATAATAATAATAATAATAATAATAATAATAATAATAATAAAGTTAAAAAATAAAAAATAATAGTAGTGGTAAAATTAAAATAATAGTACAAGCAATAATAATAATAATATTGATAATAATAATAATAATAAATAATAGTAATAAAAATAGAAATAATAATATTAGTAATATTGAAAGAAATAATAATAATATTAATAAAAATAATAATGGTAATAACAAGATGATAATAATAGTAATACTAAAATAGTAATAATAATAATAAGAATAATAATAATAATAATAATTATAATAATAATAATAATAATTATAACAATATTAATAATAAGAAAGGTAATCATAATAATAAATACAGTAATAATAATATTAAAGATAATAATAATAATAAAATAATGAAAATAATAGCAAAATAAGAAAAATGACTAAATTAAACCTAAAATAAAATTTTGGGGCGAATTTTAAAATAAAAAAAGGAAAGGGACTTATCCGAACGCATGAATAACATGGAGGGTCTAAAGGGGAAAATATCCCCTCCCTCCAAAGCGCTACGTTTTACAAGGGACCTAATTGGAATCGAAATAAAATGTAGGGCCAAATTAAAAAATAAAAAAAAACTTGATTATAAGTTAGTAAAAAAGCGGAAGGACTGGGGAAGTAAATTCCCCATTAAGCAAAAACGCACGGACCCCCTAGTGCGGGTCGGGTCGCGCGCGGTAGCCCCCATACGGCGTCGTTTTGGCGCCTGGGTTTTCAACCCAAAACGGTGTCGTTTCGATGTATTATAAAACCCAAATTTTTTTAAAAAAGCTTCATTTTTCCTTCTTCCTTAAAACAAAAAACTTTCAGAACTCTCTCTCAACTCTCTCTCAACGCTCCGTCGAAGTTCAACTTCCAAGGATGATCTTCTAGGGTATCTTCCTCAGTCGCCGCTACAAACATCAGATCTTCATTGGGAAAATCAAAGTTCAAGGGTTCGTAATCGTCTAGAGCTCTGCTAGCTAGAAAATCTGCTATTGCACTCCCTTTCACCGCTTTCTGGTTCACATAGACTATGTCAAATTCGGAGAGCAAAATCTGCCATCGGGCCATTCTTCCGTTCAGAGCGGTTGACTCCATCATGTACTTAAGAGGGTTTAGTTTCGAGATTAACCAAGTCGTATGGTACTGCATGTACTGCCTTAACCTCCGAGCTGTCCAGACAAAGGCGCAACACAATTTCTCAATTAGCGAGTATCTCATTTCACACTCAGTAAATTTCTTACTGAGGTAATATATCGCCCTTTCTTTCTTTCTTGTCTCGTCATGTTGGTCGAGCACACATCCCATTGAATTATCGAATACCGTCAAATACATAATCAATGGTTTGTCAGGACTGGGTGACATAAGTACTGGAGTATTAGACAAGTATTGTTTAATTCTGTCAAAAGCCTTCTGGCATTCATCGTCCAAAATGTCTGGATGGTGTTTCTTAAGAAGACGAAATATGGGGTCACATTTCTCAATCAATTGCGAAATGAACCGGGCAATATAATTTAGTCTACCTAGAAAACCTCGAATTTCATTTGGAGTGCGCGGCGAAGGCAATTCTTGTACAGCCTTAACTTTATTCGGGTCCACCTCAATTCCCTTTTCACTGACTACGAAACCAAGCAGTTTTCCTGACCTAGCCCCGAAAATACACTTGGTTGAATTGAGCTTTAGCTGAAATTTCCTCAACCTCAAGAACAATTTCCTCAAAACTTGTACATGCTCCTTTTTCGTTTGGGATTTCGCGATCATGTCGTCAACGTAGACCTCAATCTCTTTGTGCATCATGTCGTGAAACAAGGTTACCATGGCTCTTTGGTATGTTGCTCCCACATTCTTTAACCCGAATGGCATCACCTTGTAACAAAAAGTTCCCCACAAGGTTATGAATGTGGTCTTTTCGATGTCTTTAGGATGCATCTTTATCTGATTGTATCAAGAGAAACCATCCATGAAGGAGAATAATGAATAACCTGCCATGTTATCCACCAAAGTGTCGATGTGAGGCAGTGGGAAGTTGTCTTTTGGGTTGGCCTTGATTAAGTCTCTGTAATCTACATACATCCGTACTTTTCCACCTTTCTTAGGAACGGGGACGACATTGACTACCCATTCTGAGTAATTCACCACTTGTAAGAACCCAGCATCAAATTGCTTCTTGACCTCTTCTTTTATTTTTACTGCAACATCAGGTCTTATCCTTCGGAGCTTCTGTTGAACCAGCTTGCATTCTTCTTTTATAGGGATACGATGTACCGCAATATCGGCGCTTAACCCAAGCATGTCTTGATATGACCATGCGAAGACATCTTTGAACTCCCGCAGAAGTTTAAAGAGATCCTGCCTTGTTTCCTCACTTATGCAAGTGCCAATTTTCACCTCTTTCCCCTCTTCCAGAATCACATTCTAAATTGTCTCTTTGTGAGGTAAAATCAGCTTCTCTTCCCGCTCTACCATCCTTAACAAATCTGGGGATATACTACAATCTCCATCATCTGTAAAATCCTGAGACCCCTCTAAGCACATGTCTCGTTCACAAGGGAGTTTTGGGTCCATAGCAACGTTGCTCATGACATCGATATCTGGGGAGCTATTGTATGTATGAAAGAATATCCAAAGAATGAATCTAAGAGTGGCTTATTTGTATGACATGATTATGAATAAAATGAAAAAAATATTTGCCCGGCATGAAACACAAAAATGCATTTTTTATTGAAATTAAAGATGTTTGAACATGAGCCTATTTCACAAAAGCTTTTTATTGTTTCTAGGCTTAAAAAAACAAGTGTGTTTTGAACATTACTCTGTGTTAGGTCTAAAAGCTATAGGAATTTCCTTCGCAGTCCAGTTGTTCAGAACCCTTCCAAGCTCATAGGGGCGAATGCCCACTAAGTTTCCTTCCTTCTATCCCTCTTCAACTACGGCGTTGATGCTCAAAGTTTTCATTATATCTTCAGCCATTCCTTCTCTTGTCATCCCCGGTTCAAGATGGATAATTCCTCCCGATACGAATGCATTGGATATATAGGGAAAAGTCATTGATCCCCATTTCACCTCAGTGCCCTTCTTTACCGACTCTCCTCCTATGGTGCACACGTCCTCCCCTTTAGTGAACTCAAATAACTTTAGCTCCTTATTGTTTATTATACCCTACACCAGGGCCCTGAATTCAGTGCACCTCTGAATCTTATGGTCCTCCTCCTCATGGAACTCACAATAGTTCCTCGCTTCTCGGGATTTGCTCCCTACATCTTGCATGATTAAACCTCTTTCCACCATTCTTCTCCAGACCTCTCTCAACGGGGTCCTTACTTCTGCAACATTCAACTTGATTCTTTTTCCCGAATTCTCGATTATCGCGTTCACCCCATTATCAGTGTGATTGGGTAACGAATTTCCTACACCAGGCGCATCATTGAACTTCACAATGCCCATTTTGATAAGTCTTTCGACTAGCTTTTTGAAAGAGAAGCAATTCTCTATCGACTGCCCTATTATCCCCGCATGGTATTCACATTGAATACTTGCATCGTATCATTTGGGGTATGGGGGTTACAACGGTTTTAAGTAGACAGGGGATACAACGTGCGCATCAAATAGACTTTTGTATAGCTCCCAGTACGTCATTGGAATAAGAGTAAACTGGAGCTTCTCGGCATTTTGCTTTGTATTAGGCTCTTGTCTTGGTGAAGCTTGTTGGCCTGTGGCCACCGCTCTCGGTTGATTTACCGTGATTGGTTTTGCATAACCCCCGCTCACATTGCCAACCTCGTTTTCTTTCTTCTTCGGTGCTAACCTCCTGGTACTTTCCCTAACCTCTATTTTTCCGCACCTTATTGCATTCTCTATCATTTTCCCGGACATCACTATGTCCGCGAAACTCTTAGTTGCACTTCCCAGCATGTGATTAATAAAAGGTGCCTTCAAAGTATTAATAAAAAGCATGGTGGTTTCTTTTTCCAACAATTGGGGTTGGACTTGCGTAGCGACTTCCCTCCACCTCTGAGCATATTGCCTAAAACTTTTATTCAATTTTTTCTCTATATTCTGTAATGTAATCCTGTCAGGCGTTATGTCCTTCATATGGCCATATTGCTTTTTTGAAGGCCTGTGCTAAGTCTTTTCATGATTTGACTTGGGTTCGACTCAGCTAATTGTACCATTTGGCTGCGGCCCAGTCGAACTGTCCTGGAAACAATGAATTAACAACTGATCATTATTGACATGACCAGTCATCCTCTGACAAAACATCATGATGTAGGCCTCAAGGCAGCTGGTTCCGTTGTATTTTTCAAATTCTGGTGCTTTGAACTTCGGAGGGAGCACCAGATCTGGAACCAAACTTAACTCCTTAGCATCCATTCCACACTGATAATCAGCGCTTTCCAGTGCCTTGAATTTCTCTTCCAACCATTTGTATCGGTCTTCCAGTTGCCTTGGGAGTTCCCCTTTTGCCTTTTCTATCTCCGCCATGTCATCTGGATCAGGGACACCGAAATTTGCTGGATTGTCTTCGGTGCCTGAACCTGTCGAGAGGTGTGTTAACGCTGAAATGCTGGCTTGATACTGAGGACTGATATTGACGGACACCCTAGGTGGGTATGCATTGGGCTGGGCTGGGGTATTTGTCGGGGCGAAACCCGGTGGACAGACAGGGTCTTCACTGTCATCCCCGGGGTTGACCATAGGGCTCTTTCCTTTTTTTGGCCCTCCAAGCAGTAACTGTGTTAACTGATTCATCATGCTCTTTTGCGATTCTAACATCTGTTCTTTCATGTCCTGCAGAATCTTGGTCAGTTGCTCTTACATCTGAGCTTACAGCTGATCCTACATTTCCTTCTGCATTTGTTCCAGTTTTTCCAACCTTTGATCCATAACTTTAGTTTTTCTTCGTGTGTAGTAGTGATGTTCCAGGGTAACTATAATACGATCTCTAGTTAATAGGGTTCTTTTATGACATTTAATGCATATGATGTGATGTAATGCAAATGCATGATATGCAATGCAAATGCATGGAATGAATGCAGAAAGAAAGACGTTGATTCTGAATTCAATTCCATTAAAAGAATTTTTCTAGAAAATAATTTTTTTTACATAAAACGGATTACATATGCAGCTTTGTCCTCATAGTCCAAGTGAAGACCTCAATCATTTTCTTCGTGTCCGGATGTTATGGTCATATCCCGTGAACTTTCTCAATAGATGCCTTTTCTAGCTCCTTGTTGATTGATCCAGGCCGTGACTCTTCACTCACTTATCCTCTACAATGCTCATAAGCTTCTTTAAGAAAATTGAGACGTGATGACTCTCGAATAATCCTTGTTGGCTTGAATTCCTGAGCAACGAGGCAAAGTCATATACTATCAATATTTTCTCGTTGTGTTTACTTGGACTATATTTGGACGAACGCATTATAACCCACTTTATCAAGAAATCCATTTTACTATGACAAAACTCTTCTATTTAGCAATCGAATATGAATCAACACCTCCTTTCTGTGATGATGAAATGCAATGTAGTCATAAACAAAAGAAAACACGTTAGTATCATATATAGATGGTAAAAATCAAACACCTATCCAGGTGACTGCTAGGGTTCAACATAGTTTTACCTAAAGTGGGCTCTTAGGGTTCACTATATGTGGTTTGGTTCTAAAGAAAAAGGGTACCTGAACCAGCAAATTCCTCAATCCTCACCCATTATAGGCTCGTATGGATCGAGTTCAGTTCAGGGGAATACATTTCCCTGTGGCTATGCGGAAGTGAAAACCTCACGAAGACATAGGTACGGATGTATCCCGGAAGCAGTCCACTAGCCCATGCGGAGGTGAAAACCTCACGAAGGCATAGTTTCTCACTCCCACTTAAAAGGTATGACCACAACAATCATGCAACATGATGCAGGATATCCTACGAGACTCAAACCACAACCACCATAAAACACGACACAAACTCATACGATGAAAGAACAAAATCAAATTTTAATTTTCGATAAAAGGACAAAAAATAATCAATCCTACAGCTTGACTCTTTCATAGTCCCCAGTGGAGTCGCCAAGCTGTCAAAACCATTTTTTTTGTTTGGAAAACGGGGTCGACTTTAGAAACAAAATTGGAGTCGCCACCAATCTTTTTTGAGGTGTGATCGGTCACCTTGAGGTTGATCTTTAAAACATTTTGATTTATTAAAACGATACTTCTGGTCTACGAAATTTAGAAAAACGGGTTCGGGAGTCGATTACGCACGAGGAAGGATTAGCACCCTCGTGACGCCCAAAATTGGTACCTAATTGATTATTTGATGTCTTTATGTCAAAAATTTGAGAATATTTTAAAATACAATTTTCTTTATTTAAAAGAAAATTTTGAATAGATTAAAATGAATGCTAAGACCCACCTATTTCGAAGAAGTGAAATGTCACGCCCAGTAAGTTAGGGTAAGACATTTCAAGTTCCCGAAACTGAGCTGGCCTTTCGACTTTTAAAACTCGCATTTAAGTTTGAGGAGGATATTCGGTTATTTGGGTCAAACGAAAAACCGGAACCCAGTAAGTTAGGGCATGTTTTCTCGAAATTCCAAATACAGAATATTGTCTTAGTTTTTTGAAACACCCCAAACCCGGCCCACGAGCCTGACCAGATCTGGTATGTTCCTTAAGTAAACCGGTTTTCAAATTCTTTGCTACTTAGAGAAAATTTGTAAATTTTAGAAGATATTGTTTTGGATTGGGCTTAGGTTGGGAAACCCATTTAATTAATTTAAAAAAACCCAATTTTATTAAGGTGACAAAAATAATTTTCTTTAGGTTTATAAAATATTTTCACTTAAAATTTAATCCAACAATCATTTGTAACAAAATAATTAAAAAAATAAAGCAGAAATAAAGAAATCCAACTTGGGCCTTATGGCCTTATTACATCAAATAAAACCCAATATTAAAATTAAATGTTCTAAAACGAAATAAGGTCCAAAATAATAAAATCTTCAAATTGATGCATGGCCACCTCAAGGTCTACCGTCCCGGTCCGTCACTGTTCATCACCTGAAAATAGTTCCCACAACGGGATGAGTCAACAGACTCAATGTGTACATCATACTAACATCCAACAAATCAGGCATACATGTTCATGTCAAATTCATATTCATATCAAAATAAATGATGCAACCCAACCCAAGCCTAATAGTCCATCCGCTACACACCACCCGTACCTGCCAGTCACACCGTGGGGACTACTAAGTCAACCCTCCATCCGCTACACACCATCGAAGGCAGTCGCTGCAGTCGACGTGCTCATCGCCCATATACGTTGTGTCATTAGACACTATAGTCAAATTTATACGTTGTGTCATTAGACACTATAGGCAAATATTGTAACCGAAGTTACCAAAATTCCGCAATGTGACCGTAGTCAACATATTTCGTTGGTGAGACCGTAGTCATCACCTTCAATTCTTCCTTCACATATATCCCGAATGTCCCAAATTATTTTTATAACATATTCAGCATACCTAAATTTCATTCATGTTACTGTTCACATGTTCAAGTATATCACATTCATAATCCTAACAGAAGTAGGAAACGTACCTGGGTACATTTTTGCCACATTTGTGGCACTTAGCCACATTCTCATTCTTATGCATATTCATATATTAAAATAACCATTGCCATAATATATTGAAAATTAGTGTGAGTACAAACCTGATTCGCTTAATAGATTCCTTGAGATCCCGAAAATCCCGATCTAACTTTAGATCTGTTAATTCCTATATTCGGCCCATCATATAAAAACACATTAATAACCTATTTGGCTTAAAAACCCAAATCCTAGTAGAATTTGTATTACTTATCTTGCTTGCCGATTTGGATGATTGTAAATCAAATCCCAAAATTGCTAGTATCCCTTTTCCTTGGAATCGGCTAACACTAATTCATGTAATCATGTGAGTTTTCGGCTTTTGAAATAATGAAAAAATAATTCCAAATACCAAAATTAAGCCTTGGCCGAATATCACTTACCATACAGATTCCAAATCTGAAGAGGATTCCTTGCCCTATATGTCTGTCGAAATCTTCATGTTAGATCTAATCTAACATATACATCATAACCTTTAATCAAATAAATTTATCTTACCTTAGATCCTTGATCCTTGTATTCGACAGTTGAAGAAACCCTTTTGATGTTGTAGTTGATTGCTCCTTTACTTAGAATCAACAAAGATTCGGCTTTGACAGTAGAAACAGAGAAGAAAATAGAAGAAGAAAAGATGGATTTTGCTTGAAGAAAAATTCGGCAGAGAGGGGGAGAGAGCTAGGAAAATTTCGGCAAAGAGGAAGCAAAAGTGAATGAGTAGCCCTCCTGCCCTCCTTTTATAGCCAAAGTTATCAGCCTAGGAGTCCCTTACTTGGCCACCACTCCTCTTTTTGATAATATTATCTCTTTTATTTAAAAGATAAAAGCCTTTAATCCATCAATTATCTCCTCAATTATCTCCTTAGAAAATAATCCTTTATTTATCTCTTATTATTCACATATTTATGTGAATAAAACTCCTTTATTTATCCCCTAATTAATCAAATATTTATGGAAATAAAACACCTCTATTTTTAGAATGCTTGTGCCGTCCACCTTGGTGTGTCTAGAAGCAAAAATAAAACTTATTTATTTGCTTCTCAAGTGACTCGAACCCAGGCCCAACAGCTCTTGCACATGGCGCCATTTCCATAGGCCCTAAGTGACACCTTCAGGCCACTTTTCCAAGCCTAATTGTGTGTCAAACTTCTCCAACTTTTTCTTTTAAGGCCTTCTAGCCCTTATTTCCTATTTTGAACTTTAAAATTTGGTATTTCGGCATCATTTCTAAGTTTCCTAAAATTTTCGATCGGCTCTGTAACTTGCCATTTTTCTTACATATCCAAGTTTCCTAAAATGTTCAAGTTTCCATTTTTGGATCATTTCCAAAAATGTTCAGGTTTCCAAAAATGTCTAAGTTTCCAAAAACGTTTGGGTTTCCAAAAATGTCTAAGTTTCCAAATGTGTTCATTTCCATTTCCATTTCCATTTTCATTTCTATCTCCCTTTTCATTTCCATTTTCATTTCCATTTTCATGTATTTCTAGGTTTCCAAAAGTATCAAAAATTTATTCATAGTACTTGAAACTTGTCATTTCATACAACTAATCTGGAAATGCATAGGCCCTTTTCAGGATGTTACAGTTCTACCCCCCTTAAAATAATTTCGTCCTCGAAATTACTTACTAACGAATAATCGTACGGTCTAATTCACCCCACTACGCTATTGCTGCGCACTCTGATCCTAAAGAACTATCATACTTTCTAGGCACATTCTCTAGGTTCACATCCAAAGTTTCAATCACTTCACCAGCAATACAAGAATAAGCTAACCCTATAACAAGCAAAGCAATTAAGGGTATTTCAGAAATGAGGAACGTACCCGTTGTCATATCTGGCACATCTTCCTCCTCGCGACGGCCAACTGCATAAACCAACCTTGGTTGCCTCGCGTCTGCACCTTCAGCACCTCTCCTTGGTACTTCACGTCTACGGCCCGAACCATTTCCTCCATGGTTCGGTCCACGACCTTGCTGAGGCTGTTGTCCGCCTCTACCAGCATGGCTAGCATTCTGAGTTGCCGGTCGGCTTTCATCTGATTGCTTGGGACAATCCTTAAACATATGGTCCTTGGACCCACACTTGAGACATCGTCCTGTCTTCCTCCAACACTCCCCCAAGTGCTTCTTTCCACAATACTCACAAGGTCGATACCGCCCTTCTGAACCAACTTGCTGACCTCGCGGCCCATCAATTCTAGGCCTCTTATTCCCAAATGATCCAGACGATCCAAAACCTTTTTCTGGTCTATTCCGATCAGTGTTCTGCCTTGCAGAATCCTTAATTCCTTCAGCCACTTTAGCCTTTTCCACTAACGCAGAAAATTCCCGCTCCTGATGCGGTGCTATCAACAATCTTAGATCATCCCTTAGCCCGTCCTCAAAACGGACACAGCGCTCATGCTCAGTTGCCACTACTCCTCGAGCATAGCGACTTAACCTCAGAAATTCCGCCTCATATTCTGCCACAGACTTGTTTCCTTGGACCAGCCCCAGAAAAGCTTTCATTTGCTCATCAGTGTACCTGGTTCCCACGTATTTCTTCTGGTATGCTTCCTTGACATACTCCCAGGTCAAATCCTCAACTGTGGCACCATCTCACACAGTTAACCACCACTGATACGCTTCATCACCTAATAGTGCCACCATCCTTTTCAACTTTTCCTTTGGAGTCAAATCAAGCTCATCCATGATGCGCTCCGTTGCTTCCAACCAGTACTCAGCTGTACTGGGTGCTACTCCAGACACTCCACGAAACATCTCAGCTCCATTAGCTCGGAGCTGTTCAGGCACAGATTTTCGAGTTCCTGAATTTCCTCCTGCACCCGCCACCAATTCCAAAACTCGCAGCACAGCCCGCGACACAGCATCGTCCCCTGTTTGAGCTTGCTGCTCCACACCAACGGCTGGAAGTGGTGGGGGCGGCGGTACCTCATTATCGGACCCTTGACCCGATCTAACGGGTTCTGACCTAGTCATTCTTCCTCTACCGCGTCCACGACGGCCATGTCCTCTAGAGCTCATTTCGGCGTCGGGATCTGATTAAGAAGTTTTATGTATTAGTACTTTGGTTTCACTTGTTTACTCGCGAAGAAATTTTATGACAAGAGTTTTAGGAGTGGTTCTTTCGTATTCATACAAACACACAGTCTTTCCATTCATTCATTCATCCATCAAACAAGTATGAACTTCCGTTCATTCAGAGAAACGTTGTAGTTTTCATCGTTGATGTTTTTCCACTACCTAGGGGTATTTTCGTAATTTTGTCCTATAGGGACATTTTCGTAATTTTCAAAAGGAAAGAGTTCCTCGGTGATTTCATCAAAAAGTATTTTAAAAATTTCAAAATCTTGGGATAATTTGGAAAAATTTTAAAATCTGAGGGTATTTTGGTAATTTTCGACCTTAGGGGTATTTTGGTAATTTGTCACAAACTGGGGTAAATTTGAAGAATTTAACAAACCAGGGATATTTCAAAAGTTGTAAAACTTTGAGGGTTCTCTTTTTGAACGTTGCACTTTTCAAAACGATGATGTTGCAAAATTTTTAGAAGCCAGGGTAATTTTGTAAGTTAGGGGCAATTTTGTAATTTTTCCAAAATCAAAGTATTTTTGATAGTTTGAAATTCAGGGTATGTGAACATTTATAAAATAATGAAGTTTGGACAAAACCATTGAGAGGTTTGACATTTTGCAAATCAAGGGCATTTTGGTAATTTTGTAGTTTAGGGGCAATTTTGTAATTTTACCAAAATCAAGGTATTTTGATATTTGTAAAATAAGATTCTTGGGTGCTTTTGTAAAGTAAGGAAAATTTTATTGAAATCGGGGTGGTACAGAAATTTTAGAAACCAAGGGCATTTTTGTAATTTCGCCACTAGGGGCATTTTGGTAATTTTTGTAAATCAGGAATTTTTCGGAAAATTTTGTAAAAGTAGTTCTCACAAATTATAAGGGTGATTTTAAGAGTTTTAAAACTAGGGTTTTCATAAAAACATGGCTAGTCCCTTTCGGGTTTTAGTTATTGGGTTTAGCCTATGAATAAGTCCTCATGGTTAGGGTGAACCGTAGCTACGCACCAGGTAGGATTCCTGCGAAGAGGAGGTGAGTCACTAGGACTGCTTAAGTACCAGGCTCTTCCGGATCCAATCCTAGACATGCGCACAATGGTTACCACACCCTAACTTAGTGACTTAGCCATAGGTTTGTTAAGTGCATTAAGTCTTATGTATTTGTGTTTGAGTAGACTAGTCCTACGGTTCAATAGATTCTAGTTCACTAATCTACATTCCATTCCATTTCTACCCTTCTACAATTCACAATATAAATCACACAAAGGATAGGGGTACTTACCTGATGGACTGCGGGTCGGAGACTTTGGTGCCATGCCAGAAAACCTACTTATTTCATAAAATACTTTCATAAAACCCATTTAGGCTCGCTTTGAAAATGTTTAGGGCCTTAACCCACAGGCCGAGAGTTTTAAAACTGGGCTCTGATACCAAACTGAAACACCCCAAACCCGGCCCACGAGCCTGACCGGATCTGGTATGTTCCTTAAGTAAACCGGTTTTCAAATTCTTTGCTACTTAGAGAAAATTTGTAAATTTTAGAAGATATTGTTTTGGATTGGGCTTAGGTTGGGAAACCCATTTAATTAATTTAAAAAAAACCCAATTTATTAAGGTGACAAAAATAATTTTCTTTAGGTTTATAAAATATTTTCACTTAAAATTTAATCCAACAATCATTTGTAACAAAATAATTAAAAAAATAAAGCAGAAATAAAGAAATCCAACTTGGGCCTTATGGCCTTATTACATCAAATAAAACCCAATATTAAAATTAAATGTTCTAAAATGAAATAAGGTCCAAAATAATAAAATCTTCAAATTGATGCATGGCCACCTCAAGGTCTACCGTCCTGGTCCGTCACTGTTCATCACCTGAAAATAGTTCCCACAACGGGGTGAGTCAACAGACTCAATGTGTACATCATACTAACATCCAACAAATCAGGCATACATGTTCATGTCAAATTCATATTCATATCAAAATAAATGATGCAACCCAACCCAAGCCTAATGGTCCATCCGCTACACACCACCCGTACCTGCTAGTCACACCGTGGGGACTACTAAGTCAACCCTCCATCCGCTACACACCATCGAAGGCAGTCGCTGCAGTCGACGTGCTCATCGCCCATATACGTTGTGTCATTAGACACTATAGTCAAATTTATACGTTGTGTCATTAGACACTATAGGCAAATATTGTAACCGAAGTTACCAAAATTCCGCAATGTGACCGTAGTCAACATATTTTGTTGGTGAGACCGTAGTCATCACCTTCAATTCTTCCTTCACATATATCCCGAATGTCCCAAATTATTTTTATAACATATTCAGCATACTTAAATTTCATTCATGTTACTGTTCACATGTTCAAGTATATCACATTCATAATCCTAACAGAAGTAGGAAACGTACCTGGGTACTTTTTTGCCACATTTGTGGCACTTAGCCACATTCTCATTCTTATGCATATTCATATATTAAAATAACCACTGCCATAATATATTGAAAATTAGTGTGAGTACACACCTGATTCGCTTAATAGATTCCTTGAGATCCCGAAAATCCCGATCTAACTTTAGATCTGTTAATTCCTATATTCGGCCCATCATATAAAAACACATTAATAACCTATTTGGCTTAAAAACCCAAATCCTAGTAGAATTTGTATTACTTACCTTGCTTGCCGATTTGGATGATTGTAAATCAAATCCCAAAATTGCTAGTATCCCTTTTCCTTGGAATCGGCTAACACTAATTCATGTAATCATGTGAGTTTTCGGCTTTTGAAATAATGAAAAATAATTCCAAATACCAAAATTAAGCCTTGGCCGAATATCACTTACCATACAGATTCCAAATCTGAAGAGGATTCCTTGCCCTATATGTCTGTCGAAATCTTCATGTTAGATCTAATCTAACATATACATCATAACCTTTAATCAAATAAATTTATCTTACCTTAGATCCTTGATCCTTGTATTCGACAGTTGAAGAAACCCTTTTGATGTTGTAGTTGATTGCTCCTTTACTTAGAATCAACAAAGATTCGGCTTTGACAGTAGAAACAGAGAAGAAAATAGAAGAAGAAAAGATGGATTTTGCTTGAAGAAAAATTCGGCAGAGAGGGGGAGAGAGCTAGGAAAATTTCGGCAAAGAGGAAGCAAAATTGAATGAGTAGCCCTCCTGCCCTCCTTTTATAGCCAAAGTTATCAGCCTAGGAGTCCCTTACTTGGCCACCACTCCTCTTTTTGATAATATTATCTCTTTTATTTAAAAGATAAAAGCCTTTAATCCATCAATTATCTCCTCAATTATCTCCTTAGAAAATAATCCTTTATTTATCTCTTATTATTCACATATTTATGTGAATAAAACTCCTTTATTTATCTCTTATTATTCACATATTTATGTGAATAAAAACTCCTTTATTTATCTCTTATTATTCACATATTTATGTGAATAAAACTCCTTTATTTATCCCCTAATTAATCAAATATTTATGGAAATAAAACACCTCTATTTTTAGAATGCTTGTGCCGTCCACCTTGGTGTGTCTAGAAGCAAAAATAAAACTTATTTATTTGCTTCTCAAGTGACTCGAACCCAGGCCCAACAGCTCTTGCACATGGCGCCATTTCCATAGGCCCTAAGTGACACCTTCAGGCCACTTTTCCAAGCCTAATTGTGTGTCAAACTTCTCCAACTTTTTCTTTTAAGGCCCTCTAGCCCTTATTTCCTATTTTGAACTTTAAAATTTGGTATTTCGGCATCATTTCTAAGTTTCCTAAAATTTTCGATCGGCTCTGTAACTTGCCATTTTTCTTACATATCCAAGTTTCCTAAAATGTCCAAGTTTCCATTTTTGGATCATTTCCAAAAATGTTCAGGTTTCCAAAAATGTCTAAGTTTCCAAAAACGTTTGGGTTTCCAAAAATGTCTAAGTTTCCAAAAGTGTTCATTTCCATTTCCATTTCCATTTTCATTTCTATCTCCCTTTTCATTTCCATTTTCATTTCCATTTTCATGCATTTCTAGGTTTCCAAAAGTATCAAAAATTTATTCATAGTACTTGAAACTTGTCATTTCATACAATTAATCTGGAAATGCATAGGCCCTTTTCAGGATGTTACATTTTTTTAGAAACCCTTATCCCAAGATGACAAAAAGTCACATCCAGTGAGTTAGGACACGACAATTTCTGAATTCTCACAAATAAGTTTTTATTTAGCCCACGTGCTTTGATTTTAAAAGGAAAATAATAGGTTCTTTAGATTCGATGAGAAAAATCGAAACCCAGTACGTTAGGGTACGATTTCTTTCGAACCTTAGAACGCGGAGTATTCGTTTATTTTGAAAATCAGGTAAAATGTAATACTATCGTAGTAGAATAGGACACGAATCATAGTAGACATGCATAATAGAGTAAAACGAGGGAGACAATATAAATTACAATAATAAAAGCGAAAATAAATGAAAATTAAAACAAATAATTTATGTAAAATAATAGGTAAAAATGATAAAATAAAAGAAAGCAAAAAAGCTAATAATAAATCAATAACTAAATAAATATTAGATAATAATTTAAAAAATAAAATAATAGTAATAGTAAAAAACAATAATAATAATAATAAAATATATTAATAAACAAATAATAATAGTAAAAAATTAAAAAAATACTAGAAATAATAAAATAGCAATAATAATGTTGGTAATAAATAATAATAAGTATAATTATAGTAATAATATATATATATAATAGGGGTAATAATAATAATAATAATAATAATAATAATAATAATAATAATAATAAAGTTAAAAATAATAGTAGTGGTAAAATTAAAATAATAGTACAAGCAACAATAATAATATTGAATATAATTAAATAATAGTAATAATATAGAAATAATAATACTAGTAACATTGAAAGAAATAATAATAATAATATTAATAAAAATAATAATAATTATTATTATTATAACAATATTAATAATAAGAAAGGTAATCATAATAATAAATACAGTAATAATAATATTAAAGATAATAATAATAACAAAATAATGACAATAATAGCAAAATAATAAAAAGGACTAAATTAAACCTAAAATAAAATTTTGGGGCGAATTTTAAAATAAAAAAGGAAAGGGACTTATCCGAACGCGCGAATAACATGGAGGGACTAAAGGGGAAAATATCCCCTCCCTCCAAAACGCTGCGTTTTACAAAGGATCTAATTGGAATCGAAATAAAATGTAGGGCCAAATTAAAAAATAAAAAAACTTGATTATAAGTTAGTAAAAAAGCGGAAGGACTGGGGAAGGAAATTCCCCATTAAGCAAAAACGCGCGGACCCCCTGGTGCGGGTCGGGTCACGCACGGGTAGCCCCCATACGGCGTCGTTTTGGCACCTGAGTTTTCAACCCAAAACGGCGTCGTTTCAATGTATTATAAAAAGCTTCATTTTTCCTTCTTCCTCAAAAAAAAAAAAAAACTTTCAGAACTCTCTCTCAACTCTCTCTCTCCCCCCTAATCCAGCCAGGGCTTCCGGCGAACCACCGCCGTACCGACTGCCGTCGACCACCGTACACGGTGGTCGAAATTCCTGAAAGTGAGCTTTTTCTTCTCTTTTTTTTATATGTATATATTGTAACCTTTGTATATGAAAAGGAAAAGAAAGCTTTAAAAAAAATAAAGAGAAGATTCGAAAAATAAGGAAAAAATAAAGAAAATAAATGAAACCTTTTCTCTTTTTTGTTGATATCTTCTTCATTATTGATTTTTGTATCTAAAAACTTCCCCTTTACAATGACTTTTCTTTCGGCCTTTATAGCCGAAAAATCCCAAAAATAGAATAAAAATAAAAAACCAAAATACAATCTGTTTTTGTTGTGCTGTGTTTTTCCTTCTTTTTCGTAGGTACGGCGACGTGGAGGAGGCTTGAGGCGCACGATGCGGGGGGCGTGTGGCGTTGGGGGTTGCTGGCTGCGACACGGGTCCTCTAGGGTTTCTGTTTGTTGTTTAAGTTGTGAGCTAGGTCTAGGTTTTGGTCTGAGACTATTGGGCTAAAATTGGGCTTGGGTAGTTAGGTTTAATTTGAACTTTTTTTTTTTGTAAATTTGAACTATTTTTTAAAAATAGACTTTTTTTTATTTATTTTGATTTATTTTGAGCCCGAGTTAAAATTGGGTTTTACAACCTTCAATAGTTAAAAAAATAAAATATACTGTTATCGTTCAAATTTTAAATATTTCATAACAAACTTGGCATCACATATATCATAACAGTATGCAATCATTTAAATTTTAAATTAATTAATTAATTAATTAATGACATGTTATCATGTGTGACTTCAAAAATATTATAAAAAATAAAAAATAATTAAAAAATCCTAAAAGTATTATAAAAAATGTGTAACTTCAAAAATATAAAAAAAATTCATAAAATTTTAAAAACTGTTTGTTTTTAAAAAAAAAATTAAGAATTTCATGATTTTTTTTCTTACATTTTTTTAAGATTGTTTGCATATTTTTAAGGAATATTGAGTTTTTTTTAGTAACAACCATAGAATTCTTAGAAATTTCATAAAATTCTAAGATTTTCTTAAAAAAGAAACTAAAATTCCAAGCAAACAATTTTTTTAAGTTAATGATTTTTTTTTGAAATTTTGAATACTTATAATTTAAAAAAAAAATTAACTGTCGAAAATAGATTATGATTTTTTAGGTTTTTTTATAATTTTATGAGGGTTTTTAGATTTTTTGGGGGGTTTTTAATGATTCTTTTAGTTTTGTTGTATTTTAAAAAAAATTTTAAGTGTTTTTTTTTCTTGACATGCGGAAATAGGTCTTTTTTGGTTTAACTTTTTTAACAAAAATTTGAATTGGATAATAAGTATAACGAAATTAAAGTACAGGGTCAAACTAATAATAAAAAAATATAAGAGTCAAATTGAAAAAAAAGCATAATTATTAAAGTGATCAATTAACTATAGCACAAGGGCTAAAAGAGGTATTAAACCTTATATATAATATGATTATGGAATAAAATACTCACAAATACCGGTTATTTTCAAAAGATTACCTTATTATATCGATTTTTGGGAAATTTAAGGGAATAGGCCAATTTAACGAAAACGCTTCCAGCTAGAAGCGTTTTCAAGTGAAATGCAGAAAAATGCTTCCAATTGGAAGCATTTTCGGCATGTTGCTAGAAAAACGCTTCCAGCTGCACACGTTTTTGCTAACTCACCTAACTTCCAGCTGCACGCGTTTTTGCTAACTCACCTAAATTCCAGTTGGAAATGTTTTCCCCAACAGTAAACCCTCAATGGCTACTTTTCCAATGGCTAGTTAAAGTAGCCGTTGCCCCCTACCCCCACCCCCAACAGCTACATCTTCCTAAACCTTATAAATTCCACATTACTTTATTCTCACAAATTTCTCTCAAATATCACTCAAAATTCTCAAATCACTCTAAGAAATCTCTCAAATTCTCTATTATTCTTACTTAAATTTTATTTCTCTCTAAATTTTATTTTTTATTAGAATTATCTTAATATTTTCGCAAATATTTTTTATTAAAAATTAATTCATGTTTTTTGAAATTAGAAATGGTCGGATCTCTAATCCGTTTTGGTGACAAACACATTTCCGTTGATCAATTGCAAATGGTAAGAATATTTTTTAATATATTTCAAGGTTGTTTAATTTTTTTATTTCATTGTTTATATTTAAATTTAATTTTTTTTCAAAATAGGCAAAAGATCGAATTTTGGAGTGTTATATTCGTAATCTACCCGTTCCTCCATCACCCTTGATTGAACTGTACTTGAGGAAAGTCGATTTTTCACACGTGGCCCTTGTAGGTCGGAGGTGTAAGTTGGACCCAACACTCGTAAGTGCATTAGTAGAAAGGTGGAGACCCGAGACGTATACATTTCATATTTCATGCGGCTAGTGTACTATCACTCTAGGGGACGTGTAATTATAGTTGGGGTTGTCAGTGAATGGGTCGGAAGTCACTGGATCAGTTCACGCGGCCGATTGGAGAGGCGCATGTAGTTAACTTTTGGGTTTGGTTCCGGAGACAATTTATGGAGGCCAGATCAAAATGAGTTGGTTAAGAAGAAACTTCGAAGGGCTGGATGAGGATTTGAATGAAGTAAAAAAAGAACGACACGTTCGGGCGTACATCTTTCAAATCATCGGGGGTATTCTGATGCCGGATAAGTCACAAAATCTCATCCATCTAAAGTGGTTGTTGAAACTCATCAACTTTAGAGAAGCGGACGAACTCAATTAGGGGTCCACCGTGTTGGCGACATTGTACTGGGATATGTGTCGAGCGACGCAATCATAGAAAATTAAAATTGGTGGTTGCTTTCTACTACTGCAGTCATGGGCGCGATATTGGTTATCATTTTTACGTCCTCAAGCAAACTACTTGTATACATTCCCACTCGTAACAAGGTAAATTTCATTAGATGATATGGTGCCCATAATAAAATTAATTTAAATATTATTATGGTAACAAATTATTTCAATAGGTGGAACCATGAGCCGAGTTACACTGCATTACCGAATGAGCTACGAGATATACGGCTTCTGTTAGACCAAAGATCAAAAACGGAGGTATGGATATATTTAAGTTTAAATTATATTGTATTAATTAAAGCAGTTGATTAGTGTTTTTGTAGTATATATGTATAACTAAAGTTTTGATTATTCTAATATAATTTGAATGGACACCATATAAGGATTCTGCAATTCAAGATTACATCCTTGAGGAATTCTTTATGAATCCGAACATCTAGCATGTGAAGATACCATTGGTAATGTACGCTATCATTGAGATGCACGAGTTGAATAGAGTGTTGCGGCAGTTCGTGTTCGACAAATAAATTCTCGTGGCACCTCGAGACCTTGATGATTTGTATTGTATCAACTTGCGAGGGCAGATGGATAAGAATTGGTCGGTATTCCACGCCCAATATATCAACATGTGGAATATTATGTACAATTTCTTACCAACTCGTAAAACTATTGTCGTTTCGGAGTTAGCCTATGATCTAGAGTACATGCCATAGTTTAAGATCCATTACAAGCCATACTTGTACAGGAAGATGAGAGGGGTCGACAATCGCATACAATGAGGGCACCTATACATCCAAGGACTGACAAGGCGGGTCCATCATTAGCAACTAAGCAAGAATTGGCACCGACGGCCACACCACCAATTGGTCAGTATGTACCGTCTTATTCTGGTGCATATACTAACCCTATCATCTTCACACAAGAACCATATATTCCACCACATTTTTCTACTTCCACTTCTATGCCAAGTTTTATTTTTGGAGCTCCCTCCCCGATGTATTACACATCCATGCCATCTACATTTTCGACAATGAAGACGTATAGGCCATCTATGTTTCAGGCATTAACCGAGAGTCCACTTGTTATGCCATCGATGTATGGGACACAACATAGTTATACCCATCTTGTAACACCCCTTAACCCCAAACCGTCGCCGGAATAGGGTTATGAGACATTATCAGACATATCAGACAACTTACGAATAATTCACAAATAAAATAAAATTCATAGTATAATTTAATAATTAAGTCCCAATAATAGACGCTCATAGCCAAAACGTAAATCAAAAGTGAAATAGAACTTGTCCGGATTCTCCGAAAATTTTTCGTATTTTTTTATTTTTTTAATAAAAATTTCGACAGCATTTCTATTTATTTTTACATAAAACCCCCTGCAAATTTCAAACCGAAACAATCCAATAGCAATATTTCAACCAATGATTAGGTATATTCAAATACATCCAATTTATATCAAAACAATAATTTAATACCTTAGTTTAAACAATATAACATGTTAGTATATATGTATAATTAATAACTTTTATTTCATTTCAATTATTTAATACCAAATTTACCATTTTATAACTTTATATCATATTCCTCATCCAAAACATTATAATCATTTATATACAACCAAAATCATTTAACTTAAATATGTATATAATTCATATACAACTACCTAGTACATGCCACTTAACAAAAGGAAGAAATTCATCACCAAATCTTCTTGTTGGAGTCGAGATTTGTTTTGGATGCTGGACTGGATCCAAAACTCTAATGACCTGCGCACGGAAACAACCGTACGTTGAGTATTTCATACTCAGTGATATTACTATAAATCAAAACTGTTCAACATTAATAAATTACAAACATCAACCATAAACTTTATAATCATTTAAACTAATTATATATAATTATATTACTTAATAAATCTTAAATTTATATTTCATTTTTCACATACTAACTCAATTCATAATTTAACTCATAAATTCTTTCTCATACTTTTCAATAGTGCCAAAACAATTAATCTCATTTTCAAAATTTCATTCAATTATTTACCCTATTAACAAGGCTCGGACTTTGACAGATACGCGGATTCCACCCAAATACACCAAAATATCCAACCTAAACACACAATAATAATGAAATCCTCCCAAACACACCAGTATAATATAACCTCCCAAACACACCAATATAATATAACCTCCCAAGCACACCAGTAAGGCATTAAATGCCTCTTCGGATAAACCGAAGCATATATAACAGAATCATCTTCTTGGCCGAGCTACAAATCTCCTCATCACATCACAAATCCAATGGCATGCCATTTGTATCAAATCTAGTCCGACAAGTTAATAGGGTATTCAAATCATTTCTCAATTCAATCTCAATTCAATTCAAAACACACCTTTCAATTTAATCACAATTTAATACATTTTCTGTAACACCCCAAACCCGGCCCATTCACTACGACCGAATTTGAAATGCCACTGCGGAAAACGTTTGAAAATATTCTTACTTAAGAGTAAAAACCGTTAAAAATTTGTTGCCTTTAATAAAACACTTTCGTAATTCTAAAACATTCTAAGTACAAATTAACTTGTTATAAAAATACCGGATTCAAAACTTTAATATAACTTTTAAGATATAAATAGCTTTTAAAATAAAACTTACAAAATATTGACTTAATTATAAATCCAACTTAAACATAACAAATTCAAATACTTTAAGTGGCCCTTATTACAATAAATAAATAATTAAAAGTACTGAAATATGAAAAGTCTGATTTAACAAAAATCATCTTCTTTTTCTGCATGGGCCACCTTGTATCCACTCCAAACCCAGTCCAAGCATCACCTGCGATGTTGATAAAAATTGGGTGAGTCATACAGACTCAGTGTGCAATTAGTCCACTGAATTCCACCCACATGTCAAGCCATATAATAACCCATATAACAGATATTAATGTAACTTATTCACATGCTTTCACCTATTGGGCTTGGCCCATATCCATATCAATAGAGTTCACATATTGGGCTTGGCCCATAACCATATCACATTCTTATAATAGTGTAATTAACCACATGTTTCCACATACTAGGCTTGGCCCATTACCAAGTTAATCCACATCACATACTGGGCTTGGCCCACTTTCACATTAATCCACATATCATACTGGGCTTGGCCCATTTTCACATTTATTCATATACAAAATTATGCAATTATGAAGCCCAACCCAGCCTAGGGTCCATCCTCTACACACCCCCGTATCCAGCCTACCACACACCAGGGGATTATTAAATCACCCTCTCCTTTTTACTCCAATAAGGCAACAAATGCCATCCACGCGAACTTAATCGCAAATAATCCACAACGCGACCTCAGTCAGCGCCAATCCACGATGTAGCCGAAGCTATCATCAAAACCACAATGAGCACAAAGCCATCAGTAACCACGACATGGCACATAGCCTATATCAATCACGATGAGGCACAGAGCCATTCATCAAACCACGTACTCGAAGTACACCCTGTCCTTCTTTCATATCATATCCCACCCATGCACATGCAACATAAAATAATGCCATGATAATGCATGTACATGTTATTTAGCATATTATCACATATTCATAACAATAGTCACATTTCATCAGATTTGGTACTTACCGGATTATTGACATACCCCATGAGGGTATCCATATCACCATTTCCACTACACTAGTTAGCACATTCATAGCACATACACAATATCACATACATAACATGAACCCGGAAAACAGTAGGCTAACTACACACCTGATTAATTGGAGAACTACACTTTCGATACTGATGCTATCACTAAGCGATACTACGGCTATCTGCCTACGCTCCTGCTCTGACGCTGGTCCACACTCCGGTGGCCAATCCTGAACTGAAGAGACTACTCTCTTCTTGAATTTAGGAATAGGGACTATTCCTTTACCTTCTTGACTGGCACTCGAATCCATTGACAACACTTAATCAGCATCAAACGGTTAATCATCCATATTCAAGATCTTAATCGAATAACTATAATCTAACCTACTTACCAAAAATGTATCTGAATCCCGAAACTTGCCTTACTCTTGAACTGTCGAAATCCCTATAATCCACTTGTCAGAATCGGCTTTTATACCAAAAAGCATTAAAAGTGCCCTTAGGCCGAAACTTCACTACTTACCTCAAGCCTCCAAATCCCGAAAGATCTCTTGCGCTAGGCTATACCTTCCCCTATAATCGGTCTTAACACATTTAAAAGAGTTATAGGGCCATTCGGCCAACCTTGGAAATTAGAGCCTAAACTCTTGATTTCGGCACACAAATGAAGATGAAGCAAAAACCGATTGCTAAGGAAAGATTACTTACCACTATCGTTGCTTGTGAAGACTAAAAGAGAAAAGTCGGCAGCCCCTCCTTTAGAGATTCGGCTTTTGAGAACAACAATGGTGGTTCGACACTTTATGATCTCAAGAGAAGAAAGGAGAAGAAGAAAGCTATAAGATTCGGCTAAGGCTTTAAATCACAAGAAATATTCGGCTACAAGGGAATTTGGGGTTGGAAGAAATAAAAAGATGAATAAGGGAAAAGTAGAAGAATTTCGACAATGGCTTTTGCACAAGAGGAAAAACGGCACAAGCAATGGGAAAGAAACTAAATTTGGCACCCCCTCCTTATAAAGCTTCAAAATCGATTAGGCACCCCAAAGAGTCCCTCATTCGGCCATCTTATCAATTCATTATCAAATTCCTCATAAATCTCCTATTATCCCTTCTTTATCACCTTAAAAAAATAAATTAATCCCAACACATAACCTCTTATCTTACCCTTTAAAATAAATAAAATAAATAAAACACATTTATCCTACCTTAGCCGAAAATTAATAGGAGAATTAAAATCCTCCTCCAATTGAAAGTCCCAAGTGCCGTCCACTTTCTTCCAACTCTACCTTGACTCAAAAGCAGAATAAAAACACTCCCATTGCTGCTCACAAGCCTCGAACCCGAGACCTGCTGGAGCCCTTGGATGCAAGCTGCAGATAACGCCCCAAGCCACTTTGCCAAGGGGCTGTTTGTGACATGATTCACCCAGAATTTCTTTTAAGACCTCTTTCCCTAGCTCTCCCTTGTTTTAACGCCAAAAGCAAAATAAAAACACGCCTCCCCACTAACAACCAGACTCGAACCAAAGCCCTTGCCCACAGCGCACAGCGTCATCACCAAGGCCTTAAGTGGCGCCTTGCAGCCACTTTACCACATGATTTCTTGTGGCAATAATCCCCCAAAAATTCCTTTAAAGCCTCCTTAGCCCAGTTCCCCTTTTTGGCGCAAAAATAAAAGTCTCTAATGCTTCCCACGTTGCTCGAACCTCTTACCTGCGTCATGCACCAAGGCCCTAAGTGGCGCCTTGTAGCCACTTTACCAAGCCCATTCGTGTGACATAAACTCCACATAAATTCTCTTAAGACCTCCCTAGCCAAACTTCCCTTTTAACACTTAAAATCCAACATTTTCCCAAAGCTTCCACCTTCATCCTAGAGTTCTAAAAACCCTTAAAACATACTCAACCACACTTAAAACCTACTAGCACTTGATTTATGCTCCAAACGCATAACCCCTAATCTAGGATATTATAGTTCTACCCTCCTTAAAAATAATTTCGTCCTCGAAATTACTTACTATCGAACAATCGTGCATCCTTAACTCGTCGCACTACTCTACTGCTACGCACTCTGATAAAACTAACACATTCCTTAGATACTACCTCAAGATTCGCATTCAAGATTCCTTACACTTCACTAGCAACACAAATACGAACTAGCTTATAACAATCAAGGCAATAAAGAGATTCCAGGAATAGGGAACATACCAGATCCTATCTGGTCCAACTTCCTTCTTGCTACAACTGATTGCTTAAACCACCCTTGGTTGCCTCACATCAAAACCTTCAGCTCCTCTGCTTGGGGTTCCACGACCTTGACCTCGAGCCCTATCCATCACTTGAGGACATTTCTTAACCAAATGAGCCTTTGACCCACACCGAAAACATTCCTTGTTGTTTCCCCAACATTCTCCTAAATGAGCTCTCCCACATTAGGCAAATAAATGACTCTGATTCTCAGCAACTGGTACAGGTGCACGTACAGAATTCTCAATCCTTGGTCTTTTCTGAAAATCTCCAGATGCTTCTGACGATCCAAAACTTCTCTTATTCCGGTTTCTATTCTTTTCTCGATTCTGTCTCACAGTCCTCTTAACTTCCTCAGCTATCCGAGCCTTCTCCACTAAAACAGCAAAGTCCCTTTCTCTTTGCGGAGCTATCAACACACGTAGCTCATCTCGCAATCCATCTTCGAATCGGACACACCTCTCGTAATCATTAGCCATGATCCCCTTAGCATACTGACTTAACCGCACAAATTCTGCTTCGTACTCTGCTACCGACATACTTCCTTGTACCAAATTCAGAAACGCCTTTCTTTACGAGTCCAAATAACTAGCTCCAATGTACTTTCCTTCGAACTTAACCTTGAAATACTCCCAATCCACTCGATCTGCAGGGGTACCTTGTCTGACAGTGAGCCACCATCGATAAGCTTCATCCCGGAGCAACTAGATAGCACCTTTCAGCTTTTCCTCAGCAGTTAAATCCAAATCATCCATAATCCTTTCCACTTCTTCTAGCCAATACTCCGCTACATTCGGAGCTACCCCAGATACTCCTCTAAAAATCTTGGCTCCGTTTGACTTAAGTCTCTCAGGCACTGATTTCCGAGCTCCATTGCTCACATTAGCTCCTGCGACTCGCTCTAGCACTCGCAGCATAGCTAACGATACTGCATCATCTCCTCCAGTCTGTTCCTGATCCTCTGCGCCCACTGTTGGCGGCGGCACATCACTTTCTGACCCATGGCCAGACCCTACTGGTTTCGACACTGTCATTCTACCTCTTCCACGTCCACTAGAACTCATATCTAACGTCGCGAGTTAATCTGATTAAAAAGTTTTATGAATTAGAAATTTTGTTTCACTGATTATCCCGCGAACAGTTTTATGATAAGAAGTTTAATAGTGGTTCTTTCGATCAATCAAGGTTTCAGTTCAAGTTCACTATTCTAATTCAGAAAATCACATTCACATCCATCCATCTCGATAGAGACACATTCATTCATCAATAACATTCGATCACACTTCCATGGGCATTTTCGTCCATTTCCAACCCAGGGGTAATTTCGTCATTTTTCCTATAAGGGTATTTTGGTAATAAATCGGGGTCAATTTGAAAATATTTTACAAATCAAAGATATTCCAGAATTTACAAAACCTCGGGGGTTATCTTGAAAATTTGTTTTCCATATCAAAGGTGTTGCAAAAATTTCAGAAATCGGAGTTATTTTGGTAATTTTGGAAGTCAGGGCCATTTTAGTAATTTTCCCAAATCAGAGTATCTTAAATTTTTGCAAAACAGGTTTTTGAATATTTTTGCAAAGTAAGAAAATTTTATTAAAATCGGTGGTAATATGGTAATAAAAATTTTCCGAGTCAGGGCATTTTAGAAATTTTACCACCAGGGGTATTTTAGTAATTTGGCAAACCAAAAAAAATTTTCGAGAAATTTCCAAAATAGATTTTGTTACAAATCGAAGGGGTAATTTAAGGATTTTAAAAACTAAGGTGTTTATAAAAACATGGCTAATCCCTTTCAGGTTTTAATTATTGGGTTTAGCCCGTGAATAAGTCCTCTTGGTTAGGGTGAACCGTAGCTACGCACCAGGTAGGATTCGAGTAAAGAGGAGGTGAGTCGCTAGGACTGCTTAAGTACCAAGCTCTTACCGAATCCACTCCTAGACATGCGTACAATGGTTGCCACAGCTTAACTCGGCGACTTAGACACAGGTTTGTTCAGTTATCCTTAAGTCTTATGCATATGTTTGAGTGCACTAGCCCTAGGGTTCAATAGCCCGAATCTTCTAATCTACGAGCCCAACTAAGCCCATAACATTCACATATATAGATCACTTCAATAGCCAGGGGTACTTACCTGGCGGACTTCGGGTTGGAGATACAGGTGCCATGCCAGAATAACCTGAAAAATCATTCATAAAAGTCCATATTTTTGAAAAGCCCATTAAAAAAATATTTTTGGGCCCAAAAACCTCAAAGTCGAGTTTTGAACCGGGCTCTGATACCAAACTGTAACACCTCAAACCCGGCCCATTCACTACGACCGAATTTGAAATGCCACTGCGGAAAACATTTGAAAATATTCTTACTTAAGAGTAAAAACCGTTAAAAATTTGTTGCCTTTAATAAAACACTTTCGTAATTCTAAAACATTCTAAGTAAAAACTAACTTGTTATAAAAATACCGGATTCAAAACTTTAATATAACTTTTAAGATATAAATAACTTTTAAAATAGAACTTACAAAATATTGACTTAATTATAAATCCAACTTAAACATAACAAATTTAAATACTTTAAGTGGCCCTTATTACAATAAATAAATAATTAAAAGTACTGAAATATGAAAAGTCTGATTTAACAAAAATCATCTTCTTTTTCTGCATGGGCCACCTTGTATCCACTCCAAACCCAGTCCAAGCATCACCTGCGATGTTGATAAAAATTGGGTGAGTCATACAGACTCAGTGTGCAATTAGTCCACTGAATTCCACCCATATGTCAAGCCATATAATAACCCATATAACAGATATTAATGTAACTTATTCACATGCTTTCACCTATTGGGCTTGGCCCATATCCATATCAATAGAGTTCACATATTGGGCTTGGCCCATAACCATTTCACATTCTCATAATAGTGTAATTAACCACATGTTTCCACATACTGGGCTTGGCCCATTACCACGTTAATCCACATCACATACTGGGCTTGGCCCACTTTCACATTAATCCACATATCATACTGGGC
This sequence comes from Gossypium australe, assembly GCA_005393395.2. NCBI lineage: Eukaryota > Viridiplantae > Streptophyta > Magnoliopsida > Malvales > Malvaceae > Gossypium > Gossypium australe. Next base: position 124,221,642 of record CM016616.1, read on the forward strand.
TTTGCCCATTTCCACATTTATTCATATACAAAATTATGCAATTATAAAGCCCAACCCAGCCTAGGGTCCATCCTCTACACACCCCCGTATCCAGCCTACCACACACCAGGGGATTATTAAATCACCCTCTCCTTTTTACTCCAATAAGGCAACAAATTCCATCCACGCGAACTTAATCGCAAATAATCCACAACGCGACCTCAGTCAGCGCCAATCCACGATGTAGCCGAAGCTATCATCAAAACCACGATGAGCACAAAGCCATCAGTAACCACGACATGGCACATAGCCTATATCAATCACGATGAGGCACAGAGCCATTCATCAAACCACGTACTCGAAGTACACCCTGTCCTTCTTTCATATCATATCCCACCCATACACATGCAACATAAAATAATGCCATGATAATGCATGTACATGTTATTTAGCATATTATCACATATTCATAACAATAGTCACATTTCATCAGATTTGGTACTTACCGGATTATTGACATACCCCATGAGGGTATCCATATCACCATTTCCACTACACTAGTTAGCACATTCATAGCACATACACAATATCACATACATAACATGAACCCGGAAAACAGTAGGCTAACTACACACCTGATTACTTGGAGAACTACACTTTCGATACTGATGCTATCACTAAGCGATACTACGGCTATCTGCCTACGCTCCTGCTCTGACGCTGGTCCACACTCCGGTGGCCAATCTCGAACTGCAGAGACTGCTCTCTTTTTGAATTTAGGAATAGGGACTATTCCTTTACCTTCTTGACTGGCACTCGAATCCATTGACAACACTTAATCAGCATCAAACGGTTAATCATCCATATTCAAGATCTTAATCGAATAACTATAATCTAACCTACTTACCAAAAATGTATCTGAATCCCGAAACTTGCCTTACTCTTGAACTGTCGAAATCCCTATAATCCACTTGTCAGAATCGGCTTTTATACCAAAAAGCATTAAAAGTGCCCTTAGGCCGAAACTTCACTTCTTACCTCAAGCCTCCAAATCCCAAAAGATCTCTTGCGCTAGGCTATACCTTCCCCTATAATCGGTCTTAACACATTTAAAAGAGTTATAGGGCCATTCGGCCAACCTTGGAAATTAGAGCCTAAACTCTTGATTTCGGCACACAAATGAAGATGAAGCAAAAACCGATTGCTAAGGAAAGATTACTTACCACTATCGTTGCTTGTGAAGACTAAAAGAGAAAAGTCGGTAGCCCCTCCTTTAGAGATTCGGTTTTTGAGAACAACAATGGTGGTTCGACCCTTTATGATCTCAAGAGAAGAAAGGAGAAGAAGAAAGCTATAAGATTCGGCTAAGGCTTTAAATCACAAGAAATATTCGGCTACAAGGGAATTTGGGGTTGGAAGAAATAAAAAGATGAATAAGGGAAAAGTAGAAGAATTTCGACAATGGCTTTTGCACAAGAGGAAAAACGGCACAAGCAATGGGAAAGAAACTAAATTCGGCACCCCCTCCTTATAAAGCTTCAAAACCGATTAGGCACCCCAAAGAGTCCCTCATTCGGCCACCTTATCAATTCATTATCAAATTCCTCATAAATCTCCTATTATCCCTTCTTTATCACCTTAAAAAAAATAAATTAATCCCAACACATAATCTCTTATCTTACCCTTTAAAATAAATAAAATAAATAAAACACATTTATCCTACCTTAGCCGAAAATTAATAGGAGAATTAAAATCCTCCTCCAATTGAAAGTCCCAAGTGCCGTCCACTTTCTTCCAACTCTACCTTGACTCAAAAGCAGAATAAAAACACTCCCCTTGCTGCTCACAAGCCTCGAACCGGAGACCTGCTGGAGCCCTTGGACGCAAGCTGCAGATAACGCCCCAAGCCACTTTGCCAAGGCGTTGTTTGTGACATGATTCACCCAGAATTTCTTTTAAGACCTCTTTCCCTAGCTCTCCCTTGTTTTAACGCCAAAAGCAAAATAAAAACACGCCTCCCCGCTGACAACCAGACTCGAACCAAAGCCCTTGCCCACAGCGTACGGCGTCATCACCAAGGCCTTAAGTGGCGCCTTGCAGCCACTTTACCACATGATTTCTTGTGGCAATAATCCCCCAAAAATTCCTTTAAAGCCTCCTTAGCCCAGTTCCCCTTTTTGGCGCAAAAATAAAAGTCTCTAATGCTTCCCACGTTGCTCGAACCTCTTACCTGCGTCATGCACCAAGGCCCTAAGTGGCGCCTTGTAGCCACTTTACCAAGCCCATTCGTGTGACATAAACTCCACATAAATTCTCTTAAGGCCTCCCTAGCCAAACTTCCCTTTTAACACTTAAAATCCAACATTTTCCCAAAGCTTCCACCTTCATCCTAGAGTTCTAAAAACCCTTAAAATATACTCAACCACACTTAAAACCTACTAACACTTGAGTTATGCTCCAAACGCATAACCCCTAATCTAGGATATTACATTTTCCACTTTCTAATCAATAAACAATTTAAATACTCAAACATATTCATACTTCATCTCAATTTTATTCATGCCAATAGTAATACTTACCTTATAATTTACTTACCATACATAAGAATTTAAATATAACAATAACTAAATAGTAGTTTGAATTATAGTAATACAAACCCGGAATACGAGTTTACTCCTCAACGATCTTTTCTTTTCCTTTGGATGCCAATGCCTCGTTTTTCTTGTTAACTACGAAAATAATCATAATTTACATTATTAATTACAGCATTAATTTAAATAATTAATTAAATTTTTACTCAATTTATGCCTAATTCCAATTTAATCCTAATTTACTCTTTTATTTGTTTCACTTATTTCATACTTCAATTTTATTCATTTTTCTTCCATATTCATCCTAACTATCAAGTATTCATAATATAACCCTAATTTAAATTTTCTTTTAATTTAATCCCTCTAATACAAAACTTATAACTTACTTTACAATTTAATCCTTTTACTAATTCTAACTTAAAATTTATTTAATTCAATCCCTAATTCATCTTTTTCTTCAACATGAACTTTGTTTAAAAGCTTATAAACTTTCAAACTATCAAATTAATTTCATCAAAACCTTGTTTTAAGACTTCTAAAACATCAAATTTAAGAGAAAAGAACTTGATTGACTTACCTTTTAAAGCTTAAAGCTTTAAATCCCTAGTTTCTCCTTTTATTTTCTTTCTTTTCTTTCCCCTGTTTCGAAATGCTTTCTGTTTCTTTGTTTTGTTTCTTTTCTTTTTTTTCTTATTCTGTTTACTTTATTTACTTAATATATTAATTAATTAATAATTATAAAATATCTATTTAATAACAAATGTATATATTACAATTGTATCCCATATCCACCTTACATTTGTCTTGGTCTAATCTATTTCATAATATAATAATTAATAATTAATAATTATTTAATAAATATCTATTTAATAACAATATAATTAATATATTTGTATACATGTATCTTTGTACATTTGTACACTATCATTACCATCCATTTGTCTTTCTTTTATTTATTTAACAAATAAAAATCTTATAATATCAATATTTAATTTATTAATATCTTTAACTTAATATTTAAGTGAATAAATAATTATCATACAAATGTATATACATATATTATTACAGTTGTATTTAATCAACACCTTACACTTGTCAATTATCTAATTTGTCTATCAAATAAAAATCTTAAAGATAATTATTTAATTAACAATTAACAATTATTTATTATTTATTTTTTTCTTTTACTAATTATTTAAGAAAATATACTAATATATTACAAATGTATTTTCATATATTTTACACATGTATATTTTTATTATCCTACATTTGGCTTTTATTTAATTTATTTCTTAATATATGACATAATTAATAATAATTTATAATTTAATTTAAAACCTAAATAAAATCTTAGTTTTTAATCTAAGTTTGCCGCCTCATCCATAGCAAATTGACTTAATTGCCATTTTAGCCCTTTTTACTTTCTATTATTCTATAATTCAACTTTTATCCTTAATTCAATTTAGTCCTTTTTTACTACTTACTCTAAATTAAACTAGTTTCACCTAATTAAAACCTAATTAAACATGTAACTAGACTCATAATTATTCCTAATAATTATTTAAGGATTTAATTTACTAAGACGGAGGCCCGATAACACACTTTTCTGGTGCCCACGAATTTTGGGCCATTACACATCCATCGTTTGTGACGCAAACACCTCTGGGATCATTGTTCTACCAAGGTGAATCATCTTTCCAACCACCTATTCCTAGACCAGAGGATACACGGTGGCAACTAAGGATGCACGATTTATAATCAACCGATGACGAAAAAGATGATTTACTGAGACCACAACCGCAAAGAAAGGTTGAATCAAGAAGGAATCCGGTGCGCAACCATTGATTACGTCGATGTGACACAGATTTTGACTGGCATTTGGACTGATTTCTTTTATCATTGTATTGAACTTTTTTTTAATAGGTACGATTTTTATTATTATGTTTTTAAAATAATATGGTTTTTTCATCCAACTTGGTATTTGTTATCTTTTCACATAATTAAAGTTGGTATTTGTTCATTTCACAAAATTAAAGTTGATATTTGTTATCATTTCGCAATCGCGGGTTTACAGATTACAATAAAATTGATGTTTTCTAGTTTGCATCGTCCCTTCAATTTGGACATGACGACATTGTGTGGCCTACGTTCCTACACCACCTGCATAACATCGGTTGGCTTGTCTTCTCCTTAATATCCATGTTGTCGCGTATTCAAGTTGATATCGATCGACCTTTTGGTTTGTGACACAATGACTGATCGGGTAACAGCTTAAACGGAGCACCCAATACAGACAGTCACATACGTTTATCTGGGATCGGTGGGAAAACGTGTCTCCACACGTGGTACAAGTTTTCTAATTTGTATACTTCTTCCACAAAACTCATTGGATCCAAGGGATTGCTACATGTTGTAATTGCATGAGTGCATGGAAAATGAAGTACATCAAATCTCACACGGTTGCAAGTGCTTTGTCTCAGATGTACACGGTACACTTCCAGACAATACCTTCGTCTTGTCTGTCGAACTCCATTACCTGAAACCATAGGTCTTCGCGCGAGTGACACACTAAATGCATGTAGTTCGCTCATGTCGTAGCCTTCCTAATTTCTTTCAGTACAGCTAGGCTCTATACGCAGTCTCTCAACAATTGCCTAACATAATTTGCCGCTCACTTTGGGAAAAGCTCTGCCAAACGAAAGTATGTCTCTCTCACAACTGATGTTATCTGCAAATGACATGTTCCCTTTAAAACAAAATCGATGCAATCTGCCAGGTTGTCGTCATGTGGCCATATCATAAACCCTAGTCGTAGGATTGTATCCACTGATTGAAGGGTATGTTAGAGAGGTAGCCTACCCCCGCATCGTTAATTGACCGCAAGTTTTCCAACATTTCATGGAAATGGGTTTTCACGAGGTCGTACCTTACGAGAGAAGTGAGTAATGGCGATTACAAACCACAGAATACGAAGTTCAAATAAAAGAATATTTAATAGCGGTGATTACATACCCATGTTGATCACTTGTGCTCATTCAGCAGTAAAGGGATTTTGTCCGTAGTAGTTAGACGCAACGTTCCTTAGACAGTACCTATGGTGTGTACGGTCCCAAAGGTTTCCCTCTTGTTCAATTGCCGCCAGTATTCCAAGTCCCGAATAAAAAATGATACATATATCAGGTTAGGGGCAAACATGCCTCCTCAACCTCGACAAGAAAAAATCCAAGTCGTCTACTGACTCCCCCGGTATTATTGCAAAGTCAATTGGCAAGATTCTCCTATTACCATCTTGTCCTACAACCAACAACAACCGATGGGTATATCTATTATACATAAAGGTATTGTCAATTTGTACCAGTGGCTTGCAGTATTGGAATACTTGTCGACATTACTTGAAATTCCAGAATAGATAGTGAAACGCTCAACATCTACAGAGCAACCGGTCGTTGTAGTACGCAGGCTCTATTTCTAGATCGGTTACACAACCTGGAACGTGCCTTTCCAACACTCGACACCACTACCATACCTCGTTGTATAATGTGTCCCACCCACTGTGCATCTTCTCCAATGCCTTTTGTTTTGTGATTCACGCCTTATGATACAAAGGCGTGTAATTGAATTGGCTACAAATATTTGCAATTAAAACGACACATCAATATTGAGAATCGCTTTCACCATAGGTAGTATTATGACATTGATCATCTCTGAATCTAACTTCAGATGATCTCGTGGAAACACACGTATGTGGAGCGATAATTTTTTTATCGTCCACAACCCCATCTTCTTTTTAACAGAAGCCATGATTTTCCATGCGCATCATTGTCTCACATTGCGCACTTAGCCTCGAACTTTCCAGATCGAGATTTAACCACGTGAAACTTCACCCCGTTCTTAATGTTGTATCGCTTCACAGCAGCGACAAAACTATCTTTAGTGGAAAACTCCTTTCCCACTTCCAAATCCCCTAAATCCAACAAAAAAAATCGCGTAACTTGACCTTTATGTGGTGGTTCTGCAAAATCCAACCCATTCTCTACCGATAGGTCCACATTTTACATGTGGGCTGGAGGTGAGTACGTCGTGAACTGTGTATCTTCTTTAGCATCTTCGTCGGGATCTCTACCTTCTTCACCATTTTTTGGTTCTATTGGAATCGGCTCTAGTTCAGAAAAAAATGCAATTTCTGAACCATCGGCGTTGGGCTCTCGGATTGGACCAACATTGGATTTATTGTCATCTTAGTTCTTAAACGCACCAACATCTACCTGTGGGATATCCCATCACCGGTGGACGTCGTAAGGAGTACACCATCCCTTCTTGTATAGTCGCCGAAATGTCCAAAATCACCTGTCGATTGCCAACAACTGGAACTTGATGTCATTCTCTTATAAGTGTTCTGAACGTTGAATATTGGCATACCGAAGTTCAAATTAAAGCCACTAATTGAGTGTCGTATATGGTTGGGTATTTCGTCCTACCACCATAATCCAATTGTTTAGTGTTTTACTTGCCACGGTTTAAATCTAGGGGACAAATGAGTGTCTTTCCATTGATGATTCTTGGATATAATAATGAGAACTTTCTAACAAATTGGTGAACTCACCACACAACTGTGTTGTTTGACTATTGACATGTTCTACCATTTTGGCCTTTCGAACAGGAACAGATGTTGATGTCCGAGGGCCTCCCTTTGGCCTTGAAAACTCCGCATATAACTCGAGAAATGGTGATCACTGTCAATATGCATCTACAACATCGCCTCCAACCCCTTTGCACCTCTAATATAGAAAACATCATATCTGACGGGGTCATCCGAAGCACAAATCAATATTTGAGGGACAGTACTCTCATTTGGCTGGATCCAATGATTTTACGCCTAATTCTTGTCCAGAGTTCTAGCAATTGTATGTTATGGTTAAAAGCCAATCTATAACAGCCCGTTTTTAGTGAAATTGAAACAGTGGTTTTGGGACAACAAATCCAACATAGAAATATCATCTTATTATTATTTTAATTTCTACAGTATGTTAGTATTAGCGTATAAAATTTTGTTAAGAAATTTTACCGTTTGCATGCTTAATTTGATAAAAAGGACTAAATCACATAAAGTGCAAAAGTAGTGTTCTAGCAACTAAAGGTATTAAATAGATATAGAACCTTAAAGTATGAGTCCTTATGTGGTAATTAGACCTTTAATGAAGATAGTGGATGTACATGGCTTGGTATTATTGAAATTTTGAATAATTTTTAATGTGGTAATTAGGTAAATAGAGGTTAAAATTAAAGAAAACAAAACATTTTCTTCATGCATTCATCTTCACCGATTCTTCAAGGCAAAAACACCATTTTTAGGGCTTTTTACATTTGGATAATACAAGTGCAAGCATCCAAGTGATTTTCGTCCCATTTTTAATGATTTTTATATTTTCGGGATTGTTGTAGCTTAATCTAGCTAGCCAGGGGACTAATTTGTAAAACTGTTAATTAGATTTTTTCCATGAATGAATATAGGTTGATTTTGATGTTTGATGAAAGAAAATGGATAGTTGTTATTAGATAAACAACTTTTGTTAAGTGATTTTTTATGAAATTGTCAAAAAGGGATTAAATTGAAAAATAGAAAATATTCATGGTGAATTTGTGAAATAAATGAAATATAGGGCTTGATAGGGACCTATATTAAATTTGGCTATGGTGGGTTTTGGGAAAATTTGCATGAATTTTCATTTTATGAGCTAGGGATTAAGATGAAAAGAAATCAAAATTTTAGGGGCAAAAATGTAATTTTTCTAAAAAATGAGTTTGGGTTAAATTGAATAAAAATAATTATTGAATTGAGTTGAATTTATTCGTTTAGATCAAGACAAACCTCGTATGGCTGTAGATCGGGGCAAAGACAAAGTTTCGGAGTAGTCACCTCTGTATCTACATTTAATTGTCGAGGTAAGTTCATGTAATTATATCATATTTATGTGCTTTTAATTGAATTATACATGTATTGTGGACTTATATATATATATATATATATATATATATATACATATATATACCAATTGCATATCCAACGATGTTACGTCGACTATTGAGCCCCGTTTGAACCTTAGGAATTCGTAGGATACAAATGATATGTCATTAGGGTTTGTTTACATGGTTTGGGTGCTGGTCTTGAACGTCCTATCGATGGCTGAGGTTCGGCATGTGTTGCGGATACTCCACAACTCATGTGAGCAGCATCGTGTAGTTACATTCCAACCCACAACTCGTGTGAGCATATTTATTCACAGTTTGTTGAGCATACATGTACAGGAATTGACGGATTACAGTTATATGAGTTAGCACACTATGTATGAGCTATCCCGGGTATCCAACAGTATTATAAATGGTTCAACGGGCAATATTTGGATTTGAAACAGTAAGAGAACGATATGAATTATGACATGTACATATGTGAACATCCTTGATATGATGATACATGAAAATTATATAGGTTGAGATGAGTTATAAAGTCATGAGCTACATGTTATGGCTAAATGGCTATTTATATTAATGTGTCGATGGTCTATATCTTGTATGCTAACATGTTTGGTGTGGATTCTTAGGCTTTGGCCAAGCTTTGGTTGGATTATGTCATGTGCAGATAATTTTTATGTGATGAAATGGTAAGTTAAGTTTTATATTATACGAACTTACTAAGCATTTATGCTTACTCTGTGTTATTTTCCGCGTTTTATAGTGAATCGAAAGCTCGTTCGGGTTGCAAGCTTGTCGGAGTTATATCACACTATCCATCAGCTAAATCGGTAGATTTTGGTGTTTCTAAATTTTGGTTATAATGGCATGTATAGGTGTTATTGTTTGATGATTTAGCCATTTGTTTTTGGATTGTGTTTATGGCATTTTGGATGGTGAAATGGTGCTAATTTTGGCATGTATATATTTTTCCCTATAATGGTTGATATCATGGCTTATGATGCTTGAATGATAGAAGATGAAATGGTAGTTAAAAATGTATGTTTTAAATGATCTTGTGATATGTTTGAATGTGGTGTTTTGGTATATTTGTTATAAATTACATGTATGGCTATTGGTGTTAGATGTTAAATGGCATATTTGGTACTTTTGGTGTAAAATTTAATAGGTAAACAAAGTGGTAAGTTTTGACATAAACTTAGTTATAAGTTAGTTGAACTTTTGGCCGAATTGTGCATGTGGTTATACATGTCTAATTGTTGTGATTGAGGTGCCTTTGGGCATATTGGTTGAATGCTTATGTACCTTATTTGGATAAGTTGATTTTGCATGTTTTTAGTGAAATTTGAAGGCTTGTTTATATGTGGATAATTGATTGTAGGTATATGCATGAATGGGTGAGAAAAATGGCTTGGAAATGGCTTATTTTTCATCCACAATCGTGTGTCCCCTATAGCTTACAAATGATTCAAGCCAGGCTATTACGCGGCCTAGCACACGGCCTGGCACACGGGCGTGTTGGTTGGCCGTGTGATCCAAGTCAAAGAGTTACACGGGCACAGACATGGGCTAGGGCATGGCCGTGTGTCCCTACTTCGAATGTCCACATGGCCTGAGACACGGGCGTGTGTCTTAGTCGTGTGAGGCACACGGCCTAGCCATACGGCCGTGTGACCCATCCAATTTGAAAATTTTCATCTTTTTCTAAAAAATTCTATATGTTTCCAATTTAGTCCCGATTTGTTTCTAATGTGTTTTTAGGGCCTTGAGGGCTCGAATAAGGGATAATATGTATGTCTTTGATTGGTTTTTCTATGATTGATGATGTGAATTAAATGTTTTAAAATTTTTATTGTTTTGAATTGAAATCTCTAGTAATGCTCCGTAATCCTATTCTGGCGACAGATACGAGTTAGGGGTGTTACACAGTCGAGTTGTGTTCTTTGATGAAAAAACCACCCTGTTCTCCATGTCACGCAGTTCACCGTCATAATAAATAATAACATTAACCCGTCCACTCATTTTCAACCAAATAATCTGTCCAGATAAGTTCAAAATAAAAAACATTATGCACAAAAAATAACACCGTAAATAAATATGAACAACAAAAATCAATGCTTACTTTTTTGCAAATAGCGTTGTTACCCCAACTTATGCCTTTTCTGGAACTTCTCTTCTTCTGATCTTCTTAATGTTTTATTTCCTCGTAAGTGGCTTATGCCACTCTAGTTTGAAATATGTTGCATTTATAGAAAACAGGATGAGCTCCAACTTCATTTTGAAAATTTTCCCCAACTAGTGGAGGGTTGAAATTTGTAGAGAGAAAACGCTCCAAGAAGGACGCACTGTTAGCAAAAGTACTAAAAGCGCATCCAGTTGGAAGCGTTTTCAGTGCCATGTCAACTGAAAGTGCTTCCACCTAGACACGCTTTTAGTACTTTTGCTGACAGTGCATCTTGTTTAGAGCTTTTTCTCTCTACAAAATTCAACCTTGTGCTTTGGACAAAAAAAATCCCATCATATATCACGGGAATCTCGGGATATATTTTCAGAAAAATCTCGTAAAAAATAATGCAATAGGATAAATATTTTACTGAAATATCATATCAAAGTAAGATTAAAATGAAATTCAAATATATTATTGATGTAGATAAGAAGTTTTTTCAGTAATAATTATTTAACAATTAAAAGAGTTATAAAAATATATTTAATATATTTAAAACTTTTAAATTTTAACCCTAAATGAATAACTAACCCTAAACCCTAATAAATCATACTTTAAAACCCCTAAACACTAAAAAACTATAACCCTAAAAAGTACAAAATGAAAACGCTTCCATCAGGTGAAATGCAGAAAAACGCGTCCAGCTGGAAGCGTTTTATTGGCAACACACCGAAAACGCTAAGCGTTTTCCTGCGTTTCATCTGAGCTGCAAGCATTTTCGTTAAATCAGCCTATTCCCGTAAATTTCTCAAAAATCGGCCCATAAGATAATTTTTTGAAATAAACTATATTTACGAGTATTTTAGTCATGATTATGAACTGTGTTGAGTGTTTTTATTTAGTATTGATATGGAATTATGGATTTTAAGTTATATATATATATATATATATATATATATATATATATTATTTTTTTAATATTGTATTGATAGAGTATTTATATTAAATTGGGCTAAACTGATGAATTGGTTTAGTTTGGATAATAAATTAAAATTCTAAATGATTATTTTTCGAAAATTTTAAAATAATAAAAGATTTATAATCAAATTGCTATCAATTTTAAATTGGAATGCTAACCAACTCACGCAATTAGATTTAGATAAATGTACTTAAGAAAGGAATTATTCATATGATTTAATAGATTTGATCGTACTAGTTTATTTGTGAACAATATCTTTTTATTTAGACTCACCTCTCGAATTATTAATTAATAGTATAATATTTTATGGAACTAGATCCGATGGTTCATATGTTAGTTTGAAATTTTATGTTTTATATCTTATATAAAATTTAAAATATTTATTTTTGGTAGTCTCTCTCCATTTTACAATAAATATTTAGGGTTTATGATTGTTTCTCTCAATAATATAGTCTTCAAGATTCAAATTTATTTTTTATTAAAAATGCAATATACCTTATTTTACATCTAACACGTGTCGATATAAAATTTAAAAAATACTTACTATATTATATTATATTTTATATTTATTATTGTATTTCTTTCATGTAGTTGTATTGAAATCAAGTCTAAAATGATATTGTTTATTATTATTATTTAAACCTGTAAATTGGTGTCATGAACCAACAGAGCACCAACTCAGTTAAGAAAATCACTAAAATGTCATTCCATATTTAAAATAAGTTATATTATTTTATGGGACTTTAGTATTTTTATTTAGAAAAAATAAAAAAATATACATATAATGAGATTTGTACTCATGCCAATTACATTAATAAAATCTTAAATTTATAAATTAACCAAAGCTTTATTTTAAAATTTTTATACTTTTTCATCTTAATATGCACATTTATTAACTTGACATCAACTCAAGATTGATGGCAATATCACAATAAACAATTGTAATATATTTAGTATTCTTAATTCAATTACGTTTTTAAATTACCTTTTACTAACAATTTAATCTATTTTTTTATTTTAATATCATACATATTTAATGTGTTATTATTAATTAGTTTTAAATCCTCCTATATTAATATTTTAAATATATAATTCCTATATGTATCATAGAAATTCTAGTTTAATATAATTACTTTGAATGGTGGATTTCCCCTTTTGCATTACAAATTTGGTAGGAAAATGGGAAGAGGGGGCTTTATTTCTGGCAAAAAGGGGCCAAAAACTGAGATATTTTCAAACGGCGGTGGGGCAGGGAGAATAAAGTATTGGTTCCTGCTATAATCTTAAAGAAAGGAACTTATCTGTTTTGATCTGAAATTTCTCCAATTTTTAGGTTTTTCTGTAGATTGTGGGAGAAGGATGATAATAATAGGATTTCAACTTTGGTTTTTACTGCTCAATAAAAGGGATTAATAAATATTTTTTAAATTTATTGGATTTTGATTGAATTTAAAGTGTAAGGGATTCAGCTTTTATTTTTAAACAAAATATTGTTTTCTCTCTTTACATAATTTAAATTTGATTTTCTTTTATTTTTATCACTTTAACCAATAAACATTCATAAAAAATATATTTTTATTTATTCATATTATTATAGATAAATAATAGAGATATATATTGATTAAGTTTTAGTTTAGTCGATATAATTATTATTGCATCAATATGAAGAACATAAATTGAATATATTTAAGCTCATTGCATCTTTCACTTTAAATATGGGATAATGAATAATTTAAATATTGTATAAAGAAATTATATATTTTATATTTATACTCAAATTAAATGAATTAACATGATGATGTTATATCTATACCATATAAAGTTTTTATGTGGATTGATGACATGAATAAATCGTATATCAACTCAATTAATAAAAGATAATAAATAATAAAAATTTTAAGAAAATAAATGTTATTATAAAACATTTATGTCTTTCAATAATTTTATATATTATTTTTGAAAAGTATTAAATAGCGTAAATTATATTTTTGTAAAAAATTCTTAAAATGAATCAACGGTTAAGAAATAAGATCTTGTGGTGTGGGTTCAATTTTTAATATTAATTTTATATAACTTTTTCGGGTTAATATATTTTTTGGCAATTGAACTTGATAATTTGATCCACTTTATTACTTGTATTTTTTGAACTATTTTGATATATGAACTTGACATCCAAGTCCAATTTTGTCTCTAACTTGAAAAAATATATATATTAAAATTTTTAGATGATAATGTGACATCTTGAAATTGAGTCACATCATCATATTATGATAAAATCTAAATTCAAAGATGAAAATAGATTTAATTGTCAAATTCAGGTATCAAAGTGGATAAAAAATACAGCTACCAAAGTTAACCTATTTGTCATGCTCAAGAGCCAAAAATAAATTTATATTAATGGGCATAGTACCAAAAAAGGCCCATTTTCGAAATTATTTACGGAAATGGGCTGCTTCAAAAAATAACTGGAATGGACTAAAAACAATAAAATGCACTGATATGGACGCATTTTCAGGAAAAACGCAGAAAAGCGTGCTGACGATGACGCGTTTTTTCTTGTGTCAGGCAAAAGTACGCTGACAATGATACACTTTTCCCTGTGTTTTTCCCCAACAGTCACCTCCAACAGCCGTTTAAAACTTTGACCGTTGAGCCCAACGGTTAGGAAAAGAAAATTATAACTCCCACCCATTTTTTTCACACCAAATTTCTCAAAAAAGCTCTCAAAGCTCTCTAAATTTTTAAATTTTGTCTAAATTAGTATTATTTTTTTTATAATTCCTAAGAAATTTGATCGTGTTAACAATGGCCCGACAATTAATTCGTCTCAATAATAAATATATCTCCATCGACCAAATGAAAATAATAAAGAGTTAATTTTTGTTATTTTAAAAATGGTTTAAACCATGAAACCTCTACTAACAATTATTTGGAACACATTGTTCGAAGAAGAATCTAATTATAAAAAAAGGGCTAAGACATTTTTTTTTTATATTATTGTAAGGGTTTTTAAGTCTTTTAAAACTTTGTATAATATAATATCTTAAAAACCTTATTTTAGAAAAAAATTCATCCTAAAATATCTACTATTTTTCAAAATAATTATTCACTTTTATAAATACACTCTCACTCAAATAAAAATAAATAAATAAATAAAACCATCAATAACTTAAAATTTTATATGCATATTTACATTTTTCATTTTGTTTACAAAATAAATGCGAGGGGATTTTCAGTTTAAAAAATTTTATATGCATAATGTTTATTTTACTCATGTAACTAGTTTGCATACGTACGTCAATTGTAAATATCTATTAAAATATATTAAATTATTTCTTTAAAGTATTTAAATAAATTTGTAATGTTTGATCAATAATATCTTTAAAAACTAATTCAATTTAATGATATTTTATTTAATATTATAATGTTAATTAAAAGAAACGTAATCTTTTTAAAACATAAAATAAACTAGAGTAAGAAATTAAAAATAAAAAAGTTTAATTTTTTTAATACACAAAGCGCGTCCACACGCTTTTGCCTGATATGAAGAAAAACACGTCCTCCTCAGTGCGTTTTTCTGTATTTTTTTCCTGAAAACGCATCCACGTCGGCGCGTTTTAGTGTTTTCGGTCAATTCCAATTATTATTTTGGGGAGCGGCCCATTTCCGTAAATAATTTCAGAAATGGGCCTTTTTTGGTACTATGCCTTATATTAATCCTTTTTTTTTTTTTTTGTGTGTGTGTGTGTGAAAAATGAAAAGACAACTTAGGAAATCCTAAGGGACATTAAACACTTTATCTTGTAGAAAAGTCGTAACCACCACATCAGGTGGTACATCAAATATTCGGAGAGAATTCTGCCAAGAGAGCTCAATCTTTGCCATTTGATCTGCGGTTAAATTGCACTCCCTGGGAACATGCTTAATTTCCTATTGACCTTCAAAAAGCAAAAGTCTTGTGATTCTCCTTAGGAGTGTATTGCCAGAGTCTACCATATCCCCTGTGGACAAACCCCTGACCACTTCAAGATTATCAGTCTGGATCTTGACCTTCTTGTATCCTTTATTCATAAGAATAAGTACTCCATCAAGGATACCCCAAAGTTCCGCTTCCAAAGGTGAACAACTACCTAAATAATGCGTGTATCCTAATATCCAATTGCCATCCCGATCACGCACCACGCCACCCGCTGAGGCATTTCCGAACAATCTAGCCACTGCTCCTTCGGTGGATAGATTGTAACAGCCTGGTTTAGACCCTAGTCAGAATAGTGGTTTTGAGACCACAAATTCGAGGTCGGAATAATATTTTAATGTTATTTTTTGTGCTGATTATATGTGATATAGCCTGTGTGAAAATTATGTGTGGTAATTTTATCGACTGTGTACTGAATTAAGAGAAAGGACTTAATCGCGTAAAGTATAAAAGCTGTGTTCTGATTTATAAGTACCTAAGTGTTGTTGTCTTTTAAATATGAGGGATTTATGAAGCAATTAGCCCATTATTACAGATGATGGATAGCCATGGACAGTTATGCCCTTAAATGAATAAGTTTAATATGTTTTAGTAAAAGGTTAAATTTGTAAATGGATTAATGATGTTAATTCATAATAAAACAAAAGAAAATTGGTAGTGGAAATATTCATCCTCTTCCACCGATTTGAGTAAGAAAAAGAGGGGTTTTAAGCTTTGGTATTTTCGGCTAGCAATTGGCTTGATTCAAGGTTAGATTTTGTTCAGTTTTTGATAATTTCTACGTTTTTTTAATCGTTGCTTCGTGCTCTAACTAACCCATGTTGTAATTTTGTGAATTGATGATGTTTTTGTGATGAGCCATTGATGAAAAATTGAGCTATGTGTTAGTTGATAGTGAAATATAAAAACTTGGTGTTGGGTTAAAATAGTTTGTATTGGGATTTTTAGTGAAATTGAGCATTTTAGGCTTAATTGAGAAAATGAGAAATTAAAGGATTAAAATGTGAAATAAATGAAATGTGTGGGCTTAAATTAGCATGGGAAGAATTTGGCTAAGCTTGTGAGAGTAGAAATTTGATGTATTTTGTGATTTTGTGAATTAGGGACTAAAATGTCGAAATGTGAAAATGTGAGGGCTATTTTGTGAAATGCCCTAAATATGTGTGTTTGGACTAAAATGAATGATTTGGTGATTGAATGGATTGAATTTGAATGTGTATAGACCAAGAAAGGAGAGGTTCGGATCGAGATCGAGGCAAAGACAAAGTGCTCGGTTAATCGACCCTTTTGATATTTCGACGTCCGAGGTAAGTTCGGACATAATATGTGTATGTAATATCCTAGATTTAGGGGTTATGCATTTGGTGCATAATCAAGTGTTGATGGGCTTAATGGATGTGTGGATGTGTTTTAGGGGTCCTTAGAACCCTGGGATGTAGGAGAATGCTTTGGAAAAATATTGGATTTTAAGTCAAAGAAGGGAAGCTAGGCTAAGGAGGCCTTAAGGGATTTTGTAAGGGATTTATGACATAAGAAATGCCTTGATAAAGTGGCTGCAAGGCGCCACTTAGGGCCTTGGAGAATGACGCCATGTACAGTGGGCAAGGGCCTTGGTTCGAGTCGTGCTGGCAGCGTGGAGTGTGCTTTTATTTTTGCATGGTGGCGTCAAGGCAAGGGGGAGAGGTTGGACGGCATATGGACTTTAAGGGATGAGGATGAGACTTGGATTTTCTTTTTAAATTTAGGCTAAGATTAGAAGATAATTGCGGCTTTATTTTATTTATTTTAAATGAGTGTTAAAGAGAAAAATGAGGAGAGAAGTAAGGGATTTGATAAGTGGAAGATATAGTGGCCGAATGTGGGGTTCTTTGTGATGGTATATTCGGTCATGTATAGGGGGTTAAGTGCCGAATTTTATTTGTGTCTTCTCTTTTGCATCTAGCCGAAATTTGTAGTCAAGAAAACCCTCTCCTTTCTCTCTTTTATTGTTGCTAAGGCCGAAACTCCATCATCTTTCACCATTGCCGAATTTCTTTTCACTTCCTCTCCTATTCTTCTTTTCTTTCCTATAACTTCAACTCCATACTTGCTCTCTTAGCCGAATTTACATCTCTTTCTCAAACGATCTTCCTTTCCTTTTGTTAGTCGAATATTCCATCACCTTTTGAAGGGCTTAGCCGAATCTTCTGTGGCCTTATCCTCCTTCTTCTGTCGCAAGTCTCAAAAGCCGAAAGCCAACATCTCTTTTATCCTGTCGACATTTAGAGCTAGTGGACTATTCGTGTGGTGGTAAGTGTTTTATCCATTGGTAATCGGTTTTGAATTCTTCTTCATAAGTATGCCGAAATCTATAGTTGGGCCTTGGACTAAGGTTGGCCGAATGTGTATAGTATCATAACTTCGTATTTCTTTTGTATGTGCCAACGTTAAGGAACACTAAGGAGTTCCTTGGATTCGATTCCTCAAAGTAAGCAGTTTAAGTATTCGGCCAAGGGCCATTTTCATGGATTTATGGGATAGGCCGATTCTAATAGTTGTTTAACAGGGAGTTCGACTACTCAAGGGACAAGTAACAGTTTTCGGGATTTCGATTTAGCAAGGTAAGTGGTTGCTAATATTCGGCCATAGGCCACTTCCATGAGTTTTGGATGTTAGCCGATTCTAACATGTGCCAAATAGGGATTTCGACAGTTTCAAGAGCAAGGAGTGGTGATTCGAGATTTAGACGAGCAAGGTAAGGAAGTGTTGACTTTCGGCCTAAGGCCATATTTGGTATTTAGGTGTTGACCGATTGTGTACTTTGGTTTAGGGGCAAATCGACAGAAGTAGCAGAAGCTTTTGGGATTTTGATCCATTCTTGGTAAGGCTATAAGTTGTGATTTAGTTATTCGTTTAAGGGCTTGTATTAATCGGTTTTGATTAAAGTATTGTTGATGGAGGCAAATACCAGTCAAGGAGGACAAGAGGTAGTCCCTATCCCTAAGTTTAAGAGGAGAGCAGTCTCTGCAGTGCGAGATTGGCCACCGGGGTGTGGGCCAGCGTCAGAGCAAGAAAGTAGGCAGATAGTCGTAGTGTCGCTTAGCGATAGTATCGGGTTTGAGGGCGTAACACTTCAAGTTATCAGGTGTGTAGTTAGCCTACCGTTTTCTGGGATATATGTTATGTATGTGATATGTGTATGTGTTATGTATGTACTATCTAGTGCAGTGGAAATTGTGATATGGATACCCTCATAGGGTATGTCGATAATCCGGTAAGTACCAAATCTGATGAAATGTGATTATTAATATGAATACATGATGATATGCTTGATGAACATGCTCATGCATCATTATATTATGTCACTATCGTATGTTGCATGTGCATTGGTGGGATATGATTATGAAAGAAGGACAGGGTGTACTTCGAGTACGTGGTTGATATAGGCTATGTGCCATATCGTGGTTAATGATGGCTTTGTGCTCATCGTGGTTTTGATGATAGCTACGGGCTACATCGTGGATTGACGCTGACTGAGGTCGCGTTGTGGATGAATTGCGATTTAGTTTGCGTGGACGGCATTAGTTTCCAAAATTGGTGTGTAGCGGTTGGAGGGTGATTTAGTAATCCCCTGGTGTGTGGTGGCTGGGTACGGGGGTGTGTAGAGGATGGACCCTAGGTTGGGTTGGGTGCATTGTGCATAAATCTGTTTGAAATATAGATTAATGTGAAAATGGGCCAAGCCCAATATGAAATGTGGATTAATGTGAAGTGGATTAAAGTGGTAATGGGCCAAGCCCAGTATGTGGAAACATGTGGTTAATTACATTATTATCCGATATGTGGTATGGAAATGGGTCAAGCCCAATAAGTGAAAACATGTGAATAAGTTGCATTGATATTTGATATGTGGGTTAATATGTGATTTGATATGTGGGTGGAATTCAGTGGACTAATTACACACTGAGTCTGTTTGACTCACCCAATTTTTACCAACATCGCAGGTAATGCAAAAAGCTTGGACCGGGTTGGAGTGGATACGAGGTGGCCCATGCAGAAGAAGTTTTACATGTTTTAAGTATTTTATACTTCCAGTATTTATGAATTATTATTGATTGTAATAAGGGCCTCCTAAAGTATTTAAGGATTTTTATTATGTTTTAAGTTGGATTGACGTATAAAAATTTCTATTTGGGAATGTTTTATTTTAGCAACTTATATCTTAAAAATCTATACCAACGTTTTAACTCCGGATATTTTATGATAACAAAATTTATAAACTGATTTGCAACTAAGTTAGCTTTTATAACTACGAAAATTTGTAACTTTTCACTTTAAGAAAAAGAAAAGAAAATCTTTTCAAACGTTTTCCGCAGTGGCATTTTGAATTCGGCCGTGGCTCATGGGCCGGGTTTGGGGATGTTACAGTGTATATGGCTACGTTTAAATGTTATGAAATGAATGGTATGATAATATTGTAATGTGAATGCTATGTGAGGGCTCGAGATACATAGCACTAAGTGTGCGTATTAGGAAATGTGACCGAGATGATTAGCACAATGTGTGCGAAATAATATAAGCTTCGGCTTTGTGGATGGCACTGTGTGTGCAATACTGATTTAAGATCGGTTCGATATGGATGCACTATGTGTGCGATGTTAATTAAGCTTCGGCTAACTATTTAGGCACTAAGTGTGCGATTGAATCGAAGAAGTGACGAAAGTTGATCGGAATGGAACAGTGAGTATTGAATAGCATATGTAATTGACAACTAAGTGTTGGCTAAGGTACGCTCGGAACCTATGTGGTTGATGAAACTATGGATGAGTTTATGGAAGGGTTAATTGAACATATTAGTTTTGATGGTATGATATATGTGATTGTAAATTAATCTATGTGAGGGCTTGTTTTGGTATAATGTATTATGTTACGAACTTACTAAGCTTTTGAAAGCTTACTATGTGATTGTTTCTCTGTTTTACAGTGTCAGTAAAGCTAGCTCGAATCCGGGGATCGTCAGCATCTCTATCACACTATCGGCAATCTATTTTGGTATATTTGAAGATGTGTATATTTAAATATGGCATGTATAGGCTAGTTGTTTTGAAACATATTTGAGATATGTAAATAGCCATGTGATGTGGCTAGATATATGTTAGCTATAAGCATGAATGGATTTGGTATATGATACATATTATGGTATGGCTTGTTAGTAATGAGAATGTCTTAAGAATGGTAAACTTAGTGATGGATTGATGCTAGTATGATCTAGTGAATTTGAGGATGAATCACGTTTGGTATTGAATGTGTTCAAGTTGTACAATTTAGTTTACAAGTTAACATGTTTAGAAATGAGATTGGTTGAGATGATATTTTGACTATTTGACATGTATTTGGTTGCCAAATTGTGTGAGAAAACATGCTTAATTGTGCTTGTAGAGTTGACCTTGTGTGGGTGGCAAATTGGCCTTGCAAATGGCCTATTTTGCATATTTGGTTAAGGGACACGGGCGTGTATCTCCATCGTGTGGTTCAAGGACCACTTTGAAGTGTGTCTGGACAGGTTACACGGTCGTGGCACATGGGCGTGCCTGGTGGCCGTGTGACCAAGTCAGTAGCTAGCCTAATAACACACGGCCATGGCACACGGGCGTGTCTAGTGGCCGTGGAGATAAGTCAGTATGCATGCTCTGTTTTGACACGTCCTGGACACATGGGTGTGTCTGGCAGCCTTGTGAGGGACACGGCCTAATTGCACGAGCGTGTGACCTCAACAGTGTTGAAGAATGTTTGAAATTCTGAAAACTATCGTAAGTGTTCGGTTTAGTCCCGACCCCTTTCTAGCATGTGTTTAAGGTCTCGTGGACCTCAAAAAGAGACTATATGATTATGTTGTGATATGTTTTAATGATGATTGACTTTGTGTCATTTAATGGATGTGAAATGTTTTGATTGTTCGGTAATGCCTCTTAACCCTATTCCGGCAACAGTTTCGGGTTAGGGGTGTTACATAGATGGACCCAATTATTAGAGCAATGTTGTTTAGACCCTGAAAAAGTTACGACATCCTTGGATTTAATGATAAAGGTATCAAAATTTTGTGCCCAACTGAGAGATGATTTGATGAGCTCGAAGGACGTCCAGTCAATGTTTTGAAAAATGTAAAGATTCTTGTTCTTCCAGATCCTCCAAGCTATGATCCCGAAAAGGCATGACCAAGAAATTCCCTTATCCTGCAATTTAAGATGACAACAAAGATTAGTTGTTAACCAAGTTTGTAAAGGGTCGGAAAAGAACCTGGATTGCTTCTCTGGAGGGACTACAAGCATCCAAGCTTTCTTCGCCGTCGAACAATCTCGAAGAACGTGTATGATGTCTTCAAGATCATGACCACATCTTGGACACGCACTACTTTGAGTAAACCCTCTTCTGGTCCTTTCTGAGTTAGTTAAGAACCTCCGATTGGCCACAAGCCAGAGAAAGAGGCCGACTCTCTGAGGTCCTTGATATTTCCAAATGGGTTTCCAAATGTCATCTTTAGGTCTCCAAGAGTTTTCCTTTAACGTCCAATAAGCACTTCGGATAGAGAAGAATCCAGATCCCGAACAAGCCCAGACGATTCTATCTTCGCCGCCATCAGGATGGGGAAGAGGAATGCTTACAATACACTTCAACATGTCCTCAGGTAACCAAATGCGAAGCATGTCTACATTCCAAGAATCATCCGGAAGAACCCAATCCTTCAAGGTGCTATCCAAGTTGAGCCTATCATGAGCAGAAACATAAGAGAATAGAGGCCCAACGTTAGGTATCCAATTATCTTTCCATCCACGGATTGTAGAACCATCCCCAACGGACCACATAAGATTTTCACAAAGGAGAGGCCACACCTTAGAGAGAGATCTCCAAAGATGTGAGCATTGGCTTTTGTGAATAGACTCAGGAAACTGGTTCTTCCACCCATATTTCGATCGAAGAACTTGAACCCATAATGCGTCTTTCCGAGAGATCAGATTAAAACCAATTTTCATAAGGAAAGAATTATTATGATCTTGAATATGTCTAAAACCAAGCCCTTCACAAGTCTTGAGCTGACATATGGACTCCCATCCAACCAAGGCTAATTTTAGATTACCAGCTGAGCCTCCCCAAATGAACTGTCTGGCTATCTTTTCTATCTCATCACACACCCCTTTCGGAATAGCTAAAGACTGCATGAAATAGCTAGGAATAGCCAGGAGAACTGATTGAGCGAGAGTAACGCGCCCTGCGAGGGAGAGTTTCCGAGCGTCCCAGCTTTGGAGTTTGCCTATTTTTTTAAAAAAATAAAGTTTCTTCACTCCAACATGGGTATTACACAATCTAATTTTATATGTCTATACTATATTTAAATCTTTGACTAAATTGGTATCATAAATCAATTAAACACCAATTCAATAAAAAATTAACTAAAATATTATTTTATTCTTAAAATAAAAAGATAGTACTATGAGATTGTTTTTATCTTTTTTATATTATATCTATGAACCCAAATAAATCCACAAATGATGATATTTAAAGTTTTGTACCTAATTCAATAAAATTATTAAAGTTTTAATTTTGTCATTTCAACTTAGTAGTTATTTAATTTATATGTGATTTTATAAATATATTTATTATTATATAATTTTTATAATATATTTTAGGAAATAATTTATATTAGGTTGAAAAGCTTAACTTTTAGACAAAATTAAAATATTGTCACATTATTAAATTTTAAATATAAAAAATTATTATTATACACTCATTTATATTTAATATTTTCTCTAACTTGATTTAACTTTGATTAAATTATTTAAAATAATTTATTTTTAAACAATTTTTTTATCATATTAGTTTTTCTTTTACAATTCTTATCATTTTTGTGCAACCATTTTTTCTAAAAAAAATTAGTTGCTAGGATTTTTTCTTTATCATTTTAAATTGTTTCTATTTATTTTACTCAAATAATAAAATTGGATAATAATGAATTTTTTTTAATTTTCTACTATTTTTTAATTTTTTTAAAAAAGAAATCTTCAGTTTGCACTTCGTTCTAACTCTAATGATCGAAAACATTGTTGAAAAAATAAATTGGTTTGTAGCTGTAAAATAGTTTCATTTTAACTTTGTTAGAACATAATCAAACAGAACATATTAAAAGTAAAAGTAAAGCAAAGAGTAATGTAATGAAAGAATCAACATACGATATTTGTTAACGTAGTTTGAATTCACCAATTATATTATGCGGAGCCTTGTTCAGTGAATGACTTTATTAGACAATCATCTGAGTCACCTATTGGCTTAAGCTCCAACACCAACCCCAATTATTACAAATCACTCAAATACTTCACAATACAATCAACAAATCTCTTCAAATAATACGTAAAAGAGTGCAACAAAATTAGGCCAATGGAATAGTAAAATACAAAGGCTAAAAACACTCAAAAACTGCACAGGAGTGTGCAACACAAACAACCCTTTTAGCAGTGATTTGATAAAAACTAAACACTAAATACTAATTTAAAAGTTGAAATTATCTCATTAATTATCTCAAATATTTATCTCATAAACGCCTTCATAAACCAGCTCCCCAACAACTTCAAACACTGTAAAAGAAAAGGATAAGGATGAGTATCTACTAAAATTCAAACACCTCTCCTTCCTCTTCAAGGTTAATAGAATGGATAACGATAATATTTTGATTTACTGTGAAATTCTCTTATTATTTGTTGTTAGCTAATATAGACCATTAAAAGTCAAATATCTCAATATTGAAAACTTTAATTATTCCAAATAACTTGTTCTAACTGTTGTTCAAATAAGTCAGTCGTAGTTTTCAATAGTTTCAATTTTTAATTTTTTTTTCAATTTTTTTTCTTTTATCTCTTCTTTTATTTTTAATTATTTATTTCAGGTTTTCCAATTTTTTTTGTTATGATTTTTCTGGGCTATAGTTTCAACATATTTATTTTTTTAATTTAAAATTTTAATTATTTTACTTAATTTAATTAAAGTTGAATTAAATTAGAAAAGGTGAAAGTGACTGTATAATATTATATATATTTTAAAAGTTCATCATTATAGTCCCTCCTCAACGCTTAAATATGAGGATAATGCGTTTTAATAAACTCGAACTTACATATTTCTACACTGACAATAATACTAATACCAATCGAACTAAAATAAATTAATAAATATTATTTAAAAAACAAATCATTTATCTTGATATAAATATTTACACATAAAAAAATTTAAACACAAAATATCATAATTTTAATAACTCAACTATACTATTTCAACTATCATATAAATTCTTTTAAATGTATGTAATCCTGAAAATGCGATACGGTACCTTATATAATTCATAGCATCGTTGCAACGTGGTGTTACATTAATCAACAATTTAATTGATCACATCTGCTTGGATATTATTGAAATGAGAAATTGGGAATTGTACTCCAATTTTCTATTATTTCTTTAGAATAGTGGAATGTGAGGAGAAGGCATTTGCTGTACGTGGGTTCTGCCGCAAGTCATTTCACTCCATTTATCAAACTGTCAAAAGAAAGGCGGTTCAAATTTTCAAAAATATTGTCTATATATAAAATATAAACTACTTTTAATTTCAAAGTTTAAATCATTCTTTTCTTGACTATATGGATTACGGATTTATTATATTCAACACTAACTCATAAAAGAATTCAACAATAATATCTTTCTAATTTTGAATTTTAAAATCAATAATTATGATTTCTTCAAATTTAAATAAAAATAAATGTTAAAATCATGTCCAATATGATCTGTAACTTTAATTCAATTATACATATAAATGAAAAGGTCTCAAAACACTTTGAATGTAAAAAACCAATAACGCTTTACTACAATTGGTAAAGATAGACACCTTAAGTCTTCAATATCTAAATTTGAGACATGTGTAAATGTATATGTGTGGATTTTTGGCCTCACTATTGTTTTTGTCAAGTATAGATTTTAGTTCAGTTAAGTAATTTTAGTTTTCAGTCTGCAATATAATAACTTAATTGTACATTTTTTGATTCTTCAAATATATTTATATTTTAATTATACTTGTAAAATTAGAAAGAAAAAAAAACACTTAATAGAAGTAGAAAAGTATTACGATCATTATTATACAAATTTTAGCCTATAAAGAAACAATATACTAAAATGGAAATGAATATAAACCACTCTTAGATCGGATAAATATAAACTTCTTTTTTGAGTTACAAGTTGTTATAGAATCACTGTTGGAAAATTTGGACATCACATATATAATAAGGATAATTACATGTTATTATCTACTATTATGATAGGTTAGCCCAAATTAAAAATGATCTAATTTGGTTAGAATTCTATTGGGCTTTTAATTATTAAATAAAGTATGGGATAAATATGTGTGATACTCTTCTAATCAAATTCTAATTAATGATGGGCTAATTAGAATTTGATTAGAACTAATATACTAAGGTTATAAATATTAGGGTTATGGTCCCCAAATTACACACAAGAGATTTTTTCTAATATCCCATCATTAGGAAAGAGAGAGCATATATTCTTTGAATTTCTTGTGTGCTAATTTGGAAGATCAAATCCCCAAGATCCGGCAAGACTTCAAGAAATTCATGGATTCAGGTACGCTTCTGCATTTAGTTTTATTCTTGATTTATTCTTGATGATTTGACATGATAGATCCTGGTTTATTAAGTTTTATTTTTAGATTTATTTTACAAATATAACAAGTGGCATCCGAGCTTTGTCATGTTGAATCATTGAGAAGGAATTTATTCTTTATGAATTTGATATTTTAATATTATGTTGAATCTTTGAGATTCTTGATAATTTTGGGTTTTGATTCTTTAAATAAAGTTTTAAGGTTTTATAAATATAATCAAGTTTGATATTTACAAGGCATGTGATTATTATTTTAATCTTATATGACATTTAAAAATATATAAATATATATATAGAAATTGATTCATATATATGTTCTGTTATATAATATATGCATGCTTTAATTGGTTTAATGCATGTTTTGGAAATTTATATATATATATATATATATATATATATATAATTATCTTTCAAATTTGATTGAAAGAGGAAATTAAGGTAAATATTTTGAAACAAATAAATTCAGATTTTGGCTTTTAATTAAGGATGTCTAATATTTTAAATAAATTAGTTGAAACAAAATGCCGCCAAAGTGACCTCTTTTGTGTAGATTAGTTTATTTGAAATATTAAGATGATTATATGTTTTTGTGATTCATGCGTTTATTAATTGACCCAAAGGTAAGTTAATATTTGACAGAATTTCAACGACATCTGTGGTGATAAACGTGTGACAATTATAAGGTATTTATGTGAACAATAAGTTAGTCCAAAGATTAATTCATTGTTTGACATAATTTATTGTCAATGTTTGATTGCTACAACAAGAGTACCGCTTACTGTTAATATTACTGTCCAAAGACTTGATATTAATGTTGTGTTTGGTATCTTGATATGGGATTAGCCATTATTCTGAATCTATTGTTTACTTATGAATATTGATTTAAGCTTGTTTTTTGTTCTATATTCAGCTAATTCATCTTCTGCTGCCACAATATCTGCTAATATAAACTCTATACCCATGCTTAATGGGACTAATTTTAAGGAATGGAAAAGGCACTTACTTATAGTGCTTGGTTGTATGGACATAGACCTTGCACTAAGGGAAAAACAACCTGCACCTCTCACTGCGAAAAACACCCCTAATGTTAAGAGGGATTTTGAGAGGTGGGATCGTTCAAATCGCATGAGTCTTATGATCATGAAACACAACATTCCAGAAGCCTTTAGGGGCATAGAATCTGAAGAGATTACTCAGGCCAAGGGTTTCCTTGATGAAGTTAAGAAACGTTTTGCTAAAAACGATAAGGTTGAGATGACATCACTTCTAACTTCTTTGGTGTCTATGAAGTATAAGGGTCAAGGAAACGTAAGGGAGTACATTATGGAGATGTTCCATACTGCTTCAAGACTTAAGGCACTTAAGATCGAGCTTTCTGAGGAATTGCTTGTTCTTATGGTTTTGGTATCGCTTCCTGCACAGTTTAATCAATTTAAAATTAGTTATAACTATCAAAAGGAGAAATGGATCCTAAATGAGCTCATTTCTCATTGTGTGCAAGAGGAAGAAAGGTTGAAGCGTGATAAGTCTGAAAGTGCTCATTTGGCCAATGCTCCTAAAGACATGGGCAAGAAAAGAAAATATCAGAATAAAGCTGCTAAGGGTCCAGCTCAAAAGAAACAACAACAAGCTACAGAGAGTTGTTTCTTTTGTAACAAGTCTGGACACGTAAAGAAAGATTGTACCAAATATCATGCTTGGCGTGCAAAGAAAGGTATAAATTTTAATTTGGTCTGTTCAGAGATTAATTTAGCTTTAGTACCTAGAAACACTTGGTGGATAGATTCTGGTGCTACTACTCACATAAGTGTTTCTATGCAGGGTTGCCTGAGTTACCGAAAGCCAAGTGATGGTGAAAGACACATCTTTGTGGGCGATGGAAAATCGGTAAAAGTGGAAGCAATTGGGCATTTTAGGTTGTTATTAGGAACTGGTTTTTATTTGGATTTAAAAGACACTTATATTGTACCGTCATTTAGACAGAATTTAGTTTCTGTTTCTTCGTTGGACAAATCTGGTTATTATTGTTCATTCGGAAACAATCAATTTAATTTGTCTTTAAATTCAAATGTTATTGGAACTGGTTATTTAAATACTTATGACAACCTTTATTTGCTACAAACAATTGCATTCTATAATAAAACCTTGCATGTGGAATCACGTGGTATTAAACGCAAATTAAATAAGAGAAATTCAGCATCATTATGGCATAAACGCTTAGGTCATATCTCAAAAGTTAGAATTGAACGCCTTGTGTCTGATGGTATTTTAGAGTCCCTTGACTTCACAGACTTTGATGTCTGTGTTGATTGCATTAAGGGAAAACAGACCAAAACCAAGAGATTGGGTGCCAATAGATCTTCAGACGTCTTAGAATTAATTCATACAGATATTTGTGGGCCATTCCCTACTGCATCTTGGAATGGTCAACAATATTTCATAACATTCATAGACGATTACTTACGGTATGGGTACCTATATCTTATTCTTGAGAAATCTCAGTCTTTGGACGTGTTCAAAGCTTATAAAGCTGAAGTTGAGAATCAACTCAACAAAAAGATTAAAAACATCAGATCTGATTGTGGTGGTGAGTACTACGGTAGATATGATGGCTCAAGTAACAATTTCCAGGACCATTTACGAGATTCCTAGAGGAATGCGGTATTGTCCCACAGTACACCATGCCAGGATCACCTAGTATGAATGGTGTAGCTGAAAGACGAAATAGAACTCTTAAGGATATGGTAAGGAGCATGATTGCTCATTCTACCTTACCTGAGTCCCTCTGGGGAGAAGCATTAAAGACAGCAGCTTACATTCTAAACAGAGTACCCAATAAAGCAGTTGCAAAACCACCTTATGAGCTTTGGACAGGTCAAAAGCCTAGTTTAAAGCACTTTCACATTTGGGGATGTCCAGCTGAGGTAAGGCCTTATAGGCCACATGAAAAGAAATTAGACTCTAAAACAGTAAGCAGCTACTTTATTGGCTATTCTGAGCAATCTAGGGGCTATAAATTTTATGATCCCATAATAAAGAATATTTTTGAGACGGGAACTGCAACATTTTTTGAGGATGTTGAGTTTGGGGGAGAAATAAGGTTAGAGACATTGTTTTTGAGGAGGAATTGGGTTCTAACTCAGTTTCTACTATCACTTTTGACGATGTTCAGGTTCTTATACCTATCATTGATCAAGAAGTGAATCCAGAACCTCTACAAGACAATGTTGAACAACTTCCCATTCAAAATGAGGTAATTGTTCCAGAAGAACAAACTCAACAACCTCAAGAACAAGTGCCATTAAGGAGGTCCACAAGAGAAAGGAGAAATGCTATTCCAGATGATTATGTTGTATTTCTCCAAGAACATGAGGATGATAATGGAATAATGGAAGATGATCCAATCAACTTTCATCAGGCCATGAAAAGTTCTAATTCTCAAAAGTGGATTGATGCCATGAAAGATGAGTATAAATCTATGCAAGACAATAAAGTTTGGGAATTTGTCCCATTACCTGAAGGTGCAAAACCAATTGGTTGTAAATGGATATTTAAAACCAAGAGGGATGCAAATGGTAATGTAGAGAGGTATAAAGCGCGTCTTGTAGCTAAAGGATATACTCAAAAAGAAGGTATTGATTTTACAGAGACTTTCTCTCCAGTTTCATCAAAGACTCATTTAGGATAATCATGGCACTTGTTGCTCATTTTGATCTTGAGTTACATCAGATGGATGTTAAAACTGCGTTTCTTAATGGCGACATTGAAGAAACAATTTATATGGTGCAACCAGAAAATTTTGAGTTAAAAGACTCAAAGAATATGGTTTGCAAATTGACAAAATCCATCTATGGACTCAAACAAGCTTCTCGTCAATGGTACCATAAGTTTCATCAAATAATTGTCTCGTCTGGTTTTGAGATAAATATTGTTGATGATTGTGTGTATCACAAATTCAATGGGAGTAAATACATATTTCTGGTTCTATATGTTGATGACATTTTGCTTGCCGCTAATGATATAGGCTTATTGCACGAAACCAAGATGTTTTTATCTAAGCATTTTGAGAGGAAAGATCTTGGGGACGCCTCTTTTGTTTTAGGAATTCAGATACATCGAGATCGATCTCGAGGTATTCTTGGATTATCACAAAAGAACTATATCGATAAAGTACTCAAAAGGTTTGGCATGCGGAGTTGTAGACCAGGTGACACCCCTGTCGCTAAAGGAGACAAATTTAGTCTTACTCAATGCCCTAAAAGTAACCTTGAAATTCAGGAAATGCAAAAGATTCCCTATGCATCAGCTGTTGGGAGTTTAATGTATGCTCAAGTTTGTACGCGTCAGGACATTGCGTACATTGTTGGGATGTTAGGCAGATGTTTAAGCAACCCTGGTATAGACCATTGGATAGCAGCCAAAAGGGTTATGAGATATCTTCAGAGAACAAAAAATTACATGCTTACTTATAAGAGATCAGATCTTTTGGAGGTCATTGGGTATTCTGATTCTAATTTTGCTGGATGCCAAGATAATAGGAAATCTACATCAAGCTATGTTTACCTGTTAGCTGGAGGAGCTATATCTTGGAAAAGTGTCAAACAGACACTTGTAGCTTCATCCACTATGGCAGCAGAGTTTGTAGCATGCTATGAGGCATCAAACCATGGAATATGGTTGCGAAACTTTGTCACAGGGCTGCGTATTTTGGAGAATGTAGAAAGACCACTCAAATTATTTTGTGACAATAAGTCAGCAGTACTGTATTCCAATAGCAACAGGAGTTCATCTAAGTCAAAACATATTGACATAAAGTTCCTAGTTGTAAAAGAATGAGTGCAAAATGGTCAAATATCCATAGAGCACATTGGGACAAACTCCATGATAGCGGATCCACTCACAAAAGGTCTACCACCCAAGGTCTTTCATGAGCACACTGCTCACATGGGTGTTACATTGTTTGAGGATATCATGATTTAGTGGGAGTTTATATTTTATTTGTTTTCAGACATTTATGTATTCAGTTACTTTCTGATAAAAAATGAAGTATTCAGTTTATTCACTCAGTTTATTGTTTTGAAACTGACCTCACTTTAGTTTAAAGAGGACCAGTTGGAAATAGACATGTTTAGATCATATTGCATGTAATTTCCATGCTACACATCCATACTTGATCTATGTCATTTGGTTGTGTTAATATACGTGATCATGGATGGATTAGTTACGATATATGTAATGAAAGTCGCCTTGGTTCTATGTTAACATAATTAATGGACGAGATTGTTCAGAATACCTTTTGGATATGATAGTAAAATTTTGAGCTCATAAGGTTATATAATGACATGTAATTATAAAGTAATTAGTATATATGTGGTCCAAGTGGGAGATTGTTTGAAAATTTGGACATCACATATATAATAAGGATAATTACATGTTATTATCTACTATCATGATAGGTTAGCCCAAATTAAAAGTGATCTAATTTGGTTAGAATTCTATTGGGCTTTTAATTATTAAATAAGTATGGGATAAATATGTGTAGATACTCTTCTAATCAAATTCTAATTAATGATGGGCTATAGAATTTGATTAGAAATATACTAAGGTTATAAATATTAGGGTTATGGTCCCCAAATTACACACAAGAGATCTTTTCTAATATCCCATCATTAGGAAAGAGAGAGTATATATTCTTTGAATTTCTTGTGTGCTAATTTGGAAGATCAAATCCCCAAGATCTGGCAAGACTTCAAGAAATTCATGGATTCAGGTACGCTTCCGCATTTAGGTTTATTCTTGATTTATTCTTGATGATTTGACATGATAGATCCTGGTTTATTAAGTTTTATTTTTAGATTTATTTTACAAATCTAACAATCACATCCATCTGCGACGATGAATAGAAGAGAGAGCTAGGAACCATTATCAGCACAATTCTTTAAGGTAAATTTTGATGGAGCGTATAAAATGATGGATGGAACGGGTGAAATACCCAAATATACCAAAAAAAACATTTACGGAATTGGGCCGGTTTCTTGAAAATTTACGGAAAAGGGTCGTTTCCCCACAAAACGCGTCCACGTCAGCGCGTTGTGGGGAAAAATCAGGAAAGCGCATCCCAAGGGCGCGCTTTAGCCCGTCAAAATTACAAAAAATAAAAAATAAAAAAAAATTTCTTATTTATTAAATAAAAACTAAATTACAAAAAAATAAAAAAAACTTCTGATTTATTAAATAGAGGAAACTAAATTACAAAAAAAAAAAAAAAAAAAAAAAAATTCTTTATAAATATAAAGCGAAATTACAAAAAAAAAAAAAAACTTCTTAGGAAAGAGAGGAAACGAAAGGACAAAAAAGAAAAAGAAAAAAACGGCTTAGATTAAAGATAGGAAAACGAAAAAAAAAAAAAAAAATAAAAAAAACGGATATAAATAAGAGAAAAACGAAAAAAAAAAAAGAAAAAAAAAAAAAAAACTTCTTAGGAAAAAAAAAAACGAAATTACAAAAACATAAAAAAACATCTTATTATTAAATATATAAAACTAAATTACAAAAAATAAAAAAGTAAAAAACAACTTCTTATTATTACATATATTAAAATTAAATTACAATAAAAAATTAAACAATTTCTATTTTATTAAAGAGATTAAAATTAAATTACAATAAAAAAATTAAACAACTATTATTTTATTAAATATATTAAAACTAAATTACAAAAAATAAAAAATAACTTTATTTATTAAAAAATTCAAATT
The DNA here is from genome assembly GCA_005393395.2 of Gossypium australe. Classification (NCBI taxonomy): domain Eukaryota; kingdom Viridiplantae; phylum Streptophyta; class Magnoliopsida; order Malvales; family Malvaceae; genus Gossypium; species Gossypium australe. The sequence goes on from CM016616.1 coordinate 124,254,745, forward strand.
AAATTACATAAAAAATACAACTTCTATTTTAGTGAAGATATTAAAATTAAATTACAAAACAAATAAAAAACAACTTTTTTTATTAAAAATAAAAAAAATTATTACAATTTAAAAAATAAAAAAGCCCATCCGAATCAATATTGATGCCGGTCGAAATCAGTGCCACACGGGGGTGGTCGGCGGTTACGCGCTGGATTCCTCCTTCTTCTAGCTTTCGGCAAGGGTCGTGGAACCTCGGGCGGGGATTCTGGTTCCTCCGGCAGTGGATCTGGTTGTGGGTGTTGTGAGGATGACCCACCTTGATAAAATAACGACCCCGGAGATATTTGCATAAACCACGGCGGGGGTGTCTGAATCACGTATGGCGAAGGAAACTGGTAAAAAGAAGTGCTCCCCGACGGCGCCTCCTGTGATCCCTCACGCGACGACGGCCTCAAGATCGGCTGGCCAGTCGGAGTAGTCAGGAACGGACTAGAACCCGACCATGCATTCCAACCTGGGGTGGGACTGGGAAAAGGAAACATATATAGGTTAGGATACATATAAGTGTTAGGGTACACACCTGGCATAAAGGCTAAAGGTTGTGATGTCGGTGTCGTCGGCTGAACTGATGGGCCCAGTGACTGTGTGAGCGCTGTTGATGGGCCTGGTGACTGTGTCGGCGCTGTTGATGGCCCCGTCTCATCACCCATTTCTCATTGGATTTAGAGGGCCCCGACGTTCCCTTTGTTGACGAAGTTGCCGTCGCCTCTCTTCTTCCAACAACAAATACGGCTTACCATGGATCCTAAACCATGGCATGTATTTCGGCACGTACGCTAACTCAGGAACGACGATCGGTTCCCGATTAGGTAAATAGTCATACCTGTTCTCCCATATCTCGATATATGCTGACCAAAATCTTGGCCAATCCATGTGCAACTGCCGTAAGTCCACTTTATGCTCATCATCGAGCACCTCAGGTGGCACAGGAATTAGTTGCCGGAATCCAAATTGTCGTAGAACCCAATCTGACTGGTGCACCTCCACGGTCGCATAGTTGATCAATGGGACCTTCACGTGCCAAATGTTTAGATTTTGCAAGAACTCCTCCGGAATTACTGCCCGAATTGCCGGATCCTCATACGGTGTCCATTGAAACTATATTAACATTACCAAAATATTAGTTATATACATAATACTAAACACTAAATACGAAATACTAAATTATAAATA